>CM067084.1:47426598-49926598 GCA_034008185.1 Gorsachius magnificus | reverse complement strand
CCTTCCTGCAGGTAACAATACCCGCTGCCAAGCCAAATGCAGCCTGCAGCTTCAGGAATTATTTTAAGCTCCCATCCTCACCTGAAGAAAAAAGCAAATCTTGTTTCTGCCTCAGAGTGGGAACTAAAAATCCTAAATAATTTAGATTTCTTCTAGTACACAGAAGCTTTTAACCGTTATAAATTCAGCAGCCCATCAAACAGAAGGTGATGGTGCAGTGAGTTTCCAGGCAAACAGCTACAGGAATCAGGCCAGTCTTTGTCACTCAACAGTGGTGCCATTTACCTCGTCTGCACTCCTTCAGAATTGGGAATGGCAATAAAAGACCATAAGAATAATTTCATTTTACCTTAAGGGAGCAGCAAGTTATTTTCTGTGTATAGGATGTCCCTTCCAAAATGGCATTTTTGTTAGGCTGCCTCAGTCAAAATCCAACAGTACTTTGAAAAAAACCTGTTACTCACTGTTGTCAAGTAATGTCATTTAATGTTAGGACAACATGCCTTAAAATATGAAGCTTCAAAGACCTAGCCAAATGTGTCAGAAAACCCCAACTACTTCTGTGCTAGGGACTTCTGCTGTTCAGTGATAGGCTATAGGTATATACATGAGTCCTTATGAGCTCAGGCCCCAAGGAACAATGGAAAAATAAAAGTCTTATTTAAGGCCACGGCTTACAGATCTATTAATTATTTATTCATAAGACACTGATTTATATGTATTGTGCAACTGTTTGTCATCTGTGGCCTCAGAACAACAACAATCAGTACCCAGACAACCTCTACTGAAAAGCAACATTGCAAATAAGGACAACTTACGCAAGTCATCTCTTAAGACATGCTGATGGTTTATGCACTTGGATTATAGCTCCCAGCATGCACAGAGCAAATTAAAGGTGTGGTTTGCTTATCTCTGTAGGCTCTGTATGTTCTTCATAGCCTCAGGTGTGCAGACAAAAATGTAGATGTTCATTCAGTTTACAAGCTGTTTAACCATCTTTGACACAAGATCCATGAGTTTCATGTCGCTGGGACAGCTCCATGGCCTTTCGAATATTATGTCAACTCTTCTCCCTAACAGGGGTCAATGACAGCAACATGGGTAGCTACTGTATCTGCTGAAAAACCTCTTAAGAAATATGAGGGGGGAAAAGGACTTAAAGAAAGCAAGAAAGAACAAGTCAGAGGACTTCAAAATAACTTCTAAAAGGAAGTATTGTAAGAGGACATGAAGAGTCAAGCTTTGGGATACCTCATACACATCACCTCAAAGTTAAGGAAAAAATCCAGTACAATGACACCCAATTATTCACTGTTTACTGCAAACAGATAAAACAAAGTGCACAATCCAAAGAACTCCAGAGAGTCAAAAAAACCCACAAAAAAAACAAAAACCAAAAACCAACAAGTCTGAAAACATCAGAAGAGATCCATACCTAAGTTTAACTGGAGAGGGAAGGGAGAAGAAGATAGTTGAGAAAGAACTAAGTTCCAGGATGGCATTTTCAAGGTGGTGACATAATTCAGCACTGCACACAGCAACTCAGTTATAAATAACAAAATTAAAACTATTTTCTACTGGTGCATGACCCTGATGGTCAGTCAAAGCTCTAAAGTCTCCTAACAAAATAAAAAATTACTGTCTTCTTAATTACTGAAAAAATTAATGAGTTTAGATGTTTTAAAAGTAGGTCAGATGGAACAGTAATAAAAGCACCATCTCTGACTAATGCTAACAATGAGGTCTATAATTTAAAGCCATTAGGGCAGAATTCCATGGTAGAAAAGCCTTGAACTCCAGCTCCCAACACTGGGAAATTTTCTTCAAGTATCCCTTTGTCTAATCTGATACAACCTGTGGATATCCATTTCAGCTGCCCCCTCTACTCACCCAGAGGCTGACCTATTCAGTATTTAGCCAAACATGAGAAAGCTGCAGCTCTGTGTTCTTCTCTTATGTGGCTTGTTATTGTGAAAGCTCAAAATAAATACCACGGAAGAGAACTACACATATTCCTCCCAACATCAGAATAAACACCACAGAAGTGAACTGCAAACATTCCCTCCATAGAAAGTCTGCATACTTCTGTGTCACCAAGAGTTGGGAGTATGGCTGTGTGGAGCTGGAGAGCAAGTTTCTCATAGAAGCTTGGAATTAAATAATAAAACATATCTGAAATAGCTAATTTACAATCCAGAACACAGGTCCTTCCTTAAAAGTATTAAGAGAAGAAACAGACCTTGTAGTGTGAAAACCATTTGGGTTATGCTACAAAAGGCCTTAATAAGTGATGCTCTGTTGCTATAGGAAAATTGATAGGATCCACATCAAATCTCATTGCTGGGGTTATAATAATAATCCAAACATTTTCAGTCCACTGATTTGAGAAATTTCCAGCAGAATACCACCATTTCAACACAGCTGGCCCATGTGTTACTCCATTGCAAGCCTTGAGGTTTCAAAATTCATTGTTTTTCTAAAGATATCTGTTGAAGGCACAGGGAGCAGTGCTGATTTTCAGCATGGGACAAAAGACAACCTTCTCAGAAAGTGTTAATTTTCAGAAGATCAAGTTTGGAAAGAACACTAAGAATGTGCATGCAAATACACTGATACACTCACTTGACAGCTGAAGGGACAAAAGACAACCTTCTCAGAAAGTGTTAATTTTCAGAAGATCAAGTTTGGAAAGAACACTAAGAATGTGCATGCAAATACACTGATACACTCACTTGACAGCTGAAGGTACCAATCTGGAACACATTAAGACTGTGTTATCATGTGTCTTTTTTGCATCCTATTCTCTACTCTGACATACATACTACCTCAGGAAAATACCACGTATTAAAAAGCCCAAAACTTCAGAGTTTAGGGTGGCATTCTCTGAACACGAGCACCAGCCGTTTCACTTTGAAGACTTCTGGCACACAGCAGTTCTCACCCAAGGAATTAAATTCTTAGATCCAGCTGTTGTACTATACTTTATTTGTTAATGCTGGAAAAAATCTGTCCAAGAAAGTAACAGCTACTGGATTTCAAAGGTAATTTCAGGTTTACAGATATTCCCTTAACTCTTCAAAATAAAAATTATTACATCACCCTAACAAACACATTTAATAAGACACTCAAATTCACATAGATTTAGATTAATTCTGCATTTATTTATATAGAGGTGGCATAACGAAGACCTGATTTTATAGTCAGTTCACATGTAATAGCTACACCCCTCAAGCAGCTTTGCTGTCTGTTTATAAGAACATTCCTTATTAGCCTGAAGGTATTCTAAGGCTAGATCACATGAGACAATTAAGTCATCCAGATAGTCCTCATAGTTCGCATGGATGAGAAATCATCTAAAAATATAGCTGGCTTTATATCACGGCTAGAAAGGCAACAAAATAGTCCAATGCACCACCGGTATCTGCAAAATAAGTTTAAGCGTGATCTTTTTCTTCCTTTCCAAGAGATAAAGGAAAAAGACTAACTTATACTATTCAACTCCTAGAATTTCTAATCTGTAGACTATTAGCTATCTTCATTAAACTAATAATGAATCTAATCTTGTTTCTTCAGGGTTTACAAACTATTTGAGTTTTTCCTGCAAAATTTCCAGGCTTTCCTTTTGGCAAGAGGGATACAGACAGAAAAACACCCTAACCCAAGTTATTTTACAAAAGCTGAAGCTCTTAACACAAGGTATCAACAATTCTGTCTCAACACGTGTACTGAAATTCCTAGTTAGAACTAGTCAGAGATGCTACTTCTGCAACGTGGAGGACCTGGACCAAAATCCTCCCTGCTTTAACAAGCACTTAAACACTGCTTTTTCTATGCCTGCTGTGCTTTAAGCACTTTACATACTACCAGCTGTTAGAAAGCAGAATCTTCCTCCTGGTTTTAACTTCACTGCAGAAAATACCTAGCTTATTCCAGTGCATAACAGGAAAAAGCTTTAAAATGTTTTAAGATAGTTACCCATCAAATGGTTTCCTGTATGATACTTAAGGGTAGAGGAACTTATTTCCCATGAGCTGCAGAGTACAATATTAGGAGATACTGAAAGAAAAGCAGAGTTGGTTCCACAACAGGAGAAGTTTTACTTCACTAAAATTTCCACAGATTACCATAGAATGCCTTTTTTAAAAAAAATGGATATATGAAACTTAAAATTACTGTTTAGACAATACTGAAATACAGTTTGTTCAAAAACTGTCATGTAGAGCTCTGCAACATATACTCTATCAGAATTGGGTGGGGGTGGGGTTGAGGCAGCTTTTTGCCAAGACCCCTGAAGTGATTTTTTTTTTTTTATGTGAATGGACATTCTTCTGAACTGAAGAAAATTAATTTCATACTGAACCTTGCATCTGAAAAGTTGGGCACTCAAGAAAAAAAACAAATAATATCTGTCTATATTTTCTAGAAACAACTCCAAAACAACACTTATGTTATGCAGCAGGAAAAGTGTATTAAAAGTGAATACTAAGATAAAGCCATCAAAAAAGAATGCTCAAAGCACTGAGACGGAAGCAGTTTGCTCTTTTTTTTCTACATGTTGCTAGCACCATGATCTATGCTGGAACTGCCACCAAAAGGACCATCCTTCCTGCCTTGTTTTTAACTCGGGTGAGTTCCCCAATTCGACCTGCTCTATGACCAACCATATGAGCACTTGTGTTCACATATGCATGAGGATCTTTTCAAGTCTCCACACAACAAGAACACTGCTTGCAGTTTATTCTACAACTTGCAAAAAACACTTTGGCAAACAACAAACTCATCCCCCCTCCAAACCCTTTTGAGCAGGTGTGAAAGGAGAAACAGAGCTAATAAGCCACTTGACCAGATACCCCTCATCAGTAGGCTAACTTGTCTTACCATGCTCAAGACAACTGATTGTCAACTAGATGAAATAATTCAGTGAAGACCAAAGTACCTGACATTCATAGCGATGTTCATCAGCTCTCAGAATTATAATCTTCCAATTTTTAAATAAAAGTTTGCACATTTTCATGACAGATTTCAAAACATTTTTGTTGTTGTTGTTGTTAAAAAACACACAAGCACAGTGAGATGTTCATCAATCCCTTGTTTTCCAGACATTGAAAGTGAAAGTATTTTGAGTGTAACCTATTCTATCAAGCAACCTACAACATAAGAAGAGATGTTTGCCCTACGTTTCCCCTGATTTTCAACAGTGATGACTGAGGGCATGAAAGGGGTGTTAACTGAACCTTAAAGTATGCCTCCATAAACTTCAGTTTGAACCAGAGTATTGTGTTAGTAAAAGCACCCTATCCCAACATAACAGTTTGGGTGAGAAGCCAGCATCCACCTTTAACAATCTGTTCCAAGAGACAGCTTCATCGACTGTTACATTTATACCTTAATTTTTCATTCAAGCTTGATGAGCACTACTACTAGCTTTCGCAGTAAGCCATCTGACTGAAATTATTCCCTCCCCCAGTGTTATATTTTTCTCAAAGATGATAAGAACAAGCAGCCTTTTAACCTTTTTAAAAGGCTAAGACAACAGAATACCATCTTTCATGATAGAGCACATACTAGTTTTGAATGAAGGTTCTTTGATTTTCATGGCTTCTATAGCCTTCAGTAACAGGCTCCACTATGTATGCTCCATCATAGTATGAAAAGAGAGGATATAAATCATACTGTTCTTACTTGATAATACTTTATGGATATATCCAGCAGTTGCCCTAGCTTTCCTGACAACAGTGGCATGTCACAACCCATAATACACCAGGGGTCCCTTTCAGGGTCACTGAACAACATGATAAAGCTTTCCAATAAATATGTGAGTGTTCTATATTTCCAATAAATATGTTCCTGAAATGATAGCTTTACCTTTGGAACTGCCAAAAAGGATATTTGCTTTTGCTTGGCTTTGGTAGTACTGTGGATTATTGTATTGTAACTTAACTTTAACCTTCAGTCAACGATGAAGACATGAGACCTGAATATCCACTGCATATATATACACTGCATTGTAATACACTGCACACGTATTAGAAGTAGGTCACTGTTTCTACAGGGAGGGCTGAAGAAACAAAGGAAAGAGCACTAACTTTACGCATTTTCAGAGGCAGTTTTGCATCTAACTCAAAATTCCATCTCACAAGAGGCAACATTTTTAGTCATATTTATATTAAGACATGACAGTAAGTGCACGAGTACATTCTTACTTTACGTTAGCAAGTTAAGAAATGTAATAAAACTTATTATGCCCAAGAAGGTAATTTTGCCTGAGTAGTAAAGCCAGTGCTGAAGCAATATGCATGGAACTTGTAGAAATTACTTGATCCACTGGAATATCACCCATGAAGAATACAGAATACACAAAAAGCAGCCTTGTGAATGTTTTAACATGGAAAAGGAATGAACAGCTGCAAATACGTAAGTCTCTCCATATTAACAGTATGTTGTGTCTGGCTTTGCATCATTGCTGTAAATGAATGGAAAATAGGATAAAGAGCACAAACAGAGAACAAGAGATCATAACTTAGAAATGCTTGCTATTTTTTCCATCCTGGAACTAAGCTAGACACTTAATGCATTAGTATGGTAATCTAGTTATTACCAGAGTCCTGCCTCAAGAAACTAGTCTTAACTCTTCAGACAGAGCACATGAGCAAGAAACAGAAGCGGGGTTGGACCTTCTCACGCAGTGAGGCTAAAAACTGTAGAGTTAACTATGACACTGAAATAAAAGAACAAAAGCTTTAGCTAGCTAAAGTCACTAGAACAAAGCTTCACTATAATATCAAGGCTGCTGAAAAAGAAAAGAAAATAGCAGGCCCCATCCTGCATGGTACCAGCTGGCATTATTTCAGTTCATTTCAAAAAAGATCATTTGTTTTTTCTTAAAAAGTAAGACATTGTACTGCAGAACATCCAAGCAGCCACACAATATTTTTATTCTGTTGTAAGAACTTAGCTGCAACTCAGCTAAAAAAAGTGTCTCAAAAAAGCAAAATACTCCATCAGAAAGCTTTGCATGCATAAATGGGAAATTATACCAATACTCTGTATGAGTTAGAAATGTATTAACTTGAAAGTCTAACATACCCAATTTTGGAAGCTGACTCAGTACAGGAAACAATTCAGGTTTATTAAACATTGAAATACAGCTATTCAGCTGGCAAAAGTATGATGCTAAAAAGTATTTACTAAAGAATCACTAAATAGCACAGCCAATTTGGAGTTTACAGACGTGTTTTTGCAGCATTGAATACAATACTTCAAGGCTACATGACTACATTCTTTATTAGGTTGGAAAAGATGAATCACAAGAAAAATTAAATTAAGCTATTAAAAAGGAGAGGGAGCACTTACTACTTTTCTGCATGGAAAACACAGAGAAAGTGCCATGCTAAATTTAGGGAAAAATAAAGTTACGTTTTAAGACTATCATAAGCATGTGCAAGAGGAATTATTTCTAGCCCAGAAGTGGACTTTGTTGCTTACCATGAGTTTCCCCAACCAAGCTAATAAAGACATTATGTTGCCAGCTGTATTGTCCTCTACACCCCTATATGTAAGAACCACACAGCTCATGAAACTCTGTGTCAAGCTACACCTAAACTAGCATTAGTTCAGCCAATTCCCAACAAAAGCAACAAAACAGAATAAGCACTTTGTGGAAGTCTTATGCTTGCTCTGTGACAGAAGCCCTGGCTCTTAACAGGAGATATTGAGCAAGCTACTTTGTCACAATTAATATGCAGGCATTTGACACCCAAGAAAGTAAAAGGCAAAGACTCATGTTATGACTACAGGAAATTAGAAACATACTGCCACAGTACCAGAGTTACAGGTCAGAACTAATTTACCCAGTAATTCCAGACCCAAATTTGTAACATCTGCTTGGCTACAGCACCTCTTTCAGAAAGACATCTGCTATTCACTCAGGGGACACAGGGCTTTCCAGTGATCTTCATATCTTTCAAAAAGGGGTTTTCAATGAGTAATTAATTACAAGCAGCTTTTAATTCAGCAAATACACACTGATGCTTGGGAAACTAATTTAGACTGCCAACTCTCTTGAAAAGACCTGGAAATTGCTGCAAGTAGAAACATCATCTGAAGTCTTTTCTGTCTCCTGGCAGATATAAACTAGCACCAGGTGTCCTGACTGGCATAAACATTGAAAACAAACCCAATATGAAGTCCTTAAAACTGCCAGATTTTGGGACACCATCTGCCACTGAATCAGCTGCCACTCCTCCCCCTGCCATACAAGCAGACACACACATCAACACATTCAGATAATTTCAACTTCTTATTCAAGTGTAGTCTCTGTGTATCACAGCAGACAGCTGACACCAAAAGGGTATCCACCATGGACCTTCCAGAAAAGCCTGTTATTCTGCATGATTCTTCTATTTATTTTATTTACAACACATGAGCTTTAATCACTACTTACCTCACTGTGGCTAAACAGCAAAAGCAAGTTTCATTGCCATACTTTTTTTTAGTTACAGTTAAAACCTCCTTATGCTTCACTGAAAACAGCAACAGATAGCACAGACTGCATATTCTAAGAGCTGGGTAGCCAGAAGACAGTAAGTAGAAAAAACCCAGTCTTTTCTCCATACCCCTTGAAACTGGAATCAGTGAAGGCTTATGGAGTTACCTGCTGCAAAACTGTTTTTCCAAGAAAAAAACCAATATGCTAATATAACGTATAAACCTAATTTAAGTTGCAACACCAAAAATGTAAAAATGCATTCAGCAAACTCACCAGAACCCAAACAAGATAGGCTTTGGTGTCCATTTCTTCCAGGAGTACCTATGATGTCCAGAAAAGAGAAAAAAAAAAGTGAGGGAAAAAAATAATTACACTTTGAGCCAGTAAGGGGCAGTGGGGGTGTCTTTTTAGATTCTTTCCACAGAAGCTCCTCAAATTATGCAATTTCAGTTTCTTTCTTGTGATGGCTGATAGCACATTCAACAGCAACATTTACCTAGAAAATGGATGATGAATTCCCAATAAGCCAAACTTTTTTTTTTTCCCATTACAATTATCATACTTCATTTACACTAGGTTGCACTGTTTAATTTTACTTATTCGTATAGGACCACAAATATAGGATAACAAAAATAGGATAACAAAAACCAATTGTCTATACCAGCATCATAGCAACTTTCTTCCCACCTATACACTCCAGTTATTTTATTTGTATAAAGGAGGCATAAATTAACAGCACTCTCAAATGTGCTACAAATCAAGTTAGATATAAACGAAAGCACTGAGAAGGTTAATCTACCCTTACAGTATTGTTTTAGAATCATGTGAAAACTGACCTAAGAATTTATACCTTTCAAAGTAATGATGTTAAGGGAAAGCACTCTTTGGGACTATTAGGTATAAGTGCAAAAGTCACGTGCAGAATTTTATAAAAGGTCTGTTGACAACACCTATCAGGTTTCTTCAGGCTTTACAAATAGTGCGAGATCCTACAGCAGGTGTATCAATAGGAAACAATCTGCTTTGTACCATTATGATACTTGCTTCCCTCACCTCAGCCAGTCTCCAAAACTATGAACTACAAGAAGAAAAAGCAGATTGACCATCTCAGTTACTCTGAAGTCATACAGCATAGCTGCTCTCTCTCAAGACAGAGGGATTCAAGAATATAACTGAAAAATGTACTTCACTCAATAGTTGATTACCTCTAGCCTCACTGACTTTCCTTGCTGAGTGCAGTGGCCCAGATGATTTTGGTACGCACTGGTTCAGTGAAGCAGACCTGGCCTTGGCTCCTAGAAGTAAAAGATTTAGCTTTAAGAGAACTATGTCAGCAATTAAAGACATGCCTATGTATTTACAGTGAAGTACAAGATGCACAAATCTACTCAAACATGGGAAGAGATGCCTTCTAGAAAATGTAAGCTGTATTTAAACTTAACTTTGCTTTATCAGAACTCACGTTGGAAGAAAAAAAAAATTTTTAATAAGGCTTATAAACAGAAGAAAATGTTAGCAGAGATTTCACTCCAGCATTATGATCAAATTACTTCAGTCTCAAACAGCCACAAATACAACACAGCTATGGAAACACTGGCTGAAAGGGACCTCTGGAGGCCAGCTATCCAGCCTCCCACTCAGAGCAGGGCCACCACCAAGACAAGATCACTTGACCATGCTTTTGTCTAGCCAAGCCTTGCAAGCCTCCAAGAAGGGAGGCTCTATGCCCCCACTGGGCAATGCTGCATCTCCCATTCCACAATTTGCAATCATTTCCCATTGCCACATCATCTGGTACTACTGAAAAGAGTGTGGCACCGTCACCTTTGTAGCTTTCCTTTTCAAGTTATTGCAGACAGTATCTCATCTTACTCTCCTTTTTGCCTGACTACGTAAGCTCAACTCCCTCAACCTTTCCTCACAGGTCATGCGGTCAGAGACCCTAACCATCATCTTAAGTCTCCAGTTGACCTTTCCAGTTTCAAAACAACCTTCTTGAACTGGGAAGGCCCCAACACACAATAGATTAGTTCAAGTAACACCAAGCCAAGGGGGGAATACAAGCTTCTGCTGGCCACAGTTCTGCCGGTGCAGAAGGCACACTTCTAGCACCCAGGTCACTGAAGATGCTGAGCAGTGCATAGTTGTGTCACATATATTGGACCCCAACAGAAAGCATCAGCTTGTCAGACAGCCATAAAATTTGTGTTTGTTTCGAAGTGATGTACAGTTTCTCGAAAGTTCTGTTTCTTTTCACTGTTTACCATTTTAAAGCATGCCATTATAGCATGACATTTGGCAGGCATCTCTTCTATTTATTCTCAATTATGTCAATACCAGCTTAAAACTTAAGCCTAAAGTAGAAGTATAGCACTTAATTAGGTTTATCCAATTACAGTAATCAGTTCACCATGAAGACTGTCAGAAGCAAGCTGAATATAACTAGGATTTAGGAGACAGACAGCAAGCTTATTTATCTGCTTCCATTACGTCAACTGCTGTGTGTGGCTTGAGTGAAGAAGCACTGTTGGCTGATCAAGGGGTCCCAGCTCAAATAGGAACAGGAACCAGAGTAGTGTTTAATATGAAGCCAGAAAGTACATTTAAATGAATGTTTCCTTTAACACTAGGTGAAGAAGCACAATTATCTTATCTCCATTTAAAATTAGAGCAAACCTCTACTTCCACTTCAGCCAGTAAGAACATCAAGAAAAAGCAGGATGAAGAGCTAAGCTGTTTCTGGGACTCTTCCCTTGGAAAGATGGGACAATTTTATTCATCTACAAAAGATGACACTTCATCTATTAACACCTTATTCAAAAAAACATCCCCCACCCCCCCAAGTTCCTTCCTGTCCTGAAAGGGGTGAAGATAATGCTAAGTCTGCATGCAGATGAGGACAACCATACACTCAGGATAAATTTAGGGTAGGTCTACCTTGCAGATCACCAGCAGCCACAGAGTCTGTGCCGGAGCTTTGTGACAGAAAAGAACTCTTATTAAAACAACATAAACCCCACGTGACAACACCTGCCACATAGCAAAGTGCATTTGCTCCCTGTGCCATGCAAACTTTAGCCATATTGCAGAACAGACCTTCTCTCTTCATTTACCTGAAATACCCCAGTCAATTATGACAATGCAAAGGACATTTTAGCCTTCCTATGAAGTCTTACAAAACTTGAAGCATGACTGACGTTATTTTACTTCCTTGCACTACTTTCCCAGACCACTGTTTAATAAACACTGCTTCAGGAGGTAGCCACTTGCAAAAGGTAAGGTACTATAACAGTAGTAACTATAGCTTCACTCTGTCTACAATAGACCCCTGTACCTTTCGGAGTCGACTTCAATGAGTGTAACCTAGGTCTCGGTACTGCTTTCAAAGGGACAGATCCTGAAGTACCATTCTGGCAGGCTGGTTTTGAAGGCCATTCTCTATTAGTGATGATGACTGTGGCACTTGCACCTGCAACACAGAACAACAAAGAATTTGCTGTAGGCAGTATCTAGTTTGGGGAAAAATTAAATCCTAAAACAAGCCTGTTTTACCCGAGTCTAAAGTTATGAGGAACATAAGTTGGAATAAAAACATTACGCCCATCTCTGATATCTTCAGTAACAGATCAGTCTATGACTGTTACAAATGCTTCTCAGAACTAGATATACAGCTTTGAACTATGCACAAGAGGGAGACACATATAAAAGTATATTGTTGAAGATACATAGGTCTGATCTTGCTGCACAGAGCAAACACAGAACACATTTCAGTTTACGCCAAGAAAAAGCATCATCAATACACAGAGACATTCTGGCCTCAGAATTGACTGTTAAAAAATAAAAAACAAATAAAAAAACTCAGACTCCTCATGCAACACCTCCCCCTGTTCTCTCTCACTGGAGCTGAGCACGCAATCTCAATTATATGGTGCACACACCACCAGCAGACTCTGTACTCCTGCTGACCTCCTTATGGGGCACTAAAAAAACCAAAATGTGTGAGCCCAACTGCATTCATCAGCTACCAAACAAGTTCTAAAAAAGGTTCCTGTAGTCTCTGTTCATAACAGCAACCTCCTTAGTGACAGCAGACCTCAGAAGACCAGCCCTCTCCTCCCCCAAGAGAGAGATGAAGTCATACAGCAAAATACTCCCTGCGAAAGGAGGCAGGCAGATTGGCAGATTGGGAACAGCAGGACAATACAGAATTGTCACCTCACATAAGTATCACGTTTCCAACTAACAGGGCAGTTGCTACAGAAGACGTTTCGTTCCATTTCAAAAGAACTTGAGAGGTTTGGGTGTAGTGTCACAAAGAAAATTTTTACTTGAAAAAAAAGAAAACAGAAATTTGGGGAAAGCATTGTTTTACTTTTCCAGAAAAAAATATGAAAATACTTCCAAAGAATATGTAGATTGAGTACACTTTGGTTTGGGTACTGAAAAGTTATGTATACTGACACATTAAGGAGTAAGAAACTGACACTGCATTTACAAGAGACAAGCAGAAACTAAGTCACATTGGAATAGTTTGGCACACAGTTGCTTTTTTCTCTAGTCATTTAAAGAAAAAAAAGAGGGGGGGGTCATACGATCTTGCCTCAGATTAATGTTTTAATAAGGCTGCTTTTTTTTTTAAAGGTAGTGTGAACTGCATTGTTCACCAAAAGATAGAACATATAGTCTTGAGAAGATTTTAGTGTCTTTAAATGCACTAGCATAAGCTGTATAAGTTAACTGCTTCAAAATGGTTTTTTTGGCCACTAATCAATACATTTTCAACACAGAATGGAAGGACAGAACTGCTTTCCCTTTTAGAAACATACAAAACTGAAGTCCTCCTCTTTTTTTTTTTTTAAATAAAGGCACAAAAGCTAAATATTTGTGAAAAATACATACATGAGGAACAATTTGCATAACACATCAATAACACAGTTATTCTGCAGGAATCTGACCCTGACCAACATCAGATGATTGAAACCAATTTTAGTAAAGCATGAGGCCTGAAGCAGTCCTTAACTTCTTCCGTAAATCACTAAATTAAGGATTTTTGCTCAGAGTTCACTGCAAGCAGTTAACAACTGCCTACAAACAGCTGTGCTGCTTTCTTTTTAGAGAAAAGCATCATAAAACTCAAGTGCTCATTAGAAAAAAAAGAATACCCCTAGTTTTGCCACGGGAAATTACCAATCCAAGGACATCCCATAACAAAGGGCTGAGCTGACGCAGCAGGAGAAATGCTCTCTTCTGTAATTTTTTTTCTCCACTAACACACTGCAAACTCCTTTAGTAAAAGAAGCCAAGAGACTTTGGCATTTTGATACTGTTGACTGCACCACAACAGTTTGTCATAAATTTCATGACATTCACAGCATAAGCCTCCCATCCTAATCTTTGTCTGTCCCACCAATCTAACAAAAACATTTTAGGTTTACAAATACAGACTTTTTTCCCCCGACATTATTGTATAGTAGACTAAATGAAAGAATAAAAAACAAGACCAGCACTGTACTCAATATTAGAATACAAAGTAAATTCATTAGTTGTTTCCAATTTGATTCAAAGTCATAAAAAACTTCACTTTAACATGTGAATTACATGTAACCTAAACTCATTATACACACAAAACCTGACCAGACATAAATCATTCTCATCAGTGTAGGAAATTAACTAAAGAAAAAATAATCTCACAGAAAATCAGCAAGTCAAAACATTGCGTACATTTACCAACCTTCACAAAACAAAATACATGCTTTAAAAAAAAAAATAAAATAAAAACAACCTACTTCTTTTCCCAGTAAACGTGGCTAACAAAGGAATAATACAAAAGCTGTAAGATCCCACTACCAGCAACGTCAGTAAGGTAATATCATAGTGGCTTCCTGAGTCAGTCGGTGGTGTTAGTGTAGAATTGATGAAAATAATAGGAGAAAAATTAGTTTCTGTGCAACTGCGGAGTCCTCCTGGTATAGTCATTTAAAAAGGATCAAAGCAAGCTTAAAGCCAAAGAGACTGCAGCCATGTCCAACCTCTCATATTGCTCTTGCTTGCTCTTCGTGAATCGGAGTGGAAAAAATTGTAAGCTTGAAGGCAGTGGACAAAACAGATTTAACTAACTAGCAAATCAGGCTAAAAAAGGAGTCATCTGTTTGGATACTTAATCTGAATACACTCCTTTGTTACGAAGCGATGACCGTTTCCCTTTGTTACATGAGGGAGTAGAATGAAGAGAGGACAAAGCTGCTTAGGAATTCCAGATACAGCCCTAAACCTGAACAGCAAAAGTCAACATGGCTGTCACAGTAACCAAACAGACCTGACAACACAGAAACATGCACTGCATATTTTATTACACATACTCTTATTCCTTTGATGAATATATTAGGTCTTACTTTTTTTAATTAATGCACTACAGGGAAAAAAGGAACAAGAGACAATTTAGTTATATATATGTATGTATGCATATGCGCATACATAAACTACAGACATATGTTAAATTCACAGTTCTCTCTTTCAGTCCATTGAAGACAGATTTAAATGACATCTGGCACAAAGGAAAGGCCTTTGCCCAATCTCCAAGATACAACAGATGATGCGATAGTACCAGAATATTTGAATGTACTTATCTAAATACATATAACTGGGAACACTGATATGTCTGACAGTCAGTTGTGTGCCATTTCTTTCATGTTTTTGCCCCTGGAACAGACCCTTTGTAGAGCTTCAGATCAAAGCTAGTTGTGTTATTTTTCTCCTTTCTTTTAAACAAGATGGATTTGGTTTGGGTAATACACCAACGCTTACAGTTACCGTAGAAATTCTAGAAGTCTACCCATGGAAAGTTTTACCTTCTAAAAGCAGTTTCACTTACCTGCTTTTGATCTCATCTGCACATTTCATTTTAAAACTCTGAAAGCAGGTGTAATCTCATTCAAAAAGAGCTTTTAGTATCAAAAACCTGTAACATGCTGTTCCAAATATTATGACACGTAATCCATTCACACCATTCAGACTTATTTCTTATTACACTCTATGTAAACACAAGGAAACTTTTGCTCAAGATGACCCACTGGTTCTGCAGTGTTTCAGGACAGAAGAAGAGCTGTGCTGATACCTCTACTCACACTGAAATCCAAGGCTCAAAGCTCCTTCAGATGGCAAATCTCAAAAAGAAAAGTTGTAAGTTAAGAGGCAAAAAGAGTAAGACCTAAAACTACTAAGAAGTGGTACAATGAGAAATAATACAGGCTGTTGTCAGACAGGACTCCCCCCTTCAAGGGGATTTTTTTTTTTTCAACAAGCAGTTGATGCTGGCTATCAGTTAAAACCCATAACGCCGAAGGATACTTACAATTACTGCTGAAAAGACTTCGCTCGCTCTGAGTGCTGCTGACAGATGAGATGCTAGGTGTTCTCTCAAGCACTGATCTTTTGACAGGCACTTTGGATTTGGCAAGCAGTTTACCAGAGCCAGCCCAGGAGGCTGGAGAATTTTTCACAGAGGCATGCTTCTCTCTCAGCAAAGATCCTATTGGGGGGAAGGGGGAGGGAGAGAAAAGAACAAAAGGAGTTGGAAAGAAGCTTAAACAATTGCTGCTTCTATGTATACGCCTACAAGCAAAAATATTTACAATTTAAAATGCATATAAAAAAGCTTAATCTACCTCGCATTGACATGATAAAAAAAAATGCTGTAAATGCAGAAAAGCAGTTCCAAGGATGTGAAGAATCCCATTTTACCTGCATATTGACTTCAGGACCAAGTCAAGAGCTTTACAGACTGGCCTTCAAGGCAGACATCTGCACGCACAAAAAGTCTTTCTGGCATCCTCCTACCTCTGCGTATTATGGTTAGCTGTACCGGCAATCCCATAAAAATATAAACCTCTAGCTCAAAGACAATCCAAGAAAGATTCTTTTGTTTGTTCCCACCCCTAAAGCACAGATTTCCCCCACCCAACATATACACCATTTGACAGAGCACTCTAAAAGATCATACCCTTTCAAGGACAAACACAGCATGAAGTATCAAATGGTGGTGTACTCACATAGTATTGAAAACTCTCGAGTTCTCCAGAACTAATTAAACAACGCTCCCCATAACCAAGTTCTTAATGGCCAACTGGTGCAGGCACATTTTTGCATTAATTGCTATTTTCATTTGAGCTTGTTGAATACCAATGCCCAATAGCTAAGTTCACCAAAGAGTAAGAGTATCTACATAGGAGACAGGTGTGCCATCTTCAGCCAGGAGCTTACTCTTGTACTACTAACAAAGCAACTACACTTTCTGCAAGAAAATTTGAGTTTAGTTAAATTAAGCTTTTAGTTTATTTCTGCAAAGTGTGCACACACATTAAAGCTACAATGGCCCAGAGGAAGTTATGTACACACAGACTTGTCCTTCCAGCACTGACTTGGCTCCTGTCAGCTCTGACCTCAGGATCTTTATACAGTCCTCTGAATAAACTATGGAAAAAGAGTTTTTCATTTTTGCACAAAAACAAAGTAGAGATATGGAAGACAGACTTACATTTTCTAAAAAAAAATATATTTTGTTATTTATTATAATAAAAGATACTTTACAAAATATCTTAACTTCTGATGCACTTGCCATTTTCAAGTCTGACATAGTTTATCTTTCTTACTTGAAAACGGACTACTATCGTGCTTTGGATTTGACCTAGAACACTAAAGTTCTACTTAAAGGGAATACCCTTCCCTTTATTCTTGTCACTATGAACCACGTTTCAATTTTGCTTAAGTAAGAGACAGTTGAAATATGACAAAATTAGCTAGTAATTCCCCTTTATTCAACATCAGGTTTGCTGCAGGATCTCCACTCTTAAATACCAATGACCAGGAAACCATCAGTTTGCACTAAGACCAAGAAAGCATTAAAGGTTGGACTCTACGATCTTAAAAGTCTTTTCCAACCAGAGCGATTCTATGATTAAGGTTTAGGCAAGAAAAACACTTAAGCCCAGTGTCTGCTTTTCAACAGTAGGTGGTGTGACAGGATTAGGTAACTCGTCTCAAAACATCCTGCATCAAGTACGCAAAACCAGAAACAGCACTAGTAAGGAAGTAGGTCCAAGCTGTTTCCCTCAGTTCAGATCAACACAGTAAAAGAGAAACCCTACATACAACACATACTAAAGGTGCACTAGGATATTATGTTCAGTGACCAGTATTCTATAACACACATGCTTTGGTGAGTCATTAAATATGCTTTATGTCAGGCCTCTCCTCAGAGATGCACTTTTACTACTTGTTTGGCATTACTATGCAGAATTGTGATTCTATGTATGGCTTTACTGTAGCCTGGTATTAAGTCTCTGCAACAAAATTATCATCCATATTTTAATGTTTTGTAAGTTACTGCAGTAGACATGTGAATATATCCAGCTCCCTAAAGAGTATACAACCTTTGTCATGCTACGAGGACACCATAAATCACAAGCTCACAGTTTTTGAAAATACCTCTGAAACACAGCACTCCAGACATCATATCTAAAATCATTTGTGTGTTTGAAAAAAGAGAGAGAAAAAAATTTCTGTGACAATTAAACTTCATACAACAAATCTGACAGCTTTCTAAAACTTCCCATGTTGTTTTCCAAAAGCTTGTTTCGTTAATGGATCCAAACCAGTCAGAAATTCCCTTTTTAAACAGGCCCTCAGCAAAACAAGGTGCAAAACCCAAACAAACCTCACCCCCCAAAAAACCAAGTAAACAGCAACAACAAAAAAAAAGGGCCACCGTACAAACACTGCACATGTAAGTTCATATGACTTAGTAAGCTAAAGCTTTACATTTCAAATGGCAGCCAGAGGAACAAATGCAGCTTATCAGCTGCATCTTACTGTTTAAAGATGAGGGCAGCATGCTTGATTACTATTGTGCAGGACGCATTCATCCAGTTCAAGAGGTATAGGAATGAAATCCTGTTTTCTTCACAGTGATTTGCTCTCAAGAGGAGTTTATGCAACTGTGTGAAAACACTCGGTCTCTTCTCGTACAGCACGTTCGTTCCCCATGTATGATTTGCAGCCAGCCCAGCTTCTCTGCAGACACTGGAACACAGCAGTGCTCTAAGCCAGCTGTGAGTTCAAACCCATTCAGCGAGCACAGCAAGCTCTAGGATGTCCAATTTCAGAGGCACGTCAAACAGATGACCTCTGCTCTTTCCTAAGTTCTTCTATTGCTCAGTGCTTTCCTATAAGGCTTCCATTAAAATAATTACTCAAACACTCAAATACATTTTTTTAAAAGCTCAGCTCGAGGGAGAATTTCTTTTAAGTCATGACACAAGATCATTAAGCAACTACTCTAGGTGTTACCTCAACAATGGTTTTACAAAGTATTTTTGCAAGTACCATTCCCTAGGAAGGAGTAGCACAGAATTAAGTGCAAAGGTTTTGAAGGCAGAAGCAGGAAGATATGGTGTATAAACAAAAGTACTGGAAACAAACACAAGGACATTTAGTGAACCATTATTATAAAGACAACATGCAACAGCGTCAAAGTAACAGGCTTTCATCAGTTATTTAATCTAGTCACTGAAGTGGAATACTAGAAATATCACATTCCTCTACAGTGAAGTAATGAGTTGGCAGTTCTTTAGAAAAAAGTCTATGCAACAACTACGTTACTTCAAATATGTTAAATTATCTCTTGTAATGGAATGGAAATAAGCAAGGAACAAAGCTCATTTGTCAAGAAATTCTGAAGTCAGATTTCATATCCTTACTCGAATAATCATCCTCTATATGAATCCCTCATAGGTGGTTACAAATAAATTAAGGTTAAGAATAAGCTTAATTTAAGGTTAAGAATAAATCAAGGCTTCCTTTAAATAGTGCTGGAGCATAAAAAAAAAGAAAAATCAAATTTAGAGAATAAACATATGGTCGTAGTGGTGAACCTTGGAACACCAGGCAGATTGTGAAGCTGAATATGCATTCACCAGCTCTGAAATTCAATGCCCACCATTTCAAACCATATCAATACTTTTCACATCTAGAACTGAGCACAGAGAAACTGGCATTCATGGAGCTATACAACACTTGGAAATGAATGGCTGGAAGCCTTTCCCAAACAGTAACTTAGGGCAGACTAAGTGCAAAAGGAATCTTTGGAAGGATGCTTTTTGTTGTTGCTGGTTTTGTTTAACCCTAAAGGTAACAGTAATAGTTGGTTTGGCCTTTCATTTCCTTATCTCTTGAATACACTGAATTTTTGATTTTTGTCTTATGCTTTTGTGGTTTTTCCTGCCAGTTTAAAAATCCAGATGACTATTTTAGAAGTGCTAAACTTCTTAGCTTTTAAAAAAAATAATATTAAGCATGATGAAGAAGCCCAGTCTAAGCCTACAGTACAAGGTCTTTATAAAGCAAGGGGAGTAAACCTTCAAGAAAACAACATGTTATTTTTTTGCCATCTATTGAAAGGAGCAAGTAAATCATGGAAAGACAAAGTGGACTTTGGTATCATTTCCAGCAGACTGGTCTTAACATAGTTGTAAGTGTGTTTATGGTTGCTATCTAAAGCACTGTAAAGCAGCAGCAATACTAACAGATTTCTAAGGGCTGCAAGCTCCCCAAGTTGCCTGACTAGCCATTCAGCGATATTAGTTATACTAGACTATGCTATACATATATTGGCATTCCTTCAAGTAATAGAGAGTGGCTACAGCATTTTCACACTTCTACCGAAGATCTACAGGTAATCCCCTTCTAATTATCTCTCTCCCTTTTAAAGTCTCAAATCACTACCAAAATTACCTCAGAAAAGGCAAGACACAGTTATGTTATGCTGCTAATACCTCAACTGCTAAACCTATATATGGATAAAGACAGGGAATGTTAAGTTACTGCTGGGTCTTGAAATATTTACAAGAGAGATTTATTTGTTTAGGGGGTAAACTGTTCTCTGATCAGCTGTTAAGTATTAAGGCAAGACCCAATTCCCCATCTGATGCAGCCTTCCACAGCATTGTTCCCATTCACCTACGATCCTTAGGAAAGTGCTCCTCTTTGGCACGGGTATCAAGGAACGAGCAGCAAATTAGTGCCAAAACCATAGCCAGGCTGCCAGCAGCCATGTGGGTAGGTATTCACGTGTTCTTCCTTTTGCAGCTCAATGTTCTCAGACTAAAACTGGAAAACTGCTCCTCAGTGCTACAGAGCATTATGTTAGCAGTTAATCAAACAAATCCTTTCTATTCTCTCAAAGGCTTCCACTGTCAAAAGAGCAATTGAGGTTTTTTCAATTATGGGGAGGCAGAGCAAGAGCATAACATTCATGTACATCTACTATTAAATTTCACTTCTTTCCCGTCCTATTTGGCCCAGTTATGAAATTTGGCAGACTTCTTCCCACTTAAACCTTTCCACAAGAGAGACTCCTCCCCTTCCCCATCTTTCCTCAGGCTCAAATCCTTGCACGTGATCTCTCCAGCACCTAGAAATAGCCCTTCTCCTCGCGAGCCTCAAGTCCGAACTCACGCCTGCTCTCCCACCTCCAGTACTGTCTTGCCAGCATACTGCCTGCTGGATTTACTCAATTCTAGGTTTTTCATTTTGTATGCTGAACTAGAGCAGCCCCACGAGTGACCATGTCCAGTCACACCATCATCTCCTACAACCCAAGGCAGAACCAGTCTCCCGACAGCAGGTAGTTTTATGCCAGCTTCCCAGGGCAGCTGCAAAGCCGTGACAAGTCTTGCCCACCCCAGCTTTGCTAGGAGACTGTCAGAAGCTGTTTGCATCCTGACTTAAAGAAACAAACCCCAACCACTAGCTTTAACACAGCTATTGGAAAGTTCTGTCTGTTTAAGAGTAGTAGACACAAGCAGAAGTCAAATCAACATACTACAAGGGAAGTGGAGGCAAGAGAAAACCACCAACCACATCCAATTATGATTTTCATTATTGTCCAGCCCTTCGTACCACACACCCTTTCATGTTAAGCACTGAATTTTTTTATTAGTTTGCAGCTCTTATGCCCACGTTATCTGGAAATATTTTAAGTTTTCTGTTGCAGGAGTTGGTGCATTCCTTACATGAACAAGGAATCTCACTGTAGCACAACATAAATACATTTTTCTTCAGGAAGACAAGGATTCCTATTTCTCTCCTTCACCTCCACCCTAAGTCAATTCAGAAGTAACCAGTACAGGTGGAGAGTTATCTGAAGACACACCAGCATGTTCTTGCAAGTAAATGACTAGGTACCAAGAAATTCCCCTGCAGGGAAGTGGTGCACACCTCACTCCTAAAGGGGAATATTCTTATAGATGCATCCGCATTTCTGACAGCACTGAAACACGGACTGTTACAATCAGCCTCTGCAAGTATGAACATGTTTCTTGCTACGTTTATATATAACAAATATATATAACATTAAAACCCTGATATGGCTAGTCACAAGTCACTCATAAAAAGTCTGGGAACAAGTGCAACAACTTGATTCCCTAAGTCTGGTCACTGATGGCACCAGAAACAAAGCTGACAGGGTGAAATGCTCCCTTCTGGAAGCTGGAAGTCAACAAACTACTGGAAATACCATAGACTTTGGAATAAAGATCACTCGAGTTCATCTTCAAATGCTGCCACCCCCCTTTCATCCCTTACCCCCAAAAAACTTAGAGGACCACACCTAAGGCTACCAAACCAGACAAATCAACTTGCTTTGAAATCATTCATTGCAACACATCTCATTACCTCACAAATGAAAAACCTTCTGCTTTTACTCATTTCTCATAGTCCATTTAACTTATAAAACTAAATACAAAACAATTTATTCCAAATGGGTGTTTTTATGCTGAACCCTATATAAGGCCTGCAAAACATCCATCCCATGGTAAGAGCTCCTTGTTAATGAAGTGTAACAAAAGAAAATAGGTGTCAAAATTAAAGCAAGTTTTGCTGTTAGTGTACGTAGCCAAAGCTAAAACCAAACTGATTATGCTGAATTCAGATTGCATCATTTTATGGCTCCTTTCTGACTTCAGAGTGTGAATTGACCATTCTGTACCTGAACGACCAACACCTGGGGCAGAGGCCTAGAGGTCAGCGCTTAGCACAAGGACATACACAGTGCTCCAGGCAGCTTCCAGCAAGCCGTTCCTGTTGAGGAGGGCCAGGAGGTGAGGGCAAAGTGGATTGGAAACATTAACACAGAAGTCCAACTTAAGCAACCAGAGATTTCAAGAGGCAAAAGGGACAATCTGCGAGGTTCCTAAGCCCTCACAACTAGCACTGCTTCCTGAACACTCACAAACTGATCAGCTGGACAAAAAGTCCTTTCAGATACATTAGCTAAGTTATTCCTTACTTTATACTGCAAATTAAAAGAGAACTGGTTGCGAGAAACATTCACTATGCTGTGGAGCTCTCCGCGTAAAGATGACCAAAGACGGATGACAGACACTTTATGTCACAGAGTACAGACTTACCTTACGCTCCATGGAGACCCACACATGGGTTTCCTCCTTCCCACACCTCTGAAGGTGAATAGAGGAGTTTTAAGTTCACTTTTAACACAAGCTTTAATTACTGTAATGAAGCACTACACACGTATTAAAGAAAGGGAAAAGGAGACAGAGTAATCTGGACTCAAGGACAAATAATGATGTTGGATAAATCAGTGTATGAGGAATCTGCTTTAGCATCCATAAAAAAAGCTGGCTGTTCTGCAAAAGAAACCAAAAAGCATAAAAAGAGTGGCTGAAACTAAATTTTAAGCCTTATTTATAGACTCTGGTGTATTTCAGATTTGTTCATGAGAAAGTATATAAATACCCTTAAAAGTAACTCTCCAGTCCAGCATTTCCTGAGCATTTCAGGCCAGAAAACCTGGAAGTTATGTTTGCCTTCTAAAATACTTGGTTTCATCTTGGCAGCATGTCAATCAAACTTTAAAGAGTAGATAGCAGGAACAATACAAGCTGAAAAGTGATTTGCAGTAACCGTGTTTGGTTTAGCTCCTGGTTCAGTGTCAGAACATAGACTCAAAGATTGTGGGAACTCTTACTGAAACTAAATTGTTTTGGTTCTGCTTCACTAGTATTGTGAAAGGCTATACCAAAAAGTCCTGAATTACCAAGCTCATATATGTTTCCAGCTGTATGAAAACCCATTGAAACCATTTGGTTTCAATTTTCCATCTGAAAAGCCTATCTTTATGCAATAAATAGCACCAAAACTCAATAATGAACACAGTCTTAATCTGTTACAGCCTGTTCTGATTTTAACTTTGGAAGCTTTGAAATACACATTTAAGTGCAAGATCAAGCCAAAATGCAACAGAAGGAATTTAGAAGTTATGAGCTAAACAAGCAAATCAGTATTTCAAAGTATTAGTAAACCTTTTCTAGTCTAATACAACTTAAACATATTTTCTATAGCATATGGGGAATTATTTTTCCTGCGCTACAGTTAGTTGCACAAGACTGGAAGAGTCCTTCAGTATGATCAACTTTTCTTACGGAAAAGGTCTCACTTGTCCAAAATCTTCTTCAAGAAAACACAGAATTCAGACTGTTGGGTTTCCCTCTACCCAAGCTTTCATTACTCTAGTTAAAACACTATGAAAATACTAGCATGCAAAAGACAGAGTACCGCTGGACTAGACTCATGGAAAAATAAGCACAAGGCTTTACTTGGTTATCAGTGACTTAAATCAGAGACAAAATAGTACCTAAAATGTCAGAAATAAATGTCAGACAGTGAAAGACATTTTGGTTAGAAAGATGATTTACATTACTTCCATTACTTTCTGGAAGTCGTTAACAGTAAGTGGAGGAATTGGAACAAGAGGAAATGGCCTCAAGTTTTGCAAGGGGAGGTTTAGACTGGATACTAGGAAAAATTTCTTCACCAAAAGGGTTGTCAAGCATTGAACAGGCTGCCCAGGGAGCTGGTGGAGTCCCCACCCCTGGAGGTATTTAAAATGTGTGTTCATGTGGTGCTTAGGGACATGGTTCAGTGGTGGGCTTGGCAGTGCTAGGTTAACAGTTGGACTTTATGATCTTCAAGGTCTTTTCCAACCTAAATGATTCTATGAAAAATGTTTTTGATGCTTTCATATCCCCAAATAGTCTCAATTACGCATAAGGCTTGACAGAGCTCTCATAGCTAAGACAGCAACAACAACGTATATTTTCATACAGTGGGAAATAATTGAAAGCAATTTTAAGGCAGAAGTGTAGGCGAAGTATTAGCATTTCAGAAATCTTAACTTGCAGGTAAAGCTCCATTCCTTCATGTACTTGTAGGTAGGCTGTAGTCAGCACCAAGAAAAAACAACATAGCAGTGGGCTTTTACATTTTCAGATCTAAAGTAAACCATTTATATCCCTATTTTATGCTGTTCAAACACATCAAACAATTTCCTGTGGCTCAAACTGCCACTGTGTTTCCTTCCAACTCCATGGGTGGTAGCACATGGTTGCTGAGGCAGGCTGACAGTAGAAGAACTTGGAGTGACGTTCCATGGACCACCAAATCTCCTTGGCTCTTCCAGTCCTCTTCCACCCCTCCCCCTTCAAGTGAGAGAAAGACATGACTTCCCAAACCATAATACCTCAACTATTAGAAGGCTATTACTCCTCCACAGTGGTTATATACATCCAATTAGAAGGCTGTGCGCGTTTGCTGGGAACGAAAACAACAGTTGCTTTCATTTCTGGACTAGTTCAAAGTCCTGAACCAGGGCTCCAAAATTACACACTCCTTCCAGTAAGAACCAGGTAACCCAAACACCTTATTCTGTGCCTCGAATTCTAATAAATGTTTTCACTAACAGAAAACGAACATAGCAAAAGGCATACTGCCAGCCATCCAGTACTACAGAAATCTATGCACACCACCATGGAAAATTACTTGTCAAGATTTAAGATTTTTTGCTTGAGAATGAGTATGTGATTGCAGGTCATTCCCTCTTATGGAGAAAAGGAGACAAATAGTTACAGAAATAATTCTGAGGCATCTAGCTTGCAGCTGTGACCTGATTTCTAGATTTGCTGCAGAAATGGGGCTTTGCCATTTCACAAACCATTTTGGAACACTGAATCAAGTTGCGCTCACCTTCTAGAGAACCAATTTCTAACTCAGCAAAAACTCCCAAGTTCCAGCCAAGATACACCAGTACTGGTGAAGAGTGGTCAGTAACCATTTTGAAATAAGAGTTATTGCTAAGCATGTTAAGCTAGAAGATAACCTCATAACAACATAATGCTTGAGATACAAGTTTTCCTCTCCTTTTGCTGTCTTCTGTTTGGGAAAAGATCAGAGAATTTTGTTAGAAGGCATGCTTCCCATTGGGTTAGTGCATTACCACTGAAAACTTACGGTCTGCAAGTAAAAAAAAAAAATTACCAAAATCTTAACTCCTGCCAAGCTGCACGGATCTTACAATTGGTGTTTTATACAGGGCATTTTCTTTTTATTTCTTGGTTGCAGGGGAGGTTCCTGCTTCCCTTTCAAAATGACAGTGCATGATACAATTCACCGCTCACAAGCTCTTGATTATTTTGGCAATAATACATATGCTAATACATTTTGGACAGACAGCCTGCTTCTCTCCATCAACATACACACATGAGAGATGACATAGAGCTGTAACATCACTTCTCTTGTTCAGACTATTTAATGGACTCACTAAATTGATTTCTTTTCCTGCCCAACAATCCAAATACAGCCAGCAACTGGTTAAGAATTTATTATATAATTAAATATAAGCATTTATATTAATATCTCAGGAAACAACAAGGTTGTTAGTATTTGGACATTTTTAAGACTTGGTTTGACAAATGCCTGAATAACCTAGTCTGAATTCAGTGCTGACCCATTTACAGGCAAGAGGGGCTGGACTAGGTGACCTCCAGAAGTCCTTTCCATCCTGGATTTAGCTAGCCTGTCTGTAGTCTGGGGAAATCCTGACAGCAAACAACTGTACAGCTACTGAGTTATTTATCTGCTCTGCTGTAATTATATCAAGGCACAAGTTTAATACTAAAATATTCAAATGACTTAACTGGAAAAACTGTTATTCCCTACAGGAAGGCTTTAGCTAAAACGGGTAACTGGGTTTGGTTTACAAGCTGCCACTTGGCCACAGTAAGTGTATGTACAGTTTTACTTCAAAAACTTTAAGAACAGATGGGGTAAGCAGCAGTGGATAGTGTTTTACCTGAAAGGTGTGGTCACATAATGCAGCGGGGCTTTGGTAGCAATACCAAGCATCTCCTGCCGTTCCCCATCCTTGCTTCTCCCACCCCATACTCCCATCCTTTGATATGCATCACTACTGCATTTAGGAGCAAGGAGCCACATTTAAGAATTCCCTTGGAAAAGGATGGGGAAGTTAACCTGATATAGCTTAACGCATCAAATCCTACTCTGTAGCACCAAAAAATTGCATAAGCAAAGTGAAGGGTAAGATGTGCTAGGAACAGCAGGTATTGGCAGGAGGGTTGGGGAGAAGGCATGAAAAAACACTCTTTTCATGGGCAGCATTAAAATTCCAGTCTCATCAGATCACAGCACAAATTTTGAGATGTTGAGGTGCCACTTCATGCTTTTACTTTAAGCAGCCTTCTTCCAATAGGAAAAATCTTAAAGGTGTTCTACTAACTACTGTAATTTTAATATACGATGAGTTAAGGAGTGACAGCTTTAGCTAAAGAAACTTCGAGAATAACGGCTCTTATTTTCAACAGCAAATGACTTCTGCTTCTGAAAGTGTATCTGATTATTTTATGAAAGGAAGAAGTTAGTCCTATAACCCAGCCATGCCTACATTTATTTCTAGTGATAGGTATCATAAATCTATTCTGGTTTAATAATTTAAGGGACAAATATACATCAATATCTGTCTCCATCTCAGTTCTTCTAAGACCACAATTACAAATAGGAAAGCTCTAAATTGGCATTTAGAGAGGTGATGGGTCTTCCAAGAAATTGGTGGCTTACAGGTAGGTGCCTAGTTCACTCAGCAAGTACCTCACCTTAGCAAGGATCAAGTGAGAGAACAGCCTATATGCACTGTCTTTGAGGGACTCATCCCATGAAGGACTACAGATACAGATTTTATCACACTTCATCACCTGTATGTAATTAAGAGGACTGTTTTATAATCTTAGATTGAGTGGGTTAAAAAAAAAAAAGAACAGGTTTTACTGGGTATAGCTGGGTGTGCACACTTTCCAAATTACAGTGTACTGTAGTGTAGTCATTTATAGCCAGGCTACCTTTGCAATTAGCTATATTGCCACACTTAGCTAAAAAAGCACATAGCCTACAAGAGCATTTCTGAACATCTACAGTACAATTACAGAGTGTAGCTTCCCGTCACCAGATTTGAACAGCAACCTACAGACTAGTTTTGAGATTCCCACCCCCCACCCTTGGTATTAATCAGTCTGAGCTTACTGCTTGAGCTGCTAATTAGTCTCTCCTTTGATTATGTTTCCCCTTTCTAGAAACCATGGAGCTATACCAAAATTAGGTTGAACAAAATATCCTGCGTCCTGAAATAAGGGTTTATTCCCATTGGAACAGCATACAGTTGCTTATCGTAAATGCTTTGTACCTGAGCTCTGTATTTTCTCCACTTCTACATCTTTCAAGTAATTTTAGTTGTAACTCTGTAAAGTACTGTTATATAACAAAACTATAAACAATGACATTTAGTTTCTTCTGATAGCACAACAGCCTCCTAAACACATTCCTTACAAGACAAGATTTTACAATGATGAGTTGTAACCTTCCTTTTTTCCCCCTGCCCCATAACAGCAATCTGCTATTTAGATAAAACCATGTTTATCACCAAAAATACAGCTTTGTACCATCCTAGAAGTTCTGTCAGAAAGTACATTAAGTATGATACCTTAATTTTAAGAGTCTGGTTAGGTGGTAGTATTCCAGTGAAAAATTCTCTTACCAGAGCTTGATGACAGAACAGCTCCTTTGTGAGAAGGCGTTTTAATTGTGCAGATAGTTTTATTTTCACATCCTTTCTTCAAGGGCAACACAGATGGCACTGTTTTAACCTTGGTAGTTGATACACTTCGTAGCGTGATTGGGTCTTTCTTCGGTATGTTTTTCTCTGGTGTTGTCCCATCTTTCACAGAAGGCATCTGTTTTAAAAAAAAAAAAAAAAGAACATACCAAAACACAAAAAAAACACAAAACCACACACCACCACTGTGAGAAGCTAAAGATCTCCTTTTCTAGCATTTGTAAATAAATACTGACCACACAGATAAGGGATATGCTTAGCTGTTTGCTGTCGCATCATCCACATCTGCAGTTCAGAACCTCAAGAATCATCTCCTAGATGACCCTCAGCAGCACCTTACTGTAAGTCTGAAGCTAATCACTGGTAATGACAAACACACTAAAGAGGTTACAGAGGTCATTTTGCATCACAGTTTCTTCCTCTTCCTCCCCAAACTCTAATAAAGCTATTCAGTTACCTGACTGCACCTAATCTCAAGATAAATTCTTTATCAGCTCTTCCAATAGGTTTCCTGGTCTGAGTCTTAGGATAAAACACAGAAACAGGTTAAAATCTTTCACATTCGTGTGCCATACGTAAAATATAAATTCAGGAGTGGACCCAAGACAGGTTTAAGACAGGTTTAAAATAACTGGTTTATATGTAGCTTCCTCCATATACTGAGCTTTACTAGAATTTTTCTGGCAAATCAGTAAAGCCTGACAAATTCAGACAATGCCAGTTTACTGATAACAGCTGCTGCCTCCATTTCGCCAATTTAACACAAGCGAACAACAGGAGGGACTCCATATAGCATCAAGACTCCAACTCTCTGTCCCTACCACACCTCCTGAGGTCTTGGTCGATCCAGTCCTGAAGCTCTTCCCTTTTTTCTCACCGTTCCTTTTCCTTTAACCTTCTTTCAGAGCATTTGAAAGCAGCACATTTCTCCTGACAGGCAGCTGACTCGTCCGAAAATATTTCCCAACCAACCAGCGCACACGTACCTCCCGGCCAGGAAGTTTGCACCTTCCAGCTGGCTGACCGCCCAAACCCAGGTATATGCCCTCTGCATGAGAAATATTTCCTGGCTACTCTTAACTATTCTAACAAGTCCCAGTTCTACTTCAAATAAACAAACTCCCAAATCATTCAAAGCACACAGTTAAAGTAAGATGTTAAAAATAAAATGCTTGACCATCTTACTGGTCTTGGGATTCTGTGTGACTTAATATTATTGTTAATATATACACAACATTTCTGTAAGTACATTTTAAAAAGTGTAATTTAGTTCTAAAACATGTCTTGAAAGAAAAAAATACTGAAAACAGCAATTTATCTCTAATGTCTATTTAAAGTTAGAGCACCACTAGAATTATCTTGATAAAAGCACATATTAAAAGCTACATTTAGAAAGACAAAAAAATTTTATATGGAAAATGAATTAAACAGCACTTGAGGCCAAGTGCAACCAGCATGTGAAGCTGTACTTCTTCATTCCCTTTATTAGGGAGACATTACCTCAGAAGTCAACACTACACTTACATTTTTAGACACAAAACCCCATTCTGCAATTCCATTAAACACTGTGCATTGCAGAATTCCCTTTTTCCAAATGTACAAAACTTATAATTAAGCGTGTAAAGAAAAAAAGCTTACCAAAGGAACAGAGTGCAGGTCAAATGTTTCACTTGCCACATCTTTTAACAGTGCTGCTTCCAGAAGAATTCCCATGTTGCTGCTTTGCTCTTTTTGACCTCCAGACAGAGAGATGTTTTGAGCACAGGGCTGCATGAAAGAGTTCGAACTTTCCATCTTATCGTTCAGCATCTCTTTTGAGTTCTCTATACATGTTGGAAGTGCAGGAGAAACTGAGGAGCATGCCAAATACGTAGAGCTTGCTTTGCCAATGTCTTCCAGATTCTGCTTTAACACAGGTGTCTTTGAAGCCTTGTGGGAGGCGCTTCTGGGATGCGTTGTGGCCTGTACAACTTGGCCAGTGAAGAGGTGTTTGTTAATATGTAGCTTATGGTGCTTATTCACAGGTAATTCCACTTTAGTATCTTTAGCTAGATCCATTTTCTTTTTCAGCACTTTTATAGAGGGGGACAATTGCCTTGGGGAAGCAACCAGTGAAGATGAGGAGACAGCTGATAGCTGGGGGGACTGAGGAGACTGTTTTAATGCTGCACTGTCTCTTGATTGTAACACAGGCCTAGACATAACCTTTGGCTTAACGTTTTTGAAATTAGGTTTGGGAAAACTAACAATCTCAGATTTCCTCGCTTTGGTTATTGTTGACACAATAGGAGACCTGCCCACTGGTTTTCCTGGACCAGCTTTAAGCAAAGGCCTTCTATTATGTCCTCCTACAAACGCCTCATTTGGTCTTACTTTAGAAGACTCATCTCCAAGTTCAGCCAAAGCCGAAACAGAAAAAGTTCTGTTTTTTGATCGTTCTTTAGGGGTTGAAGTACATAGAGCAGGATCACTTTCATCAGCCATAGGACTGAACAGCACAAAAGTAGCTTCGCATTTCAGATCAGGTATAAGAGTCCTCTTTAATTTTGGTACACTGCAAGATATTAAAGAGGTGTTGTGCACATTCTGAAGAGCAGCATTTTCAGAGATACTTTGTTCTTTGGTTAAGGGTTCACTGGTTTTCTTTGATACTTGTTCTCCACCTGCTTTATCTACTGGAAGAAGGTGCACTTTATTTACAGTATTATCCGTGCACGTTGCAGCGCTGGAATTCCCAGTTTCATCATGGCTAGGAGTATCCTGCAAGGATTTCACTTGGTCATCTTCATTAATAATGCATGGTGATAATGCATCTCGCATATATGGATCTATACATCCAGCAGCTAGTTTTACAGACTGTGCTTCTGTTTCCTGTGATTCTTTATCAGTCTTTTTAGTGTTTTTTAGACAGTGTTCAACACCTGCAGAGGCAGGACAATATACTTCAAGTTCTGAATATGCACCTGGGCTTTCTGAAGCCACTATTGTAGAAGAGAAGTTAGGTGTTCTTTCTGAGCTGGTTCTATCAAATTTCTCCCTCATACTTACTTCAGAAGAGATTAGCATTTCCTTCAGATGCATGTCATAATTTTGATCAGTTCCCAGAGTTTCACCTGTAACATTAGTAACATCCAATGTGCTCAGGTGGCAGCATGCCCTGTCCTTTATCAGGGACTGCATGTTCTGCTCTGAAGCAGGAAGAGGTAAGACACACTTAGGGTCAGTCTGACTGTAAGGCACTGGTTGTTTGATACTCTGATTTTGCATTTTTTCCATAACAATGTTACCTTTCAGTAAGTTTGTAGTTTCTTTCAAGTCAGAGTTCAGAGGATACACACAAGTCTGTTCAGTCACAGAAGACTTGCATGCAGCATCTGCATCTCCCAACACAGCTCCTGTGCAGTTGTATTTACCAGGTGTCTTCTGCTGATGAAGTGCTTCAATACACTGCTGTTTTAAAAGAATACTTCTGAAGTCACTCTTATTTTCAGTAACAGCATCATCTTCATGCTCAGTCACTATATTTTGGTCAGTTGAATTACCGTGTATCTTGGTGGCACAATTCTTCGAGGAAGGTCCATCACATGCATAGTTATTTCCATTTTCATCCCTTATAAGTAAGGAAGGCTTCAAGCCATTCTTTGCTTTGTCATCTGACTTTTCAACATTCATTTTGAAGGCTAAATTTCAAACTGTTTTCATTTTATGCTTATTTAAAATCCCAGAGAATGCAGATTCTTCTGAACTTTGCAGAAAAAACAGCTTTTCCCTGGAATGTGTCAACTGTCCTGAAAGATATTTAAAAAGTAATTCTTTGTTTTCATGTTTCCCAAGAGGATTCAAAAGTTCTGAAATTAAAAAGAAATGAAAAATGATTAGCTAAACTGGGAGTTTAAGACAGTGAGCATTCTTAAGCTATTAGTCTTTGAATCAAGTGCAGCCATTTTGACCAACTTCCTTAAGGAAATCAGGGTTTGACAATGATGCCATTCATGCACGTTTACCTAAATTTTAACCTTTGGTCAGTTAATTAATTCTCAGATAGTTGGCTTGCTTGGCTTCCACGCAAGTAAAGGAACAACCAAAAGACTTTGCTCCTCAACAGGTAAAATGTATCTGAGGAACATGATGGAATGAACCATCATTTTTCCCCTCTTCAACAGCAGGTACTCAAGAAAAGGGCATGGTTCCTCATGCAGTGTGTAGTCAAACTACGAAGCTTCTCACTGCAGTGCTTGAAAGCCAAAAGCTTACACAGGCTCAAACGCAAGCAGATAAGATCCGTGTAAGAAAAATCTGTCCAAAACTGAATACCATACCAACTCAACAAATTCTCAGTCACAAGCTGCGAGTAGCTAGGAGAACTCTAGGGAAGAACCACTACACGTTCATCCTGTTCTTATACTCTTCTCAGCATTTAGCCCTGGTTACTGCTGGAGATGGGACATGGCACCAGGCAGATCTTCAGTCTGGTCACACATCGGTTCTTATGTAGAAGTTTGCATGAAGACAGGAAATTAAGAGAGATCTAAACTGTAATAATGGTGAAATGCTGCTGTATAAGCTCAGGTCTAGAACAGACACCAGAGCAGCAACGTAAGAGCAACATTAAGAACTCCAGTGAAGAAAAACTTCCTTGATCCTTTGATGCACATAGCAAAGAGCAATAACAGCCCCAAATATCAGTTTTTCTCTGCACTGAACACTTTTTTCCTGCCTTTTGAGGAAGCAATGCACAGCAGAGGCAGCTCAAGACCTTCAAAGAGCTGAAATAAAGAGAAAACTGAGAAGTTCATAATCAGCTCTGGGGTTACACCAGTACACTACCCCAGTGTTACTGGGGTAACCAACAGGTAGATGCACATAGGACACCTTCAGAGTCACTGAAGAGCACTTCCCTGTATAGCAACAGCCTCCATCTTCTGTAAAGATGATAAACATTAGTCAAGCAGCAATACAATTCCAGTGTCCTCTCCAACAGAGCAGAGCCACGTATCCTCACTCAAAAATCCTACAGAAGCAGAAAGGGGGTGTGGGAAGTGGTGGTGATGGTGTGCGAGGGGGGAAACTAAAGAAGAGCCCTTGCAATGTGTAAGGACACATTCCCAGCAAGCACTAAGACTGCACCCAGGTACCAAAACCCCAAATACATGAATGAGAGACAAGATACAAACTGTCTGAAGCAGCTGGATGACCTCCATAGCACGACTTCATATGAAAGGCTCCCAAGTACCAGTAATGAGACCAGAACTTCAGATTTGTAAAATATGGTTGCAGTGGGGTAGGGATCTGGCAGGAAGAAGGGTCATTTTCAGAGCAATAAAGTCTAAATGGGAGGGACAGAGTTCACCGGATCCAACTTGGAAATTGGGCTGAAGGTGTGTTCATTGACAAAGGCCAGCTTCCCAACTGAAGACCAGGGACAGGTATTGAACACCATTACACATCTGGAGTGACAGATTCCACTCTTCAATCAAAGAATGGGAAGGAGGAGGGCACTTGCCATCAAAAACTATGAGCAAACAGGTCGGTGGTGTTAACTGCAATGCAGACACCAGAGTGTGGTGTCCTCAGATGAGGATACTGATGTAATGACATATTTGAAATTTGGTGGAAAGAAAGCAGCAGCACATCAGCATCAGGGTTAAGTATATAGTATGGACAGAATAATGCATGCTAATATGGGAATTATATTAAAGTCTGAAATTATTTTGACTGTAGGAACCACAATGAGCAGAGTTCCTACAGACTAAAAATCCAGAGCTAACAGAAAACTAGAATATTTGATCTGCACTACCAACAGTCTCAACTAGGGTGACAATACTGGTTCCAACAGTGAGAACAGTCAAGGAGGCTACAAGATAAGAAAACATAGTAATAATAATAATAAAAGGAGATTTGCGCTATCTCTATGTTGATTAGGCACACTGAAGACCAATTCCCTGATCATATATTTGTATAGGAATCAATGACTGCTTTGCGAAACAAGTTTGCCATGACAAGAGAAGCAACTCTTGATTTGTTCTCTAACAAAGAAATTTAAATCCTTACAGAAACTATATAAACCATTTTGAAAATAACAGCAGGGGTAAAAAAACCCAAATACTTATCAACAAATCTTTGGAAAGTGTAAAATAAAGCCATCATCCCAAGCAGTGAAAGGTAAGTTATTAAAAGCAAGAATGCATCATTCAAAAAGCTGACATCTTTCTTCAGACCTTGTTTTCTTCACCTGGAAATGTAACTTGAATAATTGCATTCAAAATAAATCCTTTCTCATACCAATGAGAAGTATAAAGCTTTCCAGACAGGCTGGAGGGCCTGTAAACAGTTTTCAGTACCAAAGCAACACTCAAATTAAGACCGTTATAGAACTGCAGGAATTTGTGTGCTCACTATGGACCAAACACAAAGTGGCTTCTGGCTCACAACCTTGTCTTTACACAGGACTTTGAACATCTGCCTCAGACTGAGGGTAAGACGACCATGGAACAAGGCACCAAGCTACTGAGATCAGACAGCACCTTCCTCTACCTACTCTTCCTTCCCCAAGAGGAAACAGCTTGACTAGCTTAAAATTTCCTGGTTCCTTAGGGCTCATCTAGGTCCTTTGCATACCCACTGTTACTCAATCCCTATAGAACAATTTAGTACCCTCATTTTCATCTTCCATGAGGAAACATAAGGCAGATTCAAGAGTTCTTCCAAAAAAAAAAAAAAAAAAAAAGTCTCTGGAGGCAGAGCAAGAACTTGCCCTGAATAATTTTCCATTGATTTAAGTCAACTGCAGAATCAACTGCTGAAAAATATTTGCAAACTTTGCTTTCACTTTTGACACATTAAAACTAGTTTCTACTTGTCTGGAGACTAGCCCATAATGAAGCTTGCTCACCTAGTCATGCAACAAAAACTTAAGATCCCATTTTGATTCAGAGTTATCTCAAATCCAACCAGCAGTCTTACCTCTTTCAAGAGGTTTCTTCACTACAGAAAACAGGGAACTTCAATATGCCAAGACTTAGGAAGACTGAGATTCCAAGAATTTAAAGAATGACACATTAGCTTATAGTATGCATAGCCAATAATGCCAAAATTTGAAACAACACAGGCAGCTAAGTAAACCTTGATCCAATTGATGCTGAAGAAGCTCCAATAAAAATAAAAGCAGTTTTTAGATGGGGTAGAGAAAGGAGGAAGTGTGTTAAAGCTGCATATATGAATGTGTACATGTACATATAGAAGTCTGCTCGCTCAGTGCTCTGGACTTCCACATACACAGAGAATATACACCAATAAACCACTGATTCAACTATTTTTAAAGCAAATTTTCACTTTAGTAATTGATACTTTCATGAGCAACTAGACCAGCTTCAAATACAGCTTCATATCCACACTTAGAGTCCTAAAAGTGTCCTGCATAAAAACAGAGGTATCCCTAAACACGAACTATAGTATATAAAAGTCTGTAACCCAGGTAAACATTAGTCCTCAGAAAATTGACATTCTGTAACTCTGCAGGTACTAATATGTTCATCAGCCTTATGAGAATACTTCCTGGTGATGAGAATTTTTTTAGATTTAAGACCTGCCATAGGAGGCTGAATGAAAAGTTAACCTCAGCCAGCATCTCCTCCATAGGAGTAGTCACTAGCAGATGCATAGACACAACAGTTGCCCTTCCCAAGAACATTCCTTCCCAATAATACACTATTCCTGGCAACTAATGACTTGGGGAATTCTCGAAACTAAATATTACTAATAAACTCACTTTGAGTTTGTCTTATATCAACAAGCGTTATGTATGCCTGGCCTCCACAACACCCTGCAGTGCAGCGCGGAAGAGTTCAGCTGTTTTGTGCCTTCAGTAAAGCTCAGCTTGCCAAATTTCAGTCGTATATTACAAGTGCTTACATACTGCAAAGAAAGAAAAAGTGTGAGGTTATCATAGCTCTAAGCTCTCCCCTTCCTCAACAGATGTAAGAGCTTAGGGTAACAGAAGCATGACTTTAGGAAAAAGAAAAAAAAAAAAAGGAAAGGAGCTTGGCAAGCAGATTCTCCTAAAGGGAGAAGAGATCAGCTGCCAGCAGCCCCATATCCAGGACAAATACACACCAACACACAGAACAGGGCTCAGAGCAAGACCTTATCACTTCTACTAACCTACACAGGGTTTCCGGGGGTGTGCTGTAAAAGGGCAGAGGGACAGTGACTCCATTCAGTGCTGGGTAAACAGGAACCAAAACCCTATCGATTACAATAGATAATTCAAGCTTCAAGTTTACAAGTTACTACAAGAATGCAAGTCAGTTTGTGTCAGTGTCAATGCATACAGTAATAAGTTACACTTTTCCTGGTACTCCATCTGGAACTCTGTGCCTTCACCCACACCGTCACACAGTGTTTACTCAAACCTATCAGCTATGTTTGCACAGCCTGTATGAAGGGGTGGGGGGATAAATCTGAAAGGAGAGGGTGTGCCCAGACACACAGGAAGGCAGTCTAGAATCGCTCTAATTAACTGAACATGCTTTGATACCAGAAAAAATGCACCGTCAGCATTCGTATTTCATCAGAAAACCGTATTACACTGTCACAGTTACTACAGTCACTGAAGTCAGAAACCATTTAAGGCATTTTGCATGTCAGTGTGTAACACTATAACCAGTTTAACCGACCATGTTCTGGAACACAACACAATCATACAAGTCTGACTTTTTCAGCATGTACACCTGAAGGCAGAGATGGCAGCGTCCAGGAGGGAGTCTGCAGCGACCAGGCATCCTTCCAAACACACCCTGTCCAGTGTTGCTTACACACGTTCCATCAGAAAGCACTGGGAAAACATGCAATTTCAGGTAACGCTGCATTTGCCCAGAATCATGATTTTAGAGCTCCCTGTGCAACATCAGTAATGTCACATCCTGATGTAAATTAGCCTGTTGCCAAGCTAATTCAAACTATTAGAAGAGAGGATGAGTTAAGCTCCTAAAACAACTTCACCCAAACATTTGTAACATTACAAGTATAACATACTCCTAGAAGTGAATTACATTAAGTGCCAGTATGCTAATGGCATTGCTTGCTTAAGAACACACAGTATCATCAGTGCTGGCACTGTGATGGTGCTGTTGCGTGTAACAAAAAAACCCACAGGGTAGCTAAGTGACATCTGTAGGCTGTTTTAAAAAATGAAAAGCAATGTGAGACACTGAGTACAGTAACCAGAAATAATGTGCAAGTTATGCTTGCAAGCAATCGTGCAGGCATGTTTGAGTGAAGGTGTCGTATCGCTTTTACAGGCATGACCCATCAGGTTTTGCCTCCCACTTAGCTATTTGCCAGCTTGCTTCAACACTGAAGCACCAGCATAACATAAAAGTGGTAGTAACCAAGGAACATTAATTTTAAGCAGTTAAATCTTGGCACTAAGGTATGGAAGTAGTAAAGTGGTAAGGCAGTTGAGCATACAGTCGCAGAAAACAGGCAACAGTTGTGTGAGAGGTGCTGACTTACCGCAAGATATTCAAACCATGACACAGGACCATCAGACTACTCCAAAACACATGGCTGCTCATGCTACATCTACCCCAGTAGCTTGCTCCTACTAGCAATTAAATAGTTGTCTGACAGAGACAGCAATGCCAGTGCTTTCCCCAAACTCACAGCCTCCAGTGATTCAGTCCTCAGAGCACTGGTTCAATGAAAAGCTTCAACTGCTTTCAGACCCTTTGTGTCCTTGCCCATAGTCATTGCTTTCCTAAGATGAAGAGTCCTTATCTATTTAACTGTTCATAAACTCTGGCTATCCTTGTTGGCCCTTCTTCAAGGATGTTAGGCTGTTATCTCCATCTTCACATTCAGACTATTATTTGTAATCACATAATACACTCAAGACATTCCAATGGATTAACACAGTGTCTTGATAGCACAATTCTTCTTCCTTTAATAATTGCCAGCTTCTGCTTTTTATTGTAAGGTAGAGTTCCAGGAGAACTCTGTATTCAGAAGTGGAAGACCGGTCCAGTGACTTTTCTTAAAAGTAAATTAAGTCCATCATTTACTTAGATGACCAAGATACTTGAAAACAGCATCTAGAAGTGGCATCTAGTATTTTGGGGATTTGAAGGTGCAACCCCCTAGACCAGGAAGCTCTGCAAATGCACACACCTTTCCTCCACTGTTACTTCTGTGAGATTCTTCTTGTCAGTTGCTGTAAAACAGAGATAAGCACTCCCCTGCTGGTGACAAATGCCTCGCTATTAAGACAGTGCACGTAAGCAAGTGTACTTTATTATTTGAGATTAAGTGCATGATCAAACAAAACCAAAGCTACTTATTTGAATGCACAGATGAGAATACCAACAAGCCTCTTGCTCAGATATTCCAGTGCGTTCTTACAATTTAATCAGGCTCTCATTCATTTGTGGCTTCATTAAGACAGCATTCGTTGCTAAACGGGGCACAGACTACTCATGGGGTTTTCAAAGTACGGTGCAGCACACAACTGCACACATCATCAGTTATATACTTAGTTATCATTCATTTATCCACTACCATCATAAACAAAGGCTGTGCATGGTTTTCCTTGAGACCAATATTTAGTCTGTTACTCTTTATGAACTCGTAAGAATGACATGTAAGTTGTTATTCCCTAGTTAATTTAAACTTTTCAGGAAGATGCTTTGGTTTTTTGGTTTTTGCTATTTTATCCCAAGTAAATTGTTCAGCAGAAACATCTGTTCTTGTACAAAGCAGGATAAACTTTGAGGACAAAATGAAAGTAAGGAGCTGGAACTTGGAAAAAAAAACCAGCACAGTTATTACGGCACTTCCTTGGAAGGTCAAGGTTCAAGTCCTTCTTTTTGAAAGACTTGATTGAATAGCTAAGCACAAACAAGACTGAGACTGTCAGAGCCCTGTGTTCCGACAATCCTCATCAGTGTTCAAGTTCTTTGACTAGATACAGGTTACAAATATTGTTCACCTTCTCCGCTTCCTGGAATTCAGCTTAACTGATTTTCTCCATTGCTACCATTTAAAGGGTGCATTTATACATTTTGGTATCTTCAAGTCACAAAGATACCAAACAGTGGTATCTTCGAATAGTGAGCCAGGATTATTCACAGGAATTTTCCCTCTAGACTGAAATATTATCAGTGTAGGAAGGTGGTAATAGATTACAAAGAACAAAAATGCTTTGTGAATTCATGCTCGGTCTGCCCAGACACTTGCATACAACAAGTGAGTGAAACTTTAAAGTTGAGCAAATAAGGTTTGTGCTCAAGAATGTCTTCAAGTTTCAAGATAGTCTTCAAATATCTAGCAGCTTTCTTGAAGTCTCTCACCATACATCCTTTATCATCTCTCATTTTTTTGAGGACATTTCAGCCATCAGCACCCTTGCTGAACAAACTTCAAATGAAGTAGACGATGGGCTGACTGGTTTCTGAACTAACTGGCCAGTCCTCTTGGCAACCTTTCTACTCTCCTTTACACATTTCTTCTCTTTTACAGAGCTGTCAGTCCTCTTAATTTGCCCCATATTCCTCACTTGCTTCTCATCCTAGCTGAAGTCAAATCTAGTACAGAGAAGCAGGTACCCAGGGAAGCAGTGCAGAATTACCATTACGCCTTAGATCCTCAAGACAAATAATGTTGTTGCTGTTGGTGTTTTTGTGTTTTGTTTGGGGCTACTTTTCAGGGGTTTGTTTGGTTTTTTAAAATTTTGTTTTAAAATATCCCCTCTGACTATTAGGGTCTACAGATGTTTAATTAAGCAAAGACTTTTTGTCTGCTGCTAATCTCCTCTTGACTGAAAAGTACAAGGCTTTGACAAAACAGCAAGTACAAAACCAGCAAAAAAACCCACTCTGCAAACCATGCTGCAAAGGTGGTGGCTAAAATGCCAGGCATAACCCTGGAAAAAATTAATAGTCCTTGTTTCCTGACAGTGATCCACAACTTAGTCATTCATTTGGCAAGTCAGAGCAGAGAGCGCTTTAACCATTACCACTGAAATAATTCCTGCTTTAAATATTTGCCTTTACAATCAAGTTTTAATGCCAAGCAAATATACCACAGTGTGCTAGGCAGCATACACTGAAACTACTTAAGATTATGTGCTGACTTGAAACTTTTCATGTTCCTGAACTATTTTATGAGGCATGTGTGCCTCCAGCACACAACACGTAGCTGACATTATCAGTATTCTGGCTAGCACGGTGACTGTCAATGGCATCACATAGTTAAGGCCACAGACTCATCTGCTCCCATGCACCACGTGTCCTTTAAGATCTTCACCTAAACCTGAGAGTTATTCAGCAACTGGCTATATTTAACACCGACATACACTATGAACTAGTTTGCAGAGCATCTGGAGTACTCCCAACGTAACCTGTGGTGAAGCAAGATACAGTAAGCGCAGCAATATTATTCCACTCTAGGGGATTATTCTGTGTAACAAATCTATAACCTGATAAATTTATCTGAAAAAGCAGATCAGCATGGCATCTAATGACTGAAAAACCAGCAGCCTTGCCATGATAGCCTTTTGCAGTACAAATTGAAGAATTAATGAAGATGCTCAGGATTTCTTATATTAACCAGGTCACCAGTTTAATCAACTCACAGTTTTTTGCAGACTCAGAGATGCTTGCTGTGCAGAAGTGGTCATTCATTCAGAAAGAGACTACAACCAGCCAAGAACAGTTTCCACTTACTTTACAGGAAAGTCTACCACTGAGTTAGGACTGCACTTTTGCACAGCAACAGCATCACAGCAGAATTTAATTCTGAATCTGTTGCCAATTAAAGAACAGTTGTTCTTACACTTTTTTTTTTCAGTATACAAGGATACTGATTATATATAGCAAACAAAATCTAACAACACTGCAATGCACTGGTTACAGAAAAAATAGTATTTTGGTAGCCAAATAGGAAGCAGCTCCAAGTCAATGATAGCCTTAAAGGTGCACTGGTTGTTGAGGGCTTTCAGTAAGTATTGCTGAATAGTAATTTAAATCTTATCAAACTTAACAATTTCACCAATATTTCACCTGCACTGTTGAACAACTGGCATCTGGAGCAACAAGGCAATTCACAGCCATTGTACCAAATGTAGTCTCAGAAGAAAAAAAACTCACACTGTTTTTATATTTTAAAAAATATTATGTTCCCTACAAAGGAAACTTTCTCACAGTGAGATCAGTTGTGCTATGAGAGTTTATTTTTGTATTTTATTCTTTTTACAGTTTTTGTTTGTTTGTTTTTCTTTCAGTCCCAGAACACACAAGCCTCCGAATCCAACAGGGACTAGCTCTGCAAAGATAAACACAGCACTGCACATCTGCAGCAGACAAACAACAAGAACGAGACAGACACCATGACGGTTTTGTAGAGCTGCTCAAGAAAATAGCTTGATTTATGCAACACTGTTAGGCAGCAGGGTACAGTTGGTGCTCTCTGGAAGCATGAGCTCCCTGTGCCAGCTGCCAGCAGGCTGCCTGCAGCCCCGTGAGGACTGAAATTCCACTGGGAGTTGTTGGGGGAAGGACCAGAGAGAGGAGGGGGAGCTGGGTACACGTTGTTGCCAGGGCAAGGTTACTGGTCTCACCCAGGTGATCTGGAAGTATCCAGACATGCAGGCTGCTGCCTGGCCCCCTGTGGATCCCCCTTGGCTCTGGGGAAGGGTCTTCACTTGAGCCCTGAGCAGCAGCCCTCATGAAGGGTCCTACATCCATGGGGCAACAGTGGGACTTGAAGCTCCTGTCTAGAAACTGTCCCCTCAGTCCCTCTGAGACCACTCGGGAATGCTGTAGTCTGGCAAAGAATTATAGATTTCTTCCTTAAGATGCAAGTGGTGCAAATCCATTATTTTAATACTTTTCCTTGAATCAAGCTGCTTGAAGTTAGGCATCAAATCCACATGCTGCTTATGATAGTCTACATTTCATTTTACAGTACAGCCAAACCTCTGCATCAGAATTTTAACCAGAGAGCTGAAAAGCGTTTTAACTTCAAAACACCAGCCTCTCAAACAGCTCTCCTCATTTAACTTTTGTGGAGCCAACTCCACAGCTTCCCACAGGAGTAGACTGTATATATATCACCAGATCTTCGCAGACACCATGGAACTACAGTTATACATTATATGGGAACATTAACTTTCATTTCAACTCAAGACTGACCAAAGTCAATGCAAGAGGCCACAACAGTGTTACAGATCCAGCGCTGCATCCATATCTGATGCTCCCAAGGAAGCTTCAGCTTCTGCTACAGCCTCCCTGTGAGATGCAAGATGCACACAACAAGAAGACATCGCACACACCAGCAAAGTACTGTCTCTGTGCTACAAAGGGAAAAAGCAGCACCCTGGTTTTATAATAAACTAGATCATAACCCTTGAATAACTGACAAACTAACAGGAGCTACATGATTAACAGACAAAATCTGCCCTTGACTTCCTTTGGCTGTTTCTCGAGAGAATCAGCTCAGACTTTTTTGCAAGGATCCATCACACTAACTTTTACCATACAGTCCCTTTGGTCAGATGATTCACTTGTACACATGGATTGGTTCTCTGGAGTTCTAGGACTTGGTGCCATGTATAAACTATCCAGTCTGGCAATACAGCTTACCTCACATTTAACCCTTTAGGCTTTGACTTCACTGGGTTTACAAGCCTAACAGAGGGAAAACCTGAATTACATACAAGCAGTGATTGCCAGCAGGATGATTTAAAGGACATGGGTCCAACCTGGTACACTTTAAGCAGCCATTCTACAGCTAGACTCAGTTTATTAGCAGCAACCTATAAAATCCTGTTTCTTAGGCTAACCCACATTTAGGACATGCAAATCTGCAGCAGAAAGTAACTGGGAGAACACACAGGTAAAGGGGCTTTCATTACTACCATATAAAAAAAGTGTCAGTGGAAAAAAATTATTGCAAATTCTCTAGATTCTGCACAGGGACAGGCAATACAGAGATCCAAGTTAAGTGATGCCTTTATATTCTTATGGTCAAAACTCAAAGCTTCCCCTGCTCAAAATTGTAGAGAGCACCAGGATGGATGGCTTCACTGCTGTACAAGCTTCTCCAGAGCTGTGCTTTCCAGGCTGTTCCTCCAAGGACATAACACACATCCATCATTAAGACTGCAACAGAGACAGAACATTATTTCTAGATTTATGTTGGTCACAGACCTTCATTATTTAATTCTGGTAAATACCAACATCAAATGGCAGCTGCTGGGTCAAACAGTCACTTAACAGTACAGAAAGCCATGAAACTATCATCCATATCAGAAGCAAGTCAGAAACACTGTTGAAAAACAAATAGAAAAAGGAGTTGCTTAGGTACCTAACAAAAGTTAGTTGAACTTGCACAACTGAATAGTGTCCTATGAAGGGTGACCAACTTTTTTTTTTCCCAAAGCAACCTCGGTAAGTTTAAGTCTGCATGACAGAATTATTTAATCAGAATCAAGTTCAAAGCATGTTAACAATGCTGCAGTTTCTAGATTTGCATCTATAAATCCACCCCATTCACAGTGCGCAAACAAAGATCCTCATGTCCTGTTCAATCAGGACTCCGAATGCACAGTTTGTTGATACAAGTTCTCTGGTACATAAAACCCCAGAAAGCTGGAGAAGCCTGAATTGAGAAGGGTTGCCTAGGCAGAGGGAGGGGAAAAAAAAAAACAAACACAACAACAAAACCCCAACAAAACAGAAAAACCCCAAGCCACAGACACACACCCAGTGCTGACTAATCGGAGAAAATGAATAGGGGGGGAAAAGTCATGAAGCTTCTCCTGGTAGGAAAACACAAAACCTTAGCTGCTGAACGCTAAGAAAAAGTGTTAAGCTGAACAGAACATCCAGGAAGAAGCCACAATAGATCTCCATCTGCCAGATCTCTTGGTTTCGTGTCCCTAATTTTAGAGAGCATTTATTAGGATGCTCTCTCCTTTCACCAGGTACTGGGGGACGTGGGGACGTTCCTGGAAGAGGAAACTGTTTCTACCTTGATGTTTTCCCTTCAAATCCACCCCTGGGGTTCTGTTTTCTCTGAACCAAGTTAAACATACCAGAGTCATTTTCACAAGTCATTTGGGTAGTATACTGCTCACAAATGTTCAACTGCAAGCAATTAACACTGCATTAGGAACTTTCTCCAGAGGAAATTGCCTCACAAGAAGCAGGGGTGGAAGGGATTGGCACCTGGAAACCACTCACTTCAGTTCTCTGGAAAGTCCATCTATGCCTAAGCCTTTGGGGCTGCAAAGCAGTATTTGGTGGTTAGACTTAAAAGTATTCAGAAAGTTTTCTGAAAAAAAAAATATAGGTCTAGGAATACGCTGGGTGTGAAAACCTTCCTTGGGCTGGGTTTCTTGCATTTACAAAGAAGTTCCTAATCAAAACTAGGAGTGGGGACAGTCCCCAGCAACTTGGACAACTCTCATGCAAAAAGCCAAGGTACAATTTGCCTACGAGTACCAAGTGCTCAAATTAGTTCTGATCTTCCACATGACAGACAGAGGGGTGGCTAGGGCACTTCATTTGCGACCACTGATAAGGGCCTCAAAAAAATTCTGGGTATGGTCTCTGATTTTTCTTAAAGCAGAAAGGAGAAAAATGTATATTCTCAACTGATCACATGACAGGTAAACAGCTTCTACTGAGGCACACATAGGTCTAAAAATCAAGTTGTGCATCAGACAATCAAGCCTTCTGTATCCATAGGATAGTTGTTGTTAGACTGAGGCCTTTGACCATTTTCTTCACAAATCATGGTATTACAGAGAACAGCACATGTGAAAGGTAGCAAAATTAACCATTTTCATAATATTAAACTGTACTAAAGTCTCCAAAATTGTTTCATGCAATCTTCCTCTCCTCTCCCAAGGCAACAACTGTTCTTGCTTCTGCCTGCTTAAGCACCCAGTTTCTAAAGTTTTTAAGTCTTACCAGTTTACTACCCACCTCTGTCTTAGCAGTTGCACCGAATCTGGCTTGTGTTTCTCCCCATTGTGTCCCTGAATTCTAAGTTTGCATATTAAGATTGAGAACTTGGGGGTTTCAATTATTCCCATCCACATTTCAAATTAAAAGTTGGCAACCAACAAATGCAAGTGCTACAGACAAACTACACTCATCCCAAAAAGTTATTTTAGGTACACAAACCAATAATTCCATGTACTACAAGGAGACTGTGTTTTCATGTATCAGGTGGTAATACAAACCAAACCCAAGCCAGGCACATGCTATAGCAGAGAAGCAGCATTCAGGATACTATCCAAGAATGCTTGTAATCTCCAGTATATTTGAGAGATTCCCAGATTACACTGAATGAGCCTTACACCTTGAAAATAAAGTGACATTCACATACCAGCAAGCTGGAGAGTATGTTTTGGTTTAAGCAAAGTAATCTTTACTGACACAGAAACCAGTGCAGCCATCAATGCCTTCTCCTGTTCAACTTTAATCTCCATGCATGAGCTTAGTAGCCAATTTTTACATCTCCATCCTATCACATTAAAACATGGTTCAGTTATTTTGCACAAAATGGACTGGACACACGATACAGCACTATCCTACTGTGCTTACTTCAACAAGACTGCTCAGCATTAGCTTCCACATGCAAAAGTAAAATGGAATAAACCTCAGTATTCAGGTTTATTTACATGCCAGGTACCTGTATGTTTGCTCAGAAGACCATACAATGGAAAGATACATTTTAAAAGCTATTTGACAAAGCAATCACAGGTCTTATCATAACCGCATATTTAGTGCAACAACACATCGGAGCTTACTGTTAGGATAACTTTAAGACAGATAGGCATCTGATTGATCTTCTTTGATATAAAGGGTAACTCATTTGCATTCTACAAAGAGAAAATACCAGGTCTAGTACAGAAAATACTAGTTCTTTAAAGTAACACCAAATATATTTACTAAGATCCCTGTTAGGTTAAGCATCCAATATAAAATATGCATGCAAATCAACAGCTAGATCAGTGAGTAATTCGAATCCCAAACCAACTACAGGAGAATCTCTTCTATGCTGAATCAGGCAACATAATAATGAAGCCAAAGTCAGGCTGTGCTAACTGGAACCAGAGCACCAGCAACCATGAGCATCACCTCACTGAGCAAGAGTCTGCATTTGCGTAGACTTACCCCATGGCCTACACAGATTCATCTTGCACGTACCCAGAAGGTCAATACATTCAAAATATTCAGTATGGGAGGGGAAACCAAATACCAACTTAGAAAACATTCCTGTGGTCTCACCACCAGACCTCTCTCAAATTGAGGCTGCCAACTTTCATATATCTCACGTTACATGAGCCGCAAGAGTTTGACAGCCCTGTCGTGCCATCCCACCTCTCTGCCAAGATGCACAGAGCCAGCTGAGAGCCACAAAAGCTGACAGCTCCTCCAGCACAAGAGGAACCACCTCAGCAGCTTCTAACAGCTAAAGAGATAGAACTGCAGCAATTGGAGCTGCTCACTCGCTTAAACAGCAACAGCAAATACAAGGACTGTATCATCATCGGGAGGGGGGGGGACACAACACCCCAAAACCAGACTCTCCTGACTGCAGGGTGCCACATTTTCTTCCCAAGAAGAATAAACCCCAACAAGCCCACACACTTCTTCAGAAAGCTATGGATACCTGGGTTTTGAAGTTAAAAATAAAAAATAAAAAAAAAAAATCACCATTTTCAGCTCCTATCCAATCTAGCCTGATAGTTTGTGCTGTCCTATTGTTGGCTAAAATCTTACCGAAGTTTTAGTCAACATAGGAACAAAAATTAAGATCCTTCCTCAAAAAGGGTGCCTGAGTAACAGTCCCCACCTAGAGCACAGCAAAGATGACTTTTAGGTTACCAACTAAGAAAAAAAGCACAAGAGGTGAGTGAGAGTCACAAGACCACTTTCTGCTTCATACCTACTGTATTCATAAAGAAACAAGACATCAGTCCTGTCACACTTATTTAGAAAGAATATATACAGAGAAATACCAGTCACTAGCTCCTTTTCCCAACAGAAGGTGCTTGCAGACTTTCAGGTATTGGTTAAATGCTTGAGTGGCAACAGCAATTTCCTACACAGAACAAAACTCAGCCACTGTACTGATGCAAATACAAATCACCTGCTTTCACCAACTAAAGCCTCATTGGTAAAGCAGAGAGCCAGGCTGACAGCTGAAAGTCAGGAAGCCTCAATTGCAAGACACAGGTGGGCACATCTGTTTTTCAAGCACCTGAATGCATTATCATAGAGAGCCTTATCTAAGGTAGGGTGATCAGGAACAGGACAACATGTGCAAGGATCATACAATTGCTCCATTTTTTTTTTCTTTTCCCCACAGATGGAAGCCCATTCCTGGGCAGCAGTTGGTACTATCTGATCACTTTGGACCCCACGCTTCTTCAAATCATAGGAGGGGAAAACAAAGTTAGCAGTCCCCATCACTGTCTCCACAGCCTGCACTCTTTCAGTCCATCTGCTGAGGAAAGGATCAGTTTTGGAGAGTAAGGAAAAGCAGCACGAGTCAGCTGCAACAACGGTTTCCCCTTTTCAGTTTGAAAAACATGTCTGTGCTTGCACACAGACAGGGTGTAGGTCAGAGCCCACAGCAGTTTCACTGTCCCCATTTCATTAAATGTTTAAGCAGATTCAGCTTAATGCACTTTTCCAGACCTTCTGGTTGGAGATGTTAGCCCACTGTGCTGTGGGCTAACCCTGTCTGGCTGTGCAGGACACCTGACACCAGCCACAGCTTTCAAGTGTAGTAGACACTATTCCTCACATGCACTTTTCACCTTTCAGCAGCAGTAAGATAAAGACATTTTATTAAGAAAGATCTTATGCTTTTTGGAAAAGCATTGTTACCAGTCCTACTCTATGGTAACAGAAAGCCACAGGTGAAGACGTGAGATATAGAAACACAGGCACCAAGCTAAAACTAATTCCTCCCTTCCTACTCTGCCATTTCAGGCTTAGAATGGGGGACACTGAAAAACAGGTATTATTCTTAAAAGGTTGTTAGATTACCTAAGAAAAAGTATTGTAAATTTAAGACATTACCATTGCACTAAAATCCTTCAAAAGCTACTTCTGAGATTTTTTTAGAAATAATTACTACCCTTATCTAACAGAGCTCTATATGCAGGTCTGACTGCCACATCCAGCCTTTCCTCCTCTGTTTCAAGAAAAAAGGTAAAAATCACAGTACAGCTAAAAGCTAAGATGAAGCCACAGTTACCTGTTTGCTTGTCCCAACCCCCCTGAATCACCAAGGGATTGGTGACTGGTACTATTTATACCAGGAGCAGCCCACCATCACCTGAACCACAGCTTTTTAAAGAGTCACCAATTTGCTTATCCCTGATGTTGGGCTCTACCCTTGAGCACTGGATGCTTGTTTGTAGGTAGGTTAGTCCTGCCTACAAGTTCAGCTCTATTAAGACAGAGTATTACAATTTAATAATGCATTTAACTCATTGTGTTGGTTTAAGTACATTTTGCAACCTTGCCAAGGGGATCTGCTCCAGTGCAGGTGCATTCTGCAGCAGAGCGCTGGATTGCTGTGCACAGGGGGGTTTCCTGAGCCCGGGAAACCCCCAGGGAAGGCAGAGACCCACCAGGCGCTGGCAGCTCTCACAAGAGCGGCTGACAAGGCCTGGGCAGGGACAGGAGTAACAGCAGCCACCCCCCCGCTCCCACAAAAGGCAGCCCCAGGGAGTGCTGGCAACCAGGAGTGCTGCCAACAGGGCGAGAAAACAGGCTGTGGCACAGCAGCCAGGGCATGGCACAGCAAGTCACATGGAAGGGCACACAGGGAGGACTCTTCTTCAAAGGAAAGACATTCCACTGACTGAGTGGGAGACCTGAAGTACACGTAACCCAGCAATCAGTCACCGTTCTGTGACCACCCACACAGGTCAAGGGCACTCCTCCTGCCTGACCCTCAGGGCAGAATGGTGGGCATCCGAGAGCAAAGATGCAGGTCCAACTTGGGGGTCTGCACCATCTGCCCTGGCAGTGGCTGATGCCTCCACCCAGACAGAGCTGCTGAAGGGAGAGGCTGCAGTGCAGACCCCAGACTGTGGGAAGCGCCCAGACCTTTCCCCTGGGGCACAGGCAGACGGCAGACCTGCCTGCAAAAGGTGTGCCCAGGTGGAGGATCTCCTGCAGCAGGCACCTGAGCTGCAGGAGGTGGCACGAAGGCTGCGTAACATCAGGGAGGCTGAGGAGTTAGATAGCTGGTTCCAAGAGCAGTCTGCAGTAGACCCACAGCCAAACAGACAGAAACTCCCCCACCAGCACACACAGAAGGGAAGGGGGCCAATAATGATGGGCTGCATCTGTCAGAGAAGGGGAAGAACATCTTTGGTCATAGGCTTGCCAAGCTGGTGAAGAGGGCTTTTCACTAAAGTTGCCAGGGGAGGGGAACCTCAATCCATCCCACTCCTACCAGTTTGATGCCAATGCCAGCAATAAATGCCGAGAGCCTGGAGAAGGATCACAGGTCAGCAGGAGAGCACCTGAAGAGCAGCACAAAGGAATTCCAGCCAATAAGTCACCTTCATCAGCCTCTATACAAACGCACATAGTATGGGGAATAAACAAGAGGAGTTAAGAGACGTGCACACCTGCAGGGCTGTGATCTTACTGGTATCATGGAGACGTGGTGGGATGGCTCCTATGACTGGAGTGTTGGAATGGAAGGATACAAGCTCTTTAGGAAGGATAGGTAAGGGAAATGAGGAGGGGGTGTCACCCTCAATGACCAGCTGGAGTGTATGGAGCTCCACCTGGGGATGGACAAGGAGCTAATGGAGAGCTTGTAGGCCAGGATTAAAGGGAAGGTAGGGACAAGCAACATTATAGAGGGGCTCTGCTACAGGCCACCCAACCAGGAAGACCAAACAGATAAGGCCCTCTATAGACAGATAGGAACAGCCCCATATTCACAAGCCCTGGTCCTCATGGGGGACTTCAACCATTCTGGTATCTGTTGGAGGGACAACATAGCAGGGTGTAAGTAACCCAGGAGGTTCCTGGAATGTGTTGCTAACTTACTTCAAGTGATAGGAGAGGTGCTATGCTGGACCTTGTTCTCACTAACAAGGACAGGCTGGTGGGGAACACGAAGCTCAAGGGCAGCCTTGGCTGCAGTGATCATGAAATGGTGGAGTTCAAGATCTTTAAGGCAGTGAGGAGGGTGCACAGCATGCTCACTACCCTGAACTTCAGGAGAGCAGGCTTTGGCTTCTTTGGGGATCTGCTTGGTGGAGTACCATGGGATAAAGCCCTGGAGGGAAGAGGGGCCCAAGAATTCTGGTTAATATTCAAGGATCACCTCTTCCAAGCTCAGAAGCAATGCATCCCAACAAAGAGGAAGTCAGGCAAAAAAGCCAGGAGGCCTGCATGGATGAACAAAGAGTCCCTGGACAAACTCAAACACAAAAAGGAAGCCTACAGAGGGTGGAAGAAAGGACAGGTAGCAACCAGGGATCAGGTTAGGAAAGCTAAAGCCCTGATAGAATTATATCTAGCCGGGGACGTCAAGGGCAACAAGAAAAGCTTCTATAGGTACATTGGTGATAAAAGGAAGACTAGGGAAAGTGTGGGACCTCTCCAGAAAGAAATGGGAGACCTGATTACCTGGGATATGGAGAAGGCTGACATACTCAATGACTTTTTTGGCTCAGTCTTCACTGGCAAGTGCTCAAGCCACACTGCCAAAGTCACAGAAGGCAAAAGTAGGGACTGGGAGAATGAAGAACTGCCCACTGTAAGAGAAGATCAGGTTCGAGACCATCTAAGGAACCTGAAGGTGTACAAGTCCATGGGACCTGATGAGATGCATCCATGGGTCCCAAGAGAAATGGCAGATGAAGTTGCTAAACCACTATCCATCATATTTGAGAAGTCATGGCAGTCAAGAGAAGTTCCCACTGACTGGAAAAGGGGAAACATAACCCCTGTTTTTAAAAAGGGAAAAAAGGAAGATCCGGGGAACTACAGGCCAGTCAGTCTCACCTCTGTCCCTGGCAAGATCATGGAGCAGATGCTCCTGGGAACTACCTTAAGGCTCATGGAAAATAAGGAGGTGACTGGTGGCAGCCAACATGGCTTCACTAAGGACAAATCATGCCTGACCAATTTGGTGGTCTTCTGTGATGGGGTTACAGTATTAGTCAATAAGGGAAGAGCAACTGATGTCATCTGCCTGGACTTGTGCAAAGCATTTGACACTGTCCTGCACTACATTCTTGCCTCTAAATTGGAGAGACATGGATTTGACAGATGGATCACTTGGTGGATAGGGAACTGGCTGGATGGTCACACTCAAAGAGTTGCGGTCAATGGCTTGATGTTCAAGTGGAGACCAGTGATGAGTGGCATTCCTTAGGGCCTGGTATTGGGACTAGCGCTGTTTGGCATCTTTGTTGGCAACATGGACAGTGGGATTGAGTGCACCCTCAGCAAGTTTGCTGACAACACCAACCTGCGCAATGTGGTTGATACGCTGGAGGAAAGGGATGCCATCCAGAGGGACCTTGACAGACTTGAGAGGTGGGCCTGTGTGAACCTCATGAAGTTCAACAAGGCCAAGTGCAAGGTCATGCACATGGGTCAGGGCAATCCCAAGCACAAATACAGGCTAGGCAGAGAATGGATTGAGAGCAGCCCTGAGGAGAAGGACTTGGGGGTGTTGGTTAATGAGAAGGTCAGCATGACCCAGCAATGTGCGCTTGCAGCCCAGAAAGCCAACCATATCCTGGGCTGCATCAAAAGCAGCATGAGGTCAAGGGAGGTGGTTCTCCCCCTCTACTTTGCTCTCATGAGACCCCACCTGGACTACTGCATCCAGCTCTGGGGCCTCCAACATAAAAAGCACATGAACCTGCTGGAGCGAGTCCAGAGGAGGGCCACAAAGATGATCAGAGGGCTGGAGCACCTCTCCTGTGAAGACAGGCTGAGAGAGTTGAGCTTGTTCAGACTGGAAAAGAGAAGGCTCCAGGGAGACCTTATAGCAGCCTTCCAGTACCTGAAGGGGGCCTACAAGAAAGCTGGAGAGGGACTCTTTTCAGGGAGTGCAGCACTAGGACAAGGGGTAATAGCTTTAACCTGAAAGAGGGTAGACTTAGATAAGATATAATGAAGTTGTTCCCTATGAGGGTGGTGAGGCACTGGACCAGGTTGCCCAGAGAAGCTGCAGATGCTCCCTCCCTGGAAGTGTTCCAGGCCAGGTTGGAATGGGCTTTGAGCAACCTGGTCTACTGGAAGGTGTCCCTGCCCATGACAGCAGGGCTGGGCAGATGATCTTTAAGGTCCCTTCCAACCCAAACCAGTCTAATGTAATATTATCATAGAATAATAATTTCCTATTTTTTCCGATTCTAGGTATACGTTTTCCCCGCACCCCCCCCCCCCCCAAGGAAAAGCACATTGCATTTCCTTTACCACCTCTAAAAGTTTGACTGAAAATTCCTTTTCTTTAGAAATCAAAGACTGGTAGCTCCTGGTTTAGTATCTTAGCTTAGCAAAAGATAGCAACAGACGAAAAAGCAATGCCTTAGCGTGCAAAGATCAATGATCAAAGATCACCTCAAATACTCAGAATACCAGAGAAGCCACAAAGTGGAGACCTTTTATCATCCCCAACTCTCCATTTTAAGAACTGCAACTTGATTGTTCTTCCCAAACTTTAATAGAAAATGGCATATTATACTAGTTTTGCCAACACATCAACCAGCCTTCCAGGAAATAATGTGTCAGCAACATATGGAAACTACTTGCAGGGGTTTTTTTGGCATTTCTCTCCCAGCCTGGCATGTTTTCAGCATTAATTGTGGAAGCCACCACTACTTCTGTTTTAGCTGTTAAATTTAAAACACCAGGGAGCATTAAATCAATGACAGTACATGGTCATCATTTGATAGAAGTTACCAAACCTCCCTCACAAAGATTACCAGCTTCTATGTAATTTTTGTAACTAAAAGGTTTACTTTGGACTACATTTAGGCACACAGCTTCAAAAAGTACAAGTAATCTTATTATCCTCTAAGAAGCAAAGAATAAACTGTAAGAGCCACATATAAGAGTATGTTTCTGTGTTTATGGAATAAACAACTTCAAGTAATACATTTGGAAAATTATTTGGAATACAGTAGCATCTCACACTAGGGCATGGGGGAAAAGACAGACACACCATAAACTATTTACCATACTGAAAGCACAAGCCTTTTAAAAGAGGCAAGTTGAGGCTAACTTAGATTAATCATCAAAAGCTCTCCTCAGTGGCACATATCAGAGCACAAGCAATCAGTAAGATTAAGGGCAAAAGAAAAAAAAAACCAAAAAAAAACCAAAAGACACAGAAGCCAGACTATACAGAGTCCTCTCACAAGACTTCAACTTTCAAAGATCAGTTCAGCCACGCAGCAATAAAAGGCTCAGGCTGAAGAATTTTCCTTAGACTCTCTGCCAGCACTGCATCAAAAGCTCCGTGCGTGCTAGCAACACATCCTGAGAGCAGGTTTGACAAGGACTTTGCAGATATGACAGATGATACTTGCAAAGAGATATTTTCTGCAGTGCTTCAGACCTTATTTACAGTGAGGGAGAAAAGCTCTGTTCAACAAAATAAGCAATTGGTTTGCCCAGCCAGGTCTGGAACAAGAGGAAGATGGACTTGTGCAACTCCTCTTTCTGTTACTGAGGGACTCTTAAGACCTAAAAACCACAAACTACTATTTTCATACGGCTGTGGGCTACCACAACTGAGATATAGAGCCAGGCTACAAGCTTACCCCACAGCAGCTACAGTGCCCAGGAGTTTTGCACCGTACCACCCATGCTGTCTGCACAGGGCTCCACAAGGAGCTGGATGTTTAGAGCTCACAGCACACAAGCACCACAGTGGGGAAATATTGCCCCTGCCCTCCAAGTCATAAAGAGAAGCGCACACAGACATGCAGGTGTTTCCACCCCCTGGCCACCATCCTTCCCCCATGCATCACAAATTACAACAAACAGCTACCATAGAAGACAATTTTATATTAAGTCTGCAAAGCAGCTTGGACAAATTTAAACTTAGCCTACTTTCAGATAGCCTGAGGAAAGAAGAGTTGTTTGGAAAAGTCATATTGCAACACGTCAAACAATTATTCATTTTTGCCCTACAGAACTAACAGTTCTCCCTCACCTTTTTTAAATGGCATAAACCCGCAGTCTCTTACTCCTCTCTGCTACAGGCAAGGAAAGATGAATAAGGCGCTTCCAAAAAGCTCAACTAGAGACTTTCCTTTACTCAATTCATTTAACCACATCATAGATTTACTCTAGAAGTTTATAATTTGCTGTTACATCTATTTACTGTAGCCTTCTCAATTAATTCAGCATTGCAGGAAAGTTAAAAAAAAAAGGAAATCTAGGATGACTAGCTATGTAAAACAGTGTTAAGGTTACTTTCACCCTCTGAAAGTATTTCTTTCCCCAGGGTATAAAAGAATTGCAATAAATATAAACAAACACATTCTAACAAAGTTAATTTAAATGTGAAATTATGACAACTATATTAAACTCCACTGGAATACATTCGTCATTCAAATTAAGACATTCGAGTGGCATGTGCTCACTGCCAATGTTTTAAACACAGAGAAACCACTGGCTTTGCGTACACAAACTTAGAGCTGAAGAGTTAAACAGTTCAGAAAGAAATTATTCCGAAAAGGAAACAGAACTTTCCTTCCATTCATTTAATTTATTCAGTTATGTGACTGGGTTTTCAAGCTGTAAGAAATGAAACTAACTTGAAGTCTCTTAAAAGGTCACAAAATTAAAGACATTTGAAAAATCCAACCTGTAATACTTATGAAGAAAGAAGTTAGGAATCGAAGGTTCATAATGTGCATTCTGATGGTAATATATAAGTATTATAAGAAACACCACAGTTATAGAATCATAGAATGTTTTGGGTTGGAAGGGACCCCTAGAGGTCATCTAGTCCAACCCCCCTGCAGTGAGCAGGGACACCGCTAACTAGATCAGGTTGCTCAGAGCCCCGTCCAACCTGGCCTTGAATGTTCCCAGGGATGGGGCCTCCACCACCTCTCTGGGCAACCTGGTCCAGTGTTTCACCACCCTCGTTGTAAAGAATTTCCTCCTTATATCCAGTCTAAACCTACCCTGTTTTAGTTTAAAACCATTCCCCCTTGTCCTGTCAGAGCTGGCCCTACTAAAAAGATTTTCCCCATCTTTCCTATAGGCCCCCTTTAGGCACTGAAAGGCCACAATCAGGTCTCCCCGCAGCCTTCTTTTCTCCATTATCTTCCATTATAAGTGAGAATTGATAATGTGCCATCCTTAGAAGGCATAGAATATCTATTAACTCTTTTTTTTCCTACAGATAAATACATGACAACTCTTACAATACCAAGCCATCCTTTAACAGATGCTAAATGAATAAAATGCTTGCTCTCAGAACAGGAAACGACTTTTCAAGCTACCCCACATTCCTAGATGACAATCTCTACCAATGAGCTTTGTATCATCAAAATGCTTCAAGGTGTCAAACAAACTAATTTGGCAAATCCAAGTCTCTTTCTGTTCTTGAAAGAGCCTTGCAAAAGTTAGCTAGATAGCAATGGGCTTCAAACTCCATCTAACACCCAGCATACTACAGCTCCTCCAAGTTACCAGTGGAAGACAACAATACTGGATGATAGAAAAGAGTAAGTAGTCCATACTGGTTTTAGAGTTGTAGCACTCATGCTGCTGACACAAGGATGCTTTTTGGCACGGTACATATTTCATATAACCATTTACTTAGGCACCACCCTCTTAGGCCACATAAATCACTGTAATAAGTGATGTATTAATTCTGTGACAGCCATTTGTAGTATCATTCCTTTCTTTAGGATATGCAAACATAAGCTTAAGCAATTAACTGCAACACTGGCCCAGAGTATTTCATTTCCATGCTGAAATAAAAATACCACACAAGTTAATCAGAGTTAAGCAAGTAGTAGTTTGGGAAATGTTTATTTCATAGGCTTGAAGTTATGGGATTTATAATTATTTTAATTGAGAGTTCTTAAGTGTGAGGTTTCACACCTACACATGTTGAAAAATTCACACACTTGTTTAACTTGAACATGAGATTTGTATAACAGATCAAGATGAGGAAAGAAAATTGTGTCCCTCTGCTCATCCAGGCTTACCTCAGCATGCCTTATACACCGCTTCATTCCCTTAACTTAACAGGGAGCATCCAGTCACCAATGCAGCATGGCTGTGACCTGGCCACTAACAGAAAATACTTAGGATACTTGGCAGAAAACCTGGGTTTGCATCATCTGGCAAAAGAGGCAGCAAGCACTCTCCCCAGAGGGATGCTTTTAGCAGAGTTCTTGTTAAGCTTAAGGTCAGAATAAAACCAGATTAGAGATGCAGTCCCAGGGTCGAAGCTCCCATTTCAGTTTCCAGACAGAGGCACCGGAGTCCTCCGCATTAAGGTAAAGAGCACTAGACAGCTGAAGAATGCCAGTGCAGTTGTCTTTTGGCTTTCTTATTTAATTTTTTCCATTTCAGGTCATAAATACTGCGACTCCCAAATGAAGTTGGAGCTTTGTGCTCATCGAACCTGTGCTTAACCCTGGCCTTCCAATGCAAACAAAGAGAAGCAAAAATACAGTTATCCAAATTTAACAAGTTACCCAGCTTTCAAGAAGTTTCAAATTCCTACATGCAGATCAGTATATTTTAGGATTATTTTTACCACAGTCTACACTAGCTTGTTTACACTGGACTTTGACCGACCTGAAAAGTTCTGATACCATCTGTAAAAATTCCCTTCCTGTCAGCTGAACGGTAAAATCAGATCAATTGCCCTCCTTTAGAATACCCTTGTTCAGGATTAGCCTTAAATTATAGTTTTTGAAGTTACCAGATCACTGCACTATTGAGTAATTATTATTTTTTTTTGCTACCCAGGGAACTGTGTGAGTCTCAGGGTTAAGCACATGCTGTTCTACTTAAATGGCAATATGCCAAATCCATTTAAATATTTAAACATTAACCTCGAAGTCACTGGTTTGTAGAAAGGCAGCCATTAGTCCACAGAGATTAAATTTGTTCTCCAGGCAGTACTGTTGAGTACAAAGGCCATTTTGCCTCTTTCTGAAAGTGATTTCTGGAAAAGCTGAAGAGCATGGAAAAGTTACTGGAGCATTCATAATTGCTCCAATGACAGACTTCTTTTCCTTGCAAGTATGGACGCACGCACATTATGTGACATTTTCCCCTTCTGGCATGACAGATTCGTCTTCTGTGTTTAAAAATGCTACTGTTTTGCATTAGGAAAGTCAAAAAGTTTTGAAGACTTCATAGGCAAAGTTTTCTTCCAGTTATTCAATGTCAAAACCAGTAGTAACCAGTATACTACATCAACAGCTAAAGTCAAAATAAAGCAAACTTTAAATATTTCTCCATGACAATCAAAAAAATAGTGCAAGGGCTTAAAAGAAAAAAAAACACACAACCACAAAACCAACCAAACACCAAAAACCACAGCACTGAGCTCATGTCTACATTTAGATTTAGAATCACAGAATCATTAAGGTTGGAAAAGACCTCCAAGATCAGCAAGTCCAACTGTCAACCCAACACCACCATGCCTACTAAACCATGTCCTGAAGTGCCACATCTACGAAACAAATGCTAGATAACTGAAAAGCTGAATGAACAAGCACAGGGTTGCTGCAATCTTCTTAATAAGTTGTATGACTACCCAGTTATTCAGTGTTATTTTAAGGGAAAAAAAAAGAAGTTGAATTTTCCATTTAAGATTTTTCTGAAACTATGTTTCAAACAAAACACACACTGAAAGGTCATTAATATTTAAGAGATTCAAGGATTTGCACCTTTGTGCAGCATTACAATTGTTCACTCACAACTAAGTAAGAAATGGGATGAACATGAATATGCGTTTTTAAATGAATTTGAGGGGTGGGGGGAAGAGCGAGAAGATCAGCCAGAGAGGTGCAGAGAAGGACCCAGCATGCTACTTCTGCAACTGTTCTGCTACCTAGAGACCATGATTAGCAGTGGAGATTGAGAAACCTACTTCTCCACCGCATCTGGCTATACTTAAATTTGACAAGCATAAAACTAGTTTTATATGAAGCCATTGACTGGCAAAACAAAACAGCCAGCCAGAACATCTTGCAACTGATTTTTTTTTCTTAGAAACCTTTTCCCCACAACTTTTTCAAGAACAGAGTTCTAGGCTGCCCCTTTACAGGAAGCTAGTATTCACTGTGTGTTTATAAATAAATAAGCAGTTTGTAACAGTAGCTTTACTCTGACAGCAATCAGATACAAACAAGCTCCTAATATAACTTATGTGAATACTATGGAATGACCTCTACAGAACCAGACTTCTTTTATCAATGATATGCATCCCATTACAGATTAGAGAACAGAAACACTGATCCTGAAGTCCTCCACCTAGCTTCCACATGGTTTTCAATAAGAAAGCTAAACAACTGGAAATATCTGAAAGCCTATGATGGAGCGACCATGTAAAAGACAAAGCTTTCCCACTTACAACATACTGAAAATAGCCCACTGGAAAAAAAACCAAACCAACCACCACACAGGCTTACTATATTTAGATGACAACTTACCTACAGGGTACCCCATACAAGAGTAAAGGCTGGAGGCGTGCCCACATGCCAAGCTATACCACTGAAATGTCAAGTGTTCTGCTAGAAGGGCTGCTCTAACCACTGCAGTTCATTACCTTCGCTTTCCTCAGGTTTGGGTACGTTGCGGTCACTCTTCTCAAAGCTCCCCAGTACTTATTTGTCTAAAAAGTGCTTTTTTACAAATGCATGTCTGTGACTATATATCACTGTAGAGTAAGGCTTACATAATGGCACAACAGTGCAGTGACCTGTGGAACACCAACAGTTCAACTTACAAGAGACACTGCTATAAAGATAGCTGGGCACAGAGGGAAAGAATTACAATACTGATTGCCACCAGGCTAGGACAGGTGGAAAAAGCTGTATGCTAAAACAATCCAGAGACCCCAACTAATATAGCAGTCATGACTGCCTAGTGCTTGAAGCACCCAGCCAACAGCCTACCAGGCAAGCAGGGAAGCTACTTGTCCAATACAACAACAAAGCAGCACACACAATACTTTCCATCTCTTTCAGTAGAGGCAGCTTTTAGCAAGACTTCGAAGGTCTAATGGTACAGCCTCCTTACCTAGGAAACTGAAGACAGCTGCTATTCAATTATCACCCTGCAATTAAGCTATTAAATGAACTACCAAGTGAAGCTGGCTGAAATTTGGAACCAGATTTACTAACATCTTAGGTATTGAGATACAGCACTATTAGAACAGAGAAGCATAAATAAAGACTAGTTATGCCCAATACAACCATTATGAAACCTGTAAGAAATCTGTGACACAGACTTGCTTTATGGTATTTGACTTTGGAGCCCATTTTGCTGAGCAGCAGGACACTATTACACAAAAACCATTGCACACAAACCCAGATAAGTTCAGGGCATGGAGAGAAAGGTAATGATGAGTCCTAACCACATACAGAAACTGCTCAGATAACTTGATCTGCATGTTTGTGTAATAAGGTAGAAGCAAGCTTTTACCACGAGCAGCATACATAATGAAGTGGATGACCAAGAGCCTTTATAACCTCCTGAGAAAACTGTCAAGCTCACAAGGTTTGTACTACTTTGTAGCTCCTTGATGTTCTAATACCAAGAGCAAAGTAACCTGAGGTGAAGCAGTGCACTTGCACAACTCAAAAAAAATATCAGAAGCAGCCATTCATTCGATGAGTTGGTATAGAGCAAGAACATTTATCCTGCAACCACAGATTCAAGCACGCTAAAATAAGCGAGCTTCCTAACTGCCTGGCAAGCCTCTGCCATGCTTCTAGGCAGATACTGAGAGTGCAAATGCCTAAAGGCATCCAGCTGCCCAAGGCCACCAACCCATGCTGACTGCAGAACCAGCCATTATCTCCTGGCATCAAGGCTCTGGCTGATTATATTACTACAGTAGGAGACAACACCCAGACAGTTCAGTTTCATGATACTCAGCTATATCAATTCCTGAACAGGTCTTATGAACTGTTTACGAGCACAAATTAAAGCAGAAGAAATGCAGATGCACTACAGGGGAGATCTGTAGCTTTGAGACACAAGTAAGGACTCAACCAGACCAAAACATCTATGAGGAGTTCCTTTCATTTTAGGGAAAGCTTGTAAAGAAAGAACTCCAGCAATTCACCTGTAGATAGAAACTTGATAAAAATCTGATTACCTGCAACTGAGCATCAAACAAGATGACCCTCACTGCATCCAAAAACATGCATGATAAGTATTCTATTATGTGAGGGGAGAGTAATTCTCAGAAAGACAACGCTGGTAACAAATTCATTCGGTTTGAGCCACGTGTTACGTGAGAACACATGCTGCTCTATGAGCTATAAATCATACCAGCAGCTTTTCTTCCAGTACTTTCACACTGGTGATGGCAGCCGCTAGCAAGAGAGACCCAAAAATGATAAGATTTCACAGACAGTAACAACAGTCCAAGCTCCACACTGCTTGCAAGATAAAGGTGCCATAAGCCTGGCTTGTATCACTACATGAAGAGTAGATCAAATGTGGAAAGTAGCACTCTCTTTAGTGGAACTCTGCAATAGCATTTAGCCCGTGCAAACTTACACCTGAAATACAATTGAGATGATATGGACACCACATAGGCTGCCCAGTTACAAATATGCGGTAGAGAGCATAGCTGAAACATGAAGTTGTCCAGACAGTACTAGGATCAAGAAACACCAAATTTCTACAGACATCTCCTAGAGATCTACAATGCAGTAAGACTACCAAGTCAGCATTACAGGTGTCTTGCAGAGGTGAAACTGGCAGACAAGCCATGCAATTAGGTAGCACTGCAACAGTGGAATATTGCAATCAATAGGCTTCCCAAGGTTAGATAGTAGTCAGGCACAGATGTTTTAAGATCCTTGACTACTGATGGAAGGAAAGCAATAACCAGTGCACAAATCAGATGAGAGTGTTGCAACAGCCTGAGCCTACTTACGGTGCCAAAAACTGCTAGGCCAGTATATCCAGCAGTGGCCTGCTTCAAACAGCCGCAAACAAGCAGTATCAAAGGTGAGGTTTCTTCTGTCATGCAACACTGTTGAGATGGAGTCAGTGGAGATGGCATCAATGGGAAACTCTTCACTTGCTTAGACAGCCAGCATCAACAAAGAATCCACAGGACCATCAAGAGCTTCAGCTATGAGTCAAATAATCACGTACACACAGGACTCCATGACTGCTGTCCAAAAGGTGGAAAGGAGCAGTTAAATACAAGCATTTACTTTCCTCTTTTTCTTCTCCCCAACACAGTAACTGGTGCAGGAGGGTAGAGCCAAAGAGAGCCATACAGTAATAGTTTGCAAAATGTCTGCAAAAACAAAAGCTGCCAAGCCTCTCAGAGGGAATCAGAAAGTTCACATTCAAAGATGGACAAAGCACCACCCGGTTTCAACCAACATAGCCACACCAAAAAAAACCCCCACACCTCAGGACACCTGTAACAAATTGCACTGAGTCTTACACAGAGAACTGTACCATGGAATAAAGACAACAGGGGAGGCTTTGTCAAGCACGCCAAATGCAGTTGTCCCATCTCTGCAAAAACTTTTCTAAAGAGCCAGGTTAGATCTCTGTGCTGAATAACAGAATGAGAGGATAATTTCAGTGCTAATTTCTTAGACCAGCTGACCAAGCTCACCATTGCAGCCCAATGCTGTGCGTAATGCATAGTCCCAGGAACGAATACAGAAGATCATTAACGGAAGTCTGGGTTTACATTCCACAAAGTGGAAACCCCAACACTGCATATACCTTGCTGCAAGAATTAGTTGTTCCAACAACCTGTCCTTTCACCCTAGTTTTGGTTTTATTTGAGCTTTAGCGTATTTAATTGCCAGCTCCTCCACCAACACAAGTCAGCTTTCAGACAGATCTAGGCCAACAAATCAAGATGGAAGTGTTCATTTTTGATGGCATATAATTACTCCAGTTTCTGAGAAAATTATAAACTGATTTAATTGATAGAAGGGGACTCACTAGAAGCTGTTTTCTGAAAAGCGTGACTTTTGAGTTTACTAATCCCAAAGAGCGCGATTCCAAGCATGAACAGAACCAGTGCAAATCAGCAGAAGGTTTAACAAGCATTTAAATAAAGCCTAGTAATGAAGATGTCAGGAAAGTTCATGCTTTGTGACAGGTAAAACTCCATCAAAGGAAAAGTTTAATCTCCAAGTAATATCACTGCAGATGACAATACTCCAAACAGCACTGCCTATGGCAGAAAGGAGTTTTAAAAGTCTTTCAAACCAAATTTCAACTTATTCTTCAATTTTTCCTCAAAAGAGCATCACAGAAATTCAAGAACAGGACAGCATCCTGATATTGTTAAGAGAAGTTTTATGTTGATTCATAATTTAAATTGTGAATTAATGTTTTAATGTTGATATAAATAATCCTAACATTGGGATGCATACTGCATATTGGTTTTGTGTATGGATCAACAGCTCCCAAAAGGAACACCTACCCCGGTTACTTCTAAATGTTCATGGTGAATTTGCCATAAGCCATCTTTTTAATTGAGCAACTTAAAAGCCAAGACAGACACGAGAAAATTAACAGCGTGGAACACTACAGCTACAGAGAAGTGACACTAAATAACTCAGAATTCAAGACACAAAAATTAATAAGCAGAAGGTATTAAGAGTTACTAGGAATAACAACCATTACAATGAAGTGCTACACCACACATGTTCATATTGGTTTACCTCATCTCAGGGATTTTGCTGTACAGCTGATGACCACCGACACTCTAAGCAGAATGACAACCACCATGTGCACATTCAGTGGGGTCTGCAGCAGGAACCAGTTCATCAAAACCCAATGTGGGTTACAACATCTCCACTCCCAGTGCCTTGAGTGCACTACTTTCATTTCCCTGCAGAATTCCCAAGTACTCTGTCCTGCACGTGCACTATTGCATGGTAACATGCATCTACATTTTTGTTAAACGCAAAAATGAGCTAGCGTCCATTTTTAATAAGGCATTTGAGATTGCAGAAAGAAAAATAACTGTAAAATCTCCAAATATTTGAAGATTGCTGAGAGCATATTAGCAACTTAGTATTTAGATTTCAGTAAACTGGAAGAGCTAAAATAAATTTTATCATAAAGTCAAACAAAATGACAGACCTATAGGAACGATCTAAAGAGGAATGACAACAGACAATGGAGAGCTGATACAAGTGGGTGATGCACAGATTGCATCGTAGCCATGTACTAACAGCAGCTTCAGTTCTTACTGATGTAAAAGCTAAACAGAGCACTAACTGAAGCAGTTTGAGGTAAGTACCTTCAGTGGAAAAGTGCCAGAATCATTACGGATTAATCCAATTCATCCATGGGAAGGAGAAGTCAATAAAGTAAAACTGGAGTTAATATAGGTGCTGGGAATGGGGAAAAAAAGGAAAATTATGCTGTTCAGTGGAAAGTTAAGGCCTGACATAAGTTTTTGGTACTGGAAAAAACCTACTAATGTCAAAAACTAAGACTCATAATTAATATTCTTTTGTCACTTAAAGAACAAAGAAAATTATCAAATAGCACAGATTTTATTTTTTTTTCCAAGTAATAAAGTATGCCTATGCATAGCCAATGTACTTTGTGGAATAATCTCAATGACAACAGAGAAAATAGGAAAGCAGAAAACACCTCTTCCCTTGCCTCTATCAGAGCAACTTCTGAGTCCCAAAGCATCTTCATACATGAATTAGGAAAAGGAAAAAACTCCATAGTACAAGTACTCCCTCAAAAAGAACTAGGCTGTTATCATTCTCACTTTTATGTTCGCTTAAAAGAGACTGTACAACCGCCAGTTACACTTCACAAACACTGAAGCAGCACTAACTTTTGTTTCCCTTTCCACAAAAAATCGAGTAAAGCAGAATGAAGAGCATTAACCTCATCCAGCTTTAACCCCAAACTACTGCACAGCCTGAGGATACCACAAACTTGCCAGGTAAAAGGCAACTTTAAAGGGGCTTGATTTTCACAATCAAACTGTAAATCAGGATATACTATGAAACCGAATGAAGAGAACAAAATGACCTAAACAGAGGTAGGGACTTTGGGGCAGGCAATCACTTCAGCAGTTTCTGCTGGATGATACCACATGTGGCACTTTTACTCATGTAGATATCTCAGTATCAAATACAGAAATGCGGTATGTTACGTATTCATGTAAAATGCTGTATCTATAATACATACCTTTATAATGTATAAAACGCATATACACATATAAAAACATACATATTGTTTATTTTTATGTACATAAAAATCAGTCCCACACTATCAGCTGGCAAATCTGCATTCCACAGTTTCTATTACAAGTCTAAGTAATTATTTTGCTAGATTGCTGATATCATTAGCTACTTGACAAGTTCGATCTCAGCTCAATGTTAAGTCCTACAATTAAAAAAAAAAAAGCCTCTTGATTGTTCACATTTTTCATAAGAATCTACCTCTGTGCAAGAATCTTGGCTCTTCCTAAAAAAGAAACCCACTTCTTCCATACGTGATTGCAGACAAAAGTTAGAAACCACAAAATGCAAGTGTTCGAAATCGGAGCCCCAAATGCATTTAAAGTGTCATTACTCTGTCAATTCTTGATTTTGTCAAGGCCTTTACATTGCATTTTTGCAGACTTAGTCTTACAGCTGAAATCAATACCTCAGAAGTGACTAAAACACATGAGAACCAGCAACAGTTATGCGTCCAACAGTAAGGCCTGCTATTTACTGAACCCAAATTGCTCAAAAAGATACCACGAAACCCATTTTAAGCTGCAAGCTACTAAAAGTTTAACATTCATTCAAATATTTTCAAGCGATGCAATCTTTACACACAGAATCACCTGCACCCTGGATGGAAAAGGATACTAGGTAAAGTTTTAGCATCAGAGTTACCAGATTATTATCACTATTTAGCCACAGTTCTGAGGCAGCCTGATCTCAGCCAGAAATCAGAATTCTATAATAGTTTAAAAGTGACTATATGAATTTTAAATGCAGCCTTGTTACCACATGGACAATTAAGCTCCATAAAAACAGAGCTCAAGAAGCAACCTATTGCTCACCCAGGATAATTAGCAGTGGGAGAACTCGGTTAGCCCCAGTGGCTGGTATGGAGTCACGCGAGCCAGCCGCTACAACGCATAGCTCTAGTTCCACAGGAGCACGATGCATGTCATGAGGAATAAACAATTTTTAATACCAGTCATCTTTAGTAATCCAGACGGTGAACTCCATCAGATTGGTCACCACCATCCACTCTGAAAATCTCAGTGATAGAAATCAAGCAGGTTAAAGCTTTTCTGCTCACACACACACACACAAATGTTCCATTAAAAGCTTACCTCTCCTGACTTTAGAGAGAAGTATTACTGTGTATTGAGCTCACTGAGGAAAAGGAGAAGGAGGAAGATTATTAGCCATGAGAATCTATTCAATAATGTAAGTACAACCTGATTTGTTAGACTTAGTATTAACAATACTCTATATTATAGCTACTTTTAGACTGTGACCAACCTTATAACGCATAGACAATGACCAAAGTGAAAGCCATGTATCTGCCACAGTTTGAAACTTTGTCTTTTAGGTAACCCCCTGGTTTGGGGTTTAACCAGCTGTACTGACCATCGCATCACAGGCATAAAACAAACAAATGAACCCCACCAAAGCACAGCCTTAGTCCTGGTGGCAGACTGAAGCAAGAACCTACATATCCCTAGCAAGAAGGGGATGCGCAGTCCTCAGCTTTGATTATGAAGTAGAAAAACAAGGGGGGGGACAGGGGACGGACTTGGGTTACTTTAAGGGGGATGTTTGCTGGGGCTTTTGGAGGTTTATTTTAAATATCTGCACTCTTGCCTGGGCACAATGGTATCAAGTTTAAGCTCAATATCCTTTTCAGGCACAGGCTCTCTTCTCCTTGCCAACCTTGCATGGTATTAATAGCAGCAAGCAGAGGAGCGAGCATTAAAGAGACTCTCTTAAAAACTTACAAGCGTTAGTGCTCCTACTGCAGGACCGAAGCCGCCGGGGTGCACGAGAGCAAGCTCTATCAGATTTTAAAGATTTCACACACGATGCCAGCATTCAGCTCGCTAGAGAGCTACGCCAGCAGTGTACAATTCCCGTATTTTTGAAGTAAAAAAACCAAAAAACAAACGCACGACTAACGCCGTGGACTCCTCAGCCCCGCGGAAAGCCCCCTCAGCGCGGGCCGCGCCGCAGCTGCACCTGCGCCCCTCACGGCGGCTGAGGCGCGGGCGCGCAGGACGCGGGAGCGCGGCAGGCGGTCAGGCGCCGGGAAGAAGAGAGGAGAGGCAGCCAGAGAGGCAGCCAGCGGCGGGCGTCCCCGGGCCGCGGCAGCGACCCGCTTCCCCGGACGGGCACCTCGGCGCCCGGGCAGAGCCGGCCCCGCTCCGCGCCGCTCCCGTGCCCCGTTACCCGGCCGCCCCCGCGCGCCGCCCCGAGAAGCCCGCGCTGGGGTACCGGGAAGGGGGGAGAAAAACTTAAGACTTTAAAAAAAAAAACCAAAAAAACAACGGTACTTACGCCGGCGCTTACACGCCGCCCCTCACTTGTAGCTGAGTTACACAAGCGAAAACTGCCCCGAACCGCCGTGCCGCGCTGCGCCCGCGCTCGCCGCCGGCCCCGGCCCCCCCGCCCCCCCGGCGGCGGGCGCTGCTCCACCTCCCGCCCTGCTCCCGGCGGCGGCCCCGCGCCTCCTCCCGGGCCGTCCCGTCCCGAGCGAGGCTCCGCAACGGCGCTCCGACCGCACCTGCCCCACAGCGGGCCCCGCGCTGCGCTCCGCTCCTCTCACCTGGCGCCGGGCCGCGGGCCAGGCCGCCCCTGGGCGGTGCTTTTGTCGGCGGGGGCGGGGGGGCGGGGGGGCTGCCGTTCGCCCCGGGGGGGCCCGGCCGCGCTGCGGCGGGCGGTGAGGGAGGCGCAGGTAGCTGAGCAGGGGAACTGGGTCAGCGACTAAAAATACCGCGCGGGAGCGAGGAGAAGGGCCTCTCCGCGGCGCCCCGGGAGGCTGCCGGCTTGGCGGCGGTGCCGGCGCCTCTCCGGGCGGAGCGGGGCCCGGCGGCCGGGGCGGCCCCCAAGGCGGCCCGGGCGGGGCAGGTGGTCACGGGCAGGCGGTGACCTTGCGAGGTGCGCTAGTTCGAAATCGCCGCCCACGACGGCGAAACCTTCGCTTGTTTCAGTTTTTAAACCGTGGCTTCACAGACCGCGGGCGGGGTGAGGAGAAGCCTGGAGATCGCCCGTGGCTGGAGGGCCGGGCCGCTGCCTGCGGGCCCGGCCGGCCGGGGCATCACCGGCCGCGGGGAGCGGCTGGTCAGGACGGGCCGCATTCCCCCGGCAGGGCCCGCGCCGGGCCGGGCCGCGCCGCCCCCGCCCCGGGCCTCCGCGGGAGGCGGCTGGCTGGCCCCGCCGGGCCGGGGGTGCCGTCCCACAGGAGGGCGCGTGGAAAGCGCGGAGTGTTCCCGCGGAGTCAGCTGAGAGCCGTCACGGGTCTGAGGTTGGCGTGGTGGCGCGCAGCAGCGCCGGGGCAATGCTCAGCGTACAACAAAAAAATCCCAGGAGGCTCTGGCTTCGTTTTCCTCATGGCCTGAGGTCCGCAATGCCGGACTTGTGCTTATCTTTGTGTTTATGCGAAATAGTTCACAAATGCAAACCACATAGGAGGTGTTTGAGTTTAGTTGCGACTGGCCACAACTTTAACTCATCCTTTTAGCCCCCCTGTCTGCGGTATTCCTTGCTGCCGCTTCTTTGTGCTCGACGTCCTGGATTTGGTAGCAGAGCCGACGCTTCCCTCCGGGATCTGTCTTCTTGGGGGTTTCGGTGGGGAAGGCGCATCTCGTGGCAGCCTCCCTGACCCCATGGAGTAGCTGCAGGGGATTCGGTACTGGAGCGGTGTCTTCAGCTGCTGGTGCTGCCCGTAACGGGAGGCAGAGAGGGAAAATCTTTTACTCATCCTTACAGATAGCCAAAAACTAAGTTTTGCCTGTGCGATGTCCAAGGAGCAGAAGCCTTCAAATGGCAGCAAGGTTGGAGATGCTTACCCGGCGTGTCCGGTGCACGGGGGTGCCTTTGGGCTCGCCATGTGCTGATGTTGGAGTCTGTGTCCAGGACGGATCTGGTGGCTCCATAGGAAGTGCTTTCTTGACATCAAGCTAATTCCCTGACCTTCCACTCCACCCTCCGCTACTACACACAGTTGCTGGCTATTTATATATGTGATATGATTCAGAATTAAACATGCCAGGAAGACACCAAATCTTTCGACCTAGTAATTAAAAAAGGAATATAGCATGACTGCTTTGTTTCATCACCACATGAAAGAGAACTATTTGTTTTTATTGTGGTTAGCTTAGTAGTAACAAACAGAGTATTTTATTCCCATCCATGAAAAGCAATCTTGCCTATCTTTATGGGCTGCATCCAGAGCGTGCCGGAGTCAGTAGTCTTACACGTGGGCTCTCAGTTAGCACGTGACTGCAAATCTAGTGAACCGGATTAGCACAGGAGCGCTGTTGGGCTACAAGACTGAGCATTGTACAAGACTTGGACAGCCCGGAGAGGGAATAATGCTGATCTTCAGCGAGGGCCTATACGGTGCTCCAGGCCTTGGGATGAAAACCCTCTGGCAGCGCAGCAGAAGCAGCCTGGCAAGGAGTCGGCTTCCGTGTCTGGACGTGCGGAGCGAGGGACGTTGTGAGATTTTTGTGGCGTTATTAGGTTACTGCTCATGTGAAACTCAGTGAGAGATAGTTTGCATAGCCAGCCTTTTAGCAAAGTTCACAGGCATGGCTCCAGCTGTATGCATCGAGGCTAATCTCAATTACAACTTAAAAATGCCTCTGTCTTTGTCACTGTGGGGATGGTCCGGAAAGTATCGACTGATCGCTACAGCTGAAAGCTCGTCATGTTGATCTTTATCCCACCAAAGATCACAGTTCATTCAGCATTCGCTGCAACCATTCCACTCTGATGGCTCTCTCATTTTTCCTGGGTTTGTTGTTTGTCTAGGCTTTTCATACAGCAGCAATCAAGGAAAAAAATCAATTTAAAACCCAGACACTTGCATTCTGTTAAAGTGAGATAATAATGAGGGAATTCAGGAACAGTGGCACTGGCGTTCTTTGAAAATCTTCCCACCTAGGAAGATGGTATTCAGGTTGATGGTGGTAGTTGAAATCACTACGTGGTGGAAAATTTTGTCAAATCTCATCAAGAAGGATTTCAAAGTGGCCAAGGACTCTCAATGCAAAGCAGGAGAAGGAACTAGAGAGGCCACTGTGGTCTGTATAATTTACATTTTCTGCATCATTTGCTCTCGGAAGTCCCTTTCCTGGGATTCTAATCAAAAGCTGTTGGAAAACAGTTGTTCTGATCAAAACCTTGTGACTGCCCTTTTCTTGCTAAGTAGCCACGAAATGACTTTTGCTTCTCTGCCTTTTTTTTCGTCCTCAGCTCTTCTGGTCCATGCACTTCGAGTTTCATAAATGTAGGAGAAAGACTGAAGTATTGTGGCACTTAATGCTGAAAAATGAGGGAAGGAAAAGAGAAAGAAGAGGGAAGAAAGGCAAAAAAGCTTACACAAGGCAGAGAGATGGAAGACAAAGGATATCGAGGGGGAAGGTAACCAAGACCACAAACAGAAGTAAAGCATGGGAAAGAATTGGAGAGACCAGAGCAAGGGGAGAATATCACAATAGGTGGGAAAGGGAAGAAATGGAAGAAAAGAAAAAAACAGACAGATTTTTATATTCTTTCCATATTTCTTGTCAATAGGAGTTAGTCAGGAATAGGCTCCACAAATGCCTCCGAAGGGGCTGGAAAGAAAAACAACCCTGAGATGGGTATACGTCTGTCTTTAATAATAGATGTGATTGCAGTAGGTGTAAATAATTTGAAATAGTACCAGGTAACTTGAGTATCAATAGCAGTAAAAATGCAGCAGCACAGGATGGCCAAGTCTGTGCCCTGTTGGTATCCAGGGTAATGGATGGTTTTGAATAGGTTATTAGGAAACTCACTCGGTTCTGCTCCTGACTCTTACTGGTTGCTTGTGTACTTTAATATCACATGGTAATCACCTAGAAAAGCAGTCTTGTAACAGGGATTGAAATTCAAATTTCCCCGCTCCCAGCTAGGTACCTTAATTGCTGCATTGCAAAGTGATGCCTTGCTTCCCTGGCCCAATGAACGTGGATCAGTTTGTTCAGAATGACAGCCTTTCAGCAGGCGCAATGAAAGGCATTCCTTCCAGCTAGCCTCTGGCCTGGTGACGAGGGGAATTTCCTGGCAAGTGCCAGATAGGGATTCAGTGTTGTCCTCGGGACTCTACGGGTCTAAGCTCTACCTGTTTAGCTGCCGAGAGGACCTCTCCTTCCTCTCGTCATGCTTTTGAAAGATGCTAAAGTGTGGGTGCAGACCCTGCTCCAGCATAACTCAAGAATTAAATGCTTTAGTTGCCAAGAAGGTTGTAGTTGCAGTGACAGTAATTGGCAACTCAGGTGCTTCTCACGCTGGCTGTTAAGAGATTCTGGTCCAAGGTACCGACGCTTCTGGTACGGTGGGGGCTCCTGGCTAAGAAACTGATGCCAGAACTTGGGGGTTGCAGCTCTTCATGCTGCACCAGCTCAGCCTGTGGTGGATTTATAGTCTGTGATAAGTCTTATCTTGGCTGTATTCGGGAAAACACCATGTTGCGGATTTGTTCATGTTACACAGTGGTGTGTTCACAGGTAATTCTCGGCATTGCAAAGCTGACTTCCGTCAGATAAAATTCCAGCAGGCCAGAGGTTAATGTACTCTGTTGTGAAATTTTTTATTTTTTTTTTTTGAGGTGGGGAGAGGGCCAGTGGAGACATGTAATGAATGTCGATAACTGCATTTAATTTCTTTGGCAAGTGGTAAGTACTGTTCCCCTTTGTTTGCTTATAGAGACTACATTTAAAGCACTGCATAATATAAAGCAAACCTTTCTGGAGGCCAGTGCCAATTTTGGTTGAAGAAAAGTATAGCACCACAGTTGAAAGTCTTCATTATCTTCTGAGGCTCAATTACTAATGAATATTTTTTAATTTTTGTTACCACACACTTCACGTTCATATGATTTCTTTTCTGCCCAAGGCCTATATGAATAAAATTGTATACTTCTGGCTTTGACAACATACTGTTGATGTATGCTAGAGCAAATCATTAGGAGTAGTCCTGCTGAAAACATTGAAAATGTCTTTGGATGGTAATTTGGGCTCAATCCTGTAATTTTACTGGTGATTTTACCTGTAATGGCTACAAGTAAAATCATTCTAAGAATCCTTGTTATTTCTCCTCCACGGTTCAGAAAAGAATCAGACAGACTGTGGGTATCCCCACAAAAAGTATTGGTGGACAGATCACAGATCTCTGGGCTAAATTAATCCCTTAAGTAATTTTTTTTATGTTTTTCACTAAACCAATGTTCAGTCCTCTACTTACAAGCAGCACTGGTGGAGAACTAGAAAATACTCTTAATGGTTTGTCCATTAGACTAATTGTAGTTCACTTGATTCCCTAATGCAATAAAACTCTTCCTTTTGTGGGCCATTATCTGCTAGACAAACTCCTACATTGTATGTGTTATTAATTATTTATTCCTTCCATTATTCTTAAATGCACATTAAAGAATTGGCTCATGGTTTCTAGCACAATTCATAAGAACAACTCTATTCAATAATTTTTGGAAGCATTTTCGTACAGCAAATAAAGTAATAAGGAAAACAGTAAGCTTCATCTTCCATGGAGTTAAGGTACCAGCTTAACTGTTTCAGTCCTATTAATATTTTGAGAAATCTAGATAGGAGGTTTTTTCCCTTCCTGATATTACTGATCGAGAATTTGTATATTATTCTTCTAGACTATTTTAATTACTTTTCTATTTTTCCTAGTTAGAAAAAAAAGACAACTAATTTTTCCCCCTTCCTTCTGTAGTGTAATTTCAATGAGCTTACATAGCCATATGCAGAATCACAACTTTACTGTTTTGTACCTACAGTTCTTATCCCTTGGTATTTTCCACATATGCTGTTTCCTAAGCAAACACACTTTCACAAAAGTGGATTCATGCAAAAATACCAAATATGGCTATTTGTCTATTCTGAGAGAGGAAAAAAGGAGATTTTACAGTGAACATGATGGCCCAGCAGAGTTATCTTTAAAACCGTATTTTCAGTCTATGCGAGTAGAGTACAACTGAGAATTTAATTGCCTTTGTCAAGGCAATGGGGAAGGGATATTACAGCAAGGGAGACTGCTACGCCTTGGAAGAGTATGCTGCCTCAGAGGATGGCCACTAGGAAAGGTTAAATCACAGATCACATAAAAAGATGTTTGAGAAATTCATATATTGCCTCAATGTGATGACTTCCAGTCAAATCTGCCCACTTCCTAAGAGAATAGTGGTGTCTTTTGTAGATGACAAGAAATGACTGGACAGAAAGAAAATTTACTGTCCTTGTTTTCAGTCATGCTGAACTGGAGCTGATGTTTAAATAACCACAAGGGCACTAACTTGATGAATGACTTGATCAAAGGAGAGAGAAGAAGAGACCTGTGAAAAAAGTGCCTAGCGATGCTAGCTAGATCTCTTTCCAGGTGGGACTATTTGATGTGATAAAAGAGACGATGGCCGACAACAAATTTCTGTGGTGCCCCATAGCAAATTAGAGGAGAAATTGGAGGAGCTCTCCAAACACAACTCTGGCAGATGAGTCAGAGAAGCTGGAGAAGGAGTGGGAGATAATCTAGCTATTAGAGACAGTGAACTTGGAGACTTTCAGTCCTGAGTGCAGGATGAAAAGCAGCCAGCACCACACATTCTTACTTTTTTTCTATTTCTGATTGTTTCCTTGCTGCTTTTTTTTTTTTTCTTTAAAGGAAAATACCTTTTCTTCTAAAAGTCCTCCTTAAAATCTTTCTGTTCAAGGAAACATCTGTGGGAAAAATGAAGGTGAAGATAAAATTCCAAGAAGACACTTGCACAGACCTATTTGAAAGTGTTTCTTGCCAGGAAACAAGTGGTCCTGAGCCTTTAAGGGCTATGCCTCTGCAACAGCTCCAAGATATATAGCCTTCAGCTATATAAACAGTGGTTAACAGGGGTCTGCAGAAGAATTATTGGCACTAAGACTCATTTAAGGGAAACTAACAGAACGAAAAGATTATACAACCAGTTTATTTTCCTACTTTTCAGTGGTTTCATCACTAGCTCATGAAAGACTTAATGTTTTGAAGAAATAAAATTTTGCTGAAATAAAACCAATTCCTTTCTTATCTGTAGGAGGTTAGCTGTTTAAATGGTGCTGAATATTATTCACTTCTGTGACTTCTCTGTGATTAAAGGAACAAATAAATCATATTGCCATTGCAGCATCTCCCCAGTGTGAGGCTTGGATGTGAGATTAAGTTAGCGCGGTTTAGCAAGTATCATTTGCATAGTGGTAAACGTGGACATGGGGATGAGCACACTCTTAGCCAGCAGCCAACACACGGTGATGTGACTTGTTCTGACAGGAGAGAAGGCTAAGCTAACTTGCACACGGTTTGCCTATAGCAAATGCAAAGTAATATATGCTGACAGTTTCTGCAGACCAGCTGATGCATAGTAAGTTGTTAATAGGTGCTAACTTGATGATGCTTCTCAGCTCACAAGATGATCTAATGTAGTGTACCACACTGCTCTTTGCTTAAACCCTGTTCTATCAGTAGTAGGGTTTTTTTTGGTCTTTTGGTAGGCTTCTATGGGTTTCTGATCTCTGTGTATGTGAACATACGTTGCATTAGACACACAGCACTTTACTATTGCAAGTTCTGCCAATGTTCATACTGGCTGGAATAGTCCTATTTAGAAGTAGGTACGGTATATGTAACAGGACAGAAACAACAGAGAAATGGGAGTAATTGTGATAAAGGTAGAGGGTACTAAGCAGAAACTTGCACCAACCTTGAGCTTTTCAAGGAGAAGCTCGAAACTGGTTCTGTGTTGGCAACAAGATGTCCCCATCCGAGCCTTACTGAGACAGGATGGAACAAAACAACGCTGTGAGGAAGCTGTGTTGCAGCAGCCTATGGGCAGGATTTAGCCCTGATTGCTCAAAAGGAACTGCTAAAGGTGAAAAGTCAGATAACCAGAGAATGAAAACCTTTCCTCTTCTCTTTCCCCATTCTCTCTAATATGGGCAGATGAATTCCAACATTAATGAAGGGACAGCATGTGCTTTTGATTTGGTGATTGAAACTGAATGCTGTTCTGTATGCATGAAAGGTTACTGAATGGACAATAAGAGACTGGGGGAAAACAAGTAAAGAAAACACAAACCAAGCCTTTTCTGCATGCCATTTTTAAGAAATTGTATGCATCCAGTGGGAACAAGAAAATGAACATAAATTTAGGATTTTTTTCCCTCCCAGGTGGTAACACAAGCCAAAGGGAAGAAGATGAGAAAACACATGTGGAATTTAGAGTGAAAATAATCCAATGGGGGAAAAAAATCTTATTTGCACTTACTGTGTTTTAGTCTATGTTTTCCATTGCAGCATAAATCACTTAGAGGTCTCACATGAACTCATGTCTGAACCGATCCTTATTTTCCTTACAACAGGTCTGATGTATTATTTTTGCTCCTCCCAATACTTGTTATAACTGACCAAAGAAACTTTGCTAGGGAAAAAAACCCCACAACTTAAATGCAACAGCCTGGAAGACTGTTGTTCTGGCATAGTTTTAATGGCTGGAGAGGCCTTACATAAGAAAATTTAGTCCTGTCTAGGGTTCAAGCCATTTGACTTTACAAATTGGACAAGATTACTGTTTAATCAGATGCATCTGAAATAAGAACAACATTATTTTCTTGGAAAATTGCAGGTAAATGAGAAAGGTCATGCGTGTATTGTGTCTACAGCACTCATCACCTGGGATGCAGCAGGATTTATCTATGAAATTATTTGTTGGTATTTCATACTGTGAAGACATTGTAAATAAATGAGATTATTAATAAACCAGATAAATTTTGAGTTCATATTTTAGATGTGTTATTTTGGCTATTGTGTGGTCTTAAGGACTAATTGAAAGTATAACGAACTGTAACAAAAAAGAAAAAAACATATAAAGTTACAAAATCATTAACATTGTCTGGGCAATCTATTTCTTTCTTTGTTTTCACTTCAGTTCTTTTTTCTGATAGGCCAGTAGTCCTGGATAGTAGGAGGGAAATTTAAATTGGAGTAGGAACGAACAAGCTAGTTTCTTCATTCCTGGCTACATGCTTTCTCTTAGCTGAACTTAAGGCTGGCATGTAGTTAAGCCACCAAGATGCAATGTTGGAATCTTTAGGCAGAAGTCAGTTTATTTGCACAAGGGATTATAAAAACATGTATGTGTTCTATTGTGACGAGCTGCTGAGTCAGAGCTGGAATGCACAGCGGAAGAGTACTCATCCCTGCCATCCCACATGGCGCCCTCCTTAACCACAATCTCTTGCTCAGCCTCCTATTAGTGGGCATTTGTCAGTTTTTATAGTTTTCCACAGTCTGAAAAGCAAACTATAGTAACAAACAGCACTTTCTAAGCCCCTATGTATTAATAGAATTCTCCAAGGCATCCTTGAACGCCTGACTTTTTTTCCCCCGACTTAGTATGTAGCACAGAAAACTGACTGAAATACCATACTATGCACATTGACTTGTACTTCTGGATTTCATTTGCCATTTACAATGAGCAGCTTGCAGTGTGTTTCAAATGGCTGTAACAGGCGGTGCTCTTATTAAGAGTTACTGATCCTGTCTCCGTGAATATTGATGTAATGGATGGTGGTGCCAACTAGAGCCGATTACTTCCTGCTCTTCAGCGCTGCTGTCTCTATGGAAGTTGAAGCTGCAGACTTCCTTAATCATGCCAGTCTAGAAACTGAAGACAATAAGGGCTAAGTATAGTGGAGCCTTCTGCTACAGTCAGCACTTCTTTCCTTTAAATACACGGCTTGGATGTAAGCTAGCAAAGGTAATCTTTCAGGGAGGACTCCCAGCATTTTAAATATACCCTGAAATAACTTGCACAGTACACCTCTCCCAGAGATCAAATTCATCGCTGTGGAAAACACTTCTGAAGTGGAGGCATTCTGCTACCTTAAACCAGTATGCAGACAGTGCACAAAAGCCTTAACCTCTCTCCCCATGTTGTATATAGTTTAGGAACTGCTGCTAGTAAAGTTTTATCCAAGTGAAAAACCTGACAATTCCAGATTATAGACAGGAATCAGACAGAACTAGTAGCCTAGGCTAGTAATAGAATAAAACGTAGTCCTTGAATTACATGTTTCCTGAGGAGGTTTCAAAGTGCTCTGTAAAATGGTTAAATTGTATTTCTCTCATACATGAGGAGACTATCAAAGAGTTCAGTGACTTGCTGCATGATACAGAGAAAAACAGAGGTGATGGGGGAAAATATTCATTCTCACTCTTACATCTACAAATTCCAGGTTTCACTTAAACTGAAAATGCATACATTTGGGTTTTATTCTTCTTCATATTAAGAAAATGAGATCCATGGGTCAGAAGGGTTCCAGATTTTCCCTGCCTTTCAAACTCTGTATGTCCCAGAGAAGGGATTTTAATTTTGGTCACTTGTTCTCTTCCCACTATGATTGGACTCCTTGATGGTAAAAGAGGCAGTGAAATAAACAGTACCACAGTACTTTTTTTCTTTCAGAGAATAATATAGGCTTTGCTTAAAATATTTATCACATAATCGAAGAAATGCATTTGTAGCTGAAGATTTATGTCACATTTCCAAGAAGTAGTCTGCTGAAACTTCTTTGGTTTTAATGAGTAAGCACAAACACACCCCAATGAAGGCTTTCACTGGTATCGCATCAGAGTTGCTTGCATTTAAATTAGTGGGTCAGCAAGAAAGGACAGTGGAACCTTTTATTAGCAGCTGACTTCTCTCGAGTCTCATTTTACATTTTTGGTTCCAGCACTATTCAACTGAAAGGAGATACTGTAGGTAAAAAAAAAAAAAAAAAGGAGGTGAATAACAGAGACAAGGCAGCTGCCAGACATCAACTTCCACTGCATTCTTCAAAAATATCTGTATCCTCACTGATATTATAAAAAACCATAATGCAGCATGTTTCCTTGTGAAACAGGTAGTCTCTTGTATCCTGTGGTAAGAGCTTCTCATAAGCAATCTATGATACCCAGCTCTATTTTTTTTAAAGCTGTCTTAGATGAAGCAGCTGCCCATCAAGTAAGAAACAGAGGTAAATACCCATATAAATTCTATTTCACCTGCTGAAATTGTTATGGTAGTGCTGTTCTCTAAGGAAGTCCATACTTTTCCCTCCAGTCATTTTGTGATGTGCCACAAGACCTCAAAAGTGAACTTGATTGCATTATTACTTCTGTCAGGAACTCTTCCTATGTTGGACAGCCTGATGCTCATTCTTCATCTTTAGTGATGGTGGTCTTTGAAAAGCTGCAGGATGTCTTAATTCCTCTCAAATTTTCATTTTGAGGGTTAATTAACATACAAATGACAGAGACATTGTGAGACTTATATAGAGAATGTACAGCCTGTGATCACATACCTCAATGAGTAAGTCTGAGATATCATGGGCAATCTCTTCCTTGCTTTCTAGCTCTAGCTCTTTCCAGCCCTAGCTGGACATAAGCACACATATTTTTGTTATTCTGGTAACACAGGAGAAGGCTGTTGATCATTAGTGTATGATGAATTAGAGAGCACATACAGACTTGCAGGGCTACATTCCCTATAGAATGCTATATAGTGAATACGGCTGATACCTTTTTAATGAGAAAGTAGACTAATAGAAAGGATTTGTTGTTAAAGCTATGTTTTCTTTGGGATACAATGTAAATTATCTGCCTGAGGAGCAGACGGCAGGCCTAATTCATCCCCAGTGTAACTTTACTGGACTCAGTTGACTTGCATGAGATCGATTAGGTTCATTCTTTTGAGAAGAGAAAAAAAAAAAAAGAAGTCAAGAATTACATAGCTGGGAAGGTGTCCAGTTAGTATCTTATATATGAAACTTTTATGCCAGGTTTAGAGGCTCAAGTACTTGATGTTGGGGGGTTAAAGATAAATATAAAGTAGAATTTAAAGTTATTGTCATGGATTGCAATTATTAATGATTTTTTTTCAAGTTGTGTTATGAATTACTTTTTTCCCAAGTTGTGTAAACATAAAAAGAAAGCCACTCCCTTCCTTCGATACTCTAGAACTTTTTGCTTAGAATATTTAGGTTAAGAGTGACTTGCGTTCTTCCAGATGGATGTGATTGATTGTTCTGTTTTCCTTTTCTTCTGTACTGAGTCAGAGGGGTAGTGAAGCCAACTCAGAAGCTGTTAAGCCCCTTCTTAGGAAGAGTCAGTAAGAGGAATAGATGAGAACTATACTGAGATCTTTAATTAAGCATGCTGCATAACAGAGGTAGAGAGGATTCAGTGACAGAGGACTGGAACAATTTGAATTAGCATTATTTCAAAAACTTCCAGGGGATATTTTAAATGAGTCATTCAAAGTTATTAGAAAATAAGAAAAGGAGATGCATTACAATAATTAAAATCCCCTTCATTGCAAGATAAAATGTTTGTACATCTTGCAAGCGTTAATAATTCAAACTGAGATAGTAGCCTATAGAGTGAGACTTGCAAGACTTTCTAGCAATTACATGCAGCATGAATTTTACATTTGCCGAGTACCACATGAATAACCCGCGGATTTCAGGGAAGGTGCTTTTCCCAGATGGGTGTATGGCATCTTGGCAGGAGATGGATTTCCTGCTCTCCCTGCAGTGAATTCACTATGGCACAGGCACTTACTTCATCCTGCTGGTGCCACAAGTGTTCACAAAATCTCAGTTTCCCGATCACGAGAAACATTCAAATGCCTTACTACTTGTGTTACGATATAAAGATGGGCCTCACTCCAGTAAAGTCCCCTTGAATTGCAGGGTGGTTGAGATGTGAAAAATAGAGAGATCACATCAGGGAAGAGCAGTTGAGGAATCATAGCAGGAATACAGTAGTGCAGTTCAGGTAGTGCTTGGAACTTGCAGTTTTGTTTGTGCTTGCTAATCAGCAGAAGATACAAACTACCGTTGTAATGCAGGGCTTTTGAAATTAAAGAGACCACAATTTAACTGCAGAAATGTGCCATACCTCAAGATAATTAGATGCTATGAATTTCCATAAGGTTTAGGTAACCTTAGGAACTCATGTATGACTTCAAAAGTGAGCTAAGGACTAAATTCACTTAAACATTTTTTTACTTGTTTTCTATAATTTAATAATTAACTTAATCAGGAGGAATATTTGTACTCGTTTACAAATGTGGTATTGCATAAGAAAATACATGGACAGAGCACCATCTAGTGCAGGACACCACTAACATAAAAGCCTTTCTGCTCATATGTCACTTGTCTATGTTTAGCTAATTTAATGTGAACTAGCATGCTGCAGAAAGTGCCAGCCCAGTAACTCCTGTGGCAATGTAATTTTGCAATTACATGGGAGACCATGGATTGAAAATTACTTGGGACCTTTTGCAAGGACAACAAAACTGCATGCACTGAAATTCAGGTAATCATCTGTAAGAACCAGATCCTTTTAAGAGGAATACACTTATCTTCCTACCCACAGTGTTGGATGATATATTCATTAAATCATTCCATCCAATCTGTTTATAAATGAGGTTGGACACTGTTTCTCACAATAGATTTAGAGACCCAACTGCCATTTTAGGTGCTTTAAGTACACCATTTAGCTGCTCAGAGCCTTTGCTCATCTTCTGCAGAACCTCAGAGCTACCCAGGCTCCTTAAGCCAGGCATTCAGAGCTATGCAATCCATGACTAACAGGCAAGATGAAAGATCTGACTGTCATTAAGAAGGGAAGAAAAGAAGAAAGGAAGGAAGCTTAGATTCTATAGGAGACAGGTAAAAGAAGCTTATACACAGGTGTTTATGAGTTGCTGAGGAAGGACAGAAAAAAGTGAGCTGCAATGGGTTTTTTGCAAAGGCCGTATTTTGGTTCCTCTGCAAGCAAACAAACATATGAATTTGGCCCCAGGCTTGTTTAATCAATGTTTGGATATCAACATTATGTTTCTGATGCAATCTATTTAGCATTAGGGTAGGGTCAAGAGGAACTGTCTTAGTTAACTCAAGATGTAGCAGCGACAAGCTGGATTTCATCCTGCACTAAACAAAGGTTAAGAGACCTACTCTGAGAAAACAGCAAGCATATGCTCATATTAATTTCAAAGTACCTCCTGGTTTTGAATAGCTCTGGTTTTTGCTTTCTAAGTTGACCTCTTAATAGACAATTTAAAAAAAACCAAGACAGAAATAAGTGGAAATTTTTGAAAATTTAGATACAGAATACTTCCATGGATACTTTTTCTGCTCTTTCTACCTCTTTTACAACTGCCATAGAGAACCTACTACTGAAGAAAAAGCTGCATTTTCATTCTTTTTGAGCTAATGAGGAGTAAACTAAAGGAACGTGATAGGAATGTTCACAGACCTGGCAAGCTGTCGTTCGATTCCCCTTTCTGGGTGTACCATTTTTCTAACAGTGAGGAGAAGTAGCTTTGACAGAACAAAATGTTATACTTACAAAAGGGGTTCAAGGATTGGTGTCAGGAGTAACAGTTTAGGGAATGGTAGGGAGTGGTAGGCTCTAGATAGGCAGTAGAGCCGAAGAGAAGAGTTTCCACTGGAAAGCAGTAGGCCAGATTGCAGTACCTCAGCTCTGTCAATGCATACTAGACATTCTAGGGAAAACAAATGTTGTAGCATATAAGGCTCTTTTACGGCTAATTTAATTCATCTGGGCTTGTGGTTTCCATTCTTTTAATCTCCAAAATGTTTATCAAATGGAAGAAAACAGAAACAGACAACTGAAAATATAAAGGTGTTTCCTTTGAACAAATATTACAAAAAGGTGCACTTTTGATTATGTGTTGCTGGTAGCTATCATTCTGGTTTTTATTAAATCATGCCCGACAAAACACTTTCCTTGTTATTTCCTTGATTCTTATTCTTCTTCTTTTGGGTTATATGATTTGTATCAAATGGTATGTATTCATATTCAGCTATTTGGGAGTTATGTTGTTCTGTCTAATGCCTGAACAAATAAACTTGCCTTTGTTCTGCTATCTTGTAAGAATAAAGACTACCTTAAAACATGTTCATACCTGTTGAGGAAATAAATTAATAAAAACAGGCATGCCAGGCAGAGAAAAGAATTCTCTTCCAAGCTGTACTCTCTTGTCTAGTAGCTATTTAAACTTGCCTTTTGAAAATAAAAGGGTTGCTTATTTGAGAACAATTATATGACCATTTTGAATTACAACACTTCCACATGTTTCTCCTGTGGCTCAAAAGATTTATTACAAAAAGAAAGGCCATAGAAAGATGGTAGGAATTAAATACCGTATTTGCATATTGCTAGCAGTATGATAGATGCTTTTCAGACAGCTAGGATGTGAAAGTCCTTGTTCTGAAGATCATTCAGTCCAAATAAACATATAAATGCATTTTAAGATGTACAAGGAAAGATTTGATCCTCCTTAATTTTATGATTTCCAATAGAGAAAGGGAGTAAAATTTTACATGACAATATGACACAAGCACCCTAACTCAGCTGAAAAATTTCATTAGTGTTCTTATAAGTAAAGAGGATGGATTTATGCTGCAGCAAAGAAAAGAATTACTGCAGATTTTATGAACCCAGTCTGTACATGCTAAAAGTCATCTTTGTGTGCTAGAGATCCAACTTTCCTGTACTTAAAACCTCCATGTCTTTTATTTAAATTATGGGGAATATGATCTGTCTTGATACTCTCCAAATACATGAGCTAATCTTTCCATTTTCCTGTGAAAAACTAAGGGTGTTTTTACAATTTCTACATAATGTCATCCATGTTTTTATGAAGAATTAAATCCTTCTCCTCTTAGAGTAGCAAAAGAATTTGAAAATCATGATGGGAAATACTGTACTTACAACAGCTTTTTAAACTATTCCAAAACTTCCATTGTATTATTAACAGCCCATACCTATAGATCTATACTATACCTATACTGCAGATTTTTTTCAGCACCATTTTTACATGATAACATTCTTTTTAGCTGCTTGAACCCCCTTTTTTGTCTATTTAATTCCCTTTTTCTGTTTAGGTGTAATCTGATTTATCTTACTGAGTGAGATTGTTTCATATGAACCTCTCTTTTTTCCCCCCAGTTATTCTATACATTCTCCCTCCCTTATTCCAAGCAATGCTTTCAAGGATTCTTGCCAAACTTTTGGGTTTGGAGGGTAGAAATGGAAGGAAAAACGGCCATACAGGGAGTTATCATTCAGTTGACCTGTATTCATATCAATGTAGTTATAAATTGACTGATAGATTGCCAAAAGTTAATTTCAGTTATGTTAAGCTTGACTGAAACGGGCTGCCAGGTTCAAAAACTGTATTTGGACAGAGGGAGAGAGACTGGCAGTCCAACCACAAAACTAAATTTATTTTAGAAAAGCAGGAAAATAGAAGTGCCCAAGTTTGGCTCAGAGCCATGTGTTTTTTAAAATCTTCACTTTCATCTGCTCAGTAGAAGTGGATTAATTTCATCAGATAGCTTTCTAGAGCAAGTTCCTGTCTCTTCCATGGCAGCAAGCACTAACCAGCGATTCTTGTTATTAGTGGCTATTAGAGTCTATTGAGGTGCTAGGCACAAAAGCCAGTGGTAGGCAGAGTCTTTGTTATGATTTTTCCTGCAGCTTGAGAAGGGGGACAGCTCTGGGAGACAAGACAAGGACATAGGAAAAGGAAAATATAACAGGCTTAGAAGCAGAATCACTTTGAAGTGACTGAACAGGGCATTCGAATTTGGCAGGTTGTGGAGAGTAACAGATACATAAAGAAGGTAAAGATTTATAGACTCAAGCACTAAGAACCTCTAAAATGCCAGATTTTAGTTGCACATGAAATACACTTCCCACGGTAGTCTATGTTCAAAGCGTAGCTCACATTAAAATTAGTTGCGGCTTTTGTTATTTAGTCTTTTGGTAAACTCCAAATGTCAATATATTAAAGTCCAGATTTTGTCCTGTTCTTTTTCTCCAAAATAAGAGAAAGGCATAATTATTACCAAGAAGAAGAAAGGCATAATTACTGACCATCTAAAAACATTAGATTGAAATGATGTGACCAGCCCTAGAAATACTTCAGCAACAACAGAAAATCCACTTCCATACACTGGATTCAATTGATTCTAGCCTGGTAGCATCCCTCCTCTTCCTTCAGTTTCCTGACTCATTCTTTATACTTTTAATGTATGCTATGTACACAACACAGGCAACAAATAATTCAGAGGAATTTACAGGCAACTCGCTTCTAAAGTCTTGAATCATTCCAGAGAAAATATGTTCCATCCACTGAGTAAACCAGCCTTACGCTTGTATTCAAATAGTTATTTGGTTGCAATAGGTACAATTCACTTCCATTTTTGCAACAACACAGTGACAATACTGGGTTTTTTTAGAAAGTGAAAGGATTTGTAGTTACTGCAGAAGCCAAAAATTCTCCACGTTGATGAAGATGTCCTTATTCCTAGGTGAACACTTGCCTTTTTAAAAAAATCCTGTACACATATTAGCACTAGTATTTGTATCTACAGACTCATGGGCCAGACTGTCTTCTCATTTACATCTCATAAAACTACTGGATGCAGAGGAATTACTCCAGATTTATAAACGCATAGATGAGAAGCAAAAATCTGCCCATCGGTTTTAATTTGGATTGATTTGCTAAAAGATTAACTAGATAAATCGTCTTAATAAAATACTTAAACAATATTTGGTTCAAAGTCTGCTGGTCTGACTTTCATGACCACAGATTTCAGAGAGTACCACCACCCATGCCAAGTGTACCAAACAATCCCGTTGTCTGTCTTTGCAGTATAGGGCCCATTGTAGTACAAACCGTTCAAGTTGGCAGAGTGACACCTGGTGGAAAAGTAAAGGAAAACAGAAATAAGCTCTCCTGTCGAAGCGTTGCAAGCATTTGTAATTTATGCGCATGTCAAAAATTTCGCCATGTTGACAGCTGCAAAAACTTGCATTCGTGGGCTTCAGTGCACCTAAACAATAACAGTTTAATTAGGGCACAACTACTCTTAGCTTCTTTGAAACAGAAGTTCTTTTTGTTCTTTCCACACATTTTTTGACGTTACTAGCTCTCTGAGTTTTACCTGCTAATCTGTTTCGGTGGAGAATTATTCCAGAGTTGCTCAGGTCATGTGTGGCAGCAGGGCATACATCAAGCAAAACTCTGGGAAAGAAATACTGCGCTGCTTTTTGTTGTTCCAGAGTAGCCCCTCGAAAGTTTTGCAGTTACCCCGCATGGTGTTTCATATGGCAAAACCTGAATACCACCATCAGTTAGTCTATTCAGCTGTGGACTTCTATTTACAAATAGATTAAATCTGACAGCTAATTAAACATATGTATACCAATTCACTGGATCATCAGAGCTGGCATTTTGACTTACACAAAGTACATTCTTTTTTTTTTGTTCTTTAACACGCTGAAGCACAAATGCTGTTACAGCTTATTAAACACAGTGGTGAAAACAAACAAGCAAAACCCAAAAGGCTTGAATAGGTACCAGCACAACCTTCCTACTCATTTGGTTTCTACAAGAAAGAATTTTAGATCCTTATGTGACCATATGGAGAGCAAAACAATTGTTTCTTCTGCAACACATTGTAATGAATTGGCTTGGTTTATCTGCCAGTTCAGTATTTCATTGTAAGTGCTGTTAATATCTAGCTGTCTAACACCATGATGGATTTCAAAAGCAGACTTCAGAAAATATGCAACCAGAAAACAGTCCAAATGAACCTTATGGATATTATTACTGGCAAATCTTAGTCTCTTTGGCTTTGCTTACACTTACATTAACAACAGCTTTTGGAAACTGAAATAAAAACTGTGATAAAAGCCTCACAGGAAAATTCTCATATATATGCTTATTTATTGCTTACAATTTTTAAGCTCAATTTTGGTAATGTGTTGGTTGAAAGCTTATAAACTGCAGATATCAAAAGTGACCTTGTTTCTGAGAATGACAAACTTGTATCAGAGCTGGCATAATCTTTCTAGCCATACAAATTCTGCATTGAGCAGGCACTCTGTCTACTTTGAATCAAAACACAGATTTCATTAGAAGAATCATCATCACTAAGAGGTATCTAGATCAACTGAACCCCTTCTTTTACTTCCTTTGATGGAAGCAGGCAAAGCAGGATTTTGTCAAGAACAACATGAGCCAGTAACAACTCTTAATTAGTGCTGGGAGGCACTAGTAGCAAAAATATACAGTATTCTGTACTGACTGGATGTGGTCTGAAGTAATTGGACTTCTAAAGAAACAACTGGCATGTGATTACTGATATGATATTCTGAAGCAACATTTTTTAAGTCAATAAACACCTTGAAGTTAGCCTTTTAAAAGTACAGTCAACTCTTAATTATCTGTGGACATTTTATCTGAATTATATATTAACTGTATGACAGATGTGGAGAGATGGAGTTGGCTCCCTGAAGAACTGTTTGAATTCTACCTGGACTCCAGTATGGCTCCCCATGGATGTAGCTATTCTGTCTCCAGGATGACTGGTGTGGCAGGAAGCCTGAGTTCGTGAGATCTGTGGCCCCAACTTGATGCCTGGCAGATCCACAGTGATCATCTACGCATGGTGTAATTAAAACTGGGGGTGCTGTGAAGAGAATAAGCTCAAGTCCAACCAGACTTGTTAGCTCTTCTTTTACCAGTTATGAACCTACTGAGCTTTGCAATGCCCTGGATGCAGGAAAGCTTATGACTTGGGTGTAGTACCAGAGTGAACCCAGCTCAGTGGATTTGCATCCAAGCTGAAAATCTCTCCTAGAACTTTGCTCACAAAAGAATGCAGAGAGACCATTTCCTCCAGAAGTCCAGGATAACAAGTGCTGAGCTGGAGCAAGACCAGTGGCTTTAAACTAGATCTGAGCTACTTCCATGTGGCCTCACTTGTGTCACATCCCTTGGTATTCATATTATCTGGGCGTTTCTGTATTTCATTAGTCCAGATAGCATAAAGCTGTCTATAAAAAAAAACCCTTCATAGCTGGGAGCTCCTATACAAACCAGCCAAGAACACTAATTCCTTCTATGCTTGCTAATCTGTGCATGACAAATACGTGTTCTGAGTGCTTTCCTTTGCCAGTACTGTTCTTTTGGGTAGGATTTAAGGACACTGAACTTTTATAGTATTTTGCAGTATTCAGTTTTACGTTAGGCTTAATATAAAAAAGCAGTAGCAAGGCAGTAGAGTGACATTATTAGTAACTCATTTTCATTATCCAGATAGACTGTCAGTTTAAGAGTGAGCTACACAGCCATAATAGGAACTAGCCTGGTAGGAGTCAGCTATCTTTAGTAGTTATGTAGCACCAACTACAAGGTATTAATAACTGTCAAGTTCTACCATACCGCTACTTTTGCAAAGGGGTCATTCTTTTGTCCAGACCAATCCAATATTTAAAAAAAAGTTTTTTAAAAGACAAAAAAATATATGCGGTTGACTGAAAGCGATTCACTCTTAACAAAATCCATGGCATGGTATCAGAGTTTTATGCTACTTGACGACTACATATTCCTCTAAATCCACAAAAGTTCTGATTTCATGGGAAAAGAATCTGCAACACAGTTGCCTTGCCCTTTTATATCTTAGATTTTGTGAAAACTGAAAAAAACCCCTTTGTCTACACATGAGTTTTTTCCCTAAGTTTCAAACATTCTGCTGACCCACTATCCATGCAAATATATTAAAATGTATTAAAATAAGTAATTAATTGTGAAACATTGAGTTAATAGCTACATCATATCAGCTAAGCTGTTCACAGACTGCTTACAGGAACAGAATTTGGAAAACGAGGAGTTAAAAAACAGAAACAAAGGATGATACAACAGAGAAAAACAATGGAACTGATCCAGGCTGGCAGCTCTCACCAAGTGAACTGAGATCACAGTGAGAGAGTAGGATGCTTCCCTGAGTTGTATTTTAAACCTCTCTATTACACAGCCAGATTGCGTAGTTTCTCTTTACAGCTATATTTATCTAATTAATTAAGGGAAACAACATAGGCTGCCTATACAGACAGAGCTAGGCTGCCAGTTTTATCCTTTCGTTTTGAATTGGTATTTTATATGTAAGTAGGATTTTGAAATTCTTTTACTGAACCATACTTTAAAAAATCTTCCTCTCAGTCCAGCCATACTCACTGACAGAAATTGAGTGGACGTGTTCCCATCTTGATATAGAAGGAATAACAAGAGTGAGATGCTGTGAACTGAGGTGAAAAAAGTGAGTTTGAATAACCTGGCACTAGCTTAACTTGTCAGGTATTTTGCAGTACTGCCACATCTGGTCTAGTGCAACGCAGGAGAAATGCAAGAATGAAATACAACAGGGATACATCTGCAAACTCTGCATGACCTACTTGTGTAAAAAATGGTTACCTTAAAGGGGCAGAATTATCTTCTCCTTACCATCTGATAACAAAGACAACCACAGCCAATGGCAATTACCATTATCACAGACCAGCTTGAGCTGTTCGGTAGGTGCTGCCCCTTCTAAGGTGAGTCTCAGTCTTACTGAGATCTCTGGTAGGGGTCAAGGGCAGATTGCAAATATAATAAACAATGCCAATCCTATTTTCTACCATATGTTATTATTGTATGAAAACACATGCGGCAGAATAGTTGACAATACTGCTATAAAATCTACATACCTGTTAAACCACCAGCCAGACTTTTCCTCTTCAGCACAGTTCCCTTCATAGTTGTCATTGTCCCTGTCTCTAGTACTGAATTTCATTCCTCGATGATCAGCCCACCATTTTACTTCTGGATGAAATCCACCAGTCAGGGAATCACCAGCTGTGCCAGAGTATTCACCACAGCTCATCTCATAAGAATGCTAATGAAAAATGTGAAGAAAGGAAAAAAAAAAGTAATCCAACATGTCTTTAACCTTTAGCATGTCAGAGAGTGAAACCACAAAGAGGAAACTAATCTGTTCCATTAGCTACTATTTTTATGCTCAGAAATGTCATGCCACTTAAATACTGTGTACTAGATAATGAAGGGATGTAAAGATGCTTACCGGGGTAAAATTTGTCAATAACCTTATATATAAATGACATAATAAAAACAATATCAGAGTTAGCTTGCAGTACATATTAACAAATCAGAACATCATGTAGCATTATTTTTCATAATATCAACAAAAATAGAAAACCTGCTTTTCTTCATGGCTGCTAAGCCAAACAATTCATACATCTTACAGAAAGTGCGAAATTGATGTATCAATGTATAGCACTACTATAACATATCTGAAAATTCCAAGCATTTATAAGAAAGAAAATATGATAATAAGGTTCTATACAAACCTCTAAGAAAATGAGGGCACCTGTATGTTTATTGTCTGTCTACAGAATCCACATTTTCATTAAAACCTCTAGTCATTATTTAATATTTTATTACCTCTTCACCTGCAACTCTGAATCTTGCATATTGTGCAAAACGCCGTTCTCCTTCAAAATCAGTTAGATCAATTCTTAAAGTATAGTTCCCTTAAGAAATAAAAATACAAATTATTTTGGTTAAACTAGCTTATCTCACTACTTTTCAGAACAGACTATTATACACTAGAAGATTAAAATTCTAATTGTGTTTTAATCATGAAACTTATCTGCATCATCACAGCATATTTCATGGGGTTTTATCTCATTTCTTTATGCATATTAAAGCATATCTTTCTATTCTTTGTCTTTATTCGCCCGATTAATCTGAGAAATTTTTACAATTATTCCAGTACAGATTTTAAGTGTAGACAAAAAAGGTCTAAAAAAATGGCTTATGGGCTTTATATTTTAGTAAGGTGTTTGAGATGGTAATGATAGGATAGTGAGAATCAATCAATAAGCATACACCTGAGGAAATTAGATTTTTATACTCTGAAGATAAAAGAGTTAAACTAGGGCCACATCCTGGTGGCATTGATTTCCATATGAATTAGCTGGCTAAGTCAATAGGTAAGTCTTGTATATGTAGCATTCTAGAGCAAAGCAGAAGTTAGCTTAGATGGAGTGACCAGTAGAAAGATGGAAATAGCTTTCTAGGACTAGCCTAATCAAGAGGAAAGGCCTAGATTTACCTTCATGCAATAGCCTACACAGGCATGTAAAGCCCTGACTAAATGAATTGGTACAGCATACTACCTGACTCTGGACTTCTAGTGATGCTGACTGTGAAATTGGTAGACACCATTATTTTAAGGTATACCCCTGCCTACTGTTTCCTGTTTTGCAGGGCATCCTGCATGCCACTGGCCCAATGACAGTTTTGAATCTTTTGTTAGAAAACATATATTCAAATGTGTTTTGTTCTGAAGCTTGGAGAAGTCCATGCAGACTAACAGCAGAACTCAGGACTTACGCTAGCAAAAAGGGCAACAAAAAATGGCCTGGAAAGAGCAAAGAAACAGAAAAAATAGAAGACTATTGTTAAAATACAAATCTTACTTTGATTAGTCAAATAATGAAGATTTTTATTTCCAAGCCAATATTCACTGTTTGCCAAAAGAAAATTTCCAAAGCCTTCTTCATAGTCAGTCCAGACTCTGAAAAGAGTATAAATGACAAATTTATAAAAAGCAAGTTTGCTTGGATGTTTATTTTATCATACAATCATAGACCACAAATTGAAAGAAACCTCAGGAAGCAATCTAGTCCAATGTTCTGCTCAAAGCAGGGTCAGCCATGAGATCATACCAGGTTGCTCAGGGCTTGCCCAGTCAGGTCTTGAAAGGATGGAGGCTGCACATCCTCTTTGGGCAACCTGCTGACTGTTCTCACGGTGAGACGGTTTTTGCTTATATCCGGTACGAACCTCTCCTGTTTCAACTTATATATGTTGTCTCTCATCCTCCCACCAGACACCACTGTGACCTGTCTACTCAACACGCTCTCAGGCTTCTCTGTTTTCTTAGTGACCTCCTTGTAGGTACAGGCAGGCTACTATTAGGTTCTGCTATTCTACTATTAAGCTCTTCTGCAGGCTGAACAAACCTTAGCCTGTCCTCATAGGGCAAGTGCTCCAGCCCTTGATCATCTTGGTGGTCTGCTGCTAAACTCTTTGTAGGTTCATTACATATGGGAACATTAATAAAAAAATATTTTAGACTTTATTATATTATTTACATTGTCTATCTTCACAGAATTATTTCTATTTTTCACATGTGAAAGGCTGAATCCCAGTCCAAAGAGTAGTCCTAAGAGGTATATTCAAAATGGTTTAAGATCAACAGATTTTAAGATCAGAAGAAAACACATTAGCTCAGTCCAGTCTCTGGTATAGCACAATTTACCCAAAGTGAAAACATTTTTCTGGTTAAATCCAGGGGATCTAAGTGAATGTGTAGGTGTATTATAAGCACCATTTCTTTACTTTCTGTGCATTGATTAAGCTGTGAAACTCCTGGAGCTGAATATACAATATTGTAAATGGAGGTACTAGCTAGCTGTTTCCAGCCTTGACTGATTCTAACAATTTTTGAACTCACGCTGCTACCAAGTTTCAAGAATTAATGTGTGTACTTAAAGCATTGAATCTTTTTCCTGTCTCCAGTGGCTTTGAAATACCTTCTCCGTGGTTTTGGTTTCATGACATGTTCTAATGGAGACAAAAATATGATCTATTTCCATGATGAGAAGCAACCATACTTCAATCAATGGGTGAAAGTATTAGGCTGTGGACAGGCAGTCGTAAAAGAAAGCAGCCTCTGCGATTTAAGTAGCTGGTAGTCTCTGGCAAGGAAAAAGAATGGGTGGTGTGTGCTGGTAACAATTGTAAACTGCTACAGATTGCTTCTGTAGCTTGTCTGACCATATTTCATAAAATAAGAATAGCGAAGTTTTCTCAGCTGGATTGCAGTTTTTCATCCTCTCTGGGGATTGCTTCTCTATTTCATAAGGTATTGTAAAGTTAGTTACAGTAATTATAAACACAGGTAAGACACAAATCCACTAAAGGATGCAGATACATGAAAAGCAAATTGGGCAAAGCGGAGGTTCTAAAAACCTTCTCATTGCTTCTAATATCTGTAAGTACTTGTAGTTTTTTATATTCAAGTCTCACAGCACCAAAAATCTCAGTTCTGGACATTTCCCCAAAAATGCTTGAGTCTTGGAAAAGGCAAGGGGGTTAGATGCCCACAGATCAAGTTCTCACCCATCTTACTGTTCCTGGAGGCATTTTACCATGAACTACAAATTACTCTGTGGTGGGTTTCTCTCATACTTGTTTGCTGATGGTATTTCAGTTCAAGCGGATTGCTTACATTTATGGTTTTTTAGATTTTTATTATTTGCAAAAGACAGGGTAGTCCTTTACTTGTCATTAAGAGTTCTTGCTCCAACAATTGTTAATGCATCTGGCATTGATGTGTCCTCATGTAAAATGCACGAGCTGTCAGAAAAAGACTAGAAGAGATGTCTGCCAGAAGAGAGCCAGAGCCAGAAGTGGTATCTCATCTGGAGGCTGTCCCACAGAATAATCATTCCTCCCTTTTATCTGAGATAACAACTTATTCATATAGTTCTAAAGGTAACATTTAACTTAGCTCCATCTGGTTGAATGTTACTCCACTTTGTTTCCAATTTGAATGACTAAATCTACTACCTACCTATCAAAATTCTGGCTGCCATCAGAACGTCTCTGAAAAACAGTCCAACCACCCCCTTCAGACATGTCACAGAAGGCAGTGAATTCAGTAGGACTCTGGATAGGTTTCATCTTATAAAATCCACTTTGCTTATGGCCGTCATTGTAGATTTCTGCACAATCTGTTCACAAAACATTAATTGGGCACAGTTTTTTTAGTCCTATACTTACTGGCAAAATCAGAAATCAAGTCAATAACAGAAATCAAGTCATGTCATATAAAAGTCACATATGAACCAGGCTAATACAAAGGAAATACCTCTACAAACATATTTTCATGATTTTGGGGCATTTTCTTTTAATTGTGTGCTTTAAAACTTTATTGAACTGTAATTATTTTGACATTTCTTTAAAATAATCATTTTTCCACCATAAAATACTATCATTTTTTTTTCATTTGACTAGCAAAATAATTCCTCTGGTTTAAGTGGTGCCACTTTTAATTTACGATGATATAATCCACATTAGAATCCTGTTATAATCATAGAACTTCCCCACATATAAAGCACACAGTAACCTTTAAAAACAAACTTGTACTTCTATGTCTAGAAAGTCCACAGGAGAACTGCCAAAAACAATCAACAGTGTTAGGAAAGGGAAACAGTTGCTCGACCTGATACTCTTGTCCCTTGTACAAACAGGAGCAAAACTATATAGAAGACTACCCCCAAAAAGTGCAATGTGTGGGTAAAATGATGCCACTTAGGCCTAATACCATTTACAGTCTGGTTTCCATTGGTGTTAATGACTAATCAGCATTTACAGCAATGACAAAATTCAGAGCTCTTGAGAAGATAACAGCAATGTAGTTGTATAATCTTATCTTTTTCCTCTAGGAGTTAAGAAATGAAAGGAGTTCTTTGTTTATATGTAATCAACCATCAAGCAGTCATACAGGAAAGGCATATAATTTTCAACATTTCTGTTTTTCCTGGCGAAGGTAGGGCTGATTAACTGTAAGATTTTCTCTGAAACATTTATGAACTTGCTGGCTGAACTTCCAGGCCAGTTTGGAACTTTCTGTACTATCATATTTCTTCTCAGTGAAAATGTCAGTGAAGATTAGACATAGAAAATAAACACTTAATACTAAAAACAAATAGCTATGCTAGGATTAGAATAAACTCTAGTAGAAAACATGACTTAAATAGCTAAGTTGTCTTTCTAGAGAATGTTTGATTGGCTAACAGAAAATAGCTTTTCCTGTCCATTATTTTCTTAGTAGGTTAGCAACACACTTAAGCATATTTTAATTTTTAGCAGGTGTATATAATGTGGAATTTCTCCCTCACTATCTAACCCCAAATTATCCAGCTCTGTTGAAATTAAAATGCTACAGCAGTTTGAATGAAATAATGCAGTATCATCAGGAAAAAGCATTTTCCAAGCTATAAGGAAAGGGAAAAAAAAATAATCAGAAATCAGAACAACTTAGATCTGTTATTTAGAATCACATTTTAAGAGAATGAACAGAGGCATATACTAAGAAAGGACAAATACCTTTCACCTAATGTGGTTTTAATAATCTTTTCCAGTAACAAATGAGTCAGCCAAAATAATAAAAAGTATTCCAGGATGCTGAATGCATAAATAAATATACAGCTAAAATTTAAAGTCAGACTTACAACTGCTTTTAATTTCATTTTAATGGTGCTTTATTATATTTGATGCCTTGTTATGTGTTATGATTCTTCCAGCAGCATAAACACTACAAGTATATTCAAACACGGCTATTAAAATTATGGAAATTTAGACTCGCTGGCACTGGACAGTGCTAGAATGAGAACTAGAAACAAACACCATCCAAGAATCTGACCCCCAAATTGTATTTTCAATCCAACTGTTTGTTTGGATGGTGTTTTATTATTTCAAGAGTTTGGGCCTCACTCCAGCTACTACGGGCTAATACACTCAGCCTTCTTCCACTGCTGAGGGACTGGATCACCACCAGAATGCTGGTGAGATTACAAAAACAACTTAAACCCAGTATTTTAGGAGCTGTGATGTCCTGAGCTGAACCTAACTCAGTCAAAATGGTGCAACCTACAGAATATTATTAAAGTGAGATGCAGATGTCATTATGCTAAGCTTATGTATGTAAATACGGATGTCTCAATGACTTTACAGATTGGAACGGAGTTGGTGTGTGCTTGTAACCCACGCAACCCTGTGAATGTGTGAATGTGAACTGAGCCTGTGGGTTTAGAACTCTTTGAAAGTTTAGAAATCTGTGTTTATTAACATTTTGTAAATGCTTATTATTGGCTTTTATCTGTTCTATTGATGATATTTATTCTGAATGTATTGTTCACTGATTGTTTTTTAATTACATGCTATTAATAAATCAATCAACCGTTTCAATCCTGATTTGATTTATACTGTGTGACATTAACAATTCTTTCCTGCGCAGCAGGCCTAGGTAAAAGCTGAACACTGTGTTTTAAACAAACAATTTTCTATGAGCTTTTAAAACAATAAGTCAATGGGCCCAATTGTACTAAAGCTTCTGGGTATCGTTACAATGAATGGAAATGAGAAGAATAGCTTCATTTCTAACCTGAATACTGTCTTTTTCCTCCCAAGTCAATGACACTGTTTTCATCTCCTCTGTCACTGTACGGAACCTCTTTCTTCTCTAAAAGCTGAATAATTTTTAACTGCTGCTGTTTCACACGATGTTCCAGGAGCCTCACCTGGCCCTGAAGTCGTATCTGCTCTTGAAAACAGTTCTGTAGATCCTAGAGAGGAAAACATATCTTATTGTAAAATCAACAATTTTTTGTCACATTTAACACATGACACAAAAAAACAACCAACCAAACCATAAATAACATTTAACATGAATAAAACATTTTGGCAACAATTTCCTACAGAGACTATGTTGACTTCCACCTCAATTGCTACCTCTATTTAAATTTATTTTGTATATTACAGAGTGTCCAAACATATACCTGCTTTGCACAGGGACCTTCTCTTTAGTGGCTGTAACTACCAGCTCTCACTGCAAACATGAAGAATCATAAAGATTGCTTATTCCCTATCACCTGCCATATACAGAGATTTACGATCCAATGAGGCCTGCTACTAACATTGTCAAGGTTCTAAAATTCCAGAGTTTTAAAGAAATACAGTCCACACTGATACGTTCTCAACTTCATTGTGCATTTTTCAAAGGCTTTTAGATTACACATTTCTTATGATAAGAAACTTAACATTGCAAACATAAATAATGTAAAGTTTCAAGCTCATTTTCAGCATGCTAAAACAAATAGTCCCTAGAAGCTGTGAATATGCATGAAAAATAAAAGTTAAAAACTTAAAGACAGTATTGTGCTGTGACTTGTACACTTAATTTGTCATGAAAAGTGGGCGAGAAATGTAGCAATTCTGATATGGTGATACCTGGCACTCATTTCACCCTGGTGCAAATACAGATACATGACAAGAGAGCTGGAATAACTGCGCCAAATTCTGACATGCTGAATGTACGCAGAGCAATAAATAATTTGGTTTAGATTAATGACTATGGTAAAATAGCCAAAGTGAACAGAACCCAGTCTAGGGAGCTTAAATTAAAACAGCCTGCACAGTCTCAATAGATATGAAACAAATCTGATTTCAACATGGGGAAAAAAAGCCTTTGGGGTTTTATGATACATTTTACAAACGTAAAATAAGGTTTTGCATCAGTAACACTGTGCCTGCAATTTTATATGAGCAAACAGGGGTTAGTAGCTATGGTGCTTGCACGAGAGCACAACTAGCACTGTGAAAACAAAATCAGAGGGCAACCTTTTGGAAATCTGATATGCAAGATCAAATATGCAGTAGTTCTAAATTGGTGCATATTGGTTGCCCTTATTCATAGGGCAACATTATTTACATGAGCTAAGGATGCAGACCTGTAACATTTTCCATTCTTACGGAAGAGCTTATATCTTAGAACATCGCCCTATCGCACTGAACTATAAAGAGATCTGGAGTAGCATACTGATGTGCACCTCCACTGGCACCCGTGTGTTTTCATTTGTATCAGGCTTAGGCTTCACCTGTTTACCATGAACACTCCCACCAAAATGTTTCTTGTCGCTTTCTTGCTGCAGTGATTTTTTTTTTCTTATGGTGATACCATTCTGTAAGTTTCAGTGCAGCACAAACACAGTTCTGGTTAGACTGACTTCCTTGCAGTACCATTCACCACAACCCCCAGAATAGACTTTGTGAATTAAACTAACAGTATTAATTAGAATCTGCATTTTATGACATGCAGATTTTTGTCATAATTTTCATTTTCATACTAGTTAAAAAGCAGAGTAACTTCTACTACTGTCAAGGAACATCCACAGAAATCATGTCTATAACTATGACCTGTTATTTCTGATAGAAATAAATGTTGCAGATGTCCAGGCCTCATTGCTTTTTCACTAGAGAGGACGCAATTAACAAATAGACAAATGAACTAGAGACATTTCAAGAGAGTATGTGAAGATAAAAGGATCTATGTTCATGAGTTCCATAAAATGGTTCCTAGCCATCATATTCCATTCGCCTGCAGTATTTAGTCACACTGGAATATTTGGTGATCAGCCATGCTGACTTTGCAGAACAATCCTGAATATACGCCTCTGCTTTAAGTATTTCTGAAGCGTATCAGATGCTTGCTTTAATTCATACTTAACTGCAATCTAATATACATGGTGGAATAAAAGAATGGGGAATATACACGTGGCAGGACTAGGCAGTTTGTCAGTGACCTGTTCAAGAGGAAGAGGTTCAGCCGCCTTTCTGGATTTGGGCTGCCCATGCCAGGCTGCTTTGGCAGCAAGTGTGTCTGCAGACTCCCAACTCTCTGCTTGCTACCAGGTCCTGAAAAGCCATTAACGTGCTTGACCACAAGGAGGAGCTGTAAAGTGAGATGCACGTTTAACAAACACCAAAATTTTTAGAATAAACAAAGCAGCCAATGACCTAATATCCCTAGAGTCCTATCTTATTTAAGAATACTCCCTTGAAAATCTTTTTCAGTTGTTGATAGCTATACAAGCTCCCTAGCATTCCCTCCTTTTCTTCTAGCAGGAAACAAGAGAAGAAAATACTTCAAATATATGCACATAGACAAACTTGTTACAGTGGCTTAGAGGGGTGGTATTTGACCGTAAGCACTGGTTAATGTGTGACCTGCTGTATATTACAAAGAAAAGATGCACTATTATTCAGTCTTTCCAGGGTAGTTGTCTCAACTTGTATCTGCTGCTTCATATAAACCCTTCAGAAAAGCTGAGCTGAATTCGGAAGTTTGGAAGAGGCTTCCTTGACAGGTGTCATTCTCAAATTAGTCCCAAATGCATCCAGAAAATTACGGAGAAACGGAGTGCCTCCTCACTGACATCTCTTTCTGTCAACTCCAGACAAATCCCATGACACTTTCCTGCTGAACAGCAAAACCACAATTCTCATATTTGGAATTCCACACGTATTTTTCCCATGGGACAATCACAAGTTAGCTCTGAAACTTCAAGGTGGATCAACGCGGCTTTTAGATCTGCAGGTTACCAGACTGTTCTTTTAATGTACTACTACACTTCTTCACAGGATAACTCTTTTAAAGTCATTGGAGTTAAACCAGTGTACAGCTGCAGTAATATAGAAGCAAAATGTAACCTAGGGTTCTAAGAGTCCACAGCTATAACATAGTGCTGTTCCTTTTGTTAGATGTGGACCAAAGTTAAACTTACAATGTTGAAATAATCAAAAAAAAGTGAATTTGATCGTGCCTGTCTCCAATGGACACTAGTGCCCGCTGACTGAAACCAGACTGAACATAACCTGTGATGTTTCAGTGAAGCAACTGTTTGTACTACACATTGAGAAGCAATTACCTAACAACTGTTGACAGCTCTGCTCTTGGATATGTGGTCCTATATTTAACCAGCTGCTGCAATTAACATGCATTCACAATCTTTATTTCATTATTGTGTGAATTATTTAGCAGCTAGTGACCTTCCATTAAAATGGATGCTATAAATTAGACTCAGAATACTTCTATGAAAACTATAAAACCACAAAATTTTTACTTGAGGTGCTATTTCCTTTATGTTTAGAATTCAACTGAGCTCCAAAAAAATCTCTAATGAGATTAGTGTTTTATTGAGATTAAAATGTGAAAACTTAGAGGTAAATTTCAGAATGTTCCCAGTTTTTAGTCACATGGTCAGCTAAAGCCCATAATATTCCAAAAATCAAAAGAAAGCAAATGCATTTCATTGTAATGCCTTTTTCTTGTTAGGCTTCTATAAAAATATTAGTAATATTTTTCTCCACTGAGCAGAAGTGATTACAGACACAGGTACTTCCTATGCTGCCCCTGTAGAGCTACTTATCTGAACAAAAGGCTTCCGTAAGATAATGTAAGTCACAAACAATGATGCTCACCTAGTCGTAAATTCAGCAACCGCTTCCACCTAGGCAAATACAAATCAACAATTCAATCTCACAGGTCCCTGCTAGTTAGGACTTGAATATCAAACTAGGAAGGACAGCCAGGACAGGCAGTAGAGGACTGGTGAGGTTAGAAGTATTTTAAGCAGTGGAGTAAGTACGTGGGGGGGGGGGGGGGGGGGCTTTGTTAGAGAGGCAGAAGGTTTTGGGAGCTAGAAGTGAAGAGCTTTCATCATTGTTTCTGAGTGTGAATTATAACATAGGAACAAGGGAACAAATAAGAATACGAAGCTGTGGATCTTATTTGAGAAAAAGTTACATGGAAGTGGGCAAGGTAGAAAAGGATAGAAACATTCTTCATCCTGAGTGTCAATGACCAGAAATACTACTTGCTGCAGCCACCACTTTAGGAATTCCTGGGGTTTGCCTTTCTGTAAGTATGCTGCTCAAAACTAGAGGAGTTATTCTGAGTTAGCATTACCCCTGAATGGTCTTGTGTGCCTTCTGTACAATGTGCCTGTTAATGCATCATACGATACCTTTTTTAGCAAAGATACTCTATTGCCTCCTATTTCATGATGGATCCAGTAACAAACTGACTGGATTGCTTTCTTCAGGGCTACTGCCTAGTCATTTATCTTCCATTGTATATTTGTATGCATTTGTTTCCTCTTTCCTTATGGGAAACTTGTCCCTGCTGAAGATCATTTAATGTTATTTCCCAAGTCTTTCAGTTTTGTTCTGAATTCTAACCTTTTCCATCAAAGGTTCTGCTATCCCATGTAGGTGAGATACATTGTAAGCACTATGCAGGACAAGACATGAAATATGTAGAAGAAATTCTATAGGCAAATTTAATTACTAGAACTTACAGAGCAGCCAATGCCATCCATCAAGCTAGCTGCAAGGACAAAATCGATCACTATCAAAATCTTCATCCTTTGGAAGCTGTGAAGTAGAGGAATAAATTAAATACTAGTTAAATTAAATATTAAAACAAAATATTTATACCTGACATCTTAAATTTTATTTGAAACAATCTACTGAACCTATAATTATTTTCTTACATATTGGAAATATAACATATATTTAGGCTTCATTACAAATATCTAAAATAGTCTGATCAAGTACAACTCCAAAAGCCCGTAAAAACAGAATTTATCCTTTTAGGCCACTTTGTATCAGAGCTCTCCATGTATTTTAAGACAGCTGTTCAAGATTCGAACCCACACATTTTATTGTGAAACTAGACAAAAGCAAAATAGCATTTTAAAATGCTCTGAAAAGCAAGAGAATATTCCTTGTTGGTCCTTTAAAGTTCGGAGAAAGCTCTCTGTTATATTCAAGTAATTAAAATCTGAATTGGGCTAGCTGTCCTTGAACTAAAGATTTGTGCAGCTTCTGTGTGCCAGGAGATAATTTTACTGTTATAGAGTAATTTTGGGGAAAAATGTGTAATAGTTATCAGATTTTACTCTAACAGTGACAAAAATGTACTCTTTCAACTGAGAGCTATGCATATTTTGTACTGTATGACCCATAGCATTTTAAATCCCATGATTTCATATGAAAGTTATTTTGTATGCCAAAACAATCACCATTGTATATCACTGCCTTGGAAACACTAGCTGATAGAACTGTAAGGTAGATGTGTGCTTTTCAGCTCACAGATGAGAAACCCAAGGCCTCCAATTACTAAAATATTTATATAGATTATACATGAACCAATTCTAAATTGATTAAACTGCTGCAAGCTATCAACTGAGGAATTTTTTTTAACTTAAAATATTTTCATTTAGCATATGCTAATGCCTGTTTAAACCAAAATATGTGTCCACTCTGCTTTTTCTACTTATTAAACTAAATCAGCTAACTACATGTTAAAACACTTGTGGTTAGACAAAGCATAAGACCTATAATAGAGATTAATGATTCAATGTCAGCATGTGCTTATTGAAACACCAACTTTATGGAAATTTCCATTCATGTTTCTACAGGATTTAATATAAAACACCAGTGGAACTTTGGCAGACTGTGCTCTTTACTGTACAAAGATAAGCAAGGTGCTTATGTGAAGTATGTTAAGTTCTTGTAAAATTGGAAAAGTCCAACTTTATTTTCACTGCTCTCTGAAAACCTCATGCACAAGTACAAATTACAGCCCAGCCAAATTTCAAGTTTTTAACACCTACCTATAAAATACTTAGGATGCTTTTTAAAATTACAGTTATCTTATTTAAGTAAGGAACATTTTTTTATTTCTAGTTCTGAGTTTTGCTGGTTTGAAAGCATCATATTTGAAAGCATAGAGTTGTGAGGCCCAAGTATATCTGTAAAAAGCTCGTTATGCCACTTCCTGCACTGCACTGGTGTGGAGGGTACTCTGTACCCATTGACTCATGTTACAGACAGCTCAGAAGGTTTTCTTTAAGCATTTTGGACATACGCAACATCTACAAGCTGCAAAACACTATACTAAGCTGATGCCTATCTCTAAGGATTCCAAAGGAATCCATTAAAAATCACCTATAAAATGTTTCTTGAGTAGAAAGTATGACTGAAAATCTTAGGCTAAGTTACTCCTCTGTCATAACATTTCTGAATTTTAAGTCTTAAGTTGTTCTTCATGCTAACCAAATAAATGTTGTATCATTTGAATTAGAAACTTTACCATAATTCAATGCAACAAGTTCTGCTACTGTTTGAAGTGGTGAATCCTGTGAATTTCAGGCTTAAAAAAGCAGGTGGGGGTAATCTTCAAGAACTGCCTGGCCTGAATTCTGTTATTAGTTTAGATTTCAGAGGTTTCTGCCATCATAAAACATGCCCTTTCACCTTACGACAGTAGTAATTATGGCTATTGCAGCCACTATTGTTTTGAAAACAGCTGTTGCCATCTGTTGTGATGACACTGTCTGTTGTGGGAGAGGAGTGACCGAGGAGCACATTAGCTATCCAGACAACCCCCAAATGATCTATCTCTGATAACTGCTGTCCCGACATCATGCATATCTTAAATATGTGTTCTAGGAGATAAAGGACTATATTTTTTTTACTGGAAGATTCATATTTAACTGTTCTGCTTTATTCTCTGCTATTTTCATTATAAAAGCACTCTGGTTTTCCTCACATTAGACTTAATATTCAAACTGTTCTATCATATTTTCACTGTGAGTGCCTGAATACTGAGATCAATCTTTAAAAGGTTGCACGGCTTTACAACTGCAGTATTCTCACGTTTTTAAAAAAGACTATCAAGTAAATCTTGCATACTCTTCAGAGAAATTTATGTTAGTAAAACCAAATAAAATAGAAGACTATCAGGCACAATCAAGGCAGATCACGTCCCTTACAGCATGTGTGAGGTACTACGAGCAAGCTGCACGAAAGGAAAAAAGAGCTGAGGAGTGCAGAGTGTGTGCAGTTGGTTTGGTTTGTCATCTTCAGATGAAGTCACCTTTCTATTTAAAGGGCGCCTCTTTCTAAAGCATGCTCCTGTTGTGGGGAACTTCATAAGGGCTGCATTTGGAAGACAACTTTGCTTGTACCAGCTTTAGCACTGAACTAAGATATCCTCAAAAGACATACCAAAATATAGGAATAGTCTCATAAATAAAATTCTAAATATGATGATTTAAATGCATTGCTCGAGATACTTTAATCCTGGAGCTTAATTTTTAAGAAAGAATGTTGGACAGTAAGGCCAAGATGGATTATTGATCCTGTAGTCACTCACAGTTTGAGCTCACTACGATCGTAAGAGAAGCAAGAGGTGTATAAAAAGGGAGAAACCGAGAGCTCCATTTGGCAGACATGGCCATCAGAAACAGGGAAGACACTGAAACAGGGAGGACACAGGAAAAAAACCACAGAGTGGACCTGAAGCAGGAACAAGGGTTAGGGTGACCAAAATCTGTGTGCTGTTGTCCTCCCAAAAAAAGAGAAAGGTCAAGAAGACTTGAAAGAGACATGAAAATTCAAGCTTGGAAAGGCAATGGCTGATCCAATGGTCTTTCTCTGCTTTAGTTGCTCCCAGCAGGGAGACCCAGACAAGGCAGAGGACAGTGAGCAGTGCTGATCCTGGAAGGGCAGTACCTTGTACCTTTGAGCCAATTTCTCAGCAGGTATAAACTCCCAAGGTTTACCTGATCCCACAGTTGCATTGACATGAGATTCACTGAGTGGTCAACAATACACTGACAAGAAAAGCAGTAAATAGAGTCAAGCCCCCTACATGTTCAAAGTGCTTTGCATACACTAACTGAATCAGCAGGTTCAGTCTTGGAATTAATGCGGGTAACTGTTTAGTTTTCCACATTTCTACAAAAAGTTTCAGAAAAGGTTGTATTAGTAACAGTTTTCTGAAATGTTATTTGGTATCCATCCATGCTCTTTGGTAATACATAAAGCTAAAGTTCTGTTCAAGGGAAGCTTAAAATCTTGCTCTACAATGACTGCTTTGCAAGTCAGTTGCTTAAATTAATTTCTCCACTCATTTAAATATTTACCCTGGTTGTTATAAAGCTATTTAAAATGCATTATCCAGAAATATATGTGGAGGGTAAAATAAGTAAATTGTAGGGAGAGAACACACCTGCTGATAAACATTCACATACAATGAAATAAAAACATTCACTCAAAAAAGCTGCAAAAAAATTACAAATCTTAATCAATGTCACAGATGAAAACAACTGCATAACTTAGCGCATATTTTTGTGTTGTCGATGCTAATGAATCCAAAAAGTTAATAAGTGCTGAGAGACTTCCAAGACTTTTGTTATAACACCTGTGCTGATTTAACAAAACCAAAACCCACAAATTTGTGCAGGGAAGATCCCTTTCCAAGAAAATCTTCATCTCAGATAGTAATCATGTGGATTAATTATCACTCATCGTGATAGAGTGAGAAAAATTAAGTGCATATTTTCAGGCTGAAAACACAAGCCCTTAACAGCTGAAAAAAAGAATCACTTTCTGTTTTAATAAAGTTGAAGTTTAAGGGCAACTCTTGTGAAACCTTCAAATTTTATCCATATGAGATTACTTATTTACTATTCAAAGATTACACTATGAATGTGCACTTGCACAGATATGCAGAAGGGTTTCTGCAAAGCTATGGCATAGAAATTCTAGAAGGGTACCTTTTTCCTTCTCTGTGCCTGGGCTTTCTTTACAGGCTACTCAGACAATCAATCCTATGTTCAAATTTCCCCTAAATTTGATGGTTTTCCAAGTCTTTCAATAAGAAGTTACTAAATAGATTTGATGACATTAGAGAAACTCTGTGCTATGAAAATTTTGAACTGTCAGCCTCTTTTCTTGTTCTTGAATCCTGGAGACAGCAAGCTAGAAGGAATTCAGTTGTCTGTTTCTGTTTGTACAGTGTCAGTAAGAATTGCATTGCTAATGAACAATAAGAGAGAATCTGCCAAAAGGACAGAGAACGACCTGAAAAATTTTTGTTTGCTTTCTTAAAATTCAAACTGGTTTTAACAACTAAACTCTTGCACAAATTTTGCTTTGTTTTAATTAGGTAGTGTTACAAAAATTGCCCCGTTTTCCTCATCTGAAAAATGGACAATAATTCAGTATTTGCTCTACTTCTGGGCTTAAAAAGCAGCCTTGTTCATACAGTCATACATTACAAATTTAGAAACCACACATTTGAATATGAGGGTTATTAACTAACTAGCTATCATAGCAAAATAGCTAAATCCTGCTAAAACACTCATACATCATTAGCAATATTGCACCAGTTATACAGCCTTCAAAAACATATTAGTTTTAAACTGTAATTATAGCAATTACCCCAAATTCTTCCTTCTTCCCTCACGGGTACCTAAAATGTTTACCTTTACCCTCTGGACAGAACTCAAAGTTGTTAAATCTTCTTAAGCTGATGCAAAGAATTCCAGAGCCCTTCCCAGGCTGCGATTGTTTTTGCTATTAAATTCTGTAGAGTTTAGGCTTACATCTGCTATGAGTCACTGGGCAGGAATGTTACTGAGAAGTTGCAGTTATCAAGACTAAATTGCAACATAAGAAGAAGATGGTAATTCTGTGCCTAACACAACACTTCTGAAATAAAAACAGACCAAAAATAACAAAGGATCATCCATTCCCTTTTGCTGCTCTGATCCAGGAAATTGCTCTCAACGTCATATTCAGCTATATACTCCAGTGCCTTCCTGAATCAGAGCCTAAATCTCTTAGGCTCCAGAGGTATAGAGAGAGCATAACTGACATAACTGATTTAGAAATAAAACAAACATAATCACTCAGACTAGAAGTTACATGTTAGAGATGATAAAATAAAGAGAAATCTGCTAAAATAAAAACCCAAAGTAACATAGTACAGACAAAGCCAAAGGGAACAAGAAAAAAAGGACAAAGAATCTTGTTTGATATAAGTCTGTATTTTTTAGCTATATTGGAAGGCATACAGAAGCACGTGGTCTCAGTGACTTGGTTAAACAAAATCACTTTCTATATAAGCTTTTTAGAGCCAGAAGAATACATCAAAGAATGTTTTAAAATGCAGTTTGAGCATTAGCCCTCCTTCTATGCTGGCTCTTCCTCAAAAGTTCAATAAATGAGTATGCTTACTGGAATGCTTCTGGAAGAAGTGAACTCTTAAGGAAAATATTGAACAAAAGCAGTTAAGGGAGTTTTACATTCCACAATATAAATATTCACACTATTGACTTCCTTTTGAAGACTAATACTTATTGCACACTTCCTCTGAATAATTTCTGGTGCATTATTTGGAATCTGTTTACCTGACAGTATTTCTCTTTACTAATTATACCACATCAACTAATTAGCTTCATATTCTGAATTCCAAATATTTAATAATTGCAATAAATGTCTCATGAGTAACCTACACTAAGAATCATTCAAAAATTAAAAATCATTCAGCAAGTCATTTTTACTGCGAATCTTAGTACAGCTAATGACTTTTGCAAGGAGGGAGATACCTGTTCATGGCATGACTCTTAACCAATCATTACTCGGTGGGTGGGCTCTGAATTTAGAAAGTGGAATACAAGCATGTCTTTGTAAACTCGGATTTATTAACAATTTAAACAATCTATTGAGGGTTACAAGTAGATTCTCCATCACTTGAAGACTTTAAACACAGACTAGATGGCTAAAATACATGGCTGTGGTTCAGTTAAACAAGAATTATGTACAGTGTCAAGTCAGAGATTTGTATTATTCAAGAAGTCTATAGGCTACCCATCATCAGAATGATTTTGCAAGAATAAACATATTAAATAGAAGACTCTCAAAGAGTATATAAATGGAAGCCATATAAGGACAAAAGGAAGAGAGAAAGGTCTTTCTTAGACCTGTTGGATACAGCCAATACTGAAAACTGGCAAACGTTATAGAACTTAAGGTGGCCAGTAAAGACCTGGCTGTTCACACATATTCAGATTTGCTGCTCTTGGGAGAGTTTGCACAGAAGTGAAGCAAAATATGGCAAGGATCATTAATTACTTTTATCAGTTTTTTGACAAAAGTATGTATAAAGGATAAAATGCTGTTCCTCACTTCTACACTAAATCAAGATGTTTATTACTTCCTATAAGCTAGATAAAAACAGTCAGTTGTATTAAATCCATGTTATATCTTTTGTGGATGTTTAAAAGAAATAGCTAGCACAAGAAATCAGTGATCTTTGTTTCCATTAGCTCTTTCAGCTGAGTACATCCCCAGGTATTTTATCTGACAGAAGTTTAACAGCTTTAGGTAATCCCAGACACCTGAAGAGAAGGACTTGGTAGACGAAAAACTAAATATGAGCCAGCAATGTGCACTCGCAACCCAGAAGGCCAACCATATCCTGGGCTGCCTCAGGAGAAGTGTGACCAGCAGGTTGAGGGAGGTGATTCTCCCTCTCTCATGAGACCCCAACTGGAGTACTGCGTCTACCTCTGGGGTCCCCAGCACAGGAAAGAAATGGCCCTGCTGGAGTGAGTCCAGAGGAGGGCCACGAAGATGATCAGAGGGCTGGAGCACCTCTCCTGTGAAGACAGGCTGAGAGAGTTGGGCTTGTTCAGCCTGGAGAAGAGAAGACACTGGGGAGACCTTATAGCAGCCTTCCAGTACCTGAAGGGGACCTATAAGAAAGCTGGAGAGGGACTTTTTACAAGAGCATGTAGTCATAGGACAAGGGGTAATGGCTTTAACCTGAAAGATATATTAGATATACGGAGGAAATTCTTCCCTTTGAGGGTGGTGAGGCACTGGACCAGGTTGCCCAGAGAAGCTGTGGATGCCCCCTCCCTGGAAGTGTTCCAGGCCAGGGAATGGAATGGGCTTTGAGCAACCTGGTCTAGTGGAAGGTGCCCCTGCCCATGGCAGCAGCGTTGGAACTAGATGACCTTTAAGGTCCCTTCCAACCCAAACCAGTCTATGATTCTATGATTCTAAAACCAGCAAACACAAGATAATGCATTCATAGTATCATCCTTTTATCATTCAGACTGAAAAGAAGTTGCAAGCACACAAGAGGCTTTCATAGTACAAGGAACATGGTTTTTTCCCTGATAAGCTGTAATGCAGGTGATAAGCACCATTTATAAAATATAAAGCTTTACTTTTTCTCATCTGTATGACTTTTAACCAGGAAAGTTTTAAACACCTTCAGCTGTCACGTAGAAATACTGAACGGTCAAAGATTGTACAACCACAACACGGTAACTCTGAGTTTGTCAAAATGTACTTTCATTCCATCTGTTACAAATTCATTTGTTTATGCTCTTCTCTCCATTGTTTTACTTTGTGTAATGCTAAGGATAAAATAGAAAACATGTAATGGACTCCGTTGTAGGATTGGCTGAAATCACATATTTGAAAATGTGCGTTCAGCATTGCATATCCAACAAGATAATTAAATGGTCTTTCACATATGCAAACAGTAACAATAATAAATTGAAAATACTTTAAATGCTGCTTGGTTTTGTAGATTAGACACTAGGCTTTTTTCTGAGGGGAAAAAAAACCCAAAAACAAAATCAGAAAAAAAAAAAAACCAAAACCCAACCTGACTAACTCCATCAAAATTATGATGTCTGAGTAAATTTAACTTTAGGGGGTTTTATTTTTTAACATATAAAGTAGTAGCAATGTGGTACTTCTGTAATCATATTTTGTTACTGAAAGAGAACAGAGCTGAAATCAAAAATAAGCCAAACTCAGCTTTATGACTAAAAATCTCTGTATGTCCATGTTTTTAAAGGTAGCCTCCTTTCCAAAAGTAAGTGTGTACTTTTTTATAGACTGACTTAAGAATTGCATGGTATGTTTACAAAAAAAGCCGGTTAAGAAGTTATTGTAATTGACAATGTGCCAGTTACCAGAATACTATTATATCTTCTCATTGTAAGTGTACTCCACAAATAAAAGCATTGTGTAAGGTCTTCACACACGTAATGCTGTGGGTGTTTGCACAGCTGACTGACATGTTCAACAGCTTCCAGCATTCCAGGGCAGACTACTGATGAAAGTGAGTACAACTCTATCTGCTTGAGCAGAGTTACTTTAGATTGTTCAACAGCTCGCTTTAACTATATGTACATAAGAGGTGACCCACATATTCAAGAGAATAAAATGATCAAAAAGCCATGCTGGATTTAATCAACAGTTTGGACTGCTGTAAAAAATTATATCCACTAAGCTTTTGAAGTTTGATATAGTTATTAGCTGTTAAGATTTTGTTTATTTGGAGACATATCAAAAACCAGAGTATGTTGTACTTACTTCTGCATTAATAGATTCTCAAGGTTCCTTCTTACTAAAGCAATTTGGGATTTCAGGATTCCTTTGGAATGATCTATACCAGTTTAACATGAGTCCTACTTAGTCAAATGACAGCACCTCTCTTTCGTGGACTGTCTCATTTATATACAAGCAGCTTGCACTGAAGTATTAAAATAGCTACAAAATGCAATCTAATTAAAGTGACATGCTTTTGGCAGTACAAATCCCTAAGGTTCATGAGATGTTGATGATGGACCTCCTTGATGCAATTCTGGTTATTCACAGGGAAGCATATGAAGAAGTCCTGTTGTACCGAACACAACAGAAATCAACAACAGGAAGCAGCATCATTGTTCTCTATTCCAATTCTCCACTTACTCAGTCCTACCTTTTTCTGAGGGTTAATGATTTTTTTTTCTTTCTCTAGGACATTGTTACCTTCTTCCTGTATTTCAGTTTTCTGCTTCTTTCATTCCACTGACATGCATAGTTCATGGTAATACACCGTGTCACTGCAGTAGTCTTCAGGCAAGCTGCCGTAGTGTACATGATTCACCACAGGCTTCAGTCTTTGAAGCAGGCAGTGGCCATTAATGTTTCACTTGCCTATTCCTTTAAGGAATATTGTGCACTTGCTTATGTGTGACATTTAGCCACCTCTCTCATACAATTATTAGTAATATTTTACTTTTTCAATGTCAGAAGAGTTAGAGTGCTACAAGCCAGTACTTTGCATAATTTTTGACAAATAAGAAACTTCAAAATATTTTAAAGCTCTTGATTCTTTTAACATGCTGTCTTCAAAATGCTTGCCACAATCCTAATGAAAGCAGTGGTAGAAACAAATTGTGCCAAAAATACAGAAGTCCATCTATAAACTTATTAAGATTTTACCTGCTATATGAATACATTGCACAGAGCGACCAGGGCCTATGACTGCAGCCTGATGCATATGAATAACGAATTGCTAAAACATGCATAATCACATAATGAATTTGAAATATTAGGGCAATAAATGTAATTCCATAATAGGCCAAGAGATAAGCAGAAAAGAACTTCCTACTTATTCTGAAATGACAGAACAAGTGCACTTTATTTTTTGGTGCATGGGTATAATATGCAACAATAAAATCCAGTTTTTAAATAATTCACCTCTTTTTTTTACTATTCTGAGAAACAGGTGCATAATTTAGTCATTTCATAATTTGTCATTTCAGACATACGATACAGAAATCAGCAATGCACCTTCATTACCATGGATAATAAGATCAGCAAATTCAACGTATTTAGACATTATTTTATCACACTTCAAATATGGCACCCCCCCCAATCCTTACTAGCAATATAAAATGAGCAGTCCCTCAAATGTTTTTCAATAGACAGCAGCAAAGACAACAGCAGCAAAGACAGTATTACGAGCATAGATGGAACACATCACAGAAGTTACAGACCTAACATCTGGATCTGCTCACATCTCCTTTGCAGAATATGAAAAAATGGTGGATTTGGTGAAGGCCCAAAGTAATTTTTTAAAAAATTATCACAAGTTTCATTGCTGGTCTTTGTCTTCTATTCATTAACCCCAAGATCATAACAAACATGAGTTAAGCTACGTTGTGAGCAAATGTGTATGGCAGACAAGTGACTTGCTCAAGATCTTCATGTGAGAGCCAAGAAGAGAATGTGGTCCATAATAATCTGCCTTACTCACAAGAACAGCTTACATACCCTGCCTTCTCCTGACTGCCTCCTTTACCCATGAAGCTTCCTGCTGGCCCTGGTTTTCCTTTTTTTCTCTCCAAAGACATCCTTCTCTGATATCCTACTTTGCAAAAAGTATGTAATTTCTTTGTAAAGGTGCACCAGCTAATCTCTCTTCCTCGGTTATTTACCAATTTAGTGTTGTTATCCATCTGTACCAACTCTAATCAATAGTATAACTGAAACCACTTAGCACCAAATCTCTACTGCCCCTCTTACCATCAAAAACAAAAAAGGAACCACAAAAGCAATTTTGTTAGAAATGTGACAGAAAGACTTAGGTTACAAAGCTATTTAAAACACTTCAAAGTTACTCTAATTTAAATCCTTGCCTATATATCTATCTATCTATATATATATAGTCGTTGGACATGCCAGGTCATTGTACTTTGCTCAGTTCTTCTATATTTGCAAAACCTCCTGTATCAGAAAAAGCAAATACCTATTTCAAAAACATTATTGCTAGAGGAAGAAATGCAGTATATCATAGAATTAATCAACCCTGTGTAGCTACAGTGGAACTCCTTATAATTTTTTTATAAAAAGTCAATGCATACTACATTATGAACGTAAAGTCATTTAGTTATTAGGAGTTTTTTACTTTTCTGGATCAGATGTTCACTATCAAACTGCATAGTGGCTATAAAATGACCTACAACTTTGGCAGATTTCTTTCCATTTAAAGAAATATGAACACATATGAAAATCAAAATTAGGTGGCTTTGAAGAATTCACTGTAGATTTGATATGTTATTTACTACCGATATGTTTTCAACGTAACTGAAGCCTTACAGTGTAGAGAAAGCACTTAGTTATGAATATGTAGGAACGACTGCTATCAGATACATTTTAGTTTCCAACTACAAAAGAAAAAAGTAGGAAGTGTCTACAACCTTTTCCCCTTAGAATGAACTCTCAAATAGTTGTACAGTATCTTTCATTCTCTACACTCAGAACCAAGGAAAAAAAAAACCCAAAACATTATTTAATTGCAAAATGGAAGAAAAAAAATCAGGGCTAGGCAGAGAGGCATGAGTAGGTTCCAAACTTTTTGTTATAATGTGTGGTGGGGTTGCTTATTTCTTTCATATTCTTGTATTTTGATTCAATTCAGTGCTGTTTCTAAGCTATGTAATTTTATCTTTCTCCTGCTCACTTTTTTTTTTTTTGTTTCAATGTAGCACATATTTATATTGTCACTGCAGAAATCTAAATAATGTGGAAGAGGCTAGACAATATCATGATGTAGAACAACCATCGAAGATACTATGAATTAAAGGTTGTTCCTACTTACTTTTCTGAGGAATCTGCAGATATGCCTGTTTAACTCAAACCTCCCATTTCAGAACAGCCAAAATATTTTGTTTCTTCTTGGATTGGTTTTGTTAGCCAAGGAATAAACTGAAGATGTTGTTGCTGGACTGGAAATAGAAAAAAATGAAATAGATGAGACTATATAACTAAGAGTACGGTGTATCAAATATAATGTTGAACTAAACAACCAACAAAGAGGGACATCCAGATTAAGCACTGTATTTCCAGGCTGATTATGAAACTGGATCTTAATTTCTTAAGAGTGAAATAGTACTTATGACCTTGATAACTTCTGTGCTATAGAGACCGCCTTTAAAAAGGTTTTCAAAACAGGCTTTAACAGAAAGGTACAATAAGAAAAAGGTGGTCCTAGGGCTTCTAAGCAGGGCAACAGTGGTGCTCCTGATGTGTTTTGGTTGTGTGAAATGAGCATGCTTAATTAAACAAAAACGATCATGCCTTGTGGTTCCAGCCCATCACTTTTCAGCACTAGGTTTGATATGAGTCACTAATATGATAAGGATGTAATACCTCAAGTGTGTGTAACAGCAAATATTACAGACTGGTATGATAGCAGCATCAAGAGGATTACTTTCCCCACCCTGCAGTTGTGGGGAAGGTTTACAACAGGGATGCTGTCCATTCTTCAGCTGAGCTTCAGGCACTTTTCTGGGGTCTGACCAAGTTAGCTAGTACCTATCTCCCAATTACTCTTCTTTCCTTCATTGCTTCCAATGGCTATTATGCTTGAGTGGATGACCAAAATTGCTTTCTTCTTCACTGGTAGTGAACTGGCTGATCCTTGACCAGCCTAACACTTGGCTTTGGGCCCTTAAATGCCTGTACCTCTGCCCTACTCCTGCTTAATTTATTATCAGAGAATCATAGAATCACTTTGGTTGAAAAAAACCTTTAAGATCATAGAGTCCAACCTTTAACCTAACCCTGCCATCCCACCACTAAACCATGTCCTAAGCACCTCATCTATCCTTCTTTTAAATACCTCCAGGGATGAGGACTCGACCACCTCCCTGGGCAGCCCATTCCAGAGCCTGACAACCCTCTCGGTGAAGAAGTTTTTCCTAATGTCTAGCCTAAACCTGTCCTGGCGCAACTTCAAACCATTCCTCCTTGTCCTAGCATCTGTTACCAGGGAGAAGAGACCGATCCCCACCTCACTACAGCCTCCTTTCAGGCAGTTGTAGAGGGCAATAAGGTTTCCCCTCAGCCTCCTCTTCTCCAGACTAAATAACCCCAGTTCCCTCAGCCGCTCCTCGTAAGACTTGTGCTCTAGACTCCTCACCAGCTTTGTGGCTCTCCTCTGGACATGTTTCTTGTAGTGAGGGGCCCAAAACTGAACACAGTATTCCAGGTGCGGCCTCACCAGCACCAAGTACAGGTGCACGATCACTTCCCTACTCCTGCTGGTCACACTATTCCTGATACAATCCAGGATGCCATTGGCCTTCTTGGCCACCTGGGCACACTGCTGGCTCATATTCAGCCAGCTGTCAACCAGTACCCCCAGGTCTTTTTCCACCAGGCAGCTTTCCAGCCACTCTTCGCCAAGCCTGTAGTGCTGCATGGGGTTGTTGTGACCAAAGTGCAGGACCCGGCACTTGGCCTTGTTGAACCTCATACAATTGGCCTCGGCCCATCGATCCAGCCTGTCCAGGTCCCTCTGCAGAGCCCTCCTCCCCTCCAGAAGATCAACACTCCCACCCAGTTTGGTGTCATCTGCAAATTTACTGAGGGCACACTCAATCCCCTCATCCAGGTCATTGATAAAGATATTAAACAAAACCAGCCCTAGAACTGAGCCCTGGGGGACACCGCTTGTGACCGGCCACCAACTGGATTTAGCTCCATTCACCATGACTCTCTGGGCTCAGCCATCCAGCCAGTTTTTAACCCAGCGAAGAGTACATCCATCTAGGCCATGAACTGCCAGCTTCTCTAGGAGAAGGCTATGGGAGACTGTGTCAAAGGCTTTGCTGAAGTCCACGTATACAACATTCACAGCCTTTCCCTCATCTACCAGGTGGGTCACCCGGTCGTAGAAGGAAATCAGGTTGGTTAGGCAAGACCTGCCTTCCATGAACCCATGCTGGCTGGGCCTGATCCCCTGTTTGTCCTCCATGTGCCTGGTGAGCACACTCAGGATGAACCTCTCCATAATCTTCTCTGGTACCGAGGTCAGGCTGACAGCTCTGTAGTTCCCCGGATCCTCCTTCCGGCCCTTCTTGAAGATAGGCGTTACATTTGCCAACCTCCAGTCATCTGGGACCTCCCCTGTTCTCCAGGACTGCTGATAAATGATAGAGAGTGGCTTGGCAAGCTCCTCTGCCAACTCCTTCAGCACTCTTGGGTAGATCCCATCTGGCCCCATAGACTTGTGGATGTCCAGGTGGCATAGTAGGTCAAAGACTGCTTCCTCCTGGATTATGGGGGGTTTATTCCACTCTCTGTCCCCATCTTCCAGCTTGGGAGGCTGGGTACCCTGGGGATAACTCGTCGGGCCATTAAAGACCGAGGCAAAGAAGGCGTTGAGTATCTCAGCTTTTTCCTCGTCTTTAGTGGCAATGTTCCCCCTTGCATCCACTAGAGGATGGAGGTTCTCCCTGGCTCTCTTTTTGCTGTTAACCTATTTATAAAAACTCTTCTTATTATCCCTTACAACAGTGGCCAGCTTAAATTCCAGCTGGGCTTTTGCCTTTCTAATCTCCTCTCTGCATGACCTCACAAGATCCCTGTACTCTTCTTGGGTTGCCTGCCCCTTCTTCCAGAGCTGGTAAGCTCTCCTTTTTTCCCTTTGTCGCAGTAGTAGACCTCTGTCCAGCCAGGCCGGTCATCTTCCATGCCAATTTATCTTACGGCACATGGGGACAGCCTGGTCCTGTGCCTTTAAGACTTCTTCCTTGAAAAATACCCAGCCTTCCTGGACCCCTTTGCCCTTCAGGACTATCTCCCAAGGGACTCTCCCAACCAGCGTTCTGAATAGGTCAAAGTCTGCCCTCCGGAAGTCCATGGTGGCGGTGTTGCTGACCCCCTTCCTTACCTCACCAAAGATCAAAAACTCTACCATTTCATGATCACTAAGGCCAAGACGACCTCTGACCACCACCTCTCCCACCAGTCCTTCTCTGTTAGTGAACAGGAGGTCAAGCAGGGCACCTCCCCTGGTAGGCTCACTTACCAGCTGTGTCAGGAAGTTATCTTCCACGCACTGCAGGAACCTTCTGGACTGCTTCCTTTCTGCTGTATTGTACTTCCAGCAGATGTCTGGGAAGTTGAAGTCCCCCATGAGGACAAGAGCTCACGACTGAGAGACTTCTGCCAGCCTCTTATAGAATACTTCATCAACGTCCTCATCCTGGTCGGGTGGTCTGTAACAGACTCCCAACAGGGTATCTTTTCTGTTGGCCTCCCCCCTCATCCTCACCCATAAGCACTCGGCCTTACCACAACTGTCAAGCTCTGTACAATCAAAACACTCCCTAACATACAGAGCCACCCCACCGCCTCTCCTTCCTTGCCTGTCCCTTCTGAAATGTTTGTAGCCATCCATCACAGCACTCCAGTCATGGGAGGCATCCCACCATGTTTCTGTGATGGCGACTACATCATAGCCATCCTGCCTTACAATGGCTTCCAGCTCCTCCCGTTTGTTGCCCATGCTGCGTGCATTAGTGTAGAAGCACTTGAGCTGGGCTATTGGTTTCACCCCCAGCAATGGGGTGACACCCCCAGGCTCCTCTCTAGTGAGCCTGGTTATATCCCCTCCCCCCTTCAGGCCTAGTTTAAAGCCCTCTCTACAAGGCCCGCCAGTTCATGAGCGAGGATCCTTTTTCCCTTCTGAGAGAGCTGGGCACCATCTGTTGTCAACAGGCCCGGTGCCATGAAAACCGCCCCATGACCAAAGAACCCCAAACCCCTTCGATGGCACCAACCTTTGAGCCATGTGTTAACCACTCTAGTTTTCCTGTTCCTTTCCATGTTCCCTCCTGACACTAATGGGGTCAAGGAGAACACCACCTGCGCTCCTGATCCTTCAACCATTTTCCCTAGTGCCCTGAAGTCCGTTTTGATCAATTTGGGGATTCTCTCTGGCATCTCATTGCTGCCTGCCTGTATAATCAATAGCAGATAGTAATCAGAGGGCCATACCAGACTTCGCAATGTCCCCGACCCAGACCCCAGGGAGGCAGCAGACTTCCCTGTGGGATGGGTCCCGGCGGCATATTGGGCCCTCTGTTCCCTTCAGAAGGGAATCGCCCACAACAATTACCCTTCTATTTTTCTTGGTACAGTCAGTCTTGATAGGTAGGGGTGACCTACTCTGCCTAGACAACCCCCTGGTTGGGCCTTCATCCCCATCCTCATTTGACTTGGCCTTGACTTCCAGAGCCTCATATCTGTTATGCAAGGGCAGCTGGGAAGGTTAAGGGAGCCCAGGAGGGGATTCTCCTCCTGCCCTGAGCAGAGACCTTTTTCCATTCCCCACCTCTCTTGGGTCCCTAACTTCTGGGACCTGGCAAGAGGACAGGGTATCCTCTGCTTCCTGTGGAGCCTCCACTTGCTACCTTGGCCTGATGGATAGTAGGGTGTGGCTCCACCAGTCTATCTCCATCTCGCATTCTCTAATGCTCCTTAATCTCTCCACCTCCTCTTTCAGCTCTGCCACCAGGCAGAGCAGATCATCCACCTGCTCACACTTGAGACAGCCCCTGTCCTTACCATTCTCCGGTACAGCTGACAGGCTGAGGCACTCCCTACAGCCAGCGACCTGGACAGCAGCATGTTTCTGTTTAGGTGGGGACTCCGTCTGGGTCGCCACGTTCTTTCTGGCAACAGCTTTCAGATGAGTGGAAACCATTGCTTGCTCCTCTTTTGGGTGTCTATGGGTGCTAATTGAGTGATCCTCCGAGCCAGGAGGGGAGAACGCGCCCTGCCCGCGCAAACTGCCTGCGCAAACTGCCGCGCTGCACCCTTCTGACGCGATTATCAGACCCCACAGGGATAAGTTGACACTTTATCTTCCTGCATAAATCAACAAAACCCTCCTTATTGCCTTAAAAGATCTTTCTAATCTACTGTTATGCAAAGAAAGAAAAACTACCTTTAGTATAGTAGCCTGATAGTCACTGTGTGATGGTAGTCTAATAATTTTGGGCCCATTTCATTTTTGCAGCAAAAACCTCTTTGTCACAAAATTAGCAAAAAAGTGGACAATTACTATTTGAACCAAATGCCCTATTAATTACTGCCTTTGTTTCAAAAATCTCTCTACCCAACTACTCCTAACATCTTCTCTGTCTCAGTAAGACTTTAATCCTTCACTTCTTGTTTCTAGTCCTTACATGCCTGTATTTTGTTTGCTTCCTTTCCTTTCACTCTGGAGTAATAAATTAAATTATCACGAAACAGCCAGCAGATGCACAAGGAAAAAATCATCACATGTCTCTGACATAGTTTTCAATCCTAATTACATTGGGCTCTCTCAAAGATAATCCATTCAGTTTCTGTGCATTCATTAGCATGTCTGCTGATGGAAGCACTTATGATAGAGATCTTTGTAGGAGGAATTAGTTACTGTCAATCTAGAGGCTCATTAGGGCTGGTATGGGACTTCCCCCAAAAGATTTTTTTTTTTTTAAATTAACGAGACATTCTTTAAGCCATATTAATATTGCCTCACAGTCATTCCCAGATCCTGAGGTGTTATTTAATAACAGTAGTAGAGAACCACCTACTGTAAACAATGCCTCTTGCAGTGCAATCCATGATTCCTTAATGCTTATTGTATCTTTTTTCAGTCCCTGACCCCAGTGAAAAAACGGCTCTGAGGAGCTGGTGCTGTTTTATTTCTTTGGAGCACTTTTTTATTTTTTATTTTTTTTTAAAAAAGAACAAGTTTGCAGCCAATTCCAGAAGAGAAACAGAAAATAAAAAGAAGAGAAAAATCAGCTTGCAAGTATCAAGTAGGAATCAGAGTAATGATGCTGTAAGCTCCTATGAGACATAGTACCAATACAGGATAACCTGTGGTAAGAAAAACAGGCAGTTATTCCATATAGGAGACTATAGTAAAGACCTTGTTATTAAAACCTACTAAAATCTATTTAATTTACTGTTTTTCCTTAACAGTGTATTATATTTTTATGTAAGATTTTCTTCCTGCAGGAAACGATAGGAATGAGGGAGCTGTATTTTAAGAATAAACTTCAGCAACAAAAATAATTATAGTCATTGTATTAAGGCACTATTTTCTCTCAAATTCTGCCTCCACCTGCTGGGCAGTGGGAGATATGCCACTGTGACAATATAAAGTTTCTTACCAACAGCAACATTGTTGGCAATGCCAATAACCTGCCAATATTGTGCTGAATATCCAGACATGGTACCTGAGGCCAGGACAGAAGGACATCAGTTAAAAGGATAATTAAAAAAAGCTGATAAATGAACTTTATTAGCTGTAAAATTGCAATACAGATTAATAATGTGTATTCATTACACAGAGGGCTTCCATCAAGTTGTTGCAGATTCTTTTTAAAGTGATTTCAGTTATGGATATGCAGTCATGCAGCCCATGGTAGAAATGGGAGGAAAACGCTGCTGTAACAAGCAGTCTTATGCTCACCTCGTTCACACGCTACGCATTGTCCAGAACTATTCCTTTGACACTGGGGCATCTGCTGGAGAAAATGGTATTTTTATAGAAACACTTTTATTTCGCAGGCTTTCCAATAATTTCGTTCCTTTTCTAAATTGCAGATAGACTAGTGTATAATTGAAAAGGATTCCTGTGTCATTTATTTTTTGGTGGAGGAAAATACATTGGTATAAGTACTAATATGGGAGAGATGGGGGGGTTAACTACCTTTCCATGTAGTACCAGTAGAGCGTTTCTCACCCAGGATGAATTGTGAGGCCTATGTAGATATTTAATGCTTCTGCTTCAGAAACTCAGTGTAATGGAAAAGCTGAAAATGGTAACTCGTTTTTCCCGTTCTGACAGCAAGGGCCAATTCCCTCAAACAAGGGAAATAAAAATTCCATCAGCTTGACTAAAACAGAAATCGAAAATCCTGAGTATATTATGCAAGTCCAGCCCCCTGAGGGCTGACAAGAACTTCTGCTAAATACAAGTTTATCTGCCTGGAACAACCGGGTGATTGGAGTATAACAGTACAGCACAACATGACTGTTACCTACAACTGTTTTTTTCAATGCCAAATCCTTCCATTGTTTTCTTTTTTTTTTTTTTCCCCAAAGGAACGTTTAAAGAAGCCAGATCTGTAAACTCAGAGCCCTAAAGCAAGCAGCAAACCACGACTAGCGGCACTGCGGAAAAAGAAGGAAAAAAGGTAGAGCAGGCTACAATGATTTCCACCTTTTCAACGCTGCATTTTCAGCTGCGACTTCTTGCAGGAGCCCAAACGCTGACAGAAGCAGACTCTGAAAGTTGGCAGTGCTCCAGCGGAGGACAGGACCTGACCCTCGCCCACGCTCAGGGTTTTGACGTGATTTTACACGTCTTCCAGTCAGCTAAAGCCATTTACAGAGTTCAGCATCGTTTTCGTACTGTATCTTGCGAGCAAACCGAGCCCAGCGCTTCGCAGCCCGCCTCGGCCCAGAGGGGGCACGCCGCTAGCCCTGTCAGCGGGCCGGGCGGTGCCCTGACGGGAACACCACCGGTCCCAGGAGGCACCGCCCGCCGGCCGGGGAGGCGCGAACCCGCTCCTCGCGCAGTGCACGCTGGGAGCGCGGAATTCCTCTCCCCGCCGGCGCCGGGGGGGAGGGGCCCGCCCCCCGTCACGGCCCCGGGGCGGGCGGGTTGGAAGGAGTGTCTCCGTCCGCTGGGGCCCGCCTCCCCCCCCGGCGGAGGGCGGCCGGGGGGCCGGAGCGGGCGTGGCCCGCCGCCAGCGCTGTTCCGCGGCGGTGAGCGAAGGGAGGCCGCTGCTCTTCTCCGCGGCCGGAAGGCGAGGCGCTCGGCCGGGCGGCCCGGGCCCCGCGGGTAGCGAACGGCGGTGGAGGAGAAACCAGGCCTGGCTGACCTCCCCTCTGCCGCGGGGTGAGCCGCCCTCTCCTCCCCCTCGCGCGGCGGGCCGCCCCCCTTCTCTCACCGGCAGCGGAGCGCAGGGAGGGCGGCGCGGGGGCCGCCGCTGGTGGGGCCGGGCTGCCTGGTGCGGCCTTTGCGCCCCTGCGGGCCCGCGTGGGTGGGCACCCGGCCGGCGAGGAGAGGGGATTAGGCTCGCTGCCCGGCGGGGAGGGGGTGTTCGGGGCGGCGAGGGAGGCTGGCACCAGTGGGGCCAGCGAAGCCTTGCAGGGCCAGCGGGCCGGGCGGGTGGCTGCCCTCCGCCCCGGGCAAGGGGCGTTACCCGCTCTCCGAGAAGACGCCGGCGGGGCAGTGGCAAGGGCCGCGCTTTCGCCTGAGGCGCTTCGAGCAGAGCCCGCCTACCGCCCCCCACCCCCCGCCGCCCCGGGTTTTGGCGCCGGGAAGGAGCGGGCTCTTCGCGCTCCTCCCGCCGGGCCCCGCTTCGCCTGCCTCAGGCAGCGGCTGGGCGGGCAGAGGCGCCGGGGGACCGCTCCATCTGCCCACCCGGGTGTGGGCGACGAGACCCGCCGGGCCTGGGCTTGGCGCCCCGCCGTGGAAGTGGGCCAGGTCGGGACGGCAGCCTGCGGGACGCCGGGAAGGGCTGAGGTGCGCGGCTCGGCCCCGACGCTGGGGACTGGTCGCGCTGGGCATCCCTGCCGTGGTCCGGGTGCTTGAGTTTGCAGTTCCCCTAGCGCCTTGCTCGCGTGAGGGCTGTCCGGTGCAACGAGAGAGGACTTGCTCTCTTGTCTGCTCCCATTTGGTGATACTGTGTAGTTGACAATACTCTGTAGGCATTTCACGAGTTAATGCTAAGCTAGTGCTCAGTGAGGAGCATGTGTCTTAGAAAGCTAAACTTAAATGTTTGATCCCATTTTCAGTCTTTATGGCTCTATGTTGGCTTTTTACAACCTTTTGGTTTCCATTTTTAATTTTCAGAAGTTTGTATGTGCAGGATCAAGCGCTCTTCAGAGCTCTTGTAGTTCACATGAATGCCTTAGGGGAAAAAAATACAAAACCAACTCCGCTGTAGAAAAAAAAAATCCTTTAAAAATATGTATCTTTGGTTTGTTAACATGTTTTGTAGTGATACTTCTGAGCAGTTTGCATATTGCTGTTACACATATGAAATATGTTTTGACTGCAATCTTACATGTTATCTTAAGTTGTTATTTTCTGCAGAAAATATACTTGAAAGTGTTTTCTTTTTCAAGTCCCTAGTAAATGTTGTAAGGCAGTATGCACATGCTCAAATAGAGCTTTATATGGTTTCTATAATGTGCAAGAAACTGAGATTGGTAGCGGGTTGCTGGATGCAGAAATAGCATGAGGGGAGGACACCAAAGCTTCTATAGAGGATTTCTTCTGGAAATAGCTGGTAAAATCAAAAGTAAGAAAAAATACAAATCAGTGAAGTGTATGTGTGGAGGTGAAAAACACAACTTCATATGGGAGAGTTTCGTCTCTAAGGAAAAAGCTGGCTGAACCTCTTTGTGTCTTTGAGTTGAAGGGATGAAATATCAGCATAGCTCTGTGATCTTTAGCTCACTTGAATATAACTAATTTGGAAATATGAAAGACTATAATATGAATCTTTAGAAACTTGCTCTCTGAGAAGGGCACAGTTCTGTTAGAACACTAAAATCTGCTTGCTGGAAATAACCAGGGCATTGTCATTTTTGAGCTGTATTTATTAGGGCGCATTGGCATATGCCTAGTGTTCTTGTTTGAGAATATTATTCAGAATATTCCATCTGTGGCAGTGAATTTACTTCAGAGGTAATCAGAGACTCCTACAGCAAAGATCGTTGAAGATAACTTTTGTGAAAGTTTTAAATTAAATAAATGTGAATACTTATTTGTGGTATGTTAAGATGAATACTGCTGCTTCTTGTTTTTGCAGCAGAAGGTGGGGAAAAATCATCTTTTTGCTATAGTTTTAGTAAAATTATATAACATGATGATGAGGAAACAGCTTACTGAACTGAACTGTAAACCCAGATGGCCTCTAATCTTGTTGAGATGAACTCATTATGCTTAGTGGCATATGTCAGGATAGAGTGCAAGTTGAAATGTTGGGTCTTGCACATCTACGAAGCTGAACAGTTTATCCATAGCTGAAGCAAGTTCTTACAAAACACAGCTGTTTCCTGATAACTATACATTTGTTTTGAGTGCTTGTGAAATTTACCTTGAATTGGCAGGAGAGCTTACCTGTGAACTTTTCATAGGATGCTTGTGCTTCTACACAAAAACAAACTGTGAAAGGGCATTGTGTTCTTATTTTCTAAATAAATCTGACAGTTCACCTGGGTGAAAGTAACACAGAAGGTGCGGTTTTACAGTTGATCTGTCTGGGTTTCGCTCCTCCTGATGACATAGCTTTTATTTGCCTTCCTTGACCCTACAGATAGTTCTTATATAGTCATAAAGTTGGCCAGATCAGGGAGCTTATGCAGTTGAGAATTCATCTGTTTGTTTTTTTTTTTAATTTTGATTTTGTTTGTTGGCTAGCTAGTTTATAGATGGTACCCTCTGATTGCACAGCCTAGTAGACACTGCTGTTGGGACAAAGAAGGGAGTACGAATGAATGTGCAAGAACAGTAGGGCACAGATCTGCCAGTTCCCAAAGTAGCAGGCACTTAGTTGTATCCGTGTTATGATTCTGTTTTTGAGATACAGAAGCTGAATTACTCCTAACTGTGTTAGTGTGACTTATGTTGGTACACTGCCAAGTGGAGATGTGGTTATGGTATAATGAGCATACCTGGTAGATCCCATTTCCTTAATGATATGGTAATAGGCTGTGTTTGCATAAAAATACTGCTTTGTGCAAGTGCACCTACTGAGAGGGCTGTACTATGTGATTTTGGTTCAGTACTATACCTAAGCAAGATAGGTGTACTAGTACAGCTTTTAAACTTAGTTCGGGATTTTTTTTTTTTTCTGGAACTGATTATTAAAAAATAACCTTCTTAGATACTTCTCATCTTGAGGTTTAGGTGATTTCTTCACCAGCACACCAAATCTTGGTGTGAAAATTAATAGTAGATAAGTTGCAGTAAAACATTTAGAAATAAATGGTCCTTTTTGATTTTTTTTTTTCAGTTAAAGATAAAGCTAGGATCATGTCCTAACTTAAGCAGTTAAAACTAGTTGGAAAAAGTAATTCTCTGTGAGACTGTTTCTTCTACATGTGTAACAGAACTTCATAGCTGTTATAAAGAAAAGGTTTGTAGCTTTGTACAGTGTGGAATTGTGCCAGCAGCACTTAGGCTACACAGTTTTTATTGCAGCCTGAGAGTATATACAGTTATGTATTCTTCACCTTTTGAAGAGACTAATCTAATTTTACTGCTATAAAGGAATACTTTGTTTCTGATCTTTCAGCTTAAACAACTTTTTTATTACTAATGTCAAACCTAGAAGTAAAAATGAAAACTTCTAATATACAGATTGCTTTATACTGCACAGAATGACAATACTAGAGAGCAGCAAAGCTCTAGGAAACCCAAATTATTTTCTTTGGTTTTGCTAGAAACTATAAGTGGCATGGCATTCACCGCTTAAATAACTTAAACTGTAGTAAAAAAAAAGTAAAAAGCCTTTTATTGATGTCTGTTTTCCATGTATTGTATCAAGTATCCCCTTCAGCGCTCTGCTGTCAACATCTTAGTATTGAAATAAAGGGGAAAGTTTGATATGCTAGATCTCCAAAGTCACTTAATGTCTTGAATAGACATTGCCCTGGACACAAAAGTGCAGGCTTTATGAATCACAAACCAGTCTTTTCAAGAACTATATAGTGTGTTCAAACCCCACAACTACTTCTTGTTTAATGTTTAATGCAAGTGTCTGTTCTTCTCACTGCTACATTTTTAGTAATGCAGTTTAGTAAACAGGGGTGTTAGTTTCATAAAATAGCCTTGTGTTTGCATTTTATAATGAATATGTAGTTGTCATCTCAGATTATAAATCTTTAAAATATTCTACATCGACTGATTTTAATAAACATGTTTCTTTCAACTATTTCTTTTAGGTTCTTTTTATTGATTGCTTGTCATGGCAACAGGAGGTGGTCCATTTGAAGAAGGCATGAATGATCAGGACTTGCCTAGCTGGAGCAATGAGAGCCTTGATGACCGGCTGAACAACACGGTATAATTAATCTTATCTTTCAGTTGTCATTTTATGCTGTATGTTAAAATTACCGAGTAGATTCTGTTAGTGGCAGGTAACAATGCAAACCCCTAAACCTTACCAGTACAGCTTTACAGATAAGTATCCGCAAAACCAATAAAAATAATTGAGGTAGATGCAAGCAATGAGTGTAATTCAGAGGTGGTGAAGTCTGTAGATGTATTTATGGGAAGTGTTTGGGGTAAATAAACTATCTAGACACAAAAGCGTTGTAGGTGTCATGAAAGTGAAAACTCTAATTTTAAAAGTTCTAAACTGCTGAAGAGTCTTCAGCAAAGAAGAAAAATACAATTTTAGCTTCATTTGAAATTAATTTAATGCATTGTAGGATGAAATGGGTTTAAAATTTCCTGACAAGCTGTTCTTAATTTATGTAGTGGAGAAAATGATATTTTGTAATGTGTCGTTTGCTCTAGAAAACTTTTTACTTGTAAATATTTCTCATCCTTTATTCATAATTTTTACTCTTAAAAAAGGAAGTAAACTCTCTTTCACTGAATTAAAACATTTACTTTTTACCTATGTGGATAACAAATGTGACTTTTTTTTTTCTTCCCTCTCCTTCCCCTTAAGGACTGGGGAAGTCAACAGAAGAAAGCAAACAGATCTTCAGAAAAAAACAAGAAAAAGCTTGGTGGAGAAGCTGAAACAAGGCTTACTAATGATATATCTCCAGAATCCTCACCTGGAATGGGACGACGGAAGACCAGAACTCCTCATAGTTTTCCTCATGCTCGATACATGACCCAGATGTCTGTTCCAGAGCAGGCTGAGCTAGAAAGGCTTAAACAAAGAATAAACTTCAGTGATCTGGACCAGGTTTGTGTGAATACTAGCTCCCACTATAAATGAGACTACAAAATTTATTCAGCTATCTCTTAATAATTTAACAGATGAATAAAGAAGGCTCTCGTAAGTGATTAAGGTAAAAAAAAGAAGCTTATAGGCACCGTGGGAGCCAAATCAAAATTCTGGTTTTGAACTTGAGAAAATTATGCGAAGTTCAGGACCATGGCTTTCCTATGCTTGAGAGTACACTAGCTGTCTTCACTTTCTTCCTCTCAATCATTAACAAATTCCTGTGTCCTCCAGTCAGTATTTCTTACTCATCATACTCGTCTGACACTGTACCTGGCGAAGTAGGATGCCTTTCACTATATCAAAGGTGGAGGCCACAGCAAAGATGAGGAACTAAGCTCTGAGGAACTGCAGAACCCTTTTGCTTCTCAGCTGTTTTGGGAGGGTGGGCTTGCTTTCTGAAAACTGTGACAAAAATCACTGGCACTGTCTTTAGCTAGCTTTTGGTTAGTCAGTGACTAATAATGTAACTTCAAAATCGGTCTAATAATAATACTGCAGAACTGGTTATCCAAACAGTGAAGCTAATTACTGTTGAGAATGTATTGGAGGAAAAAAATAAAGCGATTGTTCTGTTTTTTTGTTTGTTTATAGAGAAGCATTGGAAGTGATTCTCAAGGCAGGGCAACAGCTGCTAACAACAAACGTCAACTTAATGAAAACAAAAAACCATTCAACTTCCTGTCAATGCAGATAAACACTAACAAAAGCAAAGATCCTGCCTCAGGTTCCCAGAAAAAGGAAAGTGGGGCATCAGTGCAATGTAAAGAGTTGTTTGGAGCTGCTCTAAGCAAAGATTTCTTGCAAAATTGTCATGTCTCTGCTCATGAAGATGGAAGGGGAGAACCAGCTATGGATAGTAGCCAGGTATTTACATAGCCTATAAAGTCTACAGACTATTGACTCTTGGAAGGGTTTTAATTACCTTGTTACTTTTCAGTGCATCTTTCTAAATTTCCGAAAAGTATTAACTTAGATCTTCATTGGAAATGCTTTTCTTCCCACTGTTCTAAAAGGCAACTTGAGGAAAATGTGAAACCAAACTTAATCATGTGCTGTTCTTTATAAATCTGCTTATTGGTAACAGAAGCAGTATTAATTTTCATCTTAGAGGTTGGTTCTCTTTTATACAGAAAATATTCTCACAGTTTAATATTTTCATATATTTATGAGCTCAATTCTATTTTAGCCTATGTTGATGAGAAGCCCCATGCTTCAGCCTTGCAACTTCATGCATGCATAAATCTATGCTTATAAAAGCTGTTGACTTTTAACCAGTTGCAGAAGTGTGCTTATAGGATTGAAAGTACTGATATGTCACCCCTTGAATTACTACTTTGCTGTTGCTATCACCGTGTCTTGTGCATTATTAAATACGTTTAAGCTGTAGCTGAATGCATTCAGTAATTTCAGTGTCTTTACAGATTGTGAGCAGACTAGTTCAAATTCGCGACTATATTGCTAAGGCCAGCTCCATGCGGGATGATCTTGTAGAGAAAAATGAAAGATCGGCCAATGTTGAGCGTTTATCGCACCTTATAGATCACCTTAAAGAGCAGGAGAAATCCTATCTGAAATTTTTGCAAAAGATGCTTGTAAGTTTGAGAACATAATATATTTGTTTCTGCACTGTAAGCTTTTTTAGGAGTTGACCATTGATGTTTTGATGGTGCTACTGGGGGTGTTGGTTTTGATACATAGTACCTTCCGTGATTCATTTTTACTGCCCCCTTATATAGCTTTTGATTTATGCCAATGAAATATTTCAGGCTAGAGAAAATGAGGAGGATGATGTTCGGACTGTAGATTCAGCTGTGGGATCTGGTTCTGTAGGTGAGAGCACATCGCTAAACATTGATGTGCAGTCTGAGGCTTCAGATACTACGGTAAGCTGCCTTTTAGTAATTAAGGTGCTAGAAATGAAGAGTTTGTTTTGGTTTTGTCATGATTGTTGTGACAGTGTCATAATCTGCAGTTGAATTAAAAAACAGTAAATCGCCCAGCACTCCGTTTAGGAGGTGTTCATGCATGTGTAGATTTTTTTTTTTTTTTATATGGGGAAAAAGTAATGATTCTGTCGCAACAACATTTAGTTGATTAGTCTTAATTAGTTTTTTAAAATATTTTGTCTGCAAAATAGAATGAAGGGTTAAATGTGTACTTTGGCAGAACATGTGCTGGATTGATTATAGGAAAGAATAGTTTTCTATACAATTTTTCATCTCTAAGTTTGTTTCTTGTAGTGGGGAAAACTTGATGGTGTTGGGTGAGGAGAAGGTTAGAAATGAGTCATTAGTGGGCCATTGCCCAAGCATCTTTCTAGCAATATGATAGAAGTATCAACCTAACACAAGTTTCTCTCCTTTTTTTGGAGAAATGAGCACCTTTTAGAAAAATGTGATCTGAATTTAGTTCTGAGATACACAGAAAGGAAGATTCCTTTCCATTTATAAAAGCTTTTATATTGACATGGTAAACAATTCTTGTAGTACATACAAAAGCATCTTACTAACAACTTATGTTTTACATCTTCCAATACTGCTATACTGAGGAAAGGTACTAGAGCGCTGGTACTCTTTTAGCCAGTTAGTACTCTGAATGCTCTACAGATGAGGAGAATTTACATGCTTGGAAGTAAAACAGCAGTTAAAGCATTATGAAGTTTTTGTAATTATTTTTAGCTTTGTAAGAACTCTTTCTGTCCCTGTAAAGAAATAAAATAGACATGAAAGATGTACCTTTCACTTAAAAAAAAAAAAAAGCTGAAAAAGACCAGTACAGTTTTTAAGTATGCATGTAAATGTTTATTTTTCTTCATCTTTGCAAAATGGGTGTTAGTTTTATGTTCGGCTCTTCATTTTGCATCTAATTTCTCTTTATGCTCAGCTTTCAGTATATTACATGCAGAATGAATACTTCATATCAGGTTGATTGCTATATGGAGCCTTATTGTTATGAAAATTCTAAGAATGACTAAAAATGTCTTTGCTCTTTAGATTTTATTCCATATTAGTTTTCATTATTTGACAAGATACAAGTGGGTAGGTTTGTAACTTAAAAATGCATGCTAATTTGGAGCACATGTTCAAAATCTAACCTACTCAACTATTTAATAAAGGAGGTATCTTTTAGTTTGAGCATTCGGCCCCGCATTGAGGACAAACTAGGGAATTCAGCTTCACAGGAACAGGTTACAGACATTGATGTTACAGCAAGTCCTAAAGAGAAAAGTGACAGAGCTGCTCTGAATGACAGGGAAATCTGGCCTTGTAGGATTAATAGCCAAGAACATGGATTGCCTTCAAAGGTACTCTTCAAAATATTATTTTACCCTCAAATAGGGTTTATACATGCTGATTTTTTTCTTCTTTCTCCTGTTAACTGCTTCAAATGTATTTGTAACTTACAGTGAATGTTCCCATTTGGCCTGCTTATCTGTATCCAGCTGTCTTTTCATTTTTCATTGAATGAATCTTCTTTGCCTGGAATTTTTTTTCTTCACATACAGATGTTTGACAACTTTCTCTTCTGTCAATGTTGGCACTTCAGAGAAAGTACTGCATGTAACTGTACAGCAGGTGTTCTGATTTTATGTAGATGATCCTTCCAGTTTTGCTGTTCTCTTTCTGGGGGAAACAATATTGTAAATGTGACTTTGAGACACTTGTCATGTTTATGCCAATAGTCTACTAATGCAAATTTAAGGTAGTACCATATAGAGAAAATAAATAAGAGATTAGTAGCCTTAACTTGCTCCACAAATGTTTTTGTATAGCTGTTTATATAAATATTTAGTTGGAAGGGGGGAGACTAAGGGGCTTGGAGTCTAAAACTTCTTTTGTTACCTGTTACCAGCTTTTCGATGCTTTGTCTCTGATTAAAAAAAAAAGTCTAAGTGTGATTCCTCCCCCCCCCCGCCCCCCAAAAATAAAAGGCTTAAGTGTTTTGTCAGGCTTATTAGTCTAAATGTAGAACTAAGCTTGACAAATTTGTTATATGTTTTTAATGAAGTCAAGCAAATCTGGTGCTTTGGATAAAGCTTGCGTTTTTTAATAGGTGAGCGAGACTGAGGCACATCCCCCTTTTCCCTTTCTTCCCTCTGTTCCCTCCTGTGTTGATTTCATTGTGTACTCTATTTTGCTTCTACTCTGCTTTTTATATACAAGATGAAGATTTAAGAGGAATGATCAGTGCCAGTTGCAGCACATGTTTTAGTGATGTTTCCTTGAGAAGTTTAGAATACTGGATGTGTTCTCCTTTCTCTACTGGAAAGTTGAGCATTCCCTGGTACCCAGAACTAGTTAACAAGATGCCTGCTTCTAATCTGACATTTGGTGCAGAATTTTTGGACCGAGAGAATTTTGTACGTAAGGAACTCAGCACTATGTGGAGAGAAGATGATGTTTTTAAGTTAGTAATGTTCTTTTTAAATACTTGTCAACTCCTAACAAAAAGGGAGCAAATTTTTCCATGGTTTCATCTGCATAGTGCTATAATTCGACTTAAAACAGGATGAGGATCTTAACTGCGGATGTCTCATTAAAATACTTGATTTGCTGACAATCCTTGAATAAAAGTTTTGAGGCAAATCTCCAGCTTTTAATTAGGGTAGGATGAGGAAAATAACTTAGTTTTAATATATTCTGACTGCCCAACACGCTTTCATTCCTTCAGATCCATTTCCATGTGTTTGAAAAACATGGTACATGGCAGTTCTGTACATGTTTTTGTTTTGAAATTGATTTACCTAAATCTGATCTATTCTAGGTATCTATGGCATAAATACAGCATACAAAACTAAACATGTTATAGGTTAGAGAAGAATAACTGCCCAAAACGTTCTGTTGAAACAGAGATTTTTAGGCCATTAAATCAATCTAGATCTTCTATTATATGTAGCTCCGTGATACCATGCCTCATTTTGCTGAGCTTTACCAGTCTTACAGCTTAATGCCCTCTTTTATGACTCAAAAGACAGAGGGATGCTTGGGTTAGTCTCTGGGACATGTTAGGGCAGATGACTGGATTTCTAAAAAGAACTTAACCCCCAGGAGTGGTAAGCATGTCTTGGTGGTACAGGCTTCTCCCTACTGGATGTCTCAAATTTTTAGACTGAAAAGGACTACCAGAAAGGTGAAGCTGTTTCATTTTCACCTTTTTACACTCACCAGGCTGTTTGATTCTATTGAAGTCCTGCTTGTTTTGACGTTTTTGTCACTAGTAACAAATAAATTGTCATGATTCTGGTAATGTTCTTTCATATCTTGCAGGCCAGAGATCCTCAACAGGAAGCTAAAGAGGAGTTGGAGAACTTGAAGAAGCAGCATGATTTATTGAAAAGGATGCTACAACAGCAGGAGCAATTGAAGGCTCTTCAAGGAAGACAGGCAGCTCTTCTTGCTTTGCAGCATAAAGCAGAGCAAGCAATTGCTGTCATGGATGATTCTGGTATGTGGAATGACAGTATCTTTGATAGTATGTTAGCATGCTTATTGAATGATTAAAGCTGGAATTGTGGAATACACATTAAAAAATATTTTTTTATAATACACTTTTAAAAAATTTTACTGCAAGGCTTCTATTTCTGAAAAGAGTTGACAATGTAACACTGTAAAATGATGTGTCAGTTAAAAACCACATGGCTGATTTCTGTGGTTTACTTTAAAATCCTAAAAGTGTGGGATTTTCTCTTATGAATTGGTCTATGACATCAGGTTAGGAGTCTGCCCCTCATCTCCATCATTGCACCAGGCCTCTGAAGGAAAGAATCGGAGTGAGGGATACAAAGTGTTCTCTCCCTTTCTGTATCCTTCTGGCTATAGGCAGTTGGTAGATTGAGCTTTTGTTTGCTTTTTCATGGTGTTTTTGGTCGCTGGTTGCTTGACATTTTAATAGCCATTGGTAGAATAATGGTTCATCCAATAAAAGAAAGGAGGAAGTTGCTAAAGCAGTTACATAAGTAAATATGAAACTAGAACTCTGAAATTCTATGGCATGTAAATTGGGGGCATGGCTCTGATAATAGAGCACCACCTTTACATGACAACCTTCAGTTTAAAAGCATTCTTCTAATTTTTAAATTTTTAAATATTATCTTTGGGACAGAGACTTCTTTTGGATATCTGCTTAAAGCTTGTCAGCAGAGTTGTTTTCTCAAGAGTTCAGTCTTAAAAGGGAGACAGTTGTCCTTGCTTTGTGCACTGTTGACATATGATTTACCTTTTGTTTATTGGAAACTTGTCCTGCCCCCCACCGCTCCCTAAATCATGGTCAGTTTTCTTTGGAAATACAGTACAGTTATGTGTGCAGTCGTAGGGAATTATGTTTTTACACTGAGCAAGTTCAGATTCAGTCTGTTACTGTTGCATGACTCTCCCCCCATAAGAGTTGTCATTAGGCTTGATTTAGAGGGTATATGGGGTAGCAGTTCTTATTACAGTTAAGTTTTGTATCTGAAGTAGCTTCATTTGTAGAAATACAAGCATTGGTTTCTACATTTTACAAAAAGTCTCTCATTAAGGTTCCTTGCTCTGAGGAGCTCCTCTTTCTGGCTTTTTCTCCTGTCCTTGATTTGATAGACTGGTGGAACTAGTTAAGAAAACACTAGATTTTAGTGTAGGAGAGAAGCAGAGAAATTGGTAGATAGAGAGCTTTTAGAAAGCTACCACAGGAGCCAGAGAAGCAAGTGCCTTTGAAAGGTGTTTATTTCTTAAATGATTTTCAGTAATTGCTTCTCCTATCTGTTCCATAGCAGTAGACCTGTGATGGAATCTGCTTAGTCTTCTTTCCTCAAATATACAAAACTCCATCTTGATGAGGAGTGGGTAGATGAAGTGAGTAGAAAATAGGATTATTTATGATAAATTAAAACTTTGGGTTTTTTAATTCTTCGGTGTTGTTTTTATGTTCCACATTTCTGCTTATGTCACTCTTAACAACACTCTCTTACTGCTGCTTGTGTGAACTTAAAGATGTGGTATGTACCAGAACTGTAGGATAGGAAAAGTAAAGATTCAAATTTCACATGGGCAAAATAAATGCTTTTGAATTTAAAAATAGTAAAACTTTATTGTGCGGGTAACAAATAAATAATACTTGTGCTTGATTTTTCTTATGAAGTGTTGGTTCATATTTGGGGAAAAAGAAAAGTTATTTGGATCTCTCAACTGCCAGTTCTGTATCTTAGTACTGTTTCAATCTGAGCTTTCAAAGAGGGGAAAAAAACTTTGTTTTTAATGTATTCCTCTCATAAAGCTTTTTGAAGGACAATCCCCCAAGGCTCTGTTTGCAGCTGGAAAGATTACAACTGATACCAAGATGAAAGCTTGGTGTCTTGTTAATTTACTATTTTAAGGAAGTAAAATTACATGCACTGTTCTTAGTTTGGCTATACTAAGTAATAACAATTGTTTGTAACAAGCAAAATGTTTCCATCATCCCTAGACAGCTTGGTGGTTTTTATTTTGCTCTAACCTTTTTAGTAAAACCCAGAACAGACTTAAAGTCCTTTTGTATGGTTCTTCACAAAGGAGCTGTGAGTTGGCTTGTTAGCATTTCTGTAATGGAAGTAATCTTTCAAGAGTAAAGTTGATGGGAAGGGCACAACTTTAAAAATAATTGCTGTATTTTAATAGGTGCAGTATATTGATGTTCTTGTTAAACCAAACATTTTCATCTAATAGGCTTTATTTCATTGCTGTGGAAAGGTATTTACCTTTTTTCCCCCTTCTGCATGCCCAGTTGTAACAGAGACCACAGGTAGTGTTTCAGGAGTAAGCCTTACATCAGAACTGAATGAAGAATTGAATGACTTAATTCAACGCTTTCACAACCAACTTCATGATTCTCAGGTCAGTCCTTGGGTTGCACTGTGTAAGTTTTGCCACTGTTTGTTTTTCTTATTCTTTTGAACAGTGCAGTTAAATGTTTGTCTTGCTTATTTGTGTGTATTTGCTAGTGGAGTAATTAGGGTTCCCTCAAACTTGAAAGCTCAGCATCTCTGTGTTGTTAGGCGTTATTAGGTGACTGATCTATGCTTTCTGTCTCACAGTTTTCCATGAAAGTCCAGAGAAGTAGTTTCTGTATTGCAGTATAATTATATATTAACTCTATATAATTGGGATAACATGAGAGTGTTTTCAGCATCAGTTTCCCTTTATAATGTTCTTTGTTCTGGTCTTGAGTCTAGGAAGCCTGTAAGAGGTCTTTTGTTTCTTAAAATCTTTTTGGCTTTTTTCATAGTAATCTGAATAAAATGAAATTATTCTTTTTAGACACAGTCTGTACCAGATAATAGAAGGCAAGCAGAAAGTCTTTCACTTACCAGAGAGATTTCACAAAGCAGAAACTCTTCAATGTCTGAACACCTGTCAGATGAGAAGGCACAGCTTTTTAACAAGATGCGAATGTTGCAGGGTAAAAAGCAAAAAATGGACAAACTGTTAGGAGAACTTCATACGCTTCGTGACCAACATCTAAATAACTCCTCCTGTAAGTAAATATAGGCTGAATTGTATCTTTTCAACAATACAACTTTTTTAATGTGCGTGTTTGTAACTCAAGTCTTTCAACTTGCAACTGATTAATGAAATGAAGGTGATAGAGCTGTGCTGGGGCAATATTATGTAAATGTTTTTTAATGCTGTGTAAGTTTCTGGCATAATGGAGAGCTCTGCAAATAGTGATGAGTTTTTGCTAGTAGCACTTTGGTTTATAACATTATCAAAGTTGACTAATGTGAGGATGCGATGACAGGATTTTTTTCTTCATGGCATGTCTGTCACACATCTGATCTGTGGAGTGTACCATATGAACTTGAACTTCCTGTATTTGTATCACAGTACATCTGTAGTTATGTACTTGGCACTTCAGATATCAGTAGCTTTGTGGCGTTATGGGGTTTGCTTGTCCACTGTCAAAAGACTTTCTCATGCACTGGTCGCTGGGACTTCGATCGTAGGCCGTACCAGAGGAACTTAACTGTCTGAATGGACTAGAGTTTTGGCCTGTTTCTTAGATGGCTTTTTCTTCTGAAAGTCTTGATGTGGGTCTACTTGCTGTTCCCGCTGTTCTGTTTCTAGAAATACTTTTGTACTGGTGAAGTTTGTCCTGTAGCTGGAAACTTCTAAGGAGTGATCACAGCGTATTCTGGTTAACATTAAGAAATGAGACATTTGTACTATTACATATACTTAATGCATATAATGTGAACATATTTGGATATAATTTCATGTAGCTGGAAAAAGCAAACATCAAACCTGCATTCTATAGCATATGGACAAAAGAGTGTAGCAGAAGAAAAAATTGATAGGAATTTTCTTTTTATTATGTTGAAGTGTTAATATAAAAAAAAAAAAAAATTCACCAGTGAGTAAACCCTTAAATGAACTCTTCGGGCAGTTTCACAGCATGAAAGTTTCCACTTTGGAAGTTCGATAAAGCTAAAAGGAGCTCAGTGAAGTCTTGTTTACAAGAGCCCTCTGCCTATTGGCATTGCATGCCATGAAACTTAAGACAAAAGCTTTTGTTCTTCTAAGAAAAGAAGTTTTTAACTGTTATTTTGTATGATGGTAGTATTTTCTGTAGTTGCATTTTAATACAGTTAAGCAGGTTCCTTTTTGCAAGTTGTTCTTATGAGCTATATTTCTTTTCTGTAGTTTTTCCTGCTTCAGGTTCTCCTCAAAGAAGCATTGACCAAAGAAGTACAACTTCAGCTGCCTCTGGTCCTGTAGGCATAGTAACTGTTGTCAATGGCGAATCAAATAGCCTTGCATCTGCTCTGTACCCTCCTGATTCCCTGGTTTCTCAGAATGAGAGTGAAGAAGATGACAATCTAAATCCAACAGAAAAGCTTCAGTAAATGTTCTTTGTTTTTTTTCATGATGTGCTTTAGTGATTTTGAGTGTTAGTTTTTTAATAACTTCTGTGTTAATAAACCATTTCGTATTTTAATCTAATCAATTTAATATTATAGACCTCTTAGTAAATGGTCCAAGACAGTTAAGAGTTCAGAGCTTCAAGCAGAAGGTTCTTACAGCTAGGAAAATGGTAGTAAACTTTAAGAACTATAAATTATATATGTACTTTTCAACTCTACATACATTTGATTAATATGACAAAACACAGCATATTCTCTTTTTCTCCTCAGGAAGCTAAATGAAGTTCGTAAGAGGCTGAATGAGTTACGTGAGTTAGTTCACTACTATGAGCAAACATCTGATATGATGACAGATGCTGTGAATGAAAACACTAAGGAAGAGGAAGAAACAGAAGAATCGGAAAGTGATTCTGAACATGAGGATCCACAGCCTGTTACAAATATTAGGTTGTCATACTTTTTTCTAAGTTGTTACAGGTTTTCTGAAGCAATGCATTATTTCAGTCAACCAGAATGAACTTAATTCTGTGATTACAGTAATTTTACAAAATTTCTAATTTGAAGTAGCTTTCTTATAAGAGATGATTATTATTAATCTTGTGCTTGGTAACTTAGTTATGTAGCAGATGTAGATTAGATTGGAAATTTAGAAAATCGCTATAAGAGACTTCAAAATCTGTAATTCCTATGGGTTTAAGCACTGAATTATGCATATGGAATTCCACTAAAGGTTAAGGCCTAAACTAGAGAACTGGAATAAAAACAAACTTCATTTAAGGTTTAGATATAGTTTAACAGGGCAACTCCTAATAAGGATTTGAATAAAGCAGAAATGAATACTAATTTAGCTATGAATCATATAAAGATTTTATAATACAGACATGTACCTTGAAAACCTCTTGTATTGTTGTAGATCTAGCAATTAAAAAAAAATCTGTAGGAGAGATTAATACTGAGAAATTCTGAATGTCTAGATGGATTTTTATATGGGGTTGTTTTTTTGTTTTGTTTTGGGTTTTTTTGGTTTTGTGGGTTTGTTTTTTTTTTTCTTTAAAGGGTCAGGGCACAGTCCCATAAAAGCCAGTTAATAAAACAGCTGAAGTAAAATTCCATCAATGTAATTTCTTAAAAAGTTAACATGAATAATGTGTTTTACCCTAGAAACCCTCAAGGAATCAGTAGTTGGAGTGAAATAAATAGCAACTCAAATGTACAGTGTGGAACTAATAACAGAGATGGAAGACATCTTAATACAGACTGTGAAATAAATAACCGATCTGCTGCTAATATAAGGACTCTAAAAATGTCTTCTACTCTAGGTATGTTCTAAAATCTTCTGTAATTTTAAGTCTTAGCGCAAATAATTGTGATAGCCAGATTGGGTGAACCTTGTTTGATAAGCAAAATGTTCAAGAGTATAATCAATAAGCTGATCTTTTTCTAATGTCCAGTAATTACAGCAGACTTCAGAAGTTCAATAATGTGTCATTGGTATGGTTTTGTTTTGTCCTCTCCCCACCTCCAGACTGCCATAATAGGGAGGATGCCAAAGATATTGACCTACCCCAAGGAGAAGATGACGATGTGGAAGAAGATAGAGTTAGTGAAGATTCCCTGTCTAGTCACAGAAGCAGCCTGGGTGATGCTGTTGGAGATGCTGAGTTTGAGCAGAAGATCAATAGGCTCATAGCCGCAAAACAGAAACTTAGACAGTTACAAAACCTTGCTGCTATAGTGCAGGTACTATTTTAAGAATATAAATCTGTGCACAAAAATTTAGTATTCATTATTTCATGTAATGTGTAAGTTTTAATAGGGAAAACCACTCTGCTTAGTATAACATTTAACATGGTTGGTTTTAGGCTGGGGAAAAAGAGATACTGTTTGATTTTTCTGAAGTCAGGGGTGATACTTCAGAAGTTCAAATTTGGAATTCTCTTGGGAGGATGCTAACCTAACAGAAGAATGGCCTTAATACTTAACTTTAGCATGGGATTACAAAATATGGATGAAGAAGTCTAATATTTTTCTTTAAATAATACCAATCTACATTTTTAAGCTTATAATGAATATTCCCAAGTTTTAGTTTCTGAATCCTAAGTTTTGCAACATCGTTCAATCAGTGAGGAAAAATTACTTGTTCTCAATTAAAGTCTTCGGGTGTTGCAACATGTTCAAGTTGGGGTATTTTGCTTTGGGGTTGAGAGGTGTGTGGTTGTTTTTTGGTTTGGAGGTTGGGGTTTGGTTTTTTTTTTTTTTTGAGTCTTGAGGGCCAACTATGAACTGACTGTTTTTAATTTAGAATATCCCATGCTAATTTAGTGGTGTTTATTAAAAATGTATTTTCATGAATCTAATGTCCTTACAGAATACTCGCATTTGAGCACCGTCTAATGTAATGTCTGTGTACTGAATACGCATAGGTGTATCAGAAATGTAAAGGCTTTATGTGAGAACTCCAAAATCAATCTCAGAACATATGTTTTACAATAGCAACAGTATAAACACCCTGTTGTTATTTCAAGATTATACTGCTATCAAAAATTTCTCGGTGTCTTGATCAGCCTTGTTTTTATCATCACTGTAGAGAGGTTAACTGTACAGTGGTATAAATCAGGACTAGAGATCATACAACAGCTTCCTTAATAAATAGCATAATTAATGGCATGTCTTCAATCTTCCCTTCATATTTACAAGGCTTATATCTGTATGTACTCAGTAATGGTACTGTAGGTCTGCATAGCTGTGTCATACTTGGTCGCTGATGATGATCTCTGCTGTTCAGCAAGTTCTGTTTATGCTTCCAGAATGAGACATGTTATCTTGCATTTATTGTGGAAGTTCCAGTAGTGTGAGCTTTATAACTTTAAATTTTCTCATTAACTTAATTTATCTTAGAAGTCATCATCTTCATGGCATCATGACTCAGTTTATGATCTGAACTAAAGACAAAGCTATTCAGATTGTTTAGGTTTGAAAAATTAGTTTGACAAACTAAACTTGTTACATTTTGTGTATCAACCTGAAAATAGTCTAACTGCCTTTCTGACATCCTTTTAGGATGATGATCCAGAACCTCAAGCAACAATTGCAAATGCGTCTAATATTGGTGACTTGTTTTTGGGTGAGATGGAAGAGACGAAGCAACAACCGAACAATGTCCGAGCTAGTACCAACAAGTTACAAAAAGATGTAGGACTGAATGAAAAAGCAAGGTATGCCTTTCTCAAGGGCCGGTAGAATTATGCTTTAAGCAACTTCTTGCCAAGTAATACGCGGATAACTTATTTCACAGAGAGAAGTTTTATGAAGCTAAACTTCAGCAGCAGCAACGGGAGCTTAAACAGTTACAAGAAGAAAGAAGAAAACTGATTGAAATTCAAGAAAAAATTCAAGTGTTACAGAAAGCTTGTCCTGACCTTCAAGTAGGTAGAATATATTTGCTTTCTTAAGCTGTTGAGCAACAAAACATAAAATATCTTTCACACCATTTTTCACTATAAAAATTGGAAAAAAAAAATTGGTAATACTTGTGTATTGTAAGCAGCTGGACTTCTAAGTATAGAGAAGAGCTCTGTTTATCTCATGCCACTGTAGGTTCTTGCTCAGTGGTTGCTGTGTTAAGTTCTAATTTCACTGTAGTTTGTCCTCAAAAGCCTTGATTTAAAGTCTTTAAAGATAGAGAACCTTCTTTCATATTTTTAGCCTAAAATTTGTCTGTCCATACTTGCTAGTCACTGCATCTTCACTCATCCTAGTAGTCACTTAGAGCATCTGGTATTTTGAAACAGTATTGTGTTTTGTAAGCATGATCAACACTTTGTTGTAGTCGAACTTAACTGCACAGTGCTGTACTGTTTATCATGTTGAAGACAAACTTTTTTTCCTATGAAGTGAGCAGTAAATTAATACTGTGCATCTACAGCATTTTATATGTGGTGTGTTGACCCTGGCTGGATGCCAGGTGCCCACCAAAGCTGCTTGGTCACTCCTCTCCTCAGCTGGACAGGGGAGAGAAAATGTAACAAAAGGCTCATGAGTGGAAATAAGAACAAGGAGGTCACTCACCAATTACTGTCCTGAGCAAAACAGACTTGACTTGAGGAAAATTAATTTAATCTATTACCAATCAAAATTGGAGTAGGATAATGAGAAAATAAGACACCTTCCCCCCACCCCTCCTTTCTTCCCGGGCTTAACTTCACTCTAGAATTCTCCACCTCCTCCCCGCCAGCAGCACAGGCGGACAGGGGAATGGGGGTTGTGGTCAATTCATCACATGCTGTCTCTGCCGCTCCTTCCTCCTCAGGGGGAGGACTCCTCACACTCTTCCCCTGCTTCAGTGTGTTCCTTCCACGGGAGACAGTCCTCCACGAAATTCTCCAATGTGAGTCCTTCCCATGGGCTGCAGTTCTTCACAAACTGCTCCAATGTGGGTCCCTTCTATGGGGTGCAGTCCTTCAGGAACAGACTGCTCCAGCATGGGTCCCCCCCAGAGTCACAAGTCTTGGTGTCTGCAGGGTTGTTCCTCTCACATATTCTCACTCTTCTCTCTGGCTGCAATTGTGCAGTGTTTTTTTGCCTTCTTAAATATGTTATTCCAGAGGTGCTACCAGCATCGCTGTTTGGCTCAGCCTTAGTGAGCAGTGGGTCCGTGTTTGAGCTGGCTGGCATTGTGGAGCTTCTGGCAGCTTCTCACAGAAGCCACCCCTGTAGCGCTTCTGCTACCAAAACCTTGCCACACAAACACAATACAATATAATACTATATTAGATAAAAATAAGTCTTGTTGATTCCTGGTTAAGTTCTGAGATAAGTATTTAACCTTGATTTGAAAATCCCTTTTCACTGAATACTAATTCTCCTATCTCATAAAGCCAGAACTGTGTTGGGTTTTAACAGCAGGTAAGTTTTAGAAAGCTGCTCTACCCTGTTTTGCCTTTTTGCTTTCTCTTTTAGTTGTCAGCTGGCCTGGTTAACTGCCCAGCAAATAGACAGACTTCACCAGCAACCTCAACTCCAGCCATGAATGAGTGTAACACAGCTTGCAAGCCTTTACTTGAATTTGATGAATCTGTACCAGTAGGCAATGAGGTATTTCATACTTAATATTCTGTGACTTAAAAAAGGTTTAAAATGAAAAAAGTCTAGGTAACTTGGACACATTTTTAAGTACTTGGGGTGGGGAGTGGAGTAGTAGGCATTTTAACAAAATGTGTGTAACTTTGTTTCATTTCTGGAAAGAAATACATGTTGACCTGAACTGACAAGAGATATTCTCCCAAATATAGCAGTTGTTGCCAAATATTAACGTGGAAGTTGAATGAATTTGAATTTGTACTGTGCATGTTTGACAGTGTATACCACACGCAAGTGATCCATGAAGAAAACGATGGCAGGATTTGAAACTTTCTTTATCTTGTACACATCTTCCTTCCCCTTTTCCCCCCAAAATTCATGGTTTAAATAATGATCTGGATATTACTTAGTCTTTCTGAAAATTGTGCTAGCATTTGAAGGGGTGGAGGGATACGTGATGAAAACTGTTTCCTGGCTAGACTAGACATCAAAAAACTGATATCTGAAAAATACCTTTTTTCATAGACTTTGTGAGTTGCATCAGCATGCTTGCAAATTTTCCTTTAATAGTTTAGGCGAGGCTAATTGAGCACTGCCTGTATTGTTGTCATTAAAAGCCAAAGTTTCCTTCTCCAAGAAGATAATTTCAGAACTTTGGCATCTTCCAAATAAGCATTATAGGACAATTTGTCTCTTTTCACTAAATAAATGGTCTGAATTCTTTCTGCTAAAAAGAAACTGTCTCTAAAACGAATGTGCTAGTGCAATTGCTAACACTCTACAAATAAGTTGGGTTATTAATTATCAAAATGTATGCAGATTTTTGGTGGAAAACTTCTTAGCTCCAGCACCACCAACTAGTTGGGTTGCTTTCAGGCTCAAGTACACTGTCACTTGCCTGTTTCTCTTAAATCTGCTTTTTTTCCAGTCTCGTTCACATACACAATTGTTTTTGTATTTTATGCTATTATGTTATGCTGTTTACATGTTTGTAAAAGTATCTTGCCATTTATGTTTTCTCTGCATCTAATTTAAGGTAGATAAAGGCCTCTTTCTACCTGTACCTTTCCCTTGATGTGCCTTTTTTGTAAATCATGGCTTCATTAAGTCTCGTTCAAACATACACTGCAACTTGAAGCTTCCGCAGGTTGCAGAAAATCTTTCTGGTGTATCCTCTACTTTGTTATTAAAGTAGTACTTGGCACAATTTTCAGATTTCTATAGAGGGTAGTATTCTGTCATACTACTTAAAGATCTATCTAATAATGCATAAATCATGTGATGAAAACAGTGTTGAGTGAAACGTGCCCTTTTTCTTAAAAAAAAAATAAAAATCTGTCCTGTAATAATTAATTGCCTTCTTAGATTTTGCAGTATTTGGGATAAATAGTAAATATGGGATGTATTTTCGGCATTCTGTGGTGTGGCTTCAGTTACAGTATAATACCAATGCCCGGAAAAAAAGGTATCACTGTAGTATCAAATACAAAAATTTTAATGTGCTTTAGATTGTATTTATTTTGTTTATATTGTAATGTCTTCCATTTTACTGCAAACAGTTATGGTCTGAGATGAGAAGACATGAGATTTTAAGAGAAGAATTGCGACAGAGAAGAAAGCAACTTGAAGCTTTAATGGCTGAACATCAGAGGAGGAGAGAGCTTGCAGAAACAGTATCTACTGTTGCTGCATCTGTTAAAAGTGAAGGATCAGAAGCTCAGCGCACTCCACAGCAGAGTAGGACTGAAAAGTAAGAGCACGAATCACCCTGTGTTAGTCAGTGGGCACTTCTGTTGTTTAGCAAGATGTCTGTCTTGGGGCCATTTCTGTTTTCATCTGAGCACTGAATGTGATGGTATAACAGAGTAAATTAATTTCTTGACTTCTAAAGTGACTGTCAGTTGGTAGCTTGCCATTTTTATGGGTCTTCCCTGCTCTAGAAATGGTGAAAATTCACCTAATGAAAGGAGAATGTGTGGAAAATGCCAAATGCTGAGTAATTTTTCTTCATCTTGACATGGTTTATAACAATACAGGAAAGGAATAATTTTCCAAAACAATAAGTAATTTTATTTAACTGTCCTAGTATCAGAAGAATACTCATTTTATTTTGCATTGGTGAAATGTTTAAATTAATTTTGGTGCAGCTTGATTAATAAAGATAGACTTGTAATTGGCAACAGGTTGTTTTACTTTGTCATAAACTAGAGAAAAAGTACTCATTTCCTAAACAGTCCTTCTTTTCTTGCCCGCTTTCTCTTCTCCAATGTTCACTAGGACAATGGCTACGTGGGGAGGTTCTACCCAGTGTGCACTAGATGAAGAGGATGGAGGTGAAGACGGTTTCTCTCTGATGGAGCTGGTCAGGCAGAAGAAGAGGAAGAAGATGCATCAAGTTTGAATGACAGTTTCTCTATTTATCCCAATAACAACATACCAGAAAACGTGTATTTTGTTAAAGAAAACAAGGACAGGTTAGTGGCATTAACTGTTGATCTGATGCTTATCAGAGTATATTTGGAAGGGGTGGAAGATGCATTGCATTAACTAAAAGGCATCCTTTTATGGCAAAGTGGAATTTCTTTCTGCTTGCTGTGTGCAGTGGCACTTTCTTGTCTGAGTCTTTGTAACTGCTATGTATGTAATTAATTTGGTTATTTCTTCTGTTTTCAGTCATATTCACTGTCTGCCATTGAGCTCTCCAGTTGTGTTGCAGTAGCTCCTTATGTTCCCATGTTGTTTTAATCAGCTTAAAATATAACCTATATGGAATTTTTGCCATGATATCAATCAGTCTCTTTACAAAAAAAAAGTGATTCAGAGAATTAAACTACCTCTGAAATTTTTGCTTCCAAATTGTTGGCTTTTGCAGCTTTGAAAATTATTTCTTACTAGATTTTTTTTTTTAATTAACGTGAATATTTTTAGTGCTCGCTTACCTAATTGATTCCCTTAATAAGCTTTGTGTGACTAAATGAAAATGCCATGTTAAAGGTAATGTATATCTCTTCAATTGATTTCCTCTGGTTTTGATACCAAAATAATTTTAGTAGATAATGGCCTTCTGGTCAGGAGCTGGGCCTGTTAATTCTTAGCGTATTCTTGGTGGCTACTATTCTTCATCTGAGTGCATATTATATACCAGTAATGGACGATACTAAAAACAAGATACAGAAATATCCTTAGCGGTTCTTTTTTGACAGTGGTTGTTAGTTGGGTGGCTGTTATTTTCCATTTGTTTAGGATAATGTTGGATTGACAAAATCACATGGGTGATAGGCTGGCACGCTAAAATGGCCTATGCCAAGATAATTGTTGATGTACAACTGAAACATAATTTAAATAATGGGAGTATCATTAGAGATGTAGTTGTTTGAAATGTCAGCTTTTGTCCTTATTCTTCCTTTTTTTCCCCAACCCAGGTGGAAAAATTGCCGTCCTCTTTCAGCAGATGGGAATTACCGTCCATTGTCTAAGGCCAGGCAACAGCAAAACATAAGTATGCGACGTCAGGAAAATGTTCGGTGGATGTCTGAACTTTCATATGTGGAAGAAAAGGAACAATGGCAAGAGCAGATCAATCAGTTGAAGAAACAGCATGAATTTAGTGTCAGCATTTGTCAAACTTTGATGCAGGATCAGCAGGTAAATATAAAGAGCACTTACTTTGCTGTTCTTACTTTGTGGGGGTTTTTTTCCTTCTTTTTTTTCTCTGTCTAAATCTTTCCAGCTATAATGTCTGGTTTTGGTAATTTGGTCACTGTCATGTATTTTCTTTCCACAGACCCTCTCTTGTCTTCTACAGACTTTGCTTACAGGCCCTTACAATATGATGCCCAATAATGTTGCATCTTCACAAGTACATCTTATTATGCATCAGTTGAACCAGTGTTACACTCAACTGACTTGGCAGCAGAATAATGTCCAAAGGTTTGTTGGCTGTATTGGTGTTTGACTGTGGAATCTGAAATGCTTCAGTAATACAGAACATGGTTATGTGAATAAAAGATTACAGATAATGGTTAAATATGAGACTATTGAACTCCTGAGTTGATTATAAGCTTTTGAAATTATGTACAGCATTTTTGGTTGGTTTTTTCACTACTGCTTTTACACCTCTGAGATGGCTCTTTTTGAGTAATCTTCAGTGAAGAGAACCAAAAGTTTGCATGTTTTCCAAAAACCTGCTGTGAGGGCTTTATTTGGCTGTTTTTTGGTTTAGACTTGCTTTGCTTGAATATGCTTTTATGTCTGTAGTCTTTGCTAGACTGCATTGCAAGATTCTGGATTCTAATGGTTATGGAAATGTGGTGGAAAAGCTTTTTGGCCTTTCTTAGTATTGTCAGTCAGAATTTATGCTTACGCTCCATTTGGAAAACCTTCTGAACAGTGATCTTTATTAGAAAAAGATGTAATAGTAATTTTAATTCATTGCATGAAGGTTCAAGCTCTTTATCTCTGTTTTGTTGATGTATATTTATTGGCGTCTTAATATATTATTGTAAAGTAGTTTAATGCCTCTTCTGCAAATATTTTGTATCTTTGTTTCTATTTAAGTTTCCTTTTTGACCTGCTTGGCTTTTTAGTATCTAGTGGGTTTTTTGTTGTTCTTGCAAGGTTGTTTAATTTCTGTAAACCCTTTCAGAGCAGTTGATTTTTAACATTGTTCCTGTCTATCACTCAGGATTAAATAGAAGTTGTTTTTTTTCTTGAGGGTTTTTTTTTTTACTAGATAAACAGAGCAGTTTTTAACATATGTTACATGAAGCAGGTGAAATAATGAGTCTCAAATCTACAGCTTTCCCTTAGCATTCTTTTGTTTTCTCCAAATGCTTATTTTTCCTTGTTTTCAAGGTTGAAACAAATGTTGAATGATCTTATGCGCCAGCAAGAACAACAACAGTGTCAAGAGAAGCCATTGAGAAAGGAGAGCAGCAGTAGTGCACCTCCATCTCCTGTTTTCTGTCCATTCAGCTTTCCCCCACAACCTGTGAACCTGTTTAATGTACCAGGATTTACTAATTTTTCTTCCTTTGCTCCAGGTGAGTATTACTATAGGTGTGAAAATAAGAATTTCAAAAGTTTGTTCCCTCATTTCACTGAAATCTGAATGTGAACTTGCTGAAACTGTGACTTTTTCTTTATATTGAAATGGTCTTAAACAGTACTTGAATGAGTCGATATTATCCTAGCAGAAGTCTGTTCATGTTTATTGCTGAATGATTGTATATTTTGACGTCAGTATAAAAAGCAAGACTTTCTCAATACGAAGTTGGTTATAGTCAAAAATACCCACTCCATAAAAGTTAACATTTTAAATGTTCTTCATCTGACATATGAAAAGCAATATTTGAAGCTTTTACATACCTTCAGCAATCATTTAATAGTATTCTAAGTGAACCTTCTAATTTTAAGGTGGCACTTGGTAATTATTTCTCTTTTTCATAGAACTTCCAGTACTCATTTTTGTTTGAAATGCCTGTAAATGGAGTGCGTTACTGATTTTTAATTCCCATCAAAGGTATAGAGTAACTGTTGTTAAAGCTGTCTTAATAATATATTTCAGCCTTTTCAAGAAACCAGGAAATAGGCATAGACCTAGATTGTAGCTTTCAGATTCTAAAGTCCGTTTTCTGTTTAAGGATAGCTGTTAAATTCTATGGGACCTGCACAGAAGAATAATTATGTTCAGTTTGTCCCTACTGTAAAAATTCTAAAGTTAAAATAAGTATTATGAATTTATGACTACTTTGGCCCTATGAATACTTGTACTGCTGGAATTTTCTTGCTGGTTTGATGGTCGTTGAAGTATTGATAAAGTCTTCATGCAGACAGAACTTTGCTTTTTTTGGAACTGATGTCATTTTTACCTTCACTTGTCAGAGCTCTTTATTGGGTTTTCTTGAAGTACCTTCATCTCTCCACTGATGGGATTGTAGTGGCACGTGTAGTATTCAGTAATGTTCGAAACCTGCATTTAAGATAAATTCTGATTATTGCAGTGCTTTCAGGATGAAAATTTTTTTCGATTACTTCCCCACTGTATTTTTTGCTTCATAATTTTATGTTGCCACCCAATATGTCTCAAATTTGACTTTTATCACACAGATAAATGAGGTTGTATTTTGTGACTCTCTTGTTTATGTTGTAGGTATTAACTATAATCCAGTATTCCCTTCTGGGTTTGGAGATTTTGCACACACTATTTCCCCACACAGCAGTGAGCAGCAGCAACATCCTCTAGATCATAATGCTTCTGGGAAAACTGAGTATATGGCATTCCCCAAACCTTTTGAAAGCAGTTCCTCTAATGGAGCAGAAAAACAAAGGTATTTAATGTCACAGCATAACTTTCCTTAAATAATTTTTCCTCCCTGTCTCCTCCCTTTTCTAGGGCTTGTGGGAATTCATCATTCTTTCAGGGAATTTATCTTCTAGGTAATAATAGAATTAAAAGATGAGCTTACTTCTGCAGTTTCCAGTTTAATTTTTCTACTTTTTTCACTAAAGTGTTCTGCTTTTCTCTATATTAACTAATGTATAATTTCATTAATATTTTGAGATCAAATATAGTGTTGGAGTGATTTTGTGATACATTTTGTAAGTGGAGGAATATTTCACTTCCGTATTTTTTGAAACTGAGCTGTTCTATCTGAGATGAGGTTATGATACATTGTGACTGTCTGTCTTTCTGACAGGAGGAGTCACAGACAACCTGAAGAGGAAATTGAAAAAAGATCAACTTGGCTTAATGATAGCCAGGAAACGAAAAAAGATGATCAGTCTCAGCTGAAAGCAGGTTTTGCAGTTTCAGTACAAAACATTGCTTCCAGTCATAAAAATCAGTCTGATGTGAGCAGGAGAAGAGAGTTTGATGAAGAGTCGTTGGAGAGTTTCAGTAGCATGCCTGATCCAGTAGACCCAACTACTGTGACAAAGACATTTAAATCTAGAAAAGCGTCAGCACAAGCAAGCTTGGCATCAAAAGATAAAACACCCAAATCGAAGAATAAGAGGAAGAGTTCTTCTCAGCTAAAAGGCAGAAGTAAAAATATTGGTAGGTTGTAAAATAATCTTGGATACTATGGCAAACTCAACTTGGATTATAATCATTACACTTCAGAGAATTTACTCCTCATAAATGGTACCTATAATGAAAATAAGTTATTGAAATATTAATTAATTTTACCTAATGTAATTACATACGGTTTTTTAGTATGTAAGTAAATAAAAAGCATAACTCACTTACGACATGGTCATTTGAATGAGTAGTGAATGCAGATACACTAAAATTTGGAATAAGCCACCAGGAGAATCTTTGCCTTCATTATGTCTTCATGTTCAAACTGGATGACTTCTGACAGATGTGCTTCAGTAAAATACTGAATGAGAAGAGAGGGACAGTACTAGCACATACAGTACTATTGTGGTCACTGGGCATTTAGTGCTACTGTATGGCTTCAGTGTACAGAGGAAAATTTTTGGCTAGGAAACATCATTGGTGTTTTGCATCTTTGAGATTGACCTTGAACAAATTTTTAAAAGTAGTAAAACATTTTGCAAGCTATTTTTTTATTTCTTCCTTTTCATTCCCTCCCATAAGGTTATGAAAGTGCAAGTGCTTCTAGTGTGTGTGAACCCTGCAAGAGCAATAAAAGCAGACACTCTGAAGAGGTTGTTCATGCAAAGGTGTTCAGCAAACGGAATCGGGAACAATTGGAAAAAATAATTAAATACAGTAGATCTACAGAAATGTCTTCAGGTATTCTTTTCTGAATGTCAGTAATTATTTTGTGAACTTTGCTGAGTAAAGGACCTCCATACTTAAGTTGCTAGTATATTATTTAAAAGCGGCGTATTATGACAAGATGACTATACCATATTTTTAGCGCATGGATTTTGCTTTCTAACTTGTAAGGATGCTGTAAACATAGAAGTGTGTAAAAAGTTGGGTGTCGGTGGCTTTTGGGTGTCTTCTGTAGATTAGGTGTTTGATTAAAAGAATTTAGAAACCTATTACTGTAAAACAAGGAAAAATCTAGCCAACCAAAAACCTCACCCATTTGTTGGTGTTCTTGTAGAAAGTAACTGCACAACAGATGAAACTTTGTTTAGCGTTTAAACTACATCCTGTACTGCATACGTGTTTTCTTTCTAGTCATGCTTAAAGGAACTCTTATCAAATATCATTCATATTCAGTCTTATAACATCACATAAACACATTTTTGCCATCTGCACTGCTTTTCTTGTGTCTAGATTGTAAAAATATTCTCTTCTGTGTCTTTTTAGGTTCTGTCAGTACCTTTGTTTTGTTTGAAAGATGCAGAAATTTTAGTCATTGTAGCACGATGTACAGCTTTGTTAATGTAGCTGTGTCCACACTAAGAGCTGTTTATTGGTATATGTAATAAATTTTATCAGTCAGGTTCTCTCAGTAAGCAGCTTTGATGTGGTTTGGATGACTAAGCAGTCTTCCTCCTGCTGTTTTGTATAGACCCTGTCTTTATTTCTGGTGCCCATTTTTGTGTTTATCACTGTCTATCCCCACTTTCCTACAGCGCATGCTAGGAGAATTCTGCAGCAGTCTAACAGAAATGCATGCATTGAAGCGCCAGGTAATGCATTCACTGCTTAGCTTCAACAATGTCCTATTTTTTTTTTTTTTTTTTCCCCTCTCTCAGCTTTGGTCCTTTAACTCAGACTGTTTAGCAGATGTTCAAAGTTAGTACTATTGTAGCACCTTCCCTGTAAACAAGGCAAAAGAAGTTACTTGTAATTTGCATGAAATGCAATGATACAAACTCCTTTGAATTATAAGTGTGGAGAATGTGTTTATTCTGTTCTTGGTTAGTCACAATTACAAGTGGAAGATACTACAACAAAAAACTAATTTCAGTAGGTATTTTCAGTATGTTTAAAAGCTACTATTACATTTTATTAATGGGGGCAGGAAGCAATTTCTGGTGGCTTATTAAAGGTTGAAAAAGCTTGCCTCTATGCTTAAAAATACTGGTAACCTATTTCCAGATAAACAATTGCACAGTAACATTTGCTGTATTTCTCGTAACTTCATTAACTTGAGTACTAATTCCATTCAACACTTGCCAAAATAAGTTTGTGTGATAATTTAACTGTTGTGATGCAAGGATAATCCTTAATTTTCAAAGGAATGGGAGACTTATTAGGGAACACATTGTCTTCTCATACATATGTATCAGGGCTTAAGGGTAAGAGGTTTTCTGTGAACCTCAGAAGTGCTATTAGACATGTATGAGAATGTAGGATTTATGCTGGTGTGGGAGGTGTGGGAAGGAGTGGCTTTCTTTAATTCAGTCTAGAGCTTTCTTAATGGTGTTGCTTCTGTTGCAAAAGTGTGGACTACTTACTTGTGTTATATAAACTTGAGACCTTTGGCTATCCATTTTCAGTGTTGAATACCTATTTTGAAAGCAACATTGTGGTGTGTGTAATACAGTCTTTAATAAAGAATACTTTGTAAAGGTATTGTTCAGAACTGTAAAGAAAATTATTCCTGTGAATGCTTTATATTTTATTTCGTATATAAAGGATTGCATAAAGTATTATTTCGGAATGTTTAAATCTTTGCCCTTCAGGAAATGAGTAAGCTTTAAGAAAGCAGCCATATAATGGAATCTACAACGATTGAGATGTAATCTATGTACCTGTGACTTGCATACCTAATAGGCAGGTGTCTTTCAACTGAATGTGTCAAGGACTTAATGAGTTCCTTTTTCTCTGCAGAAACTGGCAGTGATCTTTCTATGTTTGAAGCTTTGCGAGACACAATTTATTCTGAAGTGGCAACTCTTATTTCTCAAAATGAGTCTCGTCCCCACTTTCTTATTGAACTTTTCCATGAGCTTCAGTTGCTAAATACAGATTACCTGAGGCAAAGGGCTCTATATGCTTTACAGGTATGCACAACGTTTTTGATCTTGTATATGAATTAAACAAATCTTAGATCCTTTTTTACAGTATAGATTTATAATCTTTTCCAGGATATAGTGACCAGACATTTATCTGAGAACAACGAAAACCAGAAGTGCACAAAATCACTGAATTCTGCAACATGGATGGCATCAAATTCTGAGCTGACTCCCAGTGAAAGCCTTGCTTCTACAGATGATGTAAGTTTTCAAATTCAGAAGCTAGTTTACTGTCAGCTTTTCTTTTTCCTATTTTCTCAATTTACGTGCATGCTTGAAATACTCATACAAGCAATTGTTTTTTTCTAAAATTAATATCAACTTATACAGACTTTCCTAAACAAAGAAATGCAAGAGAATCTTAATGCAAAAATGATTAAATATGGTAGGATTCTTGATGCTGGAAATGAGTGATGTGTCAGGGAGGAATAGAACACAAAGAGGGGCAGAAACTCATACTCCAGTATCTTGTGTGGGTAAGGTCAGGGCAAGTACTAATCACAAGATTCCAAAAAATTTTTGCTTTTTTATATTTAAGGAATCACTGATGCCTCCGTACAGTTTCTTATGTGTTTTATAGTTGAATATTTGAAACAAACATGGTAGAATCAGCTGATGGATTTATATCCTGAAAGTAAGGTTGTCCCTCAGTCAGGTACCCTGGTGACAAGTCTTGATACCACAGCATGTGGCTGAAAAGAATTGCTGGCTTGTTGACACATCTGTGAGAGGATGGTGCACTCCTGCTTTGTATTCAGTTGTTTCGTGTTTTTTAGGAAACGTTTGGCAAGAACTTTTCTACAGAAGCATGTCAAGATTGTGAACAAAATGATGCAGACAATGGGAGTACTATGTCAACATCTTCAAATTTTGAACCCTTTGCTACTGATGACCTTGGTAGGAATGATGTGATTTACAATGTTTTAATTGTTACTCCCTCTGTCCTAAAATGCCTGCAATTGCCTATGCTTAAATAGTGTACTATTCTTTGATTTTTAGTGTATAATCATGTTTTGTAAAACAGCACTTAAAGAAATTAGCCACTTGTGAAACACTTTGAGTTGATCGAAGTGTGTAATAAAATATTACAACTCAACTACAGTTATATGTAGATTTTTAGAACTTGTGGCTTTGAATTCATTTTTATCATTGTTTGCTTGTCTATCAATTGAAAACTTTTTATTTAGGTTAAAAAGTGTTTTTATTCTAAATATAGGCAACACAGTGATTCACTTAGATCAAGCTTTGGCTAGGATGAGGGAATATGAGCGTATGAAAATTGAAGCTGAAAGTACCCTTGACTCTGAGGGCTGCTCTAGTAATTTTCAGGGTGCTTCTGCTGCTAAATTAGAAGGTATGCACATATATACATATTTTGCTTAGTTTTAGAAAATAATTATTCTAAAGATCAAGAATAATTTAATTAGCTGACTTGTTTTCCTCTTCATTTACATTGAAAACTTAGCAAAGTTTCAAAGGATCTTTACATACCTAAGTAAATACAATTTATTTTTTAAAAAGGAAAATACATGAGTTTGAAATGGGTGATTTTTTTAATAGTAATGTTGAATGACTTAAATATTCTTTTTTTTTTAATGAGGTCCAAGTACTAGTGAATGTATTCCTGTGCCACAGCCTAGTGAAGTTTCTGCTGTTCCATGTCCTCGTATAGATACTCAGCAGCTTGACCGCCAGATTAAAGCAATTATGAAAGAGGTCATTCCTTTTCTGAAGGTAAGCACTCTTCAATAATGTGTGAATTAAGAGCATAGGAAAAGGACTGGCATAGTTGCATAGAAGAACATTCTTTAAAAAGCATTAACATGCATTTTAGCAGCAGCTGCCTATAAATATGTGTTAAGTTGGAGACCTTGCTGAGGATGAAGTAAGGATTAAATACTCCAGCTGAGAGATTCTGTGGAGTTTTTAATAGGAGAAAGAAATGGTAAGGTTTCTAGATATAGCATAGGGCTGCTGGACTTGACATCAAGAAGAATAGAGATTTCTTTGTTTGGAGCTGACTAAATCTAATAGAAATGTTGGAGAATGTACTTCTGAAATAGTTGCTGCCTTTCAGCAAAGAAAACTGAGATAATTTTGATTAAAACTGATGCATATGATGTAATGATATTTTTGAAGAATAGCTCTGTGAGCTGTTGATTTTCAGCATTATTTTCTCCTGTTTACAAGTATCTTTAAAGTTGTTGAGAGCTTGTAAATGTCTGTGAATACAGAAGAGAAATGTACTACTTTAGAAGAGAAATAGTCACTGTTCATTCTTTGCGAGGTTAAAGAGCAGAGAAGATTGAGTTGTAAGATGCTTAAGTCACCTCCCTCTTCCCTTTTACAGTATGTCAGTATATAACCTTAGGTTTGTTTAATAAGGTACTTGGTTGATACTAGTTCTAAAAACTGTGTATATTGACATGCCACGGTCTCGGTGCCTGAAGACTTCTGTTTTGTTTGCAATTTTAAGGAAGCTTACAACAGTAGATATCTTGGCATACGCTTTAATACACTTGAATACACCACCACACTAGATGAAGATTCTTAGTTTGTGCAAATATTAAAAGATGGCATGTACTACTGGACTGGAAAAGTGAGATGAAGCTTTGTGTGTCCTGGCCAGTCAGTCATTAATGGAGTATGGTATCTGCTATAACTGTGTTCCAGTTAGTTTTGTGAGATGGGTTAGGACCTGTTCATGGAGTGCTGTTCCGTCAGTGGGCAGGTGATTATTCTAGAAATTAATTTCAGTATTTGAGTTTTGATGGCTAATTTAAGTGGTAACTAAGTTCATTCTGATACTTGTTTAGGAACACATGGATGAAGTCTGTTCTTCTCAATTACTGACATCAGTAAGACGTATGGTCTTGACTCTTACACAACAGAACGATGAAAGTAAAGAATTTGTGAAGTTCTTTCATAAGCAGCTTGGCAGTATACTTCAGGTTAGTAGTTTTTCAGTGTTGTTTTGCAACAACTGAAGATTCTACTTAAAATCTGTTTGAGACACTAAACCATATTTAAAAAAAAATTACAAGCTGTTATATACCTAAACTAATTTTGAGTTATTAGGAATATGAGAAATACTTAGTCTTTGAAGTCTGAAAGCCTGTTTCAAAAACTGAAGAATTATTTCTCTTCACAGGATTCACTGGCGAAATTTGCTGGTAGAAAATTAAAAGATTGTGGGGAGGATCTTCTTGTGGAGATCTCTGAAGTGTTATTTAATGAACTAGCCTTTTTTAAACTCATGCAAGACTTGGACAACAACAGTATTTCTGTAAAGCAGAGATGTAAAAGAAAACTAGAAACTACTGAAGTGATACAGTCTTATGCTAAAGAGGTTTGTTATGTTATCTTTTCTCAAAAATGCGGCTTTTCTGAGTTTCCTAAATATCTGCTTTTCTTAAACTACTTTGATTACCTTAGTTCATATGTTGTATATATGGTTTTTTACAAATTAGTGCTGTGTAGTCACGGTATTGCTTGTGTAGAAGCATGAACTGGCTTTCCTTAGTAAGGGAGATGTTCCTGTGTTATAGACGAGTGTGTTACAGATATCTAATTGTGTAGACTTTGTTGTTGGTAATTCAGAGGAAATGTGTTTTAATGGTTTTATGTGCACATAGGAAGGAATAGCCAAGTGTTGAAATGGTAGTAACATCTGGGGCCATTGAGCAGTTGTTGTGATTTAACCCTCATAAGGCAGCTAAGCTCTACACGCATAACGGTTACTTGGGAAGACAAACGCCATCACTCCAAATGTCCCCCCACTTCTTCCTCCAGCTTTTGTTGCTGAACATGATGTCATATGGTATGGAATAACCCTTTGGTCCGTTGGGGTCAGCTGTCCCAGCTGTGTCCTCTCCCAACTTCTTGTGCACCCCCAGCCTACTTGCTGGTAGGGTGGGTTGAGGAGTAGAAAAGGCCTTGGCTCTGTGAAAGCATAGCTCAGCAATAATGACAACATCCCTGTGTTATCAACACCCTCTTCTTCACAAGTCCAAAACATAGCCCCACACTAGCTACTATGAAGAAATATAGCTCTATCCCAGCTGAATATTTTGATATATGGGAGTCCCAGTTCATCATCTCTCCAGTTATGCCTACAGCTTTCCTTGTAGTAGCTTGGTTAGGCACCATTTTTACCTACCATGAATAGGTCCTATGAAGTCATCAAATAGTTGGCTTGTTGGCCTATATAGAAAGTAACACTTTTCCAGACTTTTGAGTGTAAAATATATATAAACTTTTCAGGAATATTTGAGACTGTAGTACATACTCTGCTCTAACAGAGCAAGTTTTGTTTGTTTTTTACACCATTTACATTACTAAAGAGGTTGCATCATCATTTTTAATTTTAGTATTGCAGTTTTTAGGGACATAGCTACTTTAGTTATATGAGCTGTTTACAAAACAAACACTGAAACAGATCATGTTCAGACACTTAAATTGGTCAAGTATCTACCTTGGTGTTTCTTCTTGTATGGTATAGTTATGAGTTCAGTGTCCTTTCAGCTTTCTTTTAGAAACACAAATACCAAAGCAAACCCTTAACTCATTCTTGTTTTAAAATGTTTATGGAAGATATTTCGTGAATCTGTCATAAGCTATAAAGTCCTGTAAGTAGTTTTAAGCATATTATCATCGACATTTCAAGATAGTTCAACTTAGATATACCATTAATATGGCTAGTGTGAGAGAGACTGCACAGGGCCTTGAAGAGAGGCCAGAGAAACACTCTGAATCCAGAAGGATTTGGATGTGACTTCCTATTTTATCGGAAGTTGCTCATTGGGTCTTTGTTATGTAAAGGATTGGTTTATATGCTGCTGTGGGAATGCACGACTTGGATCTGGCATTTCTTCTCCTCTCCTGGAAGACAGAATTAGGGTTAAGGTCGATGTTTGCCTTGTTGCTGTGTCATCAGTTCAGATTCAATAGAGCTAGGGATGAGCCAGAATTGGTAGGTCCTGGTTACTTTGTACAGACCCACACAATTATCTCTATATGGTCTTCTCACAGCTTTCAGATCTGGTATCCTGATGAAGGCACATCTGACACTTTTGTGGCTGTCTTGAGTTCAGTAAGCTAACTGGTTTTAGATTCCACGCTGAAAATCACAGCTCTCTGTCTTGACTGGAGCTGGTAGATCGAACTCTGCATGTTAAATATGATTCAACTACAGACTGGATAATTAGTCCATGTAAACCCAATTGTTTAAATAAAAAAGGCTAGCACAGTTTTTTGTAGTGTTTTGGAACTCTAAAATATTGAAGACGTCTGTGTAAAAATCTCTCAGTATAGAAGTCCCCGTGGCTTACTGCTGTTTTGAGATAGCAGTTCCTGGTAAGATTGGCATTTCAACCAGGGTTTCATGAAGCCCTAGTTTGGTTCAGTATTTCAAAGTTATTTCAGTTTAGAATTGAAGATAGTTTGTGTTTCTTCTAGGCAAAAAAAGGTCTCCAGGTGGATGTTTGTTCATCTGCTGAAGATGTCGATGAGGACAAAGTATGTTTATGCTTCTCAACTGTCTTTATTCCTCAGATAATTTCACAGATCACTTAGTCATACTGTTTTCTGTCATATAAATCCAGTATCTGTAAGCAGCCCATTTCTTAATGTTTATAAATTTATTAAACATCATTGGTTTTTTCCCCTTTATTGTCAGCGATTTACTTTATCAAAGTAACAAAGTAAATTATAATTTTCCTTTTTTTAATTTGAGTTTATGGTGTGGGAAATTACTACCAAAAAAACTGCCTTTGTCAATAAGTCTTTGTTATTATATGCATTCTGTAAACATGACTTGGATATCAGTTCCTTGGTTGCTTTTGGTTTTTTATTCCTGTTTCTAGTGCAGAGCCATTAACCAGTGTAAAGACTGATGCATTTCTTCTAAAACATTATCTTGTTACCTTTCAAGAAGTGCATTCAGGTCAACAAAGATACAGTATTAAAGATGGTTTTCTGTGTATTGTTGGTGACCTTTATGTAAAATGAACTTTGCTTTATGACTGACAGTTTGGAAGTCTAAAAAGAGCAAAGTTTATATTTAATGCTACGCAACTGAAATGCAATAATTTGTGATACTTGCTAAGCAGTTTTTAGGGTAGGATTTTGCTTTTCCTTTTAGTATTCATTTTCTGTATTTTTGAAGAAAAAAGACTTGTTCTGAAGGTGTTTATTGTGGGATTTGACCTGGGGCTGTCACATGTATTCTCAGCTCAGAGCATTGAGAACATAGTCATTTGTTGAAGAATTACATAACAAGGACAGTAAATAGAGATGGTGCTTAAATATTTTTAGCAACTAACATTTTCAATGGTATGGAATAAGACATTTTACTTTTAATCTTAAGGGAAAGGCAGATGGCCACAATTGGGGAGCAAGACTTTTCCAACCTAAATAATTCTATGATTCTATGGTATTTGAGGTTCTCGGAGTCAAAGTCTGAGTATTAAATGTTAGCACCCAAAATTCGCCTTTTTCTCTTTAAGTTTGTTTTGAAAACCACTAAAATCATTGTGTTTGAGAAGAGGGGTTGTATATGAAGTTTCTTGTTTTCTGCTGGAATGTTCAGCTTTTTCCAACCAAGGGAAAGATACAGGTAATGTACTAAGTAGAATGTTGAATGCTTTCCTAAATGGGCACAGGCATACTTGTAGGCACATATGGACATAGTTGGTGCTTTCTTCTAGGACTTAAAGCTTCACACTGCTTTGGAAGTAGAAGTGGGAAGCTGTATCTCACTTGTGATGGTTGCTGTAGTGTAGAAGAGTCCTTTCAAGATTTGGAGCCAAACTCAGGGCTCTGTTTGGGGTTCATATAGACTGAGCAGAATTTTCTCACTCAAGGTATTTAGTAAATCATTCAGCAGAGAAACTGCTTAGTAGCTATTGCTAAAGAAATGAGAAGCTGCAGTTAGGAATATCCCTAATTTTTACTAGAGATCATTTAGGAGAAGCAGACAAGTCACTAGAAGGTAATAATGCAGGTGTGTCTTTCTTCCTCTTGATAATGACAAATCCAACTTAAAGAATTATTTTTTTTTTTTTTTAAGCTGATCAGTATGGACCTTTTCAGATAATGAAATACTCGGTTACGATATCCTTGGTAGCTATGTCTGAACAGTGCATGATCTCTTCTAGTAGGTTCTGATGCTGTTTCAGGAATAGCTTTGCAGTGTTCATTTCAAGGCCTTAAGGACTACTTAAACGTTAATTTTTTGTCTGTACCTTTTTTATCTTTGAGAAGGTGACTCCTTGATGCAGAAACCATAACTTAATCTTTAGATAAATAAACATGGAATTGCACAGTATTCCTTGTTTTCTTAGGACAAGGATGAGACTGAAACTGCTAAACCAGTACAGGACACAGGAATGTATAATGGTAATGGAGCTCCTGAAAGTATTAGGTCTGATGCATCTGATCAAGAGGAAGATGAGGAAAGTGAAAGCGGCCCAGTGGCCATAAGTAAGTGATTTTTACATAGCTTATAATTCAATGCTTTCACTGTAGTCTTGACCAACTAATTTTACAACAGGATTTGCATGAAGTACTGCTGTGTAATACCTCTCACAGATTTTCTAGTCAGGTCTTTTCCAGTGAAAGTTTTCCAGTACGGTATTGACTAGTATTGTGATGAGGCTTAAATATTCCAATTAGAGGAGCTTTTTCTCTTTGTAATCAGTAGATCTGTAAAAACACGTTAGAATCAGATTAATTGTTTAAGTTACATATGCTGAAACTTAGAGGTTTCTCAACCTTTAACCTGAATGATATGAAAGCTACTGAAATTTTATGCAGTTTTTCATTTAAATGATTATTTTTTTAATATGCTTATACTTAAGGTTGCATACTTTTTATTTTTTTTTTCTTGTTTGTTCTTTTATATCAACTACTCATGGCTTGGTTTCCCTTATATTTACATTCTTCACACAAACTTGTTTAATAACTTAGATATTTCCCACCAACACAGTGGTGTTTGTTCATAAAATAGCTTACATGGAGCATGTGGATCTTTGAAAGTTAAGTCATCACTGTATCTTAATTTCAAAGAACCGTTTGAAGTAAGAGTTATAACTGATCATTGCAGTAAATTCCCAAAAGGGATTTGGATTTTGCAGCATGACTTTTACTCTGTCAGGCTCTGTCAAAATGTAAATGCAATATGAAGGTGGTTTTACATTGATTTGCCTTCAGGTTTATCAAAAGCAGAAACCCAAGCTCTGACTAACTATGGCAGTGGAGAAGATGAGAATGAAGATGAAGAAATAGAATTTGAGGAAGGACCTGTTGATGTGCAGACATCACTGCAAGCCAGCAGTGAAACAACAACTGAAAATGAACAGGTATCACTGAAGTTGTAAATCCAGAACAAACCTAAGCCAGTGCACAGCTTTTAAGTACGTGTTTGTATGTACCTCAGTTTTTCTTGTGGCACTGTTTTCATACTAATGAAAGTAGAGGAATGATAGAAGACATTACATGAAAGCAATAGCTGGTTACATACAAAATGTAGCATTCCCCACCTGAATTTGTTATTGATACAGCTGATGCCAAAATGGACAGATGGACAGTAAATAAGATTGACTTCTGAACCATTTGAAACTTTGGTTTACTAAACAGGTATTAACATTTGGCAAGGATGTAACAAGAACATTTTACTTTAAAGGCTAAAACAGTAGATCTTTTCAGTGGAACCAAGGAGTTTACCTGGGAACTACTGTAGTGAGGGGAAAAAAAAAAAAAATGTTCAGATAAAACACACATATTAGTGTTTATAGTTTCTTGAACTGTTATTGAATGAAGTGCTGATGAATAGAGAATAGAACTTGCCAGAAGCCAAAAACATGGAGCAAGTGTACGGTGTGTTTGATGTTAGCAAGGAAGAGTAAATTAGCCAATAAGCTATGACACTGATTAGTAGAATTTGTTTTAACTCGTTTTCAGCTTCCCCAACAGACTTCAAACCAAGAATTGAGTAAGACAAAAAGCAGCGAGATTCTGTCATCGGAACAAGAATCTGTTCATGCTAAAGGTAAGCTGAGAGATTAACTCTTCTATATGAATTTGCATACTTTGAGAATTATCTTGGACAGTGCCTGTGACATATGTAATTAAGACGAAGATGATCAAATTTGCAAGAGTTTCCTGGGCTTTTTTTTTTTTTTCACAGAACCGTATCAGTTGACTAGATATATCTGTGTTTATATAGACACAGCCAACCTTTTAAAGAGGAAAGCTGGAATAATTTTACCTAAGTAGATGTGGTTTTGATGCCTGACAACAGCATGAATTTCAGTTGATTGTTGCAGCCCTTGGCCCATAACTGTAGCAGAGTTAATTTGTCTGTTACAGTATTTTGATGTTTAGATTTGTCTAGTGCTTGTGTTTTCTTTTAATTGAAATAACTTTGTATTTTAAAGATTTATTTCTGTGAGTGATGCTGTGTTGTAACTGGTTAAGAACGTAGAAATCATTTTCTGTCAAAAGACAGAAACACTACTGGGTGGTATGAATGTTACATCCAATCTGACTGTTACCACCTTCTTATCCTGTGTTTTTTCTGTTGCAAATACTGGTTCTTGGTCGTCTTTCACAGACTAAAAGTAATATTTGAATAGATCCTGTGTTGCCACAAGAATGTGGCAAAATGTTAAGGAATTTATTGTTCTGTATTATATCTCCTTATACCTAGAATTAATATTTTACAGTAGGTCACATAGTTCTAGAAGTTTTGGGTTTTTGTTGGTGTCTTTTGTTTGTGGAGGTTTGGTTTTTTTCTTTAAAAAGCTGTATCAAGTCAGAAATCTTTGTCACATACTGTCTTGTGATACTTGCTGATACTTAAGTGTATGAGAGTACAACTAACTGATGTTTTTTTTCTATCAGCTTTGTGTTGATCTGAGAGACTATAATTCGCTTACGTTGCTCATTTGTAGTTTTGGATCATGATTTGTAAAAAAGAATAATAATCTGGGAATTTTGTGTGCTCAGAATCTGTCACTATCTTTACCTAGTTAAAATGTGGTTTTGTGGTTTTAGGTGAACAAGATGTGGCTACAGTTTTGCCTCATTACCTTAATGTCATGGAGAATACACCACCTTTAACAGTGAATACCCCAGAATCCTTTATAACGGCCAGTATGAAAACAGAAGAATCAAGCTCATCTTTACCAGTAAATGAAACTCAAACACTAGATACAACATGTGTAGGAAACAAATCTACTGCAAGTTCTGAAAGCTCCATGGCTGGCAGCCCCGATACGGAGTCACCTGTGTTAGTGAATGAATATGTGCGTATATTTCAGTTACGAGACAATCAAGAGAAATGAGATGGGTTTTCTTCTATTTCAGTGTTATTTCTAGTTTCCAGTCTTGTTCTGTTTTCATCTGCAAATCTGATATAGGTATTGGTTTTTTTCATGTACTTTGTAATAATAGTCAAAAATCGGGTTTTGGAGTGAAAATAAAACAAAGTAGCACTATTCTCTTAAATGTCATTGTTTTTATTAACAGGAAGCTGGTTCTGGAAATGTAAGTCAAAAATCTGATGAAGATGACTTTGTGAAAGTTGAAGACTTGCCCCTTAAACTTGCAGTATATTCAGAGGTATGTTGCTATTGTTTGTGGGGGTGTTGTTTAGAAGTGCACACCCTAAATATCTCAGTTATCTAGACAGCAATAAGAATTATCCAGAATTTTGAGTTTTGCTTTATCTGTTACAAAGGCAGATTTAATGAAGAAAATGGCAACAGAGGCCCAAACCAACAGTTTGTCTGATGAATTACTGGACGGAGGTGCTGCTCAAGATCAAGAATTAGTAGGAGATGCCCAAACTTTGAAAGAACCTGGTAAAGATTATTTTCTAAATCCTCTGCACCTATTGGGAAAACACTCTGGAATGCCATAGAATTTAAATATCTTGTTGTCACTGATTGAAGATAAGCAGTTATCATGGTGCTGAAAGAATATCCTTTTTTGTTATCATGCATTTGAAAATGATGTATTGATACGAAGGGATTTTTGCCTCCCATGTCCCTTCTATATACTTCTGTCAGATTCTGTGGCTAATAAAGTCAGAAAAATTAACATATGTAAAAATGCATGTTATAACTTAATGGGCTTTGAAACTTACTAAATGGAATAGTAATTTTGTTTCTTGTTACACAAGCTTGGGTTTAATAATATTGTAAATTCTAATTGCTGTTATCTGATTTAATAATGCTGAATATAACTTGCTGGCAGACTGCTCAGTGTTCTTCTAATAGAAAAGTTCAAGAGACTTTTCAGAATAGTAAAATATCTCTTCAGGGAAAAGAAAGTTATTTTTCATATGACGCATACCATGAGGTAGAAAAAAACTTTCAGTGTGTATGACAGCAATAAAGATTTGTCACTTTCATGAAATAGTATTTATGCAGCTACAAAAACTTAATGGCAATGCAGGTCAAAGAAACTTTTCTTTTTTTAATATGTTGATATTGTGACACAAGTTACGGTATTAGAGGCTTCTATTCTGTTCTTAGGCTTATAGTTCTCCAGTGGGGGTTATAGTAATGGCATATATCAGTGCATGAACTGGGTATTCTGGTGGTGGTAGTTTTCTGCCAGCGTAGCTAGTTCCAGTTCCTCAAAGAGTATAAGCTGATGAAAGTGCTTTTTTCTAATGCAGCTGTAGTGACAGCACAGGATTTTCCAGAACAGTGTGAAGGAAGGTGCGTCTTCCCCTTCCATTTCATTCAACTGCCCATCACCATTCTGCTTGTCATAGCTAAAGTCTGTCGTGTCAGTTTGGTGAATACTGATGCATATGCCTGGTGTGGGAACAGAGGCTGAGTGTGCCGTGCCACACAAACTTGGTAGCTAGCAACTAAGCCATTCTTCATCTGTGTATGGGGGTGGCTGTCACTGTTCAAGTAAGCCATGGCTCAAAATGCTTGTGAAAAAAAGGTGAGGATGACATATTTTGTCAAGGTGCTTTAATGGATACTTACAAGGAGTTGAAATGTGGTCAAAAGCTGTGTTTGATGCCTTGTAGCTGTTAGACAATAATTAGTATACTCTTATTTTACAGAAACTTTTGGAGCTCAAAGTGCATGAGGATTACCTGAAGATATCTGCATTTATAAACTCCATGTATACAAATGCATATGGAAGATCAGCCCTAATTTCCCAGAATTCTAGAAGTGTATAAAAATGTAAAATTCTTGACACGCTGCCTCTTAGGATAGGTAGGCTAACTTCTGCCTGTGGCAGTTTGAACAGCTGGAGCTGAATCCTCTTCTATTCAGTTTCGCTGCACTGTTCTTTTTCTGTCTTAATCTTTTTTTTATTTTTTATTGTGACCTGTTTAGTAATTTTAAAATTGTAGTTTTAAATAAAGTTTGGACTTGTCTGTAAATTTGTCTTTTGAAAAATTTTCCTCTGGCTTACAAAGTGGTATCTGGAGTTTGTTGTTGGAAGTTAACTGACTTAAAGCGTTGGCATGTTTGTAGCAGTTTGTTACTCCTCTGCGGAGCAATGCTGCTAACTTTCCTGGGACAAGAGACTCTTGTCCCGCTAAGTTTCTCCATTTTCTATAGACATGAGGTGTAGACATGTTGCCTTTATAGCCTATGTATAGCTGGTCTGTTAAAGGAAAAAAAAATAGTTCACGTTCATGGCCTGTGGAATTTATTTCTATCAGCGCTTTTATCTGAGGTGAAGTAAATACTCTGGTTTTGTAGTTAACTGCAGAAACCATCTGCATTTTTCTGCATTTTCTGTTTTGCACTTACAGTGTGCAAAGGGATAAGCCTGTCTGAAAATTTTAGTACTGTTTTCACATGTAACACTTAAAATTGCTGCAACTGAAACCCTGTAGAATCTGTTCCTAAAGTATTTGACTTTGTGAAGAGTTTTCATGTAGAAAGGAAGAAATGTAGGAAATTAAAGTCAATGTTTAAAAAACACAGAAGTCAGCGCCTTGTGAAGTCTCATGGCAAAGGTGCAGTTAGGATTGCAGAAAAGTAATTTGAAAACTTGAACAAAAATTCTCTTTACTTTTTCAGATCAGAGTTGCTAATAACATAAGCTATTTCTAGCTCAATTTTATGACTTATTCAGTGTATCTGCTGCGTTATAGAGGTCCTGCTTCCTTTAAAGACGAGGCTTTTCTCAAAGTAGTTAAAAAGCAGTGGTCATCTTAAATCCAGGATTGTCTTCTGTTTGGGGTTAGTGTAATACAGCTATATGCTGTGGGAGACAGTCTAGGGCCAGTGAAGCCTAAATATGCCTGAAGTTTAAATAAAATGGAAGTATGATTCTACTGTGATTATTTTTTTGTTTGTTTGTCTTGAGTCTCCAGGTTTTATGAGTAAATTTTGAAATGGCAGATTGGAGGTGAGAGGTAAAGGAAAAAGTATATTAAAAGGTTTGAAGACAGTTTAGTTACTGTGCAGGCTTTAAACTCATGGTGATGCTGCCTGCAGAAAAAAAACTTTACAATTTTAAGGATAGAGGAAATACATTGTGATAGAGGCAAATCTGTGAAAATGAAACAAAGTGAAAGCTCTTAATCTCTAATTCCACAGAAGAATAATTCAGTAGATGTAAAAGACGACATTTTCTTAAAGTAGAAATCTAGTTTATATGGTAGATCATTAAACTCTAAAGCTCAAGAAATAACATGAACACACACCATTCTCTAATTCTTACCCTGGAATGGTGTGTATAAACAAATGGTATTTCTGTGGTCATACTTTCTCTCTGCCCTTTCTTTGAGAACCACAGAGTGGTTGAGGGTGGAAGGGACTGCTGGAGGTCATCTTGTCCAAAGCCTCTGTTCAAGCAGGGCCACACAGAGCTGGCTGCCCAGGCAGCTTTTGATCATCTTCAATGTGGGAGCCTCTGTAACATCTCTGGGCAACCTGGGGCAGTGCTCAGTCACCCTTACAGTAAAGAAGTATTTCCTAACTCTTGTGTTTTGGTTTGTGCCCTGCTAGTCTATTTTCATTATCCATTGCTCAAGTAGTAGAATTGTTGACAAAGTTAAGCTGTATCTTATATTCTGATGCCCGTCCTTCTATAATTCAGTTCAAGTAGAACATGTTTTTCAAAGGTAGTAGAGAAGATCTTGCTTAAAACAATTCTACAGGAGAGTGTGTGAATGAGATACAAGAAGCAGAGTCTTCTGCCTCATGCCTTGTTTGCTTCCTTATTCATCTGGACTAAAATTAATGTTACATTTTTACTGTCCAGTATCCATTGCACAGTTTATCACTTCAGAGACTCTATAGAGCAGTGAGTGCAAAGAACTCAGATAATCCTTTTTAAGCTGACAGTTATGGGAGAGAACCAACTCTGGCCTTGTAACTAACACAATTTAGTAACAGCTCTTCCCTTAGTGGGAGGTTGCTGTATGAGACCTGTCTCTTGCTGTTGTGTAGTGAGTGACCTCACAAAACAATAGAATGCAGTGGTATGGAGTAAAACCAAATCACATTGGAGTTTGGCTCACTTTCACTACTGGAACTACCTGCTACTTCTGGGAGGAGGGTGGAATAGTTGATTTCTTACAATAGATTACAACATTGCTTTTGATACTTTATTTTACTCAGATCATTATATTCCATTATAAATTTAAATGATTCATGCTCCAAAACGAACTCCAGCATTAAGACAATGGGAAACCCATAGTAACTTTGGGTTGCTTTTCCTGCAGTGCTAGTATTTTGAACTGTAGTTACCTACTCCAGGATTATTATATCATGCATAAGAGCAAGGAGTTCAAAGAAAACTTAATCCTTCAGTGGTAAACTTTGAAGAACAGAAGTTAAATTAATAAACTCTCTAATTTCAAAAGAAGCCCTCACCGATTCTATACAAGTTTGCATATTCATACAGTAGTATTTATTCAAAGACAGACTGGAACATTTCTTGTCCTACTTTTATATAAGCTTCTCTCTCTTCATTTGTCATGAGAGACACAAGCTCTGGATTTTCACTAATTTCACCATATGAATGAGGCTGACCAGCTACCATTAAAACAGGACCTCGTGTTTCCTGTTCCTCCTCTTGTTCAAAGGTGCTGCCTGCTACTTCCATTCCTGCTCTTCTTGAGTGCTTGGTGTCATCTTCAGACTCACTAGTATCACTGCCCAATTCACGTAGCTTGCTTTTGACAACAGGATCCTGGTCTGTGCTAGACAATGACTTGGATTCATGGATCAGAAGAGTCTTGATGATTTCATTATCAGTGACTGTTTCTTTAACACTTTCTTCAGTTTCTTCAGAAGCATTTACTCCTAATACACAATACTAAGTGTTAGAGGTATCAATAGTTTACAATTATCACAGGCATCCTACATAAATTATTTTTTTCTGCTCTGGATCTTTTTTACCCACACTTTAGAATTCTTTTGGAAGTGCAGGCACTTCCAGGAGCTTTCCACTTTAAAGGTTAGCACTAATGTTACTGCACAGTTAGAGCCAAAAATTTCAGGACCTGGTACCTGACCTCTAGCTTTAGGAATACTACCCAAGTCAGGCTGAAGACTAGTTTTTAGAAACTAAGGTCTGATAGCCCCTGGTGCAGAATCAGAGCATTACTCTCTCTTCTAAACCAAGCTCACTACATTTTCAATAGGAAAGCTGTATTTCAGTGTAGTAAGGCTGCTGAATTTAAGTATTTGCTAATGCTTACCAACACTGTTGTCAGTGGCTGTCGTTGCTCCTTCCACGGTGCTCTGTGACATCCAGACAGGTTGCTGTTTAGTTGCTTTTTCTCTTGTTTTCTTCTTGGGCTCAGAGTCATGGACATCAATAATTAAGTTTTGGGTGTACATATTGCCAAAAGAGGAACTTCTGCTGGCCCATCTTTCAGGCCGGCTCTGGGATTCCAGCACACTTGAACCCACCTTCTGGTCAAAGCTGAGTGAAATGTCACCCATTTTGGACATGTTAAATTCAGGCAAGACACACACACACACACACACCCCCCATTCCCATTCAGAGAGACCAAAAAAAAGCATGTTTTGTCAGCAGACGAGCTTTAACAAGTGCTCTGCATTAAAACTGCATTCCCCATTACCTCAGCTGAGAGGCAAGTGATTCTGAACCACTGATTTTTGTGTGGTCTCTTCAGTAGTGCATCTCTGGATGAAGCACACTGACAGAGAAACATTACTTTCTCAAATAAAGGGCTATGAACATTAGCTGGAGGAGAAGTCTGGAGACTTTTTTAAGTCATTAAAATACTTTTTTAAAATAAAGGTAGCAAAAATAAAACCATAAATGCATAACAATAATTTAGTATGCCTGAGATATGACAGGTTTCTTCATTAAGCAGCCAACAGCACTGAACAAAGCAGAATGGAATAGAAAGTAGGCTGCAAGTCCAGCATTTCAAAGATTTTACAACTAGGAAGTTGTTGTTCGGGGGGTGGGGGGGTGGGTGTTGTACTATCAGAAGTTCTAGGGTTATGTTTATACCTTTCTGATAATTCTGGTATTTCTGTTGGCTGAGGCTCCAGCAATTCATATGGCAGAACAATATCTTCAGTCTCACGCAGCAGCAAAAAGATAGGTTCAATCTGCTCATTGAATTTTGCTAGCAAGGTTCGAGCATCACGCTTAGGAAGTGCTGAGGCATCTTCCTCTACTTCAGTGTTGCAGTAAGTGCAGCGGAAAGTCTCTGCAACATTATCCAAATTGGAAATTCTCATGTTCATAGGATGCAAAAGATCAGCAGTACCTTGTTACAAAAGCCACGGCCTGGGCAGTTACAACTAATAATAGACTTTATCCCGTTTGTTCACATTAACTAGGAGAACTCTAGTTACTAAAGCAAGCCAGGTTTGGGTTGGTTTGTTGGTTTTTTTTGAGGAGGACTGATTCACACACTTTGTATGCAAGACTGAAATGTCTATATTGGAAAAAGTTCAGTTGGCTAGACATGGAGTATTATCAGATAGTAAGGTTTGGTTTTTTTCTTCTCTGATCTCTTTCTTAGTTCATAATGTAAGGAAAAAATACATGTGCAAGCATAAATAGCATCTGGCTTTAGTTGTTTAAAGTTCAAAAAGACTCATTTAGAGCCAGAACATATGCTAAACCCCCTATATTTAGGTCTTAAGCAACAAAAAAAATTAAAGCATATTCTATCAAAATATCTCACCAGCCTCAATGTTTGTATATCAGTAACTTGACCAAGTCCCTCCATTTAGAACAAAGGGGTGACTTTTGTCAACTGACAGGACACTAACTTCACCTTTGACATTTAAAGTTAGTCACAGAGTAAAGTTCATTATCCCTGGCCCTGGCATCCTTTGTGGATACAATGACCCAGATGTTAACCCAGCAGCTCTGCTTAGAGTAATGTGTTGCAACGTGATGCCATTTTAACTCGTTTTGAATGAGTACTCTCTATTGAGTTATTTTTATTTTAGAGAAGAGAAACCCACAAGCTCTGATGCCACTTCTTCTATGGATGTGTTGCCCCATGAGGAGCCTGAACTTCCCCCGTTTCCAGCATGGGAGTGACAGAACACCTCCTCTCTGCTCCCAAGCTGCAATACCCTTGTTACAGTAGGTGGCTGCAAACACTTTATCCATCTTGTCCAACTCTTCTGTCAGAAGACCTGAACACACAAATGGATTAACTAACAAGTTCAAAACAGGGTAAAAGTAGTACTGTATTCTCATTTCCATATGAGGAAGTGGGACTTGCAAGACTTGAGTGAGTAATCGTAAACCAGGCTAAGCATCTGGTTTCTAGCAAAACCAAGGCCTGAATCCAATTCCCAACCCCAACTCTTATATTCAAGAGTATTCTTCCTCTTGCTGGGCCTGTTCTACAGAGACAGCTTTTTCCTCTTACCCTCACACCGCCCAGCTTCTCCTGTCCTGGGCCCTTGTCCACCAGCAAACAAGAAGTACATCCTAACAAACATGCTTTTATCGCAGAGTCTGCACAGGAGCCAATTTTGTGCTATCAGAGTTGTTCTTTAAGAAAAGAGCAAATAAGCAATATAAGCAACATACCTGTAAATACATCAAAGAGCAGATTGACTTCCAGGTCTGTATAAGTGCTGGAGCAAGATGGACATTTAAAAGAGGACCTGGTAGTCGAATCCCGCTCATCTGCTTCTATTTTCCGGCGTACATGATCCAGTTTGTATTTTATCACATCCACCAGCACCTTGTAATTGATGTAATAGTAATTGTGCCTGGTGCTCTTCCCATTGGGCCCTGTTTCAACTCGCATACGCAGCTTCACAAACTTGTCTGCCTTGAGCGTGTTGAGGACGGTACGCAGTTGTTTACGTTCATACTTGAGCAACTGTAATAAGTCATCCTCTTTCACACAGGGGTAGCGGATCAGTATATCGAGGGCCAGTGAGTACTCCACTCCATAGAAACCACGCACTATATATTTGGCCAGGCGCTTTAGGGCTGCTGGGACCTCTGTGATAACGTTTTGCTCTTCCATCAGGAGCCGAAGTGCTCTCAGAAGGAGAAGTGCTGTACAACAAACAGAAGGGAGGTGAGCTGCTGTGAGCCGTTCGTAGAGCTCAGAGGCAGGTATCTGCAAGAGTCTTCACTGAATGGATTAATGTAAAATCCTTAACCTGCACCCAGGGAAGGTATCGATAAATATCAGAAGATTACCTAATCTTCAGGTATGATGATTACACCTGAAATATCCATGTCCTCTAGTGTAAAAACCCACAGAAGATATCTAGGAAGACAGGTTACGGAGAGTTCATAATAATCCTCTTTACAGAAGACAGCACTGCTAACTTGCATGTCTAGGTCTGCCTGAAGTACCTGTTTTCGTTCACAGCCAGCCCGGTAAGATCTGAAGCAAACACTATATGCCTTTAAAAGTAAAGCTTGGGACACAAGCTGGGCAAGAAATCTTTAGCTTAATTCATAACAATACCTGAAATAGATGAGACCGTATCTCCCTTTGTAGCTAAGCCACAAGAGGCACTTGAGGTGTTTTAGCTTGCTCTTTGTGCTTTATCTGCTGGCTGCTCTGGTCAAACAAAGGCCTAGCAAAGCTGGGGCATAGCATGCTTGATCTTGTCTGGTACTGTCCTCACTCAGCACAGGATGTTTGGTGCCTGCTTGTTCTACCACACTAAATCATCAGGGAACATTTGTAGCAGAACATTTTCCTTCTCGGTATTCTTCTCCCCTGAAGAAATAGGGCTTCTGGCAATAACCAATTCCTAATCCCATTAACTAGAATGTAACTAATTTTCATCAGACCAACCTTCCTAACTTTCTTATTTGTAAGGAGTGGAAAAAAAAAAAAAAAAAAATATTTCAATAAAGGCCACATCCCAATTCCTTTCTTTGTTAAAATCCTACAGTAAAATTTGGTACTGCAGCCTCTAGCCAGATTGCTTTGGAATGGGCAGCCAAATCGTGCTGGTGTAGCCACTGGATCAGAAGGTGGGCGGGCAGTGGGGTGGCATGTGGGGACATGGTACATTGCCAGCACTGGCATCCACTGCTGAGGGGCACCTTGCTCAAGCCCAGGTAATTGCTTATTGCTACATTGAGCTTCCAGGTGACCTTCATCAGAAATCCTAGTTAAACAAACACCACCTATTTGCAGTAGCCTAGTAGTTGAGCCATAATTAAGTCTGCATCTCACAGGGAAAGCACTACCTTTTGGTTAACCTAAACCAAATGTAAACATGCCAGTCTGAGGCTGAAAACCCCAAAAGGTAATAGCACCACGCTGACCTAAATTTCCCACAGGAAGAGCGGGGGGAACACTGGCATAGGCTGCCCAGGGAGGAGGTCAAGTCTCTGTAATTCAACTGGACAAGAGCCTGAGCGGCCTGACCTCGCTTTGAGATTAGTTGTGCCATGAGCAAGGGTTGGACCAGGCGGCCTCCAGAGGTCCGTCCAACCTAAATTCTTCTGTTCCGTTCCAAGAGTTAAATTCAACCGTAATAACAAGAGCAGCTCTGGGAATGTCAGTCAGTTCCTTGACAGTCCTCCTCGGACTGTAAGAGAAGCATTTCTATGTTTTTTCACAAAAGCCTTGAGGAAGAAGCAATCTTTTATTACTATTATTATAGGTTTACTCTCACTTCTCCTTTGCCCTCATCCTCAAAAGCAGCTTAACTAAACAGTGCTCCTGCCTGTCATGTGTTAGCAGGGCAGCATAGCTCATCGCATGACTAGACTGACAATATTCCCTCCCGCAGGCAGGAAAGCACAGGACCTTAAGCTAGTGTTCAACAAAGTCTCTCAGAAGCTAAATCCTGTTCTTGCTGCCAGTCAAGCCCTAGCAAGGGTACAACGCGCTGTCTGTGTACATGCGTGCCCCTGTGTCTGTGGTGGGACAGGGGCATACTCTAGTCAGGAGGCAGGAACTCCATCTGCTAAAAAGAGATTAGAAGTTTAATACAATCATTTTGACTGCAATCCCATCTCCACCTCTTTCCTCAAGGGATGAGCTGCCTCAAGTTGCTAGTATGTTTTCTGCCAGATGAAACCCTATGCAGACCTACTGGATAACAAGTTAGTGAGCAGGGCAGCTATCCTTGAGGCACTCGACCCTGTCCATGCCCCACCTGCGCTCGGTGGGCAGTTTCCCTTTCCTCATCCGCAGCAAGGGTTCTTTGCTCTTAGAGCTGAGTAGGCTTTCCTTTGAAGTCAGAATAAGGGTATGCAGAGGAGACAATCTATATATCGCAAACAGCCAAGAAGCTTCAGACAGCAGAGAAGCCACCAGCATGCAGGAGAGCTTAGATTTACTGCTCTTCACCTAGGGCTACAGGCTGGATTCCCACATTTACTCTCCAATGCTTAAACCCCAGGGGCACTTGAGCATAAAGCACAAGATTTCTGGAGCACAGACAAACAGCAGACTTCTTCCACAGAAAAATACACTAACATGCTAAAGACTCATCTTCCTCTTTCTGGCCTCATAAATTTGGAATTTGTTTCTGCACAGTGGCTTACACGCAGCAGGAAGGAAAGGACAGATAGTGTCTCCAGCCAGCCCCAGCTCCTGAGATCAGGAGCATGGCTTTGAGTCTCGGACTCTGGAGAGCACAGAGCATCATCCTTCTACCCTGTGGGCATGTCGCCCACAGAATGGAGGCACCATAGCCTCCAGGACAGGCCCAAAGGAAAGCAGCCATCGCCTATCTCTGTAACCTAGTCCAGCCCTGCTGGGGAGGCCTAAGTGCAGCCCCAGCATCCCTATGGGATACGGTACCTGTCACATGCATTACGCTGGGCCAGCATCTCAGAAAGGGCTGAGGTGCCCTCTGTGTGGATTAGTTTTATATGAATGCCAGTTGAATTGTGGCACTATTAAAAAAAAAACACCACAAACAAAAAAACCAAACCACCAACCCACTTCTGCATCTAGTCCTTGGCTAATGGGGGCAGAACCCTGACACTTAAAGGACTTGGATTAGGAGCACATCTCATGACTGTTTTTTCTTACCCTAAGTCAAATACAGAATGTAGTAATTTCAAAGGGAGTGTGATAAGTCGGTAACATCATTAAGGAAGAAGTAGGACCTGCACTGTAAGCTTGAGGTTTGCTGACCTATCAATTCTCCGGATTACTCCTTATCCCAGACTTAATTGCGTACTTGCATCTCTAAAGCAAGCAGTACTCTGAAGCGCGAGGAAGTCGGGACTGCACTGAAGTGCTTCTGAGAGCCTTGATGTTAAAAGCTCTTCAGGTCCAGAGCCTTACAACCATGTAAACTACTCAGAGAAAGAAAAAAAACCCCCCCCACACCAAACCAAGCCTCCACAACCAAAAACCACCCACAAAAAACCCCACCACACCCACACAACAGAACACCACACACATAATGTAAATATAATGAACATATACTGGGAGAAGACTGAAAAGCTTTTTTCAACAACAAATCTGTAGAACCCACCATCCATTCAGATATGCAAACCCTTGCTTCAGTGTAAAAGGAAATGGCTTTCTTTTACAAAAATGGCTGCATCTGCCATTCACGGAACATTCACAGAAAATAAAAACCCCTTGAGAAGTGTGTTCCTTTAAGCTACAAAAGAACCAAAACTGTATGTATATTATAGTAAAAACTACACAAAATCAAAATGGTGTGTGTGTGTGTGTGCTTTTTCTACAGTGCTTTGGTGTATTTGAGGTTGTATTTCTCCAGTCCATTTTGAAAAACCTCTCCATCTTATAATTGCCAAATCTGAAGTCTTGCAGTTCAGGAAAATGTTGATTTTTCAAAACTGTTATGCAGCTTTCAGTTCCCAGGCAGCAGTTCTCCTTTATGAGGAGCCTGAGACCACTCTTATCAAAGAAAGGCGGAGAAAGAGGAGCAGCTCCCTGAAGAGAGAGAAGAGCTTTAAACAGGAATCTGCTCTGCACCTGAGCTACAGTCTGCCTTTAAGGAGACAGGTATTTTGCTACTCATGTAGGTTGGTTTTGTTTTGGTTTTCTTTCTTTTTTTTCCAGCTGATAGCATGTATGGACAAGATACCATACAAGTCACAGTCTAGCTTCTACCTTTAGCTGCTTTTAAAGTACTTATTTTTATGAGGGTGGGAGCTACCTTCTTATTACATCAATTATTTTTAAGATTATGTAGTAACTTAGAAGCCCGAGATGCCTTTCTGCTTAGAGTTATTATAATATAATCTTCATCAAGGAGAGAGGAATGTAATGCTAATGTTTTCCCCATAAGCAGGAACTACCTTTAGGATCCTCTTTCTGCTTTGGGAAACCTACACAGTGTTGCTTGTTGTGTTGGCAGGCAACTCTGAAAAGCAGAATTTCAAGTTAACAGGCAACATATAGAGCAAGTTCTGCAAGGTTTCTCTGAAGCCAGTTGCTTAATTAACATTTTACTTGAGCTACCTGAGAAGGCAAACTACCAATCTCACACTTTAAAGGACACTAAACCAGAAAGATTTATTGAAGCACTCTTTTGTCAGACTTCATATAATCATATCATTTGTGTATAAATTAAAAACCTTATCATTACCTCTCTTGTACAGGCAGAGAACTTCAGGCTGATATTGTAGAAGAATCACTCCTTTCCTAAGAGCTCAACATAACTGCAGAAGGCTTAAGTATTTCCCAGCCTTTTCCTAGACCTATCTGTGATAAGCCCTAATTATCACCCAGGTGGAGCAAGAGAATCCCCAAATCACATTTCATTAGCAACTGAATGAATTCAGCCTTATATATATTGCGTCATGATAAAAGTCATAAATCTCATTGCTCAATGAAGTCCACCTACAACAGGCAAGGACTGAAAATGTGACTGCAGTTGTTGATTAGTGTTTCTATTAGCATGACTTTAGAAGACTAAAAGTAACATAATAATTAACTCTTTTTGTTGTTGTGAGACAAATATTTAATGGAGGTAATTTACATAATTTGTGTTTAAAAACTTTCATAACCAAATAAACCTGGAAACTTGAGTATCTTGCAAAGAAAAAAGCTGGAATTCACATGCTTACTAGTTTTGCATTTTAACTTATTAATCCTTTTAGGTGGCTTATGTCTTCACAAGGAAACAAAAAGCAATTTTTCACTGTATTTCTCTAGAAGCTAAAGTTATGAATACTATTCTTTCCTTTCATGGATTAGACATCTGTGTTTAAAAACAGGTTGCCAGACACTCTACAGTCCAGGGTTAAAATGCTAAATTTGATTAGGATTGCAATCATCTTATTCCATCTTGAACCCATGTGTCTGTCTTATTTTTTATACATTTATATGCACAGTGGAGGCTGGTGTTTTGCAGTGATGTGCTTTAGGTCTTCTTGGTACGTGTTGCAGCATGTATCATGCTTTCGTTACTGCTGTCTGTTGCTGGAACCCTGACTTTCCAACTTACCTGGCACATGGGCCCATGGAGAGCCCCGAAGGTGCAGGAGCTTGCCTGCATAGGAGAGGGTGTGGGACTGGCATCTGTAAATGTCACTGCAGAAGGTAACGGCTCTGAGAAATATTCAATACCAGAAAAGAAACCTCATCTTTAGTAGCTGTAGCAAGAATTTAGATTTTAAAATACCTCAAAGGTTTGAGACTGCAGTTTAAGAAACTGCAGGAACAGGTGACTATAAAAAAATCCCTGAGATGAGCTCTGCTCTTGTTTGTGATTTAAAGTAGCAGGGATTGGTTTCATGCCTTATGCTGGGAAAAACCCTGCTACTACTCTTTTTTTGTTCCACTGAAGAAGAAACCATTTGGCAGATACCCATGGCTGAGAAGTATAATCGGCATAAGCCTTCAACTGCAAATTTAAAACATTATCACACAGGTAAAATTAAGCAGGTGCACCTCATTCCATATAGTGGTTCTTGAGCGTGCTCCTTTGCTGTCATGTTACACTAGAAAATGCAAAAGACCAAGACTACTTGCTGGTACCTGCTGGGTTTCGTCTGTGGGAAATGTTTACAATGAACAATACCCGTGGGTTTCCTCGCCGACTGTTTTGCACAGGGAAGGCGTCGTGTAACCTCAGCCTGCATGTGGAGGTGTGGAACCAGATCATAAGAAAAAACGAAATGGTTTTCTAAATTAAGGAGAGCGATGGTCTGGCTGGTATCACTGCCTTCAGAAACAGGAAATCACAAGGACCTGTGCAAGCTGCGGCTGACAACACCCGGGCTGCTTGGTAAAGACAGTTAACCTCCACGTAGCAGAGGTAAATCTCCATGTAGCAAAGGTACCTCTCAGCCTGTTTGGCAGCTGGGAGGCAATTCTGTACGGGCCCATGCTGTGCTGGCTTTGTCCTCCGTGCTCAGAGCAGGAGCAAAAATTGAAAGCCAAAAAAAAAGAAAAAGTGTGGTTTGAGCAGGTATTTCTGACTGCGGGTAGCCCTGGCACCAAGGGCGTGGGAAGCAGGATTCGTGCCGGTATGTTGTTGCGATGTTGTGTAACAGAGACGTTATTGAAAGCTGCAGCTTGGGATGGGGATAGGCAAAGTCACCTGGCTTCGTTTCAAACCCATTTGGGTGGCTGGGACATTTATCTCGAACAGTGTGGGCAAGCAGCGTGCTTGCAGGCTACTCGGTGAAAAGGAGGCAGCTAATGGGCTGAGCAGTCTCAGGTGGGAGAAATAAATACAGAGGCTGATCAAAGGTTGAAGGAGAAGATCAGTGGGTGGCTGCTTTGGCAGGCAGAGGTATGATCAAAATCCCCACAGAGCAAATGCTGTATGTTTTACCTGGTGGCAGAGCAGAGGCTGCTGTAGATGGCCTGGTGGGAGGTTGTGATGTGCACCTTGGGCGAATGGGAGCTGTTGTGTGTTTGTTGTCCTCTCCAGGCCCAAGAGCTGCTGTTTTGCCATTCCCTGGACAGGCACGGGGAAGCTATGTTCTGCTGTATCTTATATTCTCCACACCAACTGATACCCGGCCCTCAGTTTAAAAAATAAAATCTCTGGCTGGCTTGTACATTCAAGCACCATAAAACAAGGAAACACCAGGACCACAGTAAGTGCCTGTATGTAACCTGCTCCCCTGTACTCTCCTGCAAGGGCTCTTAATCGCACAGTCCCATCTCTCCTCTTTCTCCCCATGTTGGCCCTTTCACAAAGTCTCTGTCTCAGCCAGCATGCAGGGTGTTAATGTTCAGCACTCAGTGTGTGGCCCTGAGCCCTGCTTGTTTTGTGAACCATCAAACCTTGCATTGAGGCGATTTGGTCTCTTAACGGTTTTCCTGTGGTGCTCTCCCACTATCACTTAATTACATGATCTTTGAAGGCATGGTGGTATTGAATTAAATCAGCTTTGTTTGAGGGCTGTAGACCTCTTTTTGGATTAGTTTATGTTGTAATCTTCCTGATACCTAGAAAGATAGAGGATATTGTGCCTGAGTTACATATGGAGCTCTGAGGTACGGAATTTGAAACCAAGATTGCCAGATAATTTTGAGATGTAAAAAAAAAGGATATGTTTTACAGTACCTTATGTGATTGCAGCACAGCTCCCTCCGTCTTGATGGCAGTTGTGATTAGTGCTTCCAAAACACGACCATTGGTATCACAGGTGGGGTACTGGCCAAACCCCACACCCGCTGGGTTGCCTGTGCAGCACCTGGCAGACAGGGGGAGGGAATCGCGTTGCCCCAGTAGGCGCTTAGACCTGCCCGGTCTGTGACACCATCCCGGCTCTTGCGAGGCATCGCCTTATTTACTGTCTTAAAAGCTGGAACAAAGCAGAAGCCTTTCTCCTTTATTATGCCACCCTCATTCATCACGAGAACGCAGCCTATCCTGTGCAGTGAGTGAAACAAGGGATCTCTGTAAAAGGAATTTTGGAATCGTACAGAGAGACTGTATCCCATCCAAAAAAGAAGGGGAATGAGTGGCTGCTAAGCTTGTTGGCTTCTGGACACTTCACAGCCTTAGTATACTTTTTGTGTAACCTATCTTTTAAATCTAAAGAACGGTTGCTTGGGTTAATACGTATTTGTAATGTCAATGTTTTGTTCTTAGAGGATCAGTTTACGTCTACTATCTCAGCATAATCTGAAAAACATGTAACAGCAGTTACTGTTACACATAGGCTGCTGCGGGTGAGGAGGCACATTTTGGTTGGCGTTTCAGGTGACAGCAAAGGAATGCTTAACTTAGGGAGCAATGGGGTCACTAGAGGAGTATACTGCAGTTGCTAGATCTTCATAGCCTGCCGCTCTCGGCTGTCTTCCTATTTTGTTTTCTCTTTCCTCTGACATCTCCTGATGCCCTGGCTCCTGCTCCTCTCTCCCTTTTTTTCCTCTTTCACCCTCTCCGTCCCAGCCACTTCTGCTGCTCCCTCCCACTTGGGTCGTGCCGAAGGCGCAGCTCCCACAGCTGGACGTGGCTATCTTAACAGAACTGTTTCCAGCTCTCGGGACGGTGCATGTACACCTATTGCAGGAATGCAGATGTAGCATTTTGGGAACTAAGTTGATGCAAATTATATGTAACTACTCAAAGGTTTAAATGCTGGTCTAATTCAGATGGTGGGTGTAGCCTGAGAAAAGGCTACATCTAATCCAAACACCTCCAGATACCTGAATTAAAGTTCCGCTTTAAAAACAAGATGGCACTTCAGCACTTTGCTACAACTCAATGTTCATGATCTATTTTTTTTACTACAGACAAAAAAAAAATATCTTTCTTTTGTTTCTGTTTCTCAGAGATGAATCATTTTCATTGAAATGTAAAGAGGGAAAAGTCTAGGGGTGATTTTTGGTTTTTTCTACATTGGGTATCTGCCTAACAGAGAAAGCTTAGCAAAATTAAAAGAAAGACAAGACTGGAAAACCTTAAGCCAGCCTTATGACTGGACTTACCTTACATACAGAATATCCAACAGGGCAGCCTCACTGCTGCGATTCTTCTATTGCTCATGTGGAAAGTAACCCTTGAGCTAGGAGAACAACCTTTGCAAAAACAAATTAGACAGAGAGAGGTTGTCCCATATACAATTAATATAATTCAGAGCTGATTCACTGTAGATCAGAAAGTGTCCTGAATACAGGGCCTCTTGGTACATAAACAGACTAAATCCTTTATAATTATTGTCCTCTCTTCTAAGTAACCGAGTGTGGGAGCAGACTGAGCTACAAAAGGCCTTTAAAATCTTTGATACTACAAAGTGATGATGCTCTGAAAAACTGGTAGGGAACAACTGCACGGTCTGGTTGCTTCTTGATTGCAGTATTTGGCCAATTGGTATCTTGTGTTTCCTGACTCGTCTAACAGTCAAAAGCAGCTGCTTATAAAATGCATGAATATCTGGAGATTTCTTCCCAAGGCAAATTGTGGTTTCTGCCACCGCTTTGATGAGGCACTATTTGTTATGGCTCATCTTGTTCTTCCGGTACGAAGGATGAGAGGTTTTGCTGCTCGGAGAGCTTGGGTGTGCCTTTCTCACCAACACTTCTGGTCCTCCAAAAGCAGAAGAGGGTCCACCTGATGATCCATGCCATAAGCAGGTCAACTGCCTGCTGTTGCCTCTGAGGTGAAATCCAAGCTGTTGAGCTTTTTGTTCTTGTTTCTTTTTCCCCTTCCACCTGCAGCCCAAAGAGCTGGCCACGTGAAGGCGGGAGAGGTGTTTGTGCCGGGAGGGAGGAGTATTTTGGTGTCAGTTGTGGTGCCTGTCCAAAGCTCACAAGTGCTCCCCATCACTCCGCAGTCCATCGTGTCTGCTCGCGCCAGCTCAAGTCTTCTGCTTACTCTTGCTGCTTTCCTTGCAGATACTTCCCAGGACATCTGTGCGTCCTGCTCCGGAGTTTTGCTTCTAAGCAAAGCCTTCATTTGTAACTCACCCTAATGCAAACTCACCTGTACACGTGTCTCAAAGCTACTGCTTGATTTTGATAGAATCAAATTCCTTTCCTGGACTCTCCGGTCCTCACTAGCTGTCGACATTTTGCTTTTTGGCATGGGATATGCTGTTCTTCCTTCCTCTGCAATGGTACGGGGCTTCACCGCATGGGTTTCTTAAGTTGTAGGTGTGTAAAATTTCCTTGGCAAACTGATGGGTTTTTGCATTTAAATGCCAGTGCCCAAACAAATGCTCTTTCCTGTAATGTCTTATTTAACCATGTTCAGAATAAACTGGACTAACATTTTGTGTAACTCTGTTTAGGGATACAGTTTAGTGGTGGGATGGCAGGGTTAGGGTAACGGTTGGACTTGATGGTCCTTTCCAACCTAAATGGTTCTCTGATACTATGCTTAGTGCTAAAAAACTGCTGGTAGCTAAAATACCGAGGCTGTTCTTCATAGGACTAGACTATGCACTAATGATAAAATGGTATGGTTGTCTTGTTGCTTATTTCTTTATTTTTTTCCAACGAGTTGATGATTTTTCACAACAGAACTAGGAAAGCTGTGTAAATCTCTTAATTTAATCTTAAAAGAAAAAGCATATGTGGTTGCACACTTGGCCTGGAGGGGGAAAAAAAATCTAAAAAAAAAACCCAACAGACACCCTCTCAGTGTTTGTGAGGTACCTCAGCTGTGTGTACAGCAAATGAATATGAAGAAACATACCCATTTTCGTTCTTTGTGTCTTTCCGTTTAAAAAAAAAAAAAATCTAAATTAAATCCCCAAGTGGCAAGTAGTTGTATACATTTCATCAGTGAAATGGCCTGAGCTTCCATTACAATGCCGGGGGCAGCAGAAGCAGAGGGAGAGGCAGTCAACCGATGTTAAAAATAGATGTCTCTATTTGTAACAAGAGCAAATTAAACTTTTTGTGTGGCTTGAGAAAACCTTCAGAACATGCGCCTTCAGAGTTGACAGATGAAGGTTAAATCAATAAGTAATTAATCACATTCACGGCTTTTTCTGTATTAAGGCAGGCACAGTAAGACAGCTGTTGGGGTTTTGGTTTTTAAATAGCTTTATTTTAGTCAATAGCAGGCACAGGCATTCAGGCTTGGGACAGACATCCACGGGATTTAGCTGTGCTTTTGCAATTGTAAGGCAATTTCCAGTGTGGAAATGTGGATTGTCTTGCACAAGGGACATACCAAAAGCTCATTAGTTAATGACTGTAAATAGTCTACTGTAAATAGTCTACACTGCCTTGCTCCACATATGCTAAAGTGGGACCGGATTAACTAAGCAAGTAAACTTACTACTTATTTTTAAATGACAAAGGAATTTTATTATGGCTGTTATGCAACTAATTCCAAATCCATCTGGAACACCCCCCTACCAGATTAAGGTGCAAACTCAGCAGTATACGATGTGCCCTTCATGGCATAGACTGTAACATTCAACTTGGTTTAACCGTTTTACAGGAATCAAATGTTCCAGAAGCTGCATTTCACACTATACGTGCATTCTTCCCTTACCTAAACCATGCTCCTATGTTGATTTTGGTTTACATAGGCTCAATATTCATGACAGGTTAAAAATGGATGCTGGTAGTACAGTCATGCTAACATGCTTCTGCTTGCACACCTCAGTTAAAAAAAAATTAGCTGTACAACTAGACTAGTCCTTTTTTTAACTTCAGTTTAAACAGTGGGATGCTGATTTCTGTCTGCTCTCAGTGCGTTGGTGCTTTACACCCCTCTGAACTGTTTCTTGCTGTGCGACTACAGGCATTGTTCTAAGGCCTAGAATACAATTTTTTTCAACCAGAAGCCATGTTTCTCTATCAGCTGCTAAAATTATTTGGCAAATAGCATCCCTTTTGTCCTTGCTTCTTCCAGTGTTGATGGAGAGAGAGCTGTTACAGTTTGCTGTAAGCTGGTAACCTAGTTACTGAAACAAGGGATGAGTAGAAGTAATCTTTTAATATTTCTTTTAGAAAAGGAGGCAATACTAAATAAAACTTAGCCAGTCGTACTTGGATGAAAGTTGACTTTGCATCTCAGCTTTATGGGCAACAACTTGTTGCCCCTTCTGTAGACTTCTTAGTGTTAAATTTGCAATTATTAAAAAAAAATATTTTTCTTATTAGTACTTATTAGTAGCCCTTACTGTTTGGAACAGAAAACTCTTGTATCCTCAGTTCTGAACTTCTGCACTGCTCTAATACCATCCTGTATGTCCTGGCTATCAAGAATCCCATTGTGACTGGACGTCACGAACTTGCAGGTTTTTGTTAGAATGCCTTATGCAATGCTGCCTCCGCAGACACCGAAGAGAAGCCAACGCTTTCCGTACACCAGTGGCAATTTTAAATTCATGGCTCAATGGGAAGAGGAATAGCACCTCTTTCCTAGGGTAGTTAAGGAAAGATTCCAAGTGCACTGCCACACAGATGAGCCTGTAAGCGAACTGTCCAGTGTCTTCTCTTTGCGTGTTATAAAACACAAAGAGTTGGCGCTGGAAACCAGTACCAGCAACGCAGCCACTGACATAGATAAAACCACTTCCTTCTACATTTTCCTGCTTCCTGGGATATTAGGGTGCCTGTACTTCTCTCTTGCTGAAGGACCTTCACTTTCTTAATTTGAATTCTGGCCAATGGTGTAGTCTGACTTCCTTCCCCCACCTTTCCAAAAACCAACCATCTAGCCAAAATCCCCCCACACAACCCAAGCACTATTAGTAGTTGGCTACTTCCCATTTCGGTAATAGCTTTAGCGGTCAGTTTAGGAAAGGAATTGGGTTTTCAGACACTGTTAAAATCAGTCTGTTTGGCAGAAAGGGCGTTCACTTCCATGTGGTATGCAACATGCATGGTGACTTCCACTGAGGTGTAACAGCAGTGCAGGTGTACTTTGGTCAAAGAAAGTAGTTCTTAGGAATATTTATTGTATTAGTATTTATTTTTTTGAGACCACAGAAAAATCTGTATGAAAAAAAATTTGTTAACGTGCCAGGAAAGAGCTTCAGCAAAAGATCTATAAATCAGTGAGAAGACATTTTTTGGCTCCAATCTAATTTCTGACATTTCCACAAGACCTGATTTCTGTGACTAGATCTGACACTTGGTAGGTTATTTTCTAACAGGGCATCTTAGATGTATCATCATAGTGGATCAGAACACTAGCAATTCATCTTAAGTGGTAAGGAAAGAAAAACAAAACTGTACTGTCCCTGATGGCCTCCTAATACCCAATTCTTTCTCATGCTTGGTAGGTGCCATTTTAACTCGTGTGCACTTTAGAAGTATCTTAATTTAAAAAAAAACCCAAAACAACCCCATCAAACAACAAAAAATAACAAACCCACAAACCAAACCAAGAATACTGTTGAGACTGAAGAGATCTAGAGCTAACTGCTGAACTCATTTGGTAGAAATGGCTGAAATCAAACCCGACATACATCAGTATACATTCCTCGTCAGCAGAACTGCTGATCAGAAAGCAAGAAAGTCCAGTGTGCGATAGGGTCCTCCATTGTTAGTAGCTCATTGACGTTTCTATATAGCCATTAGATTTCTGAAGACAGGAGTTAGACTGAGGAATCTTTTTCCAGAAGTATTTTTTCTTGGAGGACCTCCAATTCAGACAAGCAGCTTCCAACACAGGAGAAGTACAGGATTGACTACCAAGGACTACAGGGATCTGGGCATTCCCGCAGGTAAGTCTCTGTATGACCATTAGCCACCTCCATCAGCGTTGTGCACACCGTCAGCTAATAGGCAGGTGGGAGGAAGAAGGTGGTGGCAAAAGGTAAAAAAAAAAAAAAAAAAGTGAAAAACTGTCTCTGATACCAGCTGAACAGTTCAACCAAAATAAGAATTTATCTTATTTAGTCAACAACATGCACGTATGAATAGCTTGTGTCCTCAGCCAAGAATGCTGCCTCTACTGAATACAGTAACTAAATTTCTTATTCAAAAACTCCTCTCACCACCCCTTTTAGTTTGTGTTTTTTTCTTTAAACACCAAATGCTTAAACACCTCAAGTTCAGACTAAAACATCTCTTACAAGAAGAATGTGACTGTAGTATGTGTAAACCATGAGGTCTATTAACTTGTTTCATGCTACTTACAAGGGTCCGTATCCCAGGTTAGTTCACATTAGAAGGGTCCTTAAGATGTCTGTAGTGCAAATGCTGCCTTAAACCAGAGCCAGCTTTGAGGAAAGGGCTCAGGTTACTGGGAGCTTTAAAGCTGTAGGGCCTTTGGAAAACAGCTGTTCCAGCAATTACATTTTGTTTTTACAAAGTAACGTGGAATTTGAGTTTTATGTGCATGTTTTCACCTAAAAAACCCCCTGAATGTACCACTGTGACGTCCTCCTTAGATGTACAGTAATTAGTGGCCTGCCCCCCATCCCCAGCCCACTAAACTTTCTGAAAAAATGGAAGCATTACCTTATTGAGGACAGGCTTTGTGGAGAGAACATCATAAATTGTTGGTAAGGAGATGTTCTGAAAGACAGTAATACATTGATGTTAATGGACATTAACCTGTTAGTGTAAATGCTGAGAACCGTAACTTTTTACTGCTCAATTAGATAATGAGATAAAGCTTTAAGATCCTGAGATGAGAAGAACATGAGTTGCAAAAAGTTGAGCAGACCAGATCTCAGTACAGCATAGGGCACTTGAGTGTCAGTGTTTGCTGCCTGACAGTGTATGGTTGAATTTCATTGGTGATAAAATAAGCTCAGGAAATAATGAGAATCTCCCTGTAAGAATCTCCAGGTTTATCCCCCTGCATATGCAGCTGCAGAAAACACTTGCAGGAAACCCACCTAGATGAAGAGAAAGCCTAAAACTAAAAACTGTTTGTGTAAAGAGCCAGCTGGTACTTTATTACCCATTGTCACAAAACCATTAGCCACTTCTGTCGTTGCCGCTGTGCTTGCAAATGCCCTGAATGGTCCTGGCTGTGCCAGACCAGTACTGTAACTTGGGAGTTTCAAAACAGCAAGATGAGGTATTTGGAGGATGTTTACCTCTTGCGTTGTCTGGTTCAGGCATTTCATTGCAGGCGTTCTACGATTATCCAAGATTAGTGGAGGCTTCCACCGATCGTAGTTTGTCTCCAACACGTACCACGTGCTTTTCTTGATATCAAGCCTGGAAAAAGAGGTAAATGTTTGTGGTTTGCTTCTCTAGGTACTACACACAGCCAGATTTTGGTTTTTAGGCTTGCTGTGGTATTTTTCAATTATGCTAAAGAAGTGAGTTCTTGCACAACAGAACTCACAAGAAACACAGGACACAGTTATTGTTGGAACCTGTCCTCTTCTGGAAGGCTGAGTCAGGTGTCAGGTCAAACATACTCACTCCCAGATATCCAGAGTAGCTGTCCTGGAACGAGTTATCACACAACCTTCTCCAGAATTTTTTCCACCCAGTATAAAGTAAGCTGGAGCCAGCAGTCTTGTTTTTGCCAGTTTGTCTTTTGCATCCTGGTAGCTGCAGGTAACAAAGTCGTGTTGGACTATGAAATGCTATAAATGGTTTGAGTACTGAAGAATGAGTTTCACAGACCCTGGGAAAGTTTGGTTAGTTACACTTTCCTCCCCTCTCACGCACGTATGAGGAGATTGTGTCACAGTGAAGGAACACATTTAAGCAAAGCTCCCCCACTCACTTTGTACCCGAAGTATGGTTGTTAAGAGGTGCTCTTTGCACTTTTTCTACATTTAAAACTGAAATAAAATGATGACATGCTGTGTCATATCCCACCTAATTCATTTACTGCATGAAAGCTTTGGTTCTGTTTGCTTCCTGTAATATACTACTATCTGTTGGATGTGTTTTGATACAGAATGCTGCTACGCATTCAGATACCAACAGGTTCACTAGAAAAAAAAAAGTCTGAAAAAACAATTTGAGGAGTTTTAAGGGATTGTGTGTAATGCCTCCCCTCCAGCAAATCCAGAACTATTTAATGTTAAGCTTCTAGGAAGATACCAGTATCATTAGATACTGAGCATACATCTACAGTATTCACGCCAGTTGAAAGCAAAGCAGATTAAAGCAGTAGAATATTTGGCAGGGGGAGAGGGGAATACCTTGTAGCATTCTCTAATACTGTTCTTGTAAGAAAGCCCATCCACATGCCATCTCTTCTACCAAGAAACCATTCGAAGATTCCTGCAAAATATCACTGGTTATTTTGTTTTCAGAAGGTTCACTCATGCTATTCTAACTTTCACAGCCTTTGAAGTGAACTGTGTTTTATCTTACTCAGCTGGAACCCTTTCACCATTTGTGTGCCCATTTATTGAGGTAGCTGGTATGCCCAAGGTCTGGAAAACTTGTACAGAAATAACAAAAGAAACAAGTATTACTCACCAACATAACCACCGTCAAGACTGAAACGCTCATTCATTGTCAGAGTGAACAAGTCCTGAAAAGCATTAAACAAGTCAACCTTCATCCATCGCCAGCCCATTAATGCCAGTAATAAACAAGAGGCAGCTTTGCAATTTACATGCCAACTGAGCTTCTTGTTCGTTTGACTCTTCCCCTTTGAGTCATGGGCTGCAAGATCAAGCCCACATGGAGAAGAACCTAATTTATCATTGCTTGAGTAAGTAGAAATGATAATTCAAAGTTTTCTGACCTGGCACAGCAATCCAGCAAACCATGCCTTTATGCTAAGCAAGTCAAGCCTGTGGCCATTTTTCTCTTAGTCCTTACTGCATCACTGAATTTCCCATTTTCCTTGCCCTGTTGTATGTAACCTTCTGCTTAGACCTCTAAATACTATTCTAGTTTGAAGGCAGATTTTTAGTCCCAGTGCTAAGTACACACTGATAATAATGTTGCTGTTCACATGGGCATGCAGCTGTACACAGTTCAATCTGTGCCACATGCAACACTCAATTCAAACTCAAATCCCAATCTTCTCCAACTAGTGTTTCTTCTAAAGGGAAGTGGAATTCAGCTACACTGGATCGTTTTCAGAATGGAATCCCTCCAATTTATTTGACCAGAAGACAAAAATAGATGGATAAAATGCAGGGATTTATGCCAGAAATGCTCTGCTATTAAAAGGGCCACCTATATTAGAAGATAAAGGCAGAGCCGATAGAAAAGGAGGAGTCACGGTAAGCTGGAGACCCTGGTATAGTTCTGTACTGCTGGCTTTTAAGATGTAGATAAAACCCAGATTTCAAGTGCCTATTTAAAAAAAGAAAATCTTGCAATGTAGGACACTCCTTTTCCTAGAAGGATTGGAGAAAGAATTAAAATAGCACAAGTATGCTGTTTCACCTCTGGGATCACAGCAGTATCTATCTGCTAGCAAGAAACTCCAACCACTTGAGCTCTTTGTATTCACTTCTGTTTGTATTCAGAATTCAACACTGTTTTTAAGAATTGTCCAAACATAAATATTTCATTTAGGCAATCTCCTTTTACAAGGAACAGCACGGCATTGTTTTCTTTTGCCTTTATCAAATAGCTGTGCTGTGCATCAAAACAATTAAGAGATAATTTATTAACAAACATTCCAAGGCAGAGGATGAAACCAGGAAAATTTACATTATATCTGAAGCATTAACAAATTGAAGAGCCCTCCTCCCCATACTTACAGGTTTGACTCCAGACACCATGCCTATGTATCCTGCAAAATTTGTAGACTTGAACACTGTTTTGTTGTTTCTCTGGAAGTCCAAGTTTACCACTATATGCTTCAGTTCCTGAGTTACAGTCCAGGAATTATTTTTAACATCCCACCTGCAGAAGACAGTACAGCATTTGAAACTTCCCTCCCACAGTAGCTTTTAAGATTTCCCTTCACAGCATGCAGATTTCCTGTGTGTGCTGCCTGTCCTCTGATCTTACTTGTGTCAGCCAACACTCCTGCTCAGCAGCTACCTGAGCAGCACCAGCAAGGGACAACCAGGAAGCCTGAATGTGTAGGCAGTCAGTGAAAAGAACCAAGATTTGTTTGAACCAAGAGCGTATGCACCTCTCTGTATTAAACAGCACCACCACTACAGCTGGTTTGGTTTGAACACACATAGCTTTGCTCTATTCCTGCTGGCCACAGGGAGGCTGCTACAGGTACTGCTTGTGACACCAAACCTACTGTGCCCTGAAAGCACATGTATCTTGTTCTGCAGCAGAATGAGCCGGTTCCCTTACATTCTTACTTTGCAAAGGCAGAAAACAAACCACATGCTATTGGACTTGCTCTATGCGAAGGGAATTCCCGATTCTAGTTTGTAAGATAAGCCAGAACAGTTTGTAGGTGAGAGGGTGCTAAAGAACACTCAGCAGACCATAACATTCTCTGGAAGCAATCCAGCTTCTGGGAACAGCTTTGAAAGTTGCCTCAATTTTCAGGGAGCACGTTCCCAGTATTTCTGTCAAGTGGGAGAAGTTCAACACAAGCCAAACCAAGGGACAGGTGGAGTCACAGTTGACAACATTCGAGTTTTTGATAGGCAGGCAAGAATTTTAATGAAAATGGGCATTTAATTCCATCTGAGCATTGAGGGTCATCTGGATGACTGCTGTTACAAAATATACTGGGACAATAAAAGCAAACACTGGACTGCCTGATCACAAGGTATGAAATGAGAACTAAAAAGAGAATCCAGTGCTGGGCAACAGGCTACAGAGTTTATATCCAAATGAATGATAATGTTAGATCAGTGGAACACAAATCACTGGCTTTAAGTAGAAATGATGAGTGATGGGAAGTGCCAGGAGAGCACAGCAGAGTAACTAGGGGGATAATTTGGAAAAAAACCAACCACAAAACCAAGCCCAGATCCAATCCACGTTTCACTGCCTACACTAAAATTGATGCTTCTGTCCCATCACATAAAGAACGAACACAACCGTTTTACAAAGTCATTCCTGACAAGCTCAGGGTAGTCTGACATAAGATCAGCAGAACAATCTATTCATTTGTTTTAGCCTTTTTTCACAACACGCAATGCAGAATTACTTGTCATAGTCTTAACAACATCCAATTCATCATTTAGACCCACAGAATGCATGTAGAATTTTCAAGTTCGGCTAGCTAGGTTTTTCTTTGGTTTAAAAAAAAAAAAAAAAAAAAAAAGCACAATTTTAGGTATTTACCCGAGAAAGAGTCCAAAATCCAAGTTTCTGGCATGGTACAGCTTCCCTACGTAACAATAAATAAATAAATAAATAAAAGTTTCTAAAGAAAGAGATGTAAATTTCAGCTTAGAAACCCACGAAATGAGTAAGCAGGAAAAATAGGTGGTAAAGCAAGCAGGGAAAATACCATTGTCATTTTCATAAGCACAGAAAAATGGTGGTGGTGGTTTTTTGGATCAGAGAAGTTTTTTGCCATAATTGAAATCAAGTAATCTGGTAAACTGCTATCCGTCTCAGGCTCAGATGCTTTCCACATTGTCTTAATGTAATGGTAATCCCTTGAGCTTCCTCTAAATGTGAGATGTTTGTAAGGCATCAGAAATTTCCTAAGCTGGAGCAGGTGCAGACAAGGGCTGCAGAACTGAGTAAGAGGACGAAAGAGTCTCTTTTCCAAAAACAGACAATCCATTTGCTCTAGCACCATACATATGCGATAGCTAGAAACTAGATGCAAAACAGATGACTGCACTAGAATCCCTCATGGCACTGAGAAAGCATCAGGTGTCTGGCTGGTGTTTCTTTCCCCTAGAAAAATAAATGCCATCTATTAAAAAACCAAAACAAACGCAAATAATTTTTCCTATTTTTTTTTTTTTTAACTTAAGACACCTTAGGTTAAAAAAGGTGATCTCTTATTTCCTTCTTAAGGAATACCTTTTTATTATCATTGCTTTTAGTCTCTTTTACTAGACCTTCTTGCCTGCAGGTGAGAAGGACTATGTTTGTGTAGTTGCGGTGGACCCTCTCCAATATAAGAGAAAACAGTTAACACTATTCTGGGTTGCATTACCTGTTTTATCTTCCGCCACTATTGATGTACATACAGTAAAAATTTCATAGAAGATGTTAAAAATAACAATTTCCCCTAGAACAGAAAGAAACAAAGTTCAATAGTTTGAAACTTTTGCCATGAACAGAAAAAAATGGTTAGAAAAAAGCATACTGCAAAGTTCAGCATTCTATAATATTTCTCATTTGATCTTTGAAATGATCAGTTCAGCAAAATCAAGAGCTTCCTGAGAGGCAAGGATCAGAACCCCTTGGCCTTCTGCCTTACCATACAGAAAGCTGACAGTAGTCGCTACCTCCTCCTCTGGAAACTTCAAAACAAGCTATAAAATTCACTTTAAAGAAGAAAGCTGCAATACGTACCACTATTCCCATAAAAGAGCTGCTGACAGCACCAGACATACTGCTCCTTTATGAGGGAAGCAGTGGAAGCACGTCTATGGACCTGCTCTGTCTCAATTCTGGAAGAATTCAGTGCCTACTTCTCACCTGGAGTTGCATTCTTTTGCAGGAGGTGCAGAAGGAAGGCGGGAGGATGTGGCAAGGATCACGAGGGAAAGCAAGCAGAGCATGAAACTGAGCCTTGCCTTCTCGGTATGTCAACAGCAGACATGCAGCTGAATGGGAAACCAGTGAGAATCAAGGATTCCCCGAGAATTTGGTGCACAGGAGCCGAGACTCACTCCAGTCCCCAACACTCAGGAGCGAGAAGATACAGCTCTACAGAGAAGTCCCAGCCTGATGAAAGGCTTATGTGACTTACTGCCATTCTCCTTTGAAACACTGTTTTCATTTAGTGTGAGATGCAATTTCTTGCTTTATCTACTTAATTAATAATTTATTTGTTAATGTCATAGATGACTACAACTATACTGCAAATTGGTACAAGTACTAATTTTAAACAAGTCTGAATTCCTAGTTTTCCACTGTGTTAATAAAGTATTGGAAACTATTACCCAAAGGAATCCCAGATGAATTTGCAATCCCCTGGAGTTCTTCACTGAAAGGATAAGGAAGTGTGGCGGTCAGATGAGCCTGAAAGGAAAAGGTTTGCATGGTTGTTTGTGTAAATTAACACTATTTTGTTACTTAAAATGAACCTCCCCAAATAGGTACATCCTTCTCACAACTATTAAATTGAGTATTTAATACCTCTGCAGCCTGTAGAACTTGAGGATGTCTGCAGAGTACTTTGAAGACAATTACATACTCAGGGAAAGTAAAAACTATTTCTTATCAAAATATTGACATAAAAGCAATGGAGATTAGCACAGTATCTTAATTATCATCAGCAGCAATAGACAGAACAGAGTGAAGTAGGACTCAGAATTCTATGTTAAGAGCTCAACTGGAACTGAGCTTGATGTCGTCAGTGTTTAAGGGAATCCCTAATTTCACACACTGGTATAACTACCTGTATATGCTACCTTTATGTCAACCCCACTCAGGCACATAGGGATACAAATAAAGCATGAACAGCATGACCTAAGGCTGCTGTAAATAAAGATGGGGGACTGATTTGACCTTATGCTGTCTCTAGAGCTACACTGTTTTCCCCTGTCCTGATTCTATGCCAAAGCTCATTTTAATCAGAACCAAACTATTTTTTAAGATGAGGCCTGGTCAAAGTTGCCCCTGTAATCAGACACTTATTACAGTTTTCAAAACCTGATTTTACTCTACCGTTCAAAAGGACTTGAACATGGCAAAGAGAATTTCAGTGAAGTGTTTTGCTACGGTGACTAAGTAAGTAGCATACATGTCTAGCATGCCTAATCCAAACTTGAAGAGATCTTAGAAAAAATGAGCGGACAAAGAGACACAGGCATTTTAGGTTAGATGGTTTCAGAGTAATTCAGAGTAGGCAAGAAGGCAAAATTTCAGAGTAACTCTTCAAAACAGCATTTTTGTTCTGGAAGTGGAAGAATTATCACTTGTAAAGTTCTTAATTACCAAATTTAGTAGCATTCTCATTCTGGTAGTCAGAGCATACAGTAATAAAATGATTAAGCTGAAAATACTTACTATTTTGTTATCCACTATGTCAACAACTTTGCCGCTGGGGAAGAAGGTATTTGCTATATCTTTAATATTCTGGACCACAGTCTTCAGCTAAAAAGAACAAGGGCTTTTATTGAATAGAAGATCTTGAGCATAAGAATTGCTAGAATACTAACAGACCTCCTTCACATACTTTTAAAAAAACCTATTTTGTGGAAAAAATACATATTTAAAGAAAGTGCTAAATGTGGTGTTCTTGGTGAGAAAACCACCCCCAATTCCCCATTAAAGAGTCACTCTTCAAGGTTTATTCAAATAACTTTCCAGATTAGCTCTGACACGTTCCTCTACCAGAGAAAATGAATTACAGGAAAAAGCTAGCCTCTTCTTCTGCTCCTTTGATCACATTTTAATACTCTGCACGTTTCTATCTTCAAAAATGTTAATTAAAAGCTCTTTGCTTAAGCACTGATGTTCCTGAAGCCAAAAAGACTCAACAAATTTCTTATAAAAGCACATGCTTTCCATTTGCGACATGTGAATGGCCACAAATAGCGTTCCACTCTATGTGATCTAACGCCAAAGTACAGGAGAGATAAAACCTTTCAGAATTTAAGGAGCAACCTGAAACTTCCAACGCCCACTGGCTTAAATGAGACTTTTAAAATAAATATGAAGATGTAAGTAGAATTTGTTTGGCTTTCAGAGTTGAAAGGTCAAAGTCAGCAGGCTTATAGCAAAAGTCCCGGGCCTCTTCTGAGAAATTAAGCATTACTGAATTGAATTTTCAAGGAACCTTCAGAAGAACAGCTAAGTAGTCTGAAATAACAGCTAAGTAGTCTCAAATATGCTCGAGCTTTTTTTAAATTATTTCTGCTGTGTAAACACCAGTGCTGCAACCAGCACTCCTGAAAAGGGCAGGAAGTTCTTCATCTCCCCCTTGCCATTTCATCATCTCACGCAGTGTTTTGGGAGAAGTGGGGATGTGCAGAGGAGAAGGGATGCTGCCTCAGTTTCACTTCCGTTTACTGAGGCTGTCCCTGTGGTGTACTCCTCCCCCTTCATTCTGTATTACTTCATGACTAAAGAGCTTTGATAAATTAAAACCTTCCTTATGCCACACCGGTTTTTATTCCTCCACACCCCAAACATCAGTGCCCCCATACTTGACGCTGCTACATCGAGTGTTGAACAGAAAAAAAGTTTTACTCAAGCAATTATTTTAGTCTAGAATCATATTAGAAAAGTCAACTAAAAATATTATCCCTGTCAGAGAATTTTAGCACAGGTATTCCTTCCCAAACTTTTTTACCAATTAAAAGGCCACGTGCTAGTTTTATACCTGCTAAGCTTCAAAGCAAGCTCTGCATTTCATACCTCTGTCTTTTTGTCGTTCATCAAGTTATCCCATCTTTTGCTGGGAGGTAAATCAAGATTTATGACATATGTGGGTATGTTCCCTTTGAACCTGAAAGACAAGTACCAGAGCTCAAATTTAAAGCTGGCTTTGAAAAAACATTTGATGAAGTAAGTGTTTCCCACCTGTAACCAGCATTTTCTAGATCTGCAACAAGAACAAGTTACCAAACCCCCAAATGTTCAGACTTGCAAATCACTACTTTTCTGTAGTTTGTTAGACAAGTTGAATCAGATCACTTACGTCGGTCCTGAAGGAGGGTATGTTTTACTCCTGCACTCTTCTCCATACTGTAAAGACAGTGAAACATTACTATTTGGCTTCTTTATTAAAACACTTCATTATTCTAGCAGCCTTAGTTTTGAATTAAACCTTTAGGACTAGTCAGCTAATTCAATTCAGAACAATTTGATGATAAAGGAAGTGAAAGTCTTGGGACTTTGGAAAGGGTGCAGAGGAGAATACAAGAGGTAGGGGACAAACAGCAACTTCCCCATGCTGTCTGACAGCCCTTCAGACAACTTGCGTAATGTAGTCCAAGGCAAGCACAAGTTTTTTGATAAATACACAAACCCACTTTACTCAGTGTGAGTCAACAATGAGCACTTCAAAAAGCATGTTCTTTAGACAAGTTCAGAAACCTTAATTCTCAGTGTGGACCAGTTTATTCCTTCATTGAATTCATATTCTCATTTTATAGCGTCATTCATAATTATGCTTAGCTGGGGCAGAGAAAGCACGCTGAACTTTAAGCAAATTACGCAGCCAGAGGAATGAGCTATACGGCACGACTTTTTACTTAGTGTGGAAAAGTGCTGCTGAACTGGTGCTAAATATTATAAGAGGCGCATTTCAGGAACATAACTAAAAATTACTTACCTTCATTCCTGTAAGCAATGCTAGTTACAAATGAAAGTCTGAGAACTATATTTAGGCCTGCTCAAAGTGAATGGAAGGGTGTTTTCCCATCAATTATATAAAGTATGCATATACATACATAAACGTAAGCATATATGTGCCACAATTATAATTGCATGTTTTACCTCGTGAAAGACAAGCAAATGCCTACTAGCCACACTTGCACTTCAAGCCAGTTGACAGCAGAGCAGATTTGGTCCCCGAGCTATCTGAGCAGATCAGTAAGCTCTTAAGAGCACCCTATGTCCCACTGGGAAAAAGGAAAGGTACCCATGCTATTCTGAGAGGCCGTAAAAAGGCTCCCAAAGCACAAGTGTTCAGGAGACAGAACAGAAACAAAAATCTGTAGGGATCTTGTAGGGATCTTCCCACCACTTCCACCACCACCACCACCCCTCAATTTCCAAGATTTACTTGGCTGCACTAATTAGATTACTTTATTAGTGTGTCCTTATAATGCATTCTGGCTCCAGTAAAAACTGAGACAAGATCTCTAGCAGCTACGTATCTGGGACAAACAAGCTAACTAATGTCCATGTTCTCTTTGGGCTAATCACATGAGCGGTTTTTAATGCATTAATCTAGAAAACACAATGACTTGCACAATGCCACGGACTTTAAACACTGGCATGTTTTATTACAACTGGAAACAGGAATTTTAAAGTGGGATTGGTTTCTGTGTGTTATCACATGTTTTCTTTCTGTATTGTTTCCAGTAGCTGGGATGAGATGAATTTTGGTTTTCCTACACAAGAGATGAAGGTATAGGACCAGCAGCTATGCATTTCCTAGAGTTCACTGGGGTGCAGTTATAGCCTTGATATAGCTGGAACAAAAGGTCAAACACAAGAAGCCATTTAATTTTCAAAATGAGGAAGTTTCAAAATAGGGAGGGTCGGGGAGGATATCAGATGACTATTTAGGCAACAAAAGTCACAGGTTTCGTGCAAAGGCAAGCAAATACTTAACAGTATTAATGCAATTTGTCTTGTGAAATTTTCCACCCTTCGATACTACAGTAAATCAGAAAAGGGACATTTTTGCATACACATCCTACTGCAATGGATGCACAGATTTGCACCTTCAGGAAATACGTGCTGTCAAACTATGCTTCTTGACAGATAAAGCCTGTAACAAAAAATTATCCGACATGAATGAAAGTTCAGTTAGTCTGTCAGTATAGCCCATGCGTACGCAGAGGAAATGCTGGCGACCATGCAAACTGATTTCAGAGGACTGTAAAGTGATGCTCCAGGTGCTAAATGTTATGTCACTCCTGATGCTCTCTCCTGAAATTTTAATCTTGTATTTGAAGCTGTTTTTATCTTCCCAGCCCTTTGCAACCTAAGCCACAAAAGAGGTGGGGAAAGCAACAGCTAAAGGAAGAGTTAAGGGACAGATACAGAGAAAATATTCCCTCCTTACATGTCAGTAATTTTAGACTTCTAATCTTTCTATGTATAAAGCAAGCTAAAGAAACCAATAACCCCCAAAACAACTCATACATCTTCCAAAACTGCTAGCAGCGATTGAGATATCTGAAGAAAGCCAAGATTATTACCAGTTTCTTTAGGTAAACTATTATATGCTGGCACATAAGCAGTAATCTAAAAAGATGTCAAGATGATCAGAAAACTAGAAGTGTTTTTGGTTTTGTTTTTTTTTTTTTTACACAAAGTTCTAATGAGGAACAAAATAATTGTTACCTTTTGCAATCAGCTAAAGACTAACTGCAAACTTTTCTGACAAGGTAAAAAGAAGAAAAAGACCCCTGAAGAATTTTCTTACAGCAACAGAAAAACCACCAGGCACTTTCTATCACCAGACTGAAACAAGCAGCTATAAAGTTACTGCTGTGCTCAGCGAGATCCTCCCCTCTGCAGAGTTGTGACACTGGGAGAGGAACAATAAATGCTGCCTGAGAGAAGCAGGAGCAGCCCTCTAGCACAAGAGGATCACCTTGAGTTTCCAACATGACAAGCCAGAGGTGGTCTCCTAGAAAGAGCCAGAAGAAGCTGGTTCCAAACAGGAGGTCATCACTATAAATTTGCTTTTCCAACATGCACTGAACTCCCTAGGAGTGATTAAATGTTATCTTATTTTTTTTTAAGGTCACCTCTACTAGTAGGTTGCATATTTTGGTTATTCAACACACTGCACGTACTTTCAAACCTGCATGTATTTAATGACGAAAAAATGGATGCGTGGCAGCATAGGATCAAAATGCTAGAAGAAAGATAACACAGCGGAGAAGAATGAAAACATGGTATGCGGAAAGATGGAAATAATAAGAAAAAATGGAAGTAGCACAGAAGATTTATATTATGACTGATTGTATGAAGAAAAGGAGAGCAGAACAGGAACCAAATAGCTAGCAAACTGTTGAGATTAATTGCTACCTGGAAAAAACTTCAGTATAGAATATTAATGCATGGTTTAATGACTGTTGAGTAAATATTTTAAAACCTAGCCTGATTTCATTAATATGCAATAGGCTGAACATGGTTTGTCCAGTCTAAAGAATGCCAGCACTTTCTTTATTACCCTCAAAAATATTTTTGAGGTGGACCATCTCTGGCATTCTCCCTTAATAGAGGTTTCTCATCTTCATATTTAGAAATAAATATAAAATGTGAGCTATGAAATATGATTCCATAGTTCAAGGACATGGCATTCAATCTGTTTCAGACAATCTGTTATATCCAGCATCTTTCTGTATATGAACTCTGTTGTCTAACACATTTTTCTCCCTGCTCCTCTCCCCTTACGGGGCGATGCCAATGCAGCACTCTGTCGTGCTGCAGCAGTCCCAACGCTGTTCACCTTTTTGAACAGGGAAGTTAAAGAGTGCTCTTGCACCGCTGAAGAAATGGGGACCAAGCCAATCTGAACTGCAGTTTGGACAAAAGTTTCAGCATGGTTGAGGGAGCCTAACTGAATAAAGGGACTGACAGTCTGCGCCACTGAGATGTAATTCATGGCATTTAGCTTCCATGGTCTTTTTGTTAACGAAAAGAACCCAACTAGCTGTACGTAGGAAGACAACAATCGTCGTTCGTTTTTCAGCAAATGATGCATCCCAGCATCTCAACCGAAAATAAAGTATCCAAGCCTGGTATCTGCCTGCACAGCAGCACAACCTGCAACCTGGGCACCCAGTGGAAATTGCACAAGTGTGAAGATGTACCAAGTGCAATAAAATGCAAAATCAATCTCGAATGAAAGACTTGGCTGATAGCTGGCACCTTCTCCGCCAGTCTGTACCACACAAAGCTTTTGGCTAAAATTCTGAAGGTGTTTTAAGCTGGAGCCGGCTTATAGCATTGGGAAGCTGCTCTTTGCAGGGAGGATAGGATTGGATGCACGGAAGAGAAAAGGGCCTAATGCTGTGTAGTCAGGATGCTAATGAAACATGGGTCATCCTGATGTCCACAGTCCTCCAAAGCCTTTCCTGCAGTTCTGTCCTCTCCCCAAACCCATACTAATTTTCCTGAAATCAACATAATTTTCTAGGCCAAATCTCAGAGCAAAAAAGAACACAGGAAGCAGTATGTTCCCCCAAAAATTTAAAAATAAATTGCAAAAGAATATTTTGAAATCCAGAGGTATTTAAAAACCTGTCCTCTTCACAGAGGGTGAGGAGATTCAGAAACTGAAGAGAGGAAAGAGTGCTTCGCTGCTTCAGGAGTAAAAAAAATACAGCAGGAAGCAAGAACAGCTGTTCACATGCCCAGATGGAAGCCAGCCTGTTCCAAATACCCTCTCCCCCCACCCCACCTTCACGATTCCACCAAAAGTTAAATACTTTGCCTATTTAGTTAAAACAAACAAACAAACAAACAATGACACCCCAAGCCCACCTGCTCTACACTTCTTCTCCCCTTGTGTGAAGCTACAGCAAACACACTGAGCAGACCCAAAAGCGTAGGCGCTTATAGCAAGCCCTTCTCAGCTCTTCTTTCGAAAACCATCGCTTCGGTGCTAACATTGCAGTATTTACATTACAGACGTATCTGAAACTGAACGCCGGAATGAGCAAGGACTTGTAAAACACACCCGGAGAAAACACCCAGACTCATAACCGCAGCCGCGGCGGCTGCCCAGAGGAGCCATTTAAAAGTCACGAAGTCCGTGAGGGGCAAGCGAGACGCTCCCTTAAATGCACACGCGTGAATTTAAAGGCACGTTTGGGCCTCCTGCGTGGGGAAGAGCGGCAGCGGCCACCTTCCCCTCACAAACTCCCCTCACAACCTCCCCTCACCGCCCCCCTCTCCCCGGCCCGCCGGAGCCCCACCAGCCCCCTCACGTCCCCCCCACCCCGAGAGGGCCGGGGGCAATCCCATCCGCCCCGTCCCTTTCTCTTCACGTCGCCAGACTCACCGGGTCCGGCGCCCAAACGAGCTGCGCCACAACGAACAGCCCGACGGGCGACAGCAGCGCCCGGCCCCAACCCGCCATTCTCCTTCCCGGCTCGGCAAGGCGCTTCCCGGTGTGGCGGCCCCACATGACACCGCCCCGCCTGTCAGAGGAGGGAGGCGGCGGCGGCAGGGCCGGGGCGGCGGCGGCCCTGCCGCCGCCGCCCAGGCCTTCCCGCCGTCAGCCCCGACCCTCCTTTTATTTTTAATAAAGCAGAGGCACCAACTTGCAGTCATACTTCCGAAAAGAGGCAAGTTCCACAGAGGAAAAAACCGAAATCAAATCGCCTCTCCCAAACCCCTGGCACCGGCTTTCACTTCGTGAAGATGGTGATTTTTAATTACTTGAGGCCTTGGGAGATTTTAGGCAGGTTTTATGGTAATGAGAGGTTGTGAGGAAAGCACCTTCTGAAGGAAGGAGTTTTCCCCATTTTGGCTGCTGAAGAGTGCAGGATAAGGGGCGACTGGAGAGACAGTCGCGTGAGAAGAAACACAGGGTGTGAGATCCATCAGTCCCAGCACTTCGCCTGTTATTCACTACTATATGTAAACGGTGTCTTTGTTGTGATAGCAAGTACAAGCCATCAGCAGAATAAGGTGCATACTCCAAACAGCTTATGCTAAAAAGTAGTACTTTTCGTACTGGAGTACTGCGTCCAGCTCTGGAGCCCTCAGCACAAGAAGGACATGGAACTGTTGGAGCGGGTCCAGAGGAGGGCTACTAAAATGATCTGAGGGCTGGAGCACCTCTCCTGTGAGGACAGGCTGAGGGAGCTGGGCTTGTTCAGCCTGGAGAAGTGAAGGCTGCGGGGAGACCTGATTGTGGCCTTTCAGTACCTAAAGGGGGCCTATAGGAAATAGGGGGCCAATCTTTTTAGCCTGGCCGGTTGTGACAGGACAAGGGGTAATGGTTTTAAATTAAACAGATAGGTTTAGACTGGATATAAGGAAGAAATTCTTTACAATGAGGGTGGTAAAACACTGGCACAGGTTGCCCAGAGAGGTAGTGGAGGCCCCATCCCTGAAAACATTCAAGGCCAGGTTGGACGGGGCTCTGAGCAACCTGATCTAGTTAGCGGTGTCCCTGCTCACTGCAGGGGGGTTGGGCTAGATGACCTCTAGGGGTCCCTTCCAACCCAAAACATTCTATGATTCTATGAAAAAGGTACAATTTTAGCGTGAGCAAATGAATGAGGAGCGAGCATGTATACGTTCGCAACAGCCGTTGGAAGCACCGTAAATACTAAACCTTCAAGGACACCCATGTTTTAGCTTGTGTCTTGTGCTTTACACAGTGCCCAAGACGTGTCACGTGTTTTTAGGCACACAGAAAAGCATCAATATGGTCTTTAATATCACGACTTAATTGGCTGTGCAATTAACTCCCTTATAAAATGAACTGGGGGTGGCAAGAAAAAAGAAGGGAAGTTCTTGACAGATGGTTGGTTGGAAAGCTGTATGGCATTGCAGAAATTAAGAAACAGGAAAGGATAAAAGAAATGCGTTGTAAGGTGTAAAAGCCTCATGCAAATGGAGGGCATGCGGCAGCGTGTAGGAAGGAATCGGCTCAGAACATAGCTTAGAATTGCGCAGAGCTTTAGAGACCAAGGCAGAAAAGCATTAAGCACTGGTGGAAGAAGATACAGAACCAATCAGGGGATTTAAGAAATGAGGAAAATTATAGCGTAATGGGAGAAAATTCCGCTTTTCATGGGAATGTCTTTCACAAATAGGAAATTGGACAGTTTCTATAGGCCCCAGCCAATTTTTTTTGGTTGAAAACAAGCACCTGTAAGACAGTAATTCTGTATTTACTTGCAGGTATCTGAATATACTATTATGGTCTATGGTAAGAAATAGCCAGATTAAGTCGGTCCTGTTATGTTCTAAACACCCACAGCCCCTTTTCTTCAGATCTAGTTTCCAGAGCAGTCTATTTTTAGGTGCTTTACTATCTTTAGGACATCTGTGACAGCAGAAAACAACTTTGGAGAACAAAGAACTCTTTCTGAATGCTCTTAGGACAAAGTTATGCCATGGTCACATTACACATTCACAACTTACTTCTTTGAAGCCTCTTTGTACTTTTGGTTTAGTTCTTTCACCAGTAAAGAAATTCTAAGTTTAAGGAATAGTTAACATCCTTCAGTCCATGTGTTTATCTGACTATGGCTATTCTGCTGCGTTCCTATCAGAACACCACATCTCCAGGGTCCACACCAGTAGTTAAAAGTCCTCCATTTTCATGTCTAGGTTTCTTCTGTCAGTTTTCAAAATCCTAAATTGTCAGAAGAAAAAAAAGCTTCTTTAGATGTGCTGTTTACCCGTTAACTGTACTACCTGATAGCCGGTGTCCCTGATAACCTAGTACTTCATGCCTACCCTTCTGCTTTCTCACACTCATCTATCCAGTACTGTATTACCACTCCCCAGATCTGTTCCTCCCTCCAGAAGTAGAAGCTACACAAATTACTTCCCTTTTCTCTCTTTCAGTTAAATGAAAGCTCTTTGCGCTAACACTACTGCCAGGACATAGTATCACCAAGACGACTCCATGAATACCTCCAATGGGAAAATATCCCAATGGACTCCTTCTAGCAACAGTTTAATACACATACTGATCTTTTGTCACACCTTTGACTTCCTTTCCTGGGAATAAAATTCCAGTGAATTCCCCAGACCTCTGCTTCTGTGTTATCTCAGGACACGTTTTTTAGCAAGAATCTGGTGTATCATTAGTCCCAACACAGAGGGCAACCCCATTGCCGCTACAATATCCCTATTCCCTGCAGGGCTGCCAGTCCCTTGTCAAATCCAGTACACTTCCTCTTCTACTTGGGACAGTTTCATTTCATTTGCTCCGACATTTCTTTTTGCTTCACTTCTTCCTAGCTCTGTAACAGACATGCCTATCAGTTCCATTTTTTCCTTTACTATCGCTTATAGCTATTTACAGGACCTATACCTTGCATTCTCCTATTTACATTGATAAATATGAAATGGAAAATTACTCTCCACAGTTAATTCTCAGGCTCTTCTTCAGATTCTGATCTCCTTTCAGCATCCTTTCCTCCAGCATAGCAGATTTCTGCTTCCAGCTGTATCTGTGTTTGAGTAATCAGTTTTGTGAGTTCTACCAGACAGGATTTTATTTAAACAATATATTCTTGAAAGCAAAAAACAGATGCTGTAACATTAGTCTACTTCAATCATCAGCATTCACTTCAGATGCACAGTGATTGTGGATCAACAACACCTGCCATGAACTGCCCAATAAATAATTACTTTGGCCCACAGCCTGCTCCTGGTGGTGCTGCCTCTTTCCCAGTGTTTCTGGGAGTAGTTTTGGCACTAGGCCACTTCCAGGTCCACAATGTTGCAATGGTTGTACATCGAGTTACTTACATTGCTGGAGAGGGACACATAGCATGGTACCTGCAACCAGAACTACTTAGTGAACACTAATGCCCAGCCCTAGACCAAACTGAGGAGCTCGGGAAAAATGAATTACTTTTTTCTGTGATGGCACAGCCCACAGTTATGCTGCGTTTTCATCCAGGAATTCCTCAGACTCTGGCCAGGAACATTTGCCAGCAATCACCTACTGATTTCTAGCTTTTGGCCTTCTTCCTGCAAATTACGTGCTCACGCTCCTGTCAGACCCCCTACGCATGTGCAATGCATCTTTTCCAGCAATGTAAGAACTCAAAATATGGCCTTTACTCACCATGGAAGAGACAGCATAGCCCTCTCTTTTACAAAAATGGGAGTCACAGAGCATATGGACAGACACTGGGAGTCAAAAGCTTCTAAGCTACGTAGACCATCGGTTTCGTCTGCTATTAGTAAAAAGCTAGCCACACGTTACGCTTACGTGGCATGCTCCAATTGAGAGGGTGCCTATTTTTACTTGAGAGCAATCAGGTTATACACAACATTCCCTAGAAAAGCCAGCTCTTCTCCCTCAAGACCACTAAATGCCAGGAAACTTTTTCCTCTGTGCTACATCATTGTCCACTCTGTCTCCCATGGCTTAAGCTATACAGCAAATAGCCTACCCTTGGTCCTTGGTACTTCATATACCTTTCATTTTTCTCAGAGCCAATCCCTTAATACAAGCCAAATATTCAAATGTGATAGTTAAGGTTTAATAACTGGGTTACCGATGTGTGAGGGGTTTTTAATGTAATTCTGGAGTTACTTACAAAATTAGAATAAAAAACTAGTTTTGAAAATTATAGTTTCTTTTTGAAAATGTTTTAATGCAGAGCCTCACTACAAACACTTTGATAATCCAGCGATTGCTTGCTTTGAAAGAATGCGTAGTTAATAGAAACTGATAGGGAACAAAGATAACTTTCAGTCACTCCTGCTATGTGGTAAGTTTAAAGAGTAAACTCAAAGTTTTGAACTAGAAATAAAATCTGGGGAAACTTTAAAATGAAGCTATTGAACTTGACACTGGTAAAAAGGTCAAGCATCTGATGAGTTTACATGGCCATCTGATACTATTATGTTCTGATTAACAGTATTTCCTGAAAACCAATAATCAGATAGATATAGGGGAAAAGACAATTCTCTAGAAGGTAATTTAAGTTCAAAAAAACCAAGGGATCTTTTGTACATCTGAAAACTGAGGGGAAAATAAGTTCTCGTTTTATAATTTCATTTTACTCTTTTTTTTTTTTCATTCAGCATAGACCTTCCATTTATTTAATTTCTCAGTGTTCTGTTCTAACGTCTATCTGCATTAAAATATAAAACCTTATAAAGCAGCTGGAATGATAGGAAGGTCTCCATGGATTTGTCCATATAAGAAAGTTACAAGCACAACTGTGCCCATATAGTTGCACAAACCAGCTCCCCAGAGGGGGCATTTTTATTTCTCATTCAGTATTTCCCTCAACAGAAAAAGCTAAAGTTGGAAGAAAAGGCACTCATTCCAAAATGGATATTCATACAAGGAACTAGTGGGTGTGCCTATTCTTGTAAAATAGGTATTAGATGAATAGTAGGTTTAGCACATATCAAAGAAATAAATTCTACCATACCTTTGAGGGAAAAGCCCTGTGGCAAAAATCTCTGTACTCAGCAGGATAGAGCAGGGTATGGAAAGCTTAAAAATGCCATCCGATAAAGCTCTGGATTTTTGTTTGCTTTTCTAGAAACAAAGGAGTTTCTAAGAATCTCTGTTACATCATGAACGGAGATTTTCTTCTTTTGGTTCAATAAAACCTGTATGGCCTATAGCCATATTGTTTTAAATTATTTGAAAAATAAATGCTTTTAATGCTAACCTCAGCTAGCCTTCCCTAACCAGCTATAGTTTTCATGCTGAAAAGTCAATAGAGGGTTTAAACAATTATGACATCCTGAAATTCTTCATGCTTCTCCCTCAAGACCAACTGCCTATGAAATTAGACCAATACAAATTGCTGTTACTGACAGACTTTATTGGTCTGTTCTTGTTCTCTTTTTAGACACATCATTATCTTGCATGAGCTTACAGTTTTGTACTATGTGTGCAGTTTAAATTGACAGCTAGGAGAAGCTCCATGGAGACAATCCAAATAATTACCATAAAAATCCTCAACATTGTTACCAAGTAAGCTTTATGACGCAGATTACAGAAGCTGTGGAGAGAGTAAGCAATTGTTCTGACTGAGGTAGTTCCTATGTTACTGAAAAGCTTCTTGGTAATCAGAACAGACACAGGCAACCACATTTTATACGAGATACTAGGAATGCATATTATACTATGACCTTAAGAAAAGTCCCTGCTGTTTTATTAAGCAAATTAAAGTCCACGCTGTGAAGAAACCAGCAAGTTTGCAAAATCAGTTTTTCCCTCTTGTAAAATAAGCAGCCTGCTAACACAAGAGAGTCACCCCCTTTTTCTAATGAAGCACCTGCATCTTCATACATAATGGGGTTCTTGGCACTTGTCAACGCTCTTTCCAGCGTATGGATTATACCATTTATCGACCTAACAGTGGGTCTGTTTTGAACATTGTTTTATGAAGCCTGAATATTCTGGCCCAGTCCTCACCTGATGCAGTGTAGACTGGCTCCACAGATGTCCTGCTCAGGATCTGGTACGACATGTTCCAAGACATGCATTTTCAACTATTTCTTCTTGTTCAATACAGTTAAGTATTTCTTAATGGTTCAATGTGTTAAACGTTTTACTTTTGAACTTCATTGTCATTCTCTTCTGCCCTGTCTCTAAATTCAGGTCCCTTTCATCAACCTTGGAAGATACAGTGGGTCAGTTTCTTTCCCATTAAGTAACTATCTCACTATTTCAATAGCATGTAGTTTTAGAGTAAGCTTAATAGTATTTGTTACTGAAAGATTACATTAGTTTGATGTTTAATTATAGCTCTCAGAATATCCTTTAAAAATAACATAATAAAAACATCAGCAAAACACCTTCAATAAAAAACAATTATAAAACACTTTACTCTTCTTCAATTTGATCCTATCATCAAAGATGCAGCAAAAAAAGGACCAGCTGGTTGTCATTTGCAGTATCTATCAGCTTTCACCTTTGCTCTCCTGTATGGAAAGAGTAATGAAACAAGATTTAGATTAAGACCAAATATGATTACATCTCCATGTTTTATCTGCCTCAACGTGTTAAGGAAGCATTGAAAACAGTTTTTCTGAAACTTTGCTTCAAAGCACATATACAAGGATGGACTTCGGATTTGTTAATTAACTCCATTTTCTTAAGGAGCTAGAACTGCAATGTGTAAAGTTAACATTGTCTTTCCCTTCAAATCATCGTGAATTTGTTCTGTCCACTCTGAGGAATGCAATTCAGATTCAGTGTGATTTGAAACTGATTCTCAACCTGTGATGGCCCAGGAGTGTTCTCACATCACTAGCAATTATCATAAATAACCTTCTGCATTCCACCCACTGAATTAAGCAAATACTTATGTTGTATACCAATACAAAATGTTCTAAAAATTCAAAACAGTTTCTATAGTCTTAGCTCAGGGGGAAAAAACAAATTATTCCCACTAGGTAACATGAAGACTGTTCTTAATAAGTGCTATTTCTCTTTAAAACGCAGCTTTCGTCTCTCCAAAGTGTTCTGGTACCATAGGTATTGGAAATATTAAAAATTAGCTTACTTTTTCTGATTAAAAAGATTAATCCCTCAAATCCTCTGTACTAGAAAAACTGAACAACCTAGTTAAAGACTTCCAAAAGAATTCACTTCTGGGTAAATCCAAACCTGCAAACTTCAGCTGAAGAAGTGAAAATTCAGAGCAAAAAAAAAAAAGCCAACCCCAGAACTCAGGCAGAACATTGCCCAGAGAAGAAATGATCAAAACCCCACCCCTTGAAATCTAGCTCTTTTGTACCCCAGGTTTACTGTAATTCCATGTCCCAGTACATTATTTCTTGTACTTTGAAGTACCTGTCAAGCAGCATTTCATGAAAAGTGCCTTCTTTCCTGGCTTTTCTGAGGGCTTTTGTATCTTCTTTGCTTATTTTAAGCTTTTTGTCTTGAAAACTTTGGAATTTCTTTCTGTAGGTGGGGGGAGAAATGTAAAAAGTGTAACTTCCTTAAAGTTTTGTGTTTCAATAAAACAACACCTGTGATAAGAATCTTAACTTTTTAATGCAGTAGACAATTGGCCTAATAAAATCCAGCAAACCATCACAGTATCGAATATCGCACTAAGACTTCTGTAGGTGAAAACTACTCAGGGGGTTTTTTGGTAGTCTAAGTGGGAATGAGCCCCTGCATGATTAGCATAGGTGGTTACAGGTTCTAAGGAGCCCCTTTTTCAACTGCTAGCATGAAAAGTCAGAGAGTGAAAGTGTATTGGGCAGTAGTGGCAAGGTGCTGGTAGCGGGGAAGCTGCAGGGGTGGCCTCTGTGAGAAGAGGCTAGAGGCTGCCTTGTGCTGGACACAGCTGGCTCCACAACAGACCCACCACAGGACACAGCCAAGTCCATCAGCAAAGCTGGTGGCACCTCTGTGAAAACATATTTAAGAAAGGGCAAAATGTCACACAGGCAGCGGAGAAGAGAGGAAAAAAAAAAAGTGCAAAATAGCACTGTGAACATCAAGGGCAGAGAAGAGGGAGGAGGTCCTTCAGGCACTGGAGCAGATACTCCCCTCTAGCCTGTGGAAAGGGCCATGCTGGAGCAGGGGAAAAGTGGGAGAGGGAAGGAGTGGCAGAGAGAAACCACTATGTATTGACCCATCCTGCTTGGGGGAGCAGGTAGAGTAGCCTGGAGAAGGAAAGGTGGTGTTTTCAATTTCTGTCTTTGTTTCTCACTACCCAAATCTAATTTAACGGGCAATAAATTTAATTAATTTTCTACAAGTTGAGTCTGGTTCCACAAGTTGTGACAATAACTGGTACATAATCTGCCTGTCTTTATCTCGATCCATGAGCTTTCTCATCCTATTTTCTTGCCTTGTCCTGCTGAGGGGAAACTGAGTGAAAAGGTTAGGTGGGAGTTTGGCCCTTCCACCAAAGGCAGCCCAAAGAAAAGCAAAAAAAGATACTTGAGCCTGTTAACAGCTCTAAACTACATACACGTAATTGATTTCACACTGTTTAACATTTCCTTTGTCTTCTTGTGGAACATCATCTTTCTTCTTAGCTTCTCTTTCAGCACAAGTACGAATCTAGTCATTGAAAGGAAAAACACCAAAACAAAACAGAAAATGCCTATTTTAAAAAACCCCCACAAGTTACACATTAAAGACTACAATATATGCTTCATAAAAAGTCACCATTACTCTCATTCTGTTAAGTTCACAGCTTTCAAATTGGTTAATTCACAACTGGAGTTGCAACTTCAATAAAAGCAAAAGCTGCCTGAAGTATGGGAAAAATTAAGTGCAATCCTTGATACTACCGTAAGACGATTGCTTTCATCTCAAAGAAGTGCCGTTATAGTTCTTAGTTTCAGCAGGGGTAAAATGCCTTTTCAGGGACTGACTTAAAAATATTATTGCTCTGACTAATAGATACCTATCTCTATCTGGAGGCACACACATATTTGCCACATCCAGATGAAGTCAAGATAGTCTTTTTACATTCTCTTACTTCAGAGGTCTTCCCTTCTGCATCATTCTGGTAAACACTTCTCTGTCCCTGCTTCAGTTGTAATTCACCTCTCCTGTACCAAGCTGTTCAGAATTATTTGGAATATCACATAGACTGTCTGGCCCTGCAACATCTTGCCCTTCCTGTAGCAGTAAAACAGCTTCCTATCTCTACTGGAATTATCTCCATTTACGCAGCCCAGGAGCTCATTTGCCTTTCTTTTGGCCAAATCACTTGACAGCGTATAGAAAATTATTATAACTGTACTAAACAGTAAATTGTAGCACACAGACACCCAGTTGTTTGAATATCTGTGCCAATCCTGTATTAATTGTAGAAGTTATAGATTACCTTAATCATTTCTTCCTCCCCTGCAGTTTTGCTTTTGGCTTCTATGTCTCCCTCTTCATTACATCTAATAAAACGGCTGTTTGCTGCTAGTAATGCCATTTTCTTCTGTAGAAATAGTATCACATACTGTTAGCATAAGGATTACATAAAAACTCTTTGATTCATAACATTTATCCTTTACAATACACCAGAAAACTCTGTAAATGCATTTTATTCTTTTATATATTGACACTTCAATAGCTAGCCAGCAGACCTGCTGGCTCCTTCATTCTTTAGATGCTTGTAGCTGCCAAAACGCAGCAGTTGGGAAAACAGAAGATTAAAAGTTACAATATGGAAGAGATTGCAAAAGGCTTTTACTGCACGGACAAAGAACAACAATAAAGATTAACTCACAATACAGTCAAATGCTAGGAACAGCAAATGAATTATTGCAAGCAGCTTACATCTTGGAAGACAGGTTCCCATTGCTCTCTTGATCCTATTGCATCTGAACGTCCAACAACAAGTCCATCTGAATTTATACCAAGGTATTTGCCATAACCAGACTTCAGAGCAATCCTCAAAGAGAAAATGCAGGAAAACAGTGAAGAATGTTTTTAATTCAAGCAATTCACAATATCCAACACATCACAAACACACTATTAGTAGGCAGTGTATTTCAAGAGACTATTAAAACGTGTATTCACACCAGAAACAAGGATAACAAGAATCAAAACTTGTAACATTTTGTTACAGTAATTACCTCGTATCAGACAACTTTACTGCTGTAAACTGTTCAGGAGGACTAGGGCCTTCATCATCTGAGGAATTAATTTTCCATTAGTTCGGTATGAAGTATTAAACATACAATATCTTAACCTGTTAAGACTGCAGTTTCAAAAAGAATTAAACAATGGTCATTGCAAAATACTATGGGAAGCTGCAATACTTTATTTCTTTAAAAATTACTTTTTTGAATACTCATTCTTAAAAAAAGCAATGCAGGTGTTATTTATGTTCATATATTTAGAGTGCTTAAAACAAGACATAAAATAAAGACAATCCTTGTGTAAAGAATTTCACAATTGAGAATGTTTTGTAGTTCTCCAGATGGCTCTGAAAACTGTAATCTCTTTGTAATGTTATTTTTTCCATAACAAGATGTATCACGGTTCAGCTATGGTAACACAACTCGGTATCCTAAGAGCTACTAGCCTCTCCATTCCTCAAAACCAAAATGAGATAATATTGCCATCATTGCTTTGATCTCACCCTGGAGGTGAAACACACTATCAGAGTTCTGGAACAGTCCTTGTCTGACTGATGGCTCTCAAATTCAGAATAAGAACTAGCTAATTATCCTGCCACGTTAATAGCCCACTTGTGCAGCAACAAAACAAGTACATTAAGATGAGGATGCAGCAATAAGCCTTGAAACTTATCTGCCTTGAGTTTCACTCTTCACTTGACACCATAAAGTTTTTATAGGATTTAATGAAAGTTATACTGCTTTTTATCCAGTAAGTGGTACAGCCTTTAACAGGTGATCATCTCCAAGGCAGTTCAATTTATTGTGCACATAAACCAGGAAGAAACTAGTGAAACTGATTGGTAGTCATTAGGTTTAAGTCATCTGCATGCTATGGCTAGGATTATTGCATTATTTGTAATAAACTACTCTTAGCTGTAAAACTGCTTGCCTTTAATTGATGCTACTTTTACGCTTTTACGCCTTTCATTACTAAAACTGCTTATTTCCAAATTTCCTGAAACAAACCTTTATGTGGTGCTCCAAGCGTAAACAAGCCATTGTCGAGGGCATGGATGTAAGCTCCTTTATCCATTTCTATAGCTATAGTTCCTGTAATTTCACCGAAATTACTGACAGCCCACCAGTTTCCTAAAATACAAAACCATGACAGTTAATAAAGCAATTACAACTTCTGATTACAGTAGTTCAAGAGATGATATTTCTACATCTTCTCTGAGGTTTCAAATTCTAAAGATATAATTGTCATTGCTATCTCAAGATCTTTGTGCATTATTTTATACTACATAGCCAATTTAATGGTGTTGATGCTGAAACAAAGTCCTGCTGTTCTACCCACCCTGCCAACCCTAGCCACAGGCTCCTGCACTTCATCCCTTCTTTGTGTTAACCCACAGAGTGAACTGATTGACTCAGCTGATCCAGCAAAGATACACCTTGCAAGGAAGGTATGTTTTTTTCATCTAGACCAGCCTACTGTGATTTTGGGGTTATATCCAATTATTAGATTCTCCAGAACAACAGAAACAGATAAACTAACAGCATGAGCTGTTAACTAACCATGAGCTAAACTAACCATGAGCTAACTTAACAGCAAACATCTTGCTGTTAAATTAGCTCATGGGAGCTGTAATCCTTAGACTTCAGTTATTCAAGCCAATCTGCATTCGAACACTGATGCCCCATAGAATTCTATCAAAGTTAAAGGGAGCCCTACCCACATGCGTGAAGTAGAAATATGACATTTATAATTTTTAAACAGTCAAATTTTCTCCTGGTACACTGTCTTGCAAATATTTCCTACCTGATTAAGTTAATAACTATTTTTAATTAATCTGATGTCTTTTTTTCAACATGGTAAATGTGGCAAGTCAATCTGCCTTGAGCAGAAATAACCTTCCCCTATCTTTATGCAACATATAGTGCTAGTTGTCTTGTCCTATACAGTCAGGGCTCGCAGATCAATGTATGAATTTTCCAAATCTCTCCCACTTTTTTTTTAAATCTGGCTAAAGTAAAGTATGTAGAATAATTATAACATTTTTCTAGTGTAAGACACAACAGCCCATTTTCTCATGTATCATAATTTAACACAGGAACAAGGATGACTTCCCCTTGTACTGCTTTAGCTTATGCCTATAAACACATAACGAAGAGTGACATTTATCCCATCATGTGCGCTGTGCTACAGGATACATCTGCGTCTCTCACGACTTCGTGTTTCTTTTTTAGCTGTTTTTGTTTGTGAAGTGAACTGTGATCAATCAAGGACATGACAGCACCAAAGGGCAGTCTGTCAAGTTACTGCTCATGACCATACATATGTTGATCCTCCTATTTTATGAAAAAGGAAAAAGTAGTTATATTTTGTTGCTGGTTAATGTTTGTGTCTTCAATTTCAATTAACAGTAGCACATTTATAACGTGAACACATCACAGAGTGAAACAAGTATATCAAAATAAAAACAAACCAACAAAGACTCTTTTCCTTTTGAAAGGATCGAAGGTTTGAGTGAACTAAAGAATGCAGCCAGAAAGTAACTGTGGCAGAGTAAGAACAGAAAGCACAGGTGATCCAAACACTAGTTTTCAAAGTAACAGTACCAGAAGAGGTAAGTAATTTACATAGAAATGCACTCATTAAATAACATTACAGTACTAAACAGTCTCTCCATTGGGAGAAAAAAAAAAATCCAATCTGCTAAGTAGCTTGAGATTACATAAGAACATACTTTAGCTAAAAAGATAAGTGGAAAGACCCTCCCATTGATGTTAGAAGTTCCATTTAGGGCCTAGGAAGATCCCAACACACAAATAACACATTGTAAACTAAGTGTAGTCTCTGCAGAGATTTATAACTATTTCACACAAAGTCCTATAACGATCTCTTCAGCTCCTGCTATCCCCTACAGTTTCCACACTGTCCCATAATTCCTGGAAAGCAGCTCACCAACAATATCAAGTTGCTCTGCTGCATCCTCTTCCCTTTTCCTTTTTTTCTCCTTGTGCTTTTTCTTGCTGCAAAGGGAGAAACAAAGAAATAAGAATGTGCCTCCGACCCAGCCCTTCCACAGCTGGCTCTCTCATACAGCCTCGCTCCTGGGCCCTGCAGGAGTGGGCTGCTGACACTACAGAATCATATAGAACCATAGAATGTTTTGGGTTGGAAGGGACCCCTAGAGGTCATCTAGTCCAACCCCCCTGCAGTGAGCAGGGACACTGCTAACTAGATCAGGTTGCTCAGAGCCCCATCCAACCTGGCCTTGAATGTTTCCAGGGAACCCGTTCCTGTGTTTCACCACCCTCATTGTAAAGAATTTCTTCCTTATATCCAGTCTAAACCTATCTGTTTTAGTTTAAAACCATTACCCCTTGTCCTGTCACAACCGGCCGGGCTAAAAAGATCGACCCCATCTTTCCTATAAGCTCCCTTTAAGTACACCAGCCGGGAGCCAGGGGCTGACAACCCGAATCTCCCTACCCCAGCCAGCGTGCCCAGGCATACCCGGAGGGGAGGAGAGGGACGACCTGGCCCGGCCCCCACCCGGCCTCCGACGCGACCCCAACGCAGCGGAGGGGGAGCCCGGCCGGGCGTTCCCGGCCCCAGACACCGCCGAGCTGACAGCACGGCAGCCGGGGCAGGGAGCCCGGGGGGAGAGGGGGTTGGTGGCGAGCAGCCCGCTCCTCACCCTTTCTCTTTCGCCCCTTTGAGGACGAGCTTGGTGGATTTAACGCAGGAATACTCCGCCATGTCGGGCTACGGCGAGCGCGGAAGGACACGTCCGGATACGCCCCGCCCAACGACGGCAGCCCCGGAGCGCCAACCTCCGGTGCGCCCGCCGCGCGCTACTGCCCGAGTGCGCCCGCTGCTCGCCTGGGCGCTGCGCCAGCGCATGCGCTGTGGGACAGGGGCAGCGCGGCACCGCTGCGCCTCCTCGTCGCCGGTCCTGGACACGGAATTTGAGGGGAAAAATAAAACAAGAAGAGTTTAAAATTGCGTTTAAGAGCGTGTCCCCCGGCACCTTCCCCTTCTAAGTCTGGCTTGGCCTCACTGGCTGCTCTAGCGCTTTGCAGGACTGCAGACCCCGAGGGCTAAGGAGTGAAGAGCCTATAGCTTCCTCTCCAGCATGCAGTAGTAACCTGTTAGTGGGTGTATTTAAAAGTATATCTAATCGACACACAGCAGAGCCCTTGGACCTCTGCCAGGGCAGCAGGCCTTGCCCAAGAGGCGGTGTTGCACCAAGGCCAGGCACCAGGCCATGCTGATGCAGGAACAAAAGCTTCAAGAGAGGCCCATGAAGAAAAGTTGGGGAAATGAAGCTCATAAGTCAGCCCAGTGCACCAAGCTATAGGCAAAATGGGGTTTATGACAATTTTTCCCATCCTGTTAGCCACTTGGTATTCCACAGAGTAAAATCTACCTCAGGCTTTCCCTTAGGGGCATAGCCACCTTTTTCACACACAGTTAATTTTACACCTTCTCAACAGGTACTGCTACTCCTTTGCGGAACGGCCTTACTGGCCTGTGTGTGGTTAGATTCCCAGTTAGAGCACTAATTTGTAATTTGTGTTTAGTCTTCTGGTCTGTTATCTCTACTTCACACTAATAGGAAGGGGTTTTGTGCCCAAAGCGTTGTCTGCTGATTATGTTAGCTGGCCAAATGAAAGATACTGTCCCTATCAAATAGTGTCTTACATCTACGCATACAGAGATGCTTGCATCGGATTGCTTCCTTTTGGTTTCTGATTTCGTTACCTATCTATACTTGCAAGTTCTCAGCACCTCAAAGGTATCTTCTAAAGTAAGAAATGAGAGTCTTATACATGTTTATGTCAAGGCCTTTAAAATCACTGAAATCATCACCAGGTGCATGTGTAATGTCCCAGTGAATGACCCTGGAGTTTGTGGATGACTGCAGGTGTCTTCCACAGGTAATTTGACTGGGTCCAGGATGCTGCCACTTCTCACCAAAATGCTTCCAATCTCTACATGCCTAACATGACTAACCTCATATTTTTCTCTGTGAAGCTGCAGTGGTTACACCTGACATGTAAAATGAAAGCAATAGGAATGGACTTTCAGGAGTTTTTAGCAAGTCCCCCATTTTTGAGCTTTGGGGAGAAGGCAGTTGGGAGGAGGCAGCAAAAGCAATACTTGAATCAAACTGCTGGTGTGTGTAAATTGAGAATACTTTTTTTGTGTTTCTGGCATGCTACTTTGCTGCTAGTGCCTTCATCTCTTGCAGTTTGTCAGTGAAAGCCCGTTGCCTCCTTGATTAGTGTTTGGGAAGTGGGTAACTTGAAGCAGCATGTTGCTGTAGTAGACAGTATGTAACTTTCTTGATATATGTGCTTACCAGTCTCAGGAATTTGCATCTTGCAATCAGTTCTTCCAGTAAAAGCTGAAAAAATAGGCAGTACAGAAAGCTGCAGGCAACGATGGACAGCTTGCTGACCACTCCTCATCTCTGCATGGAGCTGCAGTCAAGGAAGTATTTTGTTACCAAAATCTTGTATCCAGACAGGTTGTGAAGGTCCCACACATCTAACTGTATGTGAAGGACCAGAGAAGACCCAGGTTGATTTCAACCTCACCCTCAAGTACATTCTGTTTTCTGTTCTCACATTTCTAAAGATTATTGCCTGACTTCTTCTAGAAACCTTTGGATACTGTCTTAGAATTTTGCAACCAATAATTCCTTAGTTTGCTTCCTTGGTTTTGGTAGTAGATACAATGGCTTGTTCACTGTTAAAACATTTTAGTCACTATACTCATATATTCTACATTCTCATGTCTCCAGCCCTTTGGAAATTAATTCAAGCTAACCTCAGCATTGAGCAATTCTAGCAAATATAGATATAATTGTATCTGACGCTCACTTTATCATTAAATACTTTTTTTGCTTGTTCTAAACAGATATGCCCATAAGGCAGAAATTTTAGTAAAGGGAATATGAAAACGGAGAGCGCAATTACATAGGAATTAGAAGAAAGCACAGAGGAAATGAGTAAAGCAAAAAGAATGCCTGTCAGCATGCTGATCACTCATCTACCCTTGCATGCTAACTTGCCCTTCAGTGTTTTGGTTATTTTGGGGTTTATTTTGAGTTCTTTTTAGGCTTTGATTTTGTGGAGAGCAAATCTGCAGGGGTTCTTTATTGTTTTCGTAACCCTAACTTTACAACTTTGTGGTGGACCTTGGTTTTTGACTGCTTAAATGTGCAACCTTGGCATTTGCGGGGTATTTATATACTCTAGTCAAAGTGGGCCGGTATACATTGGTACACCATGACCAGCACTTCAAACTAGACAAGCACTGTCCTGAGAGGTAAGATGGGAGAGGAAAAGGTAGTATTTTAGTATGTTATGAAGCCAAGATACCTTGATCACTTTTGGTAAAGAATATAAAGCATTTTGTAAGAGACATAATGGCTTTAAAGTTATTAAGAATTGTCTGAGTTAAATCGTTGTTTTTTTCTTGTTCACATTTAAAAAACAAAAGCAAGTAAAACCAGTTTGTATTTTAAAATATAGAAATTTATATCATATGGTGGAAGTGCATGAGCTTTATATGTTGCTGTTTGTCCACTAGATGTTGCTATAGCCACAAAAATAAATGCAGATCAAGAAATTTGGAAAAAAAAAAAGAATAGTTTTATTTTCATTACAGATCACCCTTACATATCCTGATCATGGAAAGAATTACACGCACACTTACATTTTTGCATTGGGAATAGTCCCAGTGAATTCAATTAAGCAACTCATTCTATCTAAAGTTAAGCGTGTTTATAAGCTTTCTTAGGATGGGGCTATATCAGTTATGTTTGCTATTTTCTTTATTTGCTATTCTGTTTTCCCCACTATGAAGAGAAAGAGGGAAAGACAGAAGGACAGAGACCATGCATTTCTAATTTTAAAAGAAATCTAGATTTTTTTTTTCAGGCTCCCATAATGTAAATATGTCTTCTTGTTAATGAATGTAATTTTATTTAAAATTCACATAGTTTAGCTTTCTCCTTTAATTTAGTGTCTCCAGAACAAACAGGCATCGCTACAGTATATACAAAGGCAGTAAAACCTTTTCCCTCAGGGCGAAGCGATGCCGTCAATCAGAAAACTGTATCTAATATGGTACCACTTTAGAAAAGCTATTTAAACTCTAATTTGCTAGTTAGTATTTTTGAAATTAAAACATTTCCAAAATGTGCTGGCTATGATTGTTTAAAAAAATATAACAGTTCTTTTTCTTTATGGCAATGGAAATAAATAGAGCTTTTGTGTTTGCAAATGTAGAAAACAAATCACTTTTTTAATGACTGGATTTTTCTGCCAGCTTGGAATTTGCCGCATGTGCATTTTATTTTGAATCCCTAAAGAGTGAAATCATTTGCCGTCTCTCATGCAGATGGGGCAGATTGGCTGAGGTGTCATTTGCAAAATGTGCACTTTCATCATTCATGTTTGAAGGGGATCATTACAAACAATGTTTCCTATAGACGCTCTGGGCTGATGGAAGTGGAGGGCTGAGCGTCTGTCGGTATAGCCTAGTGATAAGAGCCTGGACCAAAACTTGGATGCTTTGGAGTTTTCTCCTGTCTTGTTTATTTATGTCAGGAAATATAAAAGTACCTTCCCAAACCAGAGAAACTTGAATTAGCTCTCTCGATAGCAGGGTTGACAGATAGTTTATATGCTTTTTTTAAATTTTGCTTTCATTTATAAGTATGGGACCCTTGTGAAATATCTAAGCTGCTGACTGATGTAACAGCCAAGATGGATATAGTTTTGTTTACTCATTTACAGGAGGAGTGAAATCTGATGTGAGTTAGAACCAGAGCAACTATATTTTAATTTTTCCCCAGTGGGACAAAGTATATACTGGAATGTTGCGGCGGTTTCTCATAATGTTCAGCAGCAGTTGTGTGAGAGTGTTGAAGCATCCCCAGGACATGGCGGTGCATACCACAGTGACATGACAGATGTAAATAAAAAGCTAATTCGATTCTTGGCATTTTTAATACTGCATGCTGAAAATGCTTTTATTATAACTTCTGCATTTAAAATGTGACCTGAAATTACTTTTTTTTTAAAAACTCGAAATGTTAGTGTTAGATCTTTAGCACAGGTAAGTAAATATTCTCAAAATGGCATTTCTACTACTCAGCTTATGATATAGTAGTTAAGAGTATTTGGAAAATAGGAAGGGTCTGGGGGGGATGGAGCCCCAGCTCTAACGTCACCAGTCCTCAACATCCCTGGTTCAGAGACCCTGTGCTGGTTGTGGCTTCTCAGCTGCTTCTGCGTTGCCTGATCACTCCCTCCCTTTCCTCTGCTGTCCCAGTGTAAAGTTATCATGGCAAAGTTTTTGCAGCTGCTCAGACCTTCTCAATATCTGCTTCTCCAGACATGGAGGCCCTGCTCTACAGTTTGCCAATGTGGGACAGAGTGCTTACCAAAATCCCTTTCTGCTGGATACTGAGGGAATGTAAAAGAGAAATGAAAAGTGCTTGCGTACAATGGTCTCATGCAGCCTCCAGCTCTGTGTGGTGTTTACTTGGGCTCAGGCCTTCTGGTTTCTGCTTGTCATCCCAAATGCCTTATTATGCATACTTCTTCAAATTCTGTTATTCTTTCCCATAAATTGCTCTGATTTTTATCCTGATGTACTAAGGAAACTTTTGTATATGTATGAACACGTTTGTCTGTCTGTCTATTAGTTTGTGCTTCTTTATCAATATTTTTTTTTAACTGGCCAGTTTTGTTCCAATTTTATAGATAGGTGGAGGTCACAACAATAATTGAACTCTGGTGAGTTCTGAAACTGTTTTTAGGGAAGTAGGAAAAAGACTTACAACTTCTCTGATGGAGGGAAGGGTTGCAATATGAACTCCCATCTTACTAGAGACGGGAGAGAAACCCTCAAGCAGGATGGAGTCTTTGAGGAAAAACTAGTAAATCATAGGACACTAATGAGTGAAAAATCAAACTGCATTATTCCCAGTGCTTAAGAAGCAACTTGTTGCTATATACTGTAATTTCAGTTTTTATGGGATGGAAATTTAATTCTGTAAGTTGAGTGTATTTGATGTTTTTTGATGTTTCCTGTTGAATAGCTAGCACGTTTGATGAAAGTGTAGTTGAAAACCCCTTCCCTTATTCACTGGTACTGTATGGCAAATGCAGACTCAACTATAAATTAAACACGACAGGATTTTTGTGGGAAGTTACCTGCTATGTGCTATGTGTTCATATGCAGACTTTTCCCTCTTTGGGACACACTTTTTTCTTGTCTCCAGTGAGCCTCGTTTCCCTTGTTATATGTGGTTGAGTTTGTTTAATACTCATTAGGAAAGCCACAGGATCCATGGGGAAAGATTTGCCATTTCATGTATTTGTAGTACTGTTGTGGTTGTTCTTTGTTAGCCTATAATCAAGTTTAATGTAAATACAGTTTCTAACTAGTGCTGTTTTTTTAATTGAGTGTTTAAAAAAAAAGAAGTTTCTTCCTTTTTGTATTTATTCTGTGACTTAATAAGAAATAAACAGGTGGTTTTGCATGGTCTAGGAAGAGCGTACTCACTTTCACAGCATTCCTTCTTAGAAGTGGCTTACAGAGGGTAAGCTCCCCGCTTTGCCCCCTGGCAAAAGTATGTGACTTCCCTTTGGGCTATATATTTTTCTTATTCCATGTCCTCTGAGACTACATGGGTGTCCTTTAAAATTTCAATGGAGATACAAATTGGCAAGACTTCAAAGGAGAATGAATTCGCGGCAGGGTGTTCATTTTCAGTGCTGTTGTCCTCCTGGCCATAAAACTGTACACTTTTTCTTTGTAAATTATGTTTCCTCTCCCCCAGGATTGCCATATAATTTCTTTCTGCATTTTTTTTTTCTAACAGGACTGAAGCATTTACCCGCTATGATTGTTTTCATTGCCCATTTGAATTTGAAGAGCTATTCTAAGTGATTTTCCTCTCTTATCCTCCATAGCTCCCAATTCTGTGTAATTTGTCCTGAATGCAGATGCTCTTCCACAAAAAGGCAATTTTTACTAATGCAGTGGCAGTGAATGTCTTTTAAAAAATGCTTTTGTATGGACTTAACAATTGTGGAGGTGGAAGGGAGACTTGTAGACTATTGCATATAGAAAAGGCATAGTCTAGGCAAAGCTAGAAAAAGCTTTTTGCTCGGGAGGGAATTCTGAGCTGTTCATTATCCCTGTCCACTCAGTTCCTTGTAAGTGTGTAAAATATAAGTGACGGTGGTTCCACTTGTGGTTTGGTTTTGGATTTTTTTTTCCCCTTCTTGGGCCAAATACAAAAGAGAAATACACTTAACTCCTGCTCATTTGTGAGGGCCTGACTCAGACTGTCCTATTTGCTTTTTAATCCAGAAAGCCTCCAAATTATGACAGTATTTATTAGATTTTGAAGCAGATAAAGAGACGGAAGGTAAACGTAGAACTTCCTGATCTTTACCTTAATCAGGACTATCATCAGTATCTCGCTGTACTTTTGTTTTTAATTTTGCCCATCGTATATCTAGGGAGCCTGGTTCGTCCAGCTTTTTTTTTATGCTTTCTAAAAGCAGCACAAGCAGAACAAAACAGGTTCTGAGTTTACAGTCATCTCCTTCTTGACATTAGGAAATAAAGTTTCTAACCCATAGCACAGTATACGGAAATGCTTTTGAAATATGGCAGCCAGAGATGGCAGCAGTCACTATCTTAATGCAGCTTGACTTTTTTTTTAAAAGATTCAGTAACCTGGATGAATGAATGATGTCAGATTTTTATCTTCCACTGAAAAAATACAATGCAATCCAGAATTTCTGTCCCTCGTGGTTATAAGATGAGACATAAAACCTGATTGTAAGGGTTTAAAAATTTAAAAGGCAGAACAAAAGAAGACCACATCTATTGTTTTTTAAAGTACTGCTTTTAAAGCCAATGTTGTGAATTTTTTAGCCTGACTAATGATTGCTGAGCACTTTGAGTTGGCAACATCTGTTGACTTGTGTCCTGTCACAGCAGGTAAGTGAGTAGGAGTTGAAACTGCTGATCTTCCTATATTCTGATCCTGAGAGAAAAGGAGAGGGAACATTTCAGTATGCATCACCTGCTTTCAGGCTGTTTTCCCCACAACATATCCTTCAGTGTACATCAGTGCTTTTCTTAAGAGTCTAGGTGCAGCACAAAATATTTTTTCCGAGTTAAGCTTTATTTTGCTGAAGGGGTCTCTCCTGCTTCTGAAAATCCCAAGTCTAATTTGCCAAAGATAAAAATAGTCTTTTTGCTGTCACAGCTTCATGAAACTATGTTGTGACAGGGCATGATCTGCTTTAGATCTTAAAAGGTGAAGTCTGTAAGACTGACTAAGGTGTTTCAGTGCATCCCAAAGTACTGTCTGGCTGGAGCAGAGTCCTATGGAATAATCCAGGCAGAGTTTCTGGCATGTGCAGTAGATGGGGTGTAATTTATACAGTTAACTTCTTAATGAAGCACTGAGCCATATCAGTACTATTCTTTGGCCTGTTTGTGGGGGTAGAGTCCCTAAGGATGTGTGTGAAGGTCTGCTGTAACCGGTCCAGAGCACTAGACCTGAAATTCTCCCAGACCTGCTTCAGGTATTTAGTCCTGTGGTGGGTAGGGATCCATCTTGTATCTGGTTACATCAGGCTTCAGGGGAATAATTCAGCATTGGTAAGGTCTATTGTTGCTGTTGTCTTTGTTGCAGATGACCAAGATCCAGCTCAGGTTTCATCACTGCCTGAGGCGTCCAGAATTGCCATATCTAGCAGGTACAAAATGTCTAGCTCTGCTAGATCTGTGAATGGGACATGCATTTTTGTCCAGTATCTAGTGGAAAGCCACGAACAGTCTAGTTAAATACCGTATTGCCCAGGGCCTCAGCAGTAGGAATGGGCAATCTGTGGCTCTAGGGTCAGATATGTAGGCTATGCGCACCATAGCCATGCACCTCATTTTCCCCTGGTTGAGCAAGGCAAACAAGTCTGTCCCAGGGAGTGCAGAGGGCCCTTTGCTCAGGGACAGGGGTGTGAGAGGATGGCAATTGCAGCTGGCTGAAATTAGAGTGAAAAAAGAAAAGAACAATGGTTCCTTTTTTTTTTCCCCTCAAATGGCATGAAATTCAGGGAACACAGTCATGTTTAAGTAGAGTGGGTTTTTTAGTGTAGAAATAATGTTGGTAGTCTTGTGGTGTGAGGCAAGAAGTGAGCTCTGCAAGCCAGGCCACTCTTAACAGTCCTTCAGTGCTCCTCTGCTGCACTGGGGCATTAAAAAAGAGGATATTTATGCATGGGTCAGGCTTCTTCTCAGGGGCTGACAGAGTGTGTAGAGCAGTTGGTAGCAGGGTATAATAGTCAAGGTTCACAACCACATAATATTTTCAAATATTGTTTGAAACACTATTCATGGTAGTTTACTGCAGCAGTCTGGAAAGCTTCAGTGTCAGTTCAGACTTACTGTACTCCTATGTCATGCTTGGGTTATGGCCTGAGACAGATTACTCACAGGAAGAGAACAAACATAAACACTGACCATATTGTGATCTGACTGTTAAAGGCAATGAGAAACAAAAGCACCCTGTGGAATCAACAGGAATCCAAGGCAATACAGTTATTAAAAATCAAGGGTTTGTAACAGTGTAAGACCCAGCTTACCTGTACCAACGCATGCAAATAGAACATCTGTCCACCAAATGACAGTGACGGGTCTACAAAGGGAAAAATGGAGAGCTGTCAGGCTCCTGGATGCTGTGTGAACCCCCCTTCCTTGCTTTACCTAGAGACTATCTCACCCCTCTGACCTGAAGGTGTTGGGTCTTTTCTCCCTCTGCCTCTTGGGGTGTGGGTGCTGATAAGAGACACTAAGAATATTTGCGGGTGCCACCTCTTGTTTACTCTTCTGTACGTGGAGGCATGTGACAAGACTCCCCTGACTTGGTGCCAGCAATGTGTATTTTTGAAAGAACATCTGAAAAGCAGTTATGGCTTCAAATGTGATGCTAGATGGGGAAGCAGTCATCCATTTGACCCGTTCTGTCTCTATAGCAGGTAGATACATATTAAGACTGGATGTTAAATCTACATTGTCCGTGTTGATCCTGGGTTTGTCTGTGTGCGATTTACTGCCGTGACTACAACTTCCAACAGGCTGACTGCTTGAGTGTTTACCAGATTTTGCACCTTACTCTGCTCTCCTCTGAAGTTGGTGAACTTCAGAATAAATGAAGTTTAAGCCTTTGTGCCAGTGATACCTTCAAAGAGGGGCATATCATTGTGGGAGCGTGACTCAGGTGAAAGACATCTGGAGGTGATGTGGTTTCCTAAAGGTTACCTGTGGGTCCCTTGCTAGTGGAAAGAGGAGCAGCTGGAGGTAGCTGATTTTTCAAATGCCTTTTTTGATGTTGGTGACAGAGTGCTCATTTTGTCTGGATGCACAGTACTGTTTTATGCCTCCACAAAGTATTTCCCTGCAGAGAGGCTAGGGAATAATCCTGGCTGCATTGATGACATGGTTTTGGCTGCTGCTGTGGTTGTGGTCTGCTCTTGGTATGAGAAATGCAATGTAGCCATTCTCTCGGGCGATGTCTGAAGGGTCAGGTCCTTGGAGTCTCCTTGTGGTCTTCCTCCTCCCGAAGGGTGGTAAGATTCCCTATGCAGGCTGCATGCTGTATGGTGCCTTCATTCATCCCTGAAACATAATCAACCCACAGAAGTTTTGCCTTTTATCTCTTCCCATCTCCCATAAAAGAGCTACAGACATCTCTCTCTTATTTTTGAATGTTAATTCGGCGTGGCTTTTAAATGTGTTACAATCCTGAGAACTGAATCAAGTAGTTTCCTCAATTGTGTGCCAGTTTTTGGAGACTATGACGTGACCAGCTGGCTTGGAGACAGATCCCCGGTGATGGGATTATGCAGTGCCTCAGGCTATTGTCTCATAACTGTTAAATGGTATTCTGAGTTTCTTTTTGAGAGGTTATGTACTTTGCATGTACCATAGGATGTGACAGACAGGTGGGGTGGGAACAGTGTCGAAGTGAACCCACACCCAGCTCCATCTTATGGGGAAGATATTGGCAGACTTTAAATGCTGATGTGGGTGAGCAGGTGGGGAACGTAGTCATGAGAATACTAATGAAGGTGTATTTATGGGACTGTTCAGGTTCCAGTGAAATACTGGCAATTTAACTAGAACATTACATGAATAGGATTCATCCCTTTAGTCATACCAGTAAAAATGACATGGATCTTGAGGCGAAAACTTTCAACCTAAAATAGAAACAAGGAAAAGGACAGTATGTGATTGGGTTAGTGTTGCTCATCTTTATGAGTTGCAGCCAGCAGCAGAGAAGTCCTCATGTAGGTTTGCATTTTCTTTTACTTAAAGAGGAGTTGTAAAGGCAAAGAAGTGTTTCCTGAAATGTTTTGAAAGTTCATGCAGCAGACTCGTTTGCCTACTGTGTAGCTAACTTTCTAGCTCTATAATTTTATGCATCACATCATGATTAAACAGGATAATGCAGACCTATGGATCCGCCCTATTTGTCTTTTCCTTTATTTCATTGGCTGCACAGAAGGGGTATGTATTCTGGAAAGTTCACATCGAAAACCTGTTCTGTGGCCTAGTTGGAGCCCAGCTCTCTGGTAAGCGCTCAGTATTTTGCCACAGGTGGTGCATGCAGCTGACAGTGGGCTGATTGGTTTGTAGTTCCTAGCATCTTCCGTTACTTCCCTTAGAAGGCCAATAATGGCATTATTCTGTTTTTTCAGTGCTGTGCAAGGCAGAAAAACAAATGCTGAATCAATAAAATAATCCATGGTTTAACTTCTCTAAGGCAAAAAAAAGCCATTTAAAACTATAAATTATTTATTTTTCTTAAAGCATTTCAGTGGAATCATCTTTTTGTGTTTTACTTGAAATATAATTTGGATCCTCTTTATGTGAAATGCTTTATTTGAAGCTTTTTTCAGACTGTTAAATTAATAGATTAGTTTTAGTAGTGAGCCAGTTGGAGTTAATCAATTGAGAACAACTGTACAGAGGTTCTCTAAGCTAGGCTGGATTTGAAGGGTTTAATTTTAATCATAGTCTGAGAGCTACAGCTGCTTCATGTTTGTTTAGTAATAGAGTTGATGAGCAGCTAATTTGAAAGGAAAGCTCAGGCACAGGTGTGAAATTCCTCACGAGTATAAGAGAACTGGCCCTGAGTGTAGGGAGATGGTGCTGAACATATTGCTCTACAGTAAACCAAAGAGGGTTTTTTAAAAATATTTCTGAACTAGCACACTTGACATAAACCCCTTGACCCAAATATCCTTCACCTTTTTATCATACCACTTAAGTGTTCATCCAACATGTCAGAGATCAAGATTTGATACCCCTGCTCTGCCTGGTTTTGAACCCGTATCCCTTGATTCCAGGATTTGAGGCCTGGTAACAACAGTGCTCTGAGTAGGGCTTTCATTTTTTCCATATGATGCTATTACAGTTTGCCTAGAAAAATTAATATCAGTTTGATTTGATGAGCACCGGTTACTACTGCTATTCTATATACAGAGTCTTGGCTCACAGATGAGAGCATGGACTTTAACGACCATCTCCTTAATATTATGTGGGCATACAGGCTACTGACTTGTGGAAGCCGAGGAGGTAACGTATCATTTGCTCTGTTCCCTGTGCTACAAGGTTGGTAAGCTCTGGCAGAGGTAGCTGTGGCAGATGAAGGGGCTGCTGCTCACAGATACTGCTGTTGGTGTTGACCACTTCTGCAATTAGGCCTCGGGTGCTGTCCATGGGGCAGGATTCCCTAGGAAGGCAGGATGTGTGTAGTCAGGTGTTGTAACGCAATTGCTATTGCAATGTGGGAGTCCTTTGTGCAGCCAGTCCCAAAACTCCAATTTAGAGCAAGCTAACATGGAGGAAAGAGCTGGATGAGATTCAAGAAAATGTCAAGACCAGTTTAAAATAGTCGTAGCAGATTTTGACCAGGGAATATATATAAAAAAACAGAGCTGGTTCTCTAGTTCTGAAGCCTAGGGACAAACTCATGTAGGTAAAGTATTCTCCAAATCCACACAGAAAGCAGGAAAATACTTTAAAACCTTAGTTATTTTAATGACTTAATTTTCTTGATAAGATTATAAGCAGAAATACTGTGCATTGCATTTCTAGTACGAATTTCCATGTGCTCCAAAAAGATTGGCCCAATCTTGGAGGTTCAAAATAATCACCAGACTGTGTGGATAATAAATCAGTTCTCTGGCTTCTTTGAATTAATTAAAAAATGAAATTCTTAAAATACTTTGTTATTAGTGAGGAATATTACTGGCATTTATGTTAGGTAATTAGACGTGGGTATCCATCTTATTACAGATGGTATGCAACATACACATATTTTGAGACTATGCAAGTCAGTAACAAGGTGAGGAAGTGATGCAAAAAATCTTGATTTTAGTCTTCTGTTGAAGTACTCAGATTCACTGCAGAGTCCTGCAAATCCTTCTGGAGTTCACTGGAGATTAATACTAACCGTATTTGAGATGAAGATGAATGAGGAGAGAGACATACTTTTTCAATTATAGGAACCTGAATTGCTGCTGCTAATTGATTTGGTTAAAAAATACTTGCCTGCTCTGTAAGAGCAACTTCTGTGATTTGAAATAGCATGTTTAGCTACTTTTCTAGCTGTGGGTTAACAAGGTGAATCATGGATTCCACCGTGCCTTCATATTTTCCAACACTGATAGAAGAGGGAAAAAAAAAAAAATTTTTTTTTCCTGCTCTCTTGATATTTCTGGTTGTTATGATTATTGTGCTGGCACAGAATTGATTACATTTCACAGAATTTCCTTCATTTTACAGAAATGGAGAAACTGATTTTGCTGACATTTTGGTTTCACAATGCCTGCCTTTTTTAGAAAAAACTACTGTGTTGTGGAAGTCATTGGATGCAGTAGTAAGAATAACATCCTGTGCCTGGAAGGCATTGTGAGCCACCGGAATCAATCCAAGAACCTTATCAAGTACAAGTAAACAATAAAATGAAACCCATTCATCTGAACCGGCAGTACAAATGTACGGTATGAGGAGCGCTCACTTAACCCTGTCAAAGCCAGCACAGCAATTGGAGGAAGTTTTGGGTTTCTTTCCTCCCAGTTTCTCTAGTATTCTGTACGATGCTAGGCTTGAGGGGAGGGAATTAGTGTGTGCATTTGTGTATCTCTGTGCACAGACCCACATGTAGGTGAACATACAAACCGTCCTCTGTTTCAAATAGAAAAATCAAAACTTTGTTTTTAATTAAGGCTTAAAGAACTAATGCACCAACACGAAAAAAAAATGGTTGTTTTTCATATGATTTCCAGCTACCAGTATAAAATCAAAGAAGTCTTTAATGCTGTCTTAAATAACCCTGTCTGTATGACTTGCTTTACAATGAGAAAGGCTAGATAAAGCCTGTGTATTTTTGAAAGAATATCTGAAAAGCAGCTATGGCTTCAAATGTGATGCTAGATTGAGAAGCAGCCATCCATTTAATCAGTTCTGCTCTCTCTCGCAGATAGATACATATTAAGACTGGATATCAAATTTACAATGTCTTTGTTGATCCTGGGTTTGTCTGTATCGGACTTACTGCTGTGACTACAACTTCTAACAGGTTGACTGCTTGAGTATTTACTTGCATTTGCACCTCACTCTGTTCTCCTCTGTTGCTGAACTTGAGAGTAAATTAAGTTAGTTTGGATATGACTTGCAGTGACTGCTTTTACAAAGCTCCAAACATACTGATAGGTTTTTTAGATGCCGCACAGATGCTTTTCACTGTGCTGTTGGTAGAGTAGCTGTTTGGCTAGAGACTCTAGTGTCTGGAAATTTTTTTAGCTATGACTAATAGTAGTAAACATCATTAATAAAAGTGACTTTTATAGTATCTTTTATTAGTACTTTCATCCCAGGATGTTTTTGCTGCCCGATGGCACTGAAACAATAAGACATTGTGTTGTTATTTTCATTGAGTAAGAGGGCATTGTGGTCCTGGGCAACCTGCTGTAGCTGGCCCTGCTTGAACATGGGGGCTGGATTCAAGGGGCTGGATCTCAAGAGACCCCTTCTGACCTAAACAATTCTGTGACTATAAAACAGGAAGTCACAGAAAGTAACTATGGATTAAATTATCATTAGTAAGTTTAGTTTAAATTAATTGGAAGAATAATAGTGGATTTTTAAATTTCAAACAGAAAATACGCAGTACATTCAGCTACAGAATCATAGAATCATTTGAGTTGGAAAAGACCTTTAAGATCATTGAGTCCAACCATTAACCTGACACTGCCAAGTCCACCACTAAACCATGTCCCTAAGCACCACATCTACACGTCTTTTAAATACCTCCAGGGATGTGGACTCAACCACTTCCCGGGGCAGTATGTTGAGCTTGCCAACCCTTTCATTGAAGAAATTTTTCCTAGTATCCAATCTAAACTTCCCCTGGCACAACTTGAGGTCGTTTCGTCTTGTCCTATCTCTTGTTACTTGGGAGAAAAGACCAACACCCACATCAGTACAACCTCCTTTCAGGTAGTTGTAGAGAGCGGTAAGGTCTCCCCTCAGCCTCCTTTTCTCCAAGCTAAACAACCCCAGAGCTCAGGAACTTGAATATGGAGAATGCTTTTAAATTGCTAAATGTATTGGGAAAATTTATCCCAAGTGAGAGGAAAAAACTTAGACTTTAGCTGGGTGAATAAGCATGTTGGAGAGAATTAAGAAATTAAGGGGAAGAAGATGGAAGTCTTACACGGGTAAAGATAAACAATACTGTAGGTCTAGCACCCCAGAACTAACCACATGTTTTCTCAACAAAAATAATGTCATTGAGGTGAGAGGGATAATGGAAAGAGAGCATGTAAATTGCAGTAACTGTAAACAGACTAGAAAGTCAAGTACACTCAAGTGGGACTGATGAGATAATTTCCATCTTGGAATTCTCAGAACTGTTGTAGCTTCAGTAGCAAATATTTTAAACAAAGCAAAGAGGTGTTCCAGAGGCCAGCAGAGTTAAAAATGAAGAAGTACTTGAGAAGCAGGCAAAAGTAAAAATGCAGGTCAGTAAAACTGTCCACAGTTGTCTTCAAGCCTACAGACAGAAATGCAATTTAAAGACGTGGATTAAAATGGGATTAAAATGCTACAGTGGTTTTTGAAAGGTAGGTTGCACAAAATTAATGTTACTACTTTATTTGATTTGGTACTAGATTTTCTAAATGAAGGTGATGTATCAGATCTCATCTATTTGGATTTCATTACAGAACTTGACATAGTAACATCTAATAAATGATGACTTAAATTAGTGATGGAAGTGGTTAACTTGAGAAGTGTTGCTAATACAAGAAAAAAGAAAGGAAAAAAAAAAGAGAAATTCCTAGTCTACAATCAAAATATATCCAGGAAAGATAGGAAAGGGTGAATATCGCTGCAGGGTTCCTGAAGAGGCCTTACCTGAAACTATGTGCAGTTCTGGTCACTCGTATTCAATAAAGAGAAAATGAAAATTGAACAAGTGCAAAGAATTCCTATTAGAATAATGAGGAAAGTGGAGGACATAAAAGAAAAACGTGAAAGGGCTTGGCTTGTTTAGCTTGGCAAAATGAAGGCTGAAAGGGGGATTTTATAGTTTTCTATGAATATATCAGGTGGTAAGCAGAAAAGAAGATTTATATAAGGTAAAGTTATGATGAGAATAGGTGGTGATAAGGTGGACAGTAATAAATGTAAGTGTAAATTAGAAGAACAACTAGCTGCTTTTAGGATGGAATTTGGCAGGTTTCTAAACTGCATTCCTGGGTGGGACACCCATGGTATCAAGTGAATGAACTTAGTGACCCTGGGTAAGTCTTCCCCATTTGTGTTCACATATATGATTCTGATGAGAATTCTGACAGATAAATATCTGATTTTGCTTTCCAAATCAGTACCAGAAGACAGGTAGGCTGTTGGGCATTACAGATGTGTTCTGTCATTTTCACAGTTTAATCAGCAATACAGTTTTGATCTGGTAACATCAACATGTATGATTTTGAATATGCTGCAACATTTGACTTCTTCAGAAAGCAACATAGGTATAGCAGAAATTTAATTGTCCCAGCTCTAGTAGTTATTATTTTAAATGACATATCTTACTGTGTCATAAATTTTGAATAGACAGTGGAAAGATGCAAAGAGATTTTCTGGTTTTGTTCCTTGGTTATAACCAAGTCATAAACACTTGGAAGGGGGATTTGGTACAAATAAAACACCTTCTAAAATTTTTAATGCAGATGAGAAAAATAGTATATATCCATAGATCATCTGCATTCAGTTACAGAAATTACTTAAAGATTTGGATGAAATTTCAGATGCTCACTATTTTATCCCCTGAAAGTAAGCAGAAAATGTAACAAACGTGTTTGATGATGATGCAGCTGTGTGTAGCATATGTATAATTATAGGTAGAGCTACATGGGAAAGGTGTTTCTCAAATTATATAAATCAAGGTAAATGCCAAATATGTTCTAAGTAGGAATTATCTAATGAATGGAAGACTATGGTGTGTCTAAGAAATATGCAGCAAGTACCATTTTGGGGGTTAATCTGTATTGCTAATAGGAAAAGGAGGATCCATGATGGTGAAGCGTACCAAGAATCCCAGTCTGTAAAAGTACTTCAGGACCTGTGGCAGGTTGACCTTGGGTGACTGCCAGATGCCCACTCCACCTGGAGTGATGGAAAGAAAATATAAGATGGAAAAGCTCGTGGGTTGAGAAAAAGACAGGGAGATCTCTTACCCATTACTATCATGGGCAAAACAGACTGGGAGAAAGTTAATTTAATTTATTGCCAATTAAAAATAGAGCAGGAAGGTAAGAAAAACAAAACTAATAATATGTTTCCCCTGCCCCCTCTCCTTGCCACGTTCAACTTCACTCCTTCATTTCTGCCTCTTCTACCTCCTCCCCACCTCAAGCAATGCAGAGGGATGGAAAATTGGGGGGTTGCAGTCAATCCAAGATAGTTTGTCTCTGCCTCTCCTTCCTCCTCACACTTTTCCTTCCTATGGGCTGCAGTCCTTTAGGAAGAGGTTGCTCCAGGCTGAGTCCCTCACAGGCCACAGTTCCTGCCAGGAGCCTGCTCCAGAGTGGGTTCTCTGTGGGCTGCAGCTTCATTCAGGGCACATCTACCTGTGGGGTTCCACAGGCTGCAGTGTGGTCCTTCATGGACCATAGGGCCACCTGCTTCACTGTGTCTTGGGGGGAATTTTTCCGGTTCACAGGCTGCTGGGCAATCTCTGCTCTGGCACCTGGAACACCTTCTTTCCCTCCTTCTCTGCTGACCTTGGTGTCTACAGGATTTTTTCTCACTCTTCTGTCTCATAACTAATGTGCAATGTTTTTTATCCTTTCTTAAATATATTATTGCAGAGGTGCCCCCAGCTTGGCTGATGTCCTCAGCTGTGTCCTGCGGTGGATTCGGTTTGGAGCTGGCTCTGTCCACAACAGGGGAAGCTCCTGGTTTGTTTTCACAGAGGCCACCCCTTACCATGTAAAACCAATACAGGAACACCTCCTAAGGCCTCTGACACCTGAAATAAAACCAAAGCAACTTGGAATAATATCTTGAAACCCCAATCAAACAAAATAGATAACTGAAGTATGTAAGTGTCCTCTCTAGAGGTCCCTGAATTTTGTTGATGCCACCAATGTGAAACCAAGAATTAAAATAATTAAGCTGTTAATATGGTCCTCTGTCTTAAACTTTGCCTCTCATTCCTAGTTTCTATATTGGCAATGAACCTACAGTACCTGCACTTGGGAATGTTATGGTAGAAAAGAATCTGGCACAAATTGAAGTTGTCCCATTAACATCAAAGTAGATATGCTGCTTTACAGTAGCTCTAGAAAAGGGTGTTAAAAAGGCAATACACTGGATTACTGAACATTGTTAGAGAAGTAAGAAAATTAAATACTTTCCCTGGTCCTTATTTCTATGAACAGTTTTTTGCATTAATCAGTCTCCATTCTTTTCTTTCCTGGCAGAAAGTACAGGTGATTTTTGTTTGTTTGTTTGTACACTAGAGGAGTTGTGATGAGCTATTTTATGGAACACTGTCAGAAACTGCTTCACAATTTGTAGTCTCTCTAAGTCTGGGATCTTCTTTCTCTGGTGCTGTTAAGAGTGTGTGGCACTTAGACATATAGCAATAGTAATAAGATGAAGGACTTCAGTTCTCTTAATTTGAAAGCTATTACTTTGCAAATGAAGTTCCATTCTCCTGGTAACTTCTTTTGTACATGGGGAACAGCTGAGACCACTGCAAGTATGCACACAAACACAGTATGTAATACGTATTTTCCTAAACATATTGCAGATTGAAAGAAATTTTATTTTCATATTTTTGGTAATACACGTTTTGAAGACAGTTGGTATTAGAAGGCACTTAAAACTAATACAGGCAGTGAGGATTTCACACTGTCATTTAGATAAGCTCTCCTTGGTAAGTCAGTTATTGTGAGTCCTAACAGTTTGAAACACATGGCTTTGGTCTCTTATCTACTTTAAGTAAACTCTAGTTTAAAAATTGCTTTGCATGCAGCAATGCTAAGTATACAAACTCTGAGTTAAAGGGAATAGTGATATTCTCAGGAGGACTACCCCTAAAAGCTCTTCAAGCTCTCTGCTGTCTTATGACACATCTGTTTTTTCAGTCATGGGAATAAACTGAAATGTTTGGGCAACAGTTTATTTTTCAGAATGATTTGTGAACCTGAACTATAGAGTTCAAGTATCATTTTTATCTTTCAGGCTTTTCTTGTACTTAGGTAACAAACCAACAAAAATCACTAGTTACTTTTCTCTCTGACCTTCAGGTGAAATAACTGACAACATACATAGATAAATTAATAGGCTTTTAAGAGATGTTTTAAAGCATTATTTTGCAGATATTTTTTCCCCTAACAAGTCAGTTTTCTGCAAGTTGACTGGTTGAGACAGGTATTTCCTTTGCTTTTTTATCAAGGTAGGTGGAAGTGATTAGAGCAAATTCTGTCATCAATTTCTAGTATTCTGCTTTTATCTTTAGTCTCTTAATAGGTTGGTCGTGTCAGCACACACTCTAGGTCAGCCCTTGATCTCTTCAGGCAGCCGTAGGCCACCCATGTGCTCAGAGAGATGACGTGAGGTAGAAAGGGTTTTTGAGGCTGACACAGCATTTCTAACTCTTACCATGTCTGGTATTTTTCCTAAATTTCCAGCTTTAGGAGTCATTACAGTCTGAGCTTTAATGTTAAGTGAAACTTCTAGTCCCAGGAAGGAAAATTAATGTTAGCTTTTTTTTTTTTTAAAAAAATGTAATTGACTTCTCTGGAAGCTGATCCCAAGTTAATTCCGTGTGTTGAGACTACTGCTGACCATATCAGAGGACCACAGTCCTCTCTGATAGCTGGGACACACCTTTTCAAAGGTAGAGAATTTGCCATGTCTTCTGTCTAAAACTGTAGCTCTCCAGAGAAGAAAGGGCTTCTGTAGCACTCCAGGGGACTCCTGGGGGAAGGAAAGAAGAAGAAAAAAAAAAGTGTGTATATATAAAAAAAAATACATATATAATACAGTGGTTTCATACTTTTTCAAATATATTCAAAAAATGATTGCAGGGAGTTAGAAATATCTGAAAAATACTAGTTTTAGAACTGTTTTCAGCATGGAAAACTTAGAGCATCTGGGAACAGATTGGGCATTGACTTACATTGATGATTGTAGAATGCACATCACTGTTGCAGCTAAAATGTGCAAGTGGAGTTCACATGTCGCCATTTGGGTTAGCAAAGGCATGGATCTGTGTGAGTGAGTTACTAAGGAACCTGATATTTGTTTGCTCCTTTTTGGTGCAAAGTTTGCAGTTTTGCCTAAAAGTTGGGGAAATACTTGTGAGATATAATATAGAAATAGCTTAAAATCTGGTAAGATTAAAAAGGAAGTTTCAGAATTTGGAATAGTTTTTTTATCATTTTAGATCCCAGTTTTACAGAGCCATGTGTGCATACACATGTACACACGTATTTCTACTGTACCAGGAAAATGACACTGATGATGCTAATGCCATCAGATGTTTTAAGTGCCCTCAGACAGGATAGCTCCATGACATCCATGCATGTTCCTTTTTGGCAAATATTTCTGCAGTTGTCATTACCAGGCTGATGTACCTGATGACAATTAGAAGAAGAGGCAAAGTACTGTTTACCTTAATCTATAGGTATTTATAACTTATTCCATGTTATTTTACCTTCTTCAGCTTAGTGATCTTGAAATGTAGGTGTGATTGTGAAGAGAAATGCATATGAATTACTTAGTGAGCTAACTTTGGAAATATATCTTATGCCTGCACTGGAGATTTGAAGTAAACAAGCGTTATGGCTTTTTGGAGCATGTTGGGAGTAAACCAGAATTGATTAAAACAGTTATGCAGAAGGGGCAGAAATAGTAAGGAGGATAAGAGAGAAGAATCATAATTTGTTCAATTGCTTTGAAAGTTCCATGTGTGTACTATAAAAAGAATATTTGAGAGTTCCTGGGCAATTCTCAACAAATCTATACGATTTTAGAGTTGACTTGCCAGCAGAGAGATCTTGCAGCTACTCAGCAGTGCACGAGTGGGTTTTGTCACTCCAAGGAAGGGGCTCGGCACTGTACTGCCTCATCTGTAGAAGCAAGAGAAAAGGAGCTTGGGTGGAAACTGACTTGGGTGTTCAAATTTAGAATTTGAATGACATTATTAAAAAAATCAAACCCTTTAAAGTGGTTTTAATCAAAGCACTGTATTTCATTTAGCCTGAAACAATTATCTTTCAGATTTTCAGTTGAATAAATTTTTGCATTTAAAAAAAAAATCCATTCAGATTCAGGAGCGATGATAAAGCTGACATCCTCAAAAGCTTGAGAGAATGGGAAAGCCATTTCACACCATATCTCTAGTAACTGAAATAGTTGTTTTCACTTTTAAGAAGAGAAAATAGAATTTTTCTAGTATCGCTGGCAAAGAATTCAAGCTTTTGGGAAAGTTCTATCTCACCTCTTGTGTTAGGAGGTACCTTGTGGAACTTAACAGAAAAGTGATGGGAGTTTGGCTCCTGATTATGGTGGAAGGTGAGAAGGCTTGAACGAAGCTTGTAATTTCAGAACAGAAGTTCCTTCAGTTTTGGAGGTAAGAAGATAAATTAATGGGAGTTTGGATATAGTAACTGAGAGTAGTTCATGACAAATAGGATGCTATACACCCTATAGAGAAACATGTAGACACAAGAACAGTTAAAGATAGGGATTACTGTTACGAATAGATTGACCTGGACATTAAGGTTGGAAAGAAATGTAGCTAGAAATGATGGAATGTGGAAAATGAAGCTACTGCAGCTAAGAAGTATAAAAACACAGGGTATGATTTGTGAAATTCCAGTGCTTTGGTCCCATGCAAGAAAAACTAGAAATAGAGATGTGCTTTGCAGCTGTACATACTGTCACATGATGATTCTTGAGCAGGAGTCCTGGACTAGGCAAGGTGCATTATTTGCATTTGTTGCGATTTTTTTCTTCAGTGGGCACTAAATCTCGAATACAAATTGAGAAAACTTTGTTATGTTGGAATATTGCTGAAATTAATTAAAGACCAGAAGAGAAAATGTTAGAAAAGAATGGAAAGGGGGCTTGTGCAAAAGACTTTTCTTTGAAATTGCATTTACAGTAAAAATCCTGCAGCTCAGTATTCTGCAGCTGACTGCTCCAGCTTTACTTTTCTGTTAACCTACGGGTAACTTCTGTCAGAAAATTAAATGGGAAGAATGAGTGTTTAGAAATAAGTCAATTTTAATGATTGAATGTTTGTACTCATCAGAAGTTAAGTAAATAGACCATCCATTTCCAAGTCAGTCTTTTGGGGACTTGCATTTAGGTAAACATTAGTTAGGTTATTGTTATTAATAGTTGAAAGCCAACACTGTACAAAGTGCTTTAGCAAAAAGGACAAAAAAGTTTTTTGAAATGCTTACTGTGTAGTTAGACAGTATATAGAGTGAGAGGATGAATGAGTTACATTGAGAAGCATTGTAAATGAATTGAGCAGATATTGCTTTAGAATTTTATGATTTACTTTAGATTTTTATGTATTTTTTAGTGTTGGTGGCTTTCATTTGTCTGCTGGTTCAGTCTTAACTTTCTTCTGCTCTAGAGTGCTATGAGGTGCAGAAAAGAGGGCAGGTGTTTATGTGAGCCTGTGAAAGATAAATACAAAGGAATAGGTTTTATTTGTTGGGGTTATTTTTCATAACTTTCATCTAGTTGCAGCCCACTTTGTCAAATATACATAAATTTGCTACGCTTCAGCACTCCTGGACCAATTTCAGGAAATCTGTTATAGGAGGCGATTTAAACAAATGGAGACAAGCAAGCCACAGTAAACATGATATAGATTCAGCTTCTCTTCCGAGTTCCTGATTTACAGCCAGTACTAGCCAATACTTAGGTGATAAAGTGAGGAAGGTTCAGTCTTTAATAAAAGTGATCCAGGACTCTGGATGGAAGGAGATTTCCTTTAAAGACTAAATATTTCAGTTCAGAGCTAATTCTTGCAATGAATCTGTGAAATTGTCTCTTGCTGATTTCTATTTGATAAGGATTTCTCTTTTGGCAATGAATCATCCTCAGAACAACCTTCTTCTGGTGCTCTAGCTATCCTTGGGAGTACAGTTAGAGCTTCTAAAATAAACAAATGTGGAATTTCTAAATCTTTGGTTACTTAAACGCTGGCACTTTATTTTCTGCCAGGGATTTGGACAGTCCCATAGCATATGTAACAGTAGCATCCCTGTCAGAATTAAACATTGCCAACATTTGCTTATGATGGCAATCCCAGCTGTGTGCTTTCAAAATGGAGCACACTGTGGGCCAAATCCTGCTTGCTTTGTTTAATGATCAGCTCTGGGCCAACACACAGGAATTGATAAAAGGCTTTTCAGAGTTAGACACATGAACTGCTGCATCTTGATCACCAAGCTACAATTCTGCTACTGGGGCCTGTATCAACTCATCTTTGGATGTGACTGATGTGAGTCAGGCACAAAAGGGCCTGGAAAATACACTGTCACCACTCATTCAGTAACAAGTATTCTAAACTGTTTGAGTAATACAAACAGGGTTTTGTCCATTGTTTACTTTTGTGGAATGATTTGTGTTAATTGATGTTAAAATCTCCCAAGGGTACATAATTAAGCCATTTGAGGAAGCTGCATAGGCGATACAATAGGCCACAGGAGGGCTGTGGACTCTGTGCTTCCACAGCTGAGCGTCTCTGAAAACAAGCAAGAAAAGGGGCGATATTTTGTAAGTGTAGGCACACAGACAAGCTGTCAATGATTGTAGCTTGAAGCTTGAGTAAAGCAACTTTACTTTGTCACTAGATCAGCTGTATACCACCGATCTCGGGGTACGACTGCATTAATAATGGACAGATATTGTGTAGCTTCCGTCGCCCACTTTATGTTTGAACAGCAATTTATCCTGTGGTAATTAGAGAACAAGCAGTACCCACGTAAAGGGTAATAGTATGGATCACAGCCTGGTAACAACGAGCTCTGTGAAGGCCTTCTCCCCTTTATCCCAAGTGCTCCACGCCTCCTTTTGGCACATTGAAGTATTTCTGCTACTTAAGCTTTGTGCAAAGTGGACTGAGCTTCATCCCCTGTGATCAGCAAAAGGCTATTCAGCCTATCCAAATCTTTCAAAGATCACTTAAAAAGCAGCACTTGAGAAACCAAGCTAAAGTAGTGATTACTTCCGATTTATTCATTGTCAGAGCAGCCTACTGCTACGCCCTGTCATTTTTTTTCTTGGACATAATTTGCTACTTGACTCAGGAAGCAAACAGACAAGCTCTCCCATTTAGCTTGAGGCACTGCTTTTAGATGCATAGTACAGCAATGTGCCTGTGCCTGTAAGCACATGCATATATCCCCATCCTGTAAATATGTACAGGGGATGGTTTGATACAAAGTCTTCATTAGTTTAAGATTGCACATGGGAAACATGGAGGGGGAGACAGTTTCATTTATTTATTTAACCAGAGCAAAAGGGTTCTTTTCTTTGGCTAGTGTAACTCCTTTCCAAACTGTGCTTGACTTAGAGAAGAAAAAGCTGCAGAGATAGCGAAATGGAAAAGGGGAAAATGCAGGATGAAATCTGCTCCTTGCATTATGACTAGAATGGCATATTTCAGTTGGAAGGGTCCTACAACAATCTAGTCCAACTGCCTGAACCACTTCAGGGATGATGAAAAGTTAAAGCACATTGTTAAGGGCATTGTCCAAATGCGTGTTAAACACTGTCAGGCTTCGGGCATTAACCACCTCTCTAGGAAGCCTGTTCCAGTGTTTGACCCACTCTCTTGGTAAAGAAATATTTTCTAACATATGTTAGGAATACAAGATGTTCCTTCCTAACATATGAAGATGTGTTTCCAATAGGAAGGTAGAGGGAGACAATGACTAGATACGCAGTAGTTTTATACTGGTTTTTTTTATAGAAGTGGAAGTTGTCAGGGAAGCTCGTGTGACTGCTGCTTCCAAGTGGAACCCTTGGAGAGCTTTGTGTTCTGTGCACACCTGAATAAAGTTATAGTTTAAATGAGCATAAGCTAGCGTGTGGAGAGGAGGTGAAGCAATCAGTATAATGGTATTTATCACACTGAAAACGTGTCTGAATAATTTTCCAAGAAATAAGAAATATTAAGAACACTGCAACATCAAAATCCTGTGCTTGTGTTCACCTGAAGAACTTTGGGTTTATTTTTTTTTCCTGTGAAAATTTTCTTCAAACAAATTCTGAGGTGAAAAAAAGACTGGAAGGGAGGTCTGTTCACATAATCCCCAAGCATCTTTGCTGAAAGGCTTCTGGGAGGAAAGTGTGTTGAGGTTAGTATTGAAATAGGAGCTGATAGATGGCTCTAGTGCTCCAATTGTAAAAAAAGCAAGATGGAGAAAGTTCTGAGTAATAATGTGTGTGTGTATTACATATACCATATATGCACATACAATTACACTTAATAATTAGAGAAATATTTTTCTATTAAAACACTTGTTAAAAAATTACACTGCTACTGGGATATTTGTACTTCTAGCATAGCATGTTTCAACATTCATATGTATAGAAACTAGTTGTATATATATGACTTTCTGTTGAGATGTGTTTTCTATACTTGTGAGGCGCTGTGACATTCCCAGGTAAAGAGTACCCTCTTACAGGGATAAGAGCTTTCTCAGCCACGCATGTATTTTAGCAGGGTGGTGATGTATGTGAAATAAGTAGGCCGTGCCATGGCAATGAAGCTTGTTTCCTTTATTTGTACAAGTCCTTAAGAGTTCAGCCCTGCTCGTGCTAGCTATATTACATTCTTTTATGTTTCCCCTGGATTGGGAGTGTTTTGAAACTTAATGAATTCTTGCAAATGTTAGGAATGCTATATATAAAATCCTCAAAACATTTCAGGTTTTGGTGGGTTCATGTATCCTTTTTTCATATTAATGAATATTTAGACTTTTTTTTTTTTTGGTGTCAAATCCAATGTCACCATTGACACTAGATTTTCTGAATCTACATCAATAGTCGAGGCTTGAAAAATGGGAGTGAAGATCGCCTATTTATGTACAGGTCCAATGTGAGGGAAAGCTGCTTAAATGTCACAGCGACCTTGTAACTTTGACCATAACTTAAAGCTTCATCCTTTTTCATACTGAGAAAGCTGGTTAGTTCCTATTTACCTGGGCTGTAGAGAAACTGACTTAAGTAATTGTTTTTGAGATACTTTTTTTTTTCTCTAAAGTGATGATTAGATAATGAAATTCATTTTAGTTTGCTCTGTAGATGGCACATATGAGAATGATAATGGGAATCTCCGTGGTGAGCAATGTGTGTTATAAGTAGAGAAATTTGGTGGTAAAAATGCAGTGATGTAGTAGATAAAAATGTAACACAGGATCTACTTTCAATGGTAAATGGGATTTTTGCAGAAGAAAAAATCCAAGAAAAACTTTTATTTCCCTGTAGTATTCCTAGTTTTCAAAGCAGTTGAACTTTACCCTTGGTTTCTTAGCTCCTCCCTGACTGATTTGTATTGTGTCCCATGTTTTGTTACTCTTCTCAGCTGTTTCCCACTACTTTATGGGTGCATAAGCTTTTTATTGTTCACTTCCCCATTCTGAGTCTTCAGTCCATCTAACCAGGCACAGAGGCAGTATTCCTGTTACACTCAACAATTCAGTGTTCATCTTTATTTTTGCTTTATAGTCAGTTTTTGTATGTGGTGAATATGCCAACAATCACACAGCTTCACAAGCCCCTCTGATCTTTAGAACTGGCAGGGTAATGCCACTAGGAATCAAAGCAATCTGTCTTTAAACTACAGAGTTTAGTTTTATATGTCAGGGACACTTAAACATGTCTCTTTACTGCTTTTTCTTCCTCAGAACAATGCAAACATCTAGATTTCTCATCTGTGGTACTTTAAACAAGTCCAAAGCTGTTATCTGACAACCCTTTTTGACAAGACCAATTGTTCCCACAGTTCTAATCTCTCCTTGTTTTCCTTTGGCAAAAGATAATTTCAGCAGGGAAAGGCATTTATTTACTTTTTCCTTTTTTCTCTTCTCTTCTGCCCCTTTCCATTTTGCAGAACTTTTCCTTACCCCGTGTTTTTCTCTTCTGTTTGTCTCAAACCACAGGTAGGTCTGGGAGTAGAAGTAGAATGGAATGTTCTCATTTCTGTTGAAGATTAAGACTTGGATTTGGATGGGAGCTGATAAAAATGGGTTCAGTGAAATTTTTGGTAACAAGTTCGGTAGCTGATGTGCAGAGATTATCCTATACCCTGTGCTGCACAGATGGGCTGTAGCTTTCTCTACAGTGATACTAATTTGTTGAGGATTGGAGACAAATTTATTATGAAAACATCTGTATGGATAACATGCAAATGCAAAATAGATTCTAAGACTGAAATAGTGAAGAAAGTTTCAGATTCAGGTTAACCTTCCGTTCTGTGTATTGATGTGCACACACTATGTACAATATTCTTGTAACTGTACTTTTGATAACTGTGGTTAATCTTATTTCCCCAGCAAGTATTTTGAGGTAGTTATCAGCAGCTGTAAGTGCCTGCTTGCTCTCTTCCCTGACAAGTATCAGAGCAACATAAACCAGAAAGCAGTAGCTGCTTTTGGCATTAGATCTGTATTGGCGGCAGCTCATCCAGTAATGCCAGGAAATGATTTAAGAAGGATGTTCAGCAGCTCAGTATCTAATTTCACTCTGAGTGCTCCCATATCAACACATAACCGGTGTAGATCCATAAGTAGAGGCAGAGATGACAAACAGATGTTTGGTGAGGAAAATAACAGCTCAACCAGATGAAATAAAACCACAGGGAGCATAGGTAGTATAGTGTCACTGTGAAGCTACTGCACCATCTTTTCACCTTTGCACTGGATCAGTGTGAGTTTGGTTCCAGCTAGCATGTTGCTCAGCATGGGTGGGTGTTTTGGCTCAGTGCTGGATGGCGAGGCTGTCAAAGGTCTGGCTGTCTACTCCCACTGCATCAGTAGCGTTCTTTTGTAGTTTGCCCAGCATCTGTTGTCAGCACTATACCTGGTTGCAGGTGCTCTGACTTCTTCCTCCTCCTTCTCCCGTGAATAAATACTGATGCCTGGTATTGTAATGTGCTCAGGCAGACAGAGAAAAGCTTTTCTCATACAGAGATAAGCTGGATCCACTAGCATTTCTTCGCTGTCTTATAGTCTAACTACAGTTGCAGTAAGTTATGTGCCATCTTGGAGCTCAGAATCTCTAAACCCTTTGCCATCAGTGTAGTTTTTAAGAGACAGCAACTTAAAATGAGAGAATACATGTCTGCCTTCTCAGTTATGATGAAAATAACTTTACAATATTAATTGAACCACCAAATGTTTACATACAGGATGCAGAAAATAATAATAAGATATACGCAGAAGGTTGCAGGAAAGACATTAGTTAGGTGTTATGATGTCTGCGCTCAAAACTGATCTCCGAGATGAGTTTTGAAATGCTTTTTTTTTTTCTTTAAGGCAGATGACAATGTTCTTTTCCATGGGAGAGACTACTTCATTGTGCTTCTTTTTTCTGTTCTTCTGTGGTGACAGATGCACACAAATATCTATGTTTTGCCTTTTGGCCTTTACGTAATGAAAGATAGATTTATTTTTTTATATATATATATACACACACACACGCACACACACACATACACATATATATAAACATATATATATAAAAAAATAATATAACAAATGATAAATTTATTTGGTAGCTTTCTACAACATCTTCTAAATTTCCAAACAAAGGAAATGGTAGAGTGATGTAGAAACACTCAGTTCTGTTCACCTACAACAAGCTTTGTCCTCCACAGGATGCTGGGAGGATCTTTGAAGTCCTGGGAAAGATTATCATGCCAACAGCAGAAAGAGAATGGTATTAACCTCCTGCAGAGATGTAATTCTTTAGGTACTAATGTATTGCTTTTGTATTATAATGCAAGTAACAGTGCAGAAGGTCTGTCCTTTTGTAAGAGCTATTTTAAGGTTTTCAGCTATTACAGTCAGATAAGACCTACTATAAACAATCTTACCTATGTCTTGAAAAATAAGCCTCTTTCTACAGAAACTACTTATTAATAAATGCATGCTATGTAGTCCTCTCCCCTATAGTTTGTGAAAATTTGAAACACTAGAGGCTGATGGAGTAGAGCGGAGGGTCTAGTGCCCACAGTTGAAACAACAGATGAAGGAACATCTTGCTTTTTGAGCAGGAGGCAATTGGAAATTCCATGTACATACATTTTGGACTTGGCCTGACAAGCCATGCTGTAACTGTGGAGTGATGTCTTAGTGAGGCTACTTGCTAGTTCACTGACCCATGTCCTGTTCATCAAACATGATGCTTAAATGATTGTCTAGATGAGGATTGTTAATGAGCTGCTGGGAGCTTGGCATTATTAACAAAGGAGGAGTAAGTGCTGCTGATTGTTGACCCAATTGTAGTTGTAATAGCTAATTAATATTTTAAAAATGCTATGGTCTTGGATTTGCCTTATGCCAAAAAACCAGTTAGCCAGGAAAAGTACTGTTTATGTCTGATACCAAGCGCAAAAAAAGGAGAAAGGCCAGATTGATGCTGTCTGAATCTTCCAGTAGTTTATATGCAATTTAATAGTTGCAAGGTTTCTTCTGTAAACAGCAATTCTAAGATAAGTAAAATATGGTAATATTTAAGTACAACAAGAGCTAAAAATTTGTGGAAATGCATATCAAAGGCTGTTAATATACATAATACTTTCCAGCAAAAGGCACATGGGGAGTTACTGATACAAGGACAGGGTCACGATTCAAGGTTCTCAGTAGAAGCTTAGGACAAAGGATTTTCTGAGAATTAATGTGTATTCTGAAATTGAGTGCCTTTGTGTCCTGGGACAAAAGTAGTTTCATAAAACTCTCCAAATACAGGTCTTACTGAACAGATGCATGGAAGAGGATTCAGTACTTTATACAATGTCTTGAACAATTTTTTTTTTTATGGGAATCATAAGGATGGATACTTCTTCGATGATCTTTCTGCGTCTTCTGCTTTTGTCTCTCTTTTTTTGTTAATCCTCCCCCCCCTCCCGCCCCCAGTATGGGTATTGCCCCATAACTTTTTTCTTCATTCCTTCTTTGCAATTCCACCATCTTTCATCTTGATTGTCATTTTCCAGGGGAGGGTCTACTTCTATCCATTCCTCTGCCTTTTACCATTCTTAATAATAATAATAACAATAATAATAATATGGGGGGGGGTGTTGGCAGATACACGTTGGAACTTGTAGTGTATAAGATAGTAAGCTCACACCTTGTTCCCTCTACTGCCTTACGTAGATTGTGTGTTATGTATAGTATCTCTGTAATATGTCTAGAAAGAATACATGGCAGATGACTGGGATGTATTCTTAACTATCTACTCAGTCTTTTACTATATGTATGTTTGCAAACATTGGATGGTAGAAACTGTGAGAGAAATCTTTGCTCCTCTCAATACCGAGCGACAATGACTAGCAGAGAATTAATTAAACCTGGCTAAGGCTGTGTTAATTACCACTGACTCCTCTCAAAAGAACAGCTAAAATCTTCATGCTCACATTGCTAGGAATTGGACTCTTTGTTCCATTCTTATCAATACTATTATTATTATGGTCTCTTGTGTTGCTATGAGTGTTACCTCAAACACCACCAAGGATGTGCTAAGTAAGGAAATAAACTAATTTTGGAAATATGAATTTGGATGCTTTAAGAGAGTTGCTAATGCTCCATAAAGCTTGTAGTAATGCAGTATATTTGTACACAATTTTGGGGTGCATAAGATTTGGCAGATCTTTTCATTATTTTTAGGAACATGTTCAGATACCACAGTACATTAGTATATAATGTAGACAAAAAATGTATCTTCAGTTAAATATTAAAAGATGTTGTACTTTTAAAGACAACAAAGATTTGTTGCACTCACTAGAATGATCTTCATCACTGGTACTGAAAGAATGGCGTGTTTGTGGTGATTATTTCTCTTTCTCCTGTGGTGGTTTGCAGTGGGTCTGTAAAAGTTCTTCTCTCTCCAAAAAGCATGATTAAGGTTGTAAACTAACCTGTGAGAGAAGCTGAAAAACATACTTTTTCCATGATTTCCATGTTGTGAATGCTTCTAACCTCAACTTTCATGGACGCTTCTCAGTTTACATCTGGACCTGCACAGCTGTACAAATTAGTCTAACTTGATTTAATTAAGCTATGTATGTGAACGGGGCTTTCCACCAGCATCATATATACCTCTTACAGTATGCTATTGTCACAGATGTACTAAAAATGGCAGGAACATGATGGAGTCACATCAATCAAATCTGATATTAATATTCTCTATTTTTAGAAGTACATAAGTGTGTGATTTTGCAAACTAGCATGTTCATTCCTGTGTTAACCTAACCACTGCTGCCATAGGAATACTGTCATGATTTAATGCCAGTATATGTGACCCTGTGCTAAGCCAGAGGGACATACCTACACCCAACGCCCACTGGTAGTTGCTCTGCTCTGCAATTCAACTCTGTAATTCAGTAACATTTAAAAAACAACTAAATAGTTACCACATGGTAGAAAATTAGCAATGGGGGACTCAAGTTTTTGTGCAGTATTAAATCTGCACATGGAAAAAGTTAAATATCATCCTCAATGCTATCCATGTGTTTAGTCACATTGAATGAAATGCTTATAAAGCATGACATTATTTAATTTTTGTAACGTTTCCCACATCCAGTAAAATTTATTGCAGTTGCTTTGAAAAGCTTTGTGCAGGTGCCTTTTGAGCTGAGCTCACTCAGGTCAGAACATCATACACACTATGTGCAGTTAGTCACTGGATACATAGTATGGTATTTAAGTAATCCCATAGTAAATTGATTTTTAGTAATCCAATAGTTTGGTGGGATTGCGTGTATATAATTCACATGCAGAAATATTGAAATATAATCTTCAAAAAAGTGTGACATGAGAATTTACCATGGTGAAGAGTCTTTTGACATTGTGCAAGGGGGTCTGTGGTTCTCTGTAAGAGTGGTCCCATTTCCTTATTTCTTTTCTCATCTCATAGTCCAGGGAAATAACTTCAGGAATACCAACATCTGCACAGGAAGGGTACTAGACATTTGCTGATCTGGGTTCAGCCCTATACTGATAAGTGGTGGTACTGATACCTCAGGGATATTCGTATTAGAAGTCAAGAGGGAATCACTTTTTCTCTGTTGGTTTTGAGAATGTAGTTGAACTTTCCTTTTCTCTCAATTAAAACTATTTGGTAAATTGAAGTAGCATAGTAATTTGCTGAGTATCCAGGGCTGGGATGGCTTATTAAATTGAATCTTGAAATGTTTCATAGAATCATAGAATCACCTCGGTTGGAAAAGACCTTTAAGATCATCGAGTCCAACCGTTAACCTAGCACTGCCATCTCACCACTAAACCATGTCCCTTGCACGTGATTCACGTGACTTCCTTAAATTAGAATTAAAGTAAGTTTCCATATTTTTCCTGTCACTGGTGTGATTCATGATCACATAAATACAGCTACCTCTCATGTGGGTATTCCTGATACATAGGTGATATTTGGGAACTTCGTCCCGATTTTCAGGGATTGAGAGTGAGATTGTATACCTACATGAGAGTGTAGTTTAAGTTCTTTTGTTCACAAGCAATTTGGGATTTGTTCCCAAACATTAAGTGAGGGGTGCTTCTGGAGCCTCAAACTCAGTTCCTTGGGGATTCATATGTGTGACACTCTTTATCTCCCTCTGAACAAAAATAACTAACAGTACCTGCTAAAGGAAATCCTGAAGGTTATTTGCCCCTCTGCAGCTGAAGCCATGGCAAAACACCATGCAAAACTGTCCATAAGGAGGAAAGTGAGGTTATTCTTCAGCCCCTGACTGACCAAACTTCCCTGCCTGCTGACTGGTGCATACTCAATATTCCAAGCTGGGCTTTCAGTGAGGAAGAGGGATAAAGGCACTTTCAGATATCAGTACAAAGGCAAGAAATGACTTTGTAAAAAACCTTACGCTATTCTCAGTTAATGTATTTTGCCCCTAGCTACTGTAGTGATGGTTATTGTGCAAATGTCTAGCCTGGTTTAGTCAGAAGTCCCATGGCAGCTATCAACATCTTGTTAGAATTCTCTGCTTTGCTTGTGATAGTGAGGACAATATGTTGGAAAGGAACAGTGTGACTATTTAAATAGGTTAATGTATGGTAGACTAGGTGTGAGTTTGCAGCATATGTTTTGTATCATGGCAAGTGCCTATATGCCTTTCCTAGAGAACTGAAGTGAATGTAAGTAAATTTCTGATCACTGGAGCACAGGCAAGTTATTTTACATTTGCTATAGGGAGCAAATACTTTCCACTGGGCAGTTACTGCAGAATAGCTGATGAGATGCCAATTCATGCTCTAGCTGACTTTTCAGTAATTTATTTCTCTATTCATCCCCTGAACCCTGACCCATCCCCTAGTCTCATCTTTGCCCATGGACATTAGAGCTTGATCAATCTTTCCATTGACACCAGCGTGCTTTGGATCAGGATTTTACCTTTTTATCTGTATTAGTTTGAGCCCTTGTTCCTCTGAAAATTAAGTCTGACGATCACTTTCCATCAGATTTTAGTAGCTCTATGTATTTGTAGATATTCAGCTGCTTGTAGTATTTGGTTTCATTTTTTCCTAATACTTTCTCTAGTATTTACTTGTTATTCTTTTCCTCTTACTGCACATCCAAATCTTGGAAAATCTAGTTAAAAAAAACAAACAAACAACAAAACCTAAGTTGGTTAAAAGTCATTAAAAACAATGAGAACAGATTTTTTTATGGTTGTCTCTGTATTGAGGAAGAAAATATGAAGTCTTAGAGATACAGTTCAATGTACTGCATTATGATCAATCCCCCTTGCTACTCTTGTAGTGATAATATCTTCTTCCCAGAAACTGCTTTTGGCTGGGAATGTTTAACCATATATCACCTTCAGGCAGGTGGCAGGTGATCAAAGCCTTGAAATGCTGCTAAATGTAACTACCCAAGTGTCAGTGGTTTGGATTTTTTTTTTTCCCCAACCACAGCACGTTTTTTATTCTGAGTGTCTTTAATGTAAAAATAGAGCCAGCCCAGGAATTGTCAGGAAGCTGCACAGTAGAGTGACTGCACTTCTGAAGCTGGTTCTAAGATTTTTGTAATGATTCTTGAAAGTCAAGCAACCAGAGATGACTTCATAAGCTAGGCTATGACAGCTGTTCTTCACAAGTAGTTTTTCTGCAGTCAACTGACCTTTTTGCTCATTGTAGGCATACATAAATGAGGAGGTTATTTGCAAGGAAGTCTGAAAAGACAAGTAGATATTTAGTGACAATATTTTTTAGACACTAGAGCACTTTTTCAGTACTCATTTTTTGCTTATTGTGAAAGACTTCCCAGCTTAGAATCTCCCATCTGAAAAAAATATAGACAGATGTAAAAACTGTACAAAAAAGAACACAGTAGGATATGCAAATTATCCTGCCCACCCACAACCCTTTACTGACAATAATAGAAATCACAGACTTTTTTTTTTTTTTAAATCAAGAGGTCCTTCATGCCCTGGCAGAACAGGAAAAGGTGAGCTTAGGAAATTGATATACACAATGCAGGTAGAGGGAGAGATGACAACATCTGTTAGCTGCTCTTCCTCGTTATTACAGCAATAAGTTTACTTGTACTCTGCATCCTCATTACGAAAGTAATTGAATTCAAATAACTTTTTAAGTCCATCTCAGGGGCCAAAGCATTAAAACAAATTAAAGATCTATAAAGTACACAGTATTTGTTTTACAGTTATATGACAAGGGTCTTTTTAAAGAGTAAGGACTTGCAAAAATGGTAGCATTTGAATTCCCCTAAAAATCTTAGAATCATAGAATAATTTGGGTTGGAAAAGATCTTTAGGATCATTGAGTCCAACCGTACCTGTCCACTACTAAACCATGTCTGTAAGCTCCTCATCTGCCCATCTTTTAAATACCTCCAGGGATGGTGACTCCACCACCTCTCTGGGCAGCCTTTTCCAGTTCCTGATAACCCTTTCAGTGAAGAAATTTTTCCTAATATCTAATCTAAACTTCCACTGGTGCAACTTGAGGCCATTTCCTCTTGTCCTATTGCTTGTTACTTGGGAGAAGAGACGAATACCCACCTCACTACAACCTCCTGTCAGGTAGTTGTAGGGAGTGATAAGGTCTCCCTTCAGCCTCCTCCAGGCTAAACCACCCCAGTTCCCTCAGCTGTTCCTCATCAGACCTGTGCTCCAGACCCTTCACCAGCTTTGTTGCTCTTCTCTGGACACACTCCAGTGCCTCACTGTCCTTCTTGTAGTGAGGGGCCCAAAACTGAACACAGTATTCAAGGCCTCACCGGTGCCAAGTACAGGGGAAGTATGACTTCCCTCGTCCTGCTGGCCACACTATTTCTGATACAAGCCAGGATGCTGTTGGCCCTCTAGGCCGCTTGTGCACACTGCTGGCTCATATTCAGTTGGCTGTTGACCAGCATACCCAGGTCCTTTTCTGCCATGCAGCTTTCCAGCCACTTTTCTCCAAGCCTGTAGCATTGCATGGGGTTGTTGTGACCCAAGTGCAGGACCTGGCACTTGGCCTTGTTGAACCTCATACAATTGACCTTGGCCCATCAATCCAGCCTGTCCAGAACACTCTGCGGAACCTTCCTACCCTCAAGCAGATCAACGTTTCGATCCAGCTTAGTGTCACCAGCAAACTTGCTGAGGATGCACTCAATCCCCTCATCCAGATAATTGATAAAGAGATTAAACAGAACTGGCCCCAACACTGAGCCCTGGGGAACACCACTTGTGACTGGCCACCAACTGAATTTAACTCTATTCATGACAACTCTTTGGGCCCAGCCATCCAGCCAGTTTTTTACCCAGGAAAGAGTATGCCTGTCCACACCATTGGCAACCAGTTTCTCAAGCAGAATTCTGTGAGAAATGGTGTCAAAGGCTTTACTAGAGTCCAGGTACACTACATCCACAGCCTTTCCCTCATCCACTAAGTGGGTCAACTTGTCATAGGAGGAGATCAGGCTGGTCAAGCAGGATCTGCCTTTCATAAACCTATGTTGACTAGGCCTGGTCTTCTGGTTGTCGTGGATGTGCTGTGTGGTGGCACTCAAGATGATCTGCTCCATAACTTTTCATGGCACTGAGGTCAGACTGACAGGCCTATAGTTCCGTGGATCCTCCCTCCAACCCTTCTTGTAGGTGGGCGTCACCTTTGCTAACCTTCAGTCAGGTGGAATTTCCCCCATCATCCAGGACTGCTGATAGATGATGGAAAGGGGCTGGATGAGCACCTCTGCCAGCTCCCTCAGTACCCTTGGGTGGACCCTGTCCAGCCCCATGGACTTGTGTGTGTTTATTATCTTTCACGGAATTGGTCAATTTAAGTTCTAGTCGGGCTTTAGCCCTTCTAATTTTCTCTCTGCATGACCTCACAACATCCTTCTTGTCCTCCTGAAATCCTCCCTCTTGTGAAGGAAACAGAGGCAGAAATAATCCAATTTCTGGGTGAGTATCCTGTTGGAGTGGTTACTATCATACTCACATTATTTATCTGTTACCATTTAGATTTAAGCCCTGAAGCATGTAAATTCTTTTAAAGAGACAGCCTTGTCATACTGGATTTTTTGATCAGAGTTTCACTAATGCAGCCTTTGATTGGAACAAACGAAAAAGAAAAAGTTTGTGTGGCAGACTGAACACTTTCATGCCTGTCCAGGACTTTGTGCTGGGAGGTTTTCTGTGAGAGCACCAGGACCAGCACTGTTTTCAGTTGAACACTCCTTTCCCACTGGAGTACTGGCTCAGAATAATTCTCCCATTCCTAGCAAATGGTGGAAGGTAAGTGCCTGTGGTCCACAGAAAGAGCATTGACTACTGAAGAGGAGACAGGAACGGGTCTGCTTGATCTTTTCCACACCACTGTGCTTATTAATGTCTCTGAATTGCATACACTGTGGAGGTTCACTGAATGTCTATTTACTTTCTTCCTTTGCCCTCACGCCCCTGTGGGTACTTGACTGAATAATGATTATGGTATTGATGCAAGAATTTGGCTGAAAAGTTCCATGGCAAGTGTTATGGAGGAAGGTGAACAGGCTGGAACTTGATATTCTATGTAAAACTTTGTCTTCACTGAAATCAGTGGACAAAATGATCATGTAGTGGGATTGGAATTTCAACTTGTGCATTTGGGCTATTTGGATTTTAATTTTCATCCTCTTCTATGTGGAAAAAAATGTTCTGTGAACTGGCAGACAGATCCTCCTTTGCAGTTGAGCACATAAGTAAAAACTTGACCCTCCCACCTCCACAACTGTTTTTAATTGAGGGAAAAAAATATAGATATAATTTCAAGTATTTTGTGATCATAACACCCTATTTCTTTAAGCCATATCTGCTAGGGGGTTATGTTTTGTAAGTGTGGCTCTTCAATGACATACCCAGATAAATACACAGGGAAAGAGCTAATCCTGAAAGATTTTCTTTTTTCAGGAAGTTGCTAGTAACACTGAAAAAGCAACACAAGCTGTGCCAAAACTGTGTCTGCCTAATGCAACTGTTCTAAAGTGAAGTAGTTGTCTTGTCTCTATGGTTCATCTTCTCCAGCACCTGTAGGAATATTTTACAATGAGACACCTGTTCTGTATAAAAGTAATGTAAAATTGATAGCATTTCATTGCACTGGTGCCCACTGAAGTTTCCACTGAAGTCCAGAGGGATTCCACTCCTTTTAACGGCTGCTTGGAGCTATAAAGCTGTATGCCTTTAGTACTGCATGACTGGCTTCTTTGAACAGAATCTGGTACTATAAAAAATTAAAGTGATCATTTAGACAAGACATAATTAAGTGAACAGAACTAATGAAACACTGCAGGAGTACCATCAAATATGAAATTCCAAATGCCCCCCAACAGGCACTTGCTCGATGAATGACTACCCAAAAGCACTGGCCCCATCTTTTGAGAACATGTATTAAATTATTTTATACTTCTTTGGATTAAGGGGGCATCCACGGTACCTTTACATATTTCATTAGCATACATTTCAAGCTCAGAGTTGTTCACTAAGGAATCAAAAGTGGAGTCATTTTAGTACAGACATGATTTGTTCAGTAACTGAAAATCTGCTCTACTATTACAGGCTATTGTAAAAGCTTTATTTCTGAGTATGTAGCCGAGCTCTTTTTGTTCATGTCATTCTACAGGACAAAATTATTGTCATGCACTGTTAGAAGCTGACTAATCCTCATCTTCTGGAAAAGGACCGCTTGAAAGTACTCACCTCGCCTATGCTTCTAGTGGAAATTAGTCTTTATTGGTATGATATGGCTCTGTTTCTGAGGAGACCTGTGAACAAGTAATGTTTAGATGATTGTGGGCTTTGCTTCACTTACACGAACTGTACCACGTCACAGTCAAGGTCTGCTGAGTTACGTTGGAATAACTATAGCCCAGCATTGGAGCGAAGGTGGGGAATACATTTTTCAGCATTACTGTGATGGCTAAGTTTTGTAGGGAGTTTTGCTTAGAGATTTTATGCTAATTTACACACAAAACTGAAAAAACAAACTCAAAAGGGAGACAAATGCAAACCTAAGAAAGTTTCAGCTCATACGAGCCCCTTTATAACACTGAGATTGTTTCACTCAACCATTCATCTTTGGTAAAGCTGCTGCCATCCTTATACTTCATTCATTCTACTAGTCTCATTTCTAACAGGCAAAAACTTGTTTTAAAAACAAAAAAAAAAAAACCCACAAAAAACTTTTGCATGCTCTGCCTGTCAATAGGAATGTACAAAAGCATGGTGAAGAGTAAGACAAGCTGCATTTGTGGACTGACACTTGACATTTTTACTCAGGAAGAGGAATGCAAAGGATAAAAATATGAAAACGACCCAATTCACGTCACTCACCCTCACAACAATTCCAAGAGAGGGCAATAGAATATGTGATAGCTGAGGCCTCTTAGGACCATTTGTTTCCTGAATGATAGATCACAAAAGAAAGTAAAGGTCATAACAGAAGCCAGTCATCAACTATTCCATGTGTAAGCCTGCTTTATGTTTTTAAATGTTCATCTTCTAGGCACCATGGAGGTCTATATGAGGAAATAATGTTAAACAGGACAACAGGAGTTGCATAAATTTTTCAGCATAGAAAGTAATCCACCTCTCAGTGGTTTGTAGCATAGTAGCATCAAAGGCAGGGAAATAAAGTATGCTTTAGTAGATGAACATTCTGTGCAGATGACTTTAGTTTTAAGATGCATCTCTTGAGTGCTTATTGATGGTAATTTTTATGCTCTCCTGGTCCAGTTGGAACTACTCCGCATTCCTTATTCAAGCAGAACTCATGTTGTTCTGATGTAGAATTTTACTAACCGAAGGACACAGAATTCAAAAGCAGGCCTTTAAAAACCTGATCAGTAGAATTGAGCTGAGGAGCATCAAAAGCTCTAAGTATTTGTATTTAGAACTAGCATTTTGTGTTCTTAACTTGGTGCCAGTTGCAAAACCACAGCTATAAAGTAAGTATGTGACATTTTTTGCGTATGTGCAGACACACATATACATGAAGAGTATACATAAATATAAAGTTTTCAGAAGTAACTGCTGATCAGAGGTCCATCGATATCTGCACACTCGTGGTTGGGTTTTTTTTTTTTTAAGTCTTGATTTTAGAGTGTTGTTAGACAGTATGCTTTCTTTGGGAAATTTCAGGTTGGTTTTGGAAGCCCAGCATTGTGTGGGTGATACTTTACACCACTCAATAACATCATACAAGTACAGGAACCTCCAGTATTAAGTCCTTCTGAAATATTCAGGATTTACAAATCCTTCCAAATAGCAGGACTTTTTCTCCTAAATATGAAGTGATGCATGAGTTTTAATTGTTTGCCCACCAGCCTGTGTTTGCTATTGAAAATAGAGGGATTAAGTGTATTCAGCAGTATTTTAGTCCTCTGAAAGACTAAGGAGTCCTCTTAAACCCCGCTACGATGAGTGAATTGTTCGCAACACAGTTGACTTAGGGTTCTTATTTGTTAGCACTTTGACTGAGATGATCAATCGGCACATCTTGTCTTACCTCAAATGCCCATTTTAAAATTCTCCTTCTTATACTTGTATAAGTGTCATTGTATGTATCCTGGAGATGCCTGTAGTGTTTCTGTGAGTATAGAGCTATGCAAAACTGTGACGAGGTGGTGAGTAATGCTGTTGGCAACCTAGGAATCTTTAGAAAAATGTTGCATTTGATTCAAGCAGGGAATCTTGCTCTTCTTTTGCTTGACCCCTCTGTTACATATGACAGAATCATGAATATACTTTATATTTTTATATTTTTTTTTGAATTTTTTTTTTTTAGGAAATACATTTATTTTTTTAGGAAAAAAAGGAATAGCGCAGATGTACAAAGGGCCATTAGATCTTTTTTGTCTCCCTTTCTGCTGGTGCTGTAGGAGTCAGATCCATAGCTTAAATACTATGTATGAAATCAGTTTTGCAGATACCAATGGGAATTTTCATGTCATAAATTAAAAAAGTATTCATATTGTCCTGGTTTCGGCTGGGATAGAGTTAATTTTCTTCATAGTAGCTAGCATAGTGCTGTGTTTTGGATTTAGTACCAGAAGAATGTTGATAACCCACTGATGTTTTTAGTTGTTGCCAAGTAGTGCTCAGACTGCTCAAGGACTTTTTGAGCTTCTCCTGCTCAGTCAGGTGCATAACAAGCTGGGAGTACAGCATAGCTAGGACAGCTAACCCAAACTGTCCAAAGAGCTATTCCATACCATATAACATCATGCTCGGGGGGGTTATTCGGTCGGTTGGTCACGGGCAGAGTGGTCACAGCTCGGACTGAGTGATGGCGGCTCGGGGAGAGTGATCGCGGCTCGGGACGGGCTGGGCATCGGTCAGCGGGTGGTGAGCAATTGCATTGTGCATCACTTGTTTTATATATTCTGTATATTTTCTTACCATTATTATTATTATTATTATTATTCTCTCTTATTAAACTGTCTCTATCTCAACCCACGTGTCTTACTTTTTTTTCCTTTTCTCCTATTCTCTCCCCCATCCCACTGAGGGGGGGGGGGAAGTGAGCGAGCTGCTGCATGGTGCTTAGTTGCCAGCCGGGTTAAACCACAACAATATGCGCAAAACCTCCTGTGTGTTTTGCAAATTTCACCTTAGCCTTTTAAGGATGCTTGATATTTTTGTCTGTCTGTGTTGACATTGTACTTCCTTTTCTATATTGCACATACACACACATTTCAGTGGATTATCTCTTTACTGGGTTTCTAAGTGTGAAATGTATATAACTGAGAATAGTTCTGTCCCCTGCAAAGCAAGAAGCCATTGTGCAATGTAGCAAACTCTATTAGTAGTGCATCTTCTGGGTAGTCAGGTGTCAAGGGATAGATAGTTTACTTTTATACTGAGTGAAAGGTGATGGAAGGGTTAGATGGTCCATTGTATACGAAGAGTGATATGATGTCTCTAAAATCACACAGGTTATTGATTTAAAAGTCAGGCAATACATTTAGTAGTCCAGATGCTGGATTTTACTTGTGCTAGAAGAATGTGGCTATTTTCCTCCTAAACACAAACCTCCTGGTCCCTTCATAGAAATAAGAGTAATGTAGTGAGAAAGTTAATTGATTGCTCGTTTTCTAGTTCATTGTTACTGACGTCAGTTGGCATTGAGAGATCCTTTAGGAAACTCAGAGAAAGATCTCTCATCCGAAGAAGCTTAGAGACCAAATTAGGTAAGATGTGAAGTTGACTTAGATAACACTAATAATGGTTTTCTTTTTATTTAAGTCCAGAGATGCCTGAATACCTAAATTTAATGTAGACAATAGGACAAAGATGGACCTCAAGATGTGAATGAGTTGGGAGTATTGTGTATCTTTAACATCTATCCAGACATACAGGGAACTGAGAGTGCGTAAGAGTGAAAATAGAGCCTCAATCATTTTAGCACTGATGTAGATGAAGAGGAGAGAAATTTTTCTTACCGTGTTTTCCCCTGAGTGGCAGCAGGAAACACTAGTGTTCTTTGGGGAAAAGGCAGATGGGTTTTGCAAGCGATTAGTCTAGAACAGTACTTGCCAGACATGTCACTTACAGCAGCAGAAGGGAGCAGCAAAAGGGGATTTCACACCAGCAAAAGAACAGACATTTCTTTCTTAGCATGTTGGGCTGTTGTAGAACATCCTGTGCGATACCAAACTAGCAGGTTGAATGATTAGAACAGCCAGATCAATTAAAATGTGAACAAGTTAGATTGCTTCCTTTCCAATCTTTGCTCTTGGGTCTGAATCCTTTCCTAGACTATATGTGCTATATCCCCTGCTTTATTTTAGAATACAGTTTTGCATTTTCAAGAGGCTCAAAGCATGTAAGTAAGAGGTAACATAAGCAGTAAGTGTTATTCTGTTGTCCATCCTTGAGAGTGTCACGGGTGTAGACATGCACCAATTGAATGACTCCCAGTATCGTGGCTTGGAAAACTTCTCTGCTGAAAACAGCCTTTGACAAAAAGAGATTAGTTTTGCTCTTCCCCAAATGCAAATCAAACTGTTAAAAATGTGTGTCTGTCAATGTGCATCTGTATTGGGCTCATTTGTCAGCCAGGAGCTAGCTGGGCTTACAGAAAGAGATTTCTGCAGGTCAAATGAAGAAACTGGAATGCAGACAGAGTGTGATTCCAGAGATGGAATCTTGAGAGTTTCTGTGTGTGAATAGAATACTTTGTCTTGCTGGTGGAGCCATAAGGAAAGGTTGCAGAAAGAATCAGATGGGTAGTGACCATTTGATCAAAGCAATACAATGGCCCTGAGAAGACAGTCCTTGAAAAGGTTGATGACTGATTATTTTCAGAGCAGTGGACAATCAGTCACATTTGAGTCAAGGACTATTCTTTAAGCCATCAGAAAAGAGTGCAGTAAGGCATATCTAGTAAGTAGAGGAAGGAGTTCCCACTGATATTTAGCTTAGCTGGAAAAAGCAGCAGTGGAAAGTGAAGAGGTATGAGGTGTTAAGAGAGATTTGTTAATGTCAAAGTATGGAAAATTTTCTTTTTTGTTCTCTCCAAAAGCTGAATTGAAGAAGAGAGAGAAGTGTGAAAAAGAAAGGCAGTACAGGAGAGGGACCTAGGAATGTCAGTGGATTAGAGGAGGCGGTAATGTCTTCAGTGTGTTTTACCATCTTAAATATGAGGTGTCCACAAGGGTCAAGCTTAACCTTCTGCACAAAACAACTGTGACTTATAAAAATGGAAAAGAATACATGTTACAGTCATGATTCCACAGTGGTTCGTGATATTAACAAGAAGTGCTGTAGTAATGAAAAAGTACAGATATTAGCTGTTTGCTTGCCAACCTCAGTGTTACTGACTTTAGATGTTCTTCATAAGGAAAAGACAAACACTAATCTCTTTCTTTTCGATGGATGTGACCAATAGTGCAATGATTGTAATTGAAAAGCTCACCAACAATGTCATTGCTACCAGAGTGAGGGAAATTCTTCCTCCATCACATGAAGTACACTGTATTTTATACTTTGGACTGCATACGAGGTTCAAAAAGAATAAATTACATAGCTCCCAGCTGAATAATGGAAAGTTTGTTGACACTAAAGGGGAATTTAGGCGTGAAAAATTCCTGTGCATACATTTGTTTCTGTTGCATTTGTGGTTTCAGTTGTAAATATTGCCATCAGGGTAAGGCTAGGTTCACAGAAATGACAGAGATACCAGCAGAGGAGGTGACAAGAGCAAACAAAGAGAAAACAACTACTTGTCCTCAAGATTTAGGATCAACTGAAGAATTTAGACTTTGAACACTGTCTTGTCAAGTCTGCTAATAAATGCATTTGAAGCTAGATCAGTTATCTTTACATATCACTGTGTAAATGTGGCTCTAGAAACAAGGAAGTCTTAAAATTTAAAGCTTAGAGCTTGTGACATGTTTATTTCTGTGTCAACAAGAAGTTATGGGCCATCATGAAAGTATGTCTGTCTGCTTCTGAAAACAATTCCTCTTCTTCATTAAATGTGCTAGTATCAGTCATTTGGTGAACACTAATATCAATAGCCTTTATAGAGTTATTAAAGATAGATTAATGGCTTTGAATTCTGCATCAGACAAAAAGAAGAATAGGTCAGCCACATGCACCACTGCAATTGCAATGTTAAGACATAACAGTCTGTCACGATTTTTTTATATGGTGCTCATCAAAATAGTAACTGAATATTTCACACAGTTTTGAACTGATACATAGCATTTTTTTTGGTCTCTTTTCCTGTGTTAACCGCTTAAAAAAACCCCTAAACTTTTCTTCGCATGCCAGAGACTTTCCTGCTTAGGAAGTTTTCCCTTGTGCTCACTTAGTTTGTTTTATGAAGTGGGATTCCTTCTACTCCTCTCTCAGTGCCATATTTCCTGATTAGTATAGCTCCAAGTGCCAGGAAGAAAAACTTTCTGGGGCCTCATGTGGTTGGACAGGATCTCTAAAGTTGTGTATCAGTGTGGCTCTACAGTGGCCCTTTGGATTCAGTAAAGATGAGGACATTGTGGCAAGGCGCTGTCTGGGCACATTGGCCTTTACAGAGACCCCCACATTCTGGCAGTTGTCCTGCAGCCCTGTGACTTGCAATTATAGTTTGGGGATTGGACTGAATGGAAATTCTGTTCCCAGGGAACATTTGCCTTATCATCCATGTGCCAAGCCTGAAGTTTGATGTAAAGAAAAGTATTTGCCTGTTAGTGTCCTACTTAGACTTGTAAGTAAACAATGTGCTGTTTCAAAAGAAGGCTTTTCAAAGCCTGAAATTTGATACTAAAGAAATACTTTGTGGCTGATACACATTTCTTTACCAGTTCTCCCTGACCCATTCCTCTTCATTTTGGAAAAAATTCTAAGAAAAGTACAGAGTTTTGAAAACATATTTAGCAATATTTATAAGAATTTCATTACCTTGAGCCAAAGCTAGTGACCGTGTAGGCATGTGGTGAAAGGGATTAAAAAGTGAGTGATTTTTGGTTTGGTATTTGGTATGAACTCACTTTGTTTCTTCTTAAACCAAGAATTATTGTTTGAAACAATACCAATGATAATTTACATGGTATTTGTTAGAAAGGGAGTATAACCTTTCAGATCTTCAGGATCTCTTAATCTTGATTATAAAGTCTTTCAACACATGAGGTCTAGCACTATTCCACAATCAAAGTATACTGAAGTCTTCATAATTTTCTGTGTACAACATGTTCACATTACAATTAGTAACAATATGGTGATTAGTGATCTGCTGTGATATTCAGTGCCAAAGATGTTATCACATTGATCTCTGCATGCTTAAATGATAGACTATAGTGTTCATTCCTGAGCACATAGATTCTTAGCTAGAATAAATTACAGCCAAATGCAAAATCACTCAGTCTGAGTGTCTGCTAAATTAATGACTAGAAAGAAAAAAACACCATGAACAACAAATAGACTTCAAACTGTGGTGTTGGCATGCTGTGGGATCTGGTGAAATTAGGAAATTGGGACAGCTTGATATAAACAAAAGAGATGGAAGTTGCTTTGACGCATTTCAGGTCAACCTTTGGAAAACTTTGGAAAGAAATCAAACTCTTCATTCTAGCCTAATCAGATCAAACAAAGTCCTATTTGTGTCTGTTTGTCTAGTACATTTTGAAAACTGAATTAAAAGAGCAAAAGAGAAATGCAGCGACTGTAAGACATGTATAAACACATGCACATGTGGTAATATCCATTGTGGATAATAAATTATTTTCTCTAAGTAGCCACATGATGAGCTAGCAAACATAATAATGCATTATTATTTTTTTCTTTTGAAGTGATTCAGGCTCATCTGCTGATTTTCTTCCTCAGTCACTATATTTGATGTACCAAAGTGATAAACACGCTTAAAGAACAAGTGTAAAAAAATATCTGATTTGAGGAGCCTGACTGCCTGTTATTATTCACACAACCTGTCTTTGATGGAAATACGAAAGCAATTTTATTTTAGTCTATTTTAGTCAGTCAGAGGGTCATAGGGCTTGGTTCAATAAATAACCAAATTTTAATTTTAAGCATGTGATTAATCCTGTTTATATGATTAAAATTAAATGCTTTGCAGATTAGGGTCTAAAGTAACGAGGCTACATAGACAGAAGTACTGGAAAACACAAACAAAGCAATGGAGGGACTGTGTGCTTGCTTGTTTTTATGCAAATACCTTTGCTTTCTCTAAATCCCCCTTTCTCTGACCTCTTAACCCTTTTGTCCTCCAAACAGTGGCAGAAAACCCCCCAATTTTCATAAGAATGCACCATAATCCAAACCTCAAGGTCATGTGTAACACAAGTCAAATCCTTGCCACACTTGTGGCCTTACTAATTACAAGCGAATGCACAACTATTCATAGTTTATGCCAAGAGTGCAATTATATTTATGATTATTAGAATAGCATCTGTTATGTGTGCTATTTCCATATTATGTATATATTAGAAAACAATATGGTAATATATGATATTTTACATGTGTACTTTATACCTCGTACTCAAAAAGTTCAAGGGAGCAAGGCCATTGTATACTGGCCAAATCCTCCCCAGATTACTTACTTCAGAAGTAGCAGGGTCAGACTCTACATGCTGAGAGTAATCAAGGTGACAAGGACAAAATTTTTTAAGAGAGAGAGAATAGTGAAAGGGATGACAACAGAGGGGCAGGGAGAATAAGAAAGGTGGAAATGTTGGAAGAGAGATTTAGATGAAGTAAGGTGGAAAGAAAAGTAAATCATAAAAGAAACTAAAGCTGTGAGTCCAAACTACTGGCAAAAAGCCGAAATAAATGTAGGGTGAATTAAGGAAAGACGAACAGAAAAGATAGGACATGTTGCTGCTTAAAATATGAAACTTGGTGCTAGAACACTCCAATGACATTCGGAGTGTGAATTAGATCTTGGAAAGTGTGGCTGTGTTAGTAGAGGCTGGATGTTTAATCCTGGTCTTCTTGAATTCAATGGACAAGTCTCACAGGATTTTGCTCTAGGTATTATATAAAAGGTAGAGACAAAGTACGCACAAGACATAGTTTGCTGTTATGTTTTTATATGGTGGATGTTGGGATTTTAATATCAAATTATGAAATGCCACAGAAAAGTAAAAGCTGTAATGGTTTTCAATAAAATGAGTAAGAATAATCCTGGCATTGAAAATATTATAAATCTTAGAATACCTATTTTTTATGAAATTGGGTGAATTGATGGTTCAGAAATTAGTTCCAAGTTAAGAGTAGTTTGCCACCTTCATCAACCTGTTGGATCAGAGAATAAGCGATACTTGAGAAATATGAGATGACCTACATTTGGAAAAAGTTAGGAGTGATAATTAGAACTTAAAACACAGTAGAGGGACTTAGGCTGTGGAAAAAATAGTATATGGAAGTTTTTGTTTGGAAAAGGAAATTATGCTACATGGTTAAAATTAATGTGAAATGTAAACTTTGTAAGAGGTGAAAAATGATACATTTACTAAGTGCTTGATTCCAGCTTTCTATCCTTTCCAAACACTTCTAAATTATGGAACAGCTGTTTGATATGAATGCTACCAAGTTTCTGCTATCCTGAAAGAGCTAAGGAGCTTGTTTCACTGTGGATCTCAATTACTTGTAATGGTGACAGCTTCATATAGTGTATTTCCTAATGAAGCCATCAAAAAGTTTTTTGGTTTTCATACACCCATGGATTCAAACTCCTTTATCAGCCTAAATCAAACAGCTTCTTTTAGGCAAGATGCACAGATTAAACAAAATAATTCAGCATGGCTCTAAGGGGGCTGCTGCCTTGAAGAATATGTTGTTTAACAAACCCAAAATTAATACAGCCTGAAGAGGGCAGCAAAGATAAAGCTTTATTTTTCTTACTTTTTCACTGTTTTCATTGTACATTGTACTCTGAAAATGCATTACTACCCAGCACATATTTACAGGCATTACACATTTCTGGAGCTATGCTGCATAAAATATACTGTCAGGTCAATGAAATCCCTCGTTGGGATTTATCTGAGGATCTAACTCCTTCACATGACAGCGCAGAACTGGAAGACATGTCCATCACTCATGAAAGTAGCTTGCAGATAATGAATTGCATGAGCCAGCCTTGCTTCAGCTGGGACATCCCCTTAGAAAAAAACAACACCAAGTTCTGCAAGTGGGTTGAAAGAACAATTTCGCAGATAGCCAAAAAATTGGATGTTGTTTTCGTATTTTGTCTTAACCATTTTGGAGATGCCAAGCTCCCTTCAGAAATGGACCAGTGGGATTTTACAAGAGGAAAACAATTTTATACTTTTTCCATTCATCTGTCTTGGGAGCTTCCTGACAGCCAGGCTTATATTGAAACTTAGGTCATTTTGCTTGTGTTAAGGGGCAGTGAATTTTATATGGTAAAGAGTTATGCATATGTTGGGAGGAAACTGCAATTGCAGAACAGCAGATATCTGAATTGTTCTGAATATTCAGTATGTTCATTTCTGACTAGGAATTGTTATTCCTCAGTAGCCTGCTATATGCTTTAAGCTCAGTAAATGACCATACCTCTTAAAAGCTGAAAGAAATGTATAGGTTTGTAAATTTTGTTTGTATGGATGCATACATACACACATGGACACCATTATGAAACTTATTTTTAAAGATATTTTGTACATACAGATGTAGTGGGCTTGTGTGTGTGTATATATATCTCTCCATACAGAGTATATTACCCATGCCCAGTAGGAAATGTCTTTGGAGAAGTTTAGGCAAAGCTAGGAGAAAGAGCTTGATTTTTTTCCCTTTGAAGAAGACAACTGGCAGAAGATACTGGTATAGTCGGTAACTTTTAATCAAGAAAGTGGTGCTGAAATGGATGATGTTCCAGTAGTAAAGGAACGTGGAGCCAATATTAGGGATGAGAGTGTAGGATTATTAACATGTGCTGACAGTATCCCAAACAAGTCTTGCAACTCTCCCAAAAAAGTAACAGCTCAGATTTTCCTCAGGTCCCTTTGCCAAGTAGTCTGCCCATTACTGAGTAGAGCTGTGTCAGGGGTGCAGAGGTACTTTGGAGTCATGGTAGAGAAATAAGGAAGGAAAATACATGGTGAGGGGACCGTACAGAGAGCTGAGAAAGAAATCATTTTCCTGCTTGGCAGAGAATTCTGATTTTTCCTTTCAAAAATAACAAGCTTAAAATTTAACTTTGAAATCCTTTAGTTTGTGAGAAATGAAATATTTTCTGTTTGTGCCAGTCTCTTAAAACTTGTAAATAACTGAATTATTTTTTGTTAAAAAATTCAAACATTGTTTTCTGAAATTACAAGGAAAGAAAAACATTTTGTTGTGGGGACAGACAGCATTTTCACTAATACAGTCTTTTGACCCACACTCCCTATCCTGTAGGGTATTTCCCTATGAAATGTAGCTCAGTTGTGTTCAAAGGCCTCAGTAGATTTTTTTCCTAGACTTTCTTAAGTAAGAATCTTCCTAATCAATCAGATATTGAGGCAGGTACTGAGCTGGTACAAACTGGAGTGGCTTCATTGAAATACAAGCATCAGCTGGCTGAGGAAAGAGACCAGTACAGTTAAGCACATTTAATTGTTTGGAATGGCTTCATTGAACTTGAGATTTAGCATTGGAAAAATCATAAGGCAGAAGCTGAAAATAGTCCTTTCTTGGCCACAGTTCAGCAAAACATTTAACCACATGCTTCAGTTCATCCCTATTTAATAATGCACTTAAGTAATATATTTAACTTTAGTCACATGCTGAAGTCCATTGCTTTCCAGGGCTTTTAAACAGAGCTTTCACTTTTACCCATATTAAAACGACAGAGTTGCCCACTTGCCAAGATGTAACCGAATGATATTTCTATTTTTAAAATGAAGTACAAAGACATAGGAACCACTTACACTCTTCTGAGGAAGTATAAAATAACAGTGGAGTTACTTCTTCACAACCCAAAGTTTTAATTTACTGTATTTATTGGCTGTACATCTCAGGTGCCAATAAATAGAAACGATTGCAGATTTGCTTATAGTATTTATAACATACATGTGTACCCCAGTAACAAGATAAACTTGTGTGAAAGAATGGTATTTCTTCTAATGATAGAGTGTTAAGATGTCTTTTGGCAAAAGTCAAAAAAGAGAGCACATGTTAAGCCACTGGAAATGGACTGGTACCTGTGAATAAGTTGACAGGCATATTTTTTCTGAGTAGTTTAACCTGTATGTTGCAATTGCCCTTCTTGGGGTTCTTTCCCCTTTTCTGAAATCACAGATACCACTTTGGGATGAAGAGGAGCCTGGCAACAGTGATGATGGCAACACACTCCTATATAACTGAATGTACTAACCCTAGGCACATTGCCAAATTAACCAAGATCCAATTAATCAAGGTAACAGCTTTTTGTCCTGTGTGATATGAGCCTGTTGACAATTTCTGTCTTTCAGTTATGCTGTGCATAGCCTATATCCTTCTGGATGGCATCTGCTATAACCTGGATTATTGCCAGACTGAAAATAAAAGTGGTTACTTTTCTTTTTAGCTCAAGTAATCTGCTGTTCACTATACTTGACCTCGGCAAACTTTTACTGTAGCACTCTTACGCTTACTGTATATCTGGTCACAAAACACATCTCAATTCTGTAATTTAGATAGAAAATACACACATCAGAAGCACAGAAAAAAGTATACAGACAGTCAGTGATGTACTAGATACACTTACAGTTTGCCCTATGATGCCATGCTTTTCATCATTTTGAGTTGAAGTAATGTCCATTCATCATTTTCACAGAAAATTATTTTGAAATGTTGTTAAATATATTTGTGCAGTTTTCATCTAGAATCTAGACTTTTGTACACATTTTGTTAAGAGTCATACTAACAATAATAGATATTGATATTTTTCATCTAGACAAGTTTGTTTACAGATGTTAGGGCAAAGACATCCTACAAAAATCAGAATGAGTATTTGCTCTTCATCATACCTTTCAGGAGCTTAATAACAGTATTTTCTTGCTTCTTAGAAGTATACCCTATGCTGCTGTAAACCAGACTGGTCTCTGATGCAGTCTTCTGTCCCTTTTTGCATTGTTTCCTGGAAGACTGGACTTAGATAGTGTTCAGCAGCTAGGTCTATACAATATTAGAAATTGTGAACTTTAGTGCCCGCCTAACATGTTTTAGAATAGGACAGTAGGCATTCCTGCGATATGGCAAAGCCCTATCAGACTTCAGAGGAGCTTTTTTTAAGATTAAAAAATTATGAATTTTTTTAAGCTCTCCTATTTGGAGTGTGATATGTATTTATAGTACCCTCAGGTTCTGCACAATAAAAAAAATGGTTAAACCTTTAGTCCTTTTAGTAGTTCACAGTTTTATTACAGAAGTTATTTTGTAGATTTTATGCTTAGAGCAAGGTCAGTGTATTACACTGTATAAATTATTCTAAGTAATTGCTCAGTTATTTTATAGCTTAGTCACAGGATTTTTTTATTATTAAACATAGCCTTTTCTTTAAGGCTGGGAAGAGAAGGGCACTATAAATCACATGGCAGCTTGCCATTTGGGGTTTCAGCTTTACCTGTGATAAGGATTTAATAACAATCTGGCCCAGACACCAGTTCCCTCTCAATTACCTTTCCACATGGGCATTAGTTCACACTGTTTATTAAAAACTCCCCTTGTAGTTGTTTTAATGGAGTGTTTCAGATTAATGGCCCCTGTGGAGTTTAACTTCATTGCACTTCATTAAAGCTAGATTGTACAAAAGGTTACTTCAATTAAATCCAGAACTTGACCTTAAATCTGTATGGATTTTTTAGAAAATGTGGTAAAATTGCTATGCCAATCCTTTGAGATTAACAGGGCAACATCCTTCTCAGTGACTGAAGTTCAAAAGATGTTATATCTGTTCCGAATTTGCTTGCAGATTAATATTCAGATTTCAGGAGATTAGAAGACCATAGAATCATAGACTGGTTTGGGTTGGGAGGGACTTTAAAGATTAATTAGTTCTAACCCCCCTGCCATGGGCAGGGACACCTTCCACCAGACCCGGTTGCTCAAAGCTGCATCCAACCTGGCCTGGAACAATTCCAGGGATGGGACATCCACAGCTTCTCTGGGCAACCTGGTCCAGTGCCTCACCACCCTCACAGTGAGGAATTTCTTCCCTGTATCTAGTCTAAATCTGCCCTCTTTTAGTTTAACCCCCTTGTCCTATGACTACATGCTCTTGTAAAAAGTCCCTCTCCAGCTTTCTTATAGGTCCCCTTCAGGTACTGGAAGGCTGCTATAAGGTCTCTCTGGTGCCTTCTCTTCTCCAGGCTGAACAAGCCCAACTCTCTCAGCCTGTCTTCACAAGAGAGGTGCTCCAGCCCTCTGATCATCTTCGTGGCCCTCCTCTGGACCTGCTCCAGCAGGTCCATGTCTTTCCTGCGCTGGGGACCCCAGAGCTGGACACAGTACTCCAGGTGGGGTCTCATGAGAGTGGACCAGAGGGGGAGAATCACCTCCCTCGACCTGCTGGCCACGTTGCTTTTGTTGCAGCCCAGGATATGGGCTTTCTGGGTTGCAAGTGCGCATTGCTGGGTCATGTTGAGCTTCTCATCAAGCGACACCTGAAAGCAACTGAATGGTGTATGATCTACAAATGAAATGGCTAAGCAGTTTTGTTAGAAATAGGAAACTCGAGTGCTTTTTCTTGCCTGTAAAAGCATTTGCTGGATGTTTCACAAAACTTCTGTGAGGAAATAACTTTTTATCAGCACTGCAGGAGAAAGTGCTTCTATAAACAACTCCCTCATAATTTCTAAACAAAACCTTCCAAAATGACTGCCTAATACAGTAGTTCTTGTGTATGGGTAAGCCTTTCAGTGCAAAGTCTCTTCTGTTCTCAATTGCCCATTTTTTTTTTTGCCAAATGTAATTGAAACAGCGAGTGTTGGGAGATGTGTCCTGTAGTCAGGCGGAAAGAAAGGTTGATGCAGAACTTTCCTGGGAGTGAGGTAAATTGGTTTAGCAGGGAGGGAAGGAACAGTGGAGTGATGCTGAGGTTTTCCTAAAGAAGTAGATAAGCTTGATAGTCTTTCTGAAAAAGGCAATGGTTTTGATGCCCTAAGAAACAGGGTGGAGATACTAAATGTTGTTAAAGATTATGCAAACTGTGAAATGATGTGAGATTGGCTTTACGTAGTTTACAGAGTAGTTGAAGGCAGTGTACAACACATGTAAGTGGCAGTGAAGTGTATTCAATATTTCTTATCAGTACTAGTGGCCTAGCTCTTGTAAACAGTTGGCCAATGGATATGGCCTCCTAGAAAATTGGGATAGACCTTGATAGACAAGGTCTACTGGGAGATAAATTAATTTATAAACTTTAAGGCAATCACTTGTTTAAAGATGCCTGTTAAAGATTTCTCTTCCAAAAAGGCACTTGACTTAACCATCTTGCTAGTGCATATTAAAGAAAAATTTCTATCCTCTAATGAGATAAATCTGGAAGTCCAGTCTGTAGTATTCCTATGTATAAAATGAGATTTATTCTACATCATGTAATTTTTTAATATACCCATGATCAATCTGGGTTTTCTGGAGGATTTGGTTTTTTCCCTCTGAAATACTGTGTTCAGTTCTTGTCAATAAGTTGCACAATAAGTCTCTAGTTTAGCATTATAGATTATTTTTGTACTAAGAAAATTTGTAGCAATCTCTTGTTAAAGGAAATAAAAAAGATGTAGGGGGAAAAAACACTTCAAACTTGTATCATGATCTAAACTGAAAAAATTAGAGTCTTGATATTTGTTTCTGTGCATATATAGAAATAGAGAGCCAAGGCCTATGGCCTTCCATAGATTCATGCATGCCTTCTGAAATTACTAAGATTAAACAAATATCTGAATATTTAGCATCAGACATTCTGAATTTATTTTTAGATATGACTCATCATAGTAGTTATTAAATGTTAAAGATTCAGGCAAGTTTTATACATTTTAAAGCAAAGTCTTCTGTTATGATCTTTAGGGACTAGAATCATATATGTTCTTTGGTAAGGGGAAGTGTATTTCATTTGCAAATGATTATTAGATATGGACCTTAAATGTATCACAATTTTCAAGACAAAATATTGCCCAGCCTGCATTTACTTTTGAGTAAATTCATGGATCTAAACAGAAGAGCTTTTGGCATAAAATCCTTCTGAGAGATCTCTGGGTCAAGACCCACAGTCTGGGCTCATACCATCCTGGTTAGTGTTGTGAATTTTTCCCTGTAATCATAAAAGAAAGAAATCTAATAAATGAACCAACCAACTTCCACACCCTGCCCACCAAGTCCTCTCTAAGCCATCAAACACTGAGTGTCCTTAAAATAGCTGGTTGAATAAACAAGTATATTTTTACTTAGATAATGTAAAGAACTGTTCATAAACCCCCTAGTATTGCCTGTATTCTGAAGCTTTCACCTTCTAAATGAGCCAGATGGGATGAAGGGTGAGCTGGGAGGACAATATGTTAATATAAAATCAAAATGGTACAGGTACAGTAAAGTCAATAAGGGGAGAAAAACCCAGCTTCTCTCAGTATAGGACGTAGAGGACATTCCATTGACAATATGAAAGGGCAGACTTGTTAGAAATGTGTTGTGGTTTAACCCCAGCCGGCAGCTATGCTCCGTGCAGCTGCTCGCTCACAAACCACCCCCAGTGGGATTGGGGAGAAAATCGGAAGAGCAAAAGTAAGAAAACTCGTGGGTTGAGGTAAGAACATTTTAATAATTGCAATAAAATAATAGTAATGAAAATGAGAACAACAAGAGAGAGGAGAACAAAACCCTGGAAAAACAAATGATACAACTGCTCACCACCTCCCGACCGACGCCCAACCAGTCCCTGAGCAGCGGTCACTGCCCCCAGCCAACTCCCCCCAGTTTATATACTGAACAAGACTTCGTATGGTCTAGAATAGCCCTCTGGCCAGTTGGGGTCAGCTGTCCTGGCTGTTCCCCCTCCCAGCTTCTTGTGCACCTGGCAGAGCAGGGGAAGCTGAAAAGTCTTTGACTGTGTAAGCACTGCTTAGCAACAACTGAAACATCAGGGTGTTAACAACATTGTTCTCTTCCTAAATCAAAAAACCACAGCAATATGTCAGCTACTAGGAGGAAAATTAACTCTGTCCCAGCTGAAACCAGGACAAAACGAAAATAAGATTTATTTTTTTTTTTCACATGATCCGTAGTTAGGTTTTTCAGTGCACTAGAATAGGACTTTTTGAAGAATAAATGAATTTAAAAGGAGATTGCACAAGTTCATGGAAGAAAGAAACAATGGCTGGATGAAGCCTGCAACTCATAAAATCTTGAAACTGTGATTGCTAGGAGGTAGAATTGCACAATGGGGGAAGTCTGTTCTGTACTTCCCCTTTTTATGCTCTTCCCTAGGTCTTTTGCTGCTGGCCTCTACCCAAGACAAGCCGCTGCACTAGTTACACTTGTGGCTCTCAAGCTCACTTTGAAGTCAGGACCTGGCTATGGTCATGGAATGGTGTTAAGATCAGAGAAAAGAGCAGTGGTGGTTTTTTGTTTTCTTTTTATCCTTGGTATCTCTGTGTGCTTGTTACCTTTACTATGGTATTGCCTCTTTCCTCATGCTTTGTGGTGATTACATAAAATGCTGAGGCTGGAGCTGTCATCACATGTAGGTGGTGAAATGACTGGTGTAGCAGCTGTCTTTTCAGCAGGACTACAGTTTTATGTCTGACTTGCTTCTGCCAACTCTGTGGCTTCCTGCTGGTCTCCATCTCTGCGTGGAAGACATCTGCCTTCAGCTGAACACAAGCACGTCAAAGAGAGTGCTAGTAAAAACAGGGTCCAGTATGTCCTCTGCAAAATGAATCTATTCCTGTTTGTCAAACTGTTCTGCAAACTAGGAAATTAATCTTTTAGCCTCAAACCGCTACACACAGAGCTCATGACAGAATGAGAAATACATTTGTTTCACCTACAACTGATCAGAAATTTTTTATCAAATAGTAAATCTACCCACACTCCCTCTGCCTGCTTGAATCAGCAAAAATTCTGGATGCTGTGCCAGTCCAGCAAAGCTTTTAAATGCATGCTTACCTCTCAGCACAACTTAAGCCATTGATGCTAAGAGTACTGTTTATATACTTACATTAGAAAGTGAGTAAACGCTTTGCAGTGCTCTGGGGTACTTTGCCACTCTGCAAGCTCTTGTCTGTGAGAGTGTATTTCTGACGAAGACTGAAACAGTTTTTAATTATTTCAGAATGTAACATCCTGCTTCTTTCAAAGTGCCAGCCCATTAGGGCACATCATATTGACACTCGCCTCACGATTCTGACTCCTCACAGGATGCTACGTTAAATTCAAGGTCATGGTGCTAATCTTCAAAGTCCTTCACAGAATTGGTACATGTTACCTCAGAGAATCTCTCTTTGCGACTACAACCTCTCCTGACAGCTGTGTTCCTCAGGAATTATGAAGCTGTCAACCTCAAGGGTGAAGCCTGAGAGGGCAGAAGACAAGGCCTCCTCAGCAACACAGCCAAAGCTTTGGAAATCATTATCAGAGTAGATAAGAATGACCACAAATCTCTCTGTCCTCTAGGCAAAGTATAAAACTCACTACAACTTAGCTCCCACGGGCACAACTAAAGACAATAAAGATAGAGGGTGAAAAAAGTTAACAGTAAGAAAAAGAAGAGCAAGATGAGAGGAGGAGGAAGAAAGTTGCTCTCACATGGCCTTCTCAAAAGAAAAGCCTTAGTTGTGGTTTGGGGACAAATAATGGGAGTATTTCAGATATTACAGAGAAGGCATTTATATTTGTTCATTAGACATTATATTTTACCTTAAATTTTGGTATATAGGCATCCATTTGTGTGCTCCTAAGCTTATCTCAGTTTCCTTTTAATGTAATATTAATACATGGTTAATATATATAAGCAATAGAGTACATGCCAGAAGACCTATATAATGCCAATAAAATGATAGGTAATTGCTTTTAATTATTAAAGATGTTTTTGGCAAATCGTGTAAGAATAGGTCAGATTCCACTAGCTGCCTTGCAATGCATAAAGGTCACAGACTGATTCATCAGGATGTGAATGTTTTATGTACTTGTAGGTAAGAAGAATATCAGACCCACTAATATCTAGTGATCCGCAACCGTTATGACAAGTGACTGTGCCTTTATCTTTTCTTCGTATTTACCCGGGATTGTCTGCCTTTGACTTTAATCGATTGGCACGGCTCTTACAAGTACAAATTAAAGGTGAAGATATTTTGTCCCCCATGTTGGAGTATTTCTAATTTTAAAACAAATAAAGGTCATGTTTTGTTTTCAAAACTATTAATTGCTTAAATAAATGCAGTGAACTGGGTATGTCTGTCCTCCTTGCCATACAGGCACACAGGTTAAATGGAGCTGATTGTTGATTAGGGTGCCCTAGTCCTGCTACTGTTGACAAAGATATTTGTTACTCAGAAAGCTCAGGCTTGTGTTTTTCCCTTCAAAATGGGCTCTCATGTTGATAGGGTGAAAAGAGGAACTGTAAAATTGTATGCTTCTGGTTTAATTATAGTGATGTTAAATACAGAATTTAAACCTTTTGAATTGCTGCTTGGAGATAAGTTTTATCACACTAGAAAAAGAGGAGGGAAAAGCTCAGTCCCACAGACATGACTGGCAGGCACTTTGTGCAGGGACATCTGCATGCTTGCCGTTAGTTCAGATGGGTATAATTCATTCTTCTTTTTGTTAGAACTCTCCAAATGTTGGAAGTCAACAGAGTTCTTTAGCTCAGAGCTCTTCTGTTTAAGCTGAAAGGTGTAAGTTCTGTTCTTACTGTCTTCCTATGAAGTTCCATGGGGTTATGGTGTTCTGCAAAAACGACAGCCATAATGTCGTAGGTGCTTGTTACAGTGTTTTAGTATTGTGGCTGTGCTTTTGTATAAAATAGTTGAATGCATGACTATGGTTGACTCTTTGACTAGTAAGGAAATGGTACTTGCTATGCTTTTGATTAGTATGAAGTGGGTCACTTCAAAGCATTTGCTGATTACAATATAACATGGGTACAGTAATTATATCCTCTACAGCTGGGAAATGTTGTTTGTGTTATTCTAGGTATTTGTCATAAAATACTTGACTTTTTGCATTTTCATTCTGTGCCAGTGCTCATAAATCTATAGTGCAACCATTCATCACAGAAAGATAAAAGGAAGCTTTGGAGGTTAATGCTGTGAAAAGGAGACCTATAGAAACAGGAAAAAATATCCATAAACAGTATTTTTATGCAAAGGTGATCTAGTGGCACTTACCTGCTCTGTATGGCAAAGTCTTCTGGATGTAAATACTTTTTATTTACTTTGCAATCAGACACCTACTGATTATAATCCATAATCTCTGTCCTCCCCATTGGAAACCTGGTTCTTGAAAACGGATCTTTAGTCATCCCAGGATAAGTACTTCTGAGACACTCTATTGCTGGGTCTTAGCTTATATCAACCCTATGTTTCCAGTGACTATTCCCTGGCATTAAGCACTATTTTACTGAGGTAAAGATACATAGAGTAGTCTCTCAGTGCTCCAGCCCAGATTTTTGCAGACATCACTGCTGCTTTGGACCTGCAGGCCATGCTTCTGGTCGGCAGCAGTGGCGGTGGTTCAAGGATATTTGCGCCCATTTGGCATCCCCTCAAAGGCTGTGATGTAGCCTACTGAGCTGAATGAGAACACTGTCTATGACAGTATTTGGCTCAGTTGATGCTGAATTTGATCCATTATTAAGGAATAACAGGGATAGCATTATAATTTTAAATACCCCTTTATGAGTATAGAGTAATGCAAGTTCCCTGCCTGTTATGATAAAACATAACAGATTCAATAACTTCATGTATTTTTTCCTAAAATAGCTTTCCTGTTGGCATTATAGCTTCTGGAGAAACTGGCTGCTGTCTTTTTCATCTGCAGGCAAAACACCTGCTGCTTCTAAGCAATTGTTAGCTAAATCACCTAAAAGATTGGCATTTGTTTTAAATGGCAATTAAACTATTGCATTAAGTCACTTTGTTTCTACTGTACTAAAAGTTCAATAACCTAGTGTACCTTGATATGTACCACATTTCATAGTTGCAAGCTACAGGTCAAATGTAAAGACACTGTAATAACAGGTAATAAAATACAGAAATAGCCTGGCCTGTCAAGGCCTAGACATGCAAAGCAATGCAGGACTGCTGGGCTTGTGGCTCTTGCATTTCTGCCTGTTAGTTGTGGGTATTAACAGTACAGCTAGCTGAATAGAGAAACAATTTGTGACCTTTTCTCCATTTGGCAGAAAGAAAAAAAGGTTCTGAGTAGTTAGTATAATGACTATTTTTGGCTACTTTCAAAGTTGGTTAACAGAAGAAAATGTACTTATGAAGAAATAGCTTATCAAGACATAGGAAAAATTAGCGGAACTATTCACAAAGAATGTTCAACCATCTCAAATTCAGATTGCTACAACCACTCAAGAAGTGCATTTTAGCTAAGAAAATAAGGAAATAGCCTTTATTAGAATCACAGCTCCATATATACCCTTTCATTTGCTATACCTTTTAAAAAGTAACACATCTTATCCTATAAAAATGCAAGAGTGCAGCTTTCCTGAAATATATCGCACATTTCAAAGGCTTATGGTATGAATTCCTTGATGTCAAGGACAGCGAGTGGTACTGAAGGAGTTAAGCATTGAAGAGGAGAATATAGATTACTGTGCTGCAGGCATCTATCACAGCACTGAGTGAAATAAAGAAAGTTCAGGAAACTGACATTGCTTCCAACAGAAAAACAATCAATTTTGGATCTATATATAACACAGCATATATATTCTTGCACTAAAAGGCATCTGTCTTCCAGTCAATACGTCTATAAAAAATATGCCATAGAAAGGTTTTTGTAAGAGGAGATAGTTTGTGAATTGCACTGTTGCAACTGGTTAGGGGTCTAAAGTCTTTGTAAAATGCAGTTAGTGTTTAAGATGTACTCATTTTGATCAAAGAGGATTTGGGGCTGACTCACCACGCGGACACACATCTGTTAAATGTCAGGCATTAGGTAGTACTACCTAATAACTCCCAAAAGAATCATTTTACATTCCTTACAAGTCACAACTCGCATCATATTCTGCTTTCTGTTGCATAAGGATTTGTTCCTAGCAGGTTGTATATATGTGTGTGACAGCAGGGGCAAGAATGATTATGATGAGTGTTGCTGTCAAATCATTATTATTCTTACTACCATAAACAGAGGTGTACAGCTCTAGCACCTGCTTGCTCCTTTCCTGTAAACGGCTGGGATCAATTGAAATATATTCTGACAACAAGACCTAGATTAATAATCACTCTTGTGATAAATGCGGTTGTGGCTTGCTTATCTTTTATGAATGTGGTGCAGCAGTGCAAAACTCTGTGTTGGCTAGCAGACTTACTGTAAATAGGGAAAAAAGCCCAGCACATGGAATTTGTTTTATTCTTTTCTGAGATTGAAACAACACTGAATGAACATTCTAGCAGTGGAGGCTTTCAAGGAGTAACAAACACCACTGGTTAATTGGCCATTATTTCTCTATCACAAAGATTAAATCAAATAAGATTAATTAGATATCTCATTCCAAATTACTGACTGTGTGTGAGATGCAGGTCCGGTAGCTTTTTTCAAGTGTTTGCAGGTGAAATACTCTGCGTTTTGTGTAAATATTTGTGTTTTCAGACTGCACCAATAAGGAGTGTATTAGTGGCGAAGGTATATCCTTTCTCGTGGCATTGGATCTGTTGAGTAGCAATAAAACAGTGGCAAAAATTCTATATTCCTGTTTTTTTAAAGTTGCAGTTCTTTACATTTTGTTGTATGACATCAGAATGAAGGCTTTTATAAGCTTAATTGCAAAAAGGAAAGAGAAAAACAGGACTGGGGAAAGGGGACAGTGACAGGTTGCAATTGATCTTTTCTCTTCTGCTCAGTTTAACAGAGGCAGTTTCTTGTCATGATTCTGTTTATCAGTCTGTGTTTCCCTGCTCTCATCAATCTGCTTTCTCTTACATTTTTGTAAGAGAATTTTGTTTTCATTCAAATACTACAATGAATTAATAATTCCCAATGTCCCATTTTTCTCCATGAATCTATGGTGAGTAGAAAAACTTGGCTGCTGTTGAAATACAAAGTGATGCCCACGGTAGTCACTAGTAAGTATTCAGGCACTGCAGTGGCAAACAGCATGTTCACTATAGGGCAGCCTATGTACACTGTGGTTAACCGGAACCTTTAATTTCCACAAATTATCCTTTAATGTAACATTTGAAAGCTATCCTTTACCATAAATTCTGCTTGTGCTTAGAGACATGTCATTTTGTGATAGTCTTTTGTGTAGATTTACTTCGATTTTTTTCTTGTCAATAAAATAATTGACCCAAAATTGTGTTTACTGTTTTTTTCCAGAGGAAATCATATGAATGAACTTTGGCAAAGCATTTCTGCAGGAAGTAAAGATTTTTTGCTATCCTTCGGGATTAGAACTCTGGATTTGTTCTTCCATGTGGTGAATGTTTTCCACACCACCTATGATGACTCATGTCAGACTCTATCAGGGTCACAGTTTTACTGTTTTTTGGGTTTGGGGAACTCATGGAGTCCATATGTTAGTCCAATCAAGAAGCATAGTGTTTTTATAGAGTAAGATAATTACCTCCTACAGTTCTGTTTTTACTGGTGGAAAGTAATTTTAAAACATTACCTGACCCCTGGTTCTGGTAGTTTTTAGGTTTTCCATCGAAACCAGTCTGTTCCCAGTCCCTTCTGCATGTAGTTAATTCCTTGGTTCTAATGACCCACATCTGTCATAGTGAATGTGACAGTAACTCAGAAGTGTTGCAAGAGGCAGCAGTCACGTTACAACTCACTGAAGATAAAGGAACTGTTTCTAGAATTAGATCAATTACTTTGGTATTTAATTGTAGATAGCTTTATGTGGGAAATCTTGGTTTTTAACCCTTTAAAATGAAAACTTACTCTCTTAATTTTGCATGATCTCTTTTACTACTATGAGCATAACTGACTGAGTATGTAGGGATTGCAGTGAAGAATAAGATATGAAGAAATCTTATTAAATGGAAAAAGTGCATGAAGTGAGATATGATTAAGGAGACGTAGTTACATTCATTCAACCAGGGATTAAAGGGAGACAGACACAACAATTTTGTTAACTGTTCTGTACACATATGCTGAGATATAATCTTTTTAACATTAAAAATTGCAATTGGGAAAATTTTCCTTTGGAATGGAAGGAACGTTTCCTCTGCCAGAAAAAAGGAAGTGTTGGTGGTAGAAGAAACATGAAAAAGATTCCCTTGCTCACCAACCTTTCCCTTTTAAGCTGTATTAAGTTTAGATGGAGTACCTGCTGTCACTTTATAGAACCTTATAAATAACAGAAGTTAGGAAACCATTGAACTATTGGATGGGAGAAATAGAGGCTTGAGCAACATAGAAAAGATGGATTGAACCTTTGTCTAAAGACATATTAAGCATCATAGTCATTAATGAGAAATTTTCAGCTATAGATGCATATCGATTTGAGTAACAAATACCACTTAGAATACCCATAAGTCCTCTCCTGTCTCTCAAGACATAGCCTTAGCATATTACTGTGGATTTTTTGACAGCATCGGACACCAAATTCTGAAATGTCTAATTCTCCTCTTGTGCTGATGCTACTATATAATTCTGGCAGATACCGCTTCTGATTCAAACCAGTTTAAGGTATAAGTGAGAGTAGAACAAAGCTCAGTGACTTCAGTAAAAGTTCATGGGCAAGAGTACTGTGGTGTTCAGTTCAGCCCCAGGATTTCTGCATAGGTCAGTGGATACTGTCATTGCTTATGTCACTTCAAGCATGGGAAGCTAAAGTGCAAATGTGGTAATGTTAATTATCATTCAGTGGGATCTTATTAGATTGTACAGACTGTTAACTTTCCTTGCCAGAGATCACTGCCACTCTTTCTCTCATTCTAGGAAAAAAGGAAAGCTGTGAGGGCAGAAGCCTAATTTCTTCACAGCGGGTAAAACACCTCTTTAAACTACTTTAACAGGAAGTGACTGTCAAGGGGTGAGATGAGGGCGATGGGGAAAAAATGTAGTATGGAGCGTATTCCTTCTTCATTAAAAAACTCTACTCTCAGTGCTCATTTAGGCAAATAGTTTCTCTTCCACAGCAATTTACTCCAGTCTCTGCAAACCTTACTTTTATATTTGGAATGAAAGAAAGAAAAAAACCACCAGTCTTTCACTATTTAGGTTTACTGGACATTAGGTTTACTGGACACTAAGTTTGTCTTTTTCATGCTATTGTCTGTCTTACCAAACTTGCCTTTTATGCTAGGTCCTGACCTGCTGTAAATGGACACTATTAATAGAGCTCTGCCAGCATACACAGAATTCAGCTTTGGCTCACTCTTTTCCCAAGTACATCAGTAATTTTTATACATACTACTAGTAAATTTGTTCCTACATTTGCTGAAGGCTTAAATTCTTGTTGATACTGACACTATTTTATCCATTCTCTCAATGGATGGATGAGGCTATAGTAAACAGGGATGATTTACTGTCATTTTGAAAAACATGGCAGTTTTTCAAACGCAGGCTCATAATGTCAAAGTTCATTAGATTGTATAAACAACTTGGACTATATGTTTACAGGAGGTGTCAAACACCCAAATCCCATCAGTTTGTGCTTCAGGGGCTAATTCAAAGTTGCATTACAAAACCTTTGCTCATCTTTCTTACCTAATCATGGACAAAAGTGCACTGACTGTTTTTATGTTAAAATTTCCCAGAAGTCTGAATTTTTGCTCATTAGCTTGCCCAGTAACAGCCTGTACTGCCTTGGTCCCTGGAAAAAGCTTTCCTACTCTATGGTGTGTGCTCTGAATGTGCTCTACTAATTAGGATCACTTGAACAGACAGTGAAGAAGGTCTGCAACGTCCTCCTTCCTTCATACAGTAGTAGCTCAGTGTTTAGAGCTCTTATTGATTAGATTCTGTCTGGCAAGGATCAGTTCCTTCCTCTGCCTTGAAAGGTGTGAAGACAATTCAGGTACCTCTCATGTCCCAGAAATATTCCTTAGCTTAATCTTTTTTGAAGTGGAAATAATATCTTCTTCTCTTTATAAGTGAACATAGAGAACAGTTGACCACCATTTATTTTACAACAACCTTGTAAGTATTGAAAACTTCTAATTTTCCTTTTTCTTTTTCTAGAAGAAATCAAAGAATCTCTTTCAAGTTTTAATCCCAAATAACAATTTTTCTAAACCTGTTTGTATTTTTGTTGGTCTCTTTTTGGACTCTTTCAGATTGCTATATGTCCTTGTTAAAGTCATTTATCCAATGGGCATTATCTGAGGGCTCAAAGCAGTAAGCAAAGTGGAATAATTAGCCCCATATTACCGATAAAATTACAGTTAATATATTTGAAGCTGAATATCACTATTTTACAGTGTGTTTTTCATTGTTAACTCTTTACTCAGTTTATGGTTGGTTTGCTTCTTCTCCATAGTACCTAACTTAGGCAGATCTTTCCAATTTCATATTTGGGCATTGGATTTCTTCACCCTAAGTACAGTGTTACCCCATCTTCATGAATTTCAGCTTTTGATTTTGAGTAATTTCTGCAAATGTTCAGAATTATTCTGAAAATAAAGGTGAATTCAAAGTACTTGCAACACTTCTTAGCTTTGTTATCTGTAAATATTTTGTTTTCTATTTTCCCTATTCTTCATGTTCCATGTTGCCTGTTGTTCAGATCATCAATGAAAATACTGACTAGAAATAGGGGTTTTTTTGGTTGTTGTTGTTGTCTGTTTTAAATGCTCTCTCAATTTGACATGAAACCACTAAAAACTCTACTTGGGAGTTTTTTTAAGCAGTTGTTCTCCCAAGTTACAGGGAATTAATCCAGACCAGATTTTCTTAGCGTATTTATGAGACTGCCATAGAGAATATTACCAAAAAAAAAAAAAAAGTAATGTTCATGTTTATTACATCTATTGCTTCCCTGTTATCCATTAGCTCGCAACTCTGTCAAAGAAATAAATTATGCCAGTTTGATACAACTTTTTTTCTTGACAAATCCGTGTCATATGTTTTTTATCATCTTATTATTCTTGAGGTGCTTATAAATTGCTCAATAATATGTTCCAGAATCTTTTCAGGACTCAGTTAGTCTGTCTCCAATTCCCTAGTCCCTTCTTTCTCTCCTTCTTAAAGATGGTACCATGATTATCCTTCTCCAGCCCCCTGATACTTTCCAGTCCACTGTAGATTTTAGGAAAAATCATTAAAGTTTGAGAGACTGTTTCAGCTGCTTCACTGGGTCCTCAGGACTGAATTTAATCAAGCCTTGCAAACTAGCATATATGTAGTTTATCTAAATATTCCTTCACTTATTATTTCCCTAACTTGGTCAATATTCCTGTCCACTTTTTAAGTATCTGGTTACAATTCGCCTTATCTGTAAAGAATAAAGCTATTTGATTTTTCCTTATCATCAACTCACCTGCCTTCCCTGTGAAAAAATCAGCCTGTATTTTCCTCTGGTTTTGCATTTTTTTTTTTTAAAATTTTATTTATGTCTCTTATTTACAGGTCTTTTCCTGCTTCGTTGATAGTTGATTGGTATCTCAACCTTTTTGTTTCAGCCCTGTGTACTTGTGCTTTATATTCATAGTACATATTGTAGTTATTTTTGACTTTCAAAGTTCTTAAAGAGGTCTTGAAGTAATCATTAAAGTCTTAATATTTTTTCTTCTTATTGAATTAGTTGGAAAATGTGATTTTAATATAGTGTCTTTCAGAGATTTCCATTGCTGGCAGTATAGTGGATACAGTCCTTGTGAAAGACCAAGGATAGCTTTTACTTTAAAATTTGCTGTGGGGAAATGTTATTTAATTGCATTTGAAAGCTTAAAGCCGTGAGCTCTGTTATGAAGTGATTGATTCAAACTGTCTTCCACTTTCTGCCATCAAAACCCTCTAAGTTTTGATTAGTATCAGCCATTTTTTCCACCTTTGCATATTGTCTGCAATTTCTATATGAAAAATCCTGGGTTGAAGTAATGACTTGTGTGGCTTTGTCAGCATTCAGGAACATAAGAATATATATTTTCCTCAGTCTATATAAAATTAATCATCTAATTTACTTGGCCTTTACGCAGTACCCAGGGTTCCCCTAAATTCCCAGCTTGTGCTGAATCATCCAGTATTGTTGGTTTGGTTTTTTGTGGTTGGGTTGTCTGTAATTACTTTTAGATCTACTGCAGAGCTCAATCAAGGCGCCTAACAAGATAATCAAATTGAAATGTGCTGTCTCCAAACATGAAGGTTTTGGTTGGGTAAATTCCTGCTTGGGAAGTGGAGAAAGTGAGAAGTGACGGTAGGACAGGGTGTTGTTTGAAAAGCACTGAAAATGATGTCCTTGCCTTTCCTGCTGCCAGGGAATTCCCTTTTTATAGGGAATACAAAGGATGGAGGGAGTTCCTCATTGGTTACAGACACAAGGAATTCCCTTAAACGTTTTCCTTGCAAGTGGTATCTACTACCCTACAGCCTGAGGCAGAAAGGGCTCTGTAGGAAGGGCTCTAGAAAAAATAAGTAGAAGGATATAATTTTACTTCCTCTTGGCAATGGATTGTTTTAGGTATTTTTCTGCTTGGCATATGCCTGGTGTGAGTTCAGCTCAGTCAGAAACATGTAGATTATTTTCTTGTTACTTTAGATGTGCTGGAATAGATTTCTCTGCAGAAATAACTATGGCCCAGAGTCAACCAAGCATATGAGCATGAGTGTGACAGTTGTTTCCTATAAATAGGTGCTTTTTTGAAACTGGAGCCTGATTTTGTGTGCTTACGTTTTTGCAAACTGAGTCCATACCAATGACCACTGTAAATTGGATGAATCATTAATTTTCTTATATTTATGCTTGCTGCCATTTTCTAAGTCAAATAACTCAACACTTCTCTTATTCTCACATTTCATTGTTAGGCTGGCATTCTACACTACAGTTGAATACTTCTTTTTTTATACATCTTCTTTAAAAGTATCCTGAGTTTTCTTGCCTTGGAAAAGTGCTACACATCTTGAACTTCTTGTTGGGAAAACTTGCTGCCTTAAAATTGATGTAGGGGTCAAGTATTTGTGAAGATTTAATACCAAAGGGATTTTTCGGAAGATAAGATTATATTAGTACACTAATTATGTTTATTGAGCAACTATTAGAATGGTTAACTTTTCTTAGACATGGTGATAGATTTATTAAGTCACCTTTACAGTGATTTCTCTTGCCTGCATTAAACTTAAATTTGGTTTGGGAAAAATAGGCAACAGTCCTCCAGTCCCCTTCACTACAGGGTGGAAAACTGCAGTGCTCATCCATTTTGTAGCTAAAGTCAAAAAACTGTAGGGAAGTTAACTGTCTGATTAAGTAATTATCTCATGTGCATTTAAAAAAAAAGACATCTAAAACAGCATGAGAGTTGGTGCTGACCAGATCCTTTTCTAAAATAGTCTATTTGATATAGTGTTAGATAAACTCATATATGTAAATGGAGGCAGAGATCTGCCTGGGCAGATCAGCTTGAAGGATTGATGTCTGTAGTTCAGAACTTCAGTGATTTTGGTCTTGTTAATTCAACTTTGCCAAGTCCAATGCACTTTCCCTAGGATTCTTCTCATACTTTTACCAGTGGACACTGGATGATAAAACAAAACAAATAATCCAGTGTAAAAGTACTGAGAAAAGAATCAGATATTTTCTAGTTATTATGCTAAGCTATTCATACAGTTTTATTCGGGTCATTACCTAGTAAGGACGAAGATGTCAGAAATAGGACATGCACTTCAGAAAAAGTATCCAACAAGGCAGATGGAGAACTGAGACCACGGTAAGCAGCGGGATCTCCCAGAAGTATCAAGTATTGTACTCGTATCAGCAATGCTATGCATGTCCAGCTTTGATGGATTTTGCTCTTGCTGTTCCTGCCATCAATGGAAGTTGTGGTTGTTGTCTGTTGGGAGACAAATAAGTTTCTTTGTACAACTGTCAGCCTAACACTTCTTGACACATCTATGATTTGCTTGTACTGAAGTATTAGAGGCTTTGCATGTTGTATGTTGATACGCACTTTGTCACTGTGCTTAGAATCTGGCAATTAACTGTCAGTTTGCAGCATCTTCATTTTTGTATTTTAAACTGAAGGGAAGAGCAAAAGGAAAGACACTGTTAATACAATAACTAGATGAATTAAATATAGGGAAAACATAGAAGAAAAGGGGACAAGAGGCATTAAACATTTATTATGAACTCTTGCTGTATACCAGTTGTTTTGAGGTGAGTTTGTTAATTTACATGACTAGGCCACACACCATCCAAAGAATTTCACTTACACTGGTAGGTTTTGATTATCAGTTTTTTCAAGAACAACTGGCCTTTGTAATTTTTATACATCTAGGAGAGTGTGTAGTATGAATAGTCCTTTCTTCTTTTTTTGAAAGAAACTTACAGTAGTAAAAGCAGGTACCGATGTGGTATGAAGAATATTTAAACCATGTGTTCTATTCTGATTAATAAAGGAGTTCTGTCTGTCAATTTACCAAACTTCAGATTTTTTTGGTGTGGTGCATAGATTTTGAGCTGTTTTTCTATTTTGCTTACATGCTAAATGAGCTAAACTTGCACTTTCTTCAATGAGACCTTGCAGGATAAGCGTTCAACCTCAAGTTGTCCTTTGCTTATCCTGGTAAGAACTTGAAGTCAATTTGTCCAACACAAAATGTGAAGAGTAGATAAACAAATAGTTATATAGGCTTTTATTCGCCACAGCTCATTGTTGTAGATGCAATTTTTATCAGGTAAATATTCTGCTTCATGGTAGCTAATGAAAAGTCCGTATCCCATTGGGTAGAGATATAATCAGGAGCTCCATCAGCAGCTTATAACTACAATAAATCTTTAATATACCAAAGGGAAGTTAACAAACTTTGGAGGAAAGATTTTTAGAGTAAGAGAAAGATCTATATGTCTCTCACTTAGGATACCACCTATCTTATCTGATAATTGGACAAGCCTCTTGAGATTTTTAGCTATTGCTTTTCATCTCAAACCTTGCAGATTGGATGCAGGATTATCTGAATGCTTAATTGAAGGCACTATATTGTGTGGCTCACTGCCTAGTCTAACTCTATCATGTCCGAGACTGGCTTTGCCCTCATTTTACATCCCTGCTCATCATCATTCTGGGTCTTGCAGCCTTTTAACCACCTCCTCTTTATTTCTACCTTTTCCATTGTTTTCATTCCATTAATCTTTAAAAAAAATGTTAATGGTGCCATATTGGTACCCATAGCATGTGTATAGTGTTGCTGTGTGGCAGTGAAACATTAATATTTAGCTACTCTTCAGGGGATTTCTTTCTTAGCAGAACCCCTTTGAGTACAAGCCTTTTCTGGGAGGCAGAGCCCAAGCGCTGCTCAGAGCTTCCACCACACCCAGTGCAGTGCATGTCTAGAGAGGAGAAGCAGCACTACCCTGTGAATGCTTAAAAATCTGGGCACTGTAGGATTACAGGGAGAAGGGACGGAAGGAAGAGCTTAGGTACAATTCAAATCAAGAAATCTGTAGTTACTGACTTCATCTTCAGACTGCGGCCTGAGAACCCCCTCCTTACTAGATTTTTCAGAGCCTCTTTTAAAGTAAATGTAACTTGTCTATAGTCAGGCCTAATAGTATAAAAACTTAACTCATCTTCAGTTTCATCTGGGGGTGGGGGAAATAGTTGAGCTCACAGGTTCCCATTTAACATGCATTTGGTTAGTACTGGGTTAACACAGCCCATTATGGCATTTGTAGTACTGGGCTGAATTAATAGTATTAACCCATTGTATCTTTCTAAGCATTGGTTTGCCTTATGTTGAGAGGAAGCTATTGAATGGCTTACAAATATTTTGACTTCAGAGTGAATATTTCAGGGAGCCAAGAATGTAAAGAGAACTCAAATTCCACTTTGAGAGAGAGTCAATCCTGCCAATTATTTAATCAAGAGCTACATAAAAGATATAAAGGGGGAATAGATGAGTATTATCCAGTAGTATGCTGGAAAAAATGGTGTACCTTTCTCCATCAAAACAGAAATTATTGCAGTAGAAAAAACTTAGAATATTTGTCCTCCCTCCCACTACTTTTTGGTAAACAGAATAAATGACCTGAATGGGGAAAAAAAAACCCACAAGAAAAATGATCTCATAAAAATATTTTCAGTAAAAATACCTTCAATCAGAAGGTAGGTAGGATATCTAGTCTTTATCTAGCTCTAGTTTCATATTTAGAGGTCTCAATCTCTTCTGCTTAACACTTGCTGTAGCTCTTTTCAGTCCCATTCATCCTTGTGCTTACACACAGTAATGGTCTCCCTTCCTCAGATCCCTGATTTTTTTTGATGTCCCTGATCTCTTTCAGGTAATCACTTCCAGGGCCATGGGTCTTTTAACAATATACTTTTTCAGCGCACATTTACTACTTTTCCAAGTGGAAGAGGTTGTCACTAAGCGGGAACATAATGCAGTTTGTCAATTTTCAGTAGGTGTCTTGGGAAATCTTTGCTCCGTAGATAATCTGTATCTGTTTAAGAAATAGTCTCTACCAGTGAAGCCTGTCTTCTACCTGATAATTCACTTCAACGAGAATTGGATGTTCTGAGTAGAATGCAGTGCACATATCAGGCTTATAAGTCTGCTACCACAGATGCTAGAGCAAGCAATAAAAACAGCAAGATGGAATTAGGGCAGGATAAGTCCTAGAATTTTCAGTATATTTTGGATTGAATCAATGGTGACAAAATTGTTCTAGTAAAGAGCTATCTGCTGTGAAATTAAAATGCTTCATTTTCCTGAATGTAACAATGCCTTGTAAAAATTAACCCTGTAGAATGAAGGCAGAGTGTCAGAACTTCTTAAGACATCCTTGTTTTTAACATATAGAGAACCTACACTTGCCTCATGTTTAACAACTAGGATTTTAGATGGCCAAGAGCTGACATGCATGTTCTAAGGCTTAAAGAAAAATCTTTCAGAAGGGGAAGAAAAAAAGCATTTTTAAGACCTCCCTGGGAATAGGAATTAAAAAACCCTCTGTAGAAAAACTTAACAGCACCATCTCCTTTTCTTGAAACCTTTTAGGTCTCCCTGCAGGATATAAAACTGCTGCAGAGACTCCCAGCATTCCTGGGCTGTGGCAGAGTCGGAAGCCTGGCTGCACTTCAGTGTTAACTCAGCTGGGAACATGGATGCTCATGGGGGCTTGCTGTGATCTCACCAGAGGGGTGAATGAGGCATCAGAAAACCGTATAGATGCAGGGAGTTTGAAAAAACTACATACTTCTCTAAGGAAATTTTCAGCTGTAAAACTTTTTACTACCTTTATGTATGTGGGAGTAGTATTGCTCCCCTACTCCAAAATAGGTGGACCAGATGTTACCAGATGTGCTCAGGTGGCACAAGTAGCTGTCACTCTGGCTAATTTCAGAGTAAAACGAGAAAGACTATATTCCTCACTAACAATATGCCCTCTATCTTAAATTTTTTCTAAAAGTGGTAGTCCCGGTTTACCACCTGCTATCCTTACTCACCTGTAACTACACTATATGCTGAGGGAATGCAGAAGACGACAGTGTGTCCTACTTTGATGAATGGCAAGATTAAGTTCTAATTTTACATTGCTTTCTTCAACCCTTTTTCAGGGACCAAATCCTCCTGCTTTTGGATTATGGGTGCCCCTGATTCATACCTCACTTACTTTCAGTAGTTTTTGCAACTGTATTGACATAGAGTGAGAGTAGGATGAGTTTGAGTGTCCTGGTTTATAATTAGTTTACTAATCTGTCAAATGAATATCTTTTTCATGATGGTGGGTAGCTTTAGTTCAATACCCTTTATAGTTTAAAGTTTGCTCTGTCTTTTTTTATTGGATGTACATACTGGCAGCTGCTCAAGCTAAGACAGATGAAGAAAATTTTAATTACCTTGAGGAAGTTAAGATTGCTTTTTAAAACATAATAGACTATCACTTAAACTAGATTATTAGCCTTTTCCATTTTATTTTTTCAGAAGGAACAGTTGTGTTTTTTAAAGGATATTCAGTTCTGTAGTACGCTATTATTATCCAGACTTATATTCTGCAGTTTGCGTTCTGTCTTTAAATTTTGGCAGCTGTTTTAAATTTTTAAAAATCATTATTTTTTTATTACTTGATATTGCTGAGCTGGATATTTTGTATCAACTTTTGTCAAATACAGAAGGCAATGCCTTTCATCTTTTTATTAACAACAGCTTTTCTTTCTTTTTTCCACATCCACGTTGTGCAATCTGGTATTTCTTCCAATGTTGGTGTTCAGGCTGACACCAGTGAGAAAATAAACAAACACCAATTTTCTTCTCTCCCCCACCTCCCCCCTCTTTTTTGCAGGGGTGTGTGTGGAAGAAGAACAGTTTCCTGGCAGTACTATTGTATATGACAGGAGGGAAGACAAAGATAAAATAATACACACACACCAGTTATTTGAACAATACAAGGAGAGAAACAATAAGTTTCTTTTAGCCACCAGGGAGCAATGAATTTGTGTGATTTGACTGCAGGTAATATTTCTGATGTAGTCTTGGTTTGGGGAAAAAAAAAGTCAACCTTGCTGTATATGCTCAGAGTTTGAGGTTTTCTGTCTTTCGCACTCAAATCAGCGTAACCTTTTCTTGGATCAAACAGTGCTAACCATAGACAGTTACAAACATATTTGGAATAAATTAGCTCATAAACATTTTATTCCTATCCCTTAATGGGGAATGCTTCACAATGCACTGTCAAATATGATGAGATTTCTCATTTTATGGCTCACTTTATCTACAGTCTAGTAATTGCACTTCCAATGGCACAGTTTTTGCGTGGAGCAATGGTGACATTCAGTGCCCAGTTAGACTACAACATGATTAATCCTCTGCATGCATTGCTTAAGGGTCTTATAATTCATATTCTCTTGTTTTACAATGGCAGGTATGAATTCAAGAGAGAATCTGAATATGCAATAAGTTCATCTACATCAAATATTGAGTTGCTTGAAATACTGAATATATTTTCCAGAGACCTGACTGCATAGGAATCATCTGCAAATATTCTTCCACCTAGCAGTGCTGAGTACTACACCTGAGGATATTGCAGTTTATACTGGTTTTGGAAAAAAATCTGGAAATGAACTGCATTATGTAATATGCAAACTCTTGATAAGCTTTTCTTGGTGAAAGGTTAATTGTAAAAGGCTTTATTGGCAACAACTTGAGAGCTATCTAGTCTGTCAAGAGTCACATGTGATAGTTATGAGGGGGTTGTATGTTAAACACTATTACATAGAGATTTAAATGAAAGCTATGTTTTAGCTGGGGAATCCAGTTCCGTTTAAGTGAAACAGAGAAAACAGTTCGACTCCTCTTACCTCTTGAATTAGCCTACTTAGTTTGTTGGAATTAAGAAGGAAAGATGTGCATCACTTACTCTCTCTTTGTGGATCTTGCATGCAGTAGTCTTCTAGTGTTTAAGTCCCTCAATGTTCCAGGTAAATCTAACATACTTTGAAATGACCATACGCTTACAAAACACAGCTACGGGTGCTGCCTTTCTGAAATGCAACTATTGGTTGTATATAATATCCCCTTGGTTAGGATATTTGCTCAATATGTGGGAGACTGAAGCTCAGTGTTTCATAGGCCTGAAGATACTCAAATCCCAATTTCTTACTTACCAATGTAGAATCTTTGTCTCAGACTATATAAAGGATGGAGAAGGGAAAACACTTCTTACTATGCCGCTGTGCAAAATGTCTGCTGGGCAGGAAAAAAGCCCAAAGAACATAGCTTCATAAACCAAGTTTAGAGCACTGACCTGTGCTTCAGTTCAGCTTGAGGACAAGAAAGGGCTTTGAGAACACTGCTTACCAATTTATTAGCACAAAAATAGAAAGCGATTTTGATTTCTAGCTCCGAGATATCTCTTAAATGGTGTTGTTCACCTGGGTTACCCTCCCTTCATTAAAACGCCTTTATATCCTTCAATCTTTGCTTACTGAAACATATTCAAGATTGCATACTGAGCAGAGCAGCAGCAAAGCTCGAATATGTTTAACTCCTTAAGACTCTTCTATCAGGCTTCCCTATGCCCCTGTCCTCCAGCAGTGCTTGGGATGTATCGTACTTTTATCACACTGCTCTTCAGCTGCATAGGCTAGGTTGCTTTGTTTCTGCTTTCTTTGCTAACAGGGTGCTTTGTCTTAAAGTCATGGTCTGGTCTGTGTACTTAGATGCAAACATCAATAGCCTATTAATCCCAGGTGTAAATCAATTGAAATCAGTAGAGGTAGACTGGTTCACGTTTAGCTACTAATCCATGTTATTGGAATGAATTATTCTTTCTTTTACAACTGAGAATCCCTGCTGATTTCTGTTAGGCAACTGAGGACAGAATTTATTTCCTGAAGTCTATTGGAGAGAGATGCAGCTGAGTGAGCTACCAACACCAGGCTACAAGTAGTGGACTGAACTTTCTCGTGGTGTGATAGCTGTAAGAAGGTGGGTCAGCTTCTATATTGCTGTGTGGCTGATAGTTTAGTCTGGTCACAGAGGACCCTCTTACTCTTGCTGCTTAGTTCAGTTCTTGCATTTGCAAAAGGCTTGTGCCAGTCATCACCGCTTTTGACTGCCAGTTCGCTATCACCTCAGGTGCCCGTGCCTCACTTTTCAGCCCCATCCCTCTTATGTAGTCTAATTTTCAGTGTAGTCACTGGCTTTCTCTCCCCAGACAAATGCAGTGACCTCTTACTGCTGACTCCACAGCCTAATGCCTAAATGCTAGTGCAGTCACGTACCCTGTTTCTGGGTCCATATGCAGCCTGCAGCGTTGGTTTAATGGGCTGAATGTTATTCCTGCCATGGGTATCGAGTCTAAGTAGCAGGTGCTTTTCTCAGTGATCTTTGAACCGATGTTTCACTTTGAACATTTCATTAATATCATATTAATTTACTTTAATTGCATGTGTTAGGACGTGTTGCTGACCCATGGCTGCTATTGTATTTGCCTTACTTTTTTAAATAGGAGTGTTAAGAATGGAAACTTACCGAAGCCTGTAGAAGACTATCAACCTTCTTATAATTTATCACGTCAGTGAGATACATTATTTTTGATGGCAATTAATTTATGACAAACATAAACAACAACCAAACAGTATTTGTATATGTGTTAACTACTGTGATTCAAAGGTAGCAATTAGCTTAACTGACAATTAATAGAAACAAATTGTAACAGTGAAAACATGAACAAAAATAATTCAACCTCTCCAGTTTATTTAATGTAATAAAAATATACTGACTTAATTGATCTTTAGCTGCTATAAGTAAAAACTAATGACATGAAATGGAGTTTAGATATTGGCTTCAGGGAATGGTATTTTCTCATGTAATAAAATACAGTGAGATGCACATAAGTAAATACTTTATGTTCACCATTAAAGGAATGATGTACATTTCACTGTGGCAGGATAAATTCTATAAACAATTAATATGGGGAAGTCTCCCTGTTTTTAAAAGCATTATTGCTGGCAGCAAATGCAATGGGACTTATATTGCTAAATTAAATGGTTATGGAAAGAACTTGATAAGGGATATTTTGTATCTCCTCTGTTAACTCATCCTTCAGGGAACACTCAAAATTTCTTTGGTATCACCAAATCAAAACTCTAGTATCTCTGTCTAGTCTGGGATTTGTTGATAATCTGTGTGTCATTATTGATAACCTGACCTTTAAAGTGTCTTAAGGGACTACTACTAATGTGATTTTTTTGAAGCTTTGTAATTCTGTGTAAGAAACACCAACTGCACCATGACGACCATTTTAAATACCTTTTGACAAATTTTGGTTTTGTTCTGTATTCTGCTAATAGTTACATTTTTGATGGAGGAAAATGTTAGATTAGGCAAACATAAGAGGTTCAGGCAGTCACAACCAACATGGGCTATGTTTCATCACACAACAGGAAGCTGAGTACCAAGGGAGGTGGTCAGTTGCCATTAATTTCATATGCGTATGACATGAGATGCATTGACATTTTCAGGAGTGTAAAGGAAGAATAAATTAATTTATTGAAAATTATGTGGCACCTAGATAAATTCCGTAATTTTATTCACACTCACAATTCAAACACAAGTTGCTGTCAGAAAGAAAATGAGGAAAAAAAATCCTCTCCATTCTTTCTGTGGCTTGTAAGAAGCAAGTTAAAATTAAAACCAAACATATCATTAAACTAAAATCACTTTGTTTTTCATTAAACTAACAAGAAATGTAAGTATTTTAACTATTAATCAGTTCACAATTAAGATTAAATAAATGAACCAATGAACCAGCAATGATATTAGATTGAATCATCAGGTGGGCAATTTTACCCACTCAATATTGTGGCTAACCACACTATGTGGTAATGACAAGAAATCCTTTTTTAAACTGTAAGTTAACTTGTTTCCCTGTAGTCTAACATACCAGAAGAATACAGCCGTTAATTGCACTTAGTATATTTCTCTTTGGTAAATTTACTTAGTTGCTTTTTGAAACCTTTCATTTTAATTTTATAAATACCCTTGGCAATTATTTCAAAGTTTATTTTCATTGTGCAATGATTTGATTGATTTTTTTTTTTTTTTAAATTTTTTATTTTTTCCAGAACTAGGCAAGTGCTTAACTGGTGAGAAGACTCATAGCTGCTTGGAATCTCCTGCGTGTTAGCACACCACCATACCCAATGACTAAAGTTTCTGTTTCCTCTTGAAAAGGTAATATTCATTGGTTTTGTTTTAACTGAGTTTGGTGTAGCAGAATTGTTATAGGAATGGTTACTCTTCTGGTGTCTTCAAGTCTCCATCATACCACTTGCCTCTTTTATATTGGAAGTAGTGCTAGCTTAGTTGACAGTTTGGTTTCCCACTATACATGTCTGCAAATGCTAATATTCGTCTCTTAGGACAGCAGTCCTGCTGTACCTCCTGTTGTTTTGCTAGGTTATTTGCGAAAGATTAGTCAAGAATTTTAGGAATAAAGATATCTTTCTGCAGCCAACATGTTGTTCATGTAATATGCTTTACTGACTGGTGTAAATCTCAAAAGGGATCTTCTGTTGCAAAACTGTTTGGAGTAACACTAACACAAGATACTTGTATTTTTTTTTCACCCAAAGACTAAAAGACAGAAATAAAAACATCCCTGGTTGTTTTTCTTTGGTTTGGTTTCCTTCTGTGAATGTATATGTATTTACATACCACAATTCTCCTGCATAAAATGTATTTGGATGAGAGTAACCATAAGGTTAGCTTTGACTTTTTCTTTAAGCTGCTAACATGGCATTAAGGCTTGCTGAGATGAAGACGTAAGTTAACAGGTTGCTGTCATTGTAAACCAGGAAGCGTTGTGTCAAGTTAAGTGAAGCCATTGAATTTGGCAGTTACAGCCCTTTCAAAGGTAGAAGCTTCAGTTTTTCCAGATGATGGTGACAATTCTTCTGTGCTCTAGTTGGTTTTATTGCTTCATAGCCAATGTCTCCCTTCTGGGATTGTTTGATCCTGTTCCTGGAAGAGCTACGTGTGGGAAAAAGTGTCAGTCATAACCAGGATAGACTAAAGCGGTGGTCTCTCTCATGGGGACGGTAGTTGCTGGTTTGAAGCTCTCTGGTGTTGCTCAGTCCATGTAAGTGATCGGAGAGTTTCAGTCCAGATTATTTTCCATACTGTTCACAGATCTGCTTTGCTATTGTAGATAGCAATGGAATGGACATCTGATGGAAGAAAAACTTAGCTGCTTTTGAGATTTTTTTTTCCCCAGGGTTTGGTAGTTTCTCTCCAAGTACAAGAGTAGCTATGCTGTTGTCTGCATTCTTCATCCAACTTCAGCCAAGAGTTATTGTTCACAAATAAATTACCTGTTTCTTCAAGAAGTCAGCTAAAAGACTTGAGCTAAAACTGCTGTAGTGCTTTCCTTACAGTCCCTATGTGTTCTTCAAAGAGTTAACATAAGCAGAGGATATTGTGCCTATAGAGGTAGTTTACCTCATCTGCAAGTTCTCCAGAGCATGTCTCCATATATTGTTGAAAGGGAGTGTGTGGATTTATATATTTGAATGGGCTTCCTCCTTAATTTGGGCTCTTAGGTTCTTTATGAGGAGCAATATGAATCATATGCGTAGCCTTGATATAGACTTCAAGGCAAAATATGGGTGGTCAGAGGTAGGTTAAACAGCTCAGAGTGGATAAAGTCACCTTAGATTCAGTGTAACATCAATTTCTAACAACCCAAGCGAATGTCCTATTAGCAGGCTCTTGGCTTTTTATTCTTGGTAGATTCTTTCAAACTGTCTGGTTGGAACTGCTCCACTATATATAAATTATATATGTGTTGAAGTTAGTACTCCTGTTTCTCACATGTCTTTATAATCAATCTCCTTCATTCTGGTCCAAGGAACATTGAATGAAATTGTACAAAGTGAAAGAGTTCCAGCAGGAAATGTGGAGAGTGACTGTAGAGGCCGATAGGAAAACTTTCATGCAGTTTAATGACAAAGCAGAGACTTGAGATTTTAGCAGAGAAATATTTCAGAATATTACAGAAAAATATTTCTGTACAGGATTACTCCTGTAGAAAAGTGCAGGCACTGGTCAGATATTCTCATTTGTCCATTCAGTACCACAGGAACAGTCAAAATGTCATCACCTAAGCTTAATTGAAACGGCGGCAAATGATGTGACTTCCAGTCATATTTCCTGTTTATAATAATCCTTATAATTTTTCAGAGAATGTCTTTTAGTCATTGTTACTGTGACATTGACCCCACCCAACACACTTGGAGGCCAGTGCTTTGTAAGTTGGGAATTGTAGAACACGCACCAGTTCCCTTTTCAGGTAGTACTCAGCTTTACCCTAGCTGTTGCATGGACACTTGACAGTGTATGCAGGGTATTCCTAGTAAATTAAAAGTAATGCATTAAATTTCCTCTGTGCTATCTCGTGATTTTCCTGACAGCACCCTTGCTGATAGCTTCACTGACCTGTGTCTCATGCAGGCACTGCATAAAATTGTATGTTAGTTGCCACAGTATGGGTTCCCTTCCCCAGCTGCAGCTTCTTTCTCCACCTTTTCACTCACAGTGGCGTGTAACTGCTCAAATCAGATCACATTGGAAGCCTGAGCTCCTTTGGGGCAAATCTCTATCACTGTGTACTGTTGTTTTGTAATTGTGTCAGGAATCAATGGAGGCTTTTTTTTTTTTTTTTAATTTAACAAAACAGTGTGGAATCTCAAGTTAGAATCAACTTACTTGAAACTGTTCTATTTCAGATTAAATCTTGATTGTTGTAGCTCCTGTGCAGCTATTAATAGTGGAAAATAAAAGTTTGATTTTTGTCAGTTGTATTAACAAGGGCTTAAATACCCTCTAGTTTTGGCAAGCTTTGATCAGTGTTTTCCCTACAAATAAGCTGGAGGCTCGCTCCTGGGCAAACTTCCCTGTTTTCCTCATTTCTGTTTCAGCGTACCCCTTTTGAAAGCAAATTTCCATTTGATAAACCAAGCTGCTTAGAGCTTATCCAATTCTTTCTTAAGAAGTTGCCAGTTTGCCTCTTATTTGAAAGTCCTTCTTTAAAATTGGTTCTGCTTTTCTCGAATAAGGTAGCAGATTTTCCACAGGAGTTTGGTTTTTAATCCGTTCCCTGTTTTCCAGCAAGCATATTTCAACAGCTTTAATTTGTCAGTAACCTACTTCTGACTCAGCTCTGCTTTATTTAAGTTCTCTTTTCTTTTGCTCCAGCATGAAGATGTAGGCTCTCTCTCCCTTTAATTATAATAATGTAGATAATTCTCAATCTGCCAACTCTTTTTGCTTTTCACTATCAAAAGAATTTCTGAAAGGGGGTTGATTTAAATATAGCTTTTTGTTGCAATTTAATTGTGACTTTTCATACAATGATTATTAAAAAAGTTCATCATCTTCTATTACATTCTACCTCCTGCCACGTAAGGGCCCTCTTCAGGGTGTTCTCACCTTTGCATCCCCATGGAGGTGGCAGGTGGGAGTGAGTTTATTCCACTCATGTGCTGTGAGTCAGCTCAATCTGAGAGCCAGAACTTTATTTTTACACGGTACTAGGCCTGAGCTAATAACCCTTGCTGGGTGCAGGATATGTCAGTTTAGGCTCAATATCTTGCTAATATCACTAAGTAGCTTCTGGACTGCATCATCTCAGTGCCCAGATGAAGAGAACCACCATCCAAGTGGAGTGAATGCAACTGCCAGCACCTGTCTTTGGAAACGCACACTAATTCTTTCAGTGATAATGTTGGTAGGCCACAAACTTTTTACCACTTTCTTTATGAAGGTTCCAGTCAGTATTAATAGAGTTATTCAGTTTGAGAGAGATGAATATCAGATATGAATATCATGTCTGAGATATGCATATGAGATCACTATCGGGATCAGCCTTAAGATTTGCAATTTTTTAAGATCCTTGGGGAAAATGTTTTCAATACGTCAACTAGGTTGTCAAAGCATTACTCCAATCTATTTTCCATAATACTTAGAAGGAGATACAATGAAGATTTTATAATGTTGATATAGCAGGAGCTTAGCTCAAGTTCCTGTCAACCCTGACCAATAAGCATGACTGCAGGTTCATGGTACCAGGCTGGAAGAAACCACTGGATGATGTTTACCTGCTAAAAATGTCTCCTGACAGTTCTGTGCACTAATTATGATAGTTACAGATATCAATAAACATGGGATAGCATTATAGAAAGCCTGTGATATATATGTATATTAAAGTATGATTTACCTTTTAAAACCACATTATGAATCCAAGTGTTGAGGAATCAGTGTTTTGTAGCATCCTGAGCTCTAAAATTAGCCCTCCCTCTATACAGAACTTGCAATGGAGGTTATTCCGGGGTTTGCTCAGCACTCACTAGGCTGCTTGAGAGAGGGTTGAGGCTGTCTTGCAATGAAGGACAGCATTCCCACAGATACTAGAAATGTTTTAAGCTATGTATGCTGACTCCACATGTATGGCACATGTGTTTTAATTTTCATACACACCCCTGAATGGGCATGATTTAGATACCTGTTAGAAGAAAGGGTGGGGGTTTTTTAACCATGTTAGTGATAGGAAGTTGGAAGATTTGGGCGTTAATGCATAAGTCTTTCATAATACCTTTTTGATCACAGCTGATTTTTCTGATAATTTAGTTTTCCTCAGGTAAGTCAGAAATATATTTGTAGTTGATTCCAGGCTAAATTAATCCATGTCTATAAATTGCTTTGAGGTCTTTTGACTGGAAGCATCCTAGAACTACAATGCCCTTTTCTTCTTAATTTAATTTTTATGGTTAGTTTTCAGAAGCAAGATAAAACATTGCTTCTACAACATTTTTCTCTACAGTGCTAATAAGAGTAGCTAATGAGAAAGACCTCCATATTTAATCACTGTTTCAGGATTGCTCTGTTTTAAAAAGGAGCTTAGCAGCTGAAATTCATCAGTCTTTACAAATATCTTGGAGCAATTCAGGTTCTGTGAGTGACATTTCTCTAAGGCAGGCTTTTCAGTGTGAGTCTTCAGATTTCACAGAGTCTTTTGTTGTTCTAGTGTCAAGGTCATGCAGCCTTCCTAACTGACATGTGAAGAAATTCTGGCACATACAAAATCGACATAATAGTTGTCTTTGATGCCTTTCGGCAGCAATAGTAGTTGGGTGTAATTTTACATAGCTGAGAATCATTCCATTGTGAAGTCTGGGAAGAAAGCTTTTCTTCAGTACTTCTTCCTTCTTCTTACAATTATTGTTTTAATCTTGTATTATTGTAAATTGACCTTCTTTTTTACTCCATATAATTATTCTGTCATCTATTGATATTGAAAAGCAATCTGTATTAGTACTGAATGGTAGCTTCTACTTTGTCTTGTATGCTCAGGGAGAACAAATAGTTTTGGACTGTCACTGTATATTCATGATTGCACCTTTTTATCTGAACCATAACCAATCAGGAAAAAAACCCCCTTCTTAGTTGCTGCAAGTGTTAATCCATTCATTAGCTGGCAAAGTTGACGCATGAGTGGTCTCTCAAGAAGGTGAGCATGCTACCTCCCCAATGTAGGCAGGGTGATGGGGTTATAACCTGTGTGATTTGAGTGATGGTTCAGCTTGCTTCTGTAGTTCTAGAGTTGGATCAATGCTAATAAAGGGTGGAATGAAGAAGGGTTATAGATGCAATAATGATCTCACCGAGGGCTTTCAGGGACTAAAGAAAAGCACAGTTTTACTTTCATCACTTCTCACACATTAAACTAATAGCTGAGTCACTTTTTGTTTAAACTGAGAATAAACAGTCTCTGTCAGTGCACCAAGTACCTTGTCAGATTTACAGTCTTAGCCTTAGTTGCCTAAAGACCAACTCTTAAAAACCCAACTAATCCAGCAGTAATCCTCCAACGTGTTAGCTTTGTAATGTCTCAGTAGGACACATCTTACATACAATTAATACCCTAAAGTCAAGGCTATGTTTTACAAGATAAGAGCACTTGTGACAAGTATGTGTGTGACTTGCTATCTAGAATGCTCAGGGGATGATACATTTGTGCTCTGAAATGTAGGTAGGTTTCTAATAAATTGTTATTGCCAGATTAAGGAATCCTTACATGTCCGCTGATTTGAATGCAATTATTTATACAACAGATGCAGCAGAGAAAAATAAGGGCTGCTGTTACAGATCTACTTCATGATTACAGACTAGATCTAGTTAGGTAACATTTTAGGGGGTTTCTGCACTATTCAAGCTTGATAACGGCTCTTTCAAGGCTATTATTTCTCCTTGTTGTCAAAATATTTCTATGAATGTGGTTAGAATGAGCTGCTGAGATAATACTTTTAGCAGAAAGAGTATGGTGGTACCATAGTTGGTCTTAATTGCCTGCATTAGGTAATTTCCAATGTTCCAAAAACAGATACACACCATTTCAGTAATTGTTCCAATTTGTAGAGGTTTATAAGGATACATTTATTGTGTGACATTCACATTTATTTCATGCTTGCAGTTTAAAAATAAATAGAATCCAATACAATGTCCTATTATAAGCACCCTAATGGATTTAAATAAAAAGGCGAAAATAGTTTCTAGCATAATTACATTGAGTGCCATGGTATTATACTGAAAATGCTCTGTAGAATTTGAAGCACACAGAAGGAAATACACCAAAAGCACAATAATTATGCAATAAATTTCTTAAAATCATCTACGTTATTGCTGCTGAGAAGAAAAAAAATATATCTAACCCCTCTGGTACCGTGAGGCCCAGAAATAATGGCTAGTTAAATTTTCTTTAAAGCCACTTGGACAAGAATTGGGGATTAAGGCACTGGATTATTGTAGTATCAGTATCACCAATGCTTTCCACTTTTTTTCTTCATTAGAGATAGGAGGGTAGCAACTCTGTGTGTGAATGACAATATATAGGACACTGTCTGTTCTATGTATCCCAGAGTAATGTAAAACACATGAGATTGCATTTTTAAAGGTAGTAGGATGTGGCATTTCATATATAAAGGAACATATTGAAGAAATCGCTAACTGAGACAAAGGTGCAATGAAAAATAGTTTGCCTTCATGTAATCAAGGACCGTTAATAACAAGTACTGACATGAGACTGAATTTAGATTGCCTTGGCAAGGTTTATCATTGCATGCCGTAGCTACTGATAGCTGTGCTTTGCACAAAAAGTGATCAAAAAATAAGCTATGGGAACCCCCTGAAATTCTGGTGCATGGAATGAAATGGCACATCAGTGTGAGAGAACTTCTGGATACAGCAGTTTCATGGCTGTATATATAACAATATAATTGTTCTTTTTGGGTCAGGCTCTCTCAAGTAAGAATAATAGGCACACGCTTTCCCTGGGATTTCATAAGTATTTGCTGAGAGCAAGGAAAACTTGCAAGGAAACTTGCATTATGTTCCAGGTCTCAAGAAAACTCGGCTGTGCTAATTATCTAATCTTTGTCCATTTCTTTATGGACTGATCCTGTCTGCCTGTGTCCTCTCCATGCTGCCACTCAGATTCCCCTTCTGCTTCTCTCCTCTCTGCTTCTGTCTGCATTTCTCCCCCTCTACTCTCTCTCTAGGTACTGCCAGCGAGAACACCGACAATACAAATCTCAGGCCTAGCAAGTCATTCCTGTGGGCAGTGGACCTATGCTTTTCAGGCATACTAAGTACAAGGTCTTGTTCGGTCTTTCAAGTGCCTGCATGAGCATGTCTGGTAGTGTGGGAGGTCTCAAAAATTAACAGGAATGTAGATTTGTTGATAAATTATTTGAGGAGCATCCAGTTACCAGCAAACAATTTTCCTTTTATTTCTAAAATACAGCCCCAATATAATAAAGGCTTTCTTCAGTGTACCTTTTCTCTGCTTTCTCTAACAAGTAATTCATTACAGGTTTAAAAGGAATGAAAGTAACATTAATTAATTGGCATACCAAGCCCTAAACTGAAACTTTAAATCTCTTTTAGTATGTCAAAGTTGTCTCTGTTTTATAGCTAAACAGAATTGGGAAGCATTGGTTAAAACAATACAAAACACATAAAAGTTAGTTATAAAAAGAATTAACAGTTTAATTTAATTGGTTTCACCTTTGCATTTAGAAAGACAATAGAGTAAAATTGTCACCTGTAATTACTGAAATCTGATTTTGTTTACTAGTTAGATAATTTGCAGCTCATACTACCTGTCAGAAATAAGAAAAATGGAAGAAGGTAAGCAGCATTTTAAAAAACAAATTTTATTTGAATGTATATTTAAACAACATTGTGAATATTTGAATGCCCTCAGGATACATAATGGACTTTATGAGACACTGCAGTACTTAGTATTACCATTGGGTTTATAGGCTGTAGAAGAAAAAGAACATTGTTAAGAATAAAAAATACCACTGTGTCACATTTTCCACATTTTTTGTGTACCCTTTCCTCCACCATCTCCTACCTTAAAAAAATCAGTAACAGGCCTTGTTAGCAAAAACTATGATAAACCAGATAAAACTGATTCAGAAATTTAGTGCACGAATGTCGTAATTTTAAAAAATCAGCTAACCTTGATTTCTTGAATTTTCAAACCTTCTAATGCAGTGCAATTTGGTCATCATCTAGGTTTGAGCTTTCCATGCATACGGTCATATGACCTGAAAAGCCTAAATTAGAATATCCTCCACCAGAAGAAAAAAAAAAGTAAAATCTTGGGAACCTGAACTTTGTCACCCATCTCCTGCTCAAATCTGGATTTAACTGCAGTTCAAAGAAGTTTTGATAGTAAGTACCAACAGGTGGTTATTAATAAACAATAGGCAGTGAAGTGTTGGACAGCATCACTTTTTGGTCCCAAAGTAAGAAATACTTGCCAAAACTGAATTAGTGAACTTACCATGCTTCAGCAGAGCAAGAGGAAGTTCTTCTGAATTTCCTGTCTGCAACTGTTTACCTCTCACACAAACAGAGTATGGGTATGCTTTAACTTTTGCAAGTACCATCATCATTCATTAGCCATAATGGAGTCAGTCATCAAGGAATATAACCCGAACATACTTCTCATAAGGTTGTGAAATTCTGAAAGAGAGAATATATTGTGCTGTTTAGAACATTCTGCCTTCCTGAAACTTCAGACTTATTCATCTCAAAAGCAATGAAAATGATGTGTCTGCTTTTCTCCCATCTGTTCCACCCAATAGATTTTTGAATGCTGAATGCCATGAAGCCTGGGTAATTACCTGAAAGTGTTCAGCCGTTGTTGTTACTATTTGTGTTTTTTGTGGTGTTTTAAAGATTCCCATTTTCTGATGGGTGTTATGCCATGCTCACTGAGATATTTGGGGATATACTGGTATGTGCTAGGTACTGTTTAATAATGAATGAATATGATTGTTTCACACGTGTCTTGCATATGTTAACAGTAAAAATGCAATTTGATTTGTATATTTTTATGTTCATTCTAATTGCAGATTTTCTGTTTTCATGAATGCTTTTCTCACTTATTGGTGTAAGGGATAGCAAGGAAAGAATGAGCATCTTGGGTAAGAAGATTGGATTTTGTCTTGATTCCTGTTTAGAATACAAATTTTACAGAGTCAAGAGCCCGGGCATTTGTTTGTGCCATGGGACAAGTCTTAAATGAGTCAAAATTATTAACCACTTGAATTTGCTGTGCTTTTGGGGTAAACTTTTGAAAAGTGTCTGTGGTACAGATCCTTTTAAATAAGAACACGTTGTACTGCTAACCATATGAAGCCTAGAGGAGATTAAGCAGAGACAGGGTACACTTGTAAGCCCATCCTGTTCCCATTCTGTACTAAATGTCATTCATGGTTGCACAGTACACAGTCCAAATGTAGTCTTATCCTAGAGATTCACTTTAATAACAGTTTAAGTAGCAAACCACTAAAACTCATCCTAAGCTCTTCATTATCACCTGGCCTAGCGTTTAACTAACAGGTTTTCTCTACCACAGCTCCTGTTTCCTTTGTCTCAGCTGCATCTTTATACTCTAGCTGGTGTTAATAAGCTATAATGCTAACATGAGGGAAGAATAGCTAACATGGATGACTGGGTTGCCAGAGAAGCTATACTGTTCTTTGTGACACCCTATAAATTCAGTGACACCTGATGTCTCGATCCAGGTTTTGAAATGCATGTTTGCATCTAAAAATTACATGTTATACTAGAGTTCCTTCTAGTCTGGCATATAGGCTCCCTGTACCGTGCTTGCTGCTGCACTACGTCAGTGTAAATTTCTGGTGCTTGTATCCTGTATTCGCTAGATTTCTTGGAGTATCAAGAAGAAGCAACCGTTTTTAAAGGGTGGAGGTTTAAAGGATTTACATGCTTTGTCTTATACATGTTCCTATCTAAATCTTTTGGCCAAAGCTTTTACTGTTCTTTGTTAGTGTTTAAAATAATAAAAAAATCTGTTACTTTCATGGAAATGAAAATTTCATTGCAATACTCACTCAAACTGGAGGCATGCCAACTCTTTCTGTCCGAGTCTTTGCTTTTGAAATATAAGTATGCTTCTATCTTTTTTCCCCTCTCCAAATAAATTACACTGACTACAGTGTTGTTTGTTAATCATTTTTAAATTGTGTTGGCACTGTGTCCTGTGAAACCCTGGCTGCAGATTCTTGTGCTGATACACTGACAACAAGAAAGCTGACAGCTGGCCCTTTTTCAGGAAAATAGAGTCACATTTTCTGGTCGCTTGCTCCTATGGCTGTCTTTCTACATGTAAACAAAGGGACAGATTTGAATTTCAGCTAGACCATTATAAATATGAGACTATCATTGGGTATCAAAGGAATTCTTTTGAACTCAGGACTGTAAATCAGTGCACATTCTGATCATACAGGTAGTTTTAACATAGGGGGAACAATTGGAAAAATTGCTCTTTGTGAAAGAATCCTGCAATGGTTTTATATTACTTCAAATATAAATGGATGCTTTATCATATATTTCCAATATTGATTTATGGGGAAAAAGATTTATCAGAAAACTATGTACCCATTTGTACATTCATTCACACTTTTATCTTTGGATTAACTTATAATATCCAGTTGGCTGACATATGATAACATGGTGCAAACTAATTTAAAAAAGTGGCCATACAATTCTTTAGTATTTTAGTGTTAATTTCATTTTCGGTTAGTGGCAGAAATGCAGCTTTTAAGGGAAGCTCAGAACAGGCTGAGTTCATTAAATGGGGCACTGACAGTGAAATGAACTGCTCTTTGCTTCATATGGATTTAATCCCTACTTACAGGAGAGTTCTTATTTTTTATTTATATTCCAGATCCCTTCAACAAAGATGTCTGTTGCATATTCTTCATTCATTCTGCATGCAGAATTTGCATATGATAGCAAAACCCAGATCATATAATATACGTAATAAATTGCAGTGCAAAACATTTATGAAAATGCAACCCTCAGAGCAGGTTTTGGGGCACATCATTTGTTTTAGAGCCCTATCTAAGTGCCTAAATAAATGCTTGAATTTTCAGAGCTTCTGAGCAGACCCAATTTTCTTTGAAGTCACGGGAAACTGCAGAATGGTCTTGGCACACAGAAATTGATAAAGCTGAGGACAAAACTAACTTCATTTCCTGACTTAATTCCATTCTTCAGCCACAGGACTATCCTTTTGTTTGTACTATCACACAATCAGAACTAAACATACTAGATGGAAGTGTTGTACCTGAATAATTAAAAATGAAAGGTGTTTCACAATTCTATTATTTGTGACATGGTGTGCCGTATGTTTTTGTACTTTGCTGTAATTTGCTTGCTTATGAAGCTGGTCTGTGACAGCCTTCCTGATATGAATGTCACTTTTTCTGCAAGAAGTTCCACTGATTTGTAAAGAAAGGGTGGGCAGTACGGGTTTTACCAGTTTAAAATAAGCAGATGTTAAAGGAGATAGAGGTGAGAGATTTACAGATAATTAATCAATCTACTAAATGTGGTATAAAATACTTTCAGTACTGTATAGAGTGTAGCTGTGCATGGCTATTTTATGAAAAGAATTCCATCATTTTCGGTGGAAGGTATCTCACTGGTAATCTTATAGGCAGAAATAGATTGCAGTCTGTTGAAATAAGGAAATGAACAAGAGGCATCAAAGTGATTTTTTTAAATGGAGACTTAGGTAGAAGGTGAAAGGGCATTGATGATAACCAAATGCTATTGCAAAATCTGTCTTCATGAGTGCAATAGTGACCCAGGATGGGCATTAGCAAATGTGGCTGTTCAAGAGTGTCTTCATGAATTGAGACAAAAAAGCACTGCTGTTTTGTTATCTTTGTGGATTCTATCTATGGCACTTGGTAATTTCGGTTTAGATGAATTTTGTGCTTTTAATCAGAGATTCAATCTCATGCCTACTATAGAGCAGAAATTTGCGTTGACACAAATAGCAAAGATAAATAAGCTTTCTCTCCATGTGAGTTACAAAAAAACTGCATTAAAGGAATTGTATTAAGACTGTGAAGTCCACATCTGAAAAGTTAGGAAATGCCAAAATAAAGAATGCAGGTACACATATGTACATAAACTGTTTCTTAGATCATGCTGCCCACTTACTAGCCAGAATGCATATTGTGCATAAACATACAGTGCTAGATCAGCTCTCCTAAATTCTCAACCTACATTGAAGTTTAGGCACTTGAATACTGCTAACTCCTACCGAGCAATCGAGCTGTCTCCACTACTTAATTCAAAGTGTGCCAGATTTGGCTTGAAAATTCTTTGTTGCTTAAGCAACTAAAATGCTCAGAAGCACCTTGATGGGGAAGAAATGTGCCTATTCTGTGCTGAAGTTCCATTGCCATCTAGGTTTACAGAGAGAGTTGCCTAAATTCAGGTAATGGAGTGGCTTTTGAAGATGGTAGTTAGGCCTCGAGAAAGGGTTCTGGGTATTTGCAACTTGAGGAAGTTGGGACCTACGTGTTTCACTGAAATGTGGTAATTCTAGAAGGTAACTTTGCAGTGAAGAAAGCAGAAGAAATATTGTGGTACAATATGATATAAAAAGGCTGGGAAATCAGCATTTGTTTGGGATGACCAGATGGATGATTTACAACTTGGACTGCCATTTAAACAAGTCCCAAAAACCCTGTCTATCATGCATTTCTATTTTGAAATTGGAGTTTAAAAGTCTATGCTGATTAAATAGCTATATAAGTTTCAGGTAAAATATTTTTTCTGACTTCAAAGCATAAGTAAACCAGCATGAAGCTGTGTGACTGAAACTAATTGCATCTTTGCTTATGACATGATTTCTATAACAGTTCATGTTATTTAGACTAAAACAGACTGAGAAATAATATCTAGTGAGGAGCGTCAAGCAGATCTACATGAAAAAGAAATATTGGAGGCTTTTGCAATCATATGTATCAAAGCATACTTCTCCATGGTGTCTCAAACTGGACATGCAGAAGTTTGAGTTCTACTTACTGAAATGTTGATTATTCTTTTTCTTCCCTTTCATTTAATTTTATTAATAATCCTAAAATAAGCATTGCTAAAATAGAGACTTAGGGTTTGTCTCTGGTTGCTTCATATGTATTTGTTCTTGCCAGTGAACAATTTTTATTATCCTGTCTTTTTTTTTCATATTCTTCCAATTTATGCCTTGCTGGTATGATTTTCTGTTAATTTTCTGCCCTGCTTCTCATATCCCGGAAAAGTATGTTGCACCACTTCCCCTGCTTAGCTAACCTAACCTTCCATTTCACATCTCTGATAGATTTTAATTGCTTTTGGTGATATTTGAGTCCATTCTACAAAGCTCCTTACAAGGGATATTAATTGCAATAAAAAAAATCCCAGTGTACCAGTTTGACATAATAATCTATAATGCTTGAATGGGTTTATAAAGAATACTGAAAATATGAATGCTGTCATGACCTACATGTGAGACAAAAGCTATTCCCTTAGGGAATGGAGATAATTTGCTTTTGTCTCATACATTATGCATCTCTTCTTTTACACACCATTTCCATGAAAAATATTTTTTGTTATGTATCAAAGAGTTGTTAAAGTAGAGAGTGGAGCATTAGGCTTAGTTTGTTGGGATGTTAACATTCTGCTAGGATTTCTGCAGTCTCAGTTCTTTGTTTCCTATTACCTATTCATAATTCCTTCAATGCATTTGCCTGAGTAGAGTTGTCTGTTTCCTCCATTCTTTGAAGAGTGAATGCTGCTGATTCCTTTTTGTTGGGGAAGATGCAGAGAAATGGGAAACTTCATAAACCAAAAATGTACTGTAAATGTTTCATTGGTGCAACCATGCCAGTGATTAATAATTAGCCATATTATATTAAAAATGCAAACATTACTTAGTTCTCACTGACCTCTCCAAAACTGATGGATTCCTTGATAGGCAGAGAACAGGGCTGGCCTCTTACAAAGTACTGTGTTGTCTCTTCAGACACAGTGCAGGATTTATGAGCAGAACTTACAGTTAAGAGAATAGTTCAAGGTGCAATGGATATTCAACCCTATAAGCAAGAAATCATCTCTGCCGCAACACTTGAAGAAATCGTTCCTCTATGACAAACTGAGTTGATAGAGATGGATTTTTCAGCTACTTTATACTGAGGATAAAAACATATAGATTAGCACTGTGCTAATTTATTAGTGTTCTCTCTTGATTTGTTGTATATTGCTTTCCTTTTTCAGGTTGTAAAATAAAATAAATTGGGGCAGGGTCTTTCAAGGTCATAAACCTCTAATTCTGCATCCCCTGGTCTTCTGGATAGACATGTATTATATGTGTTAAATAATAGAGAACTAGACAGTTTTCTAGATAGGAACATGCCACTGACCTCTATAATGGAAGCATAATATAATAGGTTTCTTGTTTGTCTTTCTGAAGGTACCTATTTATTTAACAGAGACTTTTGCTGAGGTGCCTCCAAATTAAGTTTTTAATTTAAAACTGCACTTATATCTCTAGGACACCAGTATGAAAAATAATGCATGAAAAATGAAATATTACATAACAATTTAATAAGATTTGCACACAAATTATGTTCAGGTGAGCCAACTCCTCCTGAATGTCTATCCAGTTTACTAATTGCTGTGTTACATATGTCATGGACAGTAACCTCTTTTTAGACGATTGTGTTTATGGTGTATTTGGGTTTAGGTTATTTATCATTCATCATTTTGCAGACAGAACACCAGTATAACTGGTGCATATAACTGTGAACTGAAAGAGATTTCATTTTTGTTCTAGTATTATTTGATAATATTAATCTGGATCTCTTATTTGCATATTTACATTTTTGTGTCAATAGGCAAGTTTTTTTAGCTGTCAGCAAAAAGAGGCATTCGTGTCACTTCACCTTGTACAACAATATTTATAGCATCTAATTTGCCACAGAGGTATTGAGTTTGATCATTATTCAAATCACAGTATGACATGTTTTATAGCAAAGGACCCAAATGGGTTGTTATTACAGTGCCACTGGCTAACGTGAATGCTTTAAAATACATCGCTTGTGTATTAACCAGAACATGAGAGAAAACACTGGATCATTGGCTTGCTGTGTGAAAATATAGAAGCAGCGACCTGACAGTGTGAGGAAAGAGCGAAATCAGCAGAGAGTGGCCTGTAAGGTTGTCAGACTCTGAATAATATTTGGACAAGTGTGAAGCAGGAATATTGTTAGATGATGCATGTGATGTACGGGAGCCTTATGCCACTTATGGCATGGAAATATTGCTTTTCTATCAGATGAGTTACTGTGTGCATCTAAACCCTGAATACCATTCATCTGCACCGCGCTGTGTTAACTGTGATGTGCTGTATTTCCTGCCTCAGAAATTCTGATGAATATTTTATAGGGTTTTCTGTAGCTGAAGTTCAGTTTTTACTTTTTTGGGGGGGTTGGGTGTGTTGTGGTTTTTTTTTTTTTTTTTTCTTCTAGGAGTTGCCTGTTCTGGCTAATTTTATGATTGGGATTATGTGTGAGAAAAGCTAATGGGGGGACAGCAGTCACTTTTCCTCTTGTGAGAATAGCTGCAGTACTTACAGTGGCTAGACACATTATATTAGAGAAATGCTTTTCTTTAAGGGCTAATCCTGATTGGCAGTGCTAGCCTCTAACAAGGTGATAAATGCTACAGATTCCTGTTAACTTCAGTGGGAATAGTAGTAATAGTATTTAAGCCTTTAAATTGCACTGGATGCAGAAAATCTATGGTGTTTATGATCAGGAAGGCGTAGGACTGCTTTGTCCTTTTTACTGTCCAAGATGTGAAATTCTTATTGAAGGATATATTCTGTTCCCAAGGGTGTAATTCCAGTGTTGTGGTGTTTTTTTAACTTGTTCAAGATTCTTGTTACTGCATAATCAGTCATTTTAACTGTGTGTTTCTGATGTATTTGTCTCTTTAGCCGTTGTGTATATCTGTTCCTCTGTGTTTTTTCACACTTTTCCATATTCTTGAATATCCTCTATCCTTTTATGCCTAGCATACTCTTATTCTTATTAAAACTTGTTGTCTTTGTCAACATTATTACAAGTAATCTATAATCCAGCCCTCTCATCTTGCTCTTGACATTTAAAACACAAAGGAAAAACAGACCCTATAAAAAAAAAAAGGGGGCACAAAACAAATGATGGGATATGATATACTCACTTGACAAGCAATCACCTCTAAAGAAAAATATTCCCTCTTGTTATGTCTTGTCCTTTCTTATTCCCCACCATGCCTGTTGTGATTATTTATGGTTATTACGACTTTCAAATCCTTCAGCTTCTGTCTACATGAAAACAGGAGAGATTTTCAAAGGTAAAAATGGTGGATACACATTCAGTTTTTACAGAAAAGGTTGGTTTGTGTTCCTTATGGGTACACAAACAGTGTGAGTATGTGCAGCTCTCACATTGTCAGGAGGGATTTTGCTGTTTTGAGACACTAAACTTGAGGAAGATCGCAACAGGAGAGGGTGGCCCTGCTATGTCTGTGATCAGTATCTTTTATTAAAGGCAGTTTGTTATGATAGTTTGCCTATAAATATATGCTCTTTTGTTTATGTCGGTGTCGTGGTTTAACCCCAGCTGGCAACTCAGTGCCACACAACTGCTTGCTCATTCCCCCCCGGTGGGGTGGGGGAGAGAATTGGAAGGGTAAAAGTAACAAAACTCATGGGTTGAGATAAAGACAGTTTAATAGGGAAAGCAAAAGCCCTGCACACAAGCAAAGCAAAACAAGGAATTAATTCAGTGCTTCCCATGGGCAGGCAGGTGTTCAGCCATCTCCAGGGAAGCAGGGCTCCATCACGCATAATGGTGACTTGGGAAGACAAACGCCATTACATCAAACATCCCCCCCTTCCTTTTTCTTCCCCCAGCTTTCTATGCTGAGCATGACATCATATGGTGTGGGGCATCCCTTTGGTCAGTTGGGGTCAGCTGTCCCGGCTGTGCCCCCTCCCAGCTTCTTGTGCTCCCCCAGCCTCCTTGCTGGTGGGGTGGGGTGAGAGGCAGAAAAGCCTTGGCTCTGTGTAAGCCCTGCTCAGCGATAACGAAAACATCCCTGTGTTATCAACACTGTTTCCAGCACAAATCCAAAACATAGCCATGCTTAAGGTACTATGAAGAAAATTAACTCTACCCCAGCCAAACCCAGAACAGTAGGCCCTAGTGACAACAGTAAGGAGAGCAGGAACACAATGTCTACCCACACAACTCTGGTTTTATGAGATATTACTACTGTATCAGTTTATTTTTAAGCCATTTGAACTACCACTCATATCTATCCAATCTTCCTTTTTTTTTCTGTGCTGTGCAGTAGTCTCATGATTTCCCTGGTAAAATTCCTCATTCTACTAAATCTAGCTCTGATCATGAACTAATTTGTTGTTGATGATGGTTAATCAGTTACCTTAGGTGTTGTGAAGCGTTGCCAGATGTGGAAGTTACAATCTTAGGGTTTATTTTGTTCAGCTCATCTTGACTAGCCAAGTAGCACTCAGTGCAGGAGATAGGAACAGGGTTGGAGAGGTGGAAGGTGACTTTCAAGTTACAATTATGTTGTCCTGACTTGGATCAGTTAGGGCTGGTTTGCTCCCCAGAATTTTCTGAAGCAGTTTCCAAACCACTTCTGCTCATCCTGTGGTCACAAGATACTTTGTTGGAAAGCCACAAAACTTGCCTCATCAGTACCTTTTTTTCTCCAGTCCTATTAAATGCAACTGGAAAGAACTTCTGTTAATTTCCAAACTCAGAATGAGGAGGTTTAATTGTATGAGGAACCGGCCAAATGGGAAGAAATGCAGTGGACAGTCACAGAACTGAATGACTGCCAGCACCTTACCTTGAAAGGATATTTCTGTCTAGAGGCATCCATTTCCAGAATGACTATAGTCGTAAAAGTCATACAGCACTAGGCACTATTAATAAGTAGGTGGAGTGGAGCTACAACTTCAGAAAACATTATTCTGAGGAGGAGCATTACAGCCCTATGACTAGGTATGCTTGAACCTGGGCCACTATGTATATGTGTAAAGAAATGTCAGAGAGGAATAAACTATGTGGTACCTGATAGAAAAGGCTAAGAAGAGCCGGAAATGATTTGAAATGTTTGAAACTTTGTTTCGGACTGCATTGACACTAATCAGAAATCATTAATACTGATGCCTTTATGCTGATTTCTTAAATATTTTAGTGTGTTACCATCATAGTTAAAGTGGGAATGCTATTTTTAACATGGTAACACCTGAAAGCTCAGTTATTAGCAGCACTTATCATCTGATTAGGTGGTTATAGTCCGGAGGCAAAATTATGGGTCCTTGATGAAAGTCCTTACCTATAGTGGTGGTGTTTTGGAGCTATAACTCGTTGTTTTGGAGCCTGGTGGTGGTGTTGTTACATTTGTTGTTACGCTAGTTGCAGTGGTGCTATAATTTGTATTAGTATAAATCCAGCATGCAAACCTATATGTGTCATTTTTGTGTTTGTTCACAGGTGATTTATTACCTAAAAAGGGAATCATTATAGTTTTATCTATGTCCAATACTTTTTATGAAGCAGAGAGAGTGCAGTTATAGATTATTGTGGACTTTATCCAATTCTGACTGAATGAAGAATGGAAGAAACCTGTGCTGTGTAAAATACCTTGTAATATCCTAACATGAGTTGCAAAATAATAGGAAAATAACTGTTCTGGAAAATTCAAAATCTGTTGTGTGTGAACATACAACCCTGAAAATTAAACTGGTTTTACTGATACATTTTAAATGCAGTGAAACTTTGGCCCATTTTTACTTATTTTCCATCTATACAACTTTGAATACAGTTCCAACAATGTGCTATTGGAATGGTAGGGATTACAAGAGAGAAGAAATCATAAATATACACACTGCAGAATCTGGTTTGATCAGAGTTTTCATATCTGAAATAATCACTGTGTTCCTAGAGCAGGATATTGCTGCTCTGTTGATGTCCCTTGTTCCCTAAAGGGCATTTAGTTCGTAGCGGTGGGCAGTAACTTGGTGAATTGTCCCATTGACTGTGTCAACGTTACACCTTTGAGTAATGGTTCACCAGCAGGACTAAGATGGTCACAATCTTGTCAAGTTCGAAAAGGCTTGATCAGGGCAAGAACATACCTATTATAAAACGCTCATTTTAGTTCATGCTTGTATCCCCTTAAGGAACATTACTCGCTATGTGTAGACTTCATTTTATCTTCCCAGCTTTAACAAACTTTGGAGCCTGCCTCTTTGGCTGAAATGAGATTGCTATGGTTGTATGTGGGAAGAACCTAAAGATATTGGAACAAACCACGTAATATTGATTTTAAAGAATCCCCCTTGCTTGGACTGTATTCAATATTAAGAAGTCCTTCCTACTTGCCATGTGACATATGTCATGAGCTGATGATATGCCACTTTTAGTCAACTAATTACGTGAGTTTCCTCCTACTCCTCAGGTAGCCTGAGGTATCTGTAAACCAGCTCCTAGTAATTGGTGAAGATGGTGCTGACAGTATAAAATATTTAGAAAAAGAGTGGTGTTCACACAGGTAGCAAAGCTTAAAAAATTGAGATTTTCAACAGTGTTATATCAATTCAATTTAGACGGAGCTCTCCACATCCCCTCAAAGTACTTTTTCACACTAATTGGATACTCTTCAAAGGCTTAAGTACCATTTTGAAATTACTTTTGTATCCTGGATAGATATTGAAATGCTAATATCTTCACAAGCATATACCTCATAGATGGGAGTAGGGTTTTCTAATATTGCAAATATAAAATACAGGGCAGTACTTCTTACAGAAGCAAAAAAAGTTGGGAGGAAAAACAGTTCAGCACAATTTTGTTACTGTCATTTCTGGTAATCTCCAGTGCGATAGGATCTTGCTATACTTTAACAGCACTATTCGCTCACAACTCTGACTGTTTAGAGAGGACATGAGAAAGAGGCAAAAATTTTGTTCAGGGGACGTGACTGCTCTTTCACAGTTTCAATCACTGAAGAATGAACTGAAATAAGGAATAATAATTAAAAAACCCTGTGTGTGTGTTTGGTGAGAGGAGGAGCAGCATCATAAACTGTTGACTGTGAATCCAAAATATTTGAGGATCATTTTGCCTATGTGCTAAGCATCTGCAGCAGGGCTAGGCACCTCTGTTTGAAGGAATAACTTTGTACCACCTGAGCCAAAGGATTCGTTTCTCTTAGTCATGACTCTAGCAGCTCAGGGCTGCATGTAGCTGTGGTATAGCTGAACAAGTGGACTCTGCGGCTGTAGTAGAGAGAAGAAGAATGAGAGATTAAAGTGGAGGAAATCATAACCATTTTAGGCCCTCTGTCCTTTCCTGATAAATCTGGCTACAGGCTCCTCAACAACCAATACGTAGTTTTGCATCTACCAGAAGAGGAGAGGGCACAACAATGAATGATATAGGTAGCGTAGATAAAGTTTTTGTGCATGACTTCATGTGCTTCTCTGCTTTTGGATCTTAGCACACAGAGTATGTATGTTTTAACAGGTGCTTTATCTGAAATGATCCACAAATGACAATGCCTGCAGCCAGTCAGAAAGGTGCAGTTTACAGATCACCTGGTGACTGTTTTCACAGAATAATGACCTCTTTTTTTTAAGATACCATTAAGATGATTTTTCACCTAAATTTGGGGCTAATCCCATTCTTTGGCTTTTGGAAATAGTCTGATTTTCCTGCCTTTCCTGTGTCGTGATGTCGTGGTTTAACCCAGCTGGCAACTAAGCACCATGCAGCAGCTCGCTCACTCCCCCCTCCCTCAGTGGGATGGGGGAGAGACTCAGGAAGAAAAAAAAAAAAGGTAAGAGCTGTGGGCTGAGATAGAGACAGTTTAATAAGAGAAAAGAAAAAATAGTAATAATGAGAATGGTAAGAGAATATATAGAATATACAAAACGAATGATGAACAATGCAATTGCTCACCACCTGCCGACCGATGCCCAGCCCGTCCCGAGCAACGATCACTCTTCCCCCTCTCTGACCAACTAACCCCCCCCGAGCATGACGTTATGTGGTATGGAATAGCTCTTTGGTCAATTTGGGTCATCTGTCCTGGCTGTGCTGCCTCCCAGCTTGTTATGCACCTGGCCGAGCAGGAGAAGCTCAAAAAGTCCTTGAGTAGTCTGAGCACTACTTGGCAAAAACTAAAAACATCAGTGAGTTATCAACATTCTTATAGTACTAAATCCAAAGCACAGCACTATGCTAGCTACTGTGAAGAAAATGAACTCTATCCCAGCTGAAATCAGGACACTTGATTAAGCTTTAAATTTCAAAATCAGTTGAACTTTATGAAATAGTTGGTAGATTGCACTGTAGTTGTACTGCAACCACACTGTAGTTACACAGTAATTTTTGAATCCTGCAGCTGTTCCTCCATTTTATTGACAGGTTTACCATAAGACTGAATGTGGACTGCATGTGTTTGTAGGAATGATTCTCTAGGTACTACAGCAAAATGAGGTTTCAAAGTTTTAGCTGGTGGCATCTGCAGAATTTCTTTCTGGTAACCATAACTCGTCCTTGGTTAATATACAGATATATGCAGTTTTGATGAGATGTGCCTGTTGGTGGCAATTCCATTTTTAAGGCATCTATTTGTTTGGTTTTTTTTTCAAGTGGCGGAGACAGGAGGCTTTCTGAAGGCAAAGAGGTAATCCAGCAGATCCGTACTGTTCCTTTTAGGGCTTCATCAGAGCCAGTTAGATCTTAATTGCTTCATTTGCACTGCTTAGCAATTTACTTAGCAGGTAGGTTATCCTGACCTTAACTGAAAGTTCTTAGAAAAATTTCCAACTGAAAGGAAATAGGCATGAGAGAAGGGGTCTGAGTGTATAGAGTTCCTACACAAAGAAAACAGCAAATTTGGTGATCTAATTTTGCTTTTGATGTCACAAAAGGCCATATTCCAATACTTTCATTTTGCAATGAGTATTACCTTACTCAGAAATTGTCATTTTTGGAGGTGGAGTAAGCAAACTCTTGAGATTAGTGGAAGTGATGAACTCCGGCAGAAAATGTATTCGAGTTCTAGGCAATTCAGCTGTTTCATTAACTATTTTTAGCTACTACGTGACCAGTCCTAATTAAAAAATACATATTTATTAAACATATTTTGAAAATTGGGAAATGGATATTATTTGGCTGTCTAAATATAAATGTACATAGTCCCCTTCATCGTCAAATCAAAGTTACAGAACAGGAAGACCTGCGGGAATTGGCATTGCTACCAACTGTTAAAAAGAATGTCTTCTCCCTGGAAATAACTTCTGCTGAATAAAGACTTTTTAATGAAGTTTCAGTTGCTTTAGCAGAGGCTGCGGTGACATAGCATCATACTGTATCACTGCTTGGTGTGCCTGTGTGCAAGAGCTATGCCTTGTCTGGTTTGCATGGGGACCATTCTGTTCAGAGCTGTCAAGTGAGCAGAAGGCTGGGGATAGAACAGGGAATAGCGGCTTGTGATTCTTGAGTAGGCAGGGGGAAGGGGAAGGAGGAGGGCAGCATGCAACATGCTGCAACAGATGTAGACCATCACAGGAGATTTTGCTGCAAGGTGGCAGAAGCTTATGCAAATAATGGAAATACTGAGTGGAAAAATAAACACTCACATTGAAGCTCTCTTAACAGACTTTTTGCAATATGCACAGTTTTTTCATAAATTATTGCATACTTCCTGAAAGAGTCTTCCTCAGTACATGAAATGACAGAGGATTTTTGTTTGGGTTTTTTTTTTCTTGTGCTTCCAAAGATTTCCTTGGAGAGTCTATGTAGACTTTCTGCTGAGTTCACATCAGCGTTTTTTGCTAATTGTTCTTGATGCTTCTCCATATTGTGAACTTTTTAACAGAAAAGTAGGAGCAGATTGCCTTCCCTAGAGAGGGACAAAGAAGTCTGTTGATGTGATCTAAAAAGAGAAAGGGGAGAAAATACTACTTAAACGTTTCTATTTCAGTGCATACAGAATGAGTGGTTAAAAGACATCAAAGAACTTAATAATTGATCAAAAGACCACATCTCTTTCACAGTTTCTCCTCTTAACTTGTCTGGATTTTTGCTGAAACTGGATTACTGCTATGAAATTACTTACCAGAGAATCTACTTTCGCAGTGATGCTGACAATTAAACTCTGTTTTGCATTGGTTAGGGCAGTAACAGACTATGACTTTTATAAAACTCAGGTTGGTACTTTCTCCTCTCAATCTGTGCTCACCTGTTGTATCTGTTACAATAATCTGTCATGAGGCTTGTAATTTTTCTTTAGCAGGTTCTCCTCCTTGTCACATCTCTGTTCTCCATCAGGCATAATGGAGTTGCTGGACACCATTAAACTATAAAAAGTAATGGTCATATATTCAGAAGGAAAAAAAAATAGGACTAGAATTGTTCTGAGGCCTGAAGGAGGTTCATCAAGTAGTTTCTACAAAAATGCTAGAAGTCTATACCTACTAACCAAGTCTATACCTACTAACCATTCTGGTATTGATTCATGAAGCTGATGTTTTGTATATTTGGACCACAACAGGTTATGCACACTTTAGGAAAACAACCAAACGATTAGAACAAGGTAGGTGAGTGGGTTGCTGCAGCTGAAAGCTGACCATGAGATGGAAACGACCCTTTCAGATCTGGGGCCAAAAAGAGCAAAACCAAAAGAAAAGCAGAATCCTTGTGATGCTTTTTGGTAAAATACATGTAGATATAATTGCCAGAATTCAGGCCTCTGTATACAAGATTTGTGAAGATGGGTAAGTTTCAGATAGATGTGGGATCTTGGACTCCCCTCACCTCTGCCTCATTTCTTAGTGTTTTGTGCTGTAGCAAGGTCTGACAGCATGAGGTGGAGTTTTTGCGTATCTTCCACAATGCTTATTTATCAACAACCTCCTGATTTGGGGTTCTGGTACCATTTTGGTGGGCAGCCAAGTGCTTTATTGAATCTAATCCTTTGGTACACGCTTCGTCTGTGCTAGGTGCCACAGCTTCAGGGAACAGAAACTGTATGATATGGGCTACTGTGCAGATAGACTCCCCCAGCCAGATGCAAAGCAAGTTGCCTAAACCCAGGGCTAGGGGTGTAGAGCACTACTGTGCTTTCACTTCACTTTCACTGTGCAGTTACTTTGAAGTGATTTTCCTTCTCAGTCTGCTGGGCAGGACTGCTTGTGCAGCTTTCCTCCTGAACTTATTTTATGGATAAATTAAGAATTTTCCACTACTGTCTTGTGAAACCTTTCATGACCCCAAACGATGCATCAAGTTAAAGCTCACAGAGGGCACAGTCTTATACATGTTTTTGGAGTCTCTTGGAGAGCAACACTTGCATGTATTTTTCATTTCTCCAGGAATCTCCCTGTCATAGGGTGAGTTGTACTATTTCCCTCTGATGTGCCAATTTGCCAATTATTATGCCCCAAGAAAAATTTTTCATCATCATGTTGTCAACTTTCATTTTTATGCTGGTGATACAGTTTTGAATGTCTTTGAAACATGACATCTCTTGGTCTTTTTTTTTTGTCTGGCAGGCATTAAATCATTAATGTTTCAAAATCAGATGCCTCTGAACACTGGCAAAATGGAGCTGCTACTTGACTGGTTTCTTAAATTTGCTGAGAAATATCAGTCCTATTTTTTCTAACCTTTGATGACCTCCAGTTCTACTTCAAACAGGTATCTAGCGGTTACCTTTTATTGAGGATTGTTTCTTGTGGTTTTGTATGCATAAGGAACCGCCTTTTATCATTGAAATCTTGCTAGATTGTAGGTATTTCTCTCTATTATGAGGCAGAGGCACTTTTCACTCCTGACGTATATTTCAGACTAGATTATTGGAATTCTTTATTTGTAGTCTTTCCAGAACTTTGAATATTCTGGCTGCAAAAATTTCCCTAATCTTTTTTTTTTTTCCCGAATCATGCAATACATCAGTGTATTAGTTCTCCTTAATTAGTAATGATTGCCTAACTAAGCCTAGATTGATTTTTGTTGGTTTTTTTTCTTTTTTAAGCTATTTTTCACCTGCAGGCCCTTTTAAAAACTCTTCCAAAATGAATTTACAGTCACTTGCTGATGATAAACACAGTTTTGCTCTTACATCTTTAAGTACAAAATTGACTGCCTTATTCCATTATGATATTCACAGATTTTATTAAAAATTTACTTTCTCCATTTACAGAGGTAGTTTAGTCAGGCTGGTTATTTGCAGAAGACAGGCAAGAAGTGGAAGGGTACTCTCTACCCTTGAATAATCAGGGAGCACCTGCTAGGAATATATATCAGTAGGAATATTACAGCAATCAGACATTCATGTCCTGTGAACTCTACTGAGAAGCTCTCAGCTTTTTGATTAAAATGAAATGCAACATTTCTGCCTCTTTTTATACTAGTTCTCCTACATTTTTACCTTCCTATTCCCCCCAAAAGCTTAATTTCCTTGTACCCCAGTAACTACTTTCTCTCTTGCATGTTGTCATTCCTACAAACCAGTTTCTTTTCCCCACTTGACTCCTGGTGTTGGTTGAGTTATCTTTTTGATTAGACCTTCTCAGTTTCTTTTCAGTCTGCAGGACTTTTTTTTTCTTTCTCTTTTTTGTTTTCCTCTGGCTAATCCTCTCACTCTTGGCATTTGCTCCCTAGGGCATAATTTTTATCTTTGGGCAAGTGTACACAGAACCTTTTCACTAAAGCTTACTTTGACACAAGTTTGGATCAGCAGCAAGCAACATGGAAGTAAACTGAAAGGCAATTATGCCAAAGTTCAAAGTTTGGTTTTGGCAAATGCTAGAGAACATGAGCTCATGGCTTCAATTTGTGAGAAAACCTCTCTCTGCCTGGCCTCCAGCTAGCAGAAGCTTCCCACTTGCTTCTGTGACACATGTTATAGCTAGTTTTAGAGCAGTTTCCAAGTGTGGCCTGACAGTCTTTCATTCCTACCAACCGATGCAAGGCGGTAGTCTTTAAATGATAAACATAAAATAGGAAATCCTGGTTGTGTTGAAATGAATGACAGGAATTTCTACTGACTTTGCCAGAAGGCTATATAGGGATTATTGTTCCTTCTGACTTTAGGTAATGCAAAACTGGATTCTGGAATAAAGAGAAAACACTTGTATACATTGTATGCCTTTCAGACCATTTAAAAGCCAGACCTTACTGATGTTCTTTTAATTACTGGACGATGTTGTACAGGAGCGTGAATGCGAGGTACTCATAGCCCTGGTGGGAAAGATGCTCAGCCAGCTGAAACTGATTTGTATTGCAGTTTGAAAAGGCAGAATCAGAGCCAGCCTGGCTGTTGTTAAATCGCTTTCTAAAGCTACTATTGTAAGTAGCTGGCTGTTCAGCTCCTGAAGAATCAGTCTGTAACCAGGGATTCACTTTTATTTTCCTGAAACTAGTTCAGACAAACCTCTGTGATTTCCCCAGAGAAATCCTTTATGTTCATATTGTTTGCTCCAGGTGCACGGCCACAGCAGTACACCTTACTTCCTCACAACAATTTACTATACATGTCAGCATTGGCTTCACTGCTGTGGCTGAGATAATTTGTTCTCTCTCATGAAAGAAAAGTTGAGAATCAAGGATGGTGGAGAGAATCTCATATTACATTCCAGCTAAAACCCATAGGGATAGGTTAATATTATACAAGACTGTCTAATTCTGATTAAAAAAAAAAAAGTACTAACTGTAATTCCCCCCTGCCCCCCTCCTCTCCAGCAGCATCTATGAGCTATCTCACAGAAACTGTGATTCTCACAGGAAAGAAAAGGAAGAGATGGATTACTTCTTTTTGTTGCTAGCTTTTGTGATTCTCACTGTCTCCTGCAATAATAATTATGGTAATGATGGTGACAAACCCCTAAGCTTTGAAAAGAGGCAGCTATGCTTCTGTATACAACATGGTGACAGCTTTGAAGTAAAACATTTTCCTCATGTTCAGATAGTACATTATGGACAATCTCTTTCTTGCCACTTCACTTGCCTGGTCGTTAATGGGGTTTTGACACTTGTTTTTTTCATATGTGAGGAAATACTAAACATAACTGAGGATATCTGCTTTAGTGCAGAAACTTGGATGGATAAAGGGGAGTTCTGCCTTTACAATAGAGGGGTTTTGACTGTTTCTAGCTTGTTCAAACTTATTTTAGCATGATAACAACAATGCTAGTAGAGGTTGTTGAGAATCAGTATTTCTGGCTTCCAAATACTTACTTTTTTTTCCTCCCCAACACTTTTGTTATGTCCAAATTTGCGTGGGGGATAAGCATCTATACATAAAGTCAAAATTTCCTCCAGATAATAAATAAGCAGAAAACATGTGTTAGACCCAGCAGCTCCCAAGTGGGTCCACTAAGAGCCAAATTACTCCAGTACTTCTCAGTGTTTGCAGCAAACAGCCCAAAAGCCGGCTCTGGGCATGGGTAACCATGGACACCAGGATTCCGTCTTCCTTGGCCCTGTGGCAGCCCAGCTAGGCTACTGCCTGTGGCTTTTGAGGTCCTGAAGCACCAAAATTTAGCCCCTCTTGGCATCTCTAACAGTCTGCAGTGACTTCATTGTGAGTCCTGTGGAAAAGGACACAGAATGAAACATTTCAGCTGAATGGTTTGGGCTTGACAAAGTAACATTTTCTGATCATGTTTTAAGCTGATCTGAATCTTAGCATTTAAGCACTATGTTTCCTGAAGACGTGACTATTGTGAAAATACTTTAACAGTAACTTCAAGAAGCCTCCTACGTATCCTTTTAAAGTTTCTGTTCACTGTGTATGTGCAGTGTAAAATTGAGGCTAAAACTTTAAATAGTTGTGGGCCCTCTAGTGTTCTTGGAGTTGCAGGTTCAGAAAATTGCAAGACTGAAACTTATCACCTAGTTTATGTATTCCAAAATTTGCTGGTCATACCCAGAATGTGTAGCTGGACTCCGTTGTGTCCTCTGACTATTTATCTCATGGAAAAAGTACATTATTAGGATTATCTGTACACTATGCCCATACATTCTCCCACAAATTTTAGTTTATTTTTAATTTTATTTTTATTGCTGTTATTAAGCTTATGAATCTGAACCTGGTTGGGCTGATGTTCCCTATAAAACCAACAAAAAAAACTCTACTCCAAAGATCTTGCAGTTGAGATGTAAGACAAATGTTGGTCAGTTGTTTTAGTCCATCAACAGCAGCCATAGTTTAAAGGTTTTTCACAGCCAACAAAAAACTGGCACCACTGCTGAAAGAAAAAGTCTCACCTTCCCAATGTCCTTGATTAGTGTTTTTATTGCTCTGCCATCATCTCTCTTGTACAGGCACAGTGGCCTGGACAAGGAACCAATGCAGGGAAAAAAAAAAAAAAGACATAATCTTACTATAATCTTTTATAATACACAAATCTGCAAAAGTACATTGACTGTTTAACGCATTAACAGTTTAAAAACTACTCAAAAAGGTTGACAAGAGTTCTAATTGGACCTGAGTCACAGTTAACTTCCATTTACAGTACTTTCTTATGAGATGTATGCTTGCAAACATGCTTTTATGTAGAGATAACAGACTGCTCTTCTGGCAAAGAATGTTGATGTGATTAACCCTCCAGTAGACTTTTCCATTTGATCACCTACATGAAGAATACCTTTCTTCCTACAGTCCCTTTTTTTTTCTTCCTGATTCTGTTTGCTTTCTCTCCCCTCAAAGAGTTGCTGCCATACGACAGTGCAAGAATGCCAGCTGTAGTAGAAAATTTGATTATACAAATGTAGTTCAGAGTTTGTACATAGTTACAGAAGATTAACAGTGGGTGGCGTGAGAAATGAATGCAGCTTCTTTTTCAGGATGAATAACTGCAAGCTAATGTAGATCTGTGGAGGAAACATTCAGATAAAATCAGCAGTTGTAGTGTTTTTCTGCCTCCCTCCCTCCAGTTTGCTTCCTTTTTTTTACTGAATACAAAACTCCCATTTTCCAGGATCCTGAAGATGGTAGAAGTGTATAAAATCACAAGTGGCACAGATATTTGAACAGGGAACAGGGTTCACTGTCTTTTTTTTACAGGGCCTGGAAGTGATGAAATTGTAACTGCAAGTGGCAGGTTCAAAGCAAGCAAAAAGCAATGCTTCACACAGTGCATTGTAAAACTGTAAAATCTTAATGTCCCAGGATTTTGAGGATACTAAAGGGTTCAAAAATTGATTAGATATGTTTGTGAAAAGAAAATCTATGAAGGCTGTTGCCTGTGGCTCAGAAAGTCTGGAAGCCACAAATCGTATGAATCGGAGAAAAATATTCTAGAGAACTATTTTTGTACGCTTCTTCTGTCCTTACATTCCAGTCTACATCTGCTACTGGCCACTGTCAGAGACAGGATGCTGGGCTAGATGGACTTGGCATGATGTTCTTGCATCCTCAGAGAAAATCAGGTTTTGTCTGTTGTATTTCAGTTTTGTATTTCTTTCAGATCCCTGCTTCCAGATGAGACTCAAACCACAAGCGCTAGGTTATCCACCAAGGATTTCTTAATATCATTTCCATCATAACTGAAACCAGAAGGAAGCATAAATTTTGAGGAAAAGTCTTGCTGAATTCTTTCAGACCAAATTAAAACAACCAGCTTCCTCCCCAGCTCCCTCGCCTTCTGGAAATAACAAACCACTGGATGAAGACAAACACCTTCTCATTGGTCTTTAAAGATTTAAGCTTTTCCCTGAATGAAGATAATGGATCTTCCTTAGACAGGATATAGGTTTAGGTATTCTGAACTATCTGTGTCCTTGCTTTCATTAAAAATGTTTTGTGCTAAAAGCACAGTTCTCCACTTCAGTGCCTTTGTGAAGTATTATCTTTATACTTTTGTAAAGAATCAGTATTGTTTTACATGTCATAGTCCTATTACATTGTGCCATTCTCTTTTCTTCAGATCTCACAGGCTTTTACCTTCTCCCTCCCCCTTTAAAAAAGACATGCCTTGGTTTTGTTACCCAATTTTATATGAAAATTAGGAGTATTAGGTCCTGTTATGGCAGGAGTGCTATTCATGTGAAAGTTTCTGAATCTTCATAAAACAGGGTTATGCTCCTTCACAATAACATTTTTCTCAGAACTTGTCAAACAGTTGAGTAATATGAGTTGTAATAAAAACAAATGCATGATTTTCAAGCAGTATGACTAAACCCCCTTTCTTTGATAACTGCTGAGGTTTCATTTTTTGGTGTTTGAGATGCACAAACCTCTGTATTTGTATGAAGAAAAGATCATTCAAAACAGTAATTTTTTTTTTTTTTTTTTTTTTTTTTAAAGTATAAAGAGTATTTGTGGTTGGCCTAAATTCCTGCATAAAGGAGTTGCATGATTCAAGGAAGACTGTCAGTGTGGCATGCTGACCATGTGACCTGTTGAAAGGAACCTTTTTCTTTCCTGGTTCTTCACAGCTTTATGGTGTAGTCTTTCTTGAGGAAATGCTTTAATATCTCTGTGCCTCAGTTCTCATCTGGATAGTAAAGTTTTTTGATTATAAACTCCTTAATGATTGGAGATGCCATGCATGCTGTATATTCAGGCACAGGAGCATAATGTTTGTTTTCACCTCTCGTTGCAGGTTGCAGTTTTTAGTGTCTGATTTCCTCTCTCTGTAAGTTCTATAAACACAATTTTCTACAGCCAGGAGAAGTACCTGATAGCAAAATGAATACCTGATGACAAATGGGTCTCTTCTAGGGAATCATTATTCTTGACTGTATTTGTCTTCATTTTTGAAAATTCCTTGTAGACTAAGTTGTTATTTTTTTGTGAAGGATTTCTCAAATGACATTAACCAAATCAGCCCTTCTTTGAGTTTTTCCCATGTGCTAACAAAAATTGCTAGTCCTGATATGGATTGGGTCCGGTATCTCCTGGATTCTATGGGCTTTTCTGACATTCTTATCGAGTTGGAGAGATAAGCATGATAGTACTGCCCGCCTGGCATACCCTTGGGAAATGGCATGACTTTCATTATCTTGGAATTCATGTTGTCATTTGAATTTACTGAGAGAGTATGTTGTGTTTCAGATAGGCATATATAAAAGCTGTATGCATTTACATGTGGCCTTACTGTGAATATGGAGACTAGTGCATTCCGTATTGTACTTAGAGTGTATCTGCATATATGGTCTAAGGTTATTGATAAAGCAGGATGCAGCATGCTGTCCAAAAGTGTGCTGTCCAAATTGGCAGGCTGTGTTAGGAATCAGTAGCTCAGATTCTGTGCAGTGTTCAGTGGAACTCTACCACTTGACCCCAGGTGACAAATGGCAATAATGTGCAGAAGTAGTCACAGCCCAAACTGGTAGGGGAGGAGTCCCAAAATACCACATTTCTAGATCTTACTTCCATGACTGTTCCTGAAAACACACAGGGATTTTGCCTCCCAGCTAAACCATGAAAACAGCTCTGTGCTGTTTCTAACCATGGTTGTTATTTTGTTTTTCTGGGAAGATTGGGCCATATCTTTGGTGCTCACAATTTAAAAATAAAATGAAAAGGAGAACGATGATAAGGAAATTCGGTGATGGGTTTGTTTTTGAAAATGGTTTAAAACCACTAATGAAAGTAAAATCTTTACGTTAATTTAGCACAGAGGGGAGAGTGAAAAGCCAGCAACATCAAAAGCTAAGAAACAGATGAATGAGAATGGAAAACACTTGGAGAACTAAGGATTAGACAGCTAGCTTTTTATTGTCTGTGAAAATATTTCATTTGGTATTTATGAGAACAGTTTAAATGGTCCCTTCACCATATGGAGGGTTTATATGTGTAAGGATAACGGAAGAGGGGAAAAGGAAGGAGAAGGGGTTTTAGAAAAAGTAGTCAGTAAAGTATAGTATTATGTTCCTCCTGCTGAGATAAGTACTTGTTAGATTAAGGGGGTGTTAGTGAAATCATAAGAACACCTTCTTTACTGTACATGACCATGAGCACTATTTTATTGTGGAAACATTCAAAACCAGGTTGGACGGGGCTCTGAGCAACCTGATCTAGTTAGTGGTGTCCCTGCTCACTGCAGGGGGGTTGGACTAGATGACCTCTAGGGGTCCCTTCCAACCCCAAACATTCTATGATTCTATGATTGTTACTATGCTTTCCAACAGTTTACACAAACCATTAATAAAGGGTTAAACACTTTAGAGGGCTGTATTTGTACCTCATGACTATCTTGATGATAGGGGGAGCTGTGGTCTGCCTGCCTTGAATAGTAAGAGAGATGATTCTTGCTTTCTTGAACTTAGCCTCTTTGCCTACTATGACAGCTAAATGAGATACATTAACATTATGGGTTAATATATAACCTAAAGGTAGATGGCAGCCATTCAGTTCCTCTGGTTCCAAAAGCCCAACATGATAGGGTTATCTCATTAAATGACATTAACTGACATTGAGAAGTAGAGATCTAAATAAAATGTAGATCGAAACCACTAACTCACTTTACTTGAGCCACTGAAAGATGAACCTTTCTTTTGACCTTCTCAGTTGAAGTTTTATTTGTAGATGAGGGTAAAACATGTCCAGTCTCCGTGCATCTGAACTTGCTTTATAACTAATTTACTAATAACTAGTTTGGTAATAGCTACAAGGCAATTCTTGGCTACTTTTTGTCATGAAAACTCTCACAGGAGTGCAGAATTTCACAGGCAATACTTGTTTTGCCAGGTTCCACAACAATATTTTGCTATAAAACATAAAAACATGTATCCGAAGACTCTTCATTTACCTTATATTCAGAGATATGATGACTGAACCAAATCTTTTGGAAATACTGTCCAGGCCATTTTCTAACACATATTCCCTAGTTCTTCTGCAGGATCACTCCTGCAGAATGGAACTCATGCAAACTCTTCAGTCTGTAGGCAATGACATCTTTTTTCTTTAATGTACGCTAGGTATACATTAAAGTTGTTCATAATCTTTTGCAAAGCTTTTTGGAATTCCTTTTTCATAGAATTTGTTTTTGTTTTGTTTTGTTTTTTAATTGCTTCATCCAGTTGAACTCTTAAGTAGAGTCCACCAACATCATTTGACTTAGCAATTACATTTAGCTAAACCATGTTTTTAATTAATATTAGTGATTTTAAATTCATCCCTGCTTTGTTTGTTAGTGTTGTACTGGCAGAATTGGTTTTATTTCTAATTATATTTGTGTTAACAGCTGTATGCAAGCTAACACATATATAATGTATTCACAAAGTGTTATTGCTTATAGGATGCCAATGCTCATTTGTATTATTTATTTTTTGTGCCATTTGAATAGTTTGTCATCTGAGTAATGTGGAATTGTTTATGAACTGAAAGACCTCAAAGGAAGAAAACTACCTTCCTCTTTGGCTTTTCTATCAGTTAATCAAGGACTAAAAGGTATTCATTGATAGCTGAGAGCTGTTTGGCTAATGCTGACAATAGATAATATACTCCTACAGAAAGCCATGATTGCATCTTATGAGGAAAAGGTTGCCTAGTCAGGTTGCTTTAGTGCAACCATGACCTCCAGTTGCTAGCATTTTGCTAAGGCTGCACGTTAACAGAGTCAGATAGGGTGCCCCGGGCTGGACTGTGAGCTCCAGATGCACCTATTTTTTAAAATTAACCACATTTTATAAGATTCCTTGATTAACATTAATCTGAGTTTCAAGTCCTCACTATAGACACCAGATCACAGTTTAAATGTTCATAGTCCACGTGTCATATAATCTATCAAGTATTTGTATGTACTAGTGTGTTTTGTTTTTCAGATGTGAGGACCTATTGTATTCAGAACAAAGTGGAAGCCTGTTCTGGTACATAGGAGCTTCCATTTTAGTTATAAGTACAGACTGCCAAAAATGAAACAACTCAAATAATTAACCTATAATTAAGAAAATTCCTTTCCATGACAGTGTGCAGAAGAGAGAAATGTTACAGCAAACAGGGAGTTAACATTTCCAGTATGTTGGCTCAAAAGGAGGTACAAGTGCTTGTTAACAATGTCTAGAACCTGGAAAAAAAAATCGTTACAATATCATGGCAACTTGTCATTGAAATAATTCTTTATAGTACTAAGATAATGGACATTATCGAATGGCAATATTTTTGGCAGTACATATTGATTAATTATCACCTTATAGTCCTTGCTGATAGTGGTGTTCATTGTGATCAAGTGGCAAGGTAAGTGACTGTGGAATGACTTTGCAAAAAGTGAACACTTAAGAGATAATGTTACCCAGTAAAATACCAGATTAAATGCCAGATCATCCTTGCCAGCTCTCAGAGTCTGCCTGTGGTTATTTGGGGGATCTGTCCTTGAACAGAAAATCTTCAGATGTACAAACAGCTGCTTTACTAGTTCAGCTGGACTAAGTAAGACTCTATAATGACCAACTTATATACTATTTTCTTAGCTGTCAGCTCTTGGAAGTTCATAATGATGCTGTCATGGAATCTAAATCAGGTTTTCCTGTAGACCATGTTATTTATCTAACTATAATAAAACTCAGAGGAGTGAGGAACTGAGTTGCTGTGAACTGGCACAGACATCTTGACTTCAGTGAAGGTAGGCCTGTCTGTTTTGGATGGGTGTGACTTAGGGGTTGCTGCTCTGTTCTTTGAAATTTCTTGCACATTTGTTTAGATATGAGGTGATCACCAAACACAGATTTGGAGAATTTTATACACATTTTTCATTTATTGTTTCATCCACCTTCCAATTAAAAGAAGTCTACTTGCTGAATGGGTTTTCAGTAGTAAGAGCAGAGAATTCTTTCAACAAATGTGGTCAGATTTGTATGACGGTGTTTGGAGAAGCCCAAGAGTTACAAGCAAAGCAGCTAGTATGATTTCACAAAAGAAAGCTTTGAAGAAGGTCAAAAGGGATGCTGTTTATCCTAGCAACTTAATGTAGCAGCATAACAGACCTGAAGCACTTATTCTGCTCCTGCAGCCATTATTTCCTGTTCAAATTGCCCATAACTTTGAACTCTTAAATGTGGAGTTAGGTGTAAGAAAAACTCTCTTACCTATTCTAGAATATTGAATAGTAGATTTGAGTCCTACATCAGTGAAATCCAAAGAACATACACTGGTATGTTAGCAGCTTACCTCTGAGCATAAGTTTACTCTGTATCTGGAGCTCAATTTTATTCCACCTTACTGGACCAAATTAAATTGGAGATTTCTAGATAATGGATTATCATGTTGTGTATAGCATTGGACTACAGTGTGTAGCAACACCAAGATAAACTATGAATTGTTTGATTACTTGGATTTTTCTCTTTAGTTTCATAAGTTCATTCTGGAAGCAATGATACTTTAACACAGATTTTGTGGTTTCATAAATCATTGAGTTTGATATATAGTTTTTCATTATCAATTGTGTTTACAAGTTCCAGTCTTGATTTTCTCATAGTTAACTGTAGATAATGACATGTAGTTCAGAGAGGAGTTGGTTGACTTTAATTTACTTTAATGTGTTGTGAGTTATTCAAGGAGATAAAACATATTTAAGTGTGGCTCTTTCCTGAAAGAAGATGCAGTCAAACTGGAAATGAAAACTGGCAAAATTACAGTGAAGATAAAGCCTCTGTTAACATTCATATTCGAAAACATAGAGCATGCATTTTTATAGCTGTAAATTTCATGGAGATGATGACTGCTTAATTACAGGAGTTCTACACTAATGAAATAGAAATCTGATCTTATAACGATAAAAAAATCAGTTGTATTTTAGAGACAATAAATGTATAAAGCTGTCTTGTAGCTAGTCTGAAGAGAAATTCACTGACAAATTCACATATAGAGATCTGTTGCATACACAAAACATAGCAAAGTACCTTTGTTAAACAAGAAGTTATTTTCAATTAGCCTAGTATATCGGGACTTGGTTTAATTCTTATTTTCACATGGAACACAGGATTAACTTGGTGAATGTATCACTTCTTTTCAACGGAATAATTCTTTACATTGAATGTGTGATTAGTAACCTTTCTGAAGACATCCTCGCTAGTAATTGGCATCTCATCATATACTTTCACCAAAGCCTTCATCACACACTGTAATGATGCCTGAAAAACACGTTAGGTATTTCTGCTAATATAGGTAACTGTCTTTTTGACAAAGACATTTCCCGTGGTTAAGTTGGATGAACTTTCTTCATTGTTACAGTGAGATTTTTTGTGATAGTCTCCAAGGATTTGCTTTGCCTGGGGTATTTTTTATTTCCTGCCTTGTGCCTAGACGTATCTAAAATATTGATTTTGTTATTATTATGCAATGGTACCTAATAATTCTATACAATTCTTTATAGGTTTGGAAATTATATATAATACCAGTTGTCAACAATCCTTATTCAGGATGGATATAGTTATGAATATTGTTGTATACTTTATGACTCCAGAAGCTTAGTTTTTCTGTAAAGGTGGTTAGGTTCATTCAAAGAAACTGTGCTTGGCATCTAGGTTATGATTTATAGTAAGAGCTTCATTAACGAACACCCAGAAGTACAGTGAGTCAGCTGAGCATTCGTGAGGTTCCTAGCATCTGAACATTACCTTGATGTCGCGGGTTGACCTTGGCTGGCTGCCAGACTCCCACCCTGCTGCTCTATAACTCCACTTCCTCAACAGGACAGGGGGACAAAATAAGATGGAAAAACTCATGGGCTGAGATAAAGACAGGGAGATCACTTACCAGTTACATTTAAGTTATTGCCAATTAAATATAAAGTAGGATGGTGAGAAACAGAGACACTTCCCCCCACACCTTCCTTCCCAGGCTCAAGTCTAGTCCTTCATTCCTGACTCATCTGCCTCCTACAACCCCTTCCTCAGCGGCACAGGAGGATGGGGAGTGCAGGTAGGGGTCAGTCCGTCATAGTTTCTCTGCTGCTTCTTCCTCCTCATGCTTTTCTCCTGCTCCAGCATGGGCTCTTCATGAGCTGCAGCTTCCTTCAGAGCATATCCATTTGCTCTGGCATGTGGTCCTCAATGGGCTACGGTGTAGATATCTGCTCCAATGTCACGCTCTCTACAGGCTTCAGGGACAACCTGCTTCGTCATGCTCTTCTCCGTGGGCTGCTGGGGAATCTCTGCTCTGGCGCCTGGACCAACTCTTCCCCTTCCTTGGTGTCTGCAGGGTTATTTTTCTCACCTTTTTTTTCTCACTCCTGTCCCTCACAGCTGCTGCCCAGCATTTTTTAACCCTTTCTTAAATATGTTATTATAGAGGCATCACCAGCTTCACTGATTGACTCAGCTTTGGCCAGTGGTGGGTCCCTTTTGGAGCTGTCTGGAGCTGTCTCTGTCCAACATGGGGACAGTCATTGATCTTTTTTCACAGAGGCCACACCTGCAGCAACCCTGCTGCCAACACCTTGCCACGTAAACTCAATACACTGGAAAAATAAAATTACACTAGCAGTGTACTCAGGTAAATCCAGTACACTAGTGAACAAAATTAATCTTAATGTCTAGTAAAGAGCATGCTAAGGAGTTGGTCTAAGATGAAGGAAAAGCTGTTATATCTGATTTGTTGGAGGTGGAATGATAGAGCACCTTAAAACCTTAAAAAAAAAAAAAGTCAGAAAATAACATAGGAATAGTTTATTGTTTTGTCCATACAAGTATATTACATGTGCTGCCTCAAGAATGATAGGTCTGAGACTTTTTTCAGAACAGGTATACTTCAGGGATGCTTCTCTGAAAAAGTGAAATATGAAAGCTTCTGTCCACTAGCTTGCAACTCTGGAAAAATCTGTGCTTTAGTAACAATACAATGTAAATTTTTATGAATTTCTGAACTTGAACTTGGAAGGACCTATTGAAATCCATTAGAAAGAGTTATTGACTTTTTGTTAGCTTGTGACCTAATTAAATTTTTAGGATAAATTTTTCTTTTTCTTTCTCTGTCTCACTAGGAATATGAAAAAGGTGCCGAATAACCCTTTGGCGTATGGATTGAGCTGTACTTTTAAAGGCTGACTTGTACTCGCTCTCACTCATATTTTTGGTCTTCAGTCACTCAAATATAACATCTGCCATTTTTGTGGATCAAAAGCTTTCTCTATCCTGAACTTTGTCTCTGTTGATTTTAATTGTTTTATGCTACATTTTACAGTTTGTGCCTAAAACACAGATGGTAGATATTTACCATATATATAAAATTATTATTATGCTGCTCACATCACATGCCAGGCACCGCTGATGTAGTAAAGACGGAATGCCTTGATCTGCATAAATTTGTTGCATACATTTTCAGTATCTCTTAATATATTTTTTCTCACCCTTCCTTCTTCTCTGGTTTTGTATCATATTTTATAATAACTCACCCTGGATATTCACTTTTCCAGCTGTATATTAGCCCATGATTAAATATGTGTTGCTTTGACCTGATGCTCCCGTTGCCAAAGCTACTCCATTTCAAGCAAACTGGGGTAGCTCAGTTTTGCGTTCCAGAATGTTTGGAGCAGACATATCCTGACAGAGGTCATCTTGCAAGTATGAGTACTTTCAAAAGTAAAAACTCAGGCTTTATATAGTTTCAGAAAAAAACTGTTGTAGTGTATGCACTAACCCAGTGGCTCATAGGCCCTATGTATACATTTAGAAGTCCTACTAAGAAAGCTGTTTGTGTTGGAGCCTGTATTCAATATGTGTGGTTTATGTTTCTGTGTATGTTATACGATATACTGCTATCGCGTACAGCTCTGTTCCTACTTTTCGTATTCTAGGGTGCACTGCATTGCTCCAGTACCTTTCAGCTATGGTCCATAACACACCTTCCACCTCGAGTGCATGTTTGCAAACATCCTCTGTCAGGGTAGTAAGTTTTTAGGATATGCACATCTGTCCAACCACATGTGGAGAGAGACCAAACTACTGTAAAGGCAGTCAGCCAAATACCTCATTGTTAGTAGTTTACAGTAACTGTGTTAAGATGAGAAAGGAAAACAGTAACAAAATGAAGTTCAGCCTATGGGTCCTTGTTCACAGAGCTTGCTTCATTTGGAGATAATATTTCTGAACAGCTCTGGTTATAGCTGTCTGCCAACCAGTGAGTCCTTTTGAATTCCACTTCTCCAAATGTTCCGTATCTTATTGGTGCTGTAACATGAGAGTATCACCAGAGTTATTAAAGCTCTGCTCACTACAATATAACCCTTTGAAAAGCCACTGGGCACGTAAAGCGTGCACTTTTGCAGTTATTTTATTTGTAGGATTTCTTTTTCAATGTGTAACTTTACAGATACTAAAAAGCATATTTAATCTGTTCAGTTGGTCGTCTCTCAAGTTGCTGTTCCTATTTAGTGTTGCTACTTGGTTGAGTTTTAAAGCATTCTTTGTTCGTGATGCAGGACCAAAGTGTTATGGAGCTAATACGATGTTATGAGCAATAGAGACTCCTAATATGTGTTCACATTTGGGAAAGGTTGTAACTTGGATAGGTTCTCATGGCCTAATTTTAAACTGTTTTATGTCACATGCCGTTCCATTGACTTGGCAGAATTCAGTTCACTAAATGCAATTATACATGTGTTACTGAAATAGATTTTTCCCCTTTTGTCCTGTTTCTGTTCTCAGTTACTTGTGTATCCCTCGCACAGCCACACAAATGCTGAAGTAATATTACCATCAAATACAGAAGTAATATTACCATGAAGAAGTCTGTTATGTTTTAAGGGTGGCTACTGAATGTCACAAACACAACTTGGTAGCGACATAAACCGCATATAGAAATACTTAATGTGTAATGTTATATATTGGTACATTGGTTTCCTGGATATCTGTGGCTCTGTACCAGTTCCCATAGTAGAGAGAATTTTGTCTGTTAGTTCCACAGCCGTGCTTAGCACCTTTCCACTAAATTGTTCTTTATGCTCCCATGTCAGCTCCTACAGTATTATAAAGGAGTTTAATGATGAATTATACCCAGGGTGACTAACATCTGTCTTTGAGATAAGACCCACAAATAAACATACCTATATATGCATATTGTAATAAGCACTTTTGCTCTAATGAAAATATACTTTCTAGCAAGAAAATTACCATTTCTTAAATTTTTTGATTTTTTTTTGAAAAAAAATGGACTGAAAGCAAATGGAATGTTTCTAGATTTCAGTGCAATTGTGCTTGAATAAAGTTTTGGCATTCAAATCTGAGCGCTTTTAGGGAAAAAACTCAATCTTAGGTAAAAATAAGTTTTGAAAAGTGAATTTCTTAGGGTTTATGGGGTGTTGTCAAAAAAAATCAGCAACAGATATGGGAAATGTCTCAATTATTCCCTTCTATATTTTCCCTTAACTTACTTTTCATTACATCTACCTGCAGCTGAAGCAGCTGATCTAGGAAGACGACTGTATTATTGCTAGCAATTGTCTGTTGCAGGCATCCTGTTGTTCAGAAAGTGCCTATGCAGAAACCTAACATGTCTGGAGCCTACAACCATGACAACTATTCAAATACTAAAGAGTGGGTTGAAAATTTTTACTCCCATCATATGCTGAGAAGGATTCCTCTGTTCTAACTAATATGGATGTATCTACAAGTTGAAATCAGATACAAAGTAAATGGACTAGCCTGGATGGTAATAGTTTTAGTACAGTTATGCCCTCAGTAGAACTTGAAATGTGTAATAAAACCCAACAAAAGAATAGGTACTAACTAATTTGGCACCTGGCCACGATTACTGCTATGACTGCTGTGATACTAATGCCTGAACTGGCTCGTTTGGATCTGTCTGCAGATCCACGCCACTTTGGGTCTGCCTGCGTAAGTTGTGGTCATATACCTTCAGTGTAGTGAACTGTGCATGATAATCATAGTTTATCATGAGTATATCACTGTCCTTTAATGCTTTTCTCATTGTAAAGTCTTCCACTCTACCAAATTGCATGGTGAGATAATGCATGACACTTACAAAAGATTCAGCAAGTGTTTACTTTTATTTTCACCTGAATAGTGCTGATGGGCAGAACCTGTTCTGAAGTGGAAACCTGTCTCTTACATCAAGATAGATGTTTATCCAAGTACCTTAGATTATCAAAAGAAGACCCTTATACAGTACATGCTATTCAGGCAACATATAATCTTACCAACTTATTTAAGTACTTTAGCAGAGCTATTTATTTAACACCATTGCATAGAAGAAGGTTCTTAATAATTATGAACTTTCTCTGATGCGTGCAGAAAGCAATTGTTTTATAATGTAAGTGGTAGACAATTAGAAATGGCCAAAAATAAGCATAGAACAGAAAGTGGTGCTTACCAAAAATACAATGCTCATTATTTAATGTCTCTTCAATGATCATTGTTTTGACAACTCTACAGTGCTGCTACACATTTCAAAAATCACAGCAAGTACTTGACGAATCTTATTTAAAAAAAAATCCAACATGTAGCCTATACAGCTTCAATTTCATATGTTACATGCCAATGCACGAATCAAATAATTGGAGACTGTAGGTGATTGCAACATTGTATATTTTGTGTAGGGAAATGTAATCAATTTATGAAGGTGTTCATTTCTTATGGCTACCCTTAAAGTCTATTTTAATCCAATTCATAATAGGAAACCCAGTTTCATACTTGTATATACATAAAATCACTTTTAAAATAATAGTTTATTTAAACATGGTTATTAGGAAATAAATTTTATATCTTAAAATATGTAAGGAAATCTTGGAAAAAAATGGAAGTCAAATAGTATTTCTAGAGAGAAACACTTCATGTAGCAGCATTGCAACATGAGTTTCATTATATATGATAACATACACATGCAATTTCTTTCAAGCCTTTAGAAATTTTCCATCCATGATTTATCAAGTATTCTGCAAGTTGCAGCAGTGGCTATGCTAATTGTTGGTTCATTTTTCCAGAGTAGAGTCCTTTGTGGACATTATCTTACATTTAAATTGCAATGATTGAACTATTAAGCAAATTTTATTTAAGGAACCTTTCTTTTGCTTTGTCACCTCATATTTATTTTTATTTTACAGCAATATTATCAACAATTGTTATTTGCACCCTGAAAAATGAAGCCTCAAACATATAGCAGAGGACAGTTAGAACAGTTAAAAAGATAGTTGAGCAATATCTGCATGAGAGCATTGGTTTCAGTATCCTGAAAATAAGTGAGGAAACACATGAAATTCTGCAGCAAATGTGCAAGAAAGGGACTAGCAGCTTGAAGTATTACCTCTAGCTTTTCAGCTTGTTATAGTAAAATGCACATTTTTTTCATCGTACATTTTACTTAATGATCCTTTGCAGAAATGTCTGTGTAGGGTCTCAGCAAACACAAACTCAGAACAAATTACTGGATGAAAAAAAAGGCATAGCTTCCTCTGTCTTTGGGAAGTCTTTTCTTTCTGGGATTTACATTATGTGATGAAAGAAGGTAGGTGCATCTTCCTGCATCCCAAGATCTGTAAGTAGTTGTCTTTCACCTAGCTGTTCCAAAAAAGAAAAAAGAAAACTCACCAAACCAACGCGTACTCAGAAATACCTTTTGTAGTAATGATACAGTACTTAGTTTAGTACTTTATGAAGGACAAAAGTTTGCCTGAATAACACTCCAAAAACTTAAAAAACTATTAATGGTCAAATGATCATCATGTGCACTTTAGATCTGGAGTGAATGCCCTAAGAGACGACGTTTGTCCTTTAAGAAAGTTAATCAGGTATGTCATCCTACTCGCTTCTTCATCACAATTTATTTGTCTGGTATGATGGGACCAGGTGTGTTGATGGACACTGTTTTGAATCATAAACAAATTAACTTTGCTATTGGAAATATCCCTCCTCCTTTATTGCAGCCTGTCATCTACTCACAATCTAAAAAAGGTGGTTTCTTATTTTTTGGGGACATGCAAATAATTTTGATGTGATTAAAATGGAGAAAATCAGGGTCAGGTACTCATGACACCATTCAAATTCTGATTGGAAGACGCATTTTTTTTGTGTGCACTTCATAGTGGTAAAACTGAGACTAAAATGTATGTATTTTTCTGAGTCATGGGGATCAGAAAAAGGACCGCAGATTTTGAATTTGGAAGGTGAATGAAAAACCATGCATGTCATGTTTCTTTTCCACTTTGCCCAAAGATATAACAAAAGTAAAGTAGTGTTCTCACAAAATGGTTTAATGAACAAAAGGGTTTGAATTCCTAGCTGATAACCATTTACAGATGGATGTACAAAGGCAATACTTCAAAATGTAAAAGATAATCAATGTGAATAAAAATTGGGCTTTGAATACTTTGCTGCAATGTTATTACTTCCTCTATGTGGTGTGTTTCCAATTTGGAAAAATAAAAACCCAACTGTGAGCAGGAAAAAAATATATCCTTCAATAGTGACTGCATTTGTTGAGAAGATCTAATGGTTTTATTTTCATGCTTAATGCCTGTGAAGTTCCACAGACCATAATTTCTAAATCCATCAGGAATACCACTGTAGTACTGCTGCTCTCAAAACTATCTGTAATGGATTGCTTGCTTTTGATTTGTAGAGTGACATGGCAACCCGGATTAACTTTCACTCCTCCCCCTTCAAACTTATATATATTTTAGACCCCATTAAAAAAATTAAAAGGGGAAGTCATAACTGTTAGATTAGATCATGTTTTTGAATTCTGGACTCTAAGATCCCTGCACCCAGGCTGTTAAAACTAGAAGATTGATACTTAATGATGTTTCTTGCCCTTTGTTCCCCCTGTCTAAGCTATAAAGCAGATTTGACAAGCTCTTTAAAAAAGTGCTTGAAGAAAGGGAGAAGACAAATGAGAGAAGGGAGGGAGAAAATAGGTTCTTAAGAGAGGCTTTGGCATCTGAAGAGTTGGGGAATGACTTCTGAATTTGGCAAGTCCACAAAAAAATCTTACAATATATACATTTTATACACACACAAAAAAGGTATGCTTCTTCTGATTAAAAGATCAGTTAGATGCAGCCTAGGTTTCATACCTAACTGTACACTCATTTGCTTCAAAACACATTTTCTTTAGGTGGAATCTTTGAAATTAGTGAATATAAGACATCATTTTAGACATGAGAAATCCTTAAAGAAATGAGGAGCTCATCAGAAATAATTGCTTCTAAATTTAAAAACATGGCAGTACTCAGTAAGATTTGGAGGATTAGATTGCTCCTGTGTTTGATAAAATATCTATTAGCATAATATATTCCATTATGATGTTTAAACCATACTTTAAAAAATAGTTTTGGTCCAGAGAAGAGTTAAGAAATGGATTAAGGAATTGTAAACAAATGTTTTGTTGTGTGGGTTGTAAAGAAATCACAAGTGCAGTGACTTTGTTTTCTTACAAAAGACACAATATAGTGGAAGACTCTTCAGTTTAGCAATTAAAGTTACAGTAAATCATATGGCTAGAATTTGAAATGAGAAAAATACAGAGTTTTCATTAGGAGTACTTACCATTAGCTACTGTGCATTCTCTGCTAATAAAAATTCCAGAATCAAGGGGGTTTTTCGGTTGCTGTTTTTTTCTGAGATTTAATGTAAACACAGTTGCTGGACTTGAAATGGATATTAATTTAGGGAAGGTTGTGGTTTGCTTTATGCAGGTTAAAATGAATGATCGCATGAGTTCCTTCTTGCCTTAGAATGTGTGATTTGGAGTTGATTCTTCAATCTGCCTCAGGTTTTTATGCTGGCATTTCTTCAGCAGAGGAAGTATTTCCTGGGAAGAAAGAAAATAAAAGACAAAGAGGAGAGCAGAAAGTGTAGGTGAATAAATTAATCTATTGAAATGACCTTTTCTTCTGAGTGTGGCCAGGTGGAAGAATAGACTAAGTGAAAACTTTCAAAATTGAAAAACTTAGCTATCTGAGCAATCTCTCCCCCTATGCTGAAAAGCCTGTTACCTAAAATGCTTAAATGCATTAATAGATTTTTTTTTTCTGCTTTCTGTGCGTGAGACAGCACAAGCTCAAGTTCACTGTCAGCAGCACTTTATTCAGAGAACTTTGGATTTGCCCAATTGTTTCCAGGGTCTTAAATCTGAAAATCCCAGGCTTTGTTCATCTCCGTCTTGTTAGTTTCTTCCTTTCCTCTTTTCAGGTCAGAAAGTAGTTCTAAATTGCTCATTTAGATTTTGTATTAGTTCTAGACTCCTTAATCTTTTCACATGTCTCATAGCTACTTAATATAGTATTTCTAGGCAGTATTCCAAATCTTCAAAATGTCATCAATATACAATTTTTCTCTGGGTTATCTGTCAGGCATGAAAATATAACTTGGTTATCATCTAGTATCAAAAGCTAATCTAGTTGAAATAACTGAGGTAATGGACTGACAGTGCAACATAATTGATTTGCATATATGCTTTTGTTTAAATCAAAAGCAAATGTGTATTTGGCCTAGATGAACTTATATCCCATGGACTACAGACTTGAAAAAATGAGATAACCTTTTCTATACCATTAGTGAATCATTGTAATGCATCAGATAATTAAAAGTTGCTTTAATACTTTTCAAGGGAATTTGTTAATGATCTACTAAAAGGAGAAAAATCTCTATCCTTTTTCTAGCTTTCAGTGGGGTGTAAAACCTGGGCTGCTTGAGTGGCATTTCAGTTTATCAAAGAACAGTAAAACTGAAAACAGTTTAGGCATGGAAATAAGAGTTTTCCATGTTCCTGGCTGTGTGGTCATTGGTTCCCCTTCTGGCTGAAGGATAATTAATATATTAACACAAGAACCAGAAGGATGAAAGAGGTACTAGTAGTATCCCTACAGAGAATAAAACCTGCTGTGTGAGCTCAGTCCTTATTAGATGGCAGAAACTTCACTCATGACAGTGATTTCTGAATAGTTCAGCTATTGGAAAAATTACCATTAGAGTTCATCCCTTAGCAGGCACCAGAAATTCACTCCTTGGTTGAGTGTTCTGCTCCTTGCAGTTCTTCTGACATGAAATCAGATAGGGAATTCCCTTGCAGTTATGGAATGTTTACCAGTACCTTTGATGTGATTTTCTGATGTCTAGAGGAGGATGAGCTGATTCTGCATCCTTAGTATGAATCAGTGAAAATACCACGGAACAATTAAGCACAAATCTTCTGGAGATGTGGCATCATTACTTCTGCTGGTTTTATAACAAATATACTTAATTTAGGAACCACAAACCCCAGCATTTCTTCAGTACCCAAAATCTCTTTCATGAACACTTGTCAAATTTCTAATACAGCCCAGTCCCTGTGGGGTCTCCTTTAATGGTGGTACTGTAAATTAGCCAGCAGGTTTGGGGTTTTTTTCAGGTTTGTGTGAAAATGATGTACAATTTGATGAGGGGAAATTAGAATATGTAGAGAAAGAAGTCTAGGAAGGGGAGACTAGAAGGAAGCTATGCACCCCGTACACTGATTTACTCCTCCTGGAAACATTCTCAGTGATAGTTTGCAAGTAGTTTTTACTGAAAGGGTTAAAGGGTTAGTCAAAGTTGGAGTTTTAAACTTCTGTGTGAAAGAGTTGCAGAAACATGTTGAGGGTTGAACCCTAGCACGTGAATCATACATTTCAATGCCTTTCATTTAGAGACAAAACAAATACAAAAAGCTCACAAGGTCTGTTTATTTTATATTTACAAATAGGATTAATTTTATTCCATTTTCTCAGAGAAGACCCAAATTGAAAAGCTCTTTTGATGTATGCTTTAGGAATTCCAGAGCTCATCTCTGCTTGTTTCAAATTTATTTTTGTGCTTCTACCAGGTTTTTTAGTGGGAAAAAAGAGAAGTTTTTTCCCCTCTGGTCCTTAATGTAGACAAAGCCCTTTTATTAAATTTTTAAAATTTAAACCAGCTGCAGTATTAATGTTCTAAATGACAACTGCTGCAGCAGTGGCTTTATCATGCAGGTTGTTACAATATGTTTAAATGATATTATGTGTGTTAAGATCCAAAGGAGCAACAATGGCATGTTGGATCGCAGAGTACTTCTTACCCTCCCGCCAAACCCCGCAAAACCCAAACACCCCACCCCAGACCCCCGGCTCCATACAGATTTATGGGACTATCCCAGAGGTCCTGAATTAATAATATGTAGCATGTGCACAAGAATGATAGATGGAACAGGAATGGCTTATGTCTCTGTTAAATACTGTGTTGTAAAAGTTGTACCAATATATGCTTGTGAGACAGGTCCTATTTCTCTTGCTTTCCTGAAGGTTGCTAATCTCTTGGGCAGATAAAGAAGGTGGTAGCTTCTGAGGTTTTGGATTTAAGAACCCTGTAGTGTACTGCATACTTTGAAGGGAAGTGCTAAAGCACCATTAAATTTTAAAATACAGCTCAGAAGCATTATGTTTTCTTATACCCTGCAATTCTCAGTTCAAATGACTGAATTTCAGATTAAGGAAAACAAAAAAAACAAAGAAAAAAACCAAGCGCAAAGCAACCAGGAGCGTGAGTGGGAGATAGGGATCATAGTGAGTCACCCTGTAATATTCCATAGCTGAAAAGAAAAGTGACAGCGGCCTTGTCACAAAGGCTGTTTTGTATTTAAAAGTGAAGATTATATAGACAACACAGCAACAGTCTCCTTTCCACTCCATATTCAGCTCACAGAGAGTCCTGTAAATGGGAAGAAACAGTTTTGGGAAGGACTTCAAGTTTTTTACATTCCTCTTCATTGCAGGTAGGATAAAAAATTGTAAAATTTTGAATGGTAAAAGGAGTACGGAACAAATGATTTCAAGTTGACTTAATTTCGCCTCTTCAAAACTGTAATTGTATATATTCTACAAAGTCACTTCAAATGGAAAGGCACTATGAAATGCAACAACTGTAATGTTTATTCCTAAAATGTCAAGATGCGATGTTTTAACATTGTTACAATAGCATTTATTTATTTTTAAATGCTACTTACACCTCATTCTGCAGTAAGGAGAATAAACACAGATCACTTGGGGAACTAAGCAACCTCAAGAGTATCTTTACCAGGAAAGTACAAAAGACTGAACTGCCTGACTATTCAATATCTTGAAGGTCATTCTTAAATCAGTCTTTAGTCTCTGACTTAATTTGAATAGGGATTCTCAAGGTGCTGTTTCATCAAAACCTTAATGTGTGGCAGAAATGATTCAGCATGATGGACTTGTGTTTGAACAGAAGTTGCACTATTAATCAGCTATTGAAAACAGTAGGTATTCGTAGCCTATTTTGGAGAAGTTGAACTATTCCAAGGCGTGAGGACCTTGGGCTCTCAGTTAAGCTATCATATAGCTGGGGACCTGAAAGCACAGGGAGCAGAAGGCCTTTGGCACTGTAGAATGTGATGTGAAGGCATAAAACCCCCTCTACTTAAACAGGCTTTTAAAGCCCCATTCTAAAAACTGTCCAGAGCAGTTGAGTGAGGCTTCCTGGAGTCAAACAGTACAGGGGACTGAGTCACAGTAGCCATTTGCTGGGTTTTCTTGCAGAAAGGTGGATGAATTGAAAGAATAATTTTTCTTTCCTGGAGAATGTGAAGGAATGCACCAAAACGTGTTTTTTGAGAAAAAAGCTATTTCTTTTCTGTATGTAGAAATGAAAATTCTGGTTTTCTTTCTTCTGATATTAGAACTGGTATTTTTTTCAGCATGTCGGAGCTTTCTGGTAATGTGGCAGCTTGATCAGTTCTGTCATTTGGTATCAGTCTGTTAATGAATATCTTGATTCTGTGTTTGAGACCAACCTTCAAGAAAAGATGTTTCTGATAGCATAGGTAACAAGACGAGATGTACGGAAACTAGACATGTAGAACAGAGAGACATCTGTAATAGCAGTTTTTCATTTGTACATAAGAAATATAGAAAGTGATAGTGTTCTACACTAGTTCATCACAGTCCGTGTTGAATGGCACTTTGCACTGAGCAAAAGCTGCTGGAAATTGGCTAGCAGATTTTTCTTGCTCAGTATGGCCAAATCTATTTTTGCTGAAGATCAATATGGGAAAACAATGCCAGCAGGCATTAAAGTGTAATAGATGGCTAGAGTGAACACCCTTCAGACTCACAGACAATGAAATAATGCATACTGATATAAGCCACTTAGTTCCCCTGAGCTCATCTACAAGCTCAGACTGTGTAGCTTCTACAATAGGTTGCAAGTGTCTTTCTAATTACATTTTTTATGGTGTCACACTCTGTATCTGTTCAGCTTGAAATTCAGTATTGCCTTTGTTTTCCCTTTTCCACCCTATAAACGGTTACCTCCCACACTACTGAAGTACTGGGCTTCCTAGAACTCAATTACCTGCAGAGGCAGATGTGCTAAATGGCAATGCAAGGATGATTTGTCGAAGCAGATTTGAAAGCTGACGTCTGATACTACCCGCAGCACTGTCAAGAGAGGAGCATTGTCAACAGGCTGTTAAAAATGACTTCTAATAGCTGAACAAAGTAGATGAAACATGAAGAAAATCTCCTTGTTCTTACTGATTGCCTAATTTAATTGGCACAGTTTTATTGAATTTTTTAATAGAACACAATGAGATTTTAATGTAATCTCACTGAGGTTGGTTCTAATTAGATATATTAATTTATTATGACTTTCTTGGTTAGAAGAACTCAAACAACTCATTAATTTCTTTTGTATGAAGCTATTTTAGACAAAGTCCCAGAACCTTCCAGCTATATGTAAATTCTTGTTCTTATTGGTGGATACTTAGTTATGTACCTACAGAAGACTGAGGAAAGACCACATATAACTTATTTTACTTATTCTGCTGAAACTCTGGCTCTAAAATCAAGTAAAAGTATTGAGAATGTCTGATATTTTGTAGATTCTGTAAGCTTCTTGGTGATACACCAGTGGTATCAACCTCTTTGCTGCAGTAAGAGTGAGACTGGGCTAATTAGATTTCTTTGCTTACATAGCTATTCAAAGGCCTAATCAGCTTCTGGTTTCATGTTGATTCTTGGTGACTTAAAAACACAGATAGGAATAGAAGATGTTAGTTTAATTTTGTTGGATGAAATGTTGATGGACTTTGCAATACAGTGCATTTTTACTTTCAAGCAAGCTACTTGAAATATGGTTTTGTATGCTTTGTTCCTACCAGACATTTTGGATCAGGAGTAATCTGTTCTCTCGTATCATCTACATTTGATCATTTCCTTACAGGGTTTATGCATTGACCACGTGGGCTTTACTGGACTGTGAGGAGTGGGGCGGAAAGTTCATATAGACTCAAAGGAGCTGTTCTATACTGAGTCTGGAGAGGACTTTACTGCCTGCTCTTTAGCGTCAAATGTGGTGTGGTATGTACTGGTGAGGAAATACAAAGCTTTGCTAACACTGGACATTTTTGGGTTCCCAGTTTAAAGTTAGAAAAATCGCAGTGGTTTGTTATGTATTCATTCACCCTTAAACCTTTACACAGTGGCTAACCACCTTAAATTACAGTTGCTAGACAACTCTTAATTTCAGTGTTTTCTCTTGAACAGTGATTGTTATACAATATTGCAAAGTGCCACAAATGCCTTTATTACATTTTGTAAGTGAATTTGCTGCGTGTGAAAGTATAATTCCAAAAGTACCTGTTCTGACCAGGAGTCACATTGATAACCACGCCATGATACTTGAAAAGGCCTAAAGAAGTTTTCCCTTCCCTTTATCTATGAAAATACAGCCATAAACATTAGCTCCCAGGTTTCTTTGGTTGTAGTATGGTATGAAACATCCACAGTAGACCATCTTAAGGCAACAGAGAAATATTTTAATCAGCATTTTCAGCCTCGGTTTTCAAAGTTAATTAATACAGAAGTCTAAAATACAAATTATTCTATTTTGCAGTCTATCCTCAAACATAACACTAAATATAAATCCATTGTAATGCAACTGACAATAATAATGCTTTCAGAATAGTAACCTGCATCTTACATGGGAAGTGTGGGGCATGCTAGTGAGTACTCAGATAACTTGTGATTAAATTGCCCACACTCCTCTGATAATGGGACAAAGGAGCTGGTGAAAGAGAAGAGATGAGGAATAAACTTCTTGCTTATCTACACTGGCTAGAACGACACCGTCTGAATGTTAGTGGTACTTTTTTTTACAGAAAAGTTGAGTTTTCTATATGTAAAAATTCTGTGGTTTGTACAGCTTTGTTCATTTAACAACACACATAAAGTGGCATTTTTATTGCCTTTTTGAACAAAGCCAAGTGGCTCAAACAGAATTTCACATTCAGTTATGTAGCTGTTCAGAAACAATGTATTTCTCTAGAAGTTTAATGCCACAGAGGCACAGGCAAGGAGTCAGATGTCTCTGCCTAAACACCTATGTAATGCAATTGCTGGCAATGGGAAATGGATTGAGAAAGAGAAAGGAGCTGTCTCTATGAGAGACAATTAACTTAGTGTGAACTCTGGTTCTCCACATTCACTTTTGGAATGGCTGGTTCATTAGTGCACTGATAGAGAAATTACTGTTAAACAATGTATGTCGGAGAGGAGGATGGCAAACCAGGGAGATCACTAATTTGGGGCAATGTTTTAGATATTTTTATTGTCTGATATGGAGCTGGTGCACAGACCTCAAGGAGGGTTCATAATTCCCACTCCCAAGCACTGTGTTAACTCCCCAAATCAGTAAGCACTTGAATGTTGAGGTTCAGACCACTGGGTCAACTGAAGCAGAGACATCTATCTATGCGCTGACATGCCGTACGTTAGTAGCAAAGGAGAGAAGCTGTCTCCAACTTTGAATTGTTTTGGTATGCCTACAACTAGTATTAGGTATTGTCTAACATCTGAGGTAGTTAAAGGAGGTTGTGTAGATATGGACCTTAGCTTCTTTTGGATCAGTTCCTGAAATGTGAAATACCAATAATAATAGGGGGCTAATTCCCAGGTTCACAGAGATATTGTCAGGATAATATGTTTAATAAGTCTGTGGGTATGGTAAAAAATATCAGTGACCTGATAAGAAATTAAGACTGCAGCAGTGATCTGTTACGTCTTTTTCTTTCTTTGAATCTGAATTGGTTTATTTCTCGGGCTCACATTGATAAGAAAACTATTCACTTATGATCTTCATTTCTCAAGTCAGATTTCATCCTTTTTTGCTTGCAGAACATGTCCATAGACGTGTAAGACACACAGAAAAATGGTAACACTTGGAATTTTAGAAGGGTTGTCCATTAACTTTTCAACTTTTTGTAACCCTCCAAACAAAACTCAGAAAACAATGAAACACAGCTAAATATGAAGACTGTAGTTGGCGGTAGCATTTGTAAGTGGTCATTGTTAACATACCAGGAGTGTGTCTAGATTTCTGGTTTGGTAATATTTTACTATATTGCGCAAGCCCCAGCTGGTGTTTGCTTTTCCTCCTGCTCATTGCTCTCTGGCTTTGTGGAAACCTGCCTCTCTAGCTTCAATAGGTACTATGGGACATTAGCCTTTACAGCACATTGTTCTTGCTGCTTCCTTCTTGCAGTGTTTGGAACACAATTTAGCCCTTTTTTTCCTCTTGTGTGCTACTAGTGAAAGGAGCCATATGGGAAGATAGCATGGGAAAGAGTTTGTTAGATAGAATTAGGGGGGAAAAAAGGGGAAAAAAAAAAATCTTTATGGCTAGCTTGAGCTCTTCTTGCATGACGCAGAGACACCTTCTTGCTAAATCAGACTTGACCGAACACTTGCAACAGGCTGTGAATGCCCTGATGTTTGACAGCTCCTGTTTCAGGTTTCCTACATGAGAGCATGATTCACTATCAACTGATCCACCCCTGAAATTGAATCTTAAAGCTTTCTGCAAGTACTATGCTACACTCTCGTCATGCAGGAGGGAAATAGTCTGTTGCTCATTCTGACTGTGAAATGAGCCAGTGCTATATGATTACCCTTCAGTTTCACTCTGGGAAGTAACTTGAACCTCATCAGCTTATGAGTTGTTTGGTTTCCCTGTGTAAGTGCGCAGTCTTTTCACAGGCTGTCTGAAGTGTTGCTGTAATTGCTGATTTGTGTTGATTTTTCTTTTCACATAACACCATATGCTGCATTTGAGAGATGTGTTCATAACTTGTTTTCACACAAAGTCCTGAATCACACACGCATTGTGTTGCTGCAATTTCCTTTGACAGTCAAGGAAGCCTGTTACAGTTGTGGACTCATTAAAAGGCAGACTTCTTGTGAAAACCAGTAGACAGAGTCTATTGTAGCCTAAACAATAATATAACAAATGTGTAAATGAACTTGCGATAGTTTTGTATTTGTGTCAGTTCACACAATGAAATAATAAAGGTTCTCCCAAAAAAGGAATTTAAAAATGCTTTAGGTGAAATGTTTCCATTTTCTTGGGGAAAGAAATGATACAGTAGTGGCACTGGGAGAAAATTATTGCTTCCATAAAAAAAACCAAAACCAAAAAACCGCCAAGTCCTAAACCAAAAAAAGTTCTCATAAATTTGCAGGATGATGAGTGTTTATGGGTAAGAAATAAGAAAACTCAAAATCATAAGTAGGCCTTAGAAAAGCAGCATTTGCAAATGATTCCTGTTCAAAGTTTTAAGTCCGTTTCAATCAGTAGGGTGAGATTTCTGTGTGACAGCTGACTATGTGTCTGTCTCTGGTGGAGCTTTAGAGAGAAATAAAGGACATATCCAAGGCTAGCCACTGTCAGAGATGGGACCTGGGGCTAGAGTTATATCCATGCTGACAATACCTACATTCCCATAGCTCTCCTGCCTTCTACCATTCTCTCCATCATTGTGTAGACACAAACTATTTAAGTCAAGTCAATACCTTGGCCATTACCAAAACAACCTGATGAGCCGGAAAGTCATTTTACAATGCTTTTTCAAACTTAGAGAAATAAATTCAATAAAAGTGCCTCAGATCTTTTGGGAGAGGTGACAGTCTAATCATTTAAGCCCCATGTTCATTATGAAACCCCAGAATGTGTCTCGATGGGGACAGGAGGAGATATATTTGGTTATTGAGCTTTCTTTTCTTCACTAATTTAGTAGATACCTGTATAGGCAGAATAAATTGTTGTGACATAATGTGTCACATTATTGTGACACTCACTATGTAACCAGGGCATGCATGATAAGGTACCAGTAGAAGTGTTGTTGATATGATTGCCATATATGCAGCAGTGATGTTCTCTGCTTAGTGTTTTAGCTTCCTTAAATTCAGAGAAAACTCAATTAATTCTTCCTGAGCTACAAATTAAAAAAACATTAAGCACAATTGGGTAAGTTCTTTTCAGTTATTTAACATAATTACCATGATTTTTCCTTTTGAGTATGTCACAGTGATGCAGGTAGAGATGGTGACAAGAAATTCTGTTCCACTTGGGTACAACATTGCTGACCATTGGGAATGACGAACAGATGTGTAAAAGTGAACATAGCACTCGTACTGTTTACTTGTTAGGGTTGTTAAGCCATTATATTTTCCACTGAAAGGAACATCTGAGGCAGTTTAAAACTTGGACTTCACTTCCCCAAATTCTTATTACCTGCTGGTCTGATTCACCTTGTAGGAATGGGTGGTCTTTTAACCTCTGAACCTCCAGCTCACTCCAGTGTCCTCACTTCTGGAACTGCTGAAGAAGTCTGCCAGTCTGAGTCTCCTCTACAGTATGTGGCTGTAGAGCACAGGACTGGTCCCTTTTGCGTGCTGTTCTCTGAAGAGAGCCTTTTCTTGGATCTCAAGTGCAGTAAGGGAGAGAAAGGGTGTTCCGTTTTGTGGAGAATTTTGATACTTTAAATCTTTTTTCATTCTGATACAGAGTTAAAGCTCCAGCTTCTGAAATTCTCTGTGAAAAATGAAACTGCTGTCTGTGGCTTGGAATAGATCACAAGGCTGACTGGTAGGGAGATATGGGTCCTGGAGTGTCGGGGAGCTGAGTTACTGGGTGAGCAATGGAAAAGGCAGGCACTGAAAAGCACCAGAAGTGTCCCTCTGCAGCAGCCTGCCACAGGGAGGGAGGCGCATATTTGGCATTTCCTATTGCTTTCTTAGAAGGATGGTGGGTGCTTGGAGTATTGGGGGTTGGAGCAAAGGTGGCTGAGGATTCTCTGTCCCCTTCTCCTCCTTTACTCCCCTCAGTCCTGTAGGGAGGGTACCCAGATGTCTCAGCTGAAAAGGAGTTGGAGTGCAAGGTTCCTGATCACAATGGGAGAGGAGGCCAGAGGCCTGGGGTTAGCTACAGCATGTACCGGTCCCACAACTTTGAGTTAGCATGTCATGGTTTAACCCCAGTCGGCAACTCAGCACCGCACAGCTGTTTGCTCACACCCCCTTGGTGGGATGGGTAGGGTAAAAGTAACAAAACTTGTGGGATGAGATAAAGACAGTTTAATAGGGAAAGCAAAAGCTGTGTGTGTAAGCAAAGCAAAACAAGGAATTCATTCACTACTTCCCATGGGCAGGCAGGTGCTCAGCCATCCCCAGGAAAGCAGGGCTCCATCATGCGTAACAGTTACTTGGGAAGACAAACGCCATCACTCCAAATGTCCCCCCCCTTCCTTCTTCTTCCCCCAGCTTTATATGCTAAGCGTGATGTCATATGGTGTGGGACATCCCTTTGGTCAGTTGGGGTCAGTTGTCCCAGCTGTGTTCCCTTCCAGCTTCTTGTATCCCCCCAGTCTCCTCGCTGGTGGAGTGGGGTGAGAAGCAGAAAATGTCTTGACTCTGTGTAAACCCTGTTCAGCAGTAACGAAAACATCCCTGTGTTACCAACACTGTTTCCAGCACAAATCCAAACCATGGCCCCATAGTAGCTACTGTGGAAAAAATTAACTCTATCCCAGCCAAAACCAGCACATATCATCAGATTAGTAGCAGTCATCTTGCATGTAGGTAGTACTACATGGTTTATTTTTATTTCTGCAAAGTGAAACTCTTTTCCCAAACTGCCATTTTCTTCTCATGGTAGGTATTATTTATAGAGGTAGTAATTTGCTCTTTATCAATTTCTTGTGATACTGTCCTGTTAAGGCCACCTTTTTCATGAGTAAACCAGTTCATTTCTTACTTCCAAGAGGTTCAGGTAGGGAATGCCTGCAGTCTTCCATTGCTTTGTCCTTTTAGTGAATTTAATGATGTTACTAGTTTAGTAGCAATATCACTAGCTGTGATGGCATTGTTTCTGACATGTTTCTGGTGTTTCCTGGCATAAGATAAAAGTTAAGGCCAGGTATGAATTGTCTACTTAAATAAGAAAAGCCTTTTTAGGCATAATGTCTAGTTAGCTGCTTATTTCCCAGGAATATATATGATGAAGTATCTGTAGATACTGTAGCACATGTACCAGCTAGCCTATATCTGTTATAATATCTGATAGATTCAAGGGCTTCTAATCTAAAATCATATTCAGTCTGAAAGTTTGTTCAAGATATTTTTCGGAAGAAATGCAATCTTACCACAAGATTTAAACAACCGACTTTCAGCTCCTAGGGAAGAATGTTGTGCTTTTGAGAATCTCATATAATGAAAAGCAGAACTTAAATGCGTACTAATGTCACATTAGGAAATTCGGATTAAAAATCATAGAAGTTTAAGTGTGGGAAGTGTGGATAAAAGTTGAACTTTTAGCTCATAGGACTTATGATTTTTGATGCCATTGTACTTCTTGTAGCAAATTTATCATCTGCTAGATAATACTGCATTCAGGGCTTTTCTAGTCCTTGATTTATCAAGGAGACTGGCACTGAATTATTTTGTATTTTATCCCAAGTACCATGAGGGTGAAAGAGACAAGGTTTCTGTCATGGACTGACTACTGCCAAATCATAATTCATTACTCTGCTCATTGTTATTTTTTTCTGGATTTTTTGTGTTCTCTCTCTCAGCTCATATATTTTTTAACATTTAAGCAGCTCCTCCAGAGGAAAGCCACCATATTTTCTTCTTGGCTTTCCGAATGACCTCTGGCAGTTACTTAGCTCTTCTGTTCCTCGGTTTAATTACATGTAGAAAGTGGAGATAATTACCCCCATTGAGAAATATTTTAAGAATTACCCCTTTACAAATAAAAAAGTTCCAAGGGGTTAGTGGGGTGAGTCAGAAGGGGGCCAGCCTGCCGATTAATGAAAAAACAAAAATGGCCCTGCCGGATTGACAGCTGTGCAACTTCACTTGTGGTTTACTGAACTTTCCAGTTTGAGGAGAAGGTCATGAACATATGAGACTGTGAATGGATTTTGAATTGTGTCTCAAATACTCTTCTCAGTTTCTGCTGAAACTGGCTACGAAGGATCTAGTCACTAGTTCCATCTATAGAGTTTTTTAAGTTTGTTATGGAAAGGGGACACTTCTGCTTTCTCATTATTCACTTTACATGAACCAGTCAGGAACCACAGTAAAACAGTCTGAGCTTATAAGTTCCCCTTACATCAAGTTTAAGTCAAAGAGTGGTTCAGTTGGATTAATTTAGCTTACATTTAATCAGAAGTAATGACCATATTTGAGGCTTTAAGATAGGCTTGTGTCAACTTTGCTGCCTGAGTTACTGGCAGCGTAAGAGTAGGAGAGAAATTGAAAGCAATGATGAGTCTGTAATTTGCTATGCAGTAGCCTTTTGCCGTTTGTGTACCTGGGCAAAAACAAGACACAATTTATGGTTCTAAAGTATTCCTGAGAAAGCAGAGAGCTGTTGACTCTGCAGAAATGAGGGGTTTTTTTTAACATTTAGTTAGTACAGCCGTTAACAGATTGGCGAAATGTAAATGTAAATGATTGTTTTAATCCTGCTAAACATTTTCTTTGGCTGATCTTGTGTATTTCATGCTAAAACTGATTTTAAACATGAATATAAGCAGTCAGCTCCTTCCAGATCACTGCAGCCAGTACCTTGTGCAGGAAAAGGCATATGCAGCAAGGGCTGGAAGAAACTGGGCTAGATACTGGTTTTTGACTGTCTTCCTTCCTAATAATCGAACAAGAAGAAATGTGTGAAAAATTCTACTTCTAAATTGTTATTATGAATTATTTCTCAGATCAGCACAAGAAAAAAATACCAAATTTTGATTAAGAAAGGATTTATTTATTTTTTTGTTTGTTTTTACAAATAATATAGAACAGTTGCTTTCAGATAACAACCCAACCTTATAGACTCTTCTCAAGAATAAAACGTCTGTGGTAAGGGGAATATTTAGGGTGACATTTCCAAAATGGACATCTACCTTTTGAAACCCAAGGTTCAAGGAGCAGCTATAGTGTTCAAATTTCTGAAAGCACTATATGATTGATATGCTTAAAGGGCCCAGACATATGAACTTAAATTGCCTCTCTTGCCCTTGCAAAGTAGATAGTGCCAGTATTTGAATGTTCTTCCATTCTTCTTCCTAGACTTTTCAGTGATGGTATTTATTTAAGCTACTTGATTCCCCAAAGCCATGAGACATGAGATAGGTTTGCTGTGGTTCTAGGACTTCATTTGAGAGGATTCTGCTGGAGGTCCTAGTGACTATGCTTACTGCTTCAGTTGTACCTCTTGCAAAAGCGATTTGGAAAGTGGAGACACCTGTGGCTAGTGATCTGAGAAGTGAGGATAGGCTTCAAACTCTCTCCATGTTTCCTAATGTGTAATGGACCTTGTCCAGAAGAAGTCTAGCTAGAACATTTGATGGTCAACTGAATGCTCATGGCACGTGGAGTTTGGTAATCTTCTGGAGTTCCTTGTGAAAATGTGAGTAGTAAGAGGAAAGCCTGCCTAAGGTAACGCTTAGTGTTCAGTGAGGTGAAAGTGATCTACTGGTGTTTTCTATTCTGCTTTACAGAAAATTGAGAGTGACTTGTGGTTTGAAACATGGCCAGAAATGAACAACTTCCTTGTGCTCCTGAGTGCATCTGTCATTTTTTGGGTCTTGAGGAGAATGTGCAGAAAGGTCTGTGCTGTATCTCAGATGTCCAAGGTTGTGTACCTGGCTACAGGGAGAGCTGGTGGGAATTTCCACTGTACTACACTGTAGAGAAATCAGGAGGAAGTGTAGCTGGCAGTGAAAGACTGCAGCCTTTAGGATAACTGCTTGTGCTGATGGGGTTGCGAGAAGAGAGCTGCCTCCCATAATGGCTTGACTGCTGCTCATCGACTAAAAGGGGAGGTTGGGTGTGTTGTGCGGGCGGGAGGACTGACCTGCTGGCTGGTTGTTTTGATGGGTACTATAATGCAGTAGCCACTTAGTTTTGTCAAAGCTTATCTAGGTCAGGCTCTGCACCCTATATCTGGCCAAGTACTTTTAGAGTTGTATCAGTTTGTATTAAAATAGTATAGCCTGTCTTTCAGCCACTAGTTGTGCTTTTGAAAGAATCCCCTCGTAACCACCTCCCTGTAGTATGAGTTAATCCTTTTGAATCCTGAGCAGAAGTTATGACACCTTGCCTCTTACTGTGACACAGGCTGCTTTCAGACACAAATTAAGCAAGTTACACAGAGTGATAAATGTCATGTTTTAATGCAAGTCTTCTGCTATATTGTCAGACAACAGTGCAAAACAGTCATTTACAAACATCAGAAAGATTCTCTAAAGCTAAGTAAGGTAATAGTAAGTGTAGCTATCCCACAATAATTTTGCTTGAAATGTTGTTGATGATCCACCAGCCCTGGTGGATTTGAACTTGTAGTAAGACATGATTGTTCCATACTGATATTGAAACTACCACTTCACAGAATAACAAGAAAATGTTTGTCACTATTTTTGTTTATAAGAATAGAAAAATCTATTTGTCTTGTGCTAGGATGTTGATTTGGTATTTAATGTATTGGAATATTTAAATATCTGATGTTCATTCCTTTACATTTTATTAATGCTATTATGATATGTTTTCTGAAACATATTTATTTTGACTTATTTTTAACCTGTACAAGCATTTACAAGATTTTGGTTATACACTTTAGCAAAACAGCCTGAACTTCAGCAGTACCTCTGAAACATACAGTGGGTAATTGGTAAATTTACATTACTTTACCACTGTGTATTTTATAATGTATCTACACTGATTTTGTTTAATTCCATGAGGATTTAGACTTATAAGCCCCTGGCAGCTGCTGCATTATGATTAATTTTTTCTCCTTTATTAGTATAGTTACTATTTTAACATTTTAAGTTCATTAAAATGCAAGTTTAAATTGCCTATTGGTCACTGTGATTGTTGTGCAAATAAACACCCAGGCCTTTTCCCCATGCTCCCTCTCCTGCTCTCTAAGCCAGCTATGTGGACTCCAAGTATCTGTTGTTTTGTTCTACTTTCCTGCTTAACAAAGAAGATATTTTCCATGCCTAAGTCAACCGAAAAGTTTATGAGTATGATTGTGAGACTGTACTGCAGTTTTGTCTGCCTATCTGAGTTCACTTAATGATTTCTTTGGTGGAAGATGGTGTAGGAATCTAGAGTGTTTTCTGTTTGGGGGCTAGATTTACAAAATAAAGAATCGCTTTCCTTTCTTCAGTAATCTGATGATTTAGGGAGTAGAAAACCAGTGGAGTGTCCTAGCCAGTGGTCTGTGGCACCCTTGCTTTGGGAAGGCTCTTTCAAAGTCTAAAAATAATGTTGACAAAAGTTTTTTAAAATGTTTATTTATTTATTTTGGTTCACACACCATGCTCCCAGATCTAGAAATCTCCTTGTGAGTGTTGGATTTTGGGCCTTTAGGAGATGAAGAAGCTGATACTTGTAAACATTGCAATGGTCATCTTTGTGAGTGGAAGCTTTCCTTTAGCCGCAGCTGTGCTTGCTTTTAATGCTCATTTAATGAGCAACTTAATGCTGACAGAGTCAGATTTGATGTGAGACGCCTGTTTTGCTCTGATTTAGAGTCCACGTGTGCCCTGCATGCTTTCTTACTTGGAAGGGACGACATGGCCTTAAGAACTGAAGCACACCAAGAAACTTGCCAAGGAGTGAAGCAGGGCAGACATGCCATTCAGGTATCCCGCTGGAGACAGCCACACTTGGGCTGTGTTAGAATCATTACAAAGGCTTAACTGGGAAGTCTGTGGCTTTTAATACCATTTCATGGTAGTAAAACTTGTTGTCCCACCAGCTAAAAGAGTTGGTGTTTTAATAGAATAAGCATTTGATTAATGAAACAATGTGTACTGTACAGAAAAAATGATCATAAAAAGCTGCTTTTTAACTGCTTAAAGTACCTTTTCCAGCTTGGAACCTTTTATCACCTTGTAAATCGCCCCTTGAGATGAATAGTTGAAGTTAGGCAAGGCACACTTCCATTACCAGCATATCCTCCTTTGGATATTATTATAGAGCTTGGGCTGCAGCTGCTTCAAAGTTGCCCTTCTCACCAACACATTTTTACATCTTGCTTTCATTATGCCAAGGGCGCATTCTGTGTTATTGCAGTGGCTTTGCTTTTAATAATCTTGATGCAAACATTCAGACCTGAGGGAGGTCCACTATTTCTCCTTATGGTCACATTCCTTCTCTTACAAGGTGGTGACCATTTTTTGCCACTTTTCTTCTGTTTTATAGATAGTGTTCAAAGGTGCTAGTTAACAAAGACTTAAACTTACTCAGGAGGAGAGGAACATAAGAGAGAAAATAAAGTTATGTCATTTTCATTATGGAGGATTGAAACTTGCTCATTGCTTTCAGTGGGAGTATAAGTAGGAAAATAAAAGACATGACCCTAACAACAAACAGATGGCATTCCCTTTTCTGTGATTTTGTACACTTTTGAAGTTGTAGAGGAACCGTATAAGCAGTCATGCTTTCAATTATTTTCCCCACTAACAGAGGCAGACACAAAATTTATTTGTTCTTTCTGACTGATTACTCTTCCATTCCAGTCAGTGTGTCTGAGCTCTAAATTCTCTTCAGTGAAAGAAAGAGAAATAAACTTCAGAAACTTCTTGGCCTCAAAACCAAAGGAAATATTTGACTAAGTTTAAATTCTCATTGTGCTAACCTCTCTTTATTTTGCCATTCTTAGGCATTAAAATGGAGGTTGCAATGACATGGCTTCAATTTAGTAGAGATGAGCACCCAGAAACTGCTTTTCTATAGGAGGCATCTCTCCATAGAAAGAAAGGAAGGACCTTGCATTTTCTTTTTCTTTGCTTTCTTCATCCTTGCTGAGATATAAAATAAGCAGCCAGACTTAATCCTTTCCCTTCTCCACAATAATTGTAAGAAGTCTGTTATCTCATGTTGCTACTAACCTGAAAGCATAGCCTTATAAATAGAGAATATGGTAAATCCCATAAAGACTCTAAAATGGAAACACAACACAATGTCAAAGCAGTCAAAATTAAAATAATACATTCCCAGTATGGCTTTGAAATAGCTATTTTGTTTCATAGTAATGATAAGCTTAGAAACAAGAGTATTTTATGTTTCCCTATACTTTCATGCAAGGGCCTCAAAGCACTTTACAGTTGTAAATTAAGCAGTGTTATATATGGTGGGGGAAGGAAGTCACCATCTTTCATACAGAGAAACAAAAATATGGAGGGGGGAATATAATGTAACCCATAGTTAGAGGCAGAAGTAGGAAGACAAGCACAATTTTTTTTTTTCATGTATCTAAATTCTATGAGCTTGACAGTCATCCCTCACAACACATATTTTCATGTAGTTTCAGAAACTATTCTGCAACTACCTATGCTGTTATAAATTGGTGGCCATGGGAAAGGAAATGAGATATTTCTCTTGAGTTAGATTTCTGGCTCTGCTATTGATTTACTAGATACCTATGTCTTAACTTAGCTCTGTAGTTTACTTGTCCTTTGTAAAGTCATGCACTGATATCCTTGGAAGAACTAGATAAATGCAAACAGGTTTCTTTCTCTACAGAAGAGTATCTTGAGGGGAGGAAGATGCTAGCTGATAGCTGTGACATCTCTGTGTGCAGGTTCTTCTCCTTCATCATGCTCCAGAACTGATGATTAAGAGCTGCATCCTGTTATTTCAGAAAGCAATGGGAGTTTTTCAGCAACTTTCATTGTTTTTTTTTTTTCAGACCCTCAGGGTACAAGGAGATAAGAAACAGCTATGATATACTGTACAGGGCTGTTTGTAAAAATTATTACAGGAAGCCCCTTTGCAGCTTGCAGAGTGATCTGATTTCTTTTTTGAGGACACCAGGGATGGTGTTAATCTGCATATATTCATGAATACTTTTACATTTTAGCTAGCTACTATAGACCTTGGTGTGGCACACATCCCATCATTGTCCCAGGATGTTTAGGTTAGGTCTGATGAATTGTGTCTCTTCGTATCATAGAAAGGATGACTTGAATGACTGGCTCAGTTGTAGTCATCTACACTGTATGCCTCCAAACTCAGATTACTCTGGCCAGCTCCACTCCTGGATGGCCTAGCTTGCTTTTGGCAAACTGGTTTATCTATAGCTCTTGGCCGGAGGAGTTAGAATCCTTTTTCCCTCCTTTTAGTGAATTTACCTTAGCTGAAGTCCCAGGGCAAAACCTACAATAAAACATATTAACAGTCTGTATCAAGCATTGTTTCCCACAAATTGCAGAGAAAATTAGTTAAATCTGAACTGAATGACTACATTCCCTGTGCTTTGTAGCATTTATAATACTGCACTTTCACCAAGCAATGTTTTAATAACCTAAGCAGGTCTGGTTTTTTTCAGGACTTAGGTCAGCCTTTTGTGTGAAGAGCCACTGAAACCTCCCCTTTCTTTCCTCTTTTCCTGTTCTATTAATGTCCAGGGTATTGCATCCTTGATCTTAGAAATATTTCCAAGAAAAGCAATGTAGCAGTATTCCCTATAGTGAATCTTCAGTGAAACCTTCCTGTCCCAGTCAACCACGGTTCCTAATTAGAAATAAAACAATCTGTTTCACTTTCATTAATTTTTCAGTGCAGCATTCTTGCTCTGCTCTTTATACATAGTGCACTCTCTGAAGTTTCATGTTCTGATGATGACAAATACTATTTCTGTGAAATACTTGCTTTTTTTTCTCAAATGTAGCCTATTCTTCAAGCTTCAAAACTAACTCCCCACATGCTTTTAGACATTCTAGTAATCAGTTTGCAGTGTTAATCGCGTTGGATGTAGAAATGGTCCAAAGAGACAAATATCATGTATGGATGTAATGAGACTGGAATTTTGAAAGAGAATTTTAATGATTTGATTATCTTCTAAGAGAACTGAGGGACAACTTCTGTGTTAAAAAGGTTTTGCTAGAAAAAGCAGAATCAGAGGTAAGGATGACTAAAGCTGTTCGCAAAATCAGTGTGTGCCATTGTTTGACAGTCTGCATGTGTCACAGAGTGTTAAGATCTAAGTGGTGGATTTCAATTACGGTGTTGCAAATGATGTCTTAGTCATAGCATTTCTTTTCAAAGGAATGAGAAAGACTTGGCTATATCAAGAGGTAAGGTACCTCTAATAAACTTTTTTTTTGTTGCTTTAAAGTCCCTTTCATCAAGTACTGGGCATGCTAAGGACATTTGGGTTTCTATATTTGAGCAACAGGAAGAATGAAAAGAGGTATGGTATATATCTATTATGAGACTGTTCAGGTTTTGCCTGTCGCAGCTGGTAAGGTTGATATGTAAACATGATAGTTGTAATCTAAAAAGTCAATTATCAGTCTAGATATGACAAAATTCATTTTGCACGTCTGAAGTAGGAAGCCGCTTTGGACCTCAAATGGAAGTCTTCCTATTGGCTTAAGTGGTCAATGTCAAATCAGGCATTTTGTACATTTTCCCCAGTTTCTTTAAATACCATCAGGGAAAAAAAAAAATTGTCTCTCTGCAGCATGAATAATCTTTGTTGCTTGGAACTGATGAGGAAAATATTGATCTTATAATTTCAGGAATAACAAGAATGGAGAGAAACTTCTACAGTTACTGAGAGATTGATGGCCTTGGCCTCTGCTGGGTTCTCTGTATCCTCTTTGGGGCTAGCTCACTCTTTTTGAAGCAGGCCCTGCTTTCTGATTATTTTTATACTGTTCATTCATTTTTTGTCTTTTCTTTTTGGCCCTTGTGTTTTCACGTGGCCTTCCCCAGCTGAGAATTTTAAGGGAGATTGGTGTTAAATTCAGAGGGGTTTGAACACCAGGCTGCTGTGAACATCTCAATTTGTGATGTGTACTATAGTTCTGCATTTTTTCCCAATTCTCTTAAGTCATTGGAATTATTGTTATATTTGCCCTTGTATTCAGCAGACACTTTACATACATTGAAGATGAATAAAAATGTTAGAATTCAAATACCTCTTTTTACTACTTCAGGAAATTTGAATGGTGTTTAATATAAATGTTCAGTAATTATTGTGTAAAACAAAAATAATACATAGTTCATGTTTTTGCTAGTGTATTTAAAAGCAGATTGCAGTAAACAACTAGCAGCCGGTGAATTAAGTGCTGTGATTTCTTTGGCTCCTCTGAGAACACGTATTTTCCTAGTAGCTGTCAAATGTTCATTTCATGCCCTTCTCTAGTTTCTATAAAGAAAAATGGTGGGACCAATTTAAATTAAATTTTGGGGAGGAAAAATATATATTGCATTTGAGTTGACAGCTTACAGAATAAGTTTCAAGCTTATGGGATTCCATATACTTGAGTTTTAATGCCTGTAAAACAGGGAATTTGTAGTGGAAAAAAGCATGGCGCCAGAAATGCTGCAGTGATGTTGCTGGGTAGGACTGTAACTAACTGAAAGATGTAAGATAATGCACTGATACATTATCGTAAAAGTACTTGTGACTATCTTGTGTTTGAAATTCTGTTCTTGAAATCTGACTCTATTCGAGAAAATAATGGAATGTATATCAAGAGATCTTTTTTTTTTCTCTTGATCTCCGAGTATTTTGGGATGTTCTTTTGAGCTGGAAATGATTGCCCTAGCTCCCTGAATGTCTACAGAAAACCAGACAAATGAGTATCCAGCAGCTTTGGACTTGTAGCTTTCTCATAAAAAAAAAAAGTCGTCTCTGATAGATACAGCCCTACCAAGGCTGACTGCAGCAGATTTAATTTGATCTTTCAAGCAGAGATTAAAAATATTGTTCTTGTTCCAGTTAGAACATTACCACTTAAGTTTCAATACAAAAGGGGCTTTTTCATCATCCCAAAGCATGCACTCTCAAACATTTTAACTGACAGCATTTTAGTATTTGCATTATCTTTTCCTGCTCGTGCATTTTTCACCAGTGACAGATGATAAGAGTTTATGTGAGGAAAGATCTGCAGTAACATCAAGAGAAGGCTTCATATTCCATATTACTGGGGACTGAAGAAGAAATTGGTGATGGCTAGAAATTGCATTAAAAATTATTGCATTTTCCGTAAGTGAGCATTTTTGCATATTTGGCTGATGCTGCTGTTTTGCAAGGAGGCATGCAGCATCAATCTTGTTTTAACATTAAAGCCAAAGTTGCAGAGAGTTGTAAAACATTCTCCCAAATATTCACAGACTTTAGGGGATGATTTTGTATGGATTAAACGTAGATTTAAAAAATCATCCTGTCTCTGTATGTAGAAGTAAGTACACAGTTGTAAGATCAATTAGTTGAAAGGAAATAAGGTGACTAAGGCCAGACCCTAAATTTATCTGCACCTCAGATAGCTCTGCTGACATCCATGATGGCGCAGAATTCTAGCAGCGGTACCCAAAGAGCATAGCAGCATTCTGCAGTGGGCATGGCTTTGTGCTTGACTTGCTCACATCATCATCCTTGCTTTGATAGTGGGTTCATCCCGTCATGGCTGCCTGAGGGGGCCACTGCATTCCATTGCCATGTGCCTTGTGAGGCAGAATGATCAAACTGCGAAGGTATTCTGAGCATTCGTCAGTCTGTTGTAAGACTCCAAGTGTCTTCAGTTATCTGGGTTGGTTGGTATTCCACTCCCGTTTCTGTGCGATCAGCCGGATGGGTGGGAAACGCGTGGAAGTGGCCAGCCAGGTCTAAATACATTAGCTATCTAAAGCTTGCATATTGCAGAGCACTGCTATATTTCACAGAATTTATTAGGCATTAAAATTCTAATATCTCATGCCTGTGGAAAAGATTGTACTGAGACCTCAAACAGCACTGTATGAAGATTGCTTTCAGAATATGAAATGCTAATAATTTACCCCTGCCTAATTGTAATAGATCCCTTTGTCTGTGGGCTGTAATGTCTAGTCCCACTAATCAAAAATGGTTTATGGTAGAAGCATCAAATCTGTCAGAGAAGTCATCAGTGTGATTGTATGGCTGAATTGTCAGGCCTGCGGAGAACTTTGTATGCAGAAGCGGATGCTTGTGTGCTCTTAGCTTTTGAAGCCTCGATCCAAAATCAATTGTATTCAATGAAAGAGCCTTTGCAGCCTTCTGTGAGCAGTTGAAGAGAACGCTCAATCTGTTTTTGATAAACCCTATTTGTGGCAGAGATGCCTATGACAATGGATCACTGAGAAGATTTGTTTCCTGCCTAGACAGAAAGTTTTCTATACACAAATTAAGGTCAACTGTCTGAAGTTGTTTGCCTGTAGTTCTGTCCAGACTATTACTCTATGTGATTGGGACGGGCTACAGCAACAAGTAGAGGAGTGCAATAGGAACAGGCCTATAGAGCAGAAGAACTGATCTGGAGGATCTGACATTTATGCTACACACATTTCAGCACTCTTAGATTGAATTAACTCAAGCCTGTTCCATGGGTGTGAGTGCACTCGGTATACTCCTAGACTTCTGTCTCTTCACTTAATTCAACTGGAAAGGATCCAAGTGCTCTCTGAGACCACTCTTGTGCAAACTGAGGTATGATACATGGGGAAAGTGGGAGTTACACGTGAAAGGCACTTTTCTGATACCGGAACACTTCTTTGGTACATTTGGTGTCGGCTTTATTTGAATTGTTACTTGACTGAACAAGTCAAGCTTCAGATCAAAATAACTGATAAAAAATGGCAGATAAAAAATAGTCATTTGATTTACAGATTATGAAATTTTAATCAGAATTCTCAGAAAATTATTTCTGTAATAGTTTCTGTTTCTCTCAGTTAGTGGAGAGTATTCATCTTACTACAGGTTCTGGCAACTTGTGTTGTAGGTGTATGTATTCTCATTTAAATGAGAAATCTGAGGATGATGCCAGATGGGAACACTTTTTAAGGCATGTGAGCAACGAAATCTGATAACAAAGGAACTGAGTTTGTCTGGATATTGAGAAGCACGTGGGAGAAATTTAGTGAGTTTATAATGTGAACAAGGGGGCTAAGAAATGTTCAGTACAAAGCTCTCATATGGAAGTATTGGCCGTACTGTTTGTCTTTCTTCCTGACCTAAAAAATTATGATCCCTTTTCTCAGCTTCAGTCTAATCTGACAGTAGTGGAGGTGCTTCAAAGATACTAAGTCCCTACAAGTTCTGTGAAAAGGGGAAGGCTGCAGCTGAGCCCTGATTAAACAACAGAGAATCCACACTGGAGGAAAACAGGAGCTGTTTTGACCTAGGACCTTATTAGGCACAGGAAAATGCAACCAAACATAACAAAATGGTCATCAGTTGTTTTGTTAGACATGAGAATTTAATTTACATTAAGGTTTTTGTTTTCATCTTTTACTGTGAAAAGCTAAAAATAAGAAGCTGGAACCGAGGCTTTGTATTACCAAGTACCACCAGGCTATCTGTTCTCATTGATTTAAATGAAAGCAAGTTTGTTGCCTTTTACTGTTCTATAATTTCTAGCCTATTTGTTTTTGTGGTTCACTGAAGCAAATACACAAGAGAAAGACAACTTAGTTACGGAGGCCATGTCTAAAGCACACTACCAGTAATCAGGAGCTGCAGTGATGCTGTAACTGAAATTTACTATTGCTGAGAGATGCTGGATGATGCTATTGCAGGCTTGCTGTTTCTTTTATCTACCCATAGCAGCAATGTTCTTTTGAAAAGAAGTGTTTAATGTCATCAGTGGTCACTTGACAACTCTTCTCTGCATGAATCTCGGAGTCAGTTTTAGGAACAGCAGGTTAAATGTTCACATTTGCACAAGTTATTGGATAGTGCCAGCTTTCCAGAACTCCTGCAGTCTGAAGAGGTTTACTTTCTACTTCAACACGAGAATCTCCAGCCACCAGAACAGTTTCCTACATTGATTTCATTGGGAAATGTCTCACTCAGGCATCCTTATTTCATTTCCCTAACAATTGTTGGCTGCTTTCCCTAACTAATGAAAATACACATTCACCAAAAAATTTTAGTATGGAAATAAAAATAAGAATGACATTGCATTTACAGCTTGATTTATTAAATGCTCTGAAATGTCAATTCAGAAAGCTGAAAAGAACATCTGTAATAATATATGTTCTTACAAGATAGCATTGAAAGTGTCTGCCCAGCTGGGGAAAATCATACATTTGTAACAAGCAAGGCTGCCTTCCCAAACACATACCTCTGTATTTCCTATCACAGTATAGGAACAGATGAATGGGATTTACCTCATTTTGCTTTTAGGCATAGACTCTCAAGATCTCAACTTTCCCACTCATTTATTGGAAGAAGTTACCATATGTAAAGGAATTAATTTTTCTTGTAGGTATTGTGATTTATAATTTCTCAACAAGCAGGTGGCTAACACTTTACATTGTAGTTTGCTTTTTTTTGCTTCATTTCACTAAAATACGGTTCCTCACTTGGGTACTTACCTTAAAATTATACCCATGTCTGAATAGTCTATAAATATGAAAAAGTTATAACACTGCACGATACTTAAAATTGGTATTAGTTTAGACTCATTTGGACTGTGTGTCATAAACCTCTCAATGATAACATCTGGTGGTCCTGATTCCGATCTAATTTATTCTTTGGCTTTGCACCCAGATGTGAGTAGAATAACTTCTGATTTATACCACTGTGATATCAGATTTAGGGATTCTGTGGATTATCTTAATTTATTTAAATTAAAATGAAATGAATTAAAACCAGTTCTGGCACGTTTTTTCATATTATTATTATTATTATTATAGAGTAAATTTCATACCAAAATGGAAGAATGCAGTTTCATTGGTTCTAGCAGAGAAATTTTGCTTAGCCTAGAGTTTAATTTTGTTAATGTGGAAAGCAGTGTGAAATTTCAGATACTTTGTGGACATTAGAAATTCCTTCTGATACAGTGTGTGTGCATGCAAGGACATGCAGCTCAGCTGACTTAGTCTTAAGTGAGTTGTGGTGAACAAATTTTATCCTGTTGCTACCAGTTTTCAAGGTTGTATGTATTCAAGTAGTCTGCAGAAGCTAGTGGTGCCATTTTTTACTAAGGGCTTCAGAAGTATCTATTATACTCTCAGTAGTTGCAGGCAAGAATCATCATCTTCATTTTAGAGGAGAAAACTGAGACAGATATTACAGTTTTATGAAGGGCAGAGAAGTCCCTTCTTGATTAAGTAATAAGAGATGTTGCAAAACATTCTCATTCATAGGCTCAGTATGTTTAAAAATTAAATATTCTTTAAGCATTATACACATTTGCAAACATCAAGCCCGTCTGTACACAGGAAGAAAACTAAGACCTGGATTGTACAGGGTGCCATAAAGAAGATGACTTTCCAAAACTCTGTCTTGGGTGGTAGGATGATATCTGCACTGGATGTAACCATGCCTCCCTAGCAAACAGCAGAAACTTATGTTTTATACATAGGATATCACAGCAACAGAAGGATAAACTAGGCACGCTGACTCATTTTGCTCTCCAGTGACAGTCATGCGGTAGAGTGCTAAATGTTGTACTCAGGAAAATATGACTGTCTAAAATCCAAGTGCTGCATTATGTAAAATCTTCACTGGAACAGTTGAGTTATTCTTAAGTTGAAGAGGGAGAAAGATAGGAAGTTAGATTTAGAATAGTTAAAACTTGGTAGACTTGATAGACTTCTGTTTATCTTTAATCTACAGAACATTTGTTAGCTGAGAAATATGAAGTATTTTCTTCTTCCAGTTCTAAAGATCCTGATAGTGCGTATGTAAAGATAATTATCTTCCCTTCATGTTTTATTCCATTCCATAGGTTGGAATATACTGGCAGTGCTGGGTCTTTCATCAAGACACATGTCTACAGAATGGATATTCCCAGATCTGATGTTGATTCAGTGTCTCAGATCTTTCTATGCCTTATTTCTCCCTACATCTCTAAAATCGGGATAATGGAATAAAGATTTTTTTTTAGAGTTCTGAGAATGCTAGAAGATGGTACATAGTATATGCAGTACATACTGCGGTCGTATTCACATTTTGAGCAATGTAACAAGACTTTTTTTTACAGTAAAACACGTTTTAAACTAACAAAGTCCCAGAGTGCTCAACAGTTGGCCAATTATTTTAGTTAGTTTAAATCAAGATTTTAAACCAGGAAACCTATTTTGATTGTAAGTTTTATTTAATTTAAATATGTTTTTCTAAGTCCACAGAGGTTATTCATTTTGCATGGGTGAATAAAAACTTCCAGTCAGCAAAGTATGAGTGATTAAAATCCAAATGCTACACTCTCAAATCTTCAGTGAAACAATAAGTTATTCATTAGCTGAAGAGGGAGAATGGTAGAGATAATACTTAAAATAGTTAAAACTTGATAGACAGACATCCATGATTTGAAATCTCTTAATAGGAATTCAGATACAAGTTTTGTTTTTTTACCTTTGAGTGTAAATGATAGATAAGTATGTTTTTATCACTGAATTTTGCTTAATTGCTTTCTGATGTCATCAAATACTCCTGCTTAAACAAATCTGTTCCTATTAAAAGATAGATTGTAATCACAGCAACTCCTCTACTGCCAACTTCCAAAAAACCAATATTAGAGATTCTTTCATTTTTGTCTTTCAAATTTGTATTGGAGTAAATAAAGTCCACAGCCATACAGGGGTTATACTTTGAAGTTCATTTTTATTGAATTTAAGGTGGAAGATAGCTATAATCCCTGCTGCTATGTGTTTATTCAAGAATTTCAGTTTTTCTTTTCAAAGATACTTACAAGTGCTAATTAACACTGTGGCGAACACAAGAAGCATAGATATGTTACCCAGGGTTGCAATATGAGTTGCGAGAACTGGGAAAATATTCCAAGTGTACTATATTCCGAGTGTTGAATTGCATCAGATAATTACCATTGCATGTGTAATAGAATATGGAATCAATTAAATCAGACCAGGAATGATTGCAACATTCTGATGGAAGTACAAAAATCAAAGTTTTCCAAATTTATTTTATAATATCTACCTGCAGTTTTGTGACTTAAAGAGAACCTGATTCTAACCAGATGTTTGACAGTGGTTTCCATTCAGGATGGGAGAGCTGGTCAAAGATAAAGCTGATGTTGGCACAAATGGAAGAGTCTTGCCATGTCTCTGATAATCCAAGAATAAAAAAGTATGACCAAATGTGATAGATAGATAGATGCATCTTTAATAATAGTTCATTTAAACAGTCTTTGGATGTTAATGAACACTAGTTTTCCCATATTTTGCTTGAATGTATCAGCTCATGCAAAAATTTATAGTTTTCCTGTTCTTCCCCGCCCGCCCCCCCCCCCCCCCCCCCAATCCTTTGGTAAGTAGCACAAAGAGAGAATGAACTGATGCAGAAGCATTATGCATTTTTGCATGAAGGCAGTGGCTTCTCTTAGCAAGCAGAGGTAACCTTTTGCTGGCACATGGGTAGGAATTCTGTTGTGATTGATGAAATAGCTTCTGGTTGAGAACTCCTTTCTATTTTGTAAGATGATACAGTTTTTGAATAAACTTTTCTTAGAAGCAATTCTGAGCTTTATTGCAGATTTTTTATTAAAAAAAAATAAAGGGCACTATTGCTCTGTCCAGTATTCCAATGGGCAGGATGCTTGCATAAAATGTGAGAAAAGCAAGTTTGAGTCCTCACCTTGTCTATGCTAAATCAGCGATGAACCTTGTTCTCTGCATTTTGGGTAAATAACCTGACTGTCACGTTCGCATCTATGATGTGGCCACTGATGTTCTCTAGTGAAAATGCAGATGGTCTGAGTTTCATGCAAAAAGAGAATGGGAAAATCTCTGAGATCTCAGAAAGCTCCCAGAAGGCCTCCAGGCCTCCCTAGTACACAGGGAAGTTCATGGAGTGGTCAGCCCATGGAGCCCGCTCCTTCCCCATCTTTGCTGCAGTTGTTAAAATTCACAAGTGAAAGCATGAAGAGAGCAAGAAAGCCTGTGACACTGGAGAATGTTGAAATTCAAAAGGGTGGTGAAGTCTTTTGTTTTCTCCTCGTCTCCTTTCTTCTAAAGCAGAAAGACAGAAAAACCCCTCCACATTTGTGAAGATAGCTTGTCCCAGTCTTTTTTTAATCAATCCAGTGGGGAGATCTTTCCTGCTCCTTGGTGTTTTTCTGGGGTTGAATCGTGCCCTGTATATCTAGCAGACACCAGAAGAGTGGGTTTTAATTAAAGGATTCTGGAACTTTATAGGTGAAGTTAGAACCATTTCTTCGTAGTGCTGTGATTCAGTTAAAAAAGCTAGGACTAGAAATGATGAGCAAGTAGTAAAAATTTCCACTAACTGCCCAATAAAAAGAAAGATCTGTATCATTTTTACATTAGTGAATCTTAGGTTATCATAAAGAAAGAATAATTGCATTTGAATGTCAGCTATTACATTTAGGAAATAATCTTGCAAGAAAAGAGGAGGAAACAGTAAAGATTTTGTGAAGCAGGTACAATTTACTACACAGTTCCTGGAAAATAGATTAGGGTTTATTTTAAATATATATTAAGGCACTTTTCCAACCCCAGCCTATAATACAGCAAGAGTATAATGCTAACTAACATCCTGGGCATTATAAAATTTGGAATCTGCTTGCCACTGCATAATTTCACACAGCAAAGGGAAATCAGGAGGGATTAGTCCAAGCCCTTTAACTTAGACTTAAAAGGTTGTTACCAAGGTCCCCTGTCAGCCAGCGTCTCCTTATTCTTTACCTATGGGAGATATCTGCAAGCAAGAAACACCTGACTACCTTCCTTTCACAAGCCTGTAGATTTTTTGATGTGGCACCAATGTGTCCACATAAAATGGCATGTGGTAAGCAAATCAAGTCTGATGTATCAGGACCTGCTGATCTTTGTGTTAGTTTATTCATGAGTAACCATGGTGAAAAAAACCCCAAACCAACCAACCAAGCAACCCATACGTTCATTGAAAGTTTGCTGGTAGCAGGGCTTGACTTGTTGGATTTCTAATCTCAACAAGCAATCTCACACTTACTGTTGTTTCACCTACTTAAAACCAGATATTTTTTTAAGACGATGACTCATCTAAAATTATATACATGTAAGTATTCATAGTATCTGTCATCCTTTAGACTTTCATGTCATCATAGTGATATGAAATGGGCAATCCAGAACTGCAGGATGAGGTGTAGACCTAAGAGTTTTTCCTACTTGTATATTGTCAGGTTTGTCTGCTCTATTTTATAAGGAGCCAAGTACGGGGGTGAAGAGAATTTCTTCCTTCAGGAGAATAGCCCACAGACTAGTATCAGCTCCACGTGTATGTAAAAAAGTGCCCAGAGTGGTAGAAACCTATTTGCTCCCTGGTTGATTTACTTCTCAGTTAGGCAGAATCCTGAGTCACAGAGCGACCTGAAAACACTTTTCACTGAAACAGCGCATAATTTGCTAAAACAGAAGGTCTATAGGCCCTGGTAGCATTAGTTTTACTGCTTGGCTGTGAGATCTACGCAAGTACTCTTAACAATCTGTGGTTTTGTTTTGCTTTTGGAAATAAGCAATTCTTTAGCTGGTTGTCCTATCAAATAGCCACTACAAACCTACACGACAGTAGGAAAATGAACTCATTTTATATGCATGTAATATTCAGGGGGTCTAGTTTTACCAAATAGCTTCATGTAAAATCTCTTTTTTCCCAATATCCATGACAAAGGCAGTAAAATAGTGAAGTCTGTTATTCATCAATTTTACAGTACACTCATCACCATACTATTGACTCTGCACTCAGCTAGCTAATCAGTGTATTGGAAAATTAATTCAGGCAGAGCACCGATTCAACAGACCTTGCTTCTTACGTATGCATTTGGTCTGATTACTGAATTTGCAGAAGCAACTGGATTACTGTCTTCATGCGGACAGAAGGAGTTCGTAGAACATGAATATTGCTATATATTTTCAATCTGTGTGGCATTGCAATTATACTTTAAAAATGATGGCATGGTATCAGCCAACTTAAGCTGTTATGCAGAAAATCAAATTAATAACGGAGACTGTTCTGCCTAATAGCTGCTGTGTTATTTCAGTTATCCTCTCTGAGATCCTATTTAATTTTGAAACTTCACACATCTTTTGCACTTTATTATATTACTGTAGCACAAAGACATTCCAAGCTAAGACCTGGCCTGGCTGCTATCTGCATAGCAAACATGCTAATAGATGTTTTCCTCTACAGAGAACAAGGTGTAGGTGAGTATTATCCCCATCTTACTGGTGAGAGCCTGAGGCATAGGGATAATTATTGATGGTTTCACTGGAAATCTGCTACACAACTGGAAAGGGAATGTGGATTTTCTGAGTCATTGTCCTGTTCTGTATTGACCGAGCAAGCTTTTTTCTGCACATCATTCTGCAGTGATGCTGTTCCAGCTTCTGCAGTTCCCTTGTCAGTGTCTCTGGAAATCTCTAGCCTTGCTCTCTTTTATAGCAGTGGACCAGATTGGCTCTTTAATAAACTCTGTGATAACAGACTGGGAAGGAGGAGAAAGATGCTCTCTTTGAAGGAAAGATGCATATCTTGGGCATAAGGGAACATACCCGAATGAGTCTCCATTGGTTATTGGTTCTTTTGAGTCTTTTATGAACAAGATTGAAGCATTGGCCTTCTGTTTCCTTGCTTGTTTTTCCACTGAACTTGTCAGAATCTGTCTATCCTTCTTTGGTCTTCAGCTTTCAAAGAGGGACTTATTCTTCTGATTGTTGGCAACAAAAAGTCAAAGGTTTCTCTAAGAGTCCTGAAACAGTACATAATTATTTCTGCTGAAAGTAATATTTTACATTTCACTTCAGACATTTTAATGCATAGTCTGTTGTATGAATACTATATGCTCTCCAGCATTTCCGATTCTGTTCTTGTTTGCCTGGATGATGGGACCCCCCAAAATTTCTATCAATAACATTTTGTCTTTGAGAACAACCTCAGGCAAATAAGTTAATTGCAAAGGTATATAAAGAACTATATCCTGGGGAAAGGGTTATACATTTATTAATAAAATCCCTGATTTGTCTACAGTTTTCTCTTATTTGAACTGATACAGAGCTTGACTAAAAGTAGTGCAGTACCAAAAAGAGGTCAAAATGACTCTCCCAGGAAAATAGTATCTCTGTTTTTACTTACACGTACTTTAACTGCTAATAGTGTCCATTAATTTGATTTATTTTATGCAGTTGCCAGTTAAACAACTTTAAAAGCTCCAAGCTTCAATTTGCTGCAGACAGGCAAGTGGCCTAGTGAACATCTTCAGTGTGATGAAAAATGCATTTTAATTCCTAAAGCAGTTGGGTAGAAATAATTGTAAAATAAGAAAAATATTTGTTAGCAGGTGGTGGACACAGGCTTATTGAAAATGTATTTTTAAGGGTAGTGGAGTTGTGGGGTTTTTTTCTGTTCATTCATTCCCTAGTGTGGACTGCACATTAAAATAGCTTTCTTGCATGATTTTAAAGAAGCTGTTTTCCATAAAGTAGCTTTGTTTTGACTGCATTGTAGCAGTTCTTTTACATTGTTTCCTATTATGCCCTCAAGTATTGTCACTTCGTTCTTATAATTTAATTACCTCTACAAGATCCCTCTAGCCCTTCTTAAGAATATGAGTAATTTTAAATGCATTAAAATGACTTCCATCTTGTGTGCATATATTAAAGATAAATACACTTGACCCAGGAATTAATCAACAAAGAAGTATGGAACAACGAAGTTAGCTTTTTTTTTCAAGGCTGCATTGTGTGTGTTTTGCTCACAGTGAAACATTCTTTACAGCAACAGCAGTGCCAAGGATGTTCTTTCTTGGTGGAAATGTAGCAGTTTAAACTGAGGGTTTTTTTTTTTTTCGCCCTAAATATTATGCTTTGCTTCACACAGGAATTCAGGTTAGCCCATGACTGTATAATACAGGAGCTCAGAGCAGACCATCACAGAGGTCCTGTATGATCCCCTAAACTGTAAGTCTGTGTAACTGACGGATTTTAAGTATAAAGGATGTTATTATGAACTTACTGACATCAGTGAGTTTATTATGAACTTACTGAAATCAGTGAGTCTCCATGTGAAGTCAGTACTTCCAAGTGAGATGACAAATGGTCCATGGAATTTAGGTCTTCTCTCTTGGACATAAACATTAGAAAGACCCTTCAGGCTCTCCTGAACTCCAGTTTTTTCAAAGCACCCTTGACCATTTCTTCATATGTGATATAGGACCCCTCTTTCTGCACATGGCTGAGCTGTCCACTGCTGCTCCTGTGGACCCTTCCATTAAGATTTTTCTTCAATTATGTGAGATACTGAAAAAAAAACCTTGCTCCTTTCTTTCTGCAGGGTCTCCCTTATGTAGTTCTCCCCACTTGGCTGGTAGCTTAAGTGTCCTCCCTGGCCCTCCCCCTGTGTCTTCCCTCATGCCTTGGAGTCACATGCAAATTCCTTGCCACTCTGGCAGTAACTGATCTGCACTCTCTCTTTCCTTTGAGGAAATCCTGCCTTTGGGAGAGACTTAAGGGTATAAAATAACCACCTCTTGCGTAATTATTTAGCTTGTAGTTGTTAATACTGCTTTTATCAGGACTTGTCCTGGAGTAGAAATTCATTCCTGCTCAGGACACAATACACTACATAAAGGACGGACATAGTATCCACAAGTATCAAGTTTGTTTTCCCATACTTAGTTTCAGTATTTGGTTAGTGTTTGGCAAAACAAATATATGTAAGTGAAACTTCTGACTTTTAATTTAAACATCATAGTACCCCTGACTGTAGACTTCAGTGAAACTTCCCAGTGGGAGTAGAGTAGACTGATACTCCTAGTGTAAAAGCCAGGTCTGCAGAATTGAACAGTTCTGGTAATGATTTTAGGAACTAGGATTTCTCACCGTATATGCAAGGGGACAGAAAGAAAGAAGCTTTCCGTAATCCTGGGAGTAGGGGAAGGGCAAGGGGGAGAAAGCATGAACCTATTCTTCCAATGTTCTTTACATAATATTTACATCATAGAAGAGTTTTGAGCTTCACCAGGTCAGGTTTCTGCTATGCACAAATTCTTCCTGGTTATTTAGACAAAGAAAGTTTGTACCCAAATACTTACTATTTACAGTGCCTTGGCACATTGACTCTGACTTGTGTGGGAATGCATCTGTAGTATCTTTGTGTAAAGAAATGTAAGTCAGGTATTGCTGTTGTATCTTTCTACATGCTGAAGTGAGAAGATGACTAGTGTGCTCCTTGCATACTGAATTTAGAAGTTTAAATAACACTCCTTTAATTGGTTTACTGGTGAGGTGTACTAGGTCCCTGAGAAATTTTCCTATGTAATATGGCACTGAGAAAGCTGGCAAAAGGATTACAGAATGGTCTTGTTTCCAGGCTCTGATATATGTGGTGCCTGTTCGAATATGTTATGGCATGAAAATGTTCTGCTTGAGAGGGAATTACAGAAAGCAAAAATTAGATCATTTCTTGAAGCTGTTAGAAATTACACTGAGGACAGAGGCGATGGTATATAAGGAGTGCACAGCTATTTGAAGTTAAATTTCCCTTGTACCGAACCCCATCCTCCAATAACTGATTGAAGTGAGAGGGGTATGCGTAAATTATAGTTTCTAAAAGACATGTGAGATTTGGGCCAACTTTGGGCCAATTTTTGCCCCTTTTAATATGTCTAATTTTAAGCATTCACCAGCTTCAAACATTCTTGTCATGGAAGATTGCATGCAGAGTAACTGAAAATCATCCAATTTATTTCCATTTTCAGGTCTCAGTCACAACATTTCCCTTGATTCTCTCCTGCCCACAGGACACTGCTTTCTGGAATAATAATTTTGTGGCTTCCACCAGCAGAAACATACACTATTGCTTCCAATCTCTCATCTAAAATCACTGACTGACAGGTCTGACAGAAACAAATAGCAGGTGGGTTGATAGATATTGTGTTTGGATTTGCTTTAAAGTACTTTATCTCCCCTTCTCCTCCTCCTTTTTTTTTTTTTTCTGGTTCAGCACCTTTTTCTGTATAATCATTAGGATCACAACTTCCAGTTTGCTGGGTATGTAGTCATGGGTCACTATACTAATATTATCACAGCTGGGGATATAATTTCATGTTACTTCCTTTGGAATATCATGTGCTCTTGCTTTTTTTTTTTTTTTTTTTTTTTTTTTTTTTATGCCTCTGTATCATATTCCTTTATTTCCTTTACAAAGGAATGTTTTTCAGTTTTTCAGTTTTCTTTCCTTTACAGGATAGACCAGCAGCATGCCAAATGGCTTCTAGATCTCTTGCTATTTTAATTCTCTTCTCAATAGGTGCACTTTTGTAGATGCCAATAGATCCCATCTGTGCTCCAGTTGAAATATTATGAATGATGCAGATTAAGAATACATGTTAGCAGAAATACCAGGGGAAACTTGGGCAGATCTGCTTTTATAGTCCACTGGGTTCTCGTTCCACCCTGAGAGAAGGGGCAGCTGGGCAAATCGCAAAGATCCTCAGCTTCAGAATTTGCCCCCTCTGTGCATTGGTGTAGAGTTCAGATTCGGGAAGTGAGATCATGGTTGTTAATATTTGTCCACTTTTTACAGCTTCTCTGATCCTGATCATAGGAAAGCTTGCTAGAAACATGATAGCCTTATCTCTAAAATGAAATTTTTTTCCATGTATTTGCTGATATTCTTTATTAATGAAGGATGTACCATTGTATCAGAGATACTTTATGTTAAAATTAAACTCTAGAGGTAGGTCTGAAGCATAAATCGGTTACTCTGAGGCTGAACTAGGTCAAGGAAATAGACCTTTTTTGTACACAGTTGCCAAAATCCATCTAAATATATGTATAATATAAAAGAATTAGTAAGACCTAGTAGTAATATTAGCTAATTACATAACACTTTTTTTCAACAGCTGGTGAAAGACCTTACCTGGAATTAAGCATTAGTATCTCCATTTTGCAGAAGGAGGAACTGAGGCAGAGACCATTTAACAGGTTTTTCAAGATGACAGAATAAATGACAGGGATTGAATGCAGGTGTCATCTGACACAGAGGTCTGGCTCTGTGTTACTGGGATTTCTGACAGTGGAAATCTGCCACAGAATCAAAATGAAACCTTGTAATTTTGTGATGCTTGGAGGTAATAATGGGCTTAGTGCCTCCATGAGAGAAAGGAGAAAGGAACTGGAATATGTGCCTTGAGCCAGTACAAGAAGAGTCTTATTTTTTACTATGTATTCATGGAGAAAATGCAGGTTTCTGATATGAGTGTCCATTTGGAAGTATGTCTGTATGTTATGTCACGTCATGTTCCTCCTCATCACTCCTTCAGCAAAAGCCAGGAGATGCATGAGGGTCATGCTTGTGAGTTGTTTCAGTTCAAATTGCCAGCAATGAAGAAATTATACTCACGTATTTTTCATTGCTATTACACTGATGGATTACATTCTGCTAAAAATGTGTGAAAAGGTTATTTCAGACAGGAAGCAGGTTTTTTTTGATGTTTAACAGTGCCAGGCATACCATATGTAACCAAATAAGTATTCTTCATCATCGTAATCAGGATGAATGTGTGGATTTTAGCTTTGTGAGAGAAATAGGCTTGAATTGTGATTCAAAATAGTGCAGTCCTTTCCCTGTGGCAGAGGGGAGGCTGCAGAGGAAACTCCTGGGGAGACTTGGTGGTTTGTTTTTCTTTCCTTCCTGCTTTGCTTCTGTTCTGATTGGAAGGCCTGGCATGTCTTTGCTTTTTCAATTTTAAGGATCATTTAGTGCTCAAAGTGTTAGAAGTTGAATTCTAAAACATAGAGGTGAGAGGCTTAGGAAGATGTAGCAGTGGGTTTACGCTGTCCCGTCGAAATCAGATGGAGGGGGAATGAAATGGAAGAATAACGCACTGAAACTCTTTCCTTGGGGATGGAAAGCCTGCTGAATTGGGGAAGTCTGGCTGCCCCATAGCAGCTTCCTTGTCAGCCTTCTCCCTGTAAGGTGGCAGATCCAGGAGGGAGTTAGACAAGTCAGTATGTGGTAAAGGTAACAGGGAATTGTAACTATGAAGAAAGGAAGACTAGAAGTTTGTTGATGGGGTAAGGAAGAAAGAAGCACAAAGTCTAGATAAGGACCAAAGTTAATATACTTATCCAAATCTCTGAATCTGCTGAGAGTTCATCGGCAGTTCATCTGTCAGCATCTGCCTAAATCCCTTTCTAGGAGCTTTCATTGGCATACATAGGAGTTATGTTAACAAACGTGGCAGCGCTTAAGCCTATGAGTAAGAAAGGAAATTCACTCTGGGAAGAAGCTGTGGGAAGCTGTTTGGGGTAATTTGCTCTGCTAGAGAGTCAAAGGGTGTTTCACTTCCCTCAGTTGCTTTGAGACTCCCAGAAGGAACCACTACATTATTAGTATCCCACTCACAAAAATCCAACATTAGAAGGATTTTTTTAAAAATAGCAGTGCTATTTAAAAATAGTTCTATATAACAGCATCCTCCCTGAAATAGCAGGGAGGATGTGCAATCAGCAATTGCAGAAAGCAAGACCCTTATGCGATCAAATGTTACTAAGGAGATTTGTTTCTTTGTTCTTTACAATGACATCTTACTTTATGTCATTTAGAAAACTATCTATTATAAACTAGCTATATATGGATTTGTGAATGGAGCTGGCATAGTTTGAATACAGCTATTATTCCAAAAAACAGATGTTGTCATTAACTCATCACAAGTATAGGAGGACGCAACAAAAGGGTGAAGCATAAAATGTACATAATGAGAGAGACCTACTAAATATTCTGTCCCTTGTAACCAGTTCCCACAACCTGCTTTGAAAAGCACATCGGATATTCCCTCTGCTGTGCTTTCTAAGACAACGGGGTTAAACATTCAACCATTTCTATGTTGGTCAACCAAAGCACTTAAGCTCAATGTTTAATGTTATGGAGAGAGTAATGCTGAATTGGCTGGGTTCACACCAGGATGTGCAGGACCTTGCTGCCAGAGGATTTCTGTTGTCTGCATGGTATTCTATGGTCTTAAAGGTCTGAAGTTGCGCCAGGGCAGGTTTAGGTTAGACATTAGGAAAAATTTCTTCACAGAAAGGGTTATCAGGCACTGGAATGGGCTGCCCAGGGAAGTGGTTGAGTCCCCATCCCTGGAGGTATTTCAAAGATGGATAGACGAGGTGCTTAGGGACATGGTTTAGTGGTAGGATGGCAGGGTTAGGTTAACAGTTGGACTTGATGATCTTAAAGGTCTTTTCCAACCTAAACGATTCTATGATTCTATACTTTTCCATGGTGACATTAAAACAGCACTGTAGAAAGAAGTTTGGAGTATTCTATTTATTTATTTTTTAAAAATTATTTCTTAGGCTACAGAGAGATTCTGGGAATCTTGTTTGAATGATTGTTTCCATGATCATTAATCTCAGGATCTGAGGGAGACAATAATAATGAAAAAATATATTAAATCTGCTGTATTCTCATTAGACTGTGGTTGTGTATATGTATGTGTGTACCTGCGTGTTTGTGAATTCAGCTGAGGATATCCTCAGCTAACAATTACTAGACCTTTTAAAAAATGTTAGCAATCAGAGTCTCCCATTTTAGTGTCCTCTTTTGGCACAGAAAACAAAAGCTGATGCTGACAGGTTCAGAGGATAACAAGGACTCTAGATCATAAACCATCAGATTCAAAGCTGAAATAAAACTTCAAACCAGAAACTGCAACATAAATCAGTTAATTATTTTTAAAGTACGTTAGACTCCCATAAAACTGTATGGAAGTTCTCCGGAACAATATAGAAGTTTTTCTTCCTTTGCTAACAAAGATAAACATTTATATTTAGTTGCTTTGGCATTTTTGCAGGGCAGTTTGGGGCCATCTTATTAACTAAGATTGCAGTCAATTATCTGCTTTATTGAGTATTTGTTTTCATTTGAGTGATCTTTGTACTGCTTGCCGGATAATTTTTATGTGGTGAGGAAACTCATTAGAGGTCTTACTATACCTGCTTGCTACAGTCTTACTTGTTTGAAACTGAAAAATCCAACTAACGTGACCTGAATTTGATTGGAGCTGTAAACCAGTGCAGCTACCTTTGCTTCATTAAAATGTGGAAAAGCATGTGCTTGTTTTCATTATACTTTATAATTACTTATTTTTTTTCCTGCTTGATGCAAATTGGAACTGGCCTTTATTCTGACATAGAAGATACAGCATCAAATCAACAACTTTATTTTATCGCATGAAACAGATGGTGAAGATCACAGAGATTTCCAAGAAAAGACAATGTAATTTCAGTGCTAAATTACCCTTGTTGAAGGGCCTTACCTCCAGGAGTTGATAGAGAATACAACTTTATGGTGTATTTCTTTTTCAAGTCTAGGATTAGCTCACCAGAGGCTAGGAATGATTGAATCTTTGCTTCATATTCTTGTTTAAAGTGTCAAAATCAGGCCACAGTGTAATCATTGGGAGTTTCACAGCTGATTTTAATGGGTCTTCATTCACTCAGTGGTTTGTGCAATTTATTACCGTGTGTAAAGTAAGTGAAGAAATAAAGTGATGAGATGGAAAATTCCTCAGCTATTGAAGCTACTGACAAAGCTTTCCCTGATAACGCTAAGGATGATTCAGCCCTCTTCTGTGCGGTAGTGCGACAATCATTCTGGGTCTTCAAAGGTATTCTCATTTTAGGAGATAAACAATAGCTGCTTTTCCTCAGGGACAAACAGGAAAGCAGAGTGTGTACAGCCAAACTTTAATTCAGTTATAGAATTGCTTAGGTTGTAAAAGACCTTTTAAGATCATCAAGACCAACCGTTAACCTAACACTGCCAAGTCCATCACTAAACCATGTCCCTAAGCACCACATCTAGGTGTCTTTTAAATACCTCCAGGGATGGGATGGGAACTCCACCACAGGGCAGCCTGTTCCAGTGCTTGGCAACCCTTTCAGTGCTTGATAACCCCAATACCGAGCCCTGGGGAACACTGCTTGTGACTGGCCACCAACTGGATTTAACTCCATTCACCACAACTCTTTGGGCCTGGCCATCCAGCCAGTTCTTTACCTAGCAAAGAGCACACCCCTCCAAGCCATGAGAAGCCCGTTTCTCCAGAAGAATGCTGTGGGAAACAGTGTCAAAGGCTTTACTAAATAAAGCCCAGGTAGACAATATCCACAGCCTTTCCCTCATCCACTAAGTGGGTTACCTTGTCATAGAAGATCAGGCTAGTTGAGCAGGACCTGCCTTTCATAAACCCATGCTGACTGGGCCTGATCATCTGGTTGTTCTGAACATGCCATGTGATGGCACTCATGACGGTCTGCTCCGTAACCTTCCCTCACACTGAGGTCAGGCTGACAGGCCTGTAGTTCCCCAGATTCTCCTTCTGGCCCTTCTTGTAGATGGGCATCACATTTGCTAACCTCCAGTCAAGTGGGACCCCCCCAGTTAGGCAGGACTGCTGATAAAGGATTGAAAGTAGCTTTGTGAGCACCTCCACCAGATCCTTCAGTACCCTTCGGTGGATCCCATCTGGCCACATAGACTTGTGTGTATCTAAGTGATGTTGCAGGTTGCTAACCATTTCCCCTTGGATTATGGGGGCTTCATTCTGCTCCCCGTCCCTGTCTTCCAGTGCAGGGGACTGGGTACCCGGAGAAAGCTAGTCTTACCATTAAAGACTGATGCAAAGGCAGCATTAAGTACCTCAACCTTTTCCTCATCTTTTGTCACTATGTTTCCCCCTGCATCCAATAAAGGATGGAGATTCTTCTTAGTTCTCCTTTTGTTGCTAATGTATTTATAGAAACATTTGTTATTGTCTTTTATGGCAGTAACCAGATTAAGTTCCAGTTGGGCTTTGGCCTTTCTAATTTTCTCCCTGCATAACTTCACAACATCTTTGTAGTCCCTCTGAGTTGCCTGCCACTTCTTCCAAAGGTCATAAACTCTCTCAACAGAACTGAATGTAAGTCTTTCATGCTGTGAAGTGCCTAGAATCCTGATTCCAGAGTAATGGAGTTTGTATTTAAGCAATTTCATAAATGTATATTTTGAACTGCTAAGAAGTATAGACTGTAATGCAATCTGAGCACAGGTAGGTTCCTCTGTTCCTTTGCTCCCCAAGTCACCTGAAAAAGTTAAAAAAAGGATAAGTGTTAGAGATAAACATCCTGGGAAAATGAGAATTGTGAGTTGTATAGCAGTTAATAGTAGAAGTGTATTCTAGAGCCTCACAGAAAACCAGTCTTGTCCTGGAAAAAAAAAAGAGTTACCATTTAAGGAGAGGATCTAAATATTGCAAGTCCTCAACTGAAGCAGAGGACACGCAGGCAAAGACAGTAAGACAGAAACTAAACAAGCACTTTGTTAGATTTGTGCTCAAACAAAGGACCACTGTGTGCTACAGAAGAATCAGTTCAAAGACAGGTGAGCACCTGGTCGCAAGGTGTTTTCTCTTAGGTGCCCACCAGTCAGGCATGTCTGTCAGTAACTGGTAAGAAACTGTCAAAAACTGTCAAGAAACTTGGAGGTACCTCTGCATCCGGTGAAGTCAGCCTGTATACACCCATCTAGAGTACTGTTTGCAGCTGAGCATGTCTGCAAATAATTATCCTGAGGAGAGGCCAGGTTGATTTAAAAATGCCGATGGATTACTGCTTGTGGTTGGTGATGCATCCTGCCTAGCTGAAGTAGCATGCCATTTTCAGTAAGCCAGGAGCGATATTGGATCATGTAAATATAAAAATAAGAACACACCAAAGAACTTCCCAGTGGTCATTTGTGTGTTGATGGCTCAGTTTTTGATGCTGTTCCAGCTGAACTTTTTAATCAGGAACCTGCCAGGGCTCCTGCCAGTTCTCCTGCCCAACCTCCTCAGCAGGCCACCAGTCACCACTTCAGAGCAGAGGATTCCTGGTTTCCAGGTCGATGGTTCTCAGTGGTTTATCCATCACTTTTATTTTGGGAGGTTGTAAAAAATTGCCACAGCTTTAGAGACTGACTTAAATCAGCATTTTCTGCTTTATGCATAATTTTTTTAAACAGATTTAAAGTTACATTTTTTGTTGCATCTAATTATAATTAAGATTGGCTTTTAGAAGTCTTCTGGGGCTCTTTCTACATTTGCATTAGTGCAACAACTTTAAGTGATTTTTTTTTTTTTTTTAGTTTAGAGAGTGCATCCAAGACTTTCCAAACTTAGTTTGAATTTATCAAGCTTAACTTTAGTCCATTAATTGAGACACCTAATTTATGAGTGTCTACCTATCTCATTAAGTTCCCTTTCTGGTTAGTATAGACAGAGTCCAAATAACATCTGAATTGCCTTCTGTATCTGGATCCCTTTCCTTACAGCAGAGGAGAAGCCTGGAATGAGATTAAGTGACAGAAGTTAGGAGGCATGGGTCTGTGCCTAAAATCAAGTTCTTATGTTTAGATTTAGATACCTGATTTGTTTGATTTTCCACTCTGCTGAGCACTCAGTGGTTCATAGAAGTCTTATTTTTCTGTTTTGACTAAATTGGAAAAACATTTTCATCTAGTTGTTTTGATATTTCTGCAGCAAAGCTGTGAAGAGTGGATGGCAGAATCACCACTTTTGCCAATCAGGCCACTGACCTCTTTTTAAATGGTTTTAGAACCTTAGCTTTAGTCACATAGCTTGGAAAATCTCTGATAAAGTTGCAGTTAGTATGTGTAAAGAGGATCAGATTGCATACAGGTGTGTATATGATCACATTGAATTGAGCAATAGTTTCTTTAACCATTTCTTTCAGTGGTAGGATTTTGTTAAATGAAGTGTGAAGTTGTTCTTGAAAATTATTTCCACCTTTTGCTTGACTTTATGTGATGGAAATAAAAAGATGGATTGTAGACATTTCTGATACATGAGTGTTTTCTCTAGTCTTTGTTCACCCGCGAAGATGACAGGGTTGCCACTTACCTTACAGGTACCTGGTCCAGTTTCTGTATCTGTTAATTTGGAAATGGAGCAAAGTCAACAACAGGACTGCTGTTGGGACGGCAGGCAAAGATGCTATTTAACGCTGTATATGCTCCTCCAATGTCCTTAAATAATATGTAAAGTTTTAGGGAATATAGGATTGATTTGAATCTCTTGAAGTTGATGGAAGTTTTTCTATTGACTTAACTGCACACAATTTCAGTGACTGAATGACAATGAGTCTGAGGTAATGAAAGAGTATGAACAAGTCTGACTTAAAACCAGTCTGAAGTACATGTTAGTCATTATTCCACTCCCATTCGTCATGGGCAGTTTGCAGTGAGTAACTTACTTTTTTTTTGTTTCCGTAGGACTCCTTGTGGAATGGGATGTTTAAATTGTAGAAGGATGGCAGCAGTTATCTGCAAGTTGCTACCAGATAACATGGTTGCATAGTTTCAAGACAGCTATTTGAAGGAGATTGAAGCTTTGCAGAAACTAAAGGGAAGTTTAGTGTTAATTTCAGTGGGGTCAGAAGTTTCTATTCCATTCGTTAACTTTTATAACAGCTATTCAGTTTATCAGTGCTTTTGATGAAACTAATGACAGACCAGAATTCTAACAACTGTGTAAGCTATTTACATTAATACTGCTCTTTCCTTTCCTCCTTATGAGGGAAAATGATTAAGTCAATCATTTTTAAATTACTGTAGCTATGGAGTCACCACAGTTAACTCCAAGGTTGTGTGCTGTAGACTTAAAATGGCTCGTTAGAAAAAAAAAAGAAAAAACAGCCACACCACTCTCTGAAAAGAGTCTAATGCATTACACTGTAACCAAGTCCAAATACATGTACTTTTATGGGATAATTTCAACAATAGGTACCATCTGCTTAATGTGTTCATAAACCCAAATATTAATTTCCTGGTAAATCAGTTGTAAACCAGAAAGTATTATTATTATTGCAATAATTTTTGCATAAGATAAATGTGTCAGTGGCTCAGAAGGTTAAAGTTTAGAATAGAGCTGGCATTTACTTCTCTCTGCAATTTGTCTAAAATTAAATTGCCTGATCATGAATCCAAGTCATATTTTATCTTTCATTAAAATAGAAAAGACCTGGAATCGATCTGTAGACCACCAGGATGTCTGAAAGTTATTTTCCAGTTATAAAAATAAACTAGCCTTGAATTTATTCACCATCTGTCAGTCTTCTTTTCCTACCAAGGAGCTGAATTTTCAGACAGGTTACTTGCAGTGGTAAGGAACAGCTGTAGGAAGCCAGGATACCAAGATTGCTCTAATTATATTAAGACACAGAGCGGCTTTTGGATATTTGCAAGAGTTTAGTTACAGTGTCTGGGGAGGGATTTAACGTTTTCAGGATTCTCAAGAATGCACACATTTCCTACTGTGTCTGAACCTCATTCAAAGGGGATGGAAATTAGCAGGGTGACCTTCCCTCTCTTGGCTGTCCTCTGCATGAGAATCTCTGTGCAGGGGTAGGACCAGCACAGGTGAAGCAAGAGAGAGCGTTAATCTTATTAAGGTGGTGCTTGGTGGCAGGAAGAATGTTACCTTGCCATCATAATCTTTGGGGACCTACTGACTTTGCCCCTCTTATTAGTGGTATGCTATTCTGTTTGAGAAAGAGCAGCAGAAGGTGATTTTTAGTACATGAATGAAGTGATGATGATTGTTTGCAGGTGGGTGTGCTGTGTCACATGTGTATGAAGAGGCTCAGATTTACCAGCAAGTTCCCTCTCACTCCCTTCAGGACATGTGTAACAAGATTAAGGTCACCTCTACTGCAGAGAGCGATGTAATCAACCTGTTTGTATTCTGAGGTTCCTTTTCTCTCATAATTAATGTGAAGATAAGTCAGTGTTAATGCACTCCATAAACAGAGGTGTAACCGCATTTGAAAAAGCCCAAATCTTATTTTGACTGACTGGGATTCTTATTGACACAGAGAGCTGGTTCAAAAGTGGCTTCTCCTCTCAAGAGTGAAACTGGCAGAGAGAAAGCTGAAAGGCACAGCAGAAGAAGTGTCTCTACCTGTACCCTATAATGGATTTGACTTCAACATAATAACAAATTAATGAGCCAAAAGACTTTGAGACCAAAACTTTCTGACCTTGAGCTGTAGGAGTGGTGGGTCAGATCTCCTTGGAAACCATTAGAAGCATAAATGGAAAGCCTATCACACATATCACGCACTTACGTAACAAACTGAAGAAAATTGCTTTACGGAATGAATGAAATGCACGAATAGTTAAGGAATTATTTGAACAGTATTTTCAGCTTGAAGATAAGTAATTTTTGTATATGTATTTCATCTTAGTTCTTTTATTTGAACAAAAGCAGCTTAAAATTACCATGACATATTCAGAAAACTACTGACAGACTTCAGGACTTGCTACACTGGAATATGGAAGGAAAAAAGGAGACATGAAGTATGAAGACATGATGTCTGTCAGACTTACAGAAAGACCGGGCCATGTACCATATTTGTGAGACAATGCAAATAAATTCCTTACAATGAAATTGGAAGGCTATGCCAGACTTTTCCTAAACTTTGTAAGTATGCTCTTTTCCAAAGTCTTGCAGCACAAGGCTGTCAGTTCCACAGCATCAGGTACAGTGCAGTAGAAAATATATGTGAGGAAAGGCTAGATGGCTGGCAAATAATACATTCTCATAGAGTTCATTTGTGCTACTGTTACTCATGGTTCTGCTATACAAGTTGTCCTGCTCACAGCAGAGGACTCCTGTGAGTATGCGGGCACAAAGGCTGAAGAACTGGATGCCTGACATTTTATAAAAATCTAAGGAGACAAGTCATTATTTGTACATTAGAAGTACATCTCTGTTCTTCAGTCCCTTAGGTATCACTACTTGGCATGGAAATTCTGACCCTATTAACACTGGCTGAGTCTTAGGTTTATTTTTGGAAGCTTTTAAAAAACAGCTGGGGAGTATCTTTCACTTTTAGTCATACACTGTGGCTTCTTTTTCACATCGTAAAGTTGAAAAAAATCCCAGGGCTATCCTTGGCCTTATGTGACTTCCATATTAAAACATCTGTGTTTCTAATCTTATCGACGTTTTTGTGGGAGATAAAAATGGCCAAGTGGTACCTCTATTTGATAAATTTCAAGAAGCTTCATTCATATCCCAATTCCTCTTAAACTTAGCTTTTTTCAATTTGCAATTTTGCAGGCTTCTCTGGAAAATTAAAAATGTATCCTCAGCCTTCATACTGTGTGCAGTATTTAATCACAAATATGATGCTATGTCTAAGGTTATTGCTGAGTCTTCAGCTGGTTTTATTGTGTAAGGCTTTGAGGCAAGGCTACCTGAATTTCTGAGTATTGCACCACAGATGTCCACATTAAGAAGGCAGATATTCTGTGCTACTCCAACAGATCTTTGCTGCTTCCCCTTAGAATTTCCTTCAGCAAAGAAATAAATCACTATGTTACAGCAGGACCTTTCTTCTTGGAGTGTTATACTCACAATAGAGGTTCACCGTTTCAGCTGCTCCCAAACCTCATCCATACTTGTGTCTCCTGTATTTTTTATTTTTTTTTTATGGTTATAGAAAAAACAAGTTAGATCAGTTCACATCTTGTGGAAGGCATGGCTATCAGGTTTCTGTTACCTTCTGAGCTTTCATTCTAGTTCCCTGCTTTCTGGAGTGCTGCTTATATACTGTTATGCATGGCCAGACTACTAAACCTACAAGTCTTTCTTGAAGTATTGCAAGAATACATTTTTCTCTTTTTAATAAAAGTGCAAAAATCTTGCTGCAGGAAAGACTAATCTCAAAGTATTATCATCTCGCTTGTGCTAATCCTAGCCATTTGAATAACTGTTAGATTTATCATCTGATTGTGTGAAGCTTACCTATTAATAATTCAGAAATTTTCTTGGATATGCATTTAGCAACATCACTAAATGGGAATTTTTCTTGCTAAAAAGAAATAAATAGAACACCATTATCTCAAAGGAGCAAAGAGCTCCTGGAGCCAGCTTGCTGGCAAACAGCTGAGCAGTATCCAAAATTAATTTGTTCTTTAGATCTTACTGCTCTGAAATTCCTTACCACTCAAGACTCTTAACACAGCTGTGACAACTTCAGATGACATTTTCTGAGGTGATAAGAGAAATTAACTGCTCAAACACTGGAACAGGTTGCCCAGAGGGGTGGTAGTTGCCCCATCCCTGGAAACATTCAAGGTCAGTTTGGACGGGGCTCTGAGCAACCTGATCTAATTGAAGGTGTCTCTGCTTATTGCAGGGGAGGGGAGGATGGACTAGATGGCCTTTAAGGGTCACTTCCAAACCAAAATATTCTACAATTCTATAAAACCCATTAATTTGGAATAGGAGTTATAGGAATCCAAGTGATTTTTTTTCAGGAAACAAGCTTTGCTTTATTAAAACTGCTCAGATTGACTTCAGCCTCTTGAATTGTTCATTTTTTCACCAATAAAAAAATGGGGAAAATGTATGTATTTCAGTTCAACTTTTTCAAAATGAGTCGTGTCTAATTTGGTTTCAGAATTCAGCTTCATTTGAAATCATCAAAATTTATTTTTTTAAAGCAGAATGGAAGTCGATAGTATAATCCAATATCTACTTTTTAATTTTAACAGACATTGTGAGGGGTTTTGTTTTATCTTATGGGATCAGCCAGAAACCTACCCAGAAAAGTTATTCACACAGCTCAACAAATATGTCCCCAAATCATTTAAACTTACTGCAAATAGTCCTGACCAACAGTAGCTGATTTTATCAGAAACAAAGTTACTGTGTAAGGAATATTGTTAATTTGGTTTTTGGCCTCGCTTTACAGAAGGAAATGAAGTGGAAAGAGTCAGTGCATATGCAAAAATTTCTGTGACATGGCTGGCAAGATCAAAGACAAGAGACTGGAAGCTTTTCCTTAGATGGCGAACACATGGATGTTAGTGAAAAAGAGTATATTAATGTTATCTGCACTACAACGTATAATAGCACTTTTGGCAAAGAAGTAGCAAAATTTATGGGACTGAAAGTAAGTGAATCAAGATCAGGAAATTATTTACATTTGGACCAACAGCTTAAGACTTGATTAGCTACAATTAGATAGTTAAGTCCAGATTTTGGACTTTGGTCACTCTCAAATATGTGACTTGATTTGCTGAAATGCGAAGACCTGCAGCTGTCATTTAAATCATGCATGCTTTGTAAACTTAGGTTGATACTGTAATTGCTATAGTTATATGGTTTACTTTGATACATCATTTGTACATATTCCATGTGCACTTGTTTGAAAACAACTGTAGCGTGCATAGTTACCGAAAAAGAGTAGAGGGGAATTTTGGTAGAACTGGTAAGATAGTGACCATCTTAATATAAACCAGTAGCAGGATATCTGCAAAGAGAATCCACAGAGAGACTCAATATTCAGTTTTGAAACACCCAGACTGAAATGGTAAATCTGTGATCTATCAATCTAGAAATTATAAAAACGTTTAAGACTGTCAAGAAAAAAACATAGAGAAAATGGAAGAGGCCATGAACAGAGTTGTAAAAAATTGCCTTGAGTGTCTTATTTTTCTTTGTATGATTTTTATCCAATTAAAGCAGCTCAAATCACCACGAATTAGATTTAATAACCATACAGTTAAATAAGATGAGAAATCACAGTATAAAGATAGATTTGTAAAAAGTCAACATCTCAAATTTCAAGGACACAAATCTGTAACATTCTGATGTTTGCATTTGGTATTTGCACATGTCATCATTTTTATCTTGCAAAGATTTTTGTGGAACAGAACTATGCCACTGTTAGGAAATAATTTTTAAAACTCGGAATAATTTTCAACTCATATGGTTTATTCATCTCTGCCATTCTCTCTCACCTAGTGCTCTAATAATGGTTAATAGCAGTAGATCTAGAAGTGATTGTTTAGTGACCATTTCTGACTTCCTCTTCTATTTTGTTCCTCAGAATTTGAATCATTCTAGAAGAATAATTTTTACTTGTCCTCTAGGGGAGGTATTTCCTTGGGAGTCTAGAGGAGTTGAGGCTGTGGCTACCTCTTGGTTAACTGTAGATACTAAGAAGTGAATTAATGAATAGACTGTACTCGCTGCTGTGGTTCAGAACCTAGGTTTTCAGAATCCTTCAAAAAAAACCGTGACTGCCAGGAAAACAGGAAGAAATGAAAGCACAAGGAGCAGTGGTATCCACATGAATCTTTTGAGTATTTTAATCCTCATGTTAAACACATGGAATGAGGATAATGTTCCCAAATCCAAGCCGTAAAGACCTGATTTCTTCTAAAGGACCAATCTTGTGGGCAACTGACACAGATATGGTATAAATTCTAGAGTGCTCCTTCTGTTTTCCAGTTCAGATTCCGAGCTTCTAGCCAACTGGCAATGAAGAAGAATTGTTGGATAAGCTTTGTCTATAAGATAGGTGCTCAGTCAGATGAAATCAAGGCAGATCTCCTTAATGTTCCGAATAGATAACTTGTGAGATCATGTTGTCCAGCCCTAATTTATTGCAGCTTTTGATGTGGCAGAGTTTATTGCAGATTCTTTCTCTACCAGCTCCTTCAAAAAAATGTTTTTATTGACTGCACGTTTCTTCCACTTGGGTTACGCAGGCCCCCAGCCACCCTCCAGGTGAAGTGCAATTGGATGATGTTACAATTTACAGTTGGATTTGACCCCAGCAGCCTTTCTGATTTGACACTGATAGTCCTAAATCTCACAAGTAGTCATTTTGATGGAAAATACCATGAAGTGGAAGATGGAAAAAAAAGGCTAGAACTTGATCCACAGTCCCAGATTTATTCTGTGCTGAGCCAAATAGGGTACTATGACTAGTTTGTGCCAAGTGTAATTTTATATACTTTGTCAAAAAGTGCTTCCATCAGCAAATGGTGTAGTAAACTCCATACAACCAGGTATTTTGGAAGATTCAGCTTTGTGGCAAGCCTGTAATAATGTTTATTTATTTTGTGGAGAAGTCTGATTTCACTGTTCACACTGAACTGTGCGTAATATTCTTTCTGTAGAGTACATTATCACTCACTCAATGCTGAGGTCTTTGATGAGTGTGTTAAGAAGCCTAGCCAGGGTGGGAAAACACATGAAAGGGGATCCTGCTGCTGCAGAGGACAAATTTGTTCAGTCAGAAAAGATTGGCCAGCTAAGCCGTTAAAATGATTGCACTCCCATAACTGCCTGGGAAAGATCTGCTGTTGCTTCATGGCTTTAAGTGTTGTAGGACAGTGGTCTAAATCAAGGGCATCATAAAGTTTTTACTAAGCTTGTTTTAAGGAGACATTGTTAGAAGTGAAGTACTTGTTTTATTGCTCTATTTATACTTTATTGGATCCTGTATTACTACAAGTAACAAATTGACAGTTGCTTTTTAAGAGGAACAAATAGTTAATTTTCTTATTTGTTTCTTCTCACCATCATTTTTTCTTTGGCATCCCTACTCAGTCATTTGGCCTAAGATCAAGAAATGTATGTGAAAGACATTGTTCAAACTGGGCCTTGTGTAAGAATGGCTTAAGGAGGAAATACGGTCCTGGCTTACAGCTTACACACTGAACATAATAGTTGCAGTCCAAAGGAGAGATTCACTGATGACACTAGTTGATTGCCAGCTCCATGTATCTTCTTTCTGCTCTGAGACACTTTCAAATTTGTCAAAATCAGTATCCCTTGTTTGTCTTTCTCTTGACACTGTACTGCTCTGTGTTAAACTTCTGTGAGGAACTGATATGGGCTTCTGAGGATGTTACTTTTCCTGTCTTTCTTTCCTTTATTTTTCTTAATATTGCAAATTGTGCAATTTGAAAAAAGAAATCAACCAACTGATTTGGACAGGAAGACAAGGAGAAATTATTGAGACACTGCAGTAATTTAATTAAAAATAGGATTTTTATGAGCAGTGTTAATGTGTGCTACCTCAGCTAACCTGACAATAAAGGTTTTGCAAGCTACAATGACATCTGGCACGGAATCACGTGTAGGAATTATGCAGAGGCAATAAAAGGCACTTAATTAGCATTGCAAATAGTATTCCAACATTTATGAGATGTCTGCAAATTTGCATACAGATACGTAATTACATAATTTGCAGCTGTTGTGTTTGTTCCATAAGACCTTGCCACTTTATTAGTAGAATATGTAAATCAGGAATTAATCCCTTTTATCATCAGCTTTCTTAGTCCATAAATATGTGGCAAATCATGGGAACTTGCTGCAGCTCTTTTATGTGGACTTTCTCATCTTGCCTCAGAATGGTGTGGAAACAAAACTGTATCCTTTGGCTTACTTAGCTCTAACAGTCTTTTAAGAGGTTTGTAAATGCAACACATTTATTATCAGTTTTTTACTCCCCATTCATCTCTGAAACCTTAGTTTGCAGGGTCATGCTGCAAATCTCTTTTGATTAATTCTTTTCCAGTTTTCAAGAGATTTAAGTTAATATTTGTTCTCATTAGTACCTTTCTGATAAGGGTAGTTATCTTGTGTTACAAGTAAACAGAGAAGGCTGGGAGGGAAGGATATCTGACCAAACAAGAGTGCTGTACAGGTAGTTTATTAAACTCAAGGTGAAGCTGGGCAACTCAGATGCCTAAGAAGCAAAACTGGACCAAATGATTAGCTAGAAAAAAATATTGCTCAGTATAACTTCTCATAAATCCCTAGTGTATGAGATTTCTTTGCCTGGAGAAGCTTGGGCAATTGTCACTTGCATACCAACAGTCAAAGACATGAAAAATGTTTATCCAAATCAACTTTCTTAAAATATATTTGAATATTGACTTCTATTTTGTTGGCTGTATTAACACTTTTGTAGCACTTTTCTTGTATGTGGCTCAGGGGAGGTTTGCAGAAGTATAGTCAATTAACAAAAGGTAGTTCTGGCTACAGATTTCAAACATACTGTTAAGCTGACTGAAGTAAGGAATAGAGAAGAAGTTGTTCTTTCTTTTTATTTTTTAACATGTTTTTTTCTTGTGTGTTTTGAAAGTGCTTTCACTATAATCTTGCCATTGCCCCTTCTACACAATGGAAACTTCCCCTTATGCTTGAATCTTTTTAAAGAAAAAAGTTCAAAGCAACAAGGGAGTTCAGAGAGCATCTTAGAAAACAGTGATTGCACTCACCCCCAGGAGAACTTTGTGGTATCTAAGTTTAATTTGTGTTTGGAAGTTGACTGGATTGTGGACTGCCAATTCTTTTAACCCTCTTCCAGTAGATGTAAGTGGTTTATGGTAATGTAGCATAAAGTATATTTTTGTTTATTGACAATGTAATGTCTTCTCATTATTTTTTCTTGTAATCTAAATGACACATGCTAAATGGCAATCTATTTATAGAATCAGTATAATTAACAATGACTATGTCTTTAAGAGTTTTGTTGTTGTTTTGTCTTGAGTATGATAATGGAAATTGCAAATGAAGTCTTTCTGCCCAGGATGCCTTACTGGCATTTCTAGGAATGGTTTTTATGGAGGGAAGGAAGTTGTAGTAACTGAAAGAATAAAATAATGAACCTGCATAAATGCACAAGGCAAAGAAAGGAGCAACAGACATTTCTTTTCCTTTAAACTGAGTGGGTGACCAGAAGAATGAATGTCGTTCTCTCTGCTGACTGCTGCAGCAGAGTGTTGCTGCTGGTAGTAGCTCTGTTGAAAACAGAAAGAATGAAAACAAGCTCCCACTTCATATTGCTGTAGCTAGACCTGGTTTCCTACAGCTGTTCTTTAATTTTTACTTTTTAGGGGGGAATTCTTTAAACAGAGGATGAGCTGGTGCCTGCAGTGCAGATGGTCTTGTGCTTTCTCTGCACCCCTCACTGCAGAGTGGGAAGTTGTGGGGGACTAAGATTCAGAGACAAAACCCCCATTACTCAAGCCTAGCACAGCCTAAACAGTCCAGGCTGGCTACTAGCCAGGTGTAGATGGAGAAGATGTCTTAGCTCAGTGTCTATTTTACTTCTGAACACAAGCTGGAAAGGCTGCACAGTGTCCCAACTGGGGCCTGAGAGTTACCTGTTAGGTCTTCAGTAACTTATACATCTCCAGATGAAGCTGAAACTTTGGTGGTGTCGCCTCTTCTGTCCTGCCCCATCCACTGCCCCTTCTTATCTGTCTGGAGCTCTGGTGCCCTTTGTGTGTATTCCACGAGCCGGGTCTTGAATCATCTGTAAAATGTCTTTTGCCGGAAGAAAGGTGGGGAACGATGCTCTGTCATGGACAGAGAGTTGTTGCACAGAAGTGGCAGAGTTTGGGAATGCTGCAGACTGGCTGGGCAGGGGCTGAATTATTGTTTGCCTGCTGTGTGGGGCTGAGGACAGAGGCCTTGGTCATGGGCCTGGGCTCCAAGCTGCTGTCTTGACACAAAGAAAAGGCCAGAAACATTCCTCAGTGAATTTGCGTGGCTCCAAGTCTTTCCCCTTTTTCATGTGAGGTATGAATCTTCTGGCATCGGATGGATGACAGTTAAGGTTATTTTTTAATTTTCTAATGGTACTTCCACTTTTGTTTTCTGGTTCTTCTAGCTATAGCTACTAATAGGTACCTCACAGAGGACATTCCCTTGAACTAAAGGTCCATGGCATTTTTTCTCCTAATTAAGCTGTGCGTTTCTGAGATGTACAGCAGTGCTCTTTCTTTTTAAAAGATAGGGGAGTTCCTAGTAGTTTGATCCACTTTCTGAACTTTTTTACAGCTTGAAAAGGATTCTTCTGAAGATAATAACTGATTTTTTTATCAGTGCCATGCCACATCCCAAATCTAGGCCAAGCCAATTAGAAAGACATGTCTTTTGTCAGCTAAACAAATCTGGCACAACAGAGTGGAAACCTGGAAACTCAGATTTTTGCAGGCAGTGTGCTGCCTGGAGGAGTTGGCTATATAACATCCTCTGAAATGCTGAGGACAGAGGGGAGTCAGCTCACAACCTGTGACCATGGGCCTACATTTCTTAGGGTTTATTTAGAAATTTCAGCTTGACAGAGGCCTATCCTGTTCTAGCCATGGCTTTTTTCCCCCCGGACATTCATTTGCTATTAATAGTAAAGGAAATAGTATATACAAAGTCACTTTTTATTGAGCTGTTGAAAAGAAACTGTAGTTACATATGTTTCTGAAGCAGCTGGTGCAGTCCTGGTCTTGTCTGTCATCTATAGATACTCTTGTTATATGAAACACTGAACTCGCGTTATGCGAGCCAAAGAAATAATTTCCTTCCTTTCAGTCAGGAATAGATGGTGGAGAAACCCCACTATCAATTTAATTCATCAGCTTCACTGGCTGTATTTCAAATTTAATAGTTTTCAAATATATTTCTAATTTGCTTCTAAGAAAATTAAAATAAAATTCACAAATGCCTTGCCAAAGGTAGCATTCAATACAAACTAATCTGCACCTCAGTGAGGGATTCAATTTTTTTTTGTCTGTAACTGCACATAATTAGTGTGTCTGCAACAAGCGTGTAATTTTTATTATCTGTGAAGAGTTTGGCAGGGGGAATACATCATTACCTGTAAATCTAATAATGTGCAGCACTACAATTCATTTTCCGAGATGCCATGCGTACTGAAGAAAAACATTGACTTTATCTCTCTTTTTGTTTTTTATAAGGTATAGCAGAAGCCTAGCAGTCTGAAGTAGATAAAAAATAAGGATGGACAATATGTTGGAAAGGCGTTTATATAAGCAGTGAACAGTAGCAAACAACAAAATCCAGTCCCAAGATCCAATGAATAACGTGTTTCAAAGACTCTGGGAGTGTCAGGTATAAAAAAAGTATGTTCTGGTCATCATCCAGCAACCCTGAATATGGAACTGTAAGTGTGTTTATGCGTATGCTTTTCAAATAGCATAAAAAATGGCAGAAGACTGGGACATGAGTAAACATACCATTGCTCTTTACTGGTGGCCTTTGGGCCAACATTGTACAACCAAGCCTGGTTGGATAGGGCTTTGAACAGCCTGGTCTCAGGGAAGGTGTCCCTGACCATGGGAGGGGGGTTGGAACTAGATGATCTTTAAGGTCCCTTCCAACCCAATCTATGATTCTATGATCTCTTAAAGTTGCAACTTCACTATGAAATGGGGTTAATTATCTTACTAAATGATGGACATAAATGTGGACAGAATCATTTAGAAGTAGCTATAGACATAGACAAGCACTGAGAACTGCTCAGATTCATGTAGTTACTTGAAAAAAGGAGCTTTGAACAGTATGCTGGAAAAAGGAGTGTGAAGAGGACAAAAATGAAGAGGACAAAAACTCCTGAGGAGATGTTTTATGAGAGTAACTAGGAGAAGAATTAGCCTTGTCATTAGAGACTGCCTCTCTCTGTTGGGCATGATTCTTCAAACAAAGAAGGGACCTTGCTTCAAGGGACCAGCAAGCAAGACCTGCGTGACCCTTCAGAGGCACTTCTTGGGACCGGATTTATCTTGGAATCAGTGAAGCCTCAGTTCTGTTCCTGAAAGTCCACCCAGACTGTGAGGAGCCCCCATAGTCAGACGACTTCTCAGCTGTGAAAAAACATTTGTATTAGGCTGGAGGGTGGGAAGCACACCATGAATATGGCTATTCCTGCATTCCCTTGGATATAGCATAGATCCACACTTTCAGTTTGAGCCATGTATGTAACTTAAGCAGGAAAATCCAATTCAAATTGTTACATTCCTTCCATCTGAAGGGAAAACAGGCATTTCTGGTGCTTTATGAGATGATTTTAAGCATTTCTTCTTCACAGTTGCTCTGAATATGAAGAAGAGTAGAGGGAAGAAAATGTTCTGAAAGTAATACATGTCAATGGGACACTTCTGTGAAAAGGTATTTCTGTAATTAAATACTTGAGATGAAATACTAAAAACTCGTCAGCTGTTAAATATCCTGTATTAAACTTCAGAGCTTCACGTGAAGAAGTTCAGTGGGTCCAACTGCACCTTCACGAGACCAGTGGTGGAGACCGATCTTCCTTGATGAGGGGAATGTGGATTTCTCCTGTAGACCATGACTGTTCTGCGGAATCTAAGGTAATGTATTTTTGAGGAACATGTATTTTATTCCTTTGGCTTGCTAAGACTGTTTTTAAAATATAAACCAAATTCTGCAGTTATATTACGATGAATGCAATAAAAAACCAGGAATTTCCTTTGTCTGTCTTAATGGATGCTAAAATAGTGTTTCAGTGTTTATAGGAGTACCAGAAAAAAAATCAATGAATAAGTTCATCCAGTCTGGTTAGATGAATTGGCCATTTCCTTCCATGATCTACAATGGGAATAGCTTGTGACTTTCCAGATGTGTAAATGGTCCCATATTCTCTCAGCACTTCAGACAGAGAATGGAGCTATTCCTCTGTATATGATATATATGATAATGGCTGTTAATGAATGTTGGATGTGTATAGCTTAACTTTTTTTGTTTTGGGTAGTTTTTGCAAAATCTGATCATGTAGCAAAAAAGAGAGCCTATACAATAATATTATAAGATAAATATTCCCTTTAGCTACTTACACTGAAAGCTTTAAAATAAAAGCATTATGCAAAATTCGAGATAGAAGAACCATTTTTTAAATGAAAATACCTTTTATGTTCATAAGGAAATATTACCTGGTTGTTCAGAATCCTGTATTGATTTCTACTGCATGTGTACATTTTTCTCTCCCTGTTAGAACTTTCATTCTTTCTTTATATTCATTTTTTTTTATTATAGGTATCACTTGGGACTAATAATAACAAGTAATTTTTTTGCTGCAGTTTTTGGGAATATCAGTTGCGATGCCTAAGCAACCTGATTTTTACAGACTAAATGTTTTACATTGGGAATTAAAAAAAATGCAGGACTCCAAATAATGGGTTGCTATGTAAAATCATTGCCTTAATTCCATTTCTCTTTGTTCTTTCAAATGTTGCTTCTCCTTTTCATTGACTACAAATGCTTCTGAAGTTTTCTCAGGAAGTGAAATTATGCTTAGGAAATAAAGATATAAAGAACATTAAAGCTGTATTTATTAAAACAAACAAACAAAAAATCCTAGAGACCTCTGCCATTTCACACTTTTTTTTTTTTTAATTTGCTCACCTGGTGCAGTAACACATGAAGATTAGAAAATTAAACATCTTTAACTAAAACTGCTACATATGGCAGTTTTACAAAGGAAAGTTCCATAACATTACACATGCTAAGAGCCTATAAATAACTGGTTTTTTTTCCATAATTAATGGTCATTTATACATGATTAGACACTAGATACATTCCAAGGATTCCAGAAGATACATTTTAATGTGAACTCTCAGTTTCAGTACCTGAAAAGGCAGTAGTTATTTTAAGATTTTGGACCAAACACAATGCTTGAAATGAATTGTGTTATTGCAGACACAGTAACTAGTGATAAAACCTCTCAGTCAAAACTGAAATTCAGGGAACTATTTAGTGAAATAAATACCAATAAACTGCAAAATTACAGCCCATTCCTCTGAGATTCTATGCACCAACAGTTAGCCTTAAGTGATTCAATCATGACTAATTACATATTACCACTCCTGATCTTTAACATTTAAATCAACCTTTAGTTGTGCTGTTTATACATAATTTGTCTCTGTTTATGGTTTTATGTGATAATTGTGCCAATCTTCGTTTCATTAAATTTGACATGGAGATGGTGGAGGCTTTGCCGCATCATTTTTTATTTTTTAGATACATTGATATAAAAATTAACTGCAGACTTGAATGTTGAAAAGTGCTGAGAGCTTGGCTTCAAGGCTGTTCAGGGACAGTCTGTTTGAAGGTCCTCTGTGGCCAATGAAAGGCTTCCAGTGATCTTACGGTGTTGTGAAAAAGCCTATTTTCTTTAATGACAAAGCCTGTTTAAGATATTCCTCTGTCTTTCTTTGCTCCACCTCCTTGTTTGTGCTATCCATCCTCTCTTTCCAACTGCTTCTGTGTAGTTAACTGTCTTTTGTAAGGTGCTGGGAATGAGAAATGGAAAACCAAACATCTCTTCATTCCAAACATGACCATTTGGGTTGGGCAACTTGGAGTAGTATGGAATGCTGAAGTACATGACATAGCTGTGACCAGCAATAGGGCAACTGGATGCTGTTCAGCTATATCAGCCTCATATGCTGCATTTGAGCTTATGATACATGCAGAGAGGCACAGATTGTTAGCTTGGATGGTATTAAATCAGTGCTATTGTGACTGCTCTTTCAGGATCTGGGAAAAGATTGCACTGTGCTTCCCTGCCCTCTGAGACATGCCAGTCTCTTTGAAGCCAGCTCTGGGATCAGTGGATCATCTTTACTGTGTGGAGCAGGTATGCCCTTAAGCCACCAAATCTGTAGCTGTGAATGAAACGTGGAGTCCTCATACAGTACACAGGAAGAGTGACACCAATAGGAGCCACTAATAAAAGGGGGCATTTGCAAAAACTGGTAACCCAAGATATATTGTTATTAATCTGATTCTCTCACTAAATTAGCTCTTCTTAATTCTGGATGGAAAAGTACTGAGTGGCCTAGTGTAGTGACTCTGCTCCTGGCAGCATGCAAAGCTCATAATGCAAGTAGCTCTGCTCCTTGAGCTAGTTCTCTGCTGTGCTCTCCCCTTCTTCATGAGCTTGTATCTTGGATCTCTGCTAGTTTAGGGATCTCTGTTGCAGTCCATTTCATGATGTAGATGTGCTGCCAGGATTGCCTGTCTCCCTAAATCCAGTTCAACGTGTCTTTTTAAAACATTAAGTCCACACTTAGAGCCAACCTTTTTGGTTTGGACCCCTTCTAAATCAACTGAATGTTAACCATAGTCTGAATGTATAGCCAGCTGTGAATATATTGACCTCAAGAAGAGCCCTAAAGTAGTTTGCTGCAAGTTTCAGGCAGAATCTAAGTTTAGTTGTGGAAAAAAAAAAAGGAAACAAATAAAAAAATGTTTTCAGTTTTCTGACTGCAAAGATAACCTCTCACTAGGGGTCAAAGTCATGCTCCTTAATCCATGTTTACATACTCAAGTCATCGGCCTTGATTTTCAAATATCTTCTAAAAACATCAGCTCAAATGGGAGTAGCTGGGTACTGAGCATTTCCAGATACACTCTGCAATATAGATGTCTGACGATAGGTCAGATATCCCTTAAGAGAAAATGGCCTATCTTTTTGCCTTTTTTGACTGTGAAATTATAAAAAGCATATACTATTTGAACAACGTAAGTCCAGGCATAAAATATTACCAGGTGATTACTGGTAGAAACATTTCTGTTAATATTTGGGGCAGGAACACAAAATGGTTTCTACTTGGGAGTAACTCACAGTTTCTGAGGTTGTTCTAAAAAAAATATATTTTGACCTCATGAGCTGTTTAAGCCCAGTGGCTCTCATTTTTGAGTTAGCAATAGATAGGAAATGATTTCCTTGTGTAAAGAAAGATACTGGATCCTGCAAGGAATGCATTTCGAGGTGTTAAAATAACTTCTGAAAAGCATCAGTTTGGGCTTGTGCAGCTCTGTATCTCTCAACTACTACTTTTGTGTGAAGAGAGCTTTAGGCCAGGTTTGTTTTCCTTTCAGCATGCTTGGCCAAAGCCCTCTGTGCTGAAGAAATGCAGGAAGCATACTGTGGTTCTCAATTTCACAAGAAGTTTCTGGAGCTTTGTACTGGCCTTTTAAATCATAGCAAAACTGCAGCAGGGCAGCCATAATTTGTTCATAGCATTTTGCAGTTATTAATACTAGGTTATACATACACTTTTTTGAAAATAATATGCACTTGGCTGCTGAAGTAGCCTGTTTGTTTTTAGAAATACCAGAGATGAGTATTGAATGCCACGTTATGCCAGTTCTTAGATTTTTTCTTGTGCGTACCTTACTGAGAAAAGAAATAGTTTATAAACTTTGGATCTCAAACTACATTTTTTCCCTTAAAAAAAAAAAAAGAGATTTTGATACAACATACATAAATGTGAGAAGAGGTGCAACACATTGTAAACAGTCTACATTAAACTTCATCACAGTTAGTCTGTATCAGTTTGCAGGGGTGTAAAGTGATGGAAAAATTAATTTTGTTTGAACTGATTTTAGTTCACTTATGAAATTCCTTTTGGAGTAAGCAAGTGAGTGCCTAGAAACTTATGTTTGCAGAGCAAGTGGGAATCTGTTAGAAATTACCTCTAGATAAGGTGTATGAGCTGTGTAATGAAATGCTTTCAATACTACAGAACATTTGTTTTTAATATAAAAGTAGTTGGACATGAGGATTGTCTCCCTAAAGTAGTTCTTGGACAGGTGATTTCCTGCCAGTAAAAGTGTTTTCTAAATTTTTATTGAATTGGTTTCCAATTCCTGCAAACTAGTTATTCTGAGGTACAAAAATAAATTCTGACATTTCCATTTTTAACATTTACCTTCACATCTGTTTTGTAAAAAGAAAAGTAGCAACTTGTGCATGCACATCTCTAAAACATCTAAAAGCCTAGTATCTTGTCCCTGGATGTGGTGAGCAGTGGATACTTAGGGGAAAAGTATGAGGAGCAAGGCAAGTGTAGATTGGCTCTTCCTCTGGTGTGACAATTCCTGGCAAGCAGAGAGCGATGGCAGCCACACTGTTCTTTTGAATAATCACTGGTAGACATAATATTCATGAAGTTATCCTACCTTTCTTAGAATGCATGTCAATGTTCATTTTCCACAAAGTTCTGTGGCAATAAGGCTCACTATGAAGTGTGGATGTTGGGTGATAAAAACATATTTCCATTTACTTGTTTGTCCTTGAGTGCTCTGTAGCTTGTCTTATGCTGAGGAGTGAAAGGTTGTTCCCTGTTCACTTTCTCTACACTATCCATGGACTTGTAGACTTCCTTCATATTCACTCTTCATTCATTTCCTGTCTAATAAATATAAGAGCATTAATCAGAATGGGAAAAGAAAATGAGAAGGCTCAGAGCATACACTGGAGTGTTGTGTGTTTGGAAAAAAAATAACTAGTGTTTTGTGGCCAGCAGTATAACAAAAAACCCCACAACTGACCCTAAAATCTATTTGTATTGGGTCTAGTTAAGAAAATGTCTCTTCCAGCATGAAATGTGACTGCAATTATGCCGTAATTGTATTACCATAGTCTTCTTAACAATTTTAATCACATAGAAATGATTTGAAAGACTAGAAAATACAAAACTGAAAAATTGTCTCCATGTGAGACAGAGAGTTTATCAGTGCTGAGGCTGCCTGTTTACAGTGAAGGCACTTAAAATCTCCAGTAGTTATGTAGCCTACTAGATTTCACTAGAGAAAAGTCCTAGGTCAGATCCAAAAATTCCAGAATTGCCCCCAGAAGGTCAGTGAGTAAAAAAGACCAAACTCAAACCCATTCATTTCTCAGTCCCGCATGGACTTACCACCAAAAACATTCAATCGATCTTGCCAAGATCTGAACTAACAAACTTGAAAAGGTTGGAAAATTAAGCACAATGAAAAGGGTTATTCAGATAAGGACAGTATTTTTAAGAAGTTTGTTCATTACCTAAATTAATCTCATCATGGAAGTTTTAAAAAACTAGGATGAAGGAAAAAAAATTCCTTAGTCATAAAACTTTAAAATTTAGCACTCAAAGTTAAAGCACAATTTTTCTCCCGCCATTCATTAATGTCCTTTCCTCTTCACCCATGAGACCTGGATGACAGAAGGGTGTATCTCTTCCCTTTACAAAACTTTAGTATCTTATGCTGGTGACCTAAATTGAGTTTATGCTAGCATCCTGTTAAGAAAGATGTTAAGTATCTAGCAGGATTTCTTGACCACCAGCAGTCTCTTTCTGACGGTCAACACAAGAATCTCTACACAGATACACAGCTTTTCAGGCTTGCTTTTCATATTACCACAGGCTCTGTTAAGATGGTGTGTCTCAGAATCTGAATCTTAAGTCTTCTATGTCAACCTGGAGAGCCAGAACTGCAGTCCGGGTCGCTGGCCTAATATTCCAAGAGTGACAGAGTTTAAACTCTGAAATTAAAGCTTTAGGTGAGATAGAGACCTTTCTTTATGAAGACAAATCAATAAAGATGGGTTAAGTTGTTCACTTAGACATAGCATGCCCTGTGTTCTTCTGTCATTAGTTCTTCAGCTAGAGACATCTGGAGATTCAAACTGGAGTTCCAGATACTGAGAAGTTACAGGGATATTCACATTTGTAGTCAAACAATACCTTTTTTTAAATGTGATAAATGATATTTTCTCTCAGATAATTTTGAAACACATAATCTTTTTCAATTTATTTGCAAAGCTGAATCTTGCAAAGGATCCATTACACTGTAGACCTGATATACATAAAATCAAGCCCAAATAAGAGAGAAATGTGATTTTCCTGTGTATTTGGCTCCAAAATTCTTGCCAGGAAAACTGATCCACTGCCAGGAAAACTGGTTGTTCCACCAGCTAACCTAGACGGTTCAGCACTGTGTGTGTGTTGAAATCACCAGAATATTAAATGCTTACTAGAGAGCTGCTGTTTTATTTTGTCGCATGTATTAGTGTCAGTGCAATAGCAACATTGTGTTTTGAATCCTCATGCAGAACAACATTAAGAATAGCATAGCAGATGGGCTTCTCAGGAGATACGGTTGACAACCTATCATCAGATAACCAGTAAAATGCAATTCCATTTATCTCTGCACATATACAGAAATATAAAACACTATTCTGATACTGCCAGTTCCCTTTCCTCAGCTGAACAGCTCCCCATTTCAATCCAGTCTCCAACCACACAAGCCCATATAGTGACAAGCTCTGGAATATTTTACTATGGGTCCATGCAGCTATTTTGGTAGATTTTTATACTTGAACTTTAACCATAGGTAATGTTGTCACCAAAGCGGTTAGGAACACAGGAATGGTATACATCTCCAAGTCATTGAATCCGATCCTCTGCCACTTGAACAATAAAATAATCTAACTGTATCTGTATTGAAGAGATTTTGTTTAATCCTACCTCCTGCTTTAGGAAGTCGTGCTGCCAGCTCACTGCTTGGAGGTAAAAAGCCTGATCTTTCTGCTGCCCCTTCCCTGAGCCTGGTTAGTGGTTTGACCATGGGTAGTAGAGTGTCATTGATGCTGCTGCAGTGATGCAACTCTTAATTTTTTCCCCAGTTCTGTCTTGGAAATGGCTCTCTTACACATTCCACATTTGTCTGTTGTCATATCCAAATAATGCTGTCTCATAGTCCTCCAATGATTACTTAATATATTCAGGTCTTTTTCCTTCTTATGTAGTTTCAAATATAAGATGTACCAGCTTCTAATGAATAATAATTCTAGTTAGCCCTGAACTGGATAGCCTTGCATATTTTCTATTATATTTCATCCCATATTTACGGCTCCAGTGCTCAATATCATTCAGTTCTTCCCTCACACCATTCTGGTATCTTTTTGCATAGGCAACATTTTCCCAACATGTTATCACCAAATTTCATTGGCACATTTCTTTTTTTTCCCTTTTTGTACCAAGTTCATTAGTGAAAATATGAAAATAGGAGTGATGGTCTGAGAATTCTGTTGGTAATCTTCTAGCCCTACATATCTACTTCTTACTTCAATTTTAATAATTTCTGTTCCTCTGTCTTCCTTAGCTATTGTATTAATCACTGTTTTCCTGCTAAATTAATAATTATCTTATCTAATGAATAATCTCATCTTCTGGACTTGGCAAACATTTGACTTCCTTCTTAATTATTAGTTATGAATTAATTGATAGATCTGCACAGCCTCTGATGGGACATGAGTTAACTTATCAAAGAAAGTCAACCTATCAAACAAATCTTTCAGATGAGCATGATGTGATCAAATTTCAATAGATGCTTGCTACCTTCTGTTCATCTAATAAAATTGAAGACAGCTCCTTCAGATCACTTCAATCCGAGGTTTCCAGTTTATGAATAAGCAAGGGGCAATGGAGAGGTGAAAAGACTCATAAAAACTGAAGAAACATAAAACTGAATTCCCCCATTTTGTGTATTATTTAGGAATTGCAAACATGACTTTTCCCTCTCTTTTTTCTATTGGTTATTTCATGGACATTTATAGAGTTACTGTCTTGGTCTTAGAGGCCATTCAAATAAAAATCTTCATATATTTTGCTCATGAAGGTGATACAGTCAGAATTCTTTTCTCCTCTATAATTTGTTTGATTTTAAGACATATCTGTCCAAGTAGCTGTGAAGCATGCCAGTCCTGAAGATATCAAAGGCATAGAACATTTTCTCGTTAACCTATTAAAAAGGATGGCATTCCTTAGTTTTGGCCTTTCCTTTTCCATCTGGCCTACTTTTGACTTCTGTACCATTATTTTCCTTACATAGAAGAATTGGTTTCAGCTGTACTGATCCCTCCTCATACATGAAAAAATTTCCTGGCTACTGTAAATCTTCATCACTGAGGCTAATTCCTTTATAAGCATGGAGCTTCTGCTTGGATTAAAGCACCGAACAACAATTAAACCCACTTACATTTATTCATTCTTTCAGCTTCTATATTCCAATCTAGGAGGCAGCTTTGGAAGGCTCTGACTATTTTGATAGCCTGTCATTATATTGTTTTGATCCTTCATATACTTCAGTGCTTAACCTGATTATTATTTATGTCAAAACCAGTAAATGAACAGCTTTGCGTTCATGCTTTTAGGACAGCTTTTACAGTCTGACAGCTCAGTCAGTACTTGTGATTTCCCTCTCCAGAACACTTAGTCAAGTGCTTATTGAAGGGAAATTCATGGTAAGTTAACCAAGAAAATAGATGTAATGATAATGGAATGATTTCTTCTGAGGTAAGATTTCTGAACATGTAGGTTAATACTTTGAGGTGTTGGATCCCTTGACTCCCATAACTTAAGAGAGATTTAAGACTCAGCTGTCTGAAGAAGAGTCCAGCACCATGCAGAACTGGAACCTCAGTGAGCATTGTTTGATTTGTTGTGTTAGGACATTTATTATGTAACTTTTTGTTTTCTTCTTGTCTTCTTGTCTGGATTACCCCACATTGCACTCTCATTTCTCTTTTTATTCTAGGTAAGAGTCTGTGTAGCTCAGAATGTCTCTCCAGTAAATACATCTACTGACATAGCCATGTCAGCTAAGAGTTTGAAATTGTGTAATCTCTGAGGCCAACTGGAACTGCTAGTGTAAATGTTGTTTCAACAATAGAAGTGAGTTAATTTCACAGATATGTGGGGCCTGTGCTATGATACAAAGCATAGCTTTCTTGGCATAGCTGCACTCATGCTGGATGTGCTCTGTTGGTGTAGGGTGTTATAACAACAGTTATAATTCCTCACCTATAAAATACAGTGCAGTTATCACTCTGATGGTTCTGCCCAAATCAAATAGGCTGTCTCCATAGTCTGTCAGTAATTACTCTTTCAGTCAAAACAAAAGGTCCAGAGAGTTGTAAAACCTGCTCCTGTGAAAAACAACATTCTTTTGGAGTGTGGAGACTTAGCAAAAATTTAGTCCATTCCCTAGCAGGAAAGCTGAATAGGACCCATAAAATTGTTGATACTGGAGTAAGAGACCACAGTGATTTACCAGCAGGGGCTGTGTCCAGCACATTAACTAGTACCAGAAGATATGAGCATGTAAGCTTCTAGGCCCATGATGTGGTTGTGGTTTTGCAAAGGTCCCTGTTCTGTATTAAACTTCATCACACCTTGATGATGAGCATCTGTTAAAGAGAAATCTCTGGTAAATGAATATTAATATGTGAATAATAATCTTTTGGGAATGATAATGACGCTTCCATGTATTCTCTAGCAAAATGAGGGTATATAGCTTAGCTGCTGAAGAACTAATTAGACTTCTCTGAGTCTTCAAGCAGTTCCCTTTACCAGTGCAGTTGTGGTCTGGGACAGTTCTTTCTTACCTCAGTTTATTTCCCCTTAATGCTTTCTGGTGATCCAAGCTCCTCTAAGCATGACACGCTGTCGTGAAATGGATGGTAGAGGTTTTCAGCAGATGGTCCTGATGCATGTAATGAACGGTGATCCCCCACTAGCAAGGTACCTCACTCTTCTGAGCCACCTGAGCACCTGCTGTGTGGTTGTGTCACAACTGAACCTTTCATGAGTAATTCACCATCCAGTGCATTTTATTATTTTCTTTGTGTTTATTTAGATTCTGTGCATAACATAGGCAATAATATTTAGTAGTTGCTTCTTTTGCCTCCATTTCTAATGCATTCCAGTCTGACCTCTCAGTATGAGCAGCGTGAAGTCATGCGTTCCCTAACAATACCTCACAATCTCCATCTCTGCTAGACAAGCACACCAGGTTTGCCTGAAAAACACCTGTCATGTGGACCTTGAAATGTTAGTGCCTGACGTTAAAGTATTTGTTAAGGATTATACTGTTGAAAACTGCTGTCAAATACATTTGCTTTAAGAGGTCCTCAGGAGCTGAACAAAGTTCTTTGATTCCAGTTGCATGTTTTGTTTTCATTGACACCTCATTAAGGTGAAATGAAGGGACACGGTTGATACTTTTGCACGTTTGGTGTTAAAGGCTCTGTAAAACTGTGACTGCTGCAAGGCTATGTTAACTTATATAAAGAAAGTCTCACATAATGCAAGATATACAGGAAATGGGATTACTGGTCTAGTGGCAACTGAGTACTGATGGACATGTGATGGAAAAATTTCTGAAATCATTTCACTGGGCACTATGTAGGGTGTAAAAAGGTGGACAAATAGACCGTGGCAGTATTCCAGAGGTGCAAATTTAAGCAGAAACCTATATATCATAATAGTGAAATTAACTGAATGAACCATTCTTTAAAAGTAATGATTCCCATAGTGTTATGAAACTATTAAAAGCTGTCAGTGAATAGGAAATATGATGCTGCCATAATCATTGTTTAAGACAGTATTTACTACTTCTCTTTCTTTTTTTTTTTTTTTTTTTTTTTTTACCCTGAGCTTCACTTGTCCTTCTTCATTGCTGAATCCATTGTAGGCTATGTGGATAAATATGTGAATGATGCCATTGGAGACGTCTGTATGACTAAATAGAATGGGGCCATGGCACCATTTAAGCACTGGTCTAAGGCCCTGCTTAGTTGTTAACACAGTTCCTGGCATGATTTTTGGCCATGCCATTTAGCATTCTCCTAGATAATGCGTGAATACAGTGTGGGCCAATAGAGTTTTTTCAGTAGACAGTTTGGATGCAGCCATTCTGTCTTAGAAGAGAAGAGAAGCATGTGTATATAAGCCAGACTGCAGTGCTTAGTCTCAGAGACAGACAGTATTCTTTAGCTGATTTTAGTTATTTGTAAATATGCAGCCCCTAGTTCCAAATCAAAATCAGACAGAGATCTGGCTATTTTTGCAGTGCCTTTTTCTTCTGTTCTTAATTGCTCTAATCTGTAGATGGAGATCTTGTCTTTTAAAGTTAGTAGTAAGAGAAGAGAGAGGAGACCAGATCTATGGAAGAAGAGGCAAGTAATGTACTCTTCTCCTCTCATCTATCTTTATGGAAAGTTCCAGGAAGAAGTTATGAAATATCGTGTGGTTTATAAAGGATGATAGGATAACTGGATACTCCAGATTGGAAAGGACCTCAGGTTCCATCCAAGCAGGGCCATGTGTGAGATCAGACCAGATTGCTTAGTGCTTTGTCCAATCAGGTCTTGAAAATCTCCAAGGATGGAGACTGCATAGCCTCTCTGGGCAATCTGCTCCATTGCTTGACTGTCCTCATGGTGAAAAAGATTATTTTTGTATCCAGTCTGAACATCTCTTGTTTCAATTTATAATTATTGTCTCTCATCTTCCCACTGTGCACCACTGTGAAGAAAACCTGGCTCCATCTTTTTGATAAGCTCCTTGTGAGGACTGGGGAACTGCTTGTAGATCTCCTCCAAAGCCAACTCTTCTCCAGGCTGGAAAAGCTGCAGTCCTGCAGCCTCTGCTCCCAGGATGAGTGCTCCAGCCCCTGACCAGCTGAGTGGCCTTGTGCCAAACTCGCCTCAGTTTATCAATGTCTTTCTTGCACAGAAACAAGACACAGTACATGATGCCATCTAATGAGTGCTGAGTGGAATAAATGTTACCCTTGATCTATGGACTGCATTCCTGGTAATACAGCCCAGGGTGCAGTTGCCCTATTTTGCTGCCAGGACGCACTGCGGGCTCATGTTAAGCTCACTGTGTGCCAGACACCCAGGACCATTTCTGCAAAACTGCTCTCCACTCAGAAACCTTGAAAAGGGTTACTTCTTTCCAGGTGGAGTTTTTTGCATCTCTCCTTGTTGAAGAGGCCTTGAGGCCCATTCCTCCACTTTATGCGGGTCTCACTGAATGGCAACCCTGACCTTAAGTGTATTGACTGCCCCCCAATTCAGTGTCATCTATAAACTTGATGACAGTATACTCCATCACCTCCTCCAGCTCACTGATAAAGACACTAAACATGACATGTCCCAGGACAGATCCCTGTGGTCCTTCACTGGTCACCATCCTCCAGCTAGAGTATGACCCATTAGTCACTGCCCTGTGAGCCCTAATATCTCAAAGGTACTATAAAATCTCTGTGCAGAGGGAACTAACTTTTTGTGTAATTGCAGGGCTTCTGGGAGACCTTTTCTGATTCAGTTCCAAAGGCTTAGGTGAAAAGATAAATGATAATCCATCGTGCCTTCCCCACGGCAGATGCAAGTGATCAGAATTACACAACTATATTAACCTATCATGAAGCTGTTCTGCTTGAATGGGACTTGATTCTGAATAATCACTGGTTGCATTGCATAGTCTCTAGTGAAAGTCATTGTTTCATAATGTCTTTAGGTTTTGCTGCTTATCTTAAGGTGGAATATAGAAAACTAGATTTCATCCTGCTTTGGAAACTGTGTGTGTTTGTAGCTGAAGGATGTTTCAGAGAAATGGTTGCATTGTTTAGTCATTGGCATACATTATGCTCTTCTCTTCAATTTTTGCTTGCCTTTAGGACTTCTGTTTCAGAATTCATGTACTTCAGAAGTCTTAATTCCAATCTTTATTACAAAACATTCTGTGAAAAAACAATAATACTTTTTTATTTCAGCATACAAGTTATTTTTCACTTACTTCAGCAATGGCTCTGTTCTCCCTTTTAATGATTATCAGAGAGGCTGTTAACAAACAGATCCATCTGCTCCTTCTTGAGATGAGTGGCTTGATAACAGCAATTTGATTTGAAACCAGGGCTTGTGTACCATATTTACCTTTTTAATATTTAGTCCCACTTGTTGATGTAAGTTATGTGACTAAGAGGCAGGCAATCTATATGTGTCCTGGTTTCAGCTGGGGTAGAGTTAATTTTCTTCCTAGTAGCTGGTAAAGTGCTGTGGTTTGGATTTAGTACTAGAAGAATGTTGATAACACACTGATGTTTTTAGTTGTTGCTAAGCAGTGCTTACACAGTCAAGGACTTTTCAGCTTCCCCTGCTCTGCCAGGTGCACAAGAAGCTGGGAGGGGGCACAGCCAGGACAGCTGACCCCAACTGGCCAAAGGGCTATTCCAGACCATCTAACGTCATGCTCAGTGTATAAACTGGGGGGAGTTGGCTGGGGGGCAGCAATTGCTGCTAAGGGACAGGCTGGAAATCAGTCAGCAGGTGGTGAGCAGTTGCATCATTTGCTTTTCCTGGGTTTTTTCCTTTCTTTTTGTTGTTTTCCTTTTCACTACTACTACTACTACTACTACTACTACTACTACTACTACTACTACTACTTCATTTAAATTATTAAACCATTCTTATCTCAACCCATGAGTTTTCTTACTTTTGCCATTCCGATTCTCTCGCCCATCCCACCTGGGGGGAGTGAGCGAGTGGCTGTGTGGGGCTTAGTTGCTGGCTAAACCATGACAATGTGTTCTTTGCATAATCTTTTATGAGCGCACTGTGGTGATCACATATTCCATGAATAAAACAGGAATTGTTGCTAAACTGTAGTAATTTGAGACCAGATGCTCAACTGACTCCTATTTTGTAGCTATCCATGATAACAAAACAATACAAAGCTTTTTGAAAATACATACATTGACTGCTACTTTCTCTCTTTTTAAACTTTGTCAAGTTTTTCATTTCCATCTATGATTAATAATTAATTCAGATTCTTGTCTGGAGTTGATGGAAGCTCATTAGCTGTTCAGAAAGCAACGCTTAGTATTGTAGGGGATGACAATATAGTATTGGTATAACTTTCTCATGCTTTAACTATCTCTTGGCTATCTCTTTGCATGTACCATAAATACTACATTCAGGAAGGAGAATGAGAGGAACCTATTTTTGTTCAAGAACTTTGGATTAAGACTGGGACAGGTGATAAAAAGACTACTAGGACAAAACGGAGAGCACACCATAAGCAAATAGACTGAAGGGTTGCGTTAACCTAAAATGAAGGGAGGAGATTAGAAATTACTTGTCTACGGACATAGGCACATATAATATGTAGGCTTTGAACAACAAGAAAGCTGAAGAAAAACTTAAGATAAATGCAGTGTTGGCACTTGAACAACTACATTATTCCTGCATATTAATGCACATTATTTGTGGAAGTGTCAGGTGTTCCAATGAGAATGGTAGATCAAACTCACGTTTGATAAGAAAGAACTTTAAAACAAGAGCTTACTATATTCATATGATGTAGTTGTATGTAAAGTTAAGGGGCTGGACTACTTCCTCATTTGCTTCCTTATGCTTGAAAGTTATACAGTCAAGAATGTGAAGGGTAGAAAAAGGAACATTTATTTACCAGGGAAAGCATAATTCAGCTCCCTTATATCCCCTGAGTATACACAGAATGCCTGAGAAAAGATGAGGGGAAAAGCCAGTAGATTATCTTACTTTCAAAGATAGTGTCATTGTATATACAGATGAGATGGCCAGGCTGAGTTTGCTCAGGCAACCACAAATCATCTGGCAGACATAATTTTGCAGCCGAAACCTCTCTTTTTTTAATGCAAAGTCATCATGCAGTTTTACACTGATATTTAAAAAAAATAAAGTCTTCCTGTAGAAAACAATAGCTATTTGTCCTGTGTGCTTGAACTTCATGCCCAACTGTGAGATAATGGAAGAAGATAATCAGTGTGCCAAGAGGAGAGATGGTGACCAGCTTCTTGGGCTGGGAGGTATTTGGGCAGCTTGGCATAGCTCAGATTTCCCTAGTCCCACTTACCTCTTGCCTTCTGAAGAGGTAGTTCTAGGTGGCAAAACTGGGAAAGTAGTGAGAGCATCAAGCATCTCTTTAAATTAGTCATGTTGTAGGCTGTCAAGATTTTTTCTGGTCTTTCAAGTGAGGGAAGAGGAAATGATCACAAACATATGTATGAGGAATATCACTGGAGAAAATAAGAAGCATTTTCTAAAACCTAGGAGGTTTCTTCCTCCCAAACAATGGTTGCAGATGGACTTTAAAAAAGTGTACAAGATGTAGAAGAATAGCAGGGAACATGTATTTTGGAAACGTACTACCAGTCGCATTTTTAATCACAAAAAATTTTAAAGAAATAAACTATGTGCCACTGAATGACAAATTTTAGATCACTCTGCATTTAAGAATGATAATGGAATATGCCTTATAAATGACAACAGAGATTTTCAAAGCCGCAGAAGGAACCTACACTATTTCCACTTCCTGGAAAGACAATTGAGTATTCAAATACGATAGAGAGGAGCAAAAACTTCAGTTTGTTTTGATCTGACCTAAACTGTTATATTTTGGACATTTTGTTTGTATATCTCCTTTTGCAAATTGTTTAATTTTATGCTTTAAAATTGACACTGTATTTAGGTCCAGTTGCTTTTCCTCCTTTTCTGGCTCTTTCTCCCCTTTTAATTGCATTCTGCTCAGGGTAAGCTAGTTTTCTGGGCAGTATTTACTGGGGAGGACTATCCACTGTGGACCCTTTTTTAGCATGCATTACATTCTCAGTGACATGTCAGCTGATAAGTATGGCTTGGGTTCAAAGGTGTCTGATTAAAAAAAAGTCTAGTAAGTGACACAGTGCCCTTGACTGTGGGTTAATAGTACTATCTAATCCTTGTCAGTGAAGGCAGTCATAAGGAGATGTAAGAGATGCAGTAGCTGGCCAAGAATGAAGGCCACAACAAAAATGTATGTGGAAATGCCAGAAAGAGAAATTGTGTTTATGTCATGGGAAAAGAAACAAGCTTTTTAGGGACAAATTGAATAGATCTTCCTTAGTGTCCTGAGAGAGCTTCTAAGATGTTTTATTTTCAAATGTACGATATGTCTGCTCCTTCCGGTTTCCAAGTGTGAAGAAAACTAAGAAGGAGGACATTCTAATATCTGTAGGAATCTTGATGTGTATGTGTTCTAAAATAACGGTGATGTATTCAGCTGTTGTATTCCTTTAATCATTGTAGAATGCACAGGGTTCAGCTTGGACCATGTGAATCCTGTGGCATAACATTTCTCTTTGTTCTCCATGTGGAGTAATTGGATGTGTCATCCATTGCTGCAAACTATGGCTGCGAGTCACCTAACAGCATGGGCCAGCTCTGTCCCTGTAGTAACTCTGCTGAAACTAATACAATTAACTGTCGGGTGAGCTTTTTTGTTGTGTGTAGCCCATACCATTACTTCACTAGATGATAAGGACTTAATTAACGGACTTTGAATGTTCGGCATAGCTTCTCTTTCACTTCAAATAGCTTGTCTGCTGATCGGTAACATATGTGAACATTGACTGTATATTACTAAACTCTGTCTTTCTCTTTTTCTCTTTCTTGCTCGGCATCCCTTCAAATATCTAAAGCAGAAAAGCATATATCATTGAGTCTAGCATGACCTCTTTGTCCTTTTGTTCCCTTCCTCACACAATCATTTCTGTACATTCTGTCCTCCAACACAGAAAAGTGAGGCATAAGCATCTCCTTTAGCCTTGTTGGGAGAACAAGTAATACCCATTAACATTAAAAGGATTTCAACATATGGCTTGAGGTTTCCCAAGAGATACTATAGAAATTTAATTGAGGTCATCATTAATTTTGATCCTTTACTTCAGCTGAAACCTTGAGCTAAAACAACAGCCTTCTCTTTGAAATGCCTGTCTTTTGCAGATGTATGTATTTCAACTGTCTTTTAATTAATTCATTTTCTCCCTCATGAAAAAAAAGAATGAATTGGAGGGAATGGGAACATTTAATAATTGGAAATAAATATGTAGCATACTTCTGAGTTTGTGTGAGTATTGCGTGGCACCCTCTGTAGTCAGCAGTTAGAGTGGTGGATTTAGCTGCAGTGATTTGAAACTTTACTGTTCCCAGTTGCCTGCTCTGTCCTTCTGCCAGACATCACTGCCTTCTTGGCAGAATTGGGAGAACGGGCCATTTGCCCACGCTTCAAGCAGTCCAGACTACAGTTCAGCACTTCACATTGCTGATAGCAGGTTTGCACTGTTGGGCTGGGATGTGCCCTTGGGATGTTAAGGTGCAATGACGTCTTCTGCCTCTGTCAGAGAGAGTTCAGAGTAGTGTAGTTGGAAGCAAGAAAAGCTAAGGACTCTGATGATGTCCTTCAATGTACATTTGCAATAGTAAAGAAAAAGGAGTGTTCTTAATTTGGGTTGGCAAATCTGAGTTAGCTAACTCAAGTAACAGCAGAGTAGATGATAAAGTTAAACATAGAAGTGCTAAAATTCATAGAGGTGTTTGGGGTGAAAAAAAAAAGGTAGGCTGCCAGCTGAATTTAAAGCCAAGTTGACCTAGTTTGCATTGCTCTTTTAGCAATTGCTAGTTTACTTGGGTTAATCAGAGACTGAGAACTACTTGGGTTAAAACTGGGAACATTTTGTTTTGATTTGGTTTAGGGTACACATACATTTAAAGAATGGATTTGCTTAGTTTATGATGAAGAAGATTTTTGACTTTTTGTATAAAATATTTGACTAACATTGTAGAAGTATCTCTTGGGGTAGAAAATGTGTAATAGGAAAAAGGTCTTTAAAACAGCAGATAAAGAAAAGCTCATAGTAGAAAGCTGAGGCAAAGCAATTCAAATTAGGTGTATGATTTTAAAGAAAGGGTGTAACTAACTCCTGGAACAAAATGCTGAGAACTGATAGATTTTCAGTTTTCATGTCTTCAAATCCAAACTGGATGTTTTACTGGGAGATGTGTTTTATCCCAACAGAAGTTATGTTTTAGTCAAGTGTATGTTACAGACAAGCTTTTTCAATAAAAATAAGCTAATTGGGTAAAATTTAAAGGGCTAGTACATCGAGAAAGTGACAGCAGATGATTTAATGTGTTATTCTGACATCAGCATCTATACATGTGTGAAACTACTTAGAAAATGGAGCAAAGCAATGAGAAATTATAGCATTTACACTTCTATGAATAAACACCTCTGTTTATGTTATGATAAGCCTATCTGAATTATATGCAGCTGGTCTACTTCTAATCTTATTTACACCTATTAAATGAATGTGATTTACCCTCTGCAGAAGCCAGAAGAAACCCTGTTATTCCCTGCTGATTTTAATAAGCATCTCCCACCCTATTGATGTTGATGATATAATATTGCATATCAGATAGGCAGGGGGCATTTGGTATTAGCAGTTTTCAAGTAACACTTCCAGGAAGCTAATTTCAGTAAAAAATTGAGAGTTTACATGCCATGAAATAGACAGAGCAATGAATACTTACACAAACTGGCTGGAGCCGTTTTTTGGTTTATGGGTACTTTCATCTCTCTGTTCAATATTTCTGAAGTCTCCGGCTCATCCAGGATTACACTTATCAGTGATGCCACCGTCCCAGACAGTGTTTCATTTTCAGCATTTCAGGGTTGTTGGAGTTGAGGTTTTCTATTTGGTTTTTACAAAAGGCATATTTTGTCTTGACTTCATCCATTGTGCCGTATAGAGTGCTGCTACTGCCTGGCAAGGCACACAGTTGGCTCCTAGATGTGCTCTCTCATCTCCTACAGTGATGTTTTTGTCATGAAGAAAACATCCCTCAGCAGGCAGATCCTTCTAGTTTGAGTTCCAGATTGCCACTGGTTGATCCATCACAGCTATATTAGCTTTGCCTTGGATCCCAGCTTATGACAATGCAGGATACCGATGCCCCCGCTTGTGAATTGTGACTGTAACCCTTACAGTATATTGTACAGCTGTATTTACTGTACAGCATACAGGCTCAAACATGTACTGTGTTAGTTTTTATTTAGAAATAGTAACTAGGCTCAGATTTTTAGTATTTCTAATGGAATAGTTCGTCTCTTTCTTCTTGCTTGTGTTCTTAATTTGGTTAAGTCTGGCAATAAATCTGATGCTCGTAGTGATCTCTAACCTGTTTGTGTCATGTTTTCTGGGCTGAAGTACATGGAAACCTTTGACACCATTTCCCATAGCATTCTTCTGGAGAAACTGGCTGCTCATGGCTTGGACAGGTGTACCTTTGCTGGGTAAAAAAATGGCTGGATGGCCAGGCCCAAAGAGTTGTGGTGAATGGAGTTAAATCCAGTTGGCAGATGGTCACAAGCGGTGTTCCCCACGGCTCAGTATTGGGACCAGTTCTGTTTAATCTCTTTATCAATGATGTGGATGAGGGGATTGAGTGCACCCTCAGTAAGTTTGCAGGTGACACTAAACTGGGTGGAAGTGTTGATCTGCTTGAGGGCAGAGGGATCTGGATAGGCTGGATTTATGGGCCGAGGTCAATTGTATGAGGTTCAACAAGGCCAAGTGCCGGGTCCTGCACTTGGGTCACAACAACCCCATGCAGCGCTACAGGCTTGGGGAAGAGTGGCTGGAAAGCTGTCCGCTGGAAAAGGACCTGGAGATGTTGGTTGACAGCCAACTGAATATGAGCCAGCAGTGTGCCCAGGTGGCCAAGAAGGTCCATAGCACCCTGACTTGTGTCAGGAATAGTGTGGCCAGCAGGACTAGGGAAGTAACTGTCCCCCTGTACTCGGTCCCTCGAATACTGTGTTGAGTTTTGGGCCCCTTGCTACAGGAAGGCCATTGAGGTGCTAGAGCATGTCCAAAGAAGGGCAATGAATCATAGAATCATAGAATGTTTTGGGTTGGAAGGGACCCCTAGAGGTCATCTAGTCCAACCCCCCTGCAGTGAGCAGGGACACCACTAACTAGATCAGGTTGCTCAGAGCCCCATCCAACCTGTCCTTGAATGTTCCCAGGGATGGGGCCTCCACTACCTCTCTGGGCAACCCGTTCCAGTGTTTCACCACCCTCGTTGTAAAGAATTTCCTCCTTATATCCAGTCTAAATCTACCCTGGTTTAGTTTAAAACCATTACCCCTTGTCCTGTCACAGCTGGCCCTACTAAAAAGATTTTCCCCATCTTTCCTATAGGCCCCGTTTAGGTACTGAAAGGCCGTAATCAGGTCTCCCCGCAACCTTCTCTTCTCCAGGCTGAACAAGCCCAACTCCCTCAGCCTGTCCTCACAGGAGAGATGCTCCAGCCCTTGGATCATTTTAGTAGCCCTCCTCTGGACCCGCTCCAACAGTTCCATGTCCTTCTTGTGCTGAGGGCTCCAGAGCTGGACGCAGTACTCTAGGTGAGGTCTCACCAGAGCAGAGTAGAGGGGCAGAATCACCTCCCTCGACCTGCTGGCCACGCTTCTCCTCATGCAGCCCAGAATACGGTTGGCCTTCTGGGCTGCCAGTGCACATTGCCGGCTCATGTCCAGCTTTTCATCCACCAGCACGCCCAAGTCCCTCTCGGCAGGGCTGCTCTCGATCCTTTCTTCCCCCAGCCTGTACTGATACTGGGGGTTACCCTGACCCAGGTGCAGGACCTTGCACTTGGCCTTCTCGAACCTCATGAGGTTCACACACGCCTACCTCTCCAGCCTGTCCAGGTCTCTCTGGATGACATCCCGTCCTTCTGGTGTGTCAACCGCACCACTCAGTTTGGTGTCATCCGCAAACTTGCTGAGGGTGCACTTGATCTCGCTGTCTAAGTCATTGATGAATATATTAAACAGCACCAGTCCCAGTACGGACCCCTGAGGGACACCACTCGTCACCAGTCTCCATCCAGACATCGAGCCATTGACCACTACCCTCTGGATGCCACCATCCAACCAGTTCCTTATCCACCGAACAGTCCACCTATCAAATCCATAGCTCTCCAATTTAGAGAGAAGGATGTTGTGGGGGTCCGTGTCAAAGGCTTTGCAGAAGTCCAGATAGATGACATCCATTGGTTTTCCTTTGTCCACTGTTGTCACACCATCATAGAAAGTCACTAGGTTCGTCAGGCAGGACTTGCCCTTGGTGAAGCCATGCTGGCTATCTCGAATTATCTCCCTGGCCTCCATGTGCCTTAGCATACCTTCTAGGAGGATCTGTTCCATGATCTTCCCAGGCACAGAGGTGAGGCTGACAGGTCGGTAGTTCCCAGGGTCTTCCTTTCTACCCTTTTTGAAAATGGGCACAATGTTTCCCTTCTTCCAGTCACCAGGGACTTCACCTGACTGCCATGACTTTTCAAATATCATGGAGAGTGGCTTGGTGATTACATCAGCCAATTCCCTCAGGACTCTGGGATGCATCTCATCAGGTCCCATGGACTTATGTGCGTTCAGGTTCCTCAGGTGGTCACGAAGCCTGATCTTCTTCTACAGTGGGAGGGGTTTTGCCCTCCCGGTCCCCCTCATGTCATTCATCAACTCGGGAGGGGTGAGGAGAGAGGTTGCCAGTGAAGACTGAGGCAAAACTGTTGTTGAGTACCTCAGCCTTCTCCTCATCTGCTGTTACCAGCTTGCCGGTCTCGTTCATCAGTGGGGGTACTCTTTCTTTAACCATCCTTTTCTGGCTGATATACCTGTAGAAACCCTTCTTGTTATTCTTTGCATCCCTAGCCAAGTTTAGCTCCAGCTGAGCCTTGGCTTTCCTGACCCCATTCCTACACAACCGGACCGCGTCCCTATACTCTTCCCATGATGCCTGTCCCTGCTTCCACTGCCTGTGCAGTTCCCTCTTCCTCCTTAGTTTGACCAGCATCTCTCGTCTCAGCCATGCCGGTCTCTTCCCTTCTTTGCCCGATTTCTTACACCTAGGGATCGAGAGCTCTTGCGCTCTGTGGATCACATCCTTAAAGATCTGCCAGCTCTGTTCTGTTCCCCTGTCTCTGAGGACCGTTTCCCAGGGAGTCCTTCTGACTATCTCCTTGAGGAGCTGGAATTTTGCTTTTCTAAAATTCAGGGTCCTGACTATACTCTTTGTTCTTCCCATTTCCCTCTGGAGCGTGAGCGCATGATCACTGCATCCCAGGCTGCCTCTGATCTTGACATTTCCGACGAGCTTGCTTACATTGGTGACCACCAGGTCCAGTATCGCATCCCCTCAGGTAGGGGTGTCTATTACTTGGCTTAAGAAGTTGTCCTCCATGCATTCGAGAAACCTGCTGGATTGCCTACAGCTTGCCGTGTTGGTTTTCCAGGAGATGTCAGGGTGGTTGAAGTCCCCCAGGAGGACGAGAGCCTGTGAGCACGAAGCCTCCGGGAGTTGGAGGAAGAACGCTTCGTCAGTCGGCTCCTCTTGATCTGGCGGCCTGTAGTAGACACCAACCACCAGGTTCCCTTTGTTGCCTCTCTCTCTGATTCTTATCCATAAGCTTTCGACCTGCTCATGGCTATTCTTCAGGGCCAGCTCTTCACACTGTAATGATTTCTTGATGTAAAGGGCAACGCCTCCGCCCCTCCTTCCTCGCCTGTCCCTTCTGAACAGCCTGTAGCCATCAATAGCTACATTCCAGTCGTGGGATTCATCCCACCAAGTTTCCGTAATGGCGATCAGGTCGTAGCTTTCTAGCAGCATGATAGCTTCCAACTCCTCTTGTTTGTTTCCCATGCTGCGTGCACTTGTATAGAGGCATTTCATCTGAGCTGTCGGCCTCGTCACCTTCATAGCAGACCACCCCTCATTTACTTTGAGGTGTTTCACGGGCTTTTCCTTGTTGGCTCCTACTACCTCAGGAGCTTCTGGCTCACCTCCGCCGGACTCCAACTTCTCTGCAGTGCCCCTGGCACGCTGCTGGGCAACAGGTTGAAGGCTCATACTAGCCCCCAGTCCCTCTAACCCTTGCGTTTGATCCCCTAGGCTGTCACTGGCAAGCCCAATATGTTCCCCTTCCCCCTTCACATCTAGTTTAAAGCCCTGTCAATGAGCTGAATGAAGCTGGTGAAGGGTCTGGGGCACAAGTCTTATGAGGAGCAGCTGAGTGAACTGGGATTGTTTAGCTTGGAGAAGAGGAAGCTGAGGGGAGACCTTATCGCTCTCTACAACTACCTGAAAGGAGGTTGTACCGATGTGGGTGTTGGTCTCTTCTCCCGGGTAATGGGTGATAAGACAAGAGGAAATGGCCTCAAGTTGTACCAGGGGAGGTTTAGATTGGATATTGGGAAAAATTTCTTCACTGAAATTGTTGTCAAGCATTTGACCAGGCTGCCCAGGGCAGTGGTTGAGTACCCATCTCTGGAGGTATTTAAAAGACATCTAGATGTGGTGCTTAGGGACATGGTTTAGTGGTGGACTTGGGAGTGTGAGGTTAACGGTTGGACTTGATGATCTTAAAGGTCTTTTCTAACCTAAGTGATTCTATGATTCTATGACCCTATGAAGATGTTTAAGAAATCTATCCTGATATTAAACAAATTTGTCCAAATTAATCTCATATTGTCTTAGTTTCTCTCTTGATAATTCAGTGTTCCAGTTTTTGTGGTCCGTTGCTTTGTCAGCTTATTCTGAAGTTTATGAATTAAGGACATGAAAGACCAGGATTGTGTACTATTTATCATACAGTTATGTCAAGAGAAGCAGGAGTAATGGATTTACAAAAATATCTATGATCTCACAAAAGCATGGGCCGTGCATGAGGCCAAGATATGGCAACAGTGTAGATAAAACTAGATGTGACCACAGAGGTTGGGAAACACTTGCAGGTGAGCTCTGGTCAATGAAAGCTGTGGAACTAAGCATGCTGTGATTTTGTGCCTGTGTCTGTTCAAGCCACGAAGTATCTTGTCCAACTGCAGTCTACCTTTCTAACTCGGTCCAAAACTTTTTTTGGTTTATTTATCTCTGTGCTTGAAAGAAAAAGGTTGAAAGGGTAAACATGATGGCACATTTTTAAAACAAGTGAATTAAACTAGGAAGGAATTGTATCAAACAAAGATAGTCTATTTCTGAATCAACAGCTAAGTGGGAAGACATGAGGTAAATGTTTCAACCTTCTTTGCCTCAGTTTACCTATAAAGTAAAGTATCATAATTTTTTAGAACGATGGTTAGTTTTAAGGACACTTTTGAAAGCCGTTTCATATGATAGAGTTATTTCTTGTCTACAGTGGCTATGTTGCAGATAAAAATAATTAAAAAATACTAAGAGGGAGTTACCTAATCTAAAAGAGCCTGATCTAAATGGGGTAAATGGACGATGGTAACTTTCAGTCTTTGTCATTAGTGAATCTTCCAAAAGCTGGTACAGCCAATCAAAGTTTTGGGTTTGCTACTAGTTGCCCAATAGGAAGCGTATGAAAATGCTGCATTATTTTGTATGGCCACAAAACAAGCTTCAAGAGCGATCCCTTTTTTTCTTCCTTGTATAGCGTCCAGCAGCAACTGAGCTGTGTGATCACATGTTCATATTACCATATATTGTGGTCCACATCACCATATAACTTAGTAATGTACTTCTTTTTTTAGAAAAAAATAGAGATATTTTTCTTGACCAAAGTTATTTCTTTGGAACTGCTTCAAGGGCAGTCTTGTATTGGTTGAGCAGAATTTCCCTATGTGTATTTTGTAAAAGCTAATTAAGGTTTTTTACAAATGCCAGTCATCCTTAACTCTGAACAAGTCAACCCTCCAAAAGAAAAAAATACTTTTTTTAAAAGTAGTAAATGCCAGGATATTATTTCATTTGAATGGCTGCTCTCCACTATCTTGCTGTTTCTGTACCAAGTTTTATAACTACAATTTTTTTTAAATTGTTTTGTTTTTTTTCTCAAAGGACCAACAGTCCTTGGAGTGACTGATTTTGTAACAGAATGATACAACACATCTTTTAGATCTTGCCAGTTTTCCTGGCTTACTGGTATTGTTCAGACGTGCTGAAATGCTAAATAATCAGTTAACTGACTCAACTGCTGTCAGCTGATGTGCTCAGTCTTCACCAATGAGCTTCACTCAAGATGAGAACTGTAATACTGGGAAAAAAAAAACATTTTCAGGCTATTTCAATGATTGGCTGCAGTGAGTAAAATAGTTTTAAATGTCCGTTCTTGCTTCCTCACATGCTGCAATCTCACAGTAGGACTTAATGAATAAATGTGAAAACACACGGTACTTGTTGTATGAGTGAGTCTGGACAGGCTGCCAAAAAATTTTGGCAGAAAAAGTCTTAGTCTTTCGCATAGGTCAAAAGTCAGTTCTATTGAACATCATAGCACATTGCAAAAAGCCGCTGTCCTTTAAAATTTCTCTTGAATGCTCCTGTTGCCTTAGACGTTTTAATGTTTTGAATAAGTGAGTAATGGCATAATAATTAATTACCTCTTATGTAAGGTATTTCAGCCCGAGATTTCAAAGTCATGGTTATGTCAGAACCCAAGTACATTAAACCCCGGTGTGGATTCTTTCTTTGAGAAGTAAAGTAGCCTGAAATTGCCAAGGCTTAAACTAAGAAGGATTGAACTGTAGAGAATCAAGGCTACTTTATTTCGCTATGAGAGCACTGAGAAAAGGATGTAATGTGCTTTAGCTTTTGCTCCCTAACTGCATACCTACAGTGAACATATTTTAAGACTCCTGAATGCCTTGTGGGACAAAGAAGCAGAATAGTATCTCAAAGTAGGGAGCCTACTTCTTTTTTATCTGCAGAGAATTCTGTAACAAATTGTTGAACATAAGCAGTTTGCATTCACTTTTGGTAGATTTTCTTTTTTACACTCCCATAAAGAGGTTCTATGAGTTAAGAACCATCAATTTCAGTGCTTTAACAGCAGTAGGCTCACAGGGCTTGGACATGATAGATTAGCTTAAGCAGTTATTCATGCTTTTGTAGAATCAGAAACATTGTGATATTAATAAGATAATATTGAAATGTCTTATTAGTGAGTGAGTGAAACGATGGGATATGCAGTATACGAAATGAAAAGTTTCTGGGAAAGTCAACAGGCATTTTCTTGTTCACTCCAGTGCTGTTTTGCTTTGTTCACCTTAATAAGTTGAATGGAACTAAGATTTTATGCAATTCCCATAAAACACCCTAATTAAAATAAATAACTAAGGTATTGGGGAAAGATCCCCTAACCTTTAATGGCAAGTGCCAGCATCAAAACAATGCTTTCAATGCCATAATGAGAGTATACATGATCCATCAAAACTAGATGAGAATTCATCTCTCATCTCCATCTCTTATTTCTACTTCTGTTTTCCCTCTGAGAGCAGCAGTGAGTCAAGGACAACAAACTAAACAGTGCCACATTCTTCATTCTTCTCAGAAGACTGAGCTTACAACCAAGAACTTGCTATTGAAATATAAAAAGTTTATTATCTCCAGAATACAAGAATCTCTGAGTGACAAACATGCCTTGTGTATGGAAAGTGTATTTTTGAAGAAAACACATGTTGTTTCTGTGAATACAGGGTTATCGAAGCTTCCCCCAGATAATCCTGCAAGACACAGCTTATCTCAGCTTTCTCCATGGAAATTGTCTCCAGCTACTGCCAGTCTTGGCAGCATTTATGACACTGTGATGACTTTAAATGGCTGGCGCTGTTTATAGTGCTATGTTTCTCTCTGTCCTAATGTAGACAGATACAATTTTCATATTTGCAGGGTGGCTTTTAAACTTACACATGGAATGGTTGAATTCCTAAAACAGATTATTTAGCTTGCTTTCCAGCTAAAAGAGCAGAATAACATATTTAATCTATGAATTTTCATGAAAGCAAAGGCTAAGTATAGGCACAGATGACTAAAACATGATAGTGCCATTTAAGGTTGCTGGTCTACAGCTTGTTTTCAAGAATAAAAAGTCTATCTCTTCTGATTTTTTTCCACACTAAAATGACTTCATTTCAGATGCTAAGCATCTACAGGTCCTATTAGCCTCAACTATGGATGTTCTGTTTTGAACACCATTTTCCCCAACCTTTGAAGGTCTCCTCAAGAAATGGAAACCCCACATTTGCAGACAGTTACAGCATGCTTTTTCTCAGGTAGAAATGTGTTAAAAATGGACCCTCCAATATATACATAGTGCAGAGCTATGAGAAGTTATAGCAAGTGAATTTGGAAGTGCATGTGAAAGAAGTGCCACAAGGGGTTTCAGATACAATAGAGTGTTAAGCCTTTCATTGCCTTGTGTGTAGTCTGCAGTACAGAGGAGAAGAGGATGAAAGGATGGAAAAGGAAATTATATTCGTTTGTGTAGTCCTGAGTGAAAACCTTTTACCTGAAGACTTTGTAGGCAATGTTATGAACAATTTAAACCTACTTAAAATAATTCTCCAAGGTTTGCATGACTGAATGTCAGTTGTGTAAGAGCAGAAATCAGTATTATTTATAAGATGTGTTCACATTCCTTCTATTTTGCTAGTTAAGAAAACACAAATATATGTGTGTAGTTGTCTTACACCAGCAACCTCCTGTGAATTCTCTATGTTTGTTTTGCTTACTTGACTCCATCTCTCTTTTTCCTCTTTCTAAGTGCTAGTAAGGTCATGGTTGTTCCAGGACTCATCTTTCCTGATGTAAACACCAAGAGATAGGATAGAACACACAGGGAGATGTTTGTGGTAACATCCTTTTTTGCTGTAAATAAATACAGAATTATGCTATAAAACTTATTGCAAGCACACACTTCATGCTGTTGTAGCCCTTCTTCTGTACTTGCTTCTAATTTATATGTCTGTGAAGCAGAGCAGAAAGCAAAGCCAATGGTTTAGCTAAAGAACATTAATTAAATATGAATGTTATTTGGCCTCTGTCAATCTCTGAATTATCAACAAAACTATTTCACCACTGCCCTGGTTTCAGCTGGGATAGAGTTAATTTTCTTCCTAGTAGCTGGTAAAGTGCTGTGGTTTGGATTTAGTACTAGAAGAATGTTGTTAACACCCTGATGTTTTAGTTGTTGCTAAGCAGTGCTTACACAGTCAAGGACTTTTCAGCTTCCCCTGCTCTGCCAGGTGCACAAGAAGCTGGGAGGGGGCACAGCCAGGACAGCTGACCCCAACTGGCCAAAGGGCTGTTCCAGACCATCTAACGTCATGCTCAGTGTATAAACTGGGGGGAGTTGGCTGGGGGGCAGCAATCGCTGCTAAAGGACAGGCTGGGCATCAATCAGCGGGTAGTGAGCAATTGCACTGTGCATCGCTTGTTTTGTATATTCTGTATATTATTTTACATTTTTTTTCCTTTGCTGTTTCATTACACTGTCTTTATCTCATCCCATGGGTTTTACTTTTTTTCTGATTCTCTCCTCCATCCCACTGAGGGAGAGGGGGAGTGAGTGAGTGGCTGCGTGGTGTTCAGCTGCCTGCCAGGTTAGACCACAACAACCACACAGTGCAAAGTTGTTTCCAGACATTTTGAGAAACCCAGAGTTGGTGGTGTCATTCCTGTCTTAGAATCTGAAAACACAGGGGTAGATTATTGTTTAGGTTACACAGGACAAAAAAGACATGAGCTGATGTTAGTTTTAGATTTGTTTCTGTTTTCATTCTTCCTTTTACAAATGTAATGATGAAATTAAGTAACAAGCTACTTGCTTGGGAAGTTCTGCTCAATTACTGTAGAAGTACAGCAGAGACAGCAGCAGCATTTTCCCCACAATATTCTGATAATCTCAGCAAGGCTTTGGCACATGATCTTTGATATATTACATTGAGTAAAAATTTTGGTGTTTACAAAACAACTAAGTACCTAAGTACTCTGCTATGGCAGATACTGAGTGCTAGTACAATGTTTTGTTACTCTTCTGGAAGAGCATAAAGGTACTTTTAATCCTTATGTTCCAAGTTCTCTAAGTTTTATCTTTATGCTCTAAGTTCTTCACACTTGAGGATCGTGCACAACAGGTAGCATTATCAAGGAATAAAATAAAGCCTAAAATCACATTAGTAAATTCAGGATAGAGGGCCTTCTTACAAGTTGTTTCTTGTTCAGTCTTCTTCCAGGGAGGTCAGTGAATACAAACCTCATTGCCTTTACAGTGAAAAATCAACCCTTTTGCTTCACCTTGGCTTTCCCAAAACAGCATTGTCAAAACAGAGTAACATAAAGTAAATAAAAAGCTGTTTGGGGAATGATGTGAGAAATGTGCGCGGTTCTTTTTGTGTTCACTTTAATCAGAGTGTGTTGGAACCCTGAATGCCGCGATGATGAACATGTTACAGAACATGGATATTAGGGGGTTATAGGTTTCCAGTAAATCAGGCTTCATTCTATTCACTGAATTTGTAGCCTTCCTGCTGGGCCAGGTAAAAAAAGTATTTGTTAGTGTTAACAATAAAAATTTTGTTTTACCAAGATTAAAGATAGAGGCCTGGTTAGGCTAAATCAGGAACCAAATCTGTTTGTCAGCATTGCTTGCCACACTTTGATCAAAGGCTTTTTGTTGTTTGTGGAAAAAAAAAAAAGTCTTTTTTGTTTTTCTTATAAACTGAGTCATTGCTGTTCTGTAATTCTTCATTTCTATGGATTTCAGAAATCCTGAAATAACATGGGTAAAGCTAGTCTTGTGATTTTGGTTAGCCTCTGGTAGGAAGCAGTAAAAGCCTGCATGTAAAGAAAGGCTTCTATTATTTTGAGTCCAGTTTCAAGAGCTCTGGTGAAATATGCAGACAACTAGTTGTGCAGGGTACTTTACTGACACTTCAGTCCAACCTGGTCATTACAGGCTATTGCCCTTTAAAAAGAAGCCTGAGGAATGATTACATTCTGTAGGCATATGTCTGATCATGAAATTAGTAGGCTAAGCATCAAATAGGCAAATAAAAATGGAGGAGCTGTTGGTTCACTGAGCAGGGTTTGAGAAAAGATAAAGGCTGCTTAGGTACCTCTTCACAGAGCAATTTGAAGGAAAGTTAGTCACTGGGTCTCCTCTTGCAGGAAGGAAAATAAAAATCCATGAATGAGATCATCTGAGTGGAGGCGTGTGAGGAGTTCTGCAGGCAAAGAGAACAAAGCAATTTTTAAAACTCTCAGACACAGGGCAGTATTACTCACCCAGCAGAGCCTTTTGAAAACTTGCAGAAAAAGCTGAACATTCAGGGGAATTAGTAAGTTTGTAGACTTGTAGAAGAGGACTAATTTGAGAGTTTAAAGAGATGATTTCTAATTCTCATCTTCCTGTGGTCCAAGTAAGAACAGTTTGGGTAAACAGTAAGATGTATGAGTTTTGATTGCCAAGAAAAGAAAAACTGTAGATGATGATAACTTGTAGTAATGTCTGGTTAGAATAGCGTTGTTCCTCTCACACTGTGTTTATTCAGACCAAACTGAACCTGTAGCTATTTGTGCTAAATAGTTAACCTTAGCTGCTATCTTTTTATACAGAATGGATCTAAGACAGTTGGCATACCATACTCATCAAAGAATGGCACTTCATTTTTTTGAAAGCTAGATTGAGCAGTAAAACAATAAATAGGCATTCATCCTTTGGTTTTGTATTGTTTCCTTAGGCTGTGAGATTTGTTCATTTTGTGGGCAAGTGTACATCAGCCAAGAGGTATTCCGGAGCCGCCGGTGATCTGTGCCATTTTAAAGCAGTACATCTGCATGCCTCCATGCACTGCTTAGAGAAGGTACCGGCTCAGATCCCAAAGGTGAATGGATATATCAAGGTAACACTTTGCCTCTGCTAATAAGCAGACACATCTTGCCATTCTGGCTTGAACTCAACTGCTGTTTGCATGGATGTCTCAGCACTGTGTTCTGTTGTGTGGTTTTGACATGTCCTTCATGTTGCTTCAGGCCTGTAACCTATCTTGCTTAGTCAGAAATAAACTTGCATAAAAACCAGTCAAGTATAGGGGAGATAGATACAGTACAGCTATTGTGGTCTGGTACTTGAAGAAGAAATGGGTAAGTTTAGAAATGGTCAAACTTTTCTAACAGAACAAATGCTGATCATTGTCAAACAAGTTTTGTTGGAAAGTTAGTGTATGGAGATGACAGTTATGAACTGCTCAAGCTAGCGAGCTGTGTCAGCTGAAATGAAGGATGAGATATTTTAGTTGTGTCTTGCATTAAAACTTTGCCAAAAATAAAAATACCAGGAAGATTATAGCTGTGCTGTATGACCTGTACATCAGACATGTCTTGTGAACTTAAATTTTTTTTTACAAGACCTGCACTTAATGTTCTTTTGCATTGACTTAACCTGTCCATCTCTGGCAAAGCAGTCTACCCATTTGACATGTCTTTGTCTCTGCTGTATTGGAGGAGCAGACAATGCAAAAGATGAGAGTTTCAGCATATGCCGTTGATGCATATAACATTCAAACTTGATGAACTTTTGGGAAACTGCTGAAACTACATGCATGTTCGTACTGGATCAGGGAGCATATGCAATTTCTTGGTGTCTCATTCAAAAGAGCAGTGTCGATTTCCACCACCAAGAAACTAGGTACCTTTTGTTACTTTATTATTATTAGTTTGTTCATGTGAATTGGCTGTGGCCAATTATATGAGGTTCAACAAGGCCAAGTTGTCCAGAGGAGAGCATGATTCTGTGATTCTATGAATTCAGTCCTCGTGTCCAGAGGAGAGCAACAAAGCTGGCGAGGGGTCTGGAGCACAAGTCTTACGAGGAGTGGCTGAGGGGACTGGGGTTGTTTAGTCTGGAGAAGAGGAGGCTGAGGGGAGACCTTATCACCCTCTACAACTACCTGAAAGGAGGCTGTAGCGAGGTGGGGGTCGGTCTCTTCTCCCCGGTAATGGATGATAGGACAAGGGGAAATGGTCTGAAGTTGCGCCAGGGCAGGTTTAGGTTGGACATTAGGAAAAGTTTTTTCACCAAAAAGGTTGTCAAGCATCGGAATGCGCTGCCCAGGGAAGTGGTCAAGTCCCCATCCTTGGAGTTATTTAAAATAAGCATAGACATGGTGCTTAGGGACATGGTTTAGTGGTGGAATGGCAGTGTTAGGTTAACGGCTGGACTTGATGATCTTAAAGGTCTTTTCTAACCTAAATGATTCTCTGATTCTAAGTGCCAGGTTGAGTGCCAGGGAAGCTGTCGAGTCACCATCCCTGGAGGTATTTAAAAGATGGGTAGATGAGGTGCTTAGAAACCTGGTTTAGCAGTGGACAGGTATGGTTGGGCTCGATGATCTTAAAGGTCTTTTCCAACCAAATGATTATATGAATTGAATGCTTCAGAGTAAATCGGTAGCTATTATTTTATAAAATCTCTTGAACATGTGTAATAGTACCAAGACAAATAAAGTAAAATGGTAGTGATTTATGTGAATGTATTTGGACAAAAGAAGTAGTAACATGGACTATTATCCTTTTTTAAAAGTATTTTAAAAGCTTCAACTAACTGCCACTTCATCATATCCCATTATTTTTCAGTTTTACAGAGCTTGTATTCTATAGTTCTAATCAAGACAGTGTTCACAGATGCTGAAAATGTTGAGAGCACTTTTATTTCAGACCAAATAGGAGGAAAAATATGAAATAATTCTCAAAAGGCTTGTGAATATTCAAGTCGATTTTGTAAAATCACTGTTTTTGCATGTGTGGATGAACACTTGGAATTTTGGGTGCCTAGATGGACTAAAGTATAGTTCTGAACCTTTCTAAAGTTCATTTACACAGAACCAGTATTTGACCCATACTGTAAACCATGTTTCATTCTTACAAAATTATGGAAAACTATTCCTTTTCTTTCTAGCCTTAAAAAGATAGCTCCAATCACAGAAAACTATTATGACTGAGAAAATCTAATGTTTCAGGTGGGAGTTATATGAGGAAGAAGAAGTGGTTTGCAGAGGCACATTGCATAAAGAATAAATACATGCCTAAGCAAACAAATAAAACTAACTTTAATATTTATATAGAGCATTCACATAATAATGGAAACAAAGCGGTATTTTTAAAGATGTAAGTTTGCCATTTTATTCATGCAGCATAACACTTCCATATCATCAGTTCCTCATATCTGTGAATAAGTCACTTTTACTTTACAAGTAAAACACTCATGCACCATTCACTGGGGAATCAGTCCTTATTCACAAAAAAACTTTTTATAAAGCTACAAAAATGGTGCATAGTATTTCTTTACTGTCCAGTCTGATTTCAGCAAGGCCTATTGCTAATTATTGGCATTTTAATCACATTAGAGTTCCTGGAGGAATCCTCATCTTTTGTCAATGGCAAATGGTGCCCATGAATAGAAAAATAACATCGTTGATCTGGCAGTGTCTATTACATTATCCTAATTTTTAAAACTTTCTGCCAGACACCTTCCTCATTTAAGCAGAGATGGTGGAAAGATCATGTTCTGCCATTGTTTCCTTCATCCCCTCTGCAACTTTCCTACCTTCTGTTTTTTTTGTCTTAGCCCATACAGTATTTATTTGCCTAAGTCTTATTTCCTTCAGGGTGCCTTACATGTCTCAAAATGTTTTGGAGATCAGGACCCTGTTGCCTTCATGCTAGCACTGTCATTTTTGATGGAGGTGCTGTGCAGCTTCAGAGAAGATGACTCCAGTGAATGGAAGCAGGTCCTTACATCACTGCAGCACAAATAGTAATCATAGCTCAAAAAATGAAATTAGAATCTGTCTGAGACTGAAATTGCAGTTGTGCCTCACTCTTATTTACAAGCAATACTTCCATTTCTTGTACTTTATGAAATAAGATTTTAGTAATCCACGTGTTCTATATGGAACTATATAACCCACAGTTTTGACCTGCTCTATATTTTGTATGTCATAAGCAGCTTTACTGCTTTCCTATAAATCAGGGAAACTGCAAATAAGGTGGAAGAAAAATGGCTAGCTTGTCTAATTACAGAACACTGGGAAGATCAGAATAGAGCAGCTCTTTAAATGGTAGACATAACATTTAAACTCTGGTTGTAACAAGGTAGCATGGCACACACTTACCCTTTCCTCATGACAACCATTGTAGGAAGGATGAGAAATTACAGAAGCATTATCCATTCTCATTAAAATGTGCAAACTTCTATATACTGTCTGTGAGTGCCGTATTCATGTATATTTAACAAATCATTACATCAGCCATTTATAACATTTGAATGCCAAGTTCAGCAGAGAGGTAACTTATTTTAACATGACAAGAAGATGATCATCAAAGAACAAGTTTAAGGAAAAATATTTTCTTATTTCCCCCATATAAAAATCTGTTTTCCCAAAGAGCAATGTAAGAATGATCTGTAGTATTGTAAGATTTGCTGTTGCAGAACTGTATGGGGAACCATAATTCTGTACTATATAATGCTCAGAATGTGATAAAACAAAGAAAAGCACTTTGAAATTGAACTATTACTCTGGATCAGATTATCCCATGCTCGGGAGTTGCTTGTGGACAGAAGTGGCAACCTGAAAATGTGAGAGTATTCTTGGCAAAACCTCTAGGGTAATTCCCAGGTTAGAGCTTCTCACGGTTCCTGGCATGGGTCCTTCTGGTGCAGCAGAGTTTGTTTTTTCACCGCAGAAAATCAAGTGATCACTTGAATTCCACAGGGGGCCTCACAAAGATTCCCTTTTTTTTTGTAGTCTCACTGGCTCGGAGTGCTTTTTCTTCCAACCATAAATCTCTGGCTGCTCTGTATTTGTAAAAAAAAAAAGAGGTTTGGCTGCTCCCTCTGGCTGGCTGCCCCTTCTTCTGTGTATGCAACTGTCTAAAAGTACGGGCTCAGGTGTGAATGGTGTTTAAGTGGAGGGGTGTTTAAGAGGTCCTACAATGTGCATGTTAAAAAAATATTCCTGGAAGCCTACAGTCTAAGCACATGACAAAGATGAATAAAAATGGGAGAAATAAACAGTAGCAGAGGTAACACATAGGGTGAATCTGTAGTGCCATTTTCCTATCTTACAGGTTATTGGTAATCTGAGGATCTTATTTCTGATAAAGTCTAATTTATTAGCCCATAACTGCAACAGAACAAACAGCTTAGACTCTTTCCCTTTGTGGTTACATTTCTTCTTCCCATCTGTTCAATTGGCTATTGCTTTTTCTATAATGGATCCTCTGCAGTATTATAGTTCATAGTTATGTGAAGCAAATGGAAGACATTATGAAAATGGCAAAGCAATGAACATCTCTCTTGGCTAAAACAGAGTTTTAGCATTTCCTCCATGACATGAAGAAAACTTGCTTTATTTTCATCTTCTTTGACGCATTAAAGTTATGGTAGTGTAGTAGAAATTCAAATTTCTCCTCTTTCTTTTTAAGCACTTGAAAATAAAGAATAGAAAGATACTTCTTTTCATACAGGCTAAACAAAGTTAATTTTTTTTTTTTTTCATATTTGCCATATGCTAGAATGAAGCATCTGACTTGTGAGGGTTTGGTAAGCTTGTTAGGTTGTGTGAGACTTTGGGAGATCCTAATGTGGTCATCCAAGAAGTATGGCAGTGATTTGTTACATAAATTATACCAGATCCTGTGTGAATTCTCCAAGGCAAAAAGATGTAGAAGAAAGAGCAGAAAGTGGTGCAAAGAAACTTTCTGTGAGGTATAAATCTTGAGATTTACAGCTGGGGTAATGTCACCTGCACTGGAGTACCTGACCTTTCCATAGTGGTCCCCTCCTCTTCCTCTTTTAGATAAGTATGTTCAGGGGATTCACTAAGTTCATGGTAATGCAAGCTCCCTCCTGTGAGGTAAATTATGCTGCAGTCTACAAAAATGTACCTGTTTGCATTGTATGCCTTGCAATTTCCCAGCACAAATACTGAGCACTAGTTGTGATGTATTATAACTACTTAGCAGTTTTTCACCATATGCTACAGCTAGCTGTCCAGGCAAAAGTGAAGAAAAGTATTTTATACAAATATATTTCAATACTATATGATGACATACCCATTCATTAGAAACCTCATTTTTTTTTCTAGGAAGCTTATATGGAAAAACAAATACATGTACATAGTGAAGTGAAGTAGGAGTATCAAGTTGTAATTCACTAGTATGTTGAAAATATTAAATGGCAGAACAACGGCAGTCGGTTGAGGCACAGCAGTATACTCCAGCTAATGAGCTACACACTTTAATTTGCTGTGTGGTAATATATTATTAATTGGTAATTTATAACAAATGCATACTATCAGATTTATATCAGCTAGTCATATAAATGTAATTATGTTTTCAAAGTATGCATTGTTATGAGCTTAAGTTTTGTGGCTGTCTCTGTGTACTTGTCTATATTGGATAAAGCTTTTTGATGTACAGTACCTGGTTTGAGCAGTACTCCCCTCATGGTAAATTAGCTATTATTTATTTATGGTTTAATCATTAAGCATAGAGAATGTGCACTAGGTAAAAGTCTTCTCACAGATTCATTTAAGAATCTATACGGTGAGTTTCCAGAAATTATGTTAACTAAGAACACTTTCTCTCTTCCTTCTACTCTTATTGTAATGATTAAGGGGTTTTTTTGAGAGCATTGAAGAAACGTCTCAAGGGAAGAGCTCAATGGGGAAAGGATTGAAGGACTGGCCTACTGTGTCTTGCTCCACGACTTAGGTACTCTATGTTTAGCAGGCAAAATGGGAAAAAAAAAATTAAAAAAAGATTGGGAGAGATGAAGCCTCTTCAGATTTTCTTGAGCTAATGGCAAATCTAAGAAATTTAAATTTAATGTTAGAAGTTTAAATTTCACGTGGCAGAAGACAGAAGGAATTAAAGAACAACGTGATGTCATCTGATGGAAAGGAAGATAATTTAGCAAATTAGTTTTGAATTAATTGCAACAGAGCAATATTGATTGACAAGCCTAAAAATTCACATATATAAGGCCTCTCTCTAGATGCCCACTGCATGTTGTATGTTTAAAATAATAACAGGTTTCAAAGATTTATCATTTGCTTTCTGATATTTGGACAACCAGATTTCAAGCTTTCAAACACATTTTGTTTTTTACTGAATAACTCCTGGTCAGCCTTAAGTCCTCATGTTTTCCCCATTAAGCTTCTGGGTGCTAGTATTACTAGGCATGCTCTTTAATCAGTAGTTCCTCAATGACCAAAAATGCCTCTGTTTCATGAGAGGGTCATCCAGATTTACGGTCCCTTGCTGTTAACCTTGTTTCAACACTTGGAATTTCCAGACAAGGTGGAACTAAAAAGACAACAGAGAAGTTCAACTAGCTTTACAGCCAGTGAGGAGTTTGTAAGGTTTTAAGTATAATAGCGTAAAATAGCATAGAATAGCATAGAATAGAATAGCGTAGAATAGTTCCTGTTGGAAGGGACCTACAGCAATCATCCAACTGCCTGACCACTTCAGGGCTGACCAAAAGTTAGAGCACATTGTTAAGGGCATTGTCCAAATGCCTCTTAAACACTGACAGGCTTGGGGCATTGATCACCTCTCTAGGAAGCCTGTTCCAGTACATATGTATCACTGGCTTGTAATATCAAGCCTAAGTCCAAAACAGTATATAGATTGATTTTGCAAATTATCCCATCTTCAAATTTGCTTCTAAGGACAATAAGACAATAGCATTTTTACTGTTTAATTCATGTCTCCTGGTTACAAAACTAGGAGACCATACATACAAGGAATTCTGCTTAGACAAGCATAAGTTTTTCTATGAACTTTACTTTCATAGTGGCTCATAAAGAAAACTTACAACACAGGTGCAAGATATAAGGAAGCACATTCAACTAACATCTTTCAGTAAGTCTGCAGTAATGTAAAAGTACTGAAGAATCTTCACTTTCAGCTTTGCAGATGGAATTGGGGAAGACAAAAACATTAGGATTTTCTTCTGAAAACAAGTTTGTTCTGTCTTTGGTAGAAAGTTCATTTACATCTTTGTGTGTGTGCGTGCATGCATTCACAACAGGCATTATTAGTCACCACTCTGTAGTTACATTTACTGCAGATCATGCTAATCAGGCCTATAATTGCCTGTTTGAAATAACTGTGTCTCAATTTGATATAACCATCTTTAAATTAAATTTTGTCTGTATTCTCTTTATATAAAGAAAAAGGACACAACAGTTGTCTTCATTTAATGCTCTATCCTCTCCATTTCCTCAAACCTAAAAAAGAAACAAGAATGGCAAAACCATTCCTACAAATTCCAGATTTAGTGCATGTTTAGTGTCCCAGATAAAGATTATTTCTTAACTTCTAAAATTGAACATTACAAGCTTTGCTGCTTCTATTTAGATTTACAGTTTTGAACACACTGATTTGAATACACTGCCAAGGGCAGTGCTGAGATCTGTCTGACCTTTAAATTTGCAATGGGAAAATTAAATCAGATTTTGGAAAATCATTCCCAGTGATGTTCTTTTTCTGTTTCCTTGCCAGTTTTCTTGAATTTACCAGCTGTGGTTTGAACATATCTTTAAGGAATCATGGACCAAGACAAGAGGAAGGAGGGTGGTCTTTAGGAAGTTGTAGACAGCAAACAGATGGAACATGAGAACCTTGGGGGGGCATTAGAGAGACTTTGCCCATCAAGAAGTTTGGCAGTTACCTCAAGGTCAAAGAGAGATGTGTAGCAGTGTCCCAAGCTAAAATAATCTGCTCTGACGCACTAACACAGCGATATTTTCCCACTGATGCCATTTTTGCATCTTTGTATACTCAGACTATTGTACTGTGGGAGCTTGTAATGAGTTTGGAGCAGAGATATTTGACATTTCCACCCAGATCCTTGATCCACATGAGAGCATGAGAGAACTCTGTATTTATCATCCAAACAAGAGAACCAAGAACATTAAAGGGGAAATAAACTTAAGAAAAGATTATCTAGGAGTTACAAATCATGTTTGCTCAGTGTGCAGCTATCTAACATCCTTAATTTTTTTCTTTTTTTTTTTTTTTTTTTTGTGTGTGTGTGGTATTTCCCATTTATATGGAAATTATATCATAAATCCACAGAAAGGTTTAGAGAAGTTGCTCGCTGCTTTGAACACAGCCACAGAATTTACAAGAAAGCATACAGGAGCAGATTTTTTTAAGGAGCTCATTGCTGATTGACAGGAGCATGTAAGAGGAGGATCATGCTGCATTTACTCCGTGCTCCTCCCCTGCATGTGTATTCTTGGCCAGTGATAGAGACGGAAGACCGGGTTGGATGGATCTTTCATCTGAGACAGTGTGGCTCTTCTGATGTTGTGGAACAATATATTCCATAGGTTTTCACAAAACCTGGTGGGATTTTTTTCTCAATTATAAACTGTGATTTTTAAAGATAGTGAAGAGTCATTTATGAAAAGAAGTACTATAAAAATACAAAGATACTCTGTGAAATTATATGATCCTTATTCAAGTCCAGAATGTGTCCTTTTGGTCTACATAGAGGGGGGGCTACTCTACTGTGATGGACCCATTTATGGTTAAAAAAAAAAAAAATATATATATATATATATATATTTGAGAGAGATTTCACGTGGCATAGTAGCAACACCTCTTTCCATTGGGCTCAGTGAAGATTTTGTTGGTATCCACTGATGTGATGAAGAGGAAAACAAAAGGGCACAGCTCTGTATGCAAACCATGGAATGTACTTCCGTGACCTATGGCAAAAAGCTGCATATTTTCCACAGCTTCTATGTTTGATGAAGATTTCTTTAAAGGGTGTTTTAAAAACTGGATGATCAGGGCTTCATTAGGCCTGGTATACAAAGTGTATCACTGAAAATACTGCAAGACCACACATCTGCTGTACAGGCTCAAGTCCCTAAGGATATCAAGTTCTGTTTTTGGTAGTTCTTCGACCATTGCAGAAGTAGGAGGGCAACCTGTTGAACTGAAAAACTTCTTCCTCCTTTCTATGTGGCAAAGGTGACATAAAATATTGTGACTCTGAGCTTCTCACCTGCCTTTGGTTGAGCAAAATCCCCCTGACTCAGTTTTGCCTAAGTAAAGGCTAGATAGTGGGCCACATCTTCTTTGGTTATTATATAGCCTCATTCCCTCATTTAAAAACATGCAACTTTGAACCCAAAATGGGCATTCAGAATAAAGAGCTCAGAAGAACAGAATAATTACAGGAGAAAAGCAAGTGTGGCTGGAAAAAACTAAGCCTTTCCCACTGAAAGGAAAGGCATGCTATCAGCATACTCTTTATTAAGACTCCTGCATTTTCTGCTGAGGGAAGATAACACATACGGGAAGAGAGAGTAGAAGTTTAAATTAGAATTGATATCAGATGCAACGATTAAATATTGACAATTTTTCAGGCTTTGGAATGGTTCCCATTTGCAGCTGCAAGGCACTACAGCAGCTTTAGTATTTACGAGCACTTGGTGACTACTCTGACAGGTTTATTATTTGTTGGTTTTCTCCAGCATTGCACAGTAAAAATTGTTTTCAAAGACTGTTCAAAAGTGTAGCTGGCTGCCACTGTATCAAACCCAATCAATCCACCAATGTATTTCACATTCTTGATTGATAACTGGCTCAGCAGTTTGGCATTTCAGGGAAGGAGTAGAAGGGGAACAGGTCTCGACGGTCATTAATCCCTTTTCCCTGAGCCTCCCTCAGGCAACTGCTTGTGCCATTATACACATTTCTTACTGCTGATTTCCACAATCCCATGGCTGCTCAAACCACCACAAATTCACCACTGTCCCTTTCACTTACCATAGACCTTTCATCACACTGGCCTCAGCAGCCTCAGCAGTGGTCAGGGGAACATCTCTCTCTCTCTCTCTTTCTCGCTCTCTTTTAAAGTTGGGCCATTAATTTGGTTCCCTACCTCAGTCTCCTTTCCTCCCTCTAAACTTACGTTGTTGCTTACTGAACAGCAATATGAGGGTACGAATGTCCTTCCTTTACAAGCTGATTATGTGGGTTGGGGTGAGAAATGTCTTATGGTAAGTAAGATAGAGATTCTGTCTGCCTGCTCTTCCACTGCTGTTTGAACTGGTTATTCATGATGCCTTGCCCATTGTGGCCTGTGTTACCGTGAAGCTGAATAAATTATGTTAGCTGCTGGGGAGCTAGGCTATTTATTTATTTATTCAGTTATTTATTTAAATGCTGCAAAATTGTGAGCAAGCTCACAGTGTGCTGACCGAAATGTCAGAAGTAATTTAGCCAAACTGTTTCCAATGAAAAAAAAAAGTCATCTGTCATTCTGAGGAACAGATATCTATAATTAATGGGGAGCCGGAACTTTTAGGGAGAAAGGAAAGAGACAGGCAGAGGGAGGCAAACCCCACATTTTTCACATTTTTCCTGTGTTGGCTTCATTGCACCAAGGGTACTGAATACTCCAGATGATAGGATTAAAAAATACAGATTTGTGCTCCCTGCTGAGGATTCAGGATAAAGTCTATCTGTCATTTGCAGCAATCTGGTGTTATATGTAGTGGTGCTGCCGGGAGCACTGCCTTGTGTGTATTTACTATTATATTAAAGCACAAATGTCTCCTCCACCTGTCTTCTAAAGAGTAATCTGTCCTGGACAAATCTGTTCCATATAATCTTTATTTAACTCTTAGCTTTGGAGGCAGAATCCATGTTAGGAAGGAGTGAAATATCCAAATGAAGGGAATTAATAGTGTGAGGAAAGGGAATTCAAGCTGTGCAGGCAGCATAAAGAATTTAAAGGAAAGGAAACAGAGACAAAGAGACAAAGAACCTCACTGGGAAATTATGAAAGAGAGTAAAATATTAGGAAAGCATTGAACATGCATGGGAATCCTCCAGTGTCTCTATAAATTGCAAATCAAAACCTGCCCCTGAAAACCTGCCCCCTGAAAGCCCTTACCCATGTCAAAGGCTCCACTGAGCCCACTAGAATGACCGTCCCTTAATCAAATTTGTGTTAACAGTTTACAGGTCTGGGGCCAAGTACCTCAGGAGATTATTATTTCAGCTGACAAACATACTGTGTTTTATGAGGAGAAATTAATAAAGAGCAACTAGACCAACTGTTAATGCATATGGACAAGAAAAGGTTTCAGGTGGAGGCTGGGATTTGCATCAGCTTGGGCAAGAAATGAAAAGATAATCAGTATTATATGGGAGTATTGCTCGTAGCGAAATAACCGTGATTTTGTGGTAAAAGAGAGCTTGATTCCCCATGTTAGCAAAACACCAGACTACCTGGGGAAATGGGCAGGATGTACGTGAACTTACTCTGGAACTGGAATGCCTCCCCCAAAATAGGTTTGTGTTGAGTCAGTGCTGGTGTGAGAAGGGTCTGTGATTTCTTGAGCAGTTTCTGGAAGCAATATAGCTTCAGAGATTTGGGACAGCTTGAAAGAAGCATGGTGAGTTTAGCAATTTGCAAAAAAAACCCCAATTTGTAAGCAGTGGAAAGTCTGAAGCTTGGCTTCCTATGGGTTTATATCCCAAGGTGAGTGTTGTGTGTATCCTTTTGTATGTAAAAGGGATGAACTAATTTTGTAGCCTCTCCGCCAGCAGAGGCACTTCAGAATTTCTTTCTCTTCTATGCTGTTGCATTTTATCGACTTCACAGGGATTTTAATGTATTTGAGATCCTCATCTCAACTTAATTTGAATTGTGAAAAGAGTACAGAAATTTTTGGGAAACAAAGGGTGAGGAAGCTTACAAATCTGGACTGAATCAATGCTTAAATAATAATAATATGCAAACAGGATCTTCTGGGGAAGGTTTCTGTCCTATTGACTGATTTCCCTCTGGTCTTTATCTGGTATCTCCCTCAGCCAGTAGGGCAGGATGAGACCTTATTCCTTTTTTCCCCTTAGGAAAAAGTAACACAAAAAAGGAACTTCATTTTTCATATCACCCTCCTGAACAGCCTTTCAGAATTCTAGCCAAGCTGCTCTAATACTCAGATTCCCTTGTTAGAGATCCCTCATCCTCCAGAATATCCCTCCGATCTGAATTCTGTCTTGCTATTAAATAGGCCATGGGGGGATGATATTGAAGACCTTGGCTGCTTTAGAAAAAAAAAATAGTGCACCGTGACACTTCGAATACATTGCAAGATTCTAAAAATGCGGGATTTAAATTAATCTGTGTCCTGCAATAATAAGTTCTATGAAAATACAGTCTTCTCAGCACATGTATGCATTATTTCCCAAAATCTCGTAGTTTAAGAATGGGGCTATTGCTTGGGCTCCACAGTAGAAAAAGATAATGAGGGAATTAAACATTTGCCTTGGCTGGGAGTACCCAGTGGAAGGTCCCATAGTGCATTTATTGCTAAAGCCTTTAGCAACGTGTTCTGAATATCAGGATGTGTCAGAATATTCACAGCTTATAAGTGCTAGTAATACTGACAGGTTCATCAAACTCATCTTCTTAGAGCTAGGACAATTTATTACATCTTTTTAACCCAAAGGAGTATATATAATTGATGGATTTGGGTTACGTTACAGATACAAAATAACCTTGAGAGAATTGGTGTTCACTGCCAGAGTTGAATTTGATAGAGCTGCAGTGCCATTCACCCGGGGCTTCAACAAAACTGATAGCTTTAGGTTCTATATGACCAATTTAAATTGTTTGACTAAAATTACATTTTCTGTCTTAAATATAGGACATGCTGCTTAGGTTTGAGGGAGAGGGGGTGGAGAATGTATAACTTAAATAAAACCTCTTAAGCCATCAGAGATTCTTCCCTCAGGGCTTTTCCCCTTTTCCTTTTTTTGAACGTTAAGTGATGGTGTTTCTAACATGCAAGTAGGATGATCAGAAACTAAACTCAACATTTCCACAGTAGAGAGCTCTTTATTCTCCAAGATATCTGGAGTCCATGCTGTCAAGCATTTGTGTAAGCTTTTAAAAGAGCATGTAAAAAAAGGTAAATGACCACACATGTGCAGCAGTTTTTATTTTAGGTTTAAATAATGCTTCCCAAAGGACAGATGAGAAACTGAGAAATTGAGTGACTTGACCAAGCTCACACAGTAAATCAGTGGCAAAGCTGTGGCTAGGCTGTGGATTCCTGGGTTTCTGGCATATGGAGTTGGTGCTGTTTACCAAACCCATCTCCTTCTTTGCAGGTCTGAGTGGTTTTTCAGTCCTGACTATGCATTATTACACTTGGGGATGTGGTAGAAACAAAATCCAGGGGGAAAATAAAGAAGAAAAATGGAAATTTGAAAGCAAAATGTAAACTCATGGAAAGATAAATTTGTATTTTCTGTTTTACTGTTTAAGTGAAATAAATAAATTATGGTGCTGTCCCTGACAAATGCAGCTTTCAAAACAAAAGGAGGAGGGGACTATTTTAAATAAGGACATCATATTAAGTTGAGTAAGGGAGTGAAGGTGGAGAGTGGGACAAGAGTGAGATTCAGGAGCTAATGAGGAGGTGGGAGGGCGATATTGAGAGTCCTCTGGTTCTGAGGGCAAGTTTAAGCAGCCAAAGAATTGCAGCAGAAAAGGGATTGCAAAGTAAATGAAAATCGAGGCAGGCATAATCCTGTACAAAGGGATTTCCCTGCTCAGTGATGTTAAAGATTGTCAGGAGAAAGGTGCTCTTAAATGACTCTCTGTTTCACTAAATCATCCTCAAGCAAGCATTTCCAAATCTACTCAGGAAAAAAACCACAAACAGGACTTCTAGACCATGGTACAGAATCTATCAACAGTGAGTAGTATTTTCCTTAGCCGGGAACTCGGGTTCTATGTATCTTGGAGGCTTTTCTTTCAGCATTTTATCCTATTCCCCAACCTTCTAATCTAAGATATATTGAACATATTTTGTAAATGACTTGAACTGAATGATCTGAGTTCCTCCAGCCATTCCATAAAATACAGATAAAATTTTGAGAAGCAGAGCCTTCATAACACTGTAAAAGAGGTCCAGATGGCCAGTGCAGCACTCTGAAAAAGTGTATCTTGCTCCATTGTAGGAAATGTCTGAAGACTTCTCAGACATTCTTATTTTCTTTTTTGGATGTTATTTCCCAATCAATTTTGTAGTTGACTTTGTTATGTTGAGATTTTTAAAATACTGATGATGATAATAATAATATCCTTTCCACTGTGACATAAATTCAAACTTATCTACACAAACACTGGAAAATATTGTGGGCAAAATCCCAACATTACCTTTGAAATGGACTTGAGTGTGTTTTTTGGTGATAGCATTAACATTTATTGACATAATAATTACAGTAGCTAAAGAATAGCTAGCAGGCAAAGCAACTAATGTAAATCATAAAGGCCTTCTTAAATGTCTCATTGGAATAAAGTGATGGTTCCCCTTCTAGGAAGCTGCATATACAGTGAAGAGGCAGATTTTCTGAACCAAGAAGTTTCTGTTCTTTTCATATGCACTGCATCCTTTATTTCAAAATGAGGAAACACATTTGAAGGTTAGTAAAATTAAAAGGTACAACTGCTCTCTGTGTAAGCTCCCCACTTCAAAGAAAACTTAAGGAGACTGTAGTCTTGAAATCTTCACTTTTTCAGGGCTTTGTGAACATAAACTAGAAAGGCAGTTTGGGGAGTTCACCAGGAAAGGGAGTTCACTGGGAAATTTTGTCTCAAATGCAATTATTTCCAAGACTCTGAGATGAGAGGGGGAAAGAGGCTTCAAGGGACTGCAGCATGCAGAATTTGATCATGCCCCAAGTGCCTTAGCTCTCATCCCGGCTGGGTGGCAGAATGGGCTTCTCTGAAACATAGCCCATCCTCTCTTTGATGAAAGCAGGGCAAATATGAGACTGAAGGTATGGGAGGGGATCACTTCTGTTGAGAGATGTTACCTATTGGGATATACTCTGGACATGTCTGAAATGGAGAGGTAACTAGTGTAATATATCAATGATTTATTTTATGAATTCCATATGCATGTCACCCTGCTGGTATGTGCATATGCAAACCTTTTTATTTGGGAACATATACAGTTTGGTGTTCTGCTCTATGTAATTGTGCCTAAACTGATAGCTAGCCGAAACCCTTGTATTCAAATAAATTACATCTTCTTGACCTGATCCTTATTAATGCTACTGTAGCTTTTCCCCGAGACTGGAGACACTTACATGTCTGTGTTTCTAGGTACAGGTACATGTCTGTACATTCTAGGTACAGGTCTATTAAACATGAGATGTGTTATCATAAAGCTATAGTTTGTGACGGAGCATGGCACTCATCTACACAACTGTAGCTGTCCATATATTTATGAGTGTATATATAGGCATGTTAATATTCGAGTTAAATGATAATTTCTTTTCAAAACTCCCTGATTTACTGTAATTGTTATATTATTCTTTCTTTGGGGATTGTATTTCTAGTATCTAGTAATCTTCCACACTCCCCATGTCTGTCATATTTCTTGCTCTGCTGCCTTTCTTCTCTCTTATGCATAAAGTAAATCTTTCATATCTCAGGCAGTTGTGACGATTATGGGTAGTCTGCTGCACTGGGTGGCCAGAAACAACAGCTGAGGGTGCTTTTCCAGCATTTACTTTTCCAGCTAGAAGCAGGCCATAAGGGTGCTTTGCATCCTGCAGTGCTTCCCTGCAACAACCACCTGCGCTGCTGCCTCTGCCACCACTTGCTGCTCTCAGTGAAAATTTGTGTGGCTACCCAGGCAAGGGACTGCTGTTTACACATCCTTGCTTTGATATAATTACAAAGCACTTTCCTTCTTCTATGTTCTTCACTCCCTAGGAGGCAATCTTGTCTATTGTGTGACTTCCCTTCCAAAAGTCACACAGGTAATGCAAAGAGAAACATTTTTCGTTCATAACAGAATTTTGTGAAACTGTGATTCAGCACAGATTGTGTGAAATGGAGGCTGTCTGACTGATACACAAATTGGGAAAGTTGCAGATTTTCTTTCTGTTTTTATCACCTTTTTCTCACCGTTACCTTTCACAGCTGTGGTGGGTTTATACTAGTTTGTTTAGGGATTTTTTAATATGTGCTTATTCTGTCATAGGAAATAGCCTTCAGATTTTTATGAATAAACCTATGTTTGAATTTAAGCTCATTGAAATTGCCATAGTTTGTAGTGTTATATTTTGTTACCATTTATCTTCCTTTATTATAAAAAAAATCTAGGAGTTTTCAGAAGTGAAAGGACACAGATTCTGCATATTGTAATGTTCTGATGACGCTGTACATACAAATAAACAATGGAGTGCACCATACTTTTAGCTTTTAACTGTGCCAGACCAGTTTTTTAAGTGATGGAATGATAATCTTGATGTCCTGGCCAAATTAGATCTGAGAGGGCTAAGTTTTGCCTGTCAGTGCTCTCCTGTGGTGTCAATTCAATATGCTATTTTCTGACAGTTCAGAGCAAGTCCAATGGCTTTTGACCTTTTCATGTCAATTGGATTTTTTTTTATTGACTTGTATGATTCCTGAATCATGCTGCTTTTAAGAGTATTGTTGCCCAATATTCTTAAATGATACTGCTGTGAAGTAATAATCCTTTCTTCCTTAGCTCCCTCTCATTTCTGTCTGTAGGTGTACAAATATACAGAGAGGGATAGTATGATTTCAGTCTACTTTATGACAAGGTAATACGTTTACTAAAGATAAGGTGTTCCATACAGATGAGAAGAACCACAATGTAGATTGGCCAATTCTATTTGCATTTGTTGACAGTACCTGATATATAAAGATCCTGTGCTGCTTCATGGCTTGCAGGGTAGGGAAAATAGGACCTCATCTTGTATAACACAAATACACACACTTTCACACTCTCTGCACAGTAATAAGTCTTTATCATGCCTTGCTGTTGTAGAAGGCATTTAGCTATCCAGAAAATATCTTCTTTAACCTAGGGTAAAATCCCTAGAGTACTATAACTGAAGAAAAAGTTCTTACTGACTTAAGTGAGCCTTGGATTGAGCCTATAAATGCAAATCTTAGTCATAGTCCTAAATACTAGGAATACACTACAAATGGATGCTGTATCCAGCGCTGCAAAAAAAAGCACTGAAGTTTTCTTTCATACATTTTGAAGGTTGGTTTTATTGATATTTCTTTGTCCTCTGTTATTTCCAGTTGTAGATGAACTTTGAGAACAATGTAAATTGTTTGGTTATCATCTTGTGACTTACCATCCATTTCGTGGGTAGCATTTGTATTTCCTGGCCTCAAAATGCAATTATTTCTGGTTCCGTCTATTACAACTATAGCCATGTGATCCTAGGAGAGGTCAAACCCACATTTCAGCATTTTTCCTCCTTCAGTTCTTTTATTCAAGTTTATGGTACTGATATGTTCATTGTTTTCAAATAATGTACAGTCCTGTCAACAGAACAATGCACAGTGAATATGTTGTCTAATGTATCATTGAGCTTTTAGTTCTCCGGCTACAGAATTAAATGCTAGGCTTTTTAAAAGTAACCTATGTTCCAAAGTCAGTATTTTAGTGAAGTCTTTAGGTAGTTACTAGTGCTCTGAAATGTTGAGTGTTACACTACAGAGGAACTTTGTTTAGCTATTCGGAAGATAACAGTACTGCCCTGATAACTTGCGCGATAATACTGCCCATTAGCAAGTCCGTACAACTGAGTGCAGAATCTGAGACAATATGTCGATATTTATGTTTATGTACTTCTGTGACTTTAACAAGAATTTTGGCAAGTAAAGAACAGAAATAACATTTGCATGATTTATGCATGTAAGGTTAAAATTGCTATTGGGACATGTCATATGTGATGTTGCATGGACTGCAACAATTATAACGTGACCAGATGAGCAAAGACAGTGAACAAAGTAGAATGTAAGCTACTGAAGTATTAATGTTTAGACATATGTAATATAGCCAGTGCTGTATCCTGGTCTGATTAGTGAAAAAAATATGGGGGCCTAAGTTGCCAGTTGCTGTTTGCATTGCAGCTTTAATTGTCACAGGCCAGTTTGAGTTGGAACTGGACTATCAATTTCTTCCTGTCTTTTCTGAATCCTTCTCTGTTTCCTAATAAATGGAGCATATTGAAGGGTTTTCTGTTCATTCTGCAGATTTTAAAGGTCAAAATATTCTTAAGTGTGGTAAAAAAAAAGACACAGTATTTTTCAGTGTTAAAAAGTTATTTCTAGTCTCTGGAGATACTACATACTTTATTTGTAAACCACCAATATGTATCTATAGCAAAAAGCTGCACTGTGGTCTATGATATGACTTTAATTTTTACGTATGCACTGTGTTTTTATGCTAGCTGTATATTTGTCTCTCAGTTCCCTCTCCTTCATAAATAATGTCAAAGCTCCATATCAGAAGATACCAGAATATAGTGAAAAGGAGGATATAAAACATGTTCGTTATGTTAGACTCAGGTGGATAGCTTTTCTATATGCTCTGCAGTTGTCCCAGTTCATCTATAGCATATGTTGTGACGAACAGCTTAAATGTTTGTGCTGGCTTCTCGTTTGAGAAAGCTATCGACTGCGTGGACTTCAAAAGGGACAAAAGAAGCTCAGGTAACAATATGTGCAAACATTTTTTAATGTGCTTTAATCATTTAAGTAGTCTAAAAAATAATGCTCCATCATGAAGCTCAAAATATCTGCTAAACTGTCTGGAGAAAACAGGCTGAGCAAGGAATATGCCGTTGAGTGCTGGCTGAAGACGTGTGTATGCAGAAGCGATAAAGCCAGTATAACAATGATCTCTCTAAACAATGGGTTTACACTGTCTTTTCCTGAGTTACTGGAAGACACCATTGGTGAGCAGTGTGCTTTCAGCTGATGTACTTTAAATCCAATAACACCACACACACACACGCACTTATAACCTTTTGAGAGAGAATTTGGGCAATAAGCAGTAAATGAGAGCTGACCTCTGGTGACTTAATGCAGAGAGAGTGAAAAAGATAATCTATACTGACTCTGCAGAAGGAGGAAGAACATTCAGCACCTTTCAGGAGATGCATCCACAGAAGCAGCTGTAAAGTCAGGAGTGCAGGCAGCCTTGGTGTTCTTACAGAGCAGCTTGCCACTGTCCTCCCTGATAACGAACTTGATAGTCTGTCTCCAGGGCAATATTGGGCAGCGCAGCCTGACAGCTAGCTAGAAAATAATACACAAGCCTGAGTCATATACAAAAGAAAACCAAGACATTTAAGGCATTGATCTCTAATAATTGCAGTCGTTAAACAGTGAATCTCTGCAACTAACATTTTTCAGATAACGTTATACTTTGTTACTCCCGTCAGCCTAATTTTTAACATTTAAATTCACGTTACAATATTAATTACATGTCTTGCAGACTGTGTGTTATTGGTGAGCTACGAAATGGGGATCACTGGGTTAGGAGGACAGCAGGGTGTACAGGTAGATTCCAGACAGCAGTTCCAGCAGAGCAGAAGCAGTAGGGAAGCCAAGAAATCTGGGATGGAGCTTGATCAGTCCTTGAAAATAGTTATGGTCAGAATGTTAATGTGTGAAGCCTGGCATTAATATGGAAGGAATATTTTAGATACCATTTTCTAGTCTTATCAACTGAATTAAAGATTCTCATTTGACAACAGAGGTGACTGACATGAAGATGAATATGTCCTCATCTGAGGACATGAATACATCCTCACGTGATGTGATTGCAAGTGGTTATGCTGCTGAGCAAAAGGAAATGACCCTGTAATGACAAAGAGCTTTAGGCTATTCCACATTTGTTACTAGTGGAGTAACAGGTATATGAACTACAGCTATTAGTTTAGAATGAACAAGATTGGAGACCCAGTAAAAGGCTGAAAGGAAGGAGATTCTGAGGATATAGGAGAAGCTGTCCAAGGGACCAGTTTTCTGATTTATTGAAAGGGAAGAGAGAGCTGATCGTTTGAAGTATGTGGATTTGAATGTTTTTCTCAGAATGATAATCCTAACATAGTACTGTAACAGATATAAGAGATTCAGGTGTCTGCTTTTGGATGCATTTCAGGTTCCTGGCTAGTATTGACCTAAAGGCAAAACTATCTCTTGCATAATCTTTTATGAATATTTATAAAACCTTGGTCTTGCTAGCACTGCTTCCCCCTCTGGGTTAATACAAGTCAGTCATTCAGAAGAGTGGCAGGATGGGATTGAGCATAACCTGGCATGACTCCCATACTTGGACTTTCAGAAAGTGTTTGTAGTTAATTCTGTGGTGGATTCATTGGCAGTGTCCTATTTGCAGAAAAGAAAGTCGTTGCAAAAAGGAAAAAAAAAAGGCATGCATTAAGATGCATTTATATTCATGCCGTAAGCATATGCAGAAACTTTCAATAGTACAATGTGCTTTATGAGTGGTGTCTAAGTGTCTGAAGGAGTAATGAAATGATCTGTTATTCTAGTTTTAAAAAGACTAAAGTTCTGTTCGTGCGCCTGACATAGTGTAGGCGTAAATAAAGTAGGTTTTCAGCATTGTTCTCTCAAATTAAGGAGGTGGCATAGATAAATTCATCTCTGTGCTCTGTCAGGAAGCTCATGCTTACTCTTTCATGCCTGCTGAGTGTGAGGACTGTGACATAGGCTGACAAAGGCCTAAGTCTTTGCAGCTATAAAAATGGTATCATTTGATGCTTTTCTATGAGAAAGCAGAGAAAATACCTTACAGAATTAAGCGGTCAGACTACCCATTTTAAAGTGAGCGTAGTTCACGTTTTGGGTCTCATATATGCCAATCATACTACTGAGAGTCTGATGGGACTTCCACTGGCCAGCTCCAGTTCTTCACCAATATTAATCAGACGGGAAGCCAAGCCATGTTATCAAAACATGCAGCAAACAACAGTTTCAGGCCAGCATTGTAACTGAAGCTATTCTGGCTCATGATGTACACGTGTTCCCCTGGGCACCTGCTGCTCATTTGTCTGGACTGAGATGTTTACAGGCCAGAACAGGACCTCTTCCACTCCTGTGCGTGGGGAGCAGGAGTGTGGTCGCTCTCTCAGGGAGCAATTATGGATGCCTGATTATTGCAGTAGGTAGAGCTTGGGGATTGCAACCCAGTGAAGAAAAAAGTCTGTTTTACATGGTGGACCAATGCAGTCTTTTGAATGGGCCTTCCCAATAGACACCTTTCAGAGCTGTGGCAAAAGTAAACCGTTATGGCTTTGACATCTCTATGGAAACTCTAAGATCACTAAACAGAACCTTATAAATGTAGGATGCTATAGGCCACTTTATATAGCCAAGACTGACAGGTCTTAGCAGAATACAGAATAAGAAACTTAGTAGAGCAAAATAGTGCAATATCTTTGCTTTGGAAGGGTAGGACTCCAGGGATGGATTGAATATATGTCAATAGTTTAGAAAGTCTTGTTAGAGAATTGGAAACACGAGATATGAACAAGCCTCTGTATGCTGACAAGGCCTATAACAACCTAGTCAACAAATGTGTAATTATTGAGGTTATTGAGATGAACTGATGCAAACATTTGGCTCATAAAATGGTAGATGAATTATTCATCATCAATTGGAAAAGCATTAGAGGGAAATTCACAGCATTGACTGTATCTTCTTAAATTTTCTTTCACTGCACAGTACAATGGTGCCTAAATCTCAGATGATGCCTAACAAAATACAAGTCTAACTGATAAATAAGGTTTCCAAATATTAATACAGAAATATATTTAGCTTCTGGGTGGAGATACTCTGTAGCAAAAAAAGTGAAAGAAATATTTTTGTCCTGGTAATGAAGACTGAATTTTAAATAGTTTATCAAGGATGTGTGGGACAAGCTTAGCTGACCTTTTCACTTTTAGGCGGTTTCTGTTATCGATGACAAAATGTTATCCTTTTAGATGTGATATTCTTTGTTAACTGTCCTAGAATGCCAGTCAATTTATATTATCTCTCTATTTTCCCTAATTTAATGGTAATTGTTGCAATTATACTTCTGTATGGAAATAATCCAGAGGTATTTTCCAGCCGTTCATGAGTCAGAATGTAGTTTAGGATGCTTTGGGATCTTCCTTGTCAAATTTGGTATGCTCATTAAATAGGTACTAAAACCAATTAACATAAACCTGCTCATCCTAATGGTATACATCTCTCTATGCATGATCTATCAGCAGCTTTGAACCCTTACAAGTTATCTTTGAAAACATAGTTGGTCTAGTGGAGAATGGAAACTTGAGATATCTAGGCTACAATCTCTGTAAGGTACTGAATCAGACTAGGTAAAGACTGTGTCAGTGGTTTTATAGAGCAAAAGAAAAATTTTAATGAATTCCTCTTATGAGGAACAAACAAATATTGGGTTTGGGTTTGCTTAATAATTTATGTGAAAGATGAAAAATAGAAACATGGATCTCTCACAAAGGAAACCTTCAAGGAGCTCTAGCTGTGTGTTATTAAAAATGAGTTTCTCTGTGAAGCTGCAGAGACTTAGATAGCTTTTTAGTTAAAGAGCATCAAGAGAAGAATCTTTTCTGATTCTTAGGTAACAGATGTCAGCAGTGTGGAAAAGAAAATTAATTGCAACAAATAGCGTTAATTGTATTATATTAAAACAACAGGTGCATTTGATTAATGTACAGTTTTTAATGACAAAGGTTATGAGGGTGCCATATACAAACTAACTTGTTCTCTCTGCAGTATTGGCAGACTGCTTGTCAAAGATGTTGCGTATTATTAATAATGATATAATTAAAACAACACAGTACAAACCAGTAAATTAACACTTAATAAAGTGAAAAGGACCATGCCAGGCACCTGTGTTCAAGATTCTGAGGTGAGATTGCCACAGGTGTTACACAAACATTAGATAACTGGAAATCTTTAATGATATTTTGGTTTTAATTTTTTAAATGTTTTCAAGATTTGCCACTGTAATGGTTACCAATTTCACAGCAAATGAATCTTTTCAGTGCAATGGATCAGAGTACCCATCAGAGGCTTGAATTCCTGTTACGCATGCCCTAACTTTTCCTATCTCTGTTTTTCTACTCATCTCCGTTGCTGCCCTTATGCTATCCCTTGTCCTTGAAAGAATTTCCCCTGTGCCTTTTTTCAGTTCTTTTATTCCTTTCTCTAAAAGCCTGCTTGTCCAAATTCTGTCATTTATATGAGATCAGTCACAACAAATGATTGGCACCACAGCTGAGTTTGGCACGGACAGAGATTTTTAAGCTAGCATTATGCCTCTCAGCTGCAATGCTGTTTAAAATAAATTTGTTAACAGACAGCAGAAGGGTTTGCTGTCAGGGAGCTAGATCTAGCTGATAGCTTTTTTGAGGTTTTTTGTGCAACAAGTTCACTGGAGGACATAATAGTTTTCTAAAGCATGCTTGTAACTTGTACTCCTGTGGAGCTATGGGGGTAATTATACATGAGGCTTGATGAAATACTGAGGAGGGGTAAAAGAAAGTGACAACATTGGAAAACCAGGGGAAGTTGCGGTTGGCACTGCTCAGGATTAGTTCATTATTTCCAGGATGTGTAGCAGACTTCAGCATTTGAGGCACAGGAAAACCAGTGCCGTCGCTATCTCACTGCTGTGCTGAAAAGAAAGTTTTTAAGCATTTGTGTGCCCCTGTGGGACAGATGATTGCATTAGGCCAATGTTCTTCATAGCTTGCAGGCTCAGGGCTAACAATGCTCAGCAAGTAGTGAACAGCAGGCGCCGTTGTACCCCGTGTAACTCAGATAACCTGATAGCGTTACCAGCCTTACCAGCTTCTTATGGAAGTGAACACTGTCGCAGGATCATGTACTTGACTGAGTCCAGGCCAAACAAAGAACTTGCCCGGATCAAATGTAAGTATTTAGACAATAGATGCTAACATTTGTTTGAAGCAAACTATCTGGGGAATTTGGCTCCAAACTGGTCTGATGTTTCTTTGGTCACAGGATGCATCCTAGGAGCAACTCCAAGGCTCTGCTGGCTATTTCACATTTGAGCTTTTTTCTGAATTCATTGAGCAGAGATGCTCACCTGTATTATTGCTGTAAGTCAGCCTTTGTATGAATGTTAAATAAAAAGCCTCTGGTAATGTTGCCTGCCTTCTAATTTCTGCTGTCAACACCTTCCCACTTTTTGTGTTATGGGACAGATCCCATTCTTGTCATGAGGATTTTTAGTGGGTGTCACCAGGATACTGTGAGTGCTGGTGGCTCCCTGGGGGCCAGTGCCCATCCCACTGTCCCCAGGGCAGGAGCAGGGCAGCTGGGGAGGGGAGCATCCAGGGCAGCCTCAACCACCGTGGCAAGACAAGGGTGTGGTGAAGAGTTCGGACCCAGGCCAGGCACAGGCCTGGCTGTGACACAGTGGGGGCTTGAAGTGGAAAAAATCCACACCTTGATTTCTGTATACAAGTTCAGAAGTGTATTTTGCATTTGCTGATTTGCAGGTAGTGTAATCCTGAGTTTGCAATCATATGATACAGATTTTTTTTACTAGAAAATTATTTTTACATGCTGTATAGTTATTATTTAATTGTATTTTCATGTTGGTTGTCATGTGGATTATAAACTCTTGCCAATAGGAGAAATATTATTCCTGTATGCATTTCCACTTTTTTTTTTTTTTTTAAAGGGAATGAATATTTTCACAAGTCATGAGTAAGAAGAGAATATTTTTAACATTAAAAAACTAGAACTTAGTGTTTGGGGATCTTTGCCTGGCATAATGCATAGCCATGGTGCAGATGTGTCTCTTAGGAGGAACCCAGTTCACCCTCTGCATCAGATCCAGAGCAGCACCTCACAGGAATTGTAGCTGTCAGGCCTGATTTCATTTGTTTCATCATTTAGAGATACCCGGATGTTGCTCAGCCACAGGAAAGTCTGTGCATCATGGGAAAGTGAACTAAAAAGCTAAATCCAAGTGAGAGTCAGGAAAGAATCACAGGGAGACACTGTTCCTTAGGAGAACATGGGATATATTCCAAAGTGAAAAATTTAAATTTGAGATTGGTTGATATTTCTGGCTGATATAACAGATTTTGTTTCAATTTCCTTCACTTTCTTTATCTCATTTAAAATATCAATGCCACCCTGTTTTTTATTGAAAAATGTTTGGGTTTATGTTTTTAAGTAGTCCTAACAACATTAATGCTTTCTTTTAAACAGCTGAATTTCCCCCACACTAGTATGAATATAAGAAATGATAATTTCAGAAAAAAATCTAAATATTGTGAATAAGATATTGTGAAAAAGCAGGAATACTGCAAAAAGAATAGCCTTGACATAAGGGCTATTTTCAGTGCTATTTTAACAAAACCCCTTAAGTATGGAAACCTCTGCACTTATGTGGAGAGCAACAGTGCATATCAGGATTCACAGTCACAGGCATTTCTGAAGAAGAAGATCCAGTGTAGGCGAGAGCAGACAAACCTCCCTCTCTAGAAGCACGATGTTGTAGCCTGCAGGAGTTTCTTAGTTTGACATTTAACTGAGGTATCACTGCAGTGGAATAGATACCACGTGCATGGACATCAACATGAAACCAGTCTCTAGTTGCAGTAGCTATACGGAGGCATAGGCTAGGTCGAGTTCTTCACCTCATTGTTTTCTGAAAAAGAAGTCTTATTTGTGCTATATACTGGAAAAATCCTGTAAAACAGTACTAATCCTGTCCTTTAATGTTGGCAAGGCTTACGGTTTTTAGGCTGTGATTTGTTTTCTCGCTCTTTCCCTTTAAGAACAACATCACCCTTTGGAGTGGGCTGACATCCATCACAACAACTCCTGTTGTCAATGTCATACCAGTTATAATTTCAAATGGCTGAAATCCTCGTCCCCTAATAGAATAGTTATCACATGAATGAGCAGATGCTGACATGGGGAGCATCTGACACTTTATAAATGAATGGCATCCAAGCAAAACATCAGCAGGATTGGATATGTTTAGGTAGTTAAACATCTGCAGAGGTGACTTGTTTGCAAATCATTAAGAATAAATGCTTGGTAGTTGTCAGAGATCCTTGGCACACACATGACGGCTGGGGGACTAGACCTACTAGGGGTTGTATGTTAGCATCAGGGGTGTGCTCTCAAACACTTTTGGCAAGGTGAGCTCCCTGACGCTTAGCGTAACACAACAGATGTGGGCACAACTCCAGCGTCAAAACACATGCCGTGGAAATCTCAGCCTAGACACCTCTAATTACCGGGAGGTAGTTTGAATAGGTTCAGGTCTCCATGTTTATAGCACCGTGTTCTTATTAAAACAGAGGGAGAGTGGCTGTGCCCCCTCTGTGCAGGACACTGCAATAAGCCTTCCTGGCAAACAGAAATAATTGTTATGAAGCAAACATTATGTTATGGAAAAGTTTATTTAGAAAGTTTATGCGTAGGTTATGTTTCCTAATTAAATTATTCTGTCTCTCTCCCCAGACTAACACAATTATTTCTGAGCCGTTATAGACATCTGGAGACCCCTCACACCTCTTCCTGAGTGAGCTGCAGCAGACCCCACATCATATATTCTTGTTCAGGGTAGGGAAAATAATGGTTATGGGCAGAAACCAGATCTGAGGCTTTCTGACCAGTGCTCTGGGCACTGAGGTAAAACAGAAGGCACTGCAGATTTCTGTTTCTAATAACTGCTGAGTAAAAGTTCAAGACAAACCAAACCTGAACTCAAATAATTAACAGGGAAATTCTCAGTGGGAAGATGGTACACTGACTAATCTGTGAGCAAGCTTTATAAATGAAAGGCTTTAAAACTGCCTGAGGTTGACTATAAAGAGTGAGGCATTGCCTTTTTCCAAAGGAAACCAATTTGCTGAGGGCTGCTTCATGGGGTTGAAGGGGTGCTTCTTTTAGGTTGAACATCACAAATTACAGTTGCCGTTCAAGAAATAGAAGGTGTACTGATAGTAAACAGGTGGCTCCTGTTCCAAGGAGATTTGTTTGATACCATTTTATGATTGCTCTGACGCTGTGACACATTAAGTGGAGCTTGTCACTCTCCCATCTGGTCTACACAACTGCTGGAGGCGGAACCCATTTAGGAAGTTGCACATTTCTTGCAGCTGTTCCTGAATGTTTCGTAAATAACTAACAGAAACCACCGATTCATTTGGCTTTATTAAACCTATCTTAGGGGAATCATGTCATTGTTCATGGAGAAAATTGTACACATTGCATAGCATTTAAGGGACTTGTTATCAAATTACTGCACTTTAAAGCCTTACTTAGTGCTAATGGGAAAATTGTAAATTTCCATAAAGAGTCCTTCATGCTAAGTAAAATGCTTTTTGCCTGTGGAACCCAATGGTGTCTTGTTTCATCCCCCTGTGGATGCAGTTTATCCTTGGGTCTTATCTGGAAGAAGCAGTTGTTGCAGAATGCTGTGTTCACTTCATACATCATTTAAACTGGTTTTGGTATTGATGAATTGCTTTTGTAATTCACAGATGAAAGTGAACATTATAAACAAGGCATTCCCATAGTAGCTTTTCAGAGCTTTGCCCGATGGGCAATTTAATGCGACATCAAATGCGATAGTAGCTGAATGACAAAAAGAACCTTTCCCATGCTTGTTGGCTTCTAATAGCTTGATTTCTTTTTTAATAGGCTGTTAATCTTCAGTTAGTGTTTTGCTGTGTATCAAACGTTACACTGCAGTAAACTGGGTTGTTTGTCTACTTTAGGTTTGTGTTGTGTTGAGTTAACACTCTCTTTGGAAAGCATTTGGGGCACATAAGATGGCTGAGATTGACTTTGCGGTAGAAAATTTTGACTCACCTTGACAAAACTTTTCTATCTGTCATGATGTGACAGGCTAATAAAACTATTCATGTGCTAAGTTATAATGATATCTAATAAGTTGACAATAAAAGACTACCAGCTATTGAATTCAAAGCAAGCAGCATGCTGCATAGAAAAAGAGAGACGCTGTTGGGTGTAAAGGAGCTCTTAAAATGTATTGTTGTCTAGCTTAGTGAAAAAAATTAAATACAGTGAGCTGTCTGACCTGAAGGAGACACACTTATTGCAGGTACGGTTACTGTCCAAGAAGCCTGTTATGTCCACAGTGTGTAAAGAAAGGCTGTACAGACTGCTGAGAGCTTTGCGAAATGTATGCAGATCTTTTTTCCTAGATGAGATAGGGATCAGTGTCACTAATACATTTGTATTATGTTAAAAGACAGAAAAAATATTTTTTTTCTACTGATCTAGATTCTGATTTATTTTGGATGCTCATTTGATATCTTTAGGCACTAAAATTAGTCTCCTCTGAGGACTGTTACTAGCCAGAGATATCTAAGAGTTTGAACAAGCCTCCACTCTATAATGTCTCCATATTTTCTTGATTGAGAAATGACTGTTGAACCACATAAGGGGCAGGAAGGTTCTCCAGAGCCCCCCCATGCTGCTCAGTGACAGTCATCAGGGAGTCTGGGAATCTTCGCTAGTGAAAACTGGCTGAGTGCCAGCGGGTAACGTTCTGTTAGTTCTTGATCAGGTGCTGCTCTTCATACTTCCAAGGATTATTTCCGAGTTTATAAAGGTTTCTACAGAGTACAGAGAGAGACCTTCTGACTTGTCAAGTCTAGTCCCACACAACTGCATAACTGATAATCATAAACTGATTAATTCCCCTATGAAATGTATATAGTTGGGCAAAAAAATTAGCTACTGTCAGAAGACTGCTCTAGAGCCTCTTCTGTTCCCACTTTCTCTGAGAGCCTCTTCTGTTCCCACTTTCTCTGATGGTTAAATTCCAGCCCACAGTTACTAAATAATACCTTGTACCTGTCTGTGTCCTAAGGTGAAATAATTATTCCTCCTCCTTGGTCCTTCCCTAGCTAGAGTTAAGGAGACAACTCCTCAGGCTTTCATTGTGAAATGTGCCAAGAGGTCCTCAGCCTGGGGGTCAGCTGAACTGGGAAGCTCACAGAGGCTCAGATTTGTATTACAGCTCAGATCTGGAATCAGTGGCATATGAATTCATTATACTGCTTTGGACCCAAGCTGAAAGCATGACCTAAGGCTATATATGTTTCTCCAATATATAACTGTAAGGCTAATGTCTTACCATAACAGTACAGTTCCTAGCAGTATTTCTTTCTCTAATACCGTTACAACAATGTCTGCTGCTGGATGACTGTAGGAGACTTCTAGCTCTCCTGTGATGGACTCTCCTTTACTATTCCTCTTAAAGTTCTTTGAGCTTGATGCATGCTAGCTCTACTCTCTCTTTTCAGTGGAAACACTCAATTCAGTGTTTCCTGCACCTTTCTTTTCTAAACATATACCTCCATTCCAGCCCCATCGTAGTTTTGTTGTCTCTGCATAGTTAGCTTCCTGTTGTGCATCAGTAGCATTTCCATTTTGTTCTTCTCCTTGCATCGTATAGAAAAACTGTATTTTTCTCTCAAAACTATGACATATTTTTGAGTCAGATAACTTATAATACTTGTTTCAGCTCCCTTGCTTAGTGTTAGCATCTTTTTTTATCCCTTGTTGTTTAACATTTCTCTATTCAGTGCTGAATCTCTGCTTACCCCAGGTTCCTCTTCATCTGTATTTAAAACAGGACTTGAAATTATCTGAGTTACTTCCACCTTTTCTCTTCTCTTCTTAGCATAAGAAACTGTTATCTCATTGCATTCCTATCTTTCAGCATATCTCAACATGCAAGAAAATTTTTAATTTCTTCCTCTAGGTCTCATTAGTTAGTGTTCTCTTCTAAAAGTATTTATACAGAAGATGAGATTTCCTTGTCTCTCTGTTCTGTGGTGGGACTATCGATAAGAGAAACCTACTTTGCTGAATATGAAGATTATTTTTACACATTCATTTTGCAAAGAGGCTACATAAAAGTAGCTACTAATTTTCCTGATGAATTCCTAAGGGACCTTAAAACCTTGTCTTCTTACACAGTTAATCTAATGAAAATAATAAACCTTACAGAAAAATTGGAGCACATCATATGCCTCAATTTCTTTACAAGCAATCAGTTTGAACAGGTTATCATTGGTGTCAAAAATAGCAGTTGTTTTTTCCTACTTCTTAGTTCACAAACTGGTGTAATTTGATAGGTCCCAAAGTTTTGTGATGAATGGACAAAGTGAAATGATGAAAATGTAGGTATTTAGTCTTTTCTTGACATTGATTTAATTCCAGAAGCCACATGTCAAACTTCAAGAGTTGACTTTACTTGAGGCCATTTTAGACTTCACTTTAAATCATGTATGGCATTTCAATGGGTCATAAAGAGTAATAGTTTTCCTTGTCAAAGCATCTTTCAGACAAATCTGAAAAAGATAGTGGGCTTTGAAATGGAAAAAATCAGAACTGATTTACAGATGCTTGAAAAAATACTTGTCACAAGCAAAATGAAATCTGCAGTACAGAGAAATATATGTTCTCCAGTATATATTAATCACTGATAATTCCTGCTTTATCATTTCAGGAGATTTCCTTGTGAAAGTGCAAATCAAGACTCAATAAATAGTTTCTGTTTCGGGGTTTGGCTAAGTATGGTTCTTATGTGTGCTCTGACCAAACGTGTCAAAAATTATTATGATAATTTTTGCATGTAGTTCCCCTAACATGGTCTGTGTAGGGACCAGAATTAGCAAACAGGTTTCCATAACATCTTCTGAAAAAAGGAATTGAACCTGGACATGCTACCTTACAATCCTTCTTTCATTAGATAGTTTGTGGATAATTTTAAAAAATACTGTTTTCTCTAGTAGTATTCACATTTGGTTTTCTGTTTTGATTTCATCGATTTCTGCTAGGTATGATCTTCATTATGCTGTTTAATTATTTTCCTAATGAATGTTCTCTTTCTCTTTTCTCATGTATTTTCTGGTTTTTTTTCCTAAGCAGTTTAATGGGAAATAAATGAAAACTCAGATTTTAATTTAATTACTGACTTTGTATGCAAAATAAATAGATACGTAATCCCATCACATCTAAAAATATAGACTTATTTTGATTCCCGTTTGATTGATCTGCAATTCTATTTCACTTATGGTTTCCTTAACTGATTTTGGTTTTCTCTTATTTATGGCATTTTACAATATACCAGCATACACAATATGCTGAAAACTTTCATATGTGCAAACAGAATTGGAAAAAAGAAACATGTCCTTTCATGTCCTTTCCAACAAAATGCATTCTACCTAGGTATTACCTAAAATGCTATGTACAAAGCTTATTTTTTCAATGGAAAACAATGCCTTTTTCTATTAGGTGACTTCCTCCCAAAATATAACATACAAAAGCATTTCATTTCTGTTAAGTGAGGTAAGCAAGCTCTCATTGCAATGCTAGCCTTACAGCTGCAGCAGATTTCAATAACCATGATTCTTTCCATTAGAAAATTTTTGCTTTGCATGGTTTTCCAGAGCATGAAAAAGATTGGAACCATTAGTAGAAGGCAGGCACCCCAAGTAATAATTGGCTTAAGACCATTAAATATAAACAAAACAGATAAATCTTCTCTGCTTTTCTTCTGAAAGTAGAAGACTTTCAGAGTTATGCTTTAAAATATTTTTCTGCAAACAGCAGATAGGAATTTTTAATTAATAAATACAATTATTACATTATCGTTTTATCCACATGGTGAGCCTCCAGAAACAATTCCTCAAGGCTGGATCCTTAAAAAAAAACAAACCAGTTTCCATTTTAAAAGGGTATATACTTTTCAAACTTTTTCAGCACAGTACATCTTCACTAACTACAAAAATCAGGAAAATAAACAGGGCAGCAAGGACTTTGACAATCCTTTTCATGAATCAGCTATACATATGGCAGTTCTTTTTGTGTCAGAAAGACTTCCTTTCCCAGAAAGCTGATAAAGTTTCTTTTATATTCAGCAAAACTTACCTGTGGAAATTGGATTCAATTTTGGTGTGGAAAAAATTACTCATAAAATTTTTTTTAAAAGCAGACTAATTACCTTTGATATAGTATGGAATTTGTACAGCCAGGCTTTCATTTGGATATACATTTTTTCTTGATTATTCAGTTTCATTCTTCATTATCTCTCTGATGGATGAAAGTATTACTAAAACGAAGTGATCTGGAAGATAATGAAATCCAAAAAAATACATAACTCAGATGAGGAAATGAAGTTGGTTCCATTTGCTCCTGTATTTTGTTTGCTGCCTTGAACTATTCCCATCTTTGTCAATAACTCACTGGTGCTGTTGCATGTCTACTTTTACAGTACCACTTGCTAGGTAAGTATGGCTGACAGTAAAAGTATAATTGTGTAGCTTTTGATCCCAGCCAGGTAAATGGCCTAAAGATCAAAACTGGTATGATTTCAGCGGAGTTGTCACGTCTCACTCTGCCAAGGTTCATGCCCCAAGATGTAAATACCTCTGGGTCAAAATGTGTAGGATCACCTGAGCTTTCAAGTGCTGTGCAGAAAAAAGACACCCTGCATGCCCGAGTCAGGCGGTGCTCTCACAGACTTGTTTAACATTTCACCAAAATCTGTACATCCAAAACCTTTTGAATCATTGTAAATTTGTCACTGAAAATGACATACTTAGTTCTCTGGCACTGCTGAAAGCCTTGCTCAGGCTGTACAGATGCAATCTCGGAGTATCTGTACTTTCAGCAGAGGGAAGTGGACTGTAATGCGCTGGCTATGTATTTGTGTCAGACTGCAAATGCTGCACTGTTGATCAAGCCCATCCTGAGTTAGGGATTGACCTCACAATATACCCTTCATTTCAGACTGTGACCACGGCTCTCTTGCTGTCTTGTTTGTGAGAAAAGACATTGAGATGATATTTATATCTCCAGTCCATTTACAGGAGCCTGGGAGTTGTTCATACAACCAGGCAGTAAATGTGAATTAGGATTTTCAAAGTCCTTGTACCTCTACTGATTTCAGTTGAATTTTTTCTGGTTTATGCAGTTGAGAGTGCCATCAGCATCAAGCTTTAGGTATTTATGAATCTACTCTCCTAAAGATAATTTTTCAGTTGCTAAATGTGTCAGGCTTTCTTAAGTATAGTATATTATCCAGGGGAAAAAAAAATCCAAACCTGTATTATTTAGAAGTTCTGTGTTTACTGATCATTCTTACTTCACTAACAGTTATATCAAACCCAAAGTTAGCGATCCGAGTTGCTACTTCATTCATTCTTAGTAATACAAGAAGGAAATATTTTGTGCTCAAGAGTTCATAAAAGAAATGTAGCTGGTAGCTGCAGACCAGCTTTCTCCTAGCCCTGGTGCTTAGCCGTCACTGCAGGCTTGAGTGTCAAGGTAGAAAGCACAATTTCATTTTTGTGATGAAGCCTGCAATATCAGGAAAAAAAATCAAATCAGGTTGCTTGCTGTGTAATCCTAAAGGAAAGCTCTCTTAAGTTATAAGACAGTTTCAGTTAGAGCAGAGTTTCTTATCAGTGGCTCAGCTATGGGCAAAATGCCCAATCTTGCATTAAAGACATTTCAGAAACAGAATCAAAGTAGTTCAGCTGGTTTCCCTCAAGCTATGTGGATGAATACTGTGAGCTAGATTCTGATCTCCGTCGCACCAGTGTAGCTCTGGGTAACTTGTCAGTTTTCCAGGAGAGCTATCTTGGCTTGACTGCAATCAGATGCTGGTGTCCTGGGATAAATCCTCAGCTGCTCTGTTTCAGGACATCCCTTGTTGAAGCAGACCACACTGCTGTATTCTGGTGACTTTCTGTTGGTCCTAATTTTGTTCCTAGGTGTCTTTCTAAAAATCTTATTTCCTATTTGATTACACTTCATTTAGTATAAAATCACCTGTTTGTTTAATATGCTTCAGGCTAACAGCACTGGATTTTACTTATTAATCAGCATGACCTACCTCTCATAAAAGCCTTGCACCTGCCTAAGGATTGGGTAGCTGTTGTTGTGCTGTGATGCTTTTAGTGGAGGAAGAAATGTTTTCTACTATTCTACTATTTACCACTCCTTCTTTCAAGATGCAGTTGTAGCTCTGGGTCTGGAATTTACGCAGCCTTTTTGGCTCCTGAATTCAAGAAATATGAACATAAGGCTGTCTGCACAACATCCTGTCTTTTGATGCGAAGAGTTGTTTTGGAGGTGTGATCTTTGGTTCCCAAATCTTGGCATGTTTAATTTTTATGATAGATTTATAGCTGTAGAGGTAATGATGTTAAGACCTGCGAGTAGCTGTTAATGTGAAATCTTGCCTTTTTCCCAGTCTCCATTAGTTTACATCATAAAACCCTGGAGTTTTCAATTTGCAAGCCAAATTTAAAGGCTCCTAGATTGCAGAGTCTGAAACAAACTGTTGTCATTGTGCTTGAATATATCACAAGAGTACTAATGGTCACTGAAATGGTTTGAGCAATTGAAGTTCAGAGAAGGCATTGTCAGTCATTATGGATTAGTGAAGGAACCATAGGGTACATAGATCATTGGCCTGTGGCTTCTGCTAATGTCTTTTTTAGAGACTTTTATAGCTGTCATATTTCAAAGAGATGTTTTATGGCACTTTTTTGTGAGATCACATATGTATGATTTAAGCAGTGCTAACTGTGATGTTCTTGGTTTCCTTTCAGTCACAACCAAGACTGTTCATCCCAGTTGCTATATCCCAGATGGCTTTTACCTTCTTGATTATGCACCTTAATGTCTCCTGCCATGTTCTCCAAATGTCATTAATCACATCAATCAATAAGATTACATTCATGCTAATGAATTAATTTCTAATAACCTGCAGTCTGATTACAGATGATTCAAACCATGAAATGAAGTTTTTACAGTTCTAGTGGCTGTTCCTCCTGGCACCTGCCTCTTGCATGAGCTACAGTGTTAGCCACCACCTGGGGAATATTGTCTCTTTTTACACTTTGACCCATATTTGGTACCGAGATATAGCTACTCACTGTTCATAGCTGACTGCATGAGGGTATCTTCTGAGTCTCACCTCTTGCGGGGACCAGACTTGCTCAGCCTTTCCACAAAGCTTGACCCGATGCTGTATTTATCAGATGTGTTTAAGTGTAGAAAGTAGTAAACCTGACACTTCATATTCATGATCTGGCAACACTTGGTGGAGTCCCACTGTTCAATAACCAGGGTCCAAAGCTATTAGTCTGCAATATACTTTGGGTTTCATCTTCATTTTCTAATTGATTATCCCATGTCTGTCATTTATTTCCAGTTAATTACTTTATCCGTATGTTAAGCATGTTCAAATTCTTGTCATTAGCAGCACCATGTGTTCACTCCCTGCTATACAACTTTAGGCTGTGTTTGGACATTTCCAGGTCTACGTATCTTCAATGTGCAATACCACAGCTGGCATCTGTAGACATTTGCTAGTCCTTTTATGGACTACAGACAGCTCATTAATCTTGTACCTAGCTGCTGACCAGTCACACTAGTGAGTTACCCATCACTTCAGCTGTACAGCTACAGCTGTTTTATTTTTAACCTTTAATTTTCTTTTTTTTTTTTCTCTTTTTTAAAGGCTTGGATGGCCTTAAACCAATCCTAGTAAATGATTTCTTTGTTCTGCTCTTGCAGAAGTTATCCTGTCAGCTTCTAATGCCCTATGAGAGGGTAAGATAGAAGAAAAAGAGGACTAGGTTTTACAGAGCAAGGTCTGTCCAGATGCAGATATTTGTTTTAGCAATTGGTCTACTTGCCCCTACAGATAGCCAGGCTGGTGTCTTCTTCCACTTTAATCATAGAATCATAGAATCATAGAATGTTTTGGGTTGGAAGGGACCCCTAGAGGTCATCTAGTCCAACCCCCCTGCAGTGAGCAGGGACACCACTAACTAGATCAGGTTGCTCAGAGCCCCATCCAACCTGTCCTTGAATGTTCCCAGGGATGGGGCCTCCACCACCTCTCTGGGCAACCTGTTCCAGTGTTTTACCACCCTCATTGTAAAGAATTTCTTCCTTATATCCAGTCTAAACCTACCCTGGTTTAGTTTAAAACCATTACCCCTTGTCCTCTCACAGCTGGCCCTACTAAAAAGATTTTCCCCATCTTTCCTATAGGCCCCCTTTAGATACTGAAAGGCCGTAATCAGGTCTCCCCGCAGCCTTCTCTTCTCCAGGCTGAACAAGCCCAAGTACAATAAGTACAAAAAAAACCAAACCTCAAACCCAAAAGAGCTAGGATATAGCAAAGAAAATATTGTAAGACAGAAAGAAACAGAGTGCTCATAAAATCAAACAGAAGTTCCCAAGAGGGAAAGAGATTCTCCAAATCTTCCCAGAAGTGCTTTGGGAATACATTTTTCAATGATTAAAGGTTTCAAATTAATAACAGAATGCAAATAGCTTTACATTCTATGATCTCTCAAACTACCGTTCTCCTTCATGCCTCTGCCTTGTCTTTGTGATTTTCTGTTTGTTCTACAGTGCTTGATGAGTTGTCCCTTAGACCAACAGCAGGAGGGTACTTGCTCGAACAAAGTTTCGGATCATTAATCACCATGCAGCAGATGGAGAAAGCATTAAACATTTCCACCCATCTTTGGTAACATTAGTTAGATAGATACTCATTTTATGCACTTCAGAGGTTGCTAAAATGCATGCAGTAGACTACAGTGCAGTGGGAAGAGAAATGCAAGAGCAATTGTGTGTGAGAGACTGATGTGCTGAAGGAGTATGTTCAGTGTTCGCTGGCAAAGCCCTTAATTCAGAACCTTAACTCAGAATGAGAAGAGTCACCAGGTGCCATTCTGTCATAAGCGCGTGACAGTTGTACTGCAGCTTTGAGCTGCCCATAAGTTGTAAGAGTGATTTCTGACCTAATTATCTCATTTATTTCTCCTATAAAGTCCCATTAGATTAGACCTTTGAAGAACCAATTTTGTCCTTAGGAATTTGGTATTGAAAAATGTCTCATCATACTTTTATTTGAAGATCCTATTCAATAATGAGACAATAGTTATGCATCAGTTTTAACTATATTGCATTTCATGCTATGAATTCCTGAAACAGCAGGGATAGCACTGGAGTTTTGGGACTCTTTGGCATGCTCTTTTGATGTGTAGGGAGTCATGAAACATTTTCAAGTTATTTTCATGGGACTTCAGATAAGCTGATATGAATTGGACACAATGAAAATTTCATCTGGATGAAGTTTTCATGAATACTGAGTAAAAACTTGCCGATATGGGTCAGTTTATTTGCTGAATAGGAGTTTCTGATGTACAAACACTGAAATACTCATCTGAAAGTATTTCTTGATCTGCTCCAAAGGAATATTAAAAAGAAGAAGAAATCCATGCAACAGAGCAATCTGCTTTGTTCTGAATGTTCTTTTCTAATTCTGGAACCTAATCAGTCAATGCAATGATTGTCTCAACCTAAACAAAGTTATTGAATCCCCATGTATGGTTTATGCAAATATGGTGTTTCTTAAAATATGCTAACAGTATATTCATTTGGAGAACATCAGTTTTATGCCAGGAACTAAACTGAAGGGAATTTCATGATAAAAAATGTTACAGAAGGCTTTTTGCAGCTGAATTTGACATGATTATGTGGTTCTGTGGTTGCATAATCATGTTTCTAGTATATGAGAAACATATATATTTCCCATATATACAAAAGTCTTAACTGGGAAATTGATTGCATCTTAAATTACATTTCCTACTGCATTTCAGAAGGCCACAGGTTTAAGTACATTATTCTGCCATGGGCTTGATATAAGCTAGCATGATACCTTTTTCAATTTTCATTATGCTCTTTCCCATGAAAAAAAGATTAGTCAAGAGAACAGATTCATGTCATGTCAGTTTGTGTCCCTGCTACAAATTGTGGTAGGAATGAATGACCAGGTTTTAACTACCCAATATGTTATGTGCAGTGTGCCAACTTGGTATGGCATTTTAGCTTCTATCATGGTTTTTTATTGGATAGGTATTTTACTGTCACCTACCAATTAATTACAGGTTGAATGAGGATTAATGGAGTGGTTATCAAATCAGAAGGAAGCACATTGAAAAGGTTGTGCCATAGAACACAAAATTTTAATTCAGGGAATAGGAATCTATTACCTTTTAACATAAGGAGTGGGAACAAGAAATGGCATGATCAATCCATTTCTCAAAATTAAGATTGTTTAAAACTGATGCTGAATAACAATTCATAGAAGGGATGAGTAGATGATGACAGACTCCCCCCAAAATCCTTAGATACTCCTATCTAATTGCCTGTGAATGGCTGGGATGAGCAAATTGCTATGCTATTAATATTCAGAATTAACATGGTATAATCAAGGGGTAGCCAGAGTGAGAAAGAGTGGCTGAACAAAATGCAGAGGTGACTAGTAAGTTGAGACAAATTAGACACCTGAATGGCCAAATGTATAGGCAAAGGTGGACATTAGACCCTGTGGCTGAGGTCTGGAGCAGAAGAAGGAGGGTGACTCTAGTCCACCTATTGGAAGGGGACAAACATGGGGTTTCAGATCTGTTTTTCTGGGATATGTGTACATTTTGTGTTAGTGTTTAACGTCTGCCCAGATAAGTATTTAACCCTAGGCTGATGCGCTGTCCATTTAACAAATACCTGAAGTGTTGATGATTGCAAAATGGTTCAGCTTTAACTGAAATGATGAAACACGTTGCGCTTCAGACTATGTCATAACGTAGTAGTTATGATACTCTTCTGGTTTATGCATGATGTAGCTTCATGAGTCTAGATATGAAAAGACCCTTCAAAGGAAGATTCCTATCATGCTGTATGAAAGATTTAGACTTAAACTCACATGGACTGCTTGCTCTAACTTGCACGGAACTACTTAAGAGACCTTAAACTCTGATGGAGAAATGAATTTTAAGGGCAGTGGTCTAATAGCTTGGGCAATCAGAGTAGATGCTATTTAAGGCATCCATGGTGGCTTTAAAGTTTTAAGTGAAAAAGGAAGGAAAAGGAACAAGCTTCTTCACTAGGCCAGCTGCTGGTGAGGAGGTGAATTAGGTGTTCTCAATCTTATTGAATCATGCTAGTCACTTGTTTTCACCTCAAGAACTGTTTTTTATATAACTGTGTTATTGAGCTAAATACCTTTAGGGAAGATTGAATAGACAAGTTACTCTGACAAAATAATTCTTATTCTAATATAGCATAAATCAAATGAAGTCCTAGTGTACATCTGTTTTAAGGTCTTCACTGACATAAATACATTGGTAAGGGCAGTTTGGTTTTGTTTTTCCACATACCTAATAGTTATACTGACAAAACTTTTATATATAGAACAAGTCTAAATTAGCAAAGAGCTAATCCTCATGTAATTTATTTGCTGAAGTGCTTGTTCAGCCTCCTTTTGGGCTTCATGGTATGTAAGTGTAGGAAAATATGAGTGAATATAGCGCGCGTGTGTGTATATATATGTATATAATATGTATACTCCTTGCCTTCTTGCTGTCAATAGGACTGTTGTATGGAATTTTTCAGGAGCTCACCTGCAGAAATGAAGTAGGAGCAAATAGCTGGTTATTTAAAAGATGCATATATATAAACATTTGTCTAAGCTGCTTCTCCTACCTACTTACTATTCTCCAAAGGATTAGACTCCTGCAAAGTTTTTTTCTGCCTCTTTCCCATCCTATTTGAAACTGATAGGATGTGCTGCCAGCCTCCCTGATGCTGTATTCCCTGAGATCTGTAGACAGGGTTTTGGCAACTGAGATTTGACAGAAATGCTCTTCAGTCTCATATAGAATCATGGAACATGTTATAGGATATAATTACTGCCACCTTACGCATTGCTCCTATAATTATTTCTTCCTGTCTGGCACAGTTCTTGCTCCCAAAGCCTCACCCAAAAAACCATCTCTGATAAGGTGCAACTAAATGGAGCTCACTTGCAGCTCTAGCCACAAACCCATCTGCTTCTCAGGAAGCAGTCAACATCTTTTAGGATTTTTTAGGTGTGTATGTCCAACTATGGCCAAGTCAGAGGAAAAGTTAGTGAAAGAGAGTTATGATAGTTTTTTAATTCTTAGTCTTTTTATGAAAGCCTGATATTTGGGTTCAAATGAAAGGAAATTACCACATTAATACCTAATGAGTCATAATTGCAGGAGTTAGGGTAATAATTATAATCCAAATGGAAATATTGCATATGGCCATTAGTAATTAACACATGTGAGACAAAACAAAATATGTGCAATTATTTGGCCTGCAAATGTATTTTTGGATTATCTTTATTATCCAATATCGTTGAGATGTTATGAAACCATGTAAGTAAGCCAGAGAATCCTGATTTTTAAGCTTAGGCATTATGTAATGGAAAAATGAATTATGGCATAATTCTGTGGAAAATTTTAATATAGATAATTAGAAAATTATATTATTTCCACCATTCTTAAACTGTGGTGTAGATGTAATACAAAATGTTGCTGCAAAAATGCATAGGGGGTATTTAATAATTAGGTAAAATATAAAATATAGGAATCTATTAAATTTACATTCTATTGGCTCAGTGAGTGAATAAAGTCAGTGCCAGGTTACTGAAGATATACACAACTTGTTACATGCTTTGCCCAGCAATGACACTCTTTATAAAGAAACTGTTTCTGTGTAGATTTAGAGGGCTGACTTGTAATATTTGAACTCAGTGAGTTGCTTTAATCTGTAAGAAATAGAAAAACCTAAGATGTGATAACCCCTAAGCTGAATTTCTCCTTTCAGTGGAAAAGAGATGGAATAATCACTTCCCTGCCTGCTTGGGCAGACCAAGAAATCTCACACTAGTTTGGGGAATGGCCTTTCAAGTTCACTCCTGTTATTGGTGTAAGTGCTGTGTACCGTGAATATGTTCTCAGTTAATATTTTCACAGTTGCTATTTCAATTTTCCATTGGGACCAAGGAAATGTTTCAGGACTTGTCCTCTAGACATTGTCATCCCTGTTCTAGGAACTCAGTCTTACCTTTCCTTACTGAATCAGTGAATATTTTGCAAAGTGGAAATGCCCTACCAGAGGTAACACTATGTAGATACTAATTAATTGTATTTAAAATTTTTAGGTATTTCCTTTTAATGAAAAGTCTGTTAGGGTGCCTAGTATCTACATTCATCTGTGGCAAGCCTGTATATTGTCTGGCAATGGAACAGTCTGAAATACCTGTTTTTGAGAAGTAATGTGGAACCAGCAGAGGTAGCAACAGTGGCATATCTTGGGAAGGAAGCAGTGGGGATTTCAAACCCAAATTCAACGTTAGTCTCCATTGCAGTACATGTCTTCAAGATGTATGTGAAACAATCCTTTCAATTTATACTTATCACACTCCAATTTATACATATTGAGGAAAAAAGCACACACCTACTTTAACTGCTCTTATACGCCAACGTAGAATCTTCTAAAACTGAACATCAGAATGAAGTATACCCAGTTAATCTTCCTGTTCGTGGCTAAATGTGTGTGTGGTAGATCAGAACCTTATCTGATGAGCTAAATAAATCCCTTCATTAAAGAAATGGAAGTACGACAGGGGTGAATTTTGCTCTGTGCTTTTTGCTTTGTGCATGCTGTTCAGGTCTACTCTATATGAATGTGTGATTTCTAACATGAAGATGAACGCAGTCTTAAAACTTCTCATAACATGAGATATGAGCCAGAAAGCAGGTGCAGGTGATTAGATGATGGATCCAAAAGTAATTAAGCTGGCAGCACCTTCACTGCATCTAGACTGGAATGGATTCACCTGCAGTCTTGTCAGCTGGCCTCACATTGGACTCTGATGCTGTGCCTTCTCCTCCCTCACTCCCTCAAGCTTCAGACTTCTAATGAACATGATGTAGATCCTTAATGGTCTTGCCTCACATGCCCTAACAAATCCCTAAAGCTGCATGTTATATGCTGTTCTAGGATTTACCTTCTTTCCCCCAGTTAATATGTACTTCACCAAAATAAACCGCTTGCTTTTTTCCTAGATATTAAAAAAAAAAAAAAAGCCATGTTTATCTACACATAGCTATGGATCAAGATCTACTCACTATAGAAAAATATTTGCTGTGGGAAACTGTAGCATTCTCTTTGATTTTAGAGTGGTAGATCAAGAGAAACTTTTTGTCTAAGATAATCCCAGTGTTGTTGAAGTAGGAGGCTGGCTTCTGGCTCCTTTGGCGAAAACCAGCTTTCACATCCTGCGACAGCATCTTTGTGAAATGCTGTATGGAAGTCTTCAGTGTACCAAAGTTGGCACGGTGCATTGTGTAGACCTTATCCATTAGTTCCAGACCTGGGGAAGGCAGAGACAAGAAATACCTCAGATTTTATACAGAAGTTGCTTGCCAATTCTTGGAATGTTCTGACTTATTCCAGTTCTCATTGAACTGTCTTCATTTTGTTTGGAATATGTGCTTTTATGTTTACATTTTTGCTCGCTGTATATCCTTTCAAAATTGATGAAAATTCATTAATTTTAATGGAAGCTAAATATACACAGTGAAAAGAAAATGACAACACCAATCTGGAAGCACCTAAAGACAAGCAATCTGTTAGCAGTCTTTTCAGCACCAAGCATGTCTTCACATTAATAAATTGGCCACGAGAAGAGATCCCATTTCAAGTGGCAATCAAACAAGTAGATCACAGCATGACATATTAAAGCCTCTTTACAATGATGGGAAAACTGCTATCAGTTCATCTAGCAGCTTTGGTAATACAAAAGGAGCAAGTAAAGGAATATTTCAGTCCATTGCATTTCCCGTTAGCAATCAAGTCCAGAGCGTTCAAACAGAAGGTCCGATATACCTTTACAGTAAAGGTGAATGGTGGGGGTTTTCTTACTGTTGACAAAAGAGCAAATATTATGACCGTTTCAAGATTAAAGATAAAATCTCTCTAAAGATATATTCCATTTGAAGGAAATGACACTGACTCATAGTGATACTTTGAAGGAATAATGGCCATATAATGTGATTTTCAGTGTGCAAAGTTCAAATAAAGATGAAGGTGAAACAGCCTAAAAAACTTGATGGAAATGGAATTTAAACCATTTTTACTTTTGAAGCAACTCTTTCTGGTAGAGATTCTTTTTAGTCATAATAAGTTTAGATTAAATATTTGTCCTCTAGGATGTCTACAAAATTTGTAGACATTTTGTACAGATTTTACAGAAATATTTTTAAAAGCCTATTGCACATGACACGCACAGAGATGTATCTGTGAATTATCCCTTCTGTATCTCCTTGAGGAGGGACAACTGTATTTGGATCCATCAGGAAGGCAGAGTATGGCTTTCTGATTTTCTTGCCTGTTCCATTAATTCCTGGAGCAAGTGAGAGTGCCTTGAGATGCCGGGCAGTATGGGGCCTGAGGAACTGATGCTGCAACATATCACACTTTTTTCCCCACTCTTGATGTGTTTTATATTCCACCAATTCATTCTTCTGTGGAGAGAGAGAGACTTTTGAAACAGAAACTGGGCAGAAAATTTTGCTGAGAGCTTTGTCCTGCTACACATGGAGAGAGGAGGAGTTGATTAAGGAAAAGAAAGTAATGTTGTATCATGCACTGTATTTATAAGGTATGATGTTTTAAATGTTGGAAAATACTAACAAAGTACAGCTGTACTAAAAACATCTTACTTTTCAAAACTATAAGGATATTCTTCATCATTTCCTAATTATGATGATCTTAAAGCATTGATATGTAATTATATGTACGTTCAGTCACTGAAATGTAGCACTTAACAGTACATTATCCCAGTAAATTACCAGGAGGTGCCAATTCCCTGTGCTAACACTGGGCACCATTCCCTCTTCAAACAAGTTTGCACGTATTGCATTATGCATAAAATGCATTGTGAAACAAAACTGAGCCTGGGTTAAGCTGTTGGCTCAAAATAGCATAAATACATAAAAATGTCAAAGTCCTGGAAAATTTGATTTATGTTTTACACCTCGGGCAAATACCAGATAGACATATAGTTTTCAAATTTTTGGCTTTCTCTGCAGGGAATATTATTTTAGTTGCTAAGGAACTACTAACTGAGAATATACGGCACTGATGAAGATTTAGCTATTTCTTATTAGCTCATAAAAGCAGTCATGTTATTTTGATCATTGTGCTGCAATGGGAATCTTGAAAAGTAGTTAATTTTATTTAAGCAATTACATTCCCAGTTGCATGAAATCTATACATATTTCTGCAAGCAGAAGGTAGAAATAGGAAATAAAGATTGCAACTTTTTATATTTACAGAAGCCTTGAAACTGATGAAGGTTTACATTTACAGAAAAGTGTTATGGAACTGTAAAGAAAAAAAGTTGTTGATTTTTAATGCTCTACTCACTCAGTACAATCCTTACTCCAATAAACAGGCCAAGTGCATTTGCTGTGTTTCTCTGTGAAAACAGCTACGTCTTGAGGCAGCACTGTGAGAGACCACACTGGGGCTTCCCCTTGCTCTGGGGGCTTTGTGCTGGGCACTGTGGGGCCATGGGCAGTGGCCCCGCTCTGCTCACCCCTACTAGAGATACAGCCCTGCACCCTGGCTCACCTGCCACCCCTGTGCTTCTGAGGGGGCAAAAACCGAAAGCTGAATGGGGGTGGGCAGGTGGTAGAAATATATGAACCTGTGAGTGTACTAGGCAGGTCGATATAAAATGACTTTTTCTATAATATGCCAACTAGGGTGCAAATATGATTAGATGGAAAAGAAATAGTTTTTTTTACACTGTATATATAAATAAAACTGTATATAAATGACTATGTTCAATTTTGGGCCCCTCACTACAAGAAAGACGGTGTGTTGCTGGAACATGTCCAGAGGAGAGCAACAAAGCTGGTGAGGGGTCTGGAGCACAAGTCTTGTGAGGAGCAGCTGAAGGAACTGGGGTTGTTTAGCCTGGAGAAGAGGAGGCTGAGGGGAGACCTTATGGCCCTCTACACTCCCTGAAAGTAGGCTCTAGTGAGGTGGGTGTTGGTCTCTTCTCCCAGGTAGCAGGCGATAGGACAAGAGGGAATGGCCTCAAGTTGCACCATGGAAAGTTTCGATTGGACATTAGGAAACATTTCTTCACCGAAAGGGTTGTCAAACATTGGAATGGGCTGCCCAGGGCAGTGGCGGAGTCCCCATCCCTGGACGTATTTAAAAGACAGGTAGACGAGGTGCTTAGGAACATGGTTTAGTGGTGGGATGTCAGGGTTAGGTTAACGGTTGGACTTGATGATCTTAAAGGTCTTTTCCAACCTAAACGATTTTGTGTTTCTATGATTCTAAATCCTGAGACTCACTGTCCTAGGATCATGGCTTGAATTATAATCCAGAAAATTTCATTAAACAAGAAGGTGGGGATATAGTTTTTGACTTTGCATGTTTCTGAGTAGTTTTCTGGAGGCAGAGGGAGCGATATTAAGAGAAGTATGATTTCTGCTTGCCTTTCTTTTTTCTTAAGCAGCCGCTGTTGGCCACTTGCAGTCACACATCCACTGTGGTCTGCCTAGTATCTTGTTCCTTATGTTTTACTGTGAGATGATGCTGAAAAGCTAAAGGTTTAAATGATTTTCCATAATTTTCTACTAAAGATCAACTACAGTCAAACGGCTTGTGACATTAGTAAAAAGTGAGGACAGGGAAAATGTCATCCTCTTGAATGGAGAAGGGAAAGAGTAGAAGTACTTAGATAATCTGTGTAACAAACCTGTTAAGACAGATCCCAAGTAACAAATAAGTAAACTGACAGATAAATAGAAGGTAATTGCTTTGAATTTCAGCAAAGAGGGTTCAGGTTATATACGGGAACAAAGCTTTCAACATTTAGAAGAATAAACTAATGGATTACAGTCCCTGGTGACAATAAGGGATATCCATTCCTGGAGGACTTTTAGAAAAGGTTAGGTAAACATCTATCAGGACTGACACGGGTACAGTTGTTTGTGCATCAGGGCAAGAAGCTGTGTTGATCAAGCAGCCTGTAATCTGCAAAATATGAAAAGCTAGTCAGTGGAATGATTGTAACATAAAAGCAAAACCCACAGAAACCCATCCTATTACACACAAGTAAACTTTGGAAAAAAATCAAAATATGAATAACTGTTAAAAGTTTTACTTAATTCATTTTTCGCTCTAAATTAAAAGATGCATTATACACAATGATCCATAGATTTATTTTTTCTCGAAAATGTTTCAGCTAAAAGCGTAATTAGGTGAGCTAAATAATCTCTGAAGTCATTGACAAGCATGTGGTTGTGTAACCTATGCCCCCAGTGTCTGTACAGTTAATGGAGACATATGGTCAAACTCAGCAGGGGATGCAGCCTACCCCTCACCCTTCTGTACGTGGCGGTCATTCTCCTCTGGCTATAAAATGAGACAGAAGTAATGATATTCTGAGACTTAGCACCCAGGCTCTGCACACCGATGACCCATGAGGAACGCTATGGGTTTGTCTACAGATTTTTTGTTGGATAGCTAGAGGGGTCTGTGATTTGGGTGCACTAGATAGCTTGAACGGGATAATTATTTTCCAAAGGGAAGAAAGTCTGTGGGCATTACTATTTATGTTGTATTGTAAGCGTTTTATTATTAATTTAAAACACACATAAATTGCATAGACATCTGATGAAATGGATGGAATAACTTAGTCAAGGTAATTAAGTAAGTACACTCACTGAAAAACTATATTACCAGTAGAACAGCAATGTGTGGAGAGTTTGCGTGCCAAGTAAAAAGAAAAATCTAACTGGCAAAATTGAGAACACAGGTAGATCTTGCTGCAGAAAATGAAAAATATGAATTTTCAATAAAATATTAATGGGAAAAGAGTTTCTTTTACCAACCAATTCCAGGTTTGTGTATGAGACAGACAAAAGAATAATTCCTATAGGGAATGTGAAGAAAAGCTCCTAGAAAATATGGAAGTTACTTTCTTCCTTGTTATTGAAGCTATACTTTATTTCAACCAATGTATATGCGTTGTTACCAGGTTCAATTAATAAACTGATAGTGATAATAGACATGGCCTTTACAAAAGGCAGTTGTGAGAATGTGATTTTGCTAACTGAAAGTTTATAACCCTTTCGAGCTCAGTGCTGGAGTTACTGATATGCTGTTCCCACCATTGTCAGTTTAATTCACCGTCCCTTGTAAAGAAGAAAGAGATACAGGTAGAACAACACGTAAAATTTCTGGAAGGAGAGTTTTGCAAGGGCTTTCAGAAAATTTTGCTATGTGACAATGTGGTCCCCAAAACTCCTGTCCCACCTTTCTTCTCAATAAGTTAGAAACTGTTCCCAACCTCCACACTCTCCTGCATCCATCTGGGCTCCCTCGGGCCAGCAAGGTGGCGTGGAGGCATGTGGCACAGGCTGCAGTAATCGGTTACATCCCTTTGCTTGGAAAATTTTTCTGTAAGCCAGATCCAGCTTTTTTTCTTTTACACCAGGTTATTCAAAAAAGCAGATCACGGGAAGACTGACAGTTTGCCAGTTATGTTTTTATGATGGATTCAGATCCCTTAAGCTACATTTGGGACTATTAAGTTAAATTCTCATATTCAGCTCAAAGAATAAATCAGCAGGCATTCTGGAATATAGAGTGAGTAATATGCTCCATAACAAAACTAAATGCTTTCACAATGATTTACATGTTTACAGCAATAACAGTGGCTAATATGCAGCAAAGTCAAATTTCAATAAAAATGAGTTAATTAAGTCCTATTTTAATGTTATGAAAAAGAAATAAGCATAATGCATGGCTGATATAAATATTAATTGCCTGCAAGATGACATATAAAAGTGTAATACTCTGTTATGATAATGAAGCAAAACCTAAAATAACAGACCACTGTTCACTACTGCTTATGGCTTTGTATATACGGTGTCAGTGTGTGGGAGAAAGCTGCGGATCTTGTAAATAAGGTCTTATTAACTGGGAAAAAAAACCCTTTTCTACTTCACCATACCAAAGTGCATCACAGCACTGAAAATGCCTTTGTAACTTACTCTGTGTGTGTATGTGCCTGTGTGGAGTGAAAGAAAACTGTTTCTCAGCATCTGTATTGAACCACAAGCTTCTGTCAGGTCTTCTTTGATACTGAGATAAAATGGCCCTCAAGAAAAAAAGAGACTTCTAAAGAAAATATAAATATTAAATAATTCTTTGTTCCTTTCTATCAGACAAATCTTTTTGTGACAACCTCAAGTGAGGGACACATACTGTGCATTTGTCCTCTTCTTGCAGTTTCATTAATCTCTCCTTTTATTCTGAATGTGAAAATCAATATTATTTGGATGCTTTTGACAACATTGTGCTACTGGAAGACAAGAATGTTACTAAGTCAGCTTCAGAGTTTCACTGCTTATCTTTATCTGACACAAGTTGATATTGGTAATTGGAAAATAATAACATTTCTTTGGACTTGGACTGGTGAAGTGGTCTGCTTGCATGCCTAATACCACAGGATGATGGGCTACATGTGAACCACATGCTCTCTCCATAAGACACTGGGAGAGGCTTTTGCTTATATTGCTCGACACACTCAGGTAAATACTCTCGATCAGCTTCTCAGGTGATGTAAGTTGAAATAGCTCTGTTGAAGTCAACTGAATAAGTGAGGCTCTGCCAACTCATACCTGCTCAGGATTATGTTCCTAAAATATTTACCAAATTATTGCACCAGCTTTGAAATTCCAGATGTGATGGGAATGCTATACATCAAATGTAGTAGAGCAACTTCCTTTCAGAGCAGTTCTACTGACTTCCAGGGGTCTGCTTGAAGAGTGAAGTATTGCTCTGCAGGAATAAGATAGACATGATTCAACTCTTAAACCACTGACATAAAACCAAAAATGCATGACTACAAAGAAAAAATTATATCAATTCTTGTCAATTGGGATTCCTTGACTGATTGGCTCCTGCTGAATACGACTGGTGGATTCCCATGTGCAAATAAAAATACCAGGTAGGTGATTAAACAGACTTTGTTGTGCTGTAACTACACAAAACCAAACCATGCTCCTGCAACTGTATTCCTTAGAGGGTGATTCTGATCCTATTGAAAGTATTAATTCTGCTTTTGATATACTCATATCTCCTGCAAATATGTCCAAATGATTGTCGTGCGATGGATCCTCTGTATAGTATAATTTTAATCACCTGTCAGCCCAGTGAATACAAATGATAGAATCTTAAAATGATCATAAACCCAGACTTACTCTTAAGGTTTATTTAGATATTTATAGTTAAAAACATATTTCTATTTATCAATCAATCTTATAAAACAATCACAGTATTTATAAAATCTGATAGAAGGAAAAAAAATCTACTAGAGTCTTTTAAAATAGAAATTTCATTCTAGTAATCAACTACCTTCAGATAGATCTTTTCTAATGAGGTGATCTCATACACACACATTATCAGCCTTATGTTTTTTTTAAATACTCTCTAGCTCCTTGTTTCTAAGACCATTCTACCTATGAGTTTTGTTGCTGGGCTTGGGGTCCAGGTAGAAGTTGCTTCGGCTTTTTGATAACCTAGGGATGAGTGAAATACAGCTTTGCTGCTTTTGAGTTCTCTGCTAGAAAACACTCTTTTTTTCCTGGATACTTCATTAGACCGTGGCTTTTGCAGATTTACAAAGGCGTTTGTGTGACTTTCATCAGCAGAGCTCACACATGCAAAGTCTGTAACATTGAGGAGACTGGAGTGATTAAATATATTGACTAAGTACAGGGTAAGAGAAGTACATCTGGATGGCTCCCACATTAGACATCTGAATGACAAACCAATACATGGTGACAGCAGTAGGAATAGAAAGTGGAGTGTGGGTAAGAAAAATCTGGAGGTAGAGAATTAAGTTTTAATTCAGCAGTCTGTCAGAGCATGTGCCTTCTGCAATTCTGTCTTCTCTTCTTAAATTCTAAATACAGACAGCCACGTGACAAAGATAAAGAAACAGAAAGTCACATTAATCTAATACTGAAAACTGTTAAGATAAGCGAAGAATTGTTATCTCTACAGCCCCCCAGTTTCAGTCCTCCATTTGCTGTATAGCTTTACTTAGCACCCTTTTCCAACCAAGCCTGGTTTCTGGAGGCAGATGGAAAGCAGCAGCGCACACATGCTAGCATGTTTAGTGGGTTTGCCAAAAAGTTTGTTGAAAATAACTAAACTTTGAAGTTGAAGGCACTAGTGCTGGTGTGATTTTGCAGCTCAGGCTCACAGCTAGCCTTCACTCTTTGTACATTTGAAGGCTACTAATGAGACAGAGAAGGTTTCTGTGGAAAGTAAACACGGTGCAGATACACTGCCTAGTTGACCTACGGTCAAAGACTTTTTTGAAAATCAGTGTGTGGTTTTCTTTCTTCCTTCCTTTAAATATCTTTCTTTTCTGATAGCAGCAAAAGAAAGGGTTTCAGATGTGCAAATATTTTAGGTTTGTGTATTCTTAAATTAGACAAAAAGGCCTTCCCTGATACCAAACAAAAATGCTTAAAAATGAAAAAATAATAACAATAAAAACTCTTATCCTGTGGTCTATTTCAAATCTTAAATGAGAACATACTGCTCTGACTAAGTAACAAACAAGGGTTTATCTTGGAGTTCTTGGGATTGAGGGGTCCTGGAGAATGACAACCTCAGTTACTTCAGTTACAAAATATTAAAAATTCAGAAGGAGGTACAGGAGCAAGTTAAACGGGAATCGTTGTGCCAGTGATGGGTTGCAGTCCATTGTACTTCCAGAAATCCCTTTCTGAATACTGATAAGCTGCAGTGTGCTGCTATTGCTCCTTGCATTGACAAGAGTTACACACCAATTACCTGTCAAAAGTATTTTCAAAGCAAGTGTGCAGCTTCTTGATTTTTGGCTTTGCTACTCATACAAGCCAGAAAAAGGGAAGTAAATAAGGGTGGGATGTCTGAACCAAAGAGCATTTTTTTTCCAAATGAAGAAACATTAATTATTATTTTTTACATTGAACAGAAAGTGTAACTTTGCTTGCTTGAAGCATTTAATCTGCAGCATTTGTTCGGAGAACCAAATGGTTAGAGCATTTTTTGAGCACCCCCTCACCCCGGGGAGACACTGGGAATGTGCGTTGTGTACCCTGGAGCAGTGCCTCCGCCCCTGCAACGGGGCTGACAGCAGAATCCTGCCTCTCCTCCTCGTCACTGGTTGGGGAGTCTGACCACAGAGAAAAAAGTCTGAGCCAAGACTTCCAATGCAGTTAACAGAAAATAATTATTTTTATTATTTAAGTAAATCAGCTGAAGTCTCATTTTTGGGTACATTGGCATTCACCAAAAATGTTGTGCCTGGCTCTAACTTTAGTGAAGCTGTCACAACTGTCAGAAACATTTCCCTGTAGAGGCAAAGGATCATTCGCTTGCCTGTTGCTGTGATGTGCACTTATAATGACAGCAGAAATCAGCCAAGGACAGACCGAGTGTTTAGGCACCACCAGCATGTTCCCATGGATGCTTCAATGGGACAAAGACAGAGAAGCACAACGATGTTCCACGATGTTGTGGGTGCACAGTCATCTCCACTGACTTGTGCTGGGGACTGGGTTTATTCCAGCCTCTGCACTGGTGACCAGCTTCTGGTAAAGGGAAAGAAACTCAGTGGTGGCCCCATCTGCTCAGCTTCTATCCAGACTGGTCAAATAGGGGTGGAGCAATCTTGTTTCTCTCCTTCCCTCCAACTCTGCACCTCAAAAAGGGCTAATCATAATCTTAAGGTGTATTACTGGGTCAGGAGGAAAACAATGGAATATTGACTTCAGGATCCTAAAGCTGAATTTTGTGTAATATTTTCCTATGTATGCAATTAATATGCCTCCTGGGGAAGTGCAGCTGGGAATTTCTACACGGAGAACTCTCTTTAAGACATAGAGTTGAGATATGCTAATCTAATTCAGAATTTAAGACTGAAATGTAGATAAATTGATAATTATAGCTGTATAAGTAATGCAGCTCTAATCGGGCGTGAATGTCCTAACTGGCATGTGAGCTGCAGAGTACTGCCAATTTTTAATTTCCATAGAATCAGCTACAGCTATGATTCCTACTGTGAAAATTTTTGTGTTACTGAATATGTATTTTTAATGAACCCAGCGGTAATCCAATCAACAGAAATTCATAAGCTTAATCCTGTTCATTGAGGTTTGTGAAGATCTGCCTTTGGCATCTTGCTATATTCAAGGAAACAATGAACAGTTTGGAAATGTTTGTCTGTTTACCATACCACAGTTAGTTTGGTGGTTTCTGCCTTTTTAGAAGGATGATGTGGTGGAGGCCCCGATTCTGCAACCAGATCCATCTGGCTAATCATGCTTGGTCAAGCAGCCCTGGGAGTGCTCCGTGTGCCTCTGACTAACCTGCTCAGCGCAGCACAAAGTTACTGATAAACGATAGCAACTTGGAAAACTTTGTTTTCAGGCTTCTAGCAGTATGTTTTGATATGAGGCAGTTTTTAAATGGTCTTTAATCAAAATTGCGGGTAAACATAGTACCACATGCAAATTAGATGCCTCTTCTCACATGTATGGGAGTGCCATGACTGTGTCTTTAGTTGTGCACCTGATTTTGTATATATGGCCCAAAAATTACGGAAAAAAAACCCAAACACAAATACTGGGGAAGAATTTTTTAATCCCCTTGAAATAAGTTCTGTTCTTAGCAGAACGCATGGATTTGCATCACACTGCCCTCTTAGGAAAGTCTGCCATGTGTAGTGGCTGTCACCTAGCTCAGACATGACCAGCCATCTGGATCCTCTGAGTCACACGCACAAATATTCTTGGGGCTGAGAGGCCCAAGGCATGTATGATATCTTCTGATGAGTTGAGGAGAAAAGAGTTCTGGGAATGGTGCACAGGCAGGGAATGACAGTGTCACCTCAGGGACCTCATCCCCATTTTGGGACAGTGGGCTGGATGTGAACTAGTTTCTACAGCACTCAGCCTCTGCAATCAGAACTGTCTTGCTTCTTGCCACGTGTAACAGCCTTGGACCACTTACCCATGGACCATTACATCTCCTTTGCTGCTTGCATGATGTTTCTCATGGGAACTGCACCCAAACTGCCTTGTGATGGCTTCACTTCTTTAAGGTTCAGTTTTCCCTCAGACTACATTATGTGCTTCAGGAACCCAAAGAACTTGTTGCACCTTCCATTCCTCCTTCTACTGTTATTTTTACTGTTATTTTACCAGCCCTTTTCACTCATATTAGTGCTATTTCCCTTCTAACTGGAAAGGGAATGTTTAGATAATTTTTTGCCTCTTTGGGAGGTTAATCAGATTTAGATGATTCAGCCTAAATAAAGTATGAGGGCTCACATTTAATTGCTGGTATTCATTTATGTTGGGAGAGGAATGTTATGATGAGGACATTTGTTATTTAGCTAGCTAGTAATGAGGTTTCTTTGCTGAGTTAGTTACAGAACTTTTTAGAAGTAGTATAAACTGATTTGTCACAACAGAGCGAAGTGGGATGTTAATGAATTACATCCTTCCTGACTGAAGGCAAAAATCCTTTCTTCCTTAAAAGACTAAAGATCTGTAGCTGTCTTAAGGCAGCAGAGGAGATGGAAGACTGTCCTAATTCCCTAAAATACCAGTCAGGTGGCAATTGAGTTCAGCTGCTCCCTGTGTGATGGAGTTTAAAGCCAGCATACAGTTGCAAATTTGTTTAAGTCTCAGCTTGCTCTGAAACTTTGAATTTTCTATTTTATTCCTAAACTTTTTCCAGGAGATTTTCAAATTAGCGAAGAACCTGTCTATGGCACAAGAGACCATACTGCTTCCCAGGCCCATTCAGTGCTCCTCCTAGCACAAATCATCGCTGTTGAGATAAAACTTGATCCTCTCTCATTCTTACTATCCTCTATTGATTTTTGTATTTCATAAATGCATCCAAATTCCTGAGTTTTAAAGACACTGCACATTGTACCCTTTAGGTACAATCAGGCAGGAGAGGAAGCACCAAAGGAAGGTGTAAAGTATGAAGACACTGAAGAAAATGGGAATGAAAAGAAATTAAGTAAATCGCTTATGTATTATCTGTGGGTTTGTATTAGAAGACAGGAGCCCAGACCACAGCTGGAGAATGCAACAGCAGCACGAGTGACATGCACATAGGAACAAAGTGTCAGTGCCCCATAAAAATTAAATACCTCCTGGAAACTAGAAGGGAAATCATGAAGCTTCAGAGTAGTGGAAATTGTACCAGATTTCCTGAAACGTGGCATTTTGCCTCTACTGCAGGAAGACATGGAGTACTTTTTGACCTTAAAGTCTGCTTCTGAAGTGACTATATAACAATGTCATCGTAAAGGGTCCTCTTCATTCACTGTTAATGACTTCCTTATCAAATTTGTGTAGTTTACAAGCTGGAGAATGATTTTTGTAGTTGCTTGCACTCCCAACTGCTCTTGGGATCTAGGAATCAAGATGCTGTTGGTGCCTTTTACATTACTGTCAGTAATAAAGAACCTGCCATTCAACACAGCAGAATTCATTCCACTCTGGGAGCTCTTTGCAGTGCTAACTGAGGCGAAAATCTTGGTTTTATCAGTAAGTTGATAGCACTCTGAGGCTCAGAGGGCACTGATATGCAAGAAGGTGATACTTAAAAACTTGCTTGGTTTACAGTATTTACATTACTTTTATTTTCCTTCTGTTTATAATTTCTTGTTGGCTTATTTAAGATGATTGCCTTCCTTGGAAAGGAAAACCTGCTATAATCCTAACCAATAATCCTGCAGCCTCTGGATGCAGGAGGCTTTGTAGTAGAAGTCTTTACTGTGTGTTGGCTATTTTGCACCAGCAGTTTACCTACTATTTAAAATCTGTTACATTTTCATGCACGAACCCATGTCCTGGATTCAGGACGTGTGCTTCGGTTTCAGTTTCTTGAAAGGAACTTGGGAGGCAGTATCATTTAAAAGAAAGATTCTGTGAATATATATACAAATGGATTTATTCAAATATATGTGTAAGAGGCCTTTGGTAGTGAAGTCACATAGCTTCAGGTGGAAACTACTTCCAATGCAAGACCCCTGATGTTTCCTTGTCTAAGTACATATTCTAAGGACTTTAAAGCTATATAGGAGGTACATTGTCGGGAGTGCACATCACAACTTGGCTCCAGGGAGTAATGAGAGACCCAGCCTGGCCTACAGAGATCTTCATGGATCTCAGTATCCACCTAGATCTTTAGAGATCTTCTTCTGACAGAATGGAAGGACAAACAACTTCCACTGCAAGAGCGTAGCAGAATTACCACAAGAAATGTTATGAGTGCAGCATTGTTGGGCAATATTGCTATGTAAGATAATTTGTTTTTTCATTAGGGATCTTCACAGGCCTTAGATGAGATGTCATATGAAATGGCTCAGCAAAACCAGCAGCCCAGAATTCCGTGCATCATCTTTATGATTCACATGCTCTGGCAATGTGCCCAGCTCCTGGAGCTGCTGTAGTCTTTCAGCAACAGTAAGCTTTGCTCTCCTTGCATCCCCACTACATGATGCCTACCATAAAATGCCATCAGAATGTCTGCAGAGAGACCTGCCTTAGAAACAGATAAATATATTTTGCAAACCAGGCTAATGACTTCAGCAATTGAGGACTAAATTCTTCCTAGCTTTCCTGTAAGTTGTCTGATAAACAGAAGTAGGGAAAATGCTTTTTAAATTACCCAGGGCATCCAAGTGAATACATTAACTAATAACATCCTCATATGCCACATGCATTTATTGGAAGAGCTTTGTCTGATTGTTTTGATAATATTTTCATTTCATGATATAGAAATTGATATTAAGAAGTAAATATTTGTTGTTTGTATAGTTATTTCCCTCCTTATAAAATTTGTCTAGATAAAAATGCTTATAGGTTATTGCTGGAACTTCATTCTGTTTTGCATACTGTGAACTTTTCGTGAAGTCTGAATATAATGGAAGACGTTAATGTACTTATTGGTTTTCTTCACTGACCTTGCTTACAATGTGTTTTTTGCTTTGCAATACACCAGGAAGGTAAAGACAATGTATTTTTGCACTAAGTGTTTTTTTATATGTATATATTTATATATAGTCATTGTGAAATGTGTCAAGTAGTAATTCGTGAAATTTACTGTGTACTGCTCAATACCTACTTTGAATGTCAAAATAACCAGTAAACACTTCATTTTCTTATCTGAGTGAAGCTAACATTTGGTGTGTGCACACGGAAAAAAAATTCAGAACTTCAGATAAAATTTCTGTTCCATCTTCCAGAGTTAGAGCTTTTCTCTGTCACCGAAAGAAAATTCACTCCTTTGGAAAAAAAATGAACTTAACTGTGAGAGAAACCATTATTTCTATTTAAAGTGAGTACCTCAGAAATGTCATTCAGTTTTTAAAGGTATAGTAAGATTTTTTCCTAAAGTCTCTGATATAATTGTGCTATGGGGGTGGGGTTTCTTTGTTCAATTTTCCTTCATGTTTGCTGCCAATAAATGCTTCTCTTATTGTACATTTATATTAACTATTCTGCTGGCTGGTAAAGTTTGTGTTTGCCTTTACATATTGGGAGATGATAGCCTAAAACTATGCCTTGATGTAATGGGTTCCCTACATTAGAGTCAAACACCAGAGGCAGTTTTAGTGTCTGAACCATAAATACCTTATTCTTCTGAATACTTGAGGAGCAGAGTTGGAAAAGATAATGTGATGCATATATAACACCTGTCATTTTGAGGGATGTGAAAGTGCTTTATAAAAGGCAGTACAGGTTTAGAGTTTGCTTTACTCTCTACTAAATGCAGTTTTCTCAGGGCAGCAACGGGGAGGGAGAAAATAAATGTTTAACAATGCACAGCATTGGTAGACAATGTTTTGGGAACCAATTAAGGTCTCTCCCCAGCGCGCACAGTAATACGTAGGTGCTGTGATGGCTCAAATCAATATGAAGAAGACCATCTTTCAGCCAGATTTTTCTGGCTGGTTGTGTCTTTTACTGTTCCATTTTGACTTGGCAAATGCCTAAAAAGAACTGAGAATTAAGAAACCAGTGCTAATTTCTGAAATCAGATATAAAGGACCTGCTCAATATTTTGGGCCTGAGCACTATAAAGCTTTGGAATATCCTGAGGTTTATTATCACAGTTGCACATTTCTCAGGAAGGTGGCTGCAAAACAGCCCCTGTGCCACGCACATATGCACTTGGATGATACTGGAGAGGCTTCAGCCTGCTCATCTGTGCTGCTCATCCACTTGCCATCAGCACACAAAAGCTTACATGCTTTTGTGCCATGGGTTCTCATACATCTGTTGGAGCTGAGCTAAGCCATTCTCCCAAACTGCGACCTTGAGTGTTACAGGGCTTTGTAACTCCTTTTCGACACTGCTGTTTACTTGTTCTGTTTATGATAACTGGGTAGAAAATTGCTCCATTGTACTTCTGAAGAGCGGATCAGTTTCAAATTACTCTGAAAGGCAGCCAGCAGAACAGCTAACACCATGGGGCCACGTTTTTAAATGGCCTTCAGTCTGGCTTTCGAGTTTGTGTTCCCAGGTTTGCACTCTCAATCAATTGTAGAAAAAAATAATTTCAGGCCCAATTAGCTGTGAACTTCCGTCTACCCAGTTTAGAAAAAACTGAATAAATTTATGATTGAAAGAACATTAGGAAAATGAGACAGCTCTTGAACTTCCCCATGTTCTTTGGTTTTACTCAGACTGTGTGTTCTTTGCTTTTTAAGTGACCATAGTGTTGCATGGCAGCACTCATCACTGCCTCTTTAAGGATGGGAAGCATCAATATAGTATCTAGTAACGGATCACACTCTGTCAGAGGTTGAGCGTGCTTCTCCCTTTATCTGAGTCTGTGGTAATATCCTGGACTGAAAACCAGGTGTCAGTGTCTTCAGGTAAACTGCCATTTACTTGAGCCAAGATTTCAACTCCAGACAGCGTAGGTGGGGGAACATGTGGGGCGTGCCACACAAAATTTAGTATCAATTGTCATAACAACTGGTAGAATTTGCTTTGTTGTCGAGGATGCTCCAGGAGTAGGACCAGAGAATAACAACATGCCAGCGAGAGAGATGATTTGGTCCAGAGTGCAACAAGTTTAGTTTCTGTGCAAATATTCCAGGATCTTGTGATGCCCTGAGAACAGCAAGATTAATTTTCTTGCCCTTTTCTGTGCATTTCAAGATGTTGCAGCCTCTCCCACTAGTAGAGGAGTAGACTGAGCACATAAGGAATTGAGAACAGCATGATTTTCAATACAGGCTGTCACCTAAAATAATTTCCCCCCCTGGGGATCAATACAGCCCTAATTAAGGTCACCCTAAGGACTGATGTTCTTGGCAAATTTCCTTTTACAAAGACAGCTTTCTTAATGAACTTTTTCAGAGGTCTGTTTTGTCATGATTACTAGTACTGAGTTTCTCAATTTTAACTATGAAAGCAACTATGAAAACTCATGCTTTCTGATAGAATTGGTTTACTGATAAAACTAGTATACTTTACAAGTGGTCAAGCTGAACCTCTCATACAGTAAAAAGTCTGGGAAGTGCTATGTGTACCTTTCCTCTTTTCTTACATTGATAAACCATTGCTTATAGCGAGTAAATACCTCATGTAAGGAAGCAGTATGTGCTCAACATCAGGAAAAGGAAGTCTGAAATTTTGCTGCTCCCCAGAAAATCATGTGAAAGTCATCCAGAAAAGCTTTCACGGCATTGTATGTGAGTTGTTAAATTCTTTTTCGAACAGTTTGGCTTCAAGTCATTTTGTCTTGATGGTTCTTTCTATGAGGAAGGTCTTTCAGTCTCTCACAGCCATGACCCTAAAAAATGCAAATCAAACGATCTTCTTCCTTCATGGATACATGATGCTTTTGCACAGCACAATGCTTGCCCTCATGTTCCCAGTGCAAAGTCTTAATTACAGCCTCAGGGAACACTAGCAAATAGCCTATAAACACATGGCAAGACTCTGCATCCTTGAGTTTGGCAGGAGCTTTTTTGGCAGAGGCTGCCAGCAGCCTTACATTGGTCACTTTGGTCCCCAGCTGCTGTCTGACAGATGTGCTGGAGGGAATGGCGTCAGGCTGTTAGTGCTCCTGATCTCCCTGGTAGGCTTTCAGCCACCAGATGTGTGATGGAACTCACAATCTCTTTAAATCAGAAGAGCCTAATAAATAAAGATAAAGTTCCTCCAGTCTCTGATTAGTTTACTATATAGGGGGAAGTAGAAAGCAAGCAATTTTTATATTGATATTTAAGGTATGAAAGAGCAGTTCAAAGCAGGCTAACATAAACATGAAGTAGGGTAAAAAGTTTGAGCTTCTTGGAACTCTCATGGGAAGGAAAAGAAATACCCTTCCCTTTGAATACGACTATTTTAGGTTGATTTTGTTCAGTTTTGCGCTGCAGCTGTAAAGGATTCTAGGTTCCCATCTCCCAGGTGCAGTTATAGCACAGCTTAAGAGCCACACAGCACGCAGGACTGAGCCATGTCCCCATATCAGGGGCACTTTATGGGAATACAGTTAACCCTCATCCCCTGGGCAAGTTTGAAACAATCCTGTAATTGCATCTGGGGACGGGCAGGTTGGACTGGAGTTCCCTGACCCAATTATAGTTGTAACTCTGACAAGGCTTAGCTCTCAAAGCAGGTTAAAAAGCCAAAGGGACAGATTCATGTTACGTGCTGAGCATGAAAGTTTCTTTGAAGCAGATCCACAGTGCTCTAACCCAAAGTTCAATAGGCACTACGCCAACCCCTCTGCTGTATCCCGTGTGAACTTTACATTGCTCTGCTTATTAGTGGCATTCGGAATGCTCGATGTATTTTTCATCATTCAGTCAGTCTTGTGGTATAATGTAAATCATACAGTCCCTTTCCTTAGTGGAGGGGCTGCTTTTTCCAACTTTGAGAACACCAGCTGCAAAATACTTTACTGTTACCAGTGGAGGCTAAACTTTCTTTGTTAATAAATGTTATGTTTTTCCTGTTTATTTGTATGTCTATTACTCATTGCATTAAATGAGGAATTAGCTTGCTTGACTCAAAGCCAAATCTTTTTAAGCTATGCCTTGTTGAAGGAGTATCTAAGACTAAAAGGTGGAACTGATCTGCCAGTAAAAGTCTCAGTTACACCTATCATAACAAAACAGTTGGCATCTGCTTCAGGGACATCTCTATAAGTAGGCATGTGTATGCTTAATATTTCGCAGTTGAGGGGAGCAGGTGCTGAATCTTCAACTTACTTGGTTCTAATGCTTCCTTAAAAGCCTTTGGTTTCCTTTTGTCTTCATCATATGAATGGCACCTAGGACGGCACCTTAGGTTTCCTTAGGTAGAATTGGTCTCCATTGGCATTAGTCGGAGTTTTGCCATTGTCGTCAGTGTAACAATTATATATCTGCTGCTCAATAGACTGATTTTAATGCCCCATATTTTCATGCAAAACTTCATGGAGATTTTAAGCTCACTAGAGTGAAAAGATTTTGGTTGTCAATTTGTTAACATGTTAAATTCTTTAATAATATGTAGTCATATAATTGTTACATACAGTGGAAAGAGGTGAAAAACTGGAAGACTGGATGGAGACTATAAGGACAGGTACTGGGGAGGTACTCCCCAATGAAAAAGCTATTATTTGCACTAGAAATCTCCTAGGAAAATGCTTAATTCTGGGTACTTTCTTTGATCCCCCACATTGCTAGTTAAACATGAGACTAAATAGGCCAAAGGAAAAAGGCAAACATGGTAAGAGGACATTGAGGCGTGTTTGGAATGAAAAGTTGTGATACTGCAGTCATGAATACGCCTGTAGCTCATCTAACTTATGGACTGTATTCAAATTGATATAGCTAGCTCATGTATCAATTACAATGAAAATATAGGCTTTCTTTTAATTGATAGCTGAGCTAAGTAGGTTAAAGACAGCATTGATATTACAGATTTCACTGTTATGTAGAGATAGCTAAACTATCTTAAAATAACTTATCATGGGTACTGGAAACGGCCCATGATATGCAGAATGGGCTACCTTAAAGGGCTAGGAAAAATAATACATGTCAGTTGAGAAAATAGAAAACAGTGGGAAAAAAAGAATAACTACCACATGGCTGAAATCTTGCAGAGCTCAGGGTGTGCTAACTTAAGGGACTAGGAAAAAGACCCCAACATGTTAGTTGAGAAAGTAGAAATCAGTGGGGAAACAAAAAGTTTAACTAGCACACGAGTGAAATCTTACAGAAAGAGTCAAAAGGAAAAAAAAAAAGAGAACAAAAGAAAAAGAAACAAAACATTGAAAAGAAAACTTGTATATACAAGAAAAAAATGGGAACTAAAAAACCCTGAAGCTATCAGAAAGGAGCTATAGGATTATTATTAAAATGGAGGAAAGGAAATAGATAGCAGAAAGTGAGAAATACGGAAAGTCCATGTTGAATAAAGAAAGATAACAAGGACAATTCCAGAACCTTATGAGAAGTGCTTTCTTGTGAGTGTGCTTTGCTGCAGGACCTCAATTTTGTAACTTATTTTCAGCATCTGTTGCTGGAGGAGCCAAAGCTTAAGGGCAGGAAAACAGGAAAGCATTCCATTGAAATCAAATCTAAATCCAGACATGAGCCTGGTTTTCAACTTACAGCCCAACTCTAAATCCCTTTAAAGTTTGCTTGTCACTTAATTGCACTACAAAATCTTGGCAGCCTCCTCACATCGCAATTCTAAGCTGTCAAAGTAAGTAAACGTAGATATAAAACCTCTCTAATGTCTGTCAACTTTTAGAAACCATTTTCTAGCTGCAATTATGTACCAAGCAATAAGTTCACTGTGTCGGGTCATAAGGCCCAACCTTGCAAATTAAGGCCCATCAAACTTATTTGGGCCTTGCTTTATTAGGTGGCCTTTCTGGGACAATAAAACCCACCTTTATTTATCATATCCGGAACTAGAGTCTCTGATCTCAAGTTTCACATAATGCAAACTTGTTTGAGCTGACATACAAAGAAAAAAGATAATTAACTAAAAATGCTCTCACTTCACTCTTAAGTGGCAGAAGAGATCTCTATTATATGCATAGGCATTGGCAAACTTTTTAATTGGGATATTTCCTATGGATGTCTGGGGTATATATAGCAACGTATAGCCCTATAGTAGTCTCATGTCATCTTCCTGACAAGCTGCTGTAACCAGTGGACCTCATGAAGAAATAATAAGGTTCCACATATCTGCTATGACAGCGCATGGAATATTGTGGCCTATGTTATCTGGTGGATGCGGTGCATCCATCTGTAATAATTACACAATAACTCAAAGTTATTTTACCAATGCAATGCATTGAAATTCTGTAACATAAACAATGCCTAGATACTTTACCATTGACTAAATGAGCAAGAGAGTATGGGAGCAAGAGATTAAATGAGGGAAAGTTTTATATAGTTTTGGTAAAAATGGCACTACGATTCAGGTTGGTGGTTACTATGCCACATATAAATAAAAATGTGGTTTCAAACCAAAGTATTTCATCAGTCATCACTAATTAGTGAACAGCAGAGTGGGATGACTCAGGTTTTACATACTTGCACTCTACCAAAAGCACTCTGCTGATTTTAATGACATTACCTCTGCTTTGTAGTGCTGCTTATGTAGGACTTGCACTATGCCATTTACAAATTCCTAACACTATTTAATACACTTGCCCAAAATTCAGTAGTTTTAAAAACACCTATTAGCAGTTTGCTGAGAATGGAGATGCTGAGCAGAGGCACAGGCCTGATCTTTATAGTAAGAGGAGAGCTCAGTTCAGTTGGATTTTGTTTTTCAAGCTGAGTTACTTTTAAAGGGTGGTTGTTTGAACCTGGAGAAATTCAGTCCTGGAAATAAGGAGACAGAGAAATATAAAAATAAAGATAAATCTTAATGTTTTCATAGAAATAGGGGTTTTCTTCCCTGTGTGCTTTTTGAAAGAAATAGTTACAGGTACTTATATGGGTTTTGTGTTGCTATGGAAATGTTCGGAAGGGGTATGCAAAGGAGGAGGACAATTCTGTTTATAAAGAAAACAGAAAACAGGTGAAAGGAAGAAAATATAATTATCCCCATTTTACAGCTGAGAAATTTCAGCACAATGAAGATAAAGAGCCCAACTGTTGTGGAAATCTGTCAATCCTTTTAGGTTCACCTGTCATTTAGGCATTGTTCTGCGTGCAGGGTATTCACCGAACATCTACGAATCATTACCTTCCCTCACCCTCTACCTTTTACCTGCTTCTGCATACAGATGCACTCCTTCATCATAGCTGTCAAAACTCTCTTTTGTAAAAAGACCCCTCGCCACCCCCACTTCTAAAGAAATGTTGCAAGGCTCAGTGATCAATGGGAGAACTCAGTACAGAAAGAAAAGAACAGACACTACCATCAATGAGATGTTGCTTTCTGGACCACTAAATGTCACAGTGTGGATGTGGGCCATCTGTTCATAACATGTCACAGTAACTATGCAGCCTGATCATTTTTGTTATTTCAGAACTGACGGTGGAGGAAATGTATAGGTCATGTAACTCTGTTCAGACTTGACACCAAGTTCTGCACTCTGATTGTCAGTGGGGACAGTCGGAAAGACGTCCAAGCCACTAGGAAGAGGTTAGAGCTGAAAAGAAGTTCAAATTTAAATACAAAACCAATCTTAGTGACATGACTACAGCCTTCCCGCTCCTTCTTGCTCCTGTCAGGTATCCCTTACCTTTGCACTCTGCAGCTGATCAGTGCCTGAGTCTGGATTCAAGCTGATGTTCAGGGTCAGCAGAAACTGGCTCAGACACATCAGCTAAGTGATGCATAAGAGAGGAGAGTAAAGGAAATATAGGAGAAGGTGGCCAGCCTTGTTACGTGTGCAAGAAATCAAGTACTTCAACTACCCACCCAGATGGTTTGGCACCACAGTTCCTTGTTAAAGCAAAGAGCCTGAAAAAAAAAATCCAACAAAAAGCCTTCTCTGTATCAGAATCCAGTCACATTAAGTAGACAAGAAAATTGTTCCTCAAGAACAGAGTAGAAGGAACAGAAATTGTTCCTCAAGAACAGAGTAGAAGGTGGCAACTGTGAATGCTCTTTACAGTTGGTTTGCCAGACAGCCTATATTGATCCTGAGACAGAGGACAAGTTCTTCCTAAAGCCAGAGAACCCATACTTTGGTCCAGGACCTGGTGACTGTAACTGTGGTTCTAACAGCTATAACTGTGGCATAACCAACCCATGCCATAACTGTGTCTGTGCACCCTCCTCTGAACTTTTAGTGTATAGTTCCACCAGATAAAGTTGGTGGAAAAAACCCACCTAGCTGAGGATTCTGGAGTCATGCTACAAATGGGCTACTTCTCTCTTTGGTCCCTGGATGTCAAGAAATGTCTAGGAAGAAGGACACGCTGACTCCACACTTAGAGATGATGCTCACCTGCACCTCACTTCCATAACACTTCCGCCACACTTTCTCACAAGACAGTCAATCAGCATCCTGTTTCCTTGAACTTCACTCAGTCTTGGTATGTCTTTCTTACTAGAGTTGTATACAGCTTATCTATTAGGAGAAATAGGATGGAGTAGCCATCTAGTGACAGGGATTGGACAGGAGGAGAGGCCAGACATCATCTAAATAACCCAGTCTGAGTCACGTACTGAGCCTGGACTGAGACCAAAAGAATACTTAGAGCCTTTTTCACCTGAAATTTGAGGCATGTGAGGATTTTAACATATTCAGCAAGGAGTGCATCACAGGAAAGATGTCAGTGTTCATATGTGAAGTGTAGGAAGCTGGAGTTGGCAAAAGGTCTTTGCATTTCTTCCCAGGACTTGTTAGGTGGCGTGTATCACTAGTGTATTGGCTTGCTTGAGGGGCCTCTCTCTCATCTCTTACTACACTCATGGATAGAAATCCACAGTACTGTCGTATTCCCCATTGCAGTCCTGCCCCCACTAAACTCAGAAATCCCTACTGCTTCCTTTCTAACTCCCAAAACTATCCATAGCCTTGCTCTTAGTTACAATCTAGGGTGTCACCTACAGCTTCTGCCAGCCATCCCTATCCTAACAGCCACTCCATGCTAATCTCATCTGAAAAATCCTGCCCTTGTTATGTTGTTTGCTAATCACTGTTTACTAATCTGCCAGCCAAGAAGAGCCCTTAAAGAATCAGTGCCTTCATCTGGTGTTCAGCCTCCTTTCTGCTTCAGGAATGTCAGATCGAATCTGGTAGGATAGAGTAATTATAATTCAGGTATGACCAAAAGTAAGGACTTTAAGGACAGCAGTGGAGGAATGTAAATGTCTTGGAAGTAGGAGAAACACCATGATAGTGCTTGGATACAAATCCGAGATGTCAAGGTTGTCAGAGTTTTGTGTGCTGAGTGGGTTTGAAGGGTCACCTGAGAGGTGTAAGAAGCTTTAGACTTCTAAATGTAGGTGTCAACACAATAGAAATGCCAAATGACTGACAGGAGTGTATGAGCATGGGGGAAGGAGACAAGAAGCGGTAAACAAAGCTTAGATGCCAGCACAACCCGAGATGCATAACAGGGCTGAATCCCAGCTTGAATGACTAAGTTATTTCCCAAAGTCAGTCGAAAAATCTGTCATGCAGCCAAGAACTGAATCTGTCACCTGAGTTCCAGTTCTTCATCTTCTATGGCTGCAGCCTAAGCCTACTTCAAAGTCATCCTGTAGACTGTAAGGCCTCTTAAGCAAGCTACTATAGCTGATAACATCTACAAAAGCTAGTCTAAGGCTATTTACGTAAAAAAGCTGCTTACATGATATATTTTTCTAGTGTTGTCCTTGAAATAAATAATATTACTCGAGGAATAGAACATGTCTATGCAGCAAGGTGTAGCCTGTTCAAGTCTCTGACTCGGATGAGAAAAAATTCTCCTTGGAACTGGTCTAGCCTTGTTGTCTTGGATATCATTGAGCCCCAGCCTGTGTGCTGTGGGGAGGCAGAACAAAGCAGCCCAGGCTTGCAGCTGTGCAGCTTCTGAGCCTGAACCGGCTTGTTTGGGTGAAGCGCAGGCAGCAGGTCTGCATGATGGGCTACACCTGAATAAACAGTCAAGCGTCACTGAAAGAAAGGCTGTAAGCGTTACAAGGATAAATCCTGAAGGTGGGTTTGACTCCTAATTTAAATCCTAATCTAATTTCCTCAGTGAGCAAAATTCAGATTCTTAGTCCCAAATAACTCTGTATTACTGAAGTTGATTATGGGGGCTGCAGTTTACACCCCTTTCTCTAAGAATACATTGATGTAAAATCCAATAGGAAAATCTCAGGATGTTTCTAGTCTTTCTCTAAACTCCAGTGTCTATTACGCCTTCTGGTTATTACAAGATAGAGACGAAAAGGATGAAGAATAAAAAGGATGAATAATGCCTTGAAAATACCTTTTAAATCTTATAGAATGTAAAAAAAAAAAAATCGGGGTTTGGTTACATTTCATGGGCAATGCATACAGCAGGCTGTTCATTACTTCAGCTACATACTGATTTTTCTAGCTTCTGGCAATCAAAGAATTTAAGAATAAATACTGTCTTGTGATACTTTTTGCCTTTGAGATTGCTGATAATATATAGTGACTGGTCCAACATCAAGAGTTTACTAACATCACTAGGAACTGTAATATGGATCAAGCATTGCAACAACTAATGCACCAATCTTGGAAGTGTATCTATATGCATATATGTGCTTGCACACCTAGGCAGGGCAGTCAGTCAGAATGAAACTCATGCAGGCAGAAAAGGGGGAGATGGCTCATGTCAAAGAAATGTGATTTGATGCAGGAAGAAGCCATTCTAACGATGATGTTTACTTTAGTACCAAGCAAAACTAAGGGGATCCTGACAGTTAAGAATCTTCAGTGTGGGTTTGGAGCTTGTGTAAAGTATCCGTAAATCTGTAGGAGCCACTAGAATTATATCAGCTTGAAGAGGTGCATGTAAGAACTTAAATGCTTTGTTTGCAGAAATTATATCCATCACTATGCACTATGGTTAAACAAAGATGTGATTTCTTTGGAAAAGAAAAGCTTACCCAAGCTTAGCTCTGCTCTCAATTTGAGAGTTGTGTTGAATTATACTTTGTGAGAAAACAGAAAGACCAGACGTGTGGCTCCAGGTTAAATCGTTCCAGTGCCCAAAGCCATATGTACTTAGTTTGTTCTTTGATATAAAATGGTTAAATTCTATATAAGATGATTAAAAATGTCCTGGTCTTGCCTTACTTTGTTAGGTAATATACCTTATAAAAGGATTGAGGGAAAACCTGAATAGAGTAGGAGTCTTTCTGCTGACTCTTGCTACCAAGGTCTCCTAAGGAAGATCCAAGCACAGGAATCTCAGGAGGAATTTTTGGGGTGCTTAGCACAAGAAAGCTTGAGGATCAGACCTGCTACACTTGTATTCAAAGGAAAAGAAGTCAGGGGCAGGAGTATAGTTCGGCTTTAGAACTGAGGGTGGAGGATCAAAGACAGAAACTGAAGGAAAATAAAAAATTATATAGTCATGTCTGCTTAAAGGAAAAAAGATAATCTTCATCCACCCCCTCATCTTTGTTATCATTCATCTGTGACATAAAAGCAGAGACTGCCAGTTAAAGGAAGTATCTCTGTAAAAGCAGGGGGAGTAGAAATATGAACATTTTCTTTTCTGTATGAAAGGAAAATTGAACCCAGTTCTAATATCAAAATAGATAACTGGGAAATAAATACTTTACTTAGTTATTTGCTGAGAGGGGAGAAAAGGCTCCTTTTTAGCATTAGCACAGTTAGGAGAACTTGAAAGGTTAAATAGACATAAATTCCTCAGAGGTAACAGTGTGATATGGGACTACAGAGAGTATAGCAATATGATGCTAGAATATTCTCAGCAGTGCTGTTATAGAGCATTTGCTGTGTTAACATTACCTTATACTATAAATCGATGCATCTTTTGCTGTATTTTACTAGGTATTTTAGTTCGTGTTACATACTTCCACTGTATATTCCTACTGCATATTTTAATAAGATATAGAATTCTGCCACAATAAAAGCAGATGCAATAAAGATTGTCTGATTGATGCTGCTTCTATATTTTAGACTGACATTGGGAATCAGCCTGAATTTGCGATTTGGGAGTAAATGAATATTGATACAAAAACTATTCACGTTACACAAAGCTTGTTACTCTGTATTCTAGTAGTATTTTCTTTACTTGTTTGGTTGGGTTTGAGATGTCTCTTAACCCATCTAACCAGGAGAATAGGAATAAAAATAATTTTTCTTCTGAAAGTTGAAGGATGCAATGGTTCTGAATGATTAAAAACAGAACAAGCACATGAAAAGCTGCTCCTTGGAAGCTAGATTTTTTTACTGTTTCTGCTTTATTTCCCTTTAGCATGATATCCAATGTTACATGCAAATTCCACCTGACTGAAGAAGGCAGAAAGTTTCTTGAAAATAAATGCTTTGTTCTCTTTTACCATCTATGAGAGAGAGGGATGGATTCCACTTCTCAGCTCATTTATATAATTGTATGATATCAGGGGAAAAAGGTTGTCTTTCCTTAAAGAGAGATGTGGTTTTCCACTTTTAACCTTCTCCTCAGAGAAGCTAGACAATGTCAACTTCCCTAAGCCTATGTAGGCAGCACCGTCTGTTATGAGGAGATGGTATAGATGCCAAAGGAGATTTACTCTTAAAGCCAGGAAGAAGGAAATACCTACTGAAACACTTCAGCAATAGGGAAAGTAGTAGCATCTGCTGAGTATATTTTAGGAAAATTGTGAAAAAATAAACAATCATGATAAAACATTAATTTTAGAAGACCCTTTGAAAAAGATGTTACAAGTTCCCCTCTTGGGTTAGAGAACACTGTGTCTATGGTGCTGGTCTGACATAATAAATAGCTTCCTGACACCCCCACAAGGGTTTCTCTGTTCTTTCTATTTTACCCATAACCCTCAAAAACCCCTGCTGTTATTTACCCATAAATTTCTTTGATGGGCTGTGATGTGTTTCAAGATTACCAGATTTACATTCAGTATAAATCTCTGGAGCTCTTGATTATTTAAAAAGGCATTCAGAGCTTTTTCCTTCCTCAAACACTGGGTTTTCAATTGTGTCTGGGTCGTGAGGGACATAGGTCTTTCCCTGTTAATAGCAGCTGCCTCCTTTGGAACCCCTCTGCTCCCCTTCCTTACTTGACCATGTCAGACCTTTCATCAGTTGAGTGCTGAATGAGCAGAATGACTGAATTAGCTAGTACTCCACGATGTACCAGATTTCAAGTAATTAGGAAAAAATAGACATGAGATTCAGATAGCACACTAATACGCATTAAAAACATGCTGGATCACATACTAAAAGTCATTGCTAACACTGGCGTGCCCTCAGAGTGAGCAGTAACAGGCCTATGAATAAAAAGAGGTTGATTAGCTATTCCTGAAGAGCGTCCAGTTATTAGTTCACTGATATGGATAAGGCTAGCATACAGTTCTAACAATTCTTCTTCATCAAAAGCATGGTAATGCAATGAATTGAATCAAATCTATTTCATTTCTCCCTCCTGAATTAGAAGTTCCTTAAGAAGTTTCAGGGGAAGTATTACAATATTTGGAAACAAAAAGAAAAATTGCATAAGATACTTTGAAGAAGAGTGAGAATCCCTAGTTCACTGCATCTGATTTTGGAGGTCTCTTGAGCACTTCTAAGTTGCATATCTTGCCTCTGTCTCAATTTCTTATCAGAACTGGCACCTAGATGCCAGTCTCACACTTGCATAAAAATCAGACTTTGATGGGACACATGCCTTTGATGCCTTTATAGACAGTATATTTTCCCATCAGGTCCTCAATCTGTATTACTGGACCAACAAAACATGGCATATTTCCCAGCTGCATATTTAAGCAGTTAGAGAGGTAAAAATAATTTTATCATGCTTTAACTTTCTGAACAGTTAAAATTTTTCTCAAGGACCGAGAGGGCTAGCAAGAATGGCTCACTAACATTACCCAGATGTTTACTTAAAATGAAAGAAGAAAGATCCAATAATTGATGAAATCATAGTCCATTTCTGGCACCTGAAATGGAAGGACTGGGAGACTGAATGCTGATGATGATGGCCATAATATGTCAGAAGGTAACAAATCTTCGTTTTCTTAGTTGGCCTCTGCCATGGCTGATAGCAAGAAGAGACTTCTAAACCAAGAATTAAAATTGAAGCCTCATACTTTGATTCTTACAAACTATTTGCAAATTATGTTAAAAGGTGGAAATACTGGATAACCTGAAGTATCATGCTTGTCTGATTAAAAAACCAAAACAAAACCCTGGTTGTAAATTTCCCTAAAGTATGATATGATATCAAATACACACTCACCTAGTAAAATATTTTTATAGGAGAAAAACAATCATTGGTAACTTCATGAATTAAAATGGAACAATTACACACTGATCAGTAATGTTACATTTAATGATTTCTCTTTCACCAACACTTCAGTGTTGTCAGTTAACCTTTAATGGAGATTCAGTGATGCAAAACAGCTCTTCTGTAGAATCCAATGTGATGAGACTGGGCCTTCTAAAAGCTCAAATGACATCCTCAAGTTCAGCTAATGAAAAGTGATCCTGAATTATCTAGCATCATGCAAATACCAGAAGAGATAATTTTCTTTACCTACAAAACCCCTAGCTGTTGTCTCTGACTGGCAGATTCCAATCAGTACTGGCCTTATTAATTATCCTTGGGTTTTCTTGCAGCTAAACTGAGCCAAGAAAACATTTGAAACTTCAACAGTGCCCTTGATTGTCATGGTAGGAATAATAGACCTGGAAGTTAGATGCTATCAAGAGAGAGATTTACAAACTTGATTTTTCACAATGAAGTAAAGAAGCTAATGTGAACACTGATAAGTGTGGGAGTGAGGATGTGGGTTGCATTGTAATGTTGCTTATCTCATTTATCCTGCAGGCTTAATATTACCAAGCCAAGTTCTTGGCCGAGGTACAGGTGGTTTATGTCACATTACAAGGAGCTTTAAGCTGCAAAATTATCATCAGTATAGGATATCCCCCTCATGCAAGGTGGGACCTATATGCTTATGCACCAGAGTGGCCTCCAGCTCACTCCCCAATTCATGTTAGCAGAGTCGAACTGCATTTTTGCAACTCAGTTTCTGTAACTGATCTCAAGCATAGCTTGTTTTGCATATAATGACCCACTTCAGTGTGGTCTGGAACTGGGTGAAGGTTAGGGTTGTTTTGTATCAGGTTGTCTCCTTCCTCTTGACATTTGCTTTATGATTTAAGATACAAAGGAGGCCAGGAATGCACAAGACTGTCTCCCATTGACAGGCAGCAGGTCCTGCTATGAAAACTTGAGATGTCTGCAGAAATTGTTAGCAGATTTGTAGAGATCTTCAGAAACCATGCGCAGAATATATGACAGATTTCAATATTGCAACTGAGTGAGTGACAAATACATGTCAGACTGCAGTGTTCTGAACTTTTAGATTGTTTCCTTTGTCTTCCTTGGGATGGTATCAAAGGCTTTGATACATTTGAAAAATGGCTTTCAGAAAGGAAAATGGTTATACACTTAGTTCATGGCAACGTTTTTACCATCTAGGCTCCACTTAGCCATAAAAGCTATATTAGAAAGTAGAAGCAGATCTATAGGGGGAACAATTGGTGCTGGTGTTCACACAGACTGTGTCACTCTGGACTAGATTTTGTCTGGACTGGTAGACTGAGCATCTTCAGCAGTAGCAGTGCTTTAGACACTTTCCTTGGGCTCATCTTCTGCTTTGTCTTCATCATGGAGCAATCCAGTCTGAGAGGATTGTGTGACGCCACAAGCATGGCAAGTTGGAGATGATGGGGAGAGTTGCTTCAAAACTACCAATCCAAGCTACAAAGCTACTGCGAATGCACCTGGAGACTTCTAACATGGTCCTCTCTCTCTAAATCCAACTCCCACATGCAGTTGTATGACCTCAAAAAGAGTAAGCAAATCCTATTATTTCCTGTTATAGTTTGTTCTCTTAAAACTTTGCTACATAGAGCTGTTAGTTCCCTATTAGTGGTAAAAAAATATGTAAAACATTTGAGTTAAGCAATTTTTTTTAAAGTTTAGGTCTGTATTTGTTGTGTAGTTACACTGACAGCAAACAGTAGGTTTGGATTCATAAATAAGCATTCATGAATAAGCAAAGAGCTCAATGAGATTTGAAAGACTTCCTTGAAAGACACATGAAATGACAAGAGTTGGTTAAGGTGAACATTTTCTAGACTGAAGACCTGAAAGCACTTCAGCAAGGTAGCTCTCAAGGTTGAAGCTGAGACACCTAAGAATTTGCTTGACCATGAATGAAATATTATGTTTTATCATTCTTTCATATGCAGTAATGCGTCTCCCTGCATAGCTAGCTTCCTTGGTCAATTGGAGAGCTAGGACATGGGTTTCTTTCATGATCTGCAACTGAAGGGAGATAACATAGGGAGTACTTTTGCTTCATTCTCTCTGTGCTTCCATGCAAGAGACAGATGCAATCTCTGCAGTTATTCTTTTATTAGATCATGCCTGGTCATATGTGAGGAAGTTTATCGAAAAGTCATTGAGGATTAGGGCCATTATCAATGCATATGTATATAAATATGAAATGACATTACAAAAAAATTGACAAAACAGGTGGTGCCCAAAAATATACCATTAGGTCCAAGAAAGCAGAGTGCAAGACAGCATTTAAATGAAGCTAAAATTCTGTAGTGACCCTACAGGAAAGGTATATTATTGGTATATATTGGTATATAATTGGTATATTATTGGTATATAAATTAGCAGGTTTCAGTGGCACCAGTCAAATTAGGCCCACACATCCAGAATGGACAAAACACTGTGTGCTTTGCACTGTGGTTATCTGATGTGAAATCTTTGTTGCACTCTACCTCTTGTGCCGATGGTAATACATGAGATTCTTGAAATTGTTTGCAGCAGTGAGGTTTTAGAAGGTTTATAGGTAAACCATATGTAATCATGCAGGCTGGTTTCCCACCATAGTGAATTTGCATACGTGAAAGGACACTAAAAGCTCAGAATATTCTGGAATCTGAAAGAGTGGAATAAATAGAAAGAACGCGTAGAAATGAACTTCTCTGCAAAAGCAGAGATTATTACTCCTGCTGACATCTGTAAACAAATATTAAACATTTTTTGCTAGAAATGTTTAACATTCTCAGCTATAGGAACGCAGTACTACAGAGCATAGCACTACTGTGGATTTACATTGTCTTTTCCTATCTTTATAGAATAATACAACATATGTGAGCTGGGACAGATAGCTAGTGGCTGTTGTATTTTTGTGTACTTATTACACTTCTGGCTTAACGAAGAGACATTGGTATCACACATCCTAGTACTCTGTAGAGAGCTAAAGTGGTTTTGCTGAGAAACCACTGAATCTTACAATAGTAAGTGTCCACTTGGTTCTGAAGGAAGAATTTTCTTTTTACTGGGTCATGGTTAGTGACTCAAACCAAGTTAGAGTGGTGCTGTAAGAGAAGAGATCAGATTGCTCAACATAATTTCTTTCAAGATCTTACTTAGTAAAGAGTCATATGTCCTTATGTTCCTCTTGCTTGGGAAAGAAACTGATACTGTACAAACCTTTACTGGATCTGGCTCTGTGTGCATGAATAAAATTGGCTTACTTGGATTTATTCTTTCCTGGTGTTTCTAATACTAACTCCCATCCTGCGATCATAGCTAGCTTTGATCTTTGGAGACACATTACTCAATTATATCAGAAATTCCTCAAAGCTGTGAAACTAATCCCTGCTAGAGGACAGCGGGCTGTAATTGTCATTGTCCTTCAGGAAGTATTACTGCCAGTGTTTCAGTTTTCTTGTTATTGTTTATTATTAAAATAATACCCACCCATTTACAGACAGACTGGCTACAAATTCTGTGGCTTGGCCTGCCTTCCAAAGTGGTTTCTGACTTTGCCATGTCACTGAATGCCAGGGGAAAGGATTATGCCTCTAAAATCCTATCCTATTGTATTTTGACTGTACTGAAGTAAAGGATTTGTGAACTGTCTGAATGCTGCTGGTGGAAATGGCCTCTTTTTAGTTTGTTATTCATTTAGACACAGTCCAAATAATTTAATCTTGGGCCTATGGTTTTGTGTTTCCTGGGTGATTTGGTTAACGAGGTTATATATATATATATATATTTATATATATATTTAAATTATATTGAACTCCTTCAGGGTAAATGCTCTTTCCATTTAATATGATGGAAAAGAAAACCCACATCTATTCTCTAAAACCAAACACAACCCCCCCCCCCCCGGGCCCAGGCCCCAAAGAGGAACTAATTCTTCTAGTACAGGAGTCCCACTATGGAGCATGCTATTACAGACCTGGAACAGACATCCTAAGTAGAAGAACCAACCCTAGTGATTCCCAATCATTCCAACTTCTGCTACTCCTCCTTTGCAGGATAGAGAGACTTACTTGATTACAATGACTGTAGCAAGGTTAATTAAGAGGTCAGCTGATCTCCCACACTGAAAACCCTATATTGGATTGGCTCAGAAAAGCTGTCATGGCCCTCAGAAAGGCAATACTGCGAGGCTATTAGCAGGAAGGTAAGTTATAACTTGGAGGTATGTCAGAGTCTGCTGTGGTCTAGATTTTCAAGTGCAAGGGGAAAGGAGACACCTACAGCTTTTATTGTGTCTGCGTGGTTTTTCTTTGTTGTTCTCCAGGTTTTTTGGTTGAGGTTTTTTTTTTGTTTTGGTGGTGGTGTGTTGTTTTTCATTGTGTTTTTTTGCTTTTTGTGTGTGTGTGTGTGTGTTGGTGTGGAGGTGGGACATGGGGGTTGGTATGCTGTTGTTTGGCATTCTGTCTGATATCCCCAAAAGAGTTCTTAAATTCACTGTAGACAAATTTGGAGTTTAGTCAGGCCCTGAATGCTAGATGTTGAAGATTTCTGTCTATCAGATAGGCAGCTCCTGCCAGGTACCTGTCAGCAAATTACTTCATAAAATACATATAAGGCATAATTAAAATCTTGTCAAGTTATTTCCTTTCTGTGTAATTCACAAGAGTAATTAAGCAGCTAAAAATGAGGTACTGATACCATGTAGGATGCATGTGCCCAGCTTTTAGATACTGAGTTCTTTACAGCAGCAAAAGGAACCTGGCAGTTCCCTGACAACGCTAGCAGTGATTTTCTTACTCTCTGACTGATTTGCTATTCAGTCTTTTATAGAAGGTAGAAAAGCCTCAGGGAGAACAATCATGAGGAAACCATTTGCTAGTTAGATGACACTGCTAAGTGATTAGTTCAAGCCACCTTTTCCTTTTTTTTAACGAGGCAAGTAGTTAACTCAGAGTGAAAACTCACAGCTGTATGAAGGAATTTTTTTTTTCTAGATCATCATCAAACATGCAACTATTTCTGAGGACCTACAACACTACAGCATCTACTTTTCTGTGGGACTCCTACAGGGAAAATGGGTATACTTAAAACAGGTCTGGGAATCACAGAATTTCTCTGAAATTGTCTTTAAAGTATGTTCCTCTTAGAATGGAGTAGGGGTTAGTCCTTTTATGTACCTGACAGCAGACTCTTAATACAGCACTCGGTCATGGGCATAGGTATTTGCCTCGCCATCGCAAAGGAGGTCCCAATCAGCTGGCTGCTGTCAGCTCTTAGCTTCTTTGAAGCAGTGCTAATTTGTGTAATGTTTCAGTATTTACTGTGTCTGAATGCGAAAGAGAAAACACTTGACTATATCCCAGTAAATACAAGTAGTCACATGGAATACAAAACTTTATGCTCCTATTCCTATTTTATATTCTATAGTTGCTAGATAAAGATATAACATGTAATTAGTCCTCAATCTAGGGTCAGAACCCATGTCTTTGTCCAAATTTCTAAAGCATTGGGGCAAAATACATATTTTCTGGTCTACCTTAATGAAATTTGAAGTTTTTTCTGCAAAAAAGTCCTACTCTAACAGGAAGAAAGAAAACTTTGCTCCCTGTGTCTCTCTCGGTTCCCAAATGTCTACAGTTCGCAGTAGCTAGATGACAGATATCCTGGGAAGGGAAAGGTGGGATTGAATCTCGGTAGAGATTCAATTCAAGAGAACACCAGATCTGGAGGTTTTTACATTTTGGATGAGTGCTGTAAACAGCACTTCCCCTCTCTACCATAATTTTTGGATATCTATTCTAGTTGTCATATACTCCTTTCAGATACTACTTAATTTGAGGACTGCTATTCAGTCTAACTTTAAATTTATTCCATTTCTCACAGACTTCAGTGTTGACTTTTCATTATGTATATTGGAACTTAAGAAAGATTTAAAGAAGGTGATGGAGTAGAAAACAATTTCTTTACAGGGAGGGAACATTTAGTATTTTTTGAGAAATGGTTTATTTGCGAGTTATTTATATATCCTTGATTTTGACCTTCCTCAAGTATTGCATTGCGCATTTTATGTCTTTGAGTGTAGGGAGCTGGGAAAAGCTGTATGTGTGTGTGGGAATACATGTTCAAATGAATATCATACTCTGTAGAAACCAAGGTGGTAAAAATTTATAAAACATCCTGTCTGATACGGAGTGGGTGACAACAGCTGTTAGACAGTGCACAGCAGAAGTTCACAAGTATTAAGGGAAGGAGATAAAAGTACAAGTTGTTTAGAGACACATAGAAAAGTAAAGTATACCAAGAAAGATACTTGTGTTTGATAGGATTCTTTTTGGTTTTGCTATATGTAATTCTCATTGCTTCATTATTTTTTACATCTCAAAATATATGTTTGAGTCTTTGTTGGTCACTTCTCCCTGGTAACAGGTGATAGGACGAGGGGAAATGGCCTCAAGTTGCACCAGGGCAGGTTTAGGTTACACAGTAGGAAAAATTTTTTCACCAAAAGGGTTGTCAGCATTGGAACGGGCTGTCCAGAGACGTGGTTGAGTCCCCGTCCCTGGAGGTATTTAAAAGATGGGTAGACGAGGTGCTTAGGGACATGGTTTAGTGGTGGGATGGCAGGGTTAGGGTAATGGTTGGACTTGATGATGTTAAAGGTCTTTTCCAACCTAAACAATTCTATGATTCTATGATAGTAAGTAGCACAAACCATTCATTACACTTCTCTAAAGAAATTGTTTGGAAATAACTAGTAACAAAAGTAAGTTCCAAGTGTTTACTTTTGTAAAGTGTAGGGTTAAAATATTATTCTTCACTGTTGAGCTGTTTTGCTGATAATTTCACTGGTCAGACAATGCCTCCCACTGATATTTGCTATTGTTATGGTAATAATACTTATCAGAGTGTTGCCAAAGTGGGGTGTTCTTTTCATACTATTGTTGAAGCAAGTGACCTAGTGAAATTCAAGAACCACTCCAAGGGGAACAGTTGCCCTTTTAATCTCTTATACATGTTAATTCATGCTTTGAAAAAAACCTCACACTAATATTTTAGGCTGCAAGCAAACAAGCAAGTGGCTACCTGACTATCTGTTGTCATGCAGTGTCTCCACAGCCCAAACACAATTTATTTTTGGTGCAAGTACCCGTCCCTGCAAAATCACAAAAGGGTATGGACAATCCTTGGGCCATCATTAAGCTGTATCCTTGGCCACATTAATGAACTACAGCGATATGTCATTCTGTACCAGTAAGTGTTAACTACAGCTATGATCCAGATATATGTCTGAAGCCCACTCTTTCTGTGAGAGCTGGATGATTATCGCATCTCTAATGCAAATAACCAGACGTAGTGGACCACATAATGCCTAAAACTTGGCCTGCTGGCACACTAAACAAGATAATATTAAAAAGAAGCTTTATTTCTGGAGCTGGTAAGATGAGACTTCTCTAAGTATGAAATGATCATGCTTCTGTGATGATTGTCGTTAAACATCACCATAGCTGAAGACATTAAGACGAATAACCTGACAGTTTGTTGGAAATACTGAAGTGTTTAGAAAGTCATGGACACTTGTCCATGTTTTGTAAGTGAAACATGCTAAATATATACGGGTGATTACTTTAACTCATTGGTCTTGGACCAAATTCAGAAAAAATTGTGAAAGTAATATAGTTTGTTGGTAGTAGTCTTAGGCCAATAACTAAAATAAAATACCCTTAGAGGATGTGTAGAGAACAATGTAAATCATAAGATTTTGCAGGGTTTTTTTAGTGTAGGAGTATATGTATATGCTTCAATAAAGCATAAAGCAATTAATATATGCATATAAAAATAATATCAAGAAAATCTATTATAGAATTTTTGTAATGGATATTCCATAAACCTAGATTATGCTAGGAAATAATTATATTCTAAAACAATCCAGGATTCAATCCCCTGATTCCCTCATGATACACTTCTAACCATTTCTGAATGAAAAACATTTTCAGAATGAGTCTATTTGTGAGACCATAATAAAAATGAAATATAAATACAGATTTTTCACATAATTTCTGATCAAAAAACCACATAGTATTAAATGTGCTTCTCTTTGGATATGGAAGATAAACAGGGATGTTTCATTATTATATTAACTACTTGTTAGTTGTCAAAACAAGGGCATTGTGCTATTTTTTTCAGGCCTGGTATGGATGTGTAATAGAAGTAATTAACTTTAGTCCCACTAGAAAAAATACAGTACCTTTACAGGTTTTGACCCTGAAAAGTGTGGTACTGTCTTGCAATTTTTATTTGACAAAGCTGTCGAAATTCGAAAAATTGGTTTTGAGCCATCTGATCACTTTTCAGAAGCTATGAACTAATCCTTGAAAAAGGTCCATACTATATTTCACTTCAGGCACCTAATTTCTGTGCTAGGGAGAGCTTCAGAATACCTGTTCTGGTGCTCAACATGAAGTAGAGAACGACAGACAGAATACAACAGCCTGAGCACTATGTCTGTACTACTACTGCTCCACCTAATATTGCCATATATACAGTGTCTCTCCACATCTCCTGTTTTGTTTTGGATTAGCAATAAACTTATAAGTGGATAAAGAGAGAAAGACAAAAGAATTGGGAAAGAGGCGCACAAGGCAAAGACTATCTGTGCAGCTTAATTGTCAGAACATCTAACTACTGGCTTAGGTCTAATTACAAATCAAGTGGAATAGGTGATAGGGGTTATTACCTATAAGAAATTAGAATCTTATTTAGATGCTAAAAAGATGTTTTAAGCTCTACTTTTTTTTTTTCCTGAAAAACTAATCCTAGGAGAGAGCTCAGGCTTGAAAATCATGAACAGATTTAATTACTTTATTACATCTGGGTGATGGAGTAATTTCTCTGGAGTCTTTGCTTCCCAATGGAGGTTTGCAACTCAGCTTGCTGACTGCTTTGAATATTGCTGCTGGGTGCCTAATTTTCTAGGTGTTTAAAAATTGAACATGGCAGTACTAGTGTCTCTTTGTAGATGTATCCCTATATGCTCCTAAGAAGTGGTACCATTCCATGTTAACTAAAATTCAGTTATAAATATATTTGAAAGAAATGTCTGACTTTTGCTTGTACTTCTATTTTTTCCTTCAAAAGCACATTAGTTTCATGAATTCTGGTTAGAATTTGTCTCTCTGTGTATTTTTAAAACCATCTTCAAGTTTTTCACTGAAGCCACAGTTAAATGCGTGTTTCAAGATCATATATTAGGCAAGCAATCTATGTATGTTAGTGACTCACTTTGCAATTTGAATGACTTCTCAGTTTCTGAACAACTTCTGTCTCTAAACCATATATGTAAATGTTTTTTAACTGATATGGCTTACAAGTTTTCATTTTTAGACTTTTACTTTTTCATTGTGGGGGAGACGGAACAAATTACACTGGTGCTTTTTCCTGGAAAAGTACTATCTCCAGAGATTAGGGGACTGTAATTTATTTGCACTTTCAGTCATTTCTTTCCTTGTCTGCTAGATACTTTCGTGACTGATAAAAAGACTTGCTGACTAATCTAATTCAATATAAACATGTGGAGAAATTCAAGGATATCTAAGACTCTCTCTGACCAACTGGGAAACTTAAAGGTGGGAGGATTGACTGGAAAAAAAGAAAAAACACTTGATCCATAAATACAAAAAACCCCACAGAACATATTTTTGAGTTGCTTGCAATGAGAAAATAATGTGGGCCATAGAATTATGAATGTTCAGATTTTTCTCTTTATTTGTTTATTGTCCCTTCTGAGTGTTTTAAGTGTTTTCGGGGTAGTGTCCCCTTCCTACAGCTGAGAGACTGTCTGGCTGCGTCAGAAGTCACATGCCTACGTAAGGTTTCCTTGTATAGAGATCTCTTGGTTTATTTCTTTTTATTAATTTGCTGCATGGATTTTGCTTATGAAGAAGAGGATGTCTTCAAACAAAAGTTTCTTCAGCTGCAGCCATATTTTGTTTGGCACAGCTGAAGACTGTATTGCAGCATTATCACGGTATCTCACCATTACATTGTCATTTCACTCTGAAGAGAGCCTGGTTTGGAGAAGCTACTACTGCCTTTCATTACTACTAATGCTCCTCTGTAGTTTTAGAATTAAGAAGACTTTCAGGGCAAAGAGCAGTAGGCCTTTTGTGCCATAACAAACAATTCTCATAAAATTTTAAATGGCATAGTTCTTGTGGTGGTCTTATAAACAGGATAAAGCACACATTGAGCTGTGGGGGCTGATTTCTTGATCTTGCTTTAAGCTGAATTGTGTCAGGTAAAAGTGAAGGCCTACCTTGCTTTGGCTAATTTTTTTTTCTTTAATAAATGTAAAACTGTGCAAGCAATGTTCTGACAAGATGGAGGTCAGGTATTGTCCACACTATTGCAAGTTATTTTTAGTGAAAGAAAAGACAGTGGAAGAGTTAGTTTCTGCATACATCTTGTTTGATTCTGCTAAGGCCCTGCCAAAAAAAGACAACTCTTGTTCCTTATGGGCCACTATACGAGAATATGTAAAAAATTTTGAACTAGACTACTTGGAGTGAAATAGCTGCATGGCTACTCATGATATTTTGTCTGGTTAATCAGACAGTGATTCACAGTTCTCTAAAACTAAACTTACACGGATTTTTTTTTTATATAATACCAAAATTATGTCTTTTCTTTCTCATTCACAGTCTAGTGTCTATTTTTTTTATTGCCTCCCAATGTTTTTCTTTCTTCACCTAAACTTATTCTGAAATCCATACCATTTCTGTAACATGATAAGAAGCTGGTCTTATTATTGCCTTGCTATTATCCTTCACTATAAAGATTGTAGGACAGCAGGAAAAAGATTAACAGTATAGATAGAAACCCTAAAATCTATTCTATAATCATTCATTTTCTTGGAAGACAGCACAGAACCTATTAGGCCATCTTGCTAAACTGATGAGAAAACCAAAGGTTGAAGATGAAAGAAAAATTGTACAAGATATTAAAAAGATGCAGCCTTCTGAATCAGAAAGAAACAAGAAGTCACTGAAGTAGAAAATAGAAGTTCTATAAAATGAAAGGAAAAATTTATTAATACCATAGGGAGATGTAACTAAAAGTGAAATTAATTCTACTGAAGATGCCAGTAACACACACAACTCCATGAGAAGAATAAGTAATCCTGCAGGACATAACGATTGACTGGAACAAGTGACCAGTAAATTAGTAAAAAGCATAAGGCTTATAAGTCTAGGAACAAAACCGCATATCTGACATAATCATTCATATGTAAAATGCACAGGATCTAGGGGTGGTAGGAACAGAAAATGGACAGTCTTAGCACTGTAATGATTCATGAGCACTTAGGGAAGATTTGAAGTGCCTGAATGCATTGGGTTTCGTCAGGAAAAGTATGAATTAAATGAGAACCTATTTTTGTTATAACTCTCTCTGAACATGGGTTCCAACTTCTGGATTTCTAACAATGTTCTCTGGATTTTGCATCAATACAAGTGCTGATGCCCGGGAAACAGAACAGTTGATTTAATTCAGCAGTCGTGCTGATGGCTAGCCTAACACTATGAATGTTTTGTGATGTATAAGGCTTTCTACTTAGGAGTAATTACAAACCTATCAATAGCTTCAACTACTAAGGTCTCAATGCATTAGATAATACAGGACCAATTTGCTGAAACCTGTAACTTATCCTCTGTAAAACTCAAGTATTTTAATAACATAATTTGCATCCTCTCTGTACCTCTCCCATTTAGTGCACTGTAATTAAAAAGAGACTACTCTAAAAGAATAGATGGAAGATACCAGAAACTTCAGAGCGTGGGACTTGGGTATTTTGTTCATGAGCTTCCCCCCATTACGCTAACCATAGGGCATTTCCTACTGAGAGAAAAGTGGAACTCTGTTTAACAAAATACTCCTTGCTGAAGCTCTGCTTACTCATATTACAACCAAAGGGAATGGCAGTAGAAACTTTCTAGCACTCTACAAAGCAGGGTCTTGCTGTCCAATAACTTTTTAGTATCTAATGGATTTTCTGTATCAAATCTGATTGGAGTTGGTATTTAGCTCTTCGTATGGTGACTGAATGTTTGGTCCCATGGATTGAAGTACATGGTGTAGGAATTCCTTGGACAAACATAACATTTAGAAATTTATTTTTAATTAAGCAGGTATACAGCCATAAAACAAATAATACATGACATGCCTTTAATTTTTCTTATTATGAGCCTTTAAAAAAAAAAATCCTGTTGTCTTACAGTACTGGTATGATCTGCCAGCACTTTTAAGTCACAAATCTTCACATCTCCATCTTATGTGACTTACAGAATAGTATCTCTGCTGATTATTAGCCATATGAATGTGATGAACAGGTTTTTAGTTATCTGAAATTAGTCTGAATTAAACATATTCTAAAACTTGCATCAAGGTGGCAGAGGGGAAACTTTAGAGATGGATTAAAAGAATAGAACTGTACAAATAAAATTCAGAACTACTAAAGGCAATAAAAGTTCATTCCACATGAATAATGAACCCATGGTCTGCAGAGGTTTTGATATACTTCTGTACCATCCAATAGTAAACAAGCAGAGTCTAGAGCAAAGCAAATAATTTTAGGATGTATTAAAAGCATTTGGGAATATTGTGATGTTTGAAAGAGAGTCAGTGCATTTCAGCTATATTGATTTGTGTTCAAATTATTGTCACGGTGTCACAACTGATTCATGTCTAATGACATTTCCATTTCAAAATCCTCATTTTTTTTAAAAAAAGTGTCTAGACCTTTCTGCCTGCAAATAATTCAGAATTACTTTCACACATGTTCTGCATATAGACGAACAATGAGTAGATTTTCCATTTGCACACCATTACTTACGTATATACTTACTACGTCTCCACAGCACTCTGTTCCATAGCGTCTAAAAACTGTTCACAAAAATTCTGGAATGTTTTAGTTCATGCCATGATTTGTTTAATTGTATTTTAAACAAAATGAGAGTTTAAAGATTCACGTAATCTGCTTTCCAAATCTTGACGTACAAACACTTTAGGATGTATATTAGGATATCAGGTCTTGTTATGCTCTTCTAAGAAGTTCTCTGAAAATGGGATAGTCATCAGTTAAGAGCAATAGATCTCAACTAAGACTATTGTGCTGTAATGATTAATTAAAATTTTGCTATGCCTCTCTCTTTCTCTCTCGATTACCTTTAAGGAACATAAATATAGTCATTACTAGGCTCCCTGGCAAATTTATTGGGCTGCTTTTGTCTGATTTTCAGTGAAATGTTTATGGAAGAATTGTAAAAAATAATAAAGTGATTCTTTATGGAAATAGTTAAATCCCCAAGCCTACAGAGTGGTTAAATATAAGTAATAAAGACTGTATGACCAGGGCTAGTCAGAGAAGCACACAGACAAACACTGACCAAAAATACAGTATGGTATAGGTACAAAAACTTAACAGTATTTGAAAATTCCACATGGAAATATTTGAAGCCTTTGCATATTTAAGTCTTTATAGTTTCATAGCTTTTCCATCCAGATAGAGATTGCGTGGAACATCTGTTGTCTTCAGTGGAAACTGTAGGCATGAATACTAGAACAAACATTTTCCCTTGACATAGTAAGAAGTGAGTGTATTAATCTTTTTGAAATATGACACTTTTACTGAGATGCAGAATATAAATCTACTGAGTTCCCTATAATTTATTATCTGCAAATATCTCATATTTTAAAGGTTCTTTTTTGAACATTTATTCTAATTCACATTCCCTTCCCCTAGTCTGTCCTTAAAGCCAGTGGCAGTAATTCCACTGCCATGACCCAGCTTTTTAAAATTGTCAAGTAAAACAAAACTTCCTTAGGGCATTATTGCCAAAAAAGCTAAAAAAAAAATTGTCTCTTTGAAAGGAAAATTTGAAATATCTTTTTCTTTCCCCGCTCTTAGTTTTAACAGAGGTTTCCCAAAATGAGGGCTCTTAAAGCTATTGGAATTGGCTGATTAGTAGTTAGACTAAGATTTCTGGCTCTTTCACTGTATTTAAAAAAAAAAAAGGTAATTCTGTTCAGTTGAAGGATTTTTTTTCTAGCACAACATTCTGCATCCAGAGGTGGCCATCAAAAGAAGAGTAAGAAGAGCATTTGTGCTTTCCTTTATATGCCTCTCTACTCTTCCCAGATAGTCTCTGCCTCCAAAGGTTTTCATCTTGCATTTCTTGAATACATTTGAACTTGTCTACTGCTTCCCATTTTTTTTTTTGCCTGGTCTTCCCTAGAATCCATGCAATCTATTTTTTTCTCTCTAATATGTTACAAGACCACATACAACAGAGGAGATGCCATTGTAGTAGAAGTTATGTGACCCAAAATGGAGAGACAGATAAGTGTATCCTATTGATACTTACTATCCTGAAATGTTCTGTGACCTTAGCAGTAAAATTTGCTTGGTTTTATTCTGTACTTTAAAAATAAAATAAATCTAGTAATACTGTCTTGAGTTGCTGAGAATTAGTAAGCAAAATAAGCTCCACTTAGATGCTCTTTCCTTCTCTGTGGTTGGTTGCAAAGTCTTATTTCTGCAAATACCTTAATTATTTTTGAATACAAAGTGAAGGATATTTGCCATTTGCACTGCTTTTCAACAGCTCTTCAGAGCACAGTACTAAACTGATTTCTTTCCAAATGCTCCTCTCCAACATGGGTCTTAGAATGACTAGGTAAGCGTTGCCTTCTGTAGGTGGAAGTCTCTTGCAAGATAAGGAATATGACTTTTTTGACTGATTGTTACCCCAGTACTTTCTTTCATAGTTGTGTACTGCATAATCCCACAAATGTCATCTTCATATATTACCCAGTGTCTATGGAAATTCTCAGCCAGAGGCAGAGTGACTATGATGGATGAAGAAAAGGAGTCCCGAGGTCTTAGAGCCATTTAGAAAGTGCAGATGGAGACCCAAAGGCAAGTACAGGTGCTTTTTCTTTGTATTTAAGGTAACTGATATGACATGCAGTTCAGATGAGACAACACGTCTGCAATTGCAACTGGCTCATATTGGTATAATGCCCATTCAAAAGGTAAAAATAGGAAATTATATTTCCCTCTGGCAAAAATATTTGACTCATTAAAGAAGATATAACCTACCTGCATTAAGAACAGTCTGATATTTGTATCAGAAAAACAAACTGAAGGTCACTTACTCCTTCTCTGAACTGACTGTATAGGATTTTTCATTATATTCCTATCTGAAAGATAAAATGGATATGTCTGAGCTATATTAAAAAAAAAAAAAAGACAGGCTTCTTTCCTATTTATAATACTGTGCTACAGAGTGTTCATTGTCTGCTTTGTGAGGAATCAAGATCTATTATGTATCAGTCCAGGGACACAAGCCATTTTCTAGGCTTGTACTGTTCAATCCTGAAAGCAGTTTTACAGAATTCAGCAAAAAGAAATATTTCATAATCAAATAATTGAATTTTCAAAGAACTTTTCAACGCCCTAGGCACAGATGGTACATATCTAGAAGATTTCCAATCACATTACCCAACAGATATACAGTATGTTATGCTCTTATGATCTATTGAAATTTTACTTGGCACAATAAAATCACCACAAAAATGTTTGCCAAAAGGAAGGGCTTTTTATTTCATAAAGAAGTCGGAGCCTGACTGCCATATTTTCAAAACGACAATAACTGCTTTTGTGTTAACAATTTTTGTATAAAGTTTTCTGCCTAAATTTGCATGCAGATGCAGATAATATCAAGTGGTTAGTCCATTACCCACCCTCATCTACAAAGAGTTTTAAAAAGTTGCAGAGTGACATGGCAGTCTAGCACAGTATCAAAGGATTAGAAGTTGCCTCAATTGTTATTTAATCCATCCCCTTGTCCTAGGGCAAGATCTACTGTGACTATGTCATTCCTGTCAAATGCTTGTGAAGATTTAACTTAACATTCATGAAATACAGTTACCGTACTCATTTGCTTTTGAGCACCAGGGAAAAACTTGTAATTGCTACTCCATTTTCTCATTCCTCAGTTGTGAAAATTATTACCTTTGAAGAATGTTAGAGATCTGCAGCTTTTTAAAGAGTTTGTGTGTCTGTTTAATTAGAGACTATTATTAGGATATTATTTTACAGATGAAGAGATTTATGCATTGAACAGTCTGACCCTTTATGCATTGAAAGGGTCTGTCCTGGAATAAATTGTTGCCCGATATTTACATGATAAAACATTTGGGTGAGTTGGGTTTCAGTCGGCACATCTAACCTCATTAACACTGGGGAACAGTGCAGGGAACCAGCATAAGGCTCCCACCCCTGGAGGTTGGGCTGTGGGCCTTGGGGCTGCTGCTGGCCATGGCGGGAGGCTCCCCGGCACACTGAGGGGAAGCCATGGCCCATTCTGGCCCTCAGAGGCTGCTTTCAGCCAAAGGTCTTGCCCTGGCCCTGCTGGCACTACACCTCTTACTGTGTTGCATCCAGTCTGGGGTCCCTGAGATGCCTGTGCCTCCTCCCACCATCAAGCCCTCTCCCCAGCGATGCCCGTGCTCACCTAGCACAGGCTGGGTAGCCTTCCCAGTTGTCAGTTTGCAGGCAGCCACTTTGTTTTGGAGAGTAAGAGCATTTAGTTGTGTGCCTTGGGCTGTTCCCTGCCAGCTGGTGTCCGTGCCCAGGAATGGCTACCCCCCCCCATCTTGCTTACAAGGCGAGGTGTAGCCCGAGGCACCTTGTCCTAACAGGGACCTGCCAGGGTGCGACTCCAGTCACAGCAGTGACTTCTACCAACCAGGCCACATCCAGACAATGTCCCTGCAGAAATTGTTGCACTTAATAGAGAATAAGAGGAGTTTTGTTTCAGGACTGAGTTTCTCTGTTTCCTTCTTCCTTTTGTATTAATGGAAACCAAAGCAGACTAACAGTTTTTTAGTTAAATTTTCATAATGAAATGTACCAAAGTTCGTGAGACATTAAAATCCAAAAGGAATTTTACTTGCAGAATCTGGGAGGGAATGCAGGAACAGGTTATACTGCAGATTGAACTTCTGGCATACAAAAGCTACTGTGATGGGAGGTGTAGAAATATCTATAAATAATGAACATATTCATTAAAAAATAAAAAGCTTGACTTAAACTCCTGCTTCTAAACCTTAACATAATTAAAACTTGCATCAAAAGAGTTTCGAACTGCATATGTCATTCTAAATGAGGACGTCAGATTGAAAATAAATGGGATCTAGAAGATGAAAAAAAGATGGCTAGCCACCTTTTAATGGGTAAAATAAACATCTAGCAGTCACGCTTTCATATAACACTAACTGCTGAAATAGTTTCTGGTGTTAGCAGCCTTTCTAACCTACAACATTTAAATAAAACTCATTATTTAGTTTAGATTGAGTTCCCTTCCAAAGTATGCCATTTTCCCCCTGCCACCAAATTCCCATGGCAAATTTTGTTGTTCAAAAAATGAAGAAGTACTCGAGATGAATAAGTATTATATGCACAATTCTATAGTGACACTTGGCCTGAATAACGAACCTTACACTTTCTAGTGTATTTGGTCAACATAACTAATTGCTTCTCTTTGATGTATTATCATCTCTCTTTGATTTAAATACTCCTTTTTTTTTTTTCTACTATACAGAGGGAATAATTGAGATGGCAGGATAACTTTTTGGTCCAAAGCTTGCAACATGCTGGCAGGAAAAGTTGGAATGTAGGAGTTTCTGCCATAGGTGTAACCCATTTCTCCCTGCTGAGGAACAGTTAGTGGTTCTAATATTGCTGCTGTCTTAGTAAAATATTGTTTAAGAACCTGGGCTTTGTTTTTGACTTCTTTCCTAATAGTGTATCATTCAAATGTAAAAAAAAATGGAGGGCATAATTCAAAAGCAGGTCCTGGTGATAATAAATGAAGAACATTCCCATACTGCAAGATAGATGAGCAGGTTGTGAGTTTCATTCATCTGGAATAATTGATTTACATCAGTGCTGCAGAGCTTTAGGAAATTGCTATTTCAAATCAATTTGATCCAGTTATAAAGTACAAGACAGTTTAGCTTATTTTAACTGTGCTTTGTGAAATGGATACAAAGATATTTAATAATCTTTGGATTTTAAATTCACTAAATTGTGAGAGTACACAATATATATCTTAATGATACAATGTGATCTACTTGTATGCTGAGAGGGGTTTAGATAACCGAAGTATATTTTATGTATTTTGCAGCTGCATCTAACATGAATCAACAGAATGTGAAAGGTCACTTAAGGAATTAAAACATTTCTCTAAGATGATGTGAGCTATTATCAGTTGAGCATCTGTCTAAAAAGGTAGAGAGAAAAAAAATTAGCAGATCTGCAGAATTAAGTTGGCCAAAAAAACTAGCTTATTGAGAATGTATAGAATATAATCTAATTTTAAGAAATTATTTTCTATGACTTCATTATTTATTTTTCTAGCTCATCACTTTTTTATTCAGAGAGAAGATTCAAAATATAGAATGAAGTACATAAAACATGGTTTCTACAGCAGAATCTCACCATTTTTTCAGCAGAATGCTATGCTGCACTACAGATCCTTGAGCCTGTTTTTCTTCATTCCTTTGTGCTCAGACTGTTTCCAGGTAGAATGAATGGTGGCAATAAATAATTTGGGAGAAATTCCTGGCAACTCATAAAACAATATTTGTCCTATTATGTGAAACAGAAGGTCAAAGTTTGAAGTAAGATTTAAAAGGAGAGGTCAGCAATGACTTCCTAGTCTCCTCTTTTAAAATCCCCAAAGCTGCCGAATTTGCCTGCAATATGCCAATACAGCACTAATAGTTAATAACTACTTCTCCAAATGAACTCTCCCTATGAGAGTCTCAGGGCTTTAGCTAGTTTAACCTAATCTCATACCTGTCAGGTAAGTAAGTACTACTAACCCTCTTTAACATATAGCAAAACTTAGTCTCTGAGAGACTACCAACAAGGTTATGCAGGAAGTGTAGAGCAGAAGAAAAAATAAAAGGCTTGATTTCTTATTCTCTTGAGCCTTAGTTACTGTATGTTTCTTCTATCCAACACCACCGATTAGTCATGTGCTGCCTTTCAAAGGCTGCAGCCATCATTTATCTCTCCACACATATGGCAGCCACCCCTGTTTGAATTAAAGCCTTTGCGGTACAGTGACCACAGGTCTCTTGGTGAGGCAGATGAATTCTCTGCTGTTACAGTGGTGCTAGCTTAGCCTGTATGGGGAAAAGAAAAGTATTTAGATGTAACTGTTTAATGCCTTTCCATCACAGTTACTCATGTTTGCGAGCGTATGTGTGCGTGCGTTTATACATGTATGGAGGCAGGAAGGGCATGCAACCTGGCTTGGGTTTAATGAGATCAGATTAGAAGATAACCCAGTCCCCTCTGCTCCCTTCCTTTCTCCAGAGGGAAGAGAAGCCAAGCCACTGCCAACACTTAAACTAGCTTGATTAATGAGCTCTGTTCTGCCAGCCTTCCTGTAATCTCTTCTGAAGTTTTAGGTTTGGTTTAATGTAGCTTAGTTTGGGGTGAGAAGTTGGGCTGGTTTTAATTTTATCTGGATCATTAAACCAGAATCTAATTGGCACTCATAATTGAGGGGGAAGACTTTTTCCCCTTTGAACTGACTCAGAAAACAGCCAACGAAAATTAACTAGATGCACAGAAAAGGAACTGACAGCAGTGTATTCTGCTTTATTCGGCTGTGTAGGAGATTTGCATTTGGAAACCTGGTACAGCCAAATGCAGCATCCCGAATTCATCTTCCATAGTGACTTGTTGAGGAAATGGTTGTGATCAGTAAGTACAAACAGATAAAGAGATCTGAATATTTCTGTGAATCTTGATGTCAGCTTTTTCTCTTCACTGCATGATTGCTTTAACTAGAAGGTCTGGGGCTTAAAATTTTATCTGCTTTCTTACTTTCCTTCACACTGAGTTGTGCTCCACTCTCATCCCTGTCTGTAGGTGGCACTGATCCTTCACTGTAACAGTGGCAGGGAAATTAGAATGCAGTGAATTAAAAAAAAAAAAAATAATTTTTTTTTTAAACAAAAATAAAATGTGTGTGCAGTTGTGAAGCTGGTAGTTCCATGAAACATGTATGAACCTACAGAGCTCACAACACTGTAAGAGTGAAGGAGGCTTCTTCCTGTCTTTAATTTAACCTATAGGGCATCACTCTGTAATGTTATTCTGTATGTTTTGGCATGTTTTCCTTTCAGTTTTCTTTTCTCAAGAGCAGGCTAACGAGGACAACTAGTCAGATAGAAAGACTGAAGAAAGTAACAGGGCCTACGGCCATTTACTCAAAGACAGTTAAGAACTTAGTTCCATTTGAGAAACTGAGCTGTGAAGTCTGCTCTCATGTAGCATTGTCTTTACGTCACCTCTTCATCCCATCCCACCTTAAGGCAGCAAGAATTAAAGTTTACTCTGGTTCCCTGCCACAAGTAAGCATAGAGGAATATCCTAACTAGTAGGCAGGGTATTCTGGAGCAAACATGCCCATTGTTTTCCGAGTTGTTCCAATTGTATAACTTAATAAATATTTATTGCAACAGGGATTTGAACTGAACTCTCCCACAGGAGTATCCTAACAACTTCCATTCCTCTGTGTCAGTCTGTCACCTTTCCCTTCTCCATCTGGTCCATAAATATTTATTTATTTGTACATTGCAGGACATCCTTAAATGTTTCATCTAAAAGAATGATCGATGGCCTGGTTGTTAGGTCCTCCAGCTTAGGTGGAGGCCTGCTGGGTTGAAGTTCAACATGAAGAATTTGTCAGGAAAGCAATTCAAATCTACCTTCATCACTGGGTTGTTGAATGTATTTGGAACCACCTGCCTCATTAGTGTACTATCAAAAAGGGATGCTTATAGGATATCTGTGAGAGTGAAAGTGGCAAATGAGATGTAAAGTGGAACACCTAGCATGAGTATAAGTAGGAGTTTTGCCTCAAACACCTTGGCAACATTAGCTCTTAGGCAGCAATATTAAATAGTCTCAGTTGGAAAATCAGAGCCTTCTAGATTTTTCTGCTAGGAGCCTAAGGATTTTATATGTGCATTGCTTAGATATAGAGAGCTGCTGTGAACAGTTCCTGAAGATTTTGGGTGCCTCAGTTCTACTTCTGGGTGCCTGCATGATGAAGTGTTTTAGTCTGAAATCACTTCCAGGCTATCTGTTTCCAATCAAGAGGCAAACTTTGCCTCCAAGGCAGGGCAGCAGGGTTCATCACAGTGCATCCAAAAGGGTGCCTCAAGCCTGCCTGGTGTGCCTAAAGAAGAAGATTTCCCTCCATTTAACTATAGTAAAATTTATTCCAGCATGCACATGTTTCCTTAAATGAGGATTTGGCACTAAGGAAGCTAACATTCCGGTCGAATACATTTTTATAGGCTTGTGTCTTATGCCAAGAGTATTACCTTTCTTTTGCAGGGGAAAGCAACTGCAAACTGTAACAAAGTGGGAGGGGAAAACCGGGGCTTGGATTGGGTTATTTCTTTCCCTAGTTTCTTGATCCAGAAATGTTTTGGGGAGATTTTCATTCTCTGGGATCTTTATGTTACATTCAGACCAACTTTCCAGAAGAAAAAAACTAGTTCTGCTCAGGCAAAAAGGAATTAGTAGGTGCTGTGCCCAGAAAAGTTGTTTTGGGGAGCAGAGAGAAAGGGTTCCCGCAATAGCTCTGTCACAAGCAGAAAGGGGGGGAACTAGAGCCCACAGGGGTGTTCTTACAGTTCTCCTTAGATGGTCTTTACAACTTCAACGGAGAACATTGTTTCCCCATGCTGATCAGATATTTGCTCCAATTTCTTCCTGTACCTTTTCTCCCTTTGTTTGCTTCAGCTGTGCTGTTTCTTTCCTTTTTTCCCCCTGTCCTTTCCCAACACTAACTTATCTCATTACCTTGTTTAGCTTTTTGGCAGAATCTGCCAATAGTGCTTCACACCTTCAGCACAAGGTGCTCTTCCAGTATAAGATTCACTAGAGGAGAGAAGAAACAGGTAGATACAGTGAGATGGACCCCACGGTGCCAATACCGGTTAGTGCAATACTGATGATCTCGTCATCAGATCTGTGTAGGTCCCACAAACAAAATGAAATTCAAAAGGAGTATCTGAAGGACAATGAGAAAGGATTTCTTCTGTCTTGCTTGGAAAGTTTTCTGAGTGGAAGAGGCTGCAAGGAATGTTTGAGGCACCCCCAAACAGGTAAGGGAAGCTGGCAGAGGGGAGGCAGGAACTGACAGCTTGATAAGACATAAGAGTTGGTAGCAGCACGCTATGTCTTGGCAAATGTGAAAGTGAGAAATAATTTAATAATATCCATATTCCAAATATGTAATTGCAGGGCAATGTGAATTTTAATGCAATACTATGCCACATTGCTGAGATTTTCTTTTTCAGAGTGTGGATGAGGCCAGGAAGTAATTAGATCACATCTGGATTTTTCCTCAAGGCAGTAGTGAAGACTTTTATTATTTATTTTTAATTTGCACAGTTTGCATCAGAGCATGTCTCACCTTGTGTGACTGCCAGCAGGGTTAAGGGACACAGTCACTGGAATAAGGAGAGAGGACTGGCCCATATCTAAGGAAGTGTGATCTCAGCTCATGTTTGAGTATAAATGCATATGCAGAGAGAACACAGTTGGGTTAATAAAGGAGGCTTTAAAAAACCCCAACATTTTAGTGAAGGAAACTGACCTACTGTCTTTGAATGGAAAATGCAGGGTCTGACAGAGAAAAAGATATTCTGTCTGCAAAAGCCAGATATGGAGAAGTCTTAAAGACCAGATCAAGAGTAATAAACTTTTCATCAGCCTAAGCATCCTCTCATTGCTTCAGTTCTCTGCCTCCAGGAGCTGATAATACCATCGAGGTCATTCTCACATCCCCTACCGCAGTCTCTTGCTGAAAGGTTCTTTGTAGCCCTTTACGGTTTGCATCCAATATGAAAAACACTCTCAAAGGATTTTTTTTTTTCCAGAGGATTGCCTTTTACCAGTTGGTTATGGCTGCTTATTAACAGCCATATAATTTGCGACTAATTTATTTTTCCCTGCAGCAATGGCAGAAAAGTCCTTTCACAGTTGAGAAGTGAGCAGCTGAATTGCGCCTTATGTTTGCACATCAGGCAAAGTCATATGGAGAAACACTGAAACATATTTTTATTCACAGTCAAGAATGACTGCGGAAGCATAGCCTTTCAGAGACAGCCGTTTTAGAAATGACACAAATATATAACAAATGAAGACTGCTTATCTACATAAACCACATATTTGTGTGGATAAACCCTGAATGCAAATATCCTTGTCTTCTTCCTGCCTTCCTTTTTTTTTTTTTCGTTCTGAAAGCATTATCCATTAATATCACTGTTAGGTTTAGTAAGTGTTTAAAATATTACATATAAGAGAAATAGTAAAAACTTGCTGTCATTTTTCAAATTAGCATTAATTTCTTCTTGTGTAAAATTTTCTGCAATTCGTGTTGCCACCCTACCAAGCTAGACATCAAATTAAGTATCTGAAAATTTCAGTAATTTTAGCAGATAGCTATACACATCATGTATTTGTTGAATTAGATAGCTGAAAATCTTACCACAATGGACTGGCTTGCTGAACAAAGTGTTAGCAAAGCATCTCTATAACCGAGGCCTTCATTTTTAGGCGTGCCTCAAGTCTATATAGCAGCATGGCACCTAACTGCTATTTAGGTACCTAACTGCTCCTGACTTCACCACATCATCTCTCTTCAATTCATTTTGATGACAGTGAATTAAAGTTAGTAATTTATTTGTCTGTGTGCTTCTTAGCCAGAGATTTTATTGAAAAGAGGTGATCTTTTCTGGTGATATGATCTGCAGTTTTGCAGCTTACAAACCAAAAAACCTTGAAATTCCCTTTACTTCTTGTAGATTGCAGGACACTAGTGGTGAACCATATGCATTTCTAAACTATTCATTCTATTGAACATACTATAGAGAATCACCTTATTATGACTTTGATAGTAAATGTCCAGTAAGTTCAGCTGGGAAAGAGAAACACCAAACACTCTGCATGTTGAACCCTTGTTCTCCCACTCAATTTAAAGCATTCTGTGAGCTGGAGGAGAACAGTCAGCAAATACAGCAGAACTAGTTAGCACCCATATGGTACTATTTTGAGTAAATTGATTGAATAATTATCCTCAAGTACATCTATCTTCTGGCACTTCCCTTGCTTATTTATGATTTTTCAAGTCAGAGGATAGAAAGGAAGAACCTGGTGAGGTGATATGTGGTTTCCCATTGTAGGTGCAAAGAAAGTGAAGATTTGTACTTGTTTTTATCTTTGTGAATCATTGGATACAACTTGTCTGATGTGAGTAATATGATGAGATAGTTTTGTCTTTGGAAATGCTGAGGTTTGAAGACATATCAAGAAGATGGTGGTGGTACGAACCACCAGGTCACCTACTACCAGAACCTTTAGTTGGAAACATAAATATAGTCCTGACAAATGTAAAATACTAGCCCACAGTTTTATGTTTAATTATCTTATTTTTAAGGCTAGTAGTGATATTAATTAGAGCTGTCTTTGAATGGTTTAACCCCAGAAAAAGAAGTTCTATCTTTCACCACTTAAATAGGACTTGGAGAAGAGAAGCAGAAGGAACTTTTGCTGCAACATAGGGAAGACATGAATTATTCTTTTGTTTATGCTGGAGCTATTAATGGTGTGAAACCAGCAGGTGTTCAACATTAGGGAATTCTATGGCCAGTATGTGATACAGCAGCATGTGGAGAACAGCTACCACATTATGTAGAAACAATGGTCATATAGGCATTAGAAATATGTGTATACAGATTTGTGTTTTCCCTCTAGGCTTCCTCCCATCTAGAGCTTAGTCTGTGAATGCACAATTGGAACTCTAGAAAACTTGGCTTAAAACTTGCTAGAGTGCCAATCAAAGCAAAGAGATCACATAGCAATTGGAGGGATTTCTCTAAGAGGATGATGTTTGTCTCTATGCAAGTGTCCGGTATATGAATGATACTTGTTAGGCAGTGATTGAATACATGAAGCTCTGTTGAGGAAACCATCTTCTGAAAGATAAGCAAATCATTGTATAGCATGTGTTAAATATTTTTTAAAAAATGTTGCTGTCATTGTTATTGGTTGCAAGTCTTTGCCTAGAAGTTGCTACTTTTGTAATTTGTGAATTTATTCTGGAACAAACTATTTAAAAGTTCTGATGTTTTTATCAGGCTGTGTCACCTGGAGACATATATGCACATGTTCCTTTCTGATGTCCTTTTTGCTTCTCTTTAAATTCAAGTGCCTGTACAGTCATGTTTATTCATTAGTGCAGGTATGGGTATGTCTGCAAAGACTGAATTGAAGGGGTGAATGGATCTTGGAATATATCTGTGATACTTTGGAGCCATGTTATCTCTTTGAAATTGTTTTTTCCTCCTCAGACCATGCTGTGAGATAAAACCACATTGTGGCTTCAGTACCTCTGCAGGTGTCCACTTTGCTAATCAATGATCTTCAGAATTTGGGGGTTTTGTGTGCTTTTGCCCTAGGGTTTCTCTATGGTGATGGATTGGAGTTTGCCTCTCCATTACAGGATAATGCAAACCATTTGCAGAAAATTCTGTATTTCTGCCTGAATGTTTTTCTTCAATTTTGAACAAGAGAAAGAAATCATGGCTGTGGTAACATATATAATGTGTAGAAATATCAGGTAAAAGATTGGTGTTGTTTTAATGCAATGGAGATAATGAATTCTTAATTTTATGTTAAAAAATTTGTATACCTGTATGAACAAGTAGATACTTGTCTGTTCAAAATGGGAACACATACATAGCAGTCTCTTATTGCAAAAAAAATAATTATGTATTTCTTCATTTTAATATATCTGCTAGCTGCTTACATTGTGAACTCCTATTTTTAAAAAATCTGTTTCCCAAGTGTTTTTTCTCTGATTATGCTGAATTTTAATGCTTAATTAGAATTTCCTTTGAGAACAATGCAAATGTGTCATTAGCTGTTTCTTCTAATGGTGGACTCTCTCATCTGGAACATAAAACTTGAAATTCATTAATAGTTTGATATTTAATTGCATATTGGGTAGTCAGTTTTTATCAGCCTTTGCTTTACTATGGTCATTAGAAGTGGTTGACTTATTCATTGTTAATGTTGTTAACAGTTTTTACTGGCATTCTTCACTTACAAATAACTTCTGATTTAATCCTGATTTCTGTATTTGGGTAACAGGCTGGATCCAGTCCCAGGAAAGAGGAATATGATTTCTAGTTCTAACAGCACTACTTTTGAAAGATTGGTTGATGAAACCTGGACCTCTAGCACAAACAGCTTGACTAACTTGTGTGGAAGTTAGGTACTGAAAAGAGATAAACATAAATCTTGCAACCTCAAATCCATACTCATTGAATTTTAGAAACTTAAATGAGGCATATGAAATAGGAATCTCTTAGCTTGGTAGGCTCCCTCTGTAGATAGTGAAGAAATATGTGTTCTGCGGGGGAGTAAATCAGATCACTCAAAAATTAATCTACCCACACAGTGGAGCCTGTCTCTCCACCCTTACCAGAACAGGAATGCTGAGTGACTTCATTCCTGACTTGAACAATTGTACATACCATAAAGTTATGAAGCTGAACCTGGATCTAAGTATAAAATAGTGTAAATGGTCAGTAGGAAATTTTGAAGGATGTGTTTATGTCTTATCTTCTCTGATACACAGTTTATAATTCCAGAAGTACCCCTACCCACTGCTGGCTGCAAGCCATAAAATTATCTTAGAATTAGTTATCAGAGTCATCCCTTTCTTGCAAAATGATATTGAGCTTGGGAGATTGCTTTTTGTCTGGCAGATTAATGCTAAAAGTCTTTTCTGAGGCGAAAGAAAGAGACTGTTCTCTGTGTGAGGAGATTTGAACCCATTTTTAATACCAAGACAGATGGTGTGGGCAGAAAGGACAGAAATTTAACATATAGTCATGAAGCGGATGCTTTGTCATGGAAGTAGCTGGAGCCCAGTTCTTCAGCTCTGGAGAAAGTTCCTAGCTACCAGCTGATTCAAATGGCAACACCACATTTTCTTCTTGCCCTTTCTGTTCTTTTTTTGGATGAATTTTCCAAGACATCTTATTTCATAGGTGTGGTTTTAGAAAAGATGCCGAAAAGAATTTAACGGTTAATTAGTTAGATAAGGAGAAGCCTTGTGTTCAAAAGGAGATATTTAGGCAGAGAGGACATTCAGGCCTTCTGGACATTCAAGTGTCTGTGGTGTTAGAGAACAGGTAATCTGTAATTTAGGGTACTAAATAATGTTCAGTCTCCATTATATACTTGGATCTGAATGAACTTTGATTTTAATTCTTTATCTATAAAATAATTTTTAACCCCTTCTCATATTTTATCTTTTATCTTGTAAGTCAGCTGGGACACACGTTTCTATGTGCTATTTACAAAATTATAACTTCTACTATATGAATAAGAAATGTATAGTTTAGTAGAGCCCAGAGTCACCTGATAGTGGTTTGTGGCAATGAAGGCACAGACCCCGAGCTCATGCACAAGCAGAATCAGAATCGGAATCACTTTATTTAATGCTTTACATCCTTTTATACTGATCACAAAACAAAGCCACTACTTTTCCCTTATCACCTAGCTAGTTGGCAAGTGCTGAGTCCAAGCCTTATATGGAAGCAAAGTTCATCTTGCAAAGTCCATTGGTCATAGCATTGACCTCGCTTTTCTCACTTAGCTCTTGTTTTACTTCTCCCGTGGCTTGCGGCCAATGAGACAAAGGATATCTCTGGTGTCCAGCTCAGCTGCCGTGTCTGCGGATTCAGTACTTGTTCCCACAGTGGTTCTTCTCTCTAATTGCGTTATTATTATTATTATTATTTCCTCACTAGAGAGTGAGAAATTGTAAATAGCAAATAATGCATTAGCATGTAATGCATTTATATCACATGAAAACTTAGATTAAAAATTATTTCTGTCAAAATTCCCTCCCCCCCCAAAGAAAAAAAAAAAGTGGTTTTTTGGTGCCCAAGAATCATCTACATGTGTAAGAATATGACCATAATAATACAGTGAAGAAGGTCAATCTATTTTTTCAAGAATGTATGTTAATTATTTGTTGTAGATATTGTATCCTTTTATGTTTAATATTTTTTGGACACCGCAATAACCTAAAGCTTTTCAAATAGATATGTGCTGTAATGTTTTGAATTGATGCAGTAAGGTTTTTGTTATGGTTATGAAGTGTTTGGAAGGATATGAGTTCAGTAAAAGGCACTCAGCAAATCCAAATGGTCAAATATAATTCAAAGTCACAGTACGCTTATTCTACAAAGGAAATGGATCAGATTCTCACTGTAGCTCCATTAACTTGAGGTCTAGTTTATGCAAGGTCACTCTGAGAGTTTAGGAAATGGATCTTGTAGTATATACAACAATATGATGTGAAAACAAGTCACTGCTCTAAAAGTTGGTGTGGAAAAGGATCTGTTGTTGGATAGTAACGTACTGATTGGGCTCATTAATCTTTCCCAGATTCACCCTTAATCTTCAAGAGAATAAAGGTTATTGTTCATCAAAAAAGAAAAGCTCAAAGAAAGTGTGGTCTTCTCCTATAGATGCTTTATAAAGCATCATTTTTTAACTTCCTTTCTTTTTATGTAAACACCCATCCACAAATACATATGTGTGTATGTCTGTATTTACATGCATACACTTCTGTGTGTATATATGTATATAAAAACAGTGAAATTTAACGGTTTTTTTAGTCTTGTGATCAGGTAGCTGTCTCTTGCATTTCTCCCAGGCGATGTATGCTTGCGCATCAGTTTTGAGTGTGCAGGGGAATGCAATTTCTCCAAAGTGCAGAAGCTTAAAAAAAGAGCAAAGATGAGGAATAGTGCCTATCTTTTTTCTTTATAGAAGTGTTAGTGGGAAGGGATCTCCGAACATCATCCAGTCCAGCTGCCTGCTTGAAACAGGAATGATACCAATACTAGGTCAGGTCAGCTGTGTCTTTGTTCTTTTGAATTTTGCAACCTTCCTGGGTAACCTTCTCCAGTGCTGTGCTACCACCCTAGTGATGGATTTTTTCTTAATGTCCATTCTCCCTAATTAAATAGTAGACTGATAGAGCAAAGCGAATAGTTTTAAAGAGAACCCAAACCATTGTAGTTCAGAAATTCATTCCATGTAAGGCTATTTTGATACACTTGATTGCAAACATTTTTCCAGCTACACATCTTAACAATACTTAAACAAGAATTGACAGCTAGAAAAACAACATGCACTTTTTTGTTACATTTCTGTCTGTAGTGGGAGAAGCAGCATATCCTAGATTTTTATTTTTTTTAAAACAAATGAATTGTACATTTTCCTGCAATTTATATATATTTAAAATAACTCGCTTATCTGTGGGGGATCTTGAAGCCCTTCTGTGTTTTACCAGCGACTAGATTTTGAGACTGAAGGCTCTTCTGATAATTTATGGAAGTGGGAGCCCCAAGCATTAATTTATCTTCTTTTCTGACAAAAGGCACACAAAATGTCTATGAGCTAACATGAAGTGGCCTGACCAGTTAAGAAGCAGCTCTGTAGATGCTAAGTATCTCAGAAAAGCAGCAAACACAGGAAAGGAAGAGGTTTTGTTATATTTCTTTCCCCCTCCACTAGTATTGCAGCCACATGATTTTGCTTTGCAGATTACACTCCTTTGTTGGGGAACTGATGGACTTTCTTTGCAGAGGTTTTGAGTAGAAGGCAGGTTTCAATGGCATGTATCCAGCTGTGCATGTCTTGACTGTCTGTGAGACATAAGGAACACTAAGTGGAATCTGAAATATTGTAGAGACCACTGAATCCCTGAATTCCTTGTAGCCTGAGGACTCTGGAGTGCACAGGGCAGTCTGCACGGTTGGCCTCCCTTGGTCTCTGTCAAGACCTGGTCCAGAGGACTTTCTGTGAGCTTCGATGGTCTTGGGGAGTCAGATGTGACAGGCACAGGGATCTTGAATATGTTTTTTTTTCAGAGCTAGCTGCAGCTCAGAATGAGAATAGGTATCTCTGCTTTCCAGCCTCATTTATTTCCATGGAGTCCTGAGTATTTGACACTTACAAATAATATAATGCTGATGAAATCAAAAGTAGTCTTATCCTAGGTTTAAAAACCAAGAAAAGGTACAGAAAAATATGAAGGTTTAGGAAAGTGTTTCTGACCAGATTACAGATTCACTTGTTGGATATATGTTTCTAACTAATCAATGCTGTGGGGTTCCTCTCTCCCAGCATTTTAGCCTTCTAGAAGAAGGTGTCTATTGTAGACAAGAAATCTAGGATGCCTCTTTAGCTGAAGGAGAAAATGAAACTCCTTTTGTGTGCATGAAATCCTATGTTAGATTGGGGTTGCAAGTTATGTGGCGTGTCCTTTGCAGGTCTCGGTTTCTTTCAGTGTACTGGGAGGGAGTTCAGGTGATAACCTTAGTTTACATGCACCCCTTTGATATGATGATGCATAGCTGGAAAAAAAAAAGCTGAACATGAAATATTTGGTCAGCCATTCCACTACAAAATATACTCCTGTGTGTATGTATATACATACCTGCATACATACATGCACGCATATATCTATGTGGCATCTTTACCATTTGGGAACATTCAGATTCCACTCAAAACTGGCAGGATGTCAAAAATTGAAAGGTTCAGTCATTTACCTTTTAAATTCAGCTTGCGTGTATAAAACTATTATCTCAGCATTTGAGTGAGTCCTGCTTGTCTGTAGGGTAAGTAATTAAAGGGTTCAGTGGTTAAATATTGCTACAAGTAGTTCAAAAATAAATTATTATTTTTAAATACAGACTGAGAGACAAACACAGATGAATAATAAATATGTGGATACATGCATAGATCCATAGCTAGAAAAATAGCTGCTGATAGTTCACTGTTTTCCATCACTTTTCTTCATTAAAAAAATGCAATCGGTGAAATTATGGTTGAGGGTGGGGAATACAAAGGAATGAAGCATTAATGGTAGTTTCCATTTTGAAATTCAGCAATGATCCTTGCAGCAAAGGAAAATCAATGCAAACATCACACTTGCAGACCAAAACTAATGGTGACTGTTTCATTTGTCAAGCCTTTAATCACAGAGCTGAAATATTTCAATGAGCTATTTTAGTCAAGCTAATCTTTCTGAGATTGTCCACTTATACAAAATATTAAACTTAAAAACATCTATCCTGAGATACCAATTGATTTTGTATACTATCTTAACCTTGCCTTTCTACCTTCCCCACTTTTTTCTTTTTTTTTTTTTTTATAATTAGTCTTGTCAGTGAATTATGATTAAAATTAATGGACACCTGCCTGCTGAGGAATTAGTCACAGCCACAGTCCCTAGCTAATGTGCTAACAAAATGAACAATAATGCACATCACAGGTTTAAAATACTCCTCTGTCTACATGTTTACTTTATCGAATGTCAGCAGCTGTCCTTGCTGTGGATAACTCTTAAGTCTTTCAGGGGAGTGACTATCACATATTGCTATAGACAGTGGTATACATGGAAAATGACAATTTAATGACCAAAACATTTGTTCTGCATCTCATTTTTCCTTTCCTCTCTGGTGAATTCCCAACCTGAAACACAAAGTTGTGTGGGGTCTGAGAGCCCTTTAAAAGGTTGTTATAAGAGGATTGAGCTCTAGTCATACTTAAAGGCCTTTAAAGTTATCTGTAATGTAGTTTAAAAAAATATATATATATATGTATCTGTAGTGACCCCATCTTCCAATGTCATTTGGAAAAGTATCCAAAGCATCTTAAAATTTGTCATACTATAGCAAGGTGGTTCCCATCACAAGTCTTCAGCATGGGTATGTAAAACAAGTAATAAGCAATTTCTGTGGTTGCTGTATGGAACGGCGGACACAGGGAAAGCTTCTGGCAGCTTCTAACAGAAGCCTGTAGCACACCCGCTACCAAACCTTTGCCACGCAAACCCCATACATAAAGAAACAATAATGTGGCTGTTATTAGATCCAGAATACAACACAGACTCAGCCCAGTTCATATGAAGCCTACTATTTTAGTAATTCTAAAATATACAGGTATTTGCAATGACATTGTTTTGTCACAAACACACAATTGCCTGGTATCACAATCTTCCCAATTTTTTTTTGAACAGACTAATAATGTTTAGAAGAATTTAAAAAACAAATTGGATGGTAATTTAAATCCGATTTTACTGCTCTTAATGTATTAGACCATGTCTTAGAATTCAAAACCAGTTATGCACCTGCATCTGGGTTGGAAAATTGGGTTTCTGTGTAATATTCAAAACCAAACCAAATACAGAATGTATACTGTGTGCATATAAAAAACCCCAAAACCACCTAACATCTTTTCTGTAGAATAATGTTTTATCTTTATCTATCTCATAAATACTAAGGCTCAATAAATATACTTTAAAATATTGTACATATCATTTCCCTTTTACTAAAGTGTGATTCTTTTCTCTGCTGTTGACCTTGGAACACATTTATAATTCCATAGCCATTGCTTCATCTCAAGGCTTCAAACATGTCTAAGGGAGGCTACCGAGTTCAAATGCAGATTTTATGATACAGAATACAGAGCTCTATACTGTGATAATTTCAAATATTGCATACCCTAGCTTTCAATACTTGCTTGTCACACCCATAAGCATAAGTACTTTCAATAACAGAACCAAAGAGTTTAAAACAACAAATGAAATATTGCATGTTACATTTCTTTAGTGTTTGTGGATTTAAGTTTTTTCTTTCTTTCTTTTTTTTTTTTTTTTTTTTTTCTCTTCTTCATTGACAGCGCTCTCTGTCTGTCCTAATGTTTCCTTTAATTTTGTTATCATTTTGGAGTCAGTTCTGGGAATCTTTTCTAGGCACTATTTGTTTTTTCCTGGAAGCAAGTTCCATTGCCGTGTGGAGGAAAAAAGTGGCAGCACAGGAAAAATGCAAATTATGGAAATCTGATTTCTGACATGGGCAAGCATACTTAAAGAAATCAGAACATACACTTAAAAATAAAAAACAAAACCCCACTTTGCTTGCTAAATATTAATCCCCATCAATTCACTTCTTAGAATATTTAGCTTTCACTCAAAGCAAAACTGATGATATTCAGAGAAGTACGATACCTGTACATTGCTGATGTCCGCTTATCCTAGAGTGACTTAGGCACAAGCAAAAGGAAAGAAGACATGCAGATGTAATCACAATGCACGTGTGTAGAAGGTCACACTTCACTGAGCACCATCTATATCTGTTAATTTCCAATTTAGTATGACTGTCTCCATGTTTTCTTCTGTGTACTGTGTCTTGATTTCTCATATGTCCTACTAAGCAGGATATAGAGGGATGGTAACTAGTGGATACTGAGTATACTCAGCACCTCTCTAAGAAACTAGGCAAGACTAGCCTGCAAAAGTAAAGACGACTAGCCTGTGACACAGCTATACCAGGAGAAAGAAAGTTCAAAGTTATGGGATGCTACCATACTTGGGAAAGATTAGGCAATATTTATCCATCCATTCAACCTACCCAATACAATTGAGTAACTATAAAAAAACAGTAGCAGAAAATAATTTAATTTTAAACTAGTGACTTCAGATAAAATTTTTTTTATGTGGTTTATGTTTCCTCCGCTATCTTCTCAGTGGCCACCAACCTAGAATAATGCAAAAGCTAGATAAGCATCATTTAGTCTGGAGCAATGGCAAGAATTCTTTGCTCTCTGTAGGCTTCCTATTTGAATCATGATAGCTGCCAGTTTAAATTTGTAGGGCTATAAAGCAACTTTCCCTAGAGAAGTAACAATATCCCATTAATCATCTTTACTGGCTCTGTTCACCTCCAAATAAAATTCAAAGTCTCCCCAAGTAGCTTAAAAATCTTGCAAAGTTAACTGTGTAATTGCTTACTTACTCCCATATTGGTATCAGCATATATTCCTTGATTTTATTTTTCCACAAGTATGAATCTTGCTCTTTGTTTTGTAGCATCTCTCAGAAAGATCCTTTGAGCCAAAAATTTAAATGAGACTTCCAGGCTGTCAGTTTCTCTATTCTGTTTTCAAGTATAAGCACTTTACTTCCAGCTCATAGTATTTCCACTAGTCCCTCTTAGTGTCATCCTTCCTTCTTTTAATTTCCTCATCTTCCCTTGACTTAGCTCTGTCTGCAGTCATCAACATCTTAGTGGTGGGACAGGTAAAAAACTCATCCCTATACTTTTCCACTTTTTTTCTCTCTTCTCCTAATTTTAAAGAACCACAATCACTCTTTCCCAACCCCAACCCCCCCCCCCCCCCCTCCTTTGACCGGGATCTGAGTAATAGTACCAGAGCAGTTGGAGTTGTTTCAGCAGAATAAAGGGAAGAGGAAAGTTTATAGTATTTTTATATGTAAAACCTCTCTATTTAAGCTCTGTCTAGCTTTTTACACCTCTTTATGAGAAATTTGTAAGTCGCGGAAGAAAGCAGAGGTATTGGTGGTCCTTTTATTGCAATACAATTTCTCTTGCTCAAAACAATGGCTAGGAATTTGACCCTGCTTGAGCAGGGGGATTGGACAAGATGATCTCCAGAGGTTCCCTCTGTGCTGGTTTTGGCTGGGATAGGGTTAGTTTTCTTCCTAGTCGCTGGTATGGGTCTGTGTTTTGGATTTGTGATGAAAACAGTAGTGCTAACACAGGGATGTTTTTGTTACTGCTGAGCAGGGTTTACACAGAGTCAAGGCCTTTTCTGCTCCTCACCCCACCCCACCAGTGAGGAGGCTGGGAGGGGACACAGCTGGGACAGCTGACCCCGACTGACCAAAGGGGTATCCCAGACCATATGACGTCATCCTCAGCACATAAAGCTGTGGGAAATAGAAGGGGTGTGTGTGTGTGTGTATTTGTAGTGATGGTGGTTTTTATTCCCAAGTAATGATTACATGTAACTGGAGCCCTGCTTTCCTGGAGATGGCTGAACACCTGCCTGCCCATGGGAAGCACTGAATTAATTCCTTGTTTTGCTTTGCTTGTGTGCACAGCTTTTGCTTTACCTGTTACACTGTCTTTATCTCAATCCATGAGTTTTCTCACTTTTACTCTTCTGATTCTCTCCCCCATCCCACTGTGAGGGGAGAGAGCGAGTGGCTGTGTGGTGCTGAGTTGCTGGCTGGGATTAGACCACGACACCCTCCAACTCTCGACCATTCTGTGATTCTGTGAATTGATTTTGTTGCATCTCAGAGGAATGCTTTTTCTAGGAGAGCTATTAGCAACAAGATGCTAACAGAGGTGCCAATGACCTCCTCTCTCTAGGCATTCCCTGGCAGCCATTATAAAAGAGAATATTTCTGCTTTGTTTTGAAACTGTGAGAATATTCCCTTGTGACCATATCCTGCTTGCCTGCCTGCCTTCTCCTGCAAATGGGTGGCTTTCATGTACCAGTCATTCCCTTGTATGCAAGGGGACAAACAAATTACATAATTGGTTTCAGCCAAAATCATGCTTTAGTTTTCACAGCTACACTAAGTACACCTTAAGTTTTCTTAGGCTTAATTTCTACTTTACTACATAAAATACGATACTTCTGTAAATGTAAAAAATTGTCTGCATCAGATAATACAGTTAAAACCATCTTACTGGGTAAAATAAAACCAAACAGATTTGTCTGACATATTAGTACTTAGTACTAGTTCCATTATTTTTAAAACAATGTCCACATTAGAGGAAGGCTGAAAGAGGTTGGTTTTAGCCCTGGTGAAACTAAGCAGTAAAAATTAGTGTTTATTCGGTTTAGTGGAAATATAATTCATTTTGCTTAGCCAAATAGGCTACAACTTAAATTTTCCAGACTAGCTATTAATCAGAGAACAGGCTGCAGTTTGAATTTGAACTGCAATGTATTCAAGAGGCAACTTTGTAATCTTAGGATGTACTGGCCCTTAGGGCAATGGAATGGCCTGTCCCTGTTCCATATATACTCACCTGAGACTTCAAATGTGGGTACCAGTTAATTGCAAGGACAGATACCTGCTTGGAGAAGACCTACTTAATTGCAGTTACTATTCAATAGCTGTTGGTATAGCAATGGTTTCTGCATATTATTAATCTAGATTGGATTCAAAAGAAACCTTGAGGGGGGATCTTCTTCCTCACTCCTCCAAGGTTATGTATTGAAGTAAAATGTAAGTCCTATAAGCACAAACTTATTGAGTCACCAGGAGTTAAATTTCAGTGTTAAGAGAAAACAACTGAGAAATCTTCCTTATTAAAAAAAAAAAAAAAAAAAAAAAAAAAAAAAAAAAAGAGATAATTTTTGGAGATTTTCAATCTAGCAGTAACTCTACATGTGACTGTTAACTGTAAATGCAAATCTGTGGAACTGCAGCTCAAGCTGTGTTTGCAGCTGTAGGATGCTGGAATGCAGATGTAATAACCTAAAAAATGTCCCAGATGCTTTTCTTGGTGGCTTCTGAAAGAATGACACTGTGTGTTCATGCTGAGGAGACAAAAAATGATCTTAAAACTGTGGTCCAATTCAGAGTAGAAAAAAATACAGTCTAAGTGTGCTAAAGTAGTTCAAAGTTTTCCACCATGGTAACTTATCATTTTTGTTCATAAATCCTTTTAAAGGATGTCAATCCAAACAAAAAAGATAAGTTAAAGTGTCAGCATAAATCATAATTTGTAACTATACTACTTTGCAAGCCACAATACTGCAGAGGCGATCGTTGGACAGAAGATCAGTGCAGTGCCTGCCATCTTTGTAAATGGTGGTGCTGGGTGGGCGGATGGTACTGGGTCTGTCTGGGACAGAGTTAAACATCTTCATAGCAGCCAGTCTGCTGCGGTGTTTTGGATTTGTGGCTAAACCAGTGTTGACAACAAATCAATGTCTGGGCTACTGGTGGGAAGCATTTTGCACAGTGTTAAGGCATTTTCCTTTTTTCTTGCTCTGCTCTGCCTAATTCAGTATGCTGGGGGCAGGCAAGAGAGTGGGAGGGGATGTAGCCACAACAGCTGATCTGACTTGGCCAAAGGGATGCTCTATACCATATAATGCCATGATCAGCAATAAAAACTGAGGCAGAGGAAGAAGGGTGGGGATTTGTTTTCAAAGGTGTCTGTTTGTATGGGCATTGATCTGCCTGTGGGAGGAGGTGAGTGATTTCCTTTTTTTCCTCCCTCTTTTCTTCACTGATTAGACTGCCCTTATTTTGACCCATGAATTTTCTTGCTTTTGTTCTTCTTATTCGTTCCTCTGCTGAGGAGGGTGGAGGAATGAGAGAGCAGCCATAGGGGTGCTTGGCTGCTGGTTGGGGTCAACCCACCACAGTCATAAACTAATTTTAAGTCAGCACTGCGTCATTGCTGCAGCCTGAAGTTAGTACAACTCAGCTCATATCCAAGATATGTCAGTACCCAGGGGATGAGAAATGATTAGCATTGACAACTCGTGCAGCATGTCTACTTCACAGGTGACCAAAATCTCCCTCAAAATCTGCTGAATACACAAAACAGCTGAAGAAAATAAAGTAACAAAAACCCTATCAGAGCCACATGCCTCCACATTAAAGTGGTGGTGCTATTTCTTCCATGAGATAGCACAACTCTGAACATTGCTAATGGAGTCAGTGGGAGTGGCTTTTAGGAGTTCTTATGTTTGGGAGTTTCTTGAATTTTTGTTGACTACAAATCTGATTTTACTATATTGTATTTGAGTAACATTGAATGTATAGTCATGTTCATAAAAGCAACAAAAACCAGAGAGATAAAGGGTAAAATTGTGATTTTTATTATGACTACATTACTTTTCTAACCACAAGGATGCTTCAGCATGTTGTGACATGAAACCATATAAAATGATTTTGATATTTCACCAGTATAATATCCTATTAGAAATACAAATTGGCATTCAACCCAGGTCCTTCAGGAATTACTACTGAATTTCATTTTTCATTTAGCCAGCTACATGATGTACATTTATTAACAAAATGGAACTTTGGTAGATCTGCAGTGAACTGTGTTCACCCTTCAGGCAAAAAAGCCCCTCAAAGCTCAAGAGTTTTAGCTCATAAGCTGTCTGCTTGTCTTGCAAGTTTGCTTCTTTCTGCAAACCTAAAAGCACTCAACAGGCTGATGTGGAAGGGATTGCCTAGAGGAAACGTGAATATTTCAATAGTGAACCACTGGAAAGCTTCCACAGTTGAAAAGAAAGGCATCAAAAATCCTTTCAGATGTGTCTTGGAAGGAAATCACTAATCATGATATTTAAATTATTTTTAGAAGAGGAAGTATGAATGAAGATGAGGTACAGATTAGTGGCTGGGCCAAAAACATTGTTAATGGGAGCTGAGAGAAGAACAAGTGCTCAATACAAAGGGCAGGGACTGAAATCAGTGGTCCAAATCACCAGAGAAACTGAGTTGGAGGAATTAAGAAAAATACTTCCAAGCTGCCCTAGTCTCCAAATTCTTGAGCAGCACTTTGTAAAAAGTGATCAGAGACACCAAAAATCTATTTTTCATAGATGCTGGAAGAAAAGGGTACAGATTTAGTTAGCACTAAGTGACTGCAGTGTCAGAACAAGATGGGCTGGAATTTTCAGTTACAGAAGGATACTCATTCTGGGAGTTGAGGATTCTGATGCACAACTCATTTGGGCATTAAAGTAATATTCTTAAGGAATATTAAATTAATGTTTTGTGATGTGGTTAGAGCTGACTAGATTGGAACGTTAGTCTTTTTATATACCAGCAAATCTGCATCTGCTGGCTGTGATCATGATAAAAGTATCAGGAAGCTATGGAAGGATTTAGGTGCCTGATGCCAGTGAGACTAGGACTTGTTTGTCATAAGAACTGATACCCTCAGGACCAGCTGTTTCTGACCTGAAGAGCTCACAAGTAACCAACAAAAGCAGCATCAGCTGATGCAGGATGAGAGAGAGAATATGTTAGTGGAGAGCAGTTTGAGAAAGATACGATTAAATTGCATCACACAAGGAAGAGAAGACTTCACTGCAAGCATAGAAAGAACAGCTAGGGAAGGCCTGCTGAAATCAGGAGGAGAGGAAGACTATGGGAAGTTTGAAATACCGTTGGGTATTTGGAGTGAGAAGATGATGGGATGGGGAGTAAATTTATTCATTTATTCACAGAAAGGAAAATTCCTGATAAAACTGAAATAAATGACCTTATCTCACCTTGCCTTCTTAGAACTCTATTGGTAATAACTGTGTCATTTGTAGCAAATCTTTATCTAATTCAATTTTAAAGAACCCCCTTCCCCCCAAAAAAAAACCAAACTTCAAAATTACACCTTCCAATCACAGGTTCTACAACCTATACACATGCTTTTTGTTTACTCATCAAAGTGTTTTGTTTTTTGTTTTTTTTAAATCTAAGTCCCCCAAGTGTCCCCTTGCAAAAGTTGACTGGGTCTCATCAAGGTGCAGATCATTCAGGTGTAAAAACAGTCCAGGACTTCCTTCAAAATCCTTCTACATTGCTCAGGAATGTAGAACAATAAATCTTGCAACCTAAAAGCATTTGCAGCTTTGAAAGAAAAGAAAGAGGAGATTCCAGAGCAATATTTTTAAATGCCTTTCCACAATTTCTTGCTGTACTCAAGGGGATCAAAAAGAAGACTTCTCCTCAGGAGCTATGGAGGGAACGAAAGACCAAGGTTCCTGTTGGAACACAGAGAGGGGTAAGATTAAGAGATTTTTTTTAATGTTTTCTTTCTTCCTCTTTGTTGTTGCTGTTGTTGTTACATCTCATACTAGTCATTGAGCAAAAAAAATGTACTTAAAGCTCCACAAGTACATTAAAATTTAATGTTCACCATAGTGGCTTAGAAACCTAGGTGATAATAATGAAAAGACCAGAGCTGCAGGTTTTCTGGAACTGGCAGATTAGATCTAAGACAATCAAATCTCTGTGTCTCATTACCTTTTGGTGATTTTGATGTTAACATATTTTGCCAAAATTTCTTTTACACGGGAAACAAAAGTATGGACAGTACAGTTGATTTTTCTTCCTCAAATTCTTTGTCAATCTGTTATCCATTCAGGAATATAGTAGATGCCATACTACATAGATTTTTGCCAGTAAATCACACCAGTATAACAGACAAACTGCAGGAGGTATGCCATGTTTCCTCACAAATCATCAGCTTGGCAGAATCACTACATAAGCCAAAAGCCATTTTTTTTGAATTGCTGTAGTTTGTTTCCTGCTGTGTAAGCAATCTTCTTCCTTAAAGTTATAATAACTTCCTTCATAAAAGCCATTGTCTTCAAAGCGTTTGTTTCATATAGACTGTAATTTTCACAGAGTGGATAACAAAACAATTTGCCTGGTATTTTCTTACAGCAATTAGCTATAATGAAATTTAAGCTAATTACACATTCAGCTACTATCAGCTATCTAGGTCTCTTGTTCAAATCCCAGTGATCTCATTCCCCAGCCCATTTTATACATGTACAGGTACCTTGATAATTGCTTCCAATGATTCCATTCAATTTAGGAAGATCTACTTTGCAACATTTACTTCATGTTTCATCTGATAAATGCTGTACTTGTACATCATTTTCTGTGCGTCTTGCATTTCTGATTACATTTTCAATAGTCAAACTACAAAAGCTGTTATTTAACTACAGATTTAATCTCAGGAACTACTTCAAATTAAGTGAATCATATTTCACATTTCAGTTGTGTAAGCCATTAGAACTGGGCAGTGTAGTTAAGAACTTGCTTAAATGAGCTGTGCTTTTGGGTAGTCTTTAACTTGTGGTACTCGGTCTTGTAATATATTTTAGCTGAATAGACAATAACTTACTAAACTGAGCAACTTTATAATATCGGTTTGCTTTTTGATATTACTAATAATACTGTTTTCTACTCAGAGGTCACACGCCACCTATCTTCTTAATGTTGCTTTGTGTTTTGCTGTAGCTCATATATTAGAAGCTCAGTTTCTCCATACAGCATTTGAAAATGTCTTTGCAATAAATCTTAGATATGAAGAAGTAGCTGGAAAAAGTCATGGGGCAAAAGTATCAGGATATTCCAGAAAGTGCGTATGGTGGCAACAAGAGAAGGACTTCAAATCAATGCTTTGTATTTTGTAATGGTTGACTTGTTCTGCTACAAATGTTAACGCCCCTGAGATGGAGTGAGAGCCACTGCTAGATTGTATAATACTTAGAATTCTGGCCTGAAGTGTCTAGAGGCATAAAAAATAGCAGAAAACATGAAATCCAAATGCTTTATAGCATTGAAATATTTTCTAGAACTTGTTGTGTCAGTCAAATGAATAGGACATGACTTTCTTGTTTTATATGTGGGAAATAAGCAGTGACATTGGCATGCTCTTTTAGTACAAAATCTTCCATCATAGAAGACTACAGGTCTGACAAGAAAGGAAAATAGTGAGTTTTCTGCTCTGGTGATTCATCATATAATTTTAGGCCTGCAACTAGAACAGAAACCACCACATCCTCAACTGTGACTCTTTCACCCTTACCATCTAATTGAAACCTTCTGCATCTATAAATAAATAATAAAAGTCTCCTATCCGTATTATGAGATCCTGAAGGCTTCCAAAACTAATTTGCCCTCTGTTGGGAAACATATAAAAATAAGAATGCTAAGTTTTTCCAGCAATATTTTGGTCAGCCTGTGAGTTGGCTTTGAGAGGTGGTGTAATCTCCTGTTATGCATTACTCAGGAGATTTGCAAGCAGAAACTAAATGGCTTAGAAAGGGATATTATTTGACAGGAGAAAATGATATGGGAATATTGCCAGAGTGGAGATTCAATTATACAAAGAAGGGGGTGAAGAAAAAAAAAAAAAGAAGATAAAATGCAACTGGAATATAATATTCTACTTGAGAAAAATTGAACGAAAGACTCAAACTGTTAATTCTTAATTTAAACTTTCTGGGAAAATACCCAGATTTTTTTTTTTTTTTGGCAAGAATAATCTCTGGGTTTCCCAAACTAAGAGTGATTCCAGTCATTAGAAGTTAAAACTGGTATTCTTACTCCAAATAATAGGAAATTGTAAATGGCACTGTTGGTAGTATAGGTTTTTAAAGGGGTATGTTACTATTACTTAAATTGAAATGAAAGTGAGACTCATCACTTAAAAATCCAACTATAAGTTTCCCTGGAAACTTGTTCCAGATTTGCTTACGCTTTAGCTCATGCAGCATCAGGTAATAACACAGTATTGCTTAACAGATTATTCCAATTGTTGCTCTTGCATGTTTCTGCATTAAACACAAACTTCAGAATAGTTACCGAGGATTAGATTTTGATACTATTGAGGGTAGATTTTAAAAGGATAGTGCTCAAGGAGGTGCAGTCTTCAAATAGTCTTAGTATTTGTACAGTGAAAGCAAGGTAACTCTTCTGTGTATCTGTCCCACTTGTGAGACAGGGAGGAAGGAACAGAGGATGTGCCTTGTTTATCTTCCTCCACTCTTGAGATTGACTTTGTATTTTACACGTTTTATATTGTGCTGATGCTAAATGCAGCTCAGCACTACTAGACATTCCCAGATATTCTTGTTTGATAATATTGGGCAGGATGAAAATTCTAACTCTTCAGAGCTAAGCAGTGATTAGTGACAATTTGGGAAATCCTCAAGTCTGCAGGTCCTGATTCTCATGGGGGATTTCAGGAAGCAACACAATAGTGCACAAGCAATTTGGGAGATTTTGAAGTGTGTCATGTGTCCTGATGCTGCTACTACTGGCTATGCCAAGTAGGAGTAGTGTCTACCAGGCCCATTGTTTACAAATAAAGAAGCAGCTTTGAGTGCTAGGAGATGTTGAGATTGTACAACTACTCTTGAAGCACAAGAATGGTACAATCCCCCAAGCAGGAAGAAGAGCAGGCATAGCAAGCAACTACTGCAGAATGAGGCTGGCAAATTAGTTACAAATGACAGAGAAAAAATGGAGTACTCAATATATCCCTTTTTTCAGTTTTCACAGGTAAGGTCAGCCTATATCTATGCCAAGAAGCAATGATGAAGCATGCAGTGAGCCACTGATAGAAGAGGGCCAAGTTAGGGACCATTTGTACAGATTACAACAATGTCTATAGACATGTATTGTTGGGACCTTACAGCATGCATCCAAGGGCGATGATGTCACTGCAAAGCCACTCCATAATTTTTTGGAAGGTTATGGAGATGAGGGAAAATTCCATATGAGAGGAAGAGGGACTGGAAAATATCATTGCCATCTACCTAAAAGGCCAAAAGGAAGATTCAGGCAACTACAGACTAGTTGACAAGTTAACTAGTTAATAACTGAGCATCTGATTTCTTTTCATGTTTTCTTGCTCTGTATCCAATGAATGGAAGCAGAACAGAAGTGGCAATTCTTATTTACTGTATAGTATAGGATATTTATGAGCACATATTTTTGTGCAAAAATAGCTGTGGTGGAGGCAGACTAAAATGTTGACTCTACTAGATGAAGACCTACTGGAACTGAAGAATGGGCAGCAACAAAGATTTTTTTCTAGGTGAATTTATATTAGTCAATTGCAACCCATTCTATTAACTTTTAGCTTTGGTTATTTTATCCACAACAGTCCAATGTATTGCCTTTTTGGAAAGTCTCTGATCTATGGGTCTCAGAAAGGAGCTGTTATAGCCAAAATGTGTTTAAATCAAAATTATTCTGTTAGCATAGTTACAATATGCCTTGGAGTGACAAACTGACAGAAATGTTCCTCTCGTCACATAGGTTCATAAAAAGAAGGTCATAGTGGTCCAGTAAGATTTGTCTTTTTTTCCCCTCAGTCAGAGTCAAACAGCTCTGCTAGCAAAACTTTGTAAGGAAAATCCAGACTTCATAGAATCATAGAATGTTTTGGGTTGGAAGGGACCCCTAGAGGTCATCTAGTCCAACCCCCCTGCAGTGAGCAGGGACACCGCTAACTAGATCAGGTTGCTCAGAGCCCCGTCCAACCTGGCCTTGAATGTTCCCAGGGATGGGGCCTCCACCACCTCTCTGGGCAACCCATTCCAGTGTTTCACCACCCTCATTGTAAAGAATTTCCTCCTTATATCCAGTCTAAATCTACCCTTCTTCAGTTTAAAACCATTACCCTTTGTCCTGTCACAGCTGGCCCTACTAAAAAGATTTTCCCGATCTTTCCTATGGGCCCCCTTTAGGTACTGAAAGGCCACAATCAGGTCTCCCCGCAGCCTTCTCTTCTCCAGGCTGAACAAGCCCAACTCCCTCAGCCTGTCCTCATAAGAGAGGTGCTCCAGCCCTCGGATCATTTTTGTAGCCCTCCTCTGGACCCGCTCCAACAGTTCCATGTCCTTCTTGTGCTGAGGGCTCCAGAGCTGGACGCAGTACTCTAGGTGAGATCTCACCAGAGCAGAGTAGAGGGGCAGAATCACCTCCCTCGACCTGCTGGCCACGCTTCTCCTCATGCAGCCCAGAATACGGGTGGCCTTCTGGGCTGCCAGTGCACATTGCCGGCTCATGTCCAGCTTTTCATCCACCAGCATGCCCAAGTCCCTCTCGGCAGGGCTGCTTTTGATCCTTTCTTCCCCCAGCCTGTATTGATACCGGGGGTTACCCCGACCCAGGTGCAGGACCTTGCACTTGGCCTTGTTGAACCTCATGAGGTTCACACAGGCCCACCTCTCCAGCCTGTCCAGGTCTCTCTGGATGACATCCCGTCCTTCTGGTGTGTCAACCGCACCACTCATCTTATAGAAGCATATGCTACAGATATTACAGAAACAAAATATGACTGAGCTGTAGATCTGATTTGAACAGTTCATTTACTTCTATTGCATTTTAAAAATATTTGGTCAAGCAATCCCTGTGACTTTCATATAATCTGAAAGGAAAATATTGGGCTGAAACAGCTCCCCTGAACCAGTACCAAACATGCAAGCAACTTTCTGGTGAGAATTTATTCCTTTCGGTATCTATTTGCAGAAAATACACTGAAGTAGTTCTAAGTCATTGTAGCATTCACAGTAGTTTGTATGCTTAGGTGGATGACATAATAATACAAGAGGTTACAATGTTTTGTACAACCAAGTTTTTCAAGTTAAGATGAATTGTTTCAAATTTATAATTTAAATGAAACAAAATGAACTAATTGATTTAATTTTACCCTTTAGAATAATTTCTTTTCCAATTTTATATTATAGCATGAGTATTAATTAAATATTACTTGTATGTTGAGTAATATGTTGTATTAGCAAAGGAAGCAATTTTATAGACCTTCATTTAGTAACTTCTTACATTTTAATTTCAGGGAAGTTTCAAATTTTAATTCTGAATAAGAATGAAAAGACACTCTAAAATAATGGAATTCTGTTTTCTAAAAGGTCTATTAAATATTTTGTTAATATTTCCATGTTGAAATTAGTAGGATACCACATAGAGTCAAGAACAGAAACATGTATTAATGTTTAATAAATAGTACACATGGTAATAAATGTTAACTTAATCTGAAGATCTGAGCAATTATAAACATTTAATTAATTATTCCAGTTGATGACTACATACTGATTCTGCAAATAAAACAGAATTTAAGGTGATGGGATGCCATTACACCTAGTGATTATAATTTAAAATAAAATTGTGTTACTAATTAATGCTAATTTCCTTCTCCAAGTGAGAGAGGAGGCAAGGAGGAGAGGTGCTGTGCTGGATCTTGTTCTCACTGACAAGGATGAGCTGGTGGGGAACGTGAAGCTCAAGGGCAGCCTTGGCTGCAGTGATCACGAAATGGTGGAGTTCAAGATCCTTAAGGCAGCGAGAAGGGTGCACAGCATGTTCACTCTCCTGAACTTCAGGAGAGCAGGCTTTGGCTTCTTTGGGGATCTGCTTGGTGGAGTACCATGGGATAAAGCCCTGGAGGGAAGATGGGCCCAAGAATTCTGGTTAATATTCAAGGATCACCTCTTCCAAGCTCAGAAGCAATGCATCCCAACAAAGAGGAAGTCAGGCAAAAATGCCAGGAGGCCTGCATAGATGAACAAAGAGTCCCTGGACAAACTCAAGCATAAAGAGGAAGCCTACAGAGGGTGGAAGAAAGGACAGGTAGCAACCAGGGATCAGGTTAGGAAAGCTAAAGCCCTGATAGAATTATATCTAGCCGGGGACGTCAAGGGCAACAAGAAAAGCTTCTATAGGTACATTGGTGATAAAAGGAAGACTAGGGAAAGTGTGGGACCTCTCCAGAAAGAAATGGGAGACCTGATTACCTGGGATATGGAGAAGGCTGACATACTCAATGACTTTTTTGGCTCAGTCTTCACTGGCAAGTGCTCAAGCCACACTGCCAAAGTCACAGAAGGCAAAGGTAGGGACTGGGAGAATGAAGAACTGCCCACTGTAGGAGAAGATCAGGTTCGAGACCATCTAAAGAGCCTGAAGATGTACAAGTCCACGGGACCTGATGAGATGCATCTACAGGTCCCAAGAGAAATGGCAGATGAAGTTGCTAAACCACTATTCATCATATTTGAGAAGTCGTGGCAATCAAGAGAAGTTCCCACTGACTGGAAAAGGGGAAACATAACCCCTGTTTTTAAAAAGGGAAAAAAGGAAGATCCGGGGAACTACAGGCCAGTCAGTCTCACCTCTGTCCCTAGCAAGATCATGGAGCAGATGCTCCTGGGAACTACCTTAAGGCTCATGGAAAATAAGGAGGTGACTGGTGGCAGCCAACATGGCTTCACTAAGGACAAATCATGCCTGACCAATTTGGTGGTCTTCTGTGATGGGGTTACAGTATTAGTCAATAAGGGAAGAGCAACTGATGTCATCTGCCTGGACTTGTGCAAAGCATTTGACACTGTCCTGCACTACATTCTTGCCTCTAAATTGGAGAGACATGGATTTGACAGATGGATCACTTGGTGGATAGGGAACTGGCTGGATGGTCACACTCAAAGAGTTGCGGTCAATGGCTTGACGTTCAAGTGGAGACCAGTGATGAGTGGCATTCCTTAGGGCCTGGTATTGGGACTAGCGCTGTTTGGCATCTTTGTTGGCAACATGGACAGTGGGATTGAGTGCACCCTCAGCAAGTTTGCTGACAACACCAACCTGCGCAATGTGGTTGATACGCTGGAGGAAAGGGATGCCATCCAGAGGGACCCTGACAGACTTGAGAGGTGGGCCTGTGTGAACCTCATGAAGTTCAACAAGGCCAAGTGCAAGGTCGGGGATCCCAACACAAATCGGTGGGCAGAGAAGGTTGAACAGCCCTGAGGAGAAGGCTTGGGGGTTGGTTCCCGAAGTTGCGCCCAAAAGCCACCTCCTGGGCTGAGCAAAAGAAGGGTGGCCAGCAGGTCAAGGGAGGTGTTTCTCCCTCTGTACTCTGCTCTCAGAAGACCCCACTTGGAGTACTGCATCCAGCTCTGGGCCCTCCAACATAAGAAGGACATGGAACTGTTGGAGTGAGTCCAGAGGAGGGCCACGAAGATGATCAGAGGGCTGGAGCACCTCTCCTGTGAAGACAGGCTGAGAGAGTTGAGCTTGATTCAGCCTAGGGAAGAGAAGGCTCTAGGGAGACCTTATAGCAGCCTTCCAGTACCTGAGGGGGCCTACAAGAAAGCTGGAGAGGGACTTTTTACAAGATCGTGTAGTGATAGGACAAGGGGTAATGGCTTTAACCTGAAAGAGGGTAGACTGAGATTAGATATAAGGAAGAAATTGTTCCCTGTGAGGGTGGTGAGGCACTGGAACAGGTTGCCCAGAGAAGCTGTAGATGCCCCATCCCTGGAAGGGGTCCCTTCCAACCCAAACCAGTCTATGACTCTGTTTTTTTTGTGTATGTGTGTGTTTAAAAGTGTTTATGTGGTAAGAAAGAGAATATCAGGGCAGCCTCTCCACATTCTTTCAATTCCACAGCACTGTAGTAGTTCTGTGATTACAACCAGTACTTAATGATACACAGCAGCACAGTACATTAAGGAGATTTTGTTGACTTCAATTATAGATAAACCGATCAGCAGATAATGACAGAAAGGAAAGTGAATGTAGCCAAACACTAAATGTGAAACACACATATTGCAAATCAATAATGTTTCAGATTAAACACTTACAGACCAATCATTCAATGATTAATAAAACATGCACAACTAAAAATTAATTCACTCCCTGAAAAATATACAAAATATGTTAATACAGCTAAATTATTATGTCCTTTACAGTTCCTGGTTGATAACTGTACTGTTTGTGTACAAAGATCTTTATAGTGTGTACAAAATGTAATTTAAATTCAGTAAATATTGTACAATTCAAGTACATAGCAGTTCTGCCCTCCTCCCCCAGAATATGCCAGGCAAAAAAAAAAAAAAAAAAATCTTTATCATTTTCCTTTGTTATAGTTAAATAATACACAATGCTTGCAATCTTATTTCTAAATTATGAATAGCTAACTCTTTGTCAACACATGAATGTTGAGTCTGAAAGACTTCAGGAGACTGATTTTTTTTTTTTTCCATTTTTTTTTTCCTTTCTGCACTTTAAGATTTCCTTTTCACTTCAGTATCACTATAAATGTTATTATGGCATGCAAGTAACTTCTTTCAAGTGTCGAGCTTAGAGGCAGCAGAAAAAGCAACCCAGCGATGTTGTGCTATTTAGATATATCCAAAAATATCCAGGGTATAGTGTCTTGTGTCTCTTATGCTGGCAGACATCTTGGCTGGTCTTTAGCAGCTGCAAAGTGTCTTCATTTTGTGATTTTCTTTCTGCAGTGCCTCTGCAAGCTCCACAGAGCCTGCCTCCTGTAAGCAAGCTCCAGTCCTTTTCTAGAAATAGTAATTTTCTTTCCTTGTGCTGACTGCCATTAGAGTAAAACAGTGTCCCAGAAGCCATCACCGTGTGCTTGCAGTGCCTTAAACCATATGGGAATTACACAGTTCTTAGATGTAGAGCCTATCCTTCAGAGGTGCCAATCTCAGTCAATCAATCAATCAATCAATCAGTCTCGAATTAAAAGATTCTAAATTTCCATGCCAAATGATTTCATTTGCAGTTGTTATTATTTTCCTACATTTCTCTTTCTAGGATCTTTGGCCACATTTTCAAATGTATCTCAGCCACTCTGAAAGTTGGAAGCCTGCGCTGAAAACTGTCTGTTAAATAATCCTTTCCCTCAGGGCGTTTCCATAATGCGTGTATTGCAACCACAGCTTCTGAGACTCATGATAAGACCACAGAGACAGTGCCACTTGAACTTGCAACTTCCGTTTGCCAGATCGTTATGTCTAAAAACAATTTCTTTAGGTTCTTTTGTTCTACTTGTTAATTAAAAAGAAAAAAAAAAAGGATTTTCTGGTAAAATTAGACAAGAAAATGCTACTTAATCCTGCCTGATAAAACCTGGTTTTACAGAAAGACCTTACAAATGCAGGGAAAAGAGAAATACAAGACAGAGGAATATTGGCATTCAGGCCCCTCCCTCCCTTTTTCTCTTTCTTTCTCTCTTCCCCTCTCCCGTTTACATTTTACTGAGTCACCGTCTTCTTTCGAAGTAACAGAGGGTGCAGCAGACATTTATAAGAGTTCTAGTCTTCAACCTGCTTAAATAGTTCAACAGCAGGAACTCAGTTGGCAAAAAGGAGCAGTAGTTTATTATAAAATATTCTCTGATAATCCAGTATAGTTAATAGGGAGAGAACTGTATTTGTTTATTTTTTGTGGAACTTAAAAGAGAAAATGTATTTTAAAGGCATTTTTTTAAAAAAAAACAACCGACTCATCTTTGCCTGAGCACACTCTCCACTTAAAAACCATAGCAGCTTATTATGGTGGATGTTTGAAATTCTTCTATATTTTACAGAATTCATTTCTCAGTATGTTCCTCTCAGTACATTTGGAAAAATATACCTTTAAAGCAATATAAATTGTTATGGCTTTTGATTAATTTCAAATTAAAAGACATGGGGACCAAAGGCTGGTGTTTCTTACTATCATAAAAAATCCCACTCATTAAGAGGGTAAAAATCCCAGCATCGCAAAACATTCAACACCAGAAAGGCTTGAATCCTAGTATGAGGTGGACTTTCAACTTTGCAGTTACCCTTTAATTTCATGGGGCCACAACGGTTGCAGTTTTTCCACAGGAGATTTGCATTCACAGGGGCTTGTACTATGGTTTATGCAGGCTGCGCCACGCGCTGCTGGCACTGCAAAGGTTTCTTACGTTCTGCTTCTGCTCACAGCGCACAGTACTGAGGAACTGGAACGCGAAGGGCTTTAATGTAGCTGCACGTTGTCACCCACTTGTTTTTCCTTTGATAATCCTGTGACAGTACATACCACATTAAAACACAGTTCCTTTCCTTTTCATGCCTGAGTGGATGCACTGACTCACTCGCTGAATAATGTCATCAGATCACATTTTCCCAATTGTCAATGCCTGACTCCGCGCGGTTCCTGTCTGGTGAAGTAAAACATCTTTCTGAAAGCCATGGTGTTCTGTAGTAGAATAACCTATGATAAAAATACCAAAATTCTTGTTTTAGCTTTGCCAGGCCAGTTGGAATGAGAATGACACTGATCTCTAAAATTAGAGCTGTATACATAATTTGGCAGAGAAACATTTTGCTGCTGCAGGACGTATTTAATTTCAAGATGCATTTCCACATCACCAGAAAACTGTGACTGTATTGTTTTGGAAAACTGAATCAATCCAAAATTATATGTGACTGGTGGAAGAAGAGAAAATAATTTCTTTACCAATATTGAAAGAACACAGTGTAAAGAGCACAAAAGAATATTGAGAAGGAGGAAAAGTCAAGAAATAGAGCTGGATTCTCTCTTGGTGGAAACAGAATTACTTCACTGATTTGGATGAGGTCTGTCCGATTACTTCAGCAGTGGAACCTGCTCCTGAATGGAGATTGTTGTTTAATTTCCTGGCATCACACAGAATAATTGCCCAGGGAATCTCAAAGTGTCTCTATCAAAAACATGGGAATTAGCAAAGAGGAAAAAGTTTACATATTTTAGCTGATCTCCCTGCCAATATAGAATTTTGTCTCCATGGTATAGATTCAAAATCTTTGTCCGGCTCTACTGGATACTGTATTGTATTTCACATGTCCTTTGTTTCTGAGACTTGAACACTATGTCAGACAAAAAATTATGGATTATTGGCAATAGGGTTCTTTCCTAGTACTAGGTACATATATAGAGAGAGAACCATTTACATGACTCCAGCATTTTTTTTTCTCTGCCTTTCTGCTTTTCCTGAAATATTGACAATAGTTTTCTTCTCATTTTACTCGCTTTAGACAAAGCCAGTTTTAGGTTTTTTGAACAATGGGGAATTTTAACAGAATAGTAAGAGAAATTCTCCAGGGTGGTAGCTCAGCTCGTAAGTTGTCCTTTCTGAAGCGAAGGCACATTATCAGCCTTATGCCTAAACCCACCACATACAGAAAAAAGGTGCCCCGCAAATCCTGTTGCTATCACCTCCTCATTACAATTCCTTTTGTACATTGTATGTCCTTGTGCACAGAGTCACTGTTGCAGGATCTTTGTACCTCTGGATTTAACTCCGGATTTACCTCTTAATCTTTATTCCCAGGTTAACAGCAAGCTATAATCAATTGCTCATTAATCATTCTTGACATGTATTCAGCTAATTAGCAAAGCAAAGCTGATAGAGTCTTTTATTATTATAAGTAAGCTTTGGGCAAGTTCTAACTTTAAATGTCACCTTTATACATGTATCTCTATTTCATCATTAAAAATTCTATATCAATACCTTTCCTTGAACAGTATGTTGTATTTTTCTCCTAGAGACGTGGATGGGCACAACCCAACAAACATGCATACTTGAATATTTTAGATAGCAGCTGTGCCAAACTTTGAACTTACTTACACATTATTCATGTCCATTAGCACTTTAGAATGGGGAAACTAAGTCTTCATTTCATTTTCCCTTTCAAATAGAATTCTGGGGTTTTGTCCTTGTTTCTTGATTCTTCACTATTCCTTCACTCATTGTTCTACTCGTGCTGAATAAGTGCTTGTAAGAGACAGTATCAGTTCCCCTTTGAAGGTGGGCATTTGGAAATTCCACGGGCTACAAGGCCTGAGAAGTAGTTGAAAAGCTGCAGAGATCTGTGCGAACAGTCACCATCTCCCAAAGGACATAATGCCGTCTGCTCTCCCTCATGCTTGTCAGTATGGCTCAGTGACTGTGAACAAATTTATCAGGTGTGCTATAGGATGTCTTTTGGAGTACTACCAGGAGGTCGGTTGCATTGCATGAATAGCTTGGCTCAGAGTTACATGGGTTCCTTGCTCGTGCCCAGATGGGAGCGTGAATACAACATACTCTGATCCTGGCTATGCCCTGCTTTGGCACAACTGTCTGACATACTTTTGCTGGAACGAGAGAATAATCACTTTGCTTGCATTGATAGATTCCTTACACCTTAATATATTTCTGTGCTTACAAACCAGATGGTATCATGCGGTAATGTAATCAAAGTGCTCTTAATGCTCTTCATAGAATCATAGAATAGAATCATAGAATCACCTCGGTTGGAAAAGACCTTTAAGATCATCGAGTCCAACTGTTAACCTAGCACTGCCATCCCACTACTAAACCATGTCCCTAAGCACCTCATCTATCCTTCTTTTAAATGCCTCCAGGGATGAGGACTCCACCACCTCCCTGGGCAGCCCATTCCAGAGCCTGACAACCCTTTCGGTGAAGAAGTTTTTCCTAATGTCTAGCCTAAACCTGCCCTGGCGCAGCTTCAAGCCATTCCCCCTCGTCCTATCGTCTGTTACCAGGGAGAAGAGGCCGACCCCCACCTCACTACAGCCTCCTTTCAGGCAGTTGTAGAGGGCGATCAGGTCTCCCCTCAGCCTTCTCTTCTCCAGACTAAACAACCCCAGTTCCCTCAGCCACTCCTCGTATGACTTGTGTTCCAGACCCCTCACCAGCTTGGTTGCTCTCCTCTGGACCTGTTCCAGCAAGGCAACATCTTTCTTGTAGTGAGGGGCCCAAAACTGAACACAGGATTCGAGGTGCGGCCTCACCAGCACCGAGTACAGGGGCACGATCACTTCCCTACTCCTGCTGGTCACACTGTTCCTGATACAGGCCAGGATGCCATTGGCCTTCTTGGCCACCTGGGCACACTGCTGGCTCATATTCAGCTGGCTGTCAACCAGCACCCCCAGGTCTTTTTCCACCAGGCAGCTTTCCAGCCACTCTTCCCCAAACCTGTAGCACTGCATGGGGTTGTTGTGACCAAAGTGCAGGACCCTCTTCATATCTTTATGGAAGTTGTGAAACAAGAAAATACCTAAAAACTTCCTCTGGGATGTCTTGTGTACTGATCCCTGAGGTTAGACACATTGCTGCTTATCAGCAGCCTTTGTATGCAGTCCATTTGAAATCTTACTTCACATGGCAGTGCTTACTGTGCTAATGTTGTAAGATTTTGCTCAGAGACCCTTTTGTAAGCCTACTTAAGCTCTTGATAGTTCGGATGCTGTGTCCCCTCCAGCTATTACATTTTCCCTTGTAACATCAAAAAGCAGTCATGTTTCTATGTCATGATTATTTGGTTTTAAACCTTTACTTCCTCAGTTTTAAGATTTTGTTATTCTCCAGATGTTTGCCTATTTTTAACTCACAATGCTGGTTCTGGATTTTTTAACAGGGATGCAAAGTAAACCAGATTATTCAAGATTGCAGCATATCAACTCCAAGTTGTTGCTTCATTTTACTCCTCTTTGTACCCCAAGTCTCCAGCTATCCATTACTCCTCAAAATATATTGGCAGGAGTTTAGTAAGTTTGTTAATTAGCTTCCTTGAACCTCAAATACCTATCAGCTAGTACCCATGATTTGCCCATAGCTTTTGTTTCCTTCCCTGTTCTACCTATGGTATGCACTTCTTAACCCGTTAACAATTCTCTTTACATCTCTGTTGATTTGAGCTATTATTTTTCCTGTGATCTCTGGCTTTGACTATTTCCCTATAATATTACTATCAACAGCAACACTTTCCCATATTATTTGTTATATTGTCCTTTTCCCTCTTCCTAAAACTCTGACCTTTCCTGTTCCTTTCAAATGGGTCAAACAAAAATAATTTCTAAATTCTTTAAGATTTTAAAATTAGCATTGTAGCTACTTCTTTCTGGCAGGAAAGCACTTTCAGAGCACCCTCACAAATTTTTCTGATATGTGCAAGATGGTTTAAACACAAAACAACAAAAGGACCTGTAGAGTCAGAACTTAGAGATACAGAATAGCTTCACTGGTTGTGGTCTGAACAAACTGAACTCTTCTTGATCCAGAGCTGTACCGCATAGCTCAGCTACATCGCTAGTCTCTAGGGAGCCTGACCAAGGCTCAGTGGAACTATATCTTACTTCAGGCCTCTTTCCCATGTTCCTTTAAAGGTTGTGCTACAACTGTCTACCTTGTCCTCTTTTTAACCTAACCAGTGAGCAGTGTGAACTCTCTTCTTTTCAGTGCTGTTAAGTGACCCTGCTTTGCTGTCTCCAGTTATGCACTGATGCTCATCTTTACGATTGTTCTCCTCCTGCCTCTAGTTTCTAATTTTATGGTACTTCCAACATAAGAAGGTGATGTTTAGTATCAGCTTTGACTCCTGTGTGTTCTCTTGGCTTGTCGTATGCAGTGGTAGAACAATAGTTTCACCCACCTGTAGACAGCTGTTATTTCAATACCCGCAGTACCTGGGAAAATAAAGGTGATGTGTGACTTATGTGACAATGCTGAGTACTAGTCTATACCTTGGTAACTGAAATCAAGATGATCTCATTATTAGGGGAAAAAAGTCATGAGGCGTGATGCTGTTTGTGATTTCTGTCTTGATTTGAGTATTTCCATCATTCCTCTATAGCTTGTGTCATAACAGAGAAGCATTGGAATAATGAACACTTATAATGCACATAAGTACATAGGAAAATAATTTTTAACAAGTAAAAAAAAAGTGAAAAAATTGTTCTTTCAAAGTCAGGAAATCATTTGACAAAGCTGTAACAAACCTTAGAAGTCAATAGGGCTAAAAAAAATAGTTACCTGAGAGAGCTCAATAAAATCATTAGCAAATTTACTCCTAGCATTTTGAAGACAGTATTTCATCACTGAAGATTACAGCTGTCATTGTTGGTGGACATATATTCCATACAAGTCAATATTTGATCTCAACCAACAGTGAAGACATCGAAAAATAATTCTTACCACCATGATACTAAAATTATTCTGCATAATGCTATATTCATTATCTTCATAGTTACTGCAACATATCAAAATGGCCTGATGCTTTTCAGGGAGCAAAATCCAAGACAGAAGCCTGGTCTCTGAAAGGTGGAGGGAAAGGGTGCTTTAAAGACTACTTTGATAAATGGTCTGAAGCTCAGATTCTCAGGGTGGCTTCATTGGCTTTTTTTTTTCAGGAGGTGTGGGGAAGTGATAGGTATTTTTCAATAAATATATGCTTTCCAGAGGTCTTCGCTAAGGATTACATTTTTGTAAGCTTGCAGCCTCTCCTTGAGCCCCTGAGGAAGCATGGTTATGCCCTGCCCTATAGAGATCCATTTATTCATCTTGTGCAAGCCACTTATGGGAGTCATTACCCTAAACAGGAGAAAAATGTTGGTTCTTATCCCCTGTGCACTGGTTTTAACCTGATTATATCCAAAGTCAGAATCAGACTCTTTGTCTCTTCATCTGAATAAAGAAAGAAGATTCCACTGGAGACATTCAGTATTAATGGTTTATTGCATAGCAATAAATACTTACTAAGGATATATTTATTTACTATTAATACATACATCTTGTCTTGAGCTATCTCTTTAGTCACTTAAACGAGAATGTATGTGATTTAGTGTTGGCTCTTAGTAACCAAGTTCTAACAAGCCGCTAAATCCTGGGGTATATTCATTTGCTTTATTTCATTTACCTAAATCAGATAATGATAAATCTATGTTTAGAATTAGAACTGCAAGGAAGAAGATAAGGCTATTAAAAAAACCACAAACCCCAGCAGTTTTAGAATGACTGAGGTTAGAAACCTAAAAACATACAATGTCTTTTGTTGAATAGGGAAAGTTTGAAACATCATTTTGAAGGGTATTTGTGCTGTATCTACCACTGATAAAGAGAATAATCAGTGAATCTTCCAGAAACTTATTTAGAGAAATCAAAGGAATTAGATGGAGGAAAGGAGACAAATTATGTGTTTTTTCTTTAATCCTTGTACATTTGTTAGGATTAATATAAGTTCCTGGATAAAAATAAAGCTATAGCAGTCTGATGATCTGGTTTTCATTCATTAATAGGGTTTCCCTAACTTCAGCTATAAATCAAATTTAGGCATTGTGTCTGCTCTGTTGGAGTCTAAGACCTCCAGCTCAAAAATTGCTGTGAACATTAATGAAGACCAGCAGATACAGAGCAATGATGTACCCTGATTGCAATCAGAATCATGATTTAGAAATTGATGTGCTGCAGAATATAAAAGTAGGTATTCAGTACTAAATCAGATGAGAGGAAGTTCATGATGACAGTAATGATTAGCTTGATTTTTTCCCCTGACTCTTACACAATAAATCACTGTATTTTACCAGCCAGATATATTTTCAAATGCGTACCTCATATTTGGCTAAATTTAGGATAGTAGGGAAACTTGCTTTGTTTTCAGGGGTTTTGTTTGTTTGTTTGTTTGTTTATGTGTTTGAAACCTTCCTAATTTGGATAAAAATTAACCAAGTGAAACAGAAATCTGAGGTTACGTGTGAAAAGAAAGGGGAAAAGCTTCTGAGTAATTTTGATATTTATAAAGCATTATAATCATACACTGACATTCCCAAATTGGAAAGTGTTACTGGCTTAGAAAGGGAGATACAGTTAGCAAGAACTCCTGAAATCATGCATTTGTTCAGAAATCTAAATATAGATGGCAAAATTCCTTTCTGATCATTGTGACATTTTGAATACCCACTTAAAACAAAACAAAACAAAAAAATATCTGCCTACTGGGAAAAAGGAAAACGACTGCAGAAGGTCCAGCCACTGCTGTCTGGCCATGCAGGAGAGTTCACAGGGTGTTAGCATCAGCAGCTTACCCCAGCCCTTTCCGCGGCTGGTGGCTCTTGTAGGGGCAGGAGTGACAGTGCACTGGCTCTGCAGCCAGTTTAGCACATGTATTGAGGCAGCTCTCAACCAGTTTTGGTTTAACCTAATATGCCAGGTGAACTAAAGGGGCTAAGGAGCTGGCAGAAAATAATTTCATATGTCATATAATTTCAATGTCACATCATCTGGAAGTGGGTTAATTAATTCCTAAATTGCAGTGGTATGATTAGTTTGGATTTACAGGGATACGCTTTCAGTAACAGAGAATTTACCTTCAGTGCCTCATGAGCGTATCTAGTCAGGGTAGCAGTACTCAAGGAATCCATAAACTTTAAAAGACTTTAAGGGGGTATGTTCCATATATTGGATTGAAATCAAGTCTACCACCTACCCTACTAACGTGTCAGCTTTTATTCTCCATTGTTCCTTTATTCCTGTCTATAGAAAAATTAAACATTTCTTTTCTTGCCTTGTGGAATTGCATTGCATGAAAGGATGTTTTCACCTTTTAAAATACTTGTAAACATTAACAGAGAGTCCAGGGGACCAGCAGAGTAGTGAGAGGCATTGTGTCTGCAAGGAGCTTTAATATTTGACAGAATCCATTCGTGCTGCAAATTTCAGGTGAGTATGGTCTTCTGATGTCACCCTTGTCCACAGTGCCATTAGTACTGCTCTGAAAAGTGGGTACTGAGCGCACACAACTGTTGAACTGTTCTACTTCTGGGGTTGTCTAAGCAAGACAATAATTTTCCTTGTCCGTCTCCACCATGGAATGATTACACTGACATAAAAGATTGGCATAAATTCTTTCAGTCTTTCTTACTGCATCAGCATTCAAATACTAAAACTTTGCCACTAGATGAAATGAAATTACTGGATGGACAGTGTCTCATCTTCATGTGGTATAATTGTACAGATATGAAATATGAATAGCAGCTATTCAGAAGAGCTCAAAATATCCCATACAGGCAATTTCCCCCTTGTAGGAAAAATATTAAGATGTAGTAAATATATATACTTTAAGTCTAATTTTAATGATCCTATATTAGTTATATTTGCATTTTGCTGGAATGTACTTGTGAAGGCTTCTGCTGTGAGAGGCATATTGATGCCATGAAGATATCAAGTAGCATAAAATGTGTTGTCTAATAACTAAAAAATAAAGCACAAATTACATATTAGATGAGTTCTGTCAAATCAAACACAATTCTGATAGAGCCAGAACTCAATTACTTACCAGCATGATAGAACACTTATTGAGAGATTTACCTGAGAACATTGGGTGCACAAATTTTCATAACTAGACTGTTATTGAAATGGATCTCTTGGCATGAAAAAATATATGTTAAATACAATAATAATAATTAAAAAAAAGCACAGTTCTGTAGATGTGACAACTTAACACTGACCTTTGGCATGCTAAATATTAAAGAATTATTTTATAACCCTCCCCCAAAGAAGATGTTAATTTGGAGACCATACATTTGTTGAAAAATACAGCTGAAACACTCTGTGCTATGGAAATCTGAGTTAAAACTACAAAGGGATTTTTTAAAAATAAATTGTCTAAAAAAAAAATTTCAGAGGAACTGAACAACAATTACATTTTAATTGAAATTAGCTTTAAAAGTATGGGGAGAATATTAAAGTAGAAAAAGTATTTTCAGTTTTAAGCAAAATGATTGATGTCAGAAATTCCAAATTATTTAATTTTTACTTTTTCAAAGCAAGAGTTTTTATTTCAAAATAATATTTTTCATTCAAAAGAACCTGACTACCTCAGATACATGAATTTAGAAGGAATCTTGGGATTTACAGTAGAATCTAAAACAATTATATTTTTATTTATCAATGACTTCTGCATTTCTGTATTCTAACAACAATAAAGTAGAAGATATTTTCACTTCATAAAAGTAGAACTGGTAAAAAGAACCAACTTACCGTTTCTTGTTCTCTCAGTTACAAACATTACATTTCTTTCCTTGACTCACGGAAATTATTTACAGACTGACAAAACCACTAAGCCTACAATTTTTCCTGAATAAAGAACGTAAAATCACAGTGTTAATGATACAATCATTTCTTCCTGTTCACAAATACTTTTGGCTTTTCTTCAAATCTCAGTAATAACAGACAGAAATCAGCTTCTTGGAAAAATCCTAGTCATCTACAAAGAAACAGGTATAAACCATTTATACTTCAAATGTAATAACTCATAACTTTGTCCATCCTTGACTCTGAACATAGCAAATACACACAAAAATACTGTCAGAAATATCTGTCTACAAATTTCTTTGAGAGTATTGATCCAGCTTACTTAATTGGACAATATTTCATGTGAATGCGTTAAATAGAAACCAAGACTTGACATTAACCTTTCATTTGCATTGTTTTGAGTACAATAGCAACCCCCAATCCCAAATTCCCTTTCCAGTTAACTGTGTTTTGATTAGTTGCATTTAAACTTCTTTGCAAACCCTATACAACAATTTTTTTTTCAAATAGAAAATTAAACTTGAAGGGAAAGGGTGCATTAAACAAATAATAAAGTAATTTTTAACTCTGTAATGATATCCAAGGGATATCCTTGGGTTTCTCCTGTAATCACAAATGTTAGGCAAAGTGAAGAGTTCAGTAGCCTTTGGTGGCAATCATAGAGTATCACGTATGGACCTCAGAGGGACACTAACTCGTTCCACATACTTTTACCTTTCCTTCTGGCACGCTTTATTTCTGACAATCCGGGAAGTGAAATATCCCTTGAACAACTAATTTGCTGAGTGATTGTGGATTAATTTTATATGAGTGCCAGATCCTAAGCTAACAGAATTTCTTTAAATCATCCAGTCTTTCCTTAAGTGGATGTCATCTGTTATGATTCATTAAGCCAATCTAGAATCATGATTTCTCTGATTAGCTACTTGAATTGACAGATTTGCAGCTAAATGAAACAGAAGAAATTCACTGTGTTGCAATGACCAAAGGTGCTTATTATAAAGTTCAACAACACTGAAATTGGCAGCAGTGTTACTGTTATGTCTATATCACACCCCAGGTGGGCAATTGCAAAAATAAGATTTAAACATGATGACCCCAAGATGCAGCACTCAGTGTCTGTGTTGTTCTTAATATTTTTTCTACATATACTGTATAGCACAGGATTTCCTATATTTCAGTTCAAACCCCATATTAAAATAATGAGTTATTATTTTTCCTCATATTTCATATAATTTTTGTAATATGGGGCAAAGGATTTGACAATGAAATAAACTATATGGTGCCAACTTCCGCTTCCATCTTACCTTCCATGACTCTGCCTGACTTTCCATTTCCATTTTGCCATTACACCTGGTTCCTTCTAGAAAGGAACCTCAACCAATTTTGTCTGACTGCTGTTGATCATGTCACCACTGTAAGGGAATAGGAAAGGGCTGAGGTTATATGGAGTGTGGCAAGCAAGTCCTCCCCTGTAGGAACTTTGTTATTGATGATTCAGCCAGGTGTCCTCTCTGGAAGTCTCACCTGTGTGGCAAAACAGCCCCTATTAAGGTGTTCCCTTCACTAGGTAATACGACTGGACTGACATCTAATATCAACCCCAGCCTCAGAGGCCTCTGACATAGTACCTATGTTGACTTTGCTGTGACAGTACTTAATTTTTATTGATTACACCTGTGATGAATTTGGCATGTCCAATTTAAAAGTGATGTTTGAGTACATTTTTGAAAACTCGAGCATGCAGTTTACTTGTTGAGATCATTATTTCAGATAGCTCTAGGCAGCAGGAGATAAACAAGACCAATTGCTGCCTGTCAGGAAACACATTGTGTGTCCTGTCTGCAGTGGCCAATTTTGTTTGCACGTATATGTTGGGTATTTTAGAGCCAAATGTCACATCCAGTTTTTGGGTTTTCTGCGATAACCTGAGTTTCTCCTACGTGACGCACGGCGCTCTGCTCAGCTATTCTCTTTCTGTTAGCTTACTTTTGAGAAGGAGTAAATAAATTTTGAAATACTTTGGTGGTAGTCAAAAGAAATAACCTTCAATGTAAGATAAGCAGAGTAGTTCAACAGACTTGGTTTTAATAGCAGCATCCCCCTCTCAATGGTGTAGTGTTGAATTCAGTAGGAATGAATGTGGGGTAAATCATTAACTGATACAGGCCTAGACCTAGACTAAATCTGAGAATCATGGAAAATGTTTCCTTCCTTGTGTTTCCTCTTTCCATTTGATCTTTTGGGGGGACAGATCTCTGGGGTGATTCAGGATCTTTCTTCTACAGCTCATACTTGTGTCCTGATCCATGTTCTTTTTCTTTGTATCTTGAACTGTCTGGCATAAGCTGATCTTCCAGTAAGCTCTTAAGACTACTGTGCACTTGTCCTTTCTCCCTTTCACGTCAACCTACCTCTGTTCATCTCTAAGCATACACACTCCCTCGGGTCCCAGGTAGACAAGTTTCTTTTTTTTAACCCTGCCTTTGTTAGGTCTGTTGTTTTATGATATTTCAAGAACTTCTGTTTTTTTGTAAGGTAGGAAACACCGTTTCTTCCAGCTCCTGCAAACACAGTTTTGGTATGAATCGCCTGTTTTAAGTATAAGTAAGTTAAGTAAGTTAAGTAATAAGTTTTAAGTAAGTATTACAGCTAAGCCTTCATTATCCTTCATCGGACATCCCTGCTGGAGATCTTGTCAGCGGAGGCAAGCCTGATATGGCCGGTTCGGGAAGTAGATGAGTAGTAGAGCTTCACTTCTGCTATGAGGATCTGTCTTCATTCCCAAAAATATACAGCTAGACAAATTTCTCATATTTTGCATATACACAGAAAAAAATAAGATGACAAAATGGGAGAGAAAAAGACGTGTAAGTTTAAATACAGTGATACATAAAGCTGCAAATACTTTTGTATTTGAGATCTAAACAGAATTTGCCAGATGTAAAGATATTTATGTACTATATTTTGTAAGGTTAAAATGAGAGGGTTTCTGTCTCATGAGAGCATAATTTCACTGAACTTTCTGAGGCTTGGTTTTGGCTGTCATATGAGATCTTGGCTGGGGCAGGTAGAGGGAATTTTTCTTTCAATGAGACAGTATTTCCTTTTTCCAACACTTCTACAAAACCATTGTAAATTTCCATAGCTACAAAATGTTTCGTGCCAGAATATTAGATAGTGTAAATCAGGATGAGTTCTATGATAGCAATGGAACTAGACTGGTTTATACAAGCTGAGGATCTTGTCCCAGATCTTCAAATGACAAAATACATTTGCACTACTCAGTTATGATATGCGTTTCACTTTTATGAAGTAAATGCAGAGACTACTGTTCACAGATGTTTTTGAACTATATTTTTCACTAGTTGGCTTTGTCAGGTATTTCATTTAAAATGTCAAAACAATTTCTCATCCTCTCTGAGCACAGCTCTGCTAAACATACATTTGAGTAAGTGATTGAAACTTTCTGTTTAATTTGATGCAAAACCTTGTTTGAATTTCCCAGAAGAAAAATATTCTCCTATTTCTTTTGCTGAGCTACTAAAGTTCTGAAAATTTTTAAATGTTGGGGTTTTGGTATGTATACATACAGAACTGTGGACTGGAAATTAAAAAAAAATAATGCAAATGATGCTATAATAATAATTTTGTTCTTAAAGTGTGTGTCAACACACTTCAGATTCTTGAGAAATATTGGTAATGAATAGGTCAGCATTTCAAAGCCTACAAGTGATTTTGAGAATGCTAACCCATACCCTTTAAAGAAACATGAAGTGAAATTCTCACTCCATTAAAATGAATCATGCAACTCCAATAATGACAACTTGATCCAGGATTTATTTTTACACTTTAAATGACATTTGACATTTTTCTGAATTTTTAAGTGTCCAAATCGAAGCAAGGATAATACCTGTACTCAGTTTTCCAAGTTTGGGCTGTATAAAATATTGATATGAAAGGCATACAACATGTTCACACTGGAACACAGTAAAACATTATAGAAGCCTGCAACTGTTCCAAAGTTACTGAATACATAGACCATCCATTTGAATTGCATTCCGAAGCCCTTCTTATTCAACATTACTTAGAGAATTGCTGTCAAAAGTGACCTAAAATTGATTAAGCTTTTTCAAAAATAGCATTATTTTAATAAGCTTGTGTGATTATGTTGTGTATATTCATAGATTTATCTTTTTGTGTTCATTAATAACTTGGAAAGACAGTAGTAATTGGTAATAAAAATAGAAAGCTAACAACTATATTTTACCTTTAATTATTTCTCACTTTTGCATTTCATGAAACACTCTTTATTGTCACTTAAAAATCAAGACACAGAAGACAGACCAGATGAAACCAGCAGATTTTTTTCAATATGGAGAGCAGAGTGCATTTAAACCCGGCGAGGCCTGCTCAGGCATGAGGACTGCTGCATGGTACAGTGGAGTTCTGTGCTGGGTGACCCAAATTACTGTTCTGAACCGGATGATAGTTCTGGTTCCAGCAGCAAGGGGCCCAGCAATGCCAGTTTCTCAGGCTGCATGACCCTGCTTGCTTTGCTAAAAGACTGAAGCAGGATGCCTTGCTAAGACAGCTGTACTACTCCCAGTACACAAGGTGCCTTCCTCAAAAACTGGCCTGAGTACCAATTTGTGGCACGACTTTATGCTCTTTCAACACACTCTGAGTGCTCTGTAGAGAAAATATATCTAGTCCCAGTTCTTCATTTTGGTTCAATTCTTTCTTAGGGAAAGCTTTAATTGAAATATTTATAGACTGTATGTAACCACAGCTGACTTACCTTATCAATCATTTCCTATACCATGCTCTTTTCCAACTCTCTCTACTTCAGGCAAATGGAGATGAAGGAGTAGTTTCTATGTTTTCATTTACTTTAAATAGGAAGGACTTACCTTAGTCTTGAACTTAAAATAACTAACCAAAATAATTTCTAACTTGAAAATAATTTTAAAAAAATTTTCTTTGACCTCATAGGAGTAGGTTTCAAACCAAATATAGAACTGAAATCCTAAAATTGTAAAACGTATGTACCAATCTGTATGATTGGTACACATGCATTTGGTATAACCTCTCTCTCTCTGTATATAAATACATTTGCTCAAATTAATTCTGTAAAATTTTATTTCTGTCCTTGACTCAGGACAGAATTCATATGGACAGACATTCCATGGTATGTCAGGCAGACATTCATATGGAGATATAAGTGAAAATCCTGGCATAAGGATACATGTCTAATAGTCATCCTATTATTTATTCAATAGTACATATTATAAAGTCATTAATACAGTGGTTTCTAAAGTATTATGCAGAAAAATCTTATTTCAGGACAGAATTCATATGGACAGACATTACATGGTATGTCTGGCAGACAGTCATATGGAGATACTGAGATAAAAACAGTTATCTAGTTATCATTTTCTGTTTAATATAGATTCTAATGTGTAATCAGATGAATGTAAATTTCCTTACATATACTTAATTAAAAAGAAGATAAATATAGATATTCCAAGTCTATTTTTTTTTCCTAAATTTGAAAGTTAGTGAAAAGAAAGGTTTTATACCTACAGAAGTTTTTATCATTTCAGTCAGGTAGGATTGTTTCTATGATAAGTCCTATCTTCTGTATTTGTAAAGTTTAAAACAAAACCTTAGTGAAACTATCTGTATGTCTTTGTCCCTCACATGGAGGAGATATATTCATTAAACCTCTGGCCTTCCTTCTCCTTCCACCTCACTTTACCACCCTCACAAAATACAGTCCAGCAAAGCACTCAAGTGCATTTGAATGGTGAAGAACCTATGAATAAGGAAAGGACGTGAAAGCCGACTGTTTACATAAAGTTGGCATCGTGAATATGTGTGTGTATCTTCCCAATTGTTACACGTGCTCTTATAGGCTTACAGATTCAGTGCTGTCTGATAAAATAATAACATAAAAAATCAATGGGCTTCATGAAAAAGCTTTATTAAGAGGAGGAACAGACACATCTATGTTTAAAGACAGTCTTAAATAGACTGAAATATCAAGAGTACTTAACGAGTGTATAAATACTGTGTTGTGACTAATACTTTAGTCATACTTGATATTACATACAAGTCATATCTTATAGCATTGTCAGTATACTATACTTATAGAAGTTTATTTTACAGGTATGTAGAAGCTCTGTAAGCTGTTATAGCCAATATAAAATATAACCTACATGTAAAGAGCTTTAGCTAAACTCCAATAAGTTATGACTCAGAACCAAATTGTTTTTAAAAGAACCATTTTCTCATAGCATTTAAGCATTTCTCTTCTGTATTAAAATGGAATGTTTTAGTTTAGTTGCTGTAATGAGTTCCACATTTGATATTTTGTTAATGACAACAGTTCTGAGCTGCTACCTAGAGCCCTGTCCTCAATGTGTCAGTGGGAGCACATCATAATAAAAGAGGGTGGAAATTTTTTCACAGTTTCCTAAGGAGGAGCACAACAGATATTGTATAGTTTTTTCCTGCTCCTGAGTCTGTGGAGGCTGAAGAGCCCCATGTTTAACCCAAAAGACACAGTGCAATGTCAGAATACCCATACTAAAACTCATAGACAGCTGAGCTGGGTCTTGGACTTACTGCCTCAGCTGATGCACTTTGTGACTGAATCTATGCTACTTCTGAATTTAAGTTGTTGATTTTGGTGTGGGGTTTTTGTGGGTTTTTTGTGGTTTTTTTTAATTGCATCAATCTGGCTTTAGTCATCCCAAACTCAGTGCAAAATATACCCAACTCCATGGCCATGTTCTACACAGATTTTCCCTAAAGCAACAGTCATTTTTTCATCTGTATTGACACCTCTTAAAGGCATGCTGGATAGAGACCAATTGGTCTCCAGGTAAACAAACTCGGTTTAGGCTATCTCTACAAGACTTCACTTTTCAATAGCTTCTGGGTATTTCCGATATCTTTTTGAGAACATAGCAGTTCCTTGTTTTTGAAGGACAGGAATTAAATGTCTAGCATATTAATAATCTGCTATTTGTGGATGTCTCCATATATGCCTGTGAAGTTGTCCCTAGAGAGAGAGAAAACAGACTAAAGCCACTGTACAGGCACATCTTTTTATACTAGCATTATGAAACTCATGCTGTCATTAGCACTGTTGTAGTCTGCACAAAATGGAGGAATATCCTAATATGTCAAGGCAAAAGGTCTATGAAAAAAATCTTATGGTGGAATGGATAGCTATTTTTTTCTATCTTAGAAATAGTATGCATTTATAGAATTGTCTAGTAATCGTGTAATCATGTAATCGTGTAATGGCCTGAATACTCCATTATGTTGAACTGGAAAAAATAAGTGTGCTAACACAGAGAAGGATGTTTCTTTCATTTCTTTTATCCAAATGGAAGCAACAAATGCTTTTTGGAATTGCTTGACACATTTACATCTTCCATGTGTCTACCTGATGGGTTCATTTGTCAAGGATATCATACAGATTGCCCATCTAAGAATTAACAGAGTTAATTATACATTGCATCCAAAGTCATGTAAGAGTAAATCATTATACTAACCTGAAAATCCTGGCATAAGGGTACATTTCTAGTAGTCATCATATTGTTTATTTAATAGTACACACTATAAAGTCATTCAGACAGTGGTTTATAAAGCATTACTCAAACAAATCTTATATTCCATGTTAATTGTACAGCTCTTTTCCTGTAAGTGGCTGTTTGTCATTCTCCATATGGCCCTGAAGAGCCCAGTACACCATCTTTTACTGCATGTTATGGTCCCCTTTCTGTGATGTTGAAAATTAGCATCAAATATGGTGGATTTCAAGAGTCTCACCATAAATGGTTGCTAGAAGTACAGGGGAGAATAGAGCCTTGTGACACATTGTTCAAAGGTACAGATAAAACATTTTATGTATACAAACAATACACATGTATATCCATACAAGGTTTTTCCATACTAACACTCACAGTATTGTACACTAGACTTCAACAGAAACTACTTTTTTGTTAATTTTCCCTGTATTTATTAAAAGTATAACTGTAGGTGTGTGGACACTGGGTATGTAAAATTGGCTTTGCATGACCAAGGTGTATTGCATTTTCTGGGGCAGAAACTATTCCAAATGGTTTACAATAAAGTGGTGATAACCAAAGCTGGCGTACAGGAGTTGTGCTGTGTTGTGTTGATCATATCCTTTTTTGATAATGCCATAATGCTTTCAAAGTACAGGGTATCATAACTCATAAATCATAGCTGTTTGTGAGTGCTGAAAAGGTCCCAGTATGGATGGGGCAAACAGGCTGTGGAGTCTTGTGTGTGTTTCATATTTTTCGAATATGTTGTTGCTCTCCTGGGTTGAAAACTCACAAAGAACTCAGTCAAAATTCACTGTCTAACTTTTGATGTGTGACACTCTTGAAGACTTCCTGCAAATAACTCCTGAAAGTAATGAAGCATGTGGCGGAGCAAGCCATAGGTTCTGAAATGCTCACAAGAGCTTACATGCGTTCTGGGGCAGAGAGCACAGCAACCAATAAAAATCAATATTTTCAACTGTCAGAGAGTTAGTATAAAATGTTAACGGTATAATATAGCTATGTCATATAATGTATACATTGCCAAATGACTCTATATTGATATTAATGTTGTGAAGATTAACTTCTTGGGAAAGCACACAGATATTAAAAAAAGCTGAAATGTCACTAAATATTTTCATTTAATGAAGAAATATAATTCCTGTTAAAAACTAGTTTCTTTCATAAGTGTCTTACTTTTGAGTTTATATTTCCTAAAAGATGTTGTAGTAAAAATGTAATAAGAATGTAGTAAAAAGTGTGTGGAATAGCAGGCGACAGCTTCTGTGTTGATGAATTTGCTGGATGTATCACAGCTCAGAGAACAGTGAGGATGTGAGGCTATGAAAAATGCATACACTCATGAAGAACAAAAGTTATTAATATGCCCTTCCTTACATTTAACCATAATAATTTCCTTTTAAAAATTGGTAATGTTATGGGAGGACCTATGTATATTACAACAACATCAAATACCTCATAGTACAGATAAGATTTTTTAAGAGATTCGCACTGCTGAAAAGCAATTGAACTAGATGTCTTGGATCATAAACTGTTACATGGTAAGTTGCTGGATGGCACTGTAGTTTTACACTTCGCTGCCTGTGCTCTATGAATAGTACAACATGGTTCTTCCTTTGAAGCTATGAGTAATGGATGCAATGATGTTAAGTTTATCATTTAAAAAACAGTTTCCATTCTTGGAATCAAGTAGAACTCCTTTATTCTCACTTCAGTTGAGAATCGTGTGTTGTACGGATAGCTTAACTCACGTGTGCCAGTCAGAAAGCCTGTGACAGAGACTTTTAATACAGCATTAGTGAAGACCCTGCGGCCATCAGAGAATAGGTGTCTAGTGTAAGCTAATTGTCTAGGCTCGACAGTTAATGAAGAGCAAAAGCGACAGACTTTCTCTTATCTGTGTTAGAAATCCAGTGATGGGTGTTCAACCAAGTAGCCTGTGTACAGGTTAGGCTAGAAGACACCTCATTTTCTATTTCTGAAACACTTTGGCTAAGGTCTAGACTTTACCTGTGTTTTGCCTATTATCTTTTCCTGCAAGGAAGTAGAATGATTCCTGCATTTAATGGGATTTTGCAATTCTGCTTTTTTTTTTTTTTTTTAAAAAAAAAAATAATCATAAAGGGCTTCACGATATGGAAGAGGAGCTTCTTCAAGCATGGGTCATAGGTCAGACTGAGGAAGTATGCCTCCTACAACATTATTGCACACGCGTTCAGTTGTGGCTAATCTCAACAAGGACTCTGTATGCTTGGTCACATACTAAGTAGAATCCCAGCTGGCTGAATGCATTGTTGAAGGGCAAGTTTGTATTTTGTAGCTAGATACACAGAAGTATGAAAAGCCCCCTTTGTCTATATTTGTAGTGTCAACCTGGAAAGGTATATCAAAGGTCTAAGGATATTTCGTATGCAGCATTCTCTTCAGAATTTGGAAGCTGAACAAGCAATAGAGAAGCAGCACAAAGGTTAATAATTTGCTATGGATACATGAAAGGAAATGGAGAAGTAGTGGCTCACCAGTTGAACTCTGCCCTCATGGACTTTGCAAAAGGTGAAAGGTTTCCTGGGGCAGAGTGGTCCCAAATAAGCACTGATATTTTCCAGACTGAGTACCAGAATTCCATCTGTGGCACAGAAATAAAGAGTACAGTGTGTCCAACTCAGCACCTAAAGTGGGAAATTGGAATGATTTAAATAATTTTGTCATCTCTAGTCTCATAACTCTGATATTTCTCTTGCATATCCTGCATTTGCCTAAAATAGAGAGAGAGACCCCAAAGGGAAAGATTGCTTAAGACAGACCAAACTCAGCCATCAAAGGCTTTGTCATAACCCTGCATTGTCCTTTCAGTCCCTAGTATATCCTTATTCTCTGGAATGTAAAGATTGTGGCAGTATATCCATTTGCTGTGGAGGGAGAATTAACCTACAAACTCTTCTGCCTCTTTAAAATGTCAATATAATCCTGAGGAACAAGCTTAAAAATCAAGTTTGTTATTACTACCTTAGGACACTTTGCCTTTCACAAGAAGAAAACCCAATGCTTGTATCTGATATTGTTTCTTTTCCTGCAGCTTTGTCTCATTCTGCATTCCTCATTTTACAGAAACTAATGATGTGTCATCGGGGAGATGGGCCAGTTAAAGTAAAACTGCACCACTAACAATGTTTTCTAGCTTACCTGACTTTAAAAGGCTTGTCTTTTCAATCAGAAGCTTCCTAAGTACATACTTACATTGGGCCACAAATTTTGTTTTCATATTCCACAATTTTATACTAGGATCTTGGAAACTTTTGCAACAAATGTAATTAGACAGCTAATGGTGTTTCATCTCATATAAATACAAATTTGCATGTTTCTGCCTGAACTACACTCGATAAACATTTTACACAAAAGCAAGTTTAACAGGATACTTTTGAAGTTTCTGAGTTGAACGAAAATTGAATGCATCTTTATTTATTTCACTTCAAATTAACATGTAGCAGATAGATCAGATCAGACAAAAATTGGTGATTTAGTCCAATATATTGTCAACAGCAGTGGTAATACTGAATCCAAATCGTTACTGAAAGTAAGTGAGTAGAATCAGAGGAGTGATTTGAGGCTTTGAGGAGTCAAAGCTTCTCAAAATGCTCTCCCTGAATCTCTAATCATGTTTTAGAAGCTTACCAAGGCAGAGGCAGTGTCTTTGCATTTATTAGTACTTCATAGGCTAATTAACAGAAGAAAAAGATGACATTTAACATCTACAGATGTCTTGCAGGGAGGAGTTCCAGAGTTTATGTACTTGTTATATGAAAAAGTACTTATTTTTGATTTTTTGAGCCTGCTAATTGATGATTTTGCTGTCAGAGACAGTGAACAAACCTCACCTATTCACCATACCAACACTATTCACATCCCTCCTCTCAGTTGCCTCAGCAGTACAAAGTCCTGCATTTCAGTTGCTCTTTGCATGGACTCATCCTTGCTTTTCTCCAAATTTTTCGAGTTTTCTTGAACAGCACAAGGTGTGAATGCCCAATGGCAGACTGCAGTTTGGTTTTTATTCCTTTCCTAACAATACTTGGCATCCTATTTCCTTTAGTGGCTGCTTCTGAGCAGTTGCCTAATGTTTTCATAGGATGGCCTATTATAACCCCAAGTTTTCATTTCCCAGCAGGTCATCTCACAGCATAAATCTGGGATTGTTTTAACTGATGTGGATTACTTTGTGCTTTATCTATATTACGTTTCCTTTGACATTCTGTTATCCAGTCAGTCAGTGTTAGAAGGACTTTCTGCAGTAATCCACAATTGACTTTTGTGAATTCTCTTCTGAATCACTTAGCATTGGCATGCCCCCCTCTCTCACCTGTCCAGAATATATCACACAGCCCAGGCTCTCTCACAGATAATGTCCAGGGGCAATCTACCCCAAAAGTGAAAGTAGAAAATGTTTCCCACTGTCTGTTTTCTACTTTAAGCGGGATCTTTAACTGTTGAAGAATCTGCTGTGTAAAATCTTTAAAATTTTAGTTCTCTTGACACCAAATGTTTTCTTTGGCCAAAATGAAGTTAATCAATTTTAGATTGGAGCAATATTTTATGTTAAAGAATTTAATAGAGTTACAGAGTCTTTCTAAATGCACATTTATTTGGGGTATTTCAATATTTTATACTAGATTTAAATTTCTATCTCCAACAGCTTTTCAGTATAACAAAATCTACATTGTTCTGAAGGTAAGTTTTGGAGATTTTCCCAGCATTCACTAGGAGTACTGCATGAGGGCACAGTTCACTGTCCTATAGACATAAAGCATACACTGTTTTTTTTACAGACTGTTCAAACTGCAACAGTCAAATTTGCTTCTTCAGACAAAAGTTCTCAGACAGACAGACAAACCCGTCCAGCTACACACAGAGGTAGAGCTAACATTCAGGTATTTGCATGTCTTTGGTTCATTATTTGTTTCAGTCTTGTTCCATCATATGCTATTACTTCAATGGCACCTCTTAGAATAATGGAGTTCTCTCTTCTTTTCCAAACTTACTTAACTAGATCTGGTAATTTTACCAAGAGATTACTTGCCTACTTTATAAGAAAGGAAAAAAAAAATCAGTTTTACTAAGAAATACGACAGATAATAGCAGATGGATGGAGTTTAAAAAAAAATGCCCAGTTGTAGACTACAGGAAGACACCACCAAAAAAATTTTCATCCATTTCAAATGGCAATTACAGCAGCAGAAAAACTTATGGAAGTACTATTAGATTTCCACACTTTAAAATTCTTTTAAAGACTTTTGTCATAATGGTTCATCCTCTGTGTTCTACACCTTTTCAGGATGGAAGGTAATACAGGTTAAATATTGGAAACAGGTTAAATATTGGAAGATTTTTGAAAAGGTAAACAAAATTGTAGAAGCTTCAGGATAGCTTGTTGCAGGATAGATCTGAAATTTGATACAGTTGAATTGAAATCTGGATAGGGCTTCAAATTATTGTTTTTTTGTCTCATGAAACATTGAGCAAGGGGGAAAAAAGATCTCCATTAGGCCTAGCTCACAATGTAATGAAAAGATTTCCATTGATTTATATGAAAAATGAATCAGGCAACTAATCGGAGCCTGCATGTATTTCAGCTTTCTTCTTCAGACATCCTGGATTTATTCGTAGGATACATGTTAACTTCTTGTTAAAATAATTCCATTGACATCTAACAGCTGGGGACAACAGCATCCTGCAAGGCAGTATATTTCTGATAATAAATCTTTAAACAATACCTTGTTTGAGCAAAAATGCTGTTAAACTTGTGAGCAATATGACAGATGTAGTGGTGGGAAAGAGTGAAATTAACCATCATTGGTGTCAAGCTTGTGTGAAATGGTTTAAAAATCAAGACTTCTGATACTTCATGTGATTTCAAGTGTGTTAGCCTGACTTGCTTAAGCTAAGCAGGCCCTCAAAGATAAATGCATGCGTACTGATCTTTACCAGTGTTATGAATTCCACTGTTCTTACATTTAGGCATATGTCTACTCAATCAGCTGAATAAGAGTGCCTGTTGACATTAAAAGTGCAAGGTTAACTTTATGTAATAGTGTGGAATTAAAAAAAAAAAATTTTTTTAACTCATATAATTATATTTGTTTTATTATAATTATATATTATAATAATATATATATTATATATTTGTTTAATTTGTTTTGACTATTTTCACTTGCAAAATTATTTTAAACTATTTTTAAAAAAGAAAGATGAAGTCTGAAAGCTTAGAGGACAATGTACACAACAAGAAAGAAAATGCCTAAACAGAATGACAGACTGATTACAGATATGAATATGTATGACTGTATACATATCTCTATTCCCACTTTTGATAAATAACTCATATGAAAGACAAAGGGTGTAAGTGACTTGGGTATTTACAAAAAGATAATTTCTGGATAGTCATAGTATGCACATCCAAAATTCTGTAATTCATATGTACACATCACAGATTTGCCAGCATGCATTTCCTAGCTTCTGGTTGTTGTCCTGTGGCTTTTAACTTTTACTCACAGCCACAATTTTCTGTTGACCAATCTCATATTTTAAAAGTACCACCGCCTTCCCAGTAATTCATCCATGGGATCATGTTTGTTCATAGGAACACTTAAATACAAGCTTTACAACCATTTCTTCAGTGGTTCTTATTTCTTCTATTTATGGAATATAGTTATTTTCTGGGCAGATGTTCCTGCTTCACTTAATCAACAATAACATTTTATCCATGAGATAAAGGAATCAATTCAGTCAAGGGATGAATTTTTCTACGTGGCCAGTCCAGTTCTATGCCATTTGTAAACCGCAGTTTTCTTATAAGACTGTGGTAAAGTTACAACCTTTCTTACAATGTGCATGTATACAGAGCAGTCACATGTTAGGGTGAGCACAGAAAAGGTCCATTAACAGGACTGGAAGGTGGTGAAAAAGTTACAATGAGCCAAAAGGGTTGATTTAGAAGTTAGAAGACTAAACTAATGTAATTTTCAATGGCACTGTGCAAGTGGGGTGATATAAAATACAGAATCAGAGGAAGTCAGTGTCTGTGGTTTGTTCAGGTGCTCTTGAGCTCTCTCCCCTCACAGTAAAAGTGAGAAAATTCGTGGGTTGAGATAAAGACAGTTTAACAGGGAAAGAAAAATCCACACACACAAGCAAAGCAAAATGAGGAATTCATTCACTGTTTCCCATGGGCAGGCAGGTGTGCAGCCATTCCCAGGAAAGCAGGGCTCCATCACATGCAACGGTGACTTGGGAAGACAAACGGCATCACTCCAAATGTCCCCCCTTCTTCTCCCAGCTTTATATGCTGAGCATGACATCATACAGTATGGGATATTTCCTTTGGTCCATTGGGGTGAGCTGGGCCGTCTGTGTCCCCTCCCAGCTTCTTATGCCCCCTCAGCCTCCTCGCTGATGGGGTGGGGCGAGGAGCAGAAAAGGCCTTGGATCTGTGTAGGCCCTGCTCAGCAGTAATGAAAACATCCCTGTGTTATCAACACTGTTTCCAGCACAAATCCAAAACATAGCCCCATACTAGCTACTGTGGAAAAACTTAACTCTATTCCAGCCAAAACCAGCACACCCCTTTACAATACTATACATTTCATTTAAAACAAAAGATTACCCAAATAGATAGAAAAAGAGATGAATGATGCAGGGCTACCTCCTTTGTCTTTTAAAAACTTCACATATTTGATTGCAGAAACTCCACCAGTAGCACAAGACCTCTTACAATCAACACGGGATTACTCTCTTAGTGCACTTCCTAACGTTGTATCTAGATAAGGTGAAGAACTTCAACAAGGCTGAACCAGTTCCTACATCCCATGCTATTTTTTTCTACTTAGGAGAAATCAGTGTCACAGTTCCTGAAACTCTTCAACCTTTTTTTTTTTTCTATAGATTCCCTAAAGGTGATTGATACCAACTCAAGAAATAACTACTCAGTAAATAATAAATGATCTGATTTATTGTCAGCTAGTTCACTAACAGTAATACTAGTTCACTTTGTACATATTATTAGGACATACTCAGATATGGGAAGTGCAGTGTAGTTTCCTTGTGCCAGGCAGTCAAATTGGGGATGGGAGCAAACATGCTATAGTCTGTTGCATGTCCTTTACTGTTGGTCAAAGGTCCATTACTGTCGCACAGAAGGGTAAAAGTGGAGACTGCAGCCTGTGACTTTCAATGCATTAGGATGTGCTTCAGTGAGTTCAAGCTATACAACTTCTCAAATAAGTGGGAGTGCTGGGAAAAAAAAGTTTCCTGCATGGCCCCTTCTTTCCTCAACACCACTTGCTGTTTGGAAGGGTCAGGAGGAAATAAAATGGGCACCATCCTGTGAAAATAACAAATGAATTGGATATTGTCACATTAAAAGTTCTTCTCAAGGGACTGTGAGAGAATCAGATTTATCTAGAATACAAAAGCTTTCATTTTCTCTCCCACGGTATAAAAAAAAAAACACAAGCAAAGATGAACTTGCAATCTTGTCTCAAAAGGCTGGTAGTTCAGTCAGCTGCTACAGAAGCCTCTGTAATGCTTTGGATTCCTTTAACATTGTGTGTGTCTGCATGAATAAAACCTGAAAGTGATAGATGTGGTTCCATAAATCGTTTCGGTAATGCAGAGTTTCACAAAAATTAGGCTCTAGTCACTCACCTTTAGAAATACAAAAGTTCAGCACTACTAACAGACAAAGTTCTAAGACCTGTATGATATACTGTCAGATAAACAATTAGCATCACATATTTTTGTTTTCCAAAGTAATAATTTTCAGTTGATATATTTGCTTTACTATTTTCCTTGGACTTCTGCTCAGCTTAACACTCCTGACAGAGAACATATTTATGTGAGGTATGTAGCTGTTTATTAGTTAAATGTTGTCTTTAATATAATCCACAAGATAAACAATAGAAATTATCCTGGCTCCATCATTAACAGTAAATAAAGCCTTCTTTTTTAAAAAGCCTTTAGTTTGAGTATATGATTACTGACAGCATCTATATAATCAAAGAAAAAAATTAATGTCTACGAACAGCCCCCTGAGTGTTGAAATATAAGCCAGGTGGAAAAGGCAATTGTATTTTTTCTCTAACTATCTCACTGGTAGCCTGTAATGACAGAGTGGAATCTGGCAAAATAAAACAAAACAAAACAAAAAATCATACCCAAAAAAGAAAGCATAAAACCCCAAACCCAATTTTTGGTTTGAACAAAATGCAGAGATTGGTATAGACCAGCTTGTCCTGGCACGGTTACTCATGTATTTAAGTAGCGTTAGGTTCCAGTAAATCCACTTAGAAGTCTGACAGTCTTGTGTATTTCTATGTCAGAAATGCATTTTAAGACGGGGTTGCCAGTTTAATCTTTGGCCAGAAATTTGTTTTAAGATATTGCCGAGGTTATGCAAACATAGGAAATTAGCCTCTTCAGAGTAAATCTTTTTGGAGGAAATAATTTCCTCTCTTTAGAAGATATCTTTTTAGAGAAATCTTTTACAGGATATCTTTTACATTTGAGATCAAGCACTTAATTTCTAGGGACTGAATCTTTTGGTTTTGAGTTATGATATAGTGGTATTCAGCAGTGGTGCCACTAAAGCAATGCAAAATTAAAGAGAGTTTCAAGATCTGATTCTCTTCTATGCAAATTAATGGAAATTGTGCAGATAGCTTCTGAAATCTAATTTCAAATAAGATAACTGCCTTACAAAGTCAATAATTTATAACTAATGGCTTGAATAGTACTAGCAACACCTGGGGAGACACTGAACTATTCATCTTTAAAAAGAAACATTCATTTCATTCACATCTTGAGTTTCCTCCATAGAAGCTTTCTTCAGGATCTTCCCATTTACAAGCTCTGTTCATGAGTTGTAGTTCTAATATCAGTGAAGCTGAAAACTCTAACAAAATACTTTAGTTTAGTGACAACAGCTTTTTAATATTAAATCAAGACGGTCTTGGATTTTGGTCCCTTATTTAAATCTGGGATTGCATGTCAGACATAATTAGGTTTCTAACTGGGCATTCAAATTTGGTTAGCATGCCTGAACCTGCAATTAAGATGAAAGATTGTTTTGCAATATATATTTTCCCTTTTTCTATAAATCAAATTACCTGGAGACAACTTTGATTTTATATGTAACCATTTAACAAGAGCTTTAATAATATGTATTTTAAAGAGCTGAAGAAATGTTAGGGCATTTTTACCTTGCTAATGGTAATTTTTCCACTGATTTAATACTCTCAGAAACAGCAGATTCAGAATAAGTTTTAATGAATAAGAGATATCCTCTTATGAATACTCACTTTTATTTTTACTTGTGACTCAACCTTACTATTGCTATGGATTTCTTTCCCATTTTTCCCAGTTCCTCTGTGAGAGCCTTAGAAGAAAATAATTTTCACATCTGTCTTAACAATGTCTGGTAATAAAGGCCAATTACAGAGGTCATGAATTTAAGGCATGAGTTAAATCTTCTACTAGTAGAATGGAAAGGTCCATTCCTACTTTTAAAGGTGAAATTTAAATAGCAGCATGATCAAGAGGATACTTTTTCCTTAGAGGATGGGGGATGGCTGTGATGTTGCAGAAAATGTTCCTATTTATTTCAAAACACACATGCAAACTGCACACAGGAAAGTAATTGCTCTCTGGATGATGGTCACAACTTGAATAGCAGCTAGAAGAAACTCTGTTTCCAAGTTTGGGTTGTTGTTTAATAGTTTCAGCTTCTAGTTTACATAGGCTAATTTAGATCTATTTCATGGCTTGACAGAGTCAAAATTTGTGCATATTTTCTACTAATAGCTTTCATTATTTTTGCCATGACAGAATTTAACATCTTCATTTAAATGCTAATTTTTTTTCAGCTAACTGCAGAAATAACATGCTTGAAGACAAACATAACATTTCGAGTTCTGCTATGAAAAATAATAACAAAATTCATGCAATCATCCAAATCAGCCAGTAATGTTCCAAGACACCACCAGGACAAACATATTAAAAGCAAGTAGACAGTGAGAAACACCACTGCTGGCTTATTGCAGAAACATCACTGCTGACTTACGCAGACAGATATAATTTCTTTTTTTTATTTTTAACTCTAGTGGATCAAGTGAAACAGGTAATAGAGTATAAACATCAGCCTGGTATCTTCACAACAGACTTGTTTTGTCTTTTCAAATTCAGATTGAAATGTTTTTGATCAGTTATTATCTCACATTTGTTCACATGACCTAAAGTTAATGGACCATGATCATTCTCTTCTTTGTCTGTGGATGTATTTACATGAGACTTAGAAAGAGATGCTTATTCAACAGTGTCATCAAAGCAGCTGCTTTCTGTGGTTAGGCATGTCTCCCAGTTGTAATCAAACCAGTCAAAGAATGTGTTTGCTCTAAGCAATATTCATGGGAACCCTAAATAAACTTCCTTGCCAGCACGCACTTCGGATTTGAGAGGACAATAAGTTCTAAGAGCACAAAAAATTTGAAAGACCGAAGAAAAAACAGCAGCTACTGTGTTAGTTACAGAAATAAGATTAATCAGTAATTCATGTCAATTCCCACTCTTTTCCTGGGAAAGATTCTTCACAGAGGCTGGAGGACCTGTTTGCAGATAGCTGTTTGCCTGCTGTCCCTTTCTTCTGAAGACATGTAGGCCAAAGCACATGCTTCCCAGGCAAATGCAACATTAGTGGGCTGCATTTAGATTCAATGCTGGAAGAACAAAATGTAGTAATCATGATGTAGAAAGAAACAGTGGTTTTGTCATACATGCCTGATGTGCACACATCTTACTGTTTGGCAACAAGGTAAGCAAAAGAGGTGGAAGCCATATTAGAGCCAAAAAAAGTACTAAGTGGGGTTTTGCTGGCTTGGAACCAGTCTAGAGAACCTAAATCTCTACATTAGAATCTAAAAATTTAATGGATCCATATGGGCTTTTTTACTGCTGAAATTCAAAGCCTTATCTGGCTTCCAGACTCATCCACATCCTCATAAATATTTGTTTAAACATCTAAAGGCTAGAAAATGACTGACAAAAAAAAAGGTACCTGAAAGGAAGAGATAGAAACCTATAGAATAAAGAACTGGGTATGGGTGGCTGGAGAACATAACGAGTGAAACACAGAGAGCCTAGCTTGTAATCCAGAAAGAAATAGGCACCAAACCCAACCAAATAATGGAAATATGTACTGGATTTATAGTGAACAGAATGATTTAGGAGGCTTGCATATGTGATCCCCGATAGCAGGAGAGACAGAGAAAGCTCTGGATTACAAATAGAATAAGAGGAGTAATAAAAAGTCCTAATTAGTGTTGTTTTGATTCTATGCTGTAAGTCAGGAGATGGTTTCCTGATTAAGTCACTGAACAGGAGCTAAGAAGAGCCTGGATGCAGTTCCCAACTCTTCCGCTGCCACACTAGCTAACCAACGGCAAGTCATTTAATCCATATGGGTTTCTATGGAATTATCTTTTTTATTCTCCATGTCTATGTGCATTTCAAATGTTAGGTAGGCAGAACAGCTATTGCCTCTTTTTGAGCTACACTTTCATTGGAAACTGGATTTGATGCAGTCCTGTCGCATCTTGGGCAAGTTAAGATCATCATCCTGCCTCTGAATTTTCTGCTTTGGGCCCATTTCTGGAAATATATGGACAGAAAAAACAACTGAGAATATTAGGATGTTGGAAACTAATTTGTTCATGAACTAAGACAAAGAGGAAATGTTATGAAATAATATATTGAAACAAATATACTGCATTTAAATCCACATTCATTAAGAAAGCTATCATCAATATTATAGGAGTAATATTTTTCCCAGAAAATATCAAAGGTATTTCAAAGAAATTTGTGCCACCAGTGTGGTTCATTAATGTCCCAGGGCCTTAATCTTTTCATTATTCATGGTTAAAATGAATTTAAGATTTGTCCCAGGTCCCCTGTATTTTTGTCCAAGGTGCAGATGTGAGGATTGCTCTGTATTAGACAGCACAGATAGTATTGTACGCTTGAATGAGGCTTTTGAAAATATATAATACACAGTTTGTCAGATTTTTCAGGTGGTGGTTTCTTTTATAACAGCATATATATATGTACTAGTCACTTTGGCCTTGCCGAAGTACAAACACAAAATCCAGAAGCTGTAGTCATTTTTATCCCTTTTGGTTAAAAAAGGGAATTCATCTCAATGCTTTTCAAAAGCTCATCTCTCTCTCATTAGTAGTCAGTTCTGTATGGAAAGATTTTGGAGCTGCTTGAAGTTAGGTACTGGTGAGACAGGTTCTTTTCACTTACTTTAACTGCTATAAATGTAAAAAATTAAATTAAATTGAATGAAATAAAATTAAATAAGAGAGAGAGAAATTTCAGGTGCTGAACAGGATGGAGGCATGTTGAAATCCAAAAAATAAAATAAAAAAAAAAACCCTACCAAGAGGAAGTTAGGGAATTTAAACCCAATCAGTACAGCCATTTAATTCTCATGACAAAATACCACTTCTCCCATTTTAATATGAAGTAGCCATTTCTAACCCAAACGTGGGCAATGTCAAATCAGCACAGCAGTAAATTTAATTCTTGTTGATTAAACTCCCAAAATATTTTAGCATGCAATCAGGATATCTGGATGGCAAATGCTAGACTGGCAAATGGGTTAGGTTGTTTCAGTTAATTAGACAACAGACCCTTGATGCCGAATGAAGGTGAACCCAATACCTCATATGCGGGGCTTTGGAAGTATGTAAGTGGTTGCTATTTTTGGCATGTTTCAACAAAAAATACAATTAGATTTCTATAAATATGTAGTTGTTGTGATGTACTGGTCAGCTTTTACTCTTAAGCAGCTGAGTTCTGATTTACATGCTATACCTACAGTAGTCATATAGGCAGAGTATATCTAATGAAAGGCACAGATCTCAATAGTTTAGAGACGTCATTGTTCCTCAGTTTAGGGCTAAAAGCACATGCCATTTTGTAATTTATAATTCCCCATTTTGGCTGGGGAAGTATCCTTGAAATGTATGTCTAAGTGCCATGTAAGTGCCTAGGATCAGAATCCTTTTCAAAATTCATGTTCCCTAACAAAGATAAGTCATCTAATGAAGTGTAAAACTCAAATGCAAATTTGATTGTTTTTTTTCTTAGAAGGCAAACACACTAGTCTGAAAGACTATAGACCAGTTTTTAACCATGTTCTTAGGGAAGAAAAAGATGTTTCCACTCGTCTGAAAGCCGTTGCCAGAAAGAACATGGCGACTCAGACGGAGTCCCTGCCTAAACAGAAACATGCTGCTGTCCAGGTCGCTGGCTGTAGGGAGTGCCTCAGCCTGTCAGCTGTACTGGAGAATGGTAAGGACAGTGGCTGTCTCAGGTGTGAGCAGGTCGATGATCTGCTCTGCCTGGTGGCAGAGCTGAAAGAGGAGGTGGAGAGATTAAGGAGCATTAGAGAATGCGAGATGGAGATAGACTGGTGGAGCCTCACTCTACCATCCCTCACGCCACGGCAACAGATAGAGGCTCCACAGGTAGCAGAGGATCCTCTGTCCTCTTGCCAGCAGGCAGAAGCTAGAGACCCAAGAGATGGTGAGGGATGGAAAAAGGTCTCTGCTCGGGGCAGGAGGAGAGTCCCCTCCCAGGCTCCTTCACCTTCCCAGCTGCCCTTGCATAACAGATATGGGGCTCTGGAAGTTGAGGGCCAGGCAACTGAAGATGGGGATGAAGGCCCAACCAGGGGGTTGGCTAGGGAGAGACGGTCACCCCTACCTATCAAGACCGACTGTACAAAGAAAAATAGAAGGGTAATTGTGGGCGATTCCCTTCTGAAGGGAACGGAGGGCCCGATATGCCGCCCGGACCCATCCCATAGGGAAGTCTGCTGCCTCCCTGGGGCCCAGATCAGGGACATTGCCAATGGTACGGCCCTCTGACTATTATCCACTCTTGATTATACAGGCAGGCAGCGATGCAATGCCAGAGAGAAGCCCCAAATTGATCAAAAGTGACTTCAGGGCACTAGGGAAAATGGTTGAAGGATCTGGAGCGCAGGCAGTGCTCTCCTCGATCCCATTAGTGTCAGGAGGGAACACAGAAAGGAATAGGAAAGCTAGAGCGGTTAACGTGTGGCTCAAAGGTTGGTGCCATCGGAAGGGCTTGGGTTCCTTTGACCATGGGGAGGTTTTCATGGCACCGGGCCTGTCGACAACAGATGGTGCCCAGCTCTCTCGGAAGGGAAAAAGGATCCTCGCTCATGAACTGGCGGGGCTTGTAGAGAGGGCTTTAAACTAGGCCTGAAGGGGGGAGGGGATATAACCAGGCTCACTAGAGAGGAGCCTGGGGGGGTCACCCCATTGCTGGGGGTGAAACCGACAGCCCAGCTCAAGTGCATCTACACTAATGCACGCATCATGGACAACAAACAGGAGGAGCTGGAAGCCATTGTATGGCTGGATGGTTATGATGTAGTCGCCATCACAGAAATGTGGTGGGATGCCTCCCATGACTGGAGTGCTGTGATGGATGGCTACAAACTCTTCAGAAGGGACAGGCAAGGAAGGAGAGGCGGCGGGGTGGCTCTGTATGTTAGGGAGTGTTTAGATTGTACAGAGCTTGACACTTGTGGTGAGGCAGAATGCTTATGGGTGAGGATGAGGGGGCAGGCCAACAGAAGAGATATCCTGTTGGGAGTCTGTTACAGACCACCCGACCAGGATGAGGATGTTGACGAAGAATTCTACAAGCGGCTGGCAGGAGTCTCTCAGTCACGAGCTCTTGTTCTTGTGGGGGACTTCAACTTCCCAGACATCTGCTGGAAATACAATACAGCAGAAAGGAAGCAGTCCAGAAGGTTCCTGCAGTGTGTGGAAGATAACTTCCTGACACAGCTGGTAAGTGAGCCTACCAGGGGAGGTGCCCTGCTTGACCTCCTGTTCACTAACAGAGAAGGACTGGTGGGAGACGTGGTGGTCAGAAATCATCTAGGCCTTAGTGATCATGAAATGGTAGAGTTTTCGATCTTTGGTGAGGTAAGGAAGGGGGTCAGCAAGACCGCCACCATGGATTTCCGGAGGGCAGACTTTGACCTGCTCAGAACGCTGGTTGGGAGAGTCCCTTGGGAGATAGTCCTGAAGGGCAAAGGGGTCCAGGAAGGGCTGGGTGTTTTTCAAGGAAGAAGTCTTAAAGGCACAGGAGCAGGCTGTCCCCATGTGCCCTAAGACAATCGGCGGGAAGACGACCGGCCTGGCTGGACAGAGGACTACTACTGCAACTAAGGGAAAAAAGGAGAGCTTACCAGCTCTGGAAGAAGGGGCAGGCAACCCAAGAAGAGTACAGGGATCTTGTCAGGTCATGCAGAGAGGAGATTAGAAAGGCAAAAGCCCAGCTGGAATTTAACCTGGCCACTGTTATAAGGGATAATAAGAAGGTTTTTATAAATAGTTAACAGCAAAAAGAGAGCCAGGGAGAACCTCCTATCCACTAGTGGATGCAAGGGGGAACATTGCCACTAAGGATGAGGAAAAGGTTGAGATACTCAACCCTTCTTTGCCTCGGTCTTTAATGGCCCGACAGAGTTATCCCCAGGGTACCCAGCCTCCTGAGCTGGAAGATGGGGACAGAGAGTGGAATGAAACCCCCCATAATCCAGGAGGGAGCAGTCTTTGACCTGCTATGCCACCTGGACATCCACAAGTCTATGGGGCCGGATGGGATCCACCCAAGAGTGCTGAAGGAGCTGGCAGAGGAGCTTGCCAAGCCACTCTCTATCATTTATCAGCAGTCCTGGAGAACAGGGGAGGTCCCAGATGACTGGAGGTTGGCAAATGTGACGCCTCTCTTCAAGAAGGGCCGGAAGGAGGATCCGGGGAACTACAGACCAGTCAGCCTAACCTCGGTACTGGGGAAGATTATGGAGCGGTTATCTTAGTGTGCTCACCAGGCACATGGAGGACAATCAGGAGATCAGGCCCAGTCAGCATGGGTTCACGAAAGGCAAGTCTTGCCTAACCAACCTGATTTCCTTCTATGACCAGGTGACCCACCTGGTAGATGAGGGAAAGGCTGTGGATGTTATCTACCTGGACTTCAGCAAAGCCTTTGTCACAGTCTCCCATAACATTCTCGTGGAGAAGCTGGCAGGTCATGGCCTAGATGGATGTACTCTTCGCTGGGTTAAAAACTGGCTGGATGGCTGAGCCCAGAGAGTTGTGGTGAATGGAGCTAAATCCAGTTGGCGGCCGGTCACAAGCGGTGTCCCCCAGGGCTCCGTTCTAGGGCCGGTCTTGTTTAATATCTTTATCAATGACCTTGATGAGGGGATTGAGTGTGCCCTCAGTAAATTTGAAGATGACACCAAACTGGGTGGTAGTGTTGATCTTCTGGAGGGGAGGAGGGCTCTGCAAAGGGACCTGGACAGGCTGGATCGATGGGCCAAGGCCAATTGTATGAGGTTCAACAAGGCCAAGTGCCGGGTCCTGCACTTTGGTCACAACAACCCCATGCAGTGCTACAGGTTTGGGGAAGAGTGGCTGGAAAGCTGCCTGGTGGAAAAAGACCTGGGGGTGCTGGTTGACAGCCAGCTGAATATGAGCCAGCAGTGTGCCCAGGTGGCCAAGAAGGCCAATGGCATCCTGGCCTGTATCAGGAACAGTGTGACCAGCAGGAGTAGGGAAGTGATCGTGCCCCTGTACTGGGTGCTGGTGAGGCCGCACCTCGAATCCTGTGTTCAGTTTTGGGCCCCTCACTACAAGAAAGATGTTGCCTTGCTGGAACACGTCCAGAGGAGAGCAACCAAGCTGGTGAGGGGTCTGGAACACAAGTCATACGAGGAGTGGCTGAGGGAACTGGGGTTGTTTAGTCTGGAGAAGAGGAGGCTGAGGGGAGACCTGATCGCCCTCTACAACTACCTGAAAGGAGGCTGTAGTGAGGTGGGGGTCGGCCTCTTCTCCCTGGTAACAGACGATAGGACGAGGGGGAATGGCTTGAAGCTGCGCCAGGGCAGGTTTAGGCTAGACATTAGGAAAAACTTCTTCACGAAAGGGTTGTCAGGCTCTGGAATGGGCTGCCCAGGGAGGTGGTGGAGTCCTCATCCCTGGAGGTATTTAAAAGAAGGATAGATGAGGTGCTTAGGGCCATGGTTTAGTGGTGGGATGGCAGAGCTAGGTTAATGGTTGGACTCGATGATCTTAAAGGTCTTTTCCAACCGAGGTGATTCTATGATTCTATGATTCATTGTCTCAAAATCCAGGGAAGGTAAACAGGGAAGAGCCATCCAGACTCATTCACAATGAGGAACAGGTGTGATTTATTATGTAGTGTTACTGTATTATTGTCGTGGTTTAACCCGGCTGGCCAACTAAGCACCACACAGCCACTCGCTCACTCCCCCTTCCCTCAGTGGGATGGGGGAGAAAATCGGGAAGGAGAAAAAAGGTTAGAGCCGAGGGCTGAGATAAATACAGTTTAATAAGAGAAAATAATAATAATAATACTAATAATGAGAATGGTAACGGAATATACAGAATATACAAAACAAATTATGTACAATGCACTTGCTCACCACCCGCCAACCGATGCCTGTCCCAAGCCGCTATCACTCCTGAGCCCTGATCAGTCCCCGAGCCGCGATCACTCTCCCCGCAACCGACTGACCATCTAACTCCCCCCGAGCATGATGTTATAAGGTATGGAATAGATCTTTGGACAGTTTGGGTTAGCTGTCCTAGCTGTGTTCCCTCCCAGCTTGTTATGCACCTGGCTGAGCAGGAGAAGCTCAAGAAGTCCTTGAGTAGTCTGAGCACTACTTGACAACAACTAAAAACATCAGTGTGTTATCAACATTCTTCTAGTACTAAATCCAAAACACAGCACTATGCTAGCTACTATGAAGAAAATTAATTCTATCCCAGCTGAAACCAGGACAATTATTCATAGGATTTTGGTATCTGTATTATTTCAGATGCACATTTCCCAGGTAAACTCACAGTACAGAAAGCTTTGGAGTTCTGCAAGTATTCTAGTGAACCTTTAATCACTTTTTGTAGGAACTTCATGGTTAGGAATGCGAGCTGGTGCTATAGGAAGGAGAGAGAAACAGCTCTCTTGGCAGCTGTGGTGCATTAGTGGGAGAGGAAAGCAAGTACTTCCACTGAACAAAATCACAGAGGGCTGAAAAATAACTGCAGAGTGACATTCTGATATTGCATTGTGGTGTTTGCCTTATGGTGCAACTTGAGTACATGCTTGCACTCTCTCCTGAGTATTGTGACAAAGTTATGAGACGGCATCACAATGCAGTGTCAGGGCATCGGTTTGCAATTATGTTGTTGCTCTCCAGCTCCATTAGATAAAGTATTCCTCGCATCTCTCTTACAGAGGGTCACTGACCTACAACATGCACATTCCAGCAGAAGGTTTTGTGGGGGCAGTTGGGAAATCAAGTCAGAATCATAAGCAATAGGCCATCTCTGAATTACAAAGGAAATCTTAGGAGACCACAGTTTGAATCCATGCATCAAATAAGGACCTTCAAATGCAATTGTCTATTCAGCAGAGAATGGTTCTCTTGCATAGCAGAATAATTTCAGATGTGAGCTTGTCAATACAAATCTGATGATGGAAAAATGCAGCCATGTGTCCTGAATTACCAACAATGAGGATATGTGGTGATACTGAGTACTAGTAGATATATTATATCTCTACATAATTAACTGGAAGCTAATTTGAATGTATAATAAACAGCAGTCTCTACTTCTCATTTTCCTTGTAAGTATCACTAATAAATTGGAAGACTAATTAATCAAATATTGTTGCAATATTATTAGCTAATTTACCAAGCAAATTGTTTTTGAACTCTGATGTGAAGCCACCTGTGGCTACGTCAGATTACACTGTTTAAGTTCTGTACTGAAGTGTATTTTGACTGGCAGAATATATTAGTGTAGATCAGAATCCTACAAATCCATGTGTGTTGCTGGTGATATAACCCTAGACAAGCTGACACATTCCTTATCCAGGATACTTATTCTCTTTCATGTGAGATGAAGTTTTACAAATACAAAAGTTCAAGTTATTGTTTGTAAAATTGTTTTGGGTTACATATCACATTTTAGTTTCATCTGATTGGGGTGCCATTTAAAAATAAGAGCTGATAACTAAGAAGCTGGCCAAAGGAACGGGCAAAGTATAATAATCAGTTTAAATATCAAGGTTCAGATATAGATTTTTAACATCCCCATAGGAAGGGGATGGAAATCTGATGCTTGGTTTAGACTAAGGAATATTTTTGAAACTGGTTTATAAAAGATATTCATTGCAATTCTTGAATAATATTCAGTATCTCTGAACAGTGAGAAAACAAAGATCAAAAAAGTATATGGGGTACTCTGTACTGGGGTATATAATTACCATTATAGGCAATTTATTACCAGTGTGTATAGGCACAGTCATAAAACAAGATGACATCATTAGAAAGCAGATGGTAGAAAGTCTTTAAACCATCATACATATCTTTTGTTGTCATATTTAGGACTTTCTTTATCAACTATAACATTTGAGGGGAAACCTTCATCACTCAGCAAGTTTACACGATCTCCTTATGCTGGAAGTATTTCCACTAGAAATGAGGCCAAGACTATTGCTCTTACAGCACTGCTGTAGGTATTTCCAAAGCTCCACAGTTCAGAGGTGCTAAGTATAGCAATCAGGTTTCACCTAGACTTGTCCATGATTTAATGGTCTTATACTTAAGTAAGCCGTAAAGTTTAATGGTGGTGTTTGTGTTTAAGGCCAGAAACACTCTTATATACTTTTCTGGACCAAGACCATTAACACCATCACTGAAATATCTGAACAGCATAAGTGAGGCAAGAAATAGAACATTTTGTTGAGGCAGGTTAGTATTTGTATTACCATTCTGTTGACTCAAGGACAAGGCGGGAGGAGACTGGAGATCAGTTTGCTGCCACTTTCAGAAAGAGGCATGATGCTTTGCTCCACGAGTAGTTCCAGCAGAATCATGGAGGAGCAGCTCTAGCTCACTATTATTAAACAAAGTATCACAGTTTGGCTTGAAACAGCTTTCAGAAAAATCACACAGGAAGTTTGTGTCAGGTCCTAAACCCTCATTATCTGACTCTTAGCCAATGCTTTAACTACAAGACCATCTGAACAGCCTTAGTTTCCAATCTCCTGTTCCAGAAGGTTACTACTTTTTTTCCCTCCCTCATGGGGTGTGGGTTTCAATAATTACATCAAGAAGCTGTAAGCACATATTTAAGGGGAGGGGGAAGGAAAAAAATTGATTAATTAGTTCCAATGTAATAAAGGCTTGGGCTTTTAAGACTGAAAGTTTCTCAGCCTGCTAGCAAACTTCTGAAATATTGTCTGATTTTTTATTCATAAAGTGTATATTTTTAAGCTGGTAGCTGTAAAATGGGCAGGTAAAATCCAGTGTCATAGCAGATTGCATAGATTTTGAAGAGTCAAATTCAAACAACTCAATCTAATTCTCTGAGATTATTAGTGCTGTCATGAAATTAACAGACATGTGTATTTTCCATAAATAATCACGGGTTTAATTAAGCTCTCACTACCTTGTTTGGTGGGGCAGAGTAATTAAGAAGAGTCTTTTGTTTATAGCTGTGGTCCAGCACTTAATACCTGCAAAATCTATCTTTTATTGTAAACAGAAATGTACAAGAGGGTGTTTTGTGACTCGATGATTGGTCCTTATGGCAGGATCACACTGGAGCATCTGAATTGCAAGAGGTTACTTCATTCATTCGTCACTCACAGTAAACATGTCAGCTAGAAGGGAAGCTGTTGGCTACTCATCTATTCTGTTAGTTACTGGATATAGCCAGTTACCAACAACCACCCACCCCAATGACGTATTGCAGGTTGATAACTTGATTAAATCCACTTACCAATGAAGCCACAGAGCAGAACTGAAAACTTCTTCTCGGGGTCTGAGTCATAGTTATCAGGATAATTGTAGCTGAGCAAGGATCTAGCTATGCTACTGACTCAGCTGCTCCGATATTCAAAACTTTTCACACTTTCAACACAAAAGACCCTAAAATTTATTTACCGTCCACGAAGAAATCGGTTCAATAACCAGTAAAATACAGGAAATTAGAGTCTTTCAGTGTGCAGTATGATCAGCTAGGAAATTAGGACTGAGTGTAAGTTCAATTTCAGTTTTACAAGATAATTGGCAGGCAGACCATAACTAGCTGAATCAGAATTTGACTGTGGTAGGCACACATCTAGAACCCATGCAAGGTCCTTGACAAACTCTATAAAGCACAGTATGGAAAGTTGCAAAGGTCTGCTTGTGTTTTCTTGGACCCAGATTATCTGGTGCTGCTCTAATTGGGGCAGCTCAGTATGACTCTAACATAGTTTGAATGGAAAGTGGTGTAATGGAGTAGCACGCTGCCAGCTAACAGCTCATGATTTCCCGTGCTTTCCCTTCTACAATGACACTTGGCTGAGTTAAGCTGAAATGGCTGTTAAGAGCATAACCCACATTGCTTCCTCCAGCAATGAGGAACTTGCCTTGCCACGAGGAGCCCTCTTCAGTGTGTATCTGTTCAAATTTGGACAGATCTGTGTCTGGTAGTTCATCAGCTGCAACAGGAGTTGAGCATCTCAAAAGGCTAGAGACCCACTTTCTATCTGAGAGTAACAAGACTTTTTAACCACTTTTTATTTTATGTATAATCTTACAACAATTCCTCAAAGCTATTTCCCAAAAGAAATGAAATACTAAAGAAGAACTGACGAGCAGAAGCAAACCTGCATTCATTTAGGTTTCTGAACTACTTTGTTCAGATAAAACATCTGCTTAAGTGCCTGCTTGTTATATCATTATGCTCAATTTTTTTTCTGAACATTATCCATCATGAGAAAGAATTCTAAACTTGGTAGCACACCATGGGTGTTCTCACTTATGCCAAATGTAGTAAGCTACCAAAGCCAGTCATAATAAGACGTTATTTCTAATGGAAAAGGTGTTTTATGTCTCTATCAAAACAATATTATTTTTTATCTGGTCACAATGACACATCTGTTTTATGCCTTGATCATAACAACAGAAGCATTATTTCATATTAAATTTCAATTTTGCTATTTTGTCTTGTTTCTCCTCTGTATTGTTCGTGTAATAAACCCCCTTTTGTCTGAGGAAAACCTCTTCTGTATTTAGTCAGGAGAGTGTGCTAGCAAGCTGTCTTTCAACTGGAAGAATCAAATACTAGTATGTTCCATGAAATGACAATCAACTATCATTTGAGAAGATAGAAGCAAGTTTATTTCTTCTCCTAGTCAGAGAGTCAAAGGTATAACTGTTGTCTTGTTTATAAAGAAAAAAATATTTTTTTTTCTTTAACAAAGAAAGTTTTGTATGTTGTCTCAAGGGACCTTCACTGAGTTTTGAAGATGTAAATAATAGCATGTTGTGATCTTAAACATGTCAAATTGCAGTTGCAATATCATAATTATCACCTAGTCGGGCACATGATATCATCTCCTGTCCCGATGGCTGATGTCCTTAGGCCTTCAAAATGTAGACTATTCCATGTTAGTAGGGATTTTGTTTGCTTTAGGTGTTTCAGGGTTATAGAGAAAAATGCTCACTGTAGGCTCAACGAAGGAAGTTGGAAAATTAGGAATCTGATATATTTTCTTGATCTTCCCCTTCCCACATACATTTTCTCTTGCAATCTTTCTGATGCTTTAGATTTTACTCCATTTAACAGCATATCAAGAATTCATTTTACATTCTTCCAGATTCCGTATATAAGCAAAGAAACAATTAAGGTTTGGACCGAGATGAGTCCATTATGCATATCAGGACAGATACCAAGTGATTTTTTGTAGGAAGAGCCTGAAGAGTGTGTTTGGTTACTTTTAGGGACATACCATAGTAAGTGCTTTTATCTGGTAAGAATTCTCTGGCTGAACATCAAGGAGTACGTCAGTGTAGCCTAAAAACTGTCAGTTCTGTATTTTGTTTAAGCCATGTAGCCGTGTTTTGAACCACAGAACAAAAGAACTTGTAGGTTGTTGTCGTTTGTTTTTTTTTTAGATCTCATAATTATCACTGTTTTATACTTTTAGAGAGTAAAGTCTACAATCATATATGAACTAGTTTAGGATCGTATATACAACCATACTATTTGTAAAGCCCTGTGAGGACCTAAACTCCTCTTACAGAAATCCAAAATATTGATTGAAATCATCATTGCTTTTCTTTTTGTCACCACCCTGTATTTATCACAGAATGGCAAGGGTTGGAAGGGACCTCGGGAGACCATCTAGTCCAACCTTATGCATAGAATGCAGACACATGAGATAAAGGGCAAGGAGTTGGAGTAACCCTATAGCGCCATATTTCCTCTTCAGCCTAACCAACACATATTTTTTCATTTCTGCTCTCCTCCACCAGCTCCAGCTCACTAGTGGGGGGGCAACCCATTCTCGCTTCCAGCCATAAAAACAGGAAAAGGAAATGAAGGAACAGAACAGGGCATAGTGAAGGTTAGTACTTATTTACCGGTAAGCATCATTTCCATGTGTTCCTCACGCTGGAAAGAGTGCAATAAGAATGCATACTGGGAAAAACCTCCAGGTGTTCCACAGTTTTGAAATCAGGTCACTTAAATACATCTGCTCCTGTTTTGAAAAGGTCTGTCTACCATCTAATACAAATGAGGTATCAAGAAACAGTTCTTACTCATTGCTACAGCATTCACCGTGTTCATTGATTTCCTCATAATCGGCCACAAGTGACTGTGTAGCTGTTGTCCTTTAAAATGTAAAGTGCTGAATTATTTTTTTGAAGTGCTGCAAAACAAAGGGGAAAAAGTTATTTGAACTGGTCTGAAGCTAGTGTCTGAACCACTTCCTTCCAGGACAAGGAAGACACAAATACATATAAAAGGAATGAGAAAAACTTCCAGGAAATACAGCAATCTGTTGGTTATTCTTACACAGAACCTCACCGCTGGAGGAAAACAGCCCAGTATAGAGTCTCGTTAGCTACAGTGAGGCCTGCTAAAAGTGTATGAACATCAGGCTGCTCAGGGCATTGCTTTTGGCTGCTTCCTGGGTGGCAGATGCAGGAGAACGGTGTAAGGGATATAGTACCTGGGTAAGCTGAGTCCTAATTAGATGGACCGGAAAATGATGAAATGATGGCAGGAAGAGACAGGACACATGAAAGTCTCATCTTCTAAATGTCTTCTCTCTTCTGCTTAAACCATAATTCCATTCCGTCATATCACCACTACATCCACGAGGAAGAAGAGGCGGGTGATAGTAGTGGGAGATTCCCATCTGAGGGGAACGGAGGGACCGATATGCCGGGCAGACCCCGCTCTTAGGGAGGTCTGCTGCCTCCCAGAAGCCTGGGTTAGAGACATCACTAGGAAACTTCCTAGCCTGGTCCGACCCTCGGACTACTATCCCTTGCTGCTCTTTCACGTGGGTGCTGATGAAGTAGCAGGAAGTAGCCCAAGGGTAATCAAAAAAGAATTCAAAGCCTTGGGGCGATTAGTGAAGGAATCTGGAGCGCAGGTTATTTTTTCCTCGCTCCTTCCAGTGGTGGGCAGAGACACGGGACAATATGAGCAGACTCAATCTATTAACATGTGGCTTCGCGACTGGTGTCGCCGCCACAGCTTTGGGTTCTTTGACCACGGGATGGTCTACAAGGCACCGGGCTTGCTCAAATCAAATGGGAGCCAGCTTTCTCAAAGCGGGAAGAGGGTCTTTGCCCAGGAGCTTGCGGGGCTCATTGACAGGGCTTTAAACTAGATGTGAAGGGGGAAGGGGAACATATCGGGCTTGCCAGTGACAGACTAGGGGATGAAACGCAAGGGCTAGATGGACTGGGGGCTAGTATGAGCCTTCAACCTGTTGCCCAGCGGTGTGCCAGGGGCACTGCAGAAAAGTTGAAGTCCAGCAGAGGTGAGCCGGAAGCTCCTGAGGTCGTAGGAGCCAACAAGGAAAAGCCCATGAAACACCTCAAAGTAAATGAGGGGTGGTCTGCTATGAAGGTGACGAGGCCGACAGCTCAGATGAAATGCCTCTATACAAACGCACGCAGCATGGGAAACAAACAAGAGGAGTTGGAAGCTATCATGCTGCTAGAAAGCTACGACCTGATCGCCATTACGGAAACTTGGTGGGATGAATCCCACGACTGGAATGTAGCTATTGATGGCTACAGGCTGTTCAGAAGGGACAGGCGAGGAAGGAGGGGCGGAGGCGTTGCCCTTTACATCAAGAAATCTTTACAGTGTGAAGAGCTGGCCCTGAAGAATAGCCACAAGCAGGTCGAAAGCTTATGGGTAAGAATCAGAGAGAGAGGCAGCAAAGGGAACCTGGTGGTTGGCGTCTACTACAGACCACCAGATCAAGAGGAGCCGACTGACAAAGCGTTCTTCCTCCAACTCCAGGAGGCTTCATGCTCACAGGCTCTCGTCCTCCTGGGGGACTTCAACCACCCTGACATCTGCTGGAAAACCAACACGGCAAGCTGTAGGCAATCCAGCAGGTTTCTCGAATGCATGGAGGACAACTTCTTAAGCCAGGTAATAGACACCCCTACCCGAGGGGATGAGATACTGGACCTGGTGGTCACCAATGCAAGTGAGCTCGTCGGAAATGTCAAGATCGGAGGCAGCTTGGGTTGCAGTGATCATGCGCTGGTAGAGCTCATGCTCCAGAGGGAAATGGGAAGAATGAAGAGTATAGTCAGGACCCTGAATTTTAGAAAAGCAAAATTCCAGCTCCTCAAGGAGATAGTCAGAAGGAAACAGTCCTCAGGGACAGGGGAACAGAACAGAGCTGGCAGATCTTTGAAGATGTGATCCACAGAGTGCAACAGCTCTCGATCCCCAGGTGTAAGAAATCGGGCAAAGAAGGGAAGAGACCGGCATGGCTGAGACGAGAGGTGCTGGTCAAGCTAAGGAGGAAGAGGGAACTGCACAGGCAGTGGAAGCAGGGACAGGCATCCTGGGAAGAGTATAGGGATGTGGTCCGGTTGTGTAGGAATGGGGTCAGGAAAGCCAAGGCTCAGCTGGAGCTAAACTTGGCTAGGGATGCAAAGAATAACAAGAAGGGTTTCTACAGGTATATCAGCCAGAAAAGGATGGTTAAAGAAAGCGTACCACCGCTGATGAGCGAGACTGGCAAGCTGGTAATAGCAGATGAGGAGAAGGCTGAGGTACTCAACAACAGTTTTGCCTCAGTCTTCACTGGGAACCTCTCTCCTCACCCCACCCGAGTTGATGGATGGCATGAGGGGGACTGGGAGGGTAAAACCCTTCCTGCTGTAGGAGAAGAGCAGGCTCGTGACCACCTGAGGAACCTGAATGCACATAAGTCCATGGGACCTGATGAGATGCATCCCAGAGTCCTGAGGGAATTGGCCGAGTAGTCGCCAAGCCACTCTCCATGATATTTGAAAAGTCATGGCAGTCAGGTGAAGTCCCTGGTGACTGGGAAAAGGGAAACATTGTGCCCATTTTCAAAAAGGGTAGAAAGGAAGACCCTGGGAACTACCGACCTGTCAGCCTCACCTCTGTGCCTGGGAAGATCATGGAACAGATCCTCCTAGAATCTATGCTAAGGCACATGGAGGCCAGGGAGATAATTCGAGATAGCCAGCATGGCTTCACCAAGGGCAAGTCCTGCCTGACGAACCTAGTGGCTTTCTGTGATGGTGGGACAGCATCAGTGGACAAGGGAAAACCAATGGATGTCATCTATCTGGACTTCTGCCAAGCCTTTGGCACGGACCCCCACAACATCCTTCTCTCTAAATTGGAGAGCTATGGATTTGATGGGTGGACTGTTCGGTGGATAAGGAACTGGTTGGATGGTGGCATCCAGAGGGTAGTGGTCAATGGCTCATGTCTGGATGGAGACTGGTGACAAGTGGTGTCCCTCAGGGGCCATACTGGGACCAGTGCTGTTTAATATATTCATCAATGACTTAGACAGCGAGATCAAGTGCACCCTCAGCAAGTTTGCGGATGACACCAAACTGAGTGGTGCGGTTGACACACCAGAAGGACGGGATGTCATCCAGAGACCTGGACAGGCTGGAGAGGTGGGCCTGTGTAAACCTCATGAGGTTCAACAAGGCCAAGTGCAAGGTCCTGCACCTGGGTCGGGGTAACCCCCGGTATCAGTACAGGCTGGGGGAAGAAAGGATCAAAAGCAGCCCTGATGAGAGGGACTTGGGCGTGCTGGTGGATGAAAAGCTGGACATGAGCCAGCAATGTGCGCTGGCGGCCCAGAAGGCCAACCGTACCCTGGGCTGCATCAGGAGAAGCGTGGCCAGCAGGTTGAAGGAGGGGATTCTGCCCCTCTACTCTGCTCTGGTGAGACCTCACCTAGAGTACTGCGTCCAGCTCTGGAGCCCTCAGCACAAGAAGGACATGGAAGTTTTGGAGTGGGTCTAGAGGAGGGCTACTAAAATGATCTGGAGGTCTTATGAGGACAGGCTGAGGGAGTTGGGGTTGTTCAGCCTGGAGAAGAGAAGGCTGCAGGGAGACCTGATTGTGGCCTTTCAGTACCTAAAGGGGGCCCATAGGAAAGATCGGGAAAATCTTTTTAGTAGGGCCAGCTGTGACAGGACAAGGGGTAATGGTTTTAAACTGAAGCAGGGTAGGTTTAGACTGGATATAAGGAGGAAATTCTTTACAACGAGGGTGGTGAAACACTGGAACAGGTTGCCCAGAGAGGTGGTGGAGGCCCCATCCCTGGGAACATTCAAGGCCAGGTTGGACGGGGCTCTGAGCAACCTGATCTAGTTAGCGGTGTCCCTGCTCACTGCAGGGGGGTTGGACTAGATGACCTCTAGGGGTCCCTTCCAACCCAAAACATTCTATGATTCTATGATTCATAGAAACATAGAATCATTTAGGTTGGAAAATACCTTTAAGATCATCAAGCCCAACCGTTAACCTAACCCTGCCATCGTACCACTAAAACACGTCCCTAATCACCTCATCTACCTGTCTTTTAAATACCTCCAGGGATAGGGACTTGACCACTTCCCTGGGCAGCCAGTTCCAGTGCCTGACAACCCTTTCGGTGAAAAAAATTTTCCTAATATGTAATCTAAACCTGCCCTGGAACAATTTGAGGCCATTTCCCCACATCCTTTCACCTGTTACCTGGGAGAAGAGACCAACACCCACCTCACTACAACCTCCTGTCAGATTCCTGATCTGAAATTAAAATGACCAAGGATCTTACACAATAGTAGTATCATGATTGGCACAGGCTGATTCGTATCAGCCATGATATGACTGCAAGGCTAATTGGTGGCAGGTGCTTGCAGGTGACATCTTTTTTTTTTTTTTTTTTCCTCTCATTATTTTCTGCAGTAAATTCATGCCTGGGTGTATGTGCTAGCAGCCATGACTGTTCAATCAGAAATTACATTGGTCAAATGATTATCATCAAAATAAAAAATAAAAAAAATAATCCAGACATAAGTTTTAACTTATTTTCATGCCAGTTAGTGATTTTAGCAGAAACTTAAAAAACCCACCCTGTCACCTTTAACAGAAAGAAACCATTTTCAGCAGTGCTCCTAAGTGACTTTCAGAAAAACCTTTTACACAGTGAATAGAGCCAGCCTTATTTATTTACTTTCCACTGAACAAAAGCTCAAAAATATTAGAAAGAAATGGTTTAGCACAGTAAGCCACATAGAGCCTAGTGAGGGATATATGCAAAGAATAAGGGATACATAAGAAATATTCGAAGTTCTCCCTTTAAAAAACAAATGAAAGCTCAACAAAACAGCTGGAACACAACAGTGATATTATGCACCTGTTTAGGCCTAAACATGAAGAAATGGAGGTCTGTTTTAAATTATTAAGGAACTGAAATAATAAGCAGGATGAAATTCCATTTCAGTTCCCAAGAAAGAAGGGCTTTACACTTATATAAAGGATTGTTCTCTCCAGCATACTAAATGCTGCAGAGGTTTGCGGAAATGTCTATAAGATGGGGCATAAAATAAGTGATTGGAGACTTGGGAATTCATTTCCAAGGAATATTTTTCTTTCTTTTTCTGTCCTTACCAGTTTAACACAGACAATGGATTTTACTATTGCCAGACGCTTATTACTAATTTAAGTAAGCCTTATTCTTGAGACATTTAAAACACTGAGTTTCCTTAGAAATTAACAACTTTAAGAATCAGTACTTTTTGTTCAAAGACTATAGGCTTTCTTTTTCAAGAGCTAGCATTTGATTCTAATTGCAGCTCAAGTGACTTTGCCGTTTATGTCTATATCTGATAGACCTAAGGACAATGACCTTTCGATTCATCACACAATGTAAAGTAAAAACTAAATCTGGTGTGTGCCTTAAATCAGCACTAGCTCTGTCTGTACACAAGGAACTTATACTCATGAGCAAATTAGGTTACCGTTTTAAGAAATACCAGCAATTCCCTTTTCCAAGTATAGAATGGCATAGGTTAAAAGAAGCATTGTAAATCTTTTTTCCAATTAGCTTAAGCCCTATAAACATTTGCTGAAGGCCCTGCTAAATCTGCTTAAATTCCGAGTCTGTACACCATTTGCCAGCTGGTAGTTCCCGTCTGGAGATTGAGCAACAGATATCTGTGAGATGGGGAAAAGCTGATTAGAAATGAATAATGAAGAGACACCAAATCCCCATTAACCAGGTCTGAAAGCAGAGTCTAAAGAATGACCCTATGTGATATTTAATAGTGCCCAGTCAGGCAAAGAGCGGTAAGCAATAGATGCTTCGTATGAAGGACAGCCCAGAACTGCATATATCCTACTTGCTTTGAGCTTCCTGTGGATTCTATCACTTTTTACAGTGGACAAAACCTCTTTGTACTTCGCCAAACTGTTAAATAGGCATTTAGTGCACGGACCTATATCAAAGAATACAGCCTGGATTTTCATAAAGCAGATGTGTTTAGTGAGTTCCACAAACAGTAATAAAAAAGAAGTTACCCTCCAGAAATGGGGAAGGAGAGTTTAAATAATATGATCACAATGGAACAAAAAAATATTAAAAAGGTGAATCCTTATATTTCCTCTCATATTCACTAGGCTGCCTGTGAAAGAAATCACTGAGGTGTGTGCCAGCCTCTCTTTTTCTGTATTTGAGAATAAATTAAAACCCATATTGAAGTCAATAGGAATCCACTAACTATGGTGAGCCTTGTGCCAAAACTATTCTGCTTTGGCTATAGCAAATTCTTTTACCCATTCTCTCAGGCAGAACAACTTCCCTAGAAGACAAAAAACATTAACCATCCTTTGAGATGAGTCTCCTTTTTGACATGTGCCACACTAGGAAGCTGAGTAATAAGCTTAGGATTCAAGCTTACTCCATTCTAAGTCATCATTTAGTATCCTGAACACAGAAGTATTTAGACTTCTCTGTTCAGGATATTTTTTTAAAACATCAATGCCACATTTATTTTGCTATTTCAAAAATCTATGGATATCATTGATATAACTGCATCTTCAAAGCAAAATCAGTCTATAGCAGAGCCAAAAAAAACCCAAACCTCCAAGTTTTTCTTCTTCTGAAGATTACATACCAAAAGAAGAGGCTCACTGTTGTACTGTAGTGGATTTCATATTTCTTTTTGTTATTTGTCTTAAGAATATCACCTTGTTTTCTGATTTTCCTGTCTATACACATTTTGTATAGTGGGCAATTCTGAATTATGAGACTAGAGTTCTGCTGACATCATAAGCCATACAACTGAAGCTCAGTGGTTTATGTTGCCATTAGAATCCCAAAGCAGAATTGTATAAAACTACATGATTCATGGCGTGCCTGTTTGTTTTATATAATAATACACAGCCTGAGTTCCTGATTCAGTTCCTTCTTATTACCACTGAGTTCATCCTTCCCTTTCCCCCAATTAGCTTCTTGACAGCAAAACTGAAGCAGCAGTTCATTATAAAATAAAAGGTATTGTTGTAATTGGCAGATTTCTTTATTGAAATAAAAGAATGAGGGAAATGTAGAAGTGAATATGTCAGTGGAGATAAAGATGTTGAATTAAGGGTTGAAACACTATTCATCAAAACTGGATCAACACAGGGGTTACTAAAGCAGGAGAATGTAACAACTGGGAAGGAACAAGCCTCTTAGATGAATGTATAGATCAAGCTGAACTGCTGGTCTGAAGAGATTTAAATTATTTGAAAAAAAAGGCAAGGCATTTTCTTATTCAAAAAGCAATGGAACCAGAAAGAAACCATCTAAATTTGGGGGTTGTCAATACAAGCTCTTCTTAAGGTTTGAAATATTTTAAAGGCAAACCATTCTTTTTTGAATTTGTGAGCTGGCATTAGAAAGAACCATTCTTCCAACATCTCCTCAAACCTTCTTGACCCGAATTTCTCCATGATAGGAGCTTTAGTGATAAGTTAAAGCTAAGAGAAAATGCTGGTTGGAGGTTACGCGAAACTGAATGTTTGGAGAATTTTAAATATTATTTTTTCTTTTTTTTTTTTCCCCCCCTCCATGCATAAAATCCAATTGCCACAGCTCCAAGGCATTAGGTAGCATAACATTTTCACTTTTCTGAGTCTTGCATGTGGTCCTTATGCATTTTTGAGCAACGAAGAGAAAGCATCTGAAAATATGAAGCAATCAAAGGAGAACTGGGTATGTGCTCAGGCAGATGTTAAAATAGGCTACTTAAATGGCTTCGGAACATCCAGTGAAAATTTTATTACTGTGTGTGGCCTCCTTCTAGTACTCTTAAAAAGTTGAATGAATAATACATTACAAATCTCATATGATCTCACCCTAAAAAAAGATATTTTTCATTAAAAAACAAACAACAGTGTAGCTCATAACCTTCATAGAGGCTGCTTTAGTAGATCAGACTATTTTTAGAAGGTAACTGGGGATTTTATGCTTTCAAACACATTGGCCATGATAAAAACCCTTTAGAATTCCTTCTTTTAAAGGGAGGATATTGGCAAACAGCTAACAGAATAATTTACAATTCTGAAATGATACTCTTGTTTGTTTAAATCTGTTTTCCTTTGAAACAGAACTTTGGCTGATACTATAGACTCTTCTCCAGTTAAAGTATTGTGCTTAGATTGTTGTTGTGAAATTCATAGCTCCCACTCTCATCAGTGATACGACACAAAGAAAAGATCAGCAGAGAAAAAAAGGGAAGAGTCTTTCATTAAATGGCACCAGAGGATCTTTCTTCAGGGAATATTTAAAATAGATATGTTTACTTCTGATACACTCACATGTCTGATAACGGTAAACAGATTAAGTATATAAAGAAGACCTTTTATGCCTGCTTCCTTTGAGTGAAGGATATTATATTTGTAAATCAAAGTCTAAATGCTGGCAAAGGGAGCAAACTGCATAATCCTATTGAAAGGTTTATATCTTTAAACAGCATTTTAACATAACTGTAACTTGACCATTCCTTCGGTTCAGCTTCAGGAACAGACACATGAGGACATGCTTCCCAAGAACAAATTAGTCACAGCTCCTAAGAAATACTTTATTTTTTTAATTTCTTTCTTAAATTTTCAAAATGAAGGTATTTTTACCTTTATTTTTACAAACTATAATATGTGTTTACAAGGAACAGTCCCATCTTCTCTGAGTTTCATAAAAATGTAAATTAAAATTTTAGCTAAGGTGAGACTTCAGTCTTAAATCTATAGAGTTATAATAAGTAAGTATGGGGTTTGTTTGTTTGGGGTTTTTTTGTTTTTGTTTTTTTTTTTTTTTTACAGACGGAAGAACACATATAACTTTCTGTTTAGTAGCACTGCAGATAAAAAGAGTAGACACAGTTTTAGGTGTTGCATGCATTAAGTCAAACTCCTCAAGAACTTTGAGGAGAGAGAATATACTATAGGTGGAAATATTTCTTTGATTTTATGTTACAGCTGAGGTTTTTTGTGTATGCTTGATTGGTTTGGGGTTGGTTTGGGTGGTTTTGGTTTTTGGTTTTTTTTTTGGTTGTTGCTGGTTTTTGGGTTGGTTTTGTATTCTCCTAAAATTGCAAAGATCTGCTCACATTTGAGCTCTGGAAAAACCACCTGCACTAGGTCTCCGATATGATTCCAATGGAAGTCACCAAAGTGTCCAGCTGTAATATGCATTCTTCAGTCCCAAAATAAGAAAAAAGATTTTCAGTTTTTGACTAATGTTGCGGGACCAAATATGAGCTTAAGAAATAACAATGAGCATGGTATTGCTTATTTTATGCTCTCAGTTCCTCACATTTCATGAGAAGCCTCTCAGTAATAACCTGTAAAAGCCTGTAGGAAGAAGAGATTAAAGGAGTCTTGGGATCCAGAAGGGTAGGGGAGTGAACTAAAAACAGAAGGAGCAGTAATAGACAGGGCAGAGGAGAAGAGCTGTAATTTTTGAGGAGACCAAAAGGCAGAGCTCCTGGAAATCTGTGGTCATGGAGACTGGTGCCTGAAAAGAAAGAGCTCATTGTGCAGACTAAGATTGGGTGACGCACTCTGGTAAGAAACTAGTTCTGACTACAGAAATGCCTGGAACAAGGAATAAATGCAGCTGCAAGCTAGAAGCAGTCTGGGTGTGGGCAACAACTTGGAGTAGAAGAGATCGGGCCAGGGAGACCCAAGACTTTCTGTCCAAAAAAATATCTGAGCTTTTAGCAAGAGACTGAAATCAGAAAAACATATAATGATGAAGACCAAGTCTGGGAAAACTGATGGTACTTCAATAGAGAAAGGTTGGACTTAATAGGACATAAAATAGAAAACAGAAAGATTTAGGTACAGTAAAGCGCATTCCTTTTTAAAAACTAAGATGGAATCCAGTCTCAACATGTAATCTGTGAAATACCGTGGCAAGTGTCTCAGGGCCACAAATACAGGTGTGTGTTGGTAAGCCTGTTGAAGCTAGAAATTCTAGAGTCAGATGTGTCCTACATGGATTTATACACAAGATGAGCCATCTTAAACATTTTCACATGATCAAGGCTGTAGTAAAAATATCGCATCAGTAATTTAACTGTGGGATAAGAAAATATTTGGAAGTCATCTCCCACACCGAAAAATTCACACTTATCCATTTCAAAGTTAGCTCTGAGTCTTGTAAAGGTATTTTCCCAGCAGCTGTTTTATACCAGTTTCCCAAAATATTCTTGTCTAAGAAAATTCTGATTACTAGAAATAAATGAATACTGTGCTCAGTGTGGGGCAGCAATAAATCACTGAGCACCAAAAAAAAGGTCAAAATTTGTGTATTTTCATTCCTTTTGGACCTAGACACCTCTGGGATTTATGCAATTATAACACGAGTAGCCAATCTCTCTCCTGTACAAATTGTCCTGAATTTTACATGCAAGTTCTAACCCCCTCTGCTCAGCATTTCCTTTCGAGTCTAATTCTCAGAACTGTCATTTATTAATGTACAGTCCAAACTGCAGATGATTTTGGACTGTGTGTATGGGATGGATTGTTATCTCATTCTAAATAGGCTGGAATGGAAAGTCACATCCTACATCAGCTTGTACAAGAGAAATGAAATGGTGTTTTTTCTCAATACATCACTCAGTTTAGTATGAAATGGAATTCTTAATGAGATTAAATTTGGGATGCAAACGAATTTTCAGTGAGCGTTTACACCTCTAACCTTAACACGTTCGTAACTGGATTAAGTGACAGTGATTACTATAGCTCTGACAATAGCACAAGATATACAAGGAGGAACACTAGCCAAGGCAAATTATTGATTTTAATGTGTGTAATGACAACCAAAAAAAAGAAAGTAGAAGTTCTATTAAAGTAGATCCTAAAAATCAGTTGTACCTCACTCCCTGATCTAAGGAGGCCTAAGTTTCACTGAAATAACACACCACTACTGTAACTTAATTACAACCACCAACTTTAGGTTTTATTAAGCAGTCAACAGCTGCCATAGAAACCTTATGAAAGGAAAAGCCAATTATTCGGTGGTTGAGGCAATAAGCAGAGAGGACAGCTGTATCCTTAGCAACATTGTCACCAGATAAACACTTAACGGAACCGAGGCCTGAAACACATCTTCAGACAATCTGACACTTGGGCTTAAACCTGCTGGAGTGAATTTCCACTCCATTACACTTAACTACATTTCTCTTTGATACAGTGGTGTCACCTATCTGTACGGTAGCAAATAGTTTGGATAAGGGCAGGAGAAGCTAAGCTCCCAAGTTTACAGTGGGTGCTACACAAGTGCATCCTATAAAGTCAAGGATGCCTGAACAGCTTGTGATGGTACATGTACATGGATCAGCTGTAATTCTGAGGTGAAACCCTGCTGCAATTCTGACCTGTGGCATACTAAATCAGTCTGAGCTTACACATTTTGTGGGTTTTTAAACACTTACTCTTATTCCGTGATTTTTGAGTTCAATCTTACAACAAATGAAAATAAAAAAAAACCAAAGAGGGAATTCTCCCCTCTGCACACACAATTATAAAATAATATTGTGAGAGCTTTTATATGAAAACACAAAAAAGTAACAACAGTAATTCTTTTGAGGTAGCATGCTTCTGGGCACACAGGTTTCTAGGAGGCTTTACTGGGTACCAAATGTGTCTTGGAAAACAAATAAGGTAGGAAGCAAGAATCAAGAAAAAGAGCAGGTAACTTTAGAAAATGTCCAACCAGGAGAGTAAAAGCAAATTACGATTATGCTGAAAAAAGGACTTACATCTAGAGAAAACTGAACGTAAAACCTACTGTTAATAAATATTTTCTGCTTCAAGCTGTTTATACTTTTTTCCTCCAAACACACAGCTGGTGTTTAAATCTGAGTTTGAGAGATATAACTTGAGCACAGTAACACTAGTAATATCACAAAATGGAAGAAATTACCATATAGTAACATAATTCTTAGTATGCTTTTTATATTAGGACTGTTTGGGCACTCACCTAACAAAAAGTTTGTTGTGCTTTTGTTTTTCTCTTATGTACTTTTATTTTTTTCTCCATCGCATATTTGTATATGCTCCCTAACTTTTACATCTTTAGATGTTTCACAGTTTAATTGTATTAAATCATCATAATTTGGGATTAATCACTCAGAATCTTCCTACACTGCAAATATGGTAAGATAGAACTTTCATAGTAAAAGTACGTGCATGACAAATTATGTCAATAAGTTAATTAAAAAGTAATTTTTTCCTTGGAGAAGTCACAAAAAGGAAAAGAATGAAGGTCAGCAAGCAAATCCACTGCAATTCCCTTCTCCTATCCCCATTCCTCACTTCAGGAAAGCATCGAGGAAACCTTGTTATACAATGGGATTGGAAAATGATTAAGGCTGTCTGTGAATTTCTATACAATTTATACTATACATCTCACCAAAATACTTCTGAAACCAAAGCTTAATTTAGCGTAGGAGAAACACTGCTGCGAAAGGCTTAATGAGAAGGTATGGGTATAAGAAACATTACCAATCACCCCTTGGTACAAAATAAATAGTGTAAATTATGTAGTTTGAAATGGAAAAAAAAAAATTTCCATGGTAGGGCTATAATGAAGTTATAGATCACTTAATTAAGAAAGCTTTTGTAAATATGTATCTGACTATATTTAACTACAGGATACTTTTAGCATAGTGTTCCTTCCCAAGTAGAGCATGGAAGGAATCTCAGAAAGAAGTCTTGAGCAAAGTCAGATCAAAAAGAGGGAAAAAAAAAAAAAAAAAAGTCATGTTAGCTTCATAACAAGGGCGATAAAAATGAATTTAAATTAGGCAAGATAAAGCTGCCTCCTGATGGCAGTAGGTAGTATTCCCTCAGAAGACATTAGCCCTGGAAGCTTTTCCTTTTAATCTTCAAATCTGGGGAAAGGGGGCAGGAAGAAAAGGCACAAAAGAGAAAAAAAAAAAAGTATTAGTTGCTCCACAGCTGACACACATGGAGTGGGGGGCTGAAGAAGGCTGGTAGATTACATCAGCTTTCAAGTGGACTTCAACACCTTACTCCTTCAGGTGCTTTTAAAAGTAGCAAATGTGAGGGCAAACAAATAGTCTGTGGGAATTGCCATTCTGTTCGGCTAGGGGCAGCACTACATCTGCTCCCATCCCATGCCAAAACATTGGCATGATAGTTGGGATAATCCTTTATAAACTTGGTACAGGTATCAGTTATTATTTTTACTGTCAGTGTCATGCAGTTGTAATGCGCAGCTGTAAGTGAGGACTGAAATAAATGTTCTGGCTACTGCATATTGGAGAAGAACAGAGAATTTCACTGGGCTGGAATATTATTTTTTTAAAGTATCCATTCTGCAAATTTATGGATGGGAACAATATTAATGAGCAAATATTAAGTAAGTAGATTCTTGGAGTATTTGACTGTGTGGTCCTTGATGAAGAGAAATTAGCTATTTTCATGTATTAATACCTTAATCTCCTTGTTTCCCTGAGGTACTTGCAAGTATAAAACTTGCCTTTCGTTATGGCAACCTTTAGATTAGGTAAAAATGAGAGAGACCCTCAGGCATCAGTGCTTGAAAATACCATCCCTACTGAATCTGGTTTTATTGAGCAGACCCCTGCTCAGATTCATTCCTCAGCATACAACATTTATGTTGCTAAGCCTGCAAAGAACAATGCCTTGTTAAATGACATTTACAACTGCTTGAATTTAACAGATTTTTATATACATGGCTCATGTTTGCTCAGGGACAGAAGTAGGAAACTTCTAAAATTTTCAAATTTTAATACATAGAAAAGAACAAAAAAAAATTTTAAAAAAAGTTTAAAAACTTACAAACACATCTCTTCAATGACAAACAAGAGCTCTGGTGGCTTGGAATTTAGCCTTTAATTATATCCATCTCAATTAAGTTCCTATGTCTAGAAGCATCCAACCTATACATTCCTGTGTTATAAGAAAATCTGTTTTGATCTAGGAACCTTCATAACACTTAAAACTGACTTCATGCACACACCCTGGTGTTTTACCAACCTTTATATTTGCACCGAGTACTACTCGGCAGTGAAGCAGAGTGGAATTTTTCATTTCGGCTCCAATGTTTGGAAAGGCACTGAGTGCTCATAACTCCAGATGAAGTGAAAGGAACATGTAGATCTTTAACACCCATAAAATTCAACGCAGAGGAGCGCTTATAATAGCTAATGGCTGTAAGGGTGGAAAGGAACAGCACTGTCGTTCTGACCCTACAACTGCAAGTAGGTTGAGAGCCAGAGGTGAGCAGGAAATATGTTTTCCCTGTTCTGTATCACTGATATTTCAAAACATTTCCCTCTTTCCATCAGGCTAAATGTTAAAACTGTGTGGGAATATAGCACTTTAAAAGCCAGGAAGAGGCAGATCTGTTTCAAGACTGCTTGTACGTTCAGTGGAGGTGTGGGAACCGGTGTCCCGCTGCCTGTCCCTGCCTGGATCACAGCAGAAACCAGAACAGTCTCTCCTCTCCTGCAGAAATGTTCTCAGCAACAGCTAGAGGATGAGAAAAAAAAAAACCCAAAAGAGTCTCAACCCAGACATATAATCTGTCCCTTTTCCAGATTTTTGTCTTGAATTTCTGAAAGGTTTTCCTGATTAAAATCTTTCATCAGAAATACAGTCCTCCCAAAGTATCATTAAAAAATAATAATAATTAAAAAAAATCTGGGGCAGGGTGAGAATATCTGTGATCTTTTGGAAAAAGTAATGAAATTTTCCTTGTTTTTACACCAAAAGAAATAGGAAAGCTGAAAATTTAGCCTTTTAAATTAAGCTAGACATTTATTAGTTATTGAAAGCGTTTACACTTTTGTAGGTGACATTTTGGTTTCTTTAAAGCATCTCATTTTCTAAGGATGAAACCCCGAACTTCAATCACATTTATGATGTCAGCTCTTTCTATTTATTACTGGTTTGCTGTCCTATTATTTACTGTTCTTTTTAATAATGGGCATTAATAATTGCACCAGAGTAACCCGTACTAAATACCAACTGTTAATCTGCTACAGAATCAGCAAGGTTAATCCACATGTTCTAGGATCATTAAAATAAAGATAACAGCTACTTTTCTAGCACCTAATCTTCCATGAAACAAAGAGTGATAATAAGTACAAATTCAAATCTCTGGCATGCCTAAGGTATTTCTCTTTTCTGATAACCTTTAGAGTACATTTCTCTAAGAAGATGCTCAGACAGTGAAGCCACACATCTCAGTAGTGTCACCCCGCTGAAAAATAGTATCAGAACTGTCAGGTCATTTTGGATCCCTATTGGCCTTAATACACCAGTTCCACTGTGTTCATGTAAGACTTTGCTATTTAATCATTATTTAAAAGAACAGAACATAACATTTCAGGTACTTGTGGTGTTTTTTCTCATTTTTGCTGTCCTCTAAGCAATCAGCTCCTGAAAAGATCAGGTGATTATGGAAAGGATAGAGTTCCAGTTCTGCTTCTCTGAAAATAAATTTCATTTACTATCATTTCTGTGCTGAACAAGACACTGAATCAGCAGAATGGTACTGGATTTGATTAAACTGACCCCCTTTGTCTGTTATTTCACTGAACTTTGGTTATTTAAAAAAAACCCAAACACCTACACTTTTTTCAGTGAAGCAGAAAACAGTTTTAGAAGTAATACTATTTTTAAAAGGCCATCAGCAATAACCTTAGTAGATCTAAGCATGCCATCACTCACCCTACAAGATGGTCCTAATATATCTAGATAATTCTTTTAGCTGTTTCTGTGTCTTCCCATGAGCATACCTGAGAACTCAATGACTCCACTCCAGAATAAACTTCAATCACGGTACACTTTCACAAGAAAGTGTTTTGTTAGCAGCACTTCTGATGACTACATCAAGAGGCATTTTCCCTCCCCTCCTCCCTTTAAGTTGACATTGATCCAAATAGCCGAGATTCACAGGTGTTGAGCTTTAGCTGTGAAGCATTTGATCTGCCCACCCACAAAGAATTCTCCTGGAAACACACAGCTATTGCAGTAGTTCTCCAGCTTGCTATTGAGGATAACAGCCACTCATGGTCACTTCATGATCACAAAGGCATCCTGAGGCATGTCCAGATTACCTTATAGCACCTATTGTAAATTTAATAGCCCTCCTTTTTAGTCCATTCTATTGCTTCAGACTCCTGGCTCTGTTATAACATGAATAAAGCTAATTGGGGCTAGTTTGTATTTCATATAGAGTTTTAAAGATATCCGCACTGAATTGAGTAATTCATGGAAGTGTTTGAAAGAGGATTTACTACAAAAATCTCATATTTGTTAATTCACACAGAGGAACAGCATCAAAATTGTAATTTAACAGGCGGTATCTGCTGCACAATTGGGTCCCTTTGCATGTGTCAGCCTAGACCTGAGTCTCCGTGAGCAGCAGAGCACAGAAATAGGTTGGAATTAGTAACCGTGACCTTCCATCACAAAGCGAATATTTATGTGATGTTACCCCAACAGTTATCAGTGCAGGCATGTAACACTTGGCTGGTTCAGGCAGGTGGCACAAAAATAAACAAGACCTTTACCTTAGGCTTAAGCTTTTCATTTCTCATTATTGCTTCTCTCAATTCACACAGACTCTGACTTCTCATTCCCTAGTGGTTTGCTCTGCAATTAAGACCTTTGCTTCATTTTAACTTAGTAGTGACTAAATGAGAGTGGTGACTCCTCTGTGTCTCCTGTGTTTTCACATAAAGAGCCTCAGCCTGAATTTAACCTAGGTGTGCCTCTCTCACCGTTCCCCTTCCCCCTGACACTTGGAAGCGGATTGATGCCTGAGGTCTGGTAGAGTTGTTCAATCATCACGCAGACTCCTGAGGTTTCCCTGCTTTCTGAGGGATCCCAAAAGCCAGTTGCACAGAAAATGGAGACAGGAGCTGCAAGAATACATACAGCATTTTGATATTTTTGCTGAATGAACTTGTATACACCATTTTAAATCTGCTGTCTTGTTCATAACAGTGGATACATATTGCAACAGCTGGCTATATCTTATAGGTCAAAATAATATATAATTTGAATTTCTAATATCTACTGGAATTCCATTTCAAGCTAAAAAACCCATGGAACGTTTTCTTCTCTTAAATGTTGAAGTGCAGATTTTCCTTCTCCACAATATGTTTGTGAAATCTGTCAAAACCCAGTAATTAAGAGATTCAATAAATCACCATTAAGCAATCAGAAGCAATGCACATTACTATTCATTTTTAAATCCTAAAACATAAAAAGTGTCTTCTTCCGCAGTAAGACTGATGCACTGTTTCAACATCTCTTTAAAATGCTTAATGAACTGGCAGGACTTATCTTTTATGACCAAACATTTAGAACGTTTCTCTCCCGAATGTTAATATTCTGTTGCAGTAAGACAGTTGTATAAAATATGTTTAAAAACATCTGAATGGTAGAAGTAGCTTATTTATCCATCTGCCACCGACATGTGGGGCCCATAGATTTAGTTTTTAATAATTAACATCACATGTAGAAAGCTGATCTGTGCACACACAAACTCAAGTTTTTACCACTGGACAGTGCTTAGAGTGGGAATAATATTTTCAGTAATTTTTGAGGAAAACTTTTCCTCTTCCTGCTGTTTCCTTCTGTATAGGCAGACTACAGCATATAGTTCCCTTAATATCAACAAATGAAAAATCTAGGAGTTTACCTAAAAGATCAGATAAATTCACTGTGTGGATGGAGGGTAGAAGACATTTTGTATGCTTTCTAAAGACTTATTTCCCAGCTGTTTCTTAACTGGAAAGTCCTTCTACTGTCTGTAGTGTCATAAAGAAAAAATTATTGCAGTGAAAACACCACTGCTGTATTAAAAGAAGCAAGTCTGCAAACCTGAAAAATAAACAAATTCTTTGGTTTTTGTGTGGGGCTTGTTTAACTTCTGTAGCCAGTCTGGTGAACATATTAGCAAAACCATTTTTTGTTGAAAGATTCACACGTTAGGTGAGTTGAGACATCTCACATTCCAGTTCTTTCATACCTCAAAGAAGTCATCCTGCAGGCCAAACCCTGCATTGATATTCATAGTATTTTAAAGGTCAAAAACAAGCAGGAAAAAAAGTAAAAAAAACATTTCAGAACTTGTTTACATATGAGAGAGAAACCAGAAGTAGGAAGGCAGCACAATTTGTTTATCTTTACAGGTCACCTTTTTTTAATTTGATATGCTGTACATCATTGAAATCGGAGAGTTTCAAAGGCTAATAGTCAGATTGCATTCAAGAATCTTTAAAAATATGTTTCATGTTAATAAATGACGTCTGAAATGATTCCTTTCTCACTATAGCCAATGTTTGTTTTATTCAGAAGCAAAATGGGAACACTTCATGAATAGCAAGTGGTAGTCGGTAAGTAATCTAATGACTGGCATAAGAGGAAACTCAAAGGTTATAAAACTAACATTAAAATACAGTAGTGAAAGGAGAACTAAAAAAATGTTCAGGTATCTGGTTTTGAGGTTTCCTAAAAGAGTTAGGACTAGTTCTGCACAAAAGACAGTTCTTTATGTTTCTTTTCAAATGATCAATTTTTGGTCAATTAAGAAAATCTAAACATCCATAAACACACATACCATTGCAATTATGAAAATTCATTTAAACCAATTTTATAACTACTGTATTCATAAAAAGGCAGTGTGCTATATAAGCTAAACACAAATGTTACTGCATTGTTATTATGTTACCATAGGAAATTAAATTAAATAATTACAAATATTTTAGTACATTTTTCTTTAAAACTGTAATGTAAATACATGTTTTTTCCTCTGGGTTGTCTGGCAATTTCAGCAATGCATCAATCTAAGGCACTTCTTAGACTCTTCTTTTTTAAAGACTGGACCTCCACAGTGAACCATTCACCCACAGTTTTGCTCCTTATTGTTGGTTCTTGCACCTGAGTAGTTTTACAATAAAGCAACAGCAGGGAAGAAAAAAAAAATCCATTATGTGATCACTCCTAATTATTGATTTATATGAAGGCTGGTAATACGTGAAAACATGCTGGATGAAATCAGTAGATACAGAAGAGACATAGATTATTTTCCACACTATCTGGTAGTTATCGTGGTATACCTACCACAAAGTACATTTACTCCTCTCAGATATCAGCAGAATAGTCTCTTCCTACTTTGGCATCCCCTCCCCCTCCTTCCATCACACTTTTTTAACTGAGAATTGCTAAGGGATCATAAAATTGAAGTAGCAGACTAACAAAACCTCAGGGCTTAGATTTCCTACAAAGTAAAACTCTGTTTGGAGAGGCAAGGTCAAAGGGAAAATGCCTGAAAGCTTTGTTCATTTCAGCAGACTGGGAGATCTGGAGCTCTCAGGTTTCAGCAGAGTTGCTAGCAAAGGTTATCAAACGGGTATTTTACAATACTATTCAATATCTGTACGAGCTAAGGCATTTGCACCTTTATTGGGGGGAAGAGAACATCTACCCCAACAACATAGTCAACAGGGATCAACAGTCTCAAAATGTTTTTAAAATTCCTCTCACCTTGCACAAGACAACTAATCCAAGAACAAAAGCTTTTTAGAATAACCTTCCAATGTGGAATAACTTTTGGCATTGACTTCCATTTGTCTAGGGTTTAATCTTTACTCCAGAATTAGTCTGGATGGTACAATGCTGGAGGATGCTCAGATCAAATCTTCATTAAACTTTATCAGACTCAGTCTGAGAAAAAACAAATCCTGAACCTAATGTATTCCAAGTAGTGTATAACGCCCTAATCAGAGCACCCTTAGACTCAAAGGAAGCAGAGAAGGGGAAGAGGAAATAAAGAAAGAAAGGAAACAAATTAAAACCCAAATAAAAGCCTAGGCCAGTTGTGTCTTCAAAATGAAAAAAAAAAAATAATTCAAGCCAATCAAGAAACAGGTATCAAGGGAAAAAAATATACCTACAGTGTCTTAGAGCACAGTACATAATGGGAATGACAAATGTGAACTCAGATGTTCCAAACCAAGACGAAAGAGGAGAAGTTAGGTAAATGCACCTACTCACTGTTATTAGCAGGCTACTGGGAAGGAAAAAAACCAAACATTTGGTCAAGCTGGCAGTCTGTTTTGAATCTGGCATTACCTACTATGCTAGCCAGTCCAGCTCTCCTTTGGATGCTCTGTGGCAGTGTAGTATGCACATTGTCCCTGAGGGAACACGACTGAATCTGTCGCAGACCAAGTAAATGCTTTCGGAGCCACTTATGTTCCAGTAACAAAAAAGCTAAATCAAGGCACGAGAGGTCTGTTGGCACAATGTCTCCAAAATAATGGTATTACAATCATGTAATCTTCTCTTATTCAGAGAAATTATATATCTTGCTGATTACTTGAACAGTGATTTTTTCTTGTTTACACTTCATTCGGTTATGCTCACCTGCTGCTGGTTGCTTCTTTTTCTTTCGCTTATAAGCAGAGGCAATAGGTAATATAGTCACAGTCAGAATTCACTATGATTGTCTGCAGATTTTAGGAACATATATGTTACTCATGTTACTTTCTGTTTTTTTTTAACATCACTCTGTAGACTGCCTTCACAGATTCTCATCACTCAAGGCATGTAGTTAATAAGGTGTTATCCTCTCTTTCTGTTCATTAATAAGGACATAAATTGGAATTATTCCTAATGCCACTCTTTGTCATGTTAAAATTAACAGCTGGAGCCTGATCCTCAGCAGCTATTCAATAGGAAGACCTGAAAGTCTTTGCATAGCAGCTCTAAATAGATGCACTGCACTCTACACTTTTTTCCATAGCCAATATTCAGCCTGTGTAACAGGTGCCCTCCTTCTCATTTCCAACTGAAACAAAGCTGAAAGGGTTACCCAGTGTAAAACTTTCAGTAATAGAGTCAGGAGTGCCTGATGGAGTTTATCCAGAATAACAGAAAGCAGATTAGCTCATGTACTGCTAAGGATGTGAAACTGAGGACTCTCATATTAATGTGTGAAGTGTCATGAAGGAAAAGCATGGCATAAAACATGGTAATTTTGCACAGATCTGTCAGAAAGCTTCTAACAATGTGTTTACTGGAGTTAGCAAGAATTATCAGACCTGCCTGATATGCCTGGTCTGGCCTCATGTGACTCTATTTATTTTTCTACGTTTACTTTAGGAAGCCAGTAAAGACCATGCCTCAGCTTTCCACTGTGTGTATTTGAGTCTGAACACTTGGAAGAATGGAACAGAAACACAAAGATAGATTTAATAAAATTTTCTACTTTACTGGTAACTTCTAGCTTAATTGGAGGTGGAACTGTGGTGGACTGAGTCCACACCCAAATCAAGGTGGAGCCAAGGTGATATTAATTTTGCACATGGAAGGACTATCTCTGCAGAGATTCGCTTGTGCACCTTTTGTTCACTTTTTCTTTTTTGACATGCCATGCTGCAGCCTTACTGCTAAACAGATTACTGCATTGGTTCAGGAAGGAACTTATCTTCTGATGACTTTGGGAGGAACTCTTACAGGAACTTATTTATGATTTTGTCAATCTTATGACAAAGGGAACATGCTACATTCTGGGATTTCACTAAACAAGCTCAGTTTTTGTGATGCTCTTCAGCTCTCTTGTGGTGCATCATCATTCCAATAACAAAGCCACAACAATAGGTCTAGTATTGTTATAGCATTGCGGAAATGTTTTTGGCTTGAGTGGCTAGGATACATTTGTTGAACAGATGAGGAGTGAAGACAGGATCTGAGGATCCATCTCTGAAGCACTCATCTATGTGCCTTTCTTTGTCTCGTTTCCCACTTATGATTTAGAATGACACGTGTCTCAGCTTCTGAAAGCTTAAAACCTGCTACTCTTTTTTTCATCTTAATGGATACAGCTCTACCTTACTTTTGCATGAACCGCTTCAATCTGTCAAGCCTATGGACCCCAAGCTGGACAACAAAAGACAAGTTGAAATAGACACTTAGAACTTAATAAGGCATAAAGACTAGAGTTTAAAGTTGTAATATGAAATATAAAAATATTTACTTTTTTTTAAACGATCTAATAGAACTTTCTCTTGTTTTCAAAAATTTACCATGGGTTTCTGTTTTCTCCTTTCCATCCTAAAGTTTTGAGTTCTCAGTAATATGTCAGCGGTTGAAGAGTAAAAGACGGACAGACGAGGTGCTTAGGGACATACATGGTTTAGTGGTGGAATGGCAGGGTTAGGTTAACTGTTGGACTTCATGATCTTAAGGGTCTTTTCCAACCTAAATGATTCTATGATTCTATGATTGTTTCACTCTGTAAGAACAGAATTTGTATTAAAAAATGTACCTCCTTGTGAACCTCTCTGAGATTTTTATGAAGTTAAGTACTTGGGGATAATAAATAATGTGAGTCTTCAGTTTCTTACAAACTATTTTGGTCTTGAAATCTAACTGCTTAGTTAAATTTCACAAGAATATTGCAGGAAGTCAAATGGTTTTAGTCCATAAAGTTTACAAACCCCACTGCCTGTGGATTCTGTAATCATGTTTATCCTTCAGCGAGATGATTTATGTCTGAGTGTTTAACTGAACAGTATATTGTCTTTTATCATTTTCTCCCCTGTCTACATATTGTTTTCAGAATTCTAATAAGAATTTCATGAATTTCACAAGTGTGGATATTCATCTATTTGCAGATTAAACATCTGCATCATCTTTCACACCCTGTCTTCACACAGAAGAAATTTCACCAGTTTCCAGGGGATTGTTTATCATTTACACTATAACTGTAGGCAAACCTATTTCCTTCAAATTTTTTGCACTTCATGAAGGCACAACTAAACTCAAAGATGTGTGTGAACCAGTTTAATTTTCACTAAAAAAAGTTTTTAAGTGTTCTCATTTTGATGTTAGATATCCTGCCATATCCTTTGCTCTTTTCTATATTAAAACCAAACCAAACCAAACCAAACAAAAAAAAAAATTAATGTTTAAGTGATAGATGTGGGGAAAAATGTATAGGTTTCCAACATCAAGGCTCTATTCCTTTTGCTTTTATGCTCTCACATGTCTTGTTCGGGATAGACATATGCTCAAAGATCCCCTGGTAACACAGACTGCTGGGATCAAAGACAGGAGGGACTATAGGACCTCCTTTCATATGGCCTTGGACAGCTGGCTGGTCTATTCATCATATTTCTTCCAGCATAGGAGTCTGAGGGGAAGTATGAAGCAGCATATCTTGAAGCCTTATTTGAAGATTTCCATGTATATCACTTCTCTCAAAAAAAATTTTCTTTACATTATTTGTATTCCCCATAGAATATACATGATTAAATGTACTTCAGTATATATGAATATGTTATATTCCACATGAATGTACATACCCACTCATATCTTTCCATAAGCCTCCGAGTCTGCACTCTCGTACCCTCACTGTTTGGGATACAGGGGAATCTTATGCAAATGTTCAGTGAGTTTAGATTAACACGTGTTGGATTGAATAGATAATCCAATACCTTTGGTCTGGAACTCAAGTAAGATCTCCAGGCTCTTTAGTGGATCTTTAAATACAGGAGTGTACAAGTATATAATTAGTGCTTGGGCTTCTCTCTGCTTAATTTAACTTTTTCTTGTTTTGTTTGACCTCTTCTAATATCTTTAAATGTAGTTTTGAATTGCAGAGTATCAGACACATGCTGAGAAAAAAATGATTTTACTTATTAACATGTATGTTAGCTACAGGTAATTTCCTCCTTTAACAGCTATCAAAACTGTGTCATAGGTATTCACTCCCCCCTCCCCTCCAAATGTCCCCCCTCAAATTCTCCTACTGAATTATATAACAAAAAATGGAAACCTTTTTAGTCTTTCATGTGGAATCCATTTGCATATGCTATCTTCTAAATGTATGTTTTTGCAGGATAGCTGTACCTTTGCAGGGCTAAATAATTTAATCTCACAGTCCCGTAACAATTTCAAAGACAAAGCTACTGCCTTGATTAAATAAAACTACTAGTGATCCTATCACCAGAATGACAACACACATGTTATAAACTGTTTGAGAGAGAAACCATTTCATCTCAGTGAATGGCAGCTGCTTAGGTAGCTGTTTAATAAGTAAATAACTGTAATGAATAAGTATACTTGAACAAACAGAGATATGTTTGTAAATCCATTGAAATGTTTGCTGGCTGGAAACATGTTCACCAAATATTTACTGAATATTCACCAACACAGCAAGTCCAGAATTTTTGTTAGACCTTGTGACTACTGTGAAGGCTCATTAAAAACACGAATTCTAGGTTTCTCTGCATGGAATCACTGTGTGATTAATTTTTTTTTTAAAAAAACCCAAGTATCTCTAACAACCTTTTTAATATCCTAATGTCCTTTGTAATATAAAGTTAATACTAGTGAATACAAAACAGTAAACTTTCCTGGGCTTCTTGGTTCCATTCTGGTTAGAGGAAATGGGGAAAAACCCCAGCAGGCTCGTCCCAGTATCTTAGTACTTTTGTTTCCAGTAAAAGTTAGTCATTATAAGTATGAATTAACTAATATGCAATTAATTATTAAAAATAATAGTTTAAAATGCTATAAAAATAAAGTGTTACTGTTTTACACTTGATGTTTATTTCTATTGGAACAGAGATTTGGGTTAATTATGTATGGTAATATTCATTCCTACACAGGAAGAAGGGCAAAGTACAAGGACCATTGAACATTACATTTTTCCAATGTTACCTAATTATAAGAACACCTGTGCTGAATAACTTTCAGCTGATCTATTTGCAGAGTGTTTAATAGTCCTTAAAATTCCTCATTTCTTAACAGTAATGGACCAGCGATGTTTGCACATTAAGTTGTGTAAGAAATATATTGACAGAAACTGCTCAAAATACTTATTTTCCTACATTATATCTGACCAGTGGTTTCTAGCAGGGTGCTTACTTGAGATCTATGCCAATAAGTAAATTAAATATTAGTGGATACTCCAGGTCATTTTTGTTAAGAGTGAAGTGTTTTGTCTTTGCTACAAAGAACTAATTCTAGGAAAAAAACACAGTGACTCACCTAATCAGCTCGGAGAAGTTATTTGCATGCCAAAGAGCACATACACTTCTAAAATGTTAAAATGGAAAATCTTCATCTCCTTCTTCCTCTCTCACTCCCTCTTGCTGTCTTTTTTTTTTTTTTTTTTTTTTTTAAATGCATAGTAGCTCTTGCTCCTCAGTATACTGGGCAGATTTAAACATCTTCCATATCAAACACAGTATCTTCTCTGTTACTTTTGTTGCTCAAGAAACTGGAAATAATTATTTCTGGATGCTGATCCCTTTTTTTCACACCCCAAGCTTTAGCAACGAGTGATCATTACAAAACCAGCCATAAATGTTTATAGTAGCTCTGGAAGAGTCACACAGACAAATACTAATGGTTATTAATCTTTTGATTGCTCATATCTGTTTTGTTCCTCTGAAGTTAAGTAGGAAATGAACTCTAGCAGTTAATTAGATGAAAGGCAGAGGAAAAGAAGTCAGTAAATGCTTTTAAAGGTGTTTAACTGCCTAACTTCCACAGAAACCTTTTGTTTTGGATAACTGTGCAGTTTATGCTGCCAAGTCAAGGAAATAACAGAGGACAGCTGTGGAGGGTTTATGTGTATGTGTGTGTAGCTAAGGCATGCTGCAGTTCAGACAGATGTTGCAAGTTCAGAGCCAAGATTACTATAGAAGTTTCTGCAACCCACACAGTAGACAAGGTGATGCTATGATGATAATAATCCATTCTGAATTTAAGCTATAGTAATTTAAACTCTCTGTTTTCCTCTCACCCTGGAATCTCCCTGACAGCTACTGGAAGCATCTGTGAGCCTCCTTCAGCCATGGGGCCGTCTCCTGGGCTGTTCTTACCCATTATGGGTTCCTGCTCTTTCCTTCAGTGGTTGAATAAGATGCTGGATGAACCAGTTTTCTCTGGAAAACCGGTGTTTGCCTATTTGGATCAGAGTATTCCCATGGGAGTGAAAGACCCCCAAAAGAGTCTTTGTGGCTTAGTTGGGGGAAGCTATATATGTTCCTTTATCTTTTGTGTTGGACTCTGTTTTAAGAGTTAGCCTCAGAAACAAGGCAATGATATATCTGTGTAAGAAGAAAACAACTATGGAATCTAAAACAAGTATAAAAATGTGTTATATAAAATAAAACTATATAAGGCCATATTAATGAGATGTTTAGAAGATTCTTTAGTTTCATCTGCTTTAAAGAAGAATGTGTATGGATCCAGATTCCAAATTAGCATCTCCTAACCTGCAATTTGATGTTCAGTTTCTAACATAGTCTGGACCATGACCAGATTCCTTATGCCTGGAATGTCCCACTGACACCCTTGCTATGAAACACAAAAAAGTAAGGTCTTCACTTGAGCATTTGTAATATATTTTAGAGGCAACAACAAACCTGAACTTGATTTTTAACACAAATTGTACTGTATTTATAAAGTAGGAAGAGCTTCTGGGAATCCATGCTACTTCGGCGTAAATCTTCAATGTGTATTGTAAATGCTCACGGACATACAGTGTCTCAGTGCAGCATGGATAAAGGATGTAATTTCAGATATCTTCAATAAATATGAGTCTGTAAGGACTTTCTTGGTTTAAGTTAGCCAGCATACTCAAATGTTATATATACTTTATATCAATTTAGATTTCCTTTGGTATGCATATCTATCTGGATGTATCAGATATTTGGCTCATAATCCTTAAAACTCCAGACTAGGCACTTGAAAAGATAATACTGTCTTCAAGCATGAGAAGGTCTAACTTGTAAAATGTTAGACATTGCTTTCTGCACTGGAGCAAGTGGTTTTCCTTATTCCAAATACAGACCCGTTCTCACTGAAAGGCTCAGGTACTGAGTTCCGAGCATTCAGGCTGGAAAAGACCCACAGGCCATATGTAGACATCCCTATGTGTCAGGTTTCCATTGAGTTTTTCCTTTTCTTTCTCTCCATGTGATTATTTTAGTCATGTGCAAGAGAGAGGCTGCTGTTATCTACACTGAGCAGACTGGCCTGGCCCTGAAGCAACCGCTTGACATTGATGTAAAAAAGCAGCAGGGATCTTGGAAGAAGTGGGAGAGATGGGAACTTTCTATGAAATAATTCTTTGAACTGAGACTGGAAATGGACTGTGGATGTGAGACACTGTGGCTGGGAACAGGTGAAGAAGAGGAAGAAAGAGATTTTATTTGAAACACAGGTATTAATGTTGGCTCAAAGATGTTAGGATTAATCCAGGTATTGAATAAAGGGGTTTCTGTTTCAAAAGTCCATTAGGATCAAAGGGAGAAGGGGTTGAAGGTGGTGGTGGGATTTATATGATCCACTCAGTTTAGAAGATACGTTGGAAAAAAATCTTAAGATGAAACAATTTTTTGAAATAATTATTTTGCTTCTATTTTTTTATAAAAACTTTCAGAATCAGGAAAAAAATCTGAATCCAGAGATGTCAACAATTAATTTCAAGGGAGGAGCTTTGCAGTTTTAGAGCATAACTTCTATATTTGACTTCTGCTGACAATGTATCTGGCAAAGAAAGAAAGATGGAGTTGAAAAGAAGGATGTGAGTTTTAGCTGCACAGGACCTTCATTAAGTGGGGGAGTAAAACTGTAAAGAAAGTTTTGTTGGAAGTCTTACAGGTCTTTATTTTTTCCTGACTGTCAATCAGAAAAGATCTTTCTTAATTTTTTAATGAAAATGGCAGATTTTAGATATATAAGTTGTTATATAGATATAAGTTGCCCTGTTGTTAACAGCAGCTCTTTAGGATTGGAAGTGTGATTAAACCATGGGAGCAAATAATGGGTGGTGTTTTGGTGCATCAGTTCTGCACTCAGTGGTCTTTTGGAGCCAATGTTTCTTTAGACTTAGAAACAGATATTGCTATGTAGTGGGAACCTTGGAAAAACAGAGCTCTTTTTCTGACTTTTTACTCCTAAAATAGGGTACTACCTACTTTCTTTCCAAGTAAATGTAATGATTTGAACATTTAATGATCCACATTTCTGCAGTGCAGAAATTCAGATATATAGGTTATTGATAAATACATCCACTGTTCTTCTTTCTAGTTTTATGCTGAGCAGAATGTCAGCAGGTAACATCCCATGCCTTGGTGGCACCTTCCTGTAATTAAAGAGTAATTAACTGTAATTTAACTAAATACAGACCAAGTGCATCTTTTTTAGTAACCTCTTATTTTATGAACCTTATTTTATCATTTCACTGCATGGGGATAAGGGTGACTAATATTTGTGTCTATCAGTTCTGAGGTAATACTGCCAATCATTTCCCATGAAAATTCCTCCCAGTACAGTCATTCTCTTTCCACATTTTTCACACTTGACTGGTGTTTTTGAGCACTGCAAAGTGATATTATACACTGTCATTCTTATATCTTTTCCCAAATACTCTTTCTTCTCCTACATTACCTGTGGTCCACAGCCTGTTTTCTATGTGTTCTGACTTTGAGAAATGTTTCAGGTAGATTTTGGATACTTTGTCATGCTTTTTCTTGTCTGTCTTGGTCATGGATACTTTCTCATATTTGGCCTATTTTAATTGTACTGTTAAGCACAAACTATGAGCACTCCATCCCTCAGGATCTGGGACTAACCATGCAGTTCAGTCCCTGCAGTGGTGTTCTATCTCCCTTTCTTGAAGCTCCTCAAAAAATGCTGATCTTCAGAATTAATTTGTACTTGCTTCTGTTTTTCATCTTATTTTTCTTCACCATTTTGCTTAAAAAAGCATAAGTTGCTGTCATGGTTTAACCCCGTCAACAAAGCCCAACACAGCCTTGGTGGGATGGGAGAGAGAATGGGAGAAGTAAAAAAGTGAGAAAACTCATGGGTTGAGATAAAGACAGTTTAACAGGTAAAAGAAAAGATGCACACACAAGCAAAACAAAACAAGGAATTCATTCAGTGCTTCCCATGGGCAGGCAGGTGTTCAACCACCTCCAGGAAAACAGGGCTCCACCACATGTAAAGGTGACTTGGGAAGACAAACGTCATCACTCCGAACGTCCCCTCCTTCCTTCTTCTTCCCCCAGCTTTATATGCTGAGCATGATGTCATATGGTGTGGGACATCCCTTTGGTCAGTTTGGGTCAGCTGTCCAAGCTGTGTCCCCTCCCAGCTTCTTGTGAACCCCCAGCCTCCTTGCTGGTGGGGAGGGTTGAGGAGCAGAAAAGGCCTTGACTCCATATAAGTGCTGCTCAGTGATAATGAAAACATCCCTGTGTTATCAACATTGTTTTCAGCACAAATGCAAAATATAACCTCATACCAGCTACTATGAAGAAAATTAACTCTACTCCAGCCCAAACCAGCACAGTTACATTTCTCTTTTCTTATGCCAAGACCATCCCTGTCAGAATTCTCTGTTGCAGAACACAGTAGCCATTGGCTAAAGATAAAGATGTAAAATATGGAGAAAATCTTGGAAATGGCAGACTATTTCAGCTCCTTTTTTCTAAATGTGTGTATCTGACAGTTTAACTGGCCAAACCAAAGTATTGGGGAAAATAATATAGAGAGAGACTTTTCCATGAAATCTGTGACTCAAGGCAAGGTATTTTGGTTGACCTGGTCTCATCCTTAGTTACAGCTTTGTATTGCAGTGCTCCCCTTAAGTATTTTTTTTAATATTTCCTTTTCCTAGTATTTTGTATGTATGTGAATCGTTCTACTTTGGGGAGGAAGGGTTATTACTCCTTAGATTAATAATATTAGTATAGTCCCTGAAGATCTTGGCAGGTATCTTTTTTCTTTTTTTTTCCCCTCAGCAGAGGTCTCTTACTTCTCATGTTTGGATTCCATTGGAAGTGTTGATACATAGCCCGTTGCTCTTTCAGGTTTTATACTGTAAATCTTAGTCCATCTCTGTACCATATTCTTGAAAGAAAACACAGAATCTTCTTTGGACTTTCTATAATGAAGGATGGTTGAGCTGTCCTTGTATTCTCCCAAAGCACCAATTTTAAACTAGTGTCTTCAAATCACTTGCAATACTATTTTGATTCTGTCTCAGATGGTAATGTAGAATTTTTGTCTATTTGGATATAGATTCCACTGGAAAATCTCAATTTCTGTGTTGAACGTTTCTTACCTATTTCTTCCACTCTCTTTCCATCATCAAGCTCTCTTCTGCATTACTTACACCACCAAGAAAGATAAACAAAACTGTTTTGTAGCCTTGTAAGAACCATGTATCTAACAGAAGAGCTTGATGAAGTGGCATTATAGAAGGGTCAAACCAAGTTTTCGATGCATACCTTATTTTGAACTTTATATTTTCCCACACATGGTAATTTCATACTTGTTCTACAGCAAGATATGTTAAGTGAGAAGAATAAGACTCCTACCTGAAATTGTTCTCCATAAAATTCCTAGAGGTGATGCTGAAAAGTGTTGTCAAATCTTAAACCTCAAAAAAACAATGTTTAGCATCAGGAGGTGTTAGCTATGATGCCAAGTAAGAAAAGAAATCAGACTCTGTAGAGTTGGTATCATTAAAGTTCATTTAAAATAATATTTGTTAGAGCTAACACAGTAATAAAAGAGAGAATAGTGTAGATAATCTTATGTCTCTTCAGATGCTGGGAACCCCGAGCTTGCAGCACCAACCAGCCTACAGCACATTGTGCCGGCCCCATCTATAGAAATAGTTAACCCATTTTGGTCATTCAAGCTATTATCAGATTTTCTTACAGGAAAACAGCTCTATTCACCATTTCTACTGTCAAACAGAGATGTTTGCATGAGAACTTCTTGCTGTGCTTTTAGATAAAGGCAAGGTGATGCAGGAGGTGTAATTGCTAGAGCCAATGGGGAGTTCTTCAGGATCTTCTACAATGAGCAGGCTGAAGTTATCCTGTGGGTAGGGGGTTTGTGCAGCACAACGCTGGCCTGAAGGCTAAACTGTACGTGCAGTGCAGCACAACACTGCACAGCACAGGTCTGGTTCTATTCAGGTTAACCGTTGTGTGGATCACTCACTCTTCCATGTACAATGGTATTCTGGTCGCATCACTACAAACCATTATTTTTAGCAACTGTAAACAATTGTATACGTTTGCTATCTTTCTTACTAACAAAAAGGCTGAAGATCATACTGGCTTGAAAGATAAAATCTCCTTTCAACCATTGAGTGGCTCCCCCCAGGTGAGGGTTGAGGCACAGAAAAGAAGCAGTAAAAAGTCCTGGCCTCAGCCCTTGCCTGTGGTGTTCTCATTTGGTGAATAAAGGATTCAAGTCATTACATTGTCAGTCTGTCAGCCTCTCTGTGCATGAAGGAAGGATTTCAAAACTGCCTAAGTAGGATGTGAGCACTTAAGAAGATCAGGTTCTTTTGAAAATCCCAGACTAAATTCAAATTATTTTGATGGATGACAACATTTTCTTCCTGCTTTTATGGAAAAAAACCACACCAACCTTTCTTCCTGCATATTTTTCTCTTTGATGGAACAAAATATCACTGTTGTATATAAGCTTTTATTTTTTGCCCAGCCCACAAGTTGTTTAACTATATTAACAGAGGGAAATTTACATTCTGAAATATGTCCATCTCAGAACTAGACATGCCTGACCTACTTGGATGATGTGTTTCAGGATGACAGCAGGCATTTTAATGGTGCAGTATTGTAATACGTCTTCAGACTGAGTTAACAATAATTCATAAACTTCTTGATTACCATTATTCTATGCTTGGTTTAGGAAACTGGTGTAAATATACTGTAACTGGGTTATGATATGAGTATTAATAAAACACTAACATTTAGCTTGTTAGGTAGCACTAGAGCTCAAGTGCTTTACAGAAAAACTAGGAATGGGAAGAGTCAGAGGGCCTGAGTGAAGGGGAAAAAAAATCCAGTTTTAACCCCCTCCAAAAATTCTGTTTACTTTTTCCCTAGTGTCTATTGAAATGGAATAGTTAAAGTTGAAAAGACAATTTGATTTGGACTTTTTTTTTTTTTTTCAAAATCACTTTTCTTAAGAAATATCTTGGGAAAAAGATTGTGTCACTATCACTATATAGTATCTGCCCATGTTCCCAGCCATCCTTTGAGGAAATCTATTATAGGTAATATATGCTGCTTCTGAATGAAGATGTATTTGGCCGAATGCTGCCCTCAGCTATGTCAGTGGAACTGCCAATACATCAAAGCCCATGAAATTAGTGATTTTCCAGTGGTATAACTGAGGGCAGATTTTGTCCTACTGTATTGAAGTGTGTAGGCAGTTTAAGAATAACATGTAGTCTTTTGATCTGCTTATAACCTCTAGTAAAAGTACATGGAGTCATCTGGCAGAATGAAGCTTTTCTGTAGAATATTTCTGTGATCTCAGTTACTTTATAGCTGTCCAGCTGATTCTTTAATTCATTATGCCATGTGCTACATTACTACATTTCATACCGTCGCCCTGAGAACATGTGCTCTCTTAACCTTTAAAGGTATTTTAATCTAGAAATTTTTCCCCAGAGAGGATGCATTGAAGAACTGTAGTGATTAATAAGTAGGTGAAAAATTTTCCTGACTGGTTTATTTTTATGTTAAGTGTTTACAATTATTTTTGCTTTTTATATCACATTGACATTTTAAATTTACCAAAATTTGGGAAATTTATGGAAACATCTACAAAAATTGTTTCTGATGTTTGCAGCAGGACAATTAATAATTTACTTTCTTTTTTTGTATTAAGCTCTCAATAGTTGTCTCTTTCAAGAGTTAGATAGGATGGTTTGGGTTGGGATGAGTCTTAAACTCTCAAGCAGAGAGTTGGTAATCTAAATCTATTCTGGTAATCTAAACTGTTGGCAGGAGAAATCACCTGAATACTCAAACAAACCGCCCAGGTCAGTCCTGAAAACCGTGGAGTCTGCGGAGAACCTTTCTTACCCGTGAACCACTGCTGAACTCCTCTCTCCTCTTGTCTTGGTGATACATTTCTGTGGATCTTTGCCAAAAGCCTTATAGATTTGAGAGCATCAACTTTCTCTTTCTTGCATCCCTTGCTATTGTAGATTTCCATAATGTGTTTTGATGTGTTATAAAAAAATTAACAATGCTGATATTTAAAATATCAGTATTGGTGCCTGGGTAAACATCACTGGGATGAAGTAGGAATTAATGTAGCACAGCTATTGTTTTAGGCTTTCTGCCTGCTTAGTCAATTGTATTTGCATGCACCAGTCATGCTCCTCATCTTAAATCTTTTCTCTGCATCTGAAGGAGACAGATGTGTTTCAAAAATCTAAATAAAGCTTCAAGGCTCTTTCACTGTCACTACACTTCAACAAATGCTGGCCTTACATAAACTCATATCAGCTTCTATGTGTGATGGGCAAACCACAAGCTGTCCTCAGTTTGAGTTTGTTTCGGAAATTTGGCAAAGTACAAGTTGGAGTCCTCTGAAATCTAATAGGAAGAAAAACAAATGAAAACTTTCCCATGTGAACTCTTGCATTCAGCTTCTGGTCTCAGCGGGAAATAGGACAGCAGGAGTTTCTTTCATGGCAACAGGTTTTCTGGCAAGCAAATTTTCAAATGTTCTAACAATTTAGAAGCTCAGTGAAGTATATTATTAAGTGGAGATAATAGCTCCTCCAACTATATGAGCAAGGGTTTGGTTTTGTTGTTGTCTTTCAAATGCATCTGTGTCCTCGTAAAAAAAAAATCTGCCAGAAAATAGTCTTGCTGTCTTTGATCCATTACCTCAACCTATGAGAATGTGTTTGGGTTTTGTTTCTTTGTTTATCCGTGGGTTTTTTTTATTGTGATTGTTGAGGGTTTGGGGGTCTGTGTTGTTGTTTGGTTTTTTGTTTTGTTTGTTTGTTTGTTTGTTTGTTTTTACAGTTGAAGTATTCAATAGATTTTTCAGGCTAAAGGGTCCTTTAGGTTTAAAGTTTACTTGTAATTCTCACACCAAGTTCTTTGCCCAAGTCACCTACTGAGTATGGTATATTTCCATATGACCTGCATAGAATTCGTCAACCCTTAGAAGTTATTTTCATATGAATACAGTTCCTGCAAAATAGGACTGGGATAAAATAGGACAGAACTAGGGACTTGATATTGTGAATGCATGTAAGCATGCCAACATCCAGGTGAATATACCTTAGAGATGCTTTTTCAGCTTTGCGTATCTTTTTCTGCACAGATCACTCTCCATTTCATGCTTTTAGAGTGAGAAATATTAATTAAAAAAACCCCAAACCAACAACCAAACTTCTTTGGCAAGAAATATTTGGAAGCCGTAGGATATTTTAAAAAATCTGGCATCAATGGCTACTTTACCACTTCAGAATAAAAACGTCATATTGATTTTTGGCCCCAATTCTGGATAGCCCCCCTTTTTCCTCCCATTTCTCTCATCAATATGCTTTGTTTAAATCTGGATTTTATCAATTAAGGCTATTGTATAACAACAGGATCCAGACCGTGACACGAATAATAAAGTGACTTGATTTCTGTTGTTGGCAATGGCTGTGAAATATTTTTCAACTCTATCTGTGATCATTTAATTTTAGGAGTTTTTAAAACTGAGCTATTTCTGTGTCTAGAAAGTACCCAACCCAAAAGGCATTAATTCCAGTGGGCATCCATCCAGCTATCACACCAGAAAACCAAATGCAACCCCAAGTAAAATCATAAGATCTAAAAGAATGGCTCTGAGTGAGTGCTTCTTAGAAATGAGAATATTCATGATTTGAATGAATATGAATAGCTTACCATTGGGAAAAACAATTCTGAGATGCAGAACAATATCAGCTATGTATTGAAAGTGGGCAGGAAAGAACCTGTTTCCAGTGAGAAATCAGCAGGTCCTATCAGCTTTTAAAATTAATTTATTTTTTCCCCTGGAAGCTCTTTATAGTGTCTACAAGCTGTCAATACCCATGAGCCTGTGATGTTCTCCTGTTTGTTTATTTGGTGCAAACATGGTAGTTTCTACTTTGCACCAACCTTTATGCCATTATTTCACTAAATTTTCAGTTTTTATCAGCTTCTTTCACTTTCCCAAGACAAAATCTTTGCATTTGAATGCTATGGACCCCTCAGGAAATATTTGTTTTGGGGGAGCTGGTCCATTTCAGTTACTTTGCTGAAGAAAGAAGCCTTTGCTACAAGGAAGATATTCTATCTTAAACCAAATTAGATTTTTAAACAGACTTACACATATTGAATGATATATATGCAGTAATTTATATTATCTGAGAAAACTGATTGATAGCATAAATAATATTTTGCACCATTAAATCTTATACTGTAAAGTAGTTTTTGTAATACTTTCTTGTATTTCTGTGATAATGCAATAGTAGTAAAAACCTTCATTCGCAGGGGGTTAGCATACCTGTTATATTTCACAAATTTAACTTTAACTCAATTATTTCAGTAGGTATCTCAATATCTGTCCATCCCTTTCCTTATGTTGGTTCCCCCTCCAGCTCCCAATTTCAGGTGTAGTTTCTCTGTGCAGGTCTTTGTCTGCAGCAAGCATACTCAGTCTGCAAGAATAACATGTGAACAACCACTTCTATTCTTGCTTGGGCTTCCAGTGAGGACAGTACATGCACTACAAACGTACGTGTGGTGCAAGGATGCTTAGTGCACACAGAGACTTAGACTGATACAATCTGAATATGTGCAAAGTCTATTTTTGAACAGTTTGCAACCCATTCAAAAATGCAGGCTGATTTTGCAGAGGAACAACAGGGAGGGCCTTTTAGTGGCTGCTCTCAGGCAAGGATCCACAACGCTACTTTTAAATGGATAAACAGCAGGACTTTAAAGGTATGCTTTGTCAAAATGTCAGATTTGAGATTTGACGTTATAAAAATGTAATTTCCCCAACTCAGTTTTTGAAATGGCTATTCTGACTGTGTTTTCCTCAAAAGCAATGGCTTGAGGCAGACAACCACCATAGATAACATCAACTTAAGTAGTTATGTTTTGGGAAAGTTTTTTTATAAACAACTGAAAATGGCTTCCTTCAGAGGGAAAAGATGGGCTCTCTGAAAGGGGGAGGATGGACAACCTGCTGCTGAAAAAAAAATAACACAGTACAAGGTGTGCTTAATAACTAATTACAGCATTAGCAGTTAAAACTCAAAGAGCTTAATCAGGATTCATATATATACATATATCATTGGAAATGTTCTTTAATATGAGTAGATGGTTCAGAAAAAAACACTGTGCCAAGAGAACAATAAATAAATCATGTCAGAATATGCTTTTTTGTCTTTAATCCATAAAAGCCCCCTATTATTCATAAAAATCTTTACTGAACTGGTATACAAAGCAGAGTAAAAACTGCACTGTATCTAGCAGGACCATAATTACTTTGCTAGGCAATACAGGGGTTAACTACTTGTTGTTCTCATTAACAGTTGCAGAAGGAAATGGTCCTTCACTAATCGGCAGATATTGGCTTAACAAAACAAGGCTGGACTGGAACGCTAAGCAGCACATGTTAGGTAAGCAGTAAAATTAAGAGAAAATATATATCTGTTGATGATACAGATGTTGCTCATTTGAAATCATAAAGTCAAAACTAAAAGTGACAGAAAAGGATGCACTTAAATTTCTTTGGGTTCATCCCTATTTCTGGTGACTTCTGATCATTTGCAGAGAGAATCACAGAAATTGAAAATACTGCCTGCATTGGCTTAGTGAATGGGCTTCTTCATTTAGTTGTGTCTAAAGATAGGTGTGTCTCTCGTGTCCTAAATGTAAGGATATGAAAGGAAAACTAGAAAAATTGTAGGTTTGACTGTCACCAGATTTCTTTCTAAAATAGTATGTAAAATATAGTATAAGTAGTGGATTTGCCTCAGACATGTGAAATGGCATTAGAGTTGCATTGTATATGCTCCACTGAATACACGCAGGGATTTGGGTACGAAAAACATCTGCGCAGTACAGTTAGCAGCCCTGCCATAATCCAAAGCATAATGTACCAGGTTGTCTACATTTGCTTTTAAAGTTTGTCTTCTGCTATACAAATGATATAGTACTAGCCGCCAGAAACAGAAAAGATCACCTAGGAAACTATAAAAGCTTCTGAGATTGTTACAAAAATATGAATTAAAGTTAAGACATTAACATTAAGACAGAAAAGTGTGGTATACTCCAGCATAAATGGGAAGGCAAATCATATAGAATCAAAAAAATACTTTCCCCAGAGTAGTCTCTGGAGAAAAAACACATATTGTCTAAGGCTAGAAATAATAAATGTGCACTGGTATGATGCAAGATGAAGTATAAACATCAGCATGACATAATGAAAAAGAAACACTTTGGTTCTGTTATTCTTTGTTGGATGTATGTAGGTGAAGATACCAGAAGAGAAATCAGTTGATGTAGACTGCATAGTTATCACCCCACATATCACAAATCATCCTGTGGACCTAGATTTAATGGCCAGGAGACTTCACTGTGTGGTCATTCTGTCAGTCAAACACAGGTCCTGCTGACTCTGCAGGGGAGGTGAAACCTTTAGCTGTGTGAGTGTGAGCGTTCGTGTTTATTCCAGCCATCTGCAACTGGTAGAAGGCAAACATTACCACAGCTAATATTCTCGGGACATTGCATGATATGCTTGCTGAGATGAAACACAGGCAGGGACTATTTCACCTCAGTTTTCTCTGAGGAATTGTAAATTACCCTCATGAGATATTCAGTAACACACACAAGATTGGCTGTTTATCAGCCTGTTTCAGGTGGGTTAGTGTAATGGTTTCTACAGAAATTCTCACTCCTTGTAATTTAAAATATGGGTCCTGGAGCACCTATATATGAGCTTTAGTGCAGCAGGCTTTAAGGAGGAAAGTAGTTTTGCCAGCCAGCAGAGGAAAGGGCAGAACCTCTTCCCTTCAAGATGCAAGGTATAGCTAGATTTTATTTCTTCCAGCAATCTGACAGGAACTGCTGGGATAGGGAGTAAGGAAGAGACAGGGATAGTGAGAGAGAAGGAAGGGGATCATTCCTCTGGCTATATCTGTCCAGAAGTTGAGAAGGCTTCAGTGTCCTTCATTACTTTGATTTCCTCATTTGAGACTGTTTGGAAATTTCTTCCCCAGTCCTTCACAGTCTTGTGAAGCCAGAATAAGAATGAAGTCTGATGATTTGCTGTCTCACACATATATCAACCTTCCTTTTTTTTATGGAATGCTTATCGTCATTGTCTTCTATTATGACTGAGAAGACATTGCCCCTTGCCATTGTACTGATTGCTGTCCTTTCTGCACATAGGTAAGAGATTTGCTAAGTAGGAAGTTTCAGACAGGCAGGCGTTCATGGAAGGGGATTCAGCCCTCTGCTTAATGATGGCTGAAAGTGATTTTAGGCAGCAGGCAACAACAGAGGTGAGAATACACTGAGCTCCTAAGGTCATATGCAAGGCATTGATTTTCAACCTTATCAGAGCAATGGGAGAAAAACAGAGTACAAACAACTGTCTGGCATCAAATTAAAAGGTGGGTGTGCTGGTAGCGCATGCCTGGAATAACCAAATTAAAATTATGGTCTTCAAAAGTCTAGTCCAATGCATACTGTAGTCTCAGCCAAGTCAGCAAAGATGTAGATTAATTCAGCTTTGCCTCTTTCTTTTTTTTCTTGCTTAGTTTGAGACAGATTGTATTTATTGCACAGGCCAGCACTACACCAAACTACAGCAGGTTCATTCCTTAAATGTCAGTTGATTTTACGAGCTCGCATTTAACAAAAGAAGATGCAGAGTAAGAAACTCACAGATATTTATGCATAGACCCAACGTTTGTTGAAAATTACAGAGGTAGAACAGGATATATAATATCTTTAGAAGTACTGTGTTGAGATAAAGGGAGAGATAATAAAGGAGGCTACTGATCAGCTGTTGCTCCAGATTTAGGGAAAGAAAAAGAACAGGTGGTGTTGGCAGCACACACACAAAGCCACGTACACTTTATTCTGAGACTAACAGCATGCGAGGCTTTGAGCCTATGCAGGCAAACAGAAGAAATTCCAAAAGCATGTGCTGGCACACATGGGAGAGGATGGATACTTAGTGAACATATATTCTGGACACTTTCTTTATTTCTGTTGTCCCATTTATATCCAATATGCAGTTATGTCATTATAGGTTGCATTATTTTTTGTTGTTCATCAATCCACTATATAAATCATAAACCAAAACTGTAATATGTTCTTTTGTGCAACAGTCAGAAATCTGTCCCTTGTATCATGTTGGGAGAACTGTTCCGCCTATGCCATAAGATTTCAATGGTGTTATAAAAAAAGGGCATTTACCTGAGTCTCTGAGTTCCTTTATGGGAGAAAGCCTCATCTTCCAGTCTATTTGTAACATTAGACAGAAAATAATTTTTCATCTGATATGACTTTGTGTCCAAGACTAAATTTCTGCTACAGCCGAAGTCATGCCAATGCCTGCAGAGCAGAATTCTTATTACTCTCTTGGAGCAGCACTGTCTTCCAGAATAGTTCTGCATTTCAAGCCTTGCTTAAAATCACAGGTGCTCTAATACAGATCTGCTTTCAGTGAAATAGCTGCCTTAAGAACAATATTCCTACTGTTACAAAGATTTAATTCTGAGCATTTTCAGGAAAAACTCTATTTTTTTCACTTTGTTAATAATTTTAGGGACGACTCTAGGGAAGACAGCAATCTCTTACAACAGATATTAATTATCATTATAGGTTATTACTTAATGATGAGAAAGAGTGATGAAAGAGAATACATGTGTGTATAAAGATGTTGTAAGCCCAGTGGAACCCAACAAAACAAATTTCAGTATTGAGGGGAGATGGCATGTCTCATTTCTAATATTCCTTTTATGATGAAACCTGACTCAAGGGCAGAATTTTTATAATTGCCACTGATGCTTAGATAAAATTTGAATTGTTCCTTTAAAATTGCCCTTAATAATCTCCAAACTCTTAGTGGAACTGAGTTAAATGTTTTCTCATACACTAATATTTCACACAAGGATTGAAATAAGTGAGTGGTGTGTTTTCTCAGAGTTTGGGTTTTTTTTTTAGTATTAGGAAATGGAAAGGACTGTATTTTATCACCACATTGCCACACTAGAACTTCTATGTAAATTACAGAGTTATTATGAAGACCACTACTCTGTACCGACCCAAACTGGAATGCGCCTGCAGCATGAACCGTTCATTAAGCCTGAAGCAAACAGGTATTTTACACTAGTCCAGAAAGAAAGTTCCAAAGATTTCTCCTAGTCCTTAGATTAAGCTGTCTTTCTCCTTCATTGTGCAGTGGTGCTTCATGCACAAGTACATAACACCTCTGCTAGGCAAGGACAACACCACCTACATCATGGTAGACGAGTTGTCAGGTCTGGTACGCACCATAAGGTGTTAGCATACTGTAATGACAGGTCAGGCTTCAGCATTTCACGAGGGCTGGTAGAGGCGGCATGGCCTTTTCCCGTTTTGCTTGGTAGCAAGTAGCTCGCCCCCAATCCACTGCTGTTCTGGGCTGTTTGCCCAGAAGTCTTCCGAAGAAATACTAATCCCTGACAGCAAGGAGAATCATCCTCCGCGTTCCCCTCTGCAGAAAGAGCAGGAGCCTCAACTGCAAAACTGTGCTTGGTGGTGTTCTCTGCGGTGCTTTGGAGTAGACCTGCAAACCTGACAAAATGGCAATGTCTCTGCAGTACAGTGGAAGCATCTGTCGAACTCAGGTGGCTGATCATGCAAACCAGCAATGTGTATAAGGCGTGAGAGAAGAAAGAGTGGAAAAGACTTGTAATATGTAAGACAGAGACTTGATATTCATTTTCTCACAACGGAACTGTAATTTTTGTGCCACTGTTTATCGATAAAGTATTGCTGTGCCTAATAAACCTCAGCCACACAGTAGCAAATGAAATTGATACTGTGGTTTGTTTTTTTTTTCTTTAAAGTGAACAGGATGACTGGCTTTGGATCTAACCCACAATGGTGACATGGCTGAGGTAGTTAGGGTTCCTGTGCTCTCATCAAAACTTCAGTTTCATATGTTTGCGCTCCAAGCCACTTGCTCAAAATAAAGCGTAAATTTTTACACAGAAGGCTTAAGTAGAATTAGCATGCAGAACTATATCTTGGGTGATATGCTTTTCATTAGTGTACTGTTTAGCATATAGGTAATGGCATGGTGGTTACTGTTAATTTTTGCTGAAAGGGGAGTAAAGAAGAAAACCTTCACGTTTGAAAAAGTGTTGCAAAGGGAATTGAATACCCTAATTTGAATCTCCTCTTATCTGTGTACTGAGGAAAAAAAAAAAAGCATAAAAAAAATAGATGTTTGAGTTAGATTTTTCCAGAGAATATACTTAAAATTCCAGAATTATTTCCATTAACATTCCACTCTGAATACAGATAACAGCCAATACAACATAATTTTGTATTTTTTATTTAGAACATAAAGTACCAAAAAGAAATGGCTGAATTAATACTAGAACTGAATTTACCTCGAAAGTATCATTATTGTCTGGTCTCCAGAAGTAATTAAAACTGGGAAATAGGATTGCAAATGTGTCTTTTGATGTGACATCAGCAAATCTACTGTAACCAAAGGATGATGGGCTGAACCATGTCTTTCACATAATCTGATTGAGAATGTGTTTTACAGCCACAATTGTACAGTGAAACTCACTTTTGAATAAATTATAGTTTTTATACAGTAGAATAGACTTATTTTACAGAAGGGCATATATTATTTTCCACACGCCAATCAACAATGGATTAAAAGTGACTCATAAAATTGATTTTACATGAACAGGTATTTTGCATATTATGCAAGAAGGAAAAAACCAAAATGTGTAAGGTTATGTATGAAATTACCTCAAGTATTTCTCCTCTGTTTCATGTAAAGGATCTTTTAGTTAATACACATGTGGGATTTGGAAGCATTGCATTTCTTCTAATCAGCTGGTGCTGAAATGAGAAGAAATTCTCTAATGTTTTGTGTGGAGGCTTACACAAATTACAGATAGCAACTTAATACGCTGCTCTTCCTTTTTGGGGATATAAAGCAGCTTATCCAAACAATGAAGAATGTTACCTCCCAGCTGTGCTTCTGTTGTACACTCGGGAACTTTCTTCCCTATACCTGCTGGTGAGGACTAAAAGGTATGCGGAGAATATTCTGCACTATGGCAAGATGTTTTCTCTTTTGGGAGGTGGTAGGGATTCTGCAAATTTATATTTTAATAATTTATGTGGTCATGGAATTACATATCATCATATTGCACACAGCCCATGGGGAAGTGTTAAGGTTATGGTTTCAACCCTAAATCTTGCATTTCCTGGCTAGTGAGCAATTACTTTATAAGATTACTTGCATTTTAATACCTTTGGGCTAATCCTGTCCCTATTAAAAGAAAACTGCAAATTCCTACTGGTTTCAAAAGTTGAAACCCCTGTATGTAATGCACATAACTGTATTTCATACGTACACAAAGATTTTATGCTTTTCTAGGCTGTTCAAAGATCAGTTTTTTAAAATTTTTCCTCTGTTTATGTTTAGCATAATATGCCATTTAGTGAGGAAGCAGAGATTTAGCAACATTATTAAAGAACAAATTAAATGTCAATTAGCACTGACATTATAATGTCAGAAATCTAATCCACAACAGTTTTAGTTCAGCATACTAATCCATGCTCATTTGCTTCTTATTTGTGATGTTAATATTTATCTTCAAATGAAATATTAAATAAGTAAACTTTCAGAGAAAATATTCTGTATGTCATGGAAGAATTTAGGGTCTCTCTAAGGTATGTTCCTTGAAAAGATTGAATTTTGCAAGTATGGGCTCAACAGTATTCTTGATGTTATTGCCACAAATGCCCTGGATTTCCTCGGAAGTTAAATAAAGCCAACACTGTTTCCTACCAACCCCCTTTAGGTGTATATATATAAAAAAAGATCATTTGTGTCTAGCCCATTTGGTGCTTATTTATTGATTTTAATCTCTTTGTAAACTTCCGATTTGTCAATATTTCCATTAAGGCAAAGTACCAGCATTAATATCAGAATCTGACTGAAAGAGACCGAAAAATAGGTGCTTTATTATAATAAATCAATTCTAAAAAGGAAAAATATAACACACTGTTTATGAATCATTAGTGCTAAATTTAATGCTCTTTGAAACAAAAACCTAGACCTCCAAACACTGAATAGTAATTACGTGTTAAAAAAGACAAAAACTCTTTGTTGATATTTAATAATTGAATTGCAAACTGATGATTCTAATATTTTGAAATTCTATTCTGAGTTTCTTGAATTCTAAATTTCCTCCTGAACCTCTTAAAATGTCAGGTTCCTGCCTGTTCATTAATTATTTACTTTAACTATGCTTCATGAAAATTATTAGTTTAGCTTAAATATCTATATATACACTTCATGGATACCATAATGTTCACATTCCTGTACTGAAACATATGCATAAGTAATTGGCTAAATTAGTATCCAAAAAAAAGCATGTGTGCCTCTGTCAGTAAAGAAAATGGAACTGTGAAAAATTAGAAAAATAAAAAAGGCTATAATTTCTTTTAAATGTTTAAGTGTTCAGGTAGGATAATAGCACTTGCTGGTCTGAACACATGTGATTAAATGGATAATTCCATGTTGAAGTATCACAGAATATGTTTCAAATTCTGCCAGCTATTGATAACTGTCCAGGAGTTATATTCTAAACTGACCATCCTGACTCTGTTTTAAACCAGCATAAAGCTTTTTCTCTTCCATTATTGAAACCTGCTTTGGAATAAGAATTTCTAGAAGGAGAGACAAATTGAGCAAAGCTCACTCTCCTAGGCAAAAAGATAACTGCCAGCTTGCCATATAAACACAATTTTACTTTGTAACGTGTAGCTTTCTATGACCACGGGGATGTGGAGGACACTTTGGCATACACATGGTTTGGGGTTTTTTTATAATTTTTCAGCAAGTATTTATTTTTAAAAAGCTTCTTGCAGAAACACAAAGTATAAGTTTCCCTCATCTAAAGAGCCCGAGTTCATTGTGTTGATATCTCAGCATTTCCAATTTGCTTAACTACAGTTGTGGCACAAACTTGTATGTTGTTTTTGGGCAGTATCAGGGAAATACATTGAAGTAATTAACAGATTAAATTAAAACAGAGCTAATGTATTGAGAAAAACAATTCCCTCAATCTTTACTATGACTTAAGATATGACTTGACAAGAAGTCAAGTCAAGATTGCACAACAGTTCTCTGCTGAGCATAAATACTAAGGACTGGATTTGGAGAGTTCGGCATGTGTAAAGATGACATTGAATTGGACAGACAAAATGTTAACTACTAAACCCACTCCTTAAACATTTAAGTACTTTTAAAAAAATGAAATCTCAAGAGTATATGTGGGTCCAGTTCTAGGAGACATCCAGTGGGATCTAACTGGGTTGGATTAATAGGAATATCTACTTGCTGGCTGTCTACATTTAGCTTGCAATTAGAAAAACACCACACTGGGAGCTGACAATGGAAATGAGGTATTGAGGTCTTACTAAAAAAGATATTTTTTACAGCATTTTCTATATGGGACTCTGGTCTAGAAATATGTCCCCAGAAACATGTTTTCTTTTTTTTTTCAACACTAGCTTGCTCAGGTTTTGCTTGTTTGGCATTTTCCTTAAAATATATTTATATTTGCTTTGTTAAAAATCTTAGTTATTTTTTAATGCAAAAATACTTCAAAACTCAATGTCTCTAGTGCTGGTATACCTGGGAAAACAACAGTGGTTTGAGTGACTTGAAATGCAGATGTTTATCACAGCAAAAAATCAGTCTGAGAAACAAACATCACATTTACATTGGGATATGCTATGTCATGTTTGTTTAATTTAAGATAATTTTTAGTTATTTGAGATACAGATGTTAGTTTATTACAGTGTAAGTGTTATGAATGAAAAGCAATAACAAGAAAGTAATGAATATTAATCTTGTGTCTAACACAGATGCTACTACTTTGGCAAACATCTTTAAAGTTGGTATCTAAAAATAAGTTTATGTTTTGATAATCTTAGTCCAAAGACAGATCAAGACATATATATGGTATGTATTAGGGACCAGCTGCACTGGGAATTAATTGTAGCTGATTGGTGGTGACTATAACATGATCTGACCTCCATTTCACGTAAACCCCAGTAGTATGATAATTTTTTACTGCTCCATATTTCCAAGTAGTGAAATGGAATTAATTATATTGCTCAAGCGGTGGTAATTTAATGATAGTTAACTTTCATAAAGCATTTGGAAGAATGGGTATAGTTTGAAATTGTATATACAGATGAGTGAAGTGAACTAAGAGCTGAGCTCATCACTATGTAATTGATATATATCTTTGTAATGACCCTTTCATTTAGCAAATTAAAAATTTCATTTCTTTATTTGGTGTAATATTTTAAATGAATATTGCATCATAACTTGTAATTTTGATGTTATGGTCAATAACTTACATAATTTGTGACAAGTACTTCTATTCACAGTGTTAAAAAATATATGTTAATCTGCATTCTGCTGTTATGGGTGACAATGATCATAGCTGCAGATTATGCAATAAGCATAGTGCTGAGAAAGCCCCTCAGAGAGCAATGTAAACCTTGCTATGATAAAGACAGCTAGAGCTATTTCAATAACAGCAAATAAGTGAAAAAAAACCACAGATAATGAAAGTGTTAATTCACTTCATTCAAGAGGTATTTGACCGTAAATTTGTGTGTTCATTCAACAGCTATGTCCATGCTTCGTGAGCACTCAGGCAATGAATCCAACCTCATTTCCAGCAGAGAAGACAGAAGATGGCTTTTAGGTTATCAAACTTAAGGTCAAGTGCTTCAACAATATGAGTGGCTGGTATGTATTTTAAGTGGGTTTTAGGGTCGTTTTGCTTTTAACAAAGAGAAAAATGGAGAAAGGGCTGAATATAAATCAACTCTTCTTTCATCTGCTATGAACAGTTATACAGAGGCAGATGACATTTTTTACCTTTGCTGAGAGCAGTTGCATTCATCAGGAACCTGAACCTGTAACTCTCTAACACCTAAAGTGTCTCCTTTATAATTTTTCATTGTTTCTACCCAAGTGCAATACTACTCATTTACCATTTTAAATTATATCTTATTATTTTCAGAAAAGAAAATGTTTGCTTCTGGATTCTTGCTCCATTTCAATGGTTGACGTAGAGTTTCAAAAAGGTGACTTCCTCTCCTTTAATAGATGTACTTTGGTACATGTGAAAAATATTCAACATAACTAAGCTGTTCTGTTCAGTTCTCAAGGCACATTATTCTGCTTCTGCTTTGGGACGTATAAATATAATATGTGGTGAACTAACTGGAGGTACAGTATTAACTGAAAACAAATCTGTATAAAACACATGCATTTTCTGTCTGCAGTCAAATAAGGGGAATGGTATTTCCTATGAAGGGTCATGTTTGTGTTTAAACTTTACCACAAAACCATAGAATCCACACCTTCTTAGTTACATATAAAACCACTTCAGATATAACAAGTCCTGACTGAATATGTGCTTAGCTTTAAAAACAAAAACCTGTAAGATAGTAATTCTTATTAGATATCAGATGCTTTTATTTTCTATGGAGACCAAAGTTTGCTTTTGTTCTAGTAATAGGATCACCTTTAGAAGGATTTTTTTTCTTTTAGTAAAAAAATACAACCCCCCAAATTTGCAGTGATTTGTCCCAGAAATCTTTGGGTTTCTTATTATTGTAGTATTCCTTAAAATACTTGCTTATTGTTTCTTATAAGGAAAAGAACTCCACAGATTTAAGCTTTATTTTATTCTCATTTGATGGAAATTGATTTCTATTTTAAATTAAGGCCTATTTAAATGAGTTTAATGTCTCTCGCAAGCCTGACTGATCAGTGGATGAAGTTAAAGAATCATCCCGCTCTTTTGTTCCTTCTGATTGCTTTTCTGCTGTCTCAGTTTGCCAAGTGAGTTCACCAAAGCAGCTGCACAAATTCCTGTCAGAGCTAGAGACAGTGTGATAGAAACAAAAGACCTGCAGAAGGGAGAGCAGAATCTGCTTATGCTGCCTTAGACAATGCTGGGATTTATCTGTAATCATATCAGCTTGGGCTGGGATTCACAGAATAACTCAAACCAGTCAAAAATGAAGGCCGATGATCTCCTGTCCTGCTTGTGTTGGTGCTAGGATGATGTGCCAAAATTAAGAACCTTTTCAGAGAGCTGATCTGGATAAAACCCCTCCCTACCAAAAGCTTGCCACACAAGCATGCAGGTGAGAGAGTGGGCAAGAGCCTCCTAAATAGCAGGTCTGTGCCAAATCCTGCAACTAGCAAGGGGACAAACCTGAAACCACTAGTTTGCTTCAAAGAATACATGGACTAGAATTCAAGTAAGTTGCCACACATATTTTGTGTTTGGGCATGAATATGGCAGGGAAACCCGTGGCTCCTTATATCAACATCAGAGCTTTCGTTGACTTTAAGGAAAAGGTTTTAACCTCAAATTACTTATTCTTCCAACAGCTTCTCTATCTGGGGAGTGTAACAAGGAATACACACAGAATTTTAAACTTGTTTCTAAACTCAGCAATATGATAAAGGAATGCACCTTGATCATATGAAAAATCCACCTGGTTCATGCAAATTTTACAGTAGAACTTAAAATTGACTGCTTTTTTACACACACACACACCCTTTCTTCATATTTCATCATAAGGAATTAAAATGTCCTGAGAATTTTGTTAACATTATGAACCTCTAGTGTCAAGAGTTTTTCCAGGAGTCATATGACATTATGGTTCCTGCTTCTTATTGCTATAGGTAAAAGCTGGAAGCATTTTACTGCTATTTTGGAACAGTATATTATCATGGAATGCAGCCCCACTATTTTTATTTTAATATATGTATATAGTACATGGAGAGACCCTAAAGGTAAAGAAGACTGAACTCAAATAATGGCCTAATACTCATCAGCATGCCTGTCAGTAGTCAGATAAGGTGTGTAATTTTTTTTTACCTACGAATGGGATTTCAAATGCAGGGGAAGCCAGCTTTCCTTTAACCATGTTGCTCCTTCAGCCCAGAGAGGAGGCTTCTGTCAGGCACCCAGGTGGGCAGAGAGGATTTTAGCTGAGGAAGTTTCAACATTAAGAGCTGGGTGAAGCTGTGAAATAAGGAGTGATACAAGTTATACATGCAACAAACGTGTTAGTTTGTATAAATTCCTCTTTGACAGGAAAAAATCATGGGCAACTGAGAACTGAATATAAAAATACTTTAAAAAAATATAGTTGGTCTTGCCTTATACCTTCCTGCTACTTTTTTCCCTGCCAAAATATCACAGTTCTGTTTCTCCAGAGAATAATTTGCACCTACCTATATTCTTGTTCCCACTTTAAAAGTTCTTTTCATAAAAACATTGCTTGCTTAGTGTGTTACTTAAATATCCTCCATTGACTAATTGCCAGTAGACATGGTAGCAACAAAACTCTTTCACGGCTATGTTAACCCTTAATGAGAAGGGCATTTATTGATGGAGGGGCTGGTTATGGGTGGGAAAGCAGAACTCCAGTGCCTTGTCCACTAGTGTTTCTCCACACCTTTTTCAGCAAAGTCAAGAAAGAAGAGTCTAAAGTGACCCTATAGGTGAATGTAATCAGTTGTTTGCAGTTATCTTACAGGTTGACTTCTGATAAGAATCTATTTGGTTTATTTACGTCCAAACCCCTTGTGCGTTTTTTTCCAAGTTGATGAATTAACAGAGAAGGAAACGTCCTACGTACTGCAAACAGTGCAGCAAAACCTCTTCTAGAAGGACTGAGACAGAAAAGTATCTTCCCCCCCCCCCCTTTTAATTGTTCTGCCCATATAGCATTCTTTGCAAAATATCACTAGAAAAATACTTTGAAACCTGAGATGCATCAGAAGGTGTATTTACGTTAGCATTTTAGTTTGGGTAAGAAATTAGATTTTTTAAGCAAATCTCTTGATTGTCTTCACTTACCTACGCTGTGGTTCATGTCTTGGGACATTTGAATTGGATTCCTTTTTGATGAAACTAGACTGGAAGGTGTGCTCCAGGAGGATTCCAGGTTTACTCCAGCTGTGAGAGAGCATTCAGTCCAGGTCATCAGATTAATCCTACTCAAAAGTAAAACTTCCCCAAAATACATATATGGATGACAAGTCCCCAACACGAACTTTTTTTTTTTCTATGAATGCACTCAGGCTATGCTATTTGTAGAGGTAGAGTAGCCTCTGTACAGTAACAAGAAACTGTACAACAACAAGATAATCACTTTGTTCACAGCCTAGATTTATGCCCACAAAAAAATGACATTGATTCATTGTCTAGCTAGGTCACCTCAGCTGCAATGGTAATTTTAATTGTATGGTAGACTTACATCGCATGTTGCTGTTTGGGTAAATGGGTCTAGAAATCCCTGCTGTACTAAGGGGTTGCTTAACATAGTGGTCAAAGATAGGCCAAAAGGCAATGGAAATAAACTGGAGCAAATCAGATTACATCTCTCTATCGTTTCCAATACTCTTTAGCTCATTAGCAAAGTTCTGAGTTTATTCAACTGTGCAAAATGGGAATTTCTGAGACACAAAAGTACTGAGTTCTAGAAAAAGTTCAGATGAAGTAACAGAATGAATTTTTATTTTGGGGACCAATTTTTGTGCAGACTTTTATCCACCCTGTAAGTCTGACAGACTTAGAAAAATAGTTTCTCATAAATGAAACAGAATGATGTATAATAGAAGATGTTTCACGTGAATTCCTTGTTTGCTCACTATAACTCTTACTTGGACTTGTGCATAATTGCAAGGTTGTCTCCACTCACTTGGCAACTTTGCCAGTTTAGTATATGGAAATGGAGGCACAATAATGGTTACACATACAGTTATTTAGAAATTTTTAAAAAGATACTAGAACTACGTCTCTGTTGGAGATTGTACTTCCTTGTTCCCACAAAGTGGATGTGTGCCCTAAGAGAACTACCCATGTATCCAAGGAGAAAGGAAATACCTTGAAGGAAAGAAAGAGCATACTCTGAAAATCAACTGTACCTCAGACATTTATCGGATGGGATTATATTCACAACAAGTAGTACAAATAGGTTAATTTGGTTTTATCTGTAAGTCAGCTAACTGCATCTGAAGTAGGTAATCTGAGTAGAAGGAGACAAAAATGGTGTTAATTAAATTTTTAATGGCTATCTCACCCCAGCTGAACTTCTCAACAGAGTTCGTTAAACTTTGCATGAGCAATACATGTGCTTTGAGGTTTACAAACAATTAGAGTGCTGGGAATGGAACTAGTGAGATGAAATGTACTGTATTAATGATCATTTCAGTTGGTAATTCATAATTACTTACATTTGTATTTTTGCCCAATATTTGTAACCGTGTAATTAACTCAGACTTTAAGATATTTGAGTAACTGGGAACTGACATAGGAAAGCAAGTCTAGGAAATGAATTCAAGCAATTTATAATTAGTTTTTGTTGGTAATTATTAACTATGAGATTTCAACAGATAGAGTACCAATTTTTTTTTGAAGGACGAATTGATTAGTGTATCTTGATAATTTGTCTCTAAAGTCCTTTTTACTTTCCATGCAATGCAAAAGGCAATTTAACGCTTTTTGAATAACTAATTTTAAGATTAAGCAGCCAACTTCACCCTGATATCTCTTCTAAGAAGATGAAGTTTTCTACTAAGAATCATGGTCTTCTTAAAGCTCAGCACGACAATTATATGATAGTCTCTAGGGCTTCTCAGTTGTCATGCCGCAGCAAAAACATATGGCTATTTCTACAGTAGGTTTCTTGTAGGGCTTTTGCACATGACTAAGAGGCACACATACATACACTCAGAGTGAGTGTCTGAGAGCATTAGGAAAAGAGAAAGAAAGAGTGCGACAGAGTGTGTGCAAGACAGCTTCACTTTCCTATATGAGTAAAGTGAGGAGAATTATATCTGCCCTTTAGTTTTGAGGTGAGTGGACTCAAGATCCCTGGTGCCAGGTTTGGATCTGCTTCCTTTCCTTCTTTTCTTCTTTTCTTCTACTTCTCTCTCTCTGCCTTGCTATGTGCAGACCCCATATCTACATGAAACACTTAATTTGTTCTCATGGAGTCTTTTTTTATTTGAGTGTGTTGACAAAAAGGGGATCTTAACTTAAACACTTTGTTTGGGGCATCAGAGCAGAGAATAAAAGGTTGCTGTTAATCCTGGAATGACTCAGGGGAGGGGTAGATGGCTGCTTCTCCTGGGAACACAAGCATAAGAAATAAATTCCATACACAATGGAACTAAAGAAATCTGGTTTAACTAGCACTAATTTCAGTTGCACTATCCTGTTCTTAAAATAGAAGTTATGTATAAAAGAATAAGCTTGCTTTTTTATTTTGTTTGTTTGTGGGGGTTTTTTTTGTTTGATTGGTTGGGGTTTTTTGTTGGATTGCTGTGTGGCATAGGAACAAATTGTGGTTTTTTCTCTCCGTTGACTATTTCTGCTTTCTGGGGAGCTGTCCATCATCCTGAATGATTTCATTGAAAATGAAAAACACATCTCAAAATGATCTTGCTGTTTTCTGAGAGGAAATCTATGTTTTCTGCTTCCCAGTGTTGTCCAAAGAACAGGTATGAAGCATCTAGACTTTGCCTTGGAGTTTGATGTGGAGTGCTCTGCTAAGAAGGTATTGCAGGACTGAAGGTCTGCTCACTCATTGCATTATAAAGCTGCTACCACCTCTGTTAAAACAGCTCTAAAAAGTGATGGAGTGAGGTCTTGCAGATTTGTATGCTGTGCTTGATCAGCACTAAAACTTAAAGTGAGAACCGTAACAGAAGTTTTTCCCATGATGTGATAGATGTATGTTCTTTGGCGCTTTCTGGGATGTCTAATAAGTGTAAGCTAGGACTACAGCCTTTCAGCCTTCCTGGCACCAACAGGTTGTCTCCTCGTTAGTGTTCATTTCTGTCGGACAATTCTGATCTCTGCAGGCATCCACTTTGTCTAGTTTGGCTGCATTTGGCCAGAAGTATTTCAGTTGCATGCACACGCACACACAGACTTTGAAACAGTAGGACAGCACAAAGCTTATATCCTCAGGCATGACCTAAAAAGCAAGGACTAGAAGTGAAGTCAAAAGAACTTACATTAAGAAGAAGATGTACATTTTTAACCAACTGTAGGCAGGATTTGGGAACAGATGGGCACAGATGGGCTTGTCCTTGCTTGGCACTTCAGGACTGTGCTGTAGAGGAACAGGACTATAGTCCACACTCTCCTCACCTTAATTCTACTGAATTCTCTGTGTCTTATAACCAGAAGTGCCCCTAAGTGTAATGAATAGATTACTTCATTTCCATACTGACATTACATTAAAGAGTAAACGTACAATCTGTGACACTGTGCTGTGGCACCTATGTCTTTTGTTTTCAGTAAGCAGTATCTCTCTAAACTTGAGTGCTCTAAGAGGTTGAAATTTCTGTTCTGAACAAGAACATAGAAACCCAGTGTTTCTCAAAATGGTTGAGCTACCCTTAAAAACCTCAGGGGTGTACAAATTGCCTCAGGTTTCCACTGCTTGGTTGAAGAGGGCATTGCACAAAGTTAATTAGGGATGAAGGCAGCATTTTCTGGTTACGGAGGGTTCTGGGAAGATGCCGTGGTTGGGGGTGAGTGTATTAATGGATTTTTTTCTAATCCTGGAGTCTGCGTGTGTCTTTCTTGCACCTGGAGTGCAATCCCACTGAGCCTGGGATTTTCATGTATTTATTAGTATTTCCACACAAGATGTAGAGACAGTAATTTTTAGGGAATAAAACTATTGCAAAAAAAACCACAACTATTACAAAAGCTATGAAATTCAAGCTATCATGATGGAAATTTATTGCTATTAGATTTCAGTGCAAAAATCAAAGATCATCCCAATATTTAAATTTATAATGGCTAATGAAAACTGCTAACTATATATGTGATTATTGCATTGTCCATGAGCTCCATTAACTGTTGCCTTGAAGATACCTGGAATTGTTTTCTTTTAATGAAGGGGGGGGGGGGGGGGGGGAAATCCACAAATAACTAGAAAGAGCTTCTCAGTTTTCAGAATGATGTCACATTACAGAACATTTTACTCCCCTCACTTGTCAGTTGCACACCTTCACGAGTATTGACTAATTTAATCTGTACCGTTTCCTTCACTCCTGAAAAAAGCAAAGTAAAACAAATAATCAGAAGACTAATTTAGTTAGTTATCTGTTTGACAGCTGACATGCTGAAAAAGTCAGACGCTTTCACTGTCTACTTGAAGCGCATTTTTCTCTCTGTCAAATACTTGCTGTCATGTGATGGTTACTTATCTGTGAATAAAAAATTTGTTACAGCAAATGTATTTCACAAGATGCATCTTTAAACTACAGTGCACATTGCACAGGATGTGTCAGAGCTGCAGCCATTCCAGTCATAAAGCCCCATGGTACTTCTTATCTGTATTTGCTAAACATTTTTAAGCAGGCTGCTAAAAAATAGCTTTGGGGTGATGGATCGGTTATGTTTTTCAAAACATAAAAAACAAACAAGGGTACAGCATATATATACTACAGATACACACACCCTGTTTCCTGCCTTTTTTCATTGCTATCAGAACCTGAGACTTGATGCAGTCATTCCACTTCATAATTACTGGCAATTTCTCAAAGAAATCAACACTTGGAAGCATCTATTTTCTACCTCCTCTCCATTTACAAACAAATTGAATTTTTAAGAGCAATATAGAAGTAATTATTTTTTTTTTTTTTGCAAGAAAGCAGTTTAAAATTGCTTTTGGTAAAATTATTTTTCTACAACAATGTAGACTTATATGAACATTGCCTACAGGAAGGACCAGCAACAGAGGATGTAAAACATTCCTTTGAGATGTGCCATCATTGGAAAGGTGGTATATGGAAATGCTCAAGAAATTTGCAGTATGAATAATTTACTGGGAATCAGATGTGGCATACAGTATCTTAAAAATCCGTAAGTAACAGCAACCTACTTCAGCATACCTTCTTGCGAGTTGGTGTTATTTTTTCATAAATTGATTGCTTTAGAGAAAATAGCTTTCAAATATTAAAGTTCACATAGATGTAACTGGAGGGAATATAAAACTACCTGTGCTCGAGTTAGACCCTTATCCCCAAATCATCTTTCTATTAAAATGAGAAAACGAAACTAACTGCCTACACCAAAAGGATTGTATTTGGCAGTAATTTAACAGTGACTAATGCCACACAGAACATTTAATTGTTTAGAGATAGGCCAGAAGGATATTTTGGGAGAGAGGGAAAAAAGCTGCGTTTCTTTGAAATATTCCATCTATAAAGACAGAGAAGACTAATCTGAAAAGACATAATGGGAAAAGTGGAGGTTGCAATAAAGTTTATTCAGGTGGAAATGGCATTTCCTGTAGTTCAAAACCAGAGGTAAAAATGACCCTCTGCCCAGATTACCAAGGATAAAAATAAAGGGGTTTGGGGTTTTTTTTGCTTAGACCTTGGAGACACGAAGCACTGTGCTACCATAGAGTGCAGATCTGTCCCAAAGCGCTTAATACAAAAACAATCATACAAAACTATTTTTTTAAAGAACAAAGAAGCTAATTCTGCAGCTCTGAGCCTTCTGCCAAATGGTCCTTTTGTCATCCGATTCAGGGTATGCTAATGCAAACAGGGGAAGCTAGTGCAGGGCCCCGGGCTTTCTGTGGCCTTGCACCTCTTACTGAGGCCACCTTGCAGATGGTCTAGCAGGTAGCTCCATTGCTTGGATCTGCTGTGGACACTGTGCAGGAGGTTGTTGGAAGACAGCTATCTGAGAAATAAATACCAGTCAGGACAGGGACATAGTTCTCCCCAGAAGTCAAATGAGAAAACGGGGGCTGAGCTATAAGACAGCACAGCTGTCACTGTGAACCAGGGCAGCACCACAGGGCTGCAGTGGAGTTGCGAATCCAACTGTTTTGGTTTAACCTGAAAGGCGGCTGAACACCATGCAGCTGCTTGCTCACTCGCTCCCCTCCCTCTGTGGGACAGGGGAAAGAATCAGGAAAAAAAAGGTAAACCCCATGGGTTGAGATAAAGACAGTTTAATAAAAGAAAATAATAACAATAACAATAATAATAAAAATAGTAATAGAATACACAGAATATACAAAACAAGTGATGCAGAACGCAGTTGCTCTCCACCCGCTTATCGATGCCCCGCCCATCCCAAGCAGCAATCACTCTCCCCCCGGCTCACTCCCCCTGAGCATGATGTTAGATGGTCTGGAATAGCCCTTTGGCCAGTTGGGGTCAGCTGTCCTGGCTGTGCCCCCTCCCAGCTTCTTGCGCAGCTGGCAGAGCATGGGAAGCTGAAAAGTCCTTGACTAGTCTAGGCACTACTTAGCAACAACTAAAGCATCAGTGAGTTACCAACATTCTTCTCACCCTGTCACCCTGAATCCAAACCACAGCACATGCCAGCTACCAGGAAGAAAATTCACTCTATCCCATCTGAAAACAGGACACCAACCTTCCTCTTGGCTGCTCACAGCCTCACCCTGAGTGCCCATAGCTACTTCTAAAATGCCTGTGACTGTGCTAGGGAAGGATGCTGTATCAGCTGCCACCATTCAGTTTTCTCATGCTATCAAAATGAAGAAAATGTTTAGCAGAAAGGTTCCTGTGCTCTACTGACAAGAGACTACAACTAGCTTGTAGGAATTCAGAGTGGTGGTTTCTTTGCATACTTACTGCCCTACTGTATTGTACATTAGGACTCTGACAATGTAGATTTTTTTGCATGCATGAAAAAGCCTTCTCTTCTTAGATGTGATAATAACTCTTGAAAATTACAGAAAAAGTAAAGATTTAAAATTGTCTCTGATTTATTTTCTTCCCCAGTTCCATACTTACACATGAAAAGCACACTGCTGATTTATCATTAAGTTGGAGACTCAAATTAACAAGACACTCGCTGTTTCAGACTGATTGCTGTCATGTGGCAGAAATAAATGTTGTGTTGTAGGCAGTTCCAGGCACACCATGAGAGCACAGCGGGGTTGCTGCAGGGTGTTGGGATCAGATTGATCCTTATGAGTTGCCTGGCTGGTAATTGAGACTCAGTGTGGAATTGTGTTCTTGTGACTGGGAGGTTGTGTAGGTGGGCTGTCCTTCAAATGAGGCTTCTGGGCATGGTTTTATCAAAACGCTGGCAAATCCCCAAAGGTGCACTCAGGAGCCTGTTCCTTTCTTTGTTGTCAAGTTTACTCCTTCTGTCACTCATAGATCTGTTGCCAGATTAAATTTAGCATACTTCCAGCTGTGAGCCTGCAGATTTTCCATGTATTATGTAAAATACAGGCTAGATATTTCAGATGTTATTTGTTTCAACTATTTTAATATTGTTCTTTAAGAATTTACCAAAGAAAACCTGAATAAGGGACGATATGATCAGGATCTATAAGGAAAAAAATCCAGGTAATCCACAAACTCAGAATCACCACCATTCACAAGATAAATACAGAACAAGCAAGTCTCTCAACCACAGCTTATATCCAAATACTCTCACTTTAGTGAAATAAGTGTGCTTTAAAAATCCCCTTTTCAAGTATATGTAGTCCAAATAGATATCTCTGAATTCCAAACTACCCTAAAACTATAATATGTCTCTCTTTCTTTCATGGCAATTGTAGAAGCAAAGTCCAAGCAGTTCTTCAAACAAGATTCTTACGGTAAAACACGCTGTATTAATGTGAGCTCAGGTTTTTGTTGTTTGCTATTCCTTCTTGCACTCTTGAATGCTGGAACCAGAAAACAATACATAAGCAAAAAAGAATGGAGGTTGTATGACTGTTATTTCAAAGATTCATCTATTCATTCTGTTTCCCTTACATTGACAGGTGTTGAGTTCCCTACCCAGTCTAGAGACTGGCTACCTGACCTCCATTTTAAGTCTGATATAAGCAAAAGACATTATTTGGATTTCTGGTGATTCTGTTGAACAGATTATCCTGTTTCACTCCTCCAGAGTGCGCATGCCTTCCAAGCCTCCTGTGACGCCAGGGAATGGCAGACCTGATTTTCAGCTGTAAGAAGGCACTTATGCAGATGCTTAACGATCCCCTGCTCTAGGAGTACCGTTCACTGGTGGATGCACTCCACTAACTTACTTCAGATTTCTCTGGCAGCATGATCTGTAGCAAATTATCATTTGTGTTCAGTATGCAACCTTCACATTGTATTCAGTCTAAAAGGAAAAGGTGGCTTGGTCCTAGCCTTAGCAGAATTTTTTAGCTCTATTGTGGATTCAGAGAAATAAGAAGGATTTCCTTGCTCACAGGAAGTTTTTCTGTTCTTCACATGATCACTGCAGCCCAGGCTGCCTCCGATCTTGACATCTCCGACGAGCTCACTTGCATTGGTGACCACCAAGTCCAGTATCGCATCCCCTCGGGTAGGGGTGTCTATTACTTGGCTTAAGAAGTTGTCCTCAATGCATTCAAGAAACCTGCTGGATTGCCTACCGCTTGCCGTGGTGGTTTTCCAGCGGATGTCGGGGTGGTTGCAGTAGGATGAGAACCTGCGAGTGCGAAGCCTCCCGGAATTGGAGGAAGAACGCTTCGTCATTTTTTCTCAGTTTAGGTAATTTTTGAGTAATAATTTTACTCTAAAATTAGAAGATAACATTTAATTTTTAAAGATATTGACATAAAAGTTGCACACTTCCTGCAAAGGAAATTTTATGGTTAAAACTTATTGATTGTGAGAGTTTCCTTTTGTAATGTGGTTAAAACTTTGAATGACTCTGCCTTTTTTGACAGTTTTACTATTCTTGTCCTAAAAGCGTAATAATTTAATATGCACAATTCTTCAGAAATTGTGAAGGTGATTCTAAAAATTAAAAAAAGAAAATAATATTTTATGTATTTTTATGGGACATGTAAGTTTCAACAAAACTACCAAGACAACATTTTTTCTCAGCTCCAGGGTGGAAATTCAAGTTCATATTGTCACATAAAAGAGAATGTGAGCACAGTAAGAGACCAGGACTTGATGGTCTTGGTATTTACCTAAATTGTGCAAGACACAAGTTTTAACCCTACAGCAAAAGTTTTAGATAACAGAACTTGATCATGGATTTTCTACATCCTCTGATCTTAGGCTGGGCTCATGGTTCTTTAGTGGATAAGCCTTTCTTTGCTGCTGAAAAGACTTGGAGAAAAAAAAAGAATGACAGAAAGCACTGTGGTTTGGGAAAGCAACTTTCTATCAGGTCTGATCTCAAACTTCTTTGCATATATAAGATTTATCTTCTTAATGTATTTTTAAGATTATTATCAACAGTGTCCAAAGAAGTGGAGAAAGGGTATGTTATTATGTTTTTATTTAGGAACTTTAAAATTGTGAAGAACAGAATAGTCTATTATGTGTCTCCTTAGGGGAGAATCAAACACGGCATTGGGAAAACACTTTCAGAAGAAAAGTGAATGGACTTTATATCTTCATCAGAGGAAGGGTGAAAAAAATCATTGCATATGACAGAATTGAAACATGAAGAACACTGTTTTGAGGATGTAGTGTTAAAAGCAGGTGACATTAAGAAAATGGAGGCTGGTGTACTAGTCGAAGTTTGGTGATGATGCGGTCATTAGACACTAGTGGCAACAGTTTCAGGGGAAGTTACGGGCTGAAAGTCACACTGAAGAGGTTTGCGAGGAAAGAGCTTTTTCAGTCAGCAGAAAAAAAGTATGCCTATGGACTCGGCATGCAAATTGTGTTTCACTTTCTTTTTATCTCTTAGCAGAAATAAGGCTGGTTTATACTAATTTGAATTCTGAATATTTTGTGATAACAAGTTAGTTCATGCCTACTTCTTAGGTTCTGTTCCATTTCACACTTTTTTTCTCTTTCTGAACCTTGAATAAAAGAAAAAGTAACAAATGTAAGGTTCCAAACAATAGAGATTAAGATTTTAACATTATAGTACATTCTAACAGGTTTGAACATTTCTGTCATGTTCAATACATGTTGGGTCCAGTGACAGAAAAGTTCTTCATAATCTCATTTTAATTTATTGAGATCAAATACTTGGGTTTTTTACACTAAAATGACAGTTGGAGTGAAATAAAATGGCAGGAAAAATAACAAGACTTTGTATTGTGAATCAGTGAAATGAATACATTTACAGCTACACACTTATACACAGCAATCTAGAATTTTTACAGAATTGTTTTCCTCATGGTATTTGTAGGATTTTCCCCCACTGGACACAGTGCATTGTGAGCAGAGTCCAAGTTCCTCTAATGCTTATGCAGAATTCAAAAGCAGCCAGGGGGCCTTGGGATCCCCTTATTTGAGATACCTTATTCATGAAAATTAAAAATGGCTGTTTGGCCTAGGGCTTTTGAGAGCTCTTTAAAAAAAGGCATAAAAATTGAAGAGAAATTCCTTTCAAAGGCAGGCATTCATGCTTAATGCTAAACAGATACTCAGCATGCCAGGTTTAATGCAAACACTAGTAAGAATGCCAAATACAGGAACTGCACAGTATAAATATCTCTGCATAAAATAATAACAATAATAAAAAAAAAGATTGTAAGAAGGTAAATACTCATTTTAGTTCTTGTGCTGGGTGCAACAGGGAGAGGAGATGTGAGCATCAGCATCACTGTTTTCACAGGTGCGTGTAAACACTGGAAAAGGACCATAGTATTGAGTAGTTACTGTAGAAGTTATTCAGACTTCTGGGCTCATTTCTGGTTAGAGCAAGAGAGATGAGGGTGATCCGTGTGCCTGGAGAGAGGTGGACTCAAGTGTCATTTTGAACTGTCAGCAGGGACTAAACTCTGCTCTCTCATCTTTAGCCTTGGCATCTGTCAGTAGATGGGAACAAGCTGACATTTATGCAGCAGTGCTTTCCCACTAATGCAGCTGCAGGCTTTGCTCTGCCCTCTTTGCAGCTCATCTGCTTTTATCTTGTGCTTATACAGCAACACTCAGCACCTCTGATGTGTGGGATTAAACCCTTAAAGCTGGCAGATGATATTTGTAAAATATAACTTGTGCAAAGCAGGATATTTGGTCTGTGGCAAGCTTATCCCACCGTCTTTAGTTAATTCATGTATATCTGTGTAGGAACTTTCAGATTAATATGTCCGTAGGGGTTATCTTCAGAGATAAGAGCAACTGACACAACCTTACATGTTCTGTATTTCACAACAAGCACAGAAATGATTCAATTAGTTGTGAGTGACAGTAGGAGTGAGAATTACACTGTCCACGTTCTGCACTTCATCTATAGCAGAAGAAAGCAAAAAGTAGCAAAGGATGCAGGAGAAACTCTTGGCATATTTGTTAAGCAGTAGTGTCAAAGATGGAATATCACTTTTGATCTCTCTTCATTACTCTTTGTATTACTAATACTTATCAGTGACTGACATGCCTGAACCTCCTGAACATACCTTTGTTTCAATAACTGTACCTTTAGGTTTTATTTAAAAAATTTAATGTGATCTTTTTTGGAGGGATTGGGCTCCAATCAGGTATATTGTGTAGGCTGTATTTTATCCATTGCAGGTAATTTTTAATTAATGTGTTAACTTGAGAAAAAAGTAGAAAACAACAAAAATCCTTTTGGCCTGAAAATTGTAAATCTTTGCTTACAATGTTAATCCAACCCGTCTTGGGTTCTGTCCAAACACTGATGAAGCACTCTCATGGACTCAGGTCAGAGCACACAGGGTGCTTATTACCTTACATTTTATCTGCAAATTAATATGAGACATAGCAGTGATTTTTTAACAGAAAACTAAAAAAGGGGAAGATTCTAAGTAACTATGATATAATTTTGCAAATTCTACACCTGTCAGGGTCCCACTATCATGCAGTCCTGAAGTAGATTTTAAAGAGGTAGCCATTTACATTAAAGAGGTCATTATTTGGTCACACAACTGCCAATAAGGAAAGAAATTAGCACTGATGGGACAACTGATGGTCACCACAGTAACTTTAGCACTGAATGTTCTTAAGGTTAATTCACAAACAAATAAGGTCACCTGGGAGGGGGAGGAGGAAAAGATCATTACATGCAAAGAAGAGTGAAGTCCTGAAAGGTAGAAGAATTTGATTTTATTTTTTTACATTTTTTTTTGAGACTGATAGCATTATATCCATGAGAAATCTTCTGAAAGAAGGAAAAATGATGGAATTAAAATTCTACCTCCCAGATTTAGTGCAGTTTCAGTTCATATTTCAGAAAGATTGATTTCAGCATTCCAGTGCATTCTTAGATAGAGTGAGTATCCAAATAAAATCCTTCACAAATGGAATTACCAGTGTATCTCCTGACAGAGTAAACTACGTGGGTTTTGCTCATAGTCACCCCTCATTGTTGTTTGACTTATTTTTAAAAAGTTGCCTACTGGGGAATTACACTAGTGGTGTAATTAAAAGAACAGCAATAAAAGCAATAGTATCTGAATACAAACAGTTCAAGAAAATAGCTTCTGGGGCAAGACTAAAGTGCATATACCCCTGTACACTTTGTTTAAAAAACTGTGATTTTTTTCCCCTTCAAATAATGAAAACAGTGTAGCTTTTCTTTTTGTAGTTGATAAAACCAATCAGACAGCAATTATTTTCCTCATCACATATTGTATTAAGTTCAAATTTGATATTAGCAGCATTTCATTAATGAGGGGTTTAAATTTAGCACAGCATATAATGATGCCAGTCGTAGGACAACTGTCACTACATTGACCGCGCTTGCCTCCCCACAGGGTTTGTATGCAGGAAGAGGACACTGTGTTCTGTTAGCCTCAAAAATCATCATCTTTATCCAAAACACTGCTGTTATTAAGCTAATAACCTTGAATATCTGCAGATGAGTGATTTAGTTATCCTGCTCCAGGGTCAAGACTAGCATGCTTGAAAGTAACTTTGCTATGTCTTGTGTTCCTTAGTCCGTACATTTCTGATGATAGCCTAAGAAAACTGGATGGGATTCAGAAAATGAGTTTCAGCTGAAAATCCTGGCCAGTAATTTCTCTTGGAAATTCAGTCAGAAAATCATTTTTGGAGGCTTTCAAATTCACAGCCTTATTTCCACCCATTGGCAAGATTGAGTAAGAGCAGAATACTGACTGAGGTCCAGATCTTGCAAAAGTGCTAAGAGTATGTTTAATTTTACATACTGTTAGCGTCCTAAAGTTTTTAGTTCTTTTACATATACTTCTCCCTTTTTGCCATATACAAAACGCATTTTACAGAAAATATTTCTTCTCTTTTCTTGGACAACTTGTTGCTCCCATCTTCTTCCTTCAAATCTGTCCATGCTTTCTCTCCAAATACCCACCACTGTGTCTGTTATTTTGCTTTGAATAATCCCCTGGTACATGACTTAAATTCAGTTAAATTCAGTTTCTGAAAGGGAAGAAATTAAACCTGTGCAATGATATTAGCAATCACAGCTATTTGAAAGCTCTGTGATGAAATAATCTATACCTCTACGTAATTTGAAGTATAAAAAACTCTTTAAAGGTGTATGGATAAGTTTGTTCAATGTAAGCTTTCTCAGAAAAGAAATAAAATATCAAAAGCTGTCATTATGATGTTGAAATTACCCATGCTTCTTGAAAGGGAATGTTTTCTTTTGTATGGATAACATGAATGTCTTGTCTTTATTCTCCCCTTATGTATAAAAAATAGGAAGACTATTTTAAAGATGAATTAAGTTCCACATGCGTGGTAGGGATAATTACTTGCTGATTTAAATTTGACATGCTTCCTGAAGCTAATACTCAGCAGGTGTCTTGTTTGCATTTGAGAAAATGACACAGTGTAAGGACATGTGTAAATCCTGTGTCAACAGCAATTATTCATAACTAGGTCAGGCTATTAAAGATGTCTAAGGAGACTTTCCTGTAGCTTTTAATTTTAAACTAAGTTATCTTAAAAAATCCTAATTGCCCTATTCACACGCACACAAAACTCACAAAATTAATTTATGAAAACATCTAATTTCCCTATTTAAAAACTTGACATTTAGCCTATGTCATTAAAATCTTGTGAACAATTCTGGTTTCTTCATTAACATACATATTAGAAGAGAGTTGCAAATACTGCTAATGAATTTGTATATCAAATATAGTAGAAAACACTGTAAATACTGCAGCATGTCTCCTTTATTGTGTATGGGCAATTGTTTCTTTTTAAAATATGTTCTCTTCCTGTGCCATTTCCTTTGCTAAACAGACTTACAGGTAGTGGCTGAGAGTTATTTTATTGATGATCCCTGATTCTCATGGTGAGTTTCAGAGAAGTCCCTAGCTCTATTTTGAGTTGCATTGACTTAAAGATAAGTATATAACACTATTTTTCCTCTTTCCTTTTTTTTTTTTTTTTTTTTAAATCATTACAGACATTACATTTTTCTGGTTGTTATGACTGTGAGTTTTCACAGTGGAAAGAAGCTAGCTATCATTTTTTGGTATCTTTTAAGGTCTTACCACTCTCTCTGCACAGGTAAAGCCATCAGACATTTACTTAAGCATCAGGATATTCAGTATTTGTGCATGCAAAGAGGTTTCTCATAAGCAATTAACTGTAGCTTCAGGACTGACTGCAGAGTACATTAAAAAAAAAAAAATTAAAATCCCTATGCACTTTATTTTCCAAAATGTCCCAGATTTATTGGTTCCTGTTTAGCAGCTTTCGCCAACACTTATTCCCTCCTGCCCTTTCACTGTCTGTGTGGCAGATCTGAGCTCTCCTCAGTCTTCCCTCCCAGCTTTCTCCAGTGCAGAACTGATCTTTCATCTGTATTTCCAGTCTGCTAGACCTGATACACATTTCTGCTCTTGAAGCCTTTGCTTACAAGTTTCTCCATCATCTATCTTATACTACATTGTGCAAATTATTTGTCATCTAGTATGTCATTGCAAGAACCTAACATACTGCTCTGTAAGTGCTTGTGCTGTATTAATAAACTTGTCATCATGAATGCTGTTCAATGGCATCTCTTTTCATTTTTTATATTGTTCCTAATGCTTAGCTTTTCTATTAACTAATTTAGTTGTACTTTCACTTTCACTTTTCAATTATTCTTGCAAGACAAAAAGCACAGTAAAAGAGATATGCAGTATGAAGAGAAGAAAGCAGAAATAAAACTTATAATTTAAACTCTGCTAAGATACTTAAAAATATCACCAGAAGATTAATTTTGCAATAATAAGCTTCTTGCACCATTTTAGCTAGAGAGAGGCTAAAAAAACTGTCTGCAAAAGAAAATAAAGTGATTAATTAAACTAAGTAAATTATGTCATTATGACATAGATCATTATGTCATATTCATATCTTGTGTTACTTAATTGTAGAGATGGAAGGACACAGATGTCTCAATCATGTTTGCATTTATTTAAATAAAACTACTGAACAGCAGGTGGATGAGGCCCACTCTTTTTGAAATATAGTGAGCAAGAAGTGATGTGTAGAAAGTGTTTCTGGTTTAGTCTGACAGCTGCACTGTGATTTAGAGTCTGATCTTGCATTATGACCTCAAGGAAAATTCTGGATGTCAATGGGAGTCTTATTTCTCTAAGAACTGCAATACCTGACTCTCAGCTGTATGGCAAAATTATATGTATTCTAGGTCCATCAATATTAATACTTAAGATTTGCACATTTCAGTGCAGCTCTGTGCCTATATTCGCTAGAAAAAGCTTTTCAGTAAATAAGTCTTTTTGCTCTTGCATTTGTAGGAAAACAATTGATTTTATGGTCTTCAGCTAAACAAATTGTAGAATGGGAAATTGAAGCAGAGAATGCATAAATAAATAAAATAAACACTCCTCTTCATTGAGCAATACTTGAAGCATTGCTGCGTCCGTCTCTATGGTCTGAGTCATGGCAATTTCAGAGGAAAATGGGAGATGCCTGCACTGACATTCTCCATCGTTCTGCATTTTTCTTGCCTTCTGTTACTCATTTCAGCACCGCTGAATAAATTTTAGGATTCTTGCCTTCCATCTTCTCACCCTTCTCACCCATGGCCTAGCTCTGAAACGTATACTAACATTTGTGATGGTTCAAATTTATTATTATTATGATAAAAATGTTGGGGTTTCTCCAGGCACAAGATTAAGACTATAAGGTGTTCAGTTTGGGAAAACTCTCATCAGGAAAACAAAACAAAACAAAACAGAACAAAACAAAATAAAACAAAACAACCAAAAAGGAAAAATTGCCACCTGGTTCTGCTTATGCTGAATATTTTGGGATTTGTGAATTTTCTTTATTTTCTTTACAGTATATAAAATAGTTGGAATATAATTTCAGTCTATAATCATTGCATAGCTCAACAAAAAAGAATAGACCCCTCCCTATTATCTGTATCTCTCTCTCTTTGTGCATGGCTAGGTAAGTGATCAGACCATGCCTGAGATCTATAGCGATCAGCTCAAGAACAAACTTGGATCCCATAAAAAAAAAAATAATAAAGAAGTCAGTGGGATTCTGTTCCTTGGGTCAGGACCCCTTTCTTCCTAAATTCCTCCTTGCAATTTTTTGCCTCAGAGTTTCTGGGTAAATCTACTGACTTTGGGCTTGTTTGTAATCTTTACACGGGTAATTTACTTATATATGACTAACTTCTTCACTGGACATCATTAAATTTTTCCAACTAATTTCAAAAACAAGAAGGCAAAAGGATGTTTAGATGTTTAGGTGAACACTGTTTCATTTGTCTTTTTTATGACGCTAACACATGGAAGCAAATCTTGTGGTATCCAGGCTGAATTATTGGTTGAACTAAAGAATGCCAAGGAGGGAGTGATGTTCATGTCCTGCAATAGTGAGAAATCAGCATCTTATGTAGATTTTGTTACTATTATTGGATATTCCATCCTGAAGAAACAATTAAAAAACCTTAAAGTGTAACAAAGGTAAAGGAAAAATATTTGAGATTGATTTCTTTCCTCACACAAACATTTATTTCTCAAGTTCCTTTTTTCTGTTACAAATAAGAAGGAAGGAAAATGAGAAGGTAAATAAGGGTGATACATGGACTATGAAAGAAGAAACAATTTTAAAGTAAAACGGTGGGCATCAGGGATAGAGAACAGCCAGCAAATGATGAATTTTAGTAAGAAATTGTCCTGGTTTCGGCTGGGATAGAGTTAATTTTCTTCATAGTAGCTAGCATAGTGCTGTGCTTTGGATTTAGTATTATAAGAATGTTGATAACACACTGTTGTTTTCAGTTGTTGCCAAGTAGTGCTCAGACTACTCAAGGACTTTCTGAGCTTCTCCTGCTCAGCCAGGTGCATAACAAGCTGGGAGTACAGCACAGCTAGGACAGCTAACCCAAACTGTCCAAAGAGCTATTCCATACCATATAATGTTGTGCTCAGGGGGGGGTCGGTCGGTCAGTCGGTCGGTCGTGGGGAGAGTGATCGCTGCTCGGGGACTGATCGCAGCTTGGGGACTGTTCGCAGCTCGTGACGGGCTGGGCATCGATCGGCGGGTGGTGAGCAATTGCATTGTGCATCATTCGTTTTGTATATTCTGTATATTCTGTTATCATTCTCATTATTACTATTATTATTATTATTATGTTCTCTTATTAAACTGTCTTTATCTCAGCCCTCGGCTCTAACCTTTTATTTTCTTCCCCATTCTCTCCCCCATCCCACTGAGGGGGGGTGGGGGGGAGTGAGCGAGCGGCTGCGTGGTGCTTAGTTGCCAGCCGGGTTAAACCATGACAGAAATCTGTGGTGGACTGAGAGCTCAGCCTGGAGTCTGGGCAAACAAAAGCTATGTCAAGAACATGGAATTTTAAAACTGTAAACTTATTCTCATATGGATGTAAGGGTGTTCCTTTGTTAACTCATTTTATTAACATATGTTAAGCCTGCATGGATAAAACCACCAGAACACACTGCAATTAAAGAGATCTATTGTAATTACAGCTTGATTTATCAATAATTATTGGAAATTAAAGTACATACAAAGATCTATGAAAGATACAAACTAAATGATGTTCGAAAGGGCACATCTCCAATACTTTACTCTTACTAGCGGTGTACTCAGACACCCACAGGGGCAGACACAGACACACAGAATTCAACTTATACTTTGTTCTCATATTAAGACAAAACGGATTAAAAAGCCTAGCAGCTAAGGCGCTTATTCAGCTGCTTTAGAGCAGCCAGAGGCCCTGCCAACATGTAGTTTTGACATGGATATTAATTTACCTTCCAGCCATTTTCCATAAAGAGATTTACTGTGGTTTGCAAATAACAATGCCTCTGTCTTCAGAGTGTGATCTCTGAAACAGCATATGTACGTATCTATGATTAAAATTCTATTCTGTTTTACTTCTTATATTTTTCAATTACTTTTTTCAAAGCCACAATATAAAAATATGTGTTCTTGAACAAAAGTTTTACAAAAGTAATTACTTTTTGCCTCTTTTTGCACTTGTCGGAGAATATTTCTCTACATTCATTGCTTTTGAATAATAAGCTGTAAGCATCCACTGAAAGAGAAAAGCCTTTAGAAACAAAAATATACATTATACTCAATGTATGTAATGACATTATAGAAGATCATTATGTAAAGGCAACACACTTTCTCATGGATCCTAACTCACAAGCAAATGAACTAAATAGATCTGTTCTGGCATTTACACAGGTCATACACCAAAACCAAATCATTTTTATCTTAAATGACAGCCCATATTAAATTGTCTAATACCTTGCCTTTCTATAGTATAGCAGTACATAATACAGGAATATTACATTCATTCATGAGGATACAAGTGGAGCAGAGAAGCCTGTTTTGGTTTCTATACTTAGCTATTTTCTTTCCAACTACTAAGTATTTATGACCACAGAGAATGGAAAATATGAGAATATACTTCGAATATTATGGAACACATAGAACTGAAGATTGTGATGTGTTCATATAAACAACATGCACAACACTCCGATGGGGAAATGTAAGGAACAAATAATATTATGTGACAACAAAAATTCATATAGTTTAGCTAAAGACACATGGGAAAAGTTACATATTTCCTTAATCACCAGCTTGAGGCTGATTACATGTTTTCCTGGGGAAATCTCTCAGCAATATTTGATTCTAGGATGCTGATGCAAAATGTAACATGAAAATAGCTCTTTCTGTGTCTGCAAGGTATTTATTATCCTAGTTCCTCTTCTTTTTTTGCTATTGTGAATCACATATATCTCTCTTAAATTGTGTATTTGTTGTGCATACTCTTGGCTTTGTTCTGAGGGCACTAGACATGGAATGGATTTAAAGTAGTGGCCCATAACAGTGATTAATAGCAGTGTACATCCTCTGATCTTGCATAAATGACAGTTAGCTGGGTCTACTGTAGTGATACATACTCCCCAAAGAAAAGGAGGGGTTTGCTGAGCTGATTAATAATGTGCATCAACTATCAAAACAAAACAGGTCAGAAATAATTAATGGTAATAAAAAATATTGTGACTCGAAAAATAAAAATCAAGAGAGAATAATATCCTTTTTCACACCTATTAGGCACAGCTATAACACGAGTTGAAACAAAAGCCTATGAGTGGCCTGCTATTTATAAAAGCTCAACATATTTCTGTGCTGAAAAATAAAAAAGCTGCGATGATGCTGACAAAAGTTTACCTTTCCTCTACATGTAGTTATTTAAATAACTGAGTTCTGTCATGGACCATGGATTCTCTCCATCTTCACATCCTATTCTTTGACCCACAGCTTTCTCCCTTCAGCAATTAGCCAAGACTGTTTAGAGATGTTTTTCAGGGATTATCTTCACTTTACATTCCAGTGGCTTTCATGAAAAGAAAGAAAAAGGTAGTGTTGAGTGGAGGGCATTGAACTGAAAAATGTTTCTTATGGAAGAAGAATAAGCACTGTGTGTATATATATATACACAAATACACCCCACCCCCCCCTTTGTGTGTATACATGTATGTGTGTGTGCAAGTATAGATCCTTATGCATACACATGTATGTACACCTTAAACTCAGTTCAGTTTAAGTGCACTTGGAACCATGATGTTTTTAAAGAGGGGACTATTTTTGCACTAAGATAGAAATTGTTCTTAATTTCCATTGATGAAAGATGATCTATCAACAGGACTTTTCCCTACAGATTTCATTTGCTGGAAACTCTAGTTACCTTCAGTTCCTTTGGTTTTGCCTAGTGGTCCCAATCTCATCATCTTTCCTCCTCAGCTCTCATTATCTCCACTCTTCCTTCTTAAGGAACTCACATTTGGAATAATTAGAATAGATACAAGATTCTATAATGCTTCAAATATTTTTCTATACTATTTCATTATATTTTTGTCCTGAATGTGTTTGCCAATATATTCTTATGATTCCCTAACAGTTTCTGTGATCTTATCCATAAATTAGTAGTTTAGAGTCACTGAACTTCATTGTAACTTACATGGTACCTTAGTGTGAATGACCAAATGAAGAGCTCATGTACAAATCTAAGTGCATTTTTGATCTTTTCCTGGCCTGACTTCATGTCCTGCATATGTGAGGCAGCGTGTTTTTACTTTTCCTGGAATAGAATATCATCCTTCTCCTATTCTTAGACTGGGTCATCCCAAGAGTACCCATGACAGAGCCAGCAGGCCTCAGCATCTGAGAATCTTTGGCAGTGATTACATTCTTAAAATAAAAATATTTTTTGTTAACCATGCAAACTGAATGTTTGATAACAGTCACTCTACGTGGTGTATAATCTAACTATTATTCTCAATGGGACACAGGTAAATCAGTATCCTTCCAGATATTATTCTAATCTTCCTTTATGTGTTCAAAATTTTTGTTTTCTCTGTGTGTGTGTATATGTGAGTGTTGGTGTTTGCACATGAAAAGAAAAGAGAGAGAGGGAAAGCATAAATCAATTACTCAGCGTCCTGTTTGTCAAAATGACTGTAAGCGGACACTGGAGAACATATGACAATACAGAAACATGGTGAAACTTCCCCCAAATACCATCCTAGTTCATTTGAACCAGGGTCTAGGGTTGTAATGTGCATCACTATGTTTAACAGACCTTGAAAAAACCTTTCTTCTGTGAATTTCTCTGAACATTTTCTGAACCTACTTATGTTTCAGGCCTCCATAATTTCCTGTGGAGATCAGAAAATTCTGTAATGTTTGTTTTAAACTCAGGGCCTAATAATTTCTTTGACTACACTTTGCTTCCTGTGGTATGAAAAATATGAATAATTATTCCCCTTAAACTCTTCATGTGGCTCTTTATTTTGTTGATTTCTGTCCATCATCATTACTGAAGATACAAAAGTACAGTACATTTAAAAGAGTACCAGTGCTTCTCTTTTGCTCATTTTTCCTTTTTAGTTTTTACCAGCATTCATTTCCTCTTCTTCACAACCACAGCATGCTATACTGGGCAGACACTTTCAAAGAACCATGCAAGATCTCTGTCTTGCATCCAGCATCCTCTCTTCTTTCTATCCTCAACAATGACCTTTTTGAACGTAATTGGTTCTGTAGCCTTAGCTTCTTCACCACTAATTCCCCTTCAGCCTCTTTGTGCTGGTTCCTTCAGTACCTATAAACACTCTTACTGGCATTAACAATCTCAGTTTCCTCAAAGCCTTGGAGCTTCTTTTGCATTCTCATCCTTCTCAATCTGCTGCCCTTAGCTGATCATAGCCTCCTACTGGCAACCTATTTTCATGAATTAATGCTGTCCTACTTCTTAGTTCGTGCTTCTTTATTGTCCTACTCAGTTACTGTCTTAGTATCCTGTGAATTTCTGCCTCTGCCTTCAAACTCATTCTAATCCTATTATCAATGGGCACGGTTAAATCCTAAGAGTCTTTCCCTTCTGTAGCACAAGATCTTGGTAGGTCTTGTAGAAAAAAGGCTCCTACATAAAGAATCTTATCTCCATGGATTCCATCCATAAAATTTCTCCTGAATCATCTGCTTCATTTGGCCTTGTCCATTTTCACTTCAAAACATTTCATCGGCCTGTGCTTAGCATACATCACAGTCTCACTCTAAACTACTTAGTATATGGCCTCTGCACATTTCTATGAAACTATGTAATAAAACCCAGTGCTATGCCACATGCTCAGGTCTATTAAAAATGTTTAATGCATGACTTGTCTTGACGCTTTATCTGAAGTACTGGTTCCTTATTTGCAAAAGTGCACATTTCCCTTAGGCTAATAGCTTAAATGTTAATATTTCTAGATTGCTTTTGTGGTGAGTCTAACAGATACTTATGGCTGGTCATGTAAAACAAATATCACAGTAAAATGTCACAAAATTCATATGTGTCTCGTGAAGTCATGTTTGTCAGTGTGCTGATGGGTAAACCAACATTTTTCAGCAGAACTGCAGATACATAGAGAAACTCATGCACAAAGTCTTTTAGTCATAAAAATATCATCCTAGTGTGCAGAATTTAGTATGTAGTTCATAAGTAAACACAAACTTATTTTTCCCCTTGAAATATAAAATACTATTCAAAAACCTAAATAGCTTCCTTGGCTAACTTGGAATTTAAATTAAAGTTTTATCAAAGGGTTGGCGGAATATATTTAAAAATTTCTGCTCGAGACCCCAGGAAATTACTTTTTCCTATGGCTCTGATTAAATATTTCATGGCAGTACATGCTTATTTATTTGTACTTGCTATGTCAAGATAAAAAACTCAAACAAAGAAATCCCTCTTTTTATAGTAAATACACTTATTTTGAATACAGTCCCCATCAAAACCAGGACACCTGACCTAGGCAGACTGCTGAGTCTGCAGGGTGAATGTTGTCTCATGCTGAAAATGAACACAGAGGAACATTCCTCACTGACTGAGCTGGTTTGTTAATTTAACACTTGAAGAAATGCATCAAAGACCACAGGCAATTTGTTATACTAAAAGTGAGGGGAAGCACGTCTAACTTTAGAGGTTTACATTGATAGAGAAGCAATGGTAGATAACACAAGCTGCTGTCTTTTCTATTTTTAAAATTAACAGCATTTTGATAAGTTTAAACCCCTTCCTTTTTCTGGAATAACTGTTGTGATATTTTTCTTCCACCTGAGCATTTTAGATTACTAGCTTTCTTCTAATTAAACATTGATAAACAAAACTGACCCCAGGCCTAGGTCCATTCTAGCAGTCACTGTGTGACTATCATGGGCTGCGTCCCTTTTTTCACATACTTTTTCTGCCCCTGCTTTACAAGTCTGTGTTGTCTTCTTCCTCTTCACCTACCACAACACTCCCGCAACCTAGAGAAAAAAAATAATAATAATACAGCAGCTTGTTTTGTTTCTTTGACCAAAGGTTTTTACTTGGTTCATGAAACATTTTATTTGGATTCAGAGCTATTCCTTCCTCAGAGGTAATGTGAAAGGGTACACATCTCCAACTCTTGCTTCTAAGATGTCCTGTGTGATTTAGTCTTATTTCTTTTTGAGCATCTCAGAGAAGGTCTCTCCTTGCTTTGTGTTCAAATAGCAAGCTTATTACTGTGAAGCAGCTGCTTTTTCTGCCATTCCAAGCAGCTGATTTTGTATAAGCTACAGCAGAACATCCTGGCAAAGGATCTGCTTGATAAGTCATGTATTCCAAGAAATAGATAACGAATCTTTACACTTTTTCTTTGATATCAGAAAAAGTTAGCAAATTTTATTATTATTTTTTGTAAATGTCTGCTTCTTAAAACTCTGTAGTCTGGAGATATTTTTTTCCGTATGCCTGGAGCATAACATAGCAAAAATATTTTCGTCTTGAAAAAAACTAGAAATCAAACCTTCATTCATCTAGTGGATAAAGGCCATGGTAGAATCTGTGCAAATTCCATGAAAAAATGAGCTCAAAATGTCAAGTTCTCTTCAATTTTCTAAAAGACATAAATCTTATTTGTTATGTTATCGCTGGTTGTTTTCATTTTTGTTATGATTGTGTTCCTAAGATATATTGGCTTCTATGTTGTACAGCCATATGCTGAAAGACAAACTGTCTTAAAGATTGTCGTGGTTTAACCCGGCTGGCAACTAAGCACCACGCAGCCGCTCGCTCACTCCCCCCCCCCTCAGTGGGATGGGGGAGAGAATCGGAGAAAAAGGGAAAAAAAAAAGTAAGACCCGTGGGTTGAGATAGAGACAGTTTAATAAGATAGAATAATAATAATAATAATAATAATAATAATAATAATAATGGTAAGAAAATATACAGAATATATAAAACAAGTGATGCACAATGCAATTGCTCACCACCCGCTGACCGATGCCCAGCCCGTCCCGAGCAGTGATCATTCCCCCTGAGCCATGATCACAAAGCCTGAGCTGCGACCACCCTGACCGCAACCGACCGACCAACTCGACCGACCCGACCGACTAACCCCCCCCCGAGCATGACGTTATATGGTATGGAATAGCTCTTTGGACAGTTTGGGTCCTAGCTGTGCTGTACTCCCAGCTTGTTATGCACCTGGCCGAGCAGGAGAAGCTCAAAAAGTCCTTGAGCAGTCTGAGCACTGCTTGGCAACAACTGAAAACATCAGCGTGTTATCAACATTCTTCTAGCACTGAATCCAAAGCACAGCACTATGCTAGCTTCTGTGAAGAAAATTAACTCTATCCCAGCCGAAACCAGGACATTCCACCCCTTATTCTATACCATTTACATCATGCTTATGTCCTACCCTTACAATACATTCCAATTAATCACCACCATTTTCTCATCTTTTTGATACATACACAGATATCATTCCCTTAGTCTATGGACCACCCCTCTGAAATGTCCATTGGGTTCATATAGTCCATGGTTTTGGGCTCCATCTGTCATGCCTCCTTCAGGGCAGGAGAGATGGGGTCTGGTGTTGGGTGGTTGCATGCTGAAGTCAGTTCTGGTTCCATCCGCTGCACTTCCTCAGTTTCTTCAAAATTCATTCTTCTTAATCTGGGTGATTCCTACTGCTATACCATTGATAGAATATACAGTAATAGTAAAAATGATGACATACTGTATTATACAGCAATTAACATCATACAATTCAGTTCATTGGCTATTTTCACCCAAAATCAAATCCATTTGAGGTACACATCGGACTTCCCCATCCTTCCGCATCACTCACCAAGTAGAGCCAGGTCCTTGAGCAAAAGCAATCCCACGGATGGGTTTGCCTTTACCTGAGGCAGGAGTAACCCAGACTGTCTTCCCCAGCATATTTTTTACATGCACTACAGGGACTTTATCCCCTCCTACAGTACGTAAGAGGTTTGATTGCGCAGGGCCAGCTCGGTTGGCAGATCCTCTAGTGTTGACTAACCAAGTAGCTTTTGCTAAATGTGTATCCCAATGTTTGAATGTTCCACCACCCATTGCTTTCAGTGTAGTTTTTAACAGTCCATTGTATCGTTCAATTTTCCCAGAGGCTGGTGCATGATAAGGGATGTGATAGACCCACTCAATGCCATGCTCTTTGGCCCATTTGTCTATGAGGCTGTTTCGGAAGTGAGTTCCGTTGTCTGACTCAATTCTTTCTGGGGTGCCATGTCGCCACAGGACTTGCTTTTCAAGGCCTAGGGTAGTGTTCCGGGCAGTGGCATGGGGCACAGGATATGTTTCCAACCATCCGGTGGTTGCTTCCACCATGGTGAGCACATAGCGCTTGCCATGGCGGGTTTGTGGGAGTGTGATATAATCAATCTGCCAAGCCTCTCCATATTTGTATTTCAGCCACCGTCCTCCATACCAGAGAGGCTTTAACCGCTTGGCTTGTTTGATCGCAGCACATGTTTCACATTCATGGATAACCTGTGTGATAGCGTCCATAGTTAAGTTCACCCCTCGATCACGAGCCCATCTGTATGTTGCATCTCTTCCTTGATGGCCTGAAGTGTCATGGGCCCACCGAGCTAGAAACAATTCACCCTTATGTTGCCAGTCCAGATCCACCTGAGCCACTTCAATCTTAGCAGCCTGGTCTGCCTGCTGGTTGTTTTGATGTTCTTCAGAGGCCCGACTCTTGGGTACATGAGCATCTACATGACGTACCTTTACAACCAGGTTCTCCACCCGGGAAGCAATATCTTGCCACAGTGCGGCTGCCCAGATGGGTTTGCCTCTGCGCTGCCAGTTGCTCTGCTTCCATTGCTGCAACCACCCCCACAGGGCATTTGCCACCATCCATGAGTCAGTATAGAGATAGAGCACTGGCCATTTTTCTCTTTCAGCAATATCTAAAGCCAGCTGGATGGCTTTCACCTCTGCAAACTGACTTGATTCACCTTCTCCTTCAGCAGTCTCTGCAACTTGTCTTGTAGGACTCCATACAGCAGCCTTCCACCTCCGATGCTTTCCCACAAGACGACAGGACCCATCAGTGAACAGGGCATATTGCTTCTCGTTTTCTGGCAATTTATTGTACAGCGGGGCCTCTTCAGCACGCACCACCTCCTCCTCTGGTGATACTCCAAAATCTTTGCCTTCTGGCCAGTCCGTGATCACTTCCAAGATTCCTGGGCGACTGAGGTTTCTTATTCGAGCCCGTTGTGTAATCAGTGCGACCCACTTACTCCACGTAGCATCAGTTGCATGATGTGTAGAGGGGACCTTCCCTTTGAACATCCAGCCCAGCACCAGCTGTCGGGGTGCCAGGAGGAGCTGTGCTTCAGTACCAACCACTTCTGAAGCAGCTCGAACCCCTTCATATGATGCTAATATCTCTTTTTCAGTTGGAGTATAGTTGGCTTCAGATCCTCTGTATCCCCGACTCCAAAAGCCTAGGGGTCGGCCTCGAGTCTCCCCTGGTGCTTTCTGCCAGAGGCTCCAGGTAGGGCCGTTCTCTCCAGTTGCGGTGTAGAGCACATTTTTTACATCTTGCCCTGCCCGGACCGGCCCAAGGGCTACTGCATGCACTATCTCCCATTTAATTTGTTCAAAGGCTTGTCGTTGTTCAGGGCCCCATTTGAAATCATCCTTCTTCCGGGTCACTTGGTAGAGAGGGCTTACAATCTGGCTATAATTTGGAATATGCATTCTCCAAAAACCCACAACGCCCAAGAAAGCTTGTGTTTCCTTTCTGCTAGTTGGTGGAGACATGGCTGTTATTTTGTTGATCACATCCATTGGAATCTGACGATGTCCATCTTGCCATTTGATTCCTAAAAACTGGATCTCCTGTGCAGGTCCTTTGACCTTACTTTGTTTTATGGCAAAACCGGCCTTCAGAAGGATTTGGACTATTTTCTTCCCTTTCTCAAAAACTTCTTCTGCTGTATTGCCCCACACAATGATGTCATCAATGTATTGCAGGTGTTCTGGAGCCTTACCCTGTTCCAGTGCTGTCTGGATCAGTCCATGGCAAATGGTAGGGCTGTGTTTCCACCCCTGGGGCAGTCGATTCCAGGTATACTGGATGCCCCTCCAAGTGAAAGCAAACTGTGGTCTGCACTCTGCTGCCAAAGGGATTGAAAAGAAAGCATTTGCAATATCAATTGTGGCATACCACTTGGCTGCCTTTGACTCCAGTTCGTATTGAAGTTCTAGCATGTCTGGCACGGCAGCACTCAGCGGTGGCGTAACTTCATTCAGGCCACGATAGTCTACTGTTAGTCTCCACTCTCCATCAGACTTTCTCACTGGCCATATGGGACTGTTAAAGGGTGAGCGAGTCTTGCTGATCACTCCTTGGCTCTCCCGTCGACGAATCAGCTTCTGGATGGGAATCAGGGAGTCTCGGTTGGTGCGATATTGCCGCCTGTGCACTGTTGTGGTGGCAATCGGCACTTGTTGTTCTTCAACACTCAGCAACCCCACAACAGAAGGGTCCTTTGAGAGACCAGGCAAGGTAGACAGCTGCTTAATTTCTTCTGCCTCCAATGCAGCTATACCAAAAGCCCACCGGTACCCTTTTGGGTCCTTGAAATACCCTCTCCTGAGGTAGTCTATGCCCAGGATGCACGGAGCATCTGGCCCAATCACAATGTGGTGCTTTTGCCACTTGTTCCCGGTTAGGCTCACTTCCGCCTCCAATACAGTCAGCTCTTGAGATCCTCCTGTCACTCCAGAAATACAAATGGATTCTGCCCCTATATGGCTTGATGGCATTAGAGTACACTGTGCACTGGTGTCTACTAGAGCTCTATACTTCTGTGGGTCTGACGTGCCAGGCCATCGAATCCACACAGTCCAGTAGACCCGGTTGTCCCTTTCCTCCACCTGGCTGGAGGCAGGGCCCCTCTAATTCTGATCACTGTTGCTCATAGTTTGTGTGTATGAGTCAGAAGTTCCTTCATCACAATCAGAATTAAGATCAGCCCTTCTATTCTGTCTGAAAAAATGACGATCTACCCCGTCTTTGGAAATTGGAGAAACAAGTTTCCTGGAAGAGCCCCCTTTTGTGCTTGTTTTTCTTTGCAACTCGCGTACTCGTGCCTCTAGGGTTGAGGTAGGTTTTCCATCCCATTTCCTCATGTCCTCTCCATGGTGACGCAAGTAAAACCATAGAGTGCCCCGTGGTGTGTACCCTCGATATTCTTTTCCTTGAGCAGAAGGGCGCTTACTTCTAATGGCTGAGATACTGGTCCGTACAGGAGAGGTGTAGGGTATATGCTTTTCGAGTCGCTCAACCTTTTGGGACAGTTTATCCACAGCAGAGACAAGGGAAGAAATACTTTCTTTGTATTCCCGGAGCTGGCTAGCCATTTCATCCACTGTCGGTCCCCGTCCAGCTTCCCAGTTCATTATTGCCCATGTGTTGGCATATGATGTTGGTGCGCTCCGTAACAACTTCTGCCACATGGGTCGTGTGCACTGGACACTATCTGGATCTTTAGGCAACTGGTCATTGTCCAGGTCACTATAAATCACTTCCAGGACAGCCAATTCCCTCAGGTACTGGATGCCTTTCTCCACAGTGTTTCATTTGCCTGGGCGATGTATCACATCTTCCTTGAAGGGATATCTTTCCTTCATGGCTGACAGTAGTCGTCTCCAGAGTCTGAGGACTTGTGTCCCTTTTCCAATCGCTTTGTCAATGCCCCCTTCCCTAGAAAGGGATCCCAGCTGTTTGGCTTCTTTACCCTCCAGTTCCAGGCTACTGGCCCCATTATCCCAGCATCAGAGCAACCAGGTGACAAGATGCTCTCCTGCACGACGGCTGAAATCTTTTCTCATATCTCGCAGCTCACCCAAGGATAGAGACCGTGTAGTTTCTGTCTCATTTATGAGCTCTTCTTCTTCCTCCTCCTTTTGTGATGGCCCTGGTCTTTCATCCTCCCTTTCTAAACGAGTTGACTTTCGCTTCCAAGATTTCTTCTTGTGTATAGGGGCAACTGATACCGGCACAGGTTCGCTCCCTGTCTCAGCTGCAATGCCTGTTGCTGGGGTTTGAGTAGCTACAGTGCATGTTGCAGGTGTTGGAGTAGCAACGGTGCCTGTGTCCACAGTTTGGGTAGCTACAGTGGGTGTCACTGGGGTTGGAGTAGCCGCAGTGCCTGTGTCCACCGTTGGAGTGGGTACAGCGGGTGTCACAGGGGTTGGAGTAGCCACAGTGCCTGTGTCCACAGTTTGGGTAGCTACAGTGGGTGTCGCTGAGGTTGGAGTAGCTGCAGTGCCTGTGTCTACAGTTCGGGTAGCTACAGTGGGTGTCCAGGGGTGAGTAGCACAGTGCCTGTGTCCACAGTGAGTAGCTACAGTGGGTGTCGCTGGGGTTGGAGTAGCTGCGGTGCCTGTGTCTCAGTTGGGAGCTACAGTGGGTATCACTGAGGTTGGAGTAGCTGCAGGGCCTGCTGCAGGAGTCGATCTTTGGGTGGTATATAATTTACGTGGGAGTCTAACCCTGAGTAAAAGCTGAACTATATTCAGGAGACCTAGCAACATGGCCATGCTAGCTGGAACATCCCAAGGATATTCAACATTCTCAAGAACTGTTTTAATTAGCTCAGAGAAGAAGGGGAAGATGGAGTAAGGTGACTCCCCCACAGGCTGGCTCTCCGAGGATAAAAAGTAAAATGTATAATTATTCATAATTCCCAATAGATGGTTCCCAAAATACAGAGGTGACAGCAATACTGAGTAAAAATATGAGCTTAATGTCATGACCAATATTGTTATCATAGCATAAGCCAGTATTATACAATACAGCAGGACAGTAACTTTAATCCACTTGCGAAAAGTGATAACCAGCAGCACAGGGAGTGCACACAGAATGTAAGGTGCTACATAAAAGAACGCTGTGAACAAGGACAGCAACTCTGAGAGAAAATGAAACAACATTGCGATCAGCGACTATTAGACTAATATAACGAATGCTTATCACAAATGCATTTTAAAAATGTTCAGATCTGTTGTTATCTCAACCCTTCGTGCTCCACGTTGGGCGCCAAAATAGGACTGTCATGATTTAACCCGGCTGGCAACTAAGCACCACGCAGCCGCTCGCTCACTCCCCCCCCCCTCAGTGGGATGGGGGAGAGAATCGGAGAAAAAGGGAAAAAAAAAAGTAAGACCCGTGGGTTGAGATAGAGACAGTTTAATAAGATAGAATAATAATAATAATAATAATAATAATAATAATAATGTTAAGAAAATATACAGAATATATAAAACAAGTGATGCACAATGCAATTGCTCACCACCCGCTGACCGACGCCCAGCCCGTCCCGAGCAGCGATCACACCCCCCGAGCCGTGATCACAAAGCCTGAGCTGCGACCACCCTGCCCGCAACCGACCGACCAACTCGACTGACCCGACCGACTAACCCCCCCCCCGAGCATGACGTTATATGGCATGGAATAGCTCTTTGGACAGTTTGGGTCCTAGCTGTGCTGTACTCCCAGCTTGTTATGCACCTGGCCGAGCAGGAGAAGCTCAAAAAGTCCTTGAGCAGTCTGAGCACTGCTTGGCAACAACTGAAAACATCAGCGTGTTATCAACATTCTTCTAGCACTGAATCCAAAGCACAGCACTATGCTAGCTTCTGTGAAGAAAATTAACTCTATCCCAGCTGAAACCAGGACAAAGATATTTAAATACACTGTCTGATGCTATTGACATGCAAATAATTGTATGCTTTTTTATGAGACTTATGAGACTACATCAAATCACTTCTCTTCATAACTCTTCTTACATAGAGACCAGTTCTAGCTATTTGTTAAGGTAGATCAGATTAGCAATTACAGCTTCACTCTGTTAACTTCCTAAATCCTCAACAAAATAGTAAGAGAAAGCAGTTAATCACCCTTGCCAATTTTAACAGGAAACAGTTATTGCTGGCAAATAATAAATGTTTCACGTTTACAAATTTGCAATTTTTTGGCATATGCAGCTTCCTGGTAGTTTAAAGGCATTCTCTGCCTACCCTTAACTATAAGAGCAAGGGGTTTCTCCAAAGTGTTTGAGATTTGGAAGAATGAAGATGTTAGGTCTGAATACTGATCTTGTACCACTCACTATGGAGCAGTGTAGAGCTCTGCATGTTCACAAAGATTGATCCATGTGATGTGATGGCTGATTCAGTCATGGGTTACAGAAATAGTATATAGGTTGGTGGAAAAAATAGAAAATTTGCCTTTGAAATTTGTATAAATATTCATTGCCAGCAAATGAATTTGCTCTTCATCCAGTGGAATTCATATGCATTTCTACATTATTATCCGCAAATCACAATTTCTCTTTTAACTTAGATTTTTGGTTCTTTACTAAATATTTATGAAATTTTCCCTCCTTTTCCAGATGACAGTTAAATGTTTTCTAAATCTTTGCAGCTGGTGATTAAAAAAAAAAAAAAAGTCATGAAATTGAATATTAAGCCTCAAAAAAATGTTAAACAATAAGACTATGTAAACCACTATTAAACACTACAAAAAAATTTAAAAACTATTATTTCTTGTCCTTCCTTATGCTCACGTTCATAGAAGCAAGGTAATGGATTAGTGGATGTAAAAAGGTGAACAAACTTTTAAAAATCAAAGCTAAGAAGGAAAAAAAAAGATAATACAAAGTTGTTTTACTCAAGTTAATAAACCGCACATTCTGAGACAAATATCCTCAAGCCATTTGTTTAAACAAGCATTAAGTTTAGCAGTACTACACCATAACATGATACTCCAAATTAAACTTTTGCATCTCAAGTGACCTTTATAGCAGTTTTACAGTTCATAAATTCTTTACAATAGTGCTCTGTGGAGTAGTTTTAATAAATCTTGATTGTGCTGTAAATGTTATAGCACATACTTGAAATGGCATTTCCAGTCCTAACAAACACAAGTGCGGAATGATTCCCCTATTCCACAAGGAGAATTTTGCTTCAGTATTCATGAAATACTGGAGAATATTCCAGTAATACAGGGGGAAATGTCACAAGTAACTCAGTTCTACTGGGGAAGAAAAACATGGTTGATAAAGATATTTGTCAAAGTGGATGGAAAGCATACAAACTCCTCATATACCAGTAGGAAAACCTGCAGTTTGCAGGGCTTCTAAAGTACTCCAGGGTAGGAGTACGCAGGATTATGTTTTCCATTTTCTGTTTTAAGACTTGATTTCCTGGCAAAATGTCAGATCCATAGAACTGTAAACTGTGTGGTCTGTTTCATTCTCCCCAATACACTGGGATAAGTGCACCTAGTTAAAGTATGTCTGCTTAATCGCATTTATCTGTTTAACAGGATTTTTTTTTTTTCTGAAAAAAGCAAATTTTGTCAACTACTATACTGAAACCACTCTGGCAATGTGTTAAATAATCTGGTTTGATATTTTTTTTTTCTGGCTGTATATCCTCCAACCTTTTGTCCAGCAGTATATTTACTTATTGACTCCTTAACATATTTTCACTTATTATAGTTACATTTGATGAAAAAATCATCACTCCTCAGCTATCATTTTGAGATAACCATGAGTTCTTAACTTCCCTTTCTTTAAGAGTTCATTTATGAACATATTTTTTTTTTTTTTTTAACCTTTTCCCCCCCAAATTTTTATCCTCATTGTATTTTTATCTTTTCTCTCTATTTTCCCAGATGAAACAACATGAATAAACTCTGTCCTTTCTCCCTCATATAGTTTGTTAAAGGTGTTTCCACTCAGATAAATTTAAGCATTTGAAACTAAAAATTTTCAAACTTTACTTTCTCTGTGACTGTTGCTACTGAAAATAAGCCAAGCTTCAAAAAACCCCCACATTTCCATAAATATTAAGGTATGGATTTTGAAGTCAGAACTCCAAGCCTTTACTCATTTTAAGGATCTTATTCATAAAAAAATGAACAAGTTAATGATTAAATAGTTAAAAGATAACTACTGCTATGTATGTTCCATTCTTTCCCTAAAATAAGCAAAACCTACAAGGTCTGCAAACCAGTCTCTGCTGTGTGACTTTGAGAAAGTGTAATTACTGATCTATTAATTTGCTCATAAACAATGAACAGTATATACAGTGTTTTACAATGAAATAAAGATAGTATATTGGATAGACAGATACAATCAAACTGAAATCATAAATGTTAAGGTCTGGTATGAATTATTAATACATAAAATCCATAAGAGAAAAATTATTATAAGAGGTCCTGTAAGAAAATGTATAATGTAATATTAATGAATCTGGGTCACAGGCCCATTATTAGTAATAGAGACATTGTTTTTTAGCAGTAGTTAAATGTTGATCCGCAAAGACAATTTAATAATGAATGACAGATTCAAAAAATGGTCTATTCCTCCTGAGGATGGAAAATGTAGATCAAGATATCTGTTTGAGCAGTTTAAAGAAGGCAGAGGTTAATAGTCTCTATAATTGCCAGAACCTGTGAAGAGTACTTAAAGCAAACAGCCATCTCTTGCAACATATGGCATCTACAGATTACACCATGGTATTAGGAGTGGGAGTCGATTTAGTATATTGTTTTGGTGATTTTGCCTATAATTATAGAATGTGATTTTTTTTTTCCATCTGCTTTAGCACTTTACAGTTACCCTGTAAACAGCTAAATGCATCTGAAAGGATTGTGAACACAGACAGCAGAACATGATGTTTAGCAAAGGTGATACAGCCAATCCATCCTTAATTTGTTTTCTAGATGCATTTATAGTTTTTTTGAGACTCTCAGAGGGAATCTTTGGTATTTGAAAATTTCTGTGACCACATTTTTTTCCCTTAGGTTATGCTGAGTAGGATTTTTAAGTATATCATCCCTAGAATTAACTGTATTAAACACAATACTCTAATAAATACCAATACATTGGTCTTAAGCATCTGATTTGTACTCTGTGACATAAAGATTTTCTTGGCTTTGGAAGTTAAATTAGATGAAACTTTTGAAGTTTTTCAACCTTTTTTGTATTTATTATTTAGATGACTGGCTCAGAGAAAGCTCAGAATGTGCTAAGGAAAAAGTACTGGAAATCACTTCTGTCCTGAAACAGGTGAGGCAGAGATGGGAATGGAGGCATGAAGAAGAATATACTTTCACATGATCAATGAATATCACTTGAGCTTTTGGTTTAATTACGGCAAAAACTAGCCAAGTAGAGATTATTATGCCACTACAGTGATCATCATCACTCCAGAGCCCAGACTCTGAGATGTATAGCCTTGTGGAAATTAGCTATTTCCTTTTATATATTAATTATTAAAATGTTAAGAAATGATTCAGTCCTTTTCTTTCAACACTGAGTAGCACTGATTATAAACTAGAGAATTTCATCAGCATGTTGATGTTTGTTCTATTTTCCCATTTCATCCATTTCTTCTCTTCACATGCTCTTTCCCCTCCATTCTTTCTTTTCCTGTAATCGCTTGCTTTCTTTCTTTGCTGAATCCTTGTTGTGTAATCTCTCCATCCCTGCACTCTTTCAGTTAGTTGCCAGAATTGTAAGGATTGATGTGTGAGAGCTGCAAGAACGTAAGTGTAGGAAATTCTGAGGCAACCATAATTGAATTGAAGTGTTTAGGTATTGCTACTCCCAAACCTAGAAAACCCCCTAAAGTCTCAGTTCTCTTTAAGCTCTTCAAGTTTAAATTTGTTTAGATTTCCATGAAAGAAGTAAGACTGGACCACCCTTCTTGCTTAGCAAAAGTAACTTCTGTACATAAATCTGACAGACTTTAAAAGACAAGTTATTCTTTAGAGAGTGTTAAATTATGGATTCAAACAAAACCAGATTCTAAATTAGGAAGTGTTTATGCCAGCTTTCAATACATAATGCAAAATGAGAAAAATTCACAAGCCTGGGGTTACATTTTTCAGTTTGTGCAATATCCTAGCTGATCATAAAATGTGCTATATATGATAGCCATCCAGAAACCTAGTAACATTTTGAGAGTGCTACATTCTAGTGTAACATACACAGTGGAAAAAGATATGACTGAGAGCAAGATATCTGGGACAAAACCACTGCGAGAGAGACACTTTTTTATGTAGAAAGGAACCTTTCTAGATTTCCTAGTAAGAAAATGTCCAGATTTTATATTCCTTTTAAGCCATATTCCTACTAATAAATAAGTTCAACTTGCAATACAAACCTTAGCCTTGCAATACAAACCTTAATATTCAGTGGCAGTATTAAAAATCTGAATAATTTCAAGAGCCATCAATAACATGGGTAGGCCTCTGAAATACGTTTTCTGACAGGAAGAAGAAAAATGTTTGATTTACTTTGAAATATCTTTTTTTAGTGAAAATGCACTGAGATTGTGTTGGAAAGTAGTGCCAGCTTCCTGTCATTTCTTTGATGTAAAACACACTCAAAAGGAGAGCTTGGCTATGCTGAAAATCAAATGAAGCATTCTTGCTATTTATGGTTATGAACCATTTCTAAAATCATCTCTGAATTAGGAACACCCATTAAAATGTATATTTGGAGATGATAATGTTGCCAGCGTCATTCTTTGTGAATACCTTTCTCACAGAAAAGCAAAATGCGAGTAATACTGAGTGGAGTTTTTTATGAAAAGTCATGGTGACTGAATACCACCCACAGATTGGATAACATCCAGTTAAGTCATCCTCTTCTCATTTATAACCATCACTCATAGAACACACATTCCAAAACACATGCAAAGATTTATAGCAAAACTAGATCACCTAGAATAATATGTATTAGGTTTAAATATAAGCTATCCTGAGCCTGAGTGACAGTCTGTTTTTACTGCCTAATAATGCAGAACTTGAAATGTGCAGAGTGGCAAATTTTACCTGACTAATAATAAATAATTGTCCTACTTCGTATGGAAAAATGTTTTAGAACAGGTTGTTATGAACTTACTTACCTTCTTACTAACAGAAATTGGCTTAATCTCCCACCAGCAGAGAAATAACTCAAGGAGGAGTCATCTAAGTGTTGACATAGAATTGTGCTCAAACACCATGAAAATAGCTTTCTGAAAAGTAATGATAATGTCAATAGAAGAGGAAAGAGGAGTCCAGTTCCAGTCCAGTTTTCTATTTGCCTCTGTCTTATAAAATGCATCCAGCATTGTGACCTTGTGTACTATCTCTTGTTTGGGTTTTTAAATAATTTTGGCTCTCAAAATCCAGGAGAACTCTGTCATATTTCCTCTATGATATTCCCTTGGGTTATTTCAGGGACCTTGAGAATTCAGCTGATTCAGAGTCCTACAGAGCACAACATTTAGGCAAGAGTACATTGTTGGCTTGAATTGAACAGGTAGACATCCAGCACTAGGTTGTGCTGGTTTTGGTTCCTTCTATATTATTTATCACCTGTGTGTTTCAGTCACCATTTATTTATTCCCATCCAAAGTAAATCGAGACTGGAAGCTATGCTACCCCAAAGTCATACAGATTTGACCAAGGAGGATGAGGAGTTAAGATAGATTATCACACTGAATAAATTAAAAGAGAAAAAGAAACCAACCCAACAAACCTAGATAAGAAAAGAAGAAGGGGGGAAGGATAGGTTGATACTCTTTTGCTTCCAAAAAAGTAAAGCAAAATTCAAAGCAAAACAAGAATAACTTGCTCATGACTTTTTAGAGATACTTAAATATACAGCATACAAATATGATAATTTGTGCAAACCAAAGTTCCCAGGTGTTTCAATGTTTCTCTTATGAGTAGCATTTTAGATCTCAGTGCTGCTCAATAAAATGGTCCAGCCCTGCATATGGATCCAAATTGTTATTCAATTTACGCTTTCATATTCCAACACATACCCTGTGACAGAAACTGATGTGAATGCATAATACTGTATTAATGGATAAAGGAAATCTTAGTAAAGTAAAAAACAACCAACCTAACCAAACAAAACAGAGAAAAAAAGAAAGAGGATAAAATAAAAACATAAAAATAAAGAAAAGAAAAATGGTGAAAGAAGCTGATGAATTTTAAAAAATGCTTTCTGATTCCTGCTTCTCAATGGAATATGGTTAGCAAAGGCTTGTCTCATGTGAAGAATACCATACACTGGAAAGCTAGCCCCTAACTCCCACTTTCTTAACTTAAACAAGGAGATGAACATACATGAACAGCAGCAGAGAGGTCAGTTACCTATGAGCGATTTCATTTGTGTATAGATATTCCACTAGAGATTGAGGTTACATAACTCTGGGAAATCTGTCCAAGTTTGACATACATTCTAAAATGCATGCTATATCCTTCACTGCATCATAAAATTTGCAAAAGCACACTGGAGCTAAACATAAATATTAAATTGGTATGTTTTAACTGGGCACTCCATATTCATTGTGACAAGGGGATAATGCAGCTTTCTGTGCATGAAAACTATTCGGAACTCCATTTCAAGTTTCTTTTTCTCTTCTACAGCAACAGATTTCCAAAACCAAGTTCCTCCAAGCACACTCTCCATTCAGAGCTATTTCTGGGAGCTGAGGGTAAACTTGTGCTTACTTCTCGTGCAATTTTTGAATACTGAAAATCCAGCTGTGCTGAAAAAGCTTGCATCATTTTAAACATGAAAATGGTCTTGAATACATAAAAGATTGCTGCACAGAGGAAAGGGATAAACTGCTTGCCATATCTGGAGTGTGTGTGACAAGAAATAAATTAAAGCAAGGCAGATTAAGGTTGAAATACCTCAGAAGACTTTCTATCTTTAAGGACCGTGTTGCTTTGGGAAACTGTGGGCGCACCATGACTGGAAGTTAGACAGTATCTGTCAAGCATGGACAAGGTGCACTTGATTTTTGCTTGAGGAAAGAAATGGATAGTAGATAATCTCCTAACGTTCCTGCCAGCTGTGTTTTCTATTATTCTTGGTGACTAGACATTAGAAAGAAATCATGTGTGATTTATTTGTGTGCCAATGGATACACTAGTTTCTTTCCATTTCAGTGATTAATTGTTCTAATGCAAAGTTCCCAAACCTTTATACTACAGCTGGTCAGACTTTTGCATAACTAAGTTGTTAAAATTCCGACATCTAACCCCACTTCGAAACATCTTTCAACCAAAATGTTTACAATAAAATTTTTGCAAGTTTCTTAAACACATTGATTAAAAAATATTTTTATGTGGATATGTGCAATAAATCCCTCATTAGCATGTCAAATTCTACTTTAGGTTTCCCTTCAGATTTGAAAAAAAACCTGTTATTTATGGAACACTACCATCACTGTGGATAATGATGTCTTAAGAGACTGATGATAACAGACATGTACAAATATGGTAAAATACTATAGCTCATTTGTGACTGATTAGACAGGCTTGTTGAATCGAGATGGGATGAGAATAGGATGTGCTATTTTTCTAAATAAGCTTGTGTAACAATGTCACTCGTTTTGTAATGTTTTAGAATTTTTAAAAGCTGTTGAGTCCTTTTTCTGATACAAGAAAGTTCATTTTCTCATTGATCATTTTTAGGACTAGCATAACATCACATCTCCTTTGAAAGTAACCTAAATTTAACTGGATAATTAATTTGCAAAAGGGAGGATCTGGTCCAACAAGCAAATTAAACAAAGAGGGAAACCTAAATAATTCAGGAAGGGAGGGAAGGAGGGAAATGAGTAATAATTCAAATTTGCAAGGCAAATTCATGGCAGATGACAGCTGAAGGTCACAGTAACCTTGCAGAATACTACATATACAAACTTATATTATCAGAGTATTGTGCTCTCAATGTTTCCTAGTACAATAGATTCTCAAACAGTGGGAATGTTCCACTTACTTACTTTTCAAAAAAACCTTGCCATGAACAGTTCAAGGCAAACCCAGATTTAGCATATTCCACACTTAGGTTCTGTTAAGTCCTCTTTGTAACGTTAGGAAACCAACATAAATTTATTTTTTTTAGTCCAAATTCTCATCTTCCTTTTTTTTTTTTTTTAACCTTCTAGTCTCAGTTATCCAGTACAAAATGAATCTTTCATTGCTGTTCAGTTATTCCTAAATCCTAGAATTAAGAAAATCCTCAGCTACATTGATCTTACCATGTTGGTCTTAACTGTAATTGCAGCACCTACTGAAATAAAGTGCAGCTCTGAAGAAAATTGCATTTTCCAGCAAGGGAAACTCCTGGGAAGTTGCAGTTGACTTGAGAGATGCCAAGATTATACCATTTCTGTTGCTCATTCATGTATCGGGAAGAATGTATTAATGCCTGTGAGATGCTCACACTGATACAGACTCATAAGCTGTAGGAACGAGTGACATATATTTTATCTTGAATCTCTCACTGCTTAACATCTAAAGATCCAGAGCATACAACTTGATCTGTGACAAAAGATTGTTATTCTGAAGATTTTCCAGGTCTTATGAATTTAATCTTCTATCAAAGAGTAGGTCTAAAAATCCTGTTACTGAATCATAGAATCATTTAGGAAATAATTGTAGGGCTTGAAAAGTGACATATTTTATGTAATCTATTATTTTCCTCTAGTATCTAGTGAACTTAAACAATGGGAAAAAACATCAAACCATGTGAAATAAAAAAAAAAATAAATTCTCAGTTTGACAGTATTAATTTTTGCCACTGAAAAAAATTAAAAATAAAGGGTTAATTTAAGATTTAGAAGCATTAACTTATTTATATCAATAAGACTACATAAAAGCAATGTTATTCAAAATTGAACCAGTAAATTTGTTCTGACTAAAAGTAATAATATTTTAAAAACATTTCAGTGATTTCTATACTTATTTGGGCTAGAAGAACAGCCTGTCTTTCCGAAAGAAAGACTTTTGCAACAATTAAAAAAAAAAAAAAAGACAAAATAGCTATGTATTTCTGATATTGACAGAATATCAGAAAGATGTTCTTGAAAAAGTGAATTATTTGAGAAGTAGGCTTTAGGTTTTTGAATTGACTCTTGCCTTCCTTTGGGAATGAGGGCACTAACAGAGATGTATAAGCACAAGCTTCAGAGGGAAGTCCTTTAGGATGTTAGCACCGGAAAGGTAATTCTCACACAACAAGCTTTGAAACAAGCAACACTTAGACATTGATTTGTTTCTAAGGTTTTCAGCTAGCAGATGACAGGTATCCTTTTCCCATTGTCACTGTGTTAAGCTAATCACTCCACTGTCTCCTGCAGGACAGATTTATGGCTATATGCCTGGCATACTATGTATCAAACATAACTGTCCTTGGCTGTAAAAAATAGAGCACTGCTGTAGCAGTGTGCTGGAGAAAGTAGACCTGCTTATATGAGGAACTGCAAGGGATAATTATTTCTTTATCTCGCTGTGTATTTCTGAAGAGCAGTATAATGCCTTCCTTTGAGAGACAAAAGATCAGCTTGGTGTTCAGCTTGTGCCAGACTCAGCCTGAGCTGTTTAGAGGTAGGGGAGGATTAAGACGGGAACAGGACTGTATCCACTGTATTTGCCCTGCTTTCACATTGCTAGGCTGTAAAAAAAAAGTGGTACTGAGCAATTAATAATGAGCTCGTAATCCTCATCCCGCAAGGACTGTCTTGTTGCTGTCTAATAGGCAGAAGTGTAAATATGGAGTTTCAGAAGACTTCTTTGTCATAAAGATGCATTTCTACAAACTGTCATGCAGTGAAGGGAATCCTTCTACACTATATGTCTTTCAGACTCAAAATTTTCCTTGCATAAACTATTGGCTATTTCGCTTGCATAGACTTTCCCTAGTTTTTGCACCCTCAATTTAGAGTATAATTTTTTTTTGTCTGTAGGTAGTAACTTTTAATCCTATACAAAACTATAGCCTTAAATTATTATTCTTGTTTTTATCCATTTGCAGAGAGAATGATGAGAAAAATACATCAATGTCTGATAATGTGCTATAAATCTTGAGGGATTTCTGGTAGGTTTAAGAGTGTCCTTGTAAAATAATGCTCTGATTGCACAGAGAAATGTCAGCCTGGGTAAATTATCTGAATAAAAGTGGCTGATAGGTGTTATGATAGTTATTCTTGAGGTCACCTTGAAAGCCATGCTAAGAACAGGCCGCAGTCCCAGTTTCACATTAAAAACCAAGAAGAGTAGAGATTTAAAACACGCTTTCCTTCTGTTTCTTGTTTTTTAAAGGAAAGCACTGAAGTGTGGATTGTGACTGCAACATGTGCTATAAGATATTGATAAATTATACTTATCCAGTATAACCATAGGCCTGTCAGTCAGACAGAACTGTTGCTTTAGGCGGTATGGTAAAAACAGTAAGGCACTGTAAAGTCCTTGAAATCTGCAAATTAAAAGGTATCAGAGCAAGATATTAAAAGGTGTGAAATGGGATGAGCAGTAACACAATGTCTGTTGGTGTCAGATGAACACAAGCAACTCCAACAACATGGGGGTCAGAGATGCACACTTTCCCTGCCCACCTGTGCAGTAAGGAAGAATAGGGGCTGCTCCCTCCACACCTCTGCACCTCCTGTCCTGCTGTAGGTTTACCCAAACGTGGATCAAGCTAACCTGTCTTTCTAAACCACTAAGCATATAGCTTGTGCATGTAAGAAGAGGGAGGTGTACATGGTTCTTGCTCCTGCTTCCCAATTGTATTGCTTCCATCAAGCACTGGAAAGTGAAGATAAAGCAGTGCAAAAAAAGACAACAAATCCTACAAAAGAAAATGTGCCACTTCCTCATTGCACAAAGTATTCACAGTAACAGAAAAAGAGTACTAGATGTGCCCAAAGTAAGATCTAGCTCACCCTGGTACACTGAGATAGGATCAATCATATGTAGACTGTCACCACCTGTTGTTTATAACCCATGTTTTACCGAAACCCAAATCACCACCAACAAAATATCAAAACCTTTGGACATTGTCCACAGAAAGTCTTTTCTGTCCTGGAGATGTTTTTTTTGTTCTAGAATCTGAATTAAAGGTACTATTATACACTGGAGATGAATGTTTATTTACTCTCTAGCTCTGTCTTCTGTTATATACCTAACTATGTATCTCCCCATTTCTACATTACCTTAACTTTTTGTTTCATCTTTGCTCACAAATCACATCTTCCAAACCATTTAGTAATTTCACCTGAGTTTGGTTACAGCTTTATGCCACAGTATTCTTCCTGATGAAGCACAGTCCATTTCTCCTTTGTCCTCAAAGCCAGGTACCCTGTGTAAGAGAATCAAATTAATATGATACTATCATCTCTTAGGAAATCAAAGAAGCTGTTACCATCTACACTTCTAGACTTTTTCAAATTCAAAAAATTCAGTTGAGGAAATGAACAATATGTGCATTAATGGGAATACTTACAGGAATAGAAACTACTTTAACTATAGTATAGTTTCCCATTGTTTTTGGTTTGGAGGATTTTTTTTTAATTTTTTTTTTTTGTTAGATTTGCTTTCCCAGGCATATTTTGGACTTTACAGGCAAGGTTTAGAGGGTAATTATGGTTAGTCAGAGATCAGGAACTGATCAATTTTATACCTTATGAAATTATTTTCTTCAGTGAAATATCACTTATTTCAATATTTTTAAAATTTCCTCTCTGCTGGTGTACAGCATTATTTCTTGGTTAAAATTAAATGTATTAAATATTATGAATCCAGAGAGCTTTTACAGATGCCATTTTTCTTTCTTTGTTTTCAGAAAGACTGGAGCACAGATACTATTGAATACTTCAATCTTTTTTTTAAGTTCTTTTTAATTTTCCTCTCCTTTACTGTTAAGCACCAACGCTATGTTTTGACTTTCTCTTTCTGCATTTAGGGTACATTATCTTGTTTCCTTATATGCTCCTGTGCTTTTCTGATCTTATCCCTAAGGGGCTTGAGCTGTTCCTTTATATTCACATTTAGACCTGTAATCTTCTTTGCAATTTTTGTTTGATTCTTTTTGAATTTTCAGGTCAGTGGAGAAATTCTGATGCCTCCACAATAGTTTCTTACTATTCTGCCATTCCTTGCTTCACTTGCGTATAACTTACCACTATCCATTAATGTCTTCTCTTTCAGTAACTCCCACCAGCGCTGCACTCCCTTGCCCTTTAAACTTTTTTCCCTTCCCAGTAGATGATCTCCTATACTCCTAGAACAGGTGGAGCTTGCCTTCCCCCTCAGCCATCACTTTCCTGCTCATTTACCTTCATGTTGATATTAGAATAGAATAGAATAGAGTAGAATCATAGAATAGAATCACCTCGGTTGGAAAAGACCTTTAAGATCATCGAGTCCAACCGTTAACCTAGCACTGCCATCCCACCACTAAACCATGTCCCTAAGCACCTCATCTATCCTTCTTTTAAAGACCTCCAGGGATGAGGACTCCACCACCTCCCTGGGTAGCCCATTCCAGAGCCTGACAACCCTCTCGGTGAAGAAGTTTTTCCTAATGTCTAGCCTAAACCTGCCCTGGCGCAGCTTCAAGCCATTCCCCCTCGTCCTATCATCTGTTACCAGGGAGAAGAGGCCGACCCCCACCTCGCTACAGCCTCCTTTCAGGTAGTTGTAGAAGGCGATCAGGTCTCCCCTCAGCCTCCTCTTCTCCAGACTAAACAACCCCAGTTCCCTCAGCCGCTCCTCGTACGACTTGTGTTCCAGACCCCTCACCAGCTTGGTTGCTCTCCTCTGGACCTGTTCCAGCAAGGCAACATCTTTCTTGTAGTGAGGGGCCCAAAACTGAACACAGGATTCGAGGTGCGGCCTCACCACCACCGAGTACAGGGGCACGATCACTTCCCTACTCCTGCTGGCCACACTATTCCTGATACAAGCCAGGATGCCATTGGCCTTCTTGGCCACCTGGGCACACTGCTGGCTCATATTCAGCTGGCTGTCAATCAGTACCCCCAGGTCTTTTTCCACCAGGCAGCTTTCCAGCCACTCTTCCCCAAGCCTGTAGCGCTGCATGGGGTTGTTGTGACCAAAGTGCAGGACCCGGCACTTGGCCTTGTTGAATCTCATACAATTGGCCTCGGCCCATCGATCCAGCCTGTCCAGGTCCCTCTGCAGAGCCCTCCTCCCCTCCAGCAGATCAACACTCCCACCCAGTTTGGTGTCATCTTCAAATTTACTGAGGGCACACTCAATCCCCTCATCAAGGTCATTGATAAAGATATTAAACAAGACCGGCCCTAGAACTGAGCCCTGGGGGACACCGCTTGTGACCGGCCGCCAACTGGATTTAGCTCCATTCACCACGACTCTCTGGGCTCGGCCATGCAGCCAGTTTTTAACCCAGCGAAGAGTACATCCATCTAGGCCATGAACTGCCAGCTTCTCCACGAGAATGTTATGGGAGACTGTGACGAAGGCTTTGCTGAAGTCCAGGTAGACAACATCCACAGCCTTTCCCTCATCTACCAGGTGGGTCACCTGGTCATAGAAGGAAATCAGGTTGGTTAGGCAAGACTTGCCTTTCGTGAACCCATGCTGACTGGGCCTGATCTCCTGATTGTCCTCCATGTGCCTGGTGAGCACACTCAAGATAAACCGCTCCATAATCTTCCCCAGTACCGAGGTTAGGCTGACTGGTCTGTAGTTCCCCGGATCCTCCTTCCGGCCCTTCTTGAAGAGAGGCGTCACATTTGCCAACCTCCAGTCATCTGGGACCTCCCCTGTTCTCCAGGACTGCTGATAAATGATAGAGAGTGGCTTGGCAAGCTCCTCTGCCAGCTCCTTCAGCACTCTTGGGTGGATCCCATCCGGCCCCATAGACTTGTGGATGTCCAGGTGGCATAGCAGGTCAAAGACTGCTCCCTCCTGGATTATGGGGGGTTCATTCCACTCTCTGTCCCCATCTTCCAGCTCAGGAGGCTGGGTACCCTGGGGATAACTTGTCGGGCCATTAAAGACCGAGGCAAAGAAGGCGTTGAGTATCTCAGCCTTTTCCTCATCCTTAGTGGCAATGTTCCCCCTTGCATCCACTAGTGGATAGAGGTTCTCCCTGGCTCTCTTTTTGCTGTTAACGTATTTATAAAAACTCTTCTTATTATCCCTTATAACAGTGGCCAGGTTAAATTCCAGCTGGGCTTTTGCCTTTCTAATCTCCTCTCTGCATGACCTGACAAGATCCCTGTACTCTTCTTGGGTTGCCTGCCCCTTCTTCCAGAGCTGGTAAGCTCTCCTTTTTTCCCTTAGTTGCAGTAGTAGTCCTCTGTCCAGCCAGGCCGGTCGTCTTCCCCGCCGATTCGTCTTAGGGCACATGGGGACAGCCTGCTCCTGTGCCTTTAAGACTTCTTCCTTGAAAAACACCCACCCTTCCTGGACCCCTTTGCCCTTCAGGACTATCTCCCAAGGGACTCTCCCAACCAGCGTTCTGAGCAGGTCAAAGTCTGCCCTTCGGAAATCCATGGTGGCGGTCTTGCTGACCCCCTTCCTAACCTCACCAAAGATCGAAAACTCTACCATTTCATGATCACTAAGGCCTAGATGATTTCCGACCACCACCTCTCCCACCAGTCCTTCTCTGTTAGTGAACAGGAGGTCAAGCAGGGCACTTCCCCTGGTAGGCTCACTTACCAGCTGTGTCAGGAAGTTATCTTCCACACACTGCAGGAACCTTCTGGACTGTTTCCTTTCTGCTGTATTGTATTTCCAGCAGATGTCTGGGAAGTTGAAGTCCCCCACAAGAACAAGAGCTTGTGACTGAGAGACTCCTGCCAGCCGCTTGTAGAATTCTTCGTCAACGTCCTCATCCTGGTCGGGTGGTCTGTAACAGACTCCCAACAGGATATCTTTCTTGTTGGCCTTTCCCCTCATCCTCACCCATAAGCATTCTGCCTCACCACAAGAATCAAGCTCTGTACAATCTAAACACTCCCTAACATACAGAGCCACCCCGCCGCCTCTCCTTCCTTGCCTGTCCCTTCTGAAGAGTTTGTAGCCATCCATCGCAGCACTCCAGTCATGGGAGGCATCCCACCACGTTTCTGTGATGGCGACTACATCATAACCATCCAGCCATACAATGGCTTCCAGCTCCTCCCGTTTGTTGCCCATGCTGCGTGCATTAGTGTAGATGCACTTGAGCTGGGCTGTCGGTTTCACCCCCAGCAATGGGGTGACCCCCCCAGGCTCCTCTCTAGTGAGCCTGTTTATATCCCCTTCCCCCTTCAGGCCTAGTTTAAAGCCCTCTCTACAAGGCCCGCCAGTTCATGAGCAAGGATCCTATTTCCCTTCTGAGAGAGCTGGGCACCATCTGTTGTCGACAGGCCCGGTGTCATGAAAACCTCTCCATGGTCAAAGAAGCCCAAGCCCTTCCGATGGCACCAACCTTTGAGCCACACGTTAACCGCTCTAGCTTTCCTATTCCTTTCCGTGTTCCCTCCTGACACTAATGGGATCGAGGAGAGCACTACCTGCGCTCCTGATCCTTCAACCATTTTCCCTAGTGCCCTGAAGTCCCTTTTGATCAATTTGGGGCTTCTCTCTGGCAATTCATCGCTGCCTGCCTGTATAATCAAGAGCGGATAGTAGTCAGAGGGTTGTACCAGACCAGGGAGTCTCTTGGCAATGTCCCTGATCCGGGCCCCAGGGAGGCAGCAGACTTCCCTATGGGATGGGTCCGGGCGGCATATCGGGCCCTCCGTTCCCTTCAGAAGGGAATTGCCCACAACAATTACCCTTCTTTTTTTCTTTGTACAGTCGGTCTTGATAGGTAGGGGTGACTGTCTCTCCCTAGCCAACCCCCTGGTTGGGCCTTCATCCCCATCTTCAGTTGCCTGGCCACAGCTTTTCTGTAATCTTTCACAATTTCAGTTGCTGAATGTAACTTTTGCTTACGTGTTCTATTACTTTTGTTAGTTAAAACAAGATCTAAACCAGGAGCTTCCTTTACTCTGCAAAACAAAATCTGCCCCCAAAATATTCTGTGCACTGACTGTGTCATCCTGCTTTGCTCTTTAGGTATCTCTGAACAATTACAATCTCCTTTTCCTACAAAGGTTTTAATTTTAGGAATATTGAATTATCCCTCAAAAAAAAGTACTTCACCAACTTGTCTTCTGGCCTGTCTGGAACACATGAATTCTCTTCTGCATTTATTTTCCTTTTCTATCATTAAACAGGAAATCTAACAAATCTCTATCCTTTCCATATACTTGTGAAAAAGTACACCTTTGATACATGCTACAACTTTCTCTCTTGTTCTCACACCTGCCATTCCTAAGTAGCCTGCATCTCTACAACAGTAATGCACCTCTGTGGTTTACCTCACTGACTTTCTAGGATGCCATTTTCATTAGGTTTTAGTTACACTTTAGCAAAGTAGTTCTTCCTACACACTCCCATATTGGGGCAGCTATGTAATAACATCCCAGAGGTTGGTCTCCTACTTAACCCTCTCATGACTGTATTGCAGACTCCTCTGCCTAAATTTAGATAGAAGAGTAGGCTTTTGAGTTTATTTTTCTTTCCCTTTCTTCACTTCTGAGATTTTATCACTGTTCCTACTCAAGTCTATTTTAAAATCTCCCTCTCAGTGTGCACTTGAAGACGTCCTTCCTTTTCCTTTTTACAAGGACATTAAATCTGTTTTGCTGCCTCCTTTGTGTAATGCTACGCCAGGCATCATGACGCCTATCTATGCTCCCTAGTCTTCTGAAACATTCATCTTGGAGTCATCTCTCTCCATCTGCCTCTATGATCTTTATTATGCTGTGCTGTTATCTCCCATTCCACCACTGTGCTGTCAGATGTTTGCAGTCCCTTTCATACTGCATGGTGTTCAATAAAGCAGTATCATTAGACTCATGTAAATAGAGATACCTCACTTATCTTTCTGAAATAGCCCTTACTGTGGGTACAAGCAGGAGAACATTCCTGAAATGATGTGTTGTCTGCACTTTAAGGTAGCCAAGGTCAAGACCTTCCAAAAGGCCTTTAGGCCTTTGCAAATGATCTTAGGTACAAGTACAGACAAGAAGTGATCTAGGGCTAGTGTTCCTATTTTAGACTGTTCCACATATGAGGACTTTTTCTTTCTAGAAGAGGTAATAATAGAAAACGAAGAATGAGTCAGAACAGAATTAAAATATAACCCTGACGTCCTTGCCTCTTAGCCCCTCAGGAAATCACCTGCTGTTGTACAGATTGCTTAGTATTTTCTACATTCCTTTATTTTGAGCACTTTTTGGGAAGCAAGAGTCATTATGTCTTTACTGTTGCAGGGACAGGCAGCTGAGTCCCACACTGGAAGCACTGAAATAAGCAGAAACTCAGGAAAGAAAATACCTCTGGGGCAGGGTAATTATATGATTTGTAATATGCCTCCCTCTTCAGTCTATATTCAGTTTCTGCTTTTCACGGTATTTGGCCATTGGTCTCCTATAGTGGTGTACCAGATGCAATACAACAGACAAATGTGGGCCAAGAAGAGCACGTGTAAACATGCAGCTGTACAATTTCATCAGTTTTCTGTGGTTTTTCTCTGAGTATGCCACATCAATGTATTTTGAGTAATAAAGTATAAGAGTTTCTCTTGTTTCTAATGTATAGTGTCATATTTTCTTAGGTATTGTATTTGGCAACGTTTACATTACTGTGGTTTTATGTTATACAGGCTGTTAAAGTTGTGTCAGCAAAGTCAGTACTTTCAATTTCATAAGCCCCAGTTTTTTCAAATGTGTAACCCAATCACAACACTTCGCTCCAGGCTAAAAATTCTCCTATATTCTCAACATGAAACACTTTATTTTAATTAAAATAAAACATCCATTTAGCTTTTTAATGTTTTTCTATTAACCATATCAAACTAGAGCTAAAGTGTACTTGCTTTGTTTGAAGCTTTTGTAATTTTGCATAGGTCAGTATAAAAGGCAAAACAAGAAAGGGTTCAAATAAATCATACTGCTATTCATGTTGATTTTGGTGATATAATTTTACCCATGCAGGAACCAACCTTTCTAGAGCATTTCAGAAATCAACACAGCTGTCTAAAAGTGCACTGTGCAGTTTAAGGTGAATAAGTATATGCAAGAGTTAGACCCTGGAAGCATCCATTCAGATTGAGGCCCCACACTTTAGTCACACACTTAAGACTCCTACATTTGAGAGCGCTGACTGTATAATTTATTCCTAATTATCTAGTGCCATGACAGTGGCAGAGCAATTCACACTGAGCTGTATCGAGGGTAGGGTTTGCCTCTGTTACTTGCCCTGAGTATTACCTGCTTACAGGGGAACCTGCTGCTCCATGAGAGTGGTGGTATCTGGTTCCTAATTGCCAGTAATTCCTTAGCTCCCTGTGCTTGTTTCAATCCGGATGCAGCCAACATTAATGCCAGTGTTAGAAGTATTATAAAATCTCCACTATAATTCCTCTTTAATTAGCATCCTATTATCTTAAATTGCTTCAATAATTTCATTTTTTTTCCCCTAAAGCTCTTCCATTCTTTCAGTAATACCCTTTTTGTAAAACTGCCTAAGTATTTCACCACTGGTTGGATCTGCTACAGTTTTTTATTTTGTCTTTTAATAGCTTATTCAAAAGGAGAGAAAAGCACAGTAGGCTCTTGGTAGAGTGCAGTAATATCGGTGTTAGTGTTCTCAGGGTTTTTCTTTCTCTGGAGCATAATGGTTGAACTAAGTCTTGTGGTGAAGAGCAAACCTACTGGGCTAATGGCAATAAACTTGCAAACAGTGAGAAACTTGTTCACTCAAGTTCAACATGTGAATAGCTCTGTGCAGCTCTAATTAGGACTCTGGTTCTGAATAGGTAATTAAATATCAGTTTGGTTATCCAAGTGAAGGGATTAAGGTGAAAATATACCATTCACATTTATAGGAAAATACAAAGTTCTGCATTTCTATTGGCTTACCAGCATTACAGTGAACTCTATCTGGAATACTTTTAAATGTTCCTATACGAGAACAAAAGAGACACAGCTGAAATGTAGCACACTGTCTGCAATGAGTCTCTCATGGCAATGATGCACCCACTGAATAAGCAAAAGCTGGAATTTTGTCTTTAAGAAAGGTAATACTTAGTCTTTGGAAAAATGATCATTATTGCGTATCAATAAAAATAAAAACAGTGCCATGATTTCAACTGGTGGATTGTCTGTTTTGTCATTTCCCACTCACTCCCCTGCCCTCAGTTATTTCATGGATGGCTGACTGCAAACTGAAATGTGGGACATACATATTTGTGCTCTCAGAGCTGTTTCTCATATGGATGGGAAAGTTTAGTTTTAGTAATCTAATCACCTAAAGCAGATAATTTGGACTCACATATTTTATGAGGTTTAAAAATCTGTGAAATACCTGTGGTTAAACCCACCAATTTCTTTGAAGTTTCACTGCTTTCCAAGGCTAACCCAATATTTCAGCATTTTAAAGTGTTTAAAGACCTTTTTACGCATTTCATTTGTATTACTGCTTTCTGACAATGCTCATATTGTCATGGCAATATAGTTCAGACCAGCACTGCATGAACGTAAGGCCAGGGACGTCTAGAAAAAAAATCAAACTGGAGGGCCATTTTGAAAATTTTAGAAGTATGCAGTAGCAAATATTTTTTACTATTCTCCAATACATGATTTCATATGTTCTCTTGTTTAGAGGACACAAAGCTGTTTGTGCTCTATGCCAGAATAAAGGTTAATTGATTGTCCTGGGTTTGCTGAACATTACAAAGGAGAATGGAATTTCATAAATGCCAAGAAATGATTTGTAAGGAGAGAGGAAAACCTGAAATAGGTCAATGCCTCAGGCTGTACAGTCTCCCAGACATGCTGATGTGCCCTTACTTCTTGTCTATATGAAAAACAAACATTATGTTTCTATAGAGCCTTCCAGCCATTTTCCTCCATTCACTGAAAACAATTCAATTACAGTAAATTTCATAGTCTTTTTCCTCCTACACCAGCACATAGGTTCGATGAAACTGTGCCTATTTGCCTAAGTTTTCAAAATTTAGATTTCATCAATTTCAAAACCAGAAAGGGTTTCAATAACCTAACCTGTTATTGCACTGGTAATCCCATTTCCAATTTCATCCAAGAGTTCATCGTAAAGGGTGACTGACAGAGTAAAAAGTCCCCTGGTGAACTCAGGATTGCCTTCCTTCTAATCCCTTGCAACTTCTTTTTCCACCAGTCTCAACAATTTATAAAAGTTATGGTGACAATGACAGTGCATACTGTATGCAAACCATTTATCATGCCCTTATGAACTATAGCTTAGGAATCACTAATTTTTTTCAAGACCTGTGCTGTTAAAACTTGAAACATCATATATGTTTTCTATTCAGATTTATTTACTCAAAGTGAGGAATTGGAGCTCGTATTTTCAGAAATAGAAGATTACACAATGACAAAATAAAGACAGTGTACTTAGAGGCATTTCCATGAAAAGAAAAGGCAATTGGTAATTCAGTATACTGAAGTAAACAGTATCCTGAAAATTTTAGTGGCACTAAAAGTTCATTGGGTGTCAGTGTGAATTAGAGAAAAGTCCAAAATATCAGAGCAAAGAGAATAATGTATTTTTGCACATTTTAATGAAAAATAAAATAAACTTATTTTAGAAGTTGCCTTTAAAAAATATTAAAGCATACCGTGAAGACTATAGCACTAAAGAAAAGTGAAACAAAAATAGAAAATATTGTATGAATGGAATTATTTATGTTGATATCCACAAACAATATAATTTTTCAACTTTTTTACTCTATTTCTTCATTACTGGGAGATAATATTTAGGGACTTTTTAGTGGATCCTACTGTATGAGCTTCCTTTATGTGTTTCATACAAAATTAGTAGTGAAACTTTTATTTTGCCACATAAATATATGATTAAATATTCCTCATAACACTGAACACAGTAAATAGATATGGCTTTCAAAGATTTCTGTACATATTCTACTGTAAGTTAAGATAAATTAACAAACATTTTCGATAATATATTCCCTTTGTAAGTCCATGTAAACATTAAGTATAGATTTTTTTTCCTGTATGATTAAAAAAGTAATGTAGTATGTGATTTTGTTTAAATTTTGTAGGAGAGAAATCGTAGTATAAATCTTATCCTCTTTTCTCAGCAGATCATGTAAAACTTCAAGATCAAATATTTTTATTCCTACAATTAATAGTTTCTAATGAACAACATTTAGTAATGATTTCAGTATTTCATAAGGTACATTTTGTTAAAATGTTTACTTAATCACATCACACATAACTAATCTAATGTAGTGGACCAACTTAATTCTTATTTAATTCCTTTGAAATAGAAGTTATGACATGAAGAATGATCTTTTAATATAGGCTGGAATGGGACCTCCTGGCTCGACTATAGTTTGGTACTGCTCATGTCTAGTTCTTCATGAAGATCTGTGGAGGTGAAGATTAACAGCTGAGAATGTGTGACGAAGAGATCTTCAATATCCAACAACAACAAAAACCTGGTTTACAACGGACATTGTTGATCTTGTTGCTGGCAATCTCTAGGGCATGTCTTTATAATTTACTCCATTACATTTTTAATAATTTAATACTCAAGACTGCCCAGGTTGTTCTGCACAATAGTTTGATATATGGATAATGCCCCCTAAACTTGTGTAATCTGCAGACATCTTTGGCACATTTACTTTTTTTGTATCAAGACTGTTTGATGTAAACATTAGGAAATATGATTAAAGGCTCATCAACAAGAACAGAGAAGAGCACAGAGGCACAACAGCAGGTAGGGAAACCCAAATAACTCAGCCTCCACCCCAGCCCCTCCCAGGGTTGTCCCAGGGGAGTTTCAGGTCCATGGGCTGGGGTGACACCCATCAAGAGGAATGACCAGAAGAGCTCTCTGCAAGACCTTTTGGACTAAGAGGGTTGACAACGTACAGAAGTAAGGGGCTCACTATGGGATGCAGGAAGAAAACATCTTGGGATTCTAGAAGACTTATTATGGGGTGTTTAGGTGGGAAAAGGAAGGGATCAAGGTGGTTTGGGAAGGAACAGGTATGGAAGGAAAAAAAAAGGATAAAAGGAGCTGGTCACGTGTAAACAGATTGCCAATCAATACACTTGTCTGGCTGGTTCACTACTGGAGGGACAAGAAGGTCCAGGCCAGCAACTGGAGAGGTGATGGGCCCTTGGGGATGACTGCTGGTAAGGCCATGAGTCTGAACCAGCTACCAGGGAGACAGACCTATTTGCATTTCTGTTTCTCTGTGCATGAGGCAACTGGCAGACTGGGGGATTCAGGGGCCAGCTACAGGGTCCATTGGGTGTCTAAAGCCAGGTGCTGGAGGGATCCAGTGTGTGTTTGTGTGTGAGTACTAGCAGCAGGAGGGGGGCTGCATCCTCTGGGGCTCACATGTCCAGTTGCCTACAATTGGGGAGACTGGGGATCAAGATGCCAGAGTAGACTGAATGTCTAAAGTCAGCTACTGGATGGATCCATACTTTATATATGTATATTTATGCATATACTTTCCACTAATGGGCTTTCATCCTGATCAGCCTGAGAAGGTAACAGAATGAGGCCATTGGTGCTGTTTGTGCTTGTGGGAGTGCTGAGTGTGTCTGTGGTGACCTGTGTGGCTGGCTGTGCATATACATGTGTGTACATGTGCATATGTGTGTGTCTATTGGGAATACATGCTCAGTCTTGCTACTTGCTGGACCTGAGGAGATGGGGCTGTGGCAGCCTTGCCTCTATTGGGCTATTGGATTTGGCAACTCCTAACAAATATGATTGATTTTTGAGGGAAAATAATAGAACTTTGTAGCCTCTTTCTGCTTAATACCTTCCACAATTCTACGGTCTTGTGACTTTTGTACCAGCTATCTTCTTCAGCTAAACAGTATCCTCTTTGCAGAAGACCAGAGGGAATAGCTTTATGTATGTGGCACTCAAACCAAGTGTTAGGTTAATGAAGGGTAGGTGTTGTACCAGGTCTACTAAATAAGACTATGACCTTCATTTCACTTATTCCAAATTTAATTTAGAATAAATGAATGTTCCTCTTTGCAGTAACTCTGTCCTGAGCCCCGACCAGTTAACTTCAATTGATGCCTTTGAAAGAGAGGTTAAATCTAAAGACTCAAAGAGTAATGTAGACAATTACTGTATGTTGTCTATTTTTAATGTGGCTCCAGTGCATTCATTACCCAAGAACCACTGAGCTTCTTCAGTTATTTCAGGAGTTAACCAGATTACTAAACAACGATTATATAACTATGCTGTACTCTTACCTGGAAGGCAAACCTGAATGAAATATGATTTCTTAAAAATGAAGGGGGGGGAGATGTGTAGTTTAGTTGTTTCTTATTAAATACAGGAAACAAAGACCAGCAAGCACCTCTGAATTGTTTTTTCTGCTTCTGTTTAAGACTAAACACACAGAGGGCACATCGTGTGTGTTGTCGTCGTCCTCCCCCGGCTTACTTAAAGTAAGTGTCACTAAATCAGACAAATGCAGGCTCTGTGGCTCAGCAGGCGATAATTGAACCCTTACAGTTTAGAAGTGCTCTTGTGTCCACTTGCTCTGGGCACAACTCCATTTCAGAATTCATTTTTTCCCAATTTAAAAAAACCAAGTTGCGTTACAAGCTAGCCTTGTAATTTGAAATTACATGTGATGGATGCTAAATGGAATCTGATTAAATATGAAGAACATGAATTCAGCTGAGTAGTAGTAATAGTGAAGAGGCTAAAGCTGAAGTGGAAACCCAGGAGGCATAAACTAAAAACCATGTACCAGTACCTGCAAGCCTGGCCACCACAATGATATGAAAACAGCCCAAGAAAAGTTTTTGGACATGTGAGACAATGCCCTGAGTAATATCTGAGTAAAATAATAATGAAAAAATGCATGCACATGCTCCTCCGGACTTATCACTTCTCTCTTTCTTCTCTGTCCACTGCATCCCAGCCTGAATTTTATCTACCTGCTCTTCCTGACAGCCTTTGTATTTCCTCTCTGTTCCTTTATTACAATGCTTGCAATTTTCTCCTTTTCACTCTTCAAGTGTAATTGTTTAAACTGTTATTTCTAATACTGCAATTCCAAGAAGAAAAGTAAAATTAATATCTAACAGTAGTTGTCTTCTTATATACAGATATTGCTGAGCTGTGAAAAGAGTAAACAAGTACAACTATATTACTGGTTTGCAGAAAGGTTTTAGTATAGTTACAGTCAAGTTTTGTTATTAGCACTTTCTGAATATTTTGTACCTAACCAGTTTTATTTATTTCATTGATATCAAAAGTTAACCAGGAATACAATCTGTGTCAAAGTAGACTGATGTAGAACAGAGAAAATCATTACTGGAATTACAGAGTAAGTCACTTGAAGAGCGGCTTTGTGATCCTTATGGACTGGATTTTTTCTCCTTCATCTGTCAGAGAGAAGAAAGTAGTGCAAATTTGTATTTTATATAGCTTGCTGAGAAGATCCGAGCCAACTGCTTTATTTGCTGTTTTCCAATTGGGAAATATCAACCCCAATTTAACAAATTTTTGTTAGAATATCTGAGCATGTGATTATGTATACAATGTTCTGTATCTAATGAGGCTCATTCAGTGCTTTAGAGAACAATTATTCACTCCTTGATTGGCACATAACTGTCTTGAGTCCAAAATCTGAAGCATCATTAGATGATTTCCCAAAATTATGCACTTAAATTTACCTCTTCTTGTGGTAATTCCATACCACATAAATAATTTCTATATGTGCCAATGAGTGTCTTGGATACCTCTAGGCTCCTGTGATATGAAACAGCCTTAACCCTGGTAAGTACCAGCAGAACTATTCCTTTGCTACTTCTCCACCTTTTCTGTGCTTCTTCACACAGACTGGCTTTCACTGTAATTGTCACAACTTTTTTTTGCAAGAGACCCTAGGATGCAGACTTTTTTGCCTCTGAAGAACTCCACAAAATCGAATATTAGCCTCACAGGAAAAAACTATCAAGTCCTCCCTGCTAGCCAGTAATGAATGCCAGAGCACAACTTCCTATCTCACAAATGGCATGAGAAATGCATAGCATTGGACAGATCACTTCTATGACCACCTTTGTCATTTGAAAACTATCATTGGGAGAGACAGATTGATCACTTCTGCTTCTACTTCTAACGTTGTACAGCTAGATTGCATCTCTTAGCTTTAATTGTTAAGGAAGAGTTTATGGAATAATCAAGCCAGTTAGAGAAGCCAAGTAAAAGGTTTCATGTACGTTGTCAAAAGTCTCCTTTATCAACATTCAGGGATGACTTTTACCTGAAAGTTTACACTATGTATTTCTAAACTGGTAGTCCTCAAGCACACCATGGTGAGCCAGGTGAGACAAAACAAAATCATCAGATCACTTGGAAAAAAAGAGTGAGCACATTGCTTTTGGTCTACTGCAATGAATCCATCTGGAGACATTGTTCACCAGGATCCCAGAGTTAAACTGAAGAAGGTATGGAAAGAATTAATATGAAAAAACCCACACCAATATAGTATCATTCTTACTGGTTCTAGTGTTGATGTGAAATCCAGAAAGAACTGGGCTCTGTTATTTATATCCTTGGTAGTCAACAGTCAGAGAAAGGATTCACGTTTTCCCACAGAATAAGTGCTCTTAACAAAAAAAAGATAAATACCGCTAGATAATCTCTATAATGTGGAGCCATGCCATGAAAAGATGGTGTGGTCTTCGTTTAGATTAAAGGAACAGAATGGACAAAGCAGGTTAATATCCCAGAGGAAATCAGACAGTGGCTGAAGAGGGTCTGTGTGTTTCTCTTAATCTACGTAAGATTAAAACATAATTATTTTTTTTTTACCAGTGACTGTGCAGTTTAAACTCATGATAGTTTTACAGAATTCTTTCCTTTTGTAGTGATCTTTAGTTTCTTGTCATCTTTTACCACCTTCTATAGAGATTTGAAGAATTCCACTCAGATCATTGTAATCCTCCCCACCCCTTTCCTTTTATACCCTGCTCAGCATTATTGCCCTTGAATCATTTCACTGGAGAACAGAGCAGCTTCATCTGTCTTGACATGAAGGACACTGTGTACATACTGCGGACTTCCCCTAAAATAATTTCCAGCCTCAGATTCACATACCATCCTTGCTGCTGGAAGATAAATCACACTTTTATTCTTTGGATCTGTGTAATGGTCAGCTCGATGTCTCCTCCTCATAAAAATAAAATTCCTCTTGGTGTTGCTAAGGTTATGTTGCCTGCTAGCTCTTTCTCTTTCTCACTATAGACATTTCTGTCATTCATTTTTTTCCAGTTATCTCTAATTTACAGTCACTGATCTGATGCTCTGTCTCACCATATCCTTTTTTCTTTCTTTTCTCAGGGTCCTGAGGGCACCACCAGCCCTCAATGGCCCTGACCATCTCCCCTGGGGCCACAGACTGCCCATGGCCCAGGACCCCATCTCAGCCCAGCCTGGGGCCCTCAGTCCCTGCCCCAGAGGTGCCGTAGGAGTGCTGGTCTCCATCCCTGTCTCTGTCTACCTCCTGGATAGGTCTCTGTTCTGCACTGTAGTAGCTTGTCTCCTGGATGGACCACTTTCAATGCATGTTGTAGCTTGTTTTCAGCCCTGCTTGTGCTCCCCTCCCCTTTCGTTCCTGACCTTGCTCCCTGGATGGACCCTGGCCAGCTTTAGCAAATGTCATTGACAGAGGTTATCAGAATGAAATAGTTTGTTTTCAGCAAGAGTTTAGGGGATGTCATCTTCACTGCCTTTTTTCGTCAGTGCTTATAAGAAAATTTATGCTTCCTTCTTCTGTTAAGAAAAGAAAGAACTGCTTGTGTACTAACTCCCTTTTCTGCTGATCATAGGTGGTCTTAAAACACTAGGTTTATACCTGTATTTATTTGTCTGTCTTTTATTAGGGGTCAGTAGTAATATGTTCAACAAGAGTCACTAAGCTTGAATGCCCACTCACCTGAGATATCCCTGGCCTTTTCATTGTATAGTCCCCATTTAGACTCCATTAACTTAGGCAAATATGTTCATTATTTATTGTAGTTCTGATAAGACCAACGAAAGCTTACTCTTTCACTCAAATGTTGAAGTCCTTTTTATTTGACTGTGATTTCTCAAGTAATTAGTTGTAATTATCTCTTTGTCATAAGGGGTGTTATTTACAGTGTTGTTTTAACACATTTTCTTAGCCATTTCTTTGCTCTCTAAAAAATGATAAAATGTTTTTTATTGTTGCTTTTAACAGAATTAATGTTGTTGTCCATATTTACATGAATTTATCATCTAATGGAGTTTAGAAAGAATGTTGAGCCTAGGGGGAAACAGATATAACTTATTAGCACTCCAGTTACATGATTAAAAAGAGGTTTTCTATTATGTAATAACAGAAAAAAAACCCCAAACACCAAAACTTGCAATTCAAGGAAGGGAAAGGAAAAACTATTGTAGAAGAGGGCTAAAAAACTCACTGAATTAATTACTGCATTAAGAAGGCTTTTAGAATGAAAGCAGAGGTGGAAAACAAGTTACATCTTGAAGTTTTAGACAGGCTACATAAACATGGTGTGGTATAAGAAGTTAAAAATATCGTCAGTGATATAAGTAAAAAAGGATTGAGGGAAAGAACAGTCATATTTGTACGGTGAGAACAAGGTGCAGACTAAATATTTAAGAAATAAACTAAGTCTTTTTTGCCATGAATCTAAATAAGGGTAGTAATTCTGCAAGGGAAAGGGATGGCGTGTTATCATACCAAGATGGAAATAAAACCAAGGCTGTTGTTCCCAGCTTGGGCACAACAGAGAATTGCTGCTCTAGAATAAGGTGAGTAAGAGCAGTTATAAGTCAAACTGAAGGCTAAGTAAGCACAATGCCTGTAGTTCTGAAAGGAAATTGCAGATACATCAGTTTATCTGGTGATTATGAAGGGCTTTAAACAGTTTTTTGAAAGATCTATGATCAGAGAAGTTTCAGCTGTGATTTACTAAAATTCAAATTAGCCTGTTATACTTTTATATGAATTTTTGATTTAAAAAGTAATGTCTTTATAAAAAGATAAAAATGGAGATTTGGTGGCTGTAAGACACACTGGTACAGTGATTCATGCACTGATTCTTGTGTAAATTACTCCTAAACTAGGAAAGATTGTCCTTAGTACCACTGAAATGTAGTTGGAGTGAATATCTAAGCCAGCTTGGGATAAACCATCTAGAAGCCATTGTTTTAGTAAGATGCCATACCTCAGCTAAGCTGCTTTTCATCAGCCTCATTAGCTTGGACAGTACCAGGCTAAAATGTATGGCTATATGGTTCATGAAACAGAGATGCCTTATTCTGAACTGCTAAAAAACTATTGGAGCAACACATTAATTGATCATTCAGGCATTTTTACTTTGCTGTAATCAGACTGAAAATAAAAATAGCACTATTTTTATTCCTTAGATTTCAAAGCAATTTATACACAAAATTGAGTTTCTCTAAATGAAACTGATAAAACTCAGAGACGGTAACGTTAAGCTAGCTTACTTTCGAAGTGAAGTTTGTTTAGCCAGTCCGAGTTTCAGATTTAGACCCTTATGTCTGATTGCAATGATGTAAATAAAAAGTAAAGTAGGTACAAAGTGTTATATCAGAATAGAATCAATTTACTTCTATTCTGCATTGCTATTAAAATAAACACAAAGGCACCATTCAAAAACAAGACAGTATAATGTACAAGACAGCAGAGAATTAAGTCTGCTGATTTTCATTCTTTTCTAGTGGATCATACCCGGGAGGTAGTTTGCTTTTAGCAATATTACAGAAAAGGTTATGAAAAGAAAGGTTTTCTTAGGAGCAGACACATCGCACTGCAGGTGATTTGGGTAGCCACCAAAGCTACTAAATTCAGGTTAAAACAACTGTTTCTCAGTATAGTTTTATTCCACCTTTTCACCATTAAGAGTAAGGGTTTTTTTTTTTCTGGGGAAGAGGTCTGCAATGAGATCTAGGTTTATGGAGAGCAGTTTGAGAGTATAAGTTTGAGAACTGAATTTATCTTGTGTTAGTTAAGTATTTAAAGGTTTCAGATTACTTCTGTATCTTTTGTTTCTCAGGGAACGTAATGGAAGAAACCTTAAATTTTTTTTTTAAGTAAGTGAAAATAGAAAAACAGGTTTACATTTCTTCCTTGTCCCTCTACTTGGACCCTGGCAGGACCATAGATAAACTGACATAAACTAGAATGAATGCATTTTGGTGTTCTAAAATGACCATCTTAATAACTTGATGTGGTATTTAACCAAGGTAGGCACGTCTCAACTCCAATAAAATGATATATATATTTTTTAATGTTAGGCACAGCATACAATTAGGGTACTGTACACGGCAAAAGACACTGGATTCAATGGCCTGGAATGATCAGATAATTTCCTGAGCTTTGAAATCTGAGGTTGTTGTCTATATAATCTTCTTTATTAGTCCAAAATCTGGAAGTTAATTGACCTAACTCTGACCTCAGCTAGCCAAGTAAAGCCTAATAAGAATCAGTACATATCATGTTGCACTTCGATTTAGGGACATAGAAAATCACTAAAAATTCTTTTCTCCTACCAATGATCAAGTTATCAGGGATCTTCAACATGCATAATGGCAGAAAATTATGTCACCAGGATAAATATAGTATTTTGCTGTAACTACAGGAAACAATCTTATGAAAGACAATAAGTAATGATTTTCTAGGGTAAATAGTACCTTTTAGCTATCCTCCATTGCTCCCATGCAGGGAAAATTACTGAATGTAGAAACTGTGCCTTGCTCTCTGATGAAGTCTGCACAAGAATAAAAGTATTGGTAGGACCTGGCCTTACAGCATAGGATTTTACCTACAATAGCTATGAACTCAGTACCTCATAGTTCTCGGTGGACTTTTATGGGACATTGAAGTCCTTTCTGTGACTTTCTGTCAGAAATTAAATGTGCATCACATAATATAGCAATATGTTTTCACAGCAAATTTTTTCAGGGAAGGCTTTTTGTCTATAAAAAAACTTTAAATATTTGAGTGCTTTACAGATAGAAATAATAATAAAAAAAAACCATTATGATTTCCTCATGTGTTGACCAGGAAGAAATTCTGCTCGGTGTGATCATATCACTGAACTCTCAAAGAACCAAGAACAATTCTTCAGCCTGTAGTCTGTCATTCCTTACAGAACTGAAGGTCAAACCCCTGTTTTAAAACTCCCCTTCCCCTCATAACCTTTTTAGTCTTATTCTTGTCATCTTCACACTGATTTGAAGGAAGTAAAGTCAGTTAACTGGGGCAGTAAAGGAAAGAAGAGGTGAAGAATTTGGTGGTATTTTTGGTTTCACTCACACACCAGGTGCTGTCTAATAGCTGTAGCAGATGACTTACACATGCCAGAAACAAGCAGAGGTTTGCTAGCATCAGTTTCAGTCTTGATGTGGTTCACTGTAAACTTCTTTTGCTTTGCAAGTCCTATGCACATCTCCTGTACCAAAATTGAAACCACTCTGTCTACCAAATGTCTGCAACATTTCCTTGGCACACACGCCACCAAGGGTAGGTGGTCTTTCAATGAGAGTGGCTTTGCCAGTTTTCTGTTCATAGCTCCACTGTCTCCTATTCCCTTTTTCCAGAATTCACATCTGCTGCTACAACATTTTTCTCCCCCTTCGTCCCCCCCCCCCATTTTTTTTTAACCTTCCTTTCTCTCTAAATCCTTTCCTCCCCTGGTTATCTAATAGAAAATCTAACACTGCATGAGATTGCTTCTACTTTCTAAGAGTAATGATCAGTTATATTAAATAGTTATAGGTACTGAAACAGACATCAGACAGGTAGAAAGCATTTGCTGCAACTTTACTTCAGTTGTGTTGAGTTTATGGGTTGGAGTAAAAAATAGTGCATTAAATAAAAGAGTCCATGCAATGAAAAGACAGATTGTAAAAGCTGTAAGTTAAAAGATAGGCAGATATCGTACCCAGTGCTACTATTCTTACAGCATTAAATGAATAAGATTCATGGTAGTTATGGTAGTATTAATTAATCGCATAACCTTTTGATAATTAGAGTAATTCATTGTCTTTGCACAGATTGCTGTAGTTATTTGTCTACATTTGTAAATATTACTACTTTGTTAAACATAAGGAATAGCTTCACAAAAACAACAACAAAAAAACTCTCCGGAGAAAAATTAAACAGTTCATGTTACCTCATGAAACACCTCTCTATTCTGCAGACCTTGTAGACTATATTTTCCAGTTTAGTCACTTACTGCAGACTTGCCCCTTTCTGTGTCTAAGGTCAGGCTTACCACTTATAACAGCATTATCTAACCTGTGTTCATTGTTTTTATGGATTTCTCAAAACAAGATAGGAACCATTATGTGAGGCTGACTCTGTCGATTTATGGCTTGATTATGGTTTGATTATTTGGAATTCTCTGGGTGTAGGCAGTGATTGTTTACCTGTTCTCCAGCAGCTCACAAATTCGCTACTGATGCCGTCATTCCCAGAGATGATTTGGAGGTCAGGAACAATTTTCAAATTGTCATTGACACAAAGAAACCATCATTTTGAGTAAGCCATGGAACAGTTGACATAAAATCTTTGTTATTTTCATCATGAATGCATCTCTAGCCAAACAAAGGGAGAATTTTAACAACATTTTCAATAAATAATAAAACCCACATATTTCATTTTTGACCCATTTTATGACCCATACCTTATCACATGTATTTTATTAGAAACATTTAATAACTAGTATTTTTTTTCCATTTCTTAGAGCTCCCATGCTTTTCATACTGTGCTTTGAAGGATATACCTTTGGGTTCATTAAACAAGTAAAATTGGTGTGATTGTAGAAACCGTTAAAAAAAGAGAGCTTATGTGGAGAAGAATATAGCCTACAGATTACATAAATTTGGAGTTTATTTGGTGAGACAAAGAGTATAATGTGCCACTAACCAGATTGGCCTATTCTAAATGTCTTTTTTCTTATTTGAATTTTTCTTAAGCAGCAAAATTATGTTTAACGACATCTCAACCAACTTAGAATAATATTCTCTTTTCTGTTTTAGGTTTTGCATAAAAAGTGGACAAGTTTATGAGCCAAGAAAGATTTTACATTCTAAAGGACCAAAGACAGAGTAGTATTAGGTCTATAAAGGCTTTTAAAGTTTATTTTTGAAGATATAGACACAAAGACATTGAGCTTGCAATTTCATGTTCCTATTATTCAGTTTAAATTTGAAAACGACCACTGCCAAGATCTGGAAGGTGGGGATTTTCAGCATTACTTAGTATATATGACAATATTAAGAAAATAATTCACTTTTAATATGATTTTCCCTCTTATCTGTCATTAAAATCTCTAAAATTCCCACTCAGGAAATCTGTATTTCCCACCCAATATATTTTTTTACTGAAGATTAAAACATTTTCCTTAGTTCCCTCTTTATAATTCCAGAATCATAAAACAAAGAATCACTCTTTTATTTTGGGCAAACTTCCCTCAGATATCTGTAAGTATTCTATGTTTATATTGTATCTAGCATAGACTGTTCTACTCTACTTTTGTTCTACTCTACTTTTGTTCTACATAAAGAGTGATGCACATGTATTTGAAGTCAAATACACATATCCTTTGTTTCTATGAGCTAAACTATCTTTAACATGAACTTATATTTCTGTTTTCTGCAGGCTAAAGGCAATGAATTACTGGAAGTGAGAATGCAAAGAGAGTTATATCTCACCAAACTCTACACAATTACTTTAGCTTATGCCCCAGAAATGACTGTGGAATGTGTGGATGTCCCTGGGCCAGCTTTAAATTGTCCCCTGTACAGGCTAATTCACAGTAAATAAGAGAAAACTTCTGGTCTGATATTATTAGAAACTTAATTTTCAGTCTTGAAGGATATCAGGGACTATATAGTCAATGCATGAAATCCTTGAACAATCCAATTGTATTAGAAATATGCCATTTATTTTAGACTAACTGGAATTTTCTATGCATATTAAACTTGTATATATTTACGTAATGCATTGGTACTACTTTGTGACACTAGTGGAAATAATCTAGTTGCATTAGTTGGGGTATTGCAATAACGCAGTTATACTGCTTTTGGCATCTGTGCTTGCCTAGATATCTCTACAAAGCATTGTATTGGGTATTATCGCAGTCTACTGCAAAAGAGATATGACAGCTGTATGAAGAATGCTTGCTCTCATTTTCATCCTGAATTTGTGAATTTATAGAATGGTGAACTGGGAGAGAAGGGAGAAAACATATAGATTAAAATGGTTTAATAGACATAGTGTCATAGTTTTGGAGTGTCCCAATGAAACTGAACTTTGGATTTAAAAATAGAAATTAAAAATATACACATTTGATTGAACTAAGTTTTCAAAAGCAACTATATGTGAGCACCTGTGTCTTCTACAATGCCCTTGCATAACTAAGCTACTTCAGTCAAGAGTAAAATTATATTTAAATCCAAAGCAATGATTTAGTTAAATGAATAAGCTGTTGTTCATTTAACAAGATTTTTAAAAATCTGGAGTAAAATATACTTTTCAAGAACTCAAAGTGTAATGGTAGTGGAAATGCATGGAAAAACCCCCACGAAACTCTGGCAATAAAACACATGAATTTAAATCTTCTACCTAGAAGATTATCTGGATATGCCAGCTTTCCAGGTACTAGATGTATTTTTTGTGTCATTGGTGTCAAAGTGAGAACAATTCAGATCTAAATTACACAGTAACTTCAATCAACTAAGTGCGATCACACCACAGTAAAACTGGAGTCCATGTGACAAGAAAAAAAGGTGGTATGGATCTAATCATCACATGCAACCTCAACACAATCAGTACCCTTCCAACTAACAGGAAACAGGCTATAGCCCTTCTGGTGAAGCCAGAGGTTTTTTTCTTAAGGAACACGCTTGACATGTTAACAACTAATCTCATAATTGCCCAAAGATTACCTTACTGACCGCAGCTCATCAGTGTGAAAGTCTGGGGATCACCAAACTCTATTTTTTAAGTCTCCGCTTGTTGTCTAGCAGGCAAATCTAAATTTTACTTGTACACTTATTATTATTTTTTTTGACTAAGGAAACATGAAAATAAGAGTGAATGTAAATATATGACTTTGGATTTTTTTTTTTTGCATTCACTTGTTCCAAACTTAACATGAATTTTAAAAGATATTTAGGAAGTCAGACAGAGATGTGTGAAAAAGTCATCCACTTTGGAGCTACTGATTGGAGGAGAGCTAAGAAATACTTTTTGCTTTTACTGGAAATGGAGTTCAGAGGATCACAAAGAAGAAATTTGATTTTCAAAATGAAAGTAAATGCTGATTTTTGAGACTGTTGAAGGCTAGATTGTTCTACTGAACAAAACTGGGGCTGGCTAATCAAAAGCTGATCTACAGCATGTTATTAAATAAAACTGTCAATTTTACATTTTGATTATGTAAATTATGATATATGCTATTTGACTACTGTAACATCATGCAAGTGTTTATTGTGTTGTAAAAAATTCTGGGCTTACAATCACCATTTTTCTCACCTTTAAAATGTACTGCTACCTACATACTCAGTTTAATAAACTGAAAATAGTAGTACTTGTTTTTAATGTAATCTATATTTTTCACAAGTTCGTTGGAATGTAGACACTTCAACAGAGCCAAAATGTTTGATTTTTGTTAGCTGAAAAAATGCTTTGCTATGGAAGAGCTGAGAGAGAAAAAAGGATTGTATGCCTGCCCTGAGAGGTACATGACTAAAAATGCTACATTGTACATGCTACTTAAATGATACTGCATAGAATTTTTTCCAATATTAAACACAATTGCATGTACACAAAGGTGACAGAACTAAACTTAGATATAGGAGATACAGAAATAGATACAGCACAGAAGTCACTATTCTTCAACAAGTATAAATTCTGTGAAAGAAATAAAATAATCAGAAAGAGACTACAATGAGGAATAAAATCTGCTGCAATATCTGGGTTTGAAGGATGTTATGAAAATGGAAGCAATTTTTCAATCATGTTCAACATCACTGTAATGCCGAGAGAAACTACAAAAGCCCTTTTGTGATCAACACAATAAAAAAAAAAATCCTTGGAGTAGAAGGGACCCTGGAATGAAAGCATTCAGGTTTATCCACGGAAAGGCTACAGAGTAGGCACTTAACAAAGTTAGGTATTCCAGTAGACAACATTGCATGTAAAAATTAAAATATTATCTGATTGATACCTACAGATAATGCAGATAAGTGGGTAGACAGCTGAGTTCCAATATAATTTATTAAAGTTGTAGTTCTACTTTACCTTATATCTGTATGCAAAAGCCATTTACTAAAACCTATTTACCATTTTCACCTAATGGATATTTTTCAGCTAGATTAAGGGAACTCAGACTGAGCCTGTAAAGAACATGTCCATTCATTCTGTTATTGCAATAAACCCTTGCATTTTTAGTGTACATGCTGCCTTCATTCTGAGGAGCATGTAACATCTAGAAATGTTAATGTTTTCATTATAAACTAACTCAAATAATGTAGTTCTTGTATACACATTCCCGCACATGTGAACTGAAATTTCAGTTGCCTGAAGTGAAAATTAAGGTTAACTCTAAGTAACACCCCTCGGAAGCACATGAGATACCTAAGTTAACTGGTTATAATACGTGAAAACATTTGGCCACATTAGGGGGATATTCAGTTTAGGTGAACAGACTCGATGCTGCGATACTTAGAGTTGTTTAGAGCTTGTACATACAAACCATATCTGATGTGATTAAGGAACCCATATCATGATGCCATGTAGTTTCCTTTAGTGTGGTTTGATTATATTTAATCTTAATACCTGTCTGAGAGACTTTTTTTTTTAAAAATGACAGCCCTGACTTTAGTAGATTTTTATGAATTATAACTCATCTATGCAAGTCGTTAGCACTTTTCAGCAAATCTTTAAGAGAAAGTAACTAGCAATCTGTGACTTAGTTTAATAATATTTTTATGATTCTGATATCCTTTCTCTATTTATTTTGACTTTTTTTGGTACTACCCTCCTTTGTATTTAGCTACGTTTACATTCTTAAGAGAATATGTTTTATTATGTTTCTGTGCTGAAAATTCAGAGCCTGGCAATGCAAATCTATATCAGAATAGGTACTATGGAATTAATCAAGCTTTTTTTTTATTTATGGTAAATCTCAATTCCTTATTTAACCTGGACAAAGATATGAGGCTATAAAAGCAATTAAATAGTTCTTATTACCAGTAATACATTTCCCAGGTCAATAGCATTGTAGATGGGAAGTCTGAGAGAGGAGGAGATATTTCTTATTTATGGCTAAAGATTTTAGAGATTGCTTTTTTTTTTTTTTAATAAATACTTGTACATCTTTAGGAATACTATTCAAGACAACCATACAATTTTATTTCAATATCTATGACTCAGATATCTGGATAGCACCTTATTCATATTGCCCTTTTGTAGTGACAGCCCTCAAATGCTTTCTAAAACATAAGCCTCCAGCCTAAGTTACTGATATTCTCCATTTATAGATACTACATTTAAGACATGGACAGTATGCACAGTCCATTTTGGCAGTGAAAATTAAGGGGTTTACAGGTCCAGTTTAGGTACTCCCAAGTTTAAAATCAGTCACCTATGGAAAAGAAAATGAAAATTATGGAGAAAATAAAATAATATAAGAAAACCAAAAAACCCCATAACTGGTGGAGCATGGATCAGTCTAATTCAGACAGAGTAAAGAGAGAAGATGAACCTTATCAGCTGCACAGTGTGTGAACAGTGATCAACAGGCCTTTACTGAAAGTCTTTTATTCCAAAAGTGTCTTCAGACATGGACAAATAACACAATAACTAAAACCTCTGAGAAATCCTGTCTATTCCAAATAAATTGGAATGTAAATAATAATACATAAGTATGAAATGAAAGAGATACCTTTCAGAAATGTAAGGACACATGTAAATAATTGGCTATTCATGGACATATAAACCAAGTCGTTCTTCCAAAATAGCAATAAGCTACCTTAGAATCATAGAATCATAGAATTCTGAGTTGGAAAAGACCTTTAAGATCATCAAGTCCAACTGTTAACCTAACACTGCCATTAACCTAACACTGCCATGGCAAAAGTCACATTCATTTCTGTTTATTTCAAACGGAAAGATAACATCTGCACTGACACCTTAATGCTCATTCTGTCACCTGCAGTTCCTCTTGGTGGATTAAAGTTATTTTATACTTCGTTTTTTTCATAACCCTTGACAAAGTATGGAGTTATTAATAAGGAATAAAAATACCATTTTTTCATGCATGTCTTATAGAGGATATGAGCTAAAATCTCATATACCACAGGGTTTACTAGATGAATTATAGCTATTTAGTGGCACTCAGCACAAGATGACTCTACAGGCATTTGTAAAGCTTACAGTAACAAAGATTTGCTCCTTTAGAGAAAGATTTAATGTGGAGATACAGCATTAACATACTGAAATGGCAACATCTCAGAAGTCAGGCCATCAATGACATTGATTATACACCTTAATGCTGAAATATACCATTTGTCTCTTATCTGGAGATAAACAGCATACATGAAGAGAGTATAGTATAGTATAGTGTGTATGCATGCATACATATGTATATATGAATATAAATATGTATACATTCACACAAGAGAGCCAAGAAAGCAATAAATTTCCAGAAATAATCATATGAGAACCCTGTTGGACCATTTTAACACATAGCTCAAACTCTGGCTTTTTTCACAACACCCTTTTTATGATTGTTGGCCTGTTTCTATACACATTTTTTCTTCCCTTCACAATGCTAAGAAAATAAAAATGTTCACCATCTTTCTCCCCAACAGAGTGAAGTATGCAAAGTATGCAGATGAACCAATAGTGAACAAATTCTCTGGGAGTGCTCGCAAGCCCAATTTTGACAACTTTGCTGGTGCCTGAAGTCACCCTGTCACCTCTGCCTGGGTGAGATCAGCTGCTCTGTTGAATGCCATGAAGGGTCTGCATGTGGCCGGCTCTAACAGCTCAGTGTGCAGCACCTGGGACCCATATTGCAGGGGTGCGTGTGTGTGAGCTCAAAGGGTGCTTTCTGGTGGACTTGTGCATTAATGGGTTGTTGGAAGCAGCACAGGTACTCACAAAGCTTGACCACCCATGTTTCCAACTGGAGGTGTGTGGAAATCACAGATGTGGAAACCTGTGCTCCCAGGAGAGGTGGGATGGTGCTTGCAACCTGTGTATATGTTTGTGTGATTGAACTTTTTGAAATTAGTTCTAGCAGGGTGTTTAGAAATGTATAGGTGATTATTAACATTTTATAATTTATATATGTTTTGCTGTTCATATTGATCCTGACTGTGTAGTTCACTGATTATGAGTTAATTAGTGTAATTTTGAAATTAATAAATGGCTTCAAATCTGATTTCAAATACTTGAAGTGAGCAGCTGCTCCCTGAAACTCTATTCCAGCCCTGACTTTTTGGACATTAAGTGTAAAAGTGAGCCAAAGACTTTCTGAAATCTGTAAGAGTTATTACTAGCCTATTTTATGCAAAAAGAATTAAGATTTTGCATTGAGTAATGACTGTACTCTATCCTAAAAGAAAAAGTACATACACGAGCCGAAATATTATATACATATATAAAAGAAAAACTGCTCCCTAAAATACCAGTCTATTCCTGCCTATTGTCAGTGGAATATATATCTCTCCTTCCCTGTTTCCCTCTTTCCCTAAATACTATTCAGAACATTATTATCTAATCTGCATATTTGCCTGAAAAATCAGGTACTAAATCTTGTAATTGCTCCTATACGTACAAAAATAAATTTTAAGATTGCCTTGAGCAGCAATCCAACTGGGACTTCAGAATAGTATTAATCTCAGTCCAATTCATTGGTAAAAATCAAGCCAGCAAAATGGTCCTAGCCCTGTTTCTTGGGCATTGAACCTTTGTGGCAAACACCTGCAAACTTTTGTCTAGGCAGGATAGTCGGTCTTTCATTAGTCAACACACAGAGTATGGCTTCTCTAGGTTTTGATAAAGTGTAGGTAGCTAACTTTAGGTGCTCTATATTACTCGTTGGAGGCATCTCTTCTTCACTGAGTAGGATAAATGATGCTTGACGTCTAATAGTATCAAGAGGCAGCCAGGCCTGATCACACCTGAAACAGAAGACACACACAGGGTAGCAGGGGAGACTGCCTTTTTATTGATCTTCAGAAACATTATTTCTTTTCAAAAGCCTAACTTCTGGTGAAAGCCACACAACATTTTTACTAGAAATAGTTTCACTAGACTTTTTTTTTTAATTCTTGGGATAACACGTTGTTCTGTAATGTGGTTTAAATCTTACTGGTTCATTTATCCAGAAGGAGAGTATATAAAAAAATAAAGGTCATTATTTTTAGCATTAATGTTTATTTTTATATAATTCAAAAATCCAGTTGAGATCAAAATATGTATAAGAAATAATTAGTGCTGTCTTTATAGGAAGTTCAATTTAGAGCAAGCCATGCTATGTGGAATTTACAAAAATTGTCCTCAAAAAAGGCTGCTGTTATTATGTTAGCAATTCCCTCATACCAGAAAATGACAAAAAGACTGCAGGTTTTCCTTTTAAAATAACATGCTATTATTTTAAAACGCTCCCTTTTTCTTTTAATGTTTGGATTAATCTTAAAAATCTCATTTCATAGGATGAAAAATACAAAATATATACAAAATCTCCACATAAGGGAACAGAGAACATTGGTTTATACAGCTTTAACTCTTATGAGAAGTGCCTTATCTACTTTGACACAGCAAAGCCTTCTTCATTAGGTAGCCATGAAAGAAACTGACCCTCAACAGCAGAACTGAACATGGTCTTGCAATAATTTCTCACACAGTAGTTTATGGAAGGCTATTCAATAGACAGCAGGAACTAGAAGTTCCACAGGAATTTACAGATATACTGGTCTGTGTCATTAGGACAGAATAACCCTATTTTTGGTAATATCAAAATAATTTGGTCTCATTAGACCTTCAGAGATCTTCCAAATTCCAGCTGAAGGGCATATTTTGCATCTACCAGACAAGGATGGTACTCCTTGACAATGATCAAATAACTGTAATGATTCACAGGCAAATCTGTCTATTAAGCAGATTTTGCATTTCCAGAAAGTTGCATATTAAAGAGGAAAAACAATGTGAAAATGTGTAAGAAAAGGTGGACCAGTTATCTATCAGTAGGACACAGTTCCCCCCCAGTCTAGTAGGAGTTCATATGAAGAACAGATCAAAAACTGTGCTGCGACTGCTTTGTAATACAAATCTGTGGAAAAGGAGGCTTAAAACATAGATTCCTCCCACTGTGGTAGGGAAGTGGTAGAATTAATACAGGGGTATTACTAGAGCTAATACAGGGTAGTCTCTACTGTTAGTTATTTTCACATAGTTTGAAGAGCTTTTAATGTCCACTCTATCTTCTCTCCTGTATTGACACCTGTCACCACATTTCCTAAATATCTAGTTTGGTTAAATCATTCTGAAGTGCTTCATAAACCTGAAAACTGAAATGGTTTAACAGAATATGCAGTTTTTGTCACCTCATTGCTCAATATTTTCCATGTCATTAATAAATACACTGGATAAGTACTGGTACTTCTTTTCAGAGGATTAGTCTTTTCCTATTAGAAGAACTGGCCTTTTTCTCTCTGTATTGCAGCTAAAAAACAGATGAAATTAATCTAGTCTTTGATCTTAGCATCTTTTTAGAGTTAACTCAGAGCCAAATTTAGTACAGGGGAAGGGAATCTGGCAGTTGGTGGATATTTCATAGTGTTCATATCAAATGTGCAGAATAGCTAATAAGTTGTCCACATTCTTACAGATGGTCTTCTAAATACACTGGGATTTTTTGTTTCAGCTCAAAATATTGCATTGCTTTAAGGCAGTGATAGATTACTAAATCTGATCTAGAGAATATTGACAAATCATATCCAATATTTCTTTGTAAACATCACTAGGTCATGTGAACATTCTGATTCTAATTATTTTTAAAGAGAGGTAAAAGTAAATATATTTGTATTATTCTAAATAGCTGAGAAAATCAAAAGAACTGAAAGATTTTTGAGTGAGTAGTCTAGAATGCTTTTCTGAGATCTTAGAAGTGACTTCCAATGTTGTTAGCTTGTTCCACTTCAAATTTACTTTACAATGCATAGTCAAATGGACTCATATTTTCAGTAAAAGAAACATCTTATTCTTCTTGTTTTCAGATCCAGAACTAGTCTAATCAAATTTAGGTTTCCCATTTCCTGCACCAGAAAACACCAATAAGATTATGTGAAGTCCCTCATTTTGTTGTAATTGCCTATAAATAATGCAGGAGGGTTTCTCAGAGGTTATTTCTGTAGATGTTTTTGATAATGCTGTAGCAGCTTATGAATCTTTAGTAATAAACATCACTGATGAGACACACAGAATACATTGTTAAAAACTGTTAATATAGTATAAATACCACAACAAACTCTCTAGAAGTAATGTAAATGCCAATTCGCGTTCTACTTACTCAAATACACCTTTGAGGAGTTAAAAAAAATGAATGGCAGATGTAATAGACATATGTTGTATGACTTTTCCATTTACACATTTGGCCCTTCTGGAGACATTGCAATGTAATTTTAGTGGTTCAAAACATTTTTATACATTTTAATAAATTTTATGTAAATATTGTACTACAGAAAACACAGAACATTTCAACAAATAATTTTCAGCTCCTAGTATCTTAGTTATATGGATTGTAAAAAGTTCCCATACCTTAGAACTTCATTTTAAGAAAATAAATTTAATAAGAACCAAAAATCTTAGCAGAAAAAGATACTTATCAAGCTGTAAAACTTAAGTTAATAAAAACTTAGAAGGAAAAACTTCTTAGTTTATCAAGCTGTAAATACGATCCAACTGTTGGAAAAGTCATGAGGAACCAAATAGGCACTGAGATTTAAAGCCTCTAACAGGTTGCAGAACATATTAAGCTACTGCGAGATCCTGCCCCAAATCTATCAATCAGTTCCTTGGATAAAAGCTGCATGTTCTTACTGATTTTTTACTTATTTCTGCATTGCTGAAGTACTAAAGCATCAGATCGCTATTTCTTACTGAAAGCTCAGAAATTATCCTCTATGTGTACCATCGCCTCATCTTCATAAGGCCACACTGCTTACTTTGCAAAGAGCCTCTCATGATTGTAATGTTGGAAAATTACACTGAAGCGTTATGGAAGTGGGAGCTGGAAGATGAAATATCATGGGCCATTTAATATCTTCAACTAATCAAAAAGCCACCAATTCCCTCTGAAAAAAATAAAAAAAAATTAAATCTGGTCTCATCAACACTTTGGTTTTTTTCAAGTTCTTGGCAGAGTTTTTATATAAGATTTCTTTTGATGTTACCTAAACATCAAAAATACGTCTTTTGACCACTCTTATTTCATATTTTGTTTTTATATAGCAGCTGATGCCTTATCAGATTTTATGAGTAAGAAGCAAACCACTATATATTCACTGTAAATGGGAAAGTAAAGGATATTTTAAAGTTAATGTTGTGGTTTAAAGCCAGCCAGCAACTAAGTACCACAGAGCCGCTCACTCACCCTCCCCACCCAGTGGGATGGGGGAGAAAATCAGAAGGGCAAAAGTAAGAAAGCTTGTGGGTTGAGATAAGAAGAGTTTAATAATTTAAATATAATAATAATAATAATAACAACAACAACAACAATAATAAATTGTAGTGAAAAGCAAAACAACAACAGCAAACAAAAAAAAAAGGAACAAAACCCAGGAAAAACAAGTGATGCAACTGCTCACCACCCACTGACAGACACCCAGCCCACCCCCAGGCAGTGACTGCTGCCCCCCAGCCAACTCCCTCCAGTTTATACACTGAGCATGATGTCCTGTGGTCTGGAATAGCCCTTTGGCCAGTTGGGGTCAGCTGACCTGGCTGTCCCCCCTCCCAGCTTCTTGTGCACCTGGCAGAGCAGGCGAAGCTGAAAAAGTCCTTCACTTAGTATAAACACTGCTTAACAGCAACTAAAACATCAGTCTGTTATCAACATTCTTCTCCTCCTAAATCCAAAACACAGTGCTATGCCAGCTACTAGAAAGAAAATTAACTCTATCCCAGCTGAAAACAGGACAGTTATTTTTAACTTTGTTAGATTTTTTTCAGCTACTGAATATAAACATTCTAAAAGTAGATCAAATTATACTTGTATATAAAGTCCTGTCTCCTAATTGTGACATTTTGAGTTGAAATTTTGGAATTTTGCTTCCAAAATGAGTTGCCAGAAATACCTTTTCATGTATTACTCACATCAAAAACCCAGATTATAATGGGACAAAATCAGATTTAAGTGGTTTAATGTTTTCTAATGAAAAAACCCTATTTGTTTGATTAATCCAAAATTAATTTTATTGGAATATATACCAGACCATAGCTTGCGACTTGCTTGTTTAGGGCTTTTTTGTTCAATTTATGGCTATACTTTCTTCCTTCTGAGCCCACTTCTAATTACAGCCTTTCCTAATCCTGGAAAGCTCTGGTGTCCAGGGCTCCAGCAATAGAAATGGGAGGGTCTTTCTGAATTGACTTCAGTGAAGATATGCCAGTTTATGCCAGCTGTTTCTTTGGCCCTGTACCTTTTTATTTGGATAACAACTGTTGATTTTCTGTATCCCTGCGCACAATTTGTTTCCAAATAAGCATCCCACACTCCAAGGGCCATCTGCTGTTTGTTCTGAGCTAATGAGTGTGCTTTAGTGTTAATGTCCTTGGGAGGAGGTGTCATGCTGTCACTTTGCAAAACAGGGTTCCTGTTTTCTTATGAACTCAGATTTCTAACCCTTGTGAATTAACAAGTTTAAATAATTTTCTCCCCACCATGCTCACAGATGTGAATCATAGGTACACAGAGGATGCTATACAGATCTACAGTACAGTCTGGTGATCCAGGCTTAATGACCCCTGTTCAAACAGTGATACAGACCTGTTAAGCAGGGGGGACATCTGTTCAATGCTCAGACTTAGCGTGCACCGAAAATGTAAGCTCTCTTAGCTATGACTGGTTATGAGGAACCAATGTCCTCTTTCTAAGAGTGAACAAACAGTATTCTTAGAACTATTGGTAGCAAGCCTCATGTAAGTACTGTAAAGTATTTCAAATGCAATTTTTTCCAAATATTATTAAAAAATATCCTTCTGATTGATTTTTCAAATACATATACTGCCTACTAACCTTGGTTATGTGCCTTGGCTTTATACACAACCGTTCTAGAACACAAAACGTCCCTGAGAACCTCAGAGATTATCTGTTACGTAAGTCTATATTTAGCCACTATCCTCTGAAAGCTGCTAGGATGATGATAATGTGTCTTCTACTTCCCTATTAGTAAGTAGAAGCAAAATAACCATCAGTGCTGTCCAGCAGAGTAGTAGTAGGCTATGCCTGCAACTACCAGACAGACAGCAACCATTTTGCAGACAGGTGATTTGACCACCAGACTGGGGTTAACCATAGTCTAAGGCTAGATTCTGAGATAAAGTTATGATCCATGATTAATAGTTTGAAAAGAAGCGTTTCTTGAGTCAGAGCTGGGATTGGGGCTGGAAACCACCAGTTTGTAGGTATCTATTCAACAGCACAATAAATCCCCCAGGCTATGGAAGACAAAAAAATAAGAAATCTTCTGGTCACACAATCTAGAGTTCTAGGCACATTCTACCATTTAAAATATATTTCTCTCAATGGGCTAGCTAAATTTTGACCTGTCAGGCTTCACTCTGGATAAAACAGTGCCACTTCAGCTGGGACAAAGCTAGCATAGTAGCTTAAAGTTAACAAATACTTCATATTGTGTCATGGCCAATCTGATAAAAAAGCCTATACCTGGTTCAGAACAAATTATGCCTTTGAACAAGCTGTGCAATGATGTGACCTCCAGTTGAAGCCCACAATTTCAGTAACATCTCCAGTACAGAGGAAAGAAAAAGGGTGCTTTAGCTTGAAAACCAGGCAGTGGGAACTCTGCCTCCTGCTATTCTACTCATTTTGCTGTTAGGTTGCTTCTCAGTTAGGAATGGGGATCAGAAAAAGTGCCAGTCAAGCTTTTCCTTCCTTCTTTTTGATCTTATGGAAGGCATTTTTCTTTTCCAGTTTAATTAAGTAATCTCAACCTTTATACACCCATAGCTCTTAAGCTGATAACAAGCAGCTCATAAATTTTACTTGAGGATATTGCCTTTTTCAGTAGACCATGTGGTTAATGGAGTTCTCCTTCATATAGGGAAGGGGATGGAGCTTGAATAACATAACTTTTTTTTCACCCCCACATGCCTATATTTTGTGCTATGCTGATTCTACCCAGAAAATTCCAATGAAAAAATTGAATGCTGTGAACATTTTTCAGACTCAACTCCACAGAAGGATTCAAGACTATAAGAAGCTTTGGAAATAAATACAGTTAATGATTCACTATTACATAAGCTACTTATCTCAAATATAATTTGTTTCTACATTTCTGTTACTTCCAGATTTTCTGTTAGTAATGGAATAAAAGATACAGGTGAGGAGAAGCACTTTTAAATTGTCTTAATTACTGTGAGCTAAATTTTGCCCTTTTGAAGATACATATTATAAAAAGTGAATATTTTAATGTGAATACCAGAAGGTCAATGAAGTTTATTGGTGATATTCTATATTATTTTTAATTTTTATTCATTTATTTTAAGGCACTCTGCTTCTTGCTGTAGAAGAAGGAACAACTGTTTGCTGCGGAACAAAACTGCTACTCAGTACATATTATGCATACTGCTTAACCTAAGTTCATGCCCTTATTGTGTTCATTCCACTTACTCTAAATCCTTTAAATTTTTCTGGGAGGTCAATATAAGAACAGTGTAGATGAACATAAAGATTTATGTACCACTCCATTATTATTATAAACAACAATCTGTGAATATGAAAAGGGCAATAATTAGGTGTAACGTAAGACTCCATTCACCCCTAAGTTTTTTATTATTGCTAAAGTAACATAAAGGATAGTCAAGTCCACTTGTATATTAGTAGAATTACTCTTAATGGTTCAGTCAGTGATAGGCCTAACACGGACAGGTAACCATGACAACTGGGTCATGCTTTCTCTTAGTTAAAATAAAATCTGATTTAGTTCTGTATCTGAGATGAAAAGAACAAAAACCCCCATGCATTCTGTCTTTCTGGTAAACCTTCACATAGAAGCTTGCAATGAACCGTTTTTTAATTTCAGGCATTAAAAATGCATCTGAACTTCATAACAGTAGGAGCTGCATAACTTAGAAAAAAATCGTACTGTATCTTAAAATGTATCCTTTCTCCTGTTTTAAGTCATTTTGCATGTGGATTAATAGAAATTCACATTTATTTTTCAGTGTTTCAAGTGTTAAGACACATTACACAACAAGTCATTAACTAGCAGGGAAAGAGTCTATGCATTAACTTTTTTTTTATTTACTGTTCCATGGAGAGGAAAGATATTTATTGGATCAGACTGATACAGTGCATCAAAATCCAGTTAAGGTTTGAACTTAAAATTATCATGATCTTCATTAAAGAAAGTAACAAAAGTTAAAAAATAAGTAAAAAAAATCTCTGAAAAGTGTGATATTAACAGAGTATGAAACATACGTAGAATTTCACACAATGAACATGAGAAAGGAAGGGGAAAGTACATCTTTAAATATATTGGCAATTCATGATCAAAGGGGAGTTAAATTTGTTACCTTAACGCTTAGAAAGAGTACTAGGCTCAAATTAGGAGAAGAATACATCAATTTTTTTACAAAGGTACATGAACTGAGTGAAGCAAAGAGAATGACATACCTTTTTTTCATTTCATAGCAGCCCTTCACAAAGAACTTTTGAGGGTTTTTTTTTTCATAAATGAACCATTAAAACTGAAATTTCAATTTCCAGATATTTCTATCTTACTTCAGACATAACACTAGAAGAAAACATCTTACTTGAAAAAAAAGCAGGCTTACAGACAAAAAAGAGGAGCCATTGAAATGAATGGTAAAATAGCCAGTTAACTCTGCAAAGCCAGTGTCGTGGTTTAACCCGGCTGGCAACTAAGCACCACGCAGCCGCTCGCTCACTCCCCCCCCTCCCTCAGTGGGATGGGGGAGAGAATCGGGAAAGGGAAAAAAGGTTAGAGCCGAGGGCTGAGATAAAGACAGTTTAATAAGAGAAAATAATAATAATAGTAATAATGAGAATGATAACAAAATATACAGAATATACAAAACGAATGATGCACAATACAATTGCTCACCACCCGCCGACCGATGCCCAGCCCGTCCCGAGCAGCGATCAGTACCCGAGCGCCCGACCGACCCACCAACCCCCCCCGAGCATGACGTTCTATGGTATGGAATAGCTCTTTGGACAGTTTGGGTCCTAGCTGTGCTGTACTCCCAGCTTGTTATGCACCTGGCCGAGCAAGAGAAGCTCAAAAAGTCCTTGAGCAGTCTGAGCACTGCTTGGCAACAACTAAAAACATCAGCGTGTTATCAACATTCTTCTAGTACTAAATCCAAAGCACAGCACTATGCTAGCTTCTGTGAAGAAAATTAACTCTATCCCAGCCGAAACCAGGACATTCCACCCCTTATTCTATACCATTTACGTCATGCTTAGGTCCTACCCTTACAATACACTCCAATTAATCACCACCATTTTCTCATCTTTTTGGTACATACACAGATATCATTCCCTTAGTCTATGGACCATCCCTCTGAAATGTCCATTGGGTTCATTTAGTCCACAGTTTTGGGCTCCATCTGTCGTAACAGTCTTCCAGGGCAGGAGAGATGGGGTCTGGTGTTGGGTTGTTGCTTGCTGAAGTCAGTTCTGGTTCCATCTGCTGTACTTCCTTAGTTTCTTCAAAATTCATTCTTCTTAATCTGGGTGATCCTTACTGTTATACCATTGATATGACATACAGCAATAGTAAAAATAAAGACATACTATATTACACAGCAATTAACATTATACAATTCAGTTCATTGGCTATTTTCACCCAAAATCAAATCCCTTTGAGGTACACATCGGACTTCCCCGTCCTTCCGCATCACCCACCAAGTAGAGCCAGGTCCTTGAGCAAAAGCAATCCCACGGATGGGTTTGCCTTTACCTGAGGCAGGAGTAACCCAGACTGTCTTCCCCAGCATATTTTTTACATGCACTACAGGGACTTTATCCCCTTCTACAGTACGTAAGAGGTTTGATTGGGCAGGGCCAGTTCGGTTGGCAGATCCTCTAGTGTTGACTAACCAAGTAGCTTTTGCTAAATGTGTATCCCAATGTTTGAATGTTCCACCACCCATTGCTTTCAGTGTAGTTTTTAACAGTCCATTGTATCGTTCAATTTTCCCAGAGGCTGGTGCATGATAGGGGATGTGATAGACCCACTCAATGCCATGCTCTTTGGCCCATTTGTCTATGAGGCTGTTTCGGAAGTGAGTTCCGTTGTCTGACTCAATTCTTACTGGAGTGCCATGTCGCCACAGGACTTGTTTTTCAAGGCCTAGGATAGTGTTCCGGGCAGTGGCATGGGGCACGGGATATGTTTCCAACCATCCGGTGGTCGCTTCCACCATGGTGAGCACATAGCGCTTGCCATGGCGGGTTTGTGGGAGTGTGATATAATCGATCTGCCAAGCCTCTCCATATTTGTATTTCAGCCACCGTCCTCCATACCAGAGAGGCTTTAACCGCTTGGCTTGTTTGATCGCAGCACATGTTTCACATTCATGGATAACCTGTGCAATAGCGTCCATAGTTAAGTCCACCCCTCGATCACGAGCCCATCTGTATGTTGCATCTCTTCCTTGATGGCCTGAAGTGTCATGGGCCCACCGAGCTAGAAACAATTCACCCTTATGTTGCCAGTCCAGATCCACCTGAGCCACTTCAATCTTAGCAGCCTGATCTGCCTGCTGGTTGTTTTGATGTTCTTCAGAGGCCCGACTCTTGGGTACATGAGCATCTACATGACGTACCTTTACAACCAGGTTCTCCACCCGGGAAGCAATATCTTGCCACAATGCGGCAGCCCAGATGGGTTTGTCTCTGCGCTGCCAGTTGCTCTGCTTCCATTGCTGCAACCACCCCCACAGGGCATTTGCCACCATCCATGAGTCAGTATAGAGATAGAGCACTGGCCATTTTTCTCTTTCAGCAATATCTAAAGCCAGCTGGATGGCTTTCACCTCTGCAAACTGACTTGATTCACCTTCTCCTTCAGCAGTCTCTGCAACTTGTCTTGTAGGACTCCATACAGCAGCCTTCCACCTCCGATGCTTTCCCACAAGACGACAGGACCCATCAGTGAACAGGGCATATTGCTTCTCATTTTCTGGCAGTTTATTATATAATGGGGCTTCTTCAGCACGCACCACCTCCTCCTCTGGTGATACTCCAAAATCTTTGCCTTCTGGCCAGTCCATGATCACTTCCAAGATTCCTGGGCGACTGAGGTTTCCTATTCGAGCCCGTTGTGTAATCAGTGCGACCCACTTACTCCACGTAGCATCAGTTGCATGATGTGTAGAGGGGACCTTCCCTTTGAACATCCAGCCCAGCACCGGCAGTCGGGGTGCCAGAAGGAGCTGTGCTTCAGTACCAATCACTTCTGAAGCAGCTCAAACCCCTTCATATGCTGCCAATATCTCTTTTTCAGTTGGAGTATAGTTGGCTTCAGATCCTCTGTATCCCCGACTCCAAAAGCCTAGGGGTCGGCCTCGAGTCTCCCCTGGTGCTTTCTGCCAGAGGCTCCAGGTAGGGCCATTCTCCCCGGCTGCGGTGTAGAGCACATTCTTTACATCTTGCCCTGCCCGGACCGGTCCAAGGGCTACTGCATGCACTATCTCCCGTTTAATTTGTTCAAAGGCTTGTCGTTGTTCAGGGCCCCATTTGAAATCATCCTTCTTCCGGGTCACTTGGTAGAGAGGGCTTACAATCTGGCTGTAATTTGGAATATGCATTCTCCAAAAACCCACAACGCCCAAGAAAGCTTGTGTTTCCTTTCTGCTAGTTGGTGGAGACATGGCTGTTATTTTGTTGATCACATCCATTGCAATCTGACGACGTCCATCTTGCCATTTGATTCCTAAAAACTGGATCTCCTGTGCAGGTCCTTTGACTTTACTTTGTTTTATAGCGAAACCGGCTTTCAGAAGAATTTGGACTATTTTCTTCCCTTTCTCAAAAACTTCTTCTGCTGTATTGCCCCACACAATGATGTCATCAATATATTGCAGATGTTCTGGAGCATTGCCCTGTTCCAGTGCTGCCTGGATCAGTCCATGGCAAATGGTAGGGCTGTGTCTCCACCCCTGGGGCAGTCGATTCCAGGTGTACTGGATGCCCCTCCAAGTGAAAGCAAACTGTGGCCTGCACTCTGCTGCCAAAGGGATTGAAAAGAAAGCATTTGCAATATCAATTGTGGCATACCACTTGGCTGCCTTTGACTCCAGTTCGTATTGAAGTTCTAGCATGTCTGGCACGGCAGCACTCAGCGGTGGCATAACTTCATTCAGGCCACAATAGTCTACTGTTAGTCTCCACTCTCCATCAGACTTTCTCACTGGCCATATGGGACTGTTAAAGGGTGAGCGAGTCTTGCTGATCACTCCTTGGCTCTCCCGTCGACGAATCAGCTTCTGGATGGGAATCAGGGAGTCTCGGTTGGTGCGATATTGCCGCCTGTGCACTGTTGTGGTGGCAATCGGCACTTGTTGTTCTTCAACACTCAGCAACCCCACAACAGAAGGGTCCTTTGAGAGACCAGGCAAGGCAGACAGCTGCTTAATTTCTTCTGCCTCCAATGCAGCTATACCAAAAGCCCACCGGTACCCTTTTGGGTCCTTGAAATACCCTCTCCTGAGGTAGTCTATGCCCAGGATGCACGGAGCATCTGGCCCAATCACAATGTGGTGCTTTTGCCACTTGTTCCCGGTTAGGCTCACTTCGGCCTCCAATACAGTCAGCTCTTGAGATCCCCCTGTCACTCCAGAAATACAAATGGATTCTGCCCCTATATGGCTTGATGGCATTAGAGTACACTGTGCACCGGTGTCTACTAAAGCTCTATACTTCTGTGGGTCTGACATGCCAGGCCATCGAATCCACACAGTCCAGTAAACCCTGTTGTCCCTTTCCTCCACCTGGCTGGAGGCAGGGCCCCTCTAATCCTGGTCACTGTTGCTCATAGTTTGTGTGTATGAGTCAGAAGTTCCTTCATCACAGTCAGAATTAAGATCAGCCCTTCTATTCTGTCTGAAAAAACTACAGTCGTCCCAGTCTCTGTAAATTGGAGCAACAAGTTTCTTGGAAGAGCCCCCTTTTGTGCTTGTTTTCCTTTGCAACTCACGTACCCGTGACTCTAGGACCGAGGTAGGTTTTCCATCCCATTTCCTCATGTCCTCTCCATGGTCACGCAGGTAAAACCATAGAGTGCCCCGTGGTGTGTACCCTCGATATTCTTTTTCTTGAGCAGAAGGGCGCTTACTTCTGATGGCTGAGATACTGGTCTGTACAGGAGGGGAGTAGGACATATGCTTTTCGAGTCGTTCAACCTTTTGGGACAGTTTCTCCACAGCCGAAACAAAGGGGGAAGAGATACTTTCTTCATATTCGCGGAGCTGGCCAGCCACTTCATCCACTGTTGGTCCCCGTCCAGTTTCCCAGCTCATCATTGCCCATGTGTTTGCAAATGATGTTGGTGCGCTACGTAACAACTTCCGCCACATGGGTCGTGTGCACTGGACACTATCTGGATCTTTGGGCAGCTGGTCATTGTCCAGGTCACTATAAATCACCTCGAGGACAGCCAATTCCCTCAGGTACTGGATGCCTTTCTCCACAGTGTTCCATTTACCTGGGCGACATACGACATCTTCCTTGAAGGGATATCTTTCCTTCATGGCTGACAGTAGACGCCTCCAGAGGCTGAGGATTTGTGTCCCTTTTCCAATTGCTTTGTCAATGCCCCCTTCCCTAGAAAGGGATCCTAGTTGCTTGGCTTCCTTACCCTCCAGTTCCAGGCTGTTGGCCCCATTATCCCAGCATCGGAGTAGCCAGGTGACAATGAGCTCACCTGGACGACGGCTGAAATCTTTTCAGATATCTCGCAGCTCACTCAAGGATAGGGATCTGGTGGTTTCTGTCTCGTTTATGAGCTCTTCCTCCTCCCCTTGTGATGGCCCTGCTTTTTCATCCTCCCTTTCTAAACGAGTTGACTTTCGCTTCCAAGATTTCTTCTTTTGTATAGGGGCGACTGATACTGGCACGGGTTGGTTCGTTGGAGTAGCCGCAGTGCATATCACTGGGGTTGGAGTAGCTGAAGTGGCTGTGGCCGGGGTTGGAGTAGCTGCAGTGGCTGTGGCTGGGGTTGGAGTAGCCGCAGTGCATATCACTGGGGTTGGAGTAGCTGCAGTGGCTGTGGCCGGGGTTGGAGTAGCTGCAGTGGCTGTGGCCAGGGTTGGAGTAGCTGCAGTGGCTGTGGCCGGGGTTGGAGTAGCTGCAGTGGCTGTGGCCAGGGTTGGAGTAGCTGCAGTGGCTGTGGCCTTATCATCAGATCCAGAGACTTTCTGTTCCCTTTGGATGTGTTGAATCATGTTGAACAGGGTTCGATAAGCATGGGCCAGGCCCCAGCACATTGCAGTGATTTGTGTTTGCTTAGAATTGCCAGGGTGACAGCATACCTTTTCCAAATACTCTACTAGTTTTTCAGGATTCTGCACTTGTTCAGGAGTGAATTTCCAAAACATTGGAGGTGCCCATCGTTCTAGGCATTTACCCATACTACCCCAAATACCCTTCCACTCATAACTATCCAGCCCTGGGGCAGACATCTGGATGGTATTATTAAGTTGCTTACAAACTTTGGACAAAACTGAAACAATATTCCAAATAGATATCAATAGATATACCTTAACTATCCAAGGATGTTCAAGATACTGAAAAGTTATTGTAGTGAAGGAGGAAACATCATCAAAGAAGGCAGAAAAAGTGCCATTCTGTATTTCCTCCAGAACAAACTTTTCAGAGTCCCATGTATAATTGCTAATATTCCCCGCAAGGTGGTACCCAAAGTGCAGTACAGACTTCGACATGAAACCCAAATACCAGATAAAGCTCAAGGTCATTGTTTTAATAACAAGTTTCCCAAGCAAAACATGTCTGGTCACCGCAGAGCATAACAAACTGCAAAAACCAACACCAACTTTTAACAAGTACAGCAAAGGAGGGAGCATGGTGCAGATCGATAAGCTAAGATCAAGAACAAATGAATCAAATTGCAACCCACAACTATTTAACAGATATAAATTCCTTAATATACTCTGGTTACTCTGTCGTTATCTCAAGCCCTTCAGGCCCCACTTTGGGCGCCAAAAAAAAAGGACTGTCGTGGTTTAACCTGGCTGGCAACTAAGCACCATGCAGCCGCTCGCTCACTCCCCCCCCTCCCTCAGTGGGATGGGGGAGAGAATCGGGAAGGGGAAAAAGGTTAGAGCCGAGGGCTGAGATAAAGACAGTTTAATAAGAGAAAATAATAATAATAGTAATAATGAGAATGATAACAAAATATACAGAATATACAAAACGAATGATGTACAATGCAATTGCTCACCACCCGCCGACTGATGCCCAGCCCGTCCCGAGCAGCGATCAGTACCCGAGCGCCCGACCGACCCACCAACCCCCCCCGAGCATGACGTTCTATGGTATGGAATAGCTCTTTGGACAGTTTGGGTCCTAGCTGTGCTGTACTCCCAGCTTGTTATGCACCTGGCCGAGCAAGAGAAGCTCAAAAAGTCCTTGAGCAGTCTGAGCACTGCTTGGCAACAACTAAAAACATCAGCGTGTTATCAACATTCTTCTAGTACTAAATCCAAAGCACAGCACTATGCTAGCTTCTGTGAAGAAAATTAACTCTATCCCAGCCGAAACCAGGACATTAGAAGTGGGATACGAACCCACACCTCCATTTTTCTCAAATTCCTTAGTAAAAATGAAGAAAACCAGTACCTCAGTGTATTTTTCCTCCAAAGAAAGAAAAACATTCTATGAGATCCCAGAATCATTAATTTGAAACTAACAGTACAGTCTTTTTGCACAATTTAATTCAGTGAAAGCATCTTTTCTTGAATTTTGAATCTTCCATGTTTTCTTTGGTACAAATTTGCCAGTTCATAGCTAAACTACAACAAAGAAATATAATGCAACTACACTGCTCCTGCACTAAGATATTCTGAGTCACTTTAAAAACACTTTTTTTTGACCCTAGTAAATTAATTTGAGTTACAAGAAGCAGTTTTTTGATCAAATGGTGAGTGCCGTCTGTGAGCCAATGCATGCTGAAGGACGTCCTTAGACTTCCTGCTCCTTATTCATCTCCAAGGTCTTAGAGCAAACACTGGTGAATGTAAGACATTAAAATCATACTAGAGAGAGGTGGCTGCAGGTTAGATACCAAGATTCAATCTTTTATAAATTTCACCTGATGAAAACAATATTGCCTCTCAAAAAAGGTGTCTCCCTACCCCTTTCTTTTTAGTTATTTGATATTAGTTATAAAAATACAAAATTATAATTATTAAAATACAAAAAAAGCTATTTCATAAACAGCTCTGCCGCTAATCACCTATAGAGAATAGCCCAAATATTATTGGACCCCATTGGGAAAGTCTCCAAATATTTGGTCAAAACCTGCATAGGATGGAGATGAGATATTAATCCCTGAGATCAGAATGGTTCGAAGGGCTTTTTGTCTTTAAAAACTTGATTTCTTCTGCCCTGCCCAATATACCTTTATACAGGGAAACAAAGTTATCACAGATTTAGGTATGTAAACTACTTTAGTTACCTGCAGTTCTAATTCCCAGTAAAGATGAAAAGTGATGTTAAGTGAATGTGTATGTTTAACACAGTGGATGCTTACCATGCAGTGTGTAGCCTGTAAAGATACACCTCAATTAATGTAGTTCCTAAAACCAGTGCAGCTACAGCTCCATAGAGTTCAATATGTGCTGCTTCACAGGTACTTGGCTGAAGAAGCCCGTCCAGGCTACCTTGAGCATCTCTATGTAATTTGCAATTACATTTGTGTATTACAGATTTCTAAACAAGAGGGCACAAGTGCTGAAAGAAGAACAGGATGTAATTTCTTAGCTTAACTTTGGAGACCTCAGAAGGCACATAAAGTGACAAGGCACTTTCTCTAGGATCTGTTCAGGTATCTGAGGGAAGACAGCACAGTATGTTGAATATGAATAGTGTCAGACAGCGGAGTTCACTTTTTTTGATTTCCAGCAGGTAGGATCCATTTATTCTGTGAAATAGAGGCCAGTTAAGGTTCTGAGACTATTATGTATAGGACAGTTAAGGTTCCATGTATATAATGTACAGAACCTCTGTTCTAAGCTATTATCCATTATCAAGAAAATTTACATCTAATATATACATATCGTGCAATGCAGATATAAACAAATAGCATCAGAAAATATTATACAACCCTATTGTTGTTATGAAAAATCCATTATAAAGATAAATACATTGTATACATACATACATATGAAACAATAGTAAAACTATAACAAATCTAACCACACAGTATACTGGATATTAAGAACTCAGCACAAAGTAATGTAATGAATATTTGCTGAATATTTTTTTATGACCTATATTCTCAGCTCATTTACTTTGCAGATAAATGATTCATCCCATGTATTGCACCTTTGGAAGACTGTCTTACTTGTATATGCCAAGATAGATTAGGAAGGCTAATGAATTCAGAAGTATTTCTGAGTAGAAAAAACTTATGGTATGTGACTTCAGTCAATGTGTGTTTGGGATAGAAGATACACTAGGAATAAAGAACCTAAATCTTGTAGAAAACAGTAAGGTTTCAATACCACAGATAACCATGCAAATATATGAATTTCCAACACCCAATATGTTGTTAGTTCCAATATGTTGTTAGTAGCATTTTGCTATGTGAAGAGGCCTCAATAAAATCCAGTTTATAGCTGTGCATTTGTAGCGTATACTAAGAAATGTAGTGTATGCTAGTGTAAAGAGAAACGTAGCAAAGTGAATAGGATAACAGAAAGGTTACATGATCTTCCACTTTTATGTTCCTCTTCCCATGACATGAAGTTGCTAAGTAATATAGACACTTCACAGAGTGCTTCATGTGAATATTTCATACTGCTACCTATGATACGTACAGCTGTGGGAAAGGCATCAATAGCATTGTATTACAGAAGACAAAAGAAGTGGAGGTAATAAAAGTATTGGAAGATGTGTTTGTAGTTCGTGTTTGTAGTTCATGTTTGTATTTGAATCACTAACCATAGTAGTGGTGAAAGTGTAATAATTAAACATCTACTTCTGCTTCATAATGTAGCTTTTGATAAAGAATTAGGTCATCCAATTTATTTGAAGTCTGGATTTATGCATTGGATTTTTATTTCATTGTTGGATGAATCAACAATCTGTTATGTAATAACCCTTTGAAATCTCTGAAAGATAGAGATGGGAACTTATTAGATACTTGCCTTTCTAATGGTATTAGAAATCAAAAGATACTTAAAAGAAATTTTAATAACGTAGTAATTAGGAATAGTTAGCATTAGTGACAGTCAAACCTCATAAGTATTGTTCTTTGAGCTTTGATTAGGATGCAACACCTGACTGGGTTTCTCATGAGATGTGGCTTGCTTTCCACGATGTTTCCAGCCTTTCTGGATTTTGAAGGGGACAGGCATCCTTCATGTTATTTGAACAATTCTCTGATTAACTGTTTCGCAGCTCTGTTCAGAGCTGCTATTGTAACCTTTCTACTTCTCACCAGAACATAGAAGCGCAAAGGCAGATAAAACTATTATGCATATAACAGGTAATAGATTTTCCTTCAACTCAACCACATCCTCCTGTGAGAATACTTATACATCTCTGTACCCTTCTATTCAACTGGACAGCAAGGAAGTACATAATTTACCATAAAATTTTCACAAAGTGTTTCAGCTCTTAGAAGACACATTACTTTCCACTGTGAAACAATCTACACCAAAAAAAAAAAAAGGTATTATTCTATTAAGAGCATTACACAGATTTAGCCAAAGGCAGCATGACTATGCCAAGGCTTCCTAACATCCTACTGTCTTAGAAGGAACCATGCAGACTACTTAACACAACACTGTCTTCTACACTTCTAATGACAAAAAGTAGAAAATCTGCAGGCATTAACAACACCCTGACAACAGCCAGTGGCAGGTGTGGGCAGAAAAGGCTCACAGCTTTCTCATTTTATATGTAGCCACAACTGTTCCTTCCCAGGACACCTTTGTAATATTCCAGCTGCAGGTCTTCCTCCGTTCCTTCCTCTGTTCAGCTGCTCTTGCTTCTTCTTTTCTTGAAGTTAATGATCTAAATGAGGCAACATGTTTCTTCATGCCAGGGCAGGTTTAGGCTAGACATTAGGAAAAACTTCTTCACTGAAAGGGTTGTCAAGCTCTGGAAAGGGCTAACCAGAGAGGTGGTGGAGTCCTCATCCCTGGAGGTATTTAAAAGAAGGATAGATGAGGTGCTTAGGGACATGGTTTAGTGGTGGGATGGCAGGGTTAGGTTAAAGGTTGGACTTGATGATCTTAAAGGCCTTTTCCAACCGAAGTGATTCTATGATTCTATGATTCTAACACTACACCCTTCACTGTCACCTGCTTCCAGGAAACATAAGGTTACAGAAATTATTTGGGATTTTTAATTCCTTATTCTGACTTCAAGCCAAATTATGTTCAGTCCACCACTTCTGAGCTATTGTTAAGTCCCAGAGACAAGCTAAGACCAGGCATCCCTTGAGCCTCCAGTCCTGTATTTGGCAGTTGCCAACTTTCTCCCCTTAGGGTCTCAACAACTCTTATATTTTCTTGAATCAAGAATGTCATGCTATCTTTTTCAGCAGCCAGGAGACTGATATGCACATTTCCTCACTGGGAATAAAATCTATATATCGTGATGTAATTGATCTATCAATTTTTTCTTTTTTTTTCTCATGCCTCACTCATCTTTAACTAATCCTTTCCTTTTGCTCATATTTTTTCTTTAATTCTGATTAATACCCCTTTGCAATTAAATTCTTCATAACATTATACAATATATATTCTAACCTTAAATTTATATATGCTCTCATTCTGCTACTTTTACTGTCTTTTATTAATCTTAAAATGCAAGTGCTAAAATGTAGTGTTTCTGTCTTCCTTTAGATGCCTGCAGTATAAATAATGCATCAAATAATTAATCATGGTACCTTTGGGGAAAACCAGTGCAGGAAGGCATTTCACAAAATATAGGAATACACTGGACTTCATTCCAGTCCAGGAAGAAATTTAGTATATAACTCCAGAGGTGAACAAAAGTAGTTCACTTTCCCTACATCAGAGAACAGAGTTGGGCTAAAGATTAAAGCACAGAATGAATGGAAATACTGGTGCAAATTGCAACTACAGGTGAGATTCACGGCATCTATGGAAAGTCTTAATCTTTTGGCTTCATGTGAAAAGTTGGATAGGTCAAATACATCTCCTGCTTGGAAAGTTGCTGCAAAGCCCTAACTGAGCAGCAATCCATCTCTGTAGACTAAAGTGCCCTGTAAACGAAGGGCCCATGTGGAAGCACATAGATAAGATGCCAGCGATTATCGTACAGAAACAGGTAACTAAGTCCTTGTGCCTTGCAGTAACAACATGACCTGTTACAATCTCCAGATAGTTTCCTCTGTCCATCTCTCTACTGCTCATCACTCTGCCGTCCCATACCTGAGCCTATTTCATATTGCCTCTGATATCACTGGAATTTGCAGCCTCCCTCATGCTGTTTATAAACCATGCTAAGGCCACAGGTGAATTCCATCCTAAGACTATTCCTTGTTTTCCCCTCTCTAATGTCCTTCTTCCTTTAACACTCGTGAATTGTCTATATCATAATACAACAGCATTCTTCCATAGAAAAGCATTATTGTACAATAACAGTGTTACAATGAGGTAATCAATTATGTAGGAAATACAGTATCAGTGATTTTGATGGGAAAGGAAATGAGAAAATTGTTCTCTTTCACTTTAAAAGTGAGCATGGGTTTAGGGATCTTTCTTTCTCTCCCCTCCTCCAGGTGAAGGAATGCTGTTTAAACCAATATGTGCTTCTTAAGCCTTGTTTTTGTTTATTATTCACTAGGTTGTATCTGAAATAAGGTAATTTGGTGTGTCATCCTGTCATAGATTTACTGTATCAACCTTTGTCCTTTGATTTTGTATTCAGGAAAATAGTTCCCTTTTTCAGCTGAGTCTTTCTTTGGACAACAATCAATAAATCAGAAAATTTTTAACAAACCCCCAAGATCTTAGAATGTTCAGAACACCTATTCTAATGTTTTAGAAATAAGTTTGGACTTCATCTTAACACTTTGAGTTCCTACTCTTTCTGTAGCTGTTCAGTTGTAGATTTCTACAGAAATTAGGATAAGCATCTTTGTTCATATTCATTTTGGCAGAGCTGGTTAGCATGTGATACCTGCCCAGATTTTCCTTTGTCAGTGGTTTTGGTATCTACAGTTTGTCAGAACTGTTTAATTTACAGCTATGAAGGAACAGCCTAGATTTAATTTATGCTTCATTTTTTTTTGCATTTGCCAAAAGAGCTGGAAGGCAGAGTTATTACTACATCCAAAGACTGCTTTCAGATCCTATTTCAACAAATAATTTCAGACCCAGACATCACATAGTTATCTAAAAAGGAAATTAATTGAAAGAAAAAAACCCCAGCATCCATTCACTATTTGTCTGTGTAACATTCATATATGGTTTGAATTAATTCTCTTAATTTTGTCTTGAATTTGGTCCTAACAAGCAACTAAAATTGCCTCTGTCAGAAAGCAGAAACTAGTCCAGATGTCAGCTTTCTCCTATCTCCACTGTCTGAGCTAATTTACATGTATTATTTTTTCCTGTTACAATCTACTTTTAGCACTGCTAAATGCTATTTAATTATCTTGCTGCTTCTTTACTTTAAGGAAAGCGAGCCACTGCAGACTGCAGTGTGCTGTAGCAATACCCACGGTAGCTGAGGGTATCAGGAGCAGCTCCTGCAGGCTCTGTGTGACTGATTTGTCTTGCTTGTCTCCCTGACAGCTCACTGCGGTCTGTGTTGGCACACCCTGTCTCAAAGAGAAAAAAAAAAATAATGGACTTCATAAAAGGGCCTCTTCTGCTAGTAAGCTTATTCAATGGAGTTGGTCACGGCACCATTGAAATACCAAAGCCTAAGACATAGGAAAAATTTATTCCAGTTAGCTTTTCTCTCTTGGTAGACCTCTAAGGAGAAAAAAACCTATGACTTGCCTAAATGCAGAGACTGATCCAAGTTTCAGGCATATCAAGATCCTACAAATACCGCTTAATAGAAAATTCAACTCTTTCCCATCCTCTATATTTCAAGTTATTCATTACATTTGCCCTGTATTTCTCTTAAGTTTCCTCCTTATTTCATGGACTAAATTTAAAATAGAAATTCAAATTATTACTTCATGTTTCAAAGTATGCCAGGAAAAGGTCTGCTCCATGAAACAACCTAAATTTCTCACAGTCTGCACTTACCTCAGCAGCTGTGGCAGTAGCATATACCTCCTTTTCCAATCATGTTAGGTTTTTTGTTTTTTTTTCTGTTTTTGAGCATGTTATGTTTTCTTTAGGCTAATAATTTATAGTTTTAATGGTTTTTCCAGGCTGCTTCTTTTAAGAGACCATAATTGACATAGTTCTGCTAATGAGGAAGGGTGACTGTATGAAAGTCACCGACGTGTTTCTCATCTGCCTAGTTACTGATGACTGAGAATCAAAACAGGTTTGTTTTACTACAAATAGCACAAATTTGAAGGATAATTTCTAATACTGTTGTCTGAAGAAAAATCAAGGGCTTTTTCTATATAAAACTGTTATTTAACTGAGTTTCATTTTAATTTTGGACTTGTTGGACTTCCATCATTTACTCACTGATCCTTAAGGAAAATTTCTCTAACTTAAGATATGAAAGGAAGTTGAAAATATCTTTTTAACCCAAAGTTACATCTTGCTTTGGACACTCACATGAAATGTCCTTTTTCTTTTCTTCCTGCTTCATTGATCTGGTCTGAGAAATACTACTCTCAACTGAGGAAAATAGGTTCTGAGAATTTCTCTGTTATGTCAGCTGAACTCCTTAATCACCTGCCTACTCAGTACTCTTCAACAGTTTATTTCAAGAATATTTTGCTGGAGATACAGAATTCTTTGAGCATGGAATCATTGTGGTTCACCTGCACTCTAAGGCTTCAGAAATTTTGGGAATTCAAGGGAATTTCAAACAACTTCTTAGATAAATATCTTGAAGTTTTATTCAGCCAAGCATTGAGTGTTTTCTTCTTTTGTTCTCAGAGCTCCACATACTGGATAACCTTTTAGCTCTGGAGCACAGTTTTGTATTACTGGTAAGATATCGGCTTGCTGCCATCTCCTTTCCAGAATTAGAGATTTTCTCTGATATCCATACACAAGGATTTTTGTCCCTTTAGGTTACTTCTCATGCAGGGACAAATGCTAAGCCAACAAATACCTAGTGCTCATTATACTAAATGCTGTCAGATATTTAGAGAACACTTACATATCCTTTTAAAGATGAGATTGTTCTTCCCTGACATATTTAATCTGCAGGATTCTCTGTCACTGATTGTTTTATAATCCCTTTATATCTTGATATATAGAGAAGCACCTAGAACATGATTTTGAATTTGATTTATTCTGTTCACGTGGAAAAATATAGTGCTGGATTATCTGAGGATACACGATATTCTACTTTTTAGGTATGATAGTACTAATTTAAAAAAAAAAAAAAAAAAAAAAAAAAAGAATGCCAGGGAAATGAAACTGGAAGTTCTACATGAATGGTGTAGTATGAAGCATCCTGCCTTGGGCTGCCTTATTTTTTAAATTTTTGTTCTAAGATGTAAATTTATTTCAAAGTAATTTTGTGAAGGAGAGAACTATGCCTAGCTTTTCCTGGAAATCAAGCTTCAGGATGTATCCAAAATCTTTCCTCCTTTAGCTAGAACAGTATGGAAGGCTCTTTAGAAAATAAACCCAAATATGTCATCTGCACTAAAACGATCAAGTGCCAAGGTTTCAAGACTGGTAGCTGAGTGTCACAATGTGTTTCAGTCATTCCAGTGGATGAAGCTGTATACAGCCATAGATTCAAGTCTTGTAGACAAGTTGGTTTTCACTCTTTCCTTCTCCTCAGTTAAAACATAATGCCATATACTGATGCCTAGGGTAAACAGATTCTTGGGTGAAATTAATTTCTATTAGTGCATCTCACTAAAATTTAATATAAAAATATTTTTGCTCATATTTACCATTTTGCAAACAACCTGAAATCCATATCTGTCCAAACATATTTGGAGACATTTTTGATAATGTCATATACCACCTAGATGCAATTAATCTCTTATATTGAATCCCCGTGGTATGAAAAAAAGCTAGCAGTAATCAATTATCTGCGATTAAGTCAGCAGATCTTATATATATTTTATATGAGATGCCATTATTTTGTTAAGGATGTTATGATCCTTCTTGAATGATAGGTGAAGAACTAAAATATGATGACATCATGTTTTGCTTGCTGAATTTTAACAGCTTTTGAAACATATCAAACATTTAAATCCTAATGAAGAAAGTACCCCTCTTTGGGGCAGTTTGTCAGATCAAATTTAATTTAGGGGTATGCTTAATTTCTGTTCTGAAGAAAAATATTTTTAAACACATTTTCCTGAATGGGCTTAATTCTTTGTAATGTATCACTCTGCATCTGTAAGCTTTTACATTCATAGAAACATACTGAAATGACACTCAATTTTGATATCATTTTTTAGCCATTCTCAAGCTACAAGGACTCCTTGGGTCAGGCAGTGCTATTAGATGAGATGGTCTCCATACAAACAGGGATATTCCATTGCTAAAGGCAGCATGGGGTTTTTTTGTTGTTTGTTTTTTTTTTTTTTTTAAATAGACAGAACATCTCTGTGCTTCAGAGACATTTCAGCAATTTTGCTTGGAAGGACACCAAGTTCAGGTAGACTTGTTATCTCTAGCTCTACCAAGTACACAGATCCACTGATCCTCTGGTTGCAGAAGGGTTATCGGACTGGCTTAACCCTGCGGGAACCCCAGGTCCAGGTCCAGGCTACTCCTGTCCTCAACCTAATAAGCCCTGCTGCTGGAGTACTCAGGTGCAGAGCAGGGAGCCCCACTGAGGTTTCAGAGCAGCCACGCTGAGTCTAGCTAGGAAAGTGCTGAGCCAGAGTTAACAAGCTCAGATGACCCTGAACTAACTCATTATGGAGAATTGGAAAGTTTCTGCGGTAACCTCCGTAGCTTTATCATTTGGGGTCAGGAGTATTTCAGCTCAGTGAATAATGAAGAGCAGAATACATGCATGAGGGCTTGATTCTCTTTTGTATTTTCCTTTTAATACTCTAGGTCATATTTTGGTTTTCTTTATAGAAATCCTAATGCCTGAAATTACCTTTTTTTAGACATTAGTTATTTTTTCTTTCTCTCCCTCTTTTTTTTTTATTTTTTTTCCACCTGAGAAGCAATTTCTTTTTTTTATTTAGTAGTTTTGTTTGTTTTATTACAGTCTAGCAAGTTCAAACAGTGCTAGGAAACCCAGTGTAACAAATATGAAACCCCTACATTTCCCATTTAAAAGTGGTAGACTAAATTAAAAATGTGCATATTCATTGCTTGCCTTGTTTTACATCTATTAGTTTTATTTGTGTTAAATTAATTTCCTGCCACTGGTCCCAAGCTGGTATTTTCAGGACAGCATGAAATTGGTTTCCAAGTTCTGAGTTCAAACCTTTACTGGTAAATATAATGCCATAATGTAATATAATCTCCTCTGCTAACGACCTAATCTGATTTGGAACAAAAGGTTAGAAAATGGCTCAGATTGATTAACCACTTCCATGCTAAATCAGCATACATACATTTCTAATAGGTAGTTTCATAGGTGCTAGGACAGGTCTTGATCACCACCTGACAGAATAGGAGAGAAAAGGGACTGCATGTAAAGGGAAATAGAGGTTTTACTGAAAGAACGAAAATAACAAAAGAGAGTAATGGCTTCTGTCTCTTCAAATTATTGGTAGCATGGGTTTGCTGCAGCTACGCATTTGCAGTTCTCACAACACATCAGCCTTACCTCAGCAGCTATAAGCATCAGCTTACCCCAGCATCACCTTGCATCAGACTCTATCTTCCTGTACCATAAAGCATTTCCCTTCAGACTTTTTAGTCCTTACAAAATCTCCTACCAGGCTTTGGTTTCAGAATCTAGAAGCTTCACAGAAGATTTAGTACAGATTTGCACCAATTCGATTTCTTACCTTCTTATGGCAACCTATCAAAAGCTTGTTTTCATTCTTTCCCTGTCCCTCAGAGAAACTGGAAACTAGATATAAACATATGTAAGAAGAATAAATACTGCAGCTCCCTGCCATTATTATTCTCCCTTCACAGTTTTGGAGCAGATATTAAAATGTATTTTTTAGCGACATGCCAGAGCTTCAGAAGGTTTATTTTTGGCATTATGGATCAGATGATTTACCTTAGCTTCTTAAATATGGTTACATTTTAGATACTGGATTGATATACATGTGTAGGAACATTTTTAAAACTGATTTATCTGTTACATAAATGACAGTGTTGAGAATTCTATTGCTGGGTCTGAAAAACGTTATTGACATGAGATTCCAAACCAAAACCTATCTATAGAAAGTTTTCAAAATCTAACTTAAAATCACCACACCATAAATAATAGTAAAATTTCCCTCAAAGAGTTAGAAGGATTTCAAGGCTAAGACTTTGCATCACAGCTATAACTTCAGTTTTTGACATATATATATATATATGTGTGTATATATATATATGAGGCAGATACTTTTGTCCTTTCGACATTCTTCCTATAACTGGTAAACGTTGGACATATGCCTGGGCATCCATACCAATTTGTAGATCAAAGCAGAGCCCAAACTAACTAGAAATAAAATTATGAGAAAGTCTCAAAACTTGCAAGCCCAAGTTTGAGATGTTCAATTCAGTAACCATGGTCTACATGCTAATGTATGCTAAGACAGAATTAAAAGAAAAAACACAAACATTTTCCCTTTCTGTTAAAGGGAATGTCACAAGGGAATGAGAAACTTTTAATTGAGTTTTGAAATACTGCCTTTGATTCTTTTAATGATGTAGCCAATAGGTCACTGTCTGATTAAACCTCTTTAGCAACTTCCTGTCCAGGGACTGAAAATTAGAATGTGAAATAAGATTTAAAAAAAAAAAAAAATAGGAGGCATTTTATAGCTATGATTCTTTAGACAAAAAAAGAATGCAAATAATTACAGCAAATTGTGTAGACCAAGATGGATTTTTTTAGAATATGTTAGGTCAAATATGGTGTGAATTGTTTTATTACGGTAGATGTTTTGAAATACTCACAAAGACGGCAATGTAATTTTTTCTCTAACATAGCTCTTCTTTTCTCGTGTTACTTCTTTTCATTCGCAGCTCTCACCCACTGCATGCCAGAGGCATCTGCCACCTTAACCTCTGCCAACAGCCCTTGTTCTGACATAGCACCTGGGGAAGACAGGGATGTGGGTGAACCAGAGCTAGATGAGAGAGGCATCAATATCCAATGGCTTTGAAACAGGCTTTGTTTGAAAGCTGCCTTCCCCTGAGGGAGAATAGTATGTAGGATCTCTACATAATTGGCTTCTCCCTTCAATGCGGCAGTGGGTACAGATAAATATGAAAATTACATTTCTTCTTTGGTACTTAGAGGATGATTATTTGCTCCTTTGTACTTTTCTTTTTTTAAAACCTGTTCCATCCTAAGAGTCACTGCTTTTCTGTGAATTGTTTAATTATGCTAGAATTTCCGAAGGTGTTCAACAAGTGATTTATCTCTGCTCCCATTGAAGTCATCAGTGAAATGACTGCGGACATTCATGAGAAGAATGATAAGCCACTGTTTAGTGATTTTGAAAAAATCCCATTCTGTTACAATCCCAAGAAACTCTAAGCTCCTGTGAATAAAGGGTATTAGAAATACAAGTATTAAACTTGATAGTCTGTTCTCTATTTCCATTCACATTTCTATAGGCCCGCACTGGGAAAAATACAGATATTTCTTACCCATATAGTGTTGCAACAATGAAGTTTAAGTATAATAATAATAATAATAATAATAATAATAATAATAATAATTTTTCTAACTAGTCTCATATAAAGTGGTCTTTCCCTGAAAAAAAAAAAACAAAACAATGAGAGAGATCAGTTGGGATGAGAATGTCAGAATTAGGCCCAGCAAATCCATGTAAAGAAGACAAGAATGGGATTCAGGCACGGCTATATTAATATGGCTAATGTGACATTGGCAGAAAATAATATCTACATCAATAAATGACAACGTTGGAAACTAGAAGGCGGCCAATAAGTAAATAACTCTTCTTTGTGAGCATAAATATTATCCTAGGTTGTCATAATAGAGCACTAGGGGCAGGTATGAAAAAGACCTATTAAATCACACAGTTCATTTCAGTGTTAATCCGGTATTCTTACACTATAATAACCAAACTGCAATTACACTGTTTGAAAAGTTTTGCAAGGAAATTTGGAAATTGAATCAGTTTTGATATTTTAGAACTGGATTAAAAATCATACTTTGTCAAAATACAGTCTAAGGGGAAAAACCCCTCTGCTTAATCAGAACCTTAATCCCAATATTTTTTTCTTCCAGTAGCCGTTTGTTAAAAAAAAAAATTAAAAAACCTGTATATTTAGAGGGAGGTGAAAACTGCTTCAGAACAAAGAAATACTTATGTTTTTTTCCTCTTCATGTTATTATGAATATTTAGCACAACTGCATGTAATTATGAGCCAGCAAATAGAAACCAAAATTTTCAGAAGAGTGAATACATAGCTGATTAATTTGCCCAGAGGTGAGTTTTAGTAAATGTAAATATTATACAATGTATTTTTCTTTGACACAGGGACATACAAATCTTAGGTAACACTGAACGGCACAGGAAATATTGACAAAAATGAAAAATAGCTATACTGGTGTGAAGGAGTAATTCCAGTACTCTGGTAAAAAATTTTAGCATAACGTATTTTAGGTTTTCTATCTTGTCCTGGTTTCAGCTGGGATAGAGTTAATTTTCTTCCTAGTAGCTGGCATAGTGCTGTGGTTTGGATTTAGTACTAGAAGAATGTTGCTAATACACTGATGTTTTAGTTGCTGAGCAGTGCTTACACAGTCAAGGACTTTTCAGCTTCCCCTGCTCTGCCAGGTGCACAAGAAGCTGGGAGGGGTCACAGTCAGGACAGCTGACCCCAACTGGCCAAAGGGCTATTCCAGACCATATGATGCTATGCTCAGTATAGAAACTGGGGAGGAGTTGGCTGGGGAGCAGCCATTGCTGCTTAGGGATGGGCTGGGTGTCTGTTGGTGGGTGGTGAGCAATTGCGTCAGTTGTTTTTCTTGGGTTTTGTCTCTCCCTTTTTCCCTTGTTGTTTTTTTCAAAAAATTTATTATATTTTATTTATTTATTGTTCTTTTTATCATCATTATAATTATTGGTTTTGTTTTTGTTATTGTTATATTTCAATTACTAAACCGTTCTTATCTCAATCCATGAGTTTTCTTACTTTTTGCCTTTCCGATTCTCTCCCCCATCCCACTGGGGGGTGGAGGATGAGTGAGCGGCTGTGTGGTGCTTAGTTGCCAGCTGGGGCTAAACCACTCCACATCATACTAGAACTTCAGTAGATAAATTAATCTTTAGTAATACCGGTTATTTTCTTTTAAGTTTAGATAGGTACATGAGTAAACAAATGAAAAAGAAATATAAGAAGATATCACTTAAGCTCAGGTTAGCATATATACTTGCAGCATTTGAGGTACTTCTTTTAATACCCACCCCACCCCCTCCAGCCTCCCCTGTCGAGGAAATTTAGGACCAAATTCTGCTTTTATGTGCAAGTCTGTGGAATCTGTGCTGTCTCCATCAGCAGCAGAAAATGCTGCATGATTGAGATAATATTTGTTGGATTTGGGATAAATTGCAGAATTAAAAAATGTAAAATCTTTATAACAAAAATTAAAGCCAAGAGAGGATACTTAATAAAATGAGTAAAAGAGAAAACAAAAGGGGGAATTAGCTGGTTATAACAGGAGAACACATCAGGTATTTGCGGTAGCCAGTAATAAAAGTCATCTTTACAATAGTGGAGGATGTGATCTCAGTGACAGAGCTTTTCATCTGAGTTATCTTGCGGTTTTCAACACTTTTCTTTCAGTCTTCAGCAACCTTGAGAATGCCAGTGGAGGTTCAGACCCCCATAAAGCGAATTCTAGTCTAGGTATCCAGAGATAACAAACCTGCTCTTTTTAGTGATCTCCTGTATATATCTCAGAGCTCCACATGCACATTCCTCACTCCCAGTTTTGAGTTTCATTAGTTTGCGCTCAGCTCAAGATGAAAATGAATTTAAATAATTTAAAGGTATTCCTTATTCCCTTCTACTAAAAAAAACCAAATAAAATCATATTTTTCCTTGTACATTTTGACAACAGTGATCACAGCAGTTATGGGTACATACATATATAAGTACACAAATATATATATTTAATGAAATGGTTACTTGGTTGTAATTCATTACTAAGTGAAAGAAAATGCAAGCAACAGTTGAACAGGAGAATGAATGTTAAAATCAGAGTTTGGCCAAATAAACTGAGAAGAAACAGACCCAGAAGAAAAGAAAGAAGAGAGACTGGGAAGTGTCAAAATCAAAAAGACAAGAAAAAATTATTGGATTTCTTTATGCCAATCTATCTTTCTAACTACTCTCAGCCAATGGCCAATATACCTGCTATATCTGGGAAGGAATAATTCCTTGCAGCAACGTGTAGCCTGAGGACTGCTGAGCTGGAGCAGCTCTGTGGAAGAGGCCATGGGGGTGCTGGTGAGCCAGCAGCATGTGGCCATCAGAGAGGGCTACCAGCCTCGTGGGCTATATTAGCTAGGGCATGGCCAGTATGACTTAAACAGTGAGATCGAATGCACCCTCAGCAAGTTTGCGGATGACACCAAACTGAGCGGTGCAGTTGACACACCAGAAGGACGGGATGTCATCCAGAGAGACCCGGACAGGCTGGAGAGGTGGGCCTGTGTGAACCTCATGAGGTTCAACAAGGCCAAGTGCAAGGTCCTGCACCTGGGTCGGGGTAACCCCCGGTATCAATACAGGCTGGGGGAAGAAAGGATCAAAAGCAGCCCTGCCGAGAGGGACTTGGGCGTGCTGGTGGATGAAAAGCTGGACATGAGCCGGCAGTGTGCACTGGCAGCCCAGAAGGCCAACCATACCCTGGGCTGCATCAGGAGAAGCGTGGCCAGCAGGTCGAGGGAGGGGATTCTGCCCTCTACTCTGCTCTGGTGAGACCTCACCTAGAGTACTGCATCCAGCTCTGGAGCCCTTAGCACAAGAAGGACATGGAACTGTTGGAGCGGGTCCAGAGGAGGGCTACAAAAATGATCCGAGGGCTGGAGCACCTCTCCTGTGAGGACAGGCTGAGGGAGTTGGACTTGTTCAGCCTGGAGAAGAGAAGGCTGCGGGGAGACCTGATTACGGCCTTTCAGTACCTAAAGGGGGCCTATAGGAAAGATGGGGAAAATCTTTTTAGTAGGGCCAGCTGTGTCAGGACAAGGGGTAATGGTTTTAAACTAAAACAGGGTAGGTTTAGACTAAATATAAGGAAGAAATTCTTTACAATGAGGGTGGTAAAACACTGGAACAGGTTGCCCAGAGAGGTAGTGGAGGCCCCATCCCTGGGAACATTCAAGGCCAGGTTGGATGGGGCTCTGAGCAACCTGATCTAGTTAGCGGTGTCCCTGCTCACTGCAGGGGGGTTGGACTAGATGATCTCTAGGGGTCCCTTCCAACCCAAAACATTCTATGTTTCTATGATTCTATGATTCAGTATGTTGAACAAAGGGATTACTTCCCTCTATGTGGCACTCAGTAGACCACACATCTAGAGTATTTTATCCAGTTTTGTGCCCTACTGTACATGTGGTGCATGATGAGAGAGCAAAAGGCTATGACCAAAAGTTGAAGAACAGAGTATCAGACTGGATATAAGGGAAAACTTTTTCACTGTGAGGGTAGTGTAGCAGTGGACCATTTTGCCCAAAGATGATGTGCAACTCCCATCCATGCAGGTTTTTGAGACCTAACTCAATAAGGTCTTGAGCAACCTGGTCTGATCCCACCACTTGAGCAGGCAGGCAGACAATATAATCTCCTGAATTCCTTTCCAAAATGAGTTATCGTATGATCCTACATGAACTGCTGTTGCTCAGAGTCTTCAGATTTCATCAGTAACATATGCTATTTAAAATAAATTAATAAGCCATGATCAGAATTATCAGCTCAAATTGGTATTCAATATTGAAGCAAATTTTGGTACTTTATTAAATATCTAGTCAAAGGAAGACTGCATTGTTCTGTTAGGTCAATAACTTCAGCGGATCAATAAACCTCACTGGGTCAAATTCATGCCTAAATTTATTCTATTGATTTTTGAGTTTTAACACTAGAAATATTATGTCAAGTATCTTCTCTCAGTATTCGTCACTTCATAGGGAGTGCAAGAAACCCCGTAACTCAAAAAGAGAATAAATTACTTGTAGAAGAGTTTCTTCCATATCCCAGGAAGCTGGTTCTGGATATGAGACCTAAAATGTGTGTTTGTATAGCAAACATAGCCTTTCATTTTACATGAATAACTGTGGAAGTTTTCTTAATTGTCATAAATTTCTAATCCTTTCATAGTTGTACTAAAGTCTTAACTCATGTAAGTTTTTTTAAGAAATTAATTGTAAAATTTGCAAGAATAATTATGGACTTATTTTCAATGAGCAATGAACAACACAAGTAGATATAACAGTTCAATTTATAATTTAGGCTGTGCTTTTTAGTTAAATTATTGTATTAAATAGGAAATTAGCTACATAAATCACCATGTGACCCAAAATTAATTTATGTTTACATTTAAGATTCAATATTTCCTCTGTCATAAATTTATTTAATCCATAGATCCCAATAGTGTAAATCACCTCTGTGTAGAAAATATGAGCAAACCCACTTAAAAATAAGTTTCCTTGGACTTATATTCAGTGTAGTGTTGTCAAGTACTCTGCACAAAACTGGAATAATTTTTCTTCACTCATGACTCAAAATATTAAAAATTACAGATTATTGTCTGACTCTGTCACAGCCACCCTCTATTTTGGGCTAGTTCTTGTTACTCTCTTGTTTTAGAATCCAGAGAGACAGAGGTAGATTTATACATCTGGTTTTATTTGAATCAATTCAACATGTATTCACAGAGCTCTTCTTTCAGTCTCAACACTTTCCAAAAACCTTCAGAGGTGCATTCTGCATCTGTGAGATTATGAGTGTAAGGAAGTTGATTGAAAACAGTGTGCTTATATCTGTTTCTTCCAAAGCCAAGAAGAAGAAAAGTGTCTTGGCAGATAGAATAATTTATGGTTTAACATTTTCTCCAATGAAATAATTTACATTCAGAAGTATCTGCAGTTCAGCAGGAGTTGCAGTGAGATATATTTTTCACAGCTTATAATACCTTCTTTTGAGAATTTTTTTATTTCTAGCTTTGTATGATTTATTAAATGTTAAGGAAAGTTGCATGATGACTGACTTGAATCTCTTCAGGGTGTACATGAAGCACATTGCGAGAGCTCCTGTACTGTACTGGCAGAACAATAAAAAAATATCTTCCCTTCCTAACCATTCAGACTTCTACACAGATTAAGAAGATTATCTGAATTTAAGAAATTTAAGAAAATAGTTTCAGTAGTTTATAATCTTTTATTCATATAATAAATGTAGTTGTATCTTGTCTTGCTTACCAGCCATGGTTCAGTTACCTTAAATCCAGTTCCAACACACCGAAATGACTTGAATTCACAGGGCATTCCCAAAACTTTTTAGGCAGTATGACCAGCCTGTTGATGCTGAGACCTTTTTTATCTATGGTGCCCAGTAGTTATTTTGAAACAATACAGTTGTGGAGAAGGATCATATGATGACAGGAGAAAAGTTGTGTAAATTCATCTATGTCAGTGGCTTCTAGACACAGTGCAGGAAAAAGAATACTAATATCTGACAAAGCTTAAAACAACATCAAAAAGAGTATGGCCCACCAAACAATTAAATAGTGAAAGAATTCACTGGGTGGGTAGACATAACAGAGCATGGCAATGAGGACACACCAAGAAGTGTTTTCTACACCTCTCCTTCTGTCCTAACTGTTTATAAAGGCAAATCCTCAATACTCTATAGAAAACTGAAGATCTTTTTTGAAACCTCATGAAATCAACCGACCTTTGATACTTTCAGGTCCATCACTTCAGATTTATTGGGCAATACCTTGCAATATAGTCATTTCTGTCTTTCAGTGCAATAAGCAGTTTGTCATGAAAGGGTAAGATGACCCATAATTATACAGAATGAGGTAAAGTATTATTAAAAGCACCAGACCTCCAGAGTTGATATCATAATATGAAATGCTGCCACAAATGCCATGTGACATTTTGTTAAATCTCAAGGTGGTACTCAGCAGTGATAATATTGCATGGTTCATTGCTCAACTCTCACATTAATAAAGCACAATAAAAAGATTCCATGTCATCTGTGCTTTTCCACACCTCTTCCCTGGAAAAGTACCATTCAGTTACTTTTCTTAAGAATGCTATGTTTACTTGTTTTAAAATTCGGTTATCACTAAAGGGAATATTTTATGCCAAATGCTCTTATACTGTAATAATGTAGAGCTTATGCCAACTCTCTGTGTAAAGTCATAAAGGTATACATTATGGATAAGCAGGTATTTGAATGCAAATTTAATATTCTAGAAAGTAGGGTCTACTGATGTTCAACTGTAAATATTACTTTGAAAGAAAAAACATATGCTGGTTTTGTTATGAAGTATGATTGATCTGTGTTCTTTTCTGACAAAAATTGTTAATTGCATTACTCCAGTCTATATAAACTAAATCATAATAAAATAACCCAAAAAGGAAGCCAAAGAGACTGCAGATATATTGTTAATCTGGTTACTTCCACTAAAATAATCTCTGGAGAATTCAACTCAAGGCTAATCCTTCTTACCTTTTCCAAAGCTTGCCTATATTATCATGTCTGGTAATTAGTCTGAATATAGAAGATAGTACCTGCTACATGCAGCTTCTTTTGTTCTTTTAGGATTACAGTTAACAGCATTCAGCTAAATTCTCTCAGCTTTGAACAAATGTGCTAAATGGAGGAGAGATGTTTTCCCCCAAATGTAGCCACCTACACAGGAGGCAGCCATAATTTGTATGGCTGCATGCCCAGAGTCCAAGCAGGAGGTGGGAGGACAGGCACTCCTAACTGCAGCTTTCCTCAATCCTAGAACTGTTTTTCTTGTTTTGGAGGAAGCATGTTATGATTATACCCACAGTCATTTGTGTGCACATATAGTTAGAGGGCAATATTTACTGCTTTTTTTTTTTTTTCCTTGATGGATGTGCATGTTACTGTTCCAGTTGAGCACCTACACTTCAGAGGATATCTGATCCTGAACCTGCAGATTTGTGATACTAATAAACTACATTAACACTTACAACAGTGGCACTGCAGTGCCTAAAATTAATTGTTTGATCTTAGCTACATCTGGAGAAGCCAGAGTGAAGATTTTAGGCAATACAGAAATTATGCTGCCTTTAAATGCTAGTTCATGTGACTAGTATTTTGGGCATCCCCTGGTAGTCATGTACTAAGAATAAGAGCCTGGCTTGGGTTTTAAAATAAGGGTTTCTAAGGAATTGGTACCTAGATTTTTTCTTTCAATGAAAGTCCTTGAACTGCACAGAAACTGGGTTCTCAGAATATTTAATGCATTTATGTTACTTAATATCAAGATAAAAGCAGACACATTCTTGAGTTCAGAAGCTGGAAACTAGGCTTACTTTCTTCTAGCTCAGTGCCCCTAAATTCCACAACATGGAATAGTAGCTCCTCTGCCTTTTTTTCTTTCCCCACAAATCTGATCTTCTTGAAGGCAAGCTTCACAAAGTAGAAAATCTCATACTCATTTTCATCTACAACCTTCTTAGACTGCACTCACCAGAAGCTGCAGCAGTAGGTACAAAATCTTCACAGCATGAAAAGAGAGTAAAGATGCTTCCCCTACCCCGGGGGAAGGCAGAGGAGAAGGGCATTCATATGGGCATAAAACTATGATGTGAACAGCAGGCAGACCTTTCTGCTACTTCTAAAATCTGCCTGGCTTGTCCTGGATGCAGTGTTGTTACTGATGTGCAGTGATTGATGTGCAGAGAATACTCTGTGTTCTCAACAGAGGCAGCAGCTCGGGACCCTCTGATACCCTTCTGGCTCAGGGCTACATCACAGCAGAAGTTCAGCAATGGGAAAAGGTTTAGCTCCTGAAACTATGAGTTGTGGATAAACACCCAAATTTAGGTGCCTGGGTAGGGCAAAAGTAGATATCAAAATGAAATTGATAAATAGGTATTAAAAGTGCATTTCTGTGACTTTCAAAGTTTGTTTCATGTACCAAAGCTGATCCTCTAGGTCTGGCCCTAAATTTTTCATGCTGTTGCCACAATAGCAACACTGTTTCATCACAGTTTCAACACAGCCTTCATGGAAGGCTGTAGCATTTTAAGTACGGTAGTCATACATCAAAAAGCCAATTTTTAACAAGAGTTCCAGTAAATGTCACCTAAGCTGCTTTTCTTCATGTATTCTGAATACAAAACAATTGGCAACTGTGAAGAATTTGCTAACACTGTTGAATTTTTAATGATAATCCATGTAGCAAGCACCAGTTTCACATTTCCTTTTTTTCCTTTAAGAAACCATTATTGTAAGAAAAACTGAAGATGACAGTAAGTAACAAGAGTATATTATTTTAAAGCCACACAGCACTTAAAATATCAGTTATGTCACCCTGTAGTGATTTAGATTAAAATGTAAAAAGAATTAGAATAACTTTTTAGATTTTTATGTTTGTCAGAACTTTCCACACAATCTTTTGTCTATATACGTAGCTTGAATAAATAAAAAAGTTAGGTTTTCATGTTCAACTGTGCTGAAGACAGTGGATTACAAAATAATAGTGCTTCATAAGCCGTTTTAAAGGAAGAATCTATGGTCCCTACAAATGTGGTTTTCTTCAAAAATTTATAATAATTTTAGTTTTACAGTATGTTTCTTAATGGTGCTCTTAGTTATGTTTTCAGTTTTTCTGTTTGACAGCAAAAAAATATAGTGCCACTGCCCTACTCTTGCCTGAAAGAAAAACTAACAAGTAGATTTATTTTGGCATTGCTGTTTACAAATAAAACAAAATAAATGTTTAGGTATGTTGAAGAGGAAATATAAAAGAAAGTGTCTGAAATGTAAAGTGACCTTCACTAGATAAATTACAACTGTATTTATTCTTTCCTGTGAGTCTGATTTTGTGATGTTTTTCCAATGTACTTCAAAAATAAATTCCAAACTGTTCACTCTCTCAGAAGTGTCTTCATTTTTTATGTATTAGCTTTTCATATATTTCCTTTCCTGGTATCCCTCTAATATTCAAGAATCCTGTTTTTTGATGGCCAGGCATGCCAAATTCTGTACTAATCAGCACGTATTGTAGCTGACTTCAAATTAATCATTACATTTCTTCTCAGTTTCTATTTATAATTCAACTATTCTTCTGAATTAAAAATTATACATTTTAAATATATTAAGCATTCTTACTCTAAGGTCCATTAAAAGTCACTAGTACTGTTCTGATGAAATGCTATGCTCAGCAAGGCTGTGATGCATCCACTCACATAGATAAATGCTTTTCAAGGGGTCTTAGAACATAGAAGGACCCATAAATAGATTTTATATTACCGCAGAATTTTTTTCATTGTTGTTACCAGACACTTCAAAGAGATTTAATTGCGTATTTTCACATCTGATATGTTTTCAGAGCTATTTGCAGCACCAGTATTTGTCCTGTCAAAAATAAAATATAAGCTATGAGTATCATTTCATTGCTGCTTGCTGTGAAGATATTCAATGGCACATGACTCCTTTTGACTTCAGAAAAACTGAAAAAGCCTTTTTTTTTTTTTAAACATATCCTCTGTTTAAGTAGTATGAATAATGTTTGCATCTGTAATGGTTGTCTGAGAAGAAAAGCACATGAAATCAGAATGATTTGGTTTTGTGATAACAGCAGTTAGTGAGGTGACATTTTAAGTGTGAAAGACTCATTCTCATTTCTTGTCTTTATTCCAAAGAAAAGGGACAAAGAGGAAGGAAGTGACCTTAAAAGGCCTGTTTGCAACTGGGAGACTTCTGAGGCTGTGTTTTGGGGGGAAGTGGAAGGAAGAGGAGGGGAGTAACAGGCATTTCTTTTAATTAGATTTCCTTGTTATTTTTCTAAGCTCATAAAGAGAATATCTGTTTTCTAATGATTCTATTATCCACTAAGTTATCATAAGGAGTCAACAATAGTTCTAGTAGGCAACAGAAGCCTTCAGGTAACTCTCTGGTCCACTTTCATGATACTCAGTCTCTCCAGAAAAGCTATTTGAAGGTATTTCTCTCTCAGTCTCATTCTTTCACACTTAAAATTGTACCTGTTCTACAACCTGCTAAGGAACAAATTAGGGAGGGAGGAAATATTTGGGTGAGAAAAGATGATGCTCCATCTTCTCCATGAGTTCCACCTCCCTACAAGCTACGAAAGACAAATACCAGCGTTATTCAGCTAGAGTCTGCTAAAGGTACATTTTCCCACAGTGACAAAGGCACTGGAAGAAAGTGGTGGCATTGTGATCTTCAGAAACCTGGGAAGACTGCTTTAAGACAGATTTTTTTTTTCCTGGAGGCTGGTTTTGAGGATTAAACAGGTGGTTTAAGTAACCTGTAATTATGCTCCACAGTCTTCAGAACTCTGTGCGCATGTTCCTATATTTTTCAAATGCAAGGTTGACTATATCTCCATACATATTTAACATTTGGGTCATATTTAATTTACTTTTCATAAGTGGATAGATTTGATACAGCTACAGTATAGTACTGTCAATTTTTTAATAAATACAATACTAGAGATCCTTACATTTTCCCATTTTTCCCCAGCCACAATCACATTTAATGCAGTTTCTCATTCTTTTCCTACTATCTTTTAGAAAATATCCCCCAAAAGGGAACTTTCCTCAGAGAAATCATTAAGGAGTTACTGAAACTGAATGTACCTTCTAAATTTGGTTCAAAACAAGTTCGCAATAATTTCTTTCTCAGAAACAGTTTATTTGTAGAAATTAGTTGGGTCAAGCAATCCACATGTACTTAAGCTGAAAACACAAATAAAGGATAGATTCAGTGCATTTGTTCATGCTTGAAGACTGTTTCCTGTTCTCCTCAAGAAACATAATATGTCACCTCAAGCAAGCACATTTCCATTATAAGAACTTGGAAAAATCCGTTATTATTTTTTGAAATCACAAAATATTTTTCAGTTTCTAATAAAAATGAATCATGGAAGGATTAACATATAGACCCTCTCTTGAATAAATGGCAATGTTTCTCAGTTGTGGCAATAGGAAAATTCAGGTGTGAGGGAGAACAGTAAAGAAAACTGGGATCGAAATGTTTCAGCAAAAATATTAACTTCTGATAATAGCACCATAACTCTATAATATGAGGATTTTAAGGGCTAGATATTGACTATGCAAGTGTCTGTCCACAGATATATTCAAGACAATTCTTTGCTATAACATATGTTGAAGTGGTAGCCTTTCAGATAATTTAAACAGCTGGCTTTACAGGTAGACAACCAGTTGATAGATATTTTCCCAAATGCAGCCATCTTCTGTGTTTAATAAAAATAATTAATTTTGTAGAGGGTTTTGAAGTAGAGCTCTGTAAACTCTCCAGATAAATGGGATGTTGGGCGCTAACATAATTTCATTTTGTTTTCAGAAGACCATTATGAATCAAATCAGAGAAGAGGCCTCCCTCTCCCCTCCTCTCAGTTTGTTGGCAGAGTATAACTCCATTTCAAATGTGTGTGGGTTCCCTGGGTAATGAGTTGTGTGCTGCAAAGGAGGTGAGGAAGGACTGCATGGTAGTGCAGATGGATGTGGCTGAGAGTGCAGATGATAAGTGGTGAGCCCCAGTTCAGTCCAGGTGTGTTTGGATCCTAATGGGTTGAAACTATTCAAGGTCTGCAGAAGGCAGATGGATCAAGTCATATAGCATGCTCCTCTCAAGAACTTCAGAGTTGTTCTTAATATAGCTAAATAAAGTTATAGAATAGTTAAAGATTGAGTATTACAATACACTGTAATATCAGGTGGTCATCATCATCTTTACAGAAGGTATGACTATCCTCAGAGCACACTAATACCAAAACCATGGTGAATAACTGCCTGCTAAAAAGCAGAAAAATGTGGAAAAAAAGTTTCTATATGCTTGGTCCTGAAAACAAGTTACCTTTCTCTTTATTGGAGAAAGCTAAGTAGCTACCAAAGGGAGGAATGAGAGTTACATATCTCATTGAAACAGAAGTGTGTGTAGCAGACAACTCCTAGAGGATATTTACATACCTATGCAAGAGGCAGGAAAAAAGTTTATCCTAATTAAGAGGTATCTCCTAATTATGGAGGGAAGAAAAGAGGAAAAGATTAAACCAGCATAACCACCTTGAGCTCAGACTAATTTTAGGTGATGTGATGACATACTAAGGGGATGGAAAGCCTGTATGAATTCTGACCCTGGCACACTTTAATCACATATTTTGGCTTCCCAGTGTATTCTTCACTATCCCACATGCAACAGAGCAGGTCCTGATGGGAGCCTTACACACCAGGTGGGCAGGTGGCAGTGAGGCAGAGCTGTCTTGCAACGTTTTTTCTGTTCTTGCCCTTGCCATGCCTCCCATAAGTCCAGGTTGTTTCTTTGGAGACATATTCATAACCTGTAGTACAAAGAACAATGGCTCTGTCTTTTTTATCGTGTTTTATTCACAATTTTTTAAATGCGTTCTTCTGAGAGGTTTATTTATGGAAGTCTGAATTATTATCATATAATATTGAAATAATCAAGCAGGAGATTGTACCTGTCGCAACAATAGGAGGCTTAGGAGACAGTTTAGGAGATGTAATTTGCCCTTTGAAGTTTAAGTCATCCCATCAACTCTAAGAGAAGCCCTGGGAAGGCATTAAGGGTAATATGACCTTCAGAAGTCTCTTGCTGCTTTTGTACACAGGCAAAATTCTCTCTCAGGTTTGTCCTCTTTTATATAATGGAAGATGTAGAAAATACAGATATGCTTGGACGTTTAAAAAAGTTTCAAAGATTACATCATACCTGAGAATCTTTTCTGAGATTTTTTTTTATATTCCATTAATTCTTTAGGAATAGCTGTAAATCAGCAACCGGCCCCTGATGCTAGCCAATGCCAGATGCTTCAGGGTAAGATGCAGGAGTGCCTGACTGGAACAACTGCAGAATAAAGTGCTCAAAAGAATTTTTATTATTATTTTTTTTTTAACAGAAATTTACCCACCAATGCTTTGCTTATCCTCCAGGGCATTACCTGCTTATCAGCAGTAACAAAAGGCTATCATTGTATATAGGACATACTTATCTGAACAACAGCTGTTTTTTCAGGCCAAAGGGTTACATTTTTATCCAATGGAAGCACTGAGCCTGAAGCTGTCTTTTTAAGATAAAGAATTATCAAAAGACATACTGTTTGACTTGGAGAATTTTTAGAAAATCTGGAATTTACTAATCATTGTAATCTGAAGTACACTGCATGTAATGACCTAAGGATGTGCCAGAAGGCGTATTTCTTCATCCAAGAGAGTTCTATGGCTGAGCTGCCGTGAGGATCTGCTTCAAGGTTAGAAATCTTAAAATGGCTTTGTGCACCAGTCAGTCCTGGCTGGTGCATTATTGATGGAGTTTTGATTTTCATACCTGCACATTTTAAATTATTCTAGAAAGTCCTTCTTCCTGTTAGTAATTACAGGTTATTAGCAATATGCTGTGAGAAATGTCTCATCCATTTCTAAATCTTTTCCTAAACCTCTGAGCTATGTATTACCTTGGGACAATGAGTTCTACACCTGTGTTATGTGGCAGAGACAGAATTTTGTATGCATTACCTCCTGATAATAAATACCATTCTAAGTATCAAATATTGTGGTTAGTAGCTTGAACACTTTATTCTTCCACAGCTGTGGAACATATATTGCCTAAACCTGGAGATGTGTTTCCTGATGATTTGTTAATAGAATTTGAATTTCTTACAGCACCCCCTTAGGAGAAATTGAGGGGGCAAAATAAAATTTCCCTTTAATTTCCTGAAAGAGAAGGTCCTTGACAGAAATCTGTTCCAACAATTTTTGTGCTAAAGATGAATGCAAAAAAATAATTTAGTTTCAAGTTATAAAGCCCTACAGTGTCCATGGTTTTACATTCAGCAGCTGTACTGCTATGGCTAGCTTCACTGTTTCTCACCTTCCACCTCCTTTCTTCTTCAGTTTCCCAGCTGGTTTCGGATTCCTGCTGAAACAGTGGTCCTGACCGGGCTCGTATCCCTCTTTTAAGCCTAACCATACATGTAAAAGGAGCTGTGCTTGCAAAAGGGGAGGTGGGATGTATGGCTGGCAGTAGGAGAAGAGGAGAAGTAGACAACGAAACTGGCTCTTTGGCACAAATCTACAGTTTTACCCAAGGAAGCTCACTGAAAAATTGTAGGATCCACCACAAACTGGTCTGCCCATCCTCTTCCCAGTACCAGCACAGCTGTTCATGCAGTGAACCAAATCAAGGAGATGATCCAGGGCCCTGGATCTGTCCCTAAATAAAATGTCTGGGTCTCTGTTCCCCTCCTAGAGAGACAGATTTATTAATCCAAGTCAGTATGTGGCCATACAAACATATACTGGCACAAGATGGGGAGCAGCTTGGCATCGGCATTGGCAAAGTGACCCAGGAAAGAGCAAGCATGCAGTCCCCTAGCAAAGAATGGCTCCTACAGCCTCAGCTTCAGATTAATTCCCATGAGTAATATTGCTAGCTTCAGAAGACTTCAGTAGGATTAGCCACGTGAGTAAGCAATTTACAGTGTAGCACTTGGCTTCTCTGCAGTACCTTATCCATCATTACACCCCTTGCCCTTGGTAACCCAGCAGTCTCACTCATTGCCTCCCAGACTTCTATCTGTGTGCTTCTGCCAATCTGTGACTTATTTACATTAGCATAATGAGAAGAGTTGGTTGTTGGGGTTTTTATTACTATTTTTGTAGAAAGCATTTATAACGTAGTTAGAGGATTTGGTCTTGTGAAGTGCTAGGTCTCAGAGGCTCGCTAATTTCATTTGGAGTGGAGTCTGCTGAGCATCCCTGAGGGCACTCAGACTCTTAAAGGATTAGACCATTTTGGAATACCATCCATTTGTGTCAATATTTTATCAGTAATACAGAGATTATGCATTAGATTGTGTCTTAGCCTGATTAACTGCTGTACTGGAAAGGGATGTTGCATCTTTATGTCCTTAATAATCTAGAATACAGTTTGATTTACACAGTATTAAAACATGCAAAATAAACACAGACACTCAAAATGCAAAACATTAATACTGTCTGGACATCCTATAGCCATTCAATAGATATAATGTACAGACTCTTTAAAAGGTCTGCCAGAGTTAAGTGTCTGACAGGGTGGACAGGAGGGAGATAGAGATTCGTCTCAGGGAGAGAGGATCTGTACGCAGCATCTGAGCTATTCTGTTGCCCTGCCAGATACTGTGGGTAAATCAGAAAGTCAAATGGTAAGAAGAGCAGGAGAAACATGGTTTCTGTTTATGGTTACTGCACTGTTTTGTGAAGGGAGACAAAAATGTTGATCTTGGGGAGCTGGAAAGAATCATTCCTCTTCTTAAGGCTATGTTGTCAAGTAGAGAAGCAGAGGGGGAAGCTGCTATCTATTCCTACAGGCTAGCTCATTGAAAGGGCAGAAGGACAAAGAAGAGACATACTATAGAGTCTTTTTTGTCATTGGTTTCTTGCATACTGGCATGATATCCACATTTGATGAATCACAAAATCACAGACAATCTTCTCCCATCCCTCAAGTTTTTTCTGCTTTTGTTGGTCTCAGTATCTCATTCCTAGATTTTTATTCTCCCTGTCCTACTCACCTCCCTGAAATTTCTCCCTCTTTTTCTTACAGATCAGTCCAGGAAAAAACCAGTCCATTCAGGTATGGATACTATGTTTTGTAAACATCTTCCCAGGTCACCCCTAAGCCTTGCTTTCACAGGCCATCCCTTTGCAACGTGGCCTCCTCCAGACCCGCTGCCTCAGTACTACCCCTTTCCCAGCCACCGCACATTCTTGTCTGAGGACCTGCCTGGCTTTCATTTTTACTCCTTCTTCAAAACCCTTTTCCACGAGGTATTTGAGATGTGTCAGAGCTGTGACTGATACCTGGTGCCCCTGCTCAGTCTGTTCACACAGTGACAACTGGCCTGGGGAGAAGCTCTGTGCTGAGAAGTGTGGAGCAACCCGGCCACGCAGGGGAGACGGTGAGCGGCAAGGCAGAGCAAAGGGTCCGAGTGTCAGAGCACAGAGTAACTCCAGAAACATGTAATTTGATATTGGTTCACAAGAGACAAAAGAGAGATTTCTCACTCACTTTGAGGAACAGAGGGTAGAGCAATGGCTCACGCAGGCAGCGTTGGATGGCACAAATTCCACCCCAATCTTAAGAAGGTAGGACCATTTTGTATGTGACAGAGAAGTGGAAAGTACTGCAATGTATTTTGGTGAGAGAAAAAGAATGTGTTTTGCAGAGCAGAAAAACATGGGTAGCAGAGAACCAGTGGATATAGCCACCTCGAAGCCTTAATCCATCTTAAATCAGGGAATGTAGAATAAACTATGTATTTACCTTTTAATTTGACATTGTTTAATAAGTTACTTCACTGAGCTCTGCAACTAATAGAGCAACTTCTGCAGCAGAAGATATAATTTGATTTATACTGATTGTGACTTTTACTAATAATTTTATTTTCTTGAATGTTTCATTTATAGCTGCACTAATGCCAGTTTATGTTTTAAAGTAATCACAATTAATTTTCATTATCTATTTTGGAATGTTTGGCATCTTAGACATATGTCTGGTGACATCTAAACAAATTCTGTATTTACATGTAATATGTACATAGGATAAAACTGTAGTGGAGATTTTTAATGTGTGAGTAAACATTATACTATACCATTGTTAGGAGGCATTTTCAAGGTTATAGGTGCATTGATATCATCAGGGCAAACAGATTTTCAACAAGGAGCTCAATGAAAAACAATTTCATATCAGGAGTTTTTTTCAGAAGACAAATACAGAAAATTGAATGCTATGTAGTTTGCACTATTTAAAGATAAGAAAGGTACCCAGACTTAATATTTTTCCTCATAAAAATGATCTACCATATTCTGAGCAGGATTTGTGAATGCTCAGCCATGTTAAAACTCTGTTTCTTTTGGATGTAAAAATGTTGACAGAGTTGAGCTACCACTAAATACTTTTCAATATCCCCTAAGAAATTACGATTTGTTGATCTTGCTTCACACACTTATTTGAAAGCTGAGGCATCCACTAAGATGTACTGTTGATGTCAGTTCAGATGCCGAAGTTAATAAAAATGAGCCACATAATTCTTCATTTTTAGTGAAGCAAGTTCTCACAGCACTACACACCAACTTTGGAAGTTGTGTACTACATGAAAACAGATTAATTTGGAGTTAGTTCAATACCAAATGATTGACTGGATGATACAAGAATACATGGTATGATAAATCGAAATAATTTCTCTTTAGCACCCATATTACTTATCAGGACAAGTTCATCTTGGTGTGGAAAACACACCCCACACCCTCACCCCTGGTATTTCCTGCCTGGGTTGCAGCAGTTACAGGAACATGAGGTAGGTGGGAGGCACAGTGATACACTGGGGAGCACAGTGCAAATGGAACGTTCCACCAAGAAGAGGAAATAACTTATAATGAGAGATGAGTAAGATTTGTAAGGAGAAATGCAATCTTTTAATAAAGCAATTGACAGAGCTCAGGAGAGAACGATCTTTCAAATAGGCAGGATCACCTTCAGGTCTGAAAAAAGAGCCTGAAATTTCAAGCCAAATACTGAAGAAATTGGTCTCAATTAACACAGTTTTGTTAATCAATTGGCCAAATATGAGAAAAGGTTGGTTAGCACTTGTATAGGGGATAGAGATTCCCTTAAGAGTACCAGTTAATAATAAAATTAAAGATGATTATTCAGAACTGATTTAATGATCTGTCCATTTTTTCTTTAAAGAATGCCTATTAAGGCCTTCCCGTCATTTAAGCTAGGTCTCAAGACCATAACATATGTTTACTTTGTGAGGCAGATGAAAAATAGGTTTGGACACAAAGCTTCCCCATCCCTTTGCTGCATGAGAATTTTTCCCAAGCTTACTTCCTTGCCATGCAATACACAGTGATTTTGTGGGTGTGAAAAACTATTCAGTCTCCTGAACACCTGGGAAAATATCCTTATGGTCATCTCTGAAGCTAGACAATCCGTCCAGTGGAAGAAAGACCTCTACTCCTCACAAGAGTTTTCCAGATTTTGCTCAGGAGAAACTAATTGTGTTTTTCAACAGGCATTTTGCCTTGCATTTCTATTGCGATTTTCCAGTTTTTCCTAAGAGGGGCATATCTTTTTCCCCTCCTTTGAGAGACTTTTATGCAAAAGAAAGTGGCAGAGTGAGAAATAGAGGCAATCTTTCCACCTTTCTTCTCAGCCACCGCCTTTTAACAAGCTACATCACAAATTGAAGAAATTACATAAAGAAGTTATGCCATCTGTCACACACGCATATGACTCCTTGTTATTTCTAGAACATCTAGCAGGATGAACTGTGCCACCATGTATGAGCATTCTAGATAAGGACACAGAGACGCAATGTTCTGTCACATAAGACACTGAAAAAACCCTAAGACAGAGTCACGCTTGATTATACCTTTCACTTACTTCATTTATACATTTACAATCCACAGAGTTCTTATGGGTAACTGGTACAGAATTCCATTTCTATATTTCCAAAAAGAAATGTCTTTTTCATGCAAATACTATATTTTTTCTTTTCTTTCTTTCATCAGGATGAAAGGGAGACCCCTTAATACTGTGAAAATATTTTATTCCAATGTTTTAGAAAACCAGAGAAAAGTTAATGTAAAGCTTTAGACCATTCTATGCCATCTCCATATGATGGCCTCACCACTGAACTCTTGGCTCATCTGGTCTCTCTTTTGTCCTTGGGGTTATTTCATCCTCTGAGCATTCCTGCTAACCATTGGGTTATGGGTTTTTCTGACTTTTTTTCTCTGGTTTTAGTGAGGAAATCCATCCTGGACCTAAGAAACTTTCCCCACAAAAGCTTGTTAAGCACAATGTTTATGGTTTTAAGGAATCAGCATGTCTGATACAAAAGTTTTGTCAAAAATTTCATCAAGAGCTGGTTGTCGTTTCATTCATGATTCATATGGTTTGGTGTAATCATTTCTTGTGTCCCTTCAGCTTAGGTGTCATCTTAAAGTACCCGTGTCATGCCTCTGTAGCTTCCTTGCTTGTGAAGAACAGTGAGATTTGCATCTTTTTTTGTCATACACTGAATTCAGATGGAAGAGACACGGGCAATATGCCGTTACTGGTGTCTGGTTTGTTTATGAGAACCTGCCAAGTCTCTTTGTAAAACAGCAAACTGCACACAATTCAAATATACATAAAAGTAATGTATTATTTGTTTTTATTGGACTGCAAGTTCCCTCTGCATCAACCTTGCAGTGAGATTACCATGAGATAACTTCCTGAGTGCCCCTTTTGCCCACTGGCTCTGGGCCAACTCAGCGGGCTACAGGCAAAAAAAGTCATTTTAGTTCCAAAATACAAACATTTTTCAGAATGTCATCCAATGCCAAAAAAGAAGAAAATATTTTTGCAGAGATTGGGTGACTACTGCATTTTCAATCTCTATTACTTTAGCCATTCATTTGGAATAGACCTATTATGGCAGGTCATATTACAATGTCAGCTATTTTAAATTCACTATAGTGAACACTCAACAGCACTTTATTGGGAGAGAAGTGTTTTCAGTAATACCTGCAAGATACTTCATGCTGTCCGTGAATATGATTCCTTAATAAACTGCTCATTAGTTCTTTACCAGTCTGATGGTTTAAGAGTATGACGTACTGTGTTGGATGTAAGCTTTGAAAATTTGTAATGCAATTGAAAACTATTAACGTTTTTAAGAGTAAGAAGGGTTACTCACTATTTCAAATGTATAAGGTAGAACTTTCATACTTTTAAAAAAATGTTGTAACTCCCTCCTGTAAATTTGTAGTCAAATCATACCTTTAGGTGTAGCTACAACTGCTTTTCATACATGTTAAAAATGAAGCCTAAATAGAAATAAAGGGATTTATTATCAAGAGACATTGTGCCCTTGTGTGAATGACATCTATTCCCATTTTATTCTTACTTACAATCCATAACAGGCAACACAAAATGCTTCCAGCTGTCAAGCCTTGAAATCTGAGATGAGAAACATTATGATAGTGAAGCAGAACTGGTAGAATTTTTTGTTAGCTGGTACACATTGACTGTCCCTAGCACAAGCTAAAGCAGTTGAAGATACCAAAATATTTCACCTTCTAAACTGCCTTTCTTAGTAATCTAAAATCTATGAAGCAATGAACTGATTTATTATTATTATTATTATTATTTATTTATTTGTAATATTTAGGATCCTAGAAATTGAGACAGAAACTTCTCTATAAGAGGTGCTGTGCGAACATGGTGCAAAAAGATGCCCCCAAAAGCTTTCACTCATTACAGTGCAAGAGAAACACACACACAGAGCGTTCCTCTGGCATGAAGGAGGCAGTAAACAACAGGATAACATTATTCAGCACTGTAGACTCTTCTGTGTCCTCTGAACCTGTGAAAAGGAGAAGACACATTGATGGTGGAGATAGTTTTAACCTTTAACTTGTCTGTTTTGCTTATGTGGGGGCCACGGAAGATTGAATTACATTTTTAAGACAGTGAGTTTCTCGATGTCTAGTTTTATGTATTACAAAGACACCCAGAACAAATGGACAGAGTTCTTTCCTAGAACACTTCAATCCATGTAATAGACAGGTTTATACTAAGAGCTAAACACAACTTAGAGTTTGCACTCCCCCACACACCTCAATCCATCTCTGAGTCTATACATGCTGCATATTTAACACTAGAGTAATTATTAACTTTCAGCAAAATTCCCACAGAGTTTCTCCATGTTTGTAGCTCATGATTATGCAGGCTCAGCCAGCTGTAAGGTACAGCAGAGCTGAAAAATTGCTTGCTCCTCTGAAAAAGCAAAAAAAGAAATTACATGGATTTATTTTCAGCAGGACAAGCCATCTGCACTTTCCACAGCTGCTTTCCAACCCGAAAGTGGGCAGTAAATAAGCACATTGCAAATATCGACCGACACATGCAGTGAGTAATTACAGCATCAAGGTATCACTGATCTAAGTGGTAAAAGTTATTGTAGTTAACCCACAGGGCAAAAAGAGCTTTGCCTTTCCATTAACACTGGTTGGTACGTTATCTGCTTGCATTTAGAAACATGACCCCAGTTAGATCTGGGATCTGTCCCATTTGTTGCAGCTCAGCTAAGATACAGTATTCTTTCTGCTAGATTGACCTAATCAGCACCTTTTTGTTACCTGAGGTTTGTCACCTCAGCAGTGAACTTGCTGTGGTCTGAGCTCACCATGGGGGAGTTTTTCTCCTGGGCATCTTGGTCACAGGAGACACTGAAACTCAGTTACAGGGGGATAACATTTCCCCACTTGTTTGTCCTTTTAAGTAGCATCTTGGAATAACTGTCCTGCTCCTTTTGTTGACTCTTGTTTTCCATTGCTTTCTTTTAACGTTCTGTTTGTTCAAGCATGTGCCTGTTTTCCTGTAATTATCAGTTCAGTTTTCTATTATCCAACTGGTTTTTTTACTTAGTTGTGAAGATGTTCAAATTTTTAGGTACAGGCATGCAACAATTTTGTTTCTTAGCTTTATTTGCTCTTACCATCTGATCCTTCTTTTCTAGTATATGCCTTGAGAGGTGGTCAATGGAATGCTTTGTGTTTCTGCTCTTTAGTGGACAAAAATGACTTGCTGTTCTAGAAGCGTGTCTTAGTTTCCAAGTAGTTCTGTAACTTTTGCCTTCTTTGGTTTTCTGCTTTAGCAAACTGCTCGCTTATCTTTCTGTTTCTGCAATAAAACGTAACCATCACTGCTGCTACTGAATGAGATGCACAATGAATATGGAGTTTGAAAGCAGAATCATAATTCTGTGTTGGGTTGTCATTTCTTATATATTTGCTTTTCTTGGTGAAAAATTCCATATGCCTCACAGATCAGAAAATTTAAGAAAATAATCCTGGATTACACTGACCAAATTGTACTGAATAAATTAGAGAGAGATTATGTTAATAATACCTTTAAAAGGTAACGTAGATCTAAAATCTTGCTGAATGATTTGCTATTGCCATACACCTTTGCAGGAAAATGCAAAATGTTACCAGCTGGAATAACATATTTAGCAGACATTTGGCCATGTCTGGATTATTATATAAGGTACATGTAAGTTAAAAATGAGCTTTCTGCTGGGGTTTGCATTATGTTAGATATGGAAATTAGACTCTTGGGAAACACTGTGGATGTCTCTCAGATTCAACTCTACTACCGTATTTATTCTGATCTTCACAGAGTAGATGTACTAACACAGTTTTTGAGAGACAAATAGATGTTGGTAGTCAAAGAAGAATGAAAAATTCTTATTTCTTGCAGTGATCTTTTTTCATCATTGTTCATTTTAAACATGCGGTATGTAAAAGAGAATGAGAACAACTGAATCATACACTAATGCTTATGGATAATATATAAAATTATATATATTATACATATTTATTAATGTAAGTAAGTATTAAAAATAGAGCCCATACATTGGTTAATCTACTGCCAGCCATATGAGATCATGCATACATATATAAATAGTTATACCAGGAAACAAAGTTTGTTTTCCAAACACGTTCCACATATATGGACAGCCACTATAAATATATTAGTATGAATAGTTTTGAAGTTTAATAAGAAAAATGCAAAACTACTGGAATAAAGCAAAATGTAAAAGCAAACAGGTACCAGCAGAGAAAAACATAACATGTCAAAAGCTGTATGCAATTATAGTAACACTAGCCCTCTCCTGTGCTAGCTAGTTCTCCTTCATAGTGATACATTACAATTCATTTGGCTTCTGCAAGCTTATTTTTTGACTAAACTTCAAAGATAACTACAGTATGTATGCTTGTTTTGTGACCTACTGGATCATAAAGACTTGATTCTATTACCTCTTTAGCTACAGGAACTTTTCTTAGTAAATACCTCACAGTAACAGTTCTGTAAAACTTTTCTATTTATGATTTTATAATTAATCATTCTCTTTTTATTAATTTAAATGTCTTTTCGAATAAAGATTATGTATGTGTTTTCAAGGGGGTTTTTAGTAACTTGTGTAGAAAACTGGAAGGCACAATAACATTCTATCGTTTAAAGTAGCAAAGCGAGTCATTTTTTTAAAGCCTTTCAACACAGTTTTTAAAATGTACATGATTTCTCCTTAGAAGAAAAAACAAGCATAGCGTTTTTAAGACAACCTGCATATCCAGAGTTGAAAGGGATCTAAAAACAAATATGGGAACTTAGTGCTGTCTATACACTTAAGTGCAGCTATTGCCCCACATTCATACTTAGGCATAGAATTTATTGAACTTTTGGTGACATATATTCAGTAGCTTATTCTAAACCAGTTACTGAATATAGCATTTAAAAGTTAGTTACTACAAATGGTTTTCGGAAACTGCATATTCAGTGGCCAGGTCCAATATGTGTGGACAGTCATAGCGAATATGCATGCAGATGGCCAATTAGGTATCTAGAACCTCATCCAAAGACAGTGGAAGTCAAAAGGAATATTTGAACTGACATCAGTAGGTGCTGGACCATCTTAGAAAGGCAAAGATAGCCTTCCTAGAGTGCAAATACTCCCCAGCCATCTTAAACAATTATCCTGAAAGACCATCAATTTCACAGTGTAGATGCATATAAATTAAATTAGATTTAAAGTTCATCTGGAATCAGTGCTGAATTAACTAATCAGGATGCTTTGAACAGGCAGCCTGCACAACGTTGCTCACTTGGATCAAGGATGTCTGGCCTGTGGCCTGGTTCGACTCATGAGAAATTTGCTGAAGAGAAAGTAGCACATAGCATGTGATCAAAACATTGGTATAATTGCCAGATGATGGCAGCTTGACGAGAATTTCTTTCTAAGCAATGTTGCCTGTAATGTATTTTATAAGGAAAGCTCTGGATTCCTTGGTACCTAATGAGCTAAGGTCTCTTAAGAGCACAACAGATGTGTAGAACTGAGTAACAATGAGAAGTTCCCTCAGATAAGGTATATTGGAAACTGCCCTTTTAGTGAGCTTTATTGAAGTGCAGAAGTTAATCTCTCTGAGAAACGTAGTTGTGCCTCAGTGGACAAAACCAACATATGGGGGTGTACAGCAGTTTTAGTCAACTGCTGTTTAAGAAACTCACAGAACCACAACTGACTTCAAATTTAACATGGGGAGGAGAATAAATATACAGCTTTTCATAAACTATAAACAGCACATCAAACAAATTAAATGAATTAATTATGTTCCCATTTTAAATAGGCTCAACTATATTGTGTTAGGTTTTTTGGCTTGGAGAGTTAAATACGTTGTTTTATTAACATTTACTTTTCTAATATTATGAGAAAAGTTAATGTCTCATGACCACATATAAAGTATGTCCACCCAGACCATATCAGGAGTAGAATAAGCAGCTGTTTCTTAACCACATATAATTCCAGATAAACTGTGTACATCCAACAAAATGCATGAAATATATGATTAATATCTCTATATAATAGGAAATGTTTGTTAATGTTTTGACTCAGAAAATGTTAAACACAAGGGTGGCTTGAAGGGTGTCACATAACAGCCTAAAAAGTTAAATCACAGATGTAGATTTTCCTGGCATAAGATTCCAGGCTTCACTTAACTGTCTGTCCTATATGCAAAGTTCCTAAGGAAGAATGGTTTTTTGCACATTTTCACTGCATATTTTCCAAATAAAAGAAACACTTATGCAGCTATAGTTATGCATATTCATTTGTAACTGTTGAGAAGCTGAACATTTTGCTTAAGACATGCTAGAGCTAAATGAAAATGAAATAAAAATAAAATAAATATTGTATCATTATTTTATATCTTTGACAAAAAAAACCCCAAACATACTCAACCAAGTGTTCATGTTTTGGAGAATTATATTTTACCTTATGTTTACAACTGCAACCCTATTTTTCCAAACGCTGACCTAGTGGAATCATTAGGAATTAGTTTCAATTGAAATTAGAGAAGCAGGTAGGTACGTATTCTTTCTTATGATATCAGGTGGTTTAGGTATGCCTCTGCACCTTTAGAATGGTGCTTATAAGGAGGAGAAAATAATATAAACATCTGGAATATACTCATTAAGTCTCTGCTTTAACAATATCCCTTACTCCCCTTCTTGTAGGCTGCAAAAAGCTTTTATGAGGAAAATGTTAAGCTTGATAGTCATTTGATAGTCATTTAGTTATACTAAAAATTATAAAAGCCATTCTTCCTGAGTAAAAAGAAAAAAAAAAAAAAAAAAAAGCAAAGATGAGTGGAAACTCTTCAGGTTTTGTTGCTTGTTTCTTTTGAATCTGAACCTGTGGTTTTGTGTTTTTTTTTAATGACAAAAAAGACAAGTGACAGAAACTGGGCAGCTCACTTCTCTCTCTGTCACAGGCTCACTGCAGCATTATAGGAGAGGCTGTTGCCCAAATAAAGCTGACACAAGGCTGCGATAGTGTCATGTCAGCCAAGTTAAACAAAAGACAGAGAAGGGAAATAGAAATGAGAAGGAAATATGGAGGGAAACAAGAATACATACAGGAGAGCCCAACAGGAGGAACATAAGCTTCAGTCAGTGCTGAAGCTCAGAATTCAGCACAAGGCAATGTATGCAAGGATTGTGCAATAGAAAAAGCTGGAGACTCTGGAGATTTGTTTGCACGACAAAAGGACATGTCTTAAATGGGTTAATCAGCTGGAAATTAAAATTTGACATAATTTTGAGACTACTGAGTTTATAGCTACTGTAAATCAGTGTTTCTAGACTTTTAAAATGTTCCACTCATGTTAAAATAAAAAATGACTGTTCATAACTTTCTCTAACCTTTTGGTTTTGACTTCTTTTATGGTTGCTTTCTGCCTGAAGGTGAATTTCACCATTCATGGTGGAAAGGTTACTTAGCATGGATGAAGTGAGAGACCACTCTAGACATTATGAATAATAGACATATGAGTCATTTACATGTTAATGTTATATCTGACCTACATACTTGCTTTACATAAAATTGTCAGAATGCTCTGGGTCATGAGCTAGTTAGTCATCATAGACTTTCCTAAAATCTTCCGGTGAAAGCTTGTGGATTCTGAAGATTTGAAGACAGACAGCAGTTCTGTCTGGCACCAGGGCTAAATTGATCAGAGAGGCTCTGAAGTGCTGTTAAGAATCAAAATATTTTTGTATTGAACTTTGTGTATGGGATTACATTTACCCTCTAACGATACAGGGCTACGCATATCTCCTATTTGCTTCCCAACACACATAACATGTAGACCCCAGTGAGAACTTCTCTATACAGATTCTCATACTCCCTTATTCTGCAACTGGAAAGCCCTCATCACTAATGAACATGCCTCATTTACATATAATCACGCTTTGTTGTCTGATTATCATCTATCTCTGAATTCTGAGCTAGCTGTTAATTCTGAACACAAGCCTAAAAAAGATGTCTTTCAGTTTAATTTAAATCAAGGGGTTGTGAAAAATTCTTCCTGTAGATCACAGTGCACTTAAAAGTGGTTTAAATGTGGAATTAGGGAGTAGGACAAAAGAACATGGTCCATTGGAGGGCTTGTTTTGCCTGATACAACACAGCTAACCAGAACTGCTGTCCCCATGCCGTCCACATATACAACACATTTTCTAGGAGACAGTGGCTCTAAAACGAGGTATGTTAGGGACAGAACAGATGGACAGAGCAGAGTTTATTACTTAAATGGAAGAAATCTGAGACCATCATTCTTCGTTGCAAGGTCACAGACTAGCTTGAATCCCTTTGTGTAATACCTTTCATAGGGAACCCTTACCGAAATGCACTATGAATTTCCCTGAAATGTTTTCCTGCTTGATGGGGTTTAGGCTGCTTCAACAAGCACTTTCAGAGATGGCTTAAGCAAGGGTAGCAGTGCTGGCAGACTGAAGATGGAAATGCCCTTTTTTTTTTTTTCCTTCAGAAGCTCCACAATAAGATAAAAAAGTAGTCATAGTTAACAAAAAAAAAAAAAAAGAAAAAAAACCCCAAACCACAAACCAACCCAAGCAGTGAAATTTGAGGTAAGTACAAAAAGATGCATGCAGAAGAGAAAAGGAGGAGAAAATGGCAAGTATTTTGGATGGTTTTGATTGGGAAAGCTGCGTATGGTAGTAGAAAGAAGGAAAATCATACAAAGCTTTAGGGTCACTAAGCAACATAAACACTGATTAAGTAACACGACAAAGAAGGAAAGACTGAATTTTGGAAATATGATAGGAGAAAGAGGCAGTAAGACAGATACAGGCTGAAAATCTGGATTAAAATAAGATGTATCAGCCAGACTTACTTATAAACACTTATTATAGGATGAGTAAGACAAGTTTATTTATAAAACCAAAAGGGTATGCTGAAAAAGAGGAAAATAACAAAGCAGCATTGTTTTAAATGAAACAAAAAATCATAATGTGATAAAATCAAATGGTCATATACTAAAAATATTAGATTGCCAGCCATGCCAACTTGTTTTTTACAGTTTGAAGTCTTTATAGATTGAAATGTTTGTTACATTAATAAGTTGTCTGGCAAACCCCTAGAAGGAACTGAAGATTTGAAGACTGAAAAGAAAGTGAATGTATTTGAAAATATAACTATTGTTGAGGACTTGTCAGTTATATTTAATAGAGTACTTTTAATGTATTTGGAATTGTTTTCTGACAAGTGTTCTGCATTTTTATTATAATGCTATTTCTTTTTCATAAACATAAATGTTCACAAAAACATTATTCTAATGAATCTGACTTAAAACCCAGCAGGGATCCCCTTTAGTTGTAAAACTCTCCTCAGTAGTTTCTGTTCCATTCCTAGCATCTAGCTCCTAAGCAGCAAACTAACACGGTGGAAGTTTGCTGTTCTGTTCTCGGAACTTCTGTACCCGTAGACATATTTTGGTTTTGGTTTCTGCCAGCTATGTGAGAGGAAAGGACTACAAAAGGAAAGACTATGTGTGATTCTATCCTTATTAAAAAGCAGGAAATCCAGGCATGTGTCCCAAGTCTCCACAAATCCAGGCTTCATCAGTTCTGTTGCAATACATTTGCAGAAATATGTATACGTACATAATAAATGACGAATGATAGGTCTATGTGAAAGGTGAATCAATACCCTTGATAAGATTGAGATCTGTGACCATCACTGCCCTTCACTAAATCTTTCCTATTGTTTTTTGAAGAAACATCTTAACAGTTCTGGGAAACTCTTTAAACAGTCTTCTTAGCTCAAGAAGTTATTAATTCTTCTGATGTATCTTCTTTAATTACAGTGAAGTTTCTGCTTCCCTGATTCATGCTGTCTCTGAAGGGAAGTATGCAGAATTAAATGTCTGAAAGTGTTTCTAGAGAAGACCTCTCATGAGCACAGCTATCTCCACAGCTTTCCCCTAAATAGTTCCTTTAAATGCAGAGAAAAGGGAGGTCAAGTTCCTTTATACATGTGGTCTATACATGTTAATTGCACTCTTTTTCATCCTTTTGGAGTTTTTGTAATGCTGCTTCAGTTGATATGTATGCCATCAAAAATTAAGGCCAGATTTAATAACTGTACTCTGATTCACAATACTTTTAATTAACGATACTAATCTCAAAGTAAGAAACTCTTCAACATAATAGATGGTGATACAATCTAACAGTGATATTTCAATCTACAGCACATGCTCATGTAGCAAAGCCAAATTAAGGACATAGATGCCTCTGGAAATACATAGTCCAGTCAGTGCTCTGAATTAGGCAAGAGTTTCCCGTGACTGTCTAATTAACACCACATCATGAAACATGTGTGCAAGAGCTTTATTTTAAGCTTTGCAATAAGTCTTCCTTCTGAGATTCTAGTGTTTATTCTGGGAGTAAAATTCCCTAAAGCTGTAAGTATTTTTCTTGAGAAAATAAACAGTAACTACTGTGATAGAGATCAGTTGTTCAATTTAAATTAATCTGATAATTTTTAACCCTGCTATTTATGCTCTAACTTTTTAGGATGATCCATATCTGTAAGAGAGTATTTATATATTCAGACTATTAAGCTTTCAAAGCTGTCAAATGCCTGGTTCATAAATTACAGACAAAACAGCATCAAAGAAAAGGGGAGAAAGGAAAAAAAAAAGCAGCAAGTCTTTGGAAGAAAGGCTTTATATTTTGAATTTTAAAATGTACTCCCAAATCAAATATGTTTTATAACCACAAAAATATTTTATCCCTAAGTTTATTTCACACACTAAATAATCAGTTCTGTCAGCAGAATGGGATGCAGATGAAGGAGTGAAGGACAGGAATAGAATAAAGGTGTCCGGAGGCCAGGAACAAGAGCTATGAAGTATATTTAAAATATACATATATTACTCTCAGTAGTATAAGGTGAATAGTATAGGTATTCCCAGTTTTACTTTTTTTATTAAGGAAGTGAATACTGACAAGATATTCCTTATATCTAAAGGGCAGAAACTAGTATAATCGTAGGGTTATAAATCTTCTATGATTGTGCTGCATTTTAAGATTATAGTACAGTATGCTTCAATACACCTCAGAACATTTTAGTGGTGTACATCAGTACCATTGGTTAGACATGCTTTTTTCAAACGAGGCTTAAGAATGCCTATTCTTCTGTCCTGATCCAGTGCTTTCACACATGTGGAAGATAAGCAGCATATGATCGTTTAGACACACAGTGATGCTGCAATGCAAATATTTAAATAGACTGATAGAAGAGTGCAAAATAGCAGGTTAAAGATTTTCTTTTTCCTCAAGTCAACTAGAAGTCTATTAAAGATTAATCTATTAATGTAAAACTAGAAAATACTGATGGCAGTAAAAAATAGACTGATAGCTGCTGTACCAATATTTTGTTATACATTAGTGGTGAGCAACTAACATGAATATGTTTTACAGTAAGTACCCCAGTCCTGCACCAGCTCTTTTCACCCACCATGCAAGTGAGTATAAAATTTAAATTGGATTAAACCAACCAAGTCAAGGTTGCCCAGAATGTATGGAAGTGGCAACCAAACAGCTTATGGGAGAGAAACAGGAAAGTAAGTTTAAAAGACCCATTTGCATACAGAAAGATTTCATTTGGTTACATGGATCAAGTTGTTGCGGGTAGATTGGTTGATAGAAATGCATTCTTTTAATATACAACTAACTCAATCCAATTATCTTGAAGTAGAAAGGGAATATTAAGTATCTTGTTAAAGTAGCTAAGATATCACGCAGAAGTCAAAGACAATAGCAGCAATGATGTAAATCTGTAAGAGCTGAAGAGGAGGAAAGAAAACATAAAAGCAACCTGAATTGGGTAATGAAGAAGTCAGGAATAAATCTAATGTGTCACCTGCACAGTATAAGAAAATTCCCCCAAAAAGATGTATATGTAGAACTTGGAATATATATGAAGTCATGTTTGGGCAATGAAGAATTACAGTAGTCTATATTACAACTTTTTTTGTGTGTTTTTTTTTCCTCCAGTTCAGCTCCCCAGACATTTTATAGGGTGCAGCAGGTCAGCTGCACCTGCCTTGCAGTCCCAATGTCAGCCCCAGCAGTGTGGTTGCTCCAAGCTGATTTCTTCTGAAGGTGCTCTAGGAAATGGACCTTCCCTCTCTCTCCTCCCCCAAAATGAAAGCAAAGCAACCCGCTCATTCCATGGGAGGATGCTGATATGGAGTCCCACACTGACTTCCCTCATACTGAGGTTTTGTTTTGTCTTGTACACCTTGATATCAGGAATATGCATTTGCCAGAGAAATCTTCTGCATCTGTGGGCTCTGATGGAGACAGGCTAAACCTTCAGCACATTCTTTCAGTTTTTCCTTGTTTCACCTCTGCCTTCTTTAACTGTCTATATCAGTATGATACAGGCAGCTTCTATTTTGTCTCTGCAAGCCAGACATACGGAGAGAAGCTGATCACTGCTGCTCAACTTTGTCAAGAAAACACCCCAAACTTCCTGTTGATGCCGACACAAGATTTGGTCAGCAGGCCCAATTTGTCAGCGCTGACGCATTTTTTCTCAGGTAGGCAAAACCACCGAACCACAAGCAGATTTTTTTTTTTCCTGGAAAAGCAGCTGATTCCCTAATGCAAATGCTGATGCTCCAACTTTCAGGGGTAATGGCTCAGGGCAGCCCTGTTGCCTCTAACACATATTAACAGAGTTGCAGAGGGCAATAGAGTTTATGAGTGTGAGAGGATGCCGGGAGGTGCCTTCCCACACAGCCCCATGGCGTTGTTACCCTGGGAGGTCTGCCCGCATGGCGTGAGCCCCACTGGGGCTGTCCACCCCCCGGGCAGGCCATGCCATCTCCAGGATCTCCAGGTGCCCTGCAGGCTGCTCAAGGCTTCTCAGTGGAGAGCATTTTGCTGTTCTGGGCTTTAGGGAATAGAATCAGTTAAAAAAAAACAGTCCAGTACATTTTGTATAGCCATGTATAGCATCAGTCAGACACTTTCTGAGTGCTTTTAAGAATTTTATTTATAACAGGAGCTGGATATGAGTTTTCTGTTGAATTTCCCAACAGTAAATGCAGCTTCTGGAAAACTGATTTCTGTGAGAAGCTTTTTATAATGCAAAAAAATAGATTATCCTTTCAAAAATTAACATATACTTCATTTTAATTTTTATTTGAGCCAAAGCACAGAATTTTATTTAGAACAAAGACTTCAAACAACAGGCTGAATTTTCCTATGGTGCATGTATTTTCTTATGAGGCAAGTAACCCGTCTAGTCCCATTCTTCACACAGGGCAGCATCCCTGCAGTGCTCAATCTTCCATAATGTCACTTATAGTGCAAAGTTTGATGTGCGTATTGTCTCACAGTGTAAGGAGGGGTGCGGGTGGTCTGGCTTTACAGAACCTATTGCACATTAGGTGCACCACAGGAAAATGAAGTTTCATTTCTTAAGTGATTCACATCACAGTGCTTCAGGCCATTCCAACAAGTCAGAATGAAACATTGCAGTTTTAGGAATGCCAAAATACTAATTTTCAAAGCTGCACTGAACAGTCTGGATCATATGGGATACTATAATTTGAAATAATTTTTTTTTTCTTTGTAGAACAGTTCAAAATAAGCTTGCACTAATTCAGGGTCTAAATGAAATAATTATAATTGGAATTTTCTTTGGGCTTAAAATATAGTTTTATTTTTTTAATTCACTTTCACTTGTGGCCATTTATTATTATTCACTTACAAAATATTTAATTTCAAGAATGGTTCATCCTGTTAAACTGTCATGTGAATAAGATGAACTTCCATGCAATGGAAATTAAAATAAACTTTAAAACATGTTTGAAATTATTCTGGTTATGAGACAAGTTTTTTCAACATCTCTTCCTGGGCTTGTTTTAGTCCCACGCTCTCAAAAGGAGAAACCAAAGAAAAGCAGATCACATATTCGTTAATGGATTACAGAGAAAAAAGACTTTAAACACGCATCCTGATTCTTCATCATTGTAATTGCTGTAAAAATACAGGCCATACACTAATACAGAATTTTTGTGAAATGCCTGCTTGCGGGTTCCGGGTTCATTTGAGGGGTTTGGATATTTTATTTATTTAATTTTCCTTAACAGGTAGGGACTTTAGAGAAATTAGAAAGAAGTCAATTCAGTGAAGAAATTAAAGGAAATGAAATTTTAAAAAAGGAAAGGAAATGTTGCCATAATGAGTCAAATTAATAGTCTAGCTATTCGTTTAGTGCATATGGTAAAATATGATTGTATTTCTGCATTGAAGTTTGTTTCTTTTGTGATACTGTTGTAGTGCCTGCTTCTTTTTCCATTTATGCTATATAATGCAGTCACTTTTAAACTTATTTTAAGTCCTAGTTTACATTTTAAAGCATAGCTTCCAGGTTTACATTAAATTAATGTATTTAATATGCTATGAAGTTTTTTGTCTTGTATTTTTCAGCATAATAGGGATTCTATTTTCTGTATAGATCCCTAGCAACCAGCAAGGCAAAGGATATATTAGATTAGTTTTTGATGAGCTTGCAAACACTAGTAGATGTTAGTAAATAAATCAGTTAGTAAAAATATATTTTACAAGTGTTTAAATTATCACTGAAAAAGGCTAAAAAACATGTTAAAATTATTTGAAGGACTAAATTCTATACTGGTTCTAATTTTATTGTTCATATTTAGATTTCAGAAAGTGCTGCCAATGACATCTATAGGTCAGGACCAAAAGTCACCTTCTTTCTACTCTGTGAACTAACTCTTTAAATACAATGTTTTTGTTCATTAGAAGGCATATTTTTCCATGGCTTAGTTTTATTTAAAGATCTTCTACTAAATTCTAGACCCTTCTTATAGGTATTGTCTAATCTTTTCCCAGAGAGTATCTCAGTTACCTAGAGAGACTGGGGAGAGGTAGGAGGGTAAGGTGGAGAAGAGGCACAGAGACTGCATCCTGTTCCTGATGTAATAGAGGAGAAATTTAATTAAAATACACCTGCTGTATGTAGTCTGCCAGAATTTAATTATATGAAGTGGCAGATTCTTATGGATGGGAATGGCTACCCTCCTTATTTTTAACTAGGTAAAACATAATAATTCAAACCTGTCCATTGTCCTTTAAAGTTCAGAGCCTCACCATTTGTCACAGCCAAGTTTAGTAAAGGTGGTGTGTCACATCTCACAGCACCGAGGGAGCTTCGTTCAGACCCTCTGTTTTCAGGAGGTTCTCAGTTCTTAAAGTACAGCCACAGGATGAATGAAAAGGTTCTTTAACTATTCTCAACATGTCATCAGTAACTTCCAGAAAAGAAACCCAAAGATTCATTATTTGACTTTTCCCTTCATAATACCACACACTTTTCTTACTTGTCTATTCTATTCCCTGGAGGTCTGAGGTCTCTGCTTTTTAGGTCAGGCAACACAACACGAATATCGCTTTTAACCCTTTTGGTGTTAAAGGCTACCCTTGGCTAAATTCAGTGCAGCAGTGCTAATCAATGCATGTGATAAACTCCGGTTTGGCAGATATGACAGATGCTGAATTAAAAACTTCTAAAGTGCAAAGGGCTGGACAAAGACTAGATAGGACTTTCGAGCATTGTTCACAATCTTCTCCTTCTCAGTGATTTTCCTACCCAAATCCTATTGACATCAAAAACAGGAATGAAAATCTTTGGAGTCTGATCCCTTGCCAGGTTATTTTTCCCTAGTATCTCAGGAGACTAGAAAAAGAAAGTGATGCGTAATAGAAGGGGGCAGGAAAGGAGATACCAAAACCCCTACTTAGTAACTTGGTAAATGGTGTTATTTTACATATAAATTTACCTGGAATAATGCAGAATATGCTAATATATTTAATATACAGTTGAATAAGCACCCCTTCAGCAGTTTATATACATTTGAAAGTAAAAACAGTGATTTAAATAGCAAATGTTTATATGTGGAACAAACTACAGAAGAGAAGAATGCAATTTAGCAATGGTAATGCATTAGTAAGTATAAATGGTCAGGTCATTACATAAACAGTGTTAATGAGGCAGTGTGCATCTTGTTGTGATACTGGCCTTAGGCGGAGTCCAAATATCTTCTGGATTAGCATATCAACTGTAAACTGCCCAGTATGCACATCTAGAAAAACTTCAAGCAATGATAAGTAATGGCTACTTTGCTCAACCTCTTCTTAATGCCTGCTGGAGAAAAGTATAGTGAGAAAGTAACTTGTCCTCACTTCCCCCATGTCTTGGTCTTTAAAAGAAATATGTAGTTAAGAAAAGTAGCTTTTTAAAAAAAAATATCTTTCAGATTAAAACAATAATGAGTTTTTCATACGGTTATGTTATCATATGATTTTCATAAGGTTCAAGTGTCACATTCTCACCCATCCACACCTCCAAAACCCCACATCCTAGGTTGTAACTTCCCTGTACAGTGATGCAAAGAGAAGGTGCTTGTTTCCTTTTCTAGAATATAGCTGTAGTATTTTCCATCAGACTGGAGTCTCCTTTAGGTGACAGTTTACCCATTGCAGGCATCTAAATCTCACTGGCATGTGCTAAATTCTTTTATTAATCAATTTTCCTTTGCTTAGTAATCCGTGACTACTCACCACGACATTAGACTCCTTGGAGTCATCAACCAGTGTGACCCAAGGGCTAGATCTTGTCATTAAAAGCAACTAACAGTGCCACTCAATAACTAATATATTTAAAATTAAATTTACTTCTTGATTTAAGATGTTCTGATAATCTCAGGCTAATCTGGTCTCTAAAGATCCTTCAGTGAGATGAACAGATAATAATATAATGAAGTGGAAATGGAATAATACACTTTTCATTAAATCTTGATACACGTTCAGTTGTCTAGAAAAAAATCCTTTCAAAACCATATTATTTAGTGACTCATGCTTTTTCTGTACAGTGGCATTATCTTAACACAGAGTATTCCTTAACTGGTTTTAACTTTTGTTCAGTTATTTCTCTACAGGCAAAAATCTGCCAGCTTCAGGATAGGTACCCAATGAAATCTCACAACAATCCTCATATGATGTAAAAACCAATGCCCTCATCGCTCCTAACGACAAGGTAAATCCCAAGCTTGGAAACCAAAATGCAATGCAAGAGGGGGTTATAATCCATGCCCAAAGGTCAGCTAGGGTCCCCACTTCACAGACTAGTCCCAGGAAGACCAATGGGAGACATGAGGCTCTGTGGAGGGGTTTAAACTCTTTTATTGGCTGTGGAAGGGTCTAGCAGTCAAGGATTGTTAGGAATGTAAGAAAACCCAGCCTTTTGTTTTGTTTTCCTGTTTCCTCTCCTTTAATCTCCAGAAAACAAACAAACAAAAACAAGCAAAAAGCTGGGCTAGCTACTTTGCCAGCGCTGTCCTGCACAGCAGAGGGTCTCCAGAGGAAATACAGCATTGTGGATTTATTGGGAGGGATGTGATCAAGGGCTACAGCATCTCTCTAGAAATAACAGTTGCAGTGCGTGCATTCTGAGTATGCAGGTGTGTCACCGAAGCTTTATGTTTGAGTGCAGTAATCTCTAACCAGACAGCATTGTTACAAAGCTCTAGAAAACTGAAAAATAAGGCTTTCGTATACCTATTGTTAAAAACCCTTGTTTTGTTAGGACCATTAGGTTAGTCTTGATGAGGCTTTGTAGGTTATTCATCGCAGTGGTGTTAGACAAGTTTATGCTAGTTTAGGACCTGCCTCAGCAGAATAGGTTTCTAGATTTCTTAGCATGATTTAGACTTCCAGATTATACCAGGTAGGCAATCAACTTTTTTTTTTTCAGAGAATGCTTTCTGTATATATTATATGGCTTGGGGAGTGAGTAAAAGGCCTCTGCAATTCTGTGATTCTGTAACGAAAGGACAACTACCAGATACAGAAAACATGGATATTTCTTCATACCATAATTACCTGATTTTCCCAGTCTGTACTGGTAAAAATTGGCACCATAAAACTTCTTCCAATATGAACTGGTTGTAGATACCTCCTTCTTTTTTACAGCTGCAAGAAAAAAGGCTCCTAACAAAGTATATTAATATAAATAAGAATTGCTAGAATCCTTGCCTTGCCTTGACCACACGTAAATGTTCTCAATCAGGTCCAAAGAACTGTGTATGAAATAAAAGAAGCAACTACTTGTCCTCAAAGTCTTGAAAAGCTCTGGCTGGATATTTAATAATGCTTCTCCATATGACACTGAAATTTCACTCAGAGAGGAAAAAAGACCATATAAAGTTTAAAGTCTGTGCTGGTTTTGGATGGGATAGAGTTAATTTTCTTCACAGTAGCTAGTATGGGGCTATGTTTTGGATTTGTGCTGGAAACAGTGTTAATAACACAGGGATGTTTTCGTTACTGCTAAGCAGGGCTTACAAAGCGTCAAAGCCTTTTCTGCTTCTCACACCACCCCACCAGCGAGGAGGCTGCGGGTGCACAGGAGGTTGGGAAGGGGACACATCTGGGACAGCTGACCCAAACTGGCCAAGGGTATATCCCACACCATATGATGTCATGCTCAGCATATAAAGCTGGGGGAAGATGAAGGAAGGGGGGGGGGAGTTCAGAGTGATTGCATTTGTCTTCCCAAGTAACCCAGATTATGTGTGATGGAGCCCTGCTTCCCTGACGACGGCTGAACACCTGCCTGCCCATGGGAAGCAGTGAATGAATTCCTTGTTTTGCTTTGCTTGTGCATGTGGCTTTTGCTTTAATTATTAAACTGTCTTTATCTCAACCCTTGAGTTTTCTCACTTTTCCTCTTCCAATTCTCTCTCCCATTCCACTGGGGGACAGTGAGTGGGTGACTGTGTGGGGCTTAGTTGCCATCTAGGGTTAAACCATGGCAGTGCGAAAAACCTAACTATGCACTTTAGGATTATGACAGGAAGATATGACACCAGTTTCTGACATGTAAGGGGCATGCATACTGATTATTAACCTCCCTTCTCCATTGAAGCAGGGACTAGGGCCAGTCCTGTAACCCCTTGTGTTACAAAGACCCCTAAATGTGAGGCTATGGGCAGCTCTAGAAGTCTGCCACTTTTGTTCTCCTGTGTTCACTGCAGTTTGAAAATGTCATTGGAAGCCTTCTTATTAAGGACACATTGCCGGGAAAACAGCTAAGTTTCAGGACACAAACCCAAATGTTTGTTATTGGAAAAGTTTTGTGCAAGGTTTTGATCAATTCTTGATTTCCTTAACAGAAATCAGACCTTTGAATAATGCTAAGTGAATATTTTACAGCATATAGTAGTCATGCAAGGTCGAGAGATGCTAGCAAAGGATCTTTTCCAGTGAGTTGCAGAAGAGATGTGAGTTGAACCATTCAACCGTGAGTTGGAATTACCAGGCTGCTTCTCCAAGGAGTGATACTTCTTTGGCATTCCCTTTTTCCACATCCTTTTCAGAAACATTCCTATCAGATTTGTGCATATATGGATGGTATACTCAGATATCACCTCAGTCTTGCACATGATTGTGTTGAACATATAAAACTATTCTGATACACACACACACAAAGGTAAATAGAATGCTTACCATCGTGAGGATTAGGACTGAAGAGAGCACCCTGAAGGACATCAGAGTTCCTTTTGCATTGTAGGTTCTGATCGGAGAGGCAAATGTGGAGTTTTGTGTATCAGATACAGAAACTGCATTCAGAACGTGGCCGCTGGTATCAGTCATTCTGTGCAAGCAGCACTGTTAGCAGGTTTTTAATAGAGGATGACAAGCTGAATGCTGTACATGAAAGTAAATCTGTTGTGCCAATTCAGATGAGCAAAACTCATAATGATGGAGAGGAGTGTCTCTGAACAAAGATTAAATAGTATTTGACCCAGAGTAAGGGACAAAAGTGTAAAAAATTTAATAGATGATGCCATGTGAAAGGGTTTATTTAATTCATTACAATACTTATTATTCATGCTTTTAAATATTCAAAATAGTATCATTTTATAGCTTAATCTATGTCAATAAAAACAGAATCCTTAAACAGTTCCTTTCTCTTTTCACAGCAAAACCTTCATATGCGTTTATTATCAGTGATAGGAAATTTCATTTCCTGAGCCGACCAGAAATCTCTGTTGAATTTTCTACAGCTGTTAACTTGAAACAATTCTTTCATTGCAAGAAGCTGCTTCTTCATGTCTGAGATACTTTTTTGCCTGTCTTCACTTGTCTCCTGCAATTATAGTGATTTTTTTGACAGAAGATCCTCTATGTTTGCTGGACATATTTGGTACACTGCTCTTACAGATTAGCTTTTGTAAAAGTGTATTTAAAATTTCAGTTTCCACAGAAAATAAATCCAGAGCTCCTATCTATGCAGTTTATTAAAATACTCTCCCTTCTCCCCTTCATCTAGAAAAAGATATTTTGACTGAGTTTTTCAGATTTTTGTTGTAATATTCCAGGGCCTGTATTTGCAAAATACTAGTTATTCATAGAATCATAGAATGCCAGGTTGGAAGGGACCTCAAGGATCATCTGGTCCAAACTTTCTTGGCAAAATCATGGTCTGGATAAAATGGCTCAGCACCCTGTCCAGACAAATCTTAAAAGTGTCCAATGTTGGGGAATCCATCTCTCTCTGGGGAGATTGTCCCACACACCACACAGACCACTTGTCTAGACCTAACACATCAGTTTCTCTAGGGGGAAGCTGTGGGAAACCATATCAAAAGCCTTGGAGAAATCCAGGTAGACAATGTCCACTGCTCGCCCCACATCAGCTAAGCAGGTTACTTTGTCATAGAAGGCGATCAAGTTTGTCAAGCATGATCTGCCCTTGGTGAATCCATGCTGGTTTTTCCTAATCACTTACCTCTTTTGACTTGTGATAGGACCCAGGAGGATTCGTTCCATAACTTTCTCAGGGACTTAAGTAAGACTGATGGGCCTACCCTGTATATTAAAAAAATCTAATAAAAATGCCTCCCCTTTGTTGATATATTCATACTTCTCCTTAAGATCTGTACATTTCTAATGCCTTAAAGAATGTGATGAGAGAGCAATCACCTGAAATATATTATTTTTTCTGCTATACAGGAAAGCATTCAAACATAAGACTGATGCAAGCTAGAGAAGACTTTGGGAAAAGTAGTAATAAACTACTAGTTAGACTAATGGAAATTATTTTTTCCTGGAAAAAAAGGAAAACCAACATGCAAACATTTTCTCAGAGTAATAATTCCTTGTGTGCTCTCTTCCAGGGAAACCATATGTGTATATTCTCTCTTACTCAGAGCAGACTTAGTCACTGAAGACTACAGCTTAAGGACAGTTAAAATCAACATAAGTTTTGAAATTGAACATTTTGTACTTAGTACTGAAAATATAAGGCAGACTGGAAATAACTAACATTATTTTAACTACCAGGATAATCAACATTTCTGGGTACTTCTTACCTATTTAATCTTAAATGGTGTTTTGTAGAGAGGAATAGTTTGATGGAGAGCGTGCATCTATTACTTCATATAGTCATATCTGGAGTTTCAGATGCTCTTCATTTTAGCCTCCTCAAAGGATGAGATAATCAGTCTGAGATCTCTGTCTTCTAATTTGAGTTCATATACTAGTTGAATACTAAATAAAATGTTATTGCTAACCATGCTTTAAAAAAATTCCAGCCACTTTATCAAGAGACTTACCCATTTTTATGGTTATTGGTCAAGCATGTCCTGAGAAATCTTATTGGGTTTAACCTCAAGAGACAAAAGAAGACAATACCTGTTTTCAGAACCTTATAAGAACTGGATATGAACTTGGTTCCAAATCCCTGAGCATCCATAAACTGAGGTTCCAGCACAATCTTGGATAGTTAAAGAGTTTTACTATATCAAAAACTGAGCGAGGGTCCAAGGTTGACAATAATTAAAGTTTTTGAAGATCTAAAATAATAATAATAATAATTCCACATATACCAAATTCTCAGAAAGCTCCCTTGAAAAAATACAGTTGTATCAATTCCAGATCTGTATGATGGGGATGGGCTGGCAGGTTTCTTGTCAGAGACATACTATAAAGTATTCAGATTCTACAACCATGATGGATTAAATACTTCAATTCAATGAGGGTTTGTAGAAACCCAAGGAAAGCAAAATACATAGGATGTTCCATTTCCTCTTTTTCCATGTCTGGACTAGACTCTTGTTCTACTGACAAAAGTCAGTAAGAAATAGGCCATTTTATTAAATTGCTTTGGACCAGATTCATTCCCTGAGGTAGTTAGTTTTTATATACCAATAGGTATAATGTAGATCAATAACTTTGGGACAGCCACTCTCAGAATTATAGTCATTACGTATGTTAAGCAACACTCCCTTACAGATGATGAATAGCAGACAAACAAGAAGCTAATAAAATGGCTGCCCTCCTTAAATAAAAAAGAAGCCCAACTGTGATCCCATTAGAAAATAAAGAGATTAAGGAAAAGGTAATGAATGTAGGTACAGCAGTAAATAGATCTAAGTCTTTTGAAAGAGAACTTTCTATTGTTTTTATGTAGAGGAGGGGCAAGGCAAAGACCAACGAAGATGACAGGAAGAAGAGTTTGCTAAATTTCCTGCCTGACTACAGCAACAACACCATCATTACCTTGCAGTCATTTTGCATAGTTGTCTGAAAATGTGATTACCACCTATAGCTATAGACATACTGTAACTTCTTTTGTTGTGGTCCTTCCACCCAGGGATCACTCACAAACCTTAAATAACAGGGTCAATCTTTTGACTTTCTTTGTAGAAATACAGTAACATCACAGCATTTAGACATTTTTCAAATTATTTCAATGTTGGTTTCCCCTCAGGTTTTTGTACTGCTCTTACATTTGTATGAAGTAATCTAAGGCACCTCTTTGTCTCTTGAGACACTGTAAATCTCAGTTCCTTGGTTCTTGTTTTTATACTTTGTATGTTTCAAGTTACCTTCTAAGGTAAGAAATCTGAAGGTAATTTAAGAGAATGTATTTCATGACTCTGTGTTCACTGGTGTAATTTGTGGTACCCTCAAAATGTTGCTTTATGCAAAAATGTAACACACTTTATATGTAAAGACAATAATTCATTGGTATAGACGAAATCATAATAGCTTAATCCAGGAACCATGACTAGTCTAGATCTGATTATTACAGAAAAAGAAAGAAAAAAAAAATAAGAAATTAATATCTATAATGAAAGAGTACCATTAATAGTAATACAGCTAAATTTGTTGTACACACACTTTCTAGTATATAACACTTTTTCCTGTGTAATGCTTACCTTTCCACTGCTCCTCAGGGTCCTAAGGCTGACACCTTCATCTTGTGTGCCTGCATGTGTGTGTGTAGCAGAAAGTTTGCATCATCTGGAGTCCTTTGCTAGGAGGAATATGATGTTGATAGCTTCTTGTCCCTTACTTCAGGATCTGACTGGGGCTGTTATATATCTGCTAGCATAGTATTGCTCTTCTTCATCGGTCTGCAACTTCACATTATGTCTGATTCTATGACTTCCATTTTCTGCTACATTTATTAAATACCATTCCTCTGATCTCTTTGTTCTCTTATCCCTAAAATCAGTTTGTCCATCTCCATGTTTGCATTACTTTAGCTGACCATTTCTTAGTTGTTTATAGCCACAGGGTCTGAAGTGCCAGACTATGCTGAAGGCAGCATAAGTTTTCTCAGGAAGATGAAGAGTCTCAAAAAAGTGCTTTCTCCAGACCAAAGCATTTCTCACTCTACCTTATCTTTGCTAAGACTGAACTCACAGAAATTATTGGCTTTTGCTGGAACAGCTCAGAAGTCCCACATGAAAATTTCAAACTAAAAAATCACCTTCCAATAAGGTTTAGTCAGAAACTGTATTCTTCACCAGCAACTATCCCCACACACCTCCTTTGATAGCTGTCTTTTAAGAGATTTCTAGTTTCTTCTCTGAAAGTCTGCCCTGCAAAAGGCCTTTCTAATACCCTCAATTTGTAGAACAGATTTCATATTTTTATTCCAACTAGGTATCTTGTCCCAATTTTCAATAAATACAAACTACTTAAAGGTCCATGTAAACAGTTAATTCTGAAGGGCTGGCCAGCCTCACACCTCTTGACCCTAGGAGGGTCAAAATAAGCTGGGCACAGCAACACGTGAACAATTTTTTCACAATAATATCATACTAACAGATAGAATGAATACTGTCAAAAACAGAGTAAAGGTTTATCATCAGCAAAAGAGATGGATACATACAGCTAGGGAATAGATCAACAATTCTGTAGTCAGTCCCTGCTGACGTATAACTTCCTTTGACAAACTGTAGGAGCAAACATTGTTAGATGTAATAAATTTCTCATAAGGAAAGTCATGTTTTGACCATAATTGTTCAAGTGCCTACAATACACCTATTAAGTTTAACTAGTGTCCCACTATTTCACATTAAGAAGATGGGATTTCTATTATTGATGGCACAATAAAGCAACAGTGTTGATAAATAATATAGTGAATCCTGCCTGACAATTAAATCACAATAAAATTATTATCATTTGTAAAATAATAAATAATAATAAAATCCATTTCTGGACACTGAAAGAAGCTACATGATGCAGTAGTTAATCACTGAATTGTAAGAATATAAATATCAATGCTCATGCCTGTTTTCAGGTTAATTTTTTAACTTTTCTTTGGTTCTATATCTCTAGATTGTAATATATGGCTAACATGAGAAACAAACATTAACACTTTTATGATGCTAGTATCTGTCTTCTGGTTTTGTCCTAAGCTGCATACTTTTATTGCCTTTCTTAATAGAACCCAGAATCTTCTACCCCAAATTAATAGAGTTCTCCTGATTGCCCTCTAGTTTGGTATTTACAATACTCTTCTGGAAAAGGAAGATGGATGGACTTTAATCTCTTTAAGTAAGGAATAAGCCTAAACCATCTCTCCTGTAACTTTGGAGAGTGATCTGGTTTTCAGACAGATATGGAAAATTGAATACCACTTCCAAGTCCTCCTCTTGTTACTTCTCAGAAGAAAAGGATGAGTGACCCAATCTTCTACAGGTGATCCAACATTTTGTAACACATTGTAAGCACGGGAGAGTCAATTCCAGAAAAATCCTTTCCTCTAACATTGCCTACTGATTGGCTGAGACCTATGTCAATCCCATTTTCACCACTACTACAACTACTACTCAGTTATCTAGGAGACAACAGTTTAACTAGATTGTGTTGACTGTCTCATCTGTCATAGGTATGGTAACATTGAGTGCTGCCATTATTGTTAGTGTATGAATATGGATTTTACAGCCTGCATTGTGGAGCAGAACAATTCAAAATATGTTTTTTCTTTTTAATATATTTCACTGAGAATAACTCATACAGCTCAGAAATATGTTAGTGTTATAGGTGATAAATTTTTCAATGTCATGCAAAAATTTGTTTTCATTATAGATTTTATATAAGTAATAATTTCAAGAGACTTTTTTCCTCTGTTGAAGAAATGGAAAAAATTTTATTTCATATCTTATCAGGATGAATTCTGATTTCTATTCTGAAACATAAATAAATACATGACTTTTACTTTCTAAGCTAAGGTAGATCAGATATTCCAGAGATGTCAATTCTAGAAAAAAACATTTGATCTTCTCATGGATGTTTGTTATAGTCTATTAATTTACATCATCCTGAGCTTGTCATCTATGTTCCTAGTCAACACGAACTTCAGTTTTCACTTGAACTTTAATTGCCTACAGCTATCTTTCTAAATAAAATTTAGTACCATAAGTATGTAGTCACGATAATTGAATAAATCTTCAGTATCAAAGCACTGGAGGTAGAAAGTAATTCTGTAGTAACTTATCTCTCAGTTGTCATGTATCTTACCTTGAAACAATGGTTACTGGCCTCTATCAGGAGCCTGCTACCAGACTAAATATAATATAGAAATGGCACTCTATATTCTTACAGTGCAACATTTTTCTTTTATAGTTTGAAATAGATGGTGTCAGGTTTTCATTAACTTTCATATTTTTTGTACTGAAAGCTAAGAATAGTTCAACCCATATGTTTTCCAGCACTGAAATAAAGCAGCAAGAAAAACAGAAAGGGCTCTATCCTACAGTAAGCAGCTCCTCTAAAGACATCCTCCCATTTTTGGGGGGGGGGGTGGGGGGGGTGGGGAGCATGATTTACACCAGCTGTAGTTAAACTGAGAATTAAATAATAACCACTATGGGAGGACCTTGCCTCTCACATTCATTGAAGAGAGGGTGAAATAATCACTGCTTAGCAATGTATAGCTGTGGCGTTAAGGCAATATATATAAAGATGAGAGAGACATTGGTTCCAAATGAGGTATTTGGATTTCATTGCACATGACAAATACTGCATATGGAACTTTCAATTAATTTTCTCCTTTAAAGATCAGTCTTGATTTAAAGCTTTGGACAGAAATTTTCCTTGTTCCCTTACATAAATAGTTTCTCTGAACTGGAAATAAGGAGATCAATATATAACCTTATAGCCTCTGCTTTGTCACAGAATGTATTTTCAACTACTGTTAAGTTGCAGCTTTCTTTTAACTTACCACACTGAGAAAACTGGAAAATGGTATATAAAGAGAAGGAAAACTCTGCAATTTCTTGATTGCATCCATAAAGATTGGTATGGGCCATGAGATGAGTGTTTGCAAGACATTTCTAATTTTTAATCATATAGGACACTTCCTTTATTTCTGTCCTGTTTGTCATATGACAGAGAAACCTGGCCTCTACTAATCCAGGATTTGAACTGACAGTATTTTCTTATGATGAAAAAGTAATGCATTTTCTTTTCAGATTTTGCAACTCAGCTCTACAGGAAATGAAGTCACATTCTCAAGTGAACAAACTGTTAGCACAACTGCCTTTTAAAAAGTATTAAATTCCCATTTATAAAACTTGGCAGAATTTTCACTTTTTAACTGAACATTTTGTTAAAACATCTTATGAATGTGTAAAATTTCCTCTGGGGGGTAAGTGGAGTTAAGTCATTTCTTCTGTAATCATAGATGCCATTATATAGAATACAGGGGAGAGAATAGAAGGGGGTTTGTAATAGCAAAAATAAAACAAACCGTACCTATTGTGCCATGAAACAAGGATATTTGGTGTCAAAGCCATTACAAGTCTGAGATTGTATTTGAAGCAAGTAGTTTTTTTATTTTAATTAATATTTCTGAGAAAAATTTCCAGGAAAAAAAAATACGGAGCTTAGTGAATAAGGAAATTTTTTCTGAGTCTTCATGTATGAATCCATTATAATTGATGATCATTCTCCTTAAATAAAATTATATGTAATGATTTAAAAAAAATACAAGATTTTGGTTTTTTGGTTTTTTTTTTTCTGAACAACTGATCAGAATTCAGATTGACTTTAATGTAGCCTTGCTACTTGATCATCTGTGCTTGAGTTTGTTGAAGAGATTACATGTGTAGTCCAGACTGTAGTCCAGACATCCAAACTCAACAACCAGCTACCATTTCTTTATATCTCCTGAAAATGCAGGAGTTTTGAGACCTCTAAATCCATTTGAGAACTCAAAATCTATTCAGAAGACCAGAAGCCATTCCCTTCCCAAAACCTATCCCCTCTGCAGTCTACCACAAGGAAACCATGAAACAATGCATTGTACAGCACCAAAAAATTGGTGTCAACCTCCACTTAGCCTTTCTGCCTTCCTGACTTTAGTATACCTTGTGCTTATACGGTGCCTGGGCTCCCTGCAAAAGCAGGCAACTATCACTCAACATTGAGTTTGCACCTATTTATTGAAAGTTTACCTTTTTTAATGTCCGTTTTCCTTGTTCACTTTCTTAGCGTTTGTGGTGGGTTGACTCTGGCTGGATGTCAGGTGCTCACCAAAGCTGCTCTATCACTCTGCTCCTCAACTGGACAAGGATGAGAAAATATAATGAAAAGCTTGTGGGTCGAGATAAGGACAGGGAGAGATCATTCACCAATTACCTTTATAGACTTGACTCAGGGAAGTTTGCTTAATTTGTTACCAATCAAATCAGAGTAGGATAGTGAGAAATAAAACCAAATCTTAAAACAGTTTCCCCCAAACCCTCCCTTCTTCCCAGGCTCAGCTTTACTCCTGCTACCAAAACTTTGCGGCACAAACCCAATGCAGTGTTATGTTTTTTCACTAAGAGGTCTCCTGGGAGATGATCCTGACCTGTAGATGGCTGTAACACAACTCATGCTCCTTTCACAGTGAAAGCATTTCTATTGATCTATCCTTTCATTGAGGATGAGGAGGATGAGGAGCAGAAAACAAAACCCTGTCAAACATAACCACTACCATATCATGGCTTGTATGGTGCATGAGACACTCCCTCAACAGTATCTGCAGCTGCTTTCCTTCAGCAGGGAGGATTGCTATTGACAGAGCTCCTGCAGTTTTGTGGCTTCTCCCTCTGTTACCGTGGACAGTTATTAAGCAAGACTTAGCTCCAGAGAAAGTGTGCTGCATGTTGGAATCAAGCTGCAGAGCTAGAACAGCATGGAGGGAGGTTACAAGCTGAACTCCATAACTTCTCTACCATCGCTAGTGAGCCAGGCCATTGGATTATTCCTTCTGCTCACCCACAGTGGCTCTTCTCACAGAAAACAAATTAATTTCTTCTTAAATACAAGTCCTTAGGGACAATATGGGTACAAGCCAAGCACTGACAATCTTGTTTAGTTTTGTTTTGGTTTTCTCATATAAATTCTGAATTTCATTCTGAAATTCTGCTTTTGTGGCAAATTCAATAGAACACTGAGTAATGGGAGTTTGGTTGAAAACTGAAAGGGCGAAGTCATGAAGTACTTGATTGAAAAGGCTTCTTAAAGTGTCAATCTCTTTTGAAAAGTGTTACAGAAGTAGGAAAGTAGGTATGCTAGAAAAATGAAAAAGGTATGTAGTATTGAACTGCAGGGAGGGAATTATACTGTAAAATAGAGTCAGGTAAATGGAACATTTAAATGAATTCCTCTCTAACATTATATGACTGGAAGAACACCTCACATAATGAATTAAATTGGAACCATCTCTATGATATTGTTAATAATGTCTGTGGTGAAGGTTATATGGTATGTATAAACAACAGATAACACACATTAATGAGTTTTAAAAGTTACATGTTACAGTGTAGCCTAGCTGCTCTTCTTTGAACCTCTTCCACATTAACTCAATCCTTCTTGTGTATGAACATCAGAACATAATTTTTATTTAGGTAACATAAACATTGCTTAATATTAAGACTGATAAATTTTTAAGGTTTGTATTTGCTGGCTGTTTACACATAGATTAAGTTCAAAGTAACAGCATTACTTTGTAACAGTACATTTTTTTCTAAATAAATAGAAAAAAAATTTGGTTTTAGTTGCAAATTGTTTATCCAATTGGTCACAAATAATTTTGGTTTCTTGAAACTGCTGAATAAATTTACTTTTTTTCCCATTCTACTCGCAAGAAATCAGAAAAGTTTATTAAGGTATTTAGCACTGGAAATTTTACTAAAACGAACAAGATCATCATGGATTTTACAATGCAAGTTCATATGTTTATTACTTCATTTAATTTCATAGCAAGTTAGGCCATCTTTTGAATTTCTTTTTCCATTTTTCCTATGTAAAAGAATATATGGAACTGTGTGAATATCTCACCTGTACATTCAGCATTTTTTATATTCTATTAATGAAGGAAGTCTGGGCAGTTGTTTGTTTTGCCTTTGTCTTTTAATATACTGCATTTCCATTTGGCTTTTATCTACCATATAGTGAATCCAATATCTTTTTTTGCACATTACAATGGTTTAAACTGCATATATAAAAATTATCAAATGAAAGCTCCTAATTCCTTTTCACTCTTTTTAATCTTCCTACCCAAATGACAGTTTGTTTTCTTTCTCACTTTTTTCCCTAATACTTTAAAAATGCTTGCTTCTGGTCTTGCTTTCATTCTCTTTCGCTGCCATTGGTTTTTGTTCTCATCTGATTCCACCTTTCTCGTCTTCCTTTTCAGGTTTCTCCATGTTCCAGTCTGTGAGTGACTCACTGTAACTTTGTCCCTGGAAGAAACATTGTAAGGAGGATTGTAAAAAACAAGTTGTCAGTCTTTGTAATGACCTAGTTGCTTTCCTCTTTTCTGTTGAAAAGGTATAAAAGGGTGCTTTATTGGGTTGGGTAACTTGGCTTAAGCAGTCTATTTAGCAGACAAATGAGGGGGTTTCTTATTTTCCCCTGCATTTTGTTGAGGATAGTTTTCTGAAGAAGTTCTGAGCTCAAGTTTGTTTTATTAAAAAGTACTACAGTCTGTGCTTAGGGAGAATGCTAGATCAGTGCCATTTCTAGTTCATGTTCCATTATAACATCAGTCCCTGTTTTAAGCGCGTTCACCATGTCTTTCCACTTTTATTTGTATTTTGTTCCTTTATACTATTGTCTGGTAGCCCATAGCTTTTTTTTTTTTTTTTTGAGGCATGTGATCATTCATTGGTATGTGGCTATTGCATGCGTGCAAGACTGTTGAAATAATAAACATCTTCTAGAGATGTTATTGATTGTACAGATAACTGCCTACATTTTCTTTGAAAACTGATCTCCTCAGTAACTGAGATAATTTAGAAATGCTATAAAGGCAGAGGGAGACTAAATAAAAACTTCAGGTAATACACAGGTGTTTTTTGTTTTGTAAGATTTCATGCACTTGTAACATAGATGAGTAGGAATGCTTTATATTGTTTACTATGACCCTCAGAGTAGTGTATGACACTGTCATAATACAGAAAGCAGCTATTTCCCTCTAAAATTAGAGTATAATCACAGGAATGAAGAATTTTCCAGTATCTTTGCCCCTAACCTTTATATAGCACATTGGTTTGGATTAGAAGGAACATTCTCTGCCATAAGTAACATTTACCAGAAGCTACTAAAACCTCATACACCTATACAAAAAAAAAAAAAAAAAGCCCTAATGGAAAAGACATGTTGGCTGTAGCTTTCCAGAAGCACAAGTGCTTATTTGTGCTGTGGTTTGGGTACTCTGTTAGAAATATATTAAACAGGCCCCATCCCCAGAAAATTTGGATTTCTAACAAATTTTAAAGCTAAACATTCATACTCCAAGTCATTAATGACTTCTGAAAATTTAAAACTTAGGAAACTATAACTGTATTCATTGTAGAAAAGTGCCTTTCCTTTTTTTTTTCTGAACATGCAGGAATTAGTTTATGGATATCAACTTAGAATATTTGTAGAGAAGTAATATTAATACCATTGTTTGAAAAGCAGGATTTGCCTAAAAAAAGAGATCTATCCAACCTGTTCTTTCCAGAAATCCTGCTGGAAAACAGCTGATATAAAATCTTAAAATACTAGGGAAAATCTCCTTCAGGTCCCCATTTATGCTTATTGGGTGAAAGCCAGCCCTAAAGGCAATGGAGCTGTTATTCCAGAACTGGATTTGGCCCAGATGTCTGTCCTGTTTACATATGTGAAAGCCCATTAAACTTATGGTACTTGCAATGATATAAATGGAAGCCAAAATATTGTTCTTTTTGTGGAACTTGAACTTCATGTAAAAGTTGGCTATTGTATTAACATAAGGATACATCCTGTTCAGACAAGACTTATACTGGGTCTATGTTAGTACATCTGAGCAGGAAATCCTATAACTGCTTAACATCTTTAATAATGTTCTACGTTTACAGCTGAATGGATTCATGCACAGGCATAATGATTGGATTAAAATCACAAACATGTCAGAATTGTAATGTACTCCTCTCTTACAGTGTATGAGACATATAGAAAAAAGTTAGAGGGAAATGGCAGGATGATGAAAAAAGACGATGTTAGCAACACCTTTAATTTTAGCTTACTTGAGAAAATAAAGTTGCAAGAATGACAGTCATATAGAATGAGTGTATATTCATTAAGAGAGGTGAGGGTCAGAGCTTAGGCAGGAATCTGTCAGGAATGTGGCAGAGCAGACCACAGTAAAAATTCAGATGCTGGAGCTGCTTGTTTGTAGAACAGTTGAAGTGCTGGACTATTGCTCAAAGCAGAAATCACGTTGCTGACAATCTGTTTTAGAAATGATAATGGAAACTGTGTAATTACAATAACACAAATAGAAAAGCAAAATGATCATTTTTACCATTTCTATGTACTGATATATAATAGGGGGAAAATCCAGAACTTCTTTGTTCAATCTACACTCATTGTATAAACTTTCATTATGCATAAAATAAAAATATATTACTGCTGCCTGCACAGAGTCTACCTAGGATCTATTTTATTTGAGCAGGTTAGACTTAAGTGCCACTTGATAATGAAAACATCTTGAATCTTGCTCATATGATACAGGACCAGGCAGGCTGTAAAGTCTGAATATTAAGCGTGAATAGAATGACATCTTTTTTTCCTACCTTTATGAATACAACCTTGAGAAAGATGACAGGTATCTGTGGTGAAATTCCTTTTGGTGGGAAGTGTTTCTCTGCTGTGATATGCTTTTACTATAAATGGACTTTTGCAAAAACCCTTTCATGAAATGTTGGAAGTAAATCCCTGCTTGGTTCCTGGAGCTGGAACTGGCAAGAGGTAGATTGCTGTGGCAGAAGTCCCTAAAAGGACACATCTTCCTATAATGTAGACAAGACTGATGACCTCTGCTGACTTGCTGGTGGTAGCATCTGCTCTCCCATCAGGGGGTCCTCATTACCTGTCCCTGCACAGACCAGTAATGATTTTCAGAGGAAAGGAAGCTGAGGACAAAAGTAATCTCCCTGAAATGAAGCCATTAAGACTAGATAGGGGTAATAACAGTAGATTTCAAGGAGATTAGAAAGACGAAACTCATTTATAAATGAGCTGATTTTCACTAGAAGTTATATTAGTAGAGAACATACCTCAGGTTCTTTTAATCTGGAACTGATGTTTTGCCTTTCTTCTCTTCCTCTCTTCCCTTCAGAAATATCCTTTAGGGCAAGCAAATACTTTGGCTTGGGGAAAGTTCAAACATTGTTGAATGCTGTAAATAATCATGTTCGTGTTGCTTGGGAATCGGTTCAAGTCTAATTCTTGTCTGACAAAATGCTGAAGTGCCTCATGGGCACCCTGGCTTCATCATCTCATACTCCTGTTCTCTGCCATGGCTTCACTACAGAAACCAGCAAGCAGCACAGAAGCTCTGGCAGATGCAGATAAAATCAGCCGTGCTAAGTTTCAATTTTGCCTTCAATACTTTTCTGCTACCAAATTGCTTTCCAGAGCAATATCCAACTAACATTTCATATGGTAGTTTTAATTGAACACATTTGCAAATTTTTGTTGAGTCAGAGCAACATCCATATCTTCTAAGAGTACTCTGAGAATACTTTGTTATAATTTAAATTTTTATAGTAGTATTTTCACAAAAAACTTGGAAGACTGTCATTTGTGGCATTTTCCTCGTTGAAACTACTTCTGTAGATTGCTACTCACTCTACAACTATACTGTGAGAATATTCTCTTCTACTAAGTAAATCTACTGCAAGTGTTGAAATTCCAGTCCTTTGTGAAAAAAAAATTGCATCTGGCAATAGTGGTTATTTGTTATTTTCAACATATGGTTCCTAAGATTTTTTATTGATTTTATTGATCTTTAATAATAAGATTACCTAATAGGTGTTTATATGGCAGGCTAATGCTCTGGTCTCTGAATATGTACAGTAGCATAGGTGCAAGTACAACTTGGTGAAATAAAGCACTGCTTACTTTGTAGCTTTTCACTTCTAATGGGATAGAAAGCAGCTGAAATCCTGAGTAATGTATTCAAATTTGCTTAACATTTGAAGAATCTGTTATTAAATTGCATATTCAGGTTTTCATTTCATTAGAGAGTGCCATTCTTTCTCTCCTTCAAATCAGTGTTAGGTTTTCTTCTAGAAGCTTAAGAAAACCTGGTCAGTACATGTTGTATTTTATAGTTGGCATCCATTAAATCTACCATGTTTTTAGAATGCCTTAAGTATATTTGAATCATTAAAGGTTAAATACATGACTCATTGAAGTGGATAGCAAGAATTACATCGAATTCAATGGGCCTTTGACCAGATTTTTTGTATTGCTACATGAAATGAAACTTGGTTTCTGTCCAGATTTTTCAATAGAAAACAAGGTATAAAAATGTTTTATTAATTTCATCACATAACCTGAATATTTTCTATTCTGTTCCTCAGTCTGTTATTTATTTCTACATTTGTGTCAATTTAGTTTAATTTTTATACATTGATTTGTAGTCCAAAGGAATTAAAAAAAAAAATCCTAATGTGGGACTTACTTTGTGTTCCATTTCTTCATCCACGTTCCTCATCTTTTTTCCTTTTTCCTTTGTTGCTCTTCTTTCATTTTATTTCTTTTTCAAGCCACACCTGACCCTGAATTAAGAGAGCAGGTATGGATTATGTACAAACTTAGACACTATTTTGACAGTCATTCAACATAGAGTTTAAAATTATGCATCTGATTTTTTGTTCCTTCCTCTGTTTTCAATATTAAAATCACTAATGAAAAAGAGGATTAAAGGCGATGAATCATATAAACATTTTTATACTGTGATATATTTCTCCTGGTAATAGGTATAAAATCTGATTCAGGGGGACTTTTCTGTGAAACCTCAGTCTGCATCAGAAAATATATTGCTTGTATGATTTATTTTATAAAAGATAAAGAACACCTTTCCCCCTGTTCTTTTCTTATGAAGCAAGCAAATACTGATGTTAGAATATTTTTATTTAAAGTTCTTGAAATGGTATGGTATTGTGGTTTAACCTGGCAGGCAGTTAAACATCACACAGCCATTCGCTGTAAAAAGCTATCAAGTATGATACGGTGTGCTGACAAATAAAATGGTTTGCAGAAGATACATGGTGTAGAGGGTATTACTACTGCTCTATCATAAATCTGTTGGTTGATATCACAGAATGGTAAGGGTTGGAAAGGACCTCGGGAGATCATCTAGTCCAACCCTCCTGCTAAAGCAGGTTCACCTAGAGCAGGTTGCACAGGACATCATCCAGGTGGGCTTTGAATATCTCCAGAGAAGGAGACTCCACAACCCCCCTGGGCAGCCTGCTCCAGTCCTCTGTCACCCTCAAAGTAAAGAAGTTTTTCCTCATATTCAACTGAAACCTCTTATGTTTCAGTGTGTGCCCATTGCCCCTTGTCCTGTCACTGGGCACCACTGAGAAGAGTCTGACTCTCTCCTCGTGACATCCACCCTTAAGATATTTGTAAGTTTTTATGCTAATATGCTAATAGACCAAACTTCTTGGCAGTTTGGTAGTCCTGAAGATAGCTGTACATTGTGTTTACACTAAAATGTTATAATTTTTGGTGACTCTACATTAAAATAAAGAAGCTATGAGCTAAGATTTCATGATATAAAATGAGCAGTACAATCCATATTTTTTTCAGAAGTAGTACAATTATGAGTTTGCTGTTAATAGTTTGGGGTTTGTGAACAGATTTTAAAAATGCCTTCCTTATTTTTAAATGCACTTAGTGATTCTTTCCACCATATAAGTTAGAATGTTACTGCGATAGTGTTTTATTATTTTAAGAGGAAATCTTGGTTTGTAGCTATTTTTAAAGTCAATAAACAAGTTAAGGAAGAGCCATAAAACAGTAGAACACTTTATTGTGGAGATTTGTTTACATTAAAGTTTGATCACTTCCATCAAAGACAAGTGAAAAGGTGCAGATGAAGAAAGGATGAGCTAGGTCATTCCCAGAGCAAATATATTTTCTGACTACATACTGCTAGAATTATACTTCTGTGTCTCTGTATTTCCCACTTCATTCGTCAGAACTTTATTAGAACTAACTTGTGATATTTCAAACACAGAAAAACCCTCCAAAACATATGAAATCTTACAGAAGAACTTTCTAACATAAGACACTGAAAGGTTGAGATTGTTATTTAGGTAACTGGAGAGGAGGTGTGGTATGCTGATACTGTTTTGGTTGTCAGGAGAACCCCACTAAAGGGATCTGTGCTTCCAAGTTTGTTATTGATTACTTGGGTAGTTTGGGGCAAATCATTTCATCTGGTGGGGAGCTACCATCTTCTCTTCCTCATTCCTGCCACTTTATTTCCAGGTATTTGTTTTAAGTAGTGTAAGAGCGGGAAGACCCAACAAAAAAAGAAAGAAAGAAAATCAATATTTGAATATCTGGTTTAAAAAATCTTTTCAGTCTGTACTTGTCGTCAAGTATTGCCTTTACTTTCAAGAGCAAGACTTCAGCTTAGGTGTGGTGTACTATATCCTGCAGTCTTCTGTTCCTTATAGTGCAGTAACCATGCCACTGGAAAAATTTGTAGCCTTACATGACATAACAATATTGTAAAGAAACTGAAATAAATATCATTATGATTGTTTTGGCAAGACTGCATCTCAAGCGGAGATTATCTTCTAAGGATTGGTCCCAGCTGCACTACTGATATAACTAATTCTCAGTAAGACTGCTAAATGGAGTATATGATTCAGATAAGTGAACCTGCTGGCCATTGAATTTTCCATATTTTTTTAATTAAAAAAAATCTCTGACAAGAAGTTCATAGCCTGTCATTAATAATTTTTGTGAATTTAAGTTTCTTTCATATAAGAAAACCTTAAAAAGGATATGATACTAGCTGTTTGAGTGTGGTGCCCTTAGAAATTTCTTGGAAGTTTTCATTTACTTAGTGAGTAGGAATAATTATATAATATTGTATTAAAAAATAACAGAAAGCTTTCAAAACTAAATTGTATCTGGTTGCATAGAAGTCTCCAAAGATCTGTAAAGAAATCCTATTTGGCCTATTTTAAAAGTCACAAGCCATCAAAGAGAAAATTACATAGAGAAAATCTTGCATTCTTGTTGGATTGGACCATTACTATAACATTACTAGGAGGAAACTCTTCTTACTTGCTTTGGTCTAGAAAATAAACAGAGGTATGACAAGATGCTAGGAACAATTTCCTCAGCATCAGTATCTAGCTCTGTAAGCAATGGAATTAATGAAGCCTGCTATTCCTATCCTTTTTTATGGGAAGATTGATTGAAAGTTCAGACTTCAGTTTTCTCTGTATACACTCTCTGTTCTCTAACAAGACAAAAGTTCGTGTTGTGGCTTTCACATCTCTGAAGGCTCCTGGAAAAGCCACTCTCAAAACCTTTCTCTGAAACATCCTGGCACTCCTGTTCATTTCACTTGCAGGAATGTAACTCTTGGTCTCTTTCTGTGTAAGGTTTAGCTGATATATGCCAGTGGGCTCGAAAGCTGTTAGACAGATTTAATTAAGCTCATTTCCATAGGCAGCAAGGCTAAGAATGAATGCATCTTTTCACAAAGCATTAGAAATTACAGTAGTAATGATGTGCTTCTGGTGATAAGCTTACTGTATACAGTCAGATGGGAATAGGGAAACAATAAATGAAAAGAAAGGAAAACCCAAACCAGTTACAGCTACCTAAGCTTTGCCTGTATATTGAGCTATTTTAAATATGAGGCAAAGTGATGTTAGAGAAACATTTCTATTTTTGAACAGCAACCATTTCTTTTACATTGCATATTCAACTATGTTTTTCTTTGCCATACTTGCAAACTATTTTCATCCAGGGAGTCTCAGATTTTGCTATACACAGATAATCTTTGAGATCACCTTAATCTCCATCAGATGTATTGGTGAATGGCCTTGCAACAGACACCTAACGAAATGGGTGGACTGACTTCTGGAAATAAAGACAATAAAGCTATTTTGCAGTACATTTATCTTTTTGTGGTCACACAAGACAGGAATTGCTTGCTGTAACATTTCTGTGTAAGCACAAGTATGTCTGTAACTGTCTTTGCGCACTTACCTTTTACAAGACACATGAATAAGTAAGAAACAGCTTTTGTAGAGATTCAGCGCATGCAGAATCCCCCACCCCGGTAAACTGCTTTTGGAAAGTGATAAAGCACAATTAATGAGTCACTATGGGAAAGAGTACTACTGTTAGTTGCTGTAAAAAGCAGTGGATGTAAAATGTTTCCAACAGTAATTGAATGTAATTTTACTCTGTAGTACATATGGGTCTTTATAGCTCTTCCTAAATAAATTCTCTGGGTGAATTCATCAGAAGAAGAAAACAATATTGCCCAGCAGGGTAATTAGAAGGAGACTGAAGGGGTACATAAGGTTGCATAAATGTTATTCTTATTGTGTTGCCAATTTTAGGGCTGCTGCTAAAGCAGCCCAGATGGTTTTCTCACTTGCTTTCAGTTATTCTAAAGGGCCTAGGAGCAGAGAAGTCTAAACTGTGCTGTATTGCCCCATATCCAGAAATAGGAAAGAATGGGACAAAAAGATCACTATATCACGTGAAAAATTCCCCTGAAGAAGCATGTTGCTTTTGAAACATGTTTCTTAGTGTATTTCTAATCAGATTTTTTCAATGTGAGTGCAAAAGGACTGCAGCGTGCGGGAGAATCTCCCTATTATAGTAGGTGTTCTGGCGCACGTAGTGTGATATTTCAGAAAAATGGCAAAGTTTACAGGCACCACTTGATAATGATGTCGTTTATCTGCCTGCAAATGCTGGTTGTTTTGCATAATGTTTGTACCAACTAGGTGTAAGCCCAGCATGTAGCAAACTGAAATAGAAAGACTAAGATAGTGTGAATGGAGAATGAAGGGGAAGGTTTGGGTGTGGGAGGTAGCAGAAGGGACACACAGCAGGGACGGGGATCTCAGCACAGCCTGCATCACTGGCACCCACATTAGAATGCCATCAAGATCCTGACCCACCGACCTGCAGTTTCACAGGACAGATGGATCTGGAGACAAAGAACAGTCAGCAGACCCTGATGATTCACAGAGGTGGGACACAATGGAGACACAGGTCCCTGTCAACTCCAAGAGGATACAAAAAGGCATACCTGAAACCTACATGGTTGCCAGCCTAGCAATAGCCCAGGAGAGGTGAGATGATTCGGCCGCTGGCTTCCCTTGCTCTCCAGCTCTTCAAAAAGGATCTGACAGCTGGAAACAAGTGTTGCAGAACCCAGAGGCTGGCTGGACACTTGAACACCCACCCCTGCCCTGGTGCCCGGCAGCTGAACAGATGCGGAACCCCACATTTTTCTGGTGCTTGTCACTGTGAGACTGTGAGAATGCAATGAGCGAAACCTGTGTGATTTTAGTTTTTATGTTAAAAAAACACATATTCCCCTCCTGTGAGGTCCCACATTGGTATTGGCTGCACTGTTGATCTGATGTTGGAACATCATTACCATGAGCACACTTCATTGCTTTACCTGTATTTGCCCCTTTTTCTGAGAGATCATCTGTAACAGTGCCCAGAAACTCCTTCTGCTAACAATTACAGTCACATTTCAGTTCACCCAGCCTGGACCCTTGGTATTAGAAGTAAGGTTACCAGCCGTGGCTGCTTCCCAGTCATGGTCTGTGACCATAATAGGATAAGGTTTAACTGGAAGCATGTCTTGTTTACTGGGAAAAAACACCTGAGAAAATATATTCTATTTTTCCTGGGACTTGTAGCACTTTCACTTAGATCTTTTGTATACAGCCAGTTTTATTTTAAGAAGGTTAAATGTGACTATCTGGATGAATGTATTTTCAGAAGTTACTTAGTTTACATTAATGTCTTCTATATTTGTGATTTTTTTATGTTGTTTTCTACCCATACACAAAATCAATGGCATATCTGAATTCTTTCCAATAAAATTTAATAATTATCTCGACTTCAGTAGGCATTGTAGTTTTTCACATTTGAGTTATGCTAAACCTATCATTCACCTATAAAGTATTTCTTTATTTTTAGAAAACAAACAAACAATCTATTACTTGTTATTTATCATTAATTTAAACTATCACGGACTAGCATTTTCTAGGCATTCTGGAAATTATCCCTCCAACTGATTGTAAACCTCCATCCCTTGGTTCAAAGCCATGATTGTTATCTGTTGGCTTTGAATGAAACATTCAGGAAGTGTTTATGTTCATGTTAATCCATGCTGTAGCTGACTCTGCTGTTTCTGTCATCAAACCCTGTTAACAAATAATGCCATTGTCTGAAAAAAATAAAGAAAAGATAAAGCATCTCTTGTTATCTCATGTCCCTCTGTAATAAATGGCAATAAAGTCATTATACCATGCAAAGCTATGAATCAGTTTAACAAGCAAGTTCTATTGAAACTGCTGATTATATTTGTTGTAAGGGCATTGGTTTTTTTGTAAACAAGTGCACAACTCCAGCTACTGTGTCTGTAAAGGACTTCCATGCCTCCACATTTGTTTCAGTGTCCTATTTCTGAAATAAAAAGAAAGGATTTTTATTTTTAGCGTATCTGAAACACATAAAAAACCACATGAAAATTTTATCATATTTTTTAATAAAGTGATAAGATTCAAGATAGTGCATAGTATGATGTAAGCTTCACTTTTGGTACTTGGGGACAGAGAATTGGTGTGGGGCAGAATGCAAGGATGTCACAGCGTGGAAAAGTTAGAGGTCCAGATTTTGTTATAACTCTGGCTCTCTTCTAGCAAGCTTTCTGATTTTATCTGCAGAGATAGAACCATAGAAAAGCCTAGTGTTAAATGTCTTTGACCAGTTTTGTTTATTGTGTCCTTTCACCATGTATTCTTCTTTGTGCGGTGAACATATGGTCTTCTTCCTGTGATTTCTTGGCAGCACACCACATAGGATTACCAGATAAAATACACAGTGTCTGATTCTGTGTGGTCAAATTCCACACCCAAATTCTACCTTCCACTCTCTATTTATTGCAGTGGCTCCTCTAGATGCCTGCACAGCTTTTGTGCGCACAGAGGTATATCACAGGCATTCCGCTGGCCTACGTATGGACAAAGTGACTCGACATCGCATCACAATGCATCTAACACCCACTGCTGAGCATTTGTCAAAGTGTATGCACATGATTCCGCTCTCCATGTTTTGATGTTAACATTTCAGCAATAAACATAAATGTATAATACATATAAATTTATAACCATATGTATACAAATGTATTTATGTATGTTTTCTCAGTTTCACTGAGACAGAACTGACTGTTTCCATTCAGACTGAAAGTTCTGAAGGCTTGCAGCTGTTTCTTGCTCTTTTAAAATTCCCTCAGTTCGAATTTTCCTCTCTCTTTCCTTGGTTTATTTCAAACTGTGAGCGATCAAAAGGCAGCAAGGGAAGGGGAAGGAAAGGAGGACAACAGATTGTTTCCTGAAAGCTGTGTGGAGAAGTCAGTGTAAAGGCTCCGAGTGCACTCCATCTCAGCTATGGTAACAGACTGTGCGTGCACTTGTTGGCCGTCACAAATAGGGGAAATGCGTGAGCTCTGCCTGTGCGGTGACAGTTCCAACCTTCTGCTGACATATGGTAGAAACTCGTGGGAATGGGGTTGTACTTCTGAGCCCTAGAGCTGCTGCCAAGTTGCCAAGTCACCCATGTAAGATAGGAGTCCCAATTAATAGTAGTGCAGGTTACTGGCTTTCCCAAGTTTATTCCATATCCTGTGAAGTTTTGTGTTTATGCAATGGACTTTCAAGATAAAAACTATTGGCTAGTACTCATGCCTACAACGTATTTTATATCTGGACTAGAGTGATACCTGAATAATAATTGAATTTCACTCTTCTTGGTGCTGACAAAATATACAAAAGGCTTGCACGTAGGGAAATTAAGGAGACTAAAAAGGGAATAGGAGCTTTAGAAAATGGTAACATGAGTGCACTTTAGCATAATATAAAGTAATTTCAAAGTGGATGCTTAGCAAATGCTGGATTTTATGGGATTCATAGCAGAAGCAGTTCTTAAAGACAGATTTGAAGAAAGGTGAGCAAACATAATGATTTTAAAACTCAAACATAAAGCCAGGCTTTGCAAAAATGCTGTGGGAGAAATAGGTATGTGAGAATTCATGGCTATTATGACTGAAATTCTTAGACTACAGTTGGTACCTCTGTGTGAAGGTTAACACAGTGTAAGAGGGGCCCATTGCTATTTTAGTACTTATAGAAACAGTCTGAATAAAAATATTTTGTTAATGGTTTATAAATCTGCTCTGATTAACAAAATTAGTTTTGACATGTTTTTCTTATTAAAAACACAGCAATGCAAAAAAGGCAAAAGGCCAGTTTTGACACTTGCTGTTACAGTCCTGTCAGGAGGCTATTAAAGGAAACATTAACACCATTCTGATGAGGCAACGTTTTGCCCTTAATATACTGAAAACTACAGAGATTTTCATCGGTGAAAAGAGATATTATCTGACTTTACATTTGGCTTTTGAGTATGAATTTGTTTTTATTGGTTAACAGGTTTTACTGACTATACCAGTAGAGTTACAATTAGAGAAAAATCTCTGGTAGTATATATATACCTCCTCCTATACAGGAGGCATTTTGCTAGTACTGGTGCCTCTAATGATAGAGAAGTCATAGCACTGGCTAGAAGTACAGCTGCTCTGATAAAATACTTCTCAGCAAGAGCAATGAGGGTGATCTGACTGCCTTATTAACATGGCTGTAATGCTTTTTGTAGCAGACGTAGCTTGTGCAGGTAACTCTATACACCACCGCGCTGGATCATGCAGACGTAGCCCTTGGAAGTGCTACAGTCTTGACACAGAAAACGTACAGAGAAAAAAGTCTGAATGACATGCTATCTGGTTTCCTTTCACAGCCCCAGGTAACAACACAATTTCTCTTACCCGCTTCCCCTTATCGGTTCAGTTTTGTTCGCTTAAATTTTTCCTGTCTTGGGCAGGGGCAACAGATGTAATGGTGCTGCAAAATGGATTAATACAGGCTGACTCTGCTTAAGAATCCGGAGGAGTCTGAGCACAATCCTGAAAGGACCACCTGAGTGATAGCACTTAGGGGCTCACTTGTCAGCACGCTGCCTGATGCACCTACAGAGCCAACCGCAGTCACTCAGAAGAGAGCTGCGCAGCGTCGTGCAGACGTGTCGTCCTGGGCTGGCAGAGCGGTACCGAGTGCTTTTGTACTGCGCTATGCTGTCTGATGTAGATGTCCTCCCTGTGCCTCATGCAACAGTAGAGCTCTGAGCACATTGTCACTACTTTGATAATAATGCATGTAGTTATTATTCTTTCTCTGTTATGAATATGTTTTGCTTTTTTTCTCTTTGATGGGAAAGAAAGCAGATGTTCTTGAGAGACTCTATAAACTTGACAAGGCAGTTAAAAAGAGGAAAACACAAACAAAATAGGAGACTGGATGAAAGAATGCATAGGGGGAATAAGGATTTTCAGAGCTTAACATCTCCTAGTTTCAGATCAGGTTACTGCTTTTCACCATGTTCCTTCCTGCACTATTAAACACTCAAGAGTAGCATCACATTTTCAGTCTATTCCACAGAGTCTTGAGTCATGCAACATTTGAAATCAGGTGGTCGAACTCAGTGCCTTGCTGTAGAAAACATCCCAGAGCTCCAGTCATTTGTTCTACTAAGGCAGTTTCAAATTAAATACATTTAAACAAAATCTGTTGCAGCTTTGTGAAATGTCAGCACATAGAGAAGCTGACAGCTATAGGGTTATCATCTGGGGAGAACTCACTGATAACTTTCCCTTGCTTTGATGCTAAGGAAATTGGTCCATCTCACAAAATGGATTTGTTACTTGAGTTATTTAGACTAAATCCAACTAACTTATGTCAGTCGAGTTACCATAAAGGTAGGGTGCTGGGCTGAGTAGGAGTGTCTATGAGGGAGAAGGAAGCATAAAGACCTTGTCCAGATGCTTTTTGTTAAGTGATTTACATATATGTTGGAAAAGAGAAATTAAAATAGATAAAATTAATTTTTGATGTTGTCTGGACTGATCTGCAACCATAGCAGAGGTAGTCATGTTTTGTGTTCCCAAGTAATGTTTTGGGAAGAGATTAGATGGGAGGCAGAATCAGCTTCATTCCTCATGCTGGTGATAGTGCATTGGTGATTTTATATCCCATCATCCTGCCCACCATAATTTAATTTGAGGAGAAGGGTGTGGTTTGTTTTTTTTTTCCCTTCTGTTTTATTAAAAAGATTTAGAAAGTTAGAAATTAGATATTGGCTTTTGGAGATTTCACTTAAGCAAAGGTCTCTCACTTGTCTGAAGGAGAGAGATATGGGTTTTTTTCCTTTCCTAATATATGCAATCAGATATTATGCTGGCATATGATCCAACATACACATAGTGAATGTAGAGTAAGGGGAAAAACATGCTGAAGTCATATGGACAATAATATTATTAACATATTATATATTTGATGATTATGATGATGATGATGATGTTGCCCACATGCCTTCAGCAGGAAAACCACAATAGTACCAAACTAGGATATTTTCTCCATCTGCAATGTGATGCAATGGAAAAGATGTGAATGGTTTCTCTTCGCTTTCTGGTTACCCCTGAGAGATACAGGTAGACAAGAAAAGGAAGATGAAGAACTTAACAGGCTGTGTTCACTCCGGTGTCTAGTAAATCCCATAAGATTTAGCTATCAAGTAGCTGAACAGCATGGCATGACAGGTCCTTGTGCTCCTAATCATCCTGGCTGAGGACCTGTCCGGACCATGCTGCAGCTTCCATGAGGGTGAGGAGAGGGGAGGATGGTGGGCTCCTGGGGCCAGGTGGAAGGACCTGAAAAGCACTCTGGATCTAGGTGATTTAAACCTAAGGTGGGCTGGTATGAAGGCACAAGTCCACAAGGTGGAATAGTACAATGTGTTGACACAGAAAGATGTGGTATGTCAGATATAGGAGAAAAAAAAAAAATCTCCCGAGTAAGTTAGTGGGTATGCCAGGTTCCAGTAACTACATTTCCTGAGACAGCATTTCTAAAATGACCAACACATTATTCCTACTTAAGCATATGAATATGCTTTAGGATTCACCTTCAGATGGCACATTTTTACCAGGTGTTTCACCTGTGCATGTGCTCATCTGCCCTTGGCATTAGTCTGTCCTGGTTTTGGCTGGGATAGAGTTAATTTTCTTCACAGAAGCTAGCATAGTGCTGTGCTTTGGATTCAGTGCTAGAAGAATGTTGATAACACGCTGATGTTTTTAGTTGTTGCCAAGTAGTGCTCAGACTGCTCAAGGACTTTTTGAGCTTCTCCTGCTCGGCCAGGGGCATAACAAGCTGGGAGTACAGCACAGCTAGGACCCAAACTGTCCAAAGAGCTGTTCCATACCATATAACATCATGCTCGGGGGGGTTAGTCAGTCGGGTCGGTCGAGTCGGTCGGTCGGTCGCGGGCAGAGTGGTCGCAGCTCGGGCGGTGTGATCGCGGCTTGGGGGGAGTGATCGCGGCTCGGGACAGGCTGGGCATCGGTCAACGGGTGGTGAGCAATTGCATTGTGCATTACTTGTTTTATATATTCTGTATATTTTCTTACCATTATTATTATTATTATTATTTTCTCTCTTATTAAACTGTCTCTATCTCAACCCACGGGTCTTACTTTTTTTTTTTTTTTTTTTCCCCCCCTTTTTCTCCGATTCTCTCCCCCATCCCGCTGAGGGAGGGGGGGGAGTGAGCAAGCGGCTGCGTGGTGCTTAGTTGCCAGCTGGGTTAAACCACGACATAGTCTCAAGTGGACTGTGGAACTGACTCACCAGGCCTACTGGTGGCTGCATCTCTCAGCTTTTTTGCTATAGAGCCAGCTATGCTACACTTTTCATCACCATCCTTGGAGCAGGACCAGGGCAATTTACAGTTCCCTGGAAGCTGCCAGAAATTGTTTCTCACTAGCCAAAGCACTAACTGCACTGGACGTCAAATATTTGCCCCATAATGGTCTCTAAGAAACTTCTTATGTTTTGGGTTTTGTTTTGTTTTGGTTTTTTTTTAATCTTGGTCTTTAGTGACAGATGTCTGCTATTATTCTCTTCAGTGACTATTTTGTTAGTTTTCCAGCATAAGAAAGCAGAGAGGAACATGTTTAATTATGTGACTGCTACTCAGTATCACATTCATTTTGAATTTTGAAATTGGGGGTGAGAATTACATATTTTTTGAAAAGGTTAATAAAATTTCCCTTAGTATATATTCTAAGTTTTTGCAAATCCAGTCTTGAAATAAAATGCCAAATAGCCTCTACAATTGTTAATAAATAACTAGTGGCTGTACTTATGTGCTTTAGTTTGAACAAAGTGAAGGTTTCCCATTTGCGATTATTACAAGGTACCCATTCCTTCAAAGCTTATTTTAAAAAGCCAATGTATAGTGATAAAAAAAAAGTCCTGATTCAAAGTATTAACAAAAGGTTGCATACGTTCATTAACCAAATGTCTCTGTGTGTGAAACAGATCATTCCTGTAGCAAAAAATCTATGTGGTGAGTTTTTTCAAAATATAACCAATTACTTTTTTTCCCATATTAAATCTGTTTATATAGGTGTCATTTGGTCAATATCAATTAAACAATGCAGATGAGCTCGACAGCGGTTAAGATTCAGTGACAGAGCCCCTTGCCTGCGCTGCTGCCTAACAATGACTTCCTGTTTCTTTGCATTGTCCGCCACTCTGCATCCATCTGCTTGTCTTACATTTGCTATGCAAATTCTTGTTCAGTGTGACTATGTCACAACTCACATTAGGATTAAGGAACATCTCTGTAAAACTTTCAATGCCTGACAAAAGTTTGTAGGATAGTAACAGAATCCAAGCAGTCTATCACTCAGAGAATGTTATTCAAATATCTCATTCTGAGTGAAAAGCTCTTTATTTTCAGTCTTGCTGAAGCTAAAGAGGAGTTTGTAACTAGTAGTTATGGTAGAAACCATAAACTGCAATCAAACTTCAGAATACCATAGTGCTAGGCATTATACAGACACATGATAAGTATTGTCTGAGCTCCGAGGACTTTATAGCTAACTAACATGCTCTCCTCCCTACAGCACTGAACAAGAAGAATCTATTTGCAAAGGTCTTTCTACAATAGAGAGAGCTTGTTAACTTAAAGAGGCTTTTTTCCCTGAACTAAAAGATTTATAGTCTATAACCCCCTTAGCACACTTACTGGCACAGAGAATATAGTCCTTCAGGCAAAATGCAGAAACGTTTATTTTATTTTTGCTACTTCTTTCACTTTATTTCCTAACACTTTTTGTACTCTTCTTTTGTGTCTCAATTTAATGGTCAGGATGTACTATAAGTCCACAGACATCAAGGAGGAAACTAGTTTATTCTTTCAATTATCAAGTTGTTTTATGTTTGTGTCATGGTTTGACCCTAGCCAGCAACTCAGCCCCGCACAGCTGCTGGCTCACTCCTCCTCGGTGGGATGGGGGAGAGAATTGGAAGGGTAAAAGTGAGAAAACTTATGGGTTTAGATAAAGACAGTTTAATAAGTAAAAGCCTCGTGCACAAGCAAAGCAAAACAAGGAATTAATTCACTGCTTCCTGTGGGCAGGCAGGTGCTCAGCCATCTCCAGGAAAGCAGGGCTCCATCACGCGCTACGGTTACTCGGGAAGACAAACGCCATCGCTCCAAATGTCCCCCCCTTCCTTCTTCTTCCCCCAGCTTTATATGCTGAGCATGACGTCATATGGTGTGGGAAATCTCTTCGGTCATTGGGGTCAGCTGTCCCAGCTGTGTCCCCTCCCAACTTATCAACAGTTTCAAGCACAAATCTAAAACATAGCCTCATACTAGCTATCATGATGAAAATTAACTCTATCCCAGCTGAACCCAGCATATTCTGTTATCATAAAAAGACATGAATTTAAAACTTCAGTAGTATTCTTCCCCAAAATCCAACGGGGATAACATATTCTGGCTTTGAAGTGGATACACTGACCAGAGCTGGCCAGCTCAGTTCCCTGAATATGGCAGAGAGTGTGTTAACACTTAGGAATGGGTTTCCTAGTAGCCAAGGCACCAGTTTTGTGACACCGAGGAAAGGTGAGTAGGTGATGCCTGAGGGAAGGCATGCCTGAAACCCACCTCTCACTGGACTTCACCTTGCCTCCCATAGCATCACTGGAGAGGGCCTTGTCCCAAAATGAACAGCTTGTCTTTTTCAGAGACACAAGCTCCCTTTTAAGAATCTTACTTGCATTCAGAATGCCATTTTTCCCTTAAAATGTGTTGACTTAGTGCTGTTCAGTGTTTAAGTTGTGGTGATGTGACACAGTGCTCCTCTTAGAGAGAGATATAGTGCTTAGGTAAAACTGGAATTCAAAGATCAACATAATTTACTGCATTTCTGCTACACTGACCTGGTATTTGCATTGTTTGATTCTGTTAAAGCATAATTGGAGAGGGAGGGCTGTGTGATACCTCGTATGTAAAAAGCAAATATTTGCTGTTAACATCCAAAAAGTTGGGTTGCTGACTTCAGTGCTTTCCTCAGCAAGATAATTAAACTCATTTCTCTGGCTTCCCAAGCTATCAAAAGAGAAAGGCAATTCCTCTGTTGCATTGTTTCCTACACAGCTTCAGGGAGCAAGAAGAAAACAAACAAGAACAGATTTTGTTATTCTGTTATGACAAAACTTCCTAGAAGGAAAGGGTTCTAGATTTTGGTCCATTTTCCTAGAATCACTTGCATGAAATGAATAAATGTGTTGGCTAAAATACAGTGTGGGAGGCTTTACTGGTGAAATCCCTTCCCTACTTCATCTCAGGCTCTCTTAATGGATTAAATTTGAAATCTTTGTTATACTCTTATGGTGAAACAGGCAGGTATGATTTCTCTACCCTAAAGAAGCCTAATAAACCTGGGTCTTGTGTGGATATTCTGGTCAGTAAGGCCAATGGAGGCATGTTTCTCCACTGCTTCCTGTAAAAGAAGCGACGTATTTATCTGCCAGAAATGATGTACTTATCTGCCATGCTCTCTCAGCAGTGAAATATTTTAATTATGTGGGGCTGACCTGGATCCTAAAGAAGATTTGAGTGGTGGCTGAAACATTATCAGGAACTGTTTATTTGGCTATGTAATCCGATAGGCGTGTGTTGTTGGCATTACATACCAAAAATGTATATTTTGTAGCTTATTGACAGGTCTAGACGGAAACCTCACAGCTCAAGTTTTAAGGGGCCGTTGCAAGGTAAAAAAAATCATCTCTGCTTATCTTCATGGACAGAAAACTTATGGCCAGCCCATTCCTCCACAGGAATCTACAGAAGCAGCCCTCTGGGGCTTGTTAGGCAAAAAGCTGAAGGTTTGGGGTAAACAAGAATTCTGGTTTAGCAGCGTGCTTGGAGCAAGAAGCCAAGGAAAACAGAGCCAGGACATCTGGCTCTTGGTGACTGAGCTAGACAGAACAGCACTCCCTGTACAATCTAAAGGTTTATACTGTACCAGGGTAAACCAGCCGCTCCCTAAAAACACTGTGAAACAATAGATTTAAGAATTCCTTTTAACTTTCAAATAACACATGAAATGGAACATACTTCTTAAAACCTAAGGCACAACTTCTGTGTACCAGACAGTTACCAGTCAGTTATTTTGTTGTTGACTTCATTAACTCCATTTATACTTGATGCAAAAACAGTTACTCTCAGAGATTATATTGAATCATAGAAATCAGTGTTTTGTCCAGCCTTGCAATATTATTTTTTCTGTATGAATAAATCAGTACAAACCTGTACACCCTTCTGGGAAAAAATAAAAATATAAATTACAGCAATATTTCTGTAAAAATAATGTTTTTTCACAGTCACTGTAGTCTTCAGCTCAACACTAAAACATTTTTTTAGAAGGGCAACAAGTAAGTGGAAATAGTTTAAAAGTACAGGAATTCCTACTTTAACAGAAAGCGCAACACTGAATTAATTTTCTTATTTTACATGCTTGTCTGGCTAGAGTTTTCTAAATAATTAAAGAGTAAGCATAACTTATATTGTTTCTGAAAATGAACACTGATGATCAACTTTTCAACATCACCAGAATTTTTTTAACATGTTTTTCCTACAGGAGTTCTCGATATATAGAAGTTTTATTTGCTACTGGCTGCTATTCTCTCACTTAAAAGTTTCTCAGAGAACAATACTGGGCAATTGGCCAGATATGAAACGTACCACAAAGAATCCATCGACTTTTAAAAATATATATTTTTTTCATAAATTGATAAATGATTTACAGTTGAGAATAATTACTCACGTACTTGTATAGAAAAAGAGAAACTGCTCTCAACAAATACTTAAATGAGTAATTTAAATACACTTGAACTTGATTAATCTGACAAAGACATAAAAGTCTTCAGGATCTGCAGCCTATTAAATATCAGAACCTCTCTTTGAGCGTACTTGCTGCATACCTATGGACATTATTATCAGGATGCAAAACCTGCGGTTAAGCCTAGGAAATCAGCAATATTTTAGAACAGATTAATTGCTTCTGTACATCCCAACCAACTTTGGGTTCAAACTTTTTCCTGGATATCAGTATTGCCAACTACATTAAAAGCTGGATGAGTGAAAATAAGTAAAGGTAAAAAAACTCATCAGTGGGAATCAAAACTTGTTTGGTTTCAAATATCTAATTCTTTTAATGCAGATATATATAGGAAATTCATCAATAATGCTGAAGAAGGTTGGGGGTGGACAAACCAAAGCAAATGAATGAGGTCAAAAGTAAAGTAACTTGAAAACTCATAAAAAAATCACCATCAAAAGCCAAAAACAAAGAAAAAGAGCTAAAAAAATGTTAAACCAAGACTAACATAGTGCATCCTATGACTGTAGAATAGAGAACAGCATGACAGTATGTTTAATTTCAAGAAAAAATTAATTATAGTTAAATTTTGCTGTCCTATTATAACACTTACATTTTAGCTATGCAGGAAGTTCAGATAAGAACTGATAGGATGTGTATATGACAGAGGTGTTGACTGATGAGGAAAGATTACAAAATATGTGTGTCTTTGGTAAGTGATGATTAGAGAAGAAAAGGTAGAAGAACAAATATTACCTGAAGGGTATAAAGAGCAAAAAAGAAAAGTCTTATTCAAGTTATAACATAAGAATAATAATATTAAATTAAATACAGAGAAATACTAAAATGTGACCAAACAGTTAAGAATCTCATTTTCAAAATAATAACACTTAAATGGAATAAAATCTTCTCCTCTGGAAACTAAAATCATGTTAATTATTATTACAGTCCAGAAGTAAAAACCTGGCTCCCCTAAAACCACTGACATCAAGCCTGTTGGCTTGACTGTGATCAAGCATTTACCCCAATTTTTCACTGAGAGCGGGGTGTTCTAGAGGTAGATCTCAGTTTCTATAACTAGGATGTGTGCTGCAGATACTAGTAATTGCTGTGTCTGTAAAAGCTGCTAATAAAATCCTGGGTTTAGCCAAGGTAAGCCTAGTGAAGTCAATGGAATGACTCTGAACATACATTCATGAAAATTACACTAATACTTAGTCCTTAGTTGCTTCTTCTCTTGTGTCCGCTTGAAAAAATTTCATAGTGAGGCCAAATGGTGCCTTATAGCTGAGAAAACAATAAAATCCCAAAGGTTCCTGGAACAGTAAGTTCACAATCAACATTTTTATGGGAGGCATCCAGCATATGGGTAACAGCATGGGGCTTCCAGCAACAGCTTTGAGCGAGACTCATTATGCTGGGTTAACGCTTGCTTGCTAACAAGTATACACGTCCCATGGAAGACATTTTCCTGCCCTGGCATATCACAGATTGCTTATGACTGTAATTAGTGGGAAACAATGTTCACTACCTGGTTATTGTTCTCTTTCATATTTACACTTTGATCATATTTCATCCTACCTAGTGTTGGTGTGGGACATTGTGTCTAGAGAATGTTCCTTTCCTCCAGTATTCTGCTGTTTCATTATTAATATGAATCTAAAAGTCTCACTCTGTGTTTATGTGAACAGGGTGGCAGAAGCAAGAAACTCAGAACAAGATCAGTGTTACTACAAATCACTGAAGGCACCATGCAGGCTCCGGTGTGAAGAAATCAGAGGAAGGGTTTTATTGCAAGGCCATAAGCTCTGTAATGCCAAGCAACACTGTGACTTTGCCATGCTGCTTGCCAGATGCTTTAAGTGAACCTAAACCAGCCTCTCAGGGTAAGTCTACACTGCAGACAATAAATTAATTCATTTGGACTGGTATGCTTTTGTGAGTATCACCTGAGTCTGCCTGCTTTTCAATTTCTTTTATTCAAATTAGTTCAGAGTTATATCCACTGCACTGCTGAATATACTTGTCTGAAATGGAGAATTTGTTTTGTATTTTTCCATGTCAATAGAAACCTTGGTTATTCCCTGCCCAACATTCAGCGAATAAAAGGTGGACAAAAGAAAACATGCAGTAGTTTGAAGAAAGGTGTCCTGCTACCCCCTGCAACTGCCTGAATCTATGGGATGCAAATAACCCACAAGCCATGATGTGCAGGAGTGGAGAAGGTATCCTGTGCTGCACTCGCCTCAGGGCCAGGCAATATTTAATTCAGGCAATACCATTACATTCCTTTTAGAGTCTGTTATGAGAAATGGGAAGTTGCTTTGTAAAAAAGGGCAAAGTTATTCTTACAGAACACATATATTTTTTAGCATTGCAAGATTATTTTTATACTCTGAACCGTAAAAGACTGTGCTCACTATCGCCTTGACTGTTGAAACAGATATTTTTAAAGTAGAGGAGATGGCAGACAGTTCACACAAATGCAAAACTGGGTATTTTGCAAAGCACAGAGCTGAGTAATATTTACCCATAGCTGAATGGTAGTTCTGCTCCTGTGCATGAGTGTTATTGCAGTAGAGCAAAGAGGAATTACTCCCATATTATTTATCTCCTGGGCTATAGTTGGAAATATGTCACCTACATGAGTTAGATAAAGGAACTTCATGATGCTTCTTCTGCATGTATCAAAACAGGTTTTGATAATACACAACAAAATGAAACAAATAACTAGTTTTCTTCAAATCTCTTCAACTTTTAAAACAAGGGACTAAACCAAAACAAAGACAACTTAGTTTAAGTCCATAAAGGAAAAAGTGTGATTGGTTAATCAGCTGTTATAAATGAATCCTCGAAAGTCTAGCAGGTTTTGAGATCTTATGCCTTTAACAAAAGCAAAAGCATTCAAACAATTATAACTGATTTTACCATGTTCAAGTATTTTAGAAGTTAGAATGACTTTTTATTTTAAGCGTTAGACCAGGAATATGAAAACTATGCCCAGTCTCTGTCTTTGCTAGACCATTTTTGTTTGACCTTGGACAGGTTGCTTGATCTTTATGTATTTTAATTCCTAATATCTAAAAAAAGGATAATAGTGTTTCATTTCTTGCACCCTTTGACTGCTTTACCTATTTAGACAACAGTACTCTGGGGCTGAGGAATGCCACTTGATATTTACAGAGTGCTTCACTAATGGAGCATTAGTCACTTTTAAATATTTTTAGTTTTTGCCTGCTAGTTCTCCAAATGCCAGGCTGCTTTCCACAGAAGCCTTGCCATCCATTATGACTGCAAAGTACAGATTGCTTTCTGCAAACTAATTCCTCCTCCTTTATGTGGGGCAACTTCAAAGCCAGCCAGAGCTCCCCTTACAAATTATTTTTGTTGCCTGGAATTCATGGATGTCCCAAACCCATACCGGAGGCAGCTAAATACCTTTTGAAGTATGCTTAAAACAAAACACTGGGGACATCTGAGCTTTATCTGGGGACAACTCAGTATGGAAGGGTAGCTATTTTAGCACTGGACGTGCCGTGGGAATAGTTCCATGCCACAGTGAAAACACTACCAGAGAATCTTCCAGCTATTAAGGTTCTGCTTTTTAAACGCAAGCCTCTGCCTAAAGCTGTAGAAGAACTCTGTATTTGCTCTGTTTTGTTATTTTTTTTAAAAAATATTGATATTTTATGTAAAAGTGGATTTTGTAGACAAAGACCTGATGCCTCAAATAATGGTCAAATATTTTTACCAAGCACTGAAAATATAGGTTTTAAAATAATTAGCAACTTCTTTGAAGAAAATCAGATTATATCAGATGAATTTAATCTAGCTTATTTAGATATTCAAGATGTTACAAAATACTCATTTCTGATTGAAAATATGTTCCTCACTTCCCTGTTAGCATCTTTGACTGCATAATTGAAGGTATAATACCCATGCTTGGATTTTAAGCAGAGGATTGCAGTGGCAATCCTATTAAAGTACATACTGGGAAATGTTCACATAACCTAGAAAAACCCCAGAGATGTCAATATTTTTGCTAAGAACATGTCCTATCTTTGGAGGTTTTAATAGCCCTGCAGAACATTTCTGCTCTTGGTTAGCTGAGTGGGTTTTCAAAAAGTTCCTCAAGGTGAACCACAGAATGACAATAATGGTGACTCGCAGGGGAAGCAGAGTTGATTCACAAATATAACCCAAGTTTTGACACTAAGATATGTCTTGTTTATAGATAGGTTTTCAGCAAAGCTGAAGCATTGTGTGAATTTGTCTTTTTTTTTAATGTTTCATGAAAACAAAATGGTAAAAAGCACCGGTCATGCTATTTAGTTTCTGGTTTTTCAAATTAAAAAAAAAAAATAAAAATCCTTTTGTTTATAACCTGCTCATTAATATATACTGGTAAAGAAAATAATTAAAGACTAGTGTCCTGGTTTTAGCTGGGATAGAGTTAATTTTCTTCATAGTAGCTAGCATAGTGCTCTGTTTTGGATTTAGTACTACAAGAATGTTGATAACACACTGATGTTTTCAGTTGTTGCCAAGCAGTGCTCAGACTACTCGAGGACTTTTTGAGCTTATCCTGCTTGGCCAGGTGCATAACAAGCTGGGAGGGAGCACAGCTAGGACAGCTAACCCAAACTGACCAAAGAGCTATTCCATACCATATAATGTCATGCTCGGGGGGAGTCAGTCGGTCAGTCAGTTGCGGGGGGAGTAATCGCAGCTTGGGGACTGATCGCGGCTCGGGGATTGATCGCGGCTCGGGATGGGCTGGACATTGGTCGGCAGGTGGTAAGCAAGTGCATTGTGCACCATTCATTTTGTATATTCTGTATATTCTGTTACCATTCTCATTATTACTATTATTATTTTATCTTATTAAACTGTCTTTATCTCAGCCCACAGCTCTAACCTTTTATTTTCTTCCCGATTCTCTCCCCCATCCCACTGAGGGAGGGGGGAGTGAGCGAGCAGCTGCATGGTGCTTAGTTGCCAGCCAGGTTAAACCACGACAACTAGCAGTGGAAAAATAGGCTTAGGCTTTGCCTGTAGTATTTTTAATGGTAACTATTGAGTGTTAAGAATCAGGCACGAACCCAAAAGGTAACTGTTCTTAAAATACATATTTTTAATGGAAATTTCCCAATGAAATAGTGTATCACTATAACCCTGATGTCTTAAAATTGAATATAACATGCAAATGTTAAGGTCTTCTGGCTCTTAATGTCTAAAACTTTCTGGGGTAATTTGTGTCGTTTTTATTAGCTCTTGGTATATGGTCATATTTGGCTGCCTAGCACTGTCACAAGTGAGAGGCCTGAGAACTGTGGCACCAGCTTTTATTTTTCTTATATCCTGGCCCTTTTATAGCAGCTTGGCCTTAGAGTCATAAGGAAAATTGAGTCTCTTTACAGGGAATCAGTGACTGTTCTTCCATGAGGGCAATTCTGAGGAGAAAAATCTCATGTTATCTTGTGCAAATATGTACAGGTTTGTCAACACTCTAAAACTATACCTGTGGTGTAAGTGATATATTTTAATTTAAACCATTTACTTAGGCAAAATAGCACTAACTAATATTTCTCATCATCAACACATTACCAAGCATTGTACAAAAAATATCTATTAATCCTTATAATACCCCTTTGAAGATAGTTAAATTTGAACACAGAGCACTGACTCACTGTACAAAGTCCAATTACCTAAATGTCCTGCTTGATATGGTAAATTTTAATCCTTTGATTTGAATTACCCTGAGCATTAGGGAAATGCATTTCATTAAAGCAACTTTTTCACTCAAGAATTAGGCCAATTGGAATGAAGGTTTCATGTAGGCCATTTCTCTGTACACAGAGTAAGTCTTCTCTGTATATTGTTCCATTTTTATATTGGATTATACTGCTTTAGAGAGGTTCTTTATGTTCTCTGATGGTGTAATAGTCAAACAGTTAAAGGAATTTTATTAATTCCAAAAGACTGTGTAAGTCCCCCTCAAAAAGAACATTTGTGTGTAATAAAAAGAAATATTTGTTTCTGTTACAAAATTATTTTAGGTCGGCTTACAAATTGAGCTTTTCAGGTCACTTACTATGAAGTTATCTGGTTTGTCTTACCATTTTCCCCCTTTCTTTTTCTTTTTTCCTTCCTTAGGCTAGCTCTCTTGGAGAAATTCATGTCTCTGTGACAATGGAGTAAAGGAATTCAAATCAATATTACCATAAGTTATCCACTTAAGTGTTTTTAAATTTTTGGTAATGTATGGTTGTGTGAAAGTGATATTTATTAAAATGAAAGAGTGAACATGTGAGAATTTTAGGTAACTTTTGAAAAACCAAATTGAAGCTGAGTTAGAAAAGACAAAATGGAAAGCTCGTATGAGAGTCTGATCTCTTATGAGAATTTTAATCTAACACGGAAGGGCACTGCATATGGATGTTGTGTTAATTGTTTTTATAGCTGGGGATTGTTTCTGGTCTGTTGAGTGCTGAGCCTCAACCCAGGAAATTTAATTTAATATAAGTTATTGCCAATTAACATACATTTTTAATTACTGATTCACATATTGGGGAAAAAAGAGAAGGCAAACAATTAAACAAACATTTAAGGAAACATGTTTCATCCCCTCTTCCATGTCTCAGCCTCACTTGTTCACCACATGTTACCCTCCATCCTTCTCAATTCCCTCAAGTGAGGTGATGGGCAGCGTGGGAGGTTGGCATCAGTGCATAATGGTTTATTTCTTCCGTTCCTTGTTTGCTACTCATTTTCCTTCACTGATCCTCGCTTCTTACTGCTCCCCTGCTCCAGCGTGGGTCATTCAAGGGCTGTGATCTCCCAGCAGCAGTGTAATTTTTTTCCATGACTGTGTCTCCAGCTGTTTCCCTGCACCACCGCCTTCCACATGTCTCCTTCGTGCCTCCCCAAGTGTGTCTACTGCCCTTTCTGAAAAAAAAAGTTTGAACTGATACACCATGTGCTTCTCCGTCTTGTGGCAATTTTAGTACACAATGATTCATTCAATCCATGTCAGAGCTGGCTGGATGTGACACAAGGAAGGACACAGCCTCCTCCCACACAGGGCAAGCGGCAGCCCACCGCTGCCTAAACCCTGCCAGTTATGCCTAATACATTTCATCCTTTGCTTCTGCAAAACACTGTGTGAATGTATATCCATTATAAAGTCTACTTTTAACATCATCACAGCCTTAACATGCATACATTACAAACTCTGCCTGTCCATCTGGTCACCAGGGTCAACATTGTAAGACCATGTGCATACATTCAGTAAAACTCCATCCCTCCCCACTGCAGAGAAGGTTATTGAGTCTAACATTATCAAAACCAAGGTTGTGTATCATGTATCTGTTACAAAACCCAATCTTTGCCCCTGCAAACCACAAGGTTACAATAGTCCTAACATCTATCCATTACAGTCTCCACTCCTTGTCTCTACAGGCTAGATTATTGGGTTTAACATCATAAAAATCTGAGCTCATATTAAAAATTTCAGGCCTTGCGCCAGCCCAACACACAGCTGAAAATATTACAGCAGTTTGAGTATTCATCCCTTATACAGTCAAATCCTTTTTCTTCCATGTCCTTTTCTTCTTATCATGTCCTTTGCTGGAGAATCAGGATCGGGCGATTGCTTACCAAACCCCTCCATCAGCAGATCCCAGAGCCCTCTTGCCTTGCACAGGGCCCCAAACTCCCCAGCACAAAGTTCTTCTGAGACATCAGCATAGCCATTGCACGGGCATGTCCTTTGGGCAGTGGCTGTAGGCAGCCTGCATTTCATTAATTTCACCCAGAGCAAAGGATTAATGCATGGTGCTTTGTATACAAGATTAAATTTGATAGACTTCATATCATACTCTCTCTGAAAATACTGTGTGGTAGAATTATTTTAGGTCCAGATGCATTTCTGTTTCCTACCACGAATTGGGAAAAGAGGAAATGGGAGGAATTAGTTAAAAGACAAACAGCTTCAAAATCAACTTTCAGCTTCTAATCCCAGGCTCTAGTTGAAGAGAAGCATATTAATGATGCATTACCACTCTAAATTAGATTTTTTTTAATACTATGCTGACATTAAAAAGAGAGTTGTCAGTTTTAGCTAACTATAGAGCATACAGTAGCATTGAGCTATTAAAACCACTGTTTACTGATACCCAAATTAAAAAAAACCCACATGTATAGGGGAGAAACAAAAATGGCTAGGTGATAGAAAAAGAAAATACCCTCACCTTCACTTGCTCAGATGAGGTTGATCTACCAACTAGAAAACGAAAAAGTCTTGTAAAAAATGTACTGTTTTGCAAAGTTTGCCTTTTGTCTGTGTATTGTAAGAAGCCTTTACAAAGCAGCAGTATCTGAGTGGGCTAGAAAGATACTTATTTTTATTTACTGTCAGGCTGTACTGCATATTTTACACCAGAGCACATAGTGTCGTCATGAAAGAGAAAATGGTGATGCTGGACACTTCTGTTTCGATGTTTAACAGAGGCTTTCATGGAAACTGATTACTAAGGAGGATGCTTGGAGAACGCTGACAAAGAAAATCGATGTTGATGCTTCCACAGTACGGAAAAGGTATCTTTGTCACCAAAAAGCTGCAAGGATTGGAGAGTACAGGTTCTCACTGAAAATGGAGTTGCTGGCTGTGCTTGCTCCACCAGTATCACGTGCTATGGCATTTTCTTTAACATGAACTCCAGAGCTATATCTCACCCTGACAGAATTTTGTTTTATACACAGTTCAGAAATAAATTTAGCTCCCTTAGAACTCCTGTCTTTGAAACCATGTTTAGGAACTTCCTTCTGACACGACAGGTACCTTCTTATGCTGGGATATGAGAGGATGTTGACATATCAAGAATAATTTCCATCCACTTTCACAGACTGAGGAAGACTCTTTTTTAATCTTTATTTTTTCCTGTTGATGTATGAGAGCAAGTCTTGTTTTTTTTTTTTGTAGCCTGCTTCAAAGTTCTAACCCTTTATGCCACTTCCAGTCAGTGGACAGCATTGTAAATAGATGATAAATTGTAATAAATGAAATTATATTAATCATGAAATAAGATTGGGAATGGCTAAAATGCATAAGTCACACACAAAGCTAGTGGCAAGTCAGCAGGAGAGGGAATATTCCACTCTATCAGTTAAAACAAGGTCAAGGACCCAGAAATTAATCCAGCAGTATCATTTATCAGTGACAGGAATAGGAAACAAGGGGGAAATAAACCGTTTGCTGTGTCTGAAGCTAAAAGACATCATGGCTTAACAAAATTTCAAGAGAATTTTCTCTTTAAAAATTTTTTTCCTTATATGTGAGTTACTTGGAAACCACTATGGATAGCTGAACTGATTTGGGGAAATAATCACTACTGAATGAAAGCTTAAATTTGGAAAAGGTTTGGGAAGCCACCTCTTGCCTCACTGACCTCCAACTAACATTTCTGCTCTCTCTGTTGGAGTGCCAAACCCATACTGCGGATCTGTCAGACATGTGATGGTAGCTAATCTTGAAAATTTACATGCTCAGCCACTTCTACTACAACAGAGGTTTTCATATGGTTGTGGACAGCTTTTTCTTATATATCAAATATACCTCAAAGGAAATAAATGTAAAAGCTTTGGTCATGCTAATAAAAGCCATGGACACTGATTTTGCTAAGAAAAAGAAAGTTTTAGCTTTTTTCAAATTTTGACAATAACTTAATGAACTGATTTTTTTTTATTATTTTGTTAAAAACAGAAAACAATCAATGATTTAAAATGGAATAAAAATTGATTACACTATACAATGACTGTGTACTATTATTGATAAAAATATGTTCCCTAGATAGCATTTGTATATTGCACATTTTATTACCAAAGCACGTCAGTGATATCAAGAAATAAATTACTATGTTTTTCTCCAATAAATATATTTTATTATGTTATTGATGCAGAAAGAGAAAGAAGGAAGTCAACGTTGTCAGCTGCAGCATCTTATCCAGTATACCTCAATGTAGATAACTGAACTTACACTGCAGAGTTACTGAATAGCTGAACATCCACGACTTAATCTTAGGTTAATGGCTACAGATGTTCAGCACTACAGGAAATTAAAAGTATCTCAGGTTCATGCTCTAATTCAGAGGCTTCTTATAATTACTTTTTTTCTGGGTGATTTACATTAGGTGAAAAGTGTCATCCAAATCTGAGCACTGGTTTGATTTCATGTGCACTAGATTCATGTGGAAACCCCTATTATGTAAAAAAGAAATATATTATCATTACATGTTCAGGATAAAATCTGAATTACTCCAAAATTCACAGGTTTCTTAAAAACAAAATCATATCCTTTGTAGCTGGTTAGACCTTTCTCTGCCTCATAATCTATGAGCTGGCTAGATGAAAATGCAATTAAATGTCTGTTGTTAAAAATGAGTAGAAAGTAACAAATAATTAAAAGTGCAACAGAAGGAGACAAATTACTTCATGCACCTGTTAGAGCTAATTCACAAAGTATAAAAGCATCTCAATTTTTTTTAAATATAATTTCTTCATCTAACTATACATATTGATCATTTCTAGATAAATAGCGTTCCTGCTCCTGTTTTTAAGGGAAAGGAGTTAGTCTTAGATCTTGGCCTTGAAATGTCAGCTGTAGCCACATTGTGCTAGGAGGATGATTTTGATCAGTCTTCCCTATCTGTAGATTGTGATGGGACTGGAGGGAAGACAGTACCAATATACTCTATAGAACATAATCAGGCAAACGCAAACTTCCACCTAACAGATCCTCACTGCCATGAAGATGCTGCTTCTTTTAAATCCTGATGGCTGTAAAACAGTAGCTAAATTTGAGATTAGCATGAGAGTATTACTGATTTTGCAGTGTTGCATGAAGTTCAAAGGCTGTTATTTTCCATAAAGGTTTATGGTTTTGCACTTCAGATAATTACATGGGTTTGTGGCTTACTGGCTTATATAGGCAATTTTGGACTTAAATCTACTCGAGGACTCACATATAAATTAGCTACTTGATTGTGAAGGGTAAAGATTTTGATTAATAAGTGGATGAAAGGGACTTTGCTTCGGAGGATTAATAATACTGGTGAACTGTTCTGGCAGAGCTGCATGTTAATATTTGATCAGCCTTATTGTTCTTGAGTGGTTGCAGCCAAGAGTTGTTAAAAAGTTACCACCCCTGTTTACCCTCAGATTGTTGCTGTCCTTTATCCAGATGTGACCCCAGGTCAGCATAACTGTCCATGTAATTGATCCCTGATCTAGTTCTATCAAAATTATAAGATTTTAAAGCCAAGCCAGAACATCCATACTGTTAAAGCATTCACTCTAACCTGATGAATCAGTTTGACAGAACTGACAGAAGGAGAGATTGCGCATATATGGTTATTTTGGCAAAGCAATAGATTCTTTTGTTCTAGGAGAACAAGGATAGTAAGAGCCTAGGAAAATAGTCTCCTGTGCATGCAATTACAACAGTATCTCTACCCACACCTCTGATTCCTGCTCACGGGCCTGTTCTGGAAGTATGATGATCTGCCCTTGAAGAGTTGTACTGGTTTAGTGCAGAATCTTCTTTTCCTGTGACTCTTACTAATGCTCAAACAGGTCTTCGGAAAATTTTCATTGTAAAGTGCCTACATATTTATCTCAATAAGTGGGCTGCCTTGCAAATGTCTGTGTATAATACACATGTATACTTGCTATGAGAGGCAGACTTTTCTATTATTTAGATTGTCTTTGATAGATAAGGGGTAAATGAAAGTACTGTGAGGATAAATGATAGAAAAATTAAATCATCCAAGAAGCCAATTAATTTTAATCAGATTTTTTTTTTTTTAATAGCTGGGTATAGGCTTCTAAATTTGTACCTAGTAATTTAAGCAAATGAGCTCATTGCAAAAGTACTGAATGCCATTACAAAGGCAGTGGGAGAAGGAATTTGTCTGGGGTCACTAAATGAACAGTGTTCATGTGAGGCTGGAAACCTGTAGCTCTGCAGAACAACAGCTTGTAGGAGTGACAACTGAGTAACAGAGCCATTACATAAATGCAAGGACAGCTAAATGGACAATGAGGCACAGGGAGAAGATCTTTACCTTAGGGAGCTGAATGACCTTTCAGTATCATGACTGCAAAACAGCTCTCAGATGCGCTGAAAGCATTTTTTGTCTAGCTCTTCCCATATTTTTAATAAATTGATCTTCAAAGGGTTGATAACTCTGCAATCCCTTTTCTGGTGTTTTTCATGTGAATAGTAACAGCTACCATACAAAGACAAACTAGTTGATAGGGGCTTATTACAATGTACTGAAATATTTTCAAAGAAAGACTCAGTAATTTGTTCTTGTTGTATAACCCCACGATTCCTGTCAAAACTTGGTGTGAATTTGCAAGCAACTTATATTTTTCTCCAATGGAATATTTGAAATAAAAATAATTTGCTTTTTGTTCTCCCTGTAGTATGGCCAATTTTTCTGTGGTGGTAGTTTGGTAGGTAGTGAATGAGCTAGAAGTGTCAAATATCATAAAACTGTAGGGCAGATATTAATGATCAGCAAAATGATTCACTGCCAATAATAACGAGACATGATCTTGTGCCTACAGTGCCACAAACTGTGTGGTTTTCTCTTTCTAATTAGAAGCTCTGGAGAATCTTATCTTTAGCTGGCCTGGGCTCTAAATTCTTGGGATATCAGTATGCCATCAAAAAAAAAATGTAGGGCATGAATGACAGTAAATTGTTGTAATTCTGGGCAAATTTCATTGAAGGATATTTTGAATGACTCAGTTAAGAATCAACAAAACTATAACTGGCAGAAAATGTTAGATGACTCGAACTAAAATCTTAAGTAATTAAATTTATTAGATAATGACTCAGAATGAACAAATTTGATGTGCTATAAATTATTGTTTCTCACCTCCTTGACATTTAAGTGACCATCAGAAATAGTTCTTACATAGATTTAACATGTCTTTGGCTACTTTTCTGATATCAGCATTCAATGTTGTTCTATACTTTCACTCTCTATGTAACAAAGCTCCCTCTACAAAACCAAGTCTAATTACATACTTCACTGGTTTTTTATGGGTAGAAAGGGCTTAATAATGATTTTTCCTCTTCATGGTAGCTTTCAAGTTTCAAAATTTGTTGGTTTGGTTTTCATTCCTTTGTTCCTTTCTCTGTGTCTCCAACTTGGAGGTATGTGACTTCAGCAAACCTTCCCCTTACAATCTTTGTCTATGTGTATGCTTTTTTGCAAAATATTTTGGCTTTGCTGAAACAGTGACATGTGTGAGAATAAGCCCAACCCAGCTCTGACTGAGAACCCCTGACCTCAGAATCTAAACCTACACACATGCATTATAAAAGGACCTCATCTACATGAGTTATACCAAACATGAAACATGAGTCCAAGTATGTATGATTGCAATACCTAGTAGGATGTGCAAATTTACAAAAGTGGATAAATAATCAGTCTTTGAAAAATCTGTTTGCAATTGCTTTTCCTTTTTCTTTTTATTTTTTTTAATATTGTCTTGCATCTTTTTTCAGAAAGCTATAGTAACTCTGTTGCCATGGACAGTCTAAGAGCAAAAATGATAGGCTTATTATCAAATTGAGTGCACAATTCCACTAAAATGCTAATGACTTTTACATCCTCTTAGTCCATGACTTTCAACATCGCATGAACAGATGTTTTCTGTATGCACAATACCATCCTCATAGACACTCTGACCTCAGCAAATGAATTGGTAGTACATACAAGCACAAACATTATTAATCAAAGTGACAGAGAAACTTCCTGTAAATTTATATTCCTTTTCAATTTAATTTTTAAAAGAGGTCTACAAAGAGGTCTGTTGTGTTTTGGGTTTCTGGTCATTGTCTTCCTTTTTTTTTTATGCATAACAATCTTCTAATAATCAGCCAGGAAATTATTTGCAGCAAGGGACTAATAACAAAAATTCACATTTTACAGTGGCTTAGTAACAGCCTCATTTCTTCTTTCTCCACTCACCTCCCAGTGAAAAGGGCAACATAAAATGCTTTAGGCATTGGAGCCTTTGAATGCAGGGGATGGCTTCAGAAAATGAGACCTGCTAGAGCTTCAGAGTAGCAGAAGCAGAGTCTGTCACTGGTTTTGGACCCCTGAGGCTATGCTCTTTGTGTTGACTGCCTTACTGCTTCCACATCAGCATTCTGGCATCTCTCAGGTCCAACGTGGAGACACTACCCTATACTCTGCTCCTGGAAGCTCTAAAGCTTGATTCCTCAGAGTTGTGTTTCTAACCTGATCTCAGAGACATTCTCCCTAAAACACATGCAAAGCCTGAGTGAAGATACTTCCACACAAAGAAATACCAAGAGGGAACACAGTTTGGGCATCTTACTGCAGCTCTTATTCAGTTCCTCTGAGGTAAATTGGAGCACAGAATATTTTACAAATTTTTTGTACAGCAAAATTGATACTGTCTTTGAACTGACCCTTCCCAAAGATGTATTGCGAAGAACTCGGTTCAACAACATTTCACAGTTATAGAACTCCAGTCCTTATTTCCTACCCAGGCATCTGTGTCAGGGGATTGATGAGGCTCTCACAGTTCTTATTCTGATGGGCAAATTACACCCATAGCAATTTATTAGTACTTACTAAATTCCAATCTCTTTATTTCCTCCTCTTTAAAATGAATTTTGTAATAATGATTTTTTTTCTTCCCTACTTTCATTTCTTTTCATGGCTTTATTAGTGTATAGCTTCAGAAGGCTTATCTCCCCTGTATTCTCTTTGACATCTTCTTAATATATCTTTAAGCTAGTTTAATGCTCTGCCCGCCTGCTATTTTCAATACACTTATTATCAATGATAGGTGTAATAGAAACAGTGTTACTTTTGAAAAATGGCTGGACATTTCGCTACTGTCATTTCACTGAAAAATAGGAGTTAGTAAAATGCATATGAAAAATACCAGCAGAAATAAAAGATCAAAAAGGGATAAAAAAATCAAAGCAATTTTTCTTCTTTTCAGATGCCAGATTGAGACTCCTCAGTGTAGTTTAAACAATGATTTATTAGTCTTTTGAGATTAGAGAAGTTTGTATCTTCTTAAGCAGAATTTTTTCTTATCCTGAAAATAAAAGGATAACACCATAATGTACTAATTATTCTTGAAGTTTATATGTTAATGTGTTTCTATGTGGAATTCCTTTTCATAGCTGTCCCTACTTCCATGTACCTTGATGTAATAGCTGTAGTCTTAACAGGAGACTAAAATAAATTATAAACATAGTAAAAAATGTCATCTGTTAATGAGAAGAAATGTATTTTCAGCATAGCAGCAAAAATATTGTTTTGCCATATCATTTTCCATTTCATTTATTATTTCATTTTTTATCTGTAAATGTCAGATCAGGTTTAGTTCCTGGGAAAATCTCCTGCAAGGACAAGAAGACTTTCACTACATAGGGGAAACTGAAAAAATAGAAGACTCGATTTATGTACAGACTACACGGAGCTCAGCCACCTCAGTTCTGTCATCTAATTAACACTGGACAGATTCTTGCATGTGTTTTGGTTTTGCATCTTTTCTTGGTTATCTTTTTCTCAGAATGCTAAAGAGTGAGAGAATACTTGACACCTTTAAAATGGCAGAAAATGCTCATTAGTGTTCAGCTGAAAGACGAACTAGACAGTAACCATTGTAGGTAAGCTGAAGACTGGTAGAACCAGAAAGCTTCTTTTCACTTGGACTTATAATCAAAGAAGATATAGAAGAAAAATAAAGAATAAGAAAAAGTGCAGGAAAAAAAATACCCACATCCCAGTCAATTAATCTCCTATGTTTAGTTTTATAAACATACCTTCTACTTCACAAAAGCTTGCATGTCTGTTTTTCCAATGATATCTGTTGGCTTAATAACATTTCTCTGGAAATCTTATCTTATTAAGACATTTGCCACTGGCTATTCCTACATGTAGAGGACAGATTAATTCAATGAAAAAATGATGCAAGTTGAGAGACATTTGTTAATGAATTTGTCCTGGTTCATTGTTTGATATTATCACCACGAAACAGGAGGAAGTCACCAATTTTCACTGAATTTTGAGTTGCTGTGTTTGTGGTTCACATGTCAAGAACACTCTGAAATGACAAGAAGAAAAGAGATTCACATAAACTCTCAAAAAGCAGAGCAAGATCTCTGTCTCTGCAGACTGAACATCTCAGTAATTATTGGAGAAACCACAGGGCCAGAACCTTAGCAGCTGTAAATCAGTAAAACTTCACTAAGCCAAACAGAAATACCTTAATTTACAGAATCTATTAAAATATGGTTTTAGAAGGTTTTATTTACAAGACACACTCTGTCTAACAGCAGGTGCAAAGTACTTTCCACAGTTTAAGCTATTTGTGAGGAAAGACCCAGACTGACTAGGAGGAAAGGATTTAGTGCAGTTCATGTGGAAACTGTGGTGATTGATTTAAAATATGCCTAAAAAAATCCACACAGCACTTCAAAAGAACAATGAGGTTTGAAAGGCCGGTTGTCTGAGGGGCAGCTCATTATGCATTAGAAACAAAACTTCATTTTATATAAGTGTTTCAATGGTCCTCCTTGTATAATGCTCAATCAGGTAATTTCATGCTTGTGCTCAATACAGCATTACACTCTTCAAATTCTGTGACAGATATCAGGAAATTATGTAGTAACTCACGTGTACCACCATTGCAAGTATTTGGGAATCTCAGTGCACGAGCTGACTGTGTTCCATGATAATTTGCTTGAATTTTCAGACAATTCAGACTTAAGTCCACAAAATAACTCTGTTGTGTTGCCTATCTGTTCTCAACCTCTAATGTAAAGAGAACAAAGATGTCTTGTTGAACTCACAGACTCATATGAATACAAAAATGCCATTAAATAATAGATTAAGGAGCAATACTGTCTCATTCAATAGGATAACATTTTGTGTGATATTGATCAGTAACCATAAAGAATGTACATCTTAAATGGTACAGTGTTTTCAATAGCCCTTTAAAACTCCAATATTATAGTTCCTAACTACCGTCCTGTTTTAACCATTTGTTTCTCTGCTTATGGTAATATTACATCAAATAGGGGAACACTTTTGTTGAAGTTCCCTTATGTAGAACAATCAGGAGAAAAAATAATTTATAGGACTGAAATTTAAGCTGGTTCTGTAATAAAATCTTACTTCCCCAGCTGCTGGCACATGTTAAACAAATTCCTTTCTATTCTGATCTGTCCCTGACACATGTAGAGCAATGACTGTAACTTCCTTAGGGTTCAGTACAAAATTGCTTTAGATGCTTAAGTTCCTGCAGACTCCCTTTAGCACCTAAAACAATTGGTGTTCTTTTTCTTATGAAGAACTGTGACTTTTCTTCTTTTGTCTTGTGTTGTTTACCTTATCATGTAGCTTTTAGCTTGATGCTACAGATCTTGCCTCTTTCAATTTTTTTGGAAACTCATTGACGACAACAACTACAAAGCTGTGCTATGACTACCTGGAGTTCTCAAAATTGAATTCTTTATTCCTTTTATCAAGCAGAGAGAATTTTTAGGAAAAGGTATACATTAAGTGTATCATCATAGCTTTCTGAGAATATTTTTCAAGCTTTTTCAATCATCTCACTAAAACTTTGGTCTCCAGTTTCGGGCCTCTTCTACTGCACAATATCGGAGGAGCTGTAGTTAGGATCCTAGAGTTATCACATGAGAGAAAATGCAATACATTTTTCTTGTAGCCTTGAGTTATACAGAATGTCAAAGTTTTTTCTTAGTTGTGCAGTTAGGTATTTTCCCATAAAGAACAGTAAGTATTAGACATTTTGTGTAACTATAATTTTGTACTTATGAGCTTTTAAAGATAGCTTTGACACGATTTCATAGATTCTGTGTCACATATAGCTTACAGAAACCAATATTCCATTATAATAATATTGTTTCAGTTCTGTGTTTGTCTAAATTGGATTCTGTTGTTTAAGAATTGAAAGCTCTCTCAGAACACAGTTCTAAATTACTTTTACTGCAGTGGTTTTAGTTGTATAGCAATGGAATCTCCTCTATTAAAGATTTCACACTGATCTTTCCTTTTTTTTTCTTTCTTCTTGCAAAGGGTGTTGTGCCCTTACCATCAATTTGCCATGCTTCATCCCTTGCCTTGTAAGTGACTTTTCTTTTAGCCAGCATTGGTGGCATAAATGGCCACAGATGTATAAGTGTATGAAAAGATTTTTTTTTACAGTAAAGCACTTAATTTTTTTCCCCCAACAAATTTGCTTTTTGGAACAAAAAACATTATCTGTAGTTGTTTGGACATACCACAGTCCTTACCCAACTGTTTTACAAATGCTTCCACAAAACAGAAAGTCTTGATAAATGAGGTTCTAATGATTAAAAGTGGACAGAAGAATCTACTTACAGAAATAGGAACCATGGCTGAAAATACTCAATCTGCAGCTCTGTTCATTTTATACACCTAGAAAAGCCCACCTAAGTGTCTCAACTTATCCCAAGTGTGGTAATACGTGCTGGGAAAGTTATGTGTACTGTCTGATCTCACACCATTTGGGTTTCAGTGCATATATCAGAAAACAGTTCTACCTAGGAGACAGTAATTAGCCAGAACACTTCTGGAAAACCATGTGTTTGTAAGTGTCTCACAAACAGTGCCTTTTAATGCAAATTACTGCAGCTTTTGATATCTCAGTAATCTATCCATGAACGTCATAGTCTTTCCCCCGATGACCATGACATAGGTAAACAGGGGAATGACTCCAGCTGAAGTAGCAAACTTTGACTGTGACAGTTTCAAAGGGAAGGATGGGGTGATTATGAACAAAATAAGTCCTTTGAATATCAAATCTTATTTATAAATGAGCAATTACAGTCAATTAGGGATAACGTAGAATAATATTGCACTGATCAGCCTTAAAGTTAATGAATACACTAAAAATATGATTCACATGTGTGATATGTTAAAATTTTAATGTTCTTTACATATTCTCTATTAGCAGTTTCACAGTTTTATTCAATACACACTGAAATGTTCAGAAACTTTATACCTTCTCATGATACTCTAAGCCTCCTGTAATTGTTACTTTGCTTCAGTAAAGAAATATGATCAACTTAAAAATTGATTTCAGGGTGATTAACAAGAATGAACAAACAAATAAACAGAAAAACCCTATGATGATTTTCTTCTGTCCATGTTTAAATTTTAGTGAGCCTTCCTATTCACTGACTGATTAGGTATTAAATATTATACATTCTGAAAAAATAAGCCTATCATCTATGGATATTTATATCTGTGCATATTTATATGGTCCTGATTCATGGATAATCCCTTTAGCCATCATCAGCATGAAGAACACAGATTCACAAAAATCAGAGATGGGGAAGAAACACCGCTTAGATCATTGGATTTATTCCCTTGCTAGTATAGCAAGATGGATTAGGAAGGCACCAGTAAATTAAATGTGGAAAGTTTTCAGGCACATAAGATTTACCATATCTCATTAATAATTGAGTTTCCAAAGTGTTCCTGCTAGAGGGCTCAGTAAACATTCCATTTAGTTGAGGCAAGAATGTGTTTGCTGATCCAAATTTGGCATTTTGACCAACCTCAGAAAAATAGTGCTTTATTTACTTATTTATCTTTTCAAGTGCCTTTGGATATTTTTAAGGTGGGTTGTTGGGTTTTTTTCATGAAAGTGTCTCAACTGGTCATCAGTCTTTCAGACAAACAGTGACCTAAAGGACTGAGGCAAGGTTGCCTTAAGACCAACATTGTTTACAGAATGTCTGTCTTCCCCTTTCACATTTTGTTTTGTTTACTATGGTTGTATATATGTTCTGAACAACTAACTGTTAACCAGTCATTATATTCCAAAAATAATAATAACCTAAAATAAATTTTTAATTTTTTTTTTTTTTTTTACTTTGGTTTTACTATTTTTTTCAGATGTACATGGTGCCTAAATTTCTGTGTATACAGAAGAGTTGTTATTTTTCCTTAGGCTTTTTTGCTGCCACAATACATGTTAAAATGCATGTCCAAAAATTTGCTTTGGCTTAGAGTTCAGCAAGCACCATGGGTCCAAAAGTGCTGAGGTTTAGACATATTTTAGATACATCAGATTTACTGTGCATGCACAGAGCATCTGTGCAACATATGCTCACTTAGACTTGATGGGTCATGGATGAACAAATGAAGAGGTTATTTGTTTGGGATCCCTTGAAATTCTGAGCAAATCAGCCAAGGGACTGTTTCCTGCACAGACAAGTGGAAAAGGGAGATATATCCTGGAAGCTCTCCTCAGGATGTTATTGGGAGATACTTGCAAGGAATGGAAGATTTCTTTCCTTGAAATCACATTTCTGGTTGCCTGGCATTGCCTATCTGTTGCAAAGTAGTTGTAAGGAAAGATGAAGAGTTAGGTCAGCCCAAGAGGAAAAAAAAAATCCATATACCTTCAGTTATCAGGTCAGCCTTGAGTGTAAAGAAAACAGTAAAACCACAGGCGTGGTTCTTAATACCTCTTAATAGACCTTAATAATAATCGATATTAAAAGTTCTTACCGATACGGATACAAATACATTGTATGCAAATATCAAGAAGTTTATATTATAGCTGTGAAGAATGTATCCTTCTACATTTATTAATTTGTCATAGAATATGTTTAGTAGTTAATAGTGGAGGTGTTCAGACAATTTCATGGAATTTGGGGAGTAAGCAAAACTATGAAAGGCAAAGAGCAGGACCCACTCTTCTGTAAAGTACAGACTCTGGAAAGCAGCTTCATAGTTTCAATCTTCCTGTGTTCTTTTCCTCTATGCTATTTTCTAAAAGACATATATAATAATAAATTGCTATGATCTGAGCTCATATATCAATACATAAAATAGTTAAGACGTCTATAACTACAAGTTGGAAATATACTGTGAAAGAGTGTAAATCTAGATGCCTATGGTCACTTAACCAACAATAATATCTTTTTTTAAAATTAGTGGAAAGATCCTTTATCCAAGATACCTATTCAGAGTAAAGTTGATCATTAATGCCCTCACACATGAAAGCATAGCATCAAAAAAAAACCAATAAAAGAAAGGAATCAGAAGACTTCTCTTAAGGAGGAATTGCTAATTAAAAAGGATGTATTTTTTTAGTTGCATAAAGAAATGCATGCTATTGGAGCATATACTGAGTCTACTCAAAAGGTACTTTGCAATTTGAGGTATTGTATTTTATAAATTTACTATTTACTAAGGTCTTATAATTTTAGCAAACACTGGTTTAAATATGCTACAGAATACATTAAGTTGCATCTACTTCATATTTCTTTTCATTGGTGTGTCATTTTTCCCCTTGAAATGCCTGAGATTAAACACAAAAAACATTCAAACTATCCTGGTTTCAGCTGAGATTTTTTTTTCCTAGTAGCTGACATAGCGCTGTGTTTTGGACTTAGTATGAGAATAATGCTGATAACACATTGATGGTTTAGTTGTTGCTAAGCAGTGCTTACACCAGTCAAGGACTTTTTTAGCTTCCCCTGCTCTGCCAGGTGCACAAGAAGCTGGGACGGGGCACAGCCAGCACAGCTGACCCCAACTGGCCAAAGGGTTATTCCACACCATATGACATCATACTTGGGGGGAGTTGGCTGGGAGGAGAGCAATTGCTGTTTGGGCTGGGCTGGGCTGGGCATTGGTCAGCAGATGGTGAGCAACTGCATTGAGCATCACTTGTTTTGTATATTCTGTATATTCTATTACCATGATTATTGTTGTTGTTGTTATTGTTATTCTTTTCCTCTGCTGCTTTATTAAACAGTTTTTATCTCAACCCATGGGTACTACTTTTTTCCAATTCTCTCCCCCATCCCACTGAGGGAGGCGGGGGAGTGAGCAAGTGGGTGTGTGTTGCTTAGTTGCCTGCTGGGTTAAGCCATAACACAAACTGATGTTTGTGTTACTGATCTTAAATTTTTCTTTAATATTTTTCAAATTTTATTTTTTAATTAAAATCTTTTTTCAATAGTAAAGATTTATATTTAATCTGGTAAACTAATCTGATGCCACAGGTGGTAAAAATAATACTGAACAAAAAATGGTCTGTGAGCATAGGGCTCATATTAATTGCAGAATTAACATAATCTGATAATTTCAGTAATTTCTTACAAAATTGAAGAAGACAATTAGAGGGAAAAAGAAGTTGACAAAAAAGGTCAACGACATGTATAATAACTTCTGAAGTTTGAATAACATTTTAATATCTGTAAAGAATTTATCATCTTTTTAAAGTACTGTGAGGTAGCTATAAATTACACCTATTAAAAACTCATGAAACAGAAGTGTTGCCTCAGGAAAGAAACTGCCTATGAGAAAAAAAAAACCCAAACAAACCATCTAGCAGACAATTTAAAGATGCTTTGAGAATTTCCAATGAAAAGAATTAAAACAATTACAGGTATGATGCAAGGTATTAAATAGGCTGAAATGAGCTGAAGACATTATTAAGACCAACTTGTAAAAAGTACTAGAACAATAAAGTAAAAAAAGTATTTTGTTTTCCCTGTTTATGGAAAGAATAGTGTATAAACGCAGTCTCCTTCCAGTTCTTCCTTCATATACTAAATATCATGGTTAATCATATTCACCTCTGCACCAAACATAGCTGGAAAACACAGAGGCATTACAGCACAGCACAAAAGATTGAGGATTTTTTCAGTTCAGCACTTGAATCTTAGAGTAAATAACTGTAAATACATCAACACAGATGAAGTAAATTCTAAACTGTTGCTAAAGAATTAAATGTAACCCTTCTCTGTAATTATGTGAATGTCTAGGATCATTCCATTGTCATTTAAACAACCCAATCTTTTAGATACTTCCAGCTTCTTCTGTTTATTTTTTAGTTTAGATATTCCTGAAGACAAAGTGTGAGTAATGAACATTATTCTCTTTGGGCTTAGTTATGATTTCTGTTACTGACCATTTTTAAACTGTTGAAGTTATCCATGATAAATAAAACAGAAATAGCTCATGAAGATTTTTCATTCCCCACCTCTAAGCTTTTTTACAGTACAAATAAATACACTATTTATTTCTTTCTGATTTTCACTTTGACATTTTCTAATAAAGCTATAATGGCTTCCTTTGGGACAGACCTAGTCTCAAAAATGCTACTTCTCTGAAAAGATCTTTATAAAGGAAAAAGTCCATAGAGATTGTAATGGAACTTGCCACTGTTCATTGTTTACATGCTCTTTTTTAAAATCAGTGCACTAATTACAGTTAATAAATGTCATACCAAATTTAAAAGAAAGAAAACGTGTCTTCCAAGATTCAGATAAGTTTACAAACACTCTAGAAGTATGAAGAAACAGATAAATTCTAAATTTGTCCCATTATTTGTTAGCTAGATACATTTTAGTAACTTTAATTTAAAGTCACCTGTTGTCTAGGAATTTAAAAAACTTTTTTTACCCTATACTTGAAAAACTATTACAAATCTTAAAATTAAGAAGAAATAATAGCACAGATTTTCAAACAGTTCTCCAATAGTCTCTGATGATAAAGTCTAAAAAAACCGTAAGGTCTTACTTGAGTATACTCTATATGATATTTCCTTTGAGTCAATGCTACTGTTTTCATGTTTAATTTTTGGGTTGAGCTTTTTTGACTGTTAGGGCTTCAGGTTGATCATATATTAAGGAACATATTCTTCTGTTCACTGTAGAGTGCAAACACTGATAGCTTGATGGGTATATGTGTATAAGTGCTTATAAAATAAAAGTTGTTTTATGAAAAATATCAAGCATTTCAACTAGACAAGGAGAAAAGATAGACAAATCTGAGCAGGTGATCTTAGTTTTTTAACCATGGAAAGTATCTGAAACAATGTTTAAGTGAATGGTCTAACAAGCAGGGAAAATAATAATTTGGAATTGGCAATACAGCATACTCATTTTATGTCCCTAACAGAAAGATGTCACTACCAGAAAGATGTGTTGAATATTGTATGAACTTGCTGTGTTTAGGACAAATGACTTCAACCTTTAAATTAACACCTTATTTTGTTTCTTGCCACTTCAGTTGTAACTTATTCATTAAAGTTAGCAGTCAGCAGTTTGAAGATGACTGTCGTTGCCTTCATTTGTGTTAATAAAAGAAATATGTGAGCTACTGGTTTCTATCTCCTTTTGTTTCAAAGGAAAATGAAGTCATTAACAGCTGGCAAAGATGACAAAATCTGGCCCCAGCTGTCTTGCCTCCTGTTAGTCCTCTAGTAGCCTATGGTCAGTGTTCATGGTGATCCACCCATACACTGTCTTGTATCCTGGGAAAACCCTGAATGGAGGTAAAAAAGAAAAAGAAGGTATAATCCAAAGCTCATTTAGTTTTGTTGTGTAAAAAAAAAAATAAAAAAATCCATTTTATTGCAAAATAATCCTGTCTGACAGTTAGAAATAAAATAAACAGTCCAGTAGTGAGCAGCCTTGCAATCAGTTTCTTTTGGAGTTTTTCTTATCTCTTAACTGACTGTCATAGTCTGCATGTAACATTGGACAGTTGCACTTTATGCCTTTTGCTGCTTTTTTCCTTTTGCATAGCTAACAAAGTTGATATGGAGTGAGCAACCCACACATCCTTACTTCTGCATACCTGTGCTAACATCCTAGATACCAGTTATTATTTGTAAATACTCTTGCACAGGCTATTCACAAGTGACCGAAGGAGAGCAAAACATGTACAGCCAAGTGAGGGAGTGTATGTACTGCAGTCACTGTTTCAAAGATAGAATAGCATCACTTGAGGTGACTAACACTATCATCTTTTCACAATATTCTCAACTTTCTGCTAGGTCTTTTACAGCAGCTAAGAGAAATACATCTGAGGAAACATGCCCAGGCTTGAACTTGTCTGTAAGATGTTAACAGACTGGCTCCATAAAGTCAAACTGAAGTCAACCTGTAAACTGGTGGTGTGTCAGAAAAGCCACCATTTGTTTCAATGTGGAACATTTTCTTCTGGGCATCTGTTAGACATTCATTATGTTAACTTGGATCAAAAAATATTCCCTGTCATTTACCTTAACATGACATTCTTAGATTCTGAAATTGCTGCAGAGATATTAAGTTTTTACTGAGTCTTCCAAATCTTTTTTGTAAGACTGTTAAATATATCTTTATAAGGACAAACATGAAAAATAATAAATAAACATAAAGAAATAATATTTCTGCATGAATTATGATATAATCTCCAATTGCAAACTTTGTCCCTTTTAATATAGAGAGTGGAATATGGTCACAAGGCTCTTTTCAATGTGAATTAAAACTTTTTGCTGAAAATGTCAAACCTGCTTTTGACAGCAAAAGTGTTTGATTTCTGTCACTAGTGACCATAGTACGCAGAGTCTTGAGATATAGCAGCAATGTTTTCACAACACTAAGAAGTAATGTAAGTGTAGAGAAACACACATGCACATGCAGATGAAGGGAGTTGGAAGCAAGGAAGGGGCACCAGACATCACATATTGAGTATTCATTCTGGATATTTTACGGTCTTCGGCCACAGATTTACAGTTGTAATTTCCTAAAATTTAAAGAGAAGCTTACTCTATCAATGGGAATGAACTGTCTACATTCATCATATGAAGTTATACCACCTTAAATAGTTACATCTTCTTAGGTCTAAGTCCTCAATTCTGTGGGCTGAAACTGGAAAGGGATCATAGAATCATAGAATAGTTTAGGTTGGAAAAGACCTTTAAGTTCATCAAGCCCAACCGTTAACCTAACCCTGCCGTCCCACCACTAAACCATGTCCCCAAGAACCACATCTACCCATCTTTCAAATACCTCCAGGCATGGGGACTCAACCACTTCCCTGGGCAGCCCATTCCAAAGCCTGACAACCCCTTCATTGAAAAAATTTTTCGTAAAGTCTAACCTGATGAATCAGGCATATTGGTTAGTTGTAGGTTTCACGTGTATTTGCTGAAAGGAAACAATGAAAGTCTTAGCAAAAAGCTTATGCTCCATTTCAGGTTCCAGGGAGAAGGATGTCTAACAAAAAATTTCCCTAAGGCTGACCATTTTGTCTTAGTTGTTGTCTACACTTTCATCTCTGTTTCAATCCTCAGCCTAACCTCTTTCCCAGCCACAGCTGCCTTCTGATTTTTCACTCATTTTTGTCCTCTTCCCACTTCATAATTCTCACATTACAATTCTCTTCTCTTCCTCATAGGGTGCTTCACTGTAGCCAGACTCTCCAGATTTGACCTGAAACAGGGGAGTGCTGGAGGTTTTCAACGAGATCATTTCACATGGTATTATGGGTTTACAAGCTTTTAATTTTTTTTCCTCTTCTCAATGGCAAGAAAATGTATACATCACCTGTCAAACCATCAGAAATGGTAGAACTGTTTGTGGTGAAACCGATAATACTGACAAGTACTCTTTGCTTCGCAAAGTTATAAGTAACCAAAAGTGAAGTCTTGTAATGGAAAGTCTCAAGCATGTTTAACTGTAGGTGGCACTACTGGCTGTGTCTGTGAAAAAAAATATCGGAAAGCTTCCAAAGGACCTCATCCTACAAACGCTTTCATGGACAGTTTTACTCCTGTAGAGCATTCTCAAGAATAAGGATGTACAGCTATGTATATTTGCAACTTTGTGCCTTAAGTCTATATCCCATAGTCAGCAAAAGGAGCTGAATCATCTTGTCAGTTGCTGTGTTTTACTTAAAAGGAAATAAAAGGTACACAAAACGATAATGTATGTCTATATGAAATGAGTCAGAATGCAACAGCTGGTCAGAATTAGATGAACTCTCTTACTTTTTTGCTAAAAAAGATTGATCCTTTACTCGCAGTTTAAATTATCAGTTTCAGACAGAAATAAGCCTAAAAGTGTTCATAATTAATGGTCTTATACTCAAGGTTTGTTTTTTTTTTCTTTTATTTATAATAGTACCAGACAGAGTGACAAGTGACAAAAGATGACAGAGTGCCAAAGGTACAGTGGATACCCCCTAACTCCTCTCCATTTCAGAACCTTCTGTTGTGTGGTGGGTATTTTTTTCATCTAAACTATGTCTAATCTAATGCAATAAGGCATAGGAATTGATTTATCAAATTTTGTGTTGGATTGTATATTGTCATTAAATATCAATATATTATTATTTTGTAGTGCTAAAATACTTGTTAGGTAATTCAGCTCTCAACTGCACTGGCATCTGCTTCTGCTTTGTGTAGCTATGTATTGACATAAAAAGAAAAAACATCTGGTGTACAAAAAGTAACTTGTTGGCTGTTTTTTAGCAAAGAGGTGAGCAGACAGGTTTTTCAAGCTTTGCTAGGTGGAAAAAAGATCAGGCCAACCCAGATCATACAACACCAAGATCTGTTCCAGATCAGTAAACCCTTTTTTATTCAATTTAGTCCCATGTTAGAAATAATCATCACATTTTACTTTATGCATTTCTAATTTCAATGTTCATGCCAGATAATTATTCTGTATAATCAAACCTAACTGGTGGTTTGCTACGCTGAGCTATTGAATGAGTATTCTGGCAAAGAAGCTAGTATTTAACTATTTATTTGAGAAATGTGCAGACCCATAATTGTAGAAATTTGATAAATCTGTAATTACAATGTATACACATCTTTAGCACTTATGAACAATTACAGCTAAAGAAATAACCCACATCAAGCAATAAAAGGGAACCCTGAAAGTGACTGGCATGCTATGACAAGTTATTGTTCACCATTTTGACCAGAATGCCAAGTCTATTCTACTTCCAGTCTGATCATAAATAAGACAATAAGTCCAGGGCTGTTTCCATCCTCACAGAACCTGCCCTTTCCAGGCAGAGATGTTCTGTCTCATTTGGTGTTTTTTTTTTCTTTTTTTTTTTTTAAAATTATCCCAAATCAAGCAATATCCTGAAAGTCTCTGCCTTAGTAATTTGAACTCCTGGATGGAGGTGTGATTTTGATGTGATTTCACATCATCACTCATTTATTTTTAACGATTGGGACAGAAAAAATATTTTAACTCCACCTATAACCAATTATGCTTAAACAAACATCAGTTTTTAAGTACATATAGTAAAATATTCCTTAAATATGCAATTTTTAAAATACAGAAAATAATGCCATCATGTATATTACAGTATTTCCAAAAGACAGAAAAATTAATTCCTGTGCTAAACAAAGTAATCGTAATTCTTCAGTTCAAATGTCAGGAGAATGAAAATATCTTTTTCTTCACAATTTATTTTGTAAAGTAATAACAATAAAAGCATAAAATGTTTCTTGTCTGATTTTCTAAATTTCTTCGGTATTATTAGACTATACACAGATGTCTTCTGGATTTGGAGACTTTGCAAGGGGATGCAAAAAAAGCTGAGAGATGAGCTGGAGAGGGAAAGCTCTAACAAATTCAGTGGACATAGTTATTTGCTAAAGAGACATCTGTTGACATCTTTAGAATCCATATGTGAAAAAAGAAGCAAGAAAAACAATTGGAAACAAACTGTTAAAACCCAAAACAAAACCTGTTTTCTGTTATGTTAATGTTTTGTAGATTAGCCTGGGACTTGACACATTCTTCTTCTACAACAGACATTTTCTAGAAAAAAAAAATTATCATTTTCCAGTTAGAAATGCACATGGTAACAATGTTCCTAATTAACAGTCAGCCATATCTTCTTTTTTTTATCTTTAAATGTGTTTCTAATTATTTTTTTTTAGGTGAGCTTCATTTAAGAAAATTTATGGTATTCTTTCTTTCAACAGGAAAAAAACCCAATAATTCTGTATTAATCATTACAGTGACTCAGTATTTTGCTTTGGTCAGAGATCTAGATACATCTAGATTGCTTCCTATAACTGGTTCCATAAATATTGCTACACAACTTCTAGCGGAAGCCTTAAAGCATCCCAACTGTACATAAACAAGGTAGCTTATCCAGGCCTGCTTTCTTTTCTTGATTACAGGGATATTGCAGAGTGAATTCTATCATACAGATAGTTCCTTGTTAAGATATAGTGAGGTGCTTATGCTTAGTTTCCCAGAGTGGCAGGATTATAAAGAGGTGTGGGAGAATGGGTCTACGGGGCAAAATGATGATATTCTGCTGGGAGACAGAGGCCATTAGGTACTGCAGTGCTTCAGGATCTGGGCATTTCTGTGAGAGTCTTCACCCTGATCTCCCAGCTACTTCTAATTAGCGCCAGTGTTAAATGAGTATGCAATAGCTATAGAACATTAACATTCTGATTTGTTCCTTACTTTTTCCCTATGGATCATATGAAATACAATACTGTACATTTATATCCACTATAAACTTGAATCTGTGCTCTGTAGCACTGGATTGATAATGTATAATTGCACGTATTAACAGTCTTGCCACAAAGTAGGAACTAAACAGCCAAACGCTGAAGCACTTTGCTAGGGTAGAACAGTTGTATTTGTGTTCAGCAGTGCCTTCTCTTGCACAGATACAGCACGTGTTTAATATTGCATTAAAGGATTTTCCTCTCTGTAAACAGCACAAACATGTTACTTTAGCTAGCTACCTTAAAAACCATTTGTCTAATTTGTTTTATTATTACATTGGGTCAAAATCATGCTGGAAGATACCACATGGGCTGATTCAGGCAACAAGGCAGAACAGGCAAGGTCTGTTATATCAATCTACTATATACCTATGATAGTAGACCTTTCCAGAAGTTTAAAATTGTTATTGCAAAGACCCAAGAACGAATTCACAAGAATACCTTGGTTCAAGTTTATAATCTGTTTATATTAATATTACAACATGTGAATTTGATGATATCCATAATATATAGAGAAAATTTGTAGAAAAATTATTCTGAGAGTATTATAAGGAGAGATTTGTCTTTGTGGCAGTCAAAGTATAATAAAAATTTAGTTGAACAAATATATCCCCCTCGGAAAACTATCAATGAGCCTAGAGTTTGTTTGAATATTTGTTCATTTTTTTGTATCTAAGGGATTATTTTCCCACAGATTATTTTCCTTTACTCAATCTTTGTCCTACTGAACAGCAATGACTGGATTCCCACCAAACTGAGTGTCCCATAGTAATCTTCCTGCATTTCCTATGCCATGACCAGAGCTCCTTTGAGGCGTGCTGAGCTTCCCTGGTGTCAGGAAGAGCTTGAGGTGCATTCCTACAGGTATCTTTCTTATAAAAGACAACAGTCACTGGCTCACATTTCTGCCAAACCTTAGGTCAGTTTGTCTGGCTTTGTAGTAAGGAAGTCCTCACATTTTCTTGAGTGTGTATTGCTGTTCTAAAATGGTTTCATTTCTTCCTGAAACAAATGGTACAAGTGGGGAAAATGCACTATCTGCTTTTTTTTCTCTTCGATTCAGGAGAGCCGAGCCTGCTAGAAAATCTCTCCCTTTTGGGTGCATATGAGTGTGTCTATATCTGCATATCCTTTTCCTTCTTCTAGAAAGCATGTCACAGAGGAATAATGTTTTTATTTTCTTAGGACGTGCATAAGAAAGAACTGAAGCTACCCTAGACAGGCAACACAGTAATTCAGCATTCTCTTTTATCCAGTAACAACTTCATGTGTTTTCTGAGTTTATATAAACTTGACTGATGACCCAAATGCAGCCCACATAATAACTTATGTACGATATTGACTGTTTCTGAGGTACACAGTTATGAATTAGGTGACTGGTATTTATAAGCTGGAAGCAACCAACTTTTTTAACTGTGATACAGGAATTAGTGTTGTAAGTTAGGTGTGGCCTAGTTCTTTACAAACACCTTTTTGGAATACCTATATAATTTCGGACAACAAATTGTTTAGTTCCTACTTAGCAACTCCCAAAGTTCATACTTCTACATAAAAAAAAAAAAAAAAAAAAATGAAGATGAGAAAAGTCCCTGTATTAATACTTACAGCTGAGAAAAAAAGCCAAGTTCTCTGAAATAAACTGATGTAAAGAGAAGTACTAAGATGATGTTGCTTTCATCAAAATAGGATTAGGAATTCTGATAACATTTTAGCAAGAGATATTTTACCTCAGCAAACAAGAATAGTAAAATGTAAGATGTCTGTACTATCTGGCAAACTGCTAAGGTTGGGACCTTCATGTTGAACTGATTTATTCAAATGCCATAGTATGGCAACAGAAACAAAATGGGGCAAGCACAATGAAAACAAAATGGGGCAAGTACAGTCATGAAGGTCAGGTGAAGAATAAAATATGTGTATCTGACTGCTTGTTAAGACTTAAATTGCAAGTGAATTCCAGAGATTAACACCTTAAATTTTTACTGATTTTTAATACCATCATTAAAGAATGTGGACTCTACTGTTTCAAATCTATACATCTGAAGTTCATAATCAATATATTGGACACTTCTTGTCTTTGCAATCTGAATTGGTGGGATAGTCATGATTCAGTATTAAACCTTCAACCAAATCTCAAAAGGGAACTACAGAGAACTTCATGTCGTTAAACACAAAAAGGTTTGTATTTAAGTTAGATACTTAGAATTGGTACGTACAATGGATAAGCTTTGACCACATACCAGGCAGGCCCACAGTCCCAGATAGGATCACATCAGGAAGTTAGTGATTAATGATCTTGGGTAATTTAGAGCCAAGTTCTTTAGAAACTCAATAAATCTTAAAGCCAGGGACATCTTATCTAATGCTGATAAAACAGAGAAGGAAAATTGGTGGGTTATTGGCAGGAAGCTTGGAGAACGCACCATGAGTGAATAAAACTCAAGAAAGCTATTTGGAAATATTTAGATTGTAGCTCTGTAAAACTAGCTTTGGACAGCAGGAAACATGTATAGTCTGAGAGCACAACAACAGAGAATAATACACATATTGAAGTATTAGTGTTGGTATTCAAAGTCTTTCTTAGAAATTTCATTAATTTGTCATACATGTAAGAGAACCAGATACACAAAAAAAGGCCAAACCCAACATAAAGCCTAAACTGATAGCCAATGCAAACCCCTCTGTGTTTAAGTGGCATTTATTCCCTACAGCACTATGAAGGATCTTACTATAAGTCACTTCTTGACATTCACAGGATGAATTGAGGTCAGTTCTAGAGTTGGAGCTCTGAATATCTCAGCTGTAGGACCTATATTCTGACCACTAAGCTATTCACTTTTTTGAGAGCTCACAGCATAAGCCTTTCTAACGAAAATATACCAAAATTGAGGAAATCAAACTGACTAAATCACTTCTGACCACAGTCACATTTGGTTTTTAAAAGCTATTGCAGCATTTAAAAATAATTCTTTACTTTTTTTTTTTTTACTGTAATAATGATAATGTTTGAAATTTGACATGGAGAGGTAGAGAATTTTATTCTGCTACATAGTGGACGTATTTTTTATATGCCCACAAACCTATAAAATGAGGAAAGTCATCATGTTTCACTATATCATGCCAATAAAACAGCATCTTCCACTTGTGTCATCTGCGCTTTAGCTTGAAAATGCTCTCTAAGCCAACAGTGCTTGTTTGGTTAAAGTAGATACCTAGCTAAATTAAATTTTAACAAGCACTCTGGCTGTTAAATTTTACCTGCATCATGTATGATATGTTAGTCAAGTTAAGAGTTTTGCATGCAATACAATCAAATGTTCCATGTTACCCACCAATGCTACAATAATGGATTAAATGTTATCCAAATATCTCTACTAGATGAAGGTGTTCTGACAATTCTGGATGTCAAGTGAGAGAATGTAACTGAGAAATGATTTACGAATGACCTGCCAGCTATTGTCACTTAAATAACATGAGGCCATATTCATGTAAAGCGAAGAAGTACAAGATAGGGTTGAGTAGACAGAGAAAGAATCTTTTGCCTTCTTACCCTTTCATGTGTTTTTGTATAGAAGCTTCTGCCTTGTTTCAAGTTAACTCTATTAATACATCTATTGATAACCTGATTAATACAGCTTTTCTTATACAGATTCCACCTGCATAGGGTCTGACAAGGTAGATTTGAAGTTAATGTAGATTTTAGAGTAAGAATAGCTTTCCACAGTGCACTGAAGTGGAATCAAATAATGCCAGGACTGAAACAGAAAGCGCCTGTAGACCCACTGTATTACATCTGTACTCCAGCATGCACCACTCAGTTCCATGAACTCCTGCTCTGTGCATGTTTGGGTCTCTGTACCTGATGGAAACCTTCCTACATCTAAGAGCAGGACACAAGCATTGTTCCAGTCTTAGAAGAGAAATTTTTACAGTTGGAGTACTCTTCTGTCCTCAGCTTACACTTCATGTTAAATGCTAATCTTTCTCTGCTGCCAGAAAAGGGTACGATGAAGGAGCACTTGTTTCCATGTTAGGCAACAGTCCCGGCTAATGGAGCAGCACATCTGAGTGTTTTATAAATAATTCATTAAACTCCTTAAAGCCTATTTGTGGGAGATACCTTTTCCCCACACTAAAACTCATTCATCATAACTGAGATGGAGTCATGCTGTCCTGCCTTAAGACAGGAAAGCTTTTTTCCTTTTTTCTTAAAATCTCATCAGTGCCACTGTCATATGAGAATGCCCCACAGCTGACCACAGGTCCCTCACAGCTGCTGAGGTAGCAGACCAGTCGTAATGCGAACCCCTGCTCTCTGTATCAGCAGAACAGGAAAAGTCTGATGCACCATGTTTACCAGCTCAGCCCCAGAGACTAGAAAAAAAGGAAGAAAGTTTCTAGACTGGTATTATTAAAGAATCAAAGGGAGACGACAATTCTGTCAGTACTTTGAAAACAAGCTCCTAATTCCCTTCATCTATTTCGAAAAAATTACTGTCACTGAACAGTATTTTTTAGTCAGCTGCCTGAGGGCATACCCAGCTACACAACATTTTGTAAAATAATGTTGTTTTTTATGCCTGCCAATGCCGCAGAAGTTCAATATGCAAATTCTCAGTGTAAACTGGACATAGTAGACATACAAAACTATGCAGAACTGTGCTTCATGTTCTGTTCAAAGCAATGAGCTCCCTAGATAATTAATCATGAAAGGATTTTTAGCTGTAGACAGGCCACCAATGTCAAAAGGAAGATTTTCCTGTCCGTTTATACATTTTTTCTTCTCATATGTCTCTTGTTCCTTTTTCTAATATTTTTTTTTAAACCTTGAACAGAATAATAAAGTTTACGGCTAAGGATAAAACCACAGTTATAGCAAAGATGGAAATGTACATTCTCTTTTTATGTAAAGATTGTCTCAGAACTAAAGTGTGTATAATTTTTATGTTAAAACAAAAATTAATGTAGTGTGTATATGAATACAAACAATAAATAACGCAAGAGTGTGAATATTGCAGAAGACCAAATTCTCCTACTAATGACAGCTGTAAAAAGGGTATCGTCTTTAATAATAGAGTTCTTGTAATACTGGTAAACAAATGAAATCTGGTTGTAGAAGACATTGGTGTAGCAGATATTGCTCAATGACATGGAATTGCTTGGGTGTAATTAATAGTAAATTATGAACTATGGATGTGCTATGATTTTGATAGTTGATAACTCTTGAAACCCTGAGATGTGGCACATGTTATTTTGTATCTGCTTATCTTGGTTTCTATTAATGAAGCCCAAAAATAGAGGGGAGTCATGGTGTACACCTCAGCCATTGGTCAGCGAACACAATGACTGCAGGTTTTGACCATCACCAGGAACCATCCCCTGTTGAGACGTCCTCTGACTGCAATGGAAAGGCCTCTTCCAGTGAACACCTAAAAATTCATTATGCTTGTTGTTTATATTAAACTATATGGGATTTTGTTATTTTTAAAACAAGTCTGAGAGTTCAAAGGCCAGTGTACTTTATTGATGTTAACTATTAGCCCACAAAATGCTCCATCAAGCACTAAAGGAAGAGGAAAATAGAATAAAAGGAATACTTTTTTTTATCATCAACAACACTTTTCATCCCCTTCTCTTTCTTGTAATCCAAGTCCTGCTGCTCTTAGCCTGCAGTAAACTATTTTCTTGCTTTTCCTAGTTCTTCTGAGGATTGTCTCTAACTAACAATACATACAGTAGTGCCATGTATGAATAACTTTGACAATGCTGACAGACAAAAGCTTAGGTAAAAAATAAGTAATTCAAATGGCTTATGTTGCCATTTCCATATTTATCCAAAGATAACTCAACACAGCCATTTAATGAAGACTTTTCAAAGTTGCCATTTCTGACTATGCAATGAAAACGATTACTTATGACCAAAAAGTGATAATTTTATAAAGCTATATTTTTTACCTCAAATTTGTGTGTTTTCCTTTGACCATATAAGTTATGATAAAGATTTTATCAGATTAAAGAAAGAGGAAATTTGGCTATTGAATCTGAAATGTTTTACTAAAGTTAAGGTGATTATTCCAATTTTATCAAAGTGAATGATCATATTTTTAGATAGCTTATTTCTGAAAGTTTAGGAGAGTTTTGCTTTTGTTCTTCTGTTTGTTTGAAATATAATGGTATAGCTATGCTATTTTTACAGTAAGAGAAAATGGAAGGATTTGCATTCCAAGAATTCCTGTTAAAAAGGATATAGCTCACAGTATAAAAAGAATAATTTTTTTTACTGAATTCATACATTCATCAGCTCTCTAGTTGGATTCATCAATAGCTTATTTGGGGAAATGAGGTGTGAAATTGTTCTCCACTGTTTTTTTGCAAGTTACCTAAAAATGTGACAAAACTAAGTTTTAAGGAAAGAGCCTACTATTTTTTTGGATTTTGTAAGAACGTATATGTTAACTATAAATTTATTTTTTAAGAGAAAGCCTGGAAGCATTGTACTTACACATTCAAAATGCTGGAACTTCAACATAGATCTTCCACAACTTGATATAGATTTCTGTGCTGTAGCTTCACTTTCTTGATCTGTATTGAAGTACTTATACAACAATACTTTCTCTGTGTTGAATAAAACCCTAAGAAATAGTAACTAATTTTTAGGCAGAGTAAATATTTTTTTTAGAATGAACCTATTTTTTCGTCAGAGTGTTTTCATGCCATGTGTAGTTTGGAAAGTGATATAGCTAATCCCCATAGTTGTGTATTTTAAAAAATTACTCTTTCAGAAAATTAAAACTGAGCTAAACATATATTTTCTGAGGATCAAGTAATGGTAGTGCTTCCTTAATTTAATAAATTGTGATTCTTTTACTTCAGAAGTCATGAAAAAGAGAAATAAAGAATTTCTTCAAGCTGTTGCTCATCAGATACTTCCAATACCACTTATCCAGTGTTAGCTGAATCTTAAGAATTACAGTATGCCATACTTTGTGTAGAATTTAATTAGTAAAAAAAATTTCAAATCTCTGTTCTGTTTTAAGTAGTTTCACTTTTGCATCTGTTTTCCTTTGGACTTGCTTTCAGCATTTATCCCTATCAATGAGCATATTTCAGTTTGTGAATGGTATCCAGTCCCACTGAAGCATAGGTGCAATTTTCTGAAGTTCTGCATTGTCTTGTGCATGAAAAAAGAAGTAAAAAAAATAAGGACAACTTAATTTCTAGACTACTACTTAAAGAAATTTGAAATTTAAATTCTTGAATTAAAATATGTGTGCAACTCTTGTTTCCTACAGGTGTATAACTCTTGTCCCCTACACTCAGCAAAAATTAATTTAGCCTGGAACACATACAGAAGAAGGCTAACTGAAGTGGGAGGGATTGAGAAAATTTCTAACATTTAGCTTAGTGATATGAAAACTGAGGTGACAGCTAGAATAATTGTTGTCGGTAAACTCAGTGAGGAAGAAAGCACTAGGGAGGGACCTAATAAATATTGCTGGCATGAGAACTAATGAGTATAGATGGCCATAAGGAAATTAAGGATATGAATAGGAAGGTTAGATGTTTTTAGAGAGTGAATACGATGTTGATGTCTGTACCTGGTGTTTGGTGCACTTATTAAATTAATACTCACCTAGAATATTAGTCAACTACGTTCAGTCATCCAGGTGACTGTTTTAGTTTTATGATCCTACTCCCTATTCAAAATAACTTATGCACTGAAAACTATTAATTTCTTGTGCTTTCCTGCCATTAGGAGAGTTGACATCAGTTCTCTGAAACTGGGCTTTAGCACTTCAGCTGTATGCAAGCAGAGTGCTGGTTCCTCACTGAAGGACATGTTAGGAATTTTATCTTAAGACGTTATCTCCTAAAGAATCTGGAGAATATAATCAATCCTAATACATCTGGAAACCAAGTATAGTCTTTGACAGCATCATTGTCCTTAATATATTTTGATGCTACTGCATACAGACCAGTTATGTTCCTTCTGAACCTGTGACATTAACCCATTCAGTTCCAAGGAATGACAATCCATTTTGCCAGAGAAACTTCACTGATTTATGATCTCAAATCTGTCAGTGTCCAGTGAAATATTCACAGGATGCCTTTTGGTCTACCCTGCTTTGTAAACAGGTTGCCCATGTAATGCTGTCTGTTATAAGACAGTAAGATCTGTTTTCAGTTGTACTTTGTGAAGTAAAAAGCTTACCAGCATGCTACTGCTAGTGTTGATCTCTGCTCATGGACTACATACATGCAGGTAATAAGCCTTTTCATGTAGGTTGCAGGTCTGGTATGTTCTTCAGTTTCTACTATTATCTTCATAAAAATGCTCTGTTCTATAAGCTCATGAGCCTGGTGCAAGCATCTCCACTTCGGAAGCACTTAGCTTCTGTTCATTCAGCTAGGACGTGGAATACAAGAGCTAATCATGCCCCTATTCCTCCACTTCTGGCCAGGACTAAGTTGCATACCAGTACTTGCCTTTAAATTCACAGTTTTTGCTGGGATAATAACATTCTTCTTGTGGAAGAATAAACAAGGCTCCCTAATTTAGTTTGAAAGTTTACACAAGGGAAAAGAATTCTCTTACTCCACTGTAACAATGCAGAATTGTTATTTCTTTTTATAAGCTTCCTTTATTGATGCCTATGTTTGTGGAATTCTCCCCTATTTCAGTTATTTATTGTAAAGTTATCTTGGAAATACTTTTTCAACCTTTATTCATGAGAATGCCTCTGATCAATAGCATTTAGGTTAAGCCAGGTGGCTTGAAGATTTTTCAGAAATGAGGCATGTTTAGGAAATATCTTAAAATATCTTTCTTCTTGGTTGCTAGCTGCATAATTTAGATGAGAAACTAGATTTGGACTGTGTTCATAATCAGGATTTTTCAATCCAAATAACGTTCTTTTCCTATGTGTATTTGAGCTGCTACAAGAACAGCAAATAGTTTTTTAGTTTATATGCATATCAAAAACCTGAAAAGCCAGAATATATTGATGTTGGAGAAGAAAGGGGGTCAAAATAAGCAACTACACCCAAACTTACTTGTCTGTTACACTGAACTTGAAGCCAGAATGGAAATTGTATGTGTACTGTTATGATACTATTTCAGATTACTAAAGCTGTACTAATCTTTCTGTTGTTACATTGAAGTGTTCCTCTCGCAGCTTCACTGTTGCTTTGCAAATGTGGGCATGCACAGAGAGGATGTGATGAATGTTCTGTTCTTAGTGTGGACATTGCAAAATGAAACCTTCAGTGACTTGCCACTGAGGCAAAGAAGTTTATGCAAATATGCCAAGTTATGGGTTTTCTGGAAAACCAATTTCATGCACAACAGAGTTCTGATCCCAATACCCAGTTTTGAACCCTTTGCCTGTGTTTGGATCAGGAGTGATCCAACAGGTGATTTCTATTGCAAAACTTGATATTACCTGAGTAACTGGCAAAATTTTGCAAGAAAATTATAAACGTAGTAATACTGCTGTTTAGCTCTTATTCCGAGTATTCTTTTCCAAGGCTTTATTTAAAAATGAAACTATTTATTATATATTAAAGTTTAGTTTTCGAAAACATTTTTTTCAAGAGGCATCTCTGAGATCAGACCTGACAATAGTGGAAAAAAAATACCACTGCACACTTACAATCATTTCTGAAAGTAGCAAAGGCAGGTTTCTGGCACAATCGGTATTAGGGTTGAATTGTTTCCATTTCCTCTGGAATTCCATCTGTCTGTCTTTTCAAGTTGGTCTCAGTGAGGAAGGATGACCTAGATGGAGGTGACTTACCATGTACTAGACAGAATACCTCAGAAAATAATCACTTCAAGTATTCCCATGCACTGCTAGGTTCTTAATCAGCTGTATCAGAGCAATATTTGGGTGAAATAAAACATACAAGTAATGTCTTGTGGTGTGCATTTCCATCTTCTCAGGAAAGAAAGAATCAGATTTCCCTGCAGAGCAAAACCTAACTTGATTTGGCTACTAGAACTGTTAATTATTGCATTTTCAAAAGTTTAGTTTTCTTGTAACTTTAAATTGAGAAAATTAATATTTTAAGCCTTAAAAAAGAAAAAGAAAAAGACAGATTTATTACCTCTAAAGTTCTTGCAGGGTAAATGTTTAAATCAAATATTTGTGCCTGCCTTCTTCCTCTAGATTTCATGTGGTTATTATTAAATACCTAGGGAAATCTGCCACTCTCTACTCATCAGAACATTAGCAGGTATTTTCTTTTTCACACTTTCAGGTTAAAAATTGAGCATTTACATTTTAATAAAGTGGCACCCTGGCACGGACAGAAACTTTCTTCAGAATTTTGTGTGTGTGTAGCTGGGAGGGAGTTTGGAGCTGGGAGTATGTTTCAACAGTTACTTCTTGGTGACTTATGAGTGCTTTTAATGGTTAAATCTTATAATAGGATGAGGTAACAGAAGTGGAAAAGGGAGAACGTAAGTTAGAAATATCAATCACTTTGCCAGAAACTAGCTGAACTTCTATATAAAATTGGTATTGAGATATATTCCTTATTATTTTCTCCTTTCTGGTTCTAGAGGTATTGGTGAGGTTGAGATAGATGTTACTGCTTTTTTTTTAATTTTTTTTTTTACATTTATGTTGAGTACTGACACTGTGTAGAATGGTCTTGCTCACTGAAAAGCACAAATGCTATCAGTTTAGTATTAGGTTTCATGTTAGGTAGTTAGGAGCAGCAAGAAACATTTCTATCCAGTTAAAACAAAACCAAACCAACAAGAAAGCAGAAATTATCCATTTCTCTCACTCTTCTCAAATCCTTTCCTTGCATGAGCACACGTTGCTGAGGAACGTGGACTGGCTGGTATTTTTTGCAGTGTAAAAACATATCCTTCTGGCTGCACTCTCCATTGGTATAAGCTTAGCCTTCCTTTAAAGCAGTCAGGCACTGAAATCCAGAGCAGAACTTGACTTTTTAATCACAATAAAATGTGATTTTAATACTCTACACAATAGATTCCTTTGCCTGCACAAGGTGTCCTTCATTGCATTTTGGCTTGAGTCAGCACATGAGAAACAACATGCAGGAAAAGGAGTGAATGTCATGTCTGGAAGTGTGATACAGAAAATCAATATATGTACTTCTTCAGTACAGAGTGTGTACATTAAGAATATTTCACTGATCCTAGTTTACCTTTAGTCCATGCAATATCCTTTGGGGGCTATGAAATCATAAAGATTCATGACCAAATAACAAAAGAACAAGAAAATACCTGTGAAATCTGAACAAACACTTCTGACCCAAGTTTCAAATTTTAAAATTAGTTGAGCTTCTGCTGGGATTTTTATTGAGAAGTCATTAGGCTCTTAAAGGGGTTTTGCAGTCTGCAGTGGACACAGTTACTGGGCCCGTTGAAATGTTTTTCACTCATCGAGTACTCTTATGTGTCTTTGTGCGTTACCTGGTTTCGGCTGGGATAGAGTTAATTTTCTTCACAGAAGCTAGCATAGTGCTGTGCTTTGGATTTAGTACTAGAAGAATGTTGATAACACGCTGATGTTTTTAGTTGTTGCCAAGCAGTGCTCAGACTGCTCAAGGACTTTTTGAGCTTCTCTTGCTCGGCCAGGTGCATAACAAGCTGGGAGTACAGCACAGCTAGGACCCAAACTGTCCAAAGAGCTATTCCATACCATAGAACGTCATGCTCGGGGGGGGTTGGTGGGTCGGTCGGGCGCTCGGGTACTGATCGCTGCTCGGGACGGGCTGGGCATCGGTCGGCGGGTGGTGAGCAATTGCATTGTGCATCATTCGTTTTGTATATTCTGTATATTTTGTTATCATTCTCATTATTACTATTATTATTATTTTCTCTTATTAAACTGTCTTTATCTCAGCCCTCGGCTCTAACCTTTTTTCCCTTTCCCGATTCTCTCCCCCATCCCACTGAGGGAGGGGGGGAGTGAGCGAGCGGCTGCGTGGTGCTTAGTTGCCAGCCGGGTTAAACCACGACAGTCCTTTTTGGCGCCCAACGTGGGGCCTGAAGGGCTTGAGATAACGACAGAGTAACCGGAGTATATTAAGGAATTTATATCTGTTAAATAGTTGTGGGTTGCAATTTGATTCATTTGTTCTTGATCTTAGCTTATCCGATCTGCACCATGCTCCCTCCTTTGCTGTACTTGTTAAAAGTTGGTGTTGGTTTTTGCAGTTTGTTATGCTCTGCGGTGACCAGACATGTTTTGCTTGGGAAACTTGTTATTAAAACAATGACCTTGAGCTTTATCTGGTATTTGGGTTTCATGTCGAAGTCTGTACTGCACTTTGGGTACCACCTTGCGGGGAATATTAGCAATTATACATGGGACTCTGAAAAGTTTGTTCTGGAGGAAATACAGAATGGCACTTTTTCTGCCTTCTTTGATGATGTTTCCTCCTTCACTACAATAACTTTTCAGTATCTTGAACATCCTTGGATAGTTAAGGTATATCTATTGATATCTATTTGGAATATTGTTTCAGTTTTGTCCAAAGTTTGTAAGCAACTTAATAATACCATCCAGATGTCTGCCCCAGGGCTGGATAGTTATGAGTGGAAGGGTATTTGGGGTAGTATGGGTAAATGCCTAGAACGATGGGCACCTCCAATGTTTTGGAAATTCACTCCTGAACAAGTGCAGAATCCTGAAAAACTAGTAGAGTATTTGGAAAAGGTATGCTGTCACCCTGGCAATTCTAAGCAAACACAAATCACTGCAATGTGCTGGGGCCTGGCCCATGCTTATCGAACCCTGTTCAACATGATTCAACACATCCAAAGGGAACAGAAAGTCTCTGGATCTGATGATAAGGCCACAGCCACTGCAGCTACTCCAACCCCGGCCACAGCCACTGCAGCTACTCCAACCCCGGCCTCAGCCACTGCAGCTACTCCAACCCCAGCCACAGCCACTGCAGCTACTCCAACCCCAGTGATATGCACTGCGGCTACTCCAATGAACCAACCCGTGCCAGTATCAGTCGCCCCTATACAAAAGAAGAAATCTTGGAAGCGAAAGTCAACTCGTTTAGAAAGGGAGGATGAAAAAGCAGGGCCATCACAAGGGGAGGAGGAAGAGCTCATAAACGAGACAGAAACCACCAGATCCCTATCCTTGAGTGAGCTGCAAGATATCCGAAAAGATTTCAGCCGTCGTCCAGGTGAGCTCATTGTCACCTGGCTACTCCGATGCTGGGATAATGGGGCCAACAGCCTGGAACTGGAGGGTAAGGAAGCCAAGCAACTAGGATCCCTTTCTAGGGAAGGGGGCATTGACAAAGCAATTGGAAAAGGGACACAAATCCTCAGCCTCTGGAGGCGTCTACTGTCAGCCATGAAGGAAAGATATCCCTTCAAGGAAGATGTCGTATGTCGCCCAGGTAAATGGACCACTGTGGAGAAAGGCATCCAGTACCTGAGGGAATTGGCTGTCCTGGAGGTGATTTCATAGAATCATAGAATCATAGAATCATAGAATGTTTTGGGTTGGAAGGGACCCCTAGAGGTCATCTAGTCCAACCCCCCTGCAGTGAGCAGGGACACCACTAACTAGATCAGGTTGCTCAGAGCCCCATCCAACCTGTCCTTGAATGTTCCCAGGGATGGGGCCTCCACCACCTCTCTGGGCAACCTGTTCCAGTGTTTTACCACCCTCATTGTAAAGAATTTCTTCCTTATATCCAGTCTAAACCTACCCTGGTTTAGTTTAAAACCATTACCCCTTGTCCTGTCACAGCTGGCCCTACTAAAAAGATTTTCCCCATCTTTCCTATAGGCCCCCTTTAGATACTGGAAGGCCGTAATCAGGTCTCCCCGCAGCCTTCTCTTCTCCAGGCTGAACAAGCCCAACTCCCTCAGCCTGTCCTCATAGGAGAGGTGCTCCAGCCCTCGGATCATTTTAGTAGCCCTCCTCTGGACCCGCTCCAACAGTTCCATGTCCTTCTTGTGCTGAGGGCTCCAGAGTTGGACACAATACTCCAGGTGAGGTCTCACCAGAGCAGAGTAGAGGGGCAGAATCACCTCCCTCGACCTGCTGGCCACGCTTCTCCTGATGCAGCCCAGGGTACGGTTGGCCTTCTGGGCTGCCAGTGCACATTGCCGGCTCATGTCCAGCTTTTCATCCACCAGCACGCCCAAGTCCCTCTCGGCAGGGCTGCTCTCGATCCTTTCTTCCCCCAGCCTGTATTGATATTGGGGGTTACCCCGACCCAGGTGCATGACCTTAATTTATAGTGACCTGGACAATGACCAGCTGCCCAAAGATCCAGATAGTGTCCAGTGCACACGACCCATGTGGCGGAAGTTGTTACGTAGCGCACCAACATCATTTGCAAACACATGGGCAATGATGAGCTGGGAAACTGGACGGGGACCAACAGTGGATGAAATGGCTAGCCAGCTCCGCGAATATGAAGAAAGTATCTCTTCCCCCTTTGTTTCGGCTGTGGAGAAACTGTCCCAAAAGGTTGAATGACTCGAAAAGCATATGTCCTACTCCCCTCCTGTACAGACCAGTATCTCAGCCATCAGAAGTAAGCGCCCTTCTGCTCAAGAAAAAGAATATCGAGGGTACACACCACGGGGCACTCTATGGTTTTACCTGCGTGACCATGGAGAGGACATGAGGAAATGGGATGGAAAACCTACCTCGGTCCTAGAGTCACGGGTACGTGAGTTGCAAAGGAAAACAAGCACAAAAGGGGGATCTTCCAGGAAACTTGTTGCTCCAATTTACAGAGACTGGGACGACTGTAGTTTTTTCAGACAAAATAGAAGGGCTGATCTTAATTCTGATTGTGATGAAGGAACTTCTGACTCATACACACAAACCATGAGCAACAGTGACCAGGATTAGAGGGGCCCTGCCTCCAGCCAGGTGGAGGAAAGGGACAACAGGGTTTACTGGACTGTGTGGATTCGATGGCCTGGCATGTCAGACCCACAGAAGTATAGAGCTTTAGTAGACACCAGTGCACAGTGTACTCTAATGCCATCAAGCCATATAGGGGCAGAATCCATTTGTATTTCTGGAGTGACAGGGGGATCTCAAGAGCTGACTGTATTGGAGGCCGAAGTGAGCCTAACCGGGAATGAGTGGCAAAAGCACCCTATTGTGACTGGGCCAGATGCTCCGTGCATCCTGGGCATAGACTACCTCAGGAGAGGGTATTTCAAGGACCCAAAAGGGTACCGGTGGGCTTTTGGTATAGCTGCATTGGAGGCAGAAGAAATTAAGTAGCTGTCTACCTTGCCTGGTCTCTCAAAGGACCCTTCTGTTGTGGGGTTGCTGAGTGTTGAAGAACAACAAGTGCCGATTGCCACCACAGCAGTGCACAGGCGGCAATATCGCACCAATCGAGACTCCCTGATTCCCATCCATAAGCTGATTCGTCGACTGGAGAGCCAAGGAGTGATCAGCAAGACTCGCTCACCCTTTAACAGTCCCATATGGCCAGTGAGAAAGTCTGATGGAGAGTGGAGACTAACAGTAGACTATTGTGGCCTGAATGAAGTTACGCCACCACTGAGTGCTGCCGTGCCAGACATGCTAGAACTTCAATACGAACTGGAGTCAAAGGCAGCCAAGTGGTATGCCACAATTGATATTGCAAATGCTTTCTTTTCAATCCCTTTGGCAGCAGAGTGCAGGCCACAGTTTGCTTTCACTTGGAGGGGCATCCAGTACACCTGGAATCGACTGCCCCAGGGGTGGAGACACAGCCCTACCATTTGCCATGGACTGATCCAGGCAGCACTGGAACAGGGTAATGCTCCAGAACATCTGCAATATATTGATGACATCATTGTGTGGGGCAATGCAGCAGAAGAAGTTTTTGAGAAAGGGAAGAAAATAGTCCAAATTCTTCTGAAAGCCGGTTTCGCTATAAAACAAAGTAAAGTCAAAGGACCTGCACAGGAGATCCAGTTTTTAGGAATCAAATGGCAAGATGGACGTCGTCAGATTCCAATGGATGTGATCAACAAAATAACAGCCATGTCTCCACCAACTAGCAAAAAGGAAACACAAGCTTTCTTGGGCATTGTGGGTTTTTGGAGAATGCATATTCCAAATTACAGCCAGATTGTAAGCCCTCTCTACCAAGTGACCCGGAAGAAGGATGATTTCAAATGGGGCCCTGAACAACGACAAGCCTTTGAACAAATTAAACGGGAGATAGTGCATGCAGTAGCCCTTGGGCCGGTCCGGGCAGGGCAAGATGTAAAGAATGTGCTCTACACTGCAGCCGGGGAGAATGGCCCTACCTGGAGCCTCTGGCAGAAAGCACCAGGGGAGACTCGAGGCCGACCCCTAGGCTTTTGGAGTCGGGGATACAGAGGATCTGAAGCCAACTATACTCCAACTGAAAAAGAGATATTAGCAGCATATGAAGGGTTTCGAGCTGCTTCAGATGTGATTGGTACTGAAGCACAGCTCCTCCTGGCACCCCGACTGCCGGTGCTGGGCTGGATGTTCAAAGGGAAGGTCCCCTCTACACATCATGCAACTGACGCTACGTGGAGTAAGTGGGTCGCACTGATTACACAACGGGCTCGAATAGGAAACCTCAGTCGCCCAGGAATCTTGGAAGTGATCATGGACTGGCCAGAAGGCAAAGATTTTGGAATATCGCCAGAGGAGGAGGTGGTGCGTGCTGAAGAAGCCCCATTATATAATAAACTGCCAGAAAATGAGAAGCAATATGCCCTGTTCACTGATGGGTCCTGTCGTCTTGTGGGAAAGCATCGGAGGTGGAAGGCTGCTGTATGGAGTCCTACAAGACAAGTTGCAGAGACTGCTGAAGGAGAAGGTGAATCAAGTCAGTTTGCAGAGGTGAAAGCCATCCAGCTGGCTTTAGATATTGCTGAAAGAGAAAAATGGCCAGTGCTCTATCTCTATACTGACTCATGGATGGTGGCAAATGCCCTGTGGGGGTGGTTGCAGCAATGGAAGCAGAGCAACTGGCAGCGCAGAGGCAAACCCATCTGGGCAGCCGCATTGTGGCAAGATATTGCTTCCCGGGTAGAGAACCTGGTTGTAAAGGTACGTCATGTAGATGCTCATGTACCCAAGAGTTGGGCCTCTGAAGAACATCAAAACAACCAGCAGGCAGACCAGGCTGCTAAGATTGAAGTGGCTCAGGTGGATCTGGACTGGCAACATAAGGGTGAATTGTTTCTAGCTCGGTGGGCCCATGATACCTCAGGCCATCAAGGAAGAGATGCAACATACAGATGGGCTCGTGATCGAGGGGTGGACTTAACTATGGACATTATTGCACAGGTTATCCATGAATGTGAAACGTGTGCTGCAATCAAACAAGCCAAGCGGTTAAAGCCTCTCTGGTATGGAGGACGGTGGCTGAAATACAAATATGGAGAGGCTTGGCAGATTGATTATATCACACTCCCACAAACCCGCCATGGCAAAGGCTATGTGCTCACCATGGTGGAAGCGACCACCGGATGGTTGGAAACATACCCTGTGCCCCATGCCACTGCCCGGAACACTATCCTAGGCCTTGAAAAACAAGTCCTATGGCAGCATGGCACCCCAGTAAGAATTGAGTCAGACAACGGAACTCACTTCCGAAACAGCCTCATAGACAAATGGGCCAAAGAGCATGGCATTGAGTGGGTCTATCACATCCCCTATCATGCACCAGACTCTGGGAAAATTGAACGATACAATGGACTGTTAAAAACTACACTGAAAGCAATGGGTGGTGGAACATTCAAACATTGGGATACACATTTAGCAAAAGCCACCTGGTTAGTCAACACTAGAGGATCTGCCAACCGAACTGGCCCTGCCCAATCAAACCTCTTACGTACTGTAGAAGGGGATAAAGTCCCTGTAGTGCATGTAAAAAATATGCTGGGGAAGACAGTCTGGGTTACTCCTGCCTCAGGTAAAGGCAAACCCATCCGTGGGATTGCTTTTGCTCAAGGACCTGGCTCTACTTGGTGAGTGATGCGGAAGGACGGGGAAGTCCGATGTGTACCTCAAAGGGATTTGATTTTGGGTGAAAATAGCCAATGAACTGAATTGTATAATGTTAATTGCTGTGTAATATAGTATGTCTTTATTTTTACTATTGCTGTATGTCATATCAATGGTATAACAGTAAGGATCACCCAGATTAAGAAGAATGAATTTTGAAGAAACTGAGGAAGTGCAGCGGATGGAACCAGAACTGACTTCAGCAAGCAACAACCCAACACCAGACCCCATCTCTCCTGCCCTGAAAGACTGTTACGACAGATGGAGCCCAAAACTGTGGACTAAATGAACCCAATGGACATTTCAGAGGGATGGTCCATAGACTAAGGGAATGATATCTGTGTATGTACCAAAAAGATGAGAAAATGGTGGTGATTAATTGGAATGTATTGTAAGGGTAGGACCTAAGCATGACGTAAATGTTATAGAATAAGGGGTGGAATGTCCTGGTTTCGGCTGGGATAGAGTTAATTTTCTTCACAGAAGCTAGCATAGTGCTGTGCTTTGGATTTAGTACTAGAAGAATGTTGATAACACGCTGATGTTTTTAGTTGTTGCCAAGCAGTGCTCAGACTGCTCAAGGACTTTTTGAGCTTCTCCTGCTCAGCCAGGTGCATAACAAGCTGGGAGTACAGCACAGCTAGGACCCAAACTGTCCAAAGAGCTATTCCATACCATATAACGTCATGCTCGGGGTGGTTGGTGGGTCGGTCGGTCGCTCGGGTACTGATCGCTGCTCGGGACGGGCTGGGCATCGGTCGGCGGGTGGTGAGCAATTGCATTGTGCATCATTCATTTTGTATATTCTGTATATTTTGTTATCATTCTCATTATTACTATTATTATTATTTTCTCTTATTAAACTGTCTTTATCTCAGCCCTCGGCTCTAACCTTTTTTCCCTTTCCCGATTCTCTCCCCCATCCCACTGAGGGAGGGGGGGGAGTGAGCGAGCGGCTGCGTGGTGCTTAGTTGCCAGCTGGGTTAAACCACGACATGCGTGCATTGCCAGGAAGTTTGCTTCATGCATTTTCAAGTTAAGTATTTGGGTTGCTGAGATAGTTTGAAGCAGTTTCCCTGATAACTCTGTTACAAATTATATCAGGAATTAACTTTGAAGTACTAGCTTTGTCATACAGCCTTGAAAAAGTGATGAAATTAGAAGAGAAAATATATATTGAAAACATTTAGAATTTCAGTTCTGATGATGATGTGCTCTGTATCCTGTTGTATCTGTCATTTGCCAGGCTCTTTAGAATAGCTCTTACTCCTGTTAAAGATAATAGTAAGCATAAAAATACTTAATTCTTTGTACCTGATTTTTGAAATCTACCTAATTCATGTTATCCCTCAGCCATTACAAAGACAAGTGCTCTTTAATTGATTGCTACTAAAGACATTTAACCAAATGTTCATAAAAAGTAGCTGGGGATTGAAATAGGAGGTTTAACACTTCATTGTGCCATTTAACTGATTCAGGAATTTTAAGATGGTTTACAGCTCCAGGACATTTATTCTGTTTCAGCATTATGGTATTTGAATGGTGCCTGGAGATTAATGAGAATGGAAATACAGTAATTGTTTGGTGCATCAAAATATGTATGCAAAGGCAACTGCATGTCTTTACTCACATAGGTACTCTTTGAAATGGTCCTTTAAATTGTTGTTCATTTTCCAAATGACGCTAACTTTATAGCTATTTTTTTTATACAGTCAGAGACAATTAATATACTAGGTTACATCACATGCCGTCACAATAGCCTGTGATTTATACCTATCCTGTGCAGTAGGAATATTTGTTTCAGTAGATCAGACTTTTCATGAACTCAAGTTTAAGTGAAGAAGTGCAAATGTCAACACACCTGAGGACTTCAGCAGAACCATGCCTCCTTCCAGGATCCAGACAGGGCTTCTGTGGGAGAACTGTGGGGACTTGCTCAAGGTGGTGGTGTTTTACACCTGCAAAGAAGCAGGAACCCAAGTACTTGCAATGCTTTATGTAAGAGATAGAGAGAGATGTAGTATGAAGGCAGGCAGTGTAGGAAGCCAGGGGGGAAGAGATGTGTATGAATGCTTGTGACATGAATGTTTGGTTAAGGTCACAATTTCAGACTGATGCGCTTCAGTTTTATTTCAATTTTGGTTAGGTGCCTTAGCACGCTACAGGAATTCTCCATAATCACCATAGTCCTACTTTGGATAATTTCCATATGCAAACACAGACCTTTGAAGATGTGGTATCTTAGCACAAAAGATGTAATTGTTTCCCTTTGAACAAGACAAGATGCTTACTTGATATAAATAACACAAACAATATGGCTCAGACCATAAAAGAGAGTGACAGCTGTGCAATTAGTAGCCATATAACAATAAATGTCTATGAGAAGCGGGGGAACATGCATATGCGGCTGTATATATCACAGTAATTAACAAGAGTCCCTTGTTTGAGTAATAAATGCAACAAAAGTTTAAACTAGGAAAGTGAAAATTTAGGAATTGTTGAGCGTCATTATTTTTGAAAAGTGACCACTTTCAACCCATCATTTGGGTGTATTCGGATTTATAGTGCTCATTCTACTACAGCTAAATTTTTAGGTCATATGTAAAAAATATGTTATTTAATCTCATTGTGCTCACATTGTAAGAGGACCAGAGGTTGCCTTCTCTACTGGCTTGTATTGCCATAAAACAGTCCATTTTTTACTTTCATAAACACTAAGTCTTCAAAATTGCATAGGTATCAGACATGACAGGTTTTAAATTGTTGAAAATGCATCAAATGCAGAAAATGAAAATGTACTATGATAAATTCATACAGGTAAAAGAAATTTGTGAGGGGGGAAGTCTTTTCTGATAGTAGGCTATATTGTTATATGCCAGGATTGATTCTGTGTTCCTCAGAATACAATTTATTTGTGAAATATTATTGTTCCACCTTTGATGCATAAAACAAGTAAGAAACTATACACAAGGAACACTACATTGCCACTGCTCAGACTTTTTTTTTTTAATGAAGTTTCACTTTTTGTCTCTCTGATAAAGTAACAATTGCTAAGATAGGTGAAGTAATAATTCAAATGGAGATCAATCTTATCAAAACACAGCCTCTAGAATAAGAGTCATCATATATATTAGAATAAAAATTGCAAGTTACTATAAGTTTGATGATGACTACTGTTTCCCCTTGTGACACAGGAGTCATAACAAATGCTGGAGAAAAGAAAAAGTCGTGATTTTCATATCATCCCACAAGATAAAAGAAAGGTGAGGGGGAAGTCTTCAGAATTAAAGCACTTAAAATAACAAATCTAATTTACCAGAGTAAACTTTTTCTATATTTATTAGTATGGGAAATGTCTTCCCCCACTGAGATGTTTTGAGTATGTATAGTGTTAAAGTAATTAACTGGAGAGAAGCTAAATTTAAAGATTTCCTTGAGTTTTTCCATGCAGAGAACCCTTGCTATCTTGGCCTGGTTATTTTCATTTTAGAGTCTGTTAATACAGAAGTTCACAGGTTCCTTGCATGAAGTGGCCATGGGGTTCTGTTCTCTTGCCTGATTTTCATGCATGACCTTTTTGAAGAAAAAAGCTATCACAATATTTGTTGAATGAGCACTTGCTTAACTGCGGGCTGCATCTACAGCAAATGAATTCAGTTTCAAGTTTTGCTTTAGTATCACAGTCCTGGATACAGAGGACCTGAAGTTAGTTTAGGTAACTCCTAGGGCAAACTGAAACTACAATTGCTGTCAGTGCTGGCATCTTTTAAGCACCACTGTTGCTACCGATAAGAAAATACAGTCTGTGTTATACTGTATTTTGAGAATATATTTTGTTTAAATGGACAAAAAATCCCCTGGAAATTAGTAATGTTTTTATAACATTTTTAAACTTAGTTTCTCATCATACAGTAAACAGCTGTAATACTTAGTAAGTTCCTAACCTTTTTAGCACAAATTATAAGCTGCTACAGAAGTTTAATCTAAATTTTCAGGTAGACTTTTTAAGAGGCGCTTTGATCAGAACAACTCTTATCAAGGACTGGATTCATTAACTACCGGGTGTCTGAAGACATGTGTGTCAGTAGGCTTGAGCATGCCTTTTCTGTCTGACCACACACACAGTTGTACTTTCAGAGAAATGCTTTCAAGACAAAATATTTGTAAGGAATATTTGTTTTCCTTCTTCCTGCCCCTGAGCTAAACACTCTCAGAAGCTGTTAAAAAAATGTGAGCACTCTGACTTCATCCTAATCAACTTCAAATACAAATGACTGAGGCTGCAGACTTTCTCAAGCAGAAAGCACAGAAAATTGCTACAAAAATCCCCACTGCTCATTCAGCAATACCACCAAATGAAAAAGAATAAATTGCATGGACGTTAAATACACTTTGCAGAATACTTTGTTTATTTACACAGTTCAGTAGTCTCTAGACAATTTAGAAATTTTACTTGTGTAATTAACCTAAGACCTCGCACAAAAAAATTATACAAACAGTACATATCTCTTACTAGTTAGCTATTTCAATGAATGTGTATATTGATTTTATTGTTTGAAATGCTGCACAAAAATAGTTTTCAAATTAGAGGAAAAAAATAAAGATATCTGACAGGCAGCCAGGAAATCCTTCTCTATGGTCCTCCTATTAGCTGCTCCCTGCTTCAGTATTTAATGAAACTGATTTTGACAGCTTTTGGTGGTCACAAGTGCATATATTTGAGAGAAACAAAACTTGTTTATTAATAAGCCTAAATGATAAACCAGATCTGAAGCATCTTAAATATAGGGCTGGCTCAAGTCTTTCTGACAGCTCCATGCCTTTGAAGTTTTCAGGTTTATCAGAGAACTAGCCTTCAAGATTACACTTGTCGTTTTATAGCTGCAGTCTTAATATACTGAAACATTGATTTTTATATTCCTTCATCAAGAAGGCAGTAACACCAGAGAAACATTGGCTAATTAGGCTATGCTCTCCCATGCATTTTTGTACAGCATAGTTAATGTTTTCAAGGCTGTTACTAAATATTTAGATGTTGCAGGATTCTGAAACAACCCTGTTGGTGAACAGAAAAACAGTTGTTGACAGCTTTGGCTTGTTGCTAGCTATACTGTGGTCTCCTGGCTGTGGGTTAACTCCTTGTTAGCATGGACATCTGCTCTTCAGTGCTTGAGCAGTTTTCTGGGTATCTCTTCTGCGGTACAGCTGGGTTTATACTTTCAGACATGGTAAAAACAATATTTCTGCCTCTGTAAGGCCAGAAATCAACCATCCAAAACTGTAGTGACATGTGAAGGTAAGAAAAGACATTCATCCTTTTCTTGGCCCTTCTGTCCTATGAAATGGATTTATCATTTCTGAAATGACTGGTTCTTGGATTGAGATAAATATAACATTTATGATATGCATTTACTCTGATAGCCCTAATGCAAAAAGATGAAGTAAACCAAGTTATGTGATAACATATACATTCTTATTGTCAAATAATTACTACTTCAAAGGAATTTGCAGCACTAAGTTGCCAGAATTGTTCTGTATGTAGCTAGCGGAACTACTAGTCCTTAACTAATAGAAGAGCTTAGCAGAATGGTTCTCAATGATTTGTTTTTCCATGTGGACTACAATTTACTAAAAAGTACTCCCTCAGGGATCCCCTGTTCTCTTGTTAATAACATTTCACTAAATTGCTTGAAAAACCTGCTTACATAGGAGAAAAAAAAAAGGAAAGCAATTTTATTCTCATTTCTTTTTGTTGCTGCTAAATTCCATGTAAAAGCCAAAGACTAAGACCTGGAAGAAATTAACCTTTTAGTCCAGCTTTGCAGCAGAATTTTGCACCTAAAGAGGCAGAACCATGGTTCTCTGACTGGTCTTAGTAGGTTGAAGGTGGTGGTACCAATGCTATGGGGGTTTTAAGCCTTTAATAATTTTCATGAATATTAAAAAATATCAATGTTGGAAATGAAGAATGAAACAATCACTAGTAGTAGTTTTGTGTGAAAAGCACCTTTGTTTTTTTCCTCCTATTTGGAAGTTTTCATGATAAATCTGAGCAGCCTTGTGAAACCACGGTTCCTATGTTTTAACTGTGAGGCTGCAGTCAGCCTGCTGGTCATCCCAAGTGGGGTAAGAGCTGCTTCATAGTTCCCTGAAACACCCCTGAGAGAAATGCCATGGTGCAGGGATGTTGTGGGAGCGGTGTATTCATAGATCCCTGTATCAATTTTCTCTTTCTAGGAAGGGTGGGAGTTACCATGGCTGTAAAGGAAACAGAGCTATTCTTAGCCCTTGGCAATCTTTCACCAGCTACAGGTGTCTACTGACTAATGTGATAGTGGGAGGGAGGCGGCTGGCATCCCTCTGCCCATTTGCCATCGCTTGCCCAGGGGTCAGCTTGAATTGCAGCATACAGCATGTCTGGCCTGTGATGTCTGAAGAGTCAGAAAAGATTTTAAATTGTATTTTGTATTTATATTTAAACAATCTTTTTACAATAGCCTTTGAATACTTTTTTTAAACCTAATTTCCCAGCATGTGTTCAGGATTTTTCCTGAAAGTATAATTTCTGAGAAGTTTCTAATTCTCTTACTAGCATGTTCTATAGGAAAAAAACCAGCATGAATAAATACACTTCAAAATTTACAGTACTTTTTAAAATCAATAAAGTGTTTTTAAAACAGGTTTTGGAGTGGTTTTTTTGGAGGGGGCAGGAAGGAAAGGAGTATGTTTGTTTGGGGTTTGTTTTGCTTTGGGTCGTTGGTTTGCTGTTGGTTTTTTTTTTTTTTTCCCACAAAAGAGAGAAAGAAAAACAACCCAGGATTGCTTTACACTAAATATATGTTATTTATTTGGAAATTGGCAATAAATTAATATGCAATTGAGCACCACAACAATGAGATTAATAAAGGTAGCTTATGAGGGAAGCCAAGTCTGTGATTCGTTGTGAGTATTGGAAAGCTAATTTTGGTGGACTGAGAGATACTCTGCTTGAAAGGTCCAGGGAGCTTCCAGAGGGTTTGGGAGTGCAGCAGTAATGTACCCCATTATACACTTTTGAGATGTTGTTTATTTGCCTCATGCAGCTAGTCAGCCCTCATACCTGGGGAATTAGAAAGGAATGAAGCTCGTCTACTCTATGTGTCACTTCTTGAAATAACAGCCTAGAGAGCACTATTATTCTTTGTAAGAAAGAAAACAGTCCAAATTGGGCCCTAATCTGGTCTATCAGAACACAATTTTACAGGACTAGCTCAGCACACCTTAAGACCTATTTTGACTTTACTTTTCCTTTGCTGAACATTGTAGTGGCTTTGAATATTTAAAACTTTGTGAGGTTCATGGGACTATGGTACACCAGGACAAAGGAAGCCTCTCTGTGACTATAGATTTGTCTAAACTTAACTGTCCTGAACATTTAGGTAAAAATGTGTGTACAGGAACTGGTGTTGATGCAACTGTGAGAACTAAATGTGGAATGGGACATAGAAATCAGCTGGTTTTATTATGCACTAGACTGAGAAGCACTCTAGCCAAGGCAAGCAGGATGGTTTGATAATGCCCTGATATGCTGGTACTATGTTGATGTAAGATCTGGCACAGCATCACTCTGACAACTCATGCCCCTTCTTTATGTGGTGGAGATGGATCCTCTTAGTCTATAGATGGAAACTAAAGTTCAGTTGCTTACATATTACATTTATCACCATTTTTAAATCTAGAGTACACATGCTTCACCTTCTGTGACATTGACTTACATCAGTTTTCTATAAGCAAGTAAGTTTATGCTAAATTATATCAATATGATATAGGTGAAAGAAAGCAAAAGCAATACAATGAAACTCAAAATATAGATAATAGAACTTATTAAGTATATGATATTAAAGTTGGGATATTAGAAATAAACTTACCATTGTTCTGTATTGTCATGAAGCTATAATAATAAAAGCCATTTAACTAAGATAATAATCATTACCTAATACACAAGCTCATATAGTTGTTAAAAGGAGATATGCACAAATTGCATTAACATCATAAACTTGCTATGAGTTAAGCTTCTATATTAAGCTTCAGCAATGTGTTGCTTTTTCAGAACTGAAACCAGGATTACATATAGACATGAACTTAAAATAGAAAATAATAAAGTAGACTTGGGTAAATTGTCCCAGGCTTTTGGCAGCCTGCACTACTGTAAAGTTTTTGGGTTTAACAACAAATAACCTTTACCTAAATATGGTGACACTGTGCAATTTTATAGCAGTTAATCTTTGGCAATTAGTACTCTGTTTTGGCTTTAATCTTTCCTAAGGTCATATTCATTTTTTTCAAAAAGACTCAAAAGAGTATTTTCACTGTTACACTGAAACAAGTTGGAGAAAAATAAATCACCCAAAGGCATAATTTCCAGACAATGATTATGGCTCATATTAAAAGAAAACATCATATGGAAAAGTCTAATTTAAGGGAATGAAAGATAATTGTGAAGATGAACAACACATTAGACAGGAGGAAGAATCACAAAGGATGACAAATTCAAAAGGACTAACATCTTCATAGCCTTCTCCAAGGATGCAGAGCAAGACTGGTTGTCATTTGCTGACTGTCACTGTGACAGAGGAGTATCTTTTAAAGTTGAAGGAGAGCTTAACAAGAAAGGATTAAGATAGAACTCTAAGTTAACAATATCTTCTTTTCTCACACACATGATTCATATTCCTAATTAATGCCAATTAAAGTTGAACTCAGTACTCTACAGCAATTAATTTTTTTTGGCATTGTGAAGAGTGTTGTATCTAAGTGTACGTAAGGATATGCCTACTGTTTATGAATAATGCTCTGCTGAAAGGTAATTTTTTAATGTCAGAGTCAGCATTTCCTGCCCTAAGTGTATTTTCAGAAGCAACACATCAGATTCTTTCTACAATCACACTAGTATAGATTTTGTGCAAGAGTATTAATACTTTTACAAAACTTTGAATTCCTTTTTTCTTAGCATGATGTGCATGTTCACATAAAGAAGTTTTTAAGGTTTCTGATTCCTGATAATCTGAGAATCTGTTGGTGAAAACCTTTATCAAATTTCTCATCTATGGGTCAAAGTTGAGGTCACTTCCTGTAATTGTTGCACTTTCTGCAAAGCCTTTGACACAGTCCCCCACAACATCCTTCTCTCTAAATTGGAGGGCTATGGATTTGACGGGTGGACTGTTCGGTGGATAAGGAACTGGCTGGATGGCCGCATCCAGAGGGTAGTGGTCAATGGCTCGATGTCCAGATGGAGACCGGTGACGAGTGGTGTCCCTCAGGGGTCCGTACTGGGACCCGTGCTGTTTAATATATTCATCAATGACTTAGACAGCGAGATTGAGTGCACCCTCAGCAAGTTTGCAGATGACACCAAACTGAGTGGTGCGGTTGACACACCAGAAGGACGGGATGTCATCCAGAGAGACCTGGACAGGCTGGAGAGGTGGGCCTGTGTGAACCTCATGAGGTTCAACAAGGCCAAGTGCAAGGTCCTGCACCTGGGTCGGGGTAACCCCCAGTATCAATACAGGCTGGGGGAAGAAAGGATCGAGAGCAGCCCTGCCGAGAGGGACTTGGGCGTGCTGGTGGATGAAAAGCTGGACATGAGCCAGCAATGTGCACTGGCGGCCCAGAAGGCCAACCGTACCCTGGGCTGCATCAGGAGAAGCGTGGCCAGCAGGTCGAGGGAGGTGATTCTGCCCCTCTACTCTGCTCTGGTGAGACCTCACCTGGAGTATTGTGTCCAACTCTGGAGCCCTCAGCACAAGAAGGACATGGAACTGTTGGAGCGGGTCCAGAGGAGGGCTACTAAAATGATCCGAGGGCTGGAGCACCTCTCTTATGAGGACAGGCTGAGGGAGTTGGGCTTGTTCAGCCTGGAGAAGAGAAGGCTGCGGGGAGACCTGATTACGGCCTTTCAGTATCTAAAGGGGGCCTATAGGAAAGATGGGGAAAATCTTTTTAGTAGGGCCAGCTGTGACAGGACAAGGGGTAATGGTTTTAAACTAAACCAGGGTAGGTTTAGACTGGATATAAGGAAGAAATTCTTTACAATGAGTGTGGTGAAACACTGGAACAGGTTGCCCAGAGAGGTGGTGGAGGCCCCATCCCTGGGAACATTCAAGGACAGGTTGGATGGGGCTCTGAGCAACCTGATCTAGTTAGCGGTGTCCCTGCTCACTGCAGGGGGGTTGGACTAGATGACCTCTAGGGGTCCCTTCCAACCCAAAACATTCTATGATTCTATGATCTAGAGCTTGGATACTATATTTTAACTTGACTGAACTTTCATTCTCAGGAAATTACATAAAAGGTGACTAAAAAGAGAATGAAGGATCTCTCTTCACAAGGAGTTACATGGAGAAGACAAAAGGCAACAGGCACAAGTTGCACAGGGAGAAGCTTTAGCTCAACACAATTTTTTGTTGCAAGAACAGTCATTTACTGGAGCAACCTTCCCAGAGACATGGCAGAGTCCTCATCGCTGGAAGTTTTCAAGATGCGCTTGGACAACATACTAGAAAGTCTCATTTAGGCTCCCTTTCCCATGAAAGGTTAGACCAGATGATCTTTTGAAGTCCCTTCCAACCTGGGCTATTCTATCATTCTATGTTTATATTAACACTCACCAGGTAGGTTCCTTTCAGTCTTGTGCTCTTGATGTTGAAAGTCTTCCCAACTCTTTCCTCCTTGGAGTGCTGTGTCCAGTGTACTCTCTCCATGCCAGTCTGGTTATGACGAGAGGCTATTTGGTAGATAAAGGTGAGAGACTCCCTGAATCAACCACAAGCCATTAGGCTCAAGCTGGTAAGCCTTGCTGGGCCTCTGTTACACATACATTACACATACACACTCATATTTGACAGAGCTCAGTCATGTCAGTCTGCAAAAGACCACACAGACAAGTCCTCTGAGCCCTTTCAATAAACGAGTGGAAGACAACTGTATTTTTCAAGGTTTTAGAAAACATGACAAAAATTGAGATTTGAGCTGATAAATGCCAAGATGAGAGATTTCACCACCTGAATGGCAATGGAAGGCAATTGTTGTACATGTGCAAACTACTTGGATGTGCTGACTCAGATAGAAACTGGATTTTCAGATTACACTTAGGATATCATTTGGGTTGTGGGTATTGATGGAAGGTGTTACCAGTAAAAGTAAAAAATGAGAAAATGTATATTAATTAGGACTAAATCTGTTTTGTCATCTGCAGAAATGTGGCATGAGACTTAATATTTATGTCAGAAGATGAAAACCAGTGAGAGACTAATGCAACTGCTGCAAAGCTTTGAATGATGAATAAAAATATAGTTCAGAAGACATCCCAAAAGAATGAGTAGGGGTGTTCAAAAAGAATTAAGAGATGACAGCATCACTGAGTGGATCATAAGATTTCAGGAAGGGGACCATTGCCAAAGGCACCTGACTTAGTGAGAGGCATGGTTCTCAGTTTTGGGTTACCAGAGGTTATTGTAGACTTAATCAAGAAGAACTTATTGGAGTACAAGAGGTAAAACTAGCCTGGAAATAGTCCAGATGGATTTGGAAGAGAGAAAAACCATTCAGTGCTACAAGGTATTCACTGAAATTAGAGCTGAAAATGAAAAATAAAAAAAAAAAAAGGCAGTGAAATGTGTGCCTGCTCTTTTTAAGATAAGATGGACTACATTTTGTTTATGCATAGGTAAATTCATTACTAGGAGCAAATCAGAGGTTAAAGAGAAGAAAAGGATAGCCAGCAGTAATCCTCCACACATCTCCTAGAACAGGTTGCAACAGTGTAAATAATCATACTGCTATTAGCTTCAGTGTTGTCTTCATTTTTTAAGTGTCCCAAGGGACTTCTAAACTCATGAAGGCTTATGGCTGTATAGGAAGCTAGGTTTACTTGTCATTTCTATTTTGGTCTTAACTGAATGCTGGAAATCTGATCAAGGACTAAACAAGAATGTTTGAAAACACCATGATCAGATTCCTATATGTTGCATAACATCTTATTACATTCTGTGGGGTTCGGATGTTTGGGGTGTTTGGGTTTTTTTGGTTTTTTTTTTTTTTCATTTCTAGCATGATTCATAGTTTGCTTCAGTGAATCAAAAAAAAAAAACCAAACCAACCCCAAAAACCACAGAACATGTAAAAAATATAAATCCTGCAAAGAAATACATTTTAAGAAAGCCAGGTGCACTGGATACAGATCCAATTTTCAGCACATACTGAGTACCACAAATGAAAACACAAGACTTAACATAGTATGGACAGCAAAAGTTAAATATGCATAGCACAATCAGAAAATAAGTTTATGGAGGATTCAGTAGCAAATTGGAGTATGGAAACAAAAGTCACAACAGTTGTTCTTATGCTGACAGTTAATAATAACAAACAAATGTTTGATATTGGCAAGCCTCCGGAGTATCCAGACTTTCAACTTTGAGGGAAGCCTCATGGTAATATAGATGCTTCCATCAATATTTCCCCCTCTCCCAAGAAGTCATACCTCTCCTTTCTTTCTATATCCATCACTGCTTCCTCTACACATAGATCCTTTCTCTATGATTCTCTATTTCTATGTTTGTTCTGAATAAAAATTTTTCAGCTTTCTCTGTCACTTCATAAATATGATAAAAAAAGGAAACAATAGCTTTGATGAAATGAAAGAGAAAACCAGCAGTCTTGCCACCATGAACCAGTATGAAAGCCTGACAAGATCTTTGCAATAGTCATGCTGTAGATCCTGGGGGGCTGCTTTTATATCCCCCACGAAGCCATCCCTTCTTTAGGCCAAACAAGCCCCAGTCTTGCAGCCTCTGCTCACAGGGTGGGTGCTTCAGCCCCTGATCAGCTTCATCGCCTTGACTCACTCACTTTTATTGATATCTTTCTTGCATTGGGATGCCCAAAGCTGAGCACCGTACTTTAAATGTGGTCTAACACACACATCAAAGCTGGAAACTCAGATTTATGGAATAGGGCTTTTGCAAAGAGAAGGACTGGGTGCTTCATTTGCAAAATCTGTGTTAATGGTTCATTTTCGTAACATTTATAAATACCCTGTGTTATAGAGGAATGCTGCAGGAGAATACCTATTATTTACTTATATCTTGCTCATTCATATCAATGGCAGTAATATCAAGAGCACAAAAAACTTGATAAATACATGTGTACATGTAAAATGAAGTTTCTTATTGTCTGGAAATGTGTTATTTCTACTTGACATATCCAGAAAGAGAACTGAGGTGTTGAACCATTTTGTTAAATAACATCAGATACAGTTGCCTTGCTTGTTGTAATACGATTACTTTTAACCTCATAGAATGCAACTGTGATGTGGTTAATTATCTTTTAATATTCTGTATTAGTTTGTTTATAAAATACATATATTTAAAAGAAGTCGTGATAGACTTAATTTAATAGAGCCTTACCTTTTATGAAAAAATACATAGGAAATACTTTATAGGATAAATTCTTCCTAAAGATGTATGCATCCTGATTCCTCATTTAGCACTATGGGGTGCTATTGCATATATGTGAGGTTAGACTTTGTTGTTGGAATGGTATGTTAAATTTTTGAAAGCTAAGTAAATATATGTGCATTTATTTGTGTATATATGTATTTATGTGTATATGTAAACACATATGTGAGTGGTTTTGGACCTCTTATACTCATCACAGATGAAATCAGTGGCTTGACACTTTGATTTTCATGTTCAACTTTCATAAATTCAGATCCTTTAGGCAGAGAATGAATACAATGCTCTACATTAGATAGTTTGCTTATAAACAAAGACTCCAGGGACTTTCAGACAGACAACACAAAAATGAAGCAAGCTAGCAAGTAGAATACATTACAGCATAATGCATTTGAGGATATACAGGTGGCAGTTCAGGCAGGAATGATCAGTGCATCTGCATGGATGCCCGTCCTCAAAGCTGAATCAGCAGGGTGCTGCCTTTGGTGGCACTGTTTTCAAAAACACCAGCTTCAGGGCAATGACCTATTTCACAGTCCATGACATGAGCCATTCATCCTTTCATATACCTGGCATACAGCTGTATATGCCTTGTGTGTGACAAATGGAAATAAATTCCTTTTCTGAAAACAATTTCACAGTCAGTCCAGTATCTGTGTTAAGAAACACACAGTTTCTTGCAAGAGTTTCCTTGCACAGGATGGTTGTTCTATCTGCAATGGTCAGTATGATGGAAACAAGTCTTGTATGAGAATGGAAAGAGAAGGGATGAAGGAAATTCAGAAAGACTCTAAGGAGCAGGAAGAGGTAAAAGAGATGTAGGCAGAGGTAATATTTAAAGCACCCGAACGAGTGAAAGAGGTCTCTGAACTTCTTATAGGAAAAAAAAAAATATGAGTAGCACGCAGAAAAGAAAGATCAGAGCTTGAACAGATGATTAACAAGGTAAACAAGAACTTCACAGATAAGCCATAAGAAAACAAAGTAATATTTTTCTGGCAATGAGGTTTTAGGAGTATTTTTTTGTTGTTGCTGATTCTTTTGTGCTTATTTGTTAAATCAAAGCTGGTAACACAAGCCTAAGCCAGCTGTGCTACTTATCAACATTTCTCACTTGAACAAAGGGAACTTGAAAGCAAAAAGTCTCTCCCTTGTAAGAACAAGTTGCTTTGCCCACAGAATATGAAATTTGTAAAACATTTTGTCTGGGCTATATTCTTTCTAGATATAAGTTGCATATAATTTGCTGTACTACAGGCTGTTATCAGAAATTATGAAAAAATAATAAATGACATGCATATAAATAAAACAGATGTTATTTAATGTAGTTAAGATGTGTTGGCCTGGTCTTAACTTCACCCATGCTTCACTTCACTGATGGCTGAAAATAAGAAGGAAGAAGATGGTATGCCTCATACAGAAAGCTGCTTGCTTGATGATCCTTGTTGCCTGGCTGATAGCAAAACTCATACTCATTCAGTGTGTTCAAAACATCCAGAGTTGTAGTCCTCACTTAGGGCACAAAGGATCTAAGAGAAGTTGCTTAGCTTTCACTTTAAAAACTTCACAGAGTTCATTCCTTTCACCTGGAAAGTTATCTTTGGGAATGTGAAATGAGGCAAATTCGTCAGAAGGATAGAGAGTTTATTGCTGATTTTCCCTGTAAAGCTACCTAACAGATAGCAGTCTGGAGCTGAATCACCTCAGTTGTTGAATAGATGGAGTGGTGCCTGGCTGGAAGCAACAGCAGCTTGATAGTGTGAGACCATGATTTAGAGAAGTAAAGGAAGAACCAGTCCCCTCCCTAACACTGACTTTTACAGTCTAGGTTTTTCAGACTGAGTACTGAAAGTTAGATGTATAAATCCAAGAAACCCTGGAGTAAGTGCCTCCTCCCACCTTCCTTATCATTAAAATAGACAGCAGTGCAAGTGGCTGGATTTTATTGTAACAGCTATTTCAGTTAACCAGATGTACCAGCCTACTGTGGGAATCTGTGTGGGTTCTACTATGAGCTTCTTTCAGAAAGGTAGTTTTTGGGGCCTAATATGATGCACCTCATCTCCCTGTATTGTGTCCCTCACTTGTACAACCAGTGCAGAGTAGCAGTCTCATCCCTTTGACCTGATAGAAAGAATTATTTATTTTTCAATGTAAGCTTTCTCCATTATATGGGAAACTTTATTTTGTTGCTTTGTGAATGCAGATCTACTCTAAAGTACGTACTCAATGTATCAAGTAGTCTGAATATCATGTAATGTAGAATATGCTACTTGCATTTAGAAGTATTTTACTTCCATAGTTACTGAATTATTGACTACTAACCACTTATAAAACATCCACAAGGAAAGCGTAGAGAAAAATAAAACCCCAAACCCTCACTTAGTTACTCTGACCAACTTCAGTTTGTCAGCTCTGCTCACAATGTAACATTTAATATAGACCATCTTCTCAAAAGAGTTTTAGAAATAATGTGCTGAGCCTTCATACTGTGTCTCATCATCCCAATATATGGCAAGGCACTTATAGATTTTCTACAGTCTTTCTTCAATGTATGTAAGCTATTGGCAGCACGCCCAACTAATTAGCATCTAAGGTTACTGACATAAATGTATTTGGCTGGCAGACAAATTTAATAAAATAGTTCAGGTTCATTTAAACCAAAAGGTGCTGATATTTTTTTCACATTTCAGGGGACATGGAACAAGTGTATTTGAACAGAATTTAGCTGTGTGGAACATTACGGACGGCACATTGCTTACATCGAAGTTGTCTTATCTACAGGTAATCCCCTTCTGCCTGATACTCACCTGACTGTGAAAGATGTGTCTTGCTACGATATTAAGAGCAGGATTCTGAACCGATCCTGGTTGCCTGTTTTATTGCTAGCCTGGAGGGGACTGAAAACATTTGTAAGTATAAAAATTAGTATTTGTTGTCTTGGCCTTCTTCTGCCTCCTGAGATCTCTTTTTTGGACTAAAAAAGACATTTCAAGAGGTTAAAAGACATGCGATAGTGGACAAATTGAACTTCAGAATTGAAAGGTCATTTCAAATAAATTTTATATTTCCCCTGTGGTGGTCTGTTGCAAATAAGCCTTGGTCTAATGGCTGCACTTGCACTTGCCTTGGGTATAAAAGATTAATAGATTTTTATAGAATCTGAAGCCAGAAGGGACCATTAGATCATATAGCCTGACTGTCTGTATATCTCAGATCATTACATTTCAACAAATTGCCCTTATATTTGATCTGATACCTTCTGTCAAACAGAAGCACGTCTACCAAAAAGAAAGCCAATTGATTGCAAGACGTCTGGACCTGCTGAAGTTATGTTAATAACATGTATCAGCAGCTAACCAGTACAGGTAGGTAAGATTTTTTTTTTCCATCTCGTAATGCCAATCTGATGGTATTGCAGTCGTGTGCACTTAAGGTTTATTTCAACCATACATTTTTTGAGAAAAAACAGGTATTAGTGATTTCAAGTTGAAAACAATTTTCTTTTCCATTTCATCGACACAAAATAAATAAAAGTATGAACTGAAATAAAGTATGTCAAAAGAACAATCCGCAATTTTAATAGAGTATGTCAAAAGAACAATCCGCAATTTTAATAGAGGGGAGAAACAATTCTAATTAAAAATGATTGTTCATTCTAGACTAGATTGGAAGGAAAACCAGTATATTTTGGAAATATTAATCACAAAAGCTATTTCTTACTAGGTCTTGATAGTCTTGCTAGAAACACTCTTTCAAAAATAGGGGCTTTTCCTTTCCCTCCTCCAATTTTAATTTATCTGCTTTCATTTTTCATTAAAATCAGTAATGACTTGCATTCCTTGCTTGTGTATCTGCATCTCCACATTCGCCTTACTTTAAATGAACTTTGTTTGAATGGGTCAGTTTTTCAAATGAGCCATATTACTGTGCAGTTAACTGCATTCATCATTTCTTTACATTCCACCAAGCTTTAATTTTATAAACACTGATTTTATATTCATTTACATATCATTCATGAAAACTCTGAATTATATTTATATCGATCCCTACAGAACTTCATGAGGAATTTCAATTCTGTGTTGATTTCTTATCAAGAGTGACTTTTGAGTTCTGACACTCAATGTTTTCAGTTCTTTTAAGACTGATCCATCTTTGGAGTCTCCATTCTTGGAGATGTACAAAAACCATCTGGATATGGTCCCGGGCAACTGGCTCTAGGTGGCCCTGTTTGAGCAGGGTGATTGGACAAGGTGACCTACAGAAGCCCCTTCCAGCCTCACCCAGTCCATGATTCTGATTCTGATAACAAACTGCGCTATTTTAATTCAGTGTTAAATAAAAATCTTATGCCAGTCAAAATACGTTGTATAGAAATACCTCTGCATTAATTTAATCAAGTGAATTCGTAGTCAGCTCACTTCTGGATTTTACAGGATTTATTTAAAATAAATCATCTGTAGGCCATAAAACTCTGGAATCATCTCTTCTGAGATGTAAATATTCCTTAGATCTTTACAGATTAATGGATGCAATATTCTGCTGTTTTAATAATATTCTCATTCTTTTCAAATTCTCAAATAAAAAGAAAAGAACTGCCTAAAAGAGCGAATCCTGCCAATCCACCACTTTGCAAATATTGCACAGAATAATTATTGAAGACTTCTGTTTGCAGGACTCATCAATTTTACCATCTCTTTCTTTCATCGGCCAATAGTTACTGTTAAAATTCTTTAACTTCCAATTGACAAGTTAAAAATACTCTTTTCCTTAGCTTTATTCCCAAGTACATTTTCCCTTGAGAGATTCAGCCTCTTTAATCAATTCTGTGCATGACAGAGAATTATACCAATTACAGTGCATTTTCCCATTATTGCATGCAGCTGTTTTTCTTTTCCCCAAATACATGTCTTGAATTCATCTCTGAATTAGGATGGACATTTAACTAAAGTGATGGTCTTTCTTAACTGTGATACTGTACCTTTTCTGTTGTGAACTTAAAGCCATACGCTCCAAAACAAACAATAAAAGTACATCTTACCTTGCATTTCATTTCTCCTAACTGTAGAGTAATAAATCAAGCGTAATAGGACAAATTGCACCTTTCAATTTTTTTGCATTATAGAAAGTGCACATTAATTTTTATACGATTCTTCTAATACAATATTAATGATCTATTAAACATAGTGGTACTATCAAATGAGTGACCTATAAACTTGCACTTTCCTAATCTAAGGCCGGCATTACTTTGTTTACAAGGTATTAGAATGTACACTGCCAGGGCTTTATTGGGAAATGGTTAGAACTGTGGAGTATGAAATGCCTAAATATCTTTAACAGTACCAAAAGACTCAGTTGAATAGAGGAGGATAATCATGTGCATATTGGAACATCAGGAAGTATCTTCTACATCCTCGTCATGAATAAAATCAATCATCATAAGAATATTGTTTTCTGAAATAATATCTACTTATCTTCTGGGCTATTATAGACTATATATCTTGAGAACTGCTACCTGATGAGTACATAAAATAATTTGAAAACTTTGCTAGGGACGTTGTTCTCCCATTACTTATATGGCTAATCAGGTATAACCCAAGTAGTTTGGACTACCAGGACATAGGATCCATCTCATATTTATTCACATAGCAAAACTTCTGTATAGATTTCGGTAAGAAAAAGCTTACAATATAAATTAGAAATGCTTATAATAGAAATTAATTTGTTCTCAAGTCAATGCATTGCTAGCTGTTTTCTTGGCTTACCCTCTGCTGAATATTTTCTTTCTTTTCATTCAGTGTGTATTAATCAGATAGCTCTCTTGGTTCCCAGTTACTGTAACAAATTTGTCTAGTGTCTACTTATGCATATATTTGCATATGAAACCCAAAGCAGAAATGTAATTAAAAAATAAAATCCAGTCACAACTTAAAAGTTTTGTTGTATAATTAAACACATATTACCAGCTTTTTGTCTTTGAAAGAGAGATTTGCTATTATGTGGCAATAGGATGTTTGCTAATTATACTCAAAATACATTCTAGAAATTAAATAATTCAATTATATTAAAAAGACTTTTGGTCACTGTGTTATGGCATTACTGAGGCATTTCTTATTCAAGTCTGAAGCTTTCTTTTTCCCATCTTTCCACATCTACCTCCTTATGTTAGTGGATCAGCAGGGTTTTCAGCTATCAGGAGTTTGTTTATTCGAAACAGAGAAAATGAAAGATGTGTGTAGTGCTTTTCAAAGGCGTAGTGGCAGTGATAATCTAATAGCAAAGACAGTGAATGAGCACATAGTTTTGGTTGGTTGGATAACGTTCAGCTGTCAAGCTGCAGAGATGATATTTTTATTCAGAATATAAAAGTAACTTTGTGTTCCACTTCACTTCTTGGAATCAGTCATCTAGATACCCTCTGGGCAGTCTCTAAGGCAGTAAGCCTGGATGTGCATTTGCAAATGCATTCTCAGCTCTCGGATGATGAATTGAGTTGAACTAGCCTGTTGGGTGTAAAATCACCACTGGGCTACAGTGCCCTATAGATGGAACTGGACTGTCTAGTTTCTGCCCCAATGAAGTTTATTAGTGTCTAGTGTGCCAGAACATGTGGTTACATTCAAAGAATCAAATAGAAGGAAAAGACAAAAGTGTAAGCAAGAGGTGCAAACTACCAGAATGCGATCTATGCACCAATTAAAACAATATTTAAATGCAATTATAAGCACAGTCAGGATCAGGTTTAAAATGTTGTTTCCTTACAGAGAGCGACATGCAATTCTGTGGAGATCAGTCTTCAGTGCCATATAAATTCTCACAACAGATTATAGTCCTCGGCATGTGAAAGAGTTTTGACCTGTCGTTTAAAAAAAAACAAACAAGCAACAACTTCTAGTTCTCCCTCTGACTGTGCATAAACATTGAGAACATCCAGTGATGGTTTTCAGTAAAAGCTGAATTTAAACTCCTCCAGTAATTAAATACATCTCTAATTCTTGGTAAGTATCATTTGTATAAACATCATTGGTGTGAGCTTTAATAAATGTTGCGTCATCTATTATATTAAAAAATTGGCTGATGAAGGAAACTGCACACAAATAATTAATTTTTGGAAAGACTTAAAAATACTAAATATGAAAATTTTTGTCTAAATAACATAAACTGACATATTTGCAGACATTTGTTTGTAACCTTAAATGCATTTATAGTTTAGTAAACTGCATATTTGATATAAAATGTATTTTAAAACTTATATGTAATTTAGCTTATACATTAAAAAGACTGGGATGTCATAATTGTGTCCCAGCTGACACAAGTTAATGTATTAAAATAATCAGGTTTGGAAGTAACTCTAATGTTACCCAGTGTCAAAAAGTGCACCTAAGAACCATTGTGAATTATTTTTCTATATTCTTTTGTGATACAGATGTTTATAAAACTGTGCTTTTATTTCAGACAAGAAATCACAATTCATTTAAGGGCTAAAGGTAAAAGTGCATTTTTCATATTTTATTTTAAAATTGGTTTTTAAGTATTGTAAGTTTGTTTAATTGAAATGCAATTTTAATTTAAATTTAAATATTTCAAAAAGTGTGTTTTCTCTTACTAATACATCACTTATATAACACTTTTTCTACAGAATGCTGAAGAAAAAAAATGCTTTGAACTCTACGCATAACATAAAGGAATCTGTCAGCTCCATTTCATCATGTGGTTATAAAGGGTACAACTACTTAATGGGGTTAATATACAGATAACTTTGAGGGCCAATGGCTATTATTTACACTGGTTTATGTATCGTAGTAATAGATTTTTTTTTTTTTACCAAGGAATGCAAGTCCACAAAAACTTTCATAACAGCCTGCATTCATTGGCGATATTAGAGCTAATATCATCCCTGGTATGTGCTTATTAAGTTCATCACTTTGAGTGGCACCTTGACGTTTATAGCCTCTGGATGCCAGCTGGATGAGGTTATAAACCTAAGGCAGCAGTTTATACCAATGTCATTTTTCTGTTTCCAAGAAGCAAGCCTCAAGCAGTTGAAAAGAAGAAAGCATTTTCTTCTCCCATGAACAAAACTGTTGAAGAAAATTAATTTTGCGTGCATTTCAGTCTTTAGTGTGATAATGTCAATGGAATGTTAAGAAGCTTAGTAAATAAGTAATTTGGTTATTCTCACAGAAAAAAATGACCTATAAAGATATAGGGCTACATGATAGCTTTAGTCATTTAAACACTATAATCTGACAGCTAAATCTGTTCGCTACGGTAAGGAGTGAGTTGAAGAATTACAAAAGACAGTGCATTAAATTATACAAAGCTATTCATAGTCACATACAGACCAGTTCTGATCTGTCATTGAAGACCAAAAAATTTAAAAGATTTATTTATTTTCAGATTCTTTAAAACTATATAATTTATTGCAGTGGCGAGTATGAAGCCCTAGAAAATATCTCCAGTTTGCTAAATAAATCTTTCTTAATTTAGTTAGCTGTAGCTAAAACTAAATCTGCTAAGGAATTAAAATTACTTTAAAGTTACCATGGTTCCCTGGTATTGCCTCCATCATAACACAAATGAAATAAATTGCACTTAAATGTTGTAACAGCATCAAACTGTTCAGAGATAATACACACCCTTTGTGATCACTTGTTTCACCAGGGTCTCAATGGTCCCTCTGCAACTGATTATATTGTAGAAAAACATACACCTAAAACATCCGTGCCTTTCAAGTAACAGAATATGCACATGTCTCTGCCACCAGGTGCTCACTTGCTACTTTCTTTTACTTTCTTCTGATTGAAATTCCTTTTATGTAAGATATTAAGAATCATAGGCTATTGTGATAGCATAAAAATACCCCAACCTAAAGCAGACCAATACATTATGTACTGAATAACAAGCTGCACTTTTTTTTTTTCCCCCCAATAAATATTTTTTTGTTTGCAGGAATAAAATAAAAGGGTTTTCTCATATAACTAACCTTAAAGAATTTTTAGGGGATTATGGTTGCAGTTACTAATCAGTAAATGTCCTGGAAAGCACTATTTCTAATAATGAGCAAATGCATAATCAATTCTATTATTTATGCTTTGACTCTCAATATGTATATGTTTAAAGTTTAGTTTGGCTTTTTATATATGTACAGCAGGAAAAGAGAGCTTAAAAGAAGGAAACTCCTTTCCTGTCAGTCAGAATATATTGTGTTTCTGTGGTTTTGTGGACATATACATTCATAAACATGAAAGCGTCTATACTAGAATTGTATGACCTGCCATACAGCCATTTTCTTTAAATATGTCAATAAAAGGGACATAGACTCATTTTAGAGTAATCTGTCCAAAGGGCCACCTCTGAAGGTTTTTTTCTCACACTCATCATTTCCCAGCATCTCATCTTTTCAACTGCCGCATTGTATTGTATTGCAGGATTTTCCTGGGTAAGCAGTACGAAATCACAGTCTTCAGAAATGTTCCTTTCTCTGACATCTCTCCATTTACATTCCCATTCCTAGAAAGCTTGGGAAATGGAGAAAGTGAAGTGTCAGAAAAATAAAACCAGAAAAAAACTCTAAAAGACAAAAATCTTTGTGAAAACTATTAACAACCTCTTCCTGGTTTTTTTTGTACCCAATCTCTTCCCTTAATGCTGTTCGCTTAGAGAAATGTTGTATGCTATTACTGCTTGCTCAGACGGCCTTTTGCTTTAAGGCTTTCTCTCTCTGGAACCCTTCTATTTGATATAGTTCATACTGGTATAAATAGGAGATTTAAATACCTATTTCTCCTGGCTAATCAGAAGTATTTCATTCCAAAGCATTCATTAATGGTTTGAAAAGTCACCAAAAGAAATGGACTACACACATATTCTATCTTCTGAGTAATTTCTGTTTAATTTACTGAAAAAAGAACAAGTTTTACTATTTCCAGTCTTCAGAGTCAATAAATCCATATTTTATTCCACCTCATTCATCTTGATGAAAAGAGAAAACTAGAAGATAAATTCTTGCTCAATGGCCAAATCCTCTTTGAAAGGGTTAGTATTTGTCCCCCGAAGACATCAAGTAGCATCTTACTATTTGATTATTATTCTGTAGTGTCAGTTCTGGGTATTTGGAGAATGTCATTTATTCACCTGATGTCAGCTTCTACCTCAAACAAGGTGCAACAGTATTGCATTTGATGACTACTATAATGATATGGGATTTGGTGGTATATATAGCAGACTCTATATTGTTTGGAATTTTTAAATGTATTGGCTGTGAACAAATGTTTACCCGAGAAGTTTATTATGCAGAAAAAAAAAATTACTTTCTTGTGAAAGGAATGAGACTGCTATATGAAACTTTTTTTTTCTTTTCCTTTTTCTCCTCACTGCTTTCTGATAGCTGCTCTTTTTTTTTGGCTCTTGAAGTTTATTTCACATAAAGTGTGTATGCTAGAAAAATTTATACATACAAAAGACAACTTTCAGGAATGACTTTTTCCTCTGAGGCAGAGGTGCTTTTCAAATTCATCCCTACTGAGACTATTGAAATGAGTGGAACAACACCAAACATGTTTTTAGATGTATTTAATGAACAAAGGGGAAAACAGATCTTTTCGTTCTTGCTGTTTGCTGCTTTTGTTTATAAGTAATGGAAGCTAATCTAAGTGTATCTTTTCCAGCCTTGGAAGCAGTACAGCCGCTTTGGAATAATGTTCTGGTCAAGTTCAACATGAACCCAATTATAGCTAACCCCCAAGCTTTTTGAAAACCCATAGGATTAGTGAGAGCCTTAGTAAGCTGCCTAACTTGTAAGCTGCTATTTACCCATAGTAACTGATGGGGGGAAGGAGAGAAGAGACCAATCTTTTAGAAAGTTCTCACAAGCTGGAATTCTGTCCTATATCAAACTAAGGCATGGAATTTTCAAGAAACATCCAAAAATTTTTTTGTGGCATTGGTATGAGCTTAATTATTTCACTAGGTTACAGTCCCCTCAGTGGGAATTAAGACTGGCTAACCTTCTAACTGAGAAAAGTTGCTGCAGGAGGAACTTGCTCTTATGAAAAGAATTATGAAACAGTACTTGGTGGGAAATATTGTTACTGTTTCATTTGTTTCAAAGACATCTTCCACCATTTTCCAATGATTTTATGCTGAAAAGAAACAGTAAGAACAAGCCTCCAAAATTTCCTGGAAAATCAGACCTTGGGAAAAAAACATTCAAAATTATTATATTTTCATTTTTACTGTACCAGTCTTTGAAAAAAATAATGTTTTGACAGTCATAGCAATGAAGGCTGTTTGCTGGATTGCATTATCAAAAGCATAGCTGACAGGCTGATGGAAGTGGTTACTTCATAAAGCATTCATATCTAGAGTACTGTGACCAGTTTTGGGTCCTCCAGTACGAGACAGTGATTGACAAACTGGACAGTTCACTGGAGGGAAAATCAGACGGTCAGTGAGCTAAAGCACATGATATATGGGGAGAAACTGAGGAAACTGTTGTATTTTTTTGCCTGGAGAGAAGAAGGCTGAGGGAAGGTGGAGCCTAATTTCAGTCTTGTATAGGAGAAGAGGAACTAAAATCTTCTCTGAGGTGTATTGCAAAAGAAGAGACAGTGTTCACAAAGTGACCATAGGCACAGGGAAATTGCATATAAGGTGGTTAAGCACTGAGACATGTTCCCCAGAGACATAGTTAAATCTCTGTTCCTGGAGATTTTCAGAACTTGACTGGACAGGGCTTTGTGCAACTTGGTCTGACTTTGAGGTTAACCCTGCTCTGAGCAGGAGACTGGACACGTCCCTTTCTAAATAACCTCAGTAACTGTATTCTTCTTTAAGTCTATGAAAACATAGGACTTTTTATCCAAAACAAAAGTTTAAACCATGTGAAGAGAAATGAAGGCTTTTCCTTTCAGCAATATCAGCATTTAAAGGTTAAGTGACAATAGCAGATTTCATTAAACAAGCAGTTGAAAAAGAAATGTTCTCAGTTCTGAGCTATATTAAGTTCTTGTTCAGAAAAAAGTGAAAAATATTTTTTTATTTGCTATTGTTTCTTGGCTTATCTAGGGACAAAGTAAATCCCAGTATGAATGTAAGGTGGTACAGATTTCATATGGTTGAAGTTACTGGACTGAGCTATTAACTAGGAGGCTTGTGCCTAGCCCCAGTGTTTTGACCAGCTCTTCTAATTCTTTTCAGTTCAATCCTTTGGAAGCAATTATTCTACATACATTTCACAAACAGTGTAACTGAAAGACTGCAGATCCTTATACAGCTTGGAAAAAAGACTTACTGGTAGGGTGACAGTCCTTCCTATGGCTTAGCCAGATTTCTGGAGTGACTTGCAGTATAGGAAAACTAGATGTTTCAAGAATTCATGCTAACACAATGTAGATGTTATGTCCTTTTGCAGTCAGATTATGAACTTAGAGATTTCAAAATTTACCAGCATGCTAATGACTCTTAACTCTTGATTTATCTGGCAAAACCTTGTTTCTTTCTCCGGTCATGACTATTTTGCTAGAATTACTGCTCAATTTCTTTTAAGTGTTCATATAGTATTAGTTCTATACATCTAACTCTCTTTCATGCTGGAATTATAGCTCGTGTATAAGTAGTCTTTGGTCACCTACAACAGCACCAATTTTTAGAAAAGCTTCAGACTATATATAGGCTATATATAGACTGTCAAGTACTACTATTTCTGTGCCAGTCAGTGTATTAAATAAGGTATTGATGAAGTATGTATTATATAATCTACATGTAAAGTATGATAATTATAATATATAATTCAACTTTTAAATACATTTAAATATTTAATAGAGCTTTGGTAAAGGGTAGTTATGCTTTGAAACGATGGCAAGAGTTCTTCGAAGGTTTCAATAAATATGTGAGTTACAGTGGTTTGGAGGGCATGACATAACCTTTTACTTCATCAGAAACACTCGTAGAAAACAAAATTATTGAAGTCAAAATGATCATGATGGGAAGGCAGGAAGACCCAAACATACATAGTCCTAAAGGAAGTCCAGGACAGTAAACCTCTTAACTTAGGTGATTTGAATTATTCTCAGCAAGTTCCCCTGTAGGCACCTCAGGCAACAAGTGTGCCTAAAGTAACAGTGTGAGAATACTACCAGGGAGAAAGCTGTTGTCTCCCAGCGAGAGGATCCTGTGTCTCTAGAAGTATATTAGGCCTCTCTTTTAAAGATAACTGTTTTGCAAAAAGACCTGGTTGCAACTAGTGTGCTAGGCAGGTGACTGCCAACTAGCTTTCTAGGGCATCCAATTTACCCTATGTTCTTCATTCCAATTTTAAATGAAATTGTGGTATTTGGAAAATTCTTTCATACAGCACTTAACAGTACATCATATTGGATAAAACCTAATGCCAAACCAACACAAAGTCCTTGTGTCTCTAATAATAATCTCTGTTTTGAGAGGTTAAGAAATGACAGCTTTGTATCAGCTGTCCACACAGAGGTGAATTTTAGTTCTGTGGGAAAGCTGTATCACAGCCACACAAAAACAAAACCCTAAAAACCAACCAAAAACCCCCACCACTTGTGACAAATATGAAGGTCTGAAACTTTCAAAAAGGCTATGATGGGTTAAACCACAAATGGAAACGTCTGTTACTCATACGATCTTGAAAAGTGAGCAGTCCTTAGCTCTTGTGTACAATTATTCTAGAAGAGAGCATGCAGGATAATAAAGTAGAGCCTTAGGTTTCAACTTTTTTTGATTTAAATATTTTATAACTTTATAAACCAATCAGGGGCTTACCGTGATCTGAGTAAGCAGGTTCTATGTGCAGTGTGGAAATTAAGAAATAAAAATGGGGAAAGATGGATGTTTCTGCTTTGAGGACCCAAATGTGCTTTTGTAAGAAGTCAACAAGACTTGTGCTGATGAAAAAATTCAGAGCAGATGTTCTCTCAGTCCTATATCAGATAACTTCATTTTGCCATATTCATTTTAGCCACTTAGTGTGCATCTACTTAAGTGGTGGGGTGTGCATTGTAGCTGGTTTTTTGATGTGCATTCCCTTACCAAATCCTATTTAATAATATCTTATAGGTAGAATCTCCTCTTTAAATAGGTTTGGTTTTTTTAAACTTCTGTATGCAGATGCCATCTATATAAAATTATAAAAATGTGTAACATATACAAAGATACAGGTAACATATACTGTAAAAAACATGTTTATATAAAACATGCAGCTCATGGACTAACATGAAATGTGTTACCCAACATTTAGGATTACACATCCATATTCATGTCTGAAAAATAGTTTCAAATATTCATGTCTGATCCATGGGATCTATGGAATTTGCAATAAAATAAGCTGAATAAGTATTACTAGGTTTTGTATGTTTTGAAATAAGCTTACTTGGACACAAAACCTATGCACAATATGGCATTTCCTTTGCAAGGAAACAGTGGCCAGTTTTTAGGGGGCTGAAGGAGTACTGTGGCACTGAAACACTACCAACTCTCCCTCTCCCTTCATAAGCAGATTAGTTGTATTAATTTTATAGTTGCTCCTAGAGATATCAAAAGTGGTCCAGGTGCATGGAATAAGTGCTTACCTCTTTCTTTCCCCTCTCTTTGATGTATTGAGAAAGATCTGAGTCTATCCAAATGAAGACTTCATCAATGCAAATGTTCTATTTGCATACCATCAATTAGCTTTTTAGATTAATATATGATTTTTCTTTTTTACAATTAGGTTTCCCATTCTGGAAAAACATTTTATTGTTTAGCCCTCTGTTTGACTAGGAATTTGGGGGTTATGCTGACTTTAGTTTTTTGTGTCTTTTCCCTTGAAAGTTTTTCCCACTACTTCCAATATTAGATAGGGAAATTAAGTTCATCTTCAGCTAGATCTAATATGAGGATTCTGCAACATACTCTCTACATGAAATTTTAAATTTCTGTCCTAGCTGTTGTAAAACCCAGTCCTATCATCTCCAACAATATCAAATTTTGTTTGCATTTCAAATGCCTAATATTTCCTTTAGAAAAAAAAAGAAAAGTTGACAAAATTCTTCATTTTTGGCAACACAGTCTAATGCTGTTGAATTAGAACTGTTGTCTTAAATCTCCTCCTTTTCTAAGCAATCTGGGGTTTTATGCCATCTTCCCTCTCCCTTACATTACTGACTACTGTATGTCACTGCCGAGAAGTTGCTTTGTACTTGGCACTGATGAGAATTTGGCTTGGACTACTGTGTCCAGTTTTGTTTGGAAGACATTAAGAAACAAGAAAACAAACAGACAAACAAACAAAAAAGTGGAAGGGATCCAGAACAGACCATATCAGAAGGCTAAGAGTTTAGAAAGCATTATGTTGTATACACAGCTGAAAGAGTTAGGTGTTCCTAGATTACAAAGGGTCCTGAAGAAAGACATAATATGTTCTGCTATACAAAAAAAGGAGGGTAATCTTCTATTTCTACCAGCAAAGGATAAATCATTACATGGATAAATATAAAGGGTGAATATTTGTGATGAAGAAGGCCTGCCTTGGAATTTTAAACAAGATTTTCTGTTTATAAAAATATGGGGGGGGTTGAACATGTTAAATACAGCAGATAGGTGTCTTTCTGTTGCAGGGATGCATTATTTTACTATCTTTATTACAGTCCTTTAGAAGTGGCCAAGATAGTAAACTCCTGAAAGAATTTTACATATGTATATTTTTTACTCTGCTGAGGATATTTTGCGCACAACTGATGGCACTTGTGCACTGCAGGTGAAAAGAAATAGGAAAGGAAAATCAGCCAGTTTTCAGGGCAGAAGAAATAATGGAGTGTTATAGAATTACTGGACCATATGCAAAAAGGACTTTCAGGTTAATATAAGAAGAAGATATCAAGCACAAATAGTTGACTCAGTATGATATATTGAGGATTGTATTTTATTTATTTACCCTAACTTATTTTTTACTTTGGGGATATGTGTTGGGAGGATTAGAAGGGGAGGGAGCTATAATTTAGCATTTAGCAAAGGCTATAGAGTCACCCTGAGACTTGTAGACAATATATCAATCCATTTGTCACGTACTTGCAGTTCCCACTTCAAGTAGAATGCACAAAAATAATAAACACTGAGCCCACAAAGCTGCTTCCTGATATTTTATTAAATAAAAAGCTACAAACAAAACAAAAAATCTGTGCAAAGCTGATTGCTACTGCCAGCTCTTGTTAGTAATGTTATTATTTGTGTTAATAGTGGAGCTACATATATATTAAATTAAATTACCTTTAGCCATACCTTCAAATAGAATCAGCCCATAAATACTTCTACACTTTTCTTTATATGAAATATAATTTCAAAATAAAAATGTAGTTCCTCTCTGTAAAATCAGAGTTATGTAATAGAAACCCATGAAAGTAAGGGCTGGTTATCCGTCAGCTTTAGAGTTCCTTTGAAAACTTCTCCCTTTAACCTCCACCAATATCTATTCATTCTCATGCTTTCCTTTTATATCTACTTATTTGTTGGACTGGCTTGTGAAGTGCTTTGGGATAAGTTTGTGTGATGCGCTACACAAAAGAAGCTGAAGAAGCATGCTATTCCTCAATAGATGCAGATCTGGTGTAGAAAATTGGCAAATCTCTCAAATTCCCCTAGGCACATGGTTTACAGTAAAATGTTTTATGACTCTGTAAACATCAATCACAGATGCAGGAAGCAATTTTTTTTTCCCTCTTAATCCAGACTTTTCTAATTCAAAAGCTGTTTACCAAGGGTAAACACATCATTCTGTATACCCTTCAATTTTTCCACATTTTTGCTTTTGGTATTGCTCCCAAGCTTCTTTGTTTAAGAAGATGTTTGCTGGAACAGCGCATTGTCTTTATTGCACACAATATAAAATGTAAGGGTTATGGAGTTCAGATGAAGTGAATCAGTCTAATATACATTAGGGGAAAACAATAGTAAACCCAGAATTAATACATGACTTGTTAACTATACAGCTGGTTATGGAAATTTTTAAATTTATGCTTAAAAAGAAAGCAAAATAATTACCTAAGATGAAGGTATCAGATTATTAAGGTGATTAAAGAAGATCAAAAATGTTATTTTTTTTAAATGTAATTGGCCAGGTACAGAATCAGAATGGGTTTCTTCCTATCTTTAAAAAAAGGTATAATTTGAACCTACTGCCAAGCCCTTGTTTTGTTTTAATCTTTCATTTCTGATACCTATGCTGATCTCAAAAGAAAGGATAGAGGTTTAGATTTCAACCAGACTGAAGTAAACCTACCTGTAGGTGATGTTTACATCTAGCACAGAAGGCCCGGAGATTTCATTCTGCAAAAGATGCACCTGAAGCACTTTAAACTAAATTTTTAATATAGTAGGATGTGCTTCAAACCAGTCTTTACCTCATTGCATTTACAGTAGTGGTAGCAGAGGTTCCTAATGCAGGCAACGTGAAGCACTTCACCCTGTATTTAGATCCGTTCATACTGGATTGATCTTCTTATGTAGAGCATTTTATTGGTTAAGATTAATATAATGGTTAAGATTAATTATATATGTGTATAATATATATGATTTTTTGATGTAACTTTACATTTATCCATGTGCAGTGTGCATCTGTGTTGGCTCAGAGAAGCAGTCTCTCCCAAACAGTCTTCCACTTGTGCCTTCCATCTTCCAAGGAGGGAAAAAAATTTGCTGCTGCAATCGCTTTGCTCTCTGAGCCAGCACAGCTGGACGCTGTCCTGAGGCAGGAGGTAAGGTGCTGGGCAAGGTCTGCTCCCAAGGCTGATCTGCCCACCTGTGTGAGCAGGAAGGTAACAGAGTAAAGAGAGTAGCCATTTGCTGGTAATTGCTCTTCATCTGGTGGAAGGGCTAGTCAGGCATAACAGGGTTTAGCCAGACTCAATGTTATTTTGCATTCTCAAATAGAACCACGAGATACAGTAAAATCTCTTTTAAAGAAAAAGAGCGTCTGTCTTCTGATTGAGAACTCTGATGACTCCGCTAATTAGAAACATATCTGTTCTGCTGCTGTTTCTAATTCTCAAGTAGTTAATTTATTCTCTGAGACTATTATTCTCGTTTGTCTAAAAGTTCCTTTCATCTTTCTGTATTTTCTCACCTAAAGAAGCGTTCCTTCTCACTTCAGGCCTTTAGCACTTGCACAGCTGCAAATCCAATGGTACAAATGAGAGATTATGTTTTCAGGATAGAAATAAAGGACAAGATTAGTGGAATATAATGAAACAAAAACATTTCTCATTTAAATAATGATAAAAATACCTATTTCTTTCTGTATTTATATAACAATGTATGTTTCTGCTATATAATTTATACATATTTCTGCATTCACATACATAATTATTATTTATTTCTAAATTTTTTTTCCAAGCATTCATCCACTGAAATTTTGATACTTCAGATTATTTTACTTTAGACCAATTTTTGCTGGAATATTCATTAATTTTCTTGCTCTGGATAAAAGCCAAACAGTTGTGTTTAAAAAGAGGTGAAGATAACAGACCTGTATTCCTTTAAATTAACATTAGATAGGCAATAGATGTTACAGAGCTGAGAGAAAAAACATCTGCTGCAACTAGGAGGAATGCAGAGAATATGGAAGTAAACAGATGCTTAAAGAAGGCAAGATGGAATTTAAAATAGGACCAGTCTGAATTTTCAGTGGCACTGCTCAGTGCTGTGATGTAGTTCAGCTGTGATGGGAACCTGTGTAAGCACGAAACGGCTTGCAAGACAAATTATTTTCTTTAGTGCTGAGGACAACAGGCCCTGGTCCAGTGGAGCCTATGCATCTGTTCAATCTATTAGTTCCTTTAAAATGAAGTAACAATTTCTCTCCTTTATTTTTATTTATTTGTTGTTAGACACTTTTTTTTTTTTTTTTTTAATCTGATTACTTCATTTTACTGCCAGTAGTTTATGGAATATGAACACCTGTCATCCTAGAAAATAGATCTTACTTATGGTTTATAGTATTATAACTATGGAAAGTACTTCTTTATGTGAGGTGCACAGATTGTAAACCGATCAATGAGTATTTGGACTAAAAGTTTTTTGTAAGCTTAACTTACTAGGTTACTGACATAGTGACTTTCCTTAATAGAATGTGTATGTGTGTAACTTCTTGGTACAGTGTAAAAATATGACACCTTCTATCAGTTCACATTAATGAACACCACATGGTTTACTTTGGCAATCTCTTTCCAGATGGATATATGTTGTTTAGCATATTACGAATATTTGCCTGAAATAAAAGGAAAAAAAATCATTAGAATGATCTAAAACAAAAATATTGAAAGAAATTTAAAACAAAATACATTAATTTGGAATAATAGAGAAGATGGAGAGAAAAATGAAAAAGGAAAATTGACCTTCATTTTAATTGTGGAAAGAGGACAGGACTTGAAAAATGAAACAATAGGTCCATATGTGATATATGCAGAAATCTTTTCAACAGAAACACCAAAAAGGGGTTTCATTTATTTATTTATAGCTCACGTTTTAAAGAAGTGTATAGTCTGCATGCTTACAAGATCACTTGGGTATAGCCAAGCCAAATTTAGCTCAGGAAATTTCACATTTACTGAAATATATGCTTTGAGATTTCCAAGTAGAGCCAATTTTAATGATTGTGTTCCAGCTTTTTAGCAGTATAGCTCAGTGAAATCTTCAGGTTTATTAATGGCTGGGGGGGGGTGAGAACCCACAAAAAATCTTTACTGATAGTCCCTTAAACTGCTGAAGAACAGACAAGAGAAAAAACAGATCAAAAATATGGAGTAGATAATACAGAATGCATTGCTTTTACTAAAACCAACTTTCATTAGAAAACACCCTCTTCTATAAAATATTTTGTTAGCTGTGGAATCATGTTCAAATTTTTGAAAATATTGTGAATTGTTCCTCCTTACTGCTTTGTAAGATACTGACATTTTGGGTTTATGCATTCTTAGAAGGCACCAGAACTCTACATTTGACATCCCAATCTGTTAGAAACCTCCTTTATACATTAAAAAAAAAAAAAAAAAAAAAAAAAAAAGTCACAGGAAATGGTAGGAACAACCCATACCTTTTCTGTAGAGAAATATTATTTCATATTTCTTAAAATTATCTTTTAAACATTAGTTTCTCAGCCTTTCTTTTACATTGTTATGGTGTAATGGATTGAACCCCAATCCCAGAATGTTGTGCTTTGTCTCTGTTGTCATTAATTGTAGTAATCCCATGATAACATGAAGCATTAACATTATTTAAATTATGAGATACTCCAGGTGATTCTTTCTTTGAAGTTTCTCCAAATGCCTTGTCTTCTCCATATGTATTTTAGACTGTAAATTTTGGAAGGCAGATACTATGTTTTTTTCAGACATCTATTATAGAAATCTGTGGAGATTTTGCTAAACAAAAGGAATATGACAAGGTGCTACAGAGATGGAGCTATAATTTATACAGATGTAAGCACATCTAGTGTGAGGATACCTTCTGCTAAACAGGGGGCTGTTTTAGGCAGTGATTCCTCTTCCAGGTCCTCCTCTTGCTTTGCAAACTTGAAGAACCTGAGCTCTTAAGACTGTGTGTAAGAATAGTTTCTGTGAAAATACAAGGAGTAAAGATAATAGAAACCACTTTCTTGTTAGATGTTTAGATGAATAGTATCTTTTGAAATTAAATAACCATGTAAAGGGGAGAGAGTTATGAAAATATTGATTATACATGCAATTAAAACTGTTGAACCAGATGTTTAGCCTCAGAGCTTTCACTTTGCATAAATGTGTATTTTTCCTTTTAGACAATGTCATCAGAATTCTCTTAAAAAGATATTCTAGGCCAAATGAAACTGTTCCTTCACCTCAAACTCTGAAAGGACATTTATGACAAAATATGAGTGGAAATGAAAGGTGATATAAGGTGATATAAGACATGAAAAGTTTGGTTCATGTGGGGAAAGAGAATTCTGCAAAATGCTTCACTTTAAGGATTTAGCTACAGACTCCTGCCCCCTGCCCCCCACCCTGGAAAAATGAAGGAGAAAGAAGCAAATGGAGAGCTGCTTTTCTGTAACGGTAAGAAAAACAAAATGGTTGCAATAAAGTGAAAGGTTTTTGCCTACAGTGTCAAACAAAATTAATCACAGCAATAGAGGTGTCAGCATACTGTGTAACTTAAGAGATCATGCACTGACTGGTATAGCTATATTCAGGCTATAGCAAAGCTTTCAGTGATCACTGTTTTAGCTGTAATGAGCATTTGTGTGTGTGTGTGCCTGTACAATGGGGAGAAGCAAGGCTAGACAGATGTAGACAGTGAAATGTTCTTCCGTTGGAAACCTGTGAAAAGGTAAGACTAAAGAATGACATTAGTTCAAATTTATCATTAGGATTAATAACACTTACATTTAATTTTCCTTTCAATAGATAGTTTGTATGTTATACATATTCCAGAAAACCTACCAGAGCTCCATGATGTGCGTGGCTCAGCTACCAGTTGCTGAGTCTTCTGTGGTCGATTGACTTAACAGTCAGTCATGAATAGAGACAGCAATTGGCACTTTCAATAAAATGGAAATCATGGAGATCTTGAGTAGTTTTACATCAGATGCCCACTAAATGAGGTTGAACATGTTACTGATAATACACCCAGATAGACAGTGATGTTTTTCAACAAGTCATAGAGAAATAGTGTTATCATCAATAGGGTATCAAAAATGTTTAAGTTGCATAAAAGATCACAGAATCACAGAATGGTAAGGGTTGGAAGGGACCTCTGGAGATCATCTAGTCCCACCCCCCCTGCTAAAGCAGTTTCACCTAGAGCAGGTTGCACAGGACACCATCCAGGCAGGTTTTGAATATCTCCAGAGAAGGAGACTCCACAACCCCTCCGGGCATCCAGATTTATTCCAGGCTCCAGCAGGTTCAGATCTATTCCTTCATTTGAATGTCTTAATCTTTTCCTCTGGTGATTTTTCTTTGGACAAGAAACTAATTTTTATTCTTGAACTGTGCTCTACTACATCCTAAATCTAGATTGAGACCCCACTCCTAAATTCCTTGCTCTGTTTTCTTATGATAAATTATTATTGTTTGAACATATCCAGCTTTGTAGCTGTTATTTTAAAATATAGATCTGCTGTCTTTGAACATATTTACCCTTTTTTGGTTATTTCCAAGGTTTTGTTTTACTGTGCTGTCTCATTATTGGATTAGTCACAAAAGTTGCATGTTACTGGAATTTTATAGATTTCCATGTAATATGTAGGCTACAGCTTGCTGAAATTTTTGGTTTTAATAAAGCAGAGGAATAATTCATTTCTCAACAGGCATTACTTCTTTTTAATCGCGTCCAGAGTGAGAAGTGTTGGTGAATGTTTGACATGCATCACTGTATATTTTTCTAATTTAAGAAGTATGAAAGTCAACAGATTATATCATTAAAGCTCTTTACATTGGAACTTTAAGTATAAGTCAATGGTAATAATTTTTATGTTGCCTTACTAGCGACCTCATAGCCTGTTTTAGGAGACAGAACTTTTTAAAGAGACAGGGGGTTTTCTCCTCAGTCTTTTCTTATCAAGCAGTGTTCTTTTGGATATCTTAATGCTTTCTGCTAAAAGAGAGAGAGAGAAAGAGTTGAAGAAAAGACAAGTGCTTAGTTAGGATTTCTTTCAACACTACTATCTGAGAGTCTTATGTCTCATATGAAGTGCCTAGACCATCAGTATTCATTTGCATTGGGGCGACCACCAATGGATGGTGCTGTGTTATGTGGTGCTTTAATAATGGGGCTATTACAGACACTGTGGTAAGCTAAGATCAAGAACTCATTCATCTGACTGATTGCACTGGCAATCCAGGATGAATGTGCTCTTCTGACACCAAAATACTAACCAAGCTTCTGTAAAACCTTTCATGCAAACTCATACTCTGTTCTGTGATGAAATGCCATGGACAAAATCACGCAGCCAGTGTGAACTAGGGTTAACAAAAGAAAAAAGAAAAAACAACAGGAAAGAAAATGGAGTTCAGATTTTTGTTTTCCTTTTTTTTCAAGTTTATTGAACTAGCATTGAATGCTTTCTCTGAATGAATTTCAAAGTAGCATGGAAGTGAGATACAAATTAAAAGTAGATGCACAATACTGCTTTGTAGCATAGAACGTAAAAATTTTTACCTGTGAATAGGTAAATCTGGGGTCAGCAAGTCATATAAATACATGTTCCAGAGTATGCTGGAAGCTATTGTGATTACATAATTTAATAAATGTTTGACAATAATTATTGATGTAATTCCCCAAAGACTGTCAGATTAAAATGAGGCTGCTTAAGTGGCTTAAAATGCTTTCAACAGCTTTTTTGTGTTAGTAAGAACTCAGACAACATTTTATGAAAGATGTAATAAAATAAAGTTTTCAGTAGTCTAACCTGGAGGTCAAAAAGGCATAGAATAAATTTATCAGCATTAGTCCACAGATGCCCTGACTGCATTGTGGTTGGTGACTTTGTGTATGAAATTCCAGCAATGGGCACAAAGCAGTACCTTGGGTGGCATCGAAATAAGTTCGGAAGAACTTCAAAGGAAAAAGGCAAATTTAAATAGAGAGTTCGTCCATTTTTTTGTTTGGTCCAGAAACCCAAGGCTTAATTTCCCAGAGGAACGTTTTTCCCAGAATTGGTTATAAAATCATTCTGAAATCCATTGTTTAAAAAATAAAATATAGCTGAACTATGAAGAGGATGTAAGCTTGTTTAAAACACACCTTAAATACTTAAGATCCAAGAAGAAAGCTGTAATACCGAACCTAAGCATTTAATTGCTTCTTTGATTACCAAGCCCAAATCAAAGCAATAAGCAGACTTCGTTTTAAAACGAGTTAGTATCAGAGACGATATCCTTCCAGATGGTTATGGCAAACTATGAACTGATAAAAGCTTATTTGCAATTAAAATCAGTTTTCAGATGAACTTCGTACCACCTGTTACTTTAATGGCCTTTAGGGTAGCTACCTACAGCTGATATAGCAAACTTTGTAGACTACCAACTTATCTTCAGTAAGCTTGATTTGGAGAAAATAGTGGATGTCACTGAGCTCTACATTTTAGAGACATATATATAAAAAATTTAATTTCTCATAGAAAGCATGAAGATTTGAAACTGGATTAGGAAGTTTCATAAATGAAGTCTGAACTTCAGAAATTTAGAGCTAAGCCTTTTGAAAGTATTCCTAATGACTACCACTGCTGAAGCTGATAAGGGAACTCCTGCTGAAACAATTTAATTTTTATTTGAAAACTTTGCCATCAGATTTTTGCTTCAGATGTGCATTCATGTGTTTGAATATTCATTCCAAGTGTATTACAACCTTTGAAATATCTTTTGTTTAAAAATGGAGTGGAAACATCAAACATTCGTATAGAATTTTTACAGCTGATTTTCTGAAAAAGGCGCAACAACAGCCCCATTTAGACTAAATATGCTCTGTAGGCTCTTTACGGCATAGTTGCTGTCTTTTCTCACTGACAAGTGTTCAGGGACAAAATGACCCTTCTATTATTTTTATCCATTTTTGCCTGTGCAACACTTTTAAGAATCTTCCCAACATTTTAAGAATCCTTAGGATTTATCATTAAAATTTATAGAGTTAAGATGTTTTATTTTATTTTATTTTATTTTATTAATTTTATTTTATTTTTAGGCCATGCTAGTGCTGAGGGTCTAGTTGTCTTATAAAACACTAAAAAGAAGATTGAATTCAAAGGCTTCCTTACCTTCTTGTACTAATTTCAGTGTATTTTATGTATTGTTCTATTCACTAATTTTTGCTGAAGCTTTGATTCTGTAAATGCTATCCTTCAAACCTAACTGTAGATAATAGCATACAGTATTCTTTATTCTCAGAGGGCAAAATTTGACCTCAGATGGAACACAGAGGATAATTTAGTGATACAAATACACTTGTGGGGATTTATATTTGAATGTTCATTTTTACAGGGACTTACCTCTCAAACACTGATAAGTGCATCAGGAAAACTTCAAAAATCTGATTATTGCTCCAGTTATTTGATTTATTATGCATACAGATCCACAATGTGGTTATGATATTGTATGGCTGCTTCAGGAAAAATGTGTCACAGGTGTTTATAAAGACTTTTCTGTTTGTGTTTATGAAAGGAAAAGTTTAGTTTTATCTGAAGTGGTATTTTCAAGTTTGCAAAGGAAGTTGTCAAACCAAAATTTCATGGCTTTAAAAAATTAACACTATAATAAAAGAAAATGTTTATTAACCTTATCATCTCCTCATTAGCATCACTGCTGTGACTTCTGCAAGAGGTGAGAGCGCTACTAAAATGTCTCATTTGCATTTTGCATATCTAAGAAAAGCAGATTACTTTGTTTAAATTATAGCTAAAATCACAGTAGTGGTGTTATATATTAGAAATTGATTACCTTCTTTCTTCTTCTGTAATGGCCTCATTATATTTGATTTTTATGCCTCATTTTTTCTTATTGAAATAATGAATACACAACAGTGAGATCTTTAATATATTATAGACTTTTTTGTTTCCACGTAGGACTTCAGAAGAAACACATTGACTAGTCTGAAAACTAATAAAAGCACTTTGACTATGAGCATTGTCTATCTGTGAGTAAAATCAGGCTGCTTGTGACAGCTAGTGTTAGCAATAAAGAGAAAAAAAAATAGCATCCTGTATATTTTCAAAGAACAGGAGAAACTGTAGGTTGAGTGCACAGAAGGAAACAACTTAGAGCCATGGGCTGGGAACATGATCTTTGCAAAAAACCATGAATAGGTATAAAAAGAGAAAACTGAGGGAAGGAGAATGTGAGAGCAGGATTTAGTGCATGCCTCAGACTACAGAACCAGAACCGCAAAGTGTACTGCTCTTCATTCTGGGAAGGCCATCTTTGGTCAATTTGTAGAGGATTTTTTTTTATTGTGATATCTGGGAGTTTTTTCAAATTATCTTAGACAATCAGTAGATTTTTTTTTTCTGTTCTGATGTCTAGTTTTCTTCATTTTTTTTCTAGTCTGTATACAATTGCAATTAAAAATAATTCTTTTATGTGTGTAAAGATAGATTCTGCCTCCTCTGCTTGCTGTGGAGTGTCTAACCCAGAGAACAACAACAATCTGAATGGTATGAGCAGAGTTTACCCCTTTGAAGCAGTTATCAATCTTTATTTCTCTGCAGCAGCCTTGTGAGATTTATGAATGTTCTGTAGTAGTTATAAGATATTCATACCACTATATTTACTGTGTATCTGCTTAGATATACTGTAACTCATAAATTAATCCTTCTAGTCATTTAATAATTTCCTCCAATTTCTTGACAAGTTTCTTGTGTTGAGGTGCCCAAAACTGTGCATCATGTTGCAAATGTGTAATCAAGTGCTATACAGAAAGGGATACTTATCTGCCTTTCCATAATGTATTTCATTATCTGTATTTCTATATAGCAGGTCAAAATATCCTGGTTTTTGTACTGTATGACCTTCCAGGATCATATTTATTTTTCTTGCCAAAATTGCCCCTAAGTTTTCTACAGTTTGCCTCTTTCAAAATATTACCTTCTGTTAAGTGTAAGAAAAAATCAGAATTCACAAACATATTAGATTTTCAGGTTGGATTTCATTGTTTCCTTCCTTTCCCATAATGCTTTCTTCATGTTTCTCTGACGTCTGCGGCCTTTTCAATGTGAAGTACTTCTTAAGGCTTCCATTAATTCAGCTGTTTATAACTTTCTACATTTTTTTTTCAGTTAAAGCCATAGAAATCTAAAAAACCTCAGCTGAGATTTATGATGATCCTTTAATTTTGCTGGATTGTATCTAAAGGTAGACTCTCCATTACGTAAACCTAGGCCTACAATTGCCATTTATACAGCTTCTTTGACACAGATAAACAAAAAGTCCTTTATTTGACTTTAGTGACACTTCATATACAAAACAACTGGAATTACTTTTACTACCCATTTTTATGTTAGGGTGTATCATTTATTAAAATCAAAGGATCTCCTGCTGCCTCCTGAGAAATGTTTGTGAGAAACAATTAAAAGTTGGAACATCCTATCAAGGGAAGTATTGGATTGTCCATTGTATGACATCAAGACAAAAAGCCATTCTGGAAGAGTTAATTTAGTTAGCAGGCTCTACACAGGAGGAAAAAAAAAAAAAAAATTCTATAGTGGAGAAATACAGAAGATAAAATTATATGACCCTAAAGATTGGATTTGCCCCCACATTTCCTGGTGGTTTTGAACACAGGAAAATATAAAAAGTTCTCTGTTGAAGCTGGAGTTAAAGTAAGATTGGGAGCAAACACATAGTGTAATTTTTGCTATTTTAAGCAAGTTATTCAGTAGTCCTTATTAAAAAATACAGTTAATAATCTACATGAGATAGGATTTTTATGATTAGCATTTCAGTGAGTCTTCAGTGCCTAAGAAACTTAAATGTTTTTAAAATATAAATTATGGTCAAATCCACTCCTTTTGGTACTTAGATCCATCTTTAGTTAGGTTAAAAAATCTCTTTGAAGCTGCTGACTTGGGCAATTACAGTGAAATGGTTCCCAAACCTTTTTATAGCCATGACTCAGATGAGAAAATTGTCAGTTTTGCCTTACACTAAGTGCATGTTCTCAGCTTTTCCTCTCTACGTCCATCCACACTGACTTGCAGTCTCATTGAACAGGGGCTTAGACACACCTGAGGCAGCTGTGTGCAGTGCCAGAAAAAGTAAAGGCTCAGTTTAGGCATATTTCACAAGGGAGATATGGGTACATCACAGATATGTTCTTACCTGATTAGGACAAACATAATGGTGGGGTTTTCTAATTAAAATATATTTTTATATATATGTGTGTGTGTGTATGGATTTATATTACATGTTATATATATATAAGTGTTTATATATGCATATGTAATATATACGTAATGTTGTCCATATGGGGGCTTGGCCATGAAGGGTTCAAAAAATTAATTCATTTGATTCTTGTGCCGAAACATTCATTCAGAGATCGTATCAGTGGATGTTCAGATACTGCTTGGTTTAGACCTGAGTTAAAACACTGATAGGCATGAGGATTACAGCTAATTTTACCCCAAATGTTAGAAATTTCTGGCTTTAGTCACTATGAGAAACTTCCTCAGAACAGAGGTGGGCCACCTCAATGCCGTCCTGCATGATGAAGAGCTTTGCTGGTGACGGGATGATGCTTCCTTTCTAAACACCTGGCCTGGCCAGTGGGTGGAACAGAGAGCATCCCTTTTGAATGCACCAGGGAACGTGGCAGGACACAAAAGCACCCCCTGAGGTGCTATTTCTCAAAAGGAATAGAAGCATATTGATATATGGAAGATGCTGACAACAATTAATGAAAACCTGCATTTTGCATATTTCCCTTAAAATTAAATTAGGAAGGTCTTTGTCTTCCCTTCCCAGATGGCTTGCTGGAGGTGTATATGACAAGTTCTCTGTCAGAGACTGCCTTTTTGGCATAACGTACACCTCAAGTTGCTTTCAGTGGAAAGAACCACGTCGTGAACATTTATGCCATCTTTAATAAGCTACATCTCCTCCTCTGAAGTTTTCCAGGTGGTCCAGACATTTAATCTTTCTTCCTGCAGCTTATTTTCTTCTTGTCTAAGAGGTAGCTTGATTATATTAACCGTAGCCAGCTAACCATGATGTTACATTAATGCCGGTAGTCCTACAGGAGAAGTGATGGAACATATATATGAGAGCAAGCAAGGGAAAAGGGAAAGTGGGACCAGCCCAGTTAACAGCAGACAGATACTAGATCAGTATAGTTGGGATAGCAAACTGAGTCCTTGTCACTCAGATTCCCGTTGTACAATCTCTTTTCTACTGAATCTAGTAATTTACATCAGTGTGAACACTAATGAACATATTTGATACGTGCCTTTAAACAGGATAAGCAAGTAAACATAGCTCACTATTATGATCTCACATTAAACACTTAGAGATGCCAATGAATTTGACCAATTATTGTCAATATAATTTTTCTAAATATGATGTATATATTCCTAGTGTATCTACCTGTGTTTGTATGTGTGTCTGTGTATAGGTAGTATAGAATGCAAGCATAGCATATATATATTTGGTATACTGTAAGTATTCCCATATCATACATGAAAAGTATTATTTTTTACTATGAGAATGTTTACTTTCAGAATTAAAATATTAGTGACTAAATCCAGACTTTCTGGTTATTTTTCTCCTTGTTTCTGTGAATCCGTAAAAATTTAGAGTGTGTATGTGTATGCATATATATGTAAACACATTTTATAAGCTGTTCTAACCTATGTGAATGCAATGTACAGATGGAATAATTAGAATTGTAAACTATATTTCTTGTAACCTACACCTATATAGTATTTGTATTAATGATGTTTATAGTAGTAGATAGAACAGGAGGTTTGGGTGGGGGGGTTTTTTGGTGGACTGGAATGAATCTCACAAGAGTCTGTGAGTCTGTGTTTTTGCAGATTTTCCATCTAGCATTGGAAAAGGTTTTGCACTGCATCAATTTATGCAGCAAAAAGCTGAAATGAGCAGAGAGATGAAGATTTGTGGACTTAGAATTAAACATGTTTGGGGGGGGGTGGTGTTCTGCCTTTTATTCCTGTTTGTTTAACACTCATCAGAGGAGTAAGAGTTCCTTTTTACCTGTTACTGCAGAAATTCCAAAATAACCTACAAGATAGGGCCTGTGAATAGGATTAACTGTTACCAGGAAATTCTGCAGAGAAGTTTTCTCACAGCTAATGACACAGTAAACCCTAAAGTAATACCTATTCTTTCACTGGCATGCCTTCTTTACATTGAAATCTTTATTTCAGAATCCTTTCTCAGGACTTTTCATCCATAATAAAATTAAATTATTTTCATATCCATTCAATTAGAACATAAGCTATTTAATGTGTACATACTGAGAGGAATCACAGTAACGATAAATATTCTCAGTGCTCCTGTTGTGCTTGATACTGCAAATAGTAGGAAACAAAAAACTTTCTGTTTTAAGACATGACAACTAGAGAACAAGAAAGCATAAAATGGACTTGTATACCTACAAGGGAGAGGTTAGAGGGAAAGTATTTCACTAACTTTTTTTTCTTTTAAAGCAAATTTTGGTTTAATATTGGGAGAACTCCTCCCTCCCCCCAGTTGAGAAGATCCTTGCAGGGTGTCTCTCTGACTGAAGCCTGCTACTCCCAGAGTTGCAGGAGATCAACATTTATCTTTTGCACGCAGACATCAAAGGCCTTTTGAATGCAGGCAGTAGGTAAAGAGCGAGAAACGTAAAATAACTGCCAACGCAAGCCATGTTTTCTGAGAAGGAGAAAAAGCCAGGCACCGTAAGGGAAGTTTGCAGATATGAGAGTCAACAAAACAGAATAAAGTACACAGAACAAGCCTGAGTATCTGCAGTTATTGTTTGCTTATATTGTAGTCACACACGACAAAAATACACTGCTGAGCTGGGACCCAGCTGGTGACTCTGGTTCCAGGAAATTTACCTCTCCAACTCCAGGAAAACAGGATTTCTCATTCTAAGCTGTTTGCCATGCAGTATTTTGGACTGCTCAGTTTCTTTCCTTTTTGAACAATTTAATGCAGTATTTTTCACTAGCCCTCAGCTCCAGAAGAAAATAAGAGGTTTTCCTCACTCTCTTGTTCATGGCATGCATTGTAAACGTAGATTATATATCTGTTAGCTTTACCCTTAGAGCCATGTTTAATGTGGTCTTTGAGGACTTCTGAGGACAAATCTGCCTAATTAGTGTGAGATGGACAGAGTTTAATTGTATGAAGACAGGGAAAGAAAACTGGGGGCATACGAAGTTCTTTAATTTATAACAAGTAAATATGACTTGATAAGTACAAGAACTGTTTGTTGTGCAAAATATTCAATAGTTTCTTCAACATTTATTTTTTTTAATTTTTTTTATATTTCCTAGGCTTTTTTCCAGGTTATTCTTTTAAATGTAGGCGTTAAAAATACAAAGTTATGCAAAATTTATATTTAAAGATTTTAAAAGGTACATTCCTTCTTTCTTATATTCTGACTTACTACCCCAATCCTTTTTTCTCTTCAGCCAAACAGAAAGGGACAGAAGGTGAAAAGTGAAAAGCAGTCATTGGATTTTCCTGCATGCATATATTGAAAAAAAACACAAAGTAATGTAAAGAAATTATTTTTGAGTCCATAACATCAAGTGAAAATAAATTAACACCTTCCAGCTACTCGTAGACTCCTCCTTATGCATGGAATGAGGATCCCTTTGCTTTTCCAGAGATCGTTTAGTTAGAATTTTATTTTGCTGACTAAACTGCCAGTTTTATAGAAGAAAAATAGCATGTTCTAAATCTATGCACAGTCTAACATTCGGTTTTATAACACAAAGATGTTGTCCATTCATCACTGATAGTGATCTCTACATTGCTTGTTGGTGATCTTTAAAAAGCTGGAAGCTCTTAGTGATTGCTTCTTGTTACTTCCAGCTTTTCTGCAGGAGTCTAACCCTATACCTATACTGATAACACAGAAAGAGCAGTGAATTTAGATGTCGGTGCTACATAATAAAAAGAGTTACCTTTAGCAACAGAAATGAGTAATAGACTATGTAATATTTGGGGAGGGTATTTATAGAAAAATGTGTATTATAATAAAAAATTGCTGTAGAGGTCACAGAAAGAAATGGCTTGACTATCAAGAGAGTGAAATCTTGAATCCTTTAAAACTGATGAGTTCGACCTCAATTAACTCTAATAGGATCAGTGTTTCTTTCTTTCTCTTTAAAAGCTGTTGCTGCTATGAAAAAAAACCAAGCTCCCCCTTCTCCTGCCCACCCACGTACTCAGGTTAAATGGGTAGCATTAAAGTTTTATAAGATGTTTTACATGCTTCTGCACAGACCAAAAGCATAGAAGACAAAATATTCCTGTTGCTTTCTTGCTGGTAGGTCCTTTTTTTTTCCAGAAGTCCTGTTTTACTCATAGACTTGATAAGAGACAGTTGTTTGGCTTTAGCTACCAGTAAAGGATGTTGCAGACACCAGCTAAGGGATTCAAATGATAAGCAGAAACTGTATTAACGTGATTATATTGTATACAGAATTATCCATATGCCAGTATCTAGTGTCTACACATAACACCAGCATATCTGTAGGAGGTTTGGAGATTCTGATCCTTCTATTTGCAGTATTAATTTCTACCTCACCAACACTCCTGAAAATATTCATGGATGCAGATTAACCTTTAGCAATGGATCAGTGGCCTGCAGGCCTTTTTCATATGATTTTTTTCATGAAAACTGAACTCATATAGCAACAGATACATAAGACGCTGTTATATTTTGTTACAAAAAAATGTGTATGCCTCCTCTCTGTCTGGGACCTCTGCCCAAGGATGCTAAAAGGTGGATTTAGACCAATTTTATCCTCCTATGAAATTTCTTCTTAGGCCAGTAAAATACCAAGTAGTGGGATACTCACATCTACTTTATCTATGGGTAGCAGAGTCTATAGCAATTTGCAATGGTTCCACAAAGAAAATATGTTATCTTCTGGTGTTCGTAGTTTATAAGCTGCTTTCATCCACCTCCAGTTGCCCATTTTCCCAGGATTTTCCCTTATACAAAGGGGCAAGGAAGGGGTGATGATTTTGATGGGGAGTCATTCTCTGACCGTGTACATTCCAGGTCCAAATCTTCATCTGATTAACAGCCACATATTTAAGTTTCTGAAGGAAGATTGTTTTGCTTTCCTTGTTTTACTTTCCCCCATTTCTCCTTAAAAGAAAGAAAACCAAGCAGAGCTTTGCCTACAGACTGAACATCCAAGAACATGAAAATAAGGCACAAAACTGTAAGGATTCTGGACCTTCACCCGCTTCTGAAAAAACAAAACACAATGGGATTGTAGCAGTCATTGAGTTTGGATTGGGCTCTAAAGTCAGGAACACTCTTCAGGCTTGTAAAGTACTTCTACGTGCTATTGATGTTGTGCAACTGATAAATAGTTTTCACTTGAGCTGTGGACCCCATTTTCTCTCACCAGTGTGGAATCGTTAGCTTTTCCTGTTTGTGTATTTTATACTTTAGGCTGTGTGGCATACTTCACTATTTCATGTGCTATGAAGCACAATGCTTTACAGGTTTCAGCTTGTGGAAAATGAAATCAGCAGCTGTCATAAACATTCAGAATTTTAACATTTTTATAGTAAAAACCACACTTTAATTTTCAGTTCAATTTTGTACTGTACACAAAATAAGAAAACACAGTAATTTAATTTGGGAATGTGGTCTTCTAATCTTCATTGTTTTATATAGTTTGCTACTTTACCTGAAACTCTTGTATAGATATAAGCTCAGGTTCTGTAAAACAAGTTTTGTCCTTTTTTTTTGTTTTGTTTTGTTTTGTTTCATTCTAACTTTATTAGAAGGAACAAGGGGCACTCCCAAAACCTTTAAAGAAACTTTTCCTACTTTTCTTCTGCTGAACATTTTAACGGCTGTTATACTTCAGCTTCTATTGGCTTACATGCATATGTGAGCACTTCAACATACATTAGTAAAAGAAATAATTTGGCAGATAAAAATATTTTGTTTGCTGCTCCTTTGTCTTACCAGTAAAAGTGAACTTTTAAATTGATGTACTGTGTTACCCTAGATTACTTTAACCTTCATTTTTCTCTGTAGTAGACTCACCATACAATTATAGCACACTTAGCATCAGGATACTCGCTGGTTCATATATTTTTTTTTTAATCTTGATATTTTCATGTTCATAATGTGGATAGAAAAAAATCCCATCATTTACTTCCCATTGCATGATGATGTGGACAGAGAAAGATTTGGTGCCCCTGAATAAGCAGACAGTTCCTCTTTGCTTTCTTTGTCCCTCCAGGAGGGAGTCCAGAAACCCGTGGGGTTCAGGCACCTCTAAACCCTTGTTTCCAAACCTGCCTCATGACTGCAGCACAGTCACAGGCTGTGGTGGAAGGTTGTGGAAGGGATGCCTTGCACATTCCTGTCTGCCCGCTTACAGAACAAATGCAGATAATTCTCTGAAACTTATATACATTTCTTCTCAGAAAGTATGGGTAAGTTATAGATATCCTTGTCAGAGAGAAAAATCCACATAAACAAAAAGATGAAAAAAGTGCATCACCTGGGTCCAAATGTGGCAGTTACGCAGGCAAGGGGCATAACATGAGATCACTGAGAATGGACCTAGGAAAGCTTCATGGAATTATACAGATAAAAGTAGGGAGAAATAGGAAGACCTGCCAGAATTTAATTTATTATTTAGTATTGTTTCTACCTTTATTCTAAGTGAAGTAAAAGAACTGCACAAGGCACAAAAAAATAAAGTAAAAGCAACAAGGTTTCCACAGCTAGTTTAAGACAGAGTGCATTATAAGTTCTGCCCCCTGCCAAGAAATCAAAATTATATATTGATGTACACATCCCTGCTTTTTCAGGAGTAGGATTCTGATGAGCAAAAAAACATCAGTAGCAGTGAACTGTGTAGGCAGGATGACAGTGTGTCATTTTTGAATTCTTCTCAGTAAACAACTACATAAGCTCACCTCTGTTTTATACATGGAAATCAATTCTCATGTCTAAGGTATAGAGCAAGACTTCTCTGGAAGTGGAAACAGGCTCATCAGATAATTACATAATTATTTTGAAAAAGTTAAATTGCTTTTTGATTTCATAGAGTCATAGAATGTTTTGGGTTGGAAGGGACCCCTAGCGGCCCCCATTTACAAGATGAGAGGGCAAAGAGGAATCTTACAAACCGCTACTTTTTCAGAAGTTATAGCTCAGAAATCATCAAGTGGAATGTTTTTTTAATTTGTATTAATTCCACATTGAAATCCTGTACATCCAATTTTATCCTAGTACACATTTTTACAGCTCAATGTACCGCTGGAACCTCTGGAAATAAGAGCTTTTATTATGGAAATGCTGGCATAGTTTTAGCTAGGGTCGGCACACACAGCATACTGTAATGTGCTTTAAAACTTGAGATGGAGACCAGAAGTCTGAGGATCAACAGTAGCAAACCCTGTATGTACGAAATACAACCCTCCCAGAAAAAGTCATACAAGACTGCTGTTCCTGGCATAACTCTCATTGATTTAAAAGGTCAAAATGAACCTTATTGTCTTTGTGTAAAAAGAAGATGGTAGCAAGAAAGGTATTGATTTGCACATACAAACAAAAATCCTCAGAATAAGGAGAATAAAAGATAGGGAAGAACATAACAAACCACTCCAGTACATATGAAACTGATCAGTTACAGAAAATCTAGTTGTGTTAAAATGGAAAAATGTTAATATTTTGAAACCACTGTTTTGGTTACTGACAATCAGAAGCACATTCCTCAGCCAAAAAAGCGAGTACTGGAATGTGAAAGCACTTTAATTTATCCATCTGCATAATTTTAAACTAACAGGTGAGACAGAAGCAGCGTTATAACTCTCTGGTCAGGGTGAAACAATGGACTGATACTGCAGCAAACAATCTGAGAAAATGAGTTCTCTTTGGCATGGTTCATAAGGCAGTAGTAAAACAGCCTGATCATCTCATTAATGTGGGTTTAAAATGAGAGTTCAGGATTACGAGTATAAAAAGTGTTGATTATCAGATAAATGGAGTCAGATGGACAATGACGTCCCTTCTAATTTTTACTGAGTTTAATGGCAAGTGACTTTGTACGCGTTTAATACATATGAATACAGTCCTTTCATTTTCTACCCTTTCTTATTTCTCACTTTATTCCTTATCTTGCTATTTTTCATTCAGCTTCTCCTACACTCCTAAACTCAATACAGCTATTCATTACGCCTCACTCTCCCGGTCATTTCACACAGGATAGATTCGCACTCTAAGCTGTGCGTTGGTCTGCCATCTCCAGGTGCACAAACACTTGCCTAGCTGGGGCTGTGTAAAACACTAGTGCCAGTTTGGACATGGATTAAATCTAGGAGGATAATCCTCTATCTCTCCCACAGCTATTACTGAAGGAGAGACACATTTTCTTGTAATTCTGATGATGGTTGTTACAACTGATTACTGCACAGAATGATAGTGTGTCTGCTTCCAAACTCAGGCATTTTAATACAGAAAGAATGAGGAGAAGAAATACAGAATTATTTTTGCGGGATGCTTTCACGTATGCTAGGTGATGTGTTCAGTCTGAGGAGCCAGTCACCCATCCTAAATGTCCAGACAGACACCACTTAAGCTTCATTCATTTATCTCTACCTTTATTCTACCCAAGTTTCATCCTGTTCTCAAAGATGTTTATGATTTCCATGTGGGGAAAGTCAGGTCCTTTAGATTCTCCCAATGCTGCCCTTCTTTTGTTGCTCCCTTTGTTCTTTCATTTGTTCCTGTTTTGTTTGTTTGTTTGTTCATTTCTTCCTCTCTTGGATATATAGACAACAGCTAGCTCAGCTTTCCTCCACAAAATAAAATTTAAAAAGTAATAGTACGCAGAACTTTAACTGATTTCTTTCTAAGAATATAATCAATGTCCTTACTTAGAACTGGAGAAAAGGCAGCTGCCCAGAATATCAAAAGGATTTAACAGTTTATATGGTGCTGATGATTTTCTGTAGTTATCATAGGTTTGCCATGTGTCTTCCTAGAAAGAATTTCTTCTTATAACTTTGTTCAAAGTAAATGTGATGATGAGATCATTGCCAAAACCAACAGTAGTACCATTAATATTCAGGCCATTTGTGCAAAGCTTTTCTAAGCAGACAGATGTCTTCCAGGAGCCGCTAAGTTTCCTAGGGAGACTGAGGCCTATTGAAATTTCAATATCTGAAAAAAATACTTAATTATTTTGAGAAGGACAGTTCTTTTAACTGTTAAAGAAGAAGATTTAGAAATAAGGTGGTGGCTTAGACTACCTTTTTTAAGCAAATGCTTGTGATACATTTGACTAAACACTTTCAATAAAATCTTCAGAGATGTAGCTATTTTTCTGGTTTTAGCAATGCATTATGCAGCGATTATAAAATTACTTACTGCTGGTGACCTGATCACAGCCACACTTGCTGTTGTAACCAGGAAACTGAGGGATTCAGCATTTTTTTTATCCTGTCTTGTCGGTTTTACAGCAGGCAACAGTACACTGATTAACAGAAAGGAGAGCAATACAGCTTTTTCCTTTGATGGCCCCCAATAAAATAGAATGTGTTTCTTCAGAAAAGAAACATATTTTGAATGAACCCATGACCTGTACTATTTAGAAGTTTTTGGCCTAACAGTTTGAAACTATTTCATTCTATTTCACTTCTTTTTGAAAGAAATCACCACTGAATAATTGGATAGGGGTCTGAGCAATGTCCCTGCTCATTGCAGCAGGTTGAACTAGATGAGCTTTGGAGGTGCTTTCCAACCCAAAACTATTCTATGATTCTGTGATTCCTCAGTTGTGATTATACTTTGGATTTCTTTCTATCAGCTCTTGCAGCGTTGTCTTCTCCTTATTCCCAATTATGGGATATGTTTTAAAGTACTTCTTAATTTTCTGAAATTGTTTAAGAATACAAATCTCAAAACGTTCTTAAAGGAAAAGAAGCTGTTATTACTCAACATTGTTGCTGCCTTTGTAAAATAAATGTGTGTAGATGAGGGTTTTTTTTTCCCCCTTCAAAGTAATACTGAGAAATAGAGAGCAAATCACTAGAAGACAGCTGAAGCCTAAGACTCAGAAATTATCAGTAGGCCTGACAACAGCCTCTGTCAGAGTTGGATGTACTGCATGTAAACAATCAGTTCTATACCACCCGGAAATTTTGGGTTCTCTGCACATGCTCATCCCATAGGGACACCACTATTAATTGGAAAAGCAGTTGATAACCGTCTTTTTCCGTGCTGGTAGAATCTGTTACAAAAACTCTACAGTTCTGTAGTCAACCTTCTCTTTTTCCAAGTCCCCTCATGAGAACCACAATTTTGGCTCTGAATTGATCAGTTATATCTTCAATAAGATAGATCTCTGTGCTTGTTCAGAACTTTTTACACCAACACAGAGATGCGTACATATGTTCATTTCACACTTGCTAACATGTAATTTAGAACTCACAAATGTATGTAATACCTTTCAGACACCAATTATGTTCAAATCTTAATTTTAAAGAACTCTAGATTTCCTTAATTTTTAAAAATGTGATTAATTATCTGCTGAGTTTTACCTAGTTTTCTGCAGTTTCAAAGTATAGTACCTGTCGTAGTTACACTACGGACCTGGAACAGATACTGTTTGAAATGGCTGTAGCAGATGAGCCTTTTAGGTTGATTTATATATTCCCTTTTTGATCACTACTTCCCAGAATCTCCCAGCAACTATAAAGTGTATTTTAAAAAGAAATAATTAGAAAATACTGATGTAAACTGAAGGTGATGGTTGTGCAGGAATTACTAATAATGAAATGATTAAGTGTACAAATTAATTAGATGTTGCAGCTGAACAGCAGTGAGCGCTATAAGTAAAAAAATGCACTTTTTTGAATCCATATGAACCAAAAATGGAAGCTCACTCTGGTACACTGTAACATAAGTTCTCTCTAAGTAGCAGCTTAACATAAAAAAACCCCAACTTTCTAAAACAGTATTTGTTAACTAGAGTATAAGATTAGTACTAGTTATACAGATTTGCAGGTAATGAGTATGGGATCTTTATCTTGTCTTTATTATATCTCAGGAGAGATGGACAAGAATAAAGGTCATGTATAATATATTCTGAAGGGAGAAATATTTTTAAATACTGGAGTTTTTATACAGACAGTAGGAAAATAATGAAAAAAGGATATGAAGCTGGATTTTATATATCTTTTTATACAGTGAGCCAGTAAAATCAATGGTATTTGGCAAATGTGTGTGTATGTGTGCATGTGACTGGCTTAAATATGTTTGGGTATTTGGGTGAGAAGCCTCATTTGTGCTTGCCAAAAGCTACGTAAATCCCATCTCAGGTAGGTGATGAGGATGGGGGAGCCAGATTTTCTCAGCCAGAGAATTGGGGTGCTTATTTTAGCCTGGCACGATTTCAAAAGTGACACTACATCAATGCAAGAAGACTGCTAAAGCAATATCGCTAGAGTCAGCACCTCATCTTGGTTATTTCCAGTTGAAAAGTGCACTGATAAAAAAGAAAGGGAAAGTTACTTACCAGTAGCCAGAGTTCTTTTACATATCTTGTACACATGAATATTTGTTTCATAAGTGAACACGTACCAAGGCTCTTGAAGTGGAGGACTTTTTTTTTTTTGCTGCTTTTGTGTTGTCTAGAGAGATTACATATTTTCCAGTCTCTCTACTTATTTCATTCTCAGGCATAAAAGGCATGCCTGCAACACGACCTTCAGTTAGCTATCAACTACACATTTCCAGAACATAAAGAGACTTCCAGAGAGAAGGCAAGGAGATTTGGGAGTCTCAGAAGAATCCCAAGCACTGTAAATAAGCCTTTCCTCTTTGAGTGTTTGCTCCACACACATTCATACAGCTGGTCACTCCTGCATGTTTGCAGGAAGGTGTTTGGACTCCCCAGTGAAGACTGGTCTAATTTCTGGCATTTGTTCATAGAATAAGTCCAAGGGTTAGAAACTGCTCCCCTGACTACTTACATTAATTCCTTATCCTTTGAAAACAGTAAGCAACACACTTAGCTGAATATATACAGATTTTGAATAATTGCATTTCCTCATTGAATCAATAATGCACGATTAGTGTTTTGCATTCCTCAAGAATTCAGAAAATCAGATAGAATTTTAAAACCAGTTCTTATTTATTTAGAATTTCATTTATCATATATGAACTTAATTCCACTATTTTCTTTCACAGTCGTTAAGAAAGAAAATACCCACATAGGTAAGAACTGTGGCAGATTAAAATCTTTTTAATGTTTTAAATGTACTCAGCTTGGTATCTTGAAATGTAAAGAAATTTACATTATATAATATATTTGGTTACACAGATGAGATGGACTTGTCCCTGTAGTTAATTGGGAAGTATTTATAATGCATTTTAAATAGTCTTATATGAATTGTGTTGAGAAATCAAATAGAAATGCTTCTACAATTCCAAGCTTCTAAGCAGCTTTTAAAACATTATAATTTATTTAAACTATCATCTCAAAGTATTTCTTCCATAATGGGAATCCCTTACTCTCATTTATGATGGGCTGGGATACAAGGGAGACTATTCAGTCATAGGTTAATAGAAAGCTCAAGATCTGACATTTTGCCAACTATCAACATTAAAAAATGGTTTGGTGACATTGGGAATGCACTAGTTACTCTTGGCTTTAGACTAATTCAAAGATCAGACCTTAATATCACACTATCACTAACTCTTTTAGGGCCTCTTGAGATGTTCCTAAAATTCATACTTACATGTATGATGTCCACACCATACACATTTCATTTTATTATTATTATTTTTTAACTTCAGACAACTTGTAGTCTGGTTCCAAAGACCAAATGCCTGTTGGCAGCTGGAGTGCATTATGTTGTTCCTGGAGTCCATCTTCTACTTCAATTTCATTAAAAAAGAAATGTTAAAAAATCCAGCTTGTACTTTCTGAGACCGATTCATAATGCAGACCAAAGCACAGTAAATGGGAAACTTGCTTAAATCTCATTGATACTTCTGTCTCCGGGACTGTTTAAATGCACGCACTACAACTTTTCAGATGGTTCTTCACCTGTGCAGAGTGAATTCATGTTAATCTGCTATGTATATTTTATATATTAGTCTGATTCATACATTTGTATAGCTTCTAGGATAAGAAACTATTTAAAGCCTTTAGTTTTGCAAAAAGGGTCTGTGTTTTCTCAGCTATCCACATTTTTACATATGGATGTGTTTCACTATTGTGTTACCTGTGGTAGTGATGTTAATGATATGTATGCAACTGGATAGGAGGTGTATAGGGTGAAGGTTAATTCCTAAAAGTTATTGAAAAGCACTTTGTCAGTTATAGAATAGCCTCTATACTAGCAACAAGGTACCTTATTTTGTTACCTTTATTCCAGGCAGTGTAAAACTTGGTTTTTTGAGTTGTCATTAAAAGGTACACAAGTTCTTTGAATGAAATAATTCTTTTGTTGATAGTATCCAATCTGATATATGGCTAAAAGAAATATGTACCAAAAAGAGTTTAGCTACTATTTAGGGATGAAAGCCGTTTCTTCATTAGTGTTAACTTAGATTTCACCATTTTTTCAATGGGCTGGAGGTAGTTCAATGAGAGGAAAAGATCTGCAGCAAGTATCCAGTATCCCAGATTACAGATAAAATCTGCTCAGAGTAATTACTTTGAAAATATTTTTGGATTTTATCCATTTGGAACAGGATTTCATTATTATTCATAAATAGAAGAAAAAATGGTTTTACCTGAACTAGGCTTTGCTTAAGACTAGATTCTAAACTGGAAGATCTACATAATTAGATAGTCATTCTCACTATAATGTCTTTTTAAGTCTTGCAGGGTAGTTTCTTCTTTCTTCTCACTTTTCTTCCTCCCTACACCCATTATTTGAAAATGAATATCAGGAAATATTGTGTGAATTCCTTTTATTTACAATGACATAGAAAATCAACTTACATTTTCAGGATTCATCTTCAATTTTAAACATTTCTCAGACTTCGCTACTTGATTCTGTTGGCCACCTATAGGAATCTGTTGCCATTTGAGGTGCCCCAAAACATCCCATATCCTATACAGCTTCTGGTTCAGAACATCTGAGTTTTCCACAGGTGATATGTACAGTCCAGCCCCATGAGGTTGGCCTGATACTCTGAGTCATCTAAAATACCATCAGATGCTAGTGACTGTCAGCAGAACAAAATGATAGTCTGATTCCCTAAGTGATAAGCAGCTGTACAAGGAATGAGAGATCTAATTCCACTAAAAATTAACATGAACTAAGGAATCTTTTTCCTTTGCTTGCGAATACAGTTTTTCAATTTTTCGGAAAAATTTAAAGGTTTCTTGTTGTGCTTCTGTGAAATTTAACAAACAAAGAATGCAAATCACCATTACAATTTTTTTTTAGTCAATTAAATTCTACATTTAAATCAAATTGACATTAAAATTAAACAAAATAATATAAAGGACCCCAAGGAAGGCAAAAAAAAAGCTTCACAACTTTTGGAAACTGCTTTAATCAATTTCTATGCTCCTGACACAGCACCGTTGGAAGAAAAAAAGATGCTTTTCACACACAGCTAATTAAGAATAGTTGAAACTATTGAAGAGTATGTTCACTGTTTCCTGCTGGTGTAAATTTTCATGCATCAGATGATGCTGTTAGGATGTCAGTTTTCATCTGTTGAGGGTTTCCACAGTATCCACCTATCTTTCAGTACCACATGAGCAGACTTCAGGGCTTTTACAGAGCTTTAGTGAAATTAAACAGAGCTCAGTCACAGGAGATTCACTCATTTGGAACAGTAAGGCAGGTCAGTACAACTATTCTATCTAGATTTTGATGTGCTGAGCATTTGTCTACCATTACTTAGTTTATCCCTTTGATATTCATCATTTTTACTGTGTTTTCTTTCTTGAAAAACAGTTACGTTCATTTTATGAACTTTTGGAAATGTGGCATTAATAATAGTTGAAATGGTGCCACCAAAATACAGTAATGGTTTGATTACTGCTGAAATTCCATTTATTTTTAGTTCCTTTCTTCTAGAACTATTAAAGTCTTATGTGCATAAATGTTGCATAAATGAAAGTTAAGCCATCAGTGATTGTCATGATGTAGCTATAAATACCATCAGATGCATTCTTGGCTTATTTATATATTTATTTTTTTAAAATAAGCAACAGCCACTGTTTTCAAAGCAAAGCCCTTAACATTTAGGTGTAAAGAATTCGAGTAACTGGGTGAGCAAAGCATATTTTGAAAATATGTTTTACAATAAAGGCTTGTAACAGCTTGGTTTTCCTTGCTTCCTACTTATGTGTTATTAAAGAAATCACAGAAGTTATTCATTACCAAGGTGTTATTTTAACACTACTGTTATTGAGGCTGTGTAGAAGTTCTATAAGCTGTCATCAGTTGGCTAGTTTTGCAGCCATAATAAATATAAGCACAAATAAGGTTTCTTTTTAAGACAAAATCTTTACTAAATTATTAAATAGGAACTCTAGGTCTTAGCACACTGTCTGTACTCTTTTGAATGCTTATAAATTGTGACTTAAAACCACAGTAACAAACTCTCAGGTACATTTGGAAAGTTTCACCTATCTTTTCCAAAACAAAAAAAGACCTATAATCAAACTAATCAAACAGAGGGGTGATGGTCTAGCAGAGGTGGTTTACATAAAAGGCATGGTCAGATAAGGGATGTCTGATCACCTCAAAGCAAAGGCATTACAAACAGAACTCAAGTCACATTTGAGCAGTTCTGGAACCCATTCTGTTAAACACCAGAGGGCTTGGTGGCAGGGGAACACAACACAAATGCACACACGCACACACACACAAAAAAAAATACCTATTCATACACACAGACTGATATTCACTGGAAGGTCCCCAGAGATATTGAAGGGCTTGGACCAACAGTGATATAATAAAATCCTGAGATAAAATCTGACTGCATTTTAAGTCCTTGTAAATGCTCTCTTCAGTCACAAACCAGAACAAAACCCCAGGTCAAAATGCTGCGAAGCCAGAAAATTCAGATGCAGTTCTGTCCTTGAATGTTCCTGCCTGTGTAACGAACAGTTTCTCAAATCTATCTTTGTATCAATTCATTTCAACGAGTTGATAAGAATTTTATCTTCAAGTCCAGTTGAAAGCAATTTTGCTCACAAAAATAGTTCCATTTAAGTAATTTGGATAAATAAAGGCTGCAGCATCAGACTCCTAAAATGTGAACTTTTGGACTGCTAAGCTCAGTAGGAAAGATATAATATTCCTTTGAACACAATATTAACTGTTTTCCTTTTTTCTCAATAATACAATGAAGTTCTTGTATCTGGCATAATGTACGCAGTATTTTAAGCACTCTTTGTGAGTAAAGGGCAGTTGCACTAAGTCAGTGCAGAGCAGGAATGCTTTACAGGATGTTTCCAGATAGTGGAAAATGGCTCCTAATGAGAATGCTATGTTAAGAGAGAATCAAAAAGATGTAAACATACTTGTTTTCTTCACATGATTCTCACTAGCATTTCCATGCAGGAACAAACATCCCTATGGTGAATATTTACTTATCTTTCTTTTCCATATGAAATATTTGTCTGCCCTTGGCCTTGGCTTCGTCTTGGGGCAGGATTTTGTTAAGCAAAACAAAAAAGATAAGATAATATTCATCTCTGCTTGGCAATAGCAGCAAAGCTAGCAAAAAAAATGCATTGATCTTTGTCCACATGGCTGTAGCAAGAACAAAGCATATTTATGTTTTTTTCTATGTATGATAATAAGCCCCAGATAAAAAATGTATCTCTTTGTCCCTGAATCTAGCAATGGCAAGGACAAAATTACACAAACCCCAGTGTTGCTTGCAGTAGGCAGCAATGAAGGAAATGTGTTCATTAATTTGAAAAAAAATAAAAAGCAAGACCTTTTTTTAAATTTTGTTTAGAAGATCACACAGTATTTAGGTTTTTATTAACCATATCTGTCCGTTAACAGCCAGTATTAATCTCAGGCCTCAATATTATATAAATGACTTTGAACTTGGCATGCAGTCGTGCCACAAATTTTAAGAAACACCTGACCATATACAAGCAGCCAAGGGATCTGAAAAAAGTTAACTCAAACTTTATTGGAATCAAGAATTGTTCACTGTTCCATACTCTGTCTTTTCAATGTGGCTTCTGACTGTGTGGCCGGCCAATTGACTTGACTGACTGTGACTGATGCAGCCTTTGGACTGTCTGGGTGTATTGTTTCATCATTTTAATCACAGCGCAGTATCTAAGCTATTTAAATTAGATGTATATGAAAGTGCAAAGTTATGTGGATTGTGTCAGCCAACATGATCTTGTAATTGCAAGATTCTAGGCAATTTTAACTTTTGCTAAAATAGCATATTTTTTTCTCATAGTAATTTTTATTTTAATTGTACTTGCGATCCTTTATTCCTCATTATATGAAAATCATTATAAATTAATTCTAATTCATTACTCATTTGTAATATAATTGAATGACTTCAAGATAAAATCACCATTCACCCAGAGATACACATAGTAGAACTGGGAAACCTGTAGTACTTTTTTTTATTCAAATTAACTGGAAGCCAAATGAGACCCTGTCTTAACAGATTTTGTGTTTTTACAGGATTGTAAAGGAAGGATGCATAATTTCTTGTAACACTCCTAAATCATCTGTTCTACAAGTCAAAAACACCCTGAGCCGTATTTATGGCTGATTAAGATGTTAGAGATCTTAGTCCCTCCATACCTCAATTAACGTATTTTAAAAAACAACAAAACTCTTTATCTAATTACTGGGTCCTCCTTAAAATTGTATCTGTGCAACCTGTTTTCCAGGAGAGATGTTTCCTCCAGGGCCACACTGCCTGTAAAAATCTGAAAACATGGTAGGACGATCTCTGATAGGAGGACTGTGTCTCTGTGCTCAAAATATACTTCATGGAAGCAATTAATTAATTAATTAATTTTCCCATAGAAACTAATGGAGGTCTTCATGAGACTTCCATAAGGCAACCTCTTGAAAGGATAAAAATTGCCTGAGAGAAAGAAAAGAAAACCTGGGATAAATAGTAAATTCCTATATAAGTTAATGGTCATACTGGCACTTTGTGAGGTGGTTCTTGTGTGACATCTTCATAAATAATTTGGAAATAAGAAGAACTTCTATGGGAGTAAATTAAGGAACTTCAGAAAGAGAGATGGGAAAAAAGAACCACAGTAAAATTCAACATCAGCAGTTTCAAGGACTAAAGAAAATAGATAGATTAATCCTTATTTGTCAAAGTGATCTTATCCCTTTACCCAAAGCACCTTGAGGTATCAAGGTACCATGATCTGAGTCTACTGGAACCTAGATGGCCTACCCACAAACTCCAAGCTTTGAGTCAGTCAGATGTGTGCAAGCTTCTTTTCGGAAGCCACATATATATAGTAATATTGTCCTGTACTCAAGCTAATCCATCTTGCTAAGCACTGCAATGCCTATTAGTTTCCAGAGGAAAAGCTGGCTTATGCTGGTGAACTCAGGATGGTTTTTCAAGTGATAAGAACTATTGAAAGGGGAACCATCAATCATCTGGATGACCCAAATTGTATTCATGCCATCTGCAAGTCTCTTTCAAATTGCATAAAATCTCCTTCCATTGATAAAGATTAACATCTGAATAAGAATTAAAATGGGAAAACATGGGAAAATTATGATCTTGGGAAGCCAGAAACATTTGGCAATTAACTAATGTAGGACATTTGAAAATAATTTTTCTCCTACCATCAAATGTATCTCTAACAATATTGCCAGATTTCTGAAAATCACAGATTATTTTATACATTCTTGTAATTCTCCAGGACAAATTTCACAGACACAAAAGCCACAGAAATTTTGATCCTTGAAAGACCTAAATCAAAGGGAGAAGGCAGTGTGTAGTAGCTGTTGTAATCAGGTCCTAAATATGGGAAGGTGGTGTGGGTTTTTTCTTCAGACTTTAAACCAGTATGGATTCTATTAAATCTAAATGAGGTCTAGATGAGGTATTATATTTCTGTAAATTTTTTTTTCTTTTTTCTTTTATCAATTATGTCCAGAATTTGAAATATAATGAGAATTAGTTTCTTTTCTGTTCTACCTTACTGCTTTTCTACAGTGCATGAATACTTGTCTGTAATCTTAAAAAAAAAAAAAAAAAAAAAAACCAAAAAAAACCCTGAGAAAATTATGATTATGATTAAGTTTTACTTTACAAATGTTTCAAGCTTGTAAAGACATTTTTTTGCTTTGGGTTGGAACAAACACTTGAACCTGAGAACTGCTTACATTTCTTGCTGAATCAAGTAAAACAGTAAAAAGGAAGACAAACATAATTTATGCAAAAATTAAAATAGTATATATTCCAATATTGGAATATTCTGTCCTTATATTATATGTTAATATTATAGGCTAATATCTTGCTGCACTTTTATGTAGTTAATAAGGCTTCTAAGAATATTACTTTGTTAGCAAAAATCACACTAATTAATATTGATAAAGAAAGGGAAAAAAGTCTATGGCACCAATATCTTCCTCAATTTATTATTGAGATTTTTTTTGTTGTTTTGTTTTCATTAATTTTTGTTAAAAATTATGGGTTTCATAAAGACTTTGGGGTGGATTTTTTTTCCATTTTGAGCATTGAATAATACAATTGAAAACATAAATGCTGACACAATGTAACCAAAAGTGAGAAAACAAAGGAGGTGTAATAATGATAAAGTTACATAATCTTCTAAAGTAATGTCACATTCAACTAAGAAGCCTAGTAAGACAAGGAGGGTAACACTTCATGTCTCAGTAGATAAAGCTATGGCTTTCTTTTTGTTCCACTGCATTTTAATTCGTAAAGACAATATCTTTTTTTTTTGTTTCTTATATGAAAACCAAAAAAAGAGAACAGTATTACTATAAATTTAAGAGCTAAAAATGAATGTTAAAGTTTTCTCATAGTATTTCCAATGGATTTGAAATCTTCTAAAACTGATACAATGAAAATTCTGCCAAGCCTCAAGTCAGAAAGCACCTTAGTTATTAACATTTGTTGCATCTAAAGACTGTAGAATCAAACTAGACAAACAAGATGATGATATGATTCTGAATACAAAGATTTTATTTCCTGGTTAATGAATAGGAGGTCAGTGCAGGCTGTCATAAGGGCAAACAATTTGTTCTCAGGACTCTTGGAATTTAACAGGACAACATTTTCAAAGACAAAATACTGAACCAGAATTTATGACCCACATTCTGAGCTTAGATATATGAATGAGAGTCTTATATTGAAGCTGCTAAGAAATCTAAGGACAAATTTGTCCCTCTGTATGTAACTCCAGATGAAATATACTATAGTTCTGTGCATCTTTATTTTAAAATTTGGGAGGATGATTCAATGCTTTGAAGTTCCAGGTTTTCTAAAAGGATTTTCTCTCTGCTTTTTTCTTTATTTATTATCTGCATCTGCTAGCTGGACCCAGACAGTACAAAGGTAAATTGGCTGATTGACAGCTCCTTCAAGAACAAATTAAGGCGCCAAGATAGAACATTATCTAAAAAACCAGTATTAATAAGAATAAAAATGCAATGCCACTCTGAAAACTAAACCTGAAGTTACTGTGTTCAGTTTGCTCCAGATGAGTGAGTTGCTAGCATGATAGAAAGTGAAAGAAAAATAAATTCAGGCAAGTCGATGAGAAACACTTTCTTCAGTTGCCGAATAATAAATGCGAGAAGTCCCCACAGGGCGAAGTTGTGAACGCAGAAAACTCTAGGGTCATTCAAGTAATGATTGTATATGTCTTGGGAAAATAATGTACAAGGAAAGGATGAACTTCAGTAGGCTGAATGGCCTTTTTCATTCTCAATATTTATGCATCACAGCTGTCATGCTGTAAGGTACGTTAAAAAGGAGAGATTACATGCTGATGGCTGTGAGATCTCTTCATCCGAAACCCAACTCCATATGTGTCTAGTTGAAGAGCTTCTGTTATTTGACACCCACCAAGTCAAGCTGCAATTTAGCCTTTCCAAGAGCTTTATTACCAAGCTCATTATTTACTTTTACTAAAATAGAAATAGCAACACATTGCACAAGTTATTTTGGTGTAAGTGCAGACCAAGTATCTTTAGGACAAAACTGTGGCATTCCATCACCAGTTCTGAAGGGGTGTAGGCAGGAGGAAAGCAACATTTCTAAAGCAAGCATGATTTGTATGATTTGCTTGCCTCAACGAAGTGGTGAAAAGACCATGCTAAAAACCCTTCTGTGATCAGAACTCCTATGGACACACAAAGAACTTTCCACCTTATATCCTATGACTGATGATTGACAAGGTATTAGCTTTCAATTCTGAACGAGGATCTCAAACACAGTAGTAGCAAAAGGTTATATGACCCATCTAAGACCTCAGAAATCCCTGTGCACTTTAAGTTGCTTATTAAACGACTCTAAGGAATGCGGAAGAATAGTACAGATGTCATTACCTCTCTGAAAGAAAATTTTTGCAGATGCCTTTCTGTTAGGATTTGTTGCTTCACTGGAATTGAAATGCTTTGAAAACTGAGGTCAGCTTCATTCTAGCTAAGCCCAGAAATTAAAAACAAGCCAAAAATCTCTGCTCTGCCAAAGTTCCGAATATGTTTAAATAGATAAATAGCTCTTTAGAGTTTTCATTTTGGAAACTGGTATCTATTTCAAATGTATTTATTTTCCACACCACTGTGACAATGTTAGAGTATGTTATATTATCACATTAAAATGACAGAACTGATACACGGCAGTTCATTGGCATGAAGAGATTTGAAAAACTCATGGAGATTTTACTAGTTCTCCTATTTCCATCCCAAAGGATGATTTCTATTCTCTATATTTAATTTCTGCAGGGTTTGGAAAAAAATTTTGGTTCTCTTCAGTAGCAATTTAAGGGAAATTGCAATTTTGATTCATTTGTGTTTGTGCCAAGAAGCAGCTGATTTGAGGAGTTCATAATTTGTAGGGAAAGGAAGACAACTACGGGTGAAATTTTGATTTACCATAAATATATGTATGCTACTTGAAGTATTGGAATATCTTATTTCAGTACATTAGTAACATACAAACCCCAAATTATTTGATCTTATATATATGTATATTAGTATGTGATCATTATCCCAGTGAGAAATAATAGCATTTAAGGAAATAACCATTCTTGTTTCTGGTTTGTTTTTTTTTTTAATTTTCACACCTGTGACAGCTATAATAATACCTATCCCATATTGTCTCTGAAAACTACTTCAGAGGTAAATGTGACCATTTGGCAATGTGACACATATGAATATAGGTAGCTGAATAGCGAAATTCAGTTTTTATGAACACTTGTTCAAAAATCTAATAGTTGTGCTGATCAGACATGTCTGTGTCTGGCATATTCATGTGCCAGCTGGCTGTTCAGAAATGACAGTATTTGCTTGTATTTGTGAAGAGTTTTCCCATTTAGAAAAGACTAGAGCTTATTGACTGGCAACATGAAAAGAGGTAAAAATCTCTGTAACTAGCCAGAAATGGCAACATAAGATTTTCAAACAATGGCAAATGGTGGATAAGGACCATTCCAAACAGTTTATACATGCATACAGCTAATGTGCTAATTGAATGTTGGAATAATGGGGTTAACTCTAATTGACTATGATAGCCAATAGCTGTATGTCTGGCAACGGTGGAATCAAGACGGTTTCTGGAGAATGCTTCTTTATTTTTGCAAGTTTTAGGCTTTCCAGTATAGCCCAATATAGTTTCAGGTTTTGGGGGGGTCAGTGGTGGTGGTGATGGTGGTTTCTTTTTCTTTTTCTTTTTTGACTAGAAAATATATTAGTAATAAAACCAAGTGGGCTGTAATAAATTATTTCATACTTGCCTTTGATCCAGGTCTGTTTTTCACTAGTTTGCCATTATTAACAGAGATAGCTGGAATGCTAGTAAGCAGTAAATTATCTGAAATACATTATTTTTCAGGAAGTTTTCATTGGGAAGTTTCTCAGACACAAGACAAACTATCTCAGAAAGAGATGGTACCTGAAATCTATTCTACAACCTAATGGCTGTAACATTCAGTGTATATGTAAAATAACAGAGTTACTCTGGAAAAAAAAATAAATCACTTGATCTGAAGACCAGACTTCTAGAAGGTGTGAAGATACAATGACGGTTTTGTGTGGTTACAGGCTGAGAAGAAGATTTTGGGGTTTTTTGTTTTAAATATTAAATTTATTTTAAATACTTATTTGTCTTTCCAATGTCCTGGTTGTTTGTGAGATTGCTTAGAAAACATTTCTAAGAGCAGTAAGGAAATAGTCTGGAAATGCTGATATTTCAGTCTCATCATATATATTTTATAGCACCTTGAAAAATAATTGGCTACCATAAGTCTTCCTTGCAAATAGTATGAAAAGCTGATTGCATCTGATTCAATCTGTCCAAATAAGACTAGTTGGAACCTGTTTTCAGCATTTTTAAATCCTTGCTTTTTAATTTAGCTGGGCAGACTGGAACCTCTGAGGACTGTATAATGGTTTATTTGGTATGATCCATGTAATGGATGTTTTCTTATAAGGTTGCTGCTAGAATGCTTCCTCAGCTAATTATATATTTGGTCTGCTATTTGTTTTTTAAATTAGATTCAGATTTTTGGCTTGGCTAAGTTGCCTAGACTCTAGAGTAAACAGTTTTCTCATACAAGTCAAAATCAGCTAACTTTATGTGTCTTTTTGTGGTTTTAAGTAAAGACAAAAATATTTAGCTCATCTGCAAAATATATATGCTATATATATGCATAGCAATATGCAGTACCCTTTCATGTGTGTATTTTGGATAAATGTTTATATCACATCCTAGCCCTTCTGAAAATCCTTTATCTTATAGCCTATGACTTGTTTACATCAACATTAAACATGTTTAGAAGACAGATTGTAGGAGAGTAACTTTACTTGCTGGCTAAGAAAGAGTTAATACAGTTTGGCTTGATCTTGATTAGCTCTTCTTTGCTATATCTGCAGTAGTTGCTAGACCTAGATGACTCTTTCATGACCTCGCAGAATCATGTGTTGCATACATTTATCTGACAGGCCACTACTCCATCTACTTAGGTTCACCATAGACAACGATGATATACAGCCCTCAGTAGTCCCAAAATTACAAAAATTCTTTCCTTTCAGTGCTGCACAAGCTTTCTTTCAGTCCCTAGTCCTGACATGCTGTCTTGGATAATCTACAAACAATCCTCTTCACCTTTACCTACACTTAATCCATAGTGTTCAAGCTTCAAGTCTGGCTAAACTTTCTTCTTGTTACTTTACATGCATTTCAGAATATTTGGGGTATGGAGTATAATTGAAAAAGAAAAAAAAAAAAAAGAAGGCTGTATTCTTATGAATGAGACATTTGTTGCCTGATTTCCAGAACAATTTTTCACATCCAAAAGACATGCATAGCCCAAGCAAACTCTGAAAAAGATCACCCACAAACACTGATGTTTAAACAAACTAGCTCAAGTAAATGACTGATTTGATATTCAGCCAACACTCAGTTGTTTCAGTGTTGAGATAGAACATATATTGCCCCACCTTGGATCTGCGATGAAAGATGCTGGTGATATAACCTCAGGTGAGATCATATAGCCCTAGTCAGGAGAACAGAAGTTTACTATCTGTGTACAAGCTCAAAGATAAGGCAGCTGCCTGGAAGATATATTTCACAAAGTCAGACAAAAACAACTGAAAAAAAAAAGCAGTTTACAGAATATCTACTGAATATTATTTATGCAGTCTGCAGTCCTTGAGGTTTACTACAAGTTTTTGTCCAGCTGTGTAAAATACCATTCCAGCAACAACCCATGTTATTTAAGTTATAAACACATTAGTGGGCTTGTTAATAATAGTTGTAACCAGGTATATCTATGGCACTGAAAAATAATAACCATTTTTAGGCTGTCATCAACTGGATTTTTAGCAAAGTAGTTGGATTATAGGTAATTGTCAGGTGTTCTGAGAAAATAAATGTACATTTTAAAGTCCAGTTTTCTCACTGTGCTGCAATTTATGCTCCATGTAGCCTCTAGGCACAAGAGCTTCATTGTTCTGTTGAAAACTGGCTTTTTCACACTGAATGAAAGTAATTGACCATATTTAATGTAGCTTTTGGCCACAAATGTTGGCATAAATGTCTTTCACTTTTGCACTACAGGACTGTAACACACTTCAGCTACTAGGACCCATCAAAGAAACCAAATGTAGTTCCTGCGAAAAGAACATCAAAATTCTGTGCAGTAGCTGTGAGGATTGGCATGTTCTTTGGAACAGTCTATCTTCAAAGTTCATCGTAGAATTGTATTTGTTGTCACTTATTAGTACTTTCCTGCTATAGATTTCTCAAGAACATTTCTCCATTAAGAGAAATGGGTGGCATCATCTAAGAATATTCTTTGTTTTTAGCCATTTAGTAACAATTTATTAAAGCTTCATTGTTGAACCTTCCTAGGCTTCAGCCATGTCAATTATGTGGTGATTATTGTTATATTTCAGGTTTTATGGGGTTTTTGTTTGGGTTTTTTACTTGTGAGCTGATTCTTACAGCTTACCATTTTTCTGGATCAAATTGCTCTACTCACCTTCCTAAAGGTCTAGGGGTTTGTAATTTGATTTATATAGTAACCTTGAACAAAAGGAGAGACATTAATAGACTGTTCTGTTTTAATGAATGGCTTGTCAGGTACTGGTTGACTACTTCAGTGGCGGTAAACTCTTCCTCCAGGCACTGATTAGAAGGGCAAGGCTTCAGGCCCTCAGTCATGCCGGTGTCTTGCCTCATTTAATATTCAACAGCTGGCAGGAATAACATTGGTTTGAAGGACTCATTTGATTAGTAACAACTTTGATATTTCTATACTTCTCTTAAACTTGTTTTTAACTCTTTACATTCAAGCAGGAAGACCTGGCGTGGCTTGAAAATCCTGAAACTGGCTGAATGCAATGCTGCCTAACAGCTCTCTGGGTCAGAAATTGCTGACGACCTCCGTGCCTGTAGGCAGAGGAAGAACTTACCCAGGTCCTTCAAAGACAGATGTCTCCTTATCTCATTGATACTTCCTGAAATATTTTCTTTTCTGCTACTTTTTCTTTTATTATGACTTTCTTTTGGTGGCTTGGCTACCAGAAGGGAGGTGCAGATTGTGACTGGCGTCTGCATACAGGGCACTGCTTACGCCACCTCCTGTTTGTCATGAACTGGAAGACCCTACAACCTGTTTGAGCTAACACACTGGCCTAAAAATCCTGGTACTTCTACCTTCACTGCACCCCACCCTCTGCAGAAGAGATCACAAGGCAGGCTCAGAGGCTCATGTTGCATACTTGCAGCAGCTCTGGAGAGCATCTCCCTAAAGCTTAATCATTCCCACAGCACTGCTCCCCTCAGGAAATATAGTGAGACTTCAAGGCACTTACAAAAGTAGATTTTGGCTGAGAGTCATCAATAATCAAGGACTAATTTTCCTTAATTTTATAATTTCCCATCACTATTCTGTTTTTTTCATGATGGGTTTGGGGGGCAGAGGCAGGGTTGACCCCTGCAAGAGCTAAGGGTTACAGTACAGTGCTTGTAATCCCCTGCTTTGGAAGGCAGTGGTAGAAGCCTTGCTAACTGCAGCATCTGAGCATTTCAGAAAATAGTACCCAAATATGAATTAGAATGATTTATAGTCTTCAGTCTTGTTCTTGCTGGAATTCATTGTAAAAAAAACAAACACACACAGTCAGTGTTGCTTACCTTACAGGTTCATTCTTAACCTTGTGGTTGTCGGTGCATTAAATGTTCCCAAGCCCCTTTTTGACAATGCTAATTTGTTTGCTTCTCTTTTTGTGTCATTTGAGTACCTGATTTTTAGCCAACGATGCTGTTTCCAGGGCCATCTGTCTGGCAGATTTTGTCTGAAAAGAAAATTGAAATTATTTGCATGTTGCACGTAATTGTCTGCAATGTCTGCTCTTTTTTCCAAAACATTCTGAAAATATAAACTGCATGCATGCATCAATTATTAAATGCATAGATAATTGAATATAAAGCATTGTCACTGAAATAAACAGGAAATTTCACTCCTGTGATCAGAGAAAAATGAGCTGATTTTAGTATCCTGGAACTTTGTCCCTATTAACCCATTGAACTTACTCAGCAGGTTTTCATGAGCTACTTTTAGAATGTCATACACAGTCAAGTGATCCTTGTCTTTATTATTATTATTATTATTATTATTATTATTATTATTATTTTATATTAGTTGGAGTTCCAGTTTGGTTTAAAGCAGACATTAAATTCAGACAAATATACATTAGATGACAGTTGTGGCAGTCAGTGGAAGAAGTTCTTGAATTGCACAAAAATTAATTCTGAAATGGAGGAGCTGGATTTAATAAAATGACCATTGCTTGGGAAATAAGCAATTGCTATTAATAAAGAGATTTCCCTGAGCTGAAGCTTTTTTTCAGATAATCTCAAGAAGCTTGGAAAAGAACTTTTGCTCAGCATGATGTGAGTTTCTCATCAGAGCCAGGAGCGAGGAAGAGGTGGAACACCTTCAGTGCAAACACACTGAACATACATTCACACAATCCTCTTCTTACTAGATTATATGGTCAACCCAGTATACCTAAATCCTAGATACACCTGAGTGATAGTACTCAGCTATTAGTTGTATATAATTATTTTGTGTTTGATATTGTGTATTACATCATACACTGTAATAACCAACCAAATCACCAAAAATGTGTAGAGCAGTTCTGGGGAAAACTTCTGAAATTTCTATCATTCGTTCAATTTCTAGTCTTTATTGCTATTTGACATTTTCACAAAGGAAGGATTAAAAGACAGGAACAAAAGTAATTCTTTAGGAAAAAAATAATACTTTTTTTTATAATTTAATGTCTGAAGGTGCCTTTCAAAGTCCTGTATTTCTCTTCAGACTGTTTTGCTTTGGTGTTTTGGCATTTCATTAACTGATATGCTTTTCGTGTTGTTTGGGTTCTGTCTTCTCTTGAGAAAGTTCAGCTAGGTGACTCTGATCTATTAATTTATACAGGCTCTGAAGCTGGTCTTATGTAGTCAACATATATGAGTAGATTTACCTTCAATATGAGTTTATGTTCTTTTAGCATAGAGAAAAAAATTACATATTTCTGTTAATCATAGATTTAAGACGAGGACCCCTTTGGTTGGAAATACCCTTTAAAGGACGTGTTTTGAATAAGATTGGCCTACTGTCAAGTATAAGATTATCACGGCTGTACACATCTTGGGTTTTGAGCCACTTTTTATTTTAGACACTAGGAGTCCAAAATCTTAGAATTAACATGCAAAAATTGAATGTTTATCCCACCAGCCTTTCTACACTGACTTCTACCCTTTGACTTTGCCTTTCTACCATTATGGACTATGGTTTGATATCAAATTTGTTTTAACATCTATAATTCCACATAGTATAGAAAATATGTATGGAAAATAAAAAGTACTCTATCTTGCTACTGAACTGTTAACTGACCTAATTAAAAGCACCATCAAATCTAATGTCAAATCTAAGATGCTGTCTCTCTCTCTCTCTATATATATATATATCTGTAGTTCCAAATAAGTAAACCAGAGGGACATGCTGATGAATTCATCCAAGCTGACAGTATTAAGTGATCTGGGAGCAGAGAGGGATTGTTAAATATACTTTGGGAGGTATTGTGCTGCAGGAGAATAAGAATGGTTAGGAAAAGGGGAAGCTGGGGACAGACTATTTTACAACAAAGCACTATGGAATTAACAAATGAGTGATGGCCATCAGCTTGATATTCTGTGGGGTGTCTTAGGCATAGGTACTGTGTTCTTCTCACAGAGCCAGACAAAATAGGGTTTGATTCTGTAAAGGAGCCTTTGAGAAAAACTGCAATGAAAGCTGTAAATAGTAATAAAACAGTAAACTACCATGGCACAGGCTGAGAACAACATTGTTCAGTTTTTTTGTTATTCTGTTATGAATTTCACTATCCCACTGAGTGTGGTTGATTCTTAGCTGGGGATTGAAGTTTACTCATACTAACAAAATAATACAGATCTGAGTCAGTGAACATTTACACCCTATTTCTATCCAAGTGTACGTTGATAACACAGCTGAGACTGAAGAAAAGAGTACTACAGACTGTTTTTCTTCTGGGATTCCCAATTGTTTATCCAGACTCAAATTAAAAAGAAGCTTTTCTGAATAAGAATATCCAGAGGTCCTATGGCAGAAGAAAGTTGGTCTAGAGCCAGATGTTTTCTCTCTTTGTTTCTCTGGACAGAAATAAATAAATGCAGGGTCTGAAGCATGTATGAAATGAAGACAGAACATTGATTTTTCTGGTTTGATATTTCACCCCTGTGATCTAGCATGATCCAGAGACATTAATTTTTGTAGATGAGCAGGGATTGGAGTTAAAAAAAAAAAGATGGCCATTCACTGATTACAATAACTGAGCTCTTTACCACTCAGGAAGACCTGACTTTTTCAGACTGGGGGAGGTGTCAATTTGTCTCCTGTAGGTCACAGCCATCCAGGATTCTGCAGTGACTTTCTGCAAGGGTGGAGATGAGCAAGTCACTGGAGCATCTCTCAGAATTCAGGGACTGCATATCTTCTGAATACAGCCCTTTTGGAAGGGGTGGTTTTTGTTTGGTTTTCTGAATCCCCCGTTTTGTTGTTGAAAATCATAAATGTTCAAAAATAGTTAAATCGTAAAATAAATCAGTTGATTAACTTTGTAGTTCATTCCTTGGAATAGGAATCTTCACTACACACCATGTTCTATTCTGATTACATCCTAACTGATTGTGTGAGCAGCACTATATAATTCAAAGTTTAGGTTTCTAGATGAAGATACTGGTGATTGTTCAGCTTTCAGCTGCTTAAACTTTTCCTTGCTTTTCTAACCTAGAGTTCTTACCACTTCTGGAATCTTGGTGAATTTGAGAAGAAGCAGTCTAGGGTACATATCTGTTGTTATTTATGTTAATATTGTTTTGAAGGGAATTCCACATGTTGAGTATAGCCAACAAATTTACAATAACTAGATTTTCCATAAATCAGAGTACCTCCATTTTAGTCATTACAGTAGCATTGACTTTCACCTGCTATTACAACATGGTCGTAAACATAATTCAGGATACATTATAATATGTAATTATACTATGATCTGTGCCAGCAGTGAGTAAATAATTCCTTAAGGAAGATTTGCCTAGGCCTCTCATACATAGGCACACAAAATTCACGTATACGTGTATAAAAGTATTTATGTGCATGATAAATTAAGTCGTAAGGCTAGAGTGAACCAGCTGAATTTTTGAGAGAAACCCAGAACATATGCATTTACAGAAGTCCACTCACAATTACTGCATGCATGCAAACTAGAAGTTATTTGAACAAATCTGATCCAGCAGCGTTAATGGAAGTTATCATAAATAAACTATGTGAGGTACTGACACAATGTGTCCAGTGGCTGCTGATGCCAGTATCTACAGGGGACTCTTATGCATATTGGATGATGTTTTTCATGTCTGCTAACATATCTGTAGAATTGCTTCAAGTGATCTGTTGGGTAACAAGCTATGGCTCTAAGGACACCTGTAATGTGTCTATTAAGAGCAAGTATAGAAGGTTTTAGTCAGGTAAATGCTCACTTTTCCTTCAACAGAAGTTCTTATCCAAGTCTGAAGGATTTGCCTAAAAAAATTGGCAGACATATACCAGAAATATGACTGAGACACTGCATGTCATTTTGGTGATATATAATGAATAAAAAAGACAGGAAAAGAACAGTATGAATAAATTTCATCTTCTGTGCATGGCTCTGAGTTCCTAACTCCAATGATTTATTTGCAATTCCTGCTAGGCTGATGCATTGCTATTATATTATTTTTGTTAAAGACGTGTAGTTTATAATGCTGTTACTGATATCTCCCTTTTTGCATTCAGCAAAAGGGATATGCTTGCTCAGAGCTTCACTGGCATTGGGCACTTTATGTTAGTCACTTGGGAAGTATTTCATGCACTCATAACACTTTATCAGCACGAAAGGAAGCACAGAGAATCAAAACAAAAGATTTCACACAGAGCAATAGAAAACAAGACTTGCTCTGTAGAATATTCATGAAAGGCTTGCAGTAGAGCTGAGAGGTATCTGAAGATAGCAGATATTGTGATAGCATACACATTTCTCAGTCTTTAAAATTGTATAAACCCTCAGGTACAATTATTCATAGCCTTGCGCAGTCTCATTCAGCAGTCCTGAAGTATTAAACACTTGTTTATAAAAGACAGAACCCCCTGGGCTTCATTGATTGTTCTTATGATGCCTTGAAGATAGTGCTAACCATTTAGATCAGTAATACTTGGAACTCTCTACAAGACAGCTGCATATTTTCTGTGACACACAGCTGTAGGAAACAAAATATCTTTGATGAAAACAAGTTAGAAGAACAAAGAGTTTATTGTAGCCCACATGATGGCTTCAGCTTGATTCACCAGTGTCTGAGACACAGGAGGACAATTTTATGAGCTTGAGCAGAGCCAAAGTGCAATGGTGCAAATTGGTGTGGGAGTCTTTTATGTGTCGTCTTTCATTGACATCTGAAGTAACTAAGAAATGAAAAAAAGGGAGAAGAGTGTTATAATAAAATGCACATGTTAATATTCACTTACTAAACTCTGCTTAAAGTCTTGTAATCTAAAGCTAATTTAACCCAATTGCCTTTTAGCTATAGTGTCTTGCTCTAACTTCCAAATATAATGACTTTTTAATATAACTTGCACTGTTTTGTATCCAAACTTGGATTTAGTCATGTAATTTATTCAATCAGAACCAACATATTTTGTAATTAAGCCTCACACCTGCACAATCTCTACATAAAGTATTAATAAGTCTAGCTTAAGCCTAGAGGAAAAGGAATTTTAGAGAAGATGCACCTGAAATTGCAATTTTACTGTGTAAAGCATAGTATATATATGCCATAGGCTGGGAGAAAAATCGGGTTTTTTCTTCATATGGTGTTCTATTATCAGAGACAAAATTAAAGACTAAAGGTTGAAATTAAACTTGTGGAAAATTAGTGTACATGAATTATTTAATATATATAGAACACTGACATTAAAAAATGGATGATACTGAAAAACACATTATAAAAACATGAAATTAAGCAAAGCAGCAAATGTCACTTTTGTTGCTGATTATTAAATCAGTAACTCTAATATGCACATTCTAACCCCAAGATTTTTGTATAATTAATAGGATTTTTTGATACTGACACTGTTTATAGAAACAAAATGGACGGAGTCTGTGGATATTGAGAGTTTTGAGGATGAGAATTGACTCTTAAAATATCAAGTGTGAGCTGCTGAACAATGCAGGTTGGAGATCACAAAGAACCTCATGCTATCCCAACATGGTAGCATCTTGTGTAGCATCATGATTAATACCTTGGAAGGTAAGATGGTGATAAAACAATGACTAATGAGGCAAATATTTTGTGTCTAATTTTTCCAGTACCCAGCAGTGCCAAGTCATACCATCTTTCCCTAAACTTCATATTGAAGAACAGGGTTGACAGGGAACATGAAAGTTTTTCTAGTCCACCCCCATACTTCAGGTCCTTTGAAAGACATTTCTGGCATTTCTGCAATGACAGAAAATCTGTACCTTTCCTGGGCAATTTATTCCTATTGGTTCACTATGCTTGCCCTCAGGGCTTTTCCTGCCAAATATTTATGTTGAATCATGCTTGTGTTTAGGTCTATAACTTCTTGTTAGGCTGATTTTGGCCACAGAAAACATATTATTTCTTTTACTTTTATAAAAAAAAAATTACATATCTGAAGGCTGTTATGTCATCACTCCCTTCTTCCTTCCCACTTTTTTCTGCAGGCTAAACAACTTCAATTATTTCAGTCTTTCTTTTTAAACTATGTCTTATCCCTGATCACTTCTTGCATCTTCATTTTCTTCGTACTTTCTTTAAACATAGTGACAAAATGCAGATATTTGTATCAAATGAGGACCCACCAATGCTGAACAGGAACATAATTTTGTGTATCCTTTTCTTTAAACATCTCATTACCGTATTTGTGTTGTGTTTTGTTTGTTTGTTTGTTTGTTTTTACAAATAAATCTCATTGTCGACTTGTTTGGGTTTTGATCTGGATGTTCCTTGCACCCTCTTCTTTCTTGTCTGAAGTGATGCTACTTATCCTTTTCTTCCTTAGTCCAGATTATTTCCTCCTGGAATCACTCCAGACCTCAGAATAGATGTAGGCACCCCCCACAAATAAGACAAAACCTCCTCTATTCTTTTCACAGCTTGCCCTTGGAAATATATTCTTTTATGTTGATATTATAGTCAGATTAGGTGTCTCACAAAGTCTCTGTTTACACCTAAGTTATAAAAGTTGAGACAAATGGAACAAAAAATAATCACTACCAATGGCCAGTTTAATAAGGATCTGAACCCTTCTTTATCCTGCATAGTATCTACAGAAGAGATTTCAATCAGCATAAATATGATGGTGTCCTATGAAACTGATCCAGCATCTACAGTGTCCTGTCCCTATAAGTCTCACCCATGAACTTCTGTTTCTCTTTGCTGTTGTCTTAGTTTGGATACTCCCACCTCTTTTTTACAGTGCCAGGAGCTCCTTGGACCACATGCAGCCATGCAAAACTTGCTCCCTGGGTAAACAATCTTGTGGTGCATGTAGGATTGCATGTAATTCTCTGAGTATCCTCTATCATTGCTACATCCTAGCATTGCCTAGGTCCTAATCTTAAAAGTTATTAGGTTTTGGAAGTTAACAATACTATAAATTTTCCTTGGATTACGTGTTTCTCAGGAGAAGTGTCTCTTTTTATCTTACTCCACCCTTAGTAAGCAAGTTAGCAACAGGTGAGATATAATAGGTGAGCAAGCTGACCTGAGACTTATTGTATTTCCATCAATGTAAACTCCCTGCATCTCCTGTTGCAGATTGCCCTCACTGATGTTAACTGTTGACAGGGTGATGGAAGATGCATGTCATTAGAGAACTGAGCTGTACTGTAGAAGTTGAAATGTATTTTAGGGTGAGTTCAATCACTCTCCAAGCTCCACTGATGGAGTGAATAGTTCTAGGATGACAATATATAGAATAGTTCTGGGATGACTATAAGGAGAGTTCAGATAAAACACAGCCAGCTGTGTGTAGAGACCTAACTCCAAGTATCTTCATTTGCAGCAGTCATACCCACACCTACATCCTTCTTTGTGGGCCAGAAGAAGACACATGCAAAGAGCAAAGATGAATTTGTAAGAGAATGAGGCTGTAGAGGGGTTTGAGATCTTTTTCCTATGAGTGACAGAGCAAATTTACTTGGAGTGTGAACCTTCTTTTCTCCTGAAGCCTGGTAGAAAAGATGATGCAACAAACCCAAAAATTTACCAGCTAAAAAGATAAGTAAGTTAATATAGCTACTTCAAAAGGAAGGAAGAGATATTCAAACATAGAGAAATCAACAAGATTTGGAATTTTTGACATTCTTAAATCAAGGAAATCCTGGCAGATGAGGATGAAAAGACTGAGGGAATTGAAAGCGTTCCCCAACAGGCTAACACTAGTCTAAGAGATCGCTGTTTTCCTGAACAGACCATTTGCTCACAGGTTACGAAACTTAATGTGTTGCCTTTAATAAGATTAATTTTGAATACTTCTACTGCCAAAATAGTTATACTTCTAAATATTTTTTTTTAGCTATTGTTTTTAGGTAACATTCTCCTGCCTGTTGGGAAGAAAGGCCTAATCTCAAAAATCCTTCTTAACTGGAAGTATTCTCTCACTGCCTCACCATCCAGTATAAATCATTATGCATAGGAACTGCTGATTCTTAAACATGAGCTCTGCATATTGGTGCAAACTTTTTTTTTTTTTTTCATCTCCACGTGCTGTTTTTCACACCAGGAATGTGATTTTTTTTATAATAACCAAATAATTCATGTAACGGTGTGGGAAATGCTTGTAATGCAGTCAACCAGTTAAATATAAAACCAATTGTACATGCACTTTGTCAGATTTGAAGAAAACTAATGTAAAACTTTGTGTGTACTGTGGCACTCCGGCCATTGTGCTATTTTTATTCTGTAACATCCACTTCCTGCTTGCTTGCTCATTTGCTCTCTTTAACTTTACACCTCATTTTGCTTTTCAAACATAGTTTTGGAGAAGGGGAGGATATACATTGTTTGTGAAGAAATTTGATAGATCTGCAAGAACCTACGGAAGGCCAGGTTCTCGCAATTTCTGAACTTGCCACTAATGAGACAAATGTTGATCCTAAGCAGCGTATCACTTGAGAATCAGAACAGAAACCTCCTGATATACATTCTCATTGAAAACCGCAGAGCAAAAATATGCTTTTAGGTGGAATTAGGCTTTATTTAAAACTTAAAACCTGGTTTGTGGTTGACTGTACTCTATTGTCTCTAAATGCAGGTGTGGTAAATGCCTCCTACTACAATTTGGTATGTGGCTTAAATCATAATTTGAAATTTAAGTGGGTTATGCAAAAAAAAAAAAGTTTCTATAGTTCTGCTCTATGGCTGAGAAAAAAAAAAAGCGCATACCTATTGATGCTGAGATACTATCACAATTTTTTTGCATTGATCCACTTCATCTTTGTCCCTTTCAGCAGGAAGACAGAATTGGAAAAAATATTTTAAAGAATTTCATGCACAAATAAGCATTGTAGAAATGTTATAGCAGGAGAAAAGTGGTCTTTAAAGGAGAGAAAAGAAAGTCAGAAAGTCAGGATTAGTCAGAGTGTAAACCAGTATTAATACTCTCTGTGGTGTAAGTTTTATGTTCCGGGTATATTTATAAGAGATGAAGGTTTGGGGTTAAAAGAAAAGCAGGATGAAGGATAAAAAGCTATAATATTGATATGAGGAGGGAAGGGAAAGATTAAGGTGATCACAGGGAGCAAGAAGGGGGTGTTTACTGTGGAGGAACTAAGTAGGGGACTAAGAAAGCTACTCTAAAAAGAAAAGCCTCTGCACAAACAGAAAATAAGAACACAAATTCAAGAAATCAGGTCTCCTGACATGTTGTGTCCTAGGACAGTTGTCCAGCAGTTCCCTACACTACTTCCGCCCCCTCCCACTTTTCTATCAGAAGTGGAAGGAAGCCTGACTACCTTGGTGACTTTACCCTATAAATGTTTCCGTTCCTCAGTTTTAAATTAGTGGGAAGGTAAGTGGATAGGATTTGGTATCCCACAAAAATGTCCATTCCATGCTAAATCTAAAGAGGTAAAAGTAAATTCAAGTATCCTCTACTCCAGTCAGACTATATATTCACCCTGTCTATGTAGTTTCTTTCTCAGAGAAAGAAACTCTTTTCACTTGAATGTGAAATAAAGAAGAAGAAGTGCTCCAGCAGACTGTGAAATTATTATTCATATCTAAGATTCCTTCAACTTGTACAAGTCATGCTCATTTTGCCTTAAAACCTGTTTCTAAAACCTGGTATCAAGGGAAAAAAAATGCACAACAGTGTGCGAACACCTTTGTAAGAGTGTAAAAATATTAATTTAGTTTAAACATAAAATATCTGAGAATTTTTTCAATTGTTTTTCTTAAAAATGGGTTCTCTAGGAGTGAGAACATAGAGTATAAGGGAGACATTTATGACAAGTGCTACTACACTTGCAAATGTTTATTGATTACATATGGAGCTTGCAAGTAGATAACCAATTGTTAGTTACAGAAATAAAAATTCGCAATTACCTTTATCAGTTTCCTTGTATCCAGTCCACCTATGTAATATTACTGTATCTTTTCTCCATAACCTTGAAATACCACTTCTTTTTTTAAAAATTGGAAAGTAAAATTCACAGCTAAGAAATGCCCTTGTCATTGATGCATCTATCATGCAAGATTATTTTTCAAAAGAAACAAAAAAAAAGACAGACCCCTGCTAACCCTCAATATGAAAAACTATCAACCTTTGCACAGGAAGAACTCTACATTTAGGTGTTCACTGTTTTTAGGAATTTCACCTTAACAGAAGAGGGTCGCAGTAATAGAAAACAGGGATGAAGGTAATGTAATAAATAAAATCTGCAAGGTTTTTATTTATGCTTGCTAATGCCATATTTTGATTTAAAATATCTAATGAGCTTAGATTTATCTTAGTAACACAGACTATGAAATTCATTAGTGTATGTGAGTAATAAAATAACATGTTGTAGAATGGCGTTTCCCAATCATCAGCTGACTACCAGTTACCAACAGTTATGTCACAAAACCACATCTCCCTTAGCCTGTTACAATTTAAACATTTAATGACAAGAATGTATTTGGTCCCTGAAAAACATCAATGGTAGTTAATGACTGAGAGGTTTATATAATAATGTATAGGATGTATTAATCACTCTACAGGCTTGTAATGGGTGTCAAAATTGTAACAAACACTCTCATTTGGGTTATTTTTAAATTTTGTCCTCAATTTTTTAAAAAAAATTATCTTTAGAAAAAGGACTTAAAGGGCTGAAATCTGAGAAGTACGTACTAGGAATTTTCTAGCAAACGGGTATTGATTGACCTTCATCAAAACACAGTGACATTTAATATTTTTTGTATGTCAGACAATCTGGCTGTCTAATCTAACAGGATGTTGTGTGTCAATTTGTACAAGATACAGGTACAATAAAAATGAAGCTTAGGAATGAAAAGGCTGTCAATAAAATTTACAACATTATTGCATTTCAGTTTGCCAAGCTGCTAAAATATCATAAAGTTATAGACTAATAAACTAAGAATGATACATAAGATCTTAACTTTCAAAAGAAAAAAAAAGAAAAAAAAAAAAGTTTTAGTAACATATGTATTCGCTTCATATACTGTGTTTTTCCAGAAACTGTGTGGGTTACTTTACCTACTTGTTACCATTCAGAACATATTACACTAGCAATATTAACTTGTTTATTTAATTTCTTTTTACAGTTACGGAGTCCTAGTTTAAATTGTTTACTTGTCTGCAGTGCTGGGGGATTTTTTAGATTTTCATAATGAAAACAAGTAAGAGAGTAGTAAGCGATGTATGTGTTTACAATAACTGTTGGCACTATTTTTGAAAAAAATAGATTTTGGAAGTAAAATATTCAACTTCTGTATTTGGCAAATTATACACTTTCAGTATTCTTTGCTTGATCCGCAAGTGACAGAAACCATAACTCTGCTGGTGTTGTCCAAAAGTAAAGCTGAGACAACACTGGCTTCACTAGTGTATGTCACTGCTGAGTGTATAACATAGCAAATACAAAGATATGAGGAAATCAGTGTTTCAAGATGAGATGGAGACCTATGATGTTAATGAAGGCTAAGACCTGATTTTTGTGCTGTACAGAGTGTATCAGGGAAGCCAGGTAACAGTGGAATACAAACAAGTTATCATCTGATGTGTTTTCTTGAAATACTGTAGGATTATCCTATAAGGCTATGAAAATGTATAGGGTAATAAAGCCTCAGATCAATGCCAAGCTGTATCACTTAATGGACCAAACCAAAAAAGTCTCCAGAGACCAAACTTAGGTACCTTGCTGAGCTCGGATAGAGAAAAAAGCCCCACTTTCCAGAAAATATGCTTTCTCTGTCAGCTTCTTAGAGACCTCAGTCACAAAACCCAATTTGATACATTCAGGTTGGACAAGAAATTCATTTTTCTGAAGATATTTATGAAGACATTACATAGGCTCTGTTTCAGAAACTGTGGCACCTTGCTTTCTCCAGGCTTCTCAAACTGTGTAGATGGCCTATCATCAGGTCTCACTGCTGTTCCTCGTAAACTACAGTTAGCGGAGGACTACTTTCTAAAATAAAAATGTGCGTTTAACCCCATCCATGTCAGTTCAGATGAGATTTTCACTCTCTGAATCACTCTTCTGATTTTGCTCTTCTAAGCCCTAAAGCTCAGGACAGAATATTTGGGTGCTAGGGAGAAGGTATATTTATCAATGGCCGTGGAGCAATTCTCAAGGGAAGTAAGATCTTGCATAAATACTACAAAATTTTCTGCAGTTTTTTCATCTCAGATATAATCAGCATTTTAAATTAGATGTTGTTCTCAAACACCAGAATCTATATCCTATAAAAGCTCCTCAGCTTGCATTTTTTGTTTTCTGAAAGGGCTGCTATGTAGAAATAACTATTGCAGTACAATCTTATCTAGAAACAGACTGTGAACCTGCAACGCACAAAATGGAGACTCTGGTGAACATCCTTTTAAGACTTTTAGTGTTGGAGACATATATTCACACCACACACTAGATTGAAGTAAAAAAATCACCAGGCACTCCTGAAAGGAATTTAAAAATGCATGCAGGGCTTGTGCCAACCTGTAGAAATCAGTAACACAATTGGAGCAGTTTTCTGTGATTTTTCAACCACACCAACTAAAGATGCTATTCAATACCTCACTGACGAGCAGGAGGAATTCTGAAGAACATCTGAAGGAAATTTGTGACTTACCAATTTTCTAATGAAAATGAATGAGGAACTTGCAAGTTTTCACAAAATTCCCTTGAGCCTCTGCCAGCTTTCAGAACACAGTGCTATAGTAATTGAACTGAGCACTGAGATTGATGTCAGGATTAAAGGTTATGAGCTATGAGGACAGGCCGAGAGCTTAGATCTGAGGCCTGAGAATGCAGGCTGTTGAAATGCTGTATTGAATGCTATCCTGAAGTTTTGGGAGGGGAACTTTTTTTTTTCTGGCATAACTGTGTTAATTGGACAAGTGGGTGTGAACGGCAATTAAAGGAAAAGCAATTTAGGAGAGGTCCCAGGTATCATTTTTCCATATAGATAATCTGTAGGTATGAACTGTTACAAGGATGGAGGAAAAAAGAGAATAATTAAAAAAAATAAAAACCACACACAAAACTGATGTCATACAGAACTGGACTATTGCTTATTCATTAGCTATGGCTATGAGGCCAATTTTTAGTCTAAGCCAAGTTGGCCATGTATTGCTTTAACTGTTCTAAGCAGAATTAAACCTGTTCTGACTAACTGGGGATTTATCCCACATGGGAGAAATCTCTGAGCAACACGAAGCTGTCATTGCAACAACCTGGCTAAGGAAATGCTTATTGGAAATGTACTGGGGCAGGAAGGACTATACTTGGAGCATACCATGCTCCAGTCATCCCTGCCAATGTAATTGCCTCTAAGGGGTTCTACCATCTGGTGCAAGTTACAGAAAGCCTGAGGCTATTTTAACTTGTACTGGGATTTAGCTTATGAGCAGGAGAGTGCTAAACTGGCTTTAAGCCAGTTTCACCTTCTTTTCTCTTGCATCAAGAAGAGTATTTCTGTAATTATAAAATCTACATAAAATCCATTGAAGTTCAATTAGTTAATATGGAATTGATTCTGACTTCAGGTGGGAAATAGATCTTGGAACTGAATGAACTTCTGTTCTCTGTTTTTCATGCAAATACTCCTAATAAGAAGAAAACCAGGCAAATGTCAAATGCATAAGCAAAATGTTCTCAGAATAGATTTTTTTTTTTCAGAATGTTTCCATTGAGTCAATTAGAAATTCTAACTTGCTGAAACACGTCCAAGAGTAATAACAAAAATACCTAAATAAATAAAAGGTGCACATATGCAATTCAATAGAAATGATGTATGGATACAGACCTGTCATCACTCCCTCACTACATAATTTTACCTATTCCACACCTGTGTCATGTGGTAGCAGTGAAAGAGATAGCCAGGTTTAAAGTTACAGCTGTATCGTTTGGAACCCTTTCTGGAATTTTGTTTATTATTCTTTAATCAATGCTCTTGCTAGTCACTAATGTTGCCAATTCATCATGACAGTACATTCTAATTACAGAAAGAGTCAGTGTGGACACTCAAGCACATCTTATTGAAAGTCAGAGATATCATCCAAAGATGATATGACTAACTACAGTTCATAACCATAATAGCATTTGTTTTCTTTCGGGTTATAATGAGACCTTTATTCTTTTCCGGGTTTTATTAGATGAAGAGATCAGTAGCATGGGAATGATATTGGAGCTCTTTTCCTCTGGCATATCATTACTTCTGAGGTGGATTTTTTTTTTCCTATTTGAATCATATCATGTTACTGAGACATGGTTTTTGTGGTTAGTTTGGTTTTGGTTTTTTTCTGGGGATGGGTAAAACAGATATGCGAACGATTCTGGAGTAACTGTCAGCTTCATGATTCCCTGTGATCAGTAAGTCTTGATTGCCTCAGTGCTCCTTGATGCTACTATGAACTGACCACTGAATCGTAATTCATCACTGCAGCTGAATCATGCGACCTCTCAAGAAGTAGATACATGGAAACTGAAACAAGGTCTTCATAATGCCTTGGTATCACTCTCCTCTCACTAGGTATGGTCAGAATTTGTATAATTTATGATTATTACTATCATTGTGTTTCATGACTTACACATACGGACCCCTTGGCAAAAGTGGTTCTCTCGTTTTACTTTACGGTATTACAGACTTTTCTTACACACTTTACAGAGTTTTCCACAAGAGGTAGTGGCTATATACAAACATGAAATGAGTAAACTAACATTGAGCATACCAAGAACAGGCTGAAATTTAATAAATGGAGCTTTTTCGGACATTATAACAAAATTAAAATAAAAAGGAGACTCACATTCTATTATATAATCAGTATTTTTACACAGTCATCTGCCCTCTTGTGTCATTTTACTCATAACAGGAACATTTAAGGTTAGAATAAATAAGCATAAACCTGCAGTTTATTGGGAAGATTTTTTTTTTTTTTCTTTCGAAGTACAAGACTTTTTTCACTATTTCATCATTCTGAAACTAATTTAAGGACAGAAACTATCCTTAAATTAAGCAGAAGAGATAATAGATAGTTTAGATTGTGCCACTCAGAACTTTAAAAGCATCAGGATTTAATTAATGCTATATAGTATTGTTAAAGACCGTTATCAAGTATGTAGTGGAAGCTCAGAGGAGAGTACACACTTTGTGAGCCTGTTGTTTCAGTATCAAATTCTAGAAAGCAACAAAAATGTGTCAGTGAAGATCATAGGTATATTTATAGACCTCCTCTATTTATTAACTAACTCCTCATGAACTGTGATAAGGCAATCTCTAGGCTCATAAAAGCAGTATCAAGCCTATGAAATCTGGATTTCCTGTCTAGAAAACAGATAAGGTATGGTACCAGTTTGGAATTATGATCCATGCTTAAGGTAACTATAACAAGGAGGAGGGTAGAAAAAGAGAAAACTAGCAAGGACAAAATTAGTATTTCATACACAATGAACATTTTTCCCCCGGCTAATAGGTTACCACTTGACTGATGGTTGTAGGTTTGTCCAGTAAACACTCATGAGTTCTTATGGACAGTAAGCTAGGGTTAGTGGCTAAAGGTGTTGTTCTCTCTTCACCCTATAGAAAAGCAAATTAAAAATTTATCATCATAAATTAGCATATTAGTGTACAAAGTGATATGCGTTTTCAAGTCCAGAGAAGTTCCTTAGCATTGCAGATTTATTGGTGTGACATAGCATAAAAGCATTGCCAAAGTCAGCAAACAGCATAATGCATGCCTGTCAAATGCTAAATCACAGTGCTCCCAGAAGTACCCGGGGTCTTATCTCATGAGTTCATTTGGTGTTATTGCCCATATATGATCCAATAGCAGTTTGCTGCATCTTCTGTTGCTGGTTGGGCTCCTTAATACCTTCTTTCAAAGGATTACTTTGTTTCCCATAAGAAGCATTTTATCACAATTTGCAATATTTAGAGGAATGAAAATACCCCTCAAATAACTGGTAATCTAAACAGGACATAAAAGATCAGCATGATTACATTTATGAATGTTGAAAACAATTATATTCTTTATATTATCACACAGAATGCCATTTTTAGATTGGGTTACTACCAGCTGATTCACAGTTCCTCATACCTTGCTACCATTGCCAAGCATTCACTGATGTCCACATTCCAAACAACCTTGTGGAATACAGAAGTAATATTCCTAATGTGCAGTTGCGAACAAAAAAGATTAAATAATTTGCCTTTTGTGCACAGAAATGAATTTTAAGTAGGGCTAAACAAATAGTATGTTTCCTGATGTTATCAGAAACCATACCTAGGTGGAACAGAAAGTGATTTTTTCTATATTTCCAAGTAATCTAATTGTTAAATTGCTGAATTTTGAGCTTTTTCTGTATTAAGGGAAATTCCATAAAAGTGATTTTGAAAACACTTCTGGAATATTTGACATGAAATTGCTTCTTTTTCATGTTGTGATTTTTGGGGGAAGAAAATCAGTTCAATGAAATCAAAATAAGTTTGTGAACCTTTTCCTGTTATCAAATTTTCATTTGTTTTCGCTGAAATCTCTTTCAAATTACATTGTTTTTTTAGTATTCTTTTATTGCCTTGCCCCCAACTCCATAATTTTTTTGTCTATAGAAATATCTCTTTCTAGATATCTATGATTTCATTCCCCTGCATCTTTCTGCAATTTATCTGCATTTATTAAAATTGAAGGTGTGACATCAATATAAACAATGACACAGGCTATACAAGTGTTTTGTACAGTAGAAGTAGCGCAGAGGCATTCAGTCCACCCTTCATGGATCTGCTGTCTTTCCGCGACCGTGTGCAGTGCTGGGCAGAGGTACTGGTCTGAATTGGGAACACTCTGTTGTCAGGTTAGTTTGACTCTGTAAAACTGAACTAATAAACACTCTTTCAGTGAGATTAATTTACTCAAGGCACAGGACCACACATACATAAATGCACTGCTTTGCTCCCTCAGCCAGCTTGATCCTGGCCAATCATAAGGACTCCATACAGGGTAATTCAGCACGATACCCAAAAGTAGTGAATCCAGATTTCCTTTGTACTTCCATGTACATTGCCCACTCTCCACACATAGACTTTTCATCTGCTTCTCAGTGCATTCCTGTTATTTTTTTAAATGTAATCAGTCCTACAGGTATTTTATGGGTCAAAAACTACATTTTACAATGCAGCAGTCATTTCTGAAGCACAGTAAATCCTGTATATGTCAGAAAATAGAACCATCTTAATTGTTACCTGAGTTGTTTTTGCTATTGTGCTTATGTTTTGGGGAATTTAAGATGGAAAGAAAATGGAACTTTGATTCAAAAATTTTTAGAAGGAACTAAGACACTCACTACTGAGCCCAGCAAAAGTAATCTCACAACATGTGATATTGCAATATTGAAATTCAAGTTATTTGTGTCTACTTCCTTGATAAGAACTTGATACCATTGCAAACCTGAGCACCTCTTCTCCCAATGAATCAATAAGATATCTTTATTTTATTTCACAGCTGAAAAGTCATTTAACTTTGCACAATACCTGTAAGGCTGAAAACATGGTACAATAAAACAGTGTTATGTATTATTTCCACTTACATGTTAACTCATCACCAGCTTCGAGTTTTCTTCAAGAATCACTACAAGAAATTTGTCAAGTCCCTTCTCAAATCTTTTGGATCTGTAATCCCTTAATAATTTACCCTTAGAGATCTTGGCAGAACACTGAAAGATTGCTGATTACTTATTAACACATTTTATGGCTACATCATCTGCCTTTCAACTAGGCAGCCTCCTATTTTTGTCAGGATTCTTCTGAGAAATAGTATTTATGGGATCGCAAGGGTTCTCCTTTATGGCACTGACAGTCACAAGCACAGGTTAGAAGAGATCACACAGCTGCGGTGCACCACTGTGCTTTCTTCAGAAGCTTGCACCCTTAGTTGTCCCAAGTACAGTTTTTCTCATTGCTTTTATAAATTCTCCCCAAACATGGAACACTTCACTACCTTTCCTTACGAAATCACATCTGCAGTTATTACCTTGTCTCTTTTTAAAAATCCCTTATCTCTAAGGGAATAGCTATCTTATTTTGCCTTATCTATCATGTAATACTACAGCTGGCAAAAATGTTTGTTCAGGTGTCTTTCTGTCACTGAGCAAAGACCAGTTAAAGGGATCAGTAAAATGCTACTGTAATTCTGCAATGCTACTGAGCACAACATATTTACTATACTGACAAATGGTCAGTGTGTTCATCCAAGTGAAGGCAAGATTTGTTTGACTAGCTTTTCTTTTCTTTACTTACTTTAACCTAAATATTTAATGTTCTGGGATTTGCAGATATGGGGCTCAGTGCCAAGTTTATCAATCCAGCAACTGTGGGTAAGAAGTATTACAAAGCCACAGAGAGCTCTGTATACAAAATGATGTCAGGATCAGTTGCAGTAATCAATGGATTTTTTTTTGCTTTAGTGCTCAATCTGGCATCTGCTCTATCCTCTAACAGAGGAGTGTCTTTTGAAGAGGATCATTATTATATGTTCAGTGTTATTTGAAAATCTATGCTGTTGCACACAACTGTGTATGAACACACAATTGGGTTACATTGTTACCAGTCTGCTTTCCCCAGTTGGCTTACTTTAAATTGCGGAAACTACTAGCATTCAGTGTTGTTGCCGAAAAGCCTGTACGTGCACCTAAAATCACCTTTAAAAAACACTTCCTCCTGATTTGTAAAACTCATATGTTCCTATGGGATATATTAGGTTTCTACATGAAGAAGCAGAAAATAAGACACTTGCCCAGGAGTCATAGAAAGGAAGAAAACTCCCTCATGCTCTCATCTGCTCACTTGTCATTTGCTTTCCACAATCTTCCATGTGGTTTTTGATCTTCACAGTTTGCAGAGGAAGATGATGCAAGACATCCCTAGCTTTGAAAGTACTAATATTAATAGGATAACTACATTTTTGTGCAATATACACTCTTAATGTGACTTTTACCTTCAGAAACCCCCTGAAAAGAAGAATCAAACTGTAGCAGTAGGAATTAGAAGGAGACAGCAACTCTGGACAAAAGTTAGCCTTCCATAACAAGGAGCAAGATTTAGAAGAGAATCTATAAGTAATACATGCGCAAATATTTGTTATCTAAATGGCTGCATGATCTATGTTATGGAACTAAAAATTCCTCTCCCTGCATTCTAGAGCCTGGTGAACAACTGAGAAGTGGTGAATAGAGAAGGGCACTGTAGAAAACTAAACTAACAAATGACCTCTGACCAAGTCATTTTGGAATTTTTCCACAACATGGATATGTGTATGCACTATTTCTGGGGCTTAATCTCATTCCTACAGAAGAAAGAACACAAATCCTGCTGAATTCTACAAAAATTTTGCATTGCTAAACTATCTTGTGTTTCCATTTCTGCTTTGGAAATATTCTAATAAGGATGCCATGACTCAGACTACATATAATTTTATTACTATATGTAGAGGGAAAAAAAAAAGTCATCTTTTTCCCCCCATTGATAAAAGATATTGTGCAAGAAAAATAGCTCTTTTTTTTTTTCTTTATTTCTCAGGTACATAGAATCCTAGACTTACACATTAGAAAAACTGTTAAGGGTAGTCTGTCAAGAGTTTGAAAGTCACTATGACTGTACTGTAGAAGATATGAGCAGAAAAATCTTTTTCCCAACCTAACTCCTTCCACTTGCAGAACTGGTTTTAATGATTGGCAAAAAGAATATCGCTAGTTCAATGACATCTCAATGAATTGACAAATGCAATACTGATGGCCCCTTTTAATTTTTAGCATATCGCTAATCAAAAGTTATCTTCTGTGTTTATTAAAACTCTGAAGAGCTTAACCTGGGACCATTTTCTATTCCTTTTACAGATGCTGTCATGGAAATCAAAATGGAAAACATCAGTGTCTCAGATATTGGGTAAATTGCAGATAATGTGCCATTCTGACCTCATCAGTATTCAGGATTTTGGCTGAGTATGCACGCCATGTGCCTGCAACTCTAGTGTCCCGTTTCAGCGGAAAGGAGAAAAACATCAAACCAGCACTGGAAAGAGTAAGTGATCAACGTGACATGGTTTTTGTGGTACCGTGTTCCACAAGGCACCAGACTGTATGTAATTATGCACATCCTCCAAATCCTTAAGATCTCAGTTCAGTGTCTGTTTAGGAAAACAGAAAATTGTTGAAGTAATTCCAGCTGTACGCAAATATTCGTTACAGTACAAACCTAGGAAGTTTATCAAGTTTAGTCCCTTATATAACAAGCAAATACTCTGTTTAATCTTTTTAAAGTTCTGCCGTTCAGTGAAAGGGGTTTTCTGCTTCAGTGTGGCCATTTAAACACTGTTACAGAATCAGCCCTTTGGTGATTAAAAACCTCCTTCTAATTTTCAAGAGTCACTTCATTTATGGTCAGTTTATATGTACTTACTCTTGTGCCAGAATTTAGTTAAAGTAGTTCCTCTCCTATGCTCCGCTTTTCCCTGATGAATTAAAAACCCTCTGTGGAGCTGCAAGCAAAAAGAAGTGGCATACATACTCGATCAAGACACAGAATTATGCATGGCATAATGTCACATCATTTTCTGTTCTTGCTACAGCCAATGTCACTGGCCTGAAATATCAGAATATTCTGTCTTTGATATTCAGTGAGTGATTGTGATCTACAGTGTGCAACTTATTTTTTCTGTCCTTTCAAGTTTTTGTTTGCTTGGCTTAAAAAGCCAAGTCTTTGACTCCTTTTGTAAAGGATGCTAAGAATTTATTTTTTTTTACTCTCCTTTCCTCTACAGAACTATGGATGGTATACTAGAAAGTCTACAGCCATCTGTTGATCCTCCCGCATCTTAACTGAAAGGGGCTCATGTAAAGTGTTTTTAAAGGGACCTGCATCCTTCAGAGTCTTGTTGCCTTGCTGTCTCATAATTACTAAATGATTAATATTCAACAAATTCCTCCTTTTGTCTTAGTCAGTGAACTCAAAGCCAATACTAGGCTGGAGCTGCTAATAAAGAGTGGCTCATCTATTGCTGTCAGCTCAGACTTTGATATGATTATTTTAATCCTATACCTATTTCTTTATCCCTTAGTCACCCTTATCTTCCTGTCAAATATTTTAACTCTTCAGTACTAATGGTACCTTCCAAATTTGTCAATGGTAAAATCAGTCAACATACTTTTCCTACTTTACCAACTTTGCTAATGAATCTGTTCAGTAGCAATCACCCTACACCAGACCATTAAGGAAATAGTATGCTAATTTCTCTCCACACATTACTCAGCTTGCAATACAACCAGCTGACTTCTGTCTCTTCTCTTCAAAGTCTCAGTTGAACCTCATTATCTCCAGTCTAAATTCCAAACTTCCCAGTATGCAATGCTTGAGATTCAGGTAAAATGCAGTTTTAGACAAATAAAATGGAACAAATTAGGTTTTTTCCAGAAAAGGAAACAATCAGGATGCTAGTCTGCTATGAATTATCCAAATTATCCCTGATAAATACTTCACATTTTCATTCCTTGTCTTGTATATCCCCAAGATAAACTCAACAAATTGTTGCATACCAGTATTGTTTGAATAGCAGTATTTAAAATAATTACTAGGGGAACCATGATTTTTCTGCCAGTTCATTAAGTAGTTTGACATAGAAAACACCTAGATCCTATGTCATTAGTGTCAGGCCCATTCCTTCTCCTCCTCTCCCCATTTCAGCCAGAAGAAATCATTTGATAAACTCCGAAGGAATATTAAAAAGGACTTATCATACTGGCTCTGGCTTTTTATCTCTCTTCTAAATCTGACTTTTTATCTCTCTTCCCTTCATCCACATTGACTTCCAGTATCGCCTTATTCTCATCTTCCTTTTATCAGATTTGTTTCTGCATCTTCTTCCTTCTGCATGTTTTTTTACCTTCTCATTATTCTACTCTTGGAGTAGCAAATGGTCTGAAGTGATGACTGTGAGAAAGGAATTATGACCCTATATAGAAGTGCAGGAAGAACCTTTTTGTTGAATACACGTCAAGCATGCAGCTTGGTGGACTCACCGTCCCCTGAAACATGGGGCTGCATCATCTATGGTTTTGATTTTATCAGGTTTATTGGGGATTGTTTCTCTGTCCCATTTCCAGATAATCAAACTTCAAGTACTTAATTTTCTTCCTGAACACTTAGTCCTGGAATTTAAAAAATGGCATTTTAGAAATGGTGTGTTGGTCTATCTTAGATTACTCACCGGCGTAAACTCAATCAAAACTGACAGCTACAGCAACAAAAATCCACTAGATGTTAATCCTTCTCTGATTCACTGTAATTACATGCTTCCTTCAAGGTGTGGCCAGACATAATGCATTACCAGGATACCTTAAAGCACCTTACTTATGTTTACTCAAAATATAGTTAAACAGTCAGTAGAACAGCTTAGTTATAGATCCGGATTTTCTCCAGTTCATGCCAAAGCAATCAGAAGTGGCAGGACCTTTGCAATCTGTTTTTTGTACCCAAGGAGAGTCTGTGCCTACTTGATAAATAATTTTTCTTACTCTTCTCCTGAGGTAGCACACTTTTTTAATTTGCCAAACTTAAAAGTCACATTTTAATTTCAGTCACAATTTAATTTCACACATGACCATGTGCCTGATTCTGGCTGCATGATATAGAATGAGGCAAGTAGAGGCACTGAAAGCAAAATTTTCTCTGTTCTGCTTTAAAACATAATTCCATCAAAACATATCAGTGTAAGTGAAAATTCCTAAGAATTCATAAGAAAAGATGCTGCTGTTCGTATATGGCTTAAATTTTATTATCTTATTTCCAGTCTTAATTTCTTTACCACCTGGTTATTTGTTATCTGTAGGATTTTTTTTCTTAAAAAACCCAAAACCAAACAAAAACCACACACCCCAAAAGCCCAATCGCTTTTCTACCTCTGAATGTTTTGTGTTTGTTTTTTTTTTTTTGTCTTCTAGCTGTTCCACATATCCTTATCATCCTAAAGGTTCCAATTTACAAGACTTCCTAATATAAACAATGAAGAATGCTAAAGATATTATGTGATTATTGAATTGTTTTCCCAGGTTTCTGTAAAAGAGACTTGTCCTAGAAAACTTTGCAACAAACTACAGCTACAAAGTTTGAGGCCATTTAATACAGCTGAATGGAATGAGTGGAATAAGACCAATATGTGACAAGTCTGAAGGATATATTTTTCTCTGGATATAAGGGAATGTGGTCTTATGAGGAAAGGTTAGGGTCAATATCACCTTTAATTAGAGAATTAAGAAGAATTGATTTACCAAAGCATACCTAAACATTTCTTCAGAAAATTCAGGAAGAAAATATTTAGTATAATAGCTAAAACTTCTTGCACCAGAAGTGTGTTTCCAATCATTATATATTAAGTCAGTATGATAATTTAGAACCACATGTAAAAAAAGATACATCGCTCTAGACACAATACAGTGAAAAGGGGCCAAGTGAACTAGGGAGTTTCATTCAGACTTACCTTATGTATCCCTGCTGAATACATATTAATTTACTGATTTATCACCTCTATAATAATCTTCACATCATCCAGTGAATTAATCAGGAGATGAATTAAATATTTTAATAGCATATGTCTAGTAAAGGTAGAATGATTTCCTCTTCTAATTATAATATTTAATTCTGTTCTTGCTATTCGTCAGCAGCTGTACTGTTGGTCGTCTTGAGCTTTCTAAATTTAATTTTCTTTCTTATCTGTAACCTCTTCACCTTAACGTGATCTTTTATCTCTCATGAAAACAGATGACAAGACTATTTTTCAGTTCAGAACTTTTTCATAATTACATTTTTGACCTCAAGGGAAAAACTGTGTACAATATAAAATACCCTGCCCTTGCAACTGAGTAGCTTTAACAGTCCTGCACACTGCTTGCAGCTATTGTAATTTAACTTGAATATCAGAAAATCCTCAAATTATAAGTTCTAACAAGGTAGAGTCCTGTTCAAATTAAAACTCATTATAGGGTGCTTAGCGCCTTGTAAACTGATCCTTTAGATTCTATACAACTGTTTATTTCTCTTCCAGTCCCTGACAGTTCCCACTAACCATTCATGCTATGGTGGATCTAACAGTTTCTATTTATCCATATACAATCCACTGGCCATTTATCAATTACATCAGCAGAAAAATTACAGTGCAATCTGGGAATGCTCCTGAGCAGCACAAGCACAGATTGTGAAAGTGTGAGACGCTTCCTGAAACTAAGCTCAAACTCTGTAAAAGAAAATCCTTCTAAAGCAGAAACACAGCAGTAGGTTATGGATTTTTGTTTTGGACTTAAACACCATGAAGAGTTATAAACCCTGAAGAGTCTTTATTGTCATCCATACATTAAAAGTTTCAGGTCAACCAGAACACACCCCAGTAACATCCATTCCTGGTTAAGGAACCACAGTGATGGTCCAGGGCTCCCTCAAAGCCTTTGGGTTTCAGGAAGCTTCACAGGAACTTGTCTGAACATCAGAGTTCTAGAAATAGGAAATAAACTCTGGATTTATAGTCAGAACATAGCTGAAAATATGATGTTTCCAGATTCCTTGCAGGTCATAATCTGAGATGCAAAGAATAACTGCTGTAAAGTGAGATCATCAGCGACATAACTGGAGACATATCAAAACCTAAGTTTATTAAACAAGAAAGAGGCAATAACCATGTAGCTATAGTGAAATACACATCAAGTAAGTTTGTGGACTGTGTGGGTACTGGAATAATTTTAAAAAAACCCTGTTTATTCTCAGGATTTCTCCTAGGAATCATAATTTTCATCCTATCATTTACTACATCAGCCCAGCTGAAGTGTTCTGCTTAGATCTTTGCAGAAGGCAATAGAGTACTTATGCATTTTGTAGTTACATTGTTCTTTACATTCTCTAAGGTCACAGGATCAGCTCTTTATTTACCTGATTCTATAGCTTCTTCTTTCAGAGCTATATTCTTAATAATTAGATACTTCTGCTTTCAGCTAACAGCCTCAGAGATACAGAAGTGTTTTCTAGTAAGAGAAACATTTTCTTTCCCCTCAGGTCTCTTTGGACACCCAATAATGCCTAGAGGACTAAAAATCTTTTTGAACACTTCAAGTTTAATTGAACTATACACATGCATATCTATATCACCTACCCAGATGGAAGGCAATTATGCATATGGTAACTGAAACAACAATGTCAGTAGCCCTTGCTTCCTTTTATAATTCTACCTTTATATGCTTGGTCTGACATGAAAAAAGAGACTCTGACATGAAAAAAGAGATTCCTGGTTCTGGTTTCTATATACACTAGCTCAAGTCAGCCTCTTACTTTAGTGTTACCTATGAATACAAGAAAAAAAATACCACTATGTCAGTCCTTACAATCATCAAGAAATCTTCACCAAGCTATATACTCACTTACCCCATCAGCTTCTCCTAACTTGAAAAAGGGGCTCTAATTCTGCTTCTAGCCTTGTAACTGTATCTGGAAGTCTCTTATTGAGCTCCTTCCCTGATTGGCTTGACCTACTTGAAAGCCTTTGATTAGTTAATTAGCACCTGGGATCTAAATAGCAGTGAACTTTGCAGTAGCTCTAGTTCTTGAGAACATGTAAATTGTTCCTATGGCTTTTGGGTATAGGGATAGGCTCTCACATATGCTAATTTTTCATTCTGATTTTTCTTTCCTTTTTCTTTTCTTTTTCCTAGTTAAGATAAGCTCAAGAATTAGATTAAGACAGCAGTTGAAATCCTAAATATTTAGTTTGGGTGCTGGATTTGAGAATGGTTGTATATCAAAATAAGGGCTGAACTTCCTAGGCTATGTTAGCTTAGAGCTTTTCTAATTTTTTGTCTTAAATCTTGCTGCAATATTAAGTTAAATAGGTTGTCTGTGCAGTTAGGTATACCCTGGCTGTTTCATAGAGTGAGGGGAGCTGAGACCTCTGAGAATTCTGAGAGGTCTTTTGAATGTAATGGCATTCAAGGAACTCTATTTGGATTCTTCTCCCAGTTGTGGTTACACAAGGAGACAAGAAGACTGAACACATTGTGTATGTCTAACATTTTCTAACTACATTTGTGTTATATTGATTCTGGTTATGCTCACTGTATGCTATATGGGGCAGACTTTCTCAGTCAAATTCTTTCAAAATATCAGCAAGAAACTCAGTTAAACTGAGACAGAACAGTGAAACAGCTTGACACGAAAATATGAATTGCTATTTACTTTTTGGAGACGCTTCCAACTTTCTTTCTGCTTGTGGAAGACCAGGAGATATGTTAGAATAGATAAAGTAGCATATTTTTGCATATGTAAGGAAGAAAAATATGTAAATACTGGAATACTTATTCACTCTATAATTTATTAACAAGATGAACAGTATTTTTTTTACTTTGTCCCAGCTCCAAATTACTTCCAGGTCATACAAAATACCTTTCCACGGTCTGCCTCATGTTTGATAGGTATTTCTTGCAATTTTAAATACATCTACAAAAATTATTACAGTAAAGCTGATTAGAGTTTATTGAGGTTTTGCTATGTCCTTGCATCATAACAAAAGCATCATAATCACATGAAATGGAGTAGAATCCTACTTACTATTTAAAAACAATATTTATTTTGGTATAGCGTGGAGAAGTTCACATTCTAACTGTGTATCCTTCCCTTGGCAGCCCAGGGAAAATCTCACTGTATATGCTTCCATCAAATATAGAAAACAGGCCTATATTTTCCAGTTTCTCAGCTGTCCTGGGGACTTCTGTCATGTAATAAAAACACAAGATTGAAAATCTCCTTCCATTTTCTTTCATTCCTCCGTAATACAGCACTATGGATGTGAAAACTAAACACACATTACGCTCCTTGTGCTGTCCAAGATTTTGACTAAATATTTTGGTGATACTGGCCAGAAAAGAGTCCTGAATAAAAGATTTAAAGCCTAATATACACATATCGGTTAGCAATCTATATATAGGGAGAATAAGAATGATTTATTGTAAATCCAGCATGGCAATGAATGCCATTCCAGAGATAAATGAAGAATTTTAAAGTAATTAAATGTGAAAGAGAGTCTTACTGCAGCACAAGAAACAAGGAAATATAATGTTATTGTGGCTAGGAGACACAAAAGAAAATAAATGTCTGTTGAAATGATTTTATATAATGGAAGCGGTTTTTTGTGTTTTTTGAAATAAGTAAAGTTAGGAAAGTTTACATTTGCCTTCTGAAAAGCACAATCTAATCATATATCTATGACACATAATGACAGCTACAAGCCACTACATCTGTGGTTCCTCTTACTGAGGAAAAGTTCTGCATGAAAATAACTCTGCGTACAAATGGAAGTGTCTAGAAAGCTTTCATTTTTTTGTTGATGGAAGCCAGTAAACTGCCTTGTATTGAGCTGGAGTACAGAATTAATAGAAAGAAGCTCGAGTGTGTGAGTTTCCTTATTCTCCAGGAAATTAGAAAAATAAGAACAAACAGGGAAAGAAGTCACAGAGAATGACTAAATATGCCAGCACAGAAACAGGAAAAGATGTGACTGAGGAAGACATTTTCCCATGCTGGTCTACAGATAAGGAAGTAGATGTTTCAAAGCTTTCAACAGAAACACAAATAAGCTTAGGGAACAGGGATTAATTTTTGCACCTAGCCAGTCTCTCTCAGTGAAATCAATGAGATCTGAGTCATGGTGGTTGAAACTTTAATAAGTTCACAAAAGTTGCAATTTTCTCTCTGCAGAGTGCCAAAATAATAGCTGAATGCTATATGGAGCTGAGTTTAGTCCTGATTTGAGCCTCACTTGAAATCAACTGGTATTTGAGCTTTTTTAGGTCTTCCCAGTAGATGGATTTCATCCTTTGTCTCTAAGTGTAAATGAAACAAGTCTGGGTTGTTTTACAGTGACAATATTTTCTTAAATGTTTGGTCTTGTTAGTTCCTGAATGTTTTGAGGAAATAAATATATTTGTATGAAAAGATATTAAAGCACCACTACCAGAAAATAACTGTTTTCCTATTTTCAAGGAAGACTGAGCACATTGACTGATCTAACTAAAGCTTATGCAAAATAATAGCGAATATGGCCCTATGGCCCTTACTGCCTCTTAGAAGCAAAGATATTCTAATCCATTTGGTTTTCAAAAAGGTATTTTTACACACAGTGGTTGTTTTTCATTTTGCAGGCTGTGCTACATAATGAGCTGCTATTGTTCATGTGAGCAGTATTTTAAGTTGTTTCACCCACATAAATATTCTTGCCTTGTTTTTTTACCTGTGGCCTAAAAGTGACAGTTATTAATATTCTAGCACTTTTTATATTTATTTTTCATTTCAGTGCAAAACACATAGTTGGAGCCTGCTACTAATCATGATAGTAAATGTCTAAATAGAATTCCATTCAAGAGTACTACAAGTTTATGTAGTTTTAGGGGCAATCTGTGTTTTATTTCCATCATGGTAGGAAAGAGGCACACCAGCTTCACCTAGGCTTTCTGAGGTAAAATCCTGAAGCATTATATACAAAATATGTTTCCCTATCAAAATAATATAATGGAAAGTTTCACTTAAAGAAGAGTGATTTTTTTTTCTAACTATATTGAGGAAGTTCCACTATGTCCTTCCTCCATCCTACAGAGATAACAATATTGCAGAAATATTAAAGTGCTGGAGGTTGCTATAGTAGAGTAGTCAAATAGCCCTTGTTTTCCAGGGTTATACGTAATTATTTCAGTGGAGCTTGTCTTCCAAAGCAAGTTTTCAGTTCTTTCACCACTGTATCCACCTTTGAATGCATTTAAATTGCCTAGTTTCTTACCAGCGTGTACATTAGATACTAGGTACTTCTAGGGAGCATGGGCTCATACAACGCAATTTGACAAATGTGTCATGGAAATACAGTAGGGGATTGAAGAAACAAAAGCCAAATCTAATTCCCTGTTGTGACTACCACTACCTGTACCACTTTCTACAGTAATGCTACTTCAGTCAGGAGATTCTACCTGCTGGGGACTAGGATGGCCAATATGATGATGCAAGGAATCAGGACAACCCTAGTATTCCTTTCAGGAATAGCAATTAGCTTTTGATTTCTGATCCCTTCAGAGGCTTGATGTTGCAGTTAGAGAAGGAAGTCACCAGAGTTTTGGAAAACAGTAGCATGGTAGAATGCAAAACTCTTTTTAGCTTTGCCTTAGTTGTGTCTCTGAATCCCTTTGAAGGCAGCCAGATTTATCTTCATGGACATGAGAAAGAAACAATCTGCAACAGGGTTTTTAGAGTTAGATGCAAAAATCACTTTCTGAAATTACACCTTCTGAATATTGTAGGACTCCTATAGATGAGTCAGGTAGTTAACTCATACATAAACACTTACCACTGTGTGATCTCAGTTACTGAACGATTTTTCTCGCTTCTGTTTTAAATTGTGGATTCATAATAATTTACACATCTTTTTTTCAGATCTATGTTTGAGTATTCTGCATTAGCTGCATTTTCTGAATTTCCCCATTTTGGGCTTTATCTATGTAGTGTAAATGTAAATTTAAAATGTTATACTCAAAGGAAAAGTTTGAAACCATTTTCATGTTAGTTCTATATAAGTATGTCATCATGTAGCCTAAAATATCCTCTCTAAAATTAACTGACACATTGTAGTAAATTATTCTCTGGGTGGGCAGAGAAGAATTCTATTAGAGCTAATGAAAATTGCACATCTGTGGCACAAGACCATATCTCCAGAAGAGAAGCAGTATGTGGAATAACTCTTTCAAATTTCAGCCTGATCACTGAGGTCTTTCTATGAGGGAGGCAAGCTCACCAGACTTGCAAGAGCTCTGAAAAAGTTTGATACATTTTGAATCAGTAGCCTAGTTAAAATACTGAGCAAATCAAACTAACTAAAGAATTAGATTATTTTAAAATGGCTGGAGTCTGACACATTCTTCATATATATTTTTTTTAATTTAAAATAATCTCAACAATTTGCACCCAGTCTTCATAAAGCAGAATGACATCCTTAAGCCTAAGTCTCTTGTTTCAACATGTTAAGAGGTACTTTAGATATATTACATGCACGGAAAATCATAGTTTATAATTGTATAAGAAGGACAGAGAATCCTTTAGTAATATTAAGATCTGTGCTTTCATTAAGGAGGTGTAGTCTTGGTACAATAGAATAAGGATTTACTAGTGGAGCTGAGCCAAATATCTATGTTTCACTGCATAACTGCTTGGTTTTGGTCCCATTTTCCAGAATGAAAAAACAGGACCTAATGGAACTGGGTGGAGAACATCAAAGTCCTCCAGTGAAATATCACTAGGTTTTTCTTTACTGTGATTATTTTTCTTGTCAAGGAATAAAAATTCAATGATGCCTTTAGTATAGCTGTAATTATTGTGATGGTTTTGTTTAATACAAAAGGATTAATGTCATTCTGTGGCACCTGTTCCTGGCAGGTATCTTTATATTACAAAAATATGCTTCTCCCCACCTCCCTCATGACATTATATACAGTGCTCAACCCCTCTTCATTCTCTTTCTGGTACTCCAAGGTTAATTCAGAAGTCTCTGAAATGGCTGAAGCACTGTTTTAGCTAGACAGAGGGACAAGCTTAGGCCCTACGACTGAATCTTGAATTAACTTCTGGACTTCTGAGCAATAAATTTACAACTCTTAGAGACTAATTTTGGCCTAAGATGACTTGTCAAATTAGTAAAAGCCAGTACATTTATTCACAATGAGATAAATGTTCCTCTTAGTTTAAACATCAACAAATAGAGAAATTATGACAAATGACACAAAAAATATTCTTCCTGACAGTGCCTAGAGACAGCCTTCTGAATATGGGATTTCTTTATTACTGTCTGTTCTCTATATTTGTGATTACCCCATCTGTAATTTTCCTAGTTTGGTATCCTCTTAGGGACCAAGCCTCTAATTTTGGCAGAGGCCATAAGTGAGAGTCACCACTGAATATTCCTATCATTAAGGTTTCCTTTGCCAGTATTGCTCACACACTGTATTTTCAGCAAAAAATATATAGCACCTTTCCCTGAATAACAGAAGTGAATCACTTGAAAGAGGTTTCTCCTTCCTTCTGGCACTATTCTAGTTGTTTGATCCCATGTCTGTAAGATATACATAATTAAGTACAATTAAAAAGTCAATCTGCAGGTCACTTATTTTTTGTCTTTCAGCAATAACTTCTGGCACCCTAATATAATTACCGAGCTCAAAAAAGTACAATTACCTATGTCTCTCCAATAACAAGGTATCATAATTTGCATGAAAATAACATTTTTTAAAGACTGAAATACCAGAAAAAGAGAATAGATACTTAACATAAAGAACATATATAATTTTTTTTCCATAGTAGCTTTTAATCTTGCCTTTCTCCTATGTTTTTTTCTGTTCTGTTCATATAATAAGACAAATTTGATGAGATTGTATTGGTTTTCATAGTCAGTCATTTTGAGATGATTTTTTAACTGTGGGAAAACAGGAATAAAACCAACAAGAAGTATGCTTTGACTGGCATTGTAGGACTTTTTATTACTTGTGTGGTTTGTATTATTAATTTCTTAGACATTTGGTAAATTTTTTAAGAGTAACCATGAAGTTTAAGAGTTTAAATCTTGTTGAAAGTAAACAGAATTCAGGTTGTACCTTTTTAAATCACTTATAAAACTAGAACTTAGACCCCAAAGTCCTGTAAATGCTTTGTATATTTTACCACTTGTCTCTTCTGCAATATTAAACAAATTTAACCAAAATAATTCAATACTGCATATATTAGCAATCTAGTAAAAATACTTTCAGTCACTTAAAAATAAAAGTCCAGTAAATTTTCTAGTAACATTTTAACTTAAATCAGAATCATCATTAAATAAGCTTTCTGATAACTCATTGTTTTAAATAATGAATGCAAATATCACTCATTGTCAATGTTCATGATAACTGGATGACTGCTGTGTGTTACATGCTCAAAATACAGATAAAACAAAGGAAAGAAGGTGTGCCTGCAAAGGAAACACATAGTCCAGAATTAAAATCTTGGATGCTGAATGCTCCAATAAATCAGCTCTGCATCTCATCGTGTCCTGAATAATACCACCGTTTATCTTTTTCAATAATGTTGTGCTTTACTGCATGAACTCAGGAATATAGGAAACCCTACAGATATACTTTATGGTATAATGTATAAAATCTATAATGTATAATAAATGGTACATAATTAATTTAGAGTGTGAAGTAGTATGTAATTACAGTATATAAAGCAGTGTACATTATAACTATATAGTATAAAATATGTATAATACAGAATATATATGGCATATATTGTATGTGTCCTTTATATTTCTACATATATATATCTTATAATAATATCTTTTTTATATATATATATATATATATATACAGCTACATTTACTATATAGGATGTAATATGTAACAATCTGATTCATCCTTTAAAACCAGAAGAAGACATTTAAGTTTATAGTTTCTGATCAGGCTCACAAACTAAACATAGACATTACACAATTTGATATTATACCAGACAAGATAAACCTCAATTGGTGAAGGAAATTTAGCTGCAATAGAGTCTTTAACAATATTGTTTCACCTTTTTCTTTGGTTGAAACTCCTGGAACATCAGTGTTAGAACTGGCTTTCGCTAGTGAAAAGCTGTTATTGACTGAAGACGACTTACCTGATCACACCAATTTTCTATGTCTCTTTTTCTGCCCTCAGCTCAAGTGGAAGAAAAAGAATTGTCTGGAGGAAAGTTACAGCATAAAGTAACTTTCAGATTTCTATAACATGCTGTGGCTGCTCTCCATCTGGCTACAGATCATAGAAGTATCAATAAAGCTGGAATCTCAGCAAAACAGACAAGTTGTTTCTAGTGACCTTTTCACGGCTGTAATTTGCTATGTTTTCACCACTATAGTATTTCACAATAAAGACTTTTGAATATGTTCCCTTACTGAAGACTACATGGGTGAAATGTATTTTTTTCACCAAGTACATACAGTGAGGTAGGGATACAAATTCATGGTTTTGAATGGAGTACAAAGTACATATTATATAGATGCTCAAATAAACTAAAAGGGAATATATAAGATATGCACAGTTTTTCATAAATTCTCACTTGGGTACCCAAACAAATTGTATGAGCATTCAAGCAAGAGAGTAGTAGTATTCTGATTTATCTCTTACTAATTCCTATAAGTTTCTCATCCTTGGTGTTCTTCATATCTGTCCCTCATGAAATATTGTTATGCATTCCTTTGGAGGCTCTATGTTGTTTATTCTTGATTATGAAGTTAGATGAGAAGAAAAAAACCTTACCTTATAATTTCCCATTTTATAGTGGGTTTATTTACTGCTGTGATAAATACCTGAACAATATAAAAAATACTCTAAAAACCCCCTTGAATCATGAGCTCTCATCTTATTTTATATGGATTTTTTTACCTGTGTCAAATATACAGACGTATTATTATTGTTGCGATATTATAGTCTGCTAGTACTATTTTAACAGGTGCAAAGAAACAACTGTGTTCTGAGCTGTAATAGACTGTTCTCTGCACTATTATTGAATTTAATAAAATTTATCTTGTGGCATTTTCCAAAGCTAAAATCATTGATATTTTTTCTTTACAGAAAAATTGTATTTCACAATTGGTTTGATAATGTCAACAATTTGTATTTATCACTTCTGGCTATCTTGCTATATTAAAAGAAAAAGGAGACTGTCTTTTGAAATCAATACAAATTTTGCTATCACCTGCAGAAGAAGAAGGATAATGGCCTCAATGATCCAGTTTCTGTTCTAGTGGCACTGATATAAATCAAAAGTAACTCAAAGTAAATTCACTGTAATTAGAATATGCATATGTCTCTACATGCTTAAACATCTTTAATGCTTAAGACTCTCCTGCAGATATCTTGCAAAATTATGATTTTGAAGTCTGTGGGGGTTCTGACTGTTTTTACACCTACTATGTCAAAATAACTTTGAAAAAGCTAAATATTTCTTAAATGGGACTAAGTAGGCTGTGACACTTAAAAAAAAAATCTGATGCTAAGTGCCAGCCTCTGGATACTCTGTTTTTTATGAGGGGTTTACTGACTATCCAGATATTCATCTGAAACTTGTCTATTGTAAGCATTTGTGTTTTTCATGGGATACAGAGAAGGCTAAGCCACTTAAAGAAACTCTTTTCCTTTCCTGTCCTTCTCCTTATCTCCGCAAGTCGAGAGGAGTGCAGATGGAGTAGCAGAAGCAGTCAATATATGAAGAAGAAAAAAGTGCTTCAACACTAGTCAGTATCATCAGTCTGAAGCATTGAGAGAAGCCTCCATTCAAATGTTTTAAGCTTTTAAATAGGCACTGAAGAGGAGCAGAAATGCTTCTGTATTCTAGCACTTTGGCAGCTCATCATATGATAATGTTCACATACAAGATAAGTTCCACATGAAAATATTTTAAAGTATTTCTTCTTTACTCCTATTTTTGCGGCAAAGCTGTGTCACGGGCTTTAAAATGCAATTGTTACCCTTTAGTTTCAATTTCATTGCCTTTTTTCTATTCTTAGACTTTCTAAATACCACTGTTTTTGTTTTTTTGCTTCTGACATCATTCAGTGAAGGAGAACACTTGCATATTATGCGGTGCCTTCACTATAAGCTAAAGGTACCCAAAGTAACACACAAGTCTTAGACTTATGGTCAACGGTCATTAGGGAAGATTTCTTTGTGTTATTTTTTAAATGGTGACATTGTTGGGATCTTGTCTTTGAAGCCAAGTTAAAAAATTATCAGACTGTAAAAAGAATAAACATGGGAATGTGAGAAAGAGAGGTGGGCCTTGCTTTCATTTGCAATGAACATTTCCTTACTTAAAAAGTAATATTGACTTTCCCTGAAGCACAACTCAAGAGTATGTATATCTGGTTCTAAATGCTTTTTGCAAACTTATTCCAACTGGTTTTTATTATCAATAATAGCTTTTTCTTTTGTTTCACTGTATCTATTTCTGCTTTTACACCTTATTCTTTTTCTGCTTATTCTTGCCTGAGGTTTTCCCCTCATTTTTCTCCAGTGTTATGGCATGCTAATGCCATCTCCACCAGAAAACACTGGGAGAAAAGCTGCTTTTACAAACACCTTCATATATTACTCTGAATTTTTACAACTTGTCAAGCATTTTAGTTCATTTTCTGCTGATAGTGTACAAATGTCTGCCAAAAACATTCTTTGTGTGTTGGGTAATGATAAATTTGGATTCCAGTCTTTCAAACTCAAACTCATACTAAAAATAAGCAGAGTGAACATCTGTGACAAGCAGGTAATTTTTAATAATATCAGACAGTTCCTTTCTGTAGAGAATTACTACTCTCTCATCTCTAATCAACCTTCTCTGCTGTAACAGCAGCTGCCAATTAGGGATGTTGTCTCTTGGCAGAGTGTTCAACCCACACTTAATTTATTTTAAATGTGTTGTGTTTCTCCATGGAAGGTGAGGGGTGGTTTTCAGTATTTTATGCCATCAGAGGCTCATGTCATGTTATACAAAGTGGTGAGATACTCTCAGATCACAGTGGCATACTTACAGATTCAAGCAGAGTTTCTCAGGGGACAAATCCTCTCATCTAAGATACTGATAATGTTAAAGAAAGAGGAATGCTTAATTTTCCTTGTTTCTTATGTAGAAAAACCCACGTTCCAGTCTGTAGAAAGACCCTTACTGATTTTCATGAGAACTTTTTGTCTGATATTACTAAACATATTGATCTAAAAGTTAGCTGCCAAGTCTAAGCTAGTTCTGTTAGCTCCCCAGTAAATAAAAAAAAAAAAAGGAGAATCCTATGGGGAATCATTCTAATTGAGACTACAAGGTTTGAAGGGGTGAATCAGGCTGGAGAGGTGGGCCTGTGTGAACCTCATGAGGTTCAACAAGGCCAAGTGCAAGGTCCTGCACCTGGGTCGGGGTAACCCCCGGTATCAGTACAGGCTGGGGGAAGAAAGGATCGAGAGCAGCCCTGCCGAGAAGGACTTGGGTGTGCTGGTGGATGAAAAGCTGGACATGAGCCGGCAATGTGCGATGGCAGCCCAGAAGGCCAACCATACCCTGGGCTGCATCAGGAGAAGCGTGGCCAGCAGGTCGAGGGAGGTGATTCTGCCCCTCTACTCTGCTCTGGTGAGACCTCACCTGGAGTACTGCATCCAGCTCTGGAGCCCTCAGCACAAGAAGGACATGGAAGTATTGGAGCGGGTCCAGAGGAGGGCTACAAAAATGATCCGAGGGCTGGAGCACCTCTCCTATGAGGACAGGCTGAGGGAGTTGGGCTTGTTCAGTCTGGAGAAGAGAAGGCTGCGGAGAGACCTGATTACGGCCTTTCAGTACCTAAAGGGGGCCTATAGGAAAGATGGGGATAATCTTTTTAGTAGGGCCAGCTGTGAGAGGACAAGGGGTAATGGTTTTAAACTAAACCAGGGTAGGTTTAGACTGGATATAAGGAAGAAATTCTTTACAATGAGGGTGGTGAAACACTGGAACAGGTTGCCCAGAGAGGTGGTGGAGGCCCCATCCCTGGAAACATTCAAGGTCAGGTTGGATGGGTCTCTGAGCAACCTGATCTAGTTAGTGGTGTCCCTGCTCACTGCAGGGGGGTTGGGCTAGATGACCTCTAGGGGTCCCTTCCAACCTAAAACATTCTATGATTCTATGATTCTATGATTAATGTAAATACACCTTATTTTGTTGCTGTTGAATTTTAGCTGTGTATTTTAGAGAATGTAAAAGCAAGTCTTTATAATATTTAGACCACATTTTATTGGATCGCTTCACTTTGCCTGCAACCCTCTTTTTCCACATGCAAACACATATATATCAATTCATCATAATAAATTTCAATAAACCATTGAAGCTTTGGAGATTTGATTCAAATTAAAATAAATATTGCTGGAAGTAATAACATTAGGCAATTTTAAAGCTTATCTTCTGTTGCTTAGATCTTAAAACTGTTGCAAAGAAAGAAAATCACCCCTTTCTCCTTGTGTTTCTTCTTCATGTAATAACTTTTTGAGTTTTATTACTAAAAAGGAAGCTAAAACTAAGGTATGCTGAATAAATTGATAACCAGACTGGCAGCGACTGGCATAGACAAAGATTTTGGGTTTTTTTTGTAAAAAGCTCCTAGCTTCCTTTAGTGATGTGAGAAACTGAATGGTTAAATAACAACTCTTGCTACCTGTAAAACAGGCCATTAAAATTGGCCTGTAAATCAGGCAGTATGTTCCTAATCCTTACAAACTATGAAGCTTGAAAAGACCATAAGCCACTACTTAAAGAGACTGTACAGTTCTCATGCTATTTTGATCTAGACTTTTGTTTGGCTTAAGAACCACATTCATGGCTGCAAGAATGTCTGGATAATTAAGAGACTTGGAAAAAAAATCTCATCTCCTGGGAGTTTAAGCAGTATTTAGCTTGTCTTATTTTGTTGATGAGTAAGACTTTTTCTCAAAAGAAAAAAGGATAAAAACTCATAACAGGAACAGTCTAAAACTGAGGTATTTAAACACCCCCAGAATTAACTTATGGCTTGAATATCAATTTAGAAAGCCATGAGGGTTTTTTTTTTTATAAAGTTAGATCTGATTAATTAAATTGCTACTTGATGGGTTACTAGATTTGCCTCACAACCTGAGGAATCAGCAGCCTGACAAAGCATATAATAAAATAATTATTTGTATAAGTAAATATATGTAAGCACGTGCACACATGAGTACATACACAAAATTTGGTTGAACTCTCCCTTCCCCCCCCCCAAAAAAAAAAGTGTGCAAAACCTTTACATTGTTTATGTTAAAGCGTTATAGGACTTGTGCAGTATTCTCATTCCAGTCTGTATCAGACAATGTAATGTGAGTGGAGTTCACTAACTGGGAAATACCTGTGCTTTGTACAACCTATTCTAAAAGGATACAAATAGAAACAACAAAAGAGAGAAAGAGAAACAATGAGAAATAACTGACTGTGAAAAAACAAAATACAGAGGAAACATAGAAGAGGAAAACAATGGGAGGGAGAAAAGTGAAAAAAAAGCATATGGAAATTTTGGCTTTTAACAAAATGATGGATAAGTGTTGAAGTAGTTCGTCTTCAAGCTGTATCATTTTCTGGAAATGCCACAAGGCATAGGAATGGTTATCAAGATGATAGATCTTTTCTTCCCCTAGGCTTGAAGCAAGAACATTTTGTTTCACAGGACCCACTGAACTTTTGGAATTGCACTGTGCCTGTTGATGCTTTCCTCTTCTATTTAGTAAAGACTTGCATTTTATCAAGCAGTCTTGCTCCTGGAAAATGTTTTCCTCTATTGGTTCTTTAACTGTATCATAGTAGTGAGCTTCTTGCTTGATACATCCAAGAACAGTAAACATTGCATACTGGGTAATTCTGAAAAATTCAGTACTTAATATTATTATTGTCATTTTACTATTTTACTCCATGCCTCAGCTTTTCTCAACTATGCCACTTATTTTGAACATGGAACTTGCTTATCTTTTTTGGCATACCTGGGTTCTTCCTCTGTGGATAATCATCAAAGCCCTTTAATAAATTATGATAGATAAATTAGCAATACTGAGCTCATATGAAATAATACACATTACCTTGAAATCTTTTTAATGTTCTTTTGTATCAGTTCAACTCTTCACTAATTCTGCCACATACACTTAACTGCCTTTTGTCAGGGTATAATAGCAATATTAACTTAATATAGTATTAAAGAAAGCTGAGGAATTCAAGATGTTCTTTTGCCAAATAATTCTTGTTCAATATAGTATTGAAAGACAAATGTCCCTCTGATACAGTAGAGGGGATCAGAAAGGACCTTTTTTTTGGGTCATGTACCCTAAATCAGGTCAGGTTCCTACCACAAGCTGCTCTCAAAAGACCCCAGATCTCCACTGGTTATAGACAACATCTGAGACCACCCTCCTGGCCCTAAAGCATCCTGTTTCCTCTGCCAGCAGCTCTGCCTCTTCATCCTGCCCTTTTCTTTCTTGTGTTTGCTGCATGGCTTTGTGTTTGGGAGCCTGCAGTGGTGGCATGGTCTTATTGCAATCAGAGGAAAATAATGTAGTACATATGTATATGCACACACACACACTCACAAATATACATATATTATATACATAGTGTTTGACCCTCATCAATTTATCTGATTCTAGGATTCAAAAAAAAATTGAGCTATTGACTTTTTGCTCCAATCCATTACAGGAAAAAACATTTGAAATTTCAAAAATGCCCCTAGGATAGAAACAAATATTTCCTGCTCAGCTCCAGACTTTCTTCTTTTTCCTTTCTTTCCTTAAGTGTACCTCTTTGTGTAGCAGTCTCACAAAAATTGCAGTGACCTGTAGTTACTGTGTATTTGACCTTCTCTTTGAACTCTTGTAGGGATGTTATAAAATAGAAATATGGTTCAGTAACTAGTGATGTTTCTAGCAGATACCTCCTTAAGAGTATTTGAGATTAAACCAACCATTTAAAAAATGAGAAATATTTTCCCAGTTACCCTCAGCAATTTGTTGTGCTGGACTGATTAGGTGACTGAAATTTCCAAGTCGTCACCTAATCCACTTCAACAGTCCACAAAGCTCTCAGAGACGTTAGAGCAGAAAATACATTACCAATAGCAACAGGGTTGGCTTGTTGGGGTTTTTTTTTGTATTTATTTTTAACATATCAACATTCTTTATTTGTTTCAATACTGTACATATGCAGAAAGGTAATTTTTTGGGGGGAAAAAAGTTGCAACTATATTTTTGGAGGTAAATCAAAGTTTTGATACAGTGTTTGAGATGAGAAAAACCCATACTAACTCAGCTTCATGCCAACAGGCTTTTTTTTTTTTTTTTTTTTTTTTTTACTGAAATGTACTAGCTGTAAAGTCTGTGGCCACACAGCATCTGCAGACTTAAAGGTAAACTTTAATTTGGCTGCAGGCAGATTCCATAATCCAGACCTAGTTGGGAAGAATAGTGCCCCTAGACCTTAAAACAAAAGTATTCAGTATGATAAATATAGCACCTCTGAGTTCAGCAAAGTCTCCCATAACATCCTCATAGGGAAGCTCAAGAAGTGTGGACTGGATGAGTGGACAGTGAGGTGGATTGAGAACTGGCTGAATGACAGGGCTCAGAGGGTTCTGATTGGCGGGGCAGAGTCCACTTGGAGGCCGGTAATTAGTGGAGTTCCCCAGGGCTCAGTGCTCGGCCCAGTCTTGTTCAACTTGTTCATCAATGACCTGCACGAGGGGACAGAGTGTACCCTCAGCAAGTTTGCTGATGACACAAAACTGGGAGGAGTGGCTGATACGCCAGAGGGCTGCGCTGCCATTCAGCAGGACCTGGACAGGCTGGAGGGTTGGGCGGAGAGGAACATGATGAAATTCAATAAGGGCAAGGGCCGAGTGCTGCACCTGGGGAGGTCGAACCCCATGCACCAGTACAGACTGCGGGATGACCTGCTGGAAAGCAGCTCTGCCGAGAGGGACCTGGGAGACCTGGTGGATGACAAGCTGACCATGAGCCAGCAGTGTGCCCTTGTTGCCAAGAAGGCCAATGGTATCCTGGGGTGCATTATGAGGATTGTGGCCAGCAGGTCAAGGGAGGTTATCCTGGAAGAGAAGGCTGCGGGGAGACCTGATTACGGCCTTTCAGTATCTGAAGGGGGCCTATAGGAAAGATGGGGAAAATCTTTTTAGTAGGGCCAGCTGTGAGAGGACAAGGGGTAATGGTTTTAAACTAAACCAGGGTAGGTTTAGACTGGATATAAGGAGGAAATTCTTTACAATGAGGGTGGTGAAACACTGGAATGGGTTGCCCAGAGAGGTGATGGAGGCCCCATCCCTGGGAACTGCAGGGGGGTTGGACTAGATGACCTCTAGGGGTCCCTTCCAACCCAAAACATTCTATGATTCTATGATTCTATGATTCTATGATTCTCCCCCTCTACTCTGCCCTGGTGAGACCCTACCTGGAATACTGTGTCCAGTTCTGGGCTCCCCAGTTCAAGAAAGATGAGGAACTCCTAGAAAGAGTCCAGAGGAGAGCAACTAGGATGATAAAGGGACTGGAGCATTTCCCCTACAAGGAAAGGCTGAGAGAGTTGGGCTTGTTCAGCCTGAAGAAGAGAAGACTGAGAGGGGACCTCATCAACACATACAAATATCTTAAGGGCGGAAGTCACGAGGATGGAGCCAGACTCTTTGCAGTGGTGTCCAGTGACAGGACAAGTGGCAGTGGGTACAAACTGAAACATAAGAGGTTTCGGTTGAATATGAGGAAAAACTTCTTTACTCTGAGGGTGACGGAGCACTGGAACAGGCTGCCCAGGGGGGTTGTGGAGTCTCCTTCTCTGGAGATATTCAAAGCCCGCCTGGACGAAGTCCTGTGTAACATGCTCTAGGAGAACCTGCTTTAGCAGGGGGGTTGGACTAGACGATCCCCTGAGGTCCCTTCCAACCCCTGCAATTCTGTGATTCTCTGATTCTGTGATCTGCCTCTGCTTCCGCAATGCCTTCTTTTTCCCCTGCAGTTGTTACAATTTGTGATAATTTGGCTGCTAAAAATTGCCAAATAATTTGTATAAACTCAGCATGTTCCAGAGCCACAGAGTGAAATTCTTTTAAAGAGCATGTAGCACAGATGCAACAGCACCATTCATTCCACCTGATGACGAAAGATTGGACAATGGATAGACCCAATGAGTTGAGATATACCATCCCCATTTTCCCAATCCAAATTCTTATCAATGCTTTCACTCATAATTTCCAGTTTTCTCTACTGAAAAAGGAAAATGTTGCTTTATATATGCTGCATTACAGCAAAATTATTTTTCTAAAAATTTTCAGCACTGAAAATGATTAATAGCAATTTTTCCCCCAACTCCAAATTCAATAAATAAATGAGAAAACATTCAATAAAGAAAAAATATTTTCCAAGATGAGATGTTTGTGGCACTTTATTTCATACTTCAGTCACCAGACCACTGCTTACTTCAGATACTGGGATTAGAACTTGCAGAGTTTGGCACCAAAATATAGGCTGCTAACCAGAAGGGGAGACATCTATCTCCATAAGCTGGACTAATGAAGAAAACTGCTCTGTATGAGGTAGTCTGACATGGGTATGCTAGAGTAAAGGGTAGTGGTCCACATTCATCCATCATATAAAAGTCAAGCTTCATGAGACAGGCTCAATGATTGCAAAAGGGTCCTTTTTTCTGCCTTACAAAATTTTCATTAGACTTTATAGCTTTTACTTCTCACCTTCTCTCTGTGAACTTATCATCTCTTTCATGGCAGGTAAATCACTGAAGAATACTGGATGCAAAGTTGCCCACTTGTGATACATCCAGAGAAATACACTATACATAATTAATTTTAAAAAATTCCCAATTTTTTTTTTAATTTTTAATCACCTTTCCAAATAATATATCCTACCTTTTGTTCCCCTGAGATGTGAGCAAAAAAGTTTAATGATACACCTAAAAATAAGGCCTGCGAGAGCAGATGCCATCTCCTTTTCCACCAGAGAAGTTTGAAAGGCAAGGTTTGATGACCCTATGAAATAACTATTTAGACTAGAAGTATTACTTGAAGTCCTTCAATTAGGAGTATATTATTAGAAGTGGTCTTTGAATGAACAGCTCACTTCACCCAACATATCATTATTCAGACTGATTGGATGCAGCCTCTGCCAGACTGAAGACACCGAAAGGATGGAGCAACACCAAGGCTGCAACAGTAGTACGAAGTAATTCCACTTATCCTCTGTTTGGCATGTGTTATCGTATTCTTTCCCTACACAAACACATGGGATAAGGAAGATTATTATGTGAAAATTTAGAATTTCTGTGGGAGAGTTCAGGTAAATGTTCATTATCATATTTCTCAACTGAAGAATTCTTGGTCTGGGCAATTTTTACCTCAGAGTCCAGGAACAGACATCACAAAACTCACCAGGACAATCAGCATTTTAAATTAAAAGATTTGGGCTAAAATATAAAGCCACTTCATGCTTTGTGTGATTAAAAATGCATTTCACAATTATAATACAGTATAATTCTGCACACATGCAGTAGTAGTGCCATTGAGCAAAGAATGTCAAATCACTTGGTGTGATTGTTTATTATTTTAGTACTTGATCCAAATTTATAGAAAATACAATGAATTATTCGTATTTGCCTGCTAGTTTTTTTTAATTTGTGATTTCTTTGAAAGAAGCAAAATATGACCATCACTACCAAGTTTTAAAAGGTTAAAGAATGAAGTTCTCATTTCACTCAGTGACTGTATCTAAATTTATGCATCTTTCAAAAAATATATACATCCTTTAAAGATACCTTTTAAAAATAAAAAGCTCATCTAAATCCTTAATTGAATCAAAATTATTGAAGTAAATAGTTTGTTATGTCTTGGTGTAAAGAATGATCAGGAATCCCATAGGTGTTGAAGCTGTTGTTTCTTAAATTGCTTCTTTGGAGTGAAATCATGGCTTTTGGATATGATTGGTAATAACCCAATGATTTCAAATAAAATTTAAATCTCAAACTAGAGTATGCCTTTTTACAGTCTTGGCCCATAAGCATATTTCTATTGTTTCAATAGAAGAATGGAAAACTTTAAAATTAAATATATGTAACAAGCCCCATGATTATTGATAAATGATGCATGCTGAGAAGCCATTGACCAGAGAGTAACTTGTACTTGCATGTTCTAGGTTGTGAAATATCACTCATACATCCCACTGGGACAAAAGAAGAAACACTGATCCAACAGAGAAATCCTCTAACTACCTGTTTGAGCCCATTTATTTTCAGCAACCACAAAGTATTATTTAATCAAAAGATTTTATTTTGCCCTTTTAAAATATCAGTACTCGGTGACCACAGTTCAGTACCATGTCAAGTTTAAGTCTCTTTGTTTCTACAGAATGACAATTTTGGATTGATTTCAGAAGTTACAGCTCTTACCTGTGTTTGGTTGATTTTTTTTTTTAACATTGCTAAGAACAAAAAGAAAACACAATTTAAAAAAAAGAAAATTTTGAGTACTTCTAAAAGGTTGCTTTACAAAGTTCCTTGGGTTTATGAGGGGTGATACCACTGTAAGTTAGCAGATCTAATATCACAAATTTCATCATTTTTGTTATGTATGACTATGGTATGAGAGAATTTATGAGACAGATGTTCAGAAAGTGTCTGCCTCCTATATCTGTGAGCCACAGGGCTTAAAATTCATTTTGATGAATTAATTGCTTACTTAGGAACTAGATAACATGCACATATAGCTTTTCAATCTCAAACTCCAGTTATAGGTTGACTTCAGGGAAACCTTTCTCTACAGGAGAGTATATTATATATGTATACTATTAACAATTCCTTTCTTCTGGACACACATATAGTTTTTTATCATGGTTGCCAGATCATTACTTGTTTAAGTTACGTGTGGTCTGACTGGAGACTATAAAGTTTACAAGAGAGAAAGAAACTGTCCCTTGACCTTCCTGTTCTTTCTAGCATCCATGAAACTGTAAATCATTGAGCACAACTCCTATCTTAGTCTAAGTGAAGGATTAAACTCAATATTGTAGACTACTGAGCTTGACAATACTATTAGTCAGCTTCAACTGGGATATTTTTATCTGGATGAGATTTACTATTTATGAGGCTTATGCACTATCTGAAGCTGACCCTAAGCCTTTTTGTAAAGCTTGGGCTTTATGCAGAACTGATTTTCATCCATTTGTACGTTGTTGCAAACCATTATTCATGTTGGCTGAATGAACCATTTTATAGACATATTCATATCCACAGGTTTCTTATGCAAATTACTAACAGTGTGAACAGCCACTGAATAGTCAAAATTCAAGCTGTATGAACAGCTGCCTAAGTCACCTTGCAGTGTTCTGTTCCCTGACCAATTCATCAAATCTTTACAATGAAGAGGAAATGCATGTGAAGAAAAAAGATTACCAAGTCCTTCAGGGAATAAAATAGAACACTTAGAAGGGAGTTATGTAAAATGAGTGAGTATAAATATATATATACGCACACATATTTTTAAGGCACTAAAATCAGTTCCTCTGTACAATGTAGTTGCCTGAACATTTAGGCCTTAGGGATAAATTCTGAGGTCTATTAACTGGGTTTATTGACAAGCTTGAAATTTTACCTTTTCTGTTTCTTCCATCTGATTTCCACTGGCAAATGTAGTTATTTAGAACTGGATTTATGAGGGCAACAGGTGGTGCTTGAGAAATTCCGGCAGGAATTTACTTCTCCATCTCTGTTTGGCACATAAATACATATACTCTGCAGGGGAAAAAAAAAGGAAAGCTGTCTCAAAAACCATTTGTGCTAAAGTACATACATCAAAGTTCATAGAGAAATAAGGAGAATGCATGTATGAAAACACCTGCATTAACATTTTCATATCATTTGTTTAGTATAAGACTAAATCCACAATTAAATAATATACATATCAGTAAAAAACTTCTTTAAACAGAGGAGCCTTGTCCTATATGCTGAAGGGGAAATTGAGATTCACAATCTCCCAACTAAAATGAATGAATTGTAAAAGGAGAAATAAGAGAGAATACATTTATGTGTTACTCTACAGATTAGCTTTTAAACACGTCCTTAACCCAGGGCAGGCCTATGGCAATTCTGTCATTGTGAAAGCAACCCTTTTATACTCCTTTTTAGCATCTTTTAACTCACAATGTCCTCATTCATTCAAGGGTAGTAAATACTAGTGGGAAGCTCATAAGACGTGCATTTAAGTGCTAAAATAGGCATCAGTATATGATTCTGTTGCAATGTTGTAAAATGATGTTCAGTTATACTGAAATGCCGTATTACCTGAGGAGGTACTTCTCTGTGTGCAAGGAAGGCACTAGATCAGCACAGAAACATAATCAAGGTCTTTCCTTCCTACTCTGCGTTTCAACAGCATTTCCTGAGGAGAGGTTGTTTTCTGCTGTCATGTCTTTCTTGGAAGTTATATCATTACATATTTTGAGACATTCAAAAAAACCCACAACACCAATTACAATTCAGGCAGTCGTGTTTCATGAACATTAAAATGCCAAATCAAACTTGTAATGAGTCTGCTTAATTCAAGTGCCCTTATCTTTGTTTTGTCTCTGATTTTTACAACCAAGAAACAGTGAAGCCTGGCCTTTCAAATATCCTTCTGTACGCATCCTACAAAATAACACTGCCCAGATTTAGTGAAGTGCAGTCTGCTAAATTGCAGTAGATGACTGAAATTTTACTTCAGGAGATTTTTATTTTTTTTTTATAGAGCAGCATAATGTTGATTCACATTGTTGTGCTGTCAGCTTAGAAACTTATGAAATCGTAGGAATTAATTATTTCACACAGTCCCATCACTGTCCCATTTCTTTCATTCCTAAACTGCAAGAAGGGTCCTTGGGGAGGGAGATTTCTAGACCACTACTGCTGTATTTTTCTCCAGCACAGCAGCATTTCACCCACCCATAAATGCAAAACACTGTCTCAGATTAAAATCTTAATTCAACCTCAAACTGCAGATGAGGCTGAATTATAGCCTTGAACATATTCTGTTCTTTTTACCTACTGGGGTTGCAAGACTTGCTGCACTACTTAGGTTATGAGCAGCAGTAGCAGAAGAGCATGTTCCACCCCAGCAGAACAATTCATATTGCAGAAAATGTGAGAGGGACATTGCGTCATTGGACAGAAGCCAGCAGGGATGAAGAAGCAAAAGGGATAGGAGAGCAACCAGGGACGTTACCCAAGTGAGTTGGGGTTTTTTTGTGGTAAAAAGTAATAAGATTTAGACATAAAAATCACATTTTACAGTAAAAACATGGATCTCATTACTATAATCTACTGCTTGACTTTACTGTGTTACCCTCAACATTTTCCTCTCCTGGTCATTCAACCATTTTTTTCCCCTGTTCAAATATTTTTGCTGGCTGTCTCTAACTTTTTACAATGCCATAAAGCTCCTGGGATCTGTCCATGGTTTAGTATATCTTCGTGCTCTGTACAACTCCAAATGCATATTTTCCCCATCTCTTCTCCTCTACTTTCCTCTCTAGAGTTGATTGGATATAATGGCAAATAATATATTTGGCTATCCAGAAGACATTACCATAAGACTGAGCTGAATATAACTGATCAAATATAGAGAGAAAAGTTATTGACCAAATACAAGAGGGGATGAAAAATTGTTTAAATTGTTCAAACAGACTAACATATCAGTATTGGTTGACTACTCCAGCTCTCTGCCTAGCTACTTACTTCAATCTCCACCTTCTTTTTTTTTTACTTTGGGGTGTTTTTCTCTCTTCATGCGCATACTCCATGATAGTCCTGATGTGTGGAATAACTGTCAGCAGTGTATTTGCTACCTTTCTGTTTAAAGCTTATTAGTTCTGCAAAAAAAAATCATTTACCAGCAACTCTTCAGGATAATTTCTGCAAGGTAAATTAGCTTGCAGTGGACTTCATGGCTAAACTGCCACCTGTACAAAAGCAGAGTAATTTGCATCTAGATTAGGTATCTTAAAGTTACTGTGCAGTAACTGAGATGTTGTCACATCCCTGTTTTTCTCAGAACCTGACATTTTCCACGTCCTTAGGTCTTTTGTTTTACTCTTGCACAACCAGCCCTGGAGAAACGTTCTAGTTTCACAGAGCATTTCTCTGCGGATCATAACGCACACCTAATGCTGATGAATTACTAAAACGTAATTTATAATATCCAGAATATCCAAAAAGAAGATGCAGAGACATGGCTGACACTCAGGAAGAAGCAGCTAGGGGGATCCCCGGAGTATGGAATTCAGGACAGCAGTTACTCTGGTTTACACCAGCTGAGGCAATGGTTAGCTCTCTTTTAGCTCTATTAGCCTTTGCACTACTTCACTGGGATCCTTGACCTTCCGTCTTAGTTTCATGGGTCCCTTCATGTGTTTACGCTCTTCATATCATCTGCTATTTATGGAATGACTCATTAATTAAATCCTTCTACATGTGAGAGCAGGAAGTCTTTTCTCAGAAACAGAAGCACCATATTTTCTCTGTGTCAAACCCTCTCCACAGAACCCTTTGCTACTGTGGTGGGCTGTGTTAATACACTGAAACTACTGGCTACACCCCCACTCCTCCCAATCTGCTCTGCACTGGCACATGAGCTGAACTGATTACTCTGGTATTTACAATACTCCAGAGTTATGATTTCTATCACAAGTCAAAAGGAAAGTAGTTATCTTAGCCTACTCCACAGAGTTCATGTGAAAATTGTGGCCTCTTTGCTGAATATGAGCATTTCAGTAATTTTATGCAGGCATATTTCTGATTACCCAGTGGTATCTTTTAAAAAAAAAAAAATAAAGTCTTTCATTTCTGTATTTTAACTGTAAAACTGAAACTTCAAAAGATGAATGTGTTTGCTATGATAAAAATGAAAAAGAGAATTACGTATAAACCAAGAATATATCAGGTGGGATTTTGCCAGTAGCAAATGTTTGCTTGCAAATAATAAACCTTGCACCAAGGAAAAGTGTAATGAATTTGCTGGAAAAGTCCCTACTTCCACGGGCAGGTTTGAAGCCCTTTTGTGAAATAAGATCAGTTACTTAACAAATTAAGATACAGAAATGAAAATATAATGTACTGAAAGAACGTGTGTTTGGCTCTTTGTGAAAATTAAATGTGTTAGGAAAAGGGAAGCTGCATTTAATATCATACGATAAGCCTACACATGCAATTATGAAAAAATTACCAGTGCAATACTAAATTTAACAGTTTTTCAGAATCTGTGATTCTCACGTACAATACATTACACTGGCAGGAAGAATAATGGCTTCCTCATACAATACCAATATTATTGGTAAATTGTGGTAAACCAGGCAGAGCAACTAAATTGTGTTCTGGTAAAGTCAGTATCTTGACTCCAGTAAAAATGATGTGCAATCACTGTTAACTCTATGGTTAGAGAAGCTGTAACATAATGAAACTGATTTACTGGGTTTTGAGATGGTAGTAAGTTGCATAAAATAAAATTGACTACAATCTATTTCTCATTGCCTGGTCATAAGTTTTTGAGTCATGTCATTCTGTATGTTTGTAAAATCCCTGTAAGAATGTGGCTTCAGTCATTACTATGGCTTCTGGACAGTCTTTCACTATAAATATAGTCATACCACTGCTTAGCCATATCAGAAGAAAAAACTACATTATCAAGGGATTTTAGTAAGATGTCTCCTATTAATTTAAAATGGTCTATGAAGCTTGAACCCATACTAAAATATTGTGCAATGTTATGGAAAAAAAGGAATCTGCTAAGGCTATTTAGACACAGACATATTGTAATTCCTTGTTGCTTCTTTACCACTACAATGATTTTAAAGGGAAAATGCTTGATATTCAGCAAGGTTTTGATAATCAGGAAGTCTTAACCATTTATTTAGAAATGGTGGCCAGTTTCCTTAATGGAAGGCAAACTAGAAATCTATGCTGCCAGTAGCAATTTGAACATATCCCTACAAATCTTTGAGATGCACCCACAAATGACATCCCATTCGCTTTATGTGCCAGTTGACATTATAGGCCAAATCTTGCCCTGTCCATAAAATACGGCTCAATGTGATGTCAGGAATAATTTGTGGCAAGATTTAATCTTTCATGAAGAAAATGGAAAGGAGAGTAAATGAGAAGTAGTAGTATGTAGTGCTGAACAACAGAGCACAGAGACAAGGGAGGTTAAGAGAATTTTAGAACCAGAAAAGCAAATCGTATGCCAGGAAAAATACTAGGTGCCCACTCCCAAGTTTGAGAATGTTTAAATTACATTTATTTGTGAATTACTTTCCTCCCAAGAGATATATACACAGATGGTTAGTTACTCAGATGAAAAATGTGATGTTAAAACTAAAATGTCTAAACTCAAGATAAGTGGGGGGGGTGTCTCATAATTTTTTTGATGGAATTATTAACTTTGAAAGGAAAATATAATTTAAGTAGGCAAGAAGAAGACACAGAGCATTTATGTTTGTTTGGTACTTTCACTAATGTATCAAAGAATACTGTTGCTCTGCTAATATTCCAGAAGGTATTATTATTTTTAAGGGCAGATTTCCCTAACAGAAAGGCCATAATACAAAACCAAAACGGACGTTTTGTTCAATCTGTCTTACTGGCAGAGACTGTAATTCACCTAACTTCCTCATGTGAATTAGAATTTCCACTGTGCCCACTCCCAGTTCAGAGAGAACCTCAGAGCTGAATGAAATTTGGCAGTTTTATGGAATTGGTTCTTTTTTTTTTTTAGCTTGTGATATCTCAAATATAAATTAACTAGAAACTTAAATTGAAGTAAAATTCAAACACTGATCACAAACTGTCTCGAATGAACATTTTAAATGAATCTGGCAAAAAGCCAAAACAGGAAGATTTTTTTGTGCAACATTATATTGGTGGGCTAAATTTTGAGTAAGAAGTTGCTATGTTTGCTTATTTATAGCATCTCATTTACATATGCAGTGCAGCTAATTCTGTGTGGAAATGCCTTTCAGAATGGTTTTTTGCAAATGTGCATTTCTACAAAACCCATGGATATAAGCATTAGGTAAAATACTATCTGTCCTCCCTTCCTGCAATGCTTGTTTTCTAGCAGTCAGACTTCTATAACAGACAGGCTGTCAGAATATTTTCCTAAGTAATTATGGAAAGAAAAATAGAAGGTTCCAGCTCTTTAGAAGAATTATAATTGGAACATAAAGACCCAATAGGGATTAGGTAAAAGCCGATAAAAATCTTGTACATTGCCAGTTTCCTTCTATAAATGAAACCCTCAGTAAGACTTGAAGGGCTAGCAATTGCCAGCAATAAGAAAAGTCACAGAAAGGTAGAGCAATCTGTTTCTATTTTTGTCATTACCATTGCTTAAGAATAATTATAAAATTCCTGAGGTTACCCTTACCCGAACAACAAAGATATTAGTAAGGCATGCTTTGAAAGCAGATTTAGAGAAGGGATTTATCTATGCTAAAGTCATACATGTAACTTGCAGGATAAATAATTTCTCTGCTGCTGTACCTGGACTGTTGCTCATAGCTGCTCCTGGGTGAAGGAGGCCCAGCTTTGGCATCCCTATAGGACACTTCTGTTTGCTGCTACGGCTACAGTGCACACGTTGCCGGTAGCGTAGTGCAGATATTTTTCCAAGATGAGAACTGAAAGCCAGATAACCTCCGGTGCTTTCCCACATCTTTGTAGACAGATGCCTGGAGCCTTCTGATCTGCAGGTTGTAAAAGATGTCCTTTGAGACTGTCCATAGCCTGAGGTGAGATCCGGTAAGATGATATGCTTGGAAATGATTTTACACATACACACTTTAGGGCTGAGCAAGTTATAAATAAATACCACATTAAATTTCTGGTAATTTGGGGAAATTATTATAACAAACAGGTACATTCATTCTGTGTGAGAACAGATAAAACCTCCTTCAGCTTGTAGAAGGATAGAAAGAATAACATGAAGGCAGAAAAGGTAAAAGAAAAGTGTTTCTTTGTTCCATTCAGTCATTTCCACCTGGGACATAATACTAGGCAGAAACCATTAACAGTGGCTAAGAGGTATACAGAACCATAGTTTCCTTAGGTTGACTTGGGCTACACCAGTAAACCTATTTGTGCAGACCTTGCTGCTGTATCACATGATGCAGAACACCTCTGTGCCGCACAGTCCTGAAAATGGTGCAGCTGCAGTTATTCCTGGCATCTCTAACTGAACAAATGCATTAAGCACCTCCTATAAATAGAGCATATCAGAGACAAGAAAGAGTACAATTCATTTTAGAAGTTAAAACCCCTTTTTTTCTGTGTTTACACAGTATCGTAACTGAAAGAGTTTGGAATTAAACCCAAAAAGAGAATGTGGTTTCTGGTTTAGTAACAAAAGCGGTGCTTCAACTCAGTGTCTGGTCACAACATAGCTTTCCACAGAGCTCCATTTTTCAGCAGAAAGAACAGTTTTGGCTAAAAACACACCCAGCTCTGGAACTGCATGGTGTATTGAGTGGGTGGCTTTTCTTTTTCCTTTGGGGAAGTTCAATCTCTCTGTTTTATCTGGCAAAAAGAAACTGATACCTGGAAACAGTATCATACTATGATATAATGCCTTGAATGCAAAAAATCCCAGGAGACATATACATGCATTGCAGGAGCATGTATTTTACAAAGAAGGAGGGGCTAAATCTGTGCTGCTAAGCAAAGAGGATCACTTTCAAGTGTCATTGGCACAGACAGGTTCTTGTACATTGCACAAGTAAAAACATCTTGAACTCCACAACGAAAGTCTTGTTAAAAGTTCCTTGGGTTTCATGTTTCCCCAGACCACAATTTGTCCTTTTCTTTTCAGTTTCCAGGACATGGAGCTGTATTGTATTCTGACTTTTCTGGAACAGCTGGTGTCAGCTCTGGTCCTCTCTATTCTTATGCCCTGTTTAGACCTTTTGGTAGTTGTTGCAAAGAGCAGAATTGTTGCAGAAGAAAAAAAAATTAATAGAAAGATCATCATTTTATGCTTGTGATACTGCCAGCCTAAACCACAGTCAGCACCAGAAGGTGTTCTGGAGCTGAGAAAATAACGTTATGGCCAATTTAATGGCTTAGGAATCAGCTTGATCACTTTGTTCTGCTGCTTTTGTTTAAAGGTACTCCAACAAAGAAGTGTTATCATGGAAATGGGTATTGGAGACTGTTAAGTAGTATTTGGCAAAGTAAATTCTATACAATACATATACTGGTAAAAAAGCTAGAAATGCATAGGTGTATGTTTTTATATACATATATATACATGAACAGACACTGACCTGTTTATGCTGTATTCAGAATTAGCAACTTGATTACCAAATACATTCTAAAAGTCATAGATGGCCCAGAGTTGCATCATATACAGTAAAAGTTGATGGCCTGATCATGAATCAAAAGTTGATTCATTCTCAGATTTACTCTTTCCCAGCAATTGTATTTGTGACATATTGTTTCTATGAAGGTTGAGATGTGAAGAAGAAGAAAGTCTTGAATACTTAGAATGGAGTTAACACATTATGTGACTAACTGACAGCGGGCAGGCCCAAGAAGTTAGATAAATTAAGAAATTATATGCATAAAAGAATCCCTTTGTTTTTTTTTTAACTCTTTACTTATTCAAATATATTTGAAGTAGAAATAAATTAATGATCTACTTTCCCTTAGTCTCTGTTTCAGCTTGCCATACTTTAATAGGGTTAATGTTTCTTTCAAGCAAGGTATTTCAAGAATTCAATTTGTGTGTTTAAATGTTATTAAAAACCCTTTGAAAGCATTTAAAAACAACAGCAAAAAAAAAAAGTTATTACCTGTTGCCACTGCTACTAGTACAGTCTTGTTCTTTCATGTTGACATTGTCTTCATTTATCTATCTTTTGCCTACTTGTTCAGATGTCTATAGAGGACGTAGCTAATATTTATTCATGAGTAGTTTTCTGGGGGTTAATGAAAATGCTACAGATGTATGTGTAGTATAAATTAGATGCATTAGAAACTAATACAATTTTTCTCTGCTCTATGTACTATCATTAGAGTTCTTTTTATTTATGAAACAAGTAGGGTAAATGGCACAGAATCAGAAAGTATTTATCAGTTCCTTTGCAGACCAAGATTAATACCCTAATTAGACCTTGGGGAAAGAAAAAAAAAATTATAGCACACCTTATATTCACGATAAAACATTCAGAAACCAATCTTTAACTGTGGATAATCCTGACAAATGTTTTAGAAAAAATATTCCTGGCTATCCTTTTTGGGGATTGCACACATACATTAAGGGTAGGATGTACTGTTTAAATTATTTTCCTGAGCAACATAAGTTTCTACATCCTGAAAAATTAACTAACTGACCAATGTGTTGGATCCAGAAGTTGCTATGTCGTTTGTTAGCATGCCAAAGAAAATAATTTAGAAGTTTAATACAAACCAAAGGAACTGTTCAGTGATAAAAATGACTCAGTGTTCCAGGTTGAGACACAAAACAGGTCCAGCAAATTTAAATTATCACAATTCTAGTGACCAATTCCACTTCAGTATGAAGAACTTTACCCTATTTTTCTTATCAAATAACTCAAAGGTTTACCTCATTTGATTCGTCATTGATTATTTGTCAGTTTCTTCAATTTTCCTTACACTGCTAGAAATGGTTAGATTCTATTTAGATACTTATTAAACTGGATACATGTTTTAGTATAGGAAATAACTATTCTGTAGAATGTTCAAAGTCTTTTGTTAGAAACCCTCCAACTTCTAGACAACTTTTAGGAGATGCAGGAAGAGCCTGAAGACAGTCAAATTTTATTCCTGGCTTTCATTTAGTAACTAACACAGAATGCAGTCCACCCTTCAGGTGATCTATATATCTTGGTGGCCATACAGACCAGCATAACAAAACCAGCTGTATTCTGATATGGACTTTTCTGAATTGGTGGTCCGATATCATCATGATACCTTATGCTATGACATTTTTTTTGTTGAGGTAGCAAATACTTATACTTTGTATTAACTTTAACCAAAGTTGGTTAACAATTATTAAAACACATTTTCTATAGCTGTTTTCAATGCGATATTGCAAAATGTGAATCAGTTAAAATATTTAGTTATAAACAAATTATTTATCCAATGAAAATACTACATGCATTTTGAGCTACTAAAAATAGTCTGCTATGTCCAAATGAGTAGTAGGAGATACATTTGTCAGATGCTGATCTTGCCATATGTAAGAAACTTATTTTAGGAATAGTAAGATTTATAATACTACTAGACTGGTTGGAAAATAACCTGGCAAGCTATGGGGCACAAAACCACTTCTATGTGTACTTCAAACTGTACTGTAGGATCACTGGCACTATTAACCTTTTACCTTTTTTGAGATTGGACAAATCCAGTGCTGAGACTGTTTTTAAAGATGCCTGAAGCAGGACCGTCTTTAGAGGGACAGGGTAAGAAATGCAGTGTACAATCCCTCTCATTATTTTATCTCCATAAAATTTCTGCATTCTCTTTCTTTTGTTGTATTCATTTTAATATATTTCAATCCAAACCCCCCCTCCAGACTGTTGCACTTGTTGATAAAGCCTAGATGTGAGGACTTACAACTTGTAATCTTGTCCATGAGTTACCGTTCTGGAATTAAGTCCTTTTATCAGTTTACATGCAGAGAACTTTATTGGCTGTATTACAGGTTATTCTGTTCTAGTTTAGCTCCATAACCTAGCACACGGTTCATAGACGAAGTGTACACCATTTGCAACCTTCTTCGTAAATTATTCAGATTTCTAAAATCTTTTTGAAAAAGTCTAAGAAAACAATACATTTTGAAAGAAGGCTTTATCATCCACTTATCAACATTTTGCAGAACAAAGAAAAAAACAGACAAGTTGTTAAAAATTATCTGCTTAGCTCTATTTTTTACCTAAATTATTTGTTCCCTTATACCCTTCCTGAACAGTACAATAACTGTTCTTTATTCTTACTTGAAAAGGTTGATTTTTGAACTCTTAATGAATTCAAGAGTGCAAGATATTCAGTATATTATTCCTTGAATTAGTGCACTCTATGTTACATGATCCTTGAAGATGTAGTAGTAGTAGTAATAGTAATAGTAATAATAATAATAAAGATTAATTATAGAAATTCTACTCGTTGTCATTATGCTAGACACAATGCATAAAACCAACTCATTAAAACACAGTGAAGATCAATACAGTCAAGTTCAGTCAAATCTAGTTTGGGGTCCAGATACAGCACCGCACCATCAGTCTCTTGGCACACCTAATTAACGTGAGCAGAGGAGCATTCTGCCCTTCTAGAACCAAAACATAATCATTGCTTCTGAGCACAGTGACAAAGCAACATATTTGGATCTAATCAGGATAGCTTTTTGTGGTACTGCAACAAACACTACGGGGTGCCCTGACATCTGTACTGAGCAGAAGTGGCATGGCAGCATCCCTGTGGGTGGTTGCTCTCTCAGCGTCCCTCTGCGCCTGTGGCCCTCCCCTGTGGAAACCCCTGGGCAAAAAATGAGGAATTAGGTACAAGCCTTTGTCAAGAAGTAGCTGCACAATTCATAGATGACTATCACATAGATTAACCTGCCAAGTGTATAGGATGATGGGAACCCTTAATGTTCCTTAACAAATATTTCAAAGATGGAACACCATTAAAAGTCTTGGTTCTATTTCCATGTGTGGAACTTAATACTTAACAGATGTGGGATGGAGGAGGCGAAATGAAGGGGGCAGACTCCGTCTTCTAACAAATCTGCAGAACTTTTTACTTCACAGGAGTGAAATATTTCTTTATGTTTACAACCCATTCTGTAAGGATAGCTGGGTCCCTGCTTATCCTTCCAACACATTCTCTCCAGAAAATGTTATTTCAGCTTGCAGTTATTGGCCATATTCCTTCCCCTTTCCTCTCAGATATTCAGTGATGTTGAGGACTCAGAGTGATTAACAGCTAGACTTTTGTGGCTGTTACTGATAATGGAGTTCAATACAGTAAGCTAAAGCTCAGATATCAGTGATCCACTGTGTGTCACTTCTCCAGTTTCCTTGTCTCCTGAGAGCCCCACAGCTCCAGCAAGGGCCAGTAACAGCAGATGAGTAGCAGATGAGTAAATGCATACATCTTTCACAGATTCACCTGGAACAATTCAGGCTTTGGTTATGTAATGAAAGAGCTGCTGAAAACTTCACTTTGTATCTTGCTGTAATCGAACTGGCTTGAACCAGTCCACAAGCAGACCTTTACAGTCCTCAAACAATGGAACAGCAGCAATAGCTTGGGAAGCATAGCTATTGCTGTGCTTCCTCTACTGTATCTCAAAATCCTCAGCAGTGGGTTAAACTTGCTAAGAACAGAGCAAAGTGTCAATTGTTGCCATTTAATCTCAGCAATACCCTGTGAAGCTGGCTGTACTTTTGCACAGAAAAGTAAGAAAGGACTAGTATCTAATCTAATAGATACTTAGATTAGAGACTGAAATATTTGGAAAGATCCATACTGCACTGGCGAGAAGATCATATATCAGATATGAAGAGTGATCCAAGAATAGATGGTATTTTGGCTCCAGTTCATTCCTATGGTGTAACAGCACCACAGAACCACCTTGGAAGAGAAAACAAACATTTTAAGTCTCAGAATCACACGACAGTCATGGCTAGGATGGCTCTTAGACCAAATTGTTAAGTGTTGATTCAGTCTATTCTGGGGAGAAAAAAAAAAAAAAAAAGAAAGAAGAAAAGAAAGAAGAGGATCCACTTTTTATGAGACAGTTTTGCTCACATTTCACACAGCTTTAAACTTTGCCTTACTTTGTAGTGTGTTGAAAACTGCCATAAAATGCTAGATTACAATTGTCATGAGCTGGGGATTAGAGGCAAATTTGCAAGCATGGAAGCTGTAGATCTGTTCACTAAATATGTCAAACATGAACTTACGGAAAATAACCATTTTCAGCAGAAAGAATATATGTAATGAAAGACTGGTAAAGGAATAGGTACCTTCAATATCATGTAAAAATGGATTAAAGGTATAAATTTATATCATGTTTGAAAGTGCCACTTATCAGCTCAGAAATCATCCAAAGAACTTTTAAATAGGCAACCAGTCCATCTTAGCATAAAACGGATATGATTTACTTTGTAAATAGGTCCCATTGTCTTTTTATTCTGTATCTCTATTCAGGGTTTTTATTTGAGTCTGTAAAGTATAAATAAAGTCTTATGGACTGGCATACCTACAACACTGCTTTCAAAATTCAGTATTTTTGGGGAAAAGGTTTAAAATCGCCAAGAACACATGGAGGGTTCCTAGACATGTCAGACATAGAGGTACTGAAATGTCAATGGCAATAAATACCGTGATTTGTTGATGTCTGGTTTCCAGAGCAGGGGGAAATGTCAGATTATCCATAGGTAATTTTGTCCAGAAATGCTGGATCATACGGACAACAGCTTTCTGAAAGTACCTGCATCACCTTTGTTAAGGACATAAAACAGGTGTTGCTCCTTTCTAGAACAGTTTCAAGAGAATGGCTCATATTCAAAACCCAAGAACATTCTCCCCTGCACATACAAATTCCTCTATTGTCAAACATGTTGTCAAACTATTGTTAAACTATTTAGGATGTTCAAAATGAGAAGGTCTTTGGGGAAGAATCCCTCATACACTCAAAAATAATACCTAGTAATCATATTATACAAAAAAACGGACCAACAATACTAAATGTTAATACAGCGATGTGGTAACTTCGGAAGATGCAAATTTTAAGTTGATCCATGACAGGAGAAGATCAGTTTGCTTCAAAACCATTTCAGACCCTGTCCTTTTTTTTTTTTTTTTTACTTTTCCCTTTCTTTTATAAAACTTATGTTTTCATCATCCCCTGTAACTTTTCTCTGAAACTTGTTGGTAATAGATACTTAGATTAGAGACTGAAATATTTTGAATGATCTATCTCCTGCAGTAGCATTCAGACCCTGAAAACACAGATAGGAACTTCAGAAGATGAAGATAGTATACAAATAACAAATTTCAGTTGCCACTGGGTAGATTTTTTCTCCATGCATTCATTTCTTTTTGAGTCCATATATCCTTTTTCATCTCCAAAAGGCCCTGTGCCAGTAAGTTCATAATTTAATTAAGGATTGTTAGAAACAATCCTACCATTGACACAGACTTCGTGTTTGTGCTCAATTCCTTTTCTAGGTATTCCTCACTTTTTTGTCTTTTTGATGGATGAGCATTAGTTGGAGACCTATTTTACTAAGCTAATTGCATTGTATAAGTGAATCCGAGTAAGCCCATCACTGTGGTGCATCATGTTTTTAAGCTGTGCAGAGCTAATTAGTTTAGAATCATAGAATCATAGAATGTTTTGGGTTGGAAGGGACCCCTAGAGGTCATCTAGTCCAACCCCCAACTGGGTTTGACCTTAGGTATTAGGATAAAGCAACAGGTCTGTCTTTCCTGTTAACTACGGGGTTTACATGGCTGACAGGCAAAGTAGCAGGGAGGACATACTGTTCTCTTCATGCTTTCTAGTAAAGGTTTAAGTCTTATGCCTTAATACTGTACTTTGCCCATTTAGTTTTTCTTGTGCTCATGGTTTCTTTCCTCTTCTCACTTGTTTATTTTCCATCCAATGTTTCTCTGGTGTTCCCCTTTTTACTGGTGGCTATTACATTCCTTTCTTTTCTTTATGAGCTGAAATGCAGCCCGTCATCAAAGGCTGTAATTAACAACAAACTTCGTACAGTTACAAAAGTTGCTACAGGTTTTCCTACAGCCTCATGGTATAAAAGGCTGAGGATTGTATAATGAATGGCCTCGGTGAAGTTGATTGCCACCTTCCATGGACTTCAGTTAGAGGGCAATTTATCCCTCTTCGTTCAGCAGTGCACAATGATGTGCATAGTATCTAATACGTAGCGTGCCTGGAAAGTGCTGAGTTAAGCACATTAGAATTTGAACGGGTAGTAGCACAGGAACTCTAGCAGGACTTCTTTGGAACACGTGGGTGTTTTAACATAGTTAAAGGTAGTTTAGAAAGCTACTTATATACATATAGCCTAAACAGAACTGGGAGATCTTACACCCTTCCTCTATAGCATCAAGTTATATCCATTTGTTCTGCAATGCATAGACTCAAAAGAGACACAAAAATACACAAAAGCAAAACCCAGTAAACCAGAAGGTTTGGACAGTTAGGAAAAAATATAGGTAATAAGATAATTTGTTAGAATGCCTCTAGTCTCCATTTAATGTTTTATATGTTCTTTTTAGGTCATTTTAAGTAATAGGGGAAAATAGCAATAAATGTTAACAATCTAATTTGATTTTACTAGAGAAAAATTGAATGCAATGAAATTTCTTAAAATAGCTTTAAGCTGAAGGCTGTATAAATGTTCCTATTAAAAATATTCCTATTTGAAATCTGATTGAGTGCAATGTGCTTCTTAAAGTGGACAAAATTTGGGGTAAATTTTATGTAAGTGACACCACCAACAACAAAACATAAATTGTTAAGATAAAAATTATACTAAATTCTGACTACTAGTGATTTGAATGAATTTTAGATGTCTCTCCCAGCATATCTTTGGACTGCAAAGGAAGTTAAGCAGGAAGTTACCTCAACTTCTCCAGAATGAAATCTCTGTTGCTTAAAGAACTCTAGAATCTAAGTACTGAGTGGATGTAAGCAGATTCACTGCTAGGTAACTCTTGTCACATGAGATTTTTGTCTCTTTTCTTGCAGTTAAATATTTAATTTCTGACTGTATCCCATTTTATGCCCTATTGTAAGGATGCTATATCACTCCCTATATGCCAAGTTTCCATGTCAATGGAATGATGTGGTTAGGTGCCATTTCAAAAACCTTCTAAGCTCATCTCTTTAAGTGTCCATATATCTCTGTGAAGTCCTCTAAAACTTATTTCACCAAATTGTAAACATTTTAATGGTCATGTCACCAAATATGTTCTAGTGCAAACTGCAAGTTGAAGTTATTTAGCCACAAGTAGTGCAATCATAAACACTTCTGAAATACGGAGCCAGCTGATAAACATGGACTGTACCTACACTGCCTTTCCATTGGCAAAAGACTCCAGAAGTCTTCACTTTCCAACCATTCAGATCACACCTGACCAAAGGGGGTGTATCATTTCATCTGCTTGTATGATTTCCTTCTGTCCTGGTTTTGTCTGAGATAGAGTTGATTTTCTTCCTAGTGGCTTGCATAGTGCTGTGTTTTCAATTTAGTACTAGAATAATGTTGATAACACACTGATGTTTTAGTTTGTGCTAAGTAGTGCTTAGACTAATCAAGGACTTCTCAGCTCTCATCTCTGCCAGGTGCACAAGAAGCTGGAAAGGTACACAGCCCGGACAGCTGACCCAAACTGACCAAAGGGCTATTCCATACCATATGATGTCATGCTCAGTATATAAGCTGGGGGAAGAAGAAGGAAAGGGGAGACGTTTGGAGTGATGGCATTTGTCTTCCCAAGTAACCATTACATGTGATGGAGCCCTGCTTTCCTGGGGATGGCTGAACACCTCCCTGTCCATGGGAAGCAGTGAATGAATGCCTTGCTTTGCTTTGCTTGTGTGTGCAGCTTTTGCTTTACCTGTTAAACTGTCTTTATCTCAACCCACAAGTTTTCTCACTTTTACCCTTCCAATTCTCTCACCCATCCCACTGTGGGGAGAGTGAGCAAGCCGCTGTGTGGTGCTCAGTTGCCAGCCGGGGTTAAGCCATGACACCTTCCCACATAAGTCAGTGCATGGAGGTATGTTTTACACATAGGTCTCTTCTCAAGAAGCTGCATTGCTACCTTGATGTACTCTCGAATAATGCGATCTAAGTGTTGCCACACCAGCCTAGATGTTCCTATCATTGAGAGTTGGATTATACTAGTTAATTTTTAAGGACCCTTGGGATCATCTCTTCAAATATATCCAGATACTCAATTCCTATTTAATTTTGGACTAACACCTTAAAAATAATGCTCCTAAATATATTTTTAAAGGTAGGCTTTAGAAACTCAATTCTGTTTTTATATTGAATACTGCAGCTTAAGATGAGCAAAGCTATCACCATAAGAGAAAGTATTAATCATTTTTATTAAGCAGCTGATCCTTTATCCTTGGCATTGGTTAGCAACAGAATATTTTGCATTTGATTGGTCGGTTTGTGACTTGAAACATACTATACAGGTATTGTCACTGTCACTGTTCTTTCTATCTTGGAAGTGCATTTTAAATTTTTAATCTTGTTTTGAATTACAGTAGGAAAGCAGAACCTACAAGTCAATATTTGATCTGTTCTTGCTTCATTCTAACTGCTATATGTTAACAGAAAAAAAATCCTTTTAGCATTTTCCTTCAATTTTATCAAGGCACCAACTTCATATGTGGGTAGATAATTAAAACATATGCACAGCCCACAAGCCTCTGAATCACATCTCTTTTCTCAGCTAAACGTTCCTTTTTTCTCACCATGTACATTCCAGCTTGGTTTTACACTAATAAGTTCATTGTATAACATTGATCAACAGGCTTTATTTATTATAGTGGTAATTGTTAAAATAACTCCTGGTAGGAAAATAGCTCTTCTCAAATTTTAAATTGTGCTGTTTGCATACCTGCTTCTAGATCTATGAAAATTCTGTAAATTATGATGATTATTTTATAATTTTCATAAAGAGGAATGTCACCTCTTCACTAAAATCAATTGTGATGTGTTGACCTTGGCTGGACGCCAGGTGCCACCATGCTACTCTATTAGTGACCCCTCCTCAGCTGGACAGGGGAGAAAAAAATATGTCAAAAGGCTCGTGAGTTGAGATAAAGACAGGGCGAGATCTTTTGCCAAATACTGTCATGGGCAAAACAGACTCAACTTGGTGAAATTAGTTTAATTTATTACCAATCACATCAGAGTAAGAGAGGATAACAAACCCCGTGAATCTTAAAAAACCTTCCCCCCATCCCTTCCTTCTTCCCGGGCTTAACTTTACTCCTCATTTTTTCTATCTCCTCCCCCTAAGCAGTGCAGGTGGATGGGGCATGGGGGTTGGGGTCAGTTCATTACGTGCTGTCTCTGCCGCTACTTCCTCTCAAGAGGAGGACTCCTCACACTCTTTCCTTGCTCCAGCATGGGGTCCCCCTCATGGAAGACATGAACTTCAGCATGAGTCCTTCCCATGGGCTGCAGTTCTTCATGAACTGCTCCAGTGTGGGCCCATCCTTTCCATAGGGCACAGTCCTTCAGGAACAAACTGCTCCAGCGTGGGTTCCCCATGGGGTCACAAGTCCTGCCAGCAGGGTCCTCTCCTCGGGTCTACAGGTTCTGCCAGGAGCCTGCTCGGGGGGCCCCCACGGTTTCCTCAGGGCTGAAGGGGTCTCTGCCTGGAGCACCTCCTCCCCCTCGTTCTTCACTGACCTGGGTGTCTTCAGTGCTGTGTCTCTCACATCCTCTCACTTCTCTCTCTCCAGTTAATGTTCCCCAGCAGGGTTTTAGTTTTTCTTCTTAAATATGTTATCACAGAGGCGCTACCATCATCGCTGATTGTCTCGGCCTTGGCCAGCAGCAGGTCCATCTTAGAGTCGGCTGGCATTGACTCTATCAGACACAGAGAAACCTTCTAGCAGCTTCTCACAGAAGCCACCCCTCTAGCCACCCTACACACCCACCCCCCTTATCAAAACCTTGCCACGCAAACCCAATACATCAACACAACAAGAAAACTTTCTTGTCTTTTCCTTTTGTTATATTTGCACCATTATATTAAATACTACTGAGGTGTACTTCAGTAGTGTGTATTGTCCCAGGGCATATTGACCTAAAAGGTTATTGCCTGAAAGCATTTATGAATGTTTTGAGTTTACTTGTCTGTTCTCATTCATTTGTTCTGATTTTCTCACCTTTGTTTCTCTCCCAAAGACAAGAGGAAATACAAATGGAAAAGGATTCCTTCAGCAAATAAGCTGACTATTACCTCTTCTTTGATTAATTGTATTTCTCATCAAATGTAAACCACCTTGATCCATAACAGTCCCCACCCACTGCCACTACTCCCTGCTTTTTGACTTCTTCCATGTAAGTCTGTACATATTCTATCTTGACATTTTAGTTATGTGAATCATCCCACAAATTTTATATCATTACTCTTGTATTTCAAACAACATCCTTCATAGAAATAGTTGTTATTCTTTAATTCAGTGTATTGACCTGACAATCACTTGGAACATTCTGTTGTTTATTTTTAAGGAGGAAAAGAATATATACGTATGTATTTGCATTTGGGCATACTCTCAGGACACACTTGAATATGAATTCTTATCAGACTCTTTTTATCATGATTTCTAAACACTACCTATTTTGAATCAGAGAAAATTTTGAATCCTTGTGTTGTACATAAGAACACTAAGATATTTTTTAACAGAACAATAAACCTGTTGGTTTTGGGGGGTTTTTTTGTATTATATATTTTCCCTTTCTTTCATCATTATTTGTCTTTGTGTTCGTTCTTTCCCATGTAGGTCACACCAAACTTAGCAGGTTTTCATTTTCATTATATAGGTTAGTACATATTCGTCATTGCTGTCTCTTTCTTACGTATGAGAAATAGTATTAATGTATTAGTACTTGTGCTCTCATCTTTGCTCTAGTACTAAAGAATTAGAAAATGCTCAAGGGTGAGAAATTGCTCCGGAGAAAAAAGTTTAGGTTTCCAGTAGAGCTGTCCTCTGGTCCTTCATAATCCCCAAAGACTTTTGAGACTGTGCCCATGATTTTCTGCTGAAACAACCAAATTCAAATAGAGTGAAACTGTTCCCTAATTAGCATGAATAGTCACCCAAATGCTATGCTGCCAGTGTCTCTGCAAGTTGTTACAGAGACGGAATTTTACTTTATGTTTTTAATAACTACACATTCCTTGCTCCTGAACCATCTTTGGCTTGTTCTCATTCTTGCTGAGATACAAAGGTCGTTTTAGACTAAGATTAATCTGTCCCTCCCTGTTTTTCTCCTGCTCTGTCTGTAGGTTTTAACCTTTCTTGGTGCTACTAAGGGAACCCTGCCCCCCCTCGATTATCAATCTCTGGTGAAGAAGTGGCTTCAAATTAAGGTCTTCCCCCTGAAAATCATATCCTTTGGCTGGATTGTCTTGGCTAGTTGTAAGATTTTGGTCCGCGTATTTTGTTGTCCTTCACCTTTCTCTGTGTCCTTCACTTTTTTGGAGGTCAGTCTCCATTTCTGTCCACAACACAACACTTTTACCTGTCAGCTGGGACAGCACGCATGATGCAGATCAGACTGCTTTGGCTCCTTCCTTTCCTTTCTTTCTTCTTTTAATTTCTTGCTGTGGATTCTTTTCTGAATAAAACCGTTTTGTACCCAAAACCACCTGTTATACTGTTTTCAGTTGGCAGTTCACTGCTAGACTATTCTTTTTTGGGTGTTCTCTATTGGATCCATTATTTACTATATTGCAATTTACCAGAAGACTTCCAAGCAGAAAGAAAGCATGAGTTCCCTCTTTCGTTTCCATGTTTATTATTACTCTATTTCCATTTCTCTTTTTTGAACTTTGGACCTTCTGAGTTCAAGAGAAATGTCTACATCAAGGTTCAGTGGTGACATAAGAGACACTACAGAAGTTAAACACATAGGTTATGGGAAGCTATATTTTCTGACTACAGTCAGAAGCTGTGCTTCTTTTAGCTTTCAGTACCACCAAAAAAAAAAAAAAAAAAAATTATTAGAAGTTCAGGGATGAGATTACTGGTGGCAAAAAAAGCTTCATTTACTTGCTGTCCTCTCTCTGCATCAGAAACCTTTAGTGGGTTTGAAATATGAAAATATGTGCTGGAAAATATTCTGCAGGTTTTGATTGATTCCTGGTCCATCTACACAAAGAAAAGGATTTGAAGCTATCTTGAATGTTGTGTCATGCTGTACAAGTTATATTCACAATATTTCACTGCAGTTATCAATTCATGCCTCCCAACCCTGCCCCATGTATTAATGTCTCGGTTTTATCCCTTAAAAGAAAACCCATTTTCTTTCAAAAATGCAAGCCCCAAGATATAGGCAAAAAATCTACTAAAGTATCCTGACAAGGGATGGGAAACAGTTGTGATAGCAGGTTGCACTGATTTTCTGAATTTTGGTATTAGATGCTTGTTACACTTCTATCCTAGAGCTTCGATAAAAAGCAAGCAAGCAAACAAACAAACAAGAAACCTCAGATGAAACACACAAAACTCTTGAATTTATGGTCTACTTATCAGAAACTAAAACATGCAGGACTGAAAGGGTAAAATTTCTGCTAAAACAAAGAACCTAAACTCCAGTATTTTCCTTAAAAATGTACTTTTTCCTCAGGCAACCAAGCAATCCTGGCAGGCTGGTGGTCTTTCTCACCAATTAATCTAAACTGCTAAGAACTATTATAGTTCTCTATCCCCAGCTAACAATGACCTACTTTAAGCTACAGATTTCTGTTAAGTAAAAACCCATTAAAAGAAAAAAAAATTCCCTCCAGGCCATCTGTTGTTTATTTTTCCTATTAGCAGCAAACTGTTCTCTTGGAGAACAAGGGTCAGTCAGTTCCACAGGAAATAGGAACATTCTGCCCTTTCATTTGCTGCTTTGTAAATAGTAGCAGGTATTACTTTTCCCTCATAATGTTTAAACAGGTAGAAGTGGGTAATGTGATAATGCAGTCATTGCAACTATTGTTATTTGAATTCACTATAACACATCAGCTGAATGTGGATTTATGAACTCCTACTCCATGACATTTCTTTTGCAAATGGTGCAATGTTCTGACTACTTTCTTGATTGAAATTCATCTTTTGTTGCATGCTTTAAGTTTCTGTCAAGATAATGGCATGATACATATTATAATACCAACATTTCTAATATTTGTATTTTTCCTTTAGTTTAAGTCTATTTTGCTTAACTAAGAACTTGTTTTCCTGTATAAAATAAAATTATCTCAATTCAATTTACCTCAAAATGAGCAGTTTTAGTATTATTCCTCCCCCCCCCCAGGTACTCACAGCTCTTAGTCAACTGTGGAGAAAAGAAAAGGGGGAGGAATCTTACCCATACATTTTCTGTAGCATGAAGAAGAAGAGTCGAAATACATAGCAAGTGTTTGTGATGATATTAATATGCAATGCAAGTATGAGCAGATTTATTTCCTGACTGGTTGGTTTAGAAGAAATATGTACACATCCAGGTATCTTTACAAAATCATCTTTTGCAACATCTAAAGTTAAGGAAGGCCAAAACAGTGGGTGGTAGTTGGATATAAGAATGGTGAATTATTTAGCTGTAGTGAGTAAAATGCTGAGATTTTAATGAGACATATAAATAATTAGTAACACAGCCAATTAGATTTTTTCCCTTTCATTTTAGCTTTCTAAAATTGGAGGTGTGTGATGAGCAGTAAATTATTCTTTTCATTTATTGTCATGCTCGATAGTAAATTATCTTCATAACATTCCTCAATCTATTTAGAAGCTGAACATCAGTAATAATGTTGGAGGCAAGGAAGAAATACAGACTGGGATTGCACTATTTCTTTTGGTTGCCCTCCTCACAATAGTGTTGATCCACTTTAAATTAACTTTATTAAAAGTAAACCCAAATTTGTTTCATTTCACACAATGTAATCCAAGCCGAACAATGCATAAGATGAAAAAGATTCCTCAGAAAAAAAAAAAAAGAATCTGAAAGCAATCAGTTTCAAGTCTACTGATTTCTATAAGCATTTTGTGACAAGCAGATATATAAAAATTTGGAGATGTGTGAGGGTTTTGGTGGTTAACCGATTCTGGCAGTCAATCTGTGCTGGTACTGATTACACAAAAGACTGTAGCTTATAAGGAACAGGCATTATTTTGAAGGAATTATGGAATCATTCTTAGTCAAGCTTTAGTATTTTGCTATCTATTTTAGTGCCAATACTAACTGATATGCTGTGTAACTGAAGTATTCGAACAATCATTTCCATACACTGAATTACTGTTCCAGTAAGTGTTTGCTTGATCTGGCTATTTTTATCACATTTTGCTTTTGCAGGATAAGATGGAACCATTAATGTGACAGTTTCAGATTATTATACTGCACTGGATGCCAGCACTATTTATTTAAGCTACTTTTTTGCATCTGTTCCATAACATATGCTTCAAAATATTCATCATAGTGCAATACGGAAAGCAGAAGGGTCATTGATTTTATTTTGATTTCCTCAGCTTCCCACCCAAAATGTAAAGTCAAACCAAATGAATTCTTGAGGGTCATAAACCTGTTCTATAGATTTTGGTACAGGACTATAACCAGTGTTAACAATAAGCAGATTTAAAATAAAGGAACATTGTTTTTTTGAAAAGACATGCATATAGGTCAAACAGAGGAAAACTATTCTGTAAGAACATATGCTACCACTTTATTTACTTATTTATCATCTAGTTAGTTATTTATTATCTTACATAACTTTATTGAATATTAAGATTGTGAAAAGGTAGTGTAATATTGTAGAAAAATACCAGTCACCTCCCTATATGTTTTCATTCACCTGCCTTGGGCCTGACCAGTATTCCACCCAAACATTGATGCATCACTGACAGGGCAGGAAGGAAAGCTCTCTCCAGGCTGACACTCCTGTTCAGAGCCATCTCTGAATTAAATCCTTCCCCCATTGGAATCAGAGGATATGTTTCCAATGTTTTTACTGGGGCCAGGCTGAAAACAGTGCTATGGGTGAAAATTTACAATCTATTTATAAAATGGCATGGTAATTCTTTCGTTATTATCATGAAACCATTCTTTATTCATGCTGTCATTCTGTTTGCTTTGACTACCACTGCATTTTAGCCATAGCTTTTCACTGAGTTTCCCTAATAGCATTAATGTCTCTCTCTCTTCCTCCCCCCCCCCACTTTAGTTATTTTTAGCCTACCAATGAGCATATGTAATTTAAAGGGAATTTTCAAAGTAAGAAAAAAATGAGACATTCTGAAGTGAAGACAGTTAGTTTAAGTAAGAAGAAGAAAGATATTTCTGACATTTCCTTAGTAATAGTATTGGAAAGAACACGAAATAATAAACAGATATTCTGGTGACCAAAATTAGACGTAAATTAGATCAGTCTTCTCTAGGATGTTATTAAATTAAAGACAAATGGAAGAGCATAAATGGTCCGTCTGTGACAGCACTTCAAATTATTCTCCATTAAAACTATTAAGACTAAAGATATAACTATGAGTATACTCTATTTTATAAGAAAAGGTGAAAAAAAGAGATTAAACCACTTTAAAATTTAGGGTTATCTTTATTTTGCATGAGAATATGTGGTGGGTTTGGTTTTTAATCAATTTTTCTCATGGCTATCAATAAAGCCTGCCATTTTTCATTGGGAAATATTTCTAAGACCAAAGATAGAACAAACAGCAAAGAGCAATTAGTCCACTAGAATATTCAGAGCAGACATTAGAAAACAGAAGATTGCAGCTTGATTTATTTAGATTGGTGATTGCTTCCCCCTTCTCTTTCCTTCCTAGAAAAGTATGTTTAGAGCTATGTCTAGTGCGTACTTTTTTCATAATCTGAGAACCACAAAAGATTTTGACTTTTGCTTAAAACAGGCGATAATCTTTAATATCTCAGAAGGTTTTGTGGGAAGACAAAAATGTTTTCAATTTTTTGAAAAGAGATAATATAATAATTTATTTTTCCTGTAACCTATGGGGTGAAAGTCAACAGAGTTGCAAGACTAGAAAGTCTTATGCACAGGATGAAAGTGATAATGTTAACTATGTTTCACTTTGGCAATTTGTGACTTAAGTGTACAACTTTTTTCTTTTACTTTTTACTTTTACTCAATGGAATATAAAATTAAACAATATATGATTTTAGAATTAAATAAAATTTTAAATCAGAGCTGTAACTGCTAGGCACAAAACTGCAGTAAGAGAAAACCAGAAGTGAGCAGAGTTTGGAAAATCCTTCTATTACCATCCTTCCAATCTGACTGTAAACAGTTTCAAAACTGACAAATGGCTGTGGTTGCAGTGCCTTCATGATTGTATTAGTATTCTGTACTCACTTAGGTCCAGCATAAAAGCCAAATGCAGTTCAATCAGTTGTATTCATATCTTTCGTAGCAGGGTTGTATATGAATTAATGTGCGCAACTCATTTTTTTTCTCTAAACACTGAAAAAAAAGAGCTAAGATGGAATGCTGGATAATGTACAGTGCTGGTCAAATGCTTTCCATGCGGGACATGAGAAATTTTGGGTTTTATACTTTCCATCTTTGGACTCCATCACATTCACAGTAGGTATCAGATAAACATTCCAGATACAAATCCAAATTTATATGAACGGTTATATTACTCCTAAAAGCAGCTTGAGACACTCTTTTCCATGAGTACTTACAGAAAAACTATCTGCTGCTTCAAATTTATGTAATTCCCTCTTGGAGAGTTTAAGCAATGTTCCAGTTTTTGCACAGGCTGTATAGATCTTCAAAGGCACACAATTTCCTTCTCAGTAAATAGCACGATTTCTGATACCACTAGATGCTATAGTCAAGACTAGCTTTAAGCACAGCTGTACCTGTGGATGACTGCATACTAAGTTTCCAATTCAAGTGATATTTGCTTTTTGCATGGGAAATGTTAAATAATACATAGATTGGTTCACTGGATGTTTCTCATTTCCAGAGTGTCTGGTATTTTGCTTCAGGGAATGTTTTCTTCCCAACTCATTCTTTGGCTTCTTTAGTATACTAAGGTTTTAAACATTTTAAATTATAATTTTAAAGATTTACCCAACAAATAATGCTCTGGAAATTGAATCAATGGCATTTGGTCTCCTTTCTTAATCTTTCTTTTCATAATACAATCAACCTGTCATTAAAAATGCCAAAACTTTTCTGAAAATAAACATTGCACAGATGCCCACAGAAGGAGGAAGCTTTGTACTGGCTTCTTCCCATGCAAAAGAAACAGGTGATTTGAGAAGGGTTTGTACCATAAAGACCATTGCAATGAGAGATGGAGGCTGGTGATGCTGGGGAGATGTTGGGGCTGCTGACCAATAGGGTTTTCTTTTTTTGGATGCCAGGTCTCTTCTAGGACATCTTGTGCTTCAGGTGAAGTGGCAAGAATTGATGGACTTCAGTCATAAAGAGCAACATGATTAGGTTTTGATCCATGGATTCAGAGAGAGCCTTAGGGAGGTTTAATTACTTTTATTTCTACACATGATCTTTTTATTTAGAGAGGATATTATTACTGCTTTTCAAAATACAAAGGGCAGCATGGTTTCTCAGTTCTGGTAATATTAATGTTTGTTTACATGGGAGAATAAACTTTCGTCAAAATCGGGGACCCAGTGGGAAAGAACAGTAAGTGTCTTAGATCTCAAAAAAACAACAATTCACTTCCAGGCTCTGGCCAGGAGGTGACTGGAGTGAGTGTGGAAGTTGTCCAGCCACTAAGTCCTCCTCTCCCATTTAGTTTCATTGATGCCTCAGGCTGGGTTCTCAATAGCAATTGGCCCAGCACAGCAGGAACAAATCTGTGATGAAGGACTGTTTGTGCCGAGTGCCCAAAATCCACACTATAGGTATTCTGAGGGGTTTATCTTGAACAAGTAGCAGCCAGTCCCTTAGTGTGAGAACCCATTAGCCATCAGAGAATATTACCAGAGCATACTAACTGGAAGATACGAAGCACACCTTCTTGTTTAGTTTCACTGGTAGTAACCCAGTTCATGAGACAGTTCCACAAAACAAATACACTGTGGTAAGTAAGAATAAGCAGGATCCATTTCAAAAGTGCACTCCTTATCCAAAGTAAAGTATTAATGCAGACATAACCTGAGAGTCTCTTGACCTGTGAGTAACTTAGTTCTGCTTTATTGCAGAATTAAAAAAAAATTACTAAGTCACCCAATAATTGGAAATCTGTATCTTTTTCAGTCAGTTCACTACTGAAGACTTGAAAAATAGTTCTGGAGACAGAAAATAGTTTTCACAAGAGGATGGTTGTAAAATATGTGCTATTGAAGTAATCCTAAATAAAACATACACACACCAGCATTTCACCCTTTTCACTGCATAAATATGAAAACCCCCCCTCATTGATTTACTGCTTAAATGTTTTATTTCATTAGTAGTCTAAAGTAAAGTACTTAACAAAAATCTTACTTGCACCATATAAAACACAAAAATGATCAATGTCACCCAACTTAAGTTACAAACCTGTGCTTCAGATCTTGCAGTAATAAATACTTAGAGAACTTAGAACTTGATGTTTGAAATAATAGAAATACACTGAAGGTTCTTGATGAGTTTCTAAATTTAGTTCAGAAGCCATTGTTGCCTCACCAGAGGCATCGATTACCTTGCAGGGAGAGTCACATGGTTCCTGTAGATACTGTTTACATATAGTAACACATCCATTTGCTATACCATGAGGGGGATCTGTTAATCTCCAAAGAATTTGCTGATTTATCCTGGAGTAAAGAACCTTCAGTTTGTGAATTCAGCCCTACATAACTATTGCCATATCTGACTTGACAGTATTGATGCCCCTGAAGAGTTTCCTGACGTACCCCATCTGATGACCAGTGCTCCTGTGAACGTGAGCAAAAATCACATTCTGAGCAATAGCACCTTTCACCCGTGATGAGTTTTAATACTCGCATGAATGTAGGATTACCCAAAAATGTGTGAGCAAAGTCAGGTTTTTTTCAAGCATACACAGTAATCCAGGAGAATGGTACATATGGTGTTGGCACTGTTTGGTACAAGCCTTGTGCTAGCATAGCAACATAAGGACATGTCAGGCCTTGTCTCAGCTTGACTTGGCCTCAGCCTTTTTTAGTGGTTTCAGCTGTAACAGCATATTGCTCTAGTCTAGTTATTCCTGCATGTAACAGCAAAGTTGTTAAATGCTCAGATGACTAACCTCTGCCATGTTCTTAGTTTCAGCTTAGCTTTGTGCTACGGTACAGTTCTTATCCTAGAAAACTACACTGTGTTCAGTAAAGGTAAGTAATCATTGCATAGCTTAAGTTGCAGACAGATCAGTATTAGCATCAGGCTTTCTGAAAATGTTTGAAAGTGTTGCTAAGTGAACCAAAGTGGAAGAGCACCCCTACACACAAACATGCATCCCATCAGCAGTGTGCTCCTCCCAGTGAAGATGGATCCCTCGACACCTGCCAGAGAAAAGAGGGCTCTCAGCTTCAGCCTCTGCCTTTTTTGGGTGCATGAGACTAACCACAAAGAGGGGCAGATGCTAGAAAGTCTGTGTGTAACAATTATAACTGCTTTCTTAATAGTTAGCAAAAATTGTCTAATGTGGGCTACAAGTGTTGGTATCATCTTTAACAATGGTAGCTGCTCATTGCATTCTGATTAGACCACTAAAATGTTACTCAAGATAACTGTAAGTTCCTGGCTCTGTATATGAGGTCTTGTCTCTCTCTTGCCATATTAAAATTTGTAGCATCACACAGAACTTGTAGGAAAAAAATAACAACAAAATATATTTGCAAAAATGTTTTAAAGTGGTATTTATCATTAAATATCTCTCTTTTTAAAGCAATTGCACTTCAGATGTAAAGAACTATGACGCCTGATATTGCAATCATTTTCATATTAACAGATAAGATTAAATGACTGGACAGATTTGAACTATGCAGTTAAATAAAGCTCTCAGTTTCATACCTATAATACATTTCAGCTTGCAGGAAAGGTATGTTGGCTTATCGAATTCAATCATTTGATATCATCATCATTCAATGATGAAATAAATGAAACCTCTAGATCATTTCTACTTAAAATAACTTAAGAAATATAAAATATTCTGTTTGTCGATATTAATAATTAACTAGCTTAAAAATAGAACTCAAGATCTGATTTTTTTGTGTTAAATTTGTAAAATGGAAAAAGGTTCATAAAAATAAAAACATCTGTAAAAAGAACTACCAATTGAGTTCCTAATAATAAAGTCTGAGATATCCTGGGTAGCTTCAAAATCCCTTTTTGAAGTTGCTAGGAAAACATAGGAAATTAAATATTTATGAGTCACATTTATTAAAATAATATTTTTCTTAAAATATATTTTCAGTATTCAAATACATTTTTATATATTTATATACATGTATATGTGCATACATCTATATCTAAGGAAGAATACAAGTAAGATTTTCAAAAATTATTCTTTGCAGATGCTCAAGGGACTGATGAAGCTAGACGGAAGCTAACTAAACTGACGTGTTTAAAACAATAACATAGCATTATAATAGCACATTAAAAATATCATGTATGGCTTTGCAACTGAAGGTCAGACAGACAAAAAATTACACCTAAATGATAAGCTAATTAGTGGATTATTCCATGAGGATGCCAACAGTTTAGACTGGAATCCATTTAACATTTGATACCTAATGACTAACTGAAAGGGTCTGATAAGATTTCTTTCAACTCAGAAATAGGCAACGAATTTAAATCTGCCTTGGGATTATTTACATGTGCTATAAAATTATGGATTAATTACTTAAGGCATTTCTGGTGATGTAAGATTTAAGTAGTCTATAATTAATGAATTAATGAACTGGAAATGAAAAAAACCTGAAGATTTGCTCCTAGTCTTTCCATGAGCACCCAGAATTGCTTGGGTCAAGCAATAACCTCAGCGAATCATAGTTTCTTCTTTTGTACATTTGTGAGTAATGAGAACCAGCCTTTCTGATCTTGTTGTGCTGTTTAGGAAGTGTCAAAAGCCAAAGCTTTTGGTAAATTTCAATTTCCAAAGGTAAATTTATTTTGGTAGAATAAATCTGCACAAAGAAATTATGCATCTTTAAACTGCCCTTTAAAGTCTTTGAAAGTCAGTGATCTCTTCAAGAACCACAAGGTTGGAACTGACCTGGTTTTGCTCCTTTGAATCTTGTCCATTAATGTTTACATACATAAAAGAGAAACTGTGATTAATTTCCAAGTGTTTAAGGCCAAATGAGGTCAGTTTTTCTAGTCCTCTGAACTGTGAAATAGGAGTGCATTAAGTCCTCCTAAAGGCTGTAGGTAGACAAAACCATCTCAGACTTCAGGATATTAAGCTCTGTGGCTACAGCAAGAAAAGAGCAAAATCTAAATCCCACCAATGTAAGCAATTCCCCATTTTACTTGGCCGTCTGAAAGAAAAGGGTGAAGATGGTCTTTCTCTAGGTTGGACCGAGAATTAGTAGCTTGAAAAGATTATCACAGATCATACAGTCCTATCCCACTCCCTAACAATAATAATGGTCATCCTTTTTTTTTTTTTTTTTTCCTGAATCTGGGAAACACCTTACCTGTAAAGTATGCCACTACATGTTATGAAGTGTTGTGGTGAGAGGGAGCATGTACCATACCAGTTCATGTTTTTTAACAACTTTCATTGTTATCTTATTTCTAGGCTGCACTAAACTGAGTATAAAAACCAAATAGTGCAATTTGCATTATCTTAGTAAATTTAGAAATTATCTTATTGAGTAGCTTTGTAAGTATTCATACAGTAACTTATAGAAGTATAACTTTTCAAACTCCAGCTTGATAAGCCGAATAACTTGGAATATATAAACCCTTATTTTTCCTTCCTTTTAATCGCTTTGTGTCATCCCTTTGAGGTCTTTCCAGTATACACATATCTTTTGTGAAACATGATCCCCAAGCCTGGAATATTTTCATAGCAATACTCTCAACACTACCTGTAGAGGCAGAATAGCTTTCCTATTTCTAATGGATATTCCCTCTCTTATTTATCCAATAAACACATCAGGCTTTTTTACTGGAACACTGCATTCAAAGGTCTTGTAGAGATGATTATTCGGGATGACCTCCTAACTCTTTCTGAATCACTGCTCTACCATCTGGTAGATGCTCCAAATATATGTCCTTGTGCTTGACTCTAGTTATTCTGGATTAATAATTATGAAGATCTGCTGAATATTTTGAATATTTTGAAATTCTTGGAGAAAAAAAATTGTATGTATGTTACAGGTTACTCTGTAGGACAATGTATTATTAAATGTACCTGATATGCTAAATAGTTAGACTAATAGTTAGTATTTCCCTTTTTAACAAGTTAGTGTGTTGGTTTTTTTAAAATATATTCTGCATAGTGTGGCAACAACTCAGGGTAGTGGTATCAATAAATTCATCGCTTTCAAAGTAATTTGACTGTGAATATTGGAGATAATTCCTTTGATGTCAATATACTTAGACAAATGAAATAAAATCAGATTAAAATAATATTATGTTAGGGTTCACTTGTATGGTCTTTCACTTGTGTTTTCAACAACCTGATTTTCTGGTTTCCCTTAATGTTATCAGCTTTATGTAGCAATATAGCTCAGATCCCTGTAGGCATAACTGGAATGTCAGTTTATATAGAAATATATTTAGTTTTCAAATTAATGACAAGGTAGAAATGGTTCTAAGCCACAGCTTTTTGATCTGGATTTCAAACATAAATTTTGTGGATGACAGATTTTTTAATTTGGTCTGTCATTACGGGTAGGCACCTGGACATGACATTCAACTCTGGATTTGGGACCCGAGGCTTAGGAGTATTCTTCAATGGAAATTGGAAGTCACAAACTATATAGGTCTGCCTTTTCCTTCATATAATCACTGATCAAAATAGTCCCAGAGGTCTTGAAAGGAATATAACTATACATCACTTACTTTAAACATGTCGACTGCTTTCAGTAAATTCAAGGAAAAGCAAAACCTAATGTTCTTTTCAACTTCATTCTCTTGACACTTCACTTCTTTGGAGAAAAACTGTAAATAAATTATGTTAACTGTGTCTCACTGGTGTCCTTGAGTAATCTTTATCCCTTTTTCTTCACGTAGGACTACAAAATAAAAGTGACATGGGAACTTCGGCATTTCCAATGCATGGAGAAATAGTTATACATTTTTAGAATTGCGTGAATTCTATCTGTGTTAATCAGATATTCTAGGTATTTCTGGATTTCATGACCATGATTATAATACTACTTCTGAAGTTTAGAAGTGAATGTCTATGAAATGAAAAAAAAAAGAGAAACAAACCTAATCTTCCTGAAAATGTTGAAAATTTACATTTCAGATGATATTCAGGAAAAGTTAAATGACAGTGCATCTTCTGCCATTGTGTCTTCGGACAGTTTTTTTTTACCAAGAGACAGAAATTAAATATTTTCTATACGATGAGGCCAAGCAAAACAAAATGGTGCTACTAAACCTGAAAACTAGAAAACTGTTTATGTTAGAACATAAAAGACTGAATTGCTAAGTGGGACAATCGGGAATAAGTAGGTTTTTGAATTTAGGGAATAATTACTTCTCTTGGTATGGAAAATAATTTTGAATTACAAGTGCAGAAGTTTTCTCCTCCTCTCAACAACTTATACATACCTAAGAACCCAGTAAAGATAAGCTCTTACATCACACAATATTGTTTCAGATGAGCTATGTTCTAGCCACCAGTTTGAAATATCCCTGATTTTGTAAGTGTCCTTAGCCTTTCCTGTTCTCTTCTATTTTTTATAGCCATTTTATAGCATTCAGTTCTCCAGTGGCCTTCCAGTTAAGAGTCTTAAGCTTGTCAGAAGGCATGAAAGGTTTTCCTGAGGCTTGTTGAGTAGGTGGCAATGAATATTCTTCAGACTGTGGTGAAATAAACATGACTGCCTGTGATTACAGTGATTGGACTTGACCAAGGTAGTCTCTTCTAGCCTGTGCCCAGAATTTCCATGTTAGGAAGAAAAAGAGGATATTCAGAAATAGAGCTGCAGAATTTTTCCTTTTAATGCTCTGTCTAGATATAATAAATGCATTTGAGTATTGGTTCCTTTCTTTCTCACATAGTGTTCTTTACACTCAGTCTTCTACACTTAAAAAATGTTTTCTGAAACCCTGTCCTTTGGATTTTTCACATCAGTGCTCCCATACACTTCAGCTGCAAAATAAATGTGGTGAAAATAATAAAAAATACAGAATTCCATCTTGTTAGATTCCATTCTGAAATATCTGACCTAAGTATTTGACATTTATATATATAGGCAGATCGTATTGATGGTTAATATTGACCATATTGTCCATTCAGTAAAAAAGCCATCCAAATACCCTATATATGAGTACAGATTTCAAATGAAGCAGGGAGAAGAAATAAACAGAGAAATATTATGAAAATTCACAACACTGCCTTCTTTAATTTACATATTAAGTACTATATTTGTGCACCTGTTATGCAAATTATCGGGGGGGAGTAATGTCTCCACCTAATTTTAAAAACACTTTCAAATGTTTGCTTCAGGCTTTCCCAAAGCTCCCCAAAAGCTTTCTTCTCTCTTCTGCAACTATTTCTTTGAACTCTCTGATACTTCCTAACACATCAGCCATTTAAGAGGAAAACCTTATCACATACTATTTTCCCATTTAGTTTTCTGTTGTCAGACAGTAAAGGAGAAATACAGCAAATGGTGAAATGAGTTGAATTATGTTTTCCTCCTTTTCCTTTCCCTTTATATAGAGGTATGAGCAAATATATCAACAAAAACAAAACCAAAAAATAAGAAAAACTGTAGCTGTGGAAATGAAAGAATGTACCATTAATACTTCTAATATTTCAATTTTTTCAGTTAAATAACTTCAGTATAACACTGATACATTTTTGCTAATCTTGGCAACTGAAATTACTTGTCACACTTCAGTGCACGTCCTTTGATCTGAAAGATTTGCTGTTATGAAATATTACATGGGCAGCAGTAAATATACATTTTAAGAAAATAAAAGTGTGCTTTTTTATGAACAATAGATTATTTAAGACTATGCATTGTGATTTGATACGGACTTTATATCAGGTGAAAAAGTAACTGTTTTTTAACTTCTTTTTCTTTATTTTCCCCTGCCTTTCTTCTTTCCCTTCTTCCTTGCGGTATGAGGCATTAAAATAGCAAATCTGTATTCACAGATAGAAAGCTGTGATTGAAATTTTGCTAAATCATTCAGTGAGAGTTTTGTCTGTGTAACTCCTCCACCTTGCTAAACCTTGCTAAAGGCTTTGCTAAAAAATTTTGCAAGTTATTAGTATGGTGAAGTTACTGGGATAGTCATATGCTTAGAATCAGGTATATGCTTTCATAGTTTGTTCAAGAGGCACATTTTAATTGTTGTATCTTTATTTCTGCAGCCTCATCTTTTTTGTTTTTCAGGTAGTCATTCTGTTGGACTCATCTTTTAATCTAAATCATGTGTCTTCAATCATACTAGCTGCTTAATTATCTATATACAGCTTATGATTTTAAGTATTTTGACAGCTAAAAATTATTGTGTGCATTTCATAAATTTATCGCAGCTTTTCAGCAGCATAAGTGCATTTCAATTAGCTTTCTATGGAAGTGCTGAATTGCAAATCCTTTTCAAATTAAAGGGAATACTCTATCATTTCAGCTCATTCTACGGTGATAATTTCATCGATTTGACTTAATACACGTGTAAGCCCAAGTGTATTTTCATATAAAATGCCACAGGGCCTAGAGGCCCTAATACAAACAATTAGTTCAGTGTTTTTATCTTCTGGTAGCACAGAGCTTCCACATGACAAGCTATTTTGGCAACCTTATAGTTCAGTATGTGTTGTACAAAGGAGAAGGCTGTATTTCCTCTGTGGTTAAGCACTGAAAAAAGGTTTTTGGATTTTGTCCATGCAGTCAGCACTGCTGCCCAGTTGTTGATACTGCACATCCTGGGATAACCAACAGCAGCATGTCATTGACACTGTGGATGGCTTCCATTTAAATCCCTTCATTTGGATTTTATTAGAGTGGTACTGAAAATGGGAGAGGGGTTTAGTTTTAGGAGCATTAGTGCCTGGATTTTTAGCCACAGAACTGATACTAATTCTAATGGGAATGGTAAATGCTTTGCATTTTGTTACAAATACTCTTTAGTGATTTCCAGTGACTGCTACTCATGTTTAATATCCACTTGCTGTGTTTATTTTCAGATTAGTGTGGTTTGGGGTCTGACATTGATATACAGACAGTGAACACACTCTTCAAACAGTGAACATGCTCTACTTCATCAGAGCTTTGTGGGGAACGCCAGCCCTGCTCCCAGAGCATGCTCAGCTGAGTCAGAGGCACAGGGCTGTTCAGTGCATCCCTTATCTGACAACACACGAGGGAAAAACTTTAACACATTTTGGAAGCTCAGATCACTTGACTGGTGCCATAAAGAAGTCATTGGGTCATGGAGAGGAAGGGAAAGCTTGGGCTGAAAACGTGAGCGAAGCATACCCAAACGCTTACCTAGTGCTATGCTGATAGGAGCAGTGTCTACAGAAATGTTTCTGCTGATTATGTTCAGCTGACATCTGGATTCTGTTTTTAGTACAAAGATGCATTTCTTGTGTGACCTTGGAAAAGACATCTCAGATAAAATTGTTGCCATATTGAAGCTGACTGTAAAACATCCATTCATTTCAATGCATTATTCTGTGGATATGGAGTGCTGCAGCCTGCCTTGGTTAGCTCACATGCAGTACAGATATAATTCCAGTGGGCATGACAGTGTTAGTGTGGTACTAATGTAGTATTATAAATGTTGACAAATAAAATAACTCTAGCTGGTGAGCAGAAGCTCAGAGTGACTGTAATGGTTTTGTTCATTTCATAATAGCTGACATTTCTCCAATACTCTTTCCTCAATAGCCCCTTTATGAATCCATTGTTACTACGTTAAAATAATTGTCCGTAACTGAGCCATTTTAGCATGTGGTATAATGCAACCTGTATGCAAAATACAGACTAATTAGAAACCATATTGTACCTGTAAGGTTTGCTGAGTGGCATTTCCATAGTGGAGTTCTCCACATTGTTATGATCACAGATGATTATCTCTACAACGCCAGAGAAAGCACATGGAGCTTCATGGCAAAAAAAACCCTGATTTGTCAAACTGCACAAAATACTTGGCAGAGAGTGGAAAGGGGAACAACAAAAATTGTTAGAAGGTTTAAAGGGATGGATAACATTAAAATAAATGGTTGAGCTTGATGGTGTCAGTGAAAACACTGGCTATGCCTTTAATACAACTGTGAAAAAGAGGGATAGCTGCCTCACAGCATCCCTACGGAGGGCCTTGGTGGTATGCCCCTGAAGTTGTGATTCCTGGTTTCCTTGTATCTCATGCCAGTTCAGGAAGTCCACAACAGAAGCTGTTCCTTGGTGTATTAGGGTAGGTAGATACAGATAAGGTACAATGTTGAATAGTGTCTTTTAGAACTATAGAAATAATATTATATTTTACTTACCTTTCTTTGGAAAGAAGTCAAAGGAGTAAATACTCTGTATCAGATTTCCCTACTGAAAGCAGCCCTGTAGTCTCCTTGTCTGCTTGTCTGCATAAAGGTCATAACATCCTTTCTTTTTCTCTCTGCTTTGAAAAATTCATTCATTCTGTGAAAAACCACTGGAGAAAGCAGGCTTTCATACAGTCAGAGCTGCTCAGCCAGCAGTATCTACTAGATAGAACAGAGCTAGCTCAAGAATAAAAGAGCACAATTTCCCTTTTTGAGCAAGATATTCATAGAAATATATGCAGACGCAGCCATCAATCAAAATTTTGAATCCCTGAAAATTAAACCATGAGATAATTTGTGTCTTGACCTTAATCCAGAGTTGGGGATTTGATTCCATTTCTGTTTCCGAAACATCATTTCTGACCTTTTTGACAGTGGCATTAAGTTTAGCCTCTTCTGCTTCTGTGAAGCCTACTGCTTTTTTCAGTGAGCATCCCCTGGGAAAAAAAAAAAATAATAAAATCACCTAATTGAAAAATTCCTTTTCTTCATTAGATATGAAGTCTGTTTTTTAGGATGATACGTAATGATAACTTATAAGCCTTTTCTTTTTTCAGCTGTTCCTACAAACAACCTCATAATATGTTCTTATAAAAAATAGTAGCATGCTAGAATTAAGTAAGCAGCAAATTTTAAACAGAAGAATGGGAATATTATCCTATCCACTGGACAGAACATCAGTGCACAATTTCTTTGGAAGGTCAAATGCTGAGTTAAATACTGTGAAGGACTGTTTATATCATGCTAGCTGGTCACATGTGCATCTAAACAAGTAGGAATGATCAAATCTCATGCTTTAACAAGCAGATTGCATATTAAGGGTTGGGAAATAATTTTATAGGGGAAATATTGCAATTTGTTATAGTAGGTTCCAAATGAAACCAGCACAGGCAAACAATATGAAATTGGGTTTATTTCCTCAGTAAACCTTTTTTCAGCATTATCACTTGAGGCTTGGTCAGTCTTAATATTTGTTTAAAATCACAGGCTACACAGTATTAGTTCTACATGCATAAAAGTAAAATTCTTTGCTTTAATTTAAAGATTGCATATTTCTTCCAGTCTCTCAGAAATCCTCTGCTTGAACATCAAATTGGAGAGTGCAAGGTGTATGTAGATATTGGCAATCATAGAATCATTTGCTTGGAAAAGACCTTTAAGATCATTGAGTCCAACCGTACCTGTCCACTGCTCTGAGAACTGTTTACAGTTTAATAAATTAAATACTGTTCATATATTATTATTGAAAATATAATCTAACCACGTTATTTATACTGGATATTAATATTTAATTTATGAAAGTGTGTATCAAATCATTCTTAATGAAACATGTGCGTGTCTGTATATATACTTACATATACCTATGTAATTCCACTTCCAACAAAGTTATGTGATTGGTGTGACTTGCATTTGCTGCTGCTGCAGTTAAAACCTGTGCTTACTTATCTGCCTATGATGCCTCCATCTATTGCTCATCCAACAGCATATTTCAAGGCTGTTTGAATCTCTTGCTAATTTCAGTTTTATCTGTTTGCCTTTGGCTGCTTGTTTCAACATATTTTATTTTCAATGACTGTTAAGTAACTGTTTTCTCAAGATGCAGAATAATATGCAGGATGATGATTTGGCAGTATAGTAGTACACTGAGATAAGTAACTGTTTGTATGATTTGTTTTATGGGGTAAAACCTACCCTAATTACATATCCAAGAGCCATGTGTCGTGGTTTAACCCGGGTGGCAACTAAGCACCACGCAGCCGCTCACGCACCCCCCCCCCCCCCTCAGTGGGATGGGGGAGAGAATCAGGAAGGGAAAAAAAAAAAAAAAGTAAGACCTGTGGGTTGAGATAGAGACAGTTTAATAAGAGAGAAGAATAACAATCGTAATAATAATAATATATAAAACAAGTGATGCACAATGCAATTGCTTACCACCCTCTGACCGATGCCCAGCCCGTCCCAAGCAGCGATCACTCCCCCCAAGCCGCGATCACTCTGCCCGAGCTGAGATCACTCTGCCCACGACCAACCGACTAACCCCCCCGAGCATGACATTATATGGTATGGAATAGCTCTTTGGTCAGTCTGGGTTAGCTGTCCTAGCTGTGCTCCCTCCCAGCTTGTTATGCACCTGGCCGAGCAGGAGAAGCTCAAAAAGTCCTTGAGTAGTCTGAGCACTACTTGACAACAACTAAAAACATCAGTGTGTTATCAACATTCTTATAGTACTAAATCCAAAACACAGCACTATGCTAGCTGCTATGAAGAAAATTAACTCTATCCCAGCCGAAACCAGGACATCATGGAAAAAAAAATGTTAATGTTTAGATGCAGGATTTGGGGTTTAAGAGTTTTCAACTTTATTTTTTTCTCCAAAGTAATAGATATCTATTTGAACTTTTCCCTTTATTTATTTTTTTTTTTTTTAATTTTTGCCCTGTAAAATATAGTTGCTCCATGGAAAATAGGAGATAGTAGTGCACATATGGCTTTTAAAAAAGTTATTAATTTATATGATGATTAAAGCATTAAATTAAAGTTACAAAGAATAACTTATCAAGGGCCACACTGCTCAGCTTAAGTACAGCACTGTTAAATCTTCCCAAAATTCTCCTTAAAGGTTTGCATTTAATTTCAGCTTTTCCCAGGCTGTTACTTGAACCAATTTTCTACACAGTTCAGCTTCTTAAAAATGTCTATATCAAACACTAGATATTTTGCATTAAGAGTTGCAGAACTATAATATGCCTTAATTGGATCAGAATCTCTCTTAATCCACTAAATAGCTTTTAAAGACCAGTAGGCAACCTGTGTCCCATTATTGCCAATTAAAAATTAATGCAAATGGAGATGATCGCTGCTTTTTTGAGATGTAATCAATAAAATATCAAATATCAATATTTCAGAATGATAATTCATTGTGAACTTTATATTTATATTTTCCAGTTACCAAAATTTTTCAGGACCTTAACTAGTATTACTTTCCCTTCTAACTTCCTGATTGCTGTGTTAACTTCATTGCTTACTGTGATTTTTGTTTGTAATACAAATGTAGATGTTAATTTTCTTACAGTTCATTTTAATTAAAAACATATTTTTCCTTACACAAATTATGACTACTAAGCAAGAAATGGCTCTTCTGAAAATCTGGTTCAAAATAGTGTAAATAAACCACAAAAAAATCACTGTAAATCTGATTTTCAATATGGATATTCAGATGTAGGAAGTAATGGATTTTTAAAAAATATAATTCAAATTTTCTTATCACCTTTAAAAATCAGTATAATAATGAAGAATAGCAAGAATAAATTAAAAGGATGTGCTCTTTGACAGTAATCTCAAGAAGTTATTTTCTTTCTAAGGCTAACAGATATTAAAAAATTTATCAACTTTAACAATTGGGTGGTTAGTTTCAATTATTTGGCACATCAATAATTTGCTAAAAACCTAACGATTTTCAAAATAAGTACCCGACACTGCAGAATCATATCTCCAAATAGTGAACTTTTTGCTATCATCCTGTCAAACACCCGCCAGTATTGTAGTATACCATGCAATCTTTCTTTTCCAGTTTAAATTTGCTAGCTTTTTCATGAATCTCTTGGATTTAAACCAATACATGTAATAGTTAAACTGACTAGTCCTTCTCTACCCACCAATGCACACTATCATATTTCTAAGATGACAAAAGACATTCTGGGAAATGAAGTGCATAAACACAGCATTACAGCTGTCAGTAATGTCTAAGAAAATTAGAGGTTGTTTCTTATGGAGACACAGAAGAAAAAAGGAATTTATATGTAACAGCTCAAAGAAATATTTGACATAGGTTTGAAGTAAAAATTTTGATGAAGATAGTGATTAAACTTTACCACTTACAAAAATGGGATTCCAAATCAATTTGCAATTTATTGGCTCAGTGCTGTTGCCTTGCAGCATTGGAGCTCTGGGGCAAGACAGACCAGTGTCAGGATAGGGATGTAAAATGTAGGAAACATGATGTGTTGGAAAATCCAAATTATTCCAGTCCAGAAATTGCTCTATGGGTTGAGTGATTAGCTCCTAGGCTGATTTCAGCTACATTGTTGAGATTACAGTGTCAACGATTTTTCTTTTCTGACAGTTTTATTTAAGTAATCCTCTATTTATTCAAATATTTTAAATGGGAAGTCGCTAAGTTTGAAGTTTCCTTCAAATCTAGCTTTTTTACCTTTTAGTTCCTGATCCAACCTTTAATTCTGTATAAAGACTCAGCTCCAAGACTACCTGTCTGTACCCTGCCAGGCACAAGCACCACTGCAGAGAGGAGAGTATCCCGTATAAGTCTGTAGTCTGTTGAGCTGAGCTGTAACAGGGAGGTAGCATACACTAGTTGTCACATAATGAAGCTGAGCTAAAAGACGGTTAGATAAAACAAAACAGAAGACTTGCTTAAATCAGTAACACCACTGATAATCCTGCCACTGCCAATTTTGGGAAACGTTATTATAATTTGTGTAATAACAGCAATGTAGGGTGCAATTAAAGCAGTACATCTGCAACATCATTATTTTGATTGTTATGCCATTAACTGTAAAATGTTGTATGGTATGCACAGGTGGGAAGGTGAATGAGGAATAATTTTTGCTAAATGCTGTCACTGTGCAGTAAGTATGTGGGTATACTGAAATGGTACAAAGATCACAGTCAATGCAGTGACTGTAGATTTGTTCTATATGGTGCAGTTGCACTACACAAAGCGCTGCAGTGCACAGATTTGGTTTGGCTGTATTTAGCGTGTCATGATTACTGTGTGGTGTTTTCAAATATAAGTATACATTATAGTCACGTTATATATACAATGTGTGTGTTGGCATTTGTACATACCTACAAATATATCTAGATTTAGATCAAGATATCATTCGTTCTTTCTTTCTTTAAAAGTCCTGGGAAAGCAACTTAGGTCTGGAGAACAGAATTCTTTCTTTCTTTCTTTCTTACAGAGCTTTCACAGGTTCTGGGGTTCTATATTGGCCTTAAGTAAAACTAGCATCCTAAACTAGATCCTAAATCTAAATCCAAATTTCAGATTAGAATTAGAAATTAGTAAATAATTTTTTTTTTTATAAAATGAAAGTAAACCAAAATGCTCAGTTTTGCTTCATTTTGTTACACCAAAGAAACCTTCATAAAAATCTCTTTCTTTTGACTACCACAGTAATTTAAATGGATTCTGAATATTTAAGATTACCAGACTTCTTTGACATTTTGAGTAAGATTATAATATTTCTTTGGACAATATTTTTCAGATGTATAAATGCTTCCATAGAAAACAATCATTTTATGTGTTTTCTGTCTGTATTTTCTCAAATGTTCTTTTTGGAGTTCATATTTGTATGGCTCGGATTTTCTTTTCTAATTTCTTTTGAAAAAAAGTGTTTTTCCTATTTATGAGCATGAGAAGAATGAATAGTCATTTAAAATTTTTCCTTTTCTCACAAACTTGTTTTGAAAACACCACAGCTGGTACAAGCTACTACAGAAAATTACAATTTTCCATGTAAACAGGCTTCACTGGGGGAAAACAATAAGGTGGTGGTTTTTTAATATTTGGAAAAAAAAAGTTTTGATTCTATAGGTTTAAAATCCTTAACAATGAGATGCCATGTTTGTTCCGGAAGTTATGAAATGCTTTTTTGTTTGTTTATTTTATTTTGCTTTTGAATGTGCAACACATGCTGCTGAAGAAACTTGTATGGATGCCTTACTCTTCATCTGTGTATTTAAAAGCTACCTGGCTTCACACAAGTGCTCTGCAGAAAAACCTTTGGTATGTGCTTTCGATCAGACTGTTCAGAGATGCCACCCCTCAAGCTGTTTCAAAGAACTGAAGAAAGACCCTATGCCCAGTAAAAATAGTTTACTCACCAAGAACTCACAGGTAAACACATCCAGAAAATTTACTGAGATGAGAATTTCATGTTTTCTGTCCACTGTGCAAGACATTCAAAAGACTGCTGTGAACTTGAACATCTTCAGAGCAATAAGAGGAGTTTTGAACTACTTTGATGGTGCTAAGTGAATGGAAACAACTCTGAAGGAAAGGTTAGCCAAGTGAAAATCAGGTTTTGCATTTAGATATAATTGCCTTTAAGGAAATTACCAGTGCAGATGTGGTAAGACTTTCTACTTGTTCATTGAGGCCCAAAAGGTCTATTTCAATTCTGAGTAAACTAGAGATGAGCCTTCAACGAACAGGAAGAAAAATGTCTGCTTTATGAACAGCTTAGATTGTTATGTGTTCAGATAAAAGTGAAAATCCAGAATAATTCATGACTTCTGGTAGGCATTCTGTCAACTCTCTTTTTTTTATTAACCCTCACCCCTCAAAATAAAATAATGAGAAAAAAAAAAAGGCAAAGCTAAACCGCTAACAATAATGCTGCAGCATTGAGGCCTTGGTCATCACAAATTGATCACACAGAAATTGGAAGAGTTTTCTATCATGCCAAGTAAGATCTGCCTTCCTTTTTTAATTTTGGTGCTAGCATAGCAGCTGGATTAAACACATCAGGTAAATAAAGTAATTAATGTACTGGTGGATAAAGATCAGACTATCATTGGGGCAAATTGAGCTGATATTCAGAGGTGGGTGTTACAGGTATTAGCTATGACGCTCGGTCAGATAAAGTTGACACCTTAATATATTTTTCCATTTGGATGCTGAGAAAGCATTAAGTATAGATAATAATAAGGATAAAAACAGCTTTCAGATATTTCCACTGGTTGAGTATGTTTCTACATGTATGTGTTAAAGAAATGTTACTGTTAAAAAGTGGATGGCTTAGAAATATTCACTTAGTGGTATAGTTATTTTCAAGGAAAGATATGTTTTATTTATTTTTGTATACTTTACCATGCCAATCTCAGTTTTAGTACAGAGGGTAAAATAATCCAATATGTAGACAGCAGTAGTGCACTACCAGAAAAACTGATAACAGCATTGCCACTAGCTATTTCTTAATATTGTTTAGATTGACAACTATGTTGAAGCATGTGTTGTTAGAAGACAAATTCTCCTAATACTCTAACAGAAGGGTCAGGAGATTGCTGAGCTTTGTCTTTCCATTCAAATGGGAAGCAAACCCCACAGTTTTTTGCAGGGTGAAAGTTTTTGAAATGCAGCCAGAATTTTAGCCATGGCCCTAGATAGTTCTCTGCAGCAAATCTCAAAATATTTTTATGTGACAAGCAAGAGTCTTCACTTCACTTCTACTCCAGAGTGTAAGGATAATATGATGGTTTGAGACAGAGCTTGGTAAAGGAGGATGGAGGAGAGTAGTGTTCACTCTTTATGTGTTTCCGAATCCTGGTTTCATTCCCAGGTAAGTTCAGCAAATAATCCCTAGATGCCTATACATTTTCTCTTGGGATCAGCAGCAAGTTTTCTTTCTCTGACCGGTCTTGAATAAAAATTTAGAGCTTTTGCTTTCCATTATTCAAAGTTCAGATCATCTAGCAGTTACAATGGTGTGTTTTGTATCTGCCAGTACTAGCTGACATAAATGTGTTATGTGTATATATCTAAAAATAGCTGGTGGGGTTTTACATTTACACTGAGTTTCCTGAAGTCCCTGGCTGGAATTTTGAAAACCAGTTTTATCCTGCAAGAGACTGATTGCTTTGCAAGGCAAAACTGGTCTTTCTTATGTATGTGTGTATATATACTGTATATGTCTTAAGACATTCAACAGTCACGGTGTTTTTCCCTCCTTTTTTGTTGAAAATGAAAAATGATGGAAGCCTGGTCCAATAGTGTCACATATCTGGCTAGAAAGTTTGTGCTCCTTCCTATTTTTGTATGAATTCCATTAATCTCTGCAGATTGATGCCAACTAACTGCTAAGATTACACTAACAATGGCCTTATTCTTATTTATAAGGCAGCAGAACAGCCAGTGCAAAGGCTGAGGGAGCCTGGCACCAACTGGGTGACGTAGGTGGAGTTTTCAGGCAATGGAAAAGGAGGATTTGGGGAATGGGATGCAGCCAGTATGAAGTAGTGTTGTATCAGCTCTGTGAACTCTTCAGTCTCAGAAAAAAACAACAAGAGATGGACAGTGGTTCCTTCAGATGCAATGGAATGAATTAATGTAGGAATTAACATGGGAGCTGGATGCCAGAGGGCCATTGCTTGGAAAACCATGCTCAGTAAAACACCAGAGGAATAGTGCCAGCCTTAGGTTGTCTGGAAGAACTTAGAGAAATATCTCTGAGGTTGCTTACCACCTTATGAACATGGCATCAGGAAAGGGTGGATTTCATGATGATAAGAGGAGTGTCCTCACACAGGAAAAAGTGAAATCATGCAGAATTTTTAAGATCAAAGCAGCATTTAGATTTGAATAGATGTGCAATTACTGGAACTGAGAAATAAAGCTATTTTGATGGGTGACATGAAAGACTGCAGTCATCTGGACTGGGGAAGTGAAAATATGGATAAAACAATTAGCATAGGTGTTGTAAGGGCACCTGAATATGGGATACCTCCAAATGTGTAACATCTGTGAATGTGGGGAAGTGTCTCTTCATCCTTGCTTCCACAGTAAGAACTTTGCATTAAGCACTGTGTTACTTGCAGTTGCATCTGCAGGACGACCTGCTTTGCGCTCTCCTTGTACCTCTCTGAAGTCTTTAGAATAATGGCTTTAAAGTAATGGTCCAGACCAGCACAGAGCTTAAGAGGGACAAGTTCTATCTAATAAAGGGACTGAGATTTCAGAATTCCTAAGCAAAGGTTATATAGCATGTCATCAAATTGATTCTGATTATGGCAGTCTCTTTTCTTTAGGTAGTATTAATTTTAACAATTATTTTTTGTTTATGCCACTCTATTTTCAGCTGTTTACCTCAGACATTAGCCTTTCACCATTATTTAGTTTTGAGGTGGCTATACTTAAGCACATCTGAGTGATTATTTACAGTTTTTAGTAAAGCCCAACCTTTTGAGGCATGCTCTAAAATGGGAAAATAACTTTAATATGTCCCTTATAACCAGAACTTCAGAAAATAACATTTGAATTATAAAAACTCATTTCAAGCCTTGCAATTTTGCAGTATTTTACCCAAAGTAATGTGCTTTAACTGGTACAAAACTGAAAAATTTCCCAAGCAGACTTCTGAGAATTAATGGTGAAAGCACAATCAAAACACCTTTGAACTATTTAGCAATTCCTGTACATGTAAAGGTAACCATAGGACAGAGGCTTTCCTGTCTTGCGTTTGCTTTCTTGAGAAATCCAGCTGCCAAAGAGCAATTGGAAAGAACAGGGAACAGTATATTAGAATTATATCACTATTACTAATGTTACGTTCTTTTTGAGAATCACATTTACGTACATACAGTTTGTGTGGATTTGTTATAAGTAATTTTGTTACTAAATTGAATTATAGAAAAAGAAATCTTTATTGTTCATGCTGCTTCATTCTTTCTGGCCTTCACAGCTTGTAAAGTGAACGATAGATTGTTCTGCTCTTATAAACAGTATTTATAGTGAGTTTATTTTACATTTTTTCTGCATGTTAGCTCAGTGCTCTAATTGCACATATTTGTGAATGTGTGAAGTTTATTATTAAGGTACAGGACAATTAAGACAGTGGTTTTCTCATTTTTTTCTAAAACCTGAATTTTGAACTATCTCATATCTCACAAAATTGTGCTGTTTAATACTACTTACATGTTTATTATTTGCCCAGAGAATTTATTTATAAGATAATTTTTTTCTAAGATCCAGTATCTGAAATCCTAAAAGACATCTGACAGCAAACTGAGCCTTATGCAGGATACAAAAATATTTTTCTGCAAGAATAATCTATACTTACACAAGTAACATGATTTGAGTACCCAGATTAATTTAATCACTTTATATGAAAAATATATTCACACAACAACATAGCATCCATTAAAGCGGCCACTACCTAATTTTTGGAATTAACAAAAAGGAAAAAGGAAAACAGAAAAAGAGAAGATGAGTTACAACTTTTGTAACAGCATATTAAAGCATGAGTTTCTGTGCATTCTTTACTAAACCAGTGCAACCTTGTAAAGGAACAAATAACCATGTGCAGCATGTGCATTCCAGTGACTTTATAAGAGAGTCTTATCAGCAGTTCATTGCAACTGGTGAGAATGCCTGTGCCTTCCTCCCCACCCCCTTATGATCTTTGACTGAGGGTATCTTAAAGAAGTCATTAGAATTACTCTTGCAAAGACCCATTTTCCATCTCTGTCTCATCACTTCTGCTGCCTGACCTTGGCAGCTAAGCACAGGCAGAGAGGACAGCCTTTAGAAAAATGCAGTTCCTGTTGGGGGAATAGAGACATAGGATTGTACAAGGTGCTTTAGTCAGCAGGATCAGGGTAAGTGCATGGAAGTATTTAAAAATATTTTGCAGTTAGGACATCTAAAGCACATAGTCAAGAACCTCTCTAGGAAAGCTGAAGGGCTGCCTGGTTCCTCTCATCCAACCCTCTTTGTACACAGATGGGGAATTGGGGCTACGCTAAAGACTGAGATGAAGAGACTTAAAAAATGAGCAGCTAGATTTAATATTGGATCATGTCCACTTTATTTACCATGGTTTGCTTATGAAAACCGTGAAGCATGCCTCTTTTCCATTTAGGATCCCTGTCTGCCCTTGCATCTCCCTCTGTGAGGATTTCCATGGATAAGTGGAGAGACACAGAAGGCTGCCCCAGTCTGACAGGAAAGCAGGGAATCACAAAAAGTCACACTGCAAATTGCTCAGAGCAAAGGCCACAAGGATAGATATCACTAATGCTACAGACAAGGCTACTGCAGGCAAGTTAAATCCTTTCCATAATGCTAGCTTGGCTGTAAAATGCAGACACATTGAGTAGGGCTACCTGGGAAGCAAAAATCAAATTTCAGGAAAAGAAGTCCCTTTTATGTGATTTAGGTTACTACAGAAGACACCACTCTGCTCACTGAATGATTCTTTTGCATAATGCTTGCCAAAAATTGCTTTTAAACACATTCATGTTTGAGCAAGAAGATTTGTTTTAGAAAAATCATCGTCTTAATTTCCAAGATGCTTGTGATGGAAAACTCTGCCACACCTCAGTAGTCTGTGCTGAGATCAAGTTTGAATCGAGTTTTTCCAAAAAAACCAATGATTGACAAGCAGCCACTCTCAAAATCAAGTAGTTTGGCAGGAAAATCTCTTTTACCCGGACTGTGGAAATGGGCTCAAAATCATTCTGTAAGCTGGTAAGAAACATGCAGTCTTTGTGCTTACATTGCTTGTCAGGACTGCAAGGGATACATAATACTTTCCTCTAAATTACTTCTTTGAAAATGTGTAAGTGCCTTGATTAATTCCATTTCTAAATATTACAGCCATCCAGAAATTTCCATGGACACAAGGATGAATGCCAAATATTAGATATGTATGCTAAAAAAATTAACCTCTTAAAAATTAGTATGTTCTGGTAATTAGCCATTCACAAATCTTTATTGCTGAGGGAGATATTTTTTCCTTCCCTGATTAATGGGTTATATAAGTATTTAAATATATCCTATTTTTAGCAAGAATTGTATCTGATCTGCTAAGATAAAGTCATCCTGTATGAATAAAATATGGAGTTCCTCTTTTGAAATATTTTACAATGTTTCTGACTTGTGTGGTTATTCTGGATTTCACTACATAAAATATTCTATATTGCACAGCTGCAATATTTTGTAGGTCTTAGACAGCTTGTAAAAATACATTGTATTCTTTAAAAAAGGCTGGTATTTGATGATTGCTTTCCTGCTGCACCTCACCAGCACAGTGTAATTCAATCGCTCAGATGTCAGGACTCTTCCAGTTTTCGAATGACATCCTTATTTTCCTTGAGCAGCAAACATCGCCAACATTTCAGCCAAAACAGCCTTCTGACCAAAATGTCAGTCATACGTTTAACACTTCAGACCCGGGGCCTGAGTGGTATTGATCCCAGTGATGGAGGGTCACCCAGTACTCCGCACCTCACTTGGCAGTTAGTTTTCAGATCCTCTTGGGAAAACCAGAAGCAGCCTATTTTACTAGGCTACTAGAAGATTATTTTACAACAAGAGAGCTTTGGTGCTCAGAGAATTCAATCGTGCTAAGCCATATGCCAGTGATTTGTGTCCCCACAGCGCTGGTGGCAGGCAGAAGAGGTCAGCAGCAAAGCCCACCATGGGAAAAGATGCTCTGCATCAGGTACTGACCAACTGAAATATCACTGTTAGAGATTTTACCTCACAATAACAAATCATCTGGCTGAATTTTTCTATTCATGAATGTTTTCCAGGTCGCCTTAAGCTCTCTTCCTGCTTCATTAGAGGGTATCATTATTTGATACCATCACTGTGCAGTGAGGCAAATCCTGAAAGGAGTGGGAGCCTGACCTGCCTGTGCAGGCCTTTTTCTTCCACACCAGGTTGGAAGGCACAGAGTTGAGGAAGACAGCTCAGAAAAACACTCATTTTGTTGTGCATGTAAGGGTCTTTCCACATGTCAGTCAAACTTCCTTTCCTTGAGTAATAACTTTTTAACAAAGCTAAAATATTCCACTTAAAAAAATCCTCTTTAAAAATGGACTGAAAGCTGCATGCAAAATTGAAATGAGCTACTATTTTACCGTCAAACCATGGTCTTTGTGAAATTATAGCTGAGTAAATTAATTAGCTCACTCTAAACCATTTACCGTTCACATTACAGTATATATTTTTGTTTAAAGTAGGTAGAACAGCCTATAGTTATCATGTGATTTCTATAAATAAAGCCAAAAGGAATTTTTTTTTTTTCAAAGCAAAGGCTGTTTTTGACATTAGTGCAATGTTTTTTTCCTTTTAGATACATTGTAGCTGAAATGAAATAATTTGGCACTGTCAAAGACTGCTTTTTATTCAAGATGTAGGATGAGGAATTTTGAAAGTAGACTCTTCTCTCTAATATAGTTAGGAAAAAGAAAACATTATTTGAACCTGGATTTTTAACCGCTAAAAAGACCACTAACCCTTATAGAAATTAGCCAGTTTAAAACTGACTGGTAACAAACTGCTGAATTTCATGTAGTGTATGAAGGACAAATAGGGTAGATTTGGAAGATTTCTTTTTATTTTTTGGTAACATGTCTTCCCGTGATCCACATGAACCCATGAGCCTCCTGTTTCTTTCTACAACATCTGCTAAAGTAACAAGTCCTGATACAGCTGTGCACATTCGATAATCAGCATAAGGATGGGGGGAAGAATAAATAGCTCTTGGTGATACAGAGAATTCGTGCAAAAGTTTAGTGGGCTTAGTTTATGGGTTTAATTTATGGGTGTATCCATCACAAATTTTTCCATTTCCATTTAACTAGGCCTTTCTATCAGTCTGCTTTTAATATAAGGAGATTTCTATCCCAGCCCACAGAAGCAGTTTGCTACCATTCAAAGTACTGAAATTAAAATACAATTCTTGACAATATGAACCCAGGAATAAAGAATGAAGAGGTTTAGACACAAAAGGGGAAAAGAATGTCAGAGTCAATATTTCCTGTGCTGAATTAGAAAACATTTTGCAGGGACTGAACTGGCCTTTCTGAATCGCTGCATCTGATGGCTCATCTGCCTTTAAGAAACAGAGCCTTAGGAAAAGCAGACACAGCATTTCAAGGTATAGTAAATTCATATTAATATTATAACAGAAAATTCTGACACTTTGTACACTTGAAATAGTTTTATCTCTGAGGACTGGAAATCACAACCTTTGTTTCTCATTGATTCTCTTAAAAAAATTTCGCATTGTTTCTCTTAAAATTGTTGATGTATCTTGCCTGGCTTGGCCCCAAAGACTGCTGAGCTGGCTCACAGGCAAGGTGAAGAGGGACTCAGCCTGCTCCTCCACAGAGCTGTACACATGTCATAGAATAGAATCACAGAACCATTTAGGTTGGAAAAGACCTTTAAGATCATCAGGTCCAACTGTTAACCTAACCCTGCCATCCCACCACTAAACCATATCCCTAAGCACCTCGTCTACCTGTCTTTTAAATACCTCCAGGGATGGGGACTCCACCACTTCCCTGGGAAGCCTGGGACAACTCTTTCAGTGAAGATATTTTTCCTAATGTCCAATCTAAACCTCTCCTGGTGCAACTTGAGGCCTTTTCTTCTTGTCCTATTGCCCATTACCTGGGAGAAGAGACCAACACCCACCTCGCTACAACCTCCTTTCAGGTAGTTGTAGAGGGCGATAAAGTCTCCCCTCTGTCTCCTTTTTTTTCCAGGCTGAATAACCCCAGTTCCCTCAGCCACTCCTCATAAGACTTGTGCTCCAGACCCTTCACCGGCTTCATTGCCCTTCTCTGGACATGTTCCAGCAATGCAATGTCTTTCTTGCAGTGAGGGGCCCAAAACCAAACACGTTATTCAAGGTGTGGCCTCACCAGTGTGGAGTACAGGGGCATGATCCAGCAAAGCAGGGCAGCTGTGACCCTTCTTTAATTCTTCTTCTTACAGAAGACATCTAGAAAAGAGTGTGGTGCTTCAGCCAAAGGCCCTGAAGAGCATCTGTACATGAGCAGACAGTTATATGTTCTCAGCTAAGTTCTTGAAAGCACAACAGTGACATGAAGCTAAATTTGTCCATCTGTATCACACTGTTGCTACTTTCAGTATGATTCTCCCTAGAACTGATAGTTGAGTCAAAGTGCTCTATTCTGGTCTGCAGAACTATTTTATCACTGTTTAAGTGCCAGATTTCTGGAGCAACAAAATGTCTATGCAGCAAACACTTCAGCACAACCGACAAAAATAACTGATATATTACTCACATGTAAATATTTGCACAATATTCAAATATACCATGCATGTGTACAGTTCCAAAAATCTGGCCCTGAAACCATCCATATTTTAAGGAAACTTCTCCCAAATGTTCTAATGTAATTTCCAGGCAATATAAATGCTAACTATGTTGGGCAGCTTTCCCAGCCCTGGAGAAGAAAGAAGTGTTTCTTCGGTGAGCCTTCATGATTCCTTAATGTTGATTCCTTTTTCTCTCAATGTCCAGAGTTCCCTCTCGGCTCATCCCAGCTCATGATCTTCATGTTGTCCACCTCAGCCATGGAAGGGGAAACAGTTCCAAGAGCAGATATGCATTTCAGAAGTGACAGCATTTACTTTTAATGTACAGACTGGGTTAGATATATCTGTCTTTCCCTGACTTCAGAAGTTCTTGCATTCTTAAAGATATAAATGTATGATCTGTACTGCTTTCTCCTTTCTTAGGACAGTTGTGTGAAAAGACCTCAAATGACAAGGGAAGATGGGAGGGAGAAGAGAAAGATGCATAGGAGTGAGGGATTTGGACCACAAATCCATGGCTGAGTGCATATGGTCCAAATGCTAGTTGCAGCTATGCAACTTTTCTTTGTCAACGATCTTCTGGAATAGAAAAACCTCTTTAGTTTTACCAGAATAGAGTAATTTTATAGAATTAGTGGATATTAGCATGACATCATGAGCATTTTTGTTATCTTATTTTTTCTCATGTCCTATCTGCTACTGAGTTCAACCCAGATATCTGGGGTAATACAGTAAATTCTGCTTTGAGGTAAAAATTGTAAAGTATCAGAAGGCACATATAAACACAATCTACTGCTATTGTTATTGTTTGAACTCGAGTAGTGCCTAACAGCTGTTGCATTTTTAGTGTCCTTGTATTCTTTGTTGCACAAGCATCCTGAAAGTATTTATATCCTATGTAAGGATCACAGATGGGTATACAGGAATAAAAGATAAAATAAGCACAGAGAGAAAAGCAAACATAAGGTCACAAATGTTATCAAATATACATTCTGACAGTAACATAAGATTGTCCTTTTTGTCACTGTTTCTTCCATTGTCATAAATGAGTAAACAAAAATTTGTTCTGAATTGGCAGTAACACTTCACATGCCTATTTATATTCAGCCTTTAGAATGGTTTTCAAGATTACCTTATTAATAGAGCAGACTGAACTCCCCTTGATTTGGCATAACTCTGTGCTTGGTTCTTTAAAGCTTTTTCCTAACTTCAAAAATCTTATTCTCCATTAAAAACAGCATTGTTTTATAACCTAAAGGTAATGTAAAAGCCTTAATTGATTAAAATATAAAGCAATATGATAGAGATAATACAATGTTTATGGTCTGGTTTTACTGATCCTCTCAATCATTCAGAATCAAGCTTACATTTTTCAAACCTGAGATGTCCAAATATAGCAGATTGACCTATAGACTCTACCCTGTGATGTTTTGGGCTGGGTCTTTTTTCAAAGTGTGCTCTTTCTGCCCCATGTACCATTCGAACAGGTGTTCCACTGAAGTTTGAATGACGGCCAGCTAGCTCAAAAACAACCAGGGAGTAGAGGTGAAGGGAATCAGGGGACAGAAGGCATGAATATGGATAGAAGTGAGTGAAGAACAGAAAGGAATAGATTACACTAAAGTAGGTATAGGTGAATAAGTATAAGCAAAGTTTAGGAAGAGGCAATGTACAAAATACTGCAAAAAAGGTAAGTGAGTGAGTGGAAGCAGGGAAATCTAGCAAAAAATAAACTGGAAAAAAATAAAAATGAAGGGAATTAAAAAATTAAAAAGGCAGAAAAAAGAAAAAAAATATAAAAAAAAGAGAACAGGACTTTTACCTTCGTATAAAAGTAGCAAAAAGATAGCTTAAATCAGCTATTCTACAGCAAGAAGAGATTCTTTGGATCTGAAGTATATCCAGTAGTTATCTGGATATGTATTGTAACGGTGATTTTACTAACCTTAATCCATCTAATCCAAATTTAAACCAATACAGGATTCAGATGTATATTTAACTTAACTAATTCAAGATAAAATCACACTTTCTATGTAAACAGGTACATCTCTGTATATTCAGAAGAAAGACTGTACATAGAAATAACTGAAAAGATAGATAAAGCTATTGAGGGAACTGGAGCAAAAGACTGAAGAGAGATAAAATAATAACAAACATGAATAAGAAATAAAGAATGTTTTTAAGTAAAACATATTGTGATGGTATTTCTCCAAGTAGCTTGAAGTGTTTAAGTCTAAATTGGCAGAACTGTTGTGACACAAATGCATACTCTTTACATGTAAACTCAATAAACAGAAAGTAAGTAAATACAATGCCTTTAAGTAATTTACAGAAAAATGTACAAAGGCTGAAGTTGTTAATCAATGTTTAAGTCTAAAGAAAGAACTAATTAAGCTGACTCAAATTATTTTAAGAAAGAAAACTTTGTTTAAATTATAGCTAGTTTCAAATTAGTCTTGAAAAATTTATGAACTGTATCATAAAATACAGGGTGCATATACCTGTGGCGCTAGATCTTAGGATTAGTAGAACAATGCAGTTCTGATTAGAAGGAAATACATTTCCTCTTCTAAAACTTATTTATATCTTTTCTGGTCCAAAATATAAAATAATATTGAAATAGCTCCCACCAAATGAAGAAAACACAGGAAAGTAAAGGTCTCTGCCAGGAATTCACAGTGTCTGGATCTCACCTCTCATGTAACAAGAGAATACTTACCTTAGGGAAGCTAATTTTCCCTTGTAAAATTGGGCTATAATTGTGAAAGCCAAAAATATAAAATAAGTGAGACAGTTCCCACTAACTGAGGGAATTATAGAAAATCATACTGCCAGGATCAGACAGACATGGAGGCTACAGAACTTCCCACTCCCCCCTTCTTTTTTATAGCTAGTAACTTAACTAAAATAGTACCATTATTCAGTGAACCTAAGTAACAGTTATTCAAATGGATTCTGCTAATCTAGAATTAACATCTTGATAACGCATGTTAAACTCTGTGATATAGGCGCATAGGACAGACACCAGGTGACCTGCCTTAAAGACACTACTGATAGAAAACTACATTACTTTTGTTCTCTTTTAACAAAGGGCTTATTCTGTTACTGTTAAATAGCCTTCCATAGGTTTCTCCAGCTCACGGTATATTTTGTACAGCTTGTTGCATTCTTCATGAGAAGGCCGTTAGACACAGAGATTCAACAGATAGGCTGTCAATTTATTTTATCCTCACCAGAAAAAAAAGAGTGAAATGGATAGTTTTTTACTGACAGACTTTTTAGAATGACACTGAATATTACATTACTATTATATATTGGGATTCCTATATATTAATCAAAACCAAAATTGCATGCGCTATAATTAGGTTCACCATAAAAATAAAGCCTGCTTGAGTTTTTTTTAAAATATGACTTGTTGCATTACCCCAGGATATTTTACCCTTCACCAAATATGTTATGAAAGTCATTGATGTATAGAATAATCTATATGTGCTACTAAAAATCTTAAGTGATTGAACCTGGTTAGAACATTTGTGGATATGAACACCTAGGTCAAGGAGAGATTGGTAAAGCATCTTCTCTTTTAAACAGCAAACGGACTGTACAATCACAGTGATTTTACCAGTTTGCTATTTGTCCCATGGAAGCCAGGACTTTCATCTCTCTAAATGTTAATTCTTTGAGAAAGACAGAATCCTTAAGAGGTCTTGAGTTTGGGAAAGGCAGGAATCCAGCAGTAAATTCAGGTACCTCTCTCAAAATCATGTGACTTACAAATGATATTACTAATAAATAAAGGTTCTGTCTGGTTTTCAAAAGATGTGAAAGTCTAGTAGTCCTGCTATAGTTCCAAGCTAGTATTTAAATACACATCACATATCCTCCTCCTCTAACAAGCATAATTTAAAACAAATTGCAAAAATATTCTTGTAAGACTTTTTAGTAAAGCAGAAATCTTATTAATTAAATCTCAACTTAGGAAAACGTTGCTAAAACCTGTAAAAAGGTAAACTCCATGACTGGTGTTTACACAGATCCCAGAATTAAAAATAACTACCTTTCCATTTAATTACTTTAGCTATTACTTTTTTAGACTTTCTACACATTTCTAAAATGTCAATATCACAGCTAGACAACATAGATTGTAAACCATGACTGTCAGATTTGGCAGTCAGTTCATCCATTCTCCTTTCCCTTGTCATTAAACTAATCCTGAGACTATCTTGGAGAAATACAGGCTAGTATTTCTAGTGACTTTGTTAAAGAATCTTCATGGAAAGGGATCAGCTGCTGTATTGCCAAAAGGACTATAAATTTAGATTGTCAAAAAAAGCTTTGTCCTCACTTGTGCGATGTTACACTGAAATAAAACTATAGTCAGTGATAACAATTGGAATGAAAAAATAAAATAAATTTTCTTTTCAAGTTCAAAACTACTAGTTTATTAGGAATATATTATCTAACTTTTTTTAACCTTTTTTTTTTAAAGTAAAATGCTAGCTTGGTATATACGTTTTTTATTTATTTGAGGGCAAATGAGGAAAAATATTAGCATAATATTTCTATGTTTTGTTTGAAACATAATTTATTATTAGCAATCAACAATTAAATTTAATAATGTTCTTGAATTACGATGTTCTGTGTAATTAAAAACATTCTGATAAAAATGTTCTAGCTAGTTTTTCAGCTATATATTGTGGCTTTTGGTTTAAAGACAGGAAATATTCAAATATGGGAGCTTGGGGGCTATTTTCAACTTTTTTTCTTATTATATAAGACCTTAAAAATCAGTCCGGTCACTAGTGAGGCTTCTTTATTATGGTTTTTATTTCAGACTTGCTTAAGATCAAAGGATTAGCTACTACTGGATTTTCTAGCAATAAAATCTACTCTGCTATGCACACACCTTTCAGCAATTCAGTTCAAAATATTGAGCCAAATACCACAAATTGGTGTCAAAAAATTGCATCTTATCATTTGCTTCTTAATAAGCCCACCCAGACAGCCTAAAAGTCTAAAAATTAATAATTCACTTTTTTCTTCACTTAATAATTCACCTCATCTTCACTGTAGACATCAGATAGTACTTATGTTTTCTTGAAATCCAAAGAGATGAAATAAATAAAGGATTTAAATGAACATGTCTAAGGCAAATACAGAGACTGAAACATTGTTCTAGACCATATGTTTAAACTATTTGAAATTGTTTCTGCAAACTCTCTTTTTCAAGCCTGATGTCAAGATGAGAGGAAGAGACAAAAGGAATATTATTTGCAATCTTTTTAATTTCCTTCTGGTGGGAGTTGGAACTAAAGAAGTAATTTAACTACCTGATTTTTACATGATGAAATTATGGTCAAGGAATATTCCTGATCAGGCCTTGTCTTGAAGGCTTTTTATGATTTCATGGCATTTTGTGAAGTTTCAGCAAAATATTCCTGAGAGTTGTGCTCTCAGAAGCTACTGCTTAACTGGACTTTAGTTTTAAATTATCTAGCGGCCTTTAGGCACAAAGCTAACTATTTTAATGATTTTTTGAAGATCAAGAGCAAGTTAAATTGTCATTAGATGAAGTACAACTAGTGACCAGAATTAACTTTATGGCATTAAGAAGGGCATTATAAATCAATTTATTTCACTTACCATTTCTCTTGTCAAGTACCTTTCACAAATAGTAGCACTAAGTAAAGGGCTTATACAAAGGAACTGATCCAAAGAAGGAGACATTTTTCTTGCTAATGAGAACCAAAGGCACCAGTTAGGTCTAGGAAACCATCATATGGTGCAAAATTATCCTTTTAAGCAGGAATAAAAAAGTGGTTTGTATCAATCTATTTCACTCTAATATAATAATTTTCCTGTCCTCCTGATAATATTTTTATTAAAATTTAGGCTTACCTTCTCTTACATTTGTGCAGAAGTGCTTTACATTGACCTTGTCAGTTTTCTGGAATTTGGCTGGTTGGCTCTGCTACCTTTTCCTTCCATTACCCTGACAAAATTTAAAAAGGAATAGAGTTGCCAGCCTACTAAAATACAGAAGATCTGAAAGGTTAATGCAGTACAGCATGTGTATAATATATTGTACATGAAAAGTTTAATGTCTTATTCACAGAACAAGAATTGTAACAAGGACAGAGAATGACAGAAAATTAATCAATCCTCATGATAATGTTCATAATAAGAACAGAAAGCGTTACTGAAAACATAATGCTTTTGAAATGCATAGTTAAAATTGCAATCCAATGCTCCTCCTTGAATTGTGGAAGAGTAGACAATGGTCATAATCAAATAAAAACCAACAGGTGCAAGAGAAACTAAAATCCAGGAAAAATTAACTTCTTTGATAAATATTCATTATAAGTTATGAAACATTCTAAGATATTGGCTTATGTGGCTAAACTGTGTTTTTTAAAGAAACTTACCCTTAAGATAGGCTTCATTACAGATAATCATTAACGGAATCTCTGTGTCTTACTGTGAAGAACCAGATAATAAACATTTTCAAGCAAAAATGTAAAATTTTCTGTCAGTGTTTTTAAAATTGAGCACACAGATGCTGGTATGAAGCCTATGTATCAAAAAATGGTAAAGATATGTTTTAGTTCAATAGGATCTTTCATGCCTGGTCAAAGTATTTAGTAGTAGTCCCATCTCAAAATAGCAGTTGTTCTCTCGAACTTGAAGGCAGAATACACTACCAAAATGATCTCATTCTGTTTTCTTCAGCCTTAGTTCCTAAATTCCAAGTCAAAACCTGGAAACTACTAACGATAGTAAGAGAAGGTTGTAACTTTTCTAAATCATTAATCGAACTGAACTTCCTATAAAAGGAAGCAGATTATCCGTGCCTGAATTCAGTGGGAAACCACAGTGCATATGAAAAATTTAGTCACTGGTTTGGTTCAGCCATTAAAAATCTTTGTCAAATGCTTCCATGGTAACTGCTTATGGCACTCTACTCCCAGTGGAGAAGTAGAGTGATACTCCATTCAAGGGTGAATATTCATTACAGTTGTGGCTTCTGAATATCACTATGCCAAAGTCTGTTTAACTCTGGGCTCTCAGGCTCTCATGCTAAGTGACTGATGGTAGGAATAGTTGGCCGTAAAAGAAAAGAAAAAGCAAAAGGTCTATGTTATTGGCCTATTTGTCTACATCTGCTTTTCAGTTCAGTTGGTGGTGAGGTTCTGACTTAAAGAGTACCTATTTCATGCTTCCTCCCCCCCCCAACTTCAGATGAATCCTAGTTATGTCCCATAGACCGAATGCCCATTTGCAATTGGAGTGCATCATCTAGACACTACAAACAAATTTTCTAGTTTAATTTCATCAAAAAAGAATCCAGTTCATGCATTCCAAGGCCAGTCTAATATATTAATATTGTTTCAGTTCCATCTTCACAATGGAACCCACAGTAGAACTAACTGGAAAGATCATCTCGTTACTCATCAAATAACAGAAGTTTAAAATTCAGTTTCCGCTTATCAGTTAATCTGATAATGGATACAGTTGCTCTGTGTCAATTTTTAAATGCTGACAATTTTGAGGACTCAGCTGCTAAAAAGAAAGTAATGATTTTGATCTTTGTAATCTAACATCATAACAAATCAGACCAAGGCAATTTTGAAATTAAGGCAGTTCAATTAAAACCAGCAAAAATCAGATTGTTTCATATATAAAATGATTCACATTTCAGAAGTCATTGAGAGGACATTTTTGATTAAGATTATGTGAAATAAGAATGTAAATAATTTCATAATAATTTTAATATAAAAATAGTTGTTTTATGTATGTATTATTTTGATTATTTAAATAATGAAATATGAAATAGTGAGAATTTATCTGGCTTCTGCAGAAAAAAAACATTGTTATCAGTTTTATCCACCTCGTGCCTGCACATACTGAAAGAAGGATCAAAATAAATATTGAGTGACCAGAGTTCTGATTCAAGTTTCTTTCAACCTGTTAGTCAGAGGGTTAAAGAATATCCTTAAATTAGGAATGAAGAAGGATGATCACTTTTTCACAGCTCTGGCCTTGAGTGGGAAAGGGATAGAATTATCAAAGTAGAAATAAGAAATCGGAACAAATGTAATTTCCCTGCCTTGCCTCTCAACTCCTATTGCAAAACTGTTTTAGCTGCCTTGAGGCAAGTGAGAAGATCCAAGCAATTAACTGTCCCTGCAAGACAAGGGAAGGCAGAACCTCTTGTTGTTGAGTACAATTGAAGCAGCAAGTTCCTCTAAATTTACAGTTTTAAGCAACTATAGTTTAAAGCTGTAAACATGGTTGAATATTGCCTTTGTCATATATGCTTACTAATATTTAGCAAAGCCAAATCTGATATCTGGATTTAAGAATATCAGGCTCTGCTGAAGATAACCAAATCATAAATTCTCTAGTCAAAATAGCATTTACATAAACTTTGGTGTGTCTTTGTAAATGAGATTATGAAATCTATCCTGCTTTCCAAGCTTATGTAACTTTATTTAATTGCCTATGTAATTTCTTTATATAGTTTTGCCAAAAAGTCTAGATAGAGAGTTCCTAGAGTGATTTTGACTCTTTGTAGAAAGTCAGCTTAAAAATTTTTCATAGCTTACCATGTCATTTTAGGCAGAAGAGGGCCTGACACATGCTAGGGATGCCACTGGTGCTCAACGACTCATGATATGGAAGAGCTACACTGTTGGCCACACAGTGTAAACAACTCCTGTAGTGGAGGTAAAACGCTGGTGTGATCTGCTAACAAATAAGGATCACTTTTTAATACTCTGCTGATCTGCAATTTGTTGAACAAAAGCAAGAAACAGGTGAAGTATGTCTGCAAGTTACAAGATATATATTCAAAACTCCAAGCATTCAAGAATGGAAATGAGCCCTAGTCCCTATATTTGATAAATAAATTCAGGTATAAACACAGGAAGAGTTAAATTTGTATAAAATTTTCTTTACAGCATTGCTGTAGTGGTATTTTGCCATCACTGCAGCTATTCACATAGACTTTGACTAGTTTGGAAAAGGAACTGTATCGAATTAAGATGAAGTTGCCATTGGATACTATCTGAAGGCTATGACTGGGTTACATACATGTGCTCCTCTACTTGTTCTCTGAGTATCTGCTTAGTGTTCACTTCAAAACCCTGAGAGTAGACAAGAGGGATCTTTAACCTGTTGTATGCCTGTTCTTTACATTATAATAAGAATAGTGTCCACAGGTCCTGCGTGTCTCTGGTTTCTGTTCACAGATGCTCTAGTGCTGTTGGAAGAACTTTTGAAAGATGAATGACTCAAAACAGTCTGAGAGAGACTGGAGTTGACTTTGGAGTGAACAGAAACCCTTTCCCCAATCCCCCTGTTGCTTAAGTCACTGGGGTCCAGTTCTGCGAGGTTCTGTCCCTCTCTTAGGACACTACATTGCAAGATGTATAGAAGTGGCCCATTTGTAATACAGCATTTATACATGTGAATATGGAAACCTTTCTATAAAGATTTATAAGAAAAATTATTTAAGAACCTCAAAGATTCACCATGAGGGCTTCAAATAGAAGCACCTTAGAGAAACCCATGACCACTTAGACCAACTAATGCTGCTGGAGGCAAACAAACAAACAAAGGAAAAAAGGGCAGAAGGTATATAAGAACTTATGTGCATACATAAGTGTTTATCAGTCAGGATTCAATTTGTCAGGGCAAAGTGAGCACATTGCACTTGTTACTGCAAGAAAAATGTAAATACACACCAGTCTACAGCTCCCTGTCCACTCCCCCATGCCCAAACCCCCTTCTTTCAGTTATTAAAAAATGTATGTTCTCCACTGTTATTTTAAATTACTATTTCAGTTGAACACTATGCTCCATTTCTAAGGGGAAGCTCTATTTAGAACATAAAAGTAGGAAGAAACCAAAGCATTTTGCTGTTCATGGATCATTGAAGTTCACTGGACATTCATTGTGAATCTCCAACAACCAGTCACAAAACTGGCAAAAAATTTTAAAAGGAAATATAGCTTAATGAGATAGAAGTGAAAAAAGATATCATTTATGTTAATGAGGTTTGAGGAAAATAGTTGATTTCTACCTTAGAAATGCAAATTTTTAATGAAAATCAATATATACTTTTAAATCATAATTAGAAAAATTATTCAAATAAAAAGAAATGTCTTTAAGCAGTAGAATTATGTTGAAAAGATTTGATCTTATCTTAAACTTTTAAGTCTTTTTATCTCAATTTCTCCTGTACCATATGTAAAATCATAACAGAAACTTTGTTAGCACAGTCAATTTATATATGCATTATGAACCTTAATGTGATCAGAGAATCAGGGGTTTGCGTTTCTGTAACAAATGAAGTTCAAATAGCAAAACATAAACTTCAGCAACCAATGGGTTATATATGTTTACCATTTCAATTCCTCTTTTCTTTGAGCCCTAAACAAAAATGTGAATTAATGAAATTTGTAATTTTAATTGTATCTTGAATTTAATTAATCTCAGTTACTTCTTTAAAATATGTATGAAGTCAGTTGGAGGCACTGAAAAAAAAAAAGAAACCCCGTTGCTACTCTGAAGCTTCCTGCAGTTTCACCAAACGACACCTTCCTTTCCTTTGAAACAAACCTTCCATGCCTTTTTAACTCCAGGCAGGATATTCCATTTTAACACTGATGTCTAACAATGGAGCTTCTGCTGATCTTTGAGTGAAAAGCCAATGTATAATGGAGACTTCGTAGGCTTCTAATCTTCACATAATCAGCATGCTTACAGAATTAGATTGGTTTGGTTTGGTTTTTTTTTTTTTTAAATGATGTCCTGATTTCAGCTGGGATAGAGTTAATTTTCTTCCTAGTAGCTGGTGTAGTGCTGTGGTTTTGATTTAGCAGGAGAATAGTGTTGATAACACACTGATGTTTTAGTTGTTGCTGAGCAAGACTTACACTAAGTCAAGGGCTTTTCAGCTTCTCATACTGCCCTGCCAGTGAGGAGGCTGGAGGTGTACAAGAGGCTGTGAGGGGACACAGCCAGGACAGCTGACCAAAACTGGCCAAAGGGCTATACCATACCATATGCCCTCATGCTGAACAAAACCTGGGAGGAGTTGGCCAGAGTGGGGCATGGCTGCTGCTTGGCAACTGGCTGGGTGTCAGTCAGCAGGTGGTGAGTAATTGCATTGTGCATCACTTGGTTTGCATATTCTTTCATCATTATTATTATTATCCCTCCTTTTCTGTCTTATCAAATTGTCTTTATCTCAACCCATGAGCATTACCTTTTTTTCTGATTCTCTCCCCCATCCCACTGTTGGGGAGTGAGCGAACAGCTGTGTGGTGCTTAGCTGCCTGCTGGGTTAAACCACAACAAATAGGAATAATTTATTTTCTTATTTCCTTTTTATTATTAATGATTTTTTAATCCAAATTTTGTGTTGCAAAATGAAGCAAATTATACTGAGTTACCGTACATGTATCTGTAAAGCAAAATCTTACATTATGACAAAATTGGACAGGTACTGGAGTGGAGAAAGCCACAGTTCAATCATAAATCATGCACTGAGCCAGTCTTTTATAGTGTGTAGATTAATGACATTGTCTTGGAGAAAGTACTTTTCATTCTGAACTAAAAAAAGTGACAGAAAAAAGTAGTGTCTTATTTGAAAGGAACTTTCACAAGAAAATGAAAGCTCCAGAGGCAATTGGGGGGCACATAAATTCCAAAAATTCTGAGGGATAAAGAAAAACAGGGTCAGACAGAAGGGCAAGGATAACAGTAGGCTTTTCATATTAAAAATCTTTAGAAACTTGAATCATAGAAGAAAATTGGCTGGAAGGGACCTCTGGAGGTCATCTGGTCTAACACCTTGCTCGTCAGGGACTGATTGCAAAGTTTGACCAGTTGCTCAGAGCCTTGGCCCATTTGGTACTGAATATCTCCAAGGAAGGATGTGGAACAACCTCTCTGTACACTTGGTCCAGAGCTTGACTCTCCTCATAGTTAACATGCTCTGACAGGGACAGACTCTTCTTGCAGATGCAGAACCTGCAAATGAGAGGCAACATTCCCAAGTAGCAACAGGGAGAAGTCTGACTAGACATGAAAAAAGTTAGTATATATATTCTCCAAGTCAATCTCATAGCTCCTGCACACCTTTTGAACCTTAATCAGAAACAAAATTTACCAGTGATGCTTAGGAGACTGAGACTCCTTTGTGAATTTAAGTTCATACCTGGGCACAGCTGGAAATTACAGTCTTCAATTAATCTTCTTGATGTCTATGGTTCTGTTAGAATACCAAAGACAGGAATATGCTGAGCTCTGGCTCAACAAGCTCCGGCTTACAAGATACCTCTTCAGCTCCCTGCCACACTTGATCTGAGGGACTGGCTCTCAACTTATTTAATACCATACAAGAAATGGTGCCTTATGTAATATTCTTCAGTGCATCTCAGCACTTTCACAGCATCATGGAAATTCAAGCACTCCAATTCATTGTGAATGTAAGAAAAAATTCTGAAAGAACAGAGAGAGATTATGACAAGAAATAAAAAAAGAAATAGCAATTTTATTTTATTATATTATTATATTTATTATAGTATCTATATAAATTTAATCATTGTTACTTTAACAATATTTCAACAAACTATGTTAACCTTCTATACAGTCCTGGTTTTAGTGTGAAACAAAAAGGAAATATTAAAGATGGAGTGATGGCATGGAACAATAGAAGACTCCTAATTTCTCTTTTGTATTTAAGTGTCTATTCTAGATGTGAAATAATCAGCTTCTTTAAAAGAACATAGGTAGTAGTACTAAACCACTTTCTTTGCACTAGAAGGAAATGTCATTAAACCTACATGCCTCTGCCAAACCTAAGCAGGCTTTTTTTTTCTTTTTTTTTGTTTTGTTTTTTTCTTTTTTTCCCTCCCCAATTCTGGCTATATTGTGCATTCAGCATGTTTTTACTGCTGCTGCTTTCATTTCCCACTTGTGTCTATCTTTTGGACTGCCCTTCATTCCACCTGTTAAAATGATCAGCATTTTAATAATCAGTGTTGATACTGAAATGTTATCTTTGAGATTTCAAGCTTCAGATACCACTGAGATTAACAGGATAAAGGCGGACTTGTTGTTTAAGACTGTCTGTTATACACCATTTGTATTTGCAAGCATGCATGAATGAAACTGTTAAAAAGTAAGCTATTCGGGTAATCGTAACCAATTCTGTGATCAACATAAACATATTTTTGGAATATATATTTTGCCCTTTGTCTTAGGATTCATCTACCTGATGGCTCACAGAATCATAAAATAATAAACAACATAGAATCATAGAAACATAGAATCATTTAGGTTGGGAAAGACCTTTAAGATCATCAAGTCCAACCATTAACCTAACACTGCCATCCCACCACTAAACCATGTCCCTAAGCACTTCCTCTACCATCTTTTGAATACCTCCAGGGATGGGGACTCAACCACTTCCCTGGGCAGCCCGTTCCAATGCTTGATAACCCTTTCACTGAAAATTTTTTTCCTGATATCTAACCTAAATCTGCCCTGGTGCAACTTGAAGCCATAACATCCGTAGAAGAACAAAAATCGCAATGATTGAGCGGTTCTTTCATAGAAACATTATTATCTCTATGTGTTGGAACCTCCATACAACCATTACAAGCTGAAAAGCTAGGATACATATTTTACATTTCCTTTCATGACCCTATATTTTCACTGTTTTTCTACAGAAATCAATTCAGGAACTAAAATTTTTGGGTAAATAATCCATTTGACTAGCTATGAGAAGACTCTTCATTATGTTGTTGAGGAGCCAGATGGTTTTCTGCTCTCAGTTCCTAGTATCTGCTAGAGTCCTTAAAGATTAAAATGTTACTTCAGACATTTACTACTGAAGTATTCTTTCTAATATTCCATTCATTCACCCAATCTATACTCTTGTCTCTATAAGGACTATGCATCTATAATTCCTTTCAAAGAGCTATAGTATTAATTTTTTTTTTTTCCTGAATTTTGCAAAATTATGTGCTGTGTTATTTATGACCAGCAATGTTAAGTGCTGGTTTCTAACAAAATTTGCCCTGGTGTGACAAGCTCCATTTTCACAAAGTACATTTTCCCAAGGTAACTAGTAAACTTTCATCTAGGGTAGACCTTGGGGGAACAAAGAAACACAGGTATGTTTTTCATTGAAATAAAACTTTTTGCTGTATAAATGTTTAAGTTCATTGTCATTTAACCTTCTCAGAAAGAACTGGCTCAATTTTAGCCATATTTCTCCTATTGACACTAATGAGAGTTGTGCAACCACTAAAGTTTACAACCCATTAAATACCCAGAGGAAAATGTAAAACACTTCTCCTTCCTACTGCTGTACCCTAATTCAGTAAAATTTGCTGAACTTTTGCTGTTCTGCTGTCAGTGGGAGTTTTGGCACTGGTGTCAAAGGGGGCTGTATTTTACTGAGCATGTCAATTACCTTTATAGAAACAGTCACAATGTTTTTAGTAAGATTTTTCTTTCCTTAGAAAGAAATTAACTGGACATGTAGACTTTTGGGCCAGGTGGACCATGAGCTAACCCAGCTGCATGGAGGTAAACTCAGCCTTGCTTCTTTGGCCAGAAAAGTTTCGGCATCAGCATGTGCTTACCTGCCTGAAGGTGGAGTGAGCCCACTGCATGACATCAGTGAAAAGAGAGGTGTCCATGGTCATACTGGACTGAAATACTCATTGCTTCCTGTGTACTACATTATGGCGTCGAGTTAGAGCCCCTGAGAGGAGTTGCTGTGCATTCCCGGTTAGAGGAAACACCCCCTTTTATTCTTTTATTCTCCTTTGTGTAGTGGTTACACCCTACACGTTGGCACAATTTTGTTTTCATCCTAAATGCTTAGCAATAGTTGCTGATCAAAAAAGATGTTTTTCTATATTTTTAAAGCATTTTATTTTCATTTGCTTTTTTAGTATGTCTGTCATGCTTTTTCTTGTGTCCCATTGAAAAAAAGTTACTTGCATTCAGCTGGACATGAAGGCCAGTGTGTTCTCATGCATGCCTGAGATGTAGTCTGTTTGTCCATATTAGCAATAATATCCTACGAAGGTGAAAGAATGAAATTATTTTTTTTCCATCTTGACTTTACATGAAGCCAGCCAAATAGGCAGGAGTTGAAGGAGGAGAGTTACTGTTATGGTTTATTCACCAGAAGAACATAAGTCATTTTTGTTGGCACAGGCATATTATAATTGAAGACCAGAAAATAATTTCTTTCTAACAAATTATGAAGTCAACTTAAATCACTCCAAGCGTCAGAATAAGAAACATTTAGAGTAAGGAAGTACGCATTTTAAAAATAAAGGTAACTAAAAATACAGTAAAAATAGGGTAAGACAAAAATAGGTCTTTTATCACCTTTTCTCCTTTCAAAAGCCAAGACTTGCTCATCCATCAATATATAATGAGGTACACTGACAGAGCCAATTAAATTTTAGATTTCTGTAAGGAAAATATTACATGACAGATAGCCTGCTCAGATATTGGCATAAAGGATTTCTTTCTTTTCTTTGACCAATTACAACAATAGCTCCTAAATCATTCTCTCACTTTGTCTTTGTATACACATGACTAATAGGGAACCAGTGAAATTCAAAGATTAGGGATTAGATGAATCCCAAATGAAATCATAAAATCTAATAGAAAAAAAAATAGTGAATCTCACACAGTACTATTTTGATTATCCTGGAATACATTTAATGTTGATGGATTTTGGAGCAGGTGGAAATAGAAAGCAAAAGCTGCAAGTGCTGGAATAGCTCAGCAACTTTCTCAATTTATAAATCAGTGTTGCAGATAATTTACTAACCAACTTAGGCAGTGGTTGTTTGATGAATTATTGGGACTTTTTTGCCTCTTTTTCTCTAAGTATTTATCTTTAGACAGCATTATTTTTCCTCCTGGCTGAAAAATAAAATTCAGGTGAAACAGGCAGGGGAAAAGAACCTTGGAAATCATTAGAAATATAATCCAGAGACATTTTAATTGCAGTATTAAGTATTACAATATTTTCTTCTATATTATCCGTGATATTTGGTGCTCATGGTGAGGAATCTTTCTTATAATCTGAAGTCACATTCTGAAAGATTTTTTCCTAGAGGAGATCTGAGATTGCGTTGGTTGTGTACTGGGTGCACACCCTTCCTTTCATAGTAGTGCCAGAGGAACGCAGGGAAAAAATCTAACAAGAAATCTTTCTGTTGCAGGCAAGTTTATTGATTTTGGTTTTAAGTACACCTGGTGATCCATGGAAAATATACATATTTTAACATTCACATTCTTCATCTGACCTACGGTGAAATGTCAGCGGGAGAAAACTTTACAGCATACCGCATCTTTTAAACAAACACCAGACACTTCTTTTATCATTTTTACTTTCAGCAATTGCTCCAAAGTAGAGAATTGAAGTGCCTCTGAGCCTTTGGCCACTGCAGGGCTTGGGCAGAGTAAAGATTAGTACGAAGCAGTGGCAACTCCATGGTTTGCATAGACCTCTGCCAGTTCAAGGCCATGAGCACAGGGAGACCAGGTCCAGGTCAGGTGCGTTTTCTCCATCTGTTCCACACCAAAATATGAGGAAAGGTTTGGGATGTCTAATACTTACAATCACATTACTGAAGTCAGACATGGAACCTACAGAAAGGCAACCCAAATAGGCCAATTTATTCTGCTTTTGGTTAAGGACAGCCCTGGAACTATCCCTGTGAAAAAACTGAAGGTGAAGCAGAGTTTATGTATGCTTCAGTTATGGACTGCCTATGCCTATATGCGTATTCTCTGACATAAAAATATGACAAACTACAGCATTGTTACCAAGTGAAAAATTTAACCAAGACAGGCTTTTAAAATATTATTCTCCTCTTTACAAAAGATGCACTGCAAGATCCCACAGCACAGAAAAGTATAAATCTTCAAATGTATATGAACCTTTGTACAAATGTAGACATTTTCTCTGTGTGTAGCACCTTTAACCATCATGTAGTCACCAGCCAAGGCTGAAGGTAGTATTAATTGCTGCCATTTGTTAGGTTCTTATTATTTAAGGTAGAAAGCAGGTGTATATTGTAATATAGAGAATATATTTCAAATCCATTCCTTTTCCATAACTGGCAGACAATAATAGATCAAATGTGTTTTTCATTCATCCCAAATGAATTCAGTATAGTTAGCTAAAATTCAGTATCTAAATCATAACAACTGAATAGTTGTATTTTAGATCATATTCTGCAATATTCTGCAATATGGGGTAAATTTGAATTATTCAAGAATACTTGAGTAATAGAAGACCATCGCCAAATATTTGTTTTCTTGCAGTCTTTCTAAAATTTAAATATGTACACATATATCCATATATCCTATATTTTCCTGTATTTTCTTATAAAAAAATCTGTATGTGCAGTTATATAACATGGAATATGTGCAAGTACTGGCACACTTGGAATGTATATATACACACAAATACAATACATACTACCTATTTATGTATTTCTATAATCCATATTTTTTGTACATGTTTATGATATATTATAATTAAACTTAAAACAAACATTGTCTAATATTAAATAAAAGGGATAATTTCCTAAGCACTTTGTCCTGCTTCTCTTGCACTTTGTCATGGAGTATTGAAGTGGCAGGCTGGGATTAGGTTTTGGGGCTAAGAATAAGTAAGTATGAACTTAGCTTGTCACTTACCATATTATTCTGAATCTCTTAAAACAGATAAATTATTCTATAGTCCAAGCTTATATTTTAACACAATTTATGCAAGTGCATACATATTGTTTTAAAAGATGAAATAAAAATAATAAAAAGTATATTTTTTTTGTCTATTAATTTTTTACCTCTTGGAAAAATATCTGGACACATCATCAGGAATCTTACATTTGTTTATATTTCTCTGTATCCTTCCAGTTGACTCTGTGTTTGAGTTTACATGTGTGCAGAACAAGAATGAAGGAGAGCTCAACTGAGGAAATAAGGCCCATCTGCAAATAATGAGAGCTATAATCACTCCTTCCCCATGTACAAGTAAATTCAGCAATTTTGACTAAAACTCAGTAACAGTCCCTTCCATGGTGCCAAATTCATGCAGTGTTTCACAGAGGAATCACAGCTGTTGAAGAAGTAGCTCCCTCTTCACTACGTTAGTTTGGTTATCAGGAGCAACATTAGAAACTGAACTCTTTCCTGAAAGTGCCTGTGCGTAGCAACTAACTCTATTAAACTCTGTATGGCCTGCATTTTCCACATACCTTTCATATTTTCCCTTTTTAATATGTTCTACAGCTCAGAAGAGTCTCATCTCCTCAGCCCACAGCTACAAGCTACTAGTCTGGAACCAAGATTAAATCTAAAAAATGTCAAATATAATGAAAAAGAGTGGAGGAGGAGACTGGATGGCTTAGTGGAATGGAAATGGTTTATGAAGTCTTTTACCTCTAACTCACTCTTTGACTCTTCTCCAGTCAGTAGTCACTGGGATTTCTGAGCATTTGATGGTTGTTCAGTGACCTATACTAAATAAGTTGTTAGTCTCAGCTGAGCTCCTTGTGACTGGTGTCCACATTGCAGAAAAACATAGCATCTGACATTGAGAAAATTTTACATTGTCTTAGTTGATATTAGTAAAGAACTAAAAGGTCAGAGAATGATGTATACTTATCCAAAGGGAATTCATACATCCATTTAACTAGGATGTTATTAGCAATCGCTGAAAATTATTTATATTATTTTGACACCGTTTTCTGTTCCTAACAAATTACCTTAAATGGTAACAACCAGCAGCCATTTTGCATTTAATAAGAATTCAAGAACTATAGGAGATGGTGACAACTATTTATTTGTTTTCCTCCGTCTGCTTATGTAGTCTTGAACAATACACAAAGAAAGATAGAGGTGGCCATCATCCAGAATTTCTGCAATCTAAAGTTCAGCCCGTGTAAAATGATTTTTACCATGAAAATTAAAAAAATGCCATAATTTACTATTTACCAACCAACTTACACCATTTACTTCAGATAAGGATGTAACATTCTGAAATATTTACTGACTCTACCTATGCTAATTTCATCTTTTACAAGCTAATGAGGATTATTGTTGTCAGTGGGAAAATATATTCTTCAGCTTAAAAAGTAACACAATCTAAAGATTGCCTAAACAGGAGTTTTAAAGTTTTTCAGTTTTAAGAAGATCTGAGATGTATTTCAATGAAGAAAAGAAAGTATTTTCATCCTGATTTTTACCAGGAAGTACTGGAAATGTCCCTTGATTCTGTAGAAATTCCCACTGCATTCAGTTACATTAAGGAATAGGATAGAAGACTGATACAAGCATAACCAATTTTTTACTGCTTTCCAGATATCCAAGGCATGCAAAGATTACCCATTTAGTTTCTTTTTTTCTGTATTAGTGCCAGCACTTCTGCCTCTGCTCTTCCTCTCAGTCTTCTCCTTCCTTTTATTACAGTTCTCTTAAAATGCCAAATTATTAATCACTTTCTAAGATTTACAGGCCAGTTAAGATTTACAAGGAAGTTCTTTTAATCCTCTGCTGAATGCCCAGGTAAAGCTCTTTAATTACTCTGTAACTTTTAGAGAAAGTGTTTAACAAGTCTGTAGCATACAAAGAGGAAATATTTTCTCAGACAGACAGGAGTGTACTTTCATCAAAAGGATAATGGAGAGATATTTTTCGCTTGTATTTTAACAACGAACAAATATACTATGTGCATTCATCCGCTTTAAAGTCTATTTTTTCAGTAATTGAAATACATCTCTGGATGTTATCATAAGTCCAGAGGCCCTTTTAAGGAAATTAACCTTTAAATTGCAGTTCTGTCATGTTTTTCTGTCATATCTGGTGTGTCAAAGCAATCAAGAATATAAATCCAATTTTTCTATTTGTTGACAGTTTCATTTTTATTTAGTTTCCTTGTGAGAGATTTAGTTTATGGCAGATAAGAAGTGCCTGAAAGTCACGAAGCCAAAAGTACTGTAAGCAACTGCAAAAATAATTTAATGCATGAATTAAATTAGATTAAATATAGCTTTTAAAGATGAATATTTGTATACATTTTACTGGGGTGTGCAATAATGTAAAAGCACATAATATCAGCAAAAAAGTAAAGCATTGAGCTATGCTCATATCTCTAATAGGTCTCCAGAGGAAAGGCTTTCATACTTTCCAGGGAGAATAACTTCACAAATGTAGGCTATCAATTACACCTATAGAGATTACACTTTTTAAAAAAAATCATGTCCCAAATCTAAAAAAAAAGGTTCACAAACACTAATGAAATACATCACATTTCTATTACACAAGATAGCTCAGGTACTTGTCATTTCGCAGTTTGCTAAAGCAAAACTGATATCTGAGTTATGTATAATACTGAGATGGTCCATAAAAGCAATATAAGTGGGTAGCATAATTTTTCACAGCTGACATGCCACTTCAGAACTGAAAATCCAATCTTTTTGTCCTCCCCGTTCCTACTTTTCCCTTTTCCTTTTTTCTTTTTTATTTTTCCTTTTTTCGTTTTCCTCTCTTCCCTCTCCCTTCTGGCTTTCCTTTACATTTTTCCCTTCCCCTTCCCTTCTCTTTACACATTCAACTCCTCATTACACCATAGGTTGGCAAAGAACATCTCCCTGTGTCCTGCAACTCTTTCCTAAGACTAACACCCCCTGCTGGCTTCTCCTGAATCTTTCAGTTACTTTAAGTGTTAATGGTTTGTGGGGTTGGTTTTGTTTGGGTTTTTGGGTTGGTTTATTTTGGGGCTGTGGAAGAGCTGTGGTGTTGAATCTGCACCACTACCAATTTTATTATTTATCTCATGTTTCATGTTATTTTCTGGTCTTTTGTTAAAAAGAAAAAGGAGTTGACCTTAAGTAAGAGTAAGAAGGAGCAGAAAAATAGAAAACATCCATCAAAGAATAAGCTCTGGTGGACCTAGCACAGTAGCAGTCAGAAATATGTTGTATAATGATGATGAAGTATTGAAGGACAGTCAGGATTTTTTTTCTCACCCTGAAGAATATTATGCAGGTGAGTCCCAAGCCTTGTGACAGAAAAGACATCTTTGCTTGCAGAGTTGGTGTTATTGATGGACTTTTCCTTTCCTTGATGATCTGCAGCTTTGTCTTTCTTGCAGATTATATTCTATTTTCTATTATAGATTACAAATATAATGATATAGTATAGAATTTATGTACACAAACCAGGCACTTGAAAATATGAACCTTCTGATTTGAAAAATCTGCAATTTACAAAGAATTCTGTTTACAAAGTGTAATAAACAGGATGAAGCACCACAAATCAGAAATCCAGTTCATTTGCATATTAAAACAAAGGCAGGGTAAACTAGTGACTATCAAACTAAGGTAACAGCTCAGTTCTATCAGACTGTAATGCCAAGGCTGACCTAGAATGCAGAGTGCAATATGGAACTAATGACAGTTATTTGCTTCTGTATTAATACTTTGCCTACTTGCCACTCTGCATACTCTGAAAATTAAAAGAATCAAGGATAAGGCAAATAATTTGCCCAGAATTCCATATTTTCCTATTTGGGGGGGTGGGGGAGGGGAGGGGATTTTTTTTCAGTCTAGTAAATGATCTTCTGAAAATGCTTTATGTTACTCTCTTGTGTGTTTCTTCACTCAAACTTACCATTTGTAGGAAATATTTGACTAAATTTCATTAAGTAGAATATTCAAGAATAAATTAACATGACAGCTTTAGAAATATTTTGTGAAATGAAGCAGAAGCTTCTTTTTTGAAAGAAAAAGATGATCAACACTAAAGAGTCAACTCACACTATTTCTTATTCCTGATGTTTTGCACTGCCTTGTGCCTCCTTCTCTTCCCTTTGTGCCATTGAAGGACCCAGAGATTATCTTAGTATTGTGATCTGAAATATTCAAAGAAAGTATACAATGCTTTGTATGCAAGAAACAGAATATTACTAACAGGTCAAGATTATGCCTGTGACCCTGCACTAGAGCTAGCATTCAGCATCCAGCTATGAGGAAAATGAACCAGAAAGCCAGAGGATTCATATCACAACAGTTTAACACTATACTGTCTTCTCATCATATAAAATGGACTGTTGCATGTTTATACTGTTGTGCGTATATCTTCAAATGATGGGTTTCAAGCTGATGTATCAGAGTCATCCATACTCCAGTGCCTAAGAGAAGGAAAAAATTGAAATTCTAGTTCAGTACTGAGAAACACTTCCGTGTGGCCTGACTCCAGTATCAGCACTTCATTTTAATGATAACGGTAGCTCTGGTGTTTGTTCTAAAATCCTTAAATGTACTTAACAACCTGTTTATGCTTGGAGTGTAGTGAGTTTATGGGGACAGCCAAATGAAACAGATAAGTGTATTATGTAAAACCGTATTCTGAAATGTTTATTCTAGCAGTTAGCATGCATCTGGAGTAAATTTGTAGACTGTTATCCTTGAGTTTCATGCATTTTAAATAAAGCATATTTATTTTAATTTAGAAGCAGGCAATTATGTGGGCAACGGAAAGATTTTGACAGCATGACTGTAAATTGATCATTGTTTGAAAAGGTATAGTCATCTTAAAAATCATCATTAATATTTCATGCATCTGAATTTTTTGTCGCATGCAGGTTATATGCTGTTCCAGCCATGGATCAGCAGCTGCAGCTATTAAAGCTCTATATTCATTCATATATTAAAACTTAGTTTAGCACAATGGCATTTTTTCCCCCTTTCTCCAACAAACCACTTTCTGGAATGAAATCAAGGAATCAGAGTCTGGCTTATCCTGAATGTGCATGTGTGTAGCAAGGCATCTATTTATCTTTTTCTCACCATTAGCACTTCCAACATGTCTATCACCATTCCACTTGCAAATGCTGTTTTTAAATGGCTAGTCACTACTAAAGGCACTGTCAGTCTGATTTTTCTAACTGTTAAATCATTTTTACACAATTTATAATACTCTCTTGTAACCTCAGAAAGGAAATCACTTTTCTCTGCAAATGCTTTCTCTATACATGACATTTACTACACATGGATTTCTATAGTAGATATGAGAACTAGGCTGGTTTTAATAGCAGTTAAATAGTAAAAAAATAGCTAGCTTTTACCAAAAGAGTTTTGTGAAGAGATATAAGGACAGGGACTGGTAATGTTTCTAATACTATTTTCCTAGATTTAATTACTTTTTTGGAAAATTAATTAAGTTTAATTAAATTATTTTTTGAGATATTTGTATTCAAACAGGAGATTTTGGACTCTATTTTATTATGAAGTCAGGAGTCAAGACTGAGATGTACCTTTCAACATGAACATCAGATTGGTTAAAAAACAGCAGAAACATTCATAAGCACAAAGAAACAAGTCTCCTTTTTCTCACTTCCATTACATTCTGTTCACATCTTACTATTGCTATCATTTATATATGTGTCCAGATAGAATAAGTTAAAACTAGCAGTGCTTTAAAGCTGAGTTAGAATATTATGCTCTTTAAACACTGTTATAAAACAAAACCACTAACCTTTTGTCAATGTATCCTGTCCTGAAACAAGTAGAAGGAATTTCATTGACTAGTGGTTTTTTTTTTTTCTAAAGGAAACAGATTTATGACTTTCAATAAGGGCTCTGAGAAATCTGAAGAAATTATGGATGCAGGTATGTTACCTGGGGCATATGTATTTCCATGGTAAATATTGGCAGGAAAACAACTGTATGAACTGAACAAGCAGTAGGCAGAGTGAGCCATGAGAACACAACTTTTGCTTCACAACTTTTGCTTCACAATTTTGCTTCCCTGTCACAAGAGAACTGTTTCAGGGCAGAACTCAGACTCTCTCCAACACTCTCTCTCTCTGAAGAATGCAGATTGATTTTATGGTACAGAAGCTGTGACTTTTACCCCTAAGGCACAAAACAGCTTTGATACACAAGAGAAAATATGAATGCTTAAGGGGCAGAACAGCAAGTTCCCTTTCATTAAGAAACTGGCATGCATATAATATAAATCTCCTGTGGGTTTGCACACATCTTGTTCTCAGTGGGGAAAAAGTGTGAGAGCTTCTTTGAATGAGGAAAAGAATTAGAAAATAGCATCTGAGGGCAATGGATAGCAGACATGGCTCATCAGCAGCCGTGGTAAGTTACTAGACAGATTCAAAAATTTGTATCAGCCTTTCAATTGTCAATATAGGACTGATGCTGCTAAGTACCCAATTCTATAATACTGGGGGGAAAAAAAAAAAGGAGAAAAGAAAAAAAAAAAAAAATACTTACACTCCTGTATATATATAACTATAGCCTTTATTTGCAAATAAACCATGGATTTCAGTGAAGTTACTGTCATTAAGGTAAGATAGCACCTTGAGAGTAACATAGTCTGTCCCAAAGCTAAAAGCAACAATCAAGCCCTTTTAATGCAAACACGTTTTATGCACTTGACCCTGAAGTAGATTTTTATTTCAGTTTCAGGTGTATGGAATAATTTCACTGAACAAATTTAGGAATTATGCTACAAATCAGCACCTAACCTTAAGGAAAATCATAGGGCAGAATTTATGAGACTAAATCAACAAATCTTCACAGATATTTTTTTTTTTAATCCAGGAATTGTTATTTTGATACTCTGATCTGCTTAAATAATTTAAACTCAGGTCTTCTTTTTAAACAACAACAAAAATATCTTAAAAACCTATGGGTTGGGGGGGAGGGTGTCAGCTAAGCATAAAAGTTTCAAAAAGGTCTGGGAATGAAAGCTCTTTAATGTTCTATGTTTTCCAAATGTCACAGATTTTAGAAAATGTTTTATGAACTCACAACATGAGTTCAAATTTAGTGAATCCTTTCTTCCATGAATAATTCCTTTGTTGTTTTCCAGGGACCTTGAATTACAAAACATGCTTGTCTACCCGGGGAAGTACATGTTATGCAAACAATGAATAGCAAGAAAGAAAACTTTGTATGCTGTTGTTGTTCTTTCCAGAATAAATAATCCCAGACTATTCACCAGTTACCTTAGAGATGAACTAGCCACTAAACCATCAGAGAAATTAATTATCCTCTTGTAGGAAGAAAGCACTGGGGGGAAAAGTACCACAGCATCTGCAGTCTCCTACCTACTACATTAAAAGAAAACAAAACTATTTTCTAGGTATTACTATGTTACTATAGGATGGGTTATTATCTTCATACAATAAGGCCAGGGAACAACTACTGGCTTTACACGGGAGACGTTTACTGTGGCTAATTCATACCAGCCATCTATCATGGGGCAACACCTACCACTCAATCATGGTTTCTTATGCAAACTAAAAGTAGAGTCCCAAAGAACAAAGGAACATCGTGCTGGTCCAGAATATATTTGCCTGCCTTGATATTGAGAAAAGTGAGCTTGAGCATGTGGGTCACAGAAGGAAAAAAAAATGAATTGGCAATTTACCAGTGACAAAGAAAGCAAAACACCAACAATGGAGAAGTTAAGCCTGGTGGAAATTACTGACATGAATCAACTGTTGCTCAGCAAGTACTTCTGTGACTTTAATGAAATGATACTAGATGTAAAATTGGACTGGTTCAAAGTTATTTCTCTAGCCTTAATTTTCACGGAACTCATTTTGCATTCTTGAAGGGAGGGCATACCTGAAGCACAGAAGGCCTTAAGTCAAAATTGCAGATAAGTGTATTTGTGCAGAGATACATTATCAATAAAGCTATCTTTATCTAGATTTTAGTAACGTTAGAATGAATTAGGTTAAAATTAAACTATAAATAAAAAGTTAGTTTTCTATGATTTTTGCTGGTGTTCCTAGAGAATGCTACAATTCCTAAGACTGCAATTCTTAATCTCTACTTTGAATTACTGAGGCAAAACTAGTGATTTTAATTAAGAAAACAGGAAGCCACCATACTGACCTTTTCCCTCCACTGTAAAATGAATACACCCTTAAAAATCTCAAGTTGTTCACTGAGATAGGAGAAACACTTTGAAGAGTGTAATTGCTTGAGCTGTTGACTGCATTTGCAATTTCTTATGCAAGCTTTTCAAACTTCTTAAATTGTCAGGAACAGAGCTGCAACTTCAGCACCTGGCAATGGTGCTGTCCTTAGACTTAGCAAAAATAAGTGTTTTCTTAGCACATCAGACCCCCACACCCTTATTTTTGTGATGCAAGAAGATGTGGAGACTAAGTAATATGAAAACAGACAGACATAGATAGTGAGGAGGTAGAAGGGAAGTTTGACCAAGGGGTTTCTTTAGGGCCTCTCTTATCCTTAGCAGCAGCAATCACTGCTATTCCCCTCAACTTCCCCAATCACAGCAGAGTCACAGTCTGATTCCCCACCCAATATCCAGCTTGGCACTTAGCCCAGCTTGGCTTTTCTGTGTGTAAGGTGGAAATCTGGTTTCAGGGATAAGAGAAAGCAGGGTAATTTTCTTCATAGTGTTGGGAAGGCATGTAGATTCAGGAAAGGTGTCTTGCACCTAGAGATTAGACCAGTTTAGCAAGGGGTATGTAAGGAGGGGGGATGTATTGTACCTTCATTCCCTCAAAATACAGACCTGTCCCAGCACCTGCCTCAGTGTTCAAAACCCCAACATTTCTTTCCACCCCCACCAAGCTTCAGGGTCTCATTGACTTCTCCCAGTCCCTCTCCCAGTATCCACAAGCTATCTGACTTCTCTGAGTCTGCCTGGATGCAGTCTCCCATCTCAGCTCCATTCTTCATCTCAGACCACTTACTTTCACAAAATTAATTTTTGCCATTCCATGGACACATCATTTTGTCTTGACTTCTGGGATAGTGGAATTAAAACTTAGTTACTGCTGAGAAGCTCGAGGACCTCTTTAGTTAGAAAATACCAAACACCACAGAGCATTTGGCAGCGAAATGGAAAACTTATCCAAATACAGCTAACTCAAAAGGGGTAGGGATGCTGCATGAATGACATTGTAATTCATTACACAGGGAAGATGGGCCCTCTTCTTTGCCAATATCAGAGCAGTTCAGTTTACCAGGGAAGAGTTTGTGAAAGTGAGCTGGAAGGCTGTGAGATATGGTATCTTTGCCCAATGAAGCCAATACTGTATAAGGTGGTATATTAGACATTCCTGACCATGGGACAGACCATAAATCTTTATTTTAAACGTGTTAGCTGCTTGTAAATAGAAGACTATCAGCACCTCTTTGGAGACCTGTTTCAAAGCTCCATAAAATAAAGCAAAGGCATGTGGAGCTTAATGAGCTATTGATATTCTACTGTTGTTACTATTATTAATGACTCTGATACCACTAAGTAGTAGTGCTAGTCATATACAAACTCTTCTTAACACAGCTACATAAGCTTTATAAACCAGTCACCATCTCCATTCTATGTCAAAGGAAACTGAGGCACAAAAGCTGAATCTCAGCCAGAGGAAATGTTTTGGAAATGGTCTGTCGCGTTCAGAGTTTTAAGTTCAAAACATTAGACTAGTAGGCAAGCAACATGTCTACACACAGTTGTGTTCAAGTAGCTGAGCCAAGATACAGCAAATAGGAACTGACAGTCTGACTGAAAGCTGGCTAGGGTCAACCCTCCCCAGATAAGTTTCTCTGAAGTTCTGTAGGTAAACTCTCTTGGATTTTTTTATTTGCCTATATTATTGAATACGTGTTCTAACTGTTCTGAACACATGCTCTGAATACACATGCTACACATTCTGGAAACTAATCTCTCTTTTGTCTTAGACCACCATGAAAAGTCAAGGACATGGTCTTAAACCTAAGGGATGATTTTGCTTATTCAATATGAACATGAAATAAGCCAATTTCTTTGTTGTTTTAGGTTTTCAGAAAAAATGTAATAAAATAAGAATCTAGTGTTCCAAATAAAACACTGTAAACCAAACTTTAATCTCTGAGTCATTGGAAAACATTGTTTACAGTTCAGAACACAGGGAACATCTTGAAGTGACCATCCATCATTACTCTGAATTGCTGGAGGAAATAGAAATAAAATGAGAAAGCAGTCTATGATTTTATATTAATTGCAACTCCATGATGGTCTTACCACAATCAAAACAAGGCCAGTCTGATGGAATTTATAGATAGGTAATATTGAAAACATATTTCAAGCCTCATTTTATGTCAAGGTACAAAAATCAGATTTCAGATCAATGGTGTAATAAAATAGTACAAAGTAGCTGATGAAAGCTAACTTGGTTCCAACACAAGAATTCATCATGATAAACATATCTCTCATTTCCACGTCATCCATTTTTAAAACCAATAAATCATTTAAATATGGATTTAACTGTTCCTACAAGTCGTTATAGCATTATGAGCCACACTGAAGGAGAACTTTAACAATAATGCACTTTTCTGAATTCAGAATTATAAAAAATGGATTAGAAGGTTAAGTTATGCTCACATAACTACTGTGCACAAACAAAACTGACAGCAAAACACCTGGTCTTTTTCTGGCTGGCATTTCTATCTTCCACATGCTTGAAGTCACCTCACAGAACCTGTGTTTTATAGCAATTGGTGAATGATTCAGATTAAAGCCTGCCCAGGTAAGTAAAATGCTGGATTCTGAGGGCAGAACATAGATATCTGTGAGCTGGATAGGACTGCAACTCAAATGCTGAGGCCATGGATGAGACCTGTTGCATCCTAAGCACAGTTTGAGCCCTGCAAGGCATGGCAGGAATTTCGGCTTCATGGCCCTTAATGAGAACCAATGAATGCCCAGCAGAACAGGTTTAAAGACCTTGCCAACCCCCCCATGTGAAAACACCCCATAACTGTTGGACTGATCTGCTGATTTTTTTCTTCTCCTTGTGATAAAGGGCTTGGAAGAGGGAGAAATGGCTCTGGAGGAAAGGAAAAAGAGCAGGGGGGGGGATTAAAAGGCTCATATTATTTTCATCCTTGATCATAATTGAAGGAAAGCCAGGCAAAGTCAGAAGGATATCAAGTCCCAGCAAACATAATCAAGTTCTGATTTCATTACTAAGCTTTGCACAGCCTTGATAGGAGAGATGATTAGAGCGAGAGTCAGTGGTAAACTCACTTTAGGGATCTTTATTTCAGAATTGCGATTCATTTACTCTAGCAGATGTTAAGCTTTTTTTTTTATTTTTATTATATGTATTTCTAAGAGAAGCTCCTTAGAAATTTTCCAAATCCTCATTCAGAATTATACTAACCTTTAAAAATATTGTGACAGTGAGTATAAAAGTGGAAACGCTTTCCAGTGCTTTAATATAAAAATCTAATATTTGGCAATACACTAGCTGTATTTAATTTATTTTTAAATTTGAAATGACTGCATTATTAACTATTTAACATGCTATTCTCAAATTGGAATAATGAAGTCAGCCTAAGCATTAAAAACAACGCTGTAGACAGTATTCATTGCTGTAAGAGCTAGTGGAAAAAATCCTACAGTCTCTCTAGTTGTTATAATAATGATGTTGGTTTCCTGTTCACTACAAGGGTAATTAATGAAGAATTTGGCTGAACTGCACATACCAGGCAGCTAAGGTAATACTTTATGTACACATTTCACTACAGCATAACACACAATACAGGGCTTGTTTTCCTATTTCTTGCTTTGAAAATCAATCAGGTCACTAGGCAACCAAAATATTGAGCTATAACTATTAACATTTTGCTGAAGCCATGTGTAATTTCATTAATTCTTCTGCTAGTGTTGACCGCCTGAGATAGTGAATGTTTCATTACTGTCTCTGAATACATTTCATGCATAACAAATGAACAATCAATTAAACATATTTTTTCCCCAAACTTTATTAATGTTCTAAGTGACATTCCCTCTTCCCTTCAGATTTTAAGTAATTGTTGGTCTTTTAATAAAATTCACCTTTTCCTAGCCTAGAACAAGCTGTCAAATTAAAAAGAAAATACTATCAGTTATTCACATGGTATTCTGCATGACTTCAAGCTTTGTGATATGCTTAGAGGTTTAGGAATGAAAGAATCTGGATTTTGTTTTGTTTCTCATGCCTGGTTGCACACTTATCAAAAATGCTAAGACTGACTATAGTAGAAACAAAGCTTCAAAGGTAAATAGCAAAAACTGACTCTGGTCAAGAGCTAATATGAGTGATTTTGCGCCTTTCTTTTCAAATGAGCTCATATCTGATTTTTATCTTGTGTAATGCATTTCCATTTCCGTTGTGCAGCAGCAAGGCTCCTCCTTAACCGTGCTCACCTCTTGTAATGGGAAGCCACTCCAGCTGTAAAGAAGGGTTCCAGGAAATATATTCTTTCCTTGCACAGCTGCAGATTGCTTGATATGATTAACAAATACTTCACACTTCACCCTTCTACAGTGAAATTCCAGAGATAGTAAAATACTGAGATCCAGCAATCAAGACTCTCCACTTCAACCGCCTAATAGTGACTGTAATATCATCCATACATTTTTAATAAAACTGAAAAAAATTGAATGGAACACAGAGGTAGGAAGATTCCTGTTCAGTATTCTTAACATCTCTGGACTTTTTCTTTAAAAATACACTATTAATAAGCAAAGCTGCCAATTAGTTTCAGTATCTGGCACCAGCATGGATTTAACACAAACTAACCAGTCTCCAAAAGCATTCACCCACAGGACCTAATCAACCATCTTCTCAGAGACAGTACAGAAAATGAGAATGTACTAAAGGAAGCAAGGTCCACTTACCATGGACTTATAAACTACTAATACTTAGTTAGAAACACTTATCAATTATTTCAAAATACATCTGCCGGTGACCAAAAAAAATCAAATATATGTGATGCAGATGAGTCTGAACAGACTATCTACAAGCAGAATTTACTCAAATTATTGAAATAATAGCTACAGCTACATAATGTTTGAGTTCAATCATGCATACATATTTGCAGTACAACCAATATAAAATATGTACATCCAGAAGAGAAAGAAAGACATATGCAAATCTTCTGAGTGCAAAACATCATTAAACTCTTTCCATGTGACTCTGTAGCTTGTCTGATGTGTAATCTGGTCCAAGTTCCCTGGGCTGTAAAACCCTGGTCTTCAACATCTACTTTTCATTATTGCCCCAGTTCTCATATTGTTTAGTATGGGTCAAACACAAAACATACCTTGAATGAAAAAAAAAGTGATGTCAGAGCAAGTTCATCATTTCAGACCCCAGTTAAATAGACAGGAAAAACATTGTATCAAGCTTCTTCAATACCATAAAGCAAAGTTTCTTTTAAGGAGTTGTTGGTGATGAGATTGCTCTGCAAATACATATATTCTGTCATTGTGCCAAAACTAGCAGCTCATTTAATTTTCAACTCTTCTCAACTGTAAATGCACACATTTACAATCACATCTAAGTGGTCTGTGAACTATCCATCCCACATTAAGCAACCCTGCTTCATATAAAAATATTCCATATACTTGTAATAGAGTACACGTCTTGCCCAGCCATGGTGAAACTCCCTTTCCTCTTCTTATTTCCTTTCCAAGATCTCATCTCTCCACCATCTGGGAGGAAGGTTTTGTGCAGGGTGAATGGAGCAGCTGTGGCACAGCAAAGTAGGAAAGTTGAGATGAAGTTTGGCAGAAGCACCCTGCTCCTCACTCCTACCCAGCAAAGACAGCAGAGGCTCCTCTGTTAGGAAGCAAGCCTTCATCATGCAGACTTTTTTCTGGGTAGAGATCTGAGGGACATAGTGTTGCAAGAGGCATTCAATGGTCTGCAGTGATGTAGAGGTGGTAGAGGAGGTACTTCTGGAACTTTAGCCTACCAACTTATGACTGCCACTTGCTCAGATTAATTTGTTATTCCATAAAATAGTACGTGTAGAATACTTTTTTTATACCTGTACATCAAAATCATTATTATATCATGGCACCAGCTATATTATCTATAAAACCTACAAAGAAGAGTCGTCTTCAGCCTTCAGACCAAATGGCTCATGAGGGCTAATGTGTCTCATGACTGCGATTTTCAAAAGGGATGTGAATAATGCAGCAATTGTTTCACTTTCTAGTGCTTTTTTTAATGAAGGTAACCCAATTTTAGGTCATAATTTTCTTTCAGAAATTAACTAGAGTTCTTTATGAGCTGCTGCTAAGCTCAGTTTCCACCGCCACTGCCACTGTCACTACTCTCTGAAAAGCTCTTTGAGGCAATGTTTAAAGAAAGAAAATATAACATGTTTTCATCATATTCTGGTCTAATTTGAGATAACATGACACACTTCCTTGCAGTAGTAATTTACTATTTAAGGAAAAGAGGAGGGGATAGTTTGCTTACTATATTCTACTATTCTGCTGAAGCGAGGATGGGAAGAAAATGCTATCGATATGAAGACATTTCACATTTAAAGGAGAAAAGATGAAAAGTCCCTTATTTTGGCCAAGTAAAATGGTAAATGTGGCATACTGCAACAGGAAAAAGCCTGACAACTGACAGTCCTGCACTGCTCTGTTCTGTATTGGTTAAAACATACAGCTGGTAAATGGGATCAGGGAAAAGGAAGATCAGCCATGTAGGTGATATAAAGGGTAACAATTCCGCACCAAAAGAAAATAAAAAGAATTAAGGAAATTTTGTTATTCAGATCTGTCAATAGTGGAAAGAGAGGTTTGGAACATTTAATCAGAAAGCTTGATGAAGTTAAAGTGTAAGATATTCCTTACATGTGCAAAATTCCCACTGACTTTGATGGGAACTTCACATGAGCAAGGGATTCAAGCTAAGACATGAATTTACATGCTCAGGGTAAACACAAGAGAGTGGGAAAGCTCCTGTTGTTCTTTGCAAGGCAAGGCATCCAGTGAGTCACAGTTCCCTTATTTGCAATGAGCCTCCTCCCTATCATTAAGATAGGAATCGACTTACTCCAAAAGAAGGGTCTGGACATTGATGCATTTGCCCTCCTCCCTGCCCCACCGTCTCAGACCACCACCAGTTTGCCCTAGTGAGGAAGGAAAACACCACATCTATATCTGGTCCAATTAATTTGTCATATGTGGTGAAATGAATGCAGTACTCTATGAGTAATACAACTTCTCACGACTCCTTTTTCTTCTACACCTTTCTGCAGATTCATTATGTGAATACAAAATTAAAGTTATGCACTCTAATATGCAATTTTAATCAATTGATAATCACTTTTATAAAATGTGTGGTTAGCAAAGCTTTAACTGCATATATTATATCAATTTTAAAAAGCAGTATAAATTCACAGTATATTTTAATTCTTTCAGCTGTAATGATTTTGGACGGGATAAAATGTCACGTAAGGGGATAAAATATTCATTCCTTTTTCCATCTAGATTCCCACCCCCAAGGGTACTTGAAGGCTGGTTTCTTCTCTTGTATTCTTCTAAGAATTAAACGGAAGATGTTCCAACCAGCTCAAATGCAAATGATATAGTGCATACTACAGGGGATTAAAATAGCTTTTTCCAGAGGGGAAAATTCCTATGTCTTCCATATTCATACTGTGTCACTTGCTATAAGCAGTATTCTAGGATCCACAGACTAAAGGGACTATAATTCTTTTGCACTCCCTAATCTTACTTTTAAACCCTTTGGCAATAAATTTTATATACTATGTATTAAACATTAGAGTCACTAATGGAAAGATAAACATACCTATGTACTCATACATAGTTGTTTTTTTTCTTTTCTTACTGATGTAGAGGTTTTGTTTTGTTTACAGCTCTGCTGTCTTATTTAAATTCTTCTTACCGTACAAATCCCTGGCTTTACCACGTTTCAACTCCAGTTGACTTAGTCTCAGCAGTATTTTTTCACACAGCTCACCTATTTGATCAGTCCAGTTGAAAAAAACCCTACCAGTTAGGGTTACAACAAATCTGTTAAGTTATCTACCAAACCTTTTCCAAAAGATTATCCCAAATTTGTTTAAACAGAGAAAATTAGTGTGGATGTGTTAAGTGACATCATTTTTTCATTAATAATAATCTGCTAATTTATTGAAGTTTCTTAAAAACAAACAAACCCTCTCCCTCTCTTTCAAAAGAAATTCTGTGCAGAGAAAGATTGAAGTCTTAAATGCAAAGGGGACATCTGAATGACAGAGATACGGGGTGATATTATGTGGATATCTAAGATAAAACCAAATTGGTTTTTATGAACAAGGTAAAGGTCTAATAAAAAAAGTGTGAACAAATGGGTTTTGAAAGATTCTGATTGTAGACCTGTTGACTGGGGCTTGGTTTGATGCTACCCCAGTACAGAGTGAAGTGTGAATATTCTGCATGAGCCTCTTCAGGATTCCCACAAGTAATGTGAGAGGCAGTCAAAACTGCAAATCACAGCAGACATAGCTGGGCCAGCAGCATGTCACCTGTGAAAGCTAAAGCCTCTGTGGAGCTGACTGTTTCAGCCAGGGACTTTGTTCTACTTGGCTAATGCTGAATAATCTGGTGAAGGCCAAAAATGGGCCGGTAGCTATGCTTATTATTGTTTCCTGACACTTTCCATTATAAAACGCTGATTTTAGTCCTCTTCAGTTGCCAATTGGTAGACATTTGGGCTCAAATGTTCCTTAGTTCTGCTCAAAGGTGGCTAAAACATGTGTTAGAATGTCTCTTTTGCCAAAACAATCCAGTCATTTCTGAGAATGAGGCAAGAAATATGTTCTTTCACTCATGATAATAAATCAAAAAGGGGGGGAGGGAGGAAGATGATAAAAGAAGAAGTTATTTAAATAGTTAATATAATTTGAAGCTGCAGACTGATATTTGGCAGCTGGGGATAACAATGCAGGATGAAAATAGAAATTTGGCTTTTGTTGCCACCGTAAATTATAAGGTTCTGGAGAAAAAATATTCAGGCTCAGCAGAGATTTCTTATGTCTTAAACACAGAATATTAGTCAGGGAAGGAGTGGAGGGGTTCCACTTACGGCTATGTAACATTTTTCTTGTATATGCAGCTCTGTGGTACTTTAAAGCCAGAAAGAAAGAGAAAACAAGCAGAGTCTGTTGAGCCCAGTAACATGAACACCTATTTCAGCCACGTAGGGGCAAAGGATATAGCTGCGGGGAATGGGTCCAGTGAGAAAGAGAATCAAAGGGATCAGGCACTCTAATGGGACTCTAATGTAAAAAGAGTCGTAAAGATAGGATTTGCATTGGGGAATGTGTCTTAAGGGATAAAGATTGTAATTGATATGATGGAGAAAAGGGGGCTCAGATGAGAACCCAAGGCTTTGGAAGAAAATAAGATCAGCAAGTAAAATCTTTGAGGAATTGGCAGGAGAATCTGTGACAATAAAAGCATACTGTCTCCTTGAACTTGGAAAGGATCCCAGCACTCCTGAAATGCTCCATTACTATATTAGCTCAAGTTATTGGTAGTCTGTATAATGATTCAGTATTTCCACTCATAGATATCAGTATTGTTAATAAATGTGTGGGAGACTTTTCTGGTGGCATATTACAATTAGTCATGTTATAAATCCAGATTTGGTAATACTTGAGTAAAAATTGCTTGAGCAACATGAATTGTGCAGTCCCTATGGGCACACACTAGGGAAAAAAAAAAAAAACAAAACCAAAACATAATAGCATGCTGTTTTTTCTTCAGGAAGCTTAGTTCATTCGGTACCTGAGATGGGATGCTTCTGGGACCAAAACAAGGTTGTGCAGTACAGACGATTGCTGTGGCCTGGATCCCCCATTTGCAGCAGAAATTGGAATACGTACAGTGGTTAAAGCAAAGACTGTAGGGGGGCAGGGAAAGGAATGTTTTAATGATTAATTCAGTCAATGCCACCTTGGAGAATAGAGTAAACCTCTGCTAACCTTCCACAGGTGGCCACAAGCTATGTGTTTCCCATTGCCTGACTTTAGTACTGTGCCTGCTTTGCAGAAGTACTGTTGAACTCCCTCAGTGGCAGCTGAAGGTAATAGAAGATATTTGAATATAGCAGGAGCTTTACAATGCCAGTTTTTGTAAAATATGTTCTTTGTTTGTCTTAAACAAGGACAACTGAAACCTCAATTAAAGGAAACTCTCAGTCCATAAGTCCTTTTCCTGTTTGTGCTGGGCCCAGACAGGTTGTTGGAGTACCATAGTTTATAACTGTGAAGAACTCAGAAGTCAATTTTGCAGTCTGTACATTTCTATAGTATAATTATCACAAAGAACAACAAATAAAGTGGCTAAGATATATAATTTTCTTCCTAAAAGGGGAAACGTCTGAGATGTTTTATTTTGAATTTTTAAACATGACTGAATGTTAATCTATGTGGTTATTTGGTTTAGAGAAGACAAAGTCAGAGAGCAGAAAGTGGGGAGCTAGAGGTGGTGTGGCATTCTTTGGGGTGTACACAGTTTTAGACTGAGCTTAGAATATGTCTGTCCCCAGTCCAAAGAAGTTTTGGTTCTCTACAGAGAATGGCCTCAATTTAAAGCAGCGATATTTCACGTCTTGTCCATATCTTCACCTAGAACTTCATGATGTATTTTATAGGTATAGTATGCATGGTGGTGTGCATGATATCCTGATCTTCCTTCTCCCCTTTCTCCTCTGGCTAGACTGCCATAGGTCTTACAGCTCATATGGCCATGTTTCTTTCCCATGTAATTTTGAGCACTACAGAGGGAAGGAGACAGCTTGATGCCAAAATGAAATTAGAATTAGTTTAGCAATCTAATCTGCTGAAGAGGTGCACTTCAAGGGTCTATACATTTGAAAGTCCCAAATACTACAGACTTTGAGGCCATATACATGGCATTGCTACAGTTCATCTGGAACAGATACAGGATGATTATTCCAGAACTGGGAAAATATTAAAGTCTGTGATCTTGACTTATATTCTGCAGGATTCTTAAAAAAAAAAAAAAAAAAAAAAGGAGAGAGAAAAAGAAGAAATTGAGACAAAGTAACAAAGATCAATGGATAATTCTGGAAGCTGCTGCTAAAATGAAAGTTTAGACAAGTTTGTCATTTGGAAAATATTCTCTTGGTGGATTGGTTTTCCTGTTGGTATGAACTCTCTTCAGTTCTGGCCAATATAAGTGATAACAGGATCATGAGACTAAAAAACAATGAGAATCTTGGAGTAACTCATTTTAACATCCATCATTTGTTTTAATAAAGTAGAGTTTTAATAGAACTACAAGAAAAGAAATTAATAAGGTGAATGAGAATGCAAACAATGGGTAAAGGAACACTGGAGAGTAAAGAAAATTAAGAGAAAGATATTATTCACCTCTAAAAAAGCTCCCAACAAAACAGATGCAAATTAATTAAGATAATTGTGATCACTAGAAATGAAAGCAGTTGTCAAATAGCTAAAAGTTAAAATTTAATCTTTTGCGACTAAATTATTGGATATCTCTACAAACAAGTGAAATGTTTATATTCCAGCATAAGAAATGCAGACAACATCAGGAAACTTAAAATATTGATGTAGAGTGTCAAGCTGGATAGCAAAAGGATAATAAGAATACAGAGAAGAAGAAAACACAAGAGGTACATCAGCTCTCAAGAGCAGGCTTTTTTTCACATAGAAATAATGAGTAAGTCTGTGAGAGTAATGCTGCACCTTTAGAATGTGATAATTTAAAAGATGTAAGCAGGAATAGCATAGCTGGATTGTCACTTTGATCTTTTAAAAAGATGGAAAAGATATTACATGTATTGGAGGGGAAAGGGGAAAACAGAGTATGTGTCAGCTACAGAATTGCAAGCTCATATTTGCATACAGAAAGACATCTGGAAATACTACCAGAAACTCTGTCACTAAGAGTGATTTTAACTTCTCAGGTATGTACTAGGGAATAAATGCTAAAAAGTAATTAAGGTTTATATGGTTCTTGGACTCAGTAACCAACAAATTTATATGCTAGATAGAATCATACTTTGTTATGCAGACTATGTTTATTTGACTTTGGTAAGTAACAGGCATGTTGCATAAAAACTAGCTGTAGAAAATAACCTTAGAAAGAATTATCATGAGATAATTCATTTTAAATTAAACAGAAGGAAAACCACAAACTAGTCTTTAAAGCTTCTGATTCAAAGTGAAGACTTCAGTAAAATAATTTTCTATTTACTAAGGTTAAGCAGAATGACAAACTTAATCTCTCATTTATAGTTCACTGTAGAAAAAAAAGAGAATATTTAAAAAAAAAAAAGAGAGAGGTGCAGAAACTATGTGGAACTAAAGTAAAGTTGAGTGAATGTATACATAAACAAATAAATAACAACTGGGAATAACCAAAAAAAGAATGGATAGCCTAAAGGAACTTAAAATGGAGCTGATAAAAAAGTTATGGCTTAAAGTTTAGTATTTTTAGGATAAGTAAGAATTTTGCAAAGTCAAAGTGAGCTAGATTTAAAACAAACAAACAAACAAACAAAGAGCAAACATATTTTTACCTCTCTAAATAAAAGAGAGCTGAGATGAAGTGAAAACAGTGCATATTGAAGATGGGTAAAGATAAAGAAAGGTCCATATGTGGCCTTACGCTGAAGTTCAATTTTCAGTGAGGTTACAGGGGAGATATTACCATTTGATACTGAAAAAAACATTACATGCTTGATGTATGAAAACTGAGGGGGATTGTCACTATCCTAGAATCATGAGAGTACTGGCACAGTATTGCAGCTCCCCTAGTAGAGCTATGAAATCCATCAAGTTTCAGGAAATGCCACACAACAGAAAAAATATTAAATGTTGCACAGATTTAAGGAAGTAAAAAGGGTGATCCTTATAACTGTGACTCTGTCAGACTGGTCTGAGCTATGTTTTACCACAGAGGTACAGAGAAAATGTGATAAAGTGCAACCTGGGTTTGACAAAGACAGATTGTGCCAGACTAACCCGATACCCTTCATTGACGAGATAATTGCTTTTCTAGACAAGGGAAATAGGTCTAATCTAGATCTAATCTTCATGGAAGCCAGGAAAACATTTGATGCTTAATAGAAAATTATTAGTTAAACTAGAGAAAATGATGATTAGGATAACTGGGAAGTGGATAAATAAAAAGCTGAAGGGTCCGTGACAAGAGTGTGGCACAGAGGAGCTACAGTGAAATGCATGATCAGTCCTGAGGTTGATATTAGTATTTGCAGCTGTGACCTTGGCTTAAAAATGAGAAAAATGCCATTGAAATTTGCTAATGGCATGAGTCTGAGAAGCTTCATGAGTTCCAAAGAAGAAATGGTCTCAAGTACAAGAAGGTCAGAAATAGCATGTTGTGTTTCCAGAGGAATTTAAGAGAGAAGGAGATCTGAACAATGATCTGCACTGAACCTGCAAGGATTTTGGTGTTGGGCTGACACAAATGTGTACATTTTATGTCTGTCACAGCCACTAACATTGATAAAATTGCACATACAGACAACTAACTACAGAGTAGCAGAGGTGTATGTTCAATGGAAGATAATATCATAAAATAGCTCAGTAAAGGTACTAGCAATTGCACTTCAGTACAATTCTATGCAATTAGGTGTTTTCTGCTTTTTGTACTGTTGGTTTTACTGCATGACATTTTCTGCCTTGCTTTGGACTTCTTGTACAGTAAGAAATAATTTCCCTTTTTTTTAATCTATTTGAATCTGTAATTAAACACACCCTTTCTTCAAGCAAGAGGGCAGGCCTCAAAAGCAGAAAACAGTAAGTGACCTGTAAGAAATGTAAAATGATGCTAATAAAAAATTGTAACAGCCACTCTTCCTCTTGGAATCTGCTTTTATCACCATTCATTCGGCAGTATGCAAAGCCTCCCACTAGGAGGGAAGCAGGAGGCTGCTGTTTGCTTGAAACAGGAACATAATTCCACTTGAAGAAACTTCATAGTTCCAGGAGCCAGCTGACTAGTTTCAACTGACCAGCTGTTTGTTTTTACACCAAATACAATTTTTAAATGGTTTCTATTTCATTGTAATTTGCACATGAGATCAGTTTAAATAATTGATCTTGCATCTGACCACTTTGTGTGTTTTCTTATCGCTAGCAATAGTATTCCGTATAAATTTCTGTTGACTGAGTGATGATTTAGTAGCAAAAGTACTGTCATTATAAAATCATAATCCATAATAAGTCACCTTGGGAAATAATGTTAGGATTCATGAATTATTTAAATAAAGTTCACTATTGAACTGCATATCACATACACATAAACATTTTATCTAAACAAGTGTCGCATTTATTTTGATATATCTCATCATTCAGAACCCCTACAAATGACAATATTGTCCTTTTGTCCCCAAATAATTTTAAAATTTCATACCTCTAGCTTCCAAAGATTTTAAATATTTCTGATCCCTTAAGAATATTTCTAGTTAACAGTGAACTGTTTAGCTATAAGCCTATGAATGAATCTACTGCTAAGTTTAAAATCAAAGGCGAGTTTGAGTGTATTACTACTGAACCACACGCTACTCTCTGACAAGTGATATTTAGTACTAAACAGAGTTCAAAAATTTGATTTGGTATTGCAACTGTAGCTCAAGTAACTTCTCTTATATATGTTGGTTTGATATAGTACAGCCTCCACAGGAAATGTTAGAGCCAGCATTTGTCAGTCACAGTTTGTGCAACTTTTTCAAATGAAGGTCTACATGCTGTATTCTTTTGGGATGTTTAAACAGTGTATAGATAGATGTAAATGTAGAGATATATATACAACACCAAGGATAGCACAGGCTCCTTGCTGCAGATAAAAAAGGGTAATGTCAAGTAATTTATGGATTGAATTGTTATTGAATTATTGTTCTGTATTGTGATCCAGTTCTCATTCTAAATAAATTCCAAATATTTAAGAAAATTTCTTTAAAAAATTACAAAGCATTAAGCTGGCAAACAAGCCATTGTGTAAATCAGTTTTGGACAATTCTATGATAATTTTTTATATACACATCTCTTTTTTTAAAATTAGATAATACTTTCCTGCAACAAAATGGCCATTATCAAGTAATACAATCTGAAGCACATTTATCTGATATAGAAGATAAGACACATGCTTAAGAGATTCATTGGAACTCTAATGTAACTAACTGAGCCTCATAAACAGGTCACTCATTTATATAAACTGTAGTAGTGACTTCCAAAACACTCTAGTAAAGCTAGATGCCCAGTTTTTTAATGAGTATTAGGCTTCCAGGTCCCTTAGGCAGCTTTCAAAATGTCAGCCTATAATTACAAACAGCTTGGACTAAAGCCCATTGAATTTAATGGAAAGTCTCCCATTGATTTCAGTGGGCTTTTGGATCATTGACTTTACTCTTTGCACAAATATTTCTAAAGGATTTCGATGGTAAATACCACATACTTTAGAAACACAACATTGCAAAGCATATCTTCACTTTTCAGTATATTGGACTATTTAAAAAGGACAAAAATTAAAAAAACCCATAACTATGAGAAGCCATATAATTGCAGAAATATTATAAACTTTGGTGGGAAATATAACACTAAAAATAAATTAAAGTAAAGCAATTTGACTACAGAGCTGGTCAGGACTGCTTTACAGAATTGTTTCAGCTAAAAAAAGCAAAAGAACCAAACCGGAAACTTTTGCAAGGAATGGCTGACTTTGAGGAATGTAGCTGTTAGTAAGGAATGTTTTTCAAGGTTTTGAAATTGTCAGGATAGTCCCTGTCAACATTTTCTAAGTAATAAATATTGGCTTTGATTTTTTCTACTTGGAACTTCAATCTAATTATAGAAGCACAGGTAATTCTAAAGAATTTTTTTGACATTATTGAAAGAAAACATTTTTTCCTGACCTGAAAGACTTTTCTGCTTTTTTTCCAGTTGACCAGAATGTGTAAAGTTTCAGCTTTGCCCAGTAGACGAAAAGTTTCCCTGCATAGCACGCTTCAAAAGTTTAGCTGTATCTCTCTATTACGAAGCTATATTTTAACAACTTAGAACTTTGCCTTTTCATCCCTAGATATTCAGGTATCGTTTTGCTACAGACATACTAAAAGCCTTAGGCATGAATTGTTGGCAAAGTCACAGACAATACAAACAAAGGTGATTATGCTGTGGAGCTCCTCGTGAGACAGCAATCCAAGCAGGTGGCTCAGCCCCAGGAACACAAAATGAGAGCATGACACCTGGTTTATCACCATGCTATAATAAAATGTTGGTAGCCAAATGAAGAGTCCCAAACAGGGAGTTCAAATGCAGGAGCAGAGGGGGTTTCACATACTTTTGGAAAAGAGAAAGGAGCAAAAAAAACAGGAGATGGAGTGAAAATACCACAAGTAATAGTTAAATACAATTAATACAGAAATAAACTGTAGAAGATTGTTCGTAAGTCTCATATAGTCACTGTGAAAAAGCACTCGGATGGAAAATAGCTGATATTAGGAAATATAGTACAGTGCAGACAAAGGGAGCTGAAGAGAGGCAATCTTCTGTCTCTCTTCCCTTGAAACTGGTAATTCTGAGTAGATGATCAATCAAAAAAATGTAACGCAGACAAATGTTAACGTCTCTTCTAAAGCTCAGCCTTCTCATTAACTCTGCCTTATAATTAGCTTATGCAGACAGGCACACACGTACACACACACACAGATGTAACTGCATCAAAACAAAATTATCATGATGGGGCAAGTTAAGCTGTCAAACCTGGGAGATTTAACCAGTGTCTGTCATTTAACGTACTCTAAGAGACCCTGAAGCTATACTTCTACCCTATACAAAATGAAATGCAGATCTGCTAAGAAACTGAAACTCCAGGCTGGAGTCACGTTGGGAAGAGAGGATGAAAGTCAGATATAAAAAAAAAAAAAAAACAAAAACAAAAACCAAGGTGCATTAAATAAGATTTAAAGTTGCACTTAAGGTGTCACTGATTCCCAACACGATCTTGACTGCTCAGAATATGTGGGACTAAGTGAAACCTAAATATCAGTGTATTCAAAGGAGACACTACAGTCTTGGCATAGCATTTTTTTCATAAATTATGAAAATGTTTGAAAAAGATCAGATGAGGTACTTCCTTCAAACTGTGCCTAACAAGGTATCCTTTTTTTGTTTGTTTTATAAATAAAGCATCTTAACTGGAAGATTTTGATAGTCTTCGTCAGGTATTGGCTTGTTATAATTTTTGAGAAACAGAACCAAAAGTAAGGAAATTGTAGTTTTTAGCTTTCTTATTGTTCAAACGGATTTGAATTGATTCACAGGACACATAAATGTTCCTTTATAAAACTGAAGAAACGACCTTTTTGAAAGAGCTGTTGCAAACCAAAGAAGTGTTTTTAAGAAGTGATGGATGCATAAGAAACTCCCTCTCTCAAACCAAATCAAACCTAACTAAAACAAGACAAAACAAAATGAAAAAACCACATACTTCTTTCATATAAGGAAAGCATAGAACAAACTAAACAAGAAGGGCTGCAAACCACATTACTGATAATTTTTAACAGTTCAGAGCAGTGATCATCTTCTCTGATAGGCAGTCAGAAAATGGTAAGAATGGTTTTTTGTTTGGGACTTCCTGAAATTACCTCAGTACAAACAACCCATATGAACAAGCAATTCAAATATAATGTTGAGCTAAAGGATGATTTGGTGGAGGATAGCCGTTGGATGGTTTCGCGGTCAATCAGTAATGTATGATCTCATTGCAATCTTGGCACTCCGATAAGAAACAGCATTATTAATATTTTAATCCAGATCAGTCTTGTGCTTTTGGAGTGAAGCTCCTTAATTCTCTCCACATATGGCATTTTGCTGTGTGTCGTGGGGTAGCCTAGGAGTGCAGGAACAGATAAGCTGAACCAAAAGCTTCTCCCCAGGAGTGTGCACAATGAGTTCGAACTGCAAGAGGGTGTTCAGTCCTTGTGATCAGAGGACACCCAGCCCCAAACCCACAAAAACACAGGCAACTGGATGACTGGCTCTCTGCACCAGATATTTCAGTCTCCAGACAGGTTCCTAGTATGCCACTTTGCTTGCTAGTATAGACATGGCCCTAGAAATCCTTTGGTACAGCCATTAAATTGATTGGCAAAGAATATATATGTTACTGCACTATTCTGTGTAAACTTCAGTGAAATACCTTTCTCGCACATTTTAAGTTTTCACAATATGTTCATAATGGCTTTGCAGCAAGAACAGTAAAATAGCAAGAAACAATAACCTAATCATACAATGTTGCATTATACCGTTCACTTGAAACAAATCAATAGCAGATTAAGCCTCAATATTTAGGCAAGTCAAATAAAAATTAATTTAATTTTGAATATCTCTCTTATTTGATCAGCTAAGTGTTGGTCCTGTTGTTTGTCTTTACCAGCTGTAAAACAAGAAAGTTGCTTTGTCCACACTTTTTGTGTGTGTGTGAGTGAGAAAGAGCAAGATGAGTTTTCCAAGTTATGGTTTTCAATTTTTTAGGCAAAGTCAGGGGAAGCACCAAAAACTTGATCTCAGATTTATTTTGTAGTATTATCAGTTCTACTATTCAGTCAAAATTATTTTCCCCAAATATAGAAGACTTCTACCTAATAAAAAGCAGTTAGGGAAAAATAAGTAAAAAATCACCATGGTGGATTCCAAAAGTTTCCACCTATTCACAATAAATCACAAGTATACAAAAGATGACAGTTTATTATAGACTTTTTTCCCAGATAGAAATTTGTGTGTTCTCCTACTTACATCTTTGTAGTAGATTGTCAAATCTGATATATTTTTGTTAAGAAAATAAAAACAGAATAAAATCAATGTTCCAAACATCATAAAATGGTATTGTTCTATTTCTATTGAAAGCTTGTTTCAAAATTTATTGCAGATATTAATAACAAGTAAAATATGCAAATCAATGATAAAATTTTCATTTACATAAAAATGTAACTCAGTTATTCATAGATCTGGTAGTCACCCCTCTGGGCTGCCCTTTCCTATCATCACAGGTTTTAAGACCTTGACAGATCAGATACTACTGCTTGTGATATTTGTTGTATGTTACATATCAAGAATCCAGCACTCTGTATGTATGGTAAAATGTTTGTGTTCAGGGCATTCACGAAAGCTAGCTGTAAACTTCTTGAGCAATATCATATTTAAGAAGCGCAGTCTTGATATGCATTTCAACACTTTGCTAGAATTGACTTTGCTTTTATTTTTTAATATTTTCATTTGGTTTTTTACCTCCATTATGAACTAATTTTCTTACTCAAATGTCAGTGGTTGTCATTTTTAAAATTTAGATTATTTTGGTCTTCTCTCATCACTCTGATTGTTTCTGGAAATTCTATTCCTGATGTAACTTAAAATGCTAAAACCATGCCTGAAGATTTTACATAAGAAGTGAATCTGCTTTTTCATTGTATTTGCAGATAATATAGTTTAATTGATTAATTATTACAATACCTGCCCCCACATTTTCTAGTTAATGTGCTGCCTTTAAACTTCAGGGTGTAATTTTGTATTTTTAGACTTTAAGGGACAGGTTTTTATCCTTCTGAAGCAAATTCTACATGCAGAGATTAATGTCCTTCAGTGAATTATGAGACATTACTATTCCTTATTCCTAAAATTCATAATCTATTCTCATGATACCTAGACCGTATGTATTACTTTGTTTTACTGATGTCAAACTAACTGGAGTTTACTATTTTTTTCTTTCTTATGAACCCTCTCAATGTACTAGGCCATTGTCTCAGTAATTCAGTGTCTTTATTTAGCTGTCTATTAGTGCTTAAGAAAGGCTTTATTCCTCTTTAATGTTTCATAAATGAGAATATAGTCATGCACAACTTAGAGGGGGAAAATACCACAATGTATCTAGCTACTTACTCTTAGTTTCAGTGACACAAAGGAAAAATATTCTTGATATAAGTCAAATTAAAGATCCGTAACAGGAGAAGGAAAAAATGTTTCTTCCTTACTGCAATTTCACTGGTGGAAACATTATGTCTACTCATTACGTTACCACAGGGAATTTAGACAGCCTAGTGGAATATAAAACAAAATTAGTGCTGTAGTACAATAACTGAATATATCACCAAAACACTACCATTTCATCACTGAACAAATCACTAATCTACTCTTCAAATATAACATTTTATTTAGAACTTTTCTTACTCTAGTTTTGTATATTAGGTATACCTTACATCATTTGTTTGATGATAACTATATCCATAGTGTTGTCATTATTTTTGAAAATACTTCTTCTATAAATGTTTTCAGTAACAAATAGCACTAATTTTCCACAAAGTTGTGAAAAAACCCTGCTTCAGTAACTAAGTTTCCTGTCCAAAATAACTGAAAAACAATGACAATCAAGCTCCAAGGCATGACATCTGTTAACAACCTGGATTCTGCACCACTGAGCTTCAAAGGGAGATAAAGGAAAGAAGTATTCTAATAACACTGTATGGTGACCATGATGGCAACAGATATAAGCCACATTTCAATGCTCTGTGAAAACTTAGTTTAATAGTCTTACTAAATCAGCTGTTTCATAAAGTGAGAATGATGAAATTTCACCATGTAGCTTACAATTCTTCATATACCATCTGATCTAAATGCTAATGAGGATTTACAGTTCCCATTTCACAAAAGAAAATCTGGGAAAACTGACCATTTTGTCCAGCCACACATTCAGAACAAAAAGGTGATAACCTGGGAATGTGAGAAGGCACCATGGATGTTATTGAGCTCCGATCTTCCTGTCATGCAACAGTGTTGAGACATATTTCTTAAGGGGGAACCTATGTTAATCTCATAAATCATAGATTTAGTTTAAGTAAATCCAAATGACCTGGGACATATACAACTCTGGAGCAGTGAGCAGCAGAGGAAGTTAGGCATGACATTGATTTTTCATCAGAGGAATCTGCTATGTTGCTTGTTAAAATGGAGTTCTGCCTCAAAGCCTGAATAAATGCATATGCTGAGCATATACCATTTAATAAAGCCAACTACTCTGGCTATGGCAATTTAAGAACTTCCACTTCTAGTAATGTAGTCAGTGCTTGGGACAGAGGTTACTGCCCTGAGAGCAGAGCAGAAGAACTGAACGTGTTCCTGTGCTCAGCTGCTTTGGAGACACTTCTCACATCTCATCTCAAAGGGGCCAGGAAGGCTGTCTTGTAATTAAGATAAAAACTTTTGCATTGAAGTTGTTTTGAGATTGTATTGAGATATGTGAGACACATGTTCCAGTCTGGTAATTCTTTTGTGCCTGACTGGTGTTTGGCAGTGTAAAAACTTGACCTTTGGGTCAGCTTAAGATTCACAAAGTCTGTCTATCAAAGCCTTTAGGTTCAGCAAGACAACAATTAAGCATCCCACACTTGACTGGAGCCAAAACATCAAGTCTCTTTACAAGGTACTGAGAAATGAAGGGAGCTATATTCAGTTCAGCAGAGAGGAAGAAAAGAGACAGTTTTCACTCCATAGGCTGCTGGAGAGCCCAGCATGGGTGAGAGCCAGATTCCTCACCCTGCTTCAGGCAGACCTGGAGGATTAGACTGACAGCCCTCCAAGACAATCAGCCCAGCAGCACAGTACCATCTAAGACCACTTGTACACGTGACCCAAAAAAGAAACATAGAAGCATTGGAAATTTTGAGGATGCTACCATAACTTCCAGTGTTGCACATTGTGTTCCAAAAATTTCCATTGTGAAGGCAGAAACTTTTACAAAACCTGTCTTTAACCTTTATCATTGAGTGGCATTACTGATCAAAACTCAGAGCAATAAAGCACCGCTTTTAGTTGATGGGCTATATTAACATTAGTGCTAAACTTCTCATCATTCTCAGCTCAATCTCAATTGCACTTCCCTTGTCATTTCAAAGTCTGCAGTGTGTTGGGGCCCAGAATTTCATCCACAGTTTGATATTACCATTATTCACATGCCTAAGATGAAGTATGCTGTAGAAGTTCAGCTGGAAAATTGCTTCTAGATCAAATTATTTCAGAGTCTGATGTCCCCCTCTGTAACACACTAAGATAATTCCCTGAAAAAAAAGCACTAACTTAAATGAAGAAAGGGACAGAATAATACTATAAAAATATGTGTCATGAAGAGAGAAGTGCAGTGAACAGCTTAAAATGCATTGGGAATCTGACTATATTCAATTTCTCTACTGGGATGCATTAGGAGTAGAATTTCCAGAACACTGTAAGTAAGTTAGCATGCCAATTAATTGAGAGCTGTAGCTCATTGTGGTTCTTTTGAAAATCTCAACTATATAAATTAGGCATCATTAAAATGTGAGAAGCATTCATATACTGTATTTATTGCATTTTCTTCATACTGTCAAATAGACTTTGTGGATAAAAATTACAAAAAGCCTTAAAAACCGGATAAAATTGAGTGGGTTTTCTCAGTTTAAGAAATCAAGTACTCAAAAAAAATCAAGTACTCACCTGGAGTATTGTGTCCAGCTCTGGAGCCCTCAGCACAAGAAGGACATGGAACTGTTGGAGCGGCTCCAGAGGAGGGCTACTAAAATGATCCGAGGGCTGGAGCACCTCTCTTATGAGGACAGGCTGAGGGAGTTGGGCTTGTTCAGCCTGGAGAAGAGAAGGCTGCGGGGAGACCTGATTACGGCCTTTCAGTACCTAAAGGGGGCCTATAGGAAAGATGGGGAAAATCTTTTTAGTAGGGCCAGCTGTGAGAGGACAAGGGGTAATGGTTTTAAACTAAACCAGGGTAGGTTTAGACTGGATATAAGGAAGAAATTCTTTACAATGAGGGTGGTAAAACACTGGAACAGGTTGCCCAGAGAGGTGGTGGAGGCCCCATCCCTGGGAACATTCAAGGACAGGTTGGATGGGGCTCTGAGCAACCTGATCTAGTTAGTGGTGTCCCTGCTCACTGCAGGGGGGTTGGACTAGATGACCTCTAGGGGTCCCTTCCAACCCAAAACATTCTAGGATTCTATGATTCTATGAAAAAGTCAAACCGAAGTACAAAACACTTTGAAAGTGAACAGAAACACTGACAGCTCTTGATCATCTGTCAAAGAGTCATCGAGTTGTGCAAGGATCATGCACATGCTTTGGATGCAGAAATAATGGAGTGAGTTACCGGTAACACAAGTGTAGAGCTGGTCAGACTTTCTTAAGCCATGTGCTGCTCCACATAAACATACTTAAACTATTTTTAATGTCAGATGAATCCAGAAATTGACACTTTCACAAAGTCTTAGCTCCTGGTAATTCCAATTTCCTCTAATTTCATTCTGGTGTCTCTACACCTAGACGTTGGGTGCACTGTATTTGCACTAATTCTAGAGTAGAATCAGGTCTTACATGGAAGATTCTCATGAGTCATCCCGATTCCAAGCCCCTTCTGTGAAAAGTCACCTAGAAATTTCTGACAACACCCTTCTCACATCTTGTAGTAACCTTATTATCTGATGTATCCATTATCTGATTCATCCCAATTTCCCATTATCTTCAATAAGTAGCAACCCATATGCATACACATTTTCCCTAGAAAAGCACTTAAAGTTTAATTTCACTTAAAATATTTTTATATAAAAAATGAAAATGCAGTATATTTAGTTTAACATCACTTTGCATGATCTCACACCTTTTTAAACGTCCAGAAAGGAATGCTAGGTATTTGATGGGGGCCATCATGTCTTATTAGACCACTTAGAACAGAGAACCCAGAGCTGGGGACCAAAAATAATGAAGTAGCATACCATTTTCTGAATGGGACCAGGATAGAATGCCAATAGTCCAGTATGCAATTTGTGCTCAAAGGGGCAAACTGATAAGAAATTCTTGAGAGAGTGAATTAAGGGTTAACATTGAAACTGCTTCTCATGCTGTCACTGAAAATAAATCTGGTATCAACTGTAAATCAAATTCCTGTAGATAAACAGACTAATCTACTGATTTCAAAGAAAGTAGGATAAGCCGAGGAATTTGAACAATCCAAATATGCGTAACAAAGTTAGTAAATAATGTAAGCTTCAATATTTCTGCTGTTGATTGCAGCTATATGTTATGTCCAATGTAAAAAAGAGGAAAAAACTCTGGGAATACACCGTAACCCAGAGCTTCCAGCTGATGATTGTTCCCAGCAGGCTGGAAGTCCAGGGTCAGCCTCTACACATTACAGTGTGGTAAATCCTGAGCAAGTTGATTTAGAAGAGCTATCTTATTTGGCACTCTCTTAGACCTAATTTAAGATAAAAGGCCAGCTCTGCTTTCAATTACGTAACTGTAAATCAGAGGAGTCTCACAGCCCTGAAGTAGTCTTACAAACATGAGCCAACTAATGTCAAAATCCTTGGATTTATTTTTTGATTTATCTGAGGAGCTTTTTTAAGGACTACAGCAAATCAGTTTTCATAATAACGTAGCAGATATTCTGCGAAATGTAGTTAATTTCCATTTCCTTCATTAAGAAATTAGTGGTTAGAAGAATGCCTGTTGACATAATAAGGTTCCACTTCAGTTCAAAAACATTACTTCAGTTTTATTTTCAGTTTGACTTTGATGGGAATAATCCCATGAAAAAAGTATGTGCTTAAGTGTCTTCCTGGTCTTTAGTTTTGGCCAAAACAAATTAAAAGCAACTGGAACTTTTTCACTGAGGTAAACCAGGTTTTGAACCAAGATCCACTTATGGCAACAAGCATTGTATCCATCAAATGAAAGGTAAAGTTAGCATGTACTAAAATGACTTAAAAGTCAGAACTTAAGTCACCTGGCCACCCTTATTTTGAACTGGATATCAGGAAAAAGTTCTTCACTGGGAGGGTGGTCAAGCACTGGAACTAGATTCCTAGAGAAATGGACATGGCCCCGAGCCTGTCAGTGACCAAGAAGCATGGTTTAACTTCTAGGTTGGAGTCAGAAATTAGACTCAATGTTCCTCATGGGTCACTTCCAACTCAAGATGTTATATGATTCAAAGAATTGATTTCCAAAATAGTTAAAGTGATAATAAGTTTTGCAAAGCTTGTCAGCTTCTTTGCTGATCATTTATTTATTTATTTATTAATATTAACCTTTTATTTCTGGTATTGTTTGTTGGTTGACAAATCAAATATCCAAAATCTTTGCCAGGGTAATGCTCAGCTTTTTTGAAGTTTGATATTCCATAGCAATGTGTTGGGTGTTTCAGAGTACAGGAAGACAGGTAGAAAAGTAGAGTAGACCTGTAGCATGGAGTCAGCATACTCTAATAGAAACTAATATTTCAGTTGCTAAGATTAATGCAGCCGTTCTTTTACACTTTGTTTTGGATACTGATAGAGTGCCTCCGGCCTGGAAGATCTGACAAGGAAGGGAAAGAAGATACAGAATAACTGCTTAGCCATATGGAATACCATTTCATCATTTCTTCCTCACAGGAAAAGTCAGTGGCAAAGTAAGACCCTGTCACTGGACAAACTGAATGCTGTATTTGTGTCTTCACAGCATAGTACTTACTGATATAAACAGCAGCACAGGGGCCTCTTTTTTTTTTTTTTTTATCTTGTTTATTTCTATTTCAGCATCAGAGAGAAACAGGACCAGTTTTGGAGATAAATTTACTGAACAGAGGAAAGATTTCAGACATATCAATCTTTGAAGTTCTTAGTCCTGGAATGTAGTTGCAGTGTTTATTTTGTGAATGAATCATTTTGTTATCTAACGTTCCAATAGCCTGTTATCTACTGGATCAAACATCGTTGGTATTTATTGTAGATTTCTTCCTCCCTGGCCTATTGGACATGACTTTGTTCTTCTCACAAAAGCGCTGTTGTGTGACACCTGCCGAATTGTTGCAGGGACTAGAGGTAGTGCCCTGGTTCCACCTGCTTTCGCACAAACACTGCTTTTTGCAGACTCCAGATGATGTAGCATACAGGGAATTTTCAGATGTCTGCAAATGTACTCTATTTATTTTGTCAGAACCAGTAAACCAATTAAAATTGCCTTGAAATAAAAATAATACAAGAACAGATGGGCACCATTCATATTGTTTTCCTACTTACGAAGAAGTGTGGGAAAGCACTTAGCAAGCAATGAAAACTACTATGTTAAAAGGGATTTGAATAATGGTTATGAAATAGGTTTTCACATTTGCATGAGCTGAAATTCACACACTTGACAATTTACAATCAAAATATAAGCCATTTCCAGGATGTATACAGCTCATGGACAATAAACACAAACACCCAGTAATCTGCAACTGGTATGATTTACAGTGGCAGCTTCTCATAGCAGATATCATCTGTCCACTGAACTTTTGCCGTTTTATTGCTCAGACTATTCTCATATCATATAACTACTGCAAAAAGAAATAAGATTTTCTCCTGGGGACACATATGTTAAGATGTTCAGTTATTTAATTTTAGTGGCAGTGTATGCGTACATTTCATCAATAGGAAACTGTAAGGCCTCTTTTTTTAAGATGGTGTTAAAATAGGTAGCATGTGTCATCTGCTGACAAGTTCTGCTTTTTCCTTCAGATTGATTTGTTACACCTAAGCCATTTCTTAACTGAATGAACATTTTTCCTAGAATTTTTTGTGCCCTGTTTTTTGCTAGCATAATCCTAGAATTTCATGCTACATATAAATAACAACAGAAATAGTGGAAACTCAATTTATTATTTGAAAGAGTGGCAAATTTCAATATCCAGGCTGCATTTAATGGAGAATTATTGAATTTACAAGATTTGTGGAGTTCTTTTAATGTATGATTAAGCAAATATTACTTGATACTACAAGCACTTGTGATTCCCATTTCATAACTATAGAATACTATAAGCTAGAAAATATTGATGTAATCCATCTGCTTGAATATACCGAAATAATTACAAGGCATACATTTCTTATTTACTTTCCTTTTGGTTGTTACATGTTTAATGGAACCATGTACTTAATAGTAGTTCTAATTCATTTTTATCCTTGGACAGTTGCTACTCTGGATGGGGTTACCAATATTTTTAATATCTATGATTCTTAAAACCCTGCCTTCCTTTCATCTCCATTCACCTCTATTTCATCCATGGCTTTATAGTGTAATGTTGCAAGATAAGTCTGCAGATTAACTCTCATGCCTGTGAAGGACATTACTGACTGCAATGGTTCTGCTTGCTACTACTGGGACATCATTATGAAGCTAGTGCCATAAAACTGCCTAAATAGATGTCACTAACTAATTATTAACTAGTCATTAATGAACTAATGACATTAATAGATGTGGTTAACTAGTCCCATTAGCAACCTGAATAATTCCATGAGTCACATTTTGCTATGAATTTCTGGTGCAATAATGATAACCTATGGGCCCTATAAATTATAAATATTTTATAGGTATCTGTTAAGAAATTATGGCATTAATCAAAGTAGCAATCATTATCAGAGTCATTAAAATGACCCAAGATCATCATCGGTAAAGAACTCTACTCCTTGCCCAGAAACCCTGTACTTATACCTAACAAAATTCACTAGTGAATAGAAAGATATAAAATAAGTAGTGGTATCAGAAATATTAATAAGATGAACACATGTCAGTAACACAGAACTGCAGTGTTTCAGAGCTGGGACAAACATTAACTAATGGGGTAGAATTCATTCACAAATCTGGACCAGACTTTGTTCTTAGTTACAATAAACTCCAGAATAAAACCATAAAACATTCTCACTATTTCTTTAAAGATCTGGTAAAATTTAACAGTACTTAGTGACAAGAGTTGCTAAAGGATTAGGGATGCTTGTGATTTCTGTTCTTATTACATTGATGAACTGGCACCTTTTTATAGTTTCATTTTTATATATGATGCATTGCTGGAAGTAAGAGAGGCAAGAGACATTGGGTAATGAAATGGGAAGCATTTAAAAGAGCAAATCCCTGGTAGGCAGAAATGCAGTGCAGTTTGAATAACAAAAAAAGTGTAACCAGAAATCAAAACATTCCTTAATTGTTTATTTATGATACAAATGTTAATTGCCTTATGCCTTACATGGTCTGTACAATAGGACAGGTTAATTGGGCTGAGAAATGGTTAGCTCTGAAGGTTCAAGTTCAGAATAATTAAAACTCCTGCATCATGTTAACAGAACCCTCCTGTCGTTTGGGCTCCAAGGACATTGCTTTACATTTTCTTTTCTTTCTCTTTCTGTTAAATAGTATGTGATTTCTACCATAACTGAAGAAATCCAAGGACAGAGCTTTGGCTGACTACTGATATCATGTGAGACAGATTTGCATGTGGATTTGAATGCATTGTGGGGAATAAAAGGACTACATCAGTCTGAATGACTTACAGTGATCCTTTCAAAGCCGTATTTGCATCTGCCAGTACTAAACCAGACAACAGGAGCCCTTAGTACTGCCAGGAAATAAAGTGGCCTCTAATTGCTTCTATGTTGATCGCAAGCTTTTCAGAAAGAAATCCATCACATAAAATATCCCCTAGGCCACGGAGCAGTGCAATGGTCACATGCCTACTTTTAAGAAGGGCAGCTGAAGAGAAAGATGCAGGCTTACAGGGGTGGCTAGACAGGAAAAAATAGTTTTAAAAGTGGAATCTAATTCTCACTGATCCGTATTCACACCAAGGTGGCTTTACAGCACACCAGCAGCATAAAAAAGGATGAATGAGGTGTAAATTACAGTTGTAAGTACATGGCAATACAGTAGTGTCAAAGCAGCATAGAAGAACTTTATTGCAGGGAAGGATTTAATGACTGCTGTTCTCGTCATTGTACCTGAGCAACCCTGAAACTCTCTGCAGCAAAACACAGCTCAGGGTGGCTAACACCAACCACTTACCAGGTATCACTTTGCTAGCACTGCTCGTAATAACTCACCTCCTGCTTGCTCTAGCAAGTTAGTTCAAGCTGTATTGCATAAGCTCTAATATTTTTTTTTTTTCCCCCAGAAGTAGGACTATCCTCACTGTGTGTAAGGACCAGGTCCATGAATGATAAATTTGAGCCAGAGGAGCACGAAGGAGAAACTTAAAGAGAAAAAAAGTTTGGGATCAAAACATAAAGGGACACACATGCACACACCCCCCCCCAACCTTAAAGAAGATAAATGAAATACACAGTTGTCATGAAGAATAGCTGTGGATCAGTCAACTGTTTCACATAGGACTCTATCCCTGATGGGACAGCTTCACCTTGATTAACATGGGGGTGCCTCCAGTTCTCTGGAAGTTTCATTCTCCCAAAGGCTGAATGGAAACACCTTAGAGAGATAAGCTGGCGTAAGGAATTTAATTAGGAGATTTTAGACTTTTCCTGTCCAACTTTTCCACAAGACAGAGCATTCTATTCTGCTTGAACATAAATCAAAAAAAATATCTTCATTCTGGAAAGGACAGAGAGAAGACAGAGTTATATATAGCTGAGAAAACTACATTTTCTGTTGTCACATTAAGACTGAGACAACCCCCTTGTGTTCACATATGTTTGTTCCTCCCTAGTACTGAAGGACACAGTTACATAGCATTTTCTGCTTCATTTTATTAAGCAACTCACTGTTTTCCAGATTTCTTCTCAGGAGGCAAAATATCATGAGAAACCGCTGTTTCCAGCGTGCACTTTTGTACATAGTAATATCCTACACACAAAACTATGAACATTTGCTGATTTGATGTTTTGACTGTATTCAGAATAATCACTTTCTCAGTTTTATTTTTATGTGTGTTACTGGGTTTAGAAATGGAGACAATATTCATGTATTTTCATTTGCAACTTTTGACCAAAGCAGGTTTCTGGTAGGTATACAGAGCTCTTTCTGGACCATGGTCTTCTCAGTGTAAATCATCTGGTGATCATCCAAACCTTATCATTACTGTATGTAAATAGTTTCAAGAATATAATCAATCCCCTCAGCTCCTAACTCAGTAAAAATGGGGGATGAGTCAATCTTCTTCATCACTTCTTACAGGTCAGCGTTTCTCTTCTGCACTCACGTACAATCTTGCTGGATCACCTTCTTCAGGTGTGTTTATGGTGTATTCACTCACAAATATGGTTTTGGACTTCCCATTCCTTCATCAGCCAGATTAGAAAAGACCTCTTTGTCATGAATTTGCTTAGTTCTGCAGAGAGGAGTTGTCTTCCCATGAAAATCAAAACGTGGGAGAAAAGATGTTGTTTGACTGCATTTTTCCAACATAGCATTGTGATCAGGCTAGTGTTTTTACTTTTTGGAAACACAAATGCTTTCTAGAGTTGGATCCTAAAAGTAGACTCAAGTAATACTGGCAAACATAAGTATGAAATATCAATAGTGAAGTTCAGGGACTTGTAGGTGGTTCCTCTTCTTCTCAAATTTCAGAGTCATTTAGAAGTAACATTTTTTTTTCCTGCATATACTTGTAGTCACTGGGAGGCTTCAGTAGAAAGGCAGGTATTTCATGTACATTTTCAGTGTAGCATCCAATTCCTTTCTGTTTATACTAGTCAATTAGACAAAGACCCAATTTACTATTCAGCGCTGCAGCAGCTGCACACTTTTCTCTCTGTGGTTGGGAGGTGTGAGCTACTAATTTTTCACAGAAGCCCTGGAGAGTCTGTTAAAGAAGTAATGTAGGTGTTGACTTCAAATCATAATGTGCATACAGATATTCCAGAAAGACAGATTTCTGTGCATATAGGTCTCACTCCAGGGGAAAATAATTGCTTCCATATGAAAGGGTTAACCAAAAGACTCGTCTACGCTTGTGAAGGAGATACCATACTGATAAAAAAATCACCTTGACATTTTTTTTTACTTATTACTGGTTTTATGTTTTTAATCATTCCACAGTCCGGTAGAAAACCTCTTTGATTCTTGATTACATTTTTTTTCCATGCACCTGGATGTCTGTGAAGTACAACTTAGCAGTTCACCACTCAGCCATTTCCAACCCATATTTCCTAGTGTAGGGACAATAGCCCAGAGCAGGGGATGTTTCTCTTACCCACTCACAGGTATAAAAAAAGAGAAGAAAGTAGTACTTTAAAGGAAAAATCCCCAAAAACAGAATTAAAATGAAGGATAAAGCATTTTGTCACTTTTCAAATAATGGTGAGGGCTTTTCCTGTTTATTTCATACCACTACCTATTTCTGAAATAAACCGTGAAGTGGGTTAGAAATGGTGGATTATATAAACACAAGGTTAGTTACTACCTGCCTTTGAAATGCTGAAATTAGAAATGCTAAATTAGAAATGTAGATCATTTCAAATAGCTATAAATCCTGACTTTTAAAGTAATAACTAGACCCCACTCTTTTTGCTTACTGTCGCAGAAACAAGCTAATACTGCAGAGCTTAGAGAACTGGATGGCAAGAATTTGATGGCACAAAGGTTCCACTCCTTAAGCAGATATGCTTTTTACTAGGGAAATCCACACAGTGCTTTGGCTTTCTGTAGTAGCTGCTTAAAGGTACCTGTGTGAGATTTCCTTAGATTTACTACTTACCTCATTTTAATGCAGCCAGCTCTAGAAATGAATTATACATTTGCATCAAGAAACTTATTTTTAATATTATTTTCCAGTGAATCTAAATGAACAACCCACATGGAAGGACCCTGATTTCTGCTGTCACATCACTGTTCTGTGGTTGTTCACATTGCACAGCAGAGAGAAAAGGAGCAGAAATAAATCCTGTGATTTCTCAGCACTGGTTACATTAATTAACACTTCACTGAGCGAAGTGCACCCCCACACAAGCTCCCGTGTCTCATTATTTCCATTATTTAGCATTCATTTAGGCTTCACAACATAGCATACAAAGATTACAATGTTAATTTTTAAATGAAACCCAAAGGCAAGTTTAATTTTAAACAGCATTAATTTTCATGGTGAAAGACTTCAGTGACTTGTCTTATGAAAGGGTGTTGATATTAAATTTGATATTTAATAAAGACTGATGAGCAAATGGAGGGAAGTTTGTCAATGAGAGTTTGTCAGTTTTGCTTCCTTTCCTCACAAGTTAATGACATTTGCTTCATAGACCGTCCCTAATGATGCAAAGGAGATCTGGCATTGCACAAGTTTCTGCTGCCGTCTTAGTTCATCAGTATTAGGCAATCATAGAAGTGTGGCACATTAGAAGGAGATGAGCAAGATTTACTAAACTAAAATACAAAGTTTGAAATTTGTTAAATAACATGAAAGGATGCCTATGTGCATGTTTTTTTTCTTTTGGGGGATGAGTAACGCTTCAGGAATAGTTTCACATTTCAGAGACAGCACAAAAAATCCTCAACGGGAACAACAGGGAAGCAAAGCACTCCATATCAGCTGAACGTGAAAGACCATAAAGGGTGTCAATGCCTCTCCCGTTCCAATCACAACAGCCACAAAATATGTATTTTAGATTAAAATCACAGAGTCATGAAAAAACTTTTAGCTTATTCAGTTTAGGCCTTTGACAAGATCAGTGAGACAAAGACTATACTAAGGTATAGTTTGCTTTAGCAGGGCCAAAAAAAACCACAACCGTATTTACATCCTATATCCAGTAGCAAAGAGAAGATGTTTTACTTATTTGCTCTTACTCTGTATACTTCCAAATCAACCATCAGCAGGGACAAAAAGGATAAGTGTTCCCATGTGAACTTAATCCTAGACAATTGAAACCTCGTATGGATTTATTTCATTAAGTATATCCAGTTGTGGCCATAACTCCATAAAGAACACTTGTGAGTCTCTGGTGCTTTCAAATACAGACTAAACCCATTTCTCTAATGTCTCTTGGGACAGATTGAAAACTTGTTTTGGAGTTCATTTGATTGATCTTCAATGAAGCTAATATTCTGTCTGTGTGTCCTATACATAGTTTGATTGCCATTACTTTCTTCTGAGTAGGTAAGATAGGAAGATATAGCAAGCCTTTGAATTGAGACTTTATCACAAAGTAAATGATTCAGAAATAAACATATTAGTTCAGCTATTCTTTCAGGAGGGCCTACTAAACACCACGTCTAGTGCTAGACTCATAAAAATAGATGGCAAGGTATTGCAAACACTCCAAGTGGCATTACAAGATCATATTTCAGCCCTTAAAAAATCATTTTCCCACAGACACATGACTGCAGTTTCACCAATGACAGCAGGAATTATTCACTGATATCAGTGCCTGGAATGTGGCTCACTGCTAGCGTAATGTTTGCTTTCACATTGCTTCCAAAAATGGAGGGAATATTGCAGTTTTTCCTATCAGGCTTTACTATATGTTGGCTGTTTATTTTTCTTTAAATTAACTTGGTTAATCTTATAAACTGTTCCTATAATGCCTATTTTTAATAATTTCTTTAAAGAGATAGTCACATAAGTTTCTCCCTAGTAAACTCAGAGGCCCTGTAAATAAGCTGCAATATGACAGTTTCCTTCTGTAAGAGCCATTTAACGACCAGATCATAAAATCAGAATAAACTGAACCTCTCATCTGAAATTATAGAAATGGTGATGGTTGTTTTCCCACCCTTAATTATATTACACACAGTCAACTCAATCCAGCTTTATGTGATATACCAACTGTTTACAGACCCTTCCAGAATGAAGATGTTCAAGTAATTAAGAAGAAAACAGGCTAATTTACCCCTGTTTAGACTGTTCTCATCCTACTGGAACCCCACAAATTTTGTGAATGTGAGATAGCTAGTACACGTGAGCCTCAGATAATGGCTATGTGCTAGAAGTGTGGAAAGAGAGAAACACTTTAAGCTCTTGGGTGGCAGAAATAATAACCAGACAGGTCTTATACAATGTACTGCTATGGAGATAAAATGTCACGGGACTGTTGCACAACTTCTGAATAATAGGGTATTAAGGTATGCAGATACCTTGCATAAAGAAAGAAAAAAGAACGATGGATAGATGAAAGGAAGTTTAAAAATAGGAAATCAGACTTTTTTCCTTCCTGTATGAAAGGAAAGCTCCCTGATGCTGAGCTTATTCATTACACCAGGACAGAAGCAATTTGTTCAACTATAGCTCAGGTAGTGTCATCAGTTTCATTATAAATCTGTTTCTAAGAGGTCTAAAGCCTGACTGTAATATTTTTTTCAGGCCTAAAACATTTCCTTAAAGGTCTCTCCCTGAGCATCCAAAAAAAAAAAAGATTCATGTGTAACTCTTTTTCTGGTTAAAAAATATGTATCAATTTTAATGGTAGCACTTTACAACATCTAGAGGATTTCCTTCACTCATTCTTTTAAAATTGTTTCAGCTGACACAAGTTTTTCCTTACTGGGTTGCCCAATGGCTTTATTTTATCAGACATACTTAGAAGCAGTAAGGGGCAGCTGAACTATCTTCCATCCAATTGTCCTGTTTTTCCCTCTCCCTCCTCTTCCCCACAAGTTTAGGCTCTTGTAAACCAGTAGCTTACAATGACTTTTTATCTATGATGTGTGTGGCCACTCAGCTTCTGTTTTTAAAAATTCATAAGCAGCTGAGTTTGTTCTGGTAATAGCCTGTAGTTTCCTGCAGTTAATATTCAAAGTTATGCTTGCAAAACACTCAGTCTATTGTGCCCTCTCTGCCATGTCACTGAATCTAAAAATTAATAGAGGCTGATAGTAATAAGGTGAAATTTTATTTTCCCACAGGTTAACATTTAGAGTCCTTAGCAATGACTTTTTATTTTCTTTTGCCATCTTTTTGGGCCTAGAGTAATGTAGAATTCTGCACATCTAGAAAAGTTGACAGATACTATTCCTAAACTTCCTACATTCCTCCTTTCTTCATTCTGCAGCTTTTATCTAAAATCTTCCCCAGACAAGTTTGTCATTTGAGTTTGTCCCACATGTTTAAAGAAACATCGCACACAGTTTTAACATCCTCCACAGGTAACTGTGCAGTCCATGGGTATCAGCAGGTAACTTGCTGTTTTTCAACTGAGGGAGATTTATTCATATATTATATTTTCCATCAGTTCGCTGAAAAGTAGCCATAATACATATGCCATTTCACAAAACACTACCAAAAAGAATGCAGCCATGTAAAGACTGGGTCTTAAAAAGTTCTGTCAGTGTAGTGGTCCAGTGGACTATTGCTTTATCCTGTTATAGTTCCTGTGACAACTGAGTCCTGCATTACAGTACTGCCAATTAAATTTTCCTACAGCACATTTTCAATTTCTTGTGAGTTCTTCCTTTCTTTTTGGCTTTACATACTTCCTTTCTATTTTCATACTAGCTAATGGAAACCAAGATTATGTGCATTAATAGGACACATAGTTTGGTGATGTTAAAAGTGTAGGTATTGCTTTCTGGAACTTTAAATTAAAATTTTTCCAATGCAATTACTTTCAACAGATTTTTTTAACTTGTATAACAGTATTAGAAATTAGTGTGGGATTTTTCAGTCAATGAAGTAAAATGGCACAGAAACATGATCTATTTAAGCAGACACATCCTAGCTAAAGTTATTTAAATTATAGAACCACTCAGTATCACTTGATGATATCCTACAGCAGAACACTTTATGCACTTTCATAGAAATGTTAACATTATAATAAATTTAATCTCTACAAATAGCCTATGCAGAAATAATTGGTCATTAGCACCATTTCATAGCATTGGACAGACAGTGTGGAATGGTAGAGGAAAACTTCAGATTATTTACCACAGGACTTATATTTGGAATTAGTGTAAGATGCACATAATCTGTTCCTTCCTCTAAAAGCCGCAAAACAGCAGCAAGTTTTACTACAACACCAGACATACTGAGAGACAGCGAGTGTACTGAAGTATCATCTGAATATGCTGACCCTGAACTACTTTCTCAATGAATTAGACTTCTCTTTGTTTCAAACTCCCCAAGGCCCACGTATCTTTCAAAAATTAATTTGTTTCCTTGCTTTGCAAACTGATTTTCTTCCAAAAGGTCATTAAAAACAATGTTTTGCCCCTTCTGCAGTTCATAAAAATCTTATTTTGTGCCTTGGAAGCATAGCAATACTTGTGAGTTAATTAAGTCCTCCCTCTCTGTTCTTAATTGATGGCATTTTAAAGCTAAACTCCAGAGGCATGAACTGTGTCAGCTGCTGATGTACTGAAGGGTTTGGCTAGTGTACAGATTACCTCCACTACATTAAACTCCCTTAGCACTGCCAAGTATAGCATTAGAAAATTCCAGTGTGGGATCAGATTGGGATTCCTGACTTGCCCTGTCTGGGAGCTGAAGGCCAGGTGCCTTTTTTAGGTTGCTTGTTTTCATAAAAGACAGCTCTTACGAGTCATTACACAACCATGGCTGACATCTTTCTGTGATTTTTCAGGTGTTTTTAAACGGCTACCCAGTTAATAGTAAAGAAGTGGTGCACTTACTTGGCAAAATGAGTACAAGTGCTTGTGTACATTTCAGAGAGGTGAAATTCTGCAGATTTCACCAAGTTCCACTTCCCTGCCGGACTGTGAACCGGTTTCACAGTCTCCATCCATGGAGGTGTTTTCCCTTGGGGTTAGTTGGTTTACCAATCCCAGCATGAAACACAACTGAAGTGACTGTCTCTCACCCGCCTTGTGTATTGAAAACTTGCGAATGTCAGGTGATTTTGAAACATTATCTCAGGCTCAGGTTAAATGAACAGGGTCTGGGATTCAGGCTTACCAGAGGGCACAAAGGAGTCTGATTGCTTCCACTCTGCATACAAATATTGCTCTGTGTGCAGACATTGGAACAGATTCACTGTATCAGTTATTTCTGTCAACAGGTCACAGTGATAACTCTGTGCCATGTTTCTTTAGGTTACCTCATATTTCCTCTTGGAAAAATTTTAACTCCTTTAACTCCTTACTCCAACTTCTGCTCAGAGACAGTTCTACTTGCTTTAACACTTTCTCGTGAAGCAAATAGCAAATACTGTTTCACATGTTGGGGTGTTGGCTTCTTTTTTACATGAACAAGGCAGAAGAGAGACTAATGATTGCTGATCATTATGCTTAGAGGAAGGGAGGCTGTGGCTGCTGCCAAATTTTTGTCACATTAGGACATTTTATCACACTGGAACATTTTCTCATGTTATCTATGGCAAACTTTCCATTGCCATACAAGTGCAATCCCAGTCTACTGAATACATGACAACAGCAGTTTGCTGAAATACCTTTCAGATTACTCCCTTTCTCTTTTCTGTGACAGTCATCTCATTGTCTGATTTTGTGATAGGAAAGGACATCTGTGTCTCTTTGAAATAGTGGAATTCATCTTTATAGTTTAAATACGTACTTTACTGTCTGATTTTTATTTTAATATTTTATCAAAAATCCAACATGTGCCCAAGCTAGAGAAGAAGAAAAAAAATCTGTGTCATCACCCATTAACATAAAACAAAGCTACTTCTGCAATTTATAATCCAACATAATCTGACTAGTGACAATCCAGACAATGGGAAGGGTCAATGGCAAGTCACTATCTTAATTCATAGGAATCAAGATACAAAATTTAAAAAAAATAGAAAACAAGAAAAAAGAGTAAATTACAGTTAATGGAAAGAATAATAAAAAAGAGTTAACAGAACAAATGAACCACTACCAAGCTGCAATATGCACAAAGACTCCCCTATGTCAACTGTATTGTAAGCATTTCTGCAAGCATTAATTACTATCTTAAAAAAAGAAAAAGGAAAAAAAATACAAGGGACAGCCAGTATTAGATGCTAAACAAGCAAAAGCCTAACCTCTTGTAACTGTCTCCAGCTGTAAACAAGCAACAGTTTTGGCATTCCTAGAGTTATTTCTCATTCTTGTTTCCATTTTTTCCTCTTAGTCTGCCATTCTGTCAATACCGCTACTGAACAAACTCTAGAGAAAAAGAATGCATGAATATAAAGTGGGAAACAGCTGGATTAGGTAGCAACAGGTAACAATATTGTAGAGAAGGACTGGAAAATTGATATTATTGTGCATCTTGAGATGGACATGGATCAAAAAATTTCCTTCACATGGGAATAAAACAAACATATTGGTTTATATAGACTTAAGCCCTAGGACATACACTGCTTTATTCGACATGGGGAAGACTGCTAGGTGACTGTGGCCACCTTTTGGTGATGCAAAGAGCCAAGAGGAGAGAAAAAGCTTGGAAAACATGACCTACATGAAAAATACTATTTTTAAAAGGGTCTTAATTAGTCCAAGAAGACTAAGAAGGGTGTAGCAATATTTGAATACTTAAAAGACTGCTGCTGATCAGCCATCTAATCTACCTGCCTGTGATAGAGGGCACAGGAATTAATAGCTTGAAACTGATACTCAGGGACAGTCTTTGGAGATCTTTTCAACAGAAAGGTGAAGTAAACTCTTAACTTTGTTGTCTGGGAGAACTGTAGAGTCAGTATTACTGAGTATGAAAAGGCTTTAAGAAGCTTTCAGAAGTCAAGACAGCAGTCCGTCAGGAAACAGAGGAGAGCAGCTGCTCTCCACAGGCAGATGAACAGAAGGACCTTGTGCCTTCCTTCCCCTTCAACCCTACCATTCTCTGAAAGCACTGTTATTCCTCTGTTTTGTGTTGGTCATTATAAATGCATGTTCAAAATCCCGCTTAATATGTAAGGTACCCCGGGCTCTTCCCTAGCTTGCTCAGCATGTGAGAACAAGTGTTTGCTTTATCCTGCTTCATGGCTAAGAAACCCTCAGGAGTCCCTAGGTGGACCCTGGTCAGAGGGGCTCCTCTCAGTGACTTGGTAAATCCTGCCTATGGCAAACTCATCCCCTTCTTTCTCACCGTGTCCTGTCTGGATCTTGTCCTGCTCCTAGGAATGGGAATATGACATAATGATTTTTTTTTTTTTTCCTGTATGCCTCAGCAGAACCATGCTTTCAGCTTTGAACCAGGGTTCCTGTGTCTTGGTACTGCTGATGTGCTAAAGCATGTAAGAAATATTGGCCCCTTTACAGGATAACACTTATTAGTCTTATGGCAGTATTAGTAAAATAATTGAAACTAGTTCACGCTCAACAATCAATAAAGCCTAAGTATAATCGATCAAACCTAAATGAAACTGACTTATAAATCAGAAACATAGGTTACCTGGATTTGGATGAATTTTCCTCATATAAGAGAGAGGTTGCAATATATATATATATGCACACTCTCATCTGTGTCCATGTATTTTGCTGAATCTTGTACTATGCTGTTATTTAGCCTGTCTTGTTATTTTCTCTCCTCTGACAAATTATAATGGTATTACTATCCTAGTGTGGTAGCAGTATTGAGAAACACAAACCACTGAAAATAATGAATTATTTCTTCACAAATCATTGTTGTGTTTACAGTACAAAGGAATTATTTAAAAGTACTTTATTATCTCTATTTACCTGTTGGTTTTGAGGTTTTTTGCCCTTGTTCATGGGACCAATTTTTAAACTTTTCTTTGTAGCAGGAAAATTATAAACTTAGTCTTTTTAATGAAGACTGAGATTTAGGCCTAATCACAAGTCTGTAGGATCACAGACTTTAAAAGAAATATCCTGAAACACATATCACAGTGGTTGGAACATTTCTGTCACTTTTTTTCTGATAAAAGTAGCAAAATGCTATAGAGAATTCCTCTAAACAAGATCATCTGTTGGCTGAAGTTGATATTTTTTCCACATATTCAAGCCACATGAACCTGATTGTCATCTGTACTTAAAGACCCTTTTAGGCCTCTTGAGAAGTATGTACAAGGGCCTAGAGGTGAGTAGAGATTTATTTTATGACCAGTTTAATACTTCTTTTCTCTGTCAGGATGAGATAAAGGGTTTAAAAGGGGAACTTCAGTTGCCAAAAGAAAGAAATAAACTATTCTCAACACTAACTTTATCCTTTACTTGCTCAAGTGGCCTGGGGAAAAAGTGGAAAGGAATTTGTGGGACTTTCCTGCTATTTTTCCTATCCAGAGCCAGTTTGTCCTGACCGGCTTCCTGAGATCTTTGTTTATTTTTTTTTTTTTCTGTTTCTCAAAAGAAAAAAATAATCAAGATTTATATAAATATAGCTGAGATTACTCTCCTTTTTCCTAGGATTCCCTGCAGCTTCTTTGAATAATTTTTTTTCAAATATGGATTAATTCTTGATGTTTCTCATCATTATATTATTTGTCAAACTATTTTATAAATCTTATATGATGCATATATTGTGTGTACACCTTAATTGACATATTTTCCTTCTTGTTTTTCATTTTTCCATAGGATCTGAAAAAACATGCATGCCATATTAACAAGTGACAGACTTGACATTTAGCATGCATTTTCTAATTCTACATGCTTTCATTTTATTTCTTTTGTTTGTTTGTTTTATTCTATTTCTGGTTTCACAGCAGAATAAGTAGTTTCTCTGGATGAAAAGCTTAATAACTATTAGTTTAAACTTACTGATGGCATCCAAAATATTTGAAGATGTTAAGATGAAAAGTTTTATAATTAACACATATTTTCTTTTAGTTTCGGTTTAGATTGACAGAAGTTATTACATCCGGTGCTGGAAAAATAGAATTAATTACTGGTTTATCTCTTGTAAGGTTAGTATTTTCAGTTTCCCAGGTGTACCTAAGCACTTCAGACTGTATTTTCCATTCAATTTACAAACGTGTAAGTGCTGCAAAACAATGAAACACATCCTTTTTCTGGCTTTTGCAAGGGAGTTTAGAGCCCATGACACTGTGATGACTCCAGAGCTGCTTTCTCAGAGATGACAAATTGTGTTAATTATAACAAATGTCAGTTGTTGAAATGATTTATTGCAAGAACAATGATTGGTTGTTTATACGCTGAGGAGTGGAGGCCATGCAAGACTGTTTCATATGAATGCAAGCACACTCTATTCACAGTCCCAGAAACAAGGTTAGCTATAATAGCTTTGTAGACCAACTGATATAGTAGCACAGGTAACTAATTAACATACTGCTACTGTAAGCATTATGTCTATTTTGGTAAAGCAAATGGGAATCAGAGTGACAAGTGACTATGACCATAAATTTTAAGGAAGTTTTCAAGTTTTACATACACGTGCTTACTGTGCTTCATTCCAGCACAAGCAACTGACATTTAATATGTTGTGCCTGTTTTAGAAGAGATACATATAAATTATATGTAAAAATGTACTTTAAAAAATCAGTAAGCACATATCTGATTGCTTTATTGTTTTTTTCTTAAGCTTAGGACTTTTTTCAAAGAGAAAACAACTTGCTTGACAGGCTTTTAGATGGTATTTATAAGGTATTAATTGCCTTCTACTTGGAAAAGAGGAAAATTTATTTGAAGTACGTCTGAAGCTACTGTCTTTACTGTTGTTTGAAAAATTTTTTTTTACTGTCTTACTATCCAGCTTTGATGCTGAACAAAAACAGAATCAAAACGTTGTCAAAGCATATCAACTGCTTGGAGGCCTGGAACATTTGTACCAACATGAGTCTTCCGAAATCATTTGGCTTAGCTACCTTTTCACTCTTAACCTCTCAGAGGCACTGCAAAATTAAGGCATTAGCTACCCAAGAAAGTTATTTCTAACGGAAGGCAAGGAAGATTGAGAAGAAAGAAGAAAAGTGAGGAAGAAAAAGTAAAAGGGAGATGAGGAAAAGAATGTAAGCAGATGCAAATGTGCATTAGTGCCTAAAAATGTTTCTCAGAGAAGATGAGGAATCTGTCATTCAGTCTACTCAGAACACCTTGGAGAAAGTGGATGAGAAATGCCCAGTAACAACCAGATGGATATTAGTGCCGCATGTGATTAAGAACCATGTCTCACTTCATGACAACTATAAGAAGGAACTCATTGTTTCAGTTCATTTGAACTTCCAGTACCAATATCACATTATGAACCTCAAGCTGTGAGATGTCTCCTATTATTTTACTTGTCACTCAGATGTAATTTACAGCACCTAGTGCCCACCTAAACATCAGGGTCCAGGACATACGCGATGCCACAATGTATCCAGGTACTTCTCAAGAAAGGCATGGATTTTCTGCAGATACTGTATCAAATCATGGAAAATGGCAGTATCAGATAGCTCTAAAATGGCACTAGATTGCTCTGTTTTGATACCTGAATGTCTCCCATAATTTCCATTCCATCATGGGCATAACTACCACACAGCCTTTCAGTTGGATTAGTGGTAGCTTTGCTTCAGCAGATTCAGGTTTTCTGTCTCTGCCTTTGCTGGTTTCTATGAACAGCATTTTACAAGAAGGTCACTTAGGCCTTCATTACAGTGAAAGCTACTAAGTATAAGCTTGTTGTGCTGGTTTTGGCTGGGATAGAGTTAATTTTCTTCTTAGTAGCCCCATGCAGGGCTATGGTTCAGATTTGTGCTGAAAACAGTGTTGACAACACAGAAATGTTTTTGTTATTGTTGAGCAGTGATTGCACAGAGTCAAGGACTTATCTGCTTCTCACACCACCTCACTGACAGGTGGGCTGGGGGTGCACAGGAAACTTGTGAGGGGACACAGCCAGGACAGCGGACAAAAGGGATATCCCACAGCATGTGACGGCACGCTTAGCATACAAAGCTGGGGGAAGAAGAAGTAAGGGGGGGACGTTTGAAGCGATGGTATTTGTCTTCCCAAGACACCCTTACGCGTGATGGAGCCCTGCTTTCCTGGGGATGGCTGAACACCTGCCTGCCCATGGGAAGCAGTGAATTAATTCCTTGTTTTGCTTTGCTTGTGTGTGCTGCTTTTGCTTTACCTGTTAAACTGTCTTTATCTCAACCCAAAAGTTTTCACACTTTTACTCTTCCAATTGTCTCCCCCATCCCAATGAAGGGAGAGTGAGCAAGTGGCTGTGTGGGGTTTAGTTGCCGGCTGGGGTTAAACCACAACACCTGTATATGACATTCACATGCAGTGTATATCAATTCTATAAATTCAGCCCTGGAACTGGCAACACAGGATTAGTATTTTTGTGAATTATTCTAAGACCTCAAAAAGAGAGAAACATGATGAATACGCTAAGGATTTTATTCACAGACTTTAATAAACAGAAACTGATTAATCTCTCTGCTCATACAAATGAAAAGGTACAGTTTGGACAGCTTTGTCTGACAGTAAAAGTGACTTCTTCCCTTTTCTTAGTCTTAGAGAAATCTCTTCAAACACTGTTTTGGGAGAAGAATTTAAGACAGAAGAGCAGAACAAAGAGAAATCTATCTCATCTACAGCCTGAAATGCAGAAAATTTGTTTTAGTCTTATCAGTTGGGCCCTCTTTTCTTTGTGGATATTAGAGTAGACAAAGGGGGGAGGAGAGAAGCTTTTGGGTTACTAGATAGATTACTTACAGGTAGTATTCATACTTTGCTGAAAATAGCTTAAGCAAAGGAAGTTTTGAATTTAAAATTTCTTTTATTAAATATTTAATTAATATTGATGGGAAAGAAAATTATCCTCATTTATATAGTGTTCAGGATAATCTAGGGATATGATCTAGTTTTTCTTTTTCCCACTGTGGTGGGTTGATCTTGGCTGGATGACAGGTGCCCACTAAAGCCTCTCTATCACTCCCCCTCCTCAGCTGGACAAGGGAGAGAAAATATAACAAAAGGCTTGTGGTTCAAGATAAGGACAGGGAGATCGCTCACCGAATACTGTCATGGGCAAAACAGACACAACTTGGGGAAAATTAATCTAATTTATTACCAATCAAACCAGAGTAGGGTAATGAGAAATAAAAACAAATCTAAAAACAGCTTCCCCCCACCCCTCTCTTCTTCCAGGGCTCACCTTTACTCCTGATTTCTCTACCTTCTCCCCACTAGTGGCTCAGGGGGACAGGGAATGGGTGTTGGGGTCAGTTCATCATCACTGTCTCTGCCACTCCTTCCTTCTCAGGGGAGGACCCCTCACACTCTGCCCCTGCTCCAGCGTGGGGTCCCTTCCCCGGGAGACAGTCCTCCATGAACTGCCCCAACGTGAGTCCTCCTCCCTCTTGTTCTTCACTGACTTTGGTGTCTCCAAACTTGTTTCACTCATGTATTCTCACTCCTTTCTCTGGCTGCAAATCGCTGTTGTGCAGCAACTTTTTTCCCTTCTTAAATATGCTATTGTAGAGGCGCTACCATGGTCACTGATCAGCTTGGCCTTGGTCAGCATCGACTCTGTCCTGGAGCCAGCTGGCCTTGGCTTTACTGGACATAGGGGAAGCTTTTAGCAGCTTCTCATAGAAGCGCTCCCTCTAATCCCGCCCCCCCGCGCCCCACTACCAAAACCTTACCATGCAAACCCAATATATCCACAGTGCCAGGAATAGTTAGAATAAAGAAGTAGCAAAAATCATCTTTCTAACACCCAAATTCCCAGTAGCCACTTGTTTTCCAAAAAGGCTTTAGGTGGTCATTAGCATTTCACAAACCACACTTTTTGTGCTAAGATTATTTCTTGTTAGGACGGTAACTTATACTAATTAAGATAAAATATTTTTAATTAATTGAAACCTGGCATTTGTAGACTGAATTCTAAACATCTGCAAAAACCAGAGGAATCAGAGTCAGATAGATGTTACTGATTTTGAAAGTATCTGATTTATATTCCTAGATACGCGTTACTTATATGCATATTTATGTAAAAAGGTCTCAGAAATCCAGCAGTAAAGTGAAAGAAATCAGTCACTAGTCCTTAGTGTGGTTGAAAACTAGGGATTAGTGGGAGTACACCTACTAAAAAGGACTATCAGTTACATAAACATGCTTGAGTAAGATTCATTTTAAGTTGATGTTGGCTATTTATTTGACTGGAAGAGAGAGGGGACAGCTACTGCCACGTACAGATAAGAGTCACAATAAATGGATGGAGCTGATGCTGAAATAAGTTCTTACCATCTCCCCTTTGACCATTTGAAGTTTAATGTGGTATCTTAAGCTGAAGAACACATTTTGCGGTCTGCCAGAAAGGTCTATTTTAACTCCGTTTGATCCAAGTAATATTTCATTAGAGCTTTCTGTTACAGAATAAAGATTCATAAACCCTAACTCCTAAAATCAACACTGTTGAGGATGGGGCCTGGAGATTGAACTTTTTGTGCAGAAAACAACGGCTAATCATTATTTACTTTGCATCGTGACAACAAAAGTATATGCACTCTTTCAAATCCTACAGCTAATTTTTTTTTAAACCATGAAAAGTTATAGTAGGGAGAGAGGGTGTCTTCCTCAGGGCTGCTATTTTTCTCACAAAGCAAAGTAGAGACAAGAATTAATCAGTAGCATGCTTGTTGACTTACTCACTTTCAAAAGCAGCAAAATAAACAAGAAATGCTTAGCAACCAGTTATATACAGTGAGACTCTGGCTCATGAAAATACATACCGCAACCATAGTCTTCACTGTTTTCCTCCCACTATTAGTATTAGTATCCCATTTCATATTTTTTTCAGGAATGCCTTCAGCACTCCAACGCTGCCATCATAGATGAGTCTAGAAATATGCTTTATATGATTATAGTGACCTAGATGACAAATTGTAGGTTTAGTGACGCTCTGTTAACATAAAACACCTTACAGTGTCACTCAGAACCTCTTTATCTCCTAGCTGACCTGGTGAGTTAAAAATGTCAAACTGTATCAGCCCTCTCATAATTCAGATTGATAGGGCTGAGCAAGCACACAAGGAAAGCAAGCTCGGCTTTGAAAAAGCAGCCTGAATTTCCTTTTCTAAAGTGAAGAGTTAAAGAAAAGCATTTGCCTGCCTGTGACACAGTTCCTTCTCCATGTCTCTTCTGAGGCATGCACAAGTGGCTAAATCCATGATGATATTTAGGGTTCTCTTTGAACTTGGACTCAAGTCTATAAATGCCATTTCTCTGCTGCAGTGCCTACTTTTATAACCTGTCAGCAGCCTGCACCATCCCTAGAGAGCACTGAGGCTGCCAGACTGACCCTGCACACGATGACCTCCCAAGTATGTTGTATGTTTGAGAATATGCCTGGGCTTGCATGCCTCAAGCACAGGCAGCTGCCTGGTGGCCCTTCCCAGGGCCACAGGTCCTCCTTTGCCTTCCTCCCTGCCCTGGTTAGGTAGATGAGGAGGCAGAGAACATGTAACTAAACTCCAAGAAGCACCCTAGTTCACATAGCACAAGGCAACATCCCTATAATGCAGTGCCGTGACTGAAAAATAATATATGCCTTGGGGGTGGCTTTTAAGTGGGTTTCAAGTTGCACAGTAGGTGGGGGAACAGTCATGATCTCAAGATCAACCCTGGAATGAAAAATCTGAACTCGGTCTGTTTCCTAAGAAAATGACTGTTTTGTTGATACAGTTCATAGATTAGTAGGAGCCTGTTCTTTTTGAAGAATAGCAGGATTGACATTGTGGGTCTGATGGAGTTGCTGAGCCCTGGTGTTGCAAGAGGCACTTTCTCAGAGTTTTCTTTTTTACAGAGGTTTAAGGAAAGGATATAACCACAATCTACTTCATCCTATTCAAGTGAAGCTGAGCTCATGCTAGCACTTAGTCTGCTGAACTCAGTACGCAGCATATGGGTTTCTTCATTTTACTCTTCTCTAAAGTGCTTACTTTTCCAAGAATGTAGGGTCACTCATTTGGCCTAGGTCAATTCAGCTCTTGCACTCTGTAGAATAGTTTGTTTTCTTAAAGAGCCACAAAGAACTAGTTCTTTCAGAAGTTAGATAAGCATGAATGAAGAAGAGAAACTGAAGAAATCCTTGCTTGAATAGCGAAGTATGTACAGTGTTTTAAGCTGTTACTACAAATAGATATGAGCTCTGTCATCCTGGTAGTTAATGTCTGCTATGATGACTTTCAGAAAGAACTATGCTTCTTTATGGCAGTAGTCTAGTAATCCTTCTGTGAACAAAGCCCCCCACCCCCATCCCAAATATTAATGGACGATTGCCTGAATAGTGACTCCAGCATCTAACCCCTTATTTTAAACAGCAAAATCAAGTAAAACACCATGAAGACAAACAATGCACAATGATTCTCTAAACACATGACAGATAAATAATCCAAAGCATATCTGAAGGCTTCTTACACTCATAACTAGGGATTACAATTCAACCATGTGTACCATAAATTATTTATTACAACATGGAACAAATATATATTTATTTCAAACACCAATTTACAAAGTAGATAAATATGGACAGAACAAACTTTTATTATGCCAAGATACAATTAATTATGGGGTGAGGTCTTTCATAAAACAAATGCAAAAACAGTTCCCCAAATCAAGTTTGACTGGAGAAATAAAAGAATGCCACTAATATCTCATCCTGAGTATACCATAAATCTTTCATCTCATAGCACAAAAGTGTTCCTTTTTCTGATATGTAGCACTTGGGCATATTAAAAAAAAAAAAGAAAAAAACCCCAACAACCCCAAAATCAGCTCCCACTCTTCTTTTTTCTGGACAACTGAAGTATTTATCCTGTGGTCTGTTTGGTTGGTTGGTTGGTTGGGTTTTTTTAACTCAAGAGTGGAAGTGATGGACTCTAAGTTAAATGAAAGCCCATTAAAGCAGACCAATCCATCTAGAGATCAGTACAGGCTTTCTGGACTCTATTGTCAGTATGGCAAAGTGTACACCCTGCTGAAGGTAAGACATTTGAGAAATGGTGGAAAAATAAGAACCTAAAGCACAGTTTTTTTGGCATCAACTGCACATAAGATTCAGTCAGTAATGAACTATTAGATGACTTCACGCAGGGGTGTAAGACGTTGCATGCTTTCTGTTATACCCTTGGGGCTCTTTTCAATGACAAGTAACTCCCATTTTTTGCAGATGGCAAAATAATTGCTCTTCCTTTAGTGTCCAGGGTTTGATTAAAAAAAAAACCTACAAAAATACCGAATCAAAAGAGCAATTTGCAGAGCTACAGCGAGGCACTTTAAATGCTTAAGTACTTGGAGTAGGAGTATGTGTTTGTCTTAATAGTTCAAGAAACTGGAGTGCATTGTAGTGGACTGCATGTCCACTACAAACTGGACTGCATGTAGTCAGGACCAAGTACATTTGCAATTTCTGCACTTACAGGATGCAGCCTGAGAGCTCCCTTGGGGTCATTTGCTACTAGTACTTCAGAAAGAGCAGTGACCACACAGGAAATTTGTGGTCCTCCTTTAGCCCCTGTGTCCTGGTCAGCCAAATATCTGTCTGCAGGTATGTAAGAGGTTCCTCTGCTCTGTGGAGGTGGCGTAAGAGCATCAGTCCCGAGAGGACCTAAGGGGTTTTGCGACATTCATGGGAAACCCCAGTTTGGTTTGTTGTCACAAGTTTGAATGAGCATCAGTCAAATCCTCAGTCTTTTGAATATTTCTGTAATTTTGTTGTAATCTAAAATCCTCTTATTAATGGGTTTTTAAATGTAACATATAGTAAATGACATGTGCAACAGAAGTTGGAGCATTTAGTAAGCTAAATGCAGGGAAATCAATGTGCCAGTGTTTGAAATATAGCAACGTGATTGTTTTTTAAAAACAGGTAATATATTTCTATGGATTCAAAGTGCTGTCATATTTTTCACCTTTAGCACACTTTCAAATATAGGAACTCTATAATGATAAATCCTTGTTTTAAGCCACTGCGTAGTGTATAAATAACTTCTGTTTAAAACAAGCATATGTTTGATAATATATCTAATATATTTGATATCATTGATACATAGCATATTAAGTGATACTTTAAATCTACATAGCAAATATGAAACATAGGAAAGTTATAAATTCCTACTATTTTCTCTGGCTCAGAAGAATGTTCTCTCACAAATGCACTAGCAGTGAAATAAGTAGTTGCTTAATATGGGAACATAGAAGGACCACAGAATCCCAGTTAGTCTGAGAAACAATTGCTGTGAAAAAGTACTCCCTTTCTTGGATAAGATCTAAATTATTTCTGCCAACTAGGTTTTAGTCTCCTCAAGATAAGGAGTAAATTGGTAAAAAGCAGAGCTAAAATTATAACCCAAGCCTAAAGGGAACAAAACAATTATCGAAGAACTTGGCTTCTTGTTTCCTGAGGTATCATAATCTAATTTTAATTTTTAAAAATTCAGCACTTCTTCTAAATATCGATTTTATCTTCACTCTTTTTGTTATTCAAATATTATGCAAATGTGGATTTTACACAACATTTTACCTCAGAGTAAAACATACATAACTAATAGCTCAGTTCTAAAATACTGAAATAAGTAGGTACCCCAAGTGTGTAGAGCGTATGGCTTAAAACTCCATTTATAAATGCCTTTCTAACTCAGAAGAACTCAGAGGAGTACAAACTGTGTTTGAGAGTTTGCAGTGCATCAAAATACCATTCTTCTTACATTGATTTCTGACATTTCCATACGAATTTTTTTATATAAACATGTACTGTAGATATATTAATCCTGATGCTGTCTAGTTATGAGTATTCTGAATAAAACTTTGTGTCATTATCAGGGCTCATTCCTTTTTAACAGATCCATGGGAGCTGAAAGATTGTGGTGTTCACAGACCTGAAAATGACACAGGATTCTCAAATTAGCTACGGTCACTTGGCACATCCTTAGAGGTGACTTACTATTTTCAGTACTCAGGTGCCTGGCAGAAACAATGAACAAAAGCAAGCACTGCCTAAGACATTTATCATTATAAAACAGTCCTGAGATGGCTTTTCCAAATGTATCGTTCTATTAATGGAGAGACAAAGCAATAAAGAATAATCAGAAATAAAATCAGCAGATGCTGAAGTAGAAGCAGAAATTTGCAGGTACATGTTTATTATTTATTAAAATTTAATGTTTAAGGTCACTCTGTGAAAAATATAATAGAAGGTACTTGAAGAAGGTATCCATTCAGTAATACTTGTTTTCTCTAATAATCAGAGTTGAAGTACTATTGCTCTTTCTCAAAAAAAGACTGCTTTGGCTGGTTTTAATAAATAAAAGTGATGGCTTAGTTCCAAGGAGCCTTTTTAGGCCTCAGTCTAGCAAAGAATATTATCCTTCTAGACTTCGAGAGTTATGGGGATTTGGAGTATTCTTGTGAAGCGCTCTTATGTTAGTTAGTAGTCATGCTTTTTGTCTCACTAGAATTGCAGTCTCCATAAAGCTCTATTGGGAACATTTCGGAGGGGCAAAATGCATGTAACCTTCACGTTATCAACTTCCCATCATAAAAGTAACAAGCATAGGCAGTAGGGAAGAATTAATTCATCTGCTCCACTTCCATTCCTAGAGTATGATTACTCACAACAAATCTGCCAGAAAATCTTCACTATTTGTGGGATGGTGCTTTACAGAATAACAAGGAATAGTTTTTTATCTTTTACATCCTTTAGTTATAGTGCAGCAGAAGCTGAACCTAAACAATAAAAGGTATGTAAGTTGTACAGATGTATAAAAATATATATATAAATATATATATAATTTCTTCATTTTAAATGTATGTCCAGCATGGGAAAATAGGGAGAACTTTGGCAGGCTCTCAAGTGAAATTTTCAAGTGCTATCTCTAGGTCTTCAAGTGTTTTGAAATGTCAGTAACCTGTTGTTGTGCTAGAGCCACCAAGAACATTTTTCTATCTTGATCCAACTAAAATTTAATGTCCCAGCTGTACATACAAAGAAATTATACATACGTGTGTATATTAAACCCATTGGTAGACTGTAAAATATACTTTAATCCTTGCTTTTTCTGTAATCGGGTAAGTGTTGTATTTTTTCCAAAAAGAAAGTAATTCATGTTAAATGACAATGTCAGCATTCTTTATTTAAGGACGACTGTTTTATACTTTTAAAACAATGTTTTTGCCTGAGCTGGCCTCCTTCCACATACGCTTTTAATTGGAAGCAAAGAATGTAAAATGTAAATTATGTAATCTACTTTTAAATCATTTATTATAAATCTGTTTTTCAACTGAGAAGAAAATAATCTCTCGGTGATTGCTCTTGTATAATGGCTTTCTTTATTTTTAATATAATATACATAACATGATAACAGAAATTAACTGTGAGAGCCTATTAGTAGCTCTTATTACTCTTTTCAGGGAAATGAAGTCACACAGGTCTTTGGCCTAGTCATAATAAATCCAAAATTTGAAGTAATTCAACAGAACAACCCTGGTTTTTATCTGGTTTTAGTTAGTTCATCAGATTTTTACTGCACAAACAGCAAAAACCAAACACAGTTATCTCGCATATTGTGCTCTGAAATTAAGCAATTATTTTCTAGAAGATTAATAATAACAGCCACCTCTGCAGACCTTTTTTTTGGTCTTGAAACTAGAAAGATCTACACAGACAGGGCTTACAAGTGGAAAATATTGCAAGATATGGTGCTTAGCTTTCCTTTCATCAAACTTAGCCTTTGGCAAAACAAAAAGAAAATTATAACACTTTCTTAGATTAGAATTGTCAAATTTCTAACAAATAGTACATTTGGTAATTGAAGATAATTGCAAACATGTTCTGTATAATATGGTAAGTACTTGGGACTTTTATTCCATTTGTGAGTAAAGTAAGCAAATAATTATAATCAATAGCATTATATTACATTTGTTTCAGCATTATGCAGTTCTTTCAGAATTTTAAAATTACAAGGCAAACTGGTACATTTTTCATTGACTTTCATTTGAAAGTGAGTTAAACACAAAATGCTTGATGTTTAACAATCAAATTGCCCTTGGTCTTTTCACCAACGTTCCTTTCCAAAAGTCATCTATTTTCTAACTGAGAAAAGATAGAATCTTTACATATCCTGCTGAATACTCTATGAGTTTGCCTTAGAGTTTCAAAACGCTGAACCGTATAATCTAGTAGAAAACCAATATAACATTAATAATTGTAATTATTTTTACTGACTGATTAATTCAGATTGTAAGAGCAAAGTCAGTGAACAGCCTGGGTTTTCTTATGATGTCTGCGGTACTGTACTATACAGAAATAAAGGGTGAAAACTTGATTCCAGGAGACACAGCAAAAAGGATTTGACAATCAGCACTACGACCAGAAAAGTTTTTCAGATGCCACCTTTACCAAAACAACCCAAACAGAGTTGCCACAGGCATCAGTCTTTTGTCTGCCAGACCTGAGAAATGTATGTTTGAAAATATGTTATGATGTGTCCTGAGTGATGCTTTGTTAGCATCCACATTGATCTCTAAAGATGCTGGTGACTGATGAAGATTTTGCACATGTTGAAAGAAGAAGACAGTTCATACAGAACAAAGATATTATTATGATACATACTGGATTGAAATAAACATGATTTACAAAATAATTCTGAAAATATTTAATATTTTAAGTGGTCATTTTAAGTAGATCAGTTATGCTGAATTATTTTCTGTTCAAACTGGAACTACAATTGCCTAAGTATGAGATGCAGTTTGCTAATTGTTTGCTCATTTGGCAGTTATCATGAAAATCTTAGAAATAGTTTGGCCAAGCTCACAAAAACCATGTTTGTTACACCTGTGAGCACAGTCAGTGTGAATGGGATGGTGTTAGAATCCAGGGCCTAACTGGACACTCAGTACATTTTACAAATCTTTGCTGACATTTCACTTGGAAACCTAATTATTTTGGTGCCCATATCACAAATGATTTTTTTAGTCTGTATTTGTTCATGAAACATCTGGCAAGCTCGTGATTCGATAATGATACTTCAATAAATTCTGTTCCTCCAGTGTAATTTTTTTGAGGGAGAGGGTTGCAGGGGCTGGAAGTAACCAGCCTGAGTTTGGAATGTTCCCAGAGCTTACTGTCAATGTGATTTAAAATGGAAATAAATCCTGAAAATTTACTTCAATCATGTATCATAGCGTTAACCATACTCACACATTTCTTTTCCTGAAATTCACCACCAGCTGAAGATCCTTTCCTTGCTCTCTGGTAAACTATCATAAATCCTCTCCCTTAAACTTAAAAGCTAGAAATTTTCATTTAAATTTTGATGTTATCTTACCACAATTTGAAATCACCTAGTGAACTTATGCTTGAATATTTCTATTTGTTAAGTATTTTCACATTTCCATTTATGAAGATGATAAAAGGATAATATTTTGTCCAATTATTTCAGATATTACATAGATATTCAGTTGCTATTACTTTTCACCTCTAGGCCTTTACATCTCTCTTTTGTGTGTGCATGTGTGTAAATGAGCTCTTGCTCTCTTGAAGGGATTTACCTGGAAATAATATACATATTACTTTCATTTTGCTGCAAATGTTTTAAGTCCATTAAATTCTCACAAGACTGCAAGAGTTAACATACACCATCTTGTTAAAATTGTGGCAAGCATTAAAACTGTTCACAAGTCCGTAATTAGTGTAGTGTTAATGTTTACAAAAAAATACAAGCCCAACTGTCAGGTGTTGAAAATAAGTTTGAAAGTGATGCTCAAACAAAAAAATGACGCACAATCAAGGCTGGCAAAACTGGTTAAAGAAAAATGTAAAAGTTGTGCATGGATGTTAATAGATTTTTTCATCCTTCAATATTTGTATGACAAAGCATACTGATAAATATTAAGGCACACTCATGGAAATGATCATGCAAATAAGGGAGTTTAATAAAGTAAAATTCTCTCATCTTTGACACACAGCTCTTCTAGTCAGGACTTTATGTTATTATTTGTGTGACATGAGGTCTGCACTCAGCTCTGAACAGAACAGATATTTAGGCAGATACTGATTAATAACTGGGCACTCAATTACGCCACTCTGTAGATATAGTCTCAAACAAATTCTGTTCATTTCTTCGACTGAACATTATTTTACTTAGAGTGAAAACCTTGAGCTTTTTTCCAAAAAATACAGGACTGTATTTTTTTTGGAGAAAATAGAATCTAAGTCCCAGAGTTCATGCTAGTTCCAGACAAAAAATTTTGTACCCAAGTGGATAATGATTCTTGGAACTGAGAAGTAAATTTGGTTTTAAAAATATTTGAATTATTGTAGAGGTGACCGCAAAGTCTGAAATTGTCTTTGCATGCCCATTACTAGAAGCACCGAAAAGTTAGACCATTACATAGGTTAGATGTAGAGCTTATTAATATTCAGTTAACATATGTGTGGCTTTTTCATTCTGATAGTCTTAAAATGTAATCTGTTCTACTACAATCAGTGCACATTAATCTGGAAAAAAAAACCAAGTTAATTTCTAAACTATAGGTCATTATGTAGGGTATATAGCCACTGCAGAAAAAAAATTATAAAGTTTTGTGTTAAATCAGAATTAGAACTTATTCTATACAGACTTCTTCATATTATATTCATAAAGATAAATTCCAGTGTGTTTATTCACTCTGATACAACATTCATTGTCTTTATGCATCTGATACAGCCTCCTGAAAGTTGTCAGTTTGATGACTGGATGCCTAATTTCTCAAGATTGTACAGAAGCATCTCTATCCATTTCAGAAATGTCTTGAAAAAACCCTAAGCAGTATTTTTGAGGCTGCAAATAAGTGAGGTAACAAAATCAAACACAAAACTTGAAATAAATGGAAATACATCATGAGGAATAGATTCATTCAGAATAAAATAGGTGATGAAACTGTATCTTCTTCACAAATGTCAGTATAGTTCAAAATGTGTTCAAATACAATGCTAATTCACTTAATTTCTATAGTCTGAGCTTATGGTAACACAAACTATTTCTGTCGAGTATTTCTTCATCAGCAGCCCAAATGAAACAAAATATTGATTTTATTGCATTTCACAAGTAGTTCAGTGACTGTAGCTTCACTAAGTTTTGCCACCATGTACTTAGTAGAATACTACTTATAGAGTAGTTCTGCCTGTACCACAAACTGTTAATGTTTCCTAAAGTAAAAAGCTCCTGTTACTATCGATTTCTGCTGTCCCATGAGCCACAGTTCAGCATCAGTCAGAAAAGAAACACAGACCAGGATTGCTGATGTGCTAAGTAACAGCCTTAATAAGCAGCCTATTTTTGGCTGTACTGGTGCAGCCATTGCTTTTTACAGCCAGAAACTGAGACATCCCCCCAGCAAACGCTTCCTTAAAACACTGTGCATATTTATATGAAGATCTTGATTTTGGAGACCCATTGTTCCTTCACATGCTTCTCATTCCATCTTTCAAAAAATTAATGCAAATACAATACTGAAAATAAAGATAGAAAAAATTATTTCTGGGTCTAATGCTGGTATACGAGCTCCAGATTATGATGATTTTATTAGCATGACAAGCAAATAAACATGGTTTTAGGTGGTAAAATTAATGTAGTTTGCTCTGGCTCATCTGTTTTAACATGAAAAGTAAACTTAACAAGTAAGGTAGTGGGAAGTGGTTGAGTCCCCATCCCTGTATTTGTTGGGTAGACAAGGTGCTTAGGGACATGGTTTAGTGGTGGGATGGCAGTGTTGGGTTAACAGTTGGGCTTGATGATCTTAAAGGTCTTTTCCAATCTAAATGATTCTAAGTAACAATTCACTTCTCTCACGTCTCACTTATTATACATTTCCACTTTAACCTTTTTTTATAAAGTTATTCTAAAGTCTTGAAGACTGTAAGGGACTAGAAACTTGTCTCGACATTGGTGGCAGGCAAGCTTATCTAGCAAGCTTATCTACCGAAGCCTAATCACCACGACAACTGAATGGCAACTGAGCGGGGCAGTTTAATCACCAGTTTCAGCCCATTGAGTCCCACCCCACCAGAATGACCTAATCGCCACGACAATTGAGTAGGGCAGTTTCGGCCCATTGAGACCCACCCCACAGGAACCTGTGTCCTGTTATCTTGGAGTACACGTCCTCTGCGCATGCGCCCGGGCCCAGAGTTGACTGACAATGGGGAGGGGGCTCGGACCCCCTAGAACCTTCGAGCATACTCTAGTGACGGTACTGGGCATGCGCCCCACTGCCGAGTGGGAGGCGTGGGTATGCAAAACAGTCATTGACTATGCAAAAAGACAACCCTATGAAAGGGGGAACCAGCGGAAACCGAAGAGCATCCAGGAACATCTACCCTCCACCAGATTTGAAGATACATCAGGCGCATCGGACCGCTCGAGCCGCATGGACCGCATGGATCGCTCAGGCCGCAGGGACAGCACATGGACCCGTGGTGGTAGCTATCGCAACGCTCCTGTGCCGTTTGTTTCTCCCCCTCTCTTTCCCTTTCTCACTTTTCCTCTCTTTCTCTGCTTTCCTCTCACGCATTTGTCGTTGGCCAAATAAAGTGACTTGGCACTTGACTCCGTTTTGAGTCTTAATTCTGTTCCCGAGAATGTAAAAGGAACCTAGTCACGATAAAACATTGGAGTTAATCAGAAGTTAAGCCCAGCCGCCCCCAACCTCCCAGAATTATCTGAGGTCGGTTGGAAAGCAAGGGGGTTTAACCTCTGCCAAACTGTTCAACCCAATAGTGGATCGTGACAAAGACCCGAGTGTGGAGTTGCCAAAACACACTCCAAATTATATATACATATATATATGTATATATATACAAAAAATGTATCATCCTCTATTTCTAAGATATTCTATCACTTTGGGAAGTTATGAAGAATTTTTGCTGTGATGAAGATTACGATGGATCCCTAACTCACTCGCTAACTCAAGCATATTGATCATTGATTATTACTTCTGAGGTTTGCTGTACTGGGATTGTTTGGTGACAGCCAAGTCCTACTGACTACTACTGACACTCCAAGTTGTTGAGGATGTAACCACTCAATCACTGGTCATAAATAACTTCTAGAAAAACTATTTCTTTCACAACTTTTCAGGAACCAGAGTTATTCAACCTTACTCAGCTGTATAACTTAACCTGACACTGAATTTATCACACACATTTCTTTACTCAGGGTAGCTGCAGAGAGCAAGAGTAACATGCATGGGTGCTCCGACAGCAAACAAGTGTAAAGATTCAGCAGTTTGAATGAAAAAAAAGGTTTATCTAGGTTTCAATGGGATACTTAAAACCAACAATAAGTTATTAATTAAACTGGAGGAAATATGTGTTCTTTCAAATGGAAGGAAATAAGATGCCTAAAAAACTAACAGGACAATTCAGTAGATGGTTTTTGAGTGACAAATATTGGCTCATACAGAGGTTTCTAGACAAGCTGCTCCAAATTGATTTTAGGATTAGTTTTACATCGTATCCATGATCTTTCAACAAAAAAAAAAAATAATTTGTAGTGACATTTCATAATGATATTAAATGTTGAAGGATTAAAAAATGTATAAAAAGCACACAATGATCCAAGGACTAGGATAAAATAATATGATTAAATATTAGTTACTTAACAAGAAATTTGGCTATGAACAAATATTTTAAATAACAAGATTTAAAAGATCTTGTTATTGTAGGTAATTATAAAATGATTGTCACCCAAAAATATGATAAAAACATAAGGGAAAAAATAAAAATAGATGCAGTAAAAAATATATTTAAATTAAATTTGAGGAATTAGGAAAATGGTTTTTAGGCAATTAAGAAAATAAGCTGAAGAACAGCTTTAATAATGGATAACTTAAGAATTTTTTCCAGTTCCAGGTTCCCATGTATGATGTCTGTAACATCCACCCATGTGATACCAGTGAATCTCATGTGCTATTTAAATATATACACATATTCCCTGTGCGCCCCCCCCGCCCTGCCCCTTTCCCCTTATTTTAATTAGATAATCTGGCTAAAAGCTTTTAAAGGGCATTTTTATTATAGCCTGCACAGTTTTAAACATCTGACAATTTAAGAGGAAGAAAACATCTGCTGAAGAGCATCCTCTCCCTTGATCTTCAGCACATTCGATAGTAACATTGTCCTTTTCTCCTCATAGATCACTGCCAACTTTATTTCTACAGTCATACACATTCTTTGACCTGTGATAAAATTTGGTTTGGCATATTAGCCTGACAGTGACTGTTCCTTAAACTACACTTTATATAGCTATGTGGGAAGCAGAGAATACACTGTCCAATTCTATATCCATGAACATTTTTGTTTCATTCATTATTTCTTTTATTTTTCTAGATACTGTTATACAAATGGAGTGCATTCTTCCATGTGAATTATTTTTCTGAGAAGAGTTTTCATTACTTTTATTTGAAGTCTTTTCTTATTTGTCTGTTGGAATTACTTCCATTTTTCTGCGACAGTCTGTGTTTTGTTTTGCTTATTGTTAAAATGATGTTATTTTTTGACCTAAACCTGACTAATTTGACCCATCTCTTGGCATTTGTGCTGTTTCACATTTTCATAACAGCATGGTGCTTTACAAAATAAATCATTCAGTGCTGTATTTGTTTTCAAAAACAATAGGGTGACAGATATTATTTTTCCAGCTATAGAATTAGTAGCATGAAATCTAGTTGAAGGCCAGTAACTAGCAGTGTAGCCCAGGGGCCAATACTGAGTCCAATCCTGTTTGGCATGTTCCTTAATAATCTGGATGATGGGGCAGAGCACACCCTCAGCAAGTTTGCTGATGATATGAAACTAGGAGTGGTGGCTACACCAGAGGGTCATGCTGCCATCTAGAAGGACCTCAAGAGGCTGGAGACATGGGCTGACAGGAACCTCATGAAGTCCAACAAGGAGAGGTGTAAAGTACTGCACTTGGGAAGGAACAACCCCATGCACAAGTATATGCTGGAGGCCGCCTAGCTGGAAAGTAGCTTGGCAGAAAAGGACGTGGGAGTCCTGGCTCCTGGGGGTCCAAGTTGAACGTATGTCAGTTAAGTGCCCTTGCAGCAAAGGTGGCAAATATTATCCTGCACTGTGTATAGGAGTACTCTATCCAGTTCTGGGATCCCCAGAAAAAGAAGTGTGGAGAGAGTCCAACAAAGGGTCATGAAGGTGATTATGGGACTGGAACATCTCTCCTACAAGGAAAAGCTGAGACCTAGGGCTGTTCAGCCTAGAGAAGAGAAGGGTCAGGGGGTATCTCATCAATGGGTAAAAATACATGATGGGACAGTGTAGAGAAGGCAGAGCCAGCTCTTTTCAGTCGGACACAGAGACAGGACCAGAGGCAATGGGCACAAACAAAACCACAGGATGTTCTGTCTAAAGATCAGGAAACACTTTTTCACTGTGAGGGTGACTGAGCACTGGCACAGGTTGCCCAGAGAGGCTGTGGAGTCTCCATCCTTGGAGATACTGAAAAGCCACCTGGACAAGGTCCCAGGAAGCCTGCTCCACGTGGCTTTTCCTGAGCAGAGGGGTTGGACTGTGTGACTTCCAGATAGCTCTTCCAACCTCAACCATTCTATGATTCTGCGAATTAAAGCACAGCTAAATGGTGGCAATTAGCTATGTGTTTTCTAACAAAATTAACATTTTAATGCTGCTTAGGGGTCAAAAATGGGAACAAAAAAAATGTATCATCATCAATGTCCTGGACAATGGGACATAATGAACTCTCAACAAATTTGTAGATAATGCCCTACTGCAGGGAGCAATCAGCTCACTGCAGGATAGGGTTGTCATTCAGAAGGACCTCAAAAATCTAGAAGAATGAGCTGTGTGAAACCTCATAAAATTCATATAAGAGAAATGTGAAATTTTGCACCAGGGATGGAACAATGCCATAAAGAAAACTGGGTTGGTGTCGTGGTTTAACCCGGCTGGCAACTAAGCACCATGCAGCCGCTCGCTCACTCCCCCCCCCTCCCTCAGTGGGATGGGGGAGAGAATTGGAGAAAAGGAAAAAAAAGTAAGACCCGTGGGTTGAGATAGAGACAGTTTAATAAGAGAGAAGAATAACAATAATAATAATGGTAAGAGAATATACAGAATATATAAAACAAGTGATGCACCATGCAATTGCTCACCACCCGCTGACCGATGCCCAGCCCGTCCCGAGCAGCGATCACTCCCCCCGGGCCGCGATCACACAGCCCGAGCTGCGACCACTCTGCCCGTGACCGACCGACCGACTAACCCCCCCTGAACATGACGTTATATGGTATGGAATAGCTCTTTGGACAGTTTGGGTCCTAGCTGTGCTGTACTCCCAGCTTGTTATGCACCTGGCCAAGCAGGGGAAGCTCAAAAAGTCCTGAGTTGTCTGAGCACTACTTGGCAACAACTGAAAACATCAGCGTGTTATCAACATTCTTCTAGTACTAAATCCAAAACACAGCACCATGCTAGCTTCTGTGAAGAAAATTAACTCTATCCCAGACGAAACCAGGACAGTTGGGAACTGATGGAATGTGGAGGACCTTTGCAGAAAAGGGTCTTGAGGTGTTGGAGGTAAACAAGCTGACCATAGGTCAGCAGTGTGCTCTTGTATTATAGCAGTAATAATGTATGTATTACATCTTTTAGCATAATAGCAAAATAGTTGATTATCTTCCCATTTTGTTATGAATTAAAACATTGTAACATCTCAGTGTTAGCACTATCACACTGAAATCCAGGAAAATCGGCCAGTTTGCATCAGTTCAAAAAGCCTGCTGGTAGCAATTTTAAACTGGGAGTAGAGAACTGAGTCTTAATTCAACTTGGGGTGCAATAAACACAATATAGCCATTCAGACAAAAGAGGTGATTACCTCACTGTATTCAGCATTACTGTGGCCCCACCTTGAGTACTGTGGTCCCCACAATTTAAGAAGGATGTGAAGGTCCTTGAATGCATCCAGAGGAGAGCAACAAAGCTGGTGAAAGGGCTAGAAGGAATGTCCTATGAGGAGCAGCAAAGGATTTTGGGCCTGTCTAGTTTGGAGAAAAGGAGGCTGAGGGGGGACCTCAGGCATACCTCTGTTTTATGAATCCACTGACTATAAAGCCTAATTTTATTCCTTGATATTTCACACATCCAGGTAAAGGTAACTGGGGCGATGCGGGTAGTATCCAGCAACTCCTCAGGCTCTTATAAAGTATCAGGACTTTTCTAAAGGTGTTTGCATGTTAGTTCTAATTCCTTGGTTTACACTTCAAATGCTGTTTATTTCCTAATTTATCATTTGTTTTGCCCTATTATTAGTTTAATTTCTACCTCATACTCAGTAGTTGGAAGAGGAAAACCGAGGGGGTCACATCAACACTCTAGTAACATTAAAGAGATAAATCTCATGCTCAGTTTAAACTGATGTAGCTAGCAAAACAAAATAAAATTCTAATTGAATCAGAGAAATAATCAGAGAATAAATTATACTTTACAGGTGTAACTGTCCTAACTCCACTAAACAGAAGTAGCTTTTGAAGGTTAACACAGCTGATAAAAATGATTAATAAAACTACCTGACCTTATGGAAAAGGGAGCACAGAGCCCTTTAAGTGCACTGTAATCATTACTTATTGTTTCAGTGTGTCAAAACCCTAAAAAACTACAGTATGTGTTGTCATACATCACTAGTAATTTGGGGAAAAATTATAATCTTATCTGCGGAGATTCTTGAAAGACAGAAGAGCTATCATGGTTCCAGGTAAGTTGCTAGGCTCATCACACATAGCAAGGAGTGTAAAGCATCTGCTGAAAATCATTTAAAAAATAATTGGGTTTAAAAAATTATCTTCTTGCTGCTGTTTCTGGGAAGAAACCACATGGCACTTCATAAATACAGGATTTGAATTTCTGATTAGGATGGGAAATAATCTTTTTATACATGTATACCCAGTCAAAGTAAGTAGATTTCTTCATTCCAGACAAAAATAAATTCTCTTTTCTGGAAAATTAAAATGGAAAAGACAAGAAAATGCATTTTGATAGTTATGGCAATATAACGATAGCTGCGATTTTCTACCTTTTTTTAACCTGCCAATAGCTGCTGTTGTCTTATAAACTTAGGTGTTGTAATTGTCTCTGATCATGAGACCTAGAATGCCTGATTATATATCCAGAGTAATTATGTACACTTTCACCTAAAATATTTTGATTACTTTACCTTATTATTATAGTCAATGCCTAGAAAGAGGCTCTGTACCTACCAGGTGCAGGCTTCACCAGTTCTCAGGGGTTTCAAGGCTGGCTGTGTACTTTATGCAGGTGCAAAGAGGAGAGAAAAGGACATGATGGTAACATTTCTACAAGGATACATTTGTGACCATAAAATTATGAAATGATTTAATGCCTCTAATTAACCAGTTGACCTGGAGAAGCTGTAAGGTATCCATTGCCTCTGCTCAGACAGAATAAGACATGCAGAGTTTTATGGACTGCCCTTGGAAATGTATGTATTATAAAAAGCTTCTAATTTCCATTTTGGTTGGGTGTAATTTAGCAAGAGAGTTTTTATTTCTTGAGTTAAGTGCACTCTAGAATTTCTAGTAGAGAAACTATTATTGGGTGTGCAAAGTGATTAAGATTATGTTAGTTGTTTATATAGATAAGTAAAGTGACACAACTGTAAGACACCTTTTACTTCAGCTTTCTGTGGTCTGATTCTTCATTATGGTACAGTGCTTTTTATTTTTATTTTATTGTTACAAATAGTTTTAAAAGACAAAATTGGTTTTCTTCCTCAACATCAAAATTGTAGGGTCTAGACCCTTAACTATATCTGGACCTAACCTGCAATTATGGATACATTCAAAACCCAAACCTGTTATTGCAATGGTTTTGTTTCGCTATGATTCCAGACTTTCTCCCTTACTTTCAGCATCATTTGAAATTCAGATCTAAAATATAGAATGTCAGTGGAAGAATAGCACATTTTGAACAATGGCCTTAGTATTTGTTAGGAAATAAGACTTCAGTAATGAGACTAAAATATTGAACCTTTTTGTTTATAAACATAATACACTAGCATGTCTCAACTTGGGTTTAGAGAAAGTTTTTCAAAGAGAGACACCCTATTTCTATGTCTGTGTGATTTGTGATAACACTGCTAGAAAACTTGCTACCTAAAGGTAACTTGGACATTTGTTTCTCAGATGTGATATCTTTGACCTTTGTAATATTTTAAGATATACATAGTGATTATATGGTAACTGTAATCTTTCCTTTCCAAATCACTCTCTACAGATAGTTTCTGCCATTCTGAAGGACACTCTGTAAACAGAATATACACAACTGAAGAGTGCAAAGGTACTTATTGGCCAACACAGATGTTAAATCACAAGGACTAGCAAACTCCCAAGCTAAGAATTAATAAGTTCACCATCCTTGATGAGCATCTGCAGAGCAGGCAGCCAGAGTTAGGTGAGAAAGTCAGGGTCTCTGACCTCCTGTCTCCTGATTCTCTGACTTTTTCCTTGGGATTTTCATAAAGTTTCACATTGGTATTTCTCCTTGTGAATCCTTAAGTTGTTAATACTGTCTCAGCAATTGTACTTCTCTCTGTGCTTTTGCTTGTTTTGCATCTCTTCTTTTCACAGACATTTCACAAGTTAAGATCAATTAGTAAAACTGAGTCAAGGTCACAGAGCCATGTGGCACCAAACTAGGGCATAAATTACAGACATCAGAGCCCTAGGGAGGAGGGTTACAGAAAAATGGGACACCTCTGAACCAGTTTTCTAAAAGGAAGCCTATTGCCAACTCTAGGATCACTGTGCAAATTATGGATAACTATGAATAATATATTCTCCAATTAAAAATACCTGAAGATGTAGTGGTGGAATTCTATACAACATTTAAAAATATTTTTACGATGTTCTTAGTAGGATACTGTAGTTTAATTTAGAGGAAAAACTTCAATGTATATTTAACATAGCTTCAGAAAAATGTGAAACAAGGATTCCAAATTAAAATTCTAGAAAACTGAAAATATTAAGTTCCCACTTAACTCACAAACTAAATGCACAAACATCTTGAAAGGGAAAACATCAAAAATTATAGTGTTTCTGTGGGTTTCATTAAGATCTATTTAGCTAATGGTGCATGAAATCACAGAGGTTGACTCAAACCTACAAATGGAAGCAAATGGGAAGCTTGATTATTGAAGGGATGAGAAAAGACATCATTGGTCAGCAATCCTGGGACGTTCTGGCTGACGATAACGTTTTACTTATTGGCTCTTAATGACTGATCTAAATTACTTAAAACCTACTGAGAAATTTTGTTTAAAGAAAAATGAGGCTCTACAACAACAATCCAATTCTTTGACCAACATAATTCCTTATTTTGGAATAGAAAAGTATGCATTTTTACCTGTACTCTGGACCCTACTTACCTTTATCCTTGAAGGATGCCAACACTACTGATAATTACTACTCTGGACAGATTTCTTTGCTTACTTGTCACTTCAATTTCAAATAAATTTTTTTCCAGAATTAGGAAGTACAAGAAGAAGAAACAGTTTGGCCATTCCCCAGCTTATGTACCAATGCAGTGAAAAACATGGCATTACTGGGTTTTTGGGGGGGGTTTTGTACAAACTCTCCTGATAACTCTTTTTTTTTTTTTTTCAATACTGAATTCTAACTTTTAAAAATTTACCCTTAAAAATTTAATTCTCTGTCCTTTGGATCAGATCAGATTTGCATTCCTTATTCCTTAGAGTTGACATATTTATAGGGGGAGGTAATATAATTTTTTAGACCAATAAATATATAACTTCTCCTCACAATGTTTTTATATTTATAGCCTAAAAGTTAGTAAAACTCTAGCACAGATGAACTAAGGCTTATGACAGCCTTTTGGAAAAAAATCTTCACCTGCCTTCATTTCTCAATAGAGAGTCTCATCTTCTGACACATTTCCTGCTCTTTTGCAGTATTTTTCTCCCCAAACCAGTATTTAAATAATGTTAGACTTCTACAGTCCCATTGGATTGAAACAGACATAAAGGGAAGGGAAGAATGGAACTTATTTTTCACAGGCACCCAAACATAGGTTGGATGTTCAGATCTCTGCTTCTCCAGGACATGCTTTTCTGTCTCAATCCTACTGAAAGTGAGGGATTCAGACTACCTAGCTAAGTATGTCTACAGAAACACACCTGAGAACAAGGTTCCAGATGCAGTCAAGGTCATGTTATAGGCAGGTCATCTGATATACCTTAAACATTTCTTTTAGGATGGCATGAATCTCATCTAGGGTTTACCTAATTGTTTCCATAACCTGTGCAGAAAGACTTATGTCTAAGATATAAATACAAAAACTAAGGTAATAAATATTTATATAAATTAAGATAACACTTTTATATAAATCAATATAATGATATATTTTTCAGATTACTTTGATATGTCTCATTTCTCATCATACAGCCATTTTTTTATCTTTATGACAGAAACATTAGTCTGATGTCTAGAAATACTTGTACTAGATACACAATATAGGGTATCATTTCCTCTCTCTTCTTCCTAATTTACAGAACCTCTTCGAAAATTTATAAACTCAGCAAGTTCCGAGTTCAGCCATGTTTTCTAAACTTACTACTTAGCACATGCTTAAGAGTAATTGAACTTAATATAGTTAGCAATAACCTTGAATAAAAAGATTTAGTATACAGCTATGCTTCCTGTTGACACCTGAGACTATATCATCATAATCATCTATTGATGGGAAATCATATAGGGATTTTAAGAATTTCTATTTTGGTAATGTCTTCTGGCTTAGTTTTAAACTACTTACTGCATTCTATCTGTGATTGTATATAAAACATGAAATAACAACAAAGAAAAAAATCTGTCACACAAACATAAAATGTCATGACTATAAATAAAAAGCTAAACATTTTTCATTATATATCTGATTTTCCCAGAGTGTGAAGAATCACATCTTAAGCTAATGTCAATATATATCAGGAAATTAGCATATTATGGAGAAAAAGAACATAATTTAAAAGTGATTGGATCTTGTAGAGAATTAAAATACTACTCCAGGTTCAGATAGCACTAGAAGTTTAGAAATAAAATTTCATGTTCTCACATTTCTGCAAAGTGTCCTTTTATTACAGCTCAAGAGGTTGAGATAATAACATCAGGGAAAACCTGGTAACTGCAGGATGGAATGAATGATCTCTGCTTCAATTTTAAATTTATTCCTGGTCATCTATGTTTCCTGCTGGTTTCTGTGTGTGGATACTTGGTACTTTTGTAGGTGTGTGCAATGCCAAACTGGCTGGAATCAATGGCCATTTAAGAAATTAATGTATGTAAAATGATGATGAATGGAGTTTCATTGTCTAGATTAATTGTTCTGAAAGACTATGCTATAACGAACAACTATCAGAAGTGTCTGGCTCATGAAACTGCAAGTTCTTGAAAAAAGGCATAATTCAAAATCATAATGATCGTGAGAACTATTTTTACATAGGATATCATAAGATACTAATTATTATTAGTTGAATTAAGAGATATATTAACTAAAGGTCTGCTTGCTATAAAAAGCATTTGAAAGACTATGAAGACATTAGTGTTCCTTCTTGATCTATCACTACTTTCTCTCCTATCAACAAGTGCTTTTATACACCTCAGAATTTGCATACTCCCAATTCATAAATAAGTACATTAACCCCTGATGAGGTGGGCATTGATGGTGCTGCACTCTGGCAATTACCATGACAATGTTGCTGAATACCTTTCACAGTGGCAAAGCAAAGGTTATTTGATTTGATCTGAGGAGCTGACAGCATGCTTATTTACATAGTGCCACACAACAATGAAGTGGCACCTAGAATATTGGCTGATCGCTGCTTTTATGCACTTTCCTTTATTCCTTTTCCTTTTGTCCTTGTCCTTCTTTTCTGTATTATTCCCATTGACAATACAGAGCCACAAAAAATCCTTCCCACCACATAGACTGTAAATGCGTGTTCAGTAGCTCAGCTCTGCCTTTAAACTGGTGGAAGAAGTACAGTGTTTCATTGTGGTTTTCTCCTCCCAAAAGAGTCAGTAGGACACCTACCAAAATGGTAGACATTTTAGTTCTTATTCTGTGGGAAACATGTAATAAACTCTTGCTAGGAACAAGGATACATTAAATTCCATAGCCTTCTCTCCTGCCCCTGTTGTTTCCAGGTTGTGAGCTAAGTTCAGGTGTCTGAGAGTACACTCTAGTGCAGAGCAAAGACATTTGGTGTCCACATAATGAGCCCACTAACTGTGGCTACTCTGCAGTCTTTCTTTCTCTGTCTGCAGATACTATTGCAGACAAATGAGAAACCTTTTCCAAACAAAATACAGTTTTCTCACAAAAAACAGTTTCAAAAAATTTCAACATTAAACTGTGATTTTGTTTTGCGAGATTATATGGTCTTCAGTGAACATCCATAAGGCTGCATGAGGATCAATTTTTGTCTCATTACCACTAAGCTACTTACCATGTGTATCATGAGGGGTTGCACATATCAAATCAGCTATTTTAAGAAAGAAAATCATATATGTATATGCACACATGCATGCACACCTAGTGAATACACAATTCTTTTTCAGAAGATATCCCCAATTGTAATGTAATTCTTAGAATCATAGAATCATAGAATCACCTTGGTTGGAAAAGACCTTTAAGATCATCGAGTCCAACCGTAAACCTAGCACTGCCATCCCACCACTAAACCATGTCCCTAAGCACCTCATCTATCTTCTCACAGTGAAAATCAGGTAAGTCACGTCTTATATGAACATGCTGGTTAATGTTCATTTTTGTGTTTTAAGTATTAAAAGGTTTCATATGTTATGTTGGTCATTGAGTTAGAAATCCTCTTCTCTAATACTGAGCCTGAGAGTAAACAAATCACCTAAGTGCCTCTGTTTCTAAGCAATGAATTCTTGTAGCTAAATATAAATACTTGAAGAGCCTCCTGAATGCAAGTGCCTTAGCTACCTAAATACAAGTATATACACAAGCACTCCACCTGAGCACCTAGGTGCTCTTAGCTCTTGCCTAAGCTCCATCACAATTCACAAATCAATTGGAAAAGGACTAAATGACAGCCAAATTAATGGTAGCTACAGTCCAGTAGTCATGCTCAGACTAAGCTAAGAGTAAGCTTTGAATTTCCTTTGAATCCCAGCAGTTGCATTGGTTTATTTCAAAAACTTCCTAGGGAAAAATTAATCTGAGTCCCCAATTCATTACTCTCCCTAGTACCAGAGGATTCAAAAGCATAAAAGAATGTAATATAAGCTACAGACTAACCTGGAATGAGGACATGCTTCACTCATTTAGGAAATATTCAACCAAAGTTATCTAAGGAGATCACAAACCAAATAGCTTTTACCATGGAAAATTTCTTTCTGCTGGCTGATGCTGTACAGAAGAAAAGCTTCTGTGTACTTAGGACAAGTAGGCAAAAAACTCTTACACTTCACAATCTTCTAAAGAGCAATAGTGAATACACCTTGTACACAGAGACGAGAATTTGTTGTTAGTCCAATTAATGTTTTAAAAGCTTAGTAGTCCAGACTATTTAATGCAGAAAAGCCTCATTAACAATACAACCACAATTGTTACTCAAAAAAACATTTAGACACTCCTAGTAACTACCCTTGTTCTCTGGTATGGAGCTCACATCTAAGAAAGGTCCCTCAGGATCTGAAAGTCAACATTTAGTCCTTCCTTAAGAAGAAGAGGGGGGGAAGGAGGTTGTGATGAGCTGGCAGTGCCCTGCCTGCTCTGCTGAGAGGAGTATTAAGGTGGATGCTTCTTCCTCCTCTTACTCTGAGAAATGAGATGCTGATGTCAATGCTTTCTTTCTCTTTAATCTTGGGGTCTGCTTGTGGTTATTTTTCTGTTTTCATGACACACTTTATTTTCATTGGTTCCAGGTTGAAGTCTGAAAGCTGCCCCCAGCCTCCCCTAGCCCTGTTACCCCAAGGGGCTGTTGTTTGTTGCATGGTGGTTCCCTGGGGCTGTCAGGCCTTTACCACACAGGGTATTCCCAGGGCTCAGGCTAAAATGGGTCAGGCAGCAGTGACTGACCACTGCACAACTGTTAAACCAAGAGCCAACCAGCTCAGTCTGAGGTAACTGCGTAGAAGTCCTGAGACCCTGCACTTACAAGTCAGTACAAAGCCTGGCTCCTTTTCCCGCTAATGGCAAAAATCATGTGTATTGGGCTCAAGGAGAAGGAAAAAGTGTTCAGATGTTCACCTAACAATAAACATCCATTCCCATACATAAGCATCTAAATGCTTTACAGGAACCAGTGATTTTGCTCTTACCATCTGGGACATGGGCAGGAGACATCAAATTGTTCACTAACTCTGTTATGTCATTAATTTGGGGATATTTGAAAATGAAAATCTAATGCCAACATGGAAAGTGAAGGTCAAGGTTCCACAGTTTATACTGGAGTGGATGCTAACAACTTGAGGATTAAGCTAGTGCAGAATAGACACAGAACTCTAAATTCTGGACAAGTAATTTTGAAAATATGTGTAAAAAAATGTAAAAAAATTTTTAACACTCAACAGTTTCTTGAAAACCTTGTATTCTAGGTGTTGAACAGAAAAATTATTATAAACAAATATCTACATTCAGGATAACATGGTATTTGCTGTATTTAGATAATACATAAATACAGTTCTATTACGTTGTCTTTTTGGTCATAATGCAGAATAACTCACAAAATAATTGTATTTACACTGAAACAGCCAAAAATTCCTTTTTTTTATTATATGCTTTGTTTCATTTCTAGAAAGTTTAGGACATTGTGGTACTTGCGATGTTCAGGAAGGAGCTCTCCCATTCACTAAGTGAAAATTCTCTCTAACCTGTCTGGGTGCTACTATAATTTTATGAAGATTCTAAATTAGTTTCATTCACTGTCTTTTAAGATACCAAATTAAAGCTTTATTTCTGAATCTAATTCTACCAAAAGCAATAGAAGATAACTCCAGATCTCACTAAAATAAAAGAGCCTTTTGGTAAACAGGATAATCCTCCCCCCCTCCTATTTTTTTTTAGCTGCCGGTTATTTAGAACTGGAGTCCTTCCAAAACTGAGAGTCATAGATGCGTTATGCTAAATTTAGTTGCAGCACACATTTCATCTTACTTTTCTCTATATCCTAAGCTCTCATTTGAGGAAGAACAAGAAGTTTAATTAAATATGTATTGAGACTCTCCTCCACAATGTCAGCCCAGGATGATGATAAATGTGAGTGGCTTGCATTCAGTATGGCTACTCCTTTAATCTCTCTCTCTTTTTCAGCTGCCAAGAAAAAAGTCCCTCAATCTAACATTTATAGACACTGTGCTCGGTGTCTATAGACATTTTATGTTTGAAAGGATTAAAATGGTAAGATAGATGATGAAAAAAATGTACTGAGACAGTATTAACATTAAATAATACCAGATAAATTATGTCATTCTGCTCTACAAATGGAAAATTATACACACATGTGATGTAGATGAAACAGAGCTGTTCCCATGAATGTATATTCCTGTATTTTCTTGAGGAAAAGTCCCCACCAAAAGTAGTGTTGAAATAACAGGAAACTCATCTTATACCAATTTTCAGTAGACGGTGCTTTCCCAATATTTATGAATTCGGGTTTTCTTTTGAGTTTTTTTGTGCACATTGTTAATTTTATATTTTGTAGGGTCTTTAACAATTTGAGCAACGTGCATCTCAAAGTTGGAGGTTCTTCACTCACTCCTTCTATCTTGGACCAGTGTTAAAATTTCTTAGTGTTTTAACTAAAATGGTTCCACATCTCAAATCAGAAGTAGGATTTCACTGGAGAAGTTATTCTAGGTATGACTGTGTGTCCATATGAGATACACAGATTACTTGCTTGACTATAAAAACAAGACATAGGATTTGATGATCTAGATGGTCTTTTCTAGCACCATGTGTCACTGTAGGAACAGTGAGTCTTTTACCTTGAACAGTTTATAGTTAAATACAGCAGTCCAACACAATCAGTGTAACCATGTGGGTAGACCAGATGAATCAATGAGACACACACATGGCAAATTTCCCCATTAGGATTAATTTGGCTACTACCATGCCATTCACAGGTGTATATTTACAGCATGCATAATACCTGCCAGGGAAATGCCTAATATAAAATGAAATACAGTAATTATGCAGTGACAAACAACAGAAAAAAAAGAGATATTTTTAACCAAACAGTAAAAACTGTATTATTGTGACCTAGGTATGTCATCTGTTTATAGACATAAAGCTATTTCAGTTATTGCATTTGGATCTGTTGCTCTGATACAGTTTAATACAGCTTTCCTCATAAAAACTCATAAATGCTGCTACTGATGATGAAATGAAGATTGTCCATGTCCCCCAGAAATAATTTCGCATAACCAAATACCCAGATATAAAGATATCCTGATTTGAAGATATAGGCCAAAGGAAATTTTTCAAATATTTGATGTGAATTTTTATTTTTATTTATTAATTAAATTTTATATGAATTTAAAACATAAAAATCATTGAACCTCTGCAGACTTGTAAGCTTACTTACAGGTATACGAAGTACTTGTGCAGAACCATGTCTGGGAAGTCCAGGAGGAAATCATGATCTGCCTCAGGTTCATATCATCACTATCTGCCGATACTAAACTAAAAGTCTACCTGGCAGTAATGTTTGGAAACTTGGCCTATGTATTTACCTAGCTATGCAGTAGAGCAACTAGAAAAAAACATCTGCTTTTTATGCACAAACTCTCTGCATGTGATTAGATATATCAGCATTAGATGATGTCAGCAACAAAACACGATTAAAACACCTTATGACATTTTATATACCTTTGAAATGACATATATATAATTATACACACAACTATTGATTTATATGTGCATGTGCATATTCAAATATAAATCTGTAGATACTTATATGTAAATATATATAAGCCTTAGGGAGATTTGTTCACTTGAAAATAATAGAACCTCCTTTTAACAGCCTTGAATATAGTGAAATGTCTTACTCATATCAGAGAAACTGACAACAAACTACAGTTTCAGTAAAGGAAATCTCAATTTACAGTTCAGACACTGGGGGAGGAGGGTTGTCATGTGTATAAAAGGAATAAAGAGTTTCAGAATATATATTTTCCATAGTGTGCTTTAACCTCTCTATGTCATTTAAAAGTTTGAATATTTATTCATTTGGTTTGAGATTCTTACCTACAATTAATCCATTAGAAAGTTCAAATTCAGAATTCTAGGCTTTCTTCATAATCACTGAAACAACAATACTCTGCCATTAGACCCAGTTTCAAATGTGGGTCACATGCAAGAGTAGGAGAAAGGAAACTTCAGATTGGTGGATGGCCCTTCCCTCTGTCTCCCCCTTCTCACTTACCCTTTCTTCTCCTGCTCTCAAAGAAGGGATGAATCAGTCTTCAGAACAGATGAACTACTCACTTTCTGCTTTTACGACTGAAAGGAACCTGAATAGGCAGTATTAACTAAATGACTACTTTTTAGATTATATGACCAAGAACTAACTGAAGATCTGTCTACTTATGTAAATGGGCGTTAGGTCATTCCATCTAATCACTGCAAGCAAAACCTGAACCTTTTAATTAATCCCCGTTCTGATATTACTGATCTAGTTAAAGATGTCCCTGCTCAATGCAGGGGGCTTGGACTAGATGACCTGTAAAGGTCCCTTCCAACCTAAAACATTCTATGGTTGTATGATTCTATGATTAAACATGGTGCAGGAGTGTTTTCGTACTAAAATGTTTATTCTTCTGTAAAGTTATGTTATTAATGTTACATGTATTATTTAACATGACTTTTACACAAAAAAAAAATTAAATATGAATGTTTATTTCCTTCACTTGGAAAGTATACCTCTTCAAAACACCAAAGAAAGCAATTATTTAAATGATTATACTATGAATTCCTTTGTTTAAAAATCTTACATATTACATAGTTAATCTTCACAACAGTGTTATAAAAACCAGTATTCCAATCAGTGTTATATTATAGCTGTTCGGTGGCACTGTTGCAAGTTTGCACCGCTGATATAAAACAATGGAAGTCTTAAAATTATATACACATACATTCTTCCTCAGCCTATAATAACTTTTTCATTATAGTTTATACACAAGGAATATATGTCTCAACATTTATATTCATTTTCTGAAGACTGAATTTGGAATTCAGGCATATAGAAGAAAAACATGAATTAAAAAAAATTACAAATACCTGAAAAAAGTGGAAAGATATTAGTAATAAAGTGTGAGTGTGTGATCAATAATATCATAGGCTATCTGTGAGATGTGGGAAAAATTTATGTCACTCTAGTTTTCATCAGTGCTCAACCATTCTGAAGCTGCCAATATTTATACCTAAGCCTTCACTGAAATACAGTCAAGCCCAGTTCGAAAGGACTTATTATTCAATAGCACAAACGGCAAGAATCTAGGACACAAAGAAAGGATGTTTGTGTCAAAATGCATGAAAAATAAGCTGTGTTGTTACTCAAACTTTGCAAAAACTAGCATGAGGGTTTTACTGAAAGGAGAAGATTTTACATGTTATGCTTCAGTCAAAAATTCTAGTTTCAGCCTCCCCAGCATGCAACTATGCAAGTCATTACAGAATAACAGAATGATTGAGGTTGGAAGGAACCTCTGGAGGTCACCTTGTCCAACTCCTCTGCTCAAACAGGGCTGCCTAGAGCAGGCTGCCAGGGATCTTGTCCAGATGGTTTTGAATATCTCCAAGGAGATATTAATGTTCAACTTATGTTCAACTTGGACCCCCTGGAGCCAGGACTCCCAGGTCCTTTTCTGCCAGCTCGCTCAGCACTTGCAAATGCATACCATCAGGCCCCATGGACTTCTGTATGTCCAGTTTGCTTAAGTATTCTCTGGCCTGATACTCTCTCACCAAGTGTGAGTCTTCCTTTCTCTGGACTTACCCTCCTGGTCTTTACTTGTTGGTTCCTCTATCACTTGTGTCAGGAAGTTATTATCAACGCCCTCCAGGAACCTCCTTGGATTGCTTATACCCTGCTGTATTGTTCTTCCAGCAGATATCGGGGTGGCTAAAGTCCCCCACAAGGACCAGGCACTGTGAATGTGAGGCTACTTCTAACTCTCTGTAGAAGGTCTCATCTACTTTCTTCTCCTGGCCAGATGGCCTATAGCAGATACCCACTACATCACCCATATTAATCTGCTTTTTAATCCCTACCCAAGAGCTCCAGGCATTTCAGCTTCTCTCTCACATGAAGGACAACTCCATCTCTTTTTCTTCCCAGCCTGTCCTTCCTAAAGGACCTAAACCACTCAGCTGCAGCACTCCAGTCATGCAAGCTCTTCTACCAGTCTTCATGATCCCAACAAGATCTTAGCCATGCAACTGCACACAGATCTCTTAACTCCTGTTTAATCCCCATGCTGCATGTGTTAGTGTACAGGCACTTTAGAAAGGCACCCCAGCACGCTGATTTCCTAGAAAAGGGTCTGGGGTGTCTTCTAAGCACTTCCTTGCTTGCTTTTTTTTGTCAACCCTGTCCACCACTCCTTCACAGGGTTGCTGGCAACTCTCTCCCTCCACACCATTCCTAGTTTAAAACTCTTCTTACCTGAGCTAATCATCCTACTGGGAAAGATACTTTTGTTTGTCCTGCCTAGTGAGGTGGAACCCGTTTCTCCCCAAAAGGGCATAGACTCGCAAACAGTGATCCATGGTCATAGAAACCAAAACCAGGTGTGCCAGCAATTGTTGACATGCAGTCTCAGTCCCCTCCTCCTCACACCCTTTTCCCTGAATGACAGGATTGAGGTGAACACCACCTGGGCCCCCATGCCCCAGAGCTCTGTAGTCAAGATTGATACTTGCCAGGTTGCCCCTGACAGTATCATTGGTACTCACATGGAAGACTATCAGGGGGTAATAGTCAGAGGGTTGGTCAGGCTTCATCAGTTGCTCTGCAGCATCCTGGATCTGAGCCCCCAGGATGCAGCAAACTTCTCTATACAATGGGTCAGGTCGGATGCCTCTGTCCCCTGCAGCTGGGAGTCACTCATTACTATCAGTCACCACTTCCTCCTGGTGCTCCTTCATGGCTCAGGGTCAGTTGAACCAGATGCTCTGCTTGCAAGCACACCCAGCTCCTCCTCTGCTTTGAAGGCAGTGAACTTGTTCTGTAGCTGCAAACATTCAGGTGTAGCAGGAGCTTTCCTCTTGGTGCCAGGAGGCACCTGCTTCCATCCTTTGTCTTCCTCAGAGTTTCCACTTGCCATTCTTCTAGGCACAGGCTCTGCCTGTCAAGGTCAGTAGCTGGGCTCTGCCGAAGCAACACTGTGTGATAGCAGCTACACAGCTTCCTGCCATACATAGGTCTCCACGGATATTTTGCATACTGATGGCAATGCTGTTTGCCTTCACTGGCTAGTGAGGGTCACTGCGCATAGCTAACTTACAGTAGGTAATATGGCAATAGACCATATTGTTCTCATTCTATTCTCACTGTTTTGTCATTTAAATGTATGCTAAATGCCATTGAGAGTAAAAAGCAACAGGCTCATTTTTAAACTCACCTGTTTTATAGGTAGCTCCATTTGCATGCAGGTAGAACTAAAATAATACCTAAAGCTTCAGGTCAGAGAATTTAGTAAGTAAACAGCTAATGAAAGTAAGAATTCTTTTACTCTTTCCAAATCAGTAATGTCCCTACCTGAAGAATACAGAAAAAGACTAGGCATTAATAATCCTAAGTATCATATTTATTTTCAGACTTCTTATTTAATAAATGTGCACTGAATGCCTTACTGACAAGTATTTCCTAAATATAAGAACTGAACTGAACCAAGTGCAAAACTAACAGCTCCAGTTTATCCCTTGAGCTAAACTGAAGGAACATCTCTCCACTATGCTAAATACTTTCCAAACAGAACAGATTAGTTCCCTACTTTCCATAGTTAAAAAGTCACTGCATTTATACCAAGTGGAATATGAATGAAGAAACAAAGCAATAATTCCAACATCAATGTATTTATTATTCCAGCTCCCTTGACATCTTCTTTGCTGATCTTCCAGGCCACAATGTCTCTTTCCATTCTAAATAAGCAGACAAATCCTCATGGGCACACATACGTTCAAGTTTCAAAAAGAATAAGGATCACACATATCAATACTCTATATATGGAAATATTTCTTGTCACACAAAATGGATCTTTTCACTGTCTGACTGTCAACCCCTTCCTGATCAAACCAGACAACACCAGCTTCTGCTGCTTTTCCAGACTCTTGGCAGGCTCTCCTCACATCTGCACATCTTGCATTTACAAGTACACAGATTCCAAAGCTGTCAGTAGATGGAAATAATTTTGAAATCCAGAGTGAATACAAATGGATTCCCTGTAAAAGGCTTTTATTTCTGTGTCAAGTGGTAGAGTTGTTAGTACAGAAGCTTCCATCTTACACTTCCCCACTTCCAACAACATCACAGAAGACTGGAAATGTCCCAACAATAAATGGATGTAGGATTTTTTTTTTTTAATTGCTTTGTGTATCAAATAATCAAGTGGAAAAAAAAAAAAGTTTTTTCCTTAGGATATTTTGTTACATACAAACAAAAGTAATAGGGGGAAAAAATCCTTTGCACTGCTTTTTCTCTCCTCTTTTCAAAAGAAAATTTCAAACAAAAACTGTTTCTGGTTTATTTATAATACAATGTCATATGGGAGTGCTTGCAGTAGCTACAGATTACAGTATACAGTATTGGCAATGTAATACAATCCGTCCATTCCTTATTATATCTCACTCCTCCAAAAAAGTTACAGCGTTAAGGTTCGGTATCAGTTTAGTTTGGAACTCATTAGCCTGCACTGGTTGTTTATTCTGGATGCTGCAAAACTGTGATCTTACATTTGTGATGTGAGATTGACATCTTGACAACTGAGCAGAATTTCATAACATTTCCACTACAATCGGGCTATTTAAATAAAACCAGATTGCCTCTAGAATAAATTTATTTTGGGTAAAATTTAGCAGTTTCCAAATTTTTCCACAGGAGATAAATAGTTTACCAGAACCAGGAAACACACAGTATTCTGCAATTTTTTTTTTCAGCAGTTGGACAAAAAAGCAGTCTAGGAGAGAAAAAAGCCAGTGCTGCTGGATCCTTTGGAGTGCAGTCCTGCTAACAGCTGAATGCATGAGTGGAGGTTTCCTAAAGGTGTGCCTGGCCAAAAGCAAGCTGTCCAGGGAGTCAGATGCAATGGAGCCTTTTAAATGATCAGCAAGCAGACTGGTAGTACATTGACCCTGACCTCAGTGACAAAACTTGAGCAATTTGTTTGGCTGTGAGGCAGCCTGGAATGAAATGCTAAACCATTAGGTACCTCAAGTATGCAAATCCCTTGGAAAATTATCATAGGGATAGATATGTCAGCAACACAACTCGGACGAAGAGAGCTTTTCTAGATTATGCATTTTGCTGCAGGAAGAACAAGTGCATTCATTAATGAGGAGGCATTACAGGACTGTGAGAAAAACAGTGTCAACAAAACTACACTGGTTTTTGCTTAAAGCCTTGAGGGAGGCAAGTGTCAGCCAAACCCTCACCCAAGGCTGAACTACTGAATGTTGCCTGCATGAAAAAAAGGCTGCTTGACCTACTTTTATCTTCTGGATGAAAAAGAGAGGTTTCTGTCTGCTGATGGCTGTTGCAGTTCCAAAATAGCAGGAATCAAGTGACTTTTATTTCTTATAAAAATAGCTGTGCCAAATCTGTCCTGGATGATGAAGGCTGAATTACAACATACCCTAAGGAAATTATGAGTTTTCCATTGACTGTTAATTAGGAAAAGCCACAGGTTACTTAAGCAAGATGTGGCATAAAGTGAGCCTAAACAATAAGCACAACAAATATGTTCACCAGGACACCCGTATCTATGGATATAACAACATGGATCTACGGATATAAGACATCTATGGATACAAGATCATTGATCTTACATTTATACATCTATGGATATAAGAGCATTATGATCATTGATACATTTATGGATATAAGAAGAGGGCCACCAAGATGATGGAGGGTACTGGGAAGCCTGCTATATGAGGATAGACTGAGAGAACTGGGTTTGTGCAGCCTTGAGAAAAGGAGGCTTAGAGGTGACCTCATCACTGTGTACCAGTATTTAAAGTGTGGCTACAGAGAAGGTGGAGACTCCCTTTTCACAAGGAGTCACATGGAAAAGACCAGGGGGAATGGGTACAAGTTAATCCTGAGAAGATGCCAATTGGACATGAGAGGAAAAATTTCCACAATGAGAACAGTCAACCATTGGAATAATCTCCCCAGGGGAGTGGCTGACTCCGCTACACTGGACACTTTTGAGATGCAGCTGGACAGGGTGCTGGGCCATCTTTTTTAAACTGTGCTCTTGCCCAGAAAGGTTGGACCAGATGATCCTTGAGGTCCCTTCCAACCTGGTATTCTATGATTCTGTGATATTTGTAAAAGTTTCTAGAAACTGTATGTTGAGCATTTGATGACATTTTCTCTTTTCAGTTAGGATGCAGTAGGGTGAGTGGCATCCTGTGCATACGGAAGATAGTATCAGAAAGCAGTTCAGTTGTAAAATAGTTCATTTATGACTTGGCCTCTGTAGCTATTCCTAATTGTCTTAATTGCCCTTTACATTCCCTATAAGGTTTTGGTTTTTTGCACAATAAATGGGTTTTTTGATATATAAAGCAAAAGGTCATGGTACAGTAGTGATGGCATAACACAACAGGCTATATTCTTAAAAGCACGATATCATTCAGATGTGTCTTCCTGCATGACTCCCTTCAAGCATCAATATAACAGTATGAAAGTTTCAAGACTATTTAACAGTCTCTGTCATGCCATGATGCTCACTGATGGAGAAGGTACTGTTCAAAGCCCAGGGTTTCACTGAGGTGCTCAATGTGGGGGATAAGCTGACATAGACTGCAGATGAACTCAAATAGGAGCATTGAAAGATAAACTGCAAAGTCAGATTTTGTTTCAAGTTCCAGTCCAAACTAGAAAAAAATTCCTCTGGAAATCATATTGTCATTTATATTGTTTAATATACTACAATGTTTAATAATTTCTGCACTACTGTTCCTTGGAGACTCCAATAATGACTTGGTAAAGTTTTACAGAAAAAGATTTTTCCTCCAAATACCTTATTGTCTTCAGAACAAGAAGAATCATAGTGTGAAGCAAAATTAAAACAGAGAAGAGGGGATTGGCTGGAAAAAAGAAAGGAGAAGAACATGGTCAAACTAATAAAGCATTATTTTATCCAGGGCATATTAACTTATCAAACACTCAGCTTTGGATGAGAAATAATTTCCACTGGGGAAAAAAAAACAAAAACAGAAACCACAAACCCCAAACCAGCAACAGAAATAAAACTATGGAATACCATTTCTTGGCAGTAAGTTTTAGCCTACTTTTTCTGACTCTTCATCATTGTAGCTAGCTGAAGACTCCTGGCACAGCAGGAGAGGTGCAGACTTATTAGATTCACCACTTATTGAGGCTAAACACCAAATCTTTTGGGTGGCTAAGTAAAAAAATAATCTGTAAAGTAGAGGTAATTTTTTTTCCTCTACTGGTCAGTGTGTGTCATGCTTCATTACCTTCACTAACATGGCAAAATGAGCATATGACATGGAAATGGTTTTGGAAAAATTGTACTGTTACACAACTGCAGATCTCTATCCACTGATAGAGATCCAGTAATAGTTTTGTTGAAGTTAATCAGCATTAGAAGATGAAAGAATGAGTTTATAATTAATTTAGTGCAATCCCTGGATTTGAGTCTTTTGCTTTACTTCATTCATAGAGAGAGGTTATGATTACTTTAGAAATTCAAGGTTTTATCTAGCTCTTAGTCACAGCCTTTCTGTGTGGTGTCTCCTAACTTTAAAAGTATAGCATGGAAAATCAGAAAAGCATATCTGTGTTATCTGCAGCAATTACAAAAGATACTGCAAGGCCTATCTATTGCTACAGCTCTCTCTGTATGAGAACTATTTCTGATTCACATCTAAAAAGACTATTTCTCTTCAATGTACATTTCAGGGGATTGTTGTATATAAAAATAAAACTTTAATTGTAGACTCTCCAAATTCAAAAGACAAGTTTGGATGGAAATGTTGAGATCAGATCCTTCAGTGTTATGTTGCTGGACCAAATAGCTCACCAGATTTTACCTTGGGACATAGACTTTTTTTCCTTATAGACTTTGCTCCTCAAAAAATGCATTATAAAACTATAATATGCTTCCTCCTTGCCAGGAGATTTGGCACATTATATCACAATTAAAAAAATACAATAAAACTATGAGGCAATAAAAATGCTGTACAAGCTTCTATAAACTAAGCTAACAAGCAATAAAACAAATAGAGTTTAAGTGTAAGAAAGGTTTTTTGCTGCCAGTAGAGGAAGAATTTTATTGAGAAGTATATATAGTCATCTGCACATTTGTACTGTTGAAATAGTGAATGTTCTTTAAAGGGTAGTACTGCTGTTTAATTCAGCATTTGAGATCAGCACATATATTGGAAGGATTTTTGAACTGCAGGTAACGAATACAGCTGCCCTTAGGCAGCAAAAATATTCCCAGATAAGTGTAGTGACTTGGCTAGAATCTAAACTGATTCTTTTCCTTAACACATCAGGAAAGCACTGTAACAGAGAATGGAGCTAGGATTACATAAACAAATACCTTCGAAGTCCCATTTCAAAAAGAAAGCAAGCACACAAGAAAAGCACACTTCAATGATCCTTTAAGCCTTAAAAAAGTCCTCCCATTTGGAGCATTTGTACCAATGCTAATGCTTCTGTTTCTCCTCCTTTCTCTTTGACTTATGAAATGGGGATACATGTGGGCTCCCTTTTGTGATGCTTACATTTCATGGTGGAGGTAAACTGAAGCCAGTGTCAGGATTTAGAAATGCTTGTCACCAGCTTGAGGGTGTCAATGGGCTGGGCCGGGCTGGCAGAGCCTCTGAGCTCGAATCCACTCCCTGACATACTTCCAGCTCTCCAACCGCAAGCAGGCTGCTGGCACCGCCACCAACTGACCCTATGTGCTATAAATTGACACATTTGGCTGAGAACAGGCTACTGTGCACAAAGGGATGAAGGAGAGGGACATCAAATTTATTTTTTGTTATTGGTTAATACTGCCCTTTTAGCCTAGATAAAGATTTATGTAACTGCATAGATCATTGCTTTGGGATAGAGTAGAAATAGCATGCCGTTTCCTCCTCAGCTCTTTCTCTTGGACTTAATATAGAGATATTAAAGGATAATGGTTACTTAAAAATACACAAGTGATACCTAAGATTCAAAATAAGGTTTGCTATTAATAGTATTTTAATTATTTTTCTTAAAGGGAATATCTAAAAAATACTGTTATCAATGACACTGAATAAGACCTGAAAACACATAACAGTACCTGAAAAACAGGGGAACAAACACTTATGTTGTAGATTATGTGTTTGAGAATATTTGTTCTTTCAGGTTTGTTTGAAAAAAATATCAAATTAAGCTTCTGCTCCTGTAGGCTGTTGTGCACTCCTATTTAAGACTCAAAGCAATACATCTGTTTATGCGGCCAGTCTTCTGAGTTTGATTCAGATTATTAGTGATTCAGATTACTAGTGAATTTAACACCTTAATATTATAGTTATGTCATTTATGTTCCTTTCAGCCTTTTGAGCAGGGAGGACTTTGAATAGCTTTGTTTACCCTGGCTTAATTGGGCGGATGCCCAGTTCTTCAATGAGGTCAGCGAGTGCTGTTTCTGCTGTCAGTTCTTTACATCTGGAACACCCTTGCGCAGCTCACTTTGCCTTCAGAGGCACAAACCATCCTTGTAAGGTAGGAACTGTCTACACCATAGTAAGAAATGCTGTTACTTTTGGGAGCTGAAAACTTCTGCAAGTAAACTTGACTAACTCCCACCTGATAACAAACAGAATCGATTTTTTTTTCTTTCCTACTTCTGTTAACAGTGAAAATGTGCTGAAATTACATGCTTTGCCAGAAATGCCATAAATACCCCTACTTCAGCAAGGGTCTGGGCAAGGGCTTTAGGTAGTCAACTCACTGCCAGTGAATTCCAAAACTGGGTGAAAAACAGGCTTTGAGAAAACGATCTCCACACCAGCAGAGATAATTCTGAGACGCTTTGAATTTCATGCCAACTTATGCAGGAGAGAAGGTCTTCTATGCACCCATCACCACCCTGTCAAGTAAAACTAGCTTCATTCCAAACAGTGTAGCACTGTGCTGTTATTTGTTTCTGTGACTCTGCATGTATGTTTGCCAACATATTCACATGCATACCTGTGTATATAGTGTTACCACCGGTTCCTCTTCCTAAGAAGACTCATGAACATCTACAGCTACCAGCTCAAGATGAGATCATCTAACTACGCTAGTAGATGCCAATATGTAAAGAATTACATGATCATGATAGAAATCCTGTATCTTCAATCACAGCGCTACTGTAGCATCCTGGGTTGTCTGTGGCAGCTGGCTGCCTTTTCTCAAATAAACGTACAAAGGTGCTGAGGAAAAGAGCAGAGTGTTGAATCCTCCAAGTGGTCTTGATGAACAAGAGTAATTATCTTTTCCATTTTTTAAATGCTGTGTCTTCAGCAGTTTGGTATGTAATACTAAAGTACAAAGCCAGGAGGAGTATTGAAAGATAGCCTTGGTTCAATGTCTCCAGGAACTCAAATACATTTTTCTGATATGATTAAGGAGTAGGTAGACTAACAAGTTACCCTCAGGTACAGTAGTGTGAATATTAACTCATGCCAGCTGCTGTTGTTTGTATGTATGTGCTCCTACCTGATGGTAAATGAGAAATGCTCCCAGATAACTTAAGTCCAGGTAATAACAGAGAACTAAGAATCTTCATAGTTATCACACAGGTTAAGTGAAAGAAGCTCACACTGAAGCTTGTCTTTCAGAGGTTTGTTCATCTGCTTATGCCCCTTTCATGCTTTTAAAGCATTATGGTTATTTTAAGATCTGTGCATGTCTGCCAGTCCAGTGACTAAGTTTTTGAAAGGCAAAATTCAGGTTCCTAAAGGCCATCTGAGTTTGAAATCTGACTGAAAAATCAGGCCCTGGATCTGTTTTAAGCACAGATTAATTGTTGCTGACTTTAATTTTTCAAAAATTACGATAACTGCACTCACAGCATTTGAAGACCGCAAACAAAATCATTTCAGCAGTACCATTTGGCAATTAATTAGGTGTATTCGCAGCTGTTTGGTTGACTTTACTAAGTTTGTAAAGTTTATTAATAGTTGCTATGATACAAGTCTGAAGATTTCTACCTAAAGAATACTTTAAAATTCAGCCAAATATCAAAAGTTTCAGCCAGAAATTCAGGAGGTCTTCATAACTTGCCGAGTGGGATGATAGGAGGCCATGTTTCTGGACTATAAATTGTTCTTATTACTTGGTTTTGTTCTACTTGTAATGTGCATGTTTTAATTTAACCTCACCACTTGGAAGATGCTTGTCAAAATTATAAACAAATGTGCCCTGAATGGCTTTGAGAAAGAACTTTGCAAAATACCATTTCCACTGAATAGCAAAGGAAATAAAGCAAATTTTCATATTCATGGACTTGCATTTCAAACCACTTGACAAATTTAAGTGATTATATCTACACAGTTGGACAGAAAATGCATGATTTTCTACCTTCCCTTTCCTTGATTCCATACTCTTACTTATTCTAAATAGAAATCACATGTCAATTGGGTTTTGAGAAGATAATATAATAGCATTAATATGTTGGTGAAAATTTGTTAGAGTAATTTTAATTTAACATGACACATTTATGTGTTTACTTTACTGATTTTCAAAACTATCTGAAAAATAAGAGAATATTGTATTCTCAAAGCATTCCCCTCCCTGCCAAGAATTTTCGACAAACTTTCGTCAGTGCTGCAGCCTTTCTGCAAAGGACACAGCTTCAGGTTTACAGAATCACCCCATCTTGAGCCTTTGAGGTTAAAAGTTATTGAAATTGGGATGGTATCATGGAAACTAACACTATATATTTGAACTGTCTTCTGTTCAGCTCTAATGTAAGTGGATCTTTATCATCATCTAGTACAGCTATTCTTATATTCTTGAGAATGACAGACAGAGCAAGCAATGGGAGATGGACAGAAAAAAAAAAGAAAAAAAATGTTCAGAAGAATAAAAGCTAGGGCAATTACCATGAACAGAATGAGGAGAAAGGAAAGTGACAAGGGAAATACATTAGTGAGTCAGATATTGAGGGAAAAATCATAAGCATGAATAGATGAATTCATTGTACTCTTGAAGGAAGAATAGGTAAAGATAAGGAGTTAGATTTAGTCGTAGGAATATTGGGAAGAAGTGGCCTCTGATGGGAAGATGATGAGATTGAAGGAAATTGGGGAAAGGAAGAACAAGTCAGGGAAGCTTGGTAGTGAAAAAGGGAGTCAGGAGAAAGTGCAGAGTGTGAAACTGCTTCAAAGGATTCATCATCTTTTGATCTAAAAGCAGTCTTAGGAGGCCAATAAAGAATTGGAAGAAGGGATTAATAACCAAGACTTCAAATTGTATTCTTGCTCCGTTCTAATATTTTCAGTATACTTTCATGACAAAAAAAATTTATAGACTTCTTTGCTCTTGACCAGAGGCCACTGTGATTTGCTGAACCATACTCCTAGGATAAAAAAATTATGATATATGACCAATATAATCTTGTTGCTTTTGCATATTTTTTTTTTTTTTTTAACCAGTGGGGTTAATAAAATACAATGTCTTTTTCTCTCCAGAAGTATAATTAAGGGAAGTGGAATAAATTTCTTTCTCCCAGTATCCCAATTTCTGTCAGGAACTATCAAAATTAAGTAACGAGAGCAGTCCCTATGCAGTCCCAAGTAGAGATGGATGATAGTAACATGTGGAAGACTCTGGTACTGCTATTGCTGTACATTCTGTGGCCAAGCTTCTTCCTCCAGGGCTTTCACAATGGTACATTTCATAAGAAATTCAAATCTAGAAATGGAAGTTTAATTTAATTTATGTATTACATGTTGGTCATGTTATCTAAAATACTTGAATACCTTCAACAGCATTTCTTTATGTCTTAATGTTGTTAAGGCTGGTGCATGGGACTGTTTGGTGTCTGATACCACCATAGTCCTTTAATAATAATTCTCTTAGATTCTTCTCAGTGCTTTTTGGGGGTTTCTTGTTTGTTTGGTTGGTTTGGGTTTTTTCTAACTCAGCAAGGCTAATAGGGGCTCTGTTAATGAGTTCAGGTATTATGCAGCTGACATTTTTTCCTGATACTGAAGCTGTCTTAAACCGCAAGTTGGTGGGAGACAAGCCTTCCTTGGTTTTTTGTGCACATGGATTTAATTGTGATAAAATTATCTTTGGCATTTACACAGGCTGCATATAGTAATAACTTCTATCTTCAATTGATCATGAGAAGTCAGTCCTTATCTGAGTTTATTTTCACTACTTTATTTTCTTTTTTTCTATGGGCTTTGATATTTCAAAATTTCCATAAAATTTGTATTGCAGAGTCCACCTCTAGATTTTTCAAAAAGTGTCTGCAAATAATATCAAATTCAGGGTTTTTTTCTGGACCTCAGAATCTTTGGCTAAAATGCAAGGTATTTTTCCTTGCAGGTCAGCTATATTATCTTGTCTATTTAGTGGATTTGTTTGGAAATAGATATTTTACTATTGTTCCTCATAAAGGTGCTCTATTATCTTACTTCTAGTTTACTTTAGATCAGTTCAAGCTGTCTTAGTGAACATGTCTCCAAACGTGTTTAAAAATCTCACTATTTGCATATACAAAACCAGTACCAAAAGTTTAGTACCTCATAATCCTTTAAAATAATCTCTAAAGTTCAGGTCGCTGACTAAAATGCAGGTACATCATTTAGCTGCCTATCCAGATATATGAAGTACAGAACGAACGGTTTATCTTTTGATTGTGAAGGAGCTTACAGTACCAGTCCTACTCTAAAGACTTGTCATATATTACAGTTTCTCTAATTGTTTTTGTTGTGTATGTTATGATTTAGTACCATACAGAACTACAGAAGCTGCATCAGTCACTCACTATGCCTACTGTTGCATCCTTGATATCTTAATTTTACCTGGTCTTAATTTTTGGCCTCCTGAATGATTCTTTAGCTTGTCACAGAACTCCCTTGACTCCTATCTGACATGCTTCCACACTTTGTGTTAATTACAGTGAAAGACCTACTGGGCCTTTTGGGACATTCCTGTTATAGAGGGCAATGTGTTTTCAAACACAGGCAATGTGTTCGAAAAACCTGAATATTTCTGATTTGCCTGTGTAACATAAATGGTTTGATTAATTGTTCCCATAACCTTTTTATCATTCTATAACCTTGCACACTGGACCATATGATACACTTAAACATATTTACCAGATGTGTCATTTATTAGGAAAATCCAGGGGAAAAGATCAGCTCTGCTTATTTTCTAAAGCTTTGAGAGTAGAAAAATAGAGGAAATTCTCACAAGAAAAAAAAATGGTATGACATCTTGACAGAACAGAAAACTGCATGGAGAGAAGATAAAATTATCATGCCTCTTCTTAATCCCACTAGTTTAGAAAGAAAAGCACAGAATAGTAGAATTGGAGTGAATATGCGACGTTTCAATGGACGCTTACACCTTTTCTTTGTTTTGGTACATACATACAAGGCAGGAACACATTTTCTGTCATTTATTTCTGGAAGCCAATCTACGTTTGCATTGCTGTTCAGGCTCAGGAATGCATTTGAAGCGAATGTCCTAGTCATATCTACATGCTGTTCTTTGGCTCATGTTGTGGTGCAGTCTTGAAACATGCAGACTGCATCTCTTATGGATGACGTAAAACTAGAAGATGGAGTCCAGGAGCAGACATTACATGCTCCATCTGGTCATTTAGGTTGTGAAACCAAACCGAGAGTGATCTGAAGTAAATTACTCTCAAAACATGGATAATATGGACATCAGGACATCAAGCACCAACTGTTTGACCCTGTAAATCCACCCTAGTAGCTCCACAGTACTTCTTGAACTAGACACAACCTCAGAGTCCCGGATGTTCATATGGGAAGAAAAAGATGCTTTCTCCCTACTCAGAACTAAATGATGAGACCAACATACCGTTGTTCCTCATTTAGTTTCTTTCTGCACACATTGACTAAACAAAAATATGAACCACTTGAAGTTCAAATATTAAATCAGCCTGCTGTATAAGTAGGATCAGGATCATCTCACACACAAAACTTCTTCAGAACCTCTGGTAGACACGTCTGATTCTTCTTACTTTATATGATGATTCTCTTTTGCTTGCTGGAACTTATTTTAAAACTCTCATTTAAGATTTTCATCTTAGATCTTTTGCAGTTCTGTGTCCTAATATGACTGGGTTTTGACTGTTACTAATTGCATACTCACACAACCAGCGACTCAGATGCTCAATTGTCCTACCAGATCTTAGAGACAACTTTGAAACAAAGGGATCCTTTGTCATTTATAAAAACACCAGCCAGCCCAAATACTCTCCTGATTTTTACAATAGTATCCTCAGTCCCTGAGGAATAATCAGTTCCCTTCGGAATGGATTTATGCCTATATAATATTCAGTACCAGAGAGCTGAAAACTAAACAAACAAAAATTATGCAAAAATAAAACAAATAAGCAAGAACCTTGAAGTATAACCACATTTTTCTCATGAGACTAAGATATATCTTTTAGTATGTCTGCAATAAAGCTTTCAAAAATTCAGTCTATGGTATCATCAGTTGCACAAATTAGTCCTTGAGAAAGAATAAGAGATATCTTGAAGCTAAATACCATGTACAGGATATTATCAGACACTGCAAATACTAATTGCATCTGGAAGCCTGACTAAAATCATATAAGAAAATATTATATAAAATCAGCATCGTATTGTAGTAATGTAATATTTCCTTTTCTATGAAAGTTAGAAAAACAGCATCAATCACAGATAATTTCCAATTGATCTTCTTTTTCTGGAAGAGATAAAGATAGTCTGTTAAGCCACCAAGAATGTAGCCCCACTGATTTCTTGGAATAATTAACATTTAAAAGAAATTTTTTGATTGAAATGAGCATGTTCAAGAACTGATTGTTAATGCTTCCTGAAATGTTAACAAACTAAAAAAAAAAAAAAAAAAAAAAAAACCACCAAAAAACCCACCACAAACCCAACTTCAAACATATACTAATGTTAAGATTGGGACTGAATGTCACAGGGTTATAAATATGCGACATGTCTCAGAAAAACAGATTGTGGAGGCAAAAAGTGATTGCAGATCTGTACTTCACCATCAGCCAAAGGATATACTCAGCACATAATTTTAGGACCTTTATTTCACAGGACGAAATTAATATAAACTACAGGACCATATTTCAGGCCTTTGTTTTCCTTTAAAGACCCCTTCTCTCCCTAATTTTTTAAAAAATATTTGCAGAAACCCAGATTAAGGAAGTCAAACTTATGTAGTTTAGGAAAGTCTGTACTCATTTTACCAGGTATGTGTTCCTACATTGCAAATGTGCCTAACAGAAACAGGCCTTGAGCACCCAAGCAGTTCATAATAATACTCCTGAGCAATGTGAACTCTCTCATATCAATGTGATGTTTAACTCGAAGAACACACGGCCAGATGTTTTGCTAATATCACCCCACCAGCAGATTCTACAAGATGGAAGAGGCTTTTTATATATTCCAAATTCAAAATGTCCATATGGATTGTCATCTGTGTGCCCAGGACATTGCCCAGATTCCAAAAACTTGAAGTGAAAACTGCAAAATTTATGCATAAACCCATTATTGTTATGTATAAAAGAATTAGACAAAGTTTTTATTTCCTATATTGGAAGTTAACCTTCATTTATCAACCAATAGGGAACCCCGCTAAAGAGTCTGGAAGTAAGAAATACATGTAGGTAGGATTGTGTTCTATGTTAACCCACCATTAAAGTTAAATCCTGATCATACACTCCTGCTAGGGACGAAACAGCTGAAGTTGAAAGGTGTAAAGGCACCTCTTCTGGACAGTACTGTATGATAATGTGGTTAAAAACTCCTGCTCCTCACCTTCACATATTCATAAAACATATCTATATTGTGCCAAGCAGCTCATGTCTTATTAAATGCTACCTGAAAGAAGCAACATGCACAGAAATTAGCTTTCAACACTAGGATGGCAGAAGTGCCTTTCTCACACATAGTGCTTAATAAGATGTCATGCACTCACCAAAGTATTGTCACCCTCCTAGGTCTGATGTATTAATCAATTCTTCAGGTTAGATTAATTCAAATGGCTATGATATAACATAGTCCCTCTGGCCCTTCCTGATGCTGCCCCACAAATTAGAGGGCTCTGTTGGTTTAGCAGGAAGCTGCTGCAAAGATTATTTTCATAACTTATTACTTTGACCATTTTATTAATGTGTCAACATCTCCCGTTTCTTTATCATGTTGAGCTTAAAACTACTCAATTTCATTCTTAATGATTCTCATAGCTATCTTAACTATTTCCTCTCATTCAGCTTGGGAAGGCTGACTCGAGATTTCAACCACTCTCAAACACTTCACAGATTTTCAAAGAAACATTGTGTTTTCTTATGCTGACCCTGGTTCAAACCATACACTCATTCAGGCAGGAACTGTCATATTTCCCTGTGTTTGCACATTTTGGGTTGTCTTGTACTTGCACAAGGATTAGTAAATGCTGAAGAATTAACAAGCTGTACCATTATTCTTACAGGGCCAAGCTGTAAGAGGGATGGTTTGAATTTTAACACAAGGGAAATTCCTTAGCATTATTGTCCTTCTAAGAAAGTTATAAATATCCTGACATTTTAGAGGCCAACTCTATCAGCAGCACTGACATTAAGAAGTCCCAAACAATAGATAGCAAATCATAAAAAGTCTCTTGTAGCAGCTAAAATTCAAACTCAGTAGAAATAACCACTCCTAGGAAATTAATGTCAATGCCATTTGAGTCGTGTCTTACATTGATAAATAGTAGATTGTACTTAGAAAGAAATGAAGCATTTAGAATAATCAAGTAACGATGGAGGTTTGCACCCAAAACCAGATCCCGACAGACTACAAGTACTTGATTAGAAAGGAAGAACAGGACTAGAGATCTTCAGTTAGGAAGCATTGTGAATTGCTAAGATTATTGAAATTATATTTTGAATTTTATTTTTAAATGCATATATATACACATGTACGTTAGATTATAAAATATTTCAAGACTTGGTGTTAACACACATTGTATAATTACAAGGTTTGAAATAATCCAAGTTACTTCTTTTCAGACAACTGAGAAAGGATACCAAATATATTTGTCTCATCTAGCCCATTTTTCTCCTCCCCTTCTTTCCACCTGACTCTGCCTCCTTTCAGACTTTGCATTCTTCCTTGTCTGTATTGCATCTAGCTGCAAAGTATTAATTTATCTTATTTTATTACAACTACATACTAAGATTGCTCAGATACTGAGTAGTTGCACCTCTATCTAAAGTAGTAGTGTTAAGTTTCTATTATTTATTTTTGTCTCCTTTTTTCATTTTAACTCTGATTGAAAAGTAAAACCAAACAAATATAAAACAATAGCAGAAGGTTTTTTTTTTTTTACAGAACGATATGTTTTGTGGAATTAACATCTCTTGTTTGTGCAAGACATTACCAGGATAAACACAGTTGCTCAGAGATTCCTTTCAATATTAAATTAGTAGTCTGTTTCTTTGACAAAGTACAGATGTAACCACAGATTCTTTTGATTTGAAAAAGCGTGGAGTTTTTGATACAGCAACTAATTAAGGATTCAGAAGCAAGTTAGAAAGTGAATGACAATTCTCTAAGATCTTTACAGTACCAACAGTAAATCCCTCCCAGTTAAGTACCACAATATTTAATCAATTTAAACATAACTTAAATATATATTAAATGTACTCACATTTAAGACTGTGTCTACGTGCTCACTACTTACAGATGTGCCTCAGCACTCCTTAAATGGTTTTCTGGAGCTGGGTCCAAATGAAACCTATGCTGTGGGAAACCCCTTCAGGAGTAGAGAATTCAGACCTGCAAGCTCACCTGAAACACCAGCTGAAAAACTTTACCTTATTACAGCAAACTTCTTTTCTGAGTTATTTTCCTGGAGACAGAATTAAGTCAGTTTCATGTGGGATTTCTTGAAGATTTATTTCAAGGAGAGCTGGCTGATAGTTTAGCATTCTCCATGTATTGACATTCCAATACAAAAGGAGAGAAAATAAAGTTGCTAGGTGACAGCAACATATTTACTAGAACTCTGCAAAAACAGAACACCGCAGAAAATTTTCTATTTCCTCTTTTACTTGTAACTGGTGTTTGCAGAAACACAAAAGTTGAAAATGTGGAGAGCTCCATGGGATGTACATTTTTTAATGAGGTTTTGTTTCAGGGGAACAAAATGAAAAATTGCGTACATTTCTAGAAAGGGAGGCAGGGATGCCAGAAGGCTGGTTAGGTATGTTACCACCAGTAACACAGAGTCAGTGAAAAGGTAACCTGGTGCAAGGGGCAAGTGATCAGCTAGATGTTTGTTTGCTTACGAAACAAGACAACTTAAGAGCCTATTAGATGGAGAGGGGGTAAGATGTCTACTTTGGAATTCCCTCACTGAGAAACTTGTGATGTCAGAGAATTGAGAGGTTTCTTCTGAGATAAGTTGTCCTGGAACTTATAAGGACTCCTTTGGAAAACTAACTATACTTACCACTTTGGCTGCAGAAAGCAAGCATTTATACCTATTGGTTCAAATCATAAAGAAAATTTTCAAATGTTTTCTTTGAAAAAGAACAAATATGGTTAGTTTTGGATCAGTCTACTTTTAGTTGTCAAAAGACAGAAAGATTAACAACAGAACTGTTTCATAAGTTACATGTTTATTTGTAAGGTAGGTTAGGATACCATCTAAAGAAAAGACCAGTAGCCCTAATATTAAGTGGTTGCTGTGATTAATTAAAGAAAACATATTACTAATCTTTCAAAGTCAGAGGAAGGTTCATTCTAGCTTTGTCCTGAGTCTGAGAGAGTGTCTAATGTTTTTCTGAAGGAAAAAGGATAAAGTATGAAATGAAAAGAAAATGTCATAGGCATGCTTTTGTGTAGCACTAGTCCTGTGCCTTTATGCAAATTCCTGTAACTTTATTTGCCTGCAAACGTAACAATTATCAAACTGAAAAGAAGCAGAATGGAAGTAGTTACATATTCCATTTAAGCAAGCATAGAGAGCTAGACAGGAGCAATTTACAGAAAAGAACACTGTTTGCCTTTTTTATTGCTTGCAAAATGCCAGAAGAGTTTCAAAGTAATAGCATTTACTAAAAAAAAAAAAAAAAGAGAATAGGAAATAAAAGAAATGTATTGCCTCAGAAAAGGCCCAATTTAAAAAGTCTTCACCTTTTCATCCTGTAATGGCCTTCTGTATGCTTTAGCACTAAAAAACTTATATTGGTTTATTTATTTATTTATTTGCAAGAGCTGGGGTGGGTTTGAGCTTTTAAAAATTGTATGGCAAGGTTTTTATTTTTCTTTTCTTTTTAAAATTTGCTTGAGTTTTTCACGTCCAGTGAAGACATGCTTTGTCGTGGTACATTTGAGGTTAATTACCATGGAAATTTCTGCAATACTTAAATATTTTTTTCCATGGTTCAGTGTTCTCTTTGTTACTTCTTTGACCAAAAGCTCATTTCTCTTTCAAATGCTCACTGTTGTTTATGAAGTGCTGTAAACAGGGTTTCTACATCTGGACAGCCTGAAGAAGAAAAAAATAGAGCAAAAAATTTCCATTCAAACCATCTTTGTTTGCTAGAAAAAAACTTTAATTCCACCTTTTAAATGCTCCAATACATTAATTATTGTACTTTGCAAGCTGTGGGTTTTGGAGGAATTGGAGTGTCAATAGATTGTAAAATCCATTTCTTATGATGTTGCCAGCAAATATTGAACTTTCTTACCTGAAAAAGATAAAACTTTCTGAGATTTACCTTACTTTTAAGACAAGAGTACCGTATGTTTACTGAAAACAGAGGCTAAATAAAGTAATGTGATATGTGCTGGCAAGGAAGCAGCAAGAATAATATACTCATGTTCGACTTGGGACCATAAAATATCATTCAAGTAGCGAGCAGGCCTTTGGCTCAGATTTCTAAACGTCTTTTGAGCATTTTGCATCTCTAGTAACTATACTGGGTGAGTGTCCAAATCCAGTGAGTTTTGTGTCACCTTGCAGTGTAATGCCCAGCCCACTGCACAAGGAGAGGTGCAGAGCTGCAGCCCCTGAGCTCTTCCTCTGACCAAAGCTGTCCACCTCCCTAGTCTATGACCCACATCCTTACGTTGCCTCCTTTTCCTATTCCCAGCCCTTTACCCCTCGTGTATACAGGATCCTGAGCACAGAGGCACTGGAGACTCCTATTTCCCCAAAACCACACACCTATGATCTGCACAGCCTGGTTTGCCTCGTGGCAGCAAGCAGCTGCAGCAGGCAAGTCTCAGAGCCAGGAGCTGCTGCCACACCTCGCGTCCTTTGATCTCCCAGGCTTTCCACCATCTCCTCTACCAGACGCAGCTTGTTGGTAGGACTCGCAATCTGCCCGCCAGCTGCACCTGGCCCGTCAAGGTGGTGTGTGGAGGAGATGCTGCTGAGCTGCACAGCAGATGGGGAAGGGGGTTTGCCAGCCGGGGCCTCCCTGTTGAGGAGCCTGGATGATCCCGTTTCGTGGGCTGCCGCTTTGAACTCCCATTGCGTTCCTGTCTCCCACATCTGGAGCCTGAGGTGAAGGAAGATGAAAGCGGGCTGGGGAGTGCAGAGGCTTGTGAGGCACGCTGGGAATGCTCACAGCCTGCGAGGAGGGCTCACGGCTTGGCCATTCCCCAATGCGGGTTGTTACGGCTCACGGTTAGAGGAGCTATTCCTTGAGCCTCTGCACCGCACGTTACCAGGGGTGCATTTGATGTATGCTGGAGTGTTTGTACATAAACCAAAGGTTGTTAATAGGTGCTTGCATTAATTATTACAAACAGTGACTCTGATAATAGTCAAGGATCACACCTGCATCGATCTGAATAGTTTTCTGAGCAACCGATGATTCCCAAACTTTGCAAGAATCAAAGGCATTTAACGTTTCCAAAATTTATTCGATAACTTACCCACTGTATGTTCCCATTGACTTCAACAAGCTTTGAATCAAGCCTTAAAAACATCAAAAGGAAGAAAAAAAAGGAGGAAAATTTCCAGAAAAAACTGCTTTCCAATTCTGCTGGGCTTTGTACTAAATCTATTAAAAGAAAGGGCAAGTCAATATGAAATGCACCACCTCGCCTGTTACGCTAAAGACCTGACTGCTCTCTCCAACTCAGGCAAGCCTATAAGCATGAGCATTAGCCTCATTGTGTTCAGCAAAACTTAAGCACTTGCTGGACTGGCTTTTCTGAATAAAGATGATTTTCTGAATGGAAACCTTCAGGCGCACATTGTACATTAGTATTAAAGCATAAATTATGAAGTGTCTTTTTTCCTGACCTGTGAATTTTATGGCCTTTATAGTTTGTGACATCGTAATGTTCCCTGAATGTTAGTGTTAAAGGAGGCAGAGAAAACAGCTTTTGCAAGTATATTATCGTGTAAATCTTAGTCTCCCTGGTCTTTTTAGAATAACAAACAACTATACATAATTAATTGTAATTTTGCTAGAAAAAGTGACATTATCACCATACTCGTAAATACCCGCAAGGCAAGGAGTGTCCCAGGGGAGATAACTTTCTTTCAATTGTGTGATAAAATGTTCTCATCATGGACAGTATTTATTGCCCATGTCTCTTGAGAGATGATTAAACCAGGAGAAGAGCAAATAAGCAGACACAAAGCATCTCCACTATGCTTGTTTCATAGGCTTGCTTCCATTAGTTTAAATCACAGTGTATTAATATGGGATCTGAGAGTGATTATTTTTCCTAGTTCTGCTTTGTTACTGTTTTGTTGTTGTTATTTTGGAGCAAAATGACTAAAGACAAAATCTTAATCTCTTAAAAAAAAATCATTCTACGCTAAACTACAATCCCTGTCAGAATAAACTATGTACAACCTCATCAATTATCACTTAGTTTCCTTTAGCCAGCTTTCATGCCCATTTCTTTGTGAGCACAAACTGAAAGGCATTTCATTACGTTCCCTTTTCTTACAAGCTAATCCAGCAGAAATTAAAATAAATAATTACAGTGGAATATTTCATAGTTATTTACTAGCTTGTTCAAGTTACTTACTTAGCTTGTTAAATAAAGAATAACAACTATGGTACAGTCATTTTTTTTTAGATGAACAAAAGGCTCTTTTTGATTTATTGTTAGTCTTTCAGAAGGGCAGGTGACATTTCCTGCAATAATGACTTCAGCTCGTAATCCCCTTTTGGCAAGCCAAAAAGAATTACAGTTTGAACAATTTTCACAGTTAGGCACTCTGCTAGGAAGAAGCACTGTGGATAGGTTTACTTTGGCCAAATTGGTGAAAACCTCCCATGGCCAATTTTTCCTTTTTTTTTTTTTGAAGTTGGCCTCTCAGCATATATTTGATTCATACCACCTAAAAATAAATCTGGTTTCTGCAAAACAGAAAACTTATCTGTGTTGTCATGGTATCATATTTCTGGTTTTATTTCAAATAGCTTAAATCCTAAAATGAGCTTCAGTTTTTTTTTTTTTTTAAATGTAGACATCTTTTCGCATTCATAATCTAAGAAATTGTTCAATAGTTCTTTTTATGACATTGTCTAAAACTTCCATGAGTAGCATCAGATACTTGCTTCAGAAAATATCCATCAGAGTTGTATGGAAGGGCCAAAATGCCACTGGCCATGAAAATCTGACTGCACTCAATATGCATTAAGGTTCAGTTCCAGCATGTATTAAATTAACCACCAAATCAAATTAATCCTTAAACTAGTACACTATTTTATAAACTGTACTACTTAGTCATATGATGCTGAAAATTGAAATTTTAACTTTCATTTACTAAAGTTGGAACTTCATTCTTATTTTGTATCATTTATATTGAGTTTAGAGCTAATGTTTTAGCCAATTTCTGACTAACAGGGAATCATTACAAAACCATTTTAATATTAGTGAACTATATGAACTGGAAAGCAAAACAATAAAGAAAAAAATACATCTTTTCCAGTAAATTTCTGTATTGGAGGAAAAAACTTTTGAGTATATATAGAAATATTCAGGTTCATATCAGATTAATTTCCCAAGGTTCAGGTGAATGTGTTATTAGGTCTAAATACCTGGTTTGGGCTGCAAATATGTTCATTTCAGAATTCTTTCACCTTCACAACTATCACCCAGTGATGAGGAGATAAAAACACATTTAGATAAAGGAAGACATCGAATGTGTACTCCAGATATGCAAGATACACTTTTATTTGGTTTACAATTTTGTTTACATTGAAGGTCTTACCTTGTATAGTTCCTTCAGCACTATAAATATTTTTCTAACAGAGATAATGCGGTGATCACTTTGTATTGCCTGGTTGTTCTCATCATTTCAAAAGAGTAAACAAGTAACATCTCCATAGAACTCAATTCAATTGAATTTATTTTTAATAGTAAATCCCTTAATTCCTTCAGTCTTTATTATTCATGGCAAAAAATCATTTCCCCCCTGGCTTCACACAATACAACTACAGCTTGCTGTTTCTCCATACTATAAATATGTTGCAATACATATTACATGACAGTGATTAGATGCATCATGACTCATGAAACCCTTGAATTTAAATATTAAATTCAAACATTTTTTTTATTGTGAACCTTTAGGAACTCACCAACAAACAAGGTAGTTGTGGTGCAAGTAGTGCTTCCACTCAAAAAAAGAATGTCATTTCCTGTGAATAATTTGTGGAATATGAAGAGTCCTGTAAATACTTAATGGTAGCTTAACTCCAGAATGAGAAAATATCTGCTGAGTTTCAGGTGAAAGACAGTACTGTAGATTATTTATGTTCTTTTTCTTTGTTGTTACTTTTCTTTGTTTTTCTCTAAATGATGGGAATCTTTCATAATCAAGTCTTAGTTTTCCCTTAACTGCAGCAACACTTTCACTAATCACCCCTCTAATTATTTGATAGGAAAAATATTATAAATTTGTGCAACAGATTCAAATTTTTTTCATTTATGTTTGATTTCAACATATGATTGATATTAACTTATATCAGTACAATTTTATTATGAAATCACTCATTCAGGTGCCTTGAGATTAAAATTAATTAATCTACCAGATTTTATTAAAAAAGAGAAATTTTATTTGTTATCAGAAGAAACAATTAACACTTCTCTTCAAACTTCAGAAGTCCCTTATTCAAAATAAGTGGTTTTTTATAAACTTGTAGTTGTTTTGTTTTTAGTATACCTAAACATGAAAGATATGTGCAACAAAGTTCAATTAAGAAAAATCCTACCTCATAATGAGCGTAGATTAGTATGGATCCATAATATATCATCATCAAATGACCTGTTGTCAATAACTGGAAGATGGCAAGTCTATAAATATAACAGGACTCAAATTAAATCAGGGAAACAATAAAGATTTTTTTTGACTTATGAGAGAGGACTCTCACTTATGAGGACACAGAATACCCATAAAATGAAAAAGCCATGAAAAATAATATAATAACCCTTTATGATTAGAATTATTAGAAATGTATCTAGACTATGAACTCTAATTCTTATATAAGCTTGGGTCTAAGCTAAGGTTTCTAACCTAATATGCAAGCTTCAAGGATCTTGGATTCTAGGTTTTGATTCAGTCTTTTAATTTTTAATTACTTTTTGGATTAACACATTTTCCATGGAGATATTTTCAGTCATCTTTTCAACTTCATTTTACAACTAATAATCTTGTAAGCAGGCAATTGACCTGTACTATGTATCTCCCATCAGCTGGGTACCAATAATAAAAATCAATCTCTCCCACATGGGTAGGTAGCATATTCTGTTTGCTATTCTTGAATTGTTCCTGGCTGTTTTCTGGAAAATGTTGACAGGGCTTGGGTTTGATTTGTGAGGAACAAGACATTTTCTGAAATCACAGAACTCCCTATAAGCTCAGAAGAGCATTGGCTGTGCAATGATATCCTAAATAGCCTCTCATCAACCCAAATTCAAGAGTTAAAGGAATGTGCCAGAACTCCTGGTTCTTCATTTAACTTTCAATCAAAACACATTCCTAAAGGGAGAATAAAAATTTTGAAGCGAGTTTCTGAGAAAAAGTAATCTAGTCATATGGGAGAATAAGACTAAACAATTGCAAGTTACGTGAGATTGACTACATGTTGCATTAAAATTCTTTTTTTTCTAATAACTTTTTTCAAAAATACTCTTTCACATTTTTTTTTTTAAACGAGGCTATCTGATTTTTATACATTTTGAGGACCAGCCTTTCACATGGCAAACCTACAGCTGTCCAAACACAGTAGGACTTGCTACGTGATAAGAGTTCAGGCTGGCCACTGCAACCCAGACCTAATGGGGACCAAGACATAATGGGGAGATTGTAAAAGGCCACTCAGCATACAACAGATACAAGAGTCATCATCAAAAGGATATAGTTACGGTCATGCAAAGGTGGAAGTTGTTCCAGCTTGTGCTGTGACCATGTCAAACAAAGCAGGACAATTCCATTTAAATAAGGAATAAGTAGCTCTTTGAACAAATCCTGAAGGAACTTTTTCAAAGACATTTTCTTTTTTTCCTGTCTTCCCTTCTTTTAATCTTCAATTCTCTCTCTCAGATTTACACTCCTACCAGCTGCTTTGTTCTAGAGTGAGTGTTAGACAATGCTCTTTTTGAGTTACAGTACATCAGTACAACACATTAAAAATTTTGCTCCTTCTTGTACTATCACAAACTTGCTGCACAAATAAAATGTTTTGAGCTTTGATATCTCCTCTCTTGTAACCACTGTTTATAGTTTTCAAGTATTTTTCAGGTTTTGGGGTGGTTTTATTTCACTGTTAAACTGGTCATGAGTAAACTTTATAAAAAAGTCTCAGGCTCTTTTTAGTACATTGCAAGTTTAGCTTCAAAGTATATTCCCTACATAAGTATATTAAAAATACAATACTTGATTGTAAGAACTTCCACACCAAGTTCCAGTCTGGAGTGAATTTTACAGTGAAGTTATAAACCCCAGAAAATACGAGCTTATAATGGAAATGCTGACAGACTTCTAAATCTGCTCACTGAAGTGCTGCTATGATTTTCTATGCCATGTAAAGGCGACTTTAGATTTTTCTATTTTCTCCCATAAAGACAACAGGACCAGTTTCAGAAGGTGGGGATTTTGAATAAAAATAGACGACTTCTTATAGTATCATACCATGAAATTAAGTTCAGTTTATTCAGCTATTAATTTTCTCCTCACAATCATGTTTTGCCTGTTGAAACTGGCAATAGGTACAGCAAAGACTTAACCTAATGGGACAGAACACCATGGATAATCAGGAATATCAATACATTTCCTAAGACATAAACTTACTATGTGAACCAAAAGACAAATAAGTGTTCCTTTTACAACTAGTCTGATAAAACCATCTTGCAGCTTTTTTCTTTTTTTTTATTTGATTGAGTGTAGAGACAAGAAGTTTTGTATCATAATTCATGATGTATTTTGCCCTTTTGCTTAGAGAAAGGATCATGCATAAAGAGTTGGGGAATCTGTGATAGTAAAAGCAATGATACTTCACTAACAGTAAGTTTAACTCATTTCCAGAACATTCATCAAATTCCTGGTGGGTTTTTTTAAGTTTTCTTCAGCGCGTGAAATGTTTATAAAGGGCATGCAGAGGTTTAATGCGCAGGGCCTATAAATTTTCAGTTTTACACTACTTCTGTTAATCTAAGAATCTATTTAATGCCTAAACTTCCTAGCTTTTTCCTGACTACAGTTTTTATCAATTTTAATCTTCTGGAGCGTTGTATGTGCTACATAAACCAGCATTAGAGATAATAAATCAAAATAGAATACCCTGGAATGTAATTTTCCAAACCACTTATTAAAGCTGCTTTATGAAATGTATAGGAGATAAAATTTCTGTAGACTCAAACTGAAACTGTAATAAGTAATTCTAGCCTTTCCTATTTATCCACAGATTAATCTTTATATTTTTCCATATGATGGCTACAAACATTTGAGATTTTGTAGAGCAGATGCACATTACACAAATGCCTTTGATCAGTGTGAAAGTCTAGGAAAGATTTTCATCATCAGTCATACATCTACAAGGATAATCATCTTACATGCATATACCTTGCTTATAAATATAAAATAGCACAAACTATTAAGATATTAATTTACTATTTGATAAAAAAATGGTTTTAATTTAGATGACAAAAAGGTTTCTGTACATACCACCCAATGTGTTTAGCAGCTTGCAAATCAAATTTATAAGATTCATTCTTTCCAAATGAATATAATGTAATACATCACCAAATCTGTAAGCAGTGATGAAAATATGTGACATTTTCAGAAGAGCCCACCATTGGTCTACTTTTCCTGTTGAAATCAATATGTGTTTTCTCAGTGAGATTAATAATCTTTTTAACACTACATTTGATAGAAGCATAGATAAGCTGGTGCTACAGACTTTTAAAAATGCTTCCCTTCATTTCTTGACTTACTAATAGGTGTGGAAGTCATTTCACTACACCACATAGATCTTCTATGAGGATGACGTAAATAATGGCACGGAAAGGTGAGTTGTACCACACTAATAATCTTAAAGCCTGGTGAATAATATAGCCTGGCCTTTTATGCTATTTCTGTGATGGAAAATTTGATTTGTTTTCCAAGTATACTTTTCCTTAATTTTCATAGGTTCTCTTAAATCAAATCGCAGTTTGGTTTCAGAAATAGGCCTGCAGTTTTCACACATTCTGTACTCCAGTTTCTCATTGAACATATTGAAAAACTAAAATATTCTAAAACATTACTTTACTGAGTATTTTTAAGGTAGTATTTTGACTAACCAGTATATACTAAGCAAGGAAAAAGTTACCTGATTGTTCAACTATAAGCAGCTCTTGATCTGGTTTTCATTCCAGTTTTCTTTGTTACATGTTTAACTCTATGGAAGTCAATAAGAGGAGGATTAATTTCTTTTTTTTTTTTTATTTCAAGAATTAAGACAATTGTTTTATATCCTTGTTTGGAGCCAGAGCTAGAAAACAACACAGTGCATGTTTTTCTTGTAGAAATTTTAGTTTCAGGTTTCCTCAGACTAAAACTGGTGTCTTTTTTCTGCAAAAACACTGCCCTAGGTACCTCAAAATGTCTCATAAGTTTATTAAGATCATCATCATTATTGCTTAAATGCTTATGCAACCTTTCAGTTTCTTGTAGTTGAGTTCTTAGTTCCAGAAGCTGCCCTCTTTACATTTTCTGTTACTAGCATAAGGTTAAACTAGGAGTTGGTTGCTCGTAATCTCACAGTCCCTTTTTTAGGAACAACAGAGAAAATGGCAATTTGCCAGGAACTGGAGAGCTCTGTTAACATTTGTTCAAGGATTTCCTCCATGATTGTGGGCAAATTTGTTTTCCAATTCCTTATAGAGTTCTCCCTTACAAACTACCAACCAGCATAGTTGTTTGTACTGCTTATCTTAGGCTGTATAGGCACATGTGCGTGGTCAGGTGCAGCTAGTCATATTCCCTTATTGTGAGCCAGCCTCCTGCCTGAAGCTTTAAAGACCTGTAGCTGAACTGCTGCTGGGGGAGGACATGAAACTTGAACGCTGTTTTTTCCTGCGTAAACACCAATGGTTTAAGTACCAGGCTTTTAGTTTCTGCCCTGTATTCTAAATCTTCCTTCAAGTACAGCATTTGTCATTCTTAGCTAAACTTCCTATTCACTGAATAGACTATAATAATATCAGGCAAACACGTCAAATATCAGTGTAACTTTTATATTAGTATGTTCCTAGGACGATGCTCTGCAAGTGAAGCCTTTCAGAAAACACTGCTGAGTGACACCGACTCCGAAGTGCCCAGCCTACCCCTTTCATTAGTACTACAGAGTTATTAAGACTTCCCTTTTCCGAGGACTTGGGGGTTGGTTTTATTTGGTTCAGTATTGAAGAAACACAGCTCTACATCTGGAAATGTTTTCCTTTTTGTTGTGATGGACTGAAAAAAACGGCTGTAAAATTATCAGAGATTCTTCATGCAATAATTACTATTTTCCCAACATATTTAAATTATGGTTGCGTATACAACTTTCTTATGCTCAATGAACAAATGTTACTGGGAGATATCTATTTAACTTTCTGAGTCTGTGGGATCAAAGAAGAGAAATGAAATGGTAAACAAGTTACACTCTTGTCATGAGGGTTCCTTAATGCTTTCATGGCAGCATGGAACTCCTCAAAAGAAAGCACGGACTGTCGCTAATCAGAAGGTACTGCTTGGTAAAAAGGAAACTAGTCTGCTTCTTGCTGAAAATTCCAAAAGTGTTTCTAATGGGCTCCTAGGAATTTCACTTTTAGTTCAGAGATGAGATTGCTATATTGCCCAACAGCTTGTTTGTCTGCCATTCCCAGTTACTTCTCATAGTGATGCGCTCTTGAGTAGCGATAGTCTGGATACGCTTCTCTCTCCTTTGCATCTGTTACCTTAGATATAGTCCTTCCATGAAAACAGAGATGAAAAACTTCTGCTTTCACATGGGCAACACTTGAATCTGTGGCCAGATTAAGTGGGGCTCCAAACCAGCTGCCTAGCCTGTTATATCTGAGAGGCATTCTTCCTGTGCTCCCTTAGTCATTCATGCCCAGATATTTCCATTTTGAGGATGCATCCACCCAGCTTCCCCAGCCAGTAAGTGTATGAGGTCTGTCAAGTTATACAAAGGTCCAATAATTTGAATCTGCATTATCTTAGTTCTTTTTAATAACTGACGGCAATTTAAACTCTCTTCTACCACTGACACTTAAAATCACTATTGTCATCTAAATTCTTCCTGAAGACTCATGTAAATATTAAAAAAAGAAAAGGTCATCAAACAATTGTGAGTGTAATTAGTGCCGGTCTATCCATTTTTCTCTCTTCCACTCCTCTTTTTCTTTGTCCAGAGCATTAATACTCCCACCACCATGGCTAATGCATCACATTAGTTTGTCATTTCTTTACATGCCATGCTAAACAGTGTCTCTTCATCTTTGACAGTATTGTGTTTTATATCTGTATTTTAAATCTTTACCACTTTTCCATCTCCAGGATTCAGTAATGCTGTACATGATCAGTTAGTTTAGTTTTGCCTGATTTTTCAGGCCCTATAAAGTGTCTTCACAGTTTTTTACATATAGCCTAAAGTTTCTTTGTTGACCAGAAATGAGTAAAGCTTTTCCTAACAAGGAATTATCATATGTGAATTAGTTATGGTTCTTACATGACACAGACTGCAAAAAATCAGGACTCTTCTTAAAGCTGGCCAGGTATGATCAAAATGATGTTTTTGAAATGCATTTGATTTCTGAGTAGCTGTCAGTTTGGTCATATGCATGCCTCTCTATTACTCAAGATCTTTTGTATAAACATCATTTATTAGCATTTTTTTTCTGTATTGCCAGTGTTATTACCACATCTTCTGATGTAAGTGAATGTGAAACATGAAAGATTCTTAGGCAGGAAAGAGTTGCATTCACTATTTATTTAGAATGCCAAATAATCCAGCCATCATTATAATCCTGACTGATGACCTAAATAAACAGAGAGGACATAGTATATTGAAGAAATTTAAAGAAAAGGGGAGACATACCGATATGTCTCTATTCACAGCTACAGTAAAATATTACTGCCTTTTTCTTCACAAAATTCAAACAGTAGTTTGGAACCACACATACATAATACCAGATTTCCACGGGGTAAAAAAACCCCAAACAAACAAGAACAGAAGCAACCATGCAGCTGTAGGTTAGGTAGCAAAGCTCACCTTTAAGGGAGAAGAAAAAAAAAAAACCATAAAATATGTGACATAAAATTTTCACATTTGCAGATTCCATGAAGTCAGGCTAGCCGCAAGACACACTAGAAATTCTAAAATCTCTAGTGCGCTAATGGTAGAAAGCAACTACTCTGGGATTCATAACCCACCCCATTACTTTTATAAGTCTCATCCATGAAATAAGATGTTGGCATTTTTTTTGTTTAAAATTACTGAGCTGAAGAGCATGCTCCATAATTCTCAATTTTGTAGTCACCAAGAGAAAATATTATAGTGGTTTAACATGACAGGAAGACAAATGGTATAGAGACTTTCATTAAACGTTCCTTAATTAATTGACAAAAGAGTACATTAGAAGTCATTGTTCTTGCTCTCAAATTTTGCACACATAAATGACTGAGCACTAAACTTCACTAAGAGAAACAGGAACAGAGTATTTGATTTTGAGCCTGCCTTCTCATGCCACTAGACAGTCATGGCTAGAAGAGCAAAGAATGTGAGAAATTCAGGTTTAGTATAGAACTTAATGCTGTTCCAAGATTTGATCCAGATATTATGACAAATCCAAACTGTGTTTATGAAGTCTATCAACACGTATATACTATTTACACTATACACTTTGTTTAAATGATGATTCACAAGTACACAATAGTAGCTAATTTATCTTTTTTTCTCAACCTTTAACCAAACACTGGAAAAAAAGGCAATATTATCAGACTACTACATAAGAAATTTACATTTTCTGATTGCCTGATGTTTGAATTTCAACATGCTGAATTTAGCCACATGTGCAAAGCAAAGCAGAGAAAGACATTAGAGAAAAGTGTTTACATACTATGTTCAGCACACTAGAATGCTGGAAAAGCTTTCCACCAGTTCTTTCCACCATTCTTCGTTACTTATTAAGTTGTGTTTGAATAAAAACTAGCCTCTCTCTTAAACCAAACAAACAAACCACCAACACACAAAAAAATAAATAGAAAACCAAAATAGAAAACAATGATAGATAGTTGTAGTTCTGTGAAACCAAAGTTACAGTTTAGTTTATAGTGGTAGGACAGGAGTGAGCATTAAAAAAAATTATAGCAAATCTTTTGACCAGATGATCCTTCCAGTCCCTTCCAACCTGGTATTCTATGGTTTTGGACCTTTCAGTCTGGAAACTAGAAAGGGAGCATAGATTAATTGTTAACATTATAACCAAGTAAAGCACTTAAATACATAACTTTAAACACAAGAATGTTTCTTACGAGTTAAACACTTTACAACAAATAAACCAATTTATTTACTTAAACTTATGCACATATTTTTTGGCTTTGCTGATTAGAGTCAGAAAAGTGTGACTAATATATATGAAATACTTTGGCTTCCAGAGTTCTATGTCAATGCTGTCAAAAAAAAAAAAATCATTTTTATATGCATTTCATAAGTATTTTCAAAACGTAAAGACTATATACTTACCAGTAAACGTCTGGCTATTCTAGCTACTTGCATAGCAATCACAATAGTTGAAGACTGATCTGCTCTATCAAATGAATGTGCACATATGGCATTTGCAAATGTTGAATCTAAACATTTAATTGGGATTGTAGATTAGGTTTCATCACTCTGATATGAATTACTGATGCGAATCATTAACAGCTCATAAATGTTTGGATATTTATGAGAATGACAACAGTCTCAGAATGCTCATAGATGTATATATTTAGCTAAAATACCCTACTTTATTTTGTTGTCAATATTTCAATCATTTAGAAATTGCAAGCAACAGTTACTGAGGCCATAATCATAGATAAGGTATTGAGGAAACAGATACGAGCAAATTACTTACCTTATGAAAAGAGTTTATTGATACCCAGTAGAGATTCAGAAATAATGAATACAGTCAAACAAGTTAAGCTAAGAAGCCTGAACGATTTAACAACACAAGTGGACTTCTTACAGAACTAATTGCATGCCTGTAAACAGCAACACATATAATTTTTGGTTTGTTTTGTAGAACATATAATTTTGGTTCTTTCATTTTTATTTAACTATTTGTGAGTAAAACTTGGCCATTCTATGACTCTGCAAAGGAAAATGGTCATTTTTGTATTGTGTGGCAAAACTGTGGCAAGCAATCTTGAGATGATTGGGCTGCTATTTGCTTGAGTGATTCTGTTTGAACACAAGAAAATGTGAAGACTAGAAAAATAAAAAAGCAAGCTAAAGAGGAGAAACTTTTCCTGCATATCTTCAAAGACCAAAATAATCCAATGTTGCAGACAGATGTTATGAGGTTGATTTTTTCTGACAGCAAATATAAATTTTATAGAAATATACAGGAATACATATGCTGTTTGCTATTTCTGAACACTAAGCAAAGCATCTAAATTTTTAAAAAAAAAACAAAAAAACAAAAACCTCAGTAAAAAATCATTACAGTTACTATTTTTTAAAAAGTGAAAATCACAAACATTATTCAGCCTCTCATAGTTGTGTTTTCTTTATACTATACAGAAAGCCCGAGAAATAAGTGCAAAATTCTTATGAGAAATGATGAGCTGAATATAAGATGACATTAATATCCTCTTAAGGTTTCCATTGCTTTTCTAAATATTTCTGAACACACATATAAGAACAATACATTCACCTCAAGACACAGAAAGAAAGTATTTTTTAACATTTCGTTTTGACAGGAAGAACATTGCAAGCTGTTTGCCATGAACTGATAATCTGTACTGAGAGGGATATATGCTGTCTTATTGAACGCAATAAATGTACCTATGCCAATGGTTTAGAGTGTTTAATACTCTCAAGAAAGTCAATAAAGAAATAATTCTGGTGCTCCCATAATTACTGTCTCTTCTAAACTACTTTCCATGGTGTCCTGACAGGGAGTCCCCCAGTGATTCTCTTAGAAGAATCGTTATTTCTGATTAACTTTCTTGCAGGGGGGTAGGAAGTGAGAAAATGTGAGAAGACATATTTTAAATAGACTCCAGAAACAGTACCTTCAGGTTGGTTATTTTGCAACTGCTTGCTGTATATCTCATCTGTTGAGAACTAATTATTTCTATTAGCCTATTTTTTACTATTATACTTCAATTAATATATCTTTGTGACTTTGTATTTATTCATCACTTCTGATGGACAGAAATCTGCATAGGCTAGGAAACTGTGAAATGTGGGCGTGCTTCCAAAATTCCAGGTCCTTGTTCTGCATGTCATGTCCATACTCCTTTTCTCTTTTGCTGCCATCTGAACAAACATGTGTGTGCCTGACTGCATGTGTGCACACACAGACACACTCTTTGCCATCTACACCTTCATTCTTTTATTACTTTTAATGATTAAAAGCTTGAGGGCATAAGTGGTTTTCTGGATCATCCTTTGCTGGCCATACAGATAGTTATGACCGTACCCTAAATTTTGTATACTTAAATAAGAGGTATTAATCAAATGTCTTAATATAATTTCTAAGTCTGTAAATTTTTATATTACGCAATAATCTTCTTAATAAAAAAAAAACAAAACAACAAATGCAAACAAACAAAAACTGACACAACCACAACCTTCTATATTTATCTACTATAATTATATTTCTGGATGGAGAATTTGATATATGCATTACATCTCATATACCTATACATTCAGCTGATATGTCAGGCTGTGTTAACATAATACACGTCTGCAACAAAAACAACATGATAGTAATGAAAAAAAGGCAGTACCAACTAAATCTCTAATATATATCATTAGATGAGCAGCAATATAGTAAGCATGAAAGTACCGAATAGGGAATCTTAATAATAATAATATGACACATAATATTTAAGCTCAGCATTTAAAAGCAGAAACAGAAAATAATGTTTTGGATTTTTCCTGTTTGTTTTATATTTGCCCATACACATGTTTGCCTTTGATTGAAGCATAAATCATTCAATGTTTTTGCAAAAACACATCCTGAACTTTTTTCAGAACTTTTATCTTTCCTAAAGCACACACCAGTAACATGTACTAGATATATAAAAATCAATTTAACACAGTCATTGATCTTTTGTTTTCAGAAAAAAAAGGGAAAAAGTAATTGAAAATCCTACTTTTCAGCTATTCCTGAAAGAAATACAGGTACAAACAGGCAAATTTAGCCAGTGAGGCACTTGTAATACACTTGAATGCAAGACACCCATTAACTCATATTAGCCTAAATGTCTGGGCAGCAAAAACCATGGAAATGAGAAAACCTCAGTGAGTCTGGGAAAATAAAAAACCCCACTTATATCATGAGTGGAATTTCTCAGCTGCATGATTGCAGTAATGCTACATAACTCTGCCTGCAGTGGTAAATGAAAATAACTTTTCAGGCTGAAACTACCAGGAAAATTTGTTTCTTGGTACTACCGTGTGACCTTGGAAAACCATTAAGGGCTAGATTAAAAAAAAAAAAAAAAATATTAGATCATCTGTTTCCTAGCACAGAATTAAAAACCTGAGTTAAGTGCCTAGAATTGCAATATGCTAGATTTGTTAGAAAGGGACTCCACACAACCAGACAGACATCTTGGATGGACATTAACTTGATCATCCAGTAAGGAAATGCAAAAGATGGCAACATTTCTTAACCTCCACCTCAAGACTGCAAATGCCTTACAAAGAAAATGTTTTCATACATTATAAAGTATTGCAGATCATGATCTTATGTATTGGGTCAAGCTGCACAGTGATGTGCTTTCTACTGGTATGTAGAAAGGTGTTGATAACACACCAATGTTTTGGCTACTGCTGAGCAGTGCTCGAACAGCATCAAGGCTGTGTCTCCAACATTCCCACACACACCAGTGGGCTGGAAGGGAGCAAGATCTTGGGAGCCAAGACAGCTGACCTAAACCAACCAAAGGGATATTCCATACCATATGACATCAGCTCAGATATAAAAACTAAGGGAAAAGGAAGAGGAGGGGGGACATTCGTCTTTTATGATGTTTTGTCTTCAGGAGCAACAACTATGTGTACTGAAGCCCTACTTCCCCGGAAGTGGCTGGACATCACCTACTAATGGGAAGTAGAGAATAAAATCTTGTTTTCCTTTGGCTACCACGCACGGCCTTTGCTTTTTTTTTTTTTTTTTATTAAACTGCCTTTGTCTTGACCCACAAGTTTTCTTTCTTTTCTATCTCATTCTCTCCCTGCCTGTCCTGCTGAAGAGGGGAGTGATAGAGCAGCTTGTTGGCACCTGGCATCCAGCCAAGGTCAAATCACCACATCTTATCATAAAAGTAGGTGTCTCCACCTACTTTAAGAAAAAATTCACCATGTTGTTTCTACTTTCCTCCCCATAAATTTAAGAAAAAGATGCATCTTAAGAAAAATATCTTAATCTTTTCTTTTAATATGGCAATGGTCTCACAATCATTCAAAAAGTCGTTTAGTGCAGGCTCCTGCTCAGGATGGAAAAGCTTAAGTTTAATTCCTTCCCCTGCTTCAGGACAGCTCGGTCTGCTGTTGTCTTTTCCTTGGGTACTGCTGTAATTGCTTTTATCTATTTTGAGGTGCACTGGCCTCCCATCTCTTCCTTTTAAAGTTGTCTCACTATGCAAAAAAACAACCAACCAACCAACCAAACAAGAGCTTATTCCAAGAAGGCCAGAAAGAAGGAGCATGACATTGAATTACAGTATGCCTGGATGGCAGGGGTGAAAAACTGTTCATGCATTTTCACCATGTGAGGGACTAGACTGAAAGTTCCCTTCTCTCCATTATTTCCAAGGCAAAACCTAGGTTTGGATTCCAGCTGGGTACCAGTCTGCTTTTCATAAATATCCAATCTGAGACTTCTGTAGCCTGCTTATAAGCAGCTTGATTATTCAAAATTGAAGTACATACAGAGTTTAGGTATCTCACAAGAAAAGTGCCTAGAGCTGTTTTAAAGCCTGGAGTTTTAATTATATGGGCCCCAATCCTGCTTAAATACTGCCAAAGTGCCTAAGTCATTTTAGAGGAGCTAGGTCTACTGCATACCTAAGTTTTCCATCCCCCTTCAGGACAGTTCTGTGCTTGGAAGCTGTGATAAGAGTGATTACATAAAAATCTACATTCAGACTTCTTAGAGTATAGCTATCTTGCTCAGAAGTCCTCCACAGGGGTCTGTATTTTTACCTCCTCTACATGTGCTTAATGGTGTAGGAGAAATCACATTTGAACAGCGTCTGGGCTACTTTGACTGAAAAATGTCTTTGTGACCCATAAAGAACATAGCGGGATTTGTCACCTAAATTGTTGTGTCTTATACACTGGAGAAAGCAGCCGGGGGGGGGGCGGGGGCGGCAGGGAGGGGTTGGGGGGGGGAAGGTCTTAAAAACCTTATGGTCCTCATGTTAATTCTTGGGTTTGTCTTAAACAAAAAGATTAAAGTCAAGTGTCCTTACCTGAAGAGACACTTTTTGGTTTAGCATTTAAGAACATGATTTAAAATGTGCATATGCTGAACATTATTTGATAGCAAAAATGACATTCCCAAAGACAGTGCAATGAAGTATAAAGGATAAGGCTCAGTAGGGGTTTGTGTCTGCCTTGTGAGCAGCAGATAAAATATCCTTTGCTTGCAAGTGTTCTCATCCTTTCCACTCTCCAAGCCCTTCAGCTGTAAAAGCTGCAGTCCGATTTAATAGCTTTCCTTGCAACTGAAAATAAGTGTTTTAAGTCTTTAATATGTGTCTCAGAACTGTTATTTTGTTCCTGTCATTTAGTTGTGTCAAGTTCTTCCCATCCTGACAGCAAGACCAAACAGGCTTGCCAACTTTTCCTTTCATAGGAAGAAAAAGAATACAATTCTATTCTTTGTACAAAAAAAAAAAAAAAAAAAAAAAAAAGAAAAGAAAAGAAAGGAGGGGGAAAACCTCAAATCTATCACTGTAGAGAAATGCAAAGATGAAAAAATGAGCAGGGTAAATACTTCCCTGATTGCAAGGTGACAGTGAAAGTGTGTATTGGTCAGCTCCTCTGGTGCAAAATAACTAAACAAAAATTTTGGACAGAACTGGGAAAGATTTTTTTTTTTCAGGACCAGCTTCCCATTGTCCTTTATTAACATTATTTTCCTGCACAACATCCTACTTAAGGTGTGGAGTAAAATGTTCACCCTTTCTTCTGGAGAAATAGGAGAACACTTCCCATTAGAATAAATGCCAATAGCTGAAACTGTTACCAGGGCTCAGTATTCTGCAGAGTATTTTCTTGGTCCTCAGAAGCATTGTCCATTTATAAAATATGTGGATCACAACTCACTCTCTCCTGGTCTCACCTGAACTAGTGGTCACACATGTACAAAGCTGACTTGTAATTTTTTTTCTTTGTATTAGTTTTATAATATACATTTCACAAGTTAGATACTGCACATGAAACATTCATGTCATGGAACATAAATATCTGCAGTGCTTGAAACTAACAATTTTTGAAAGTCAATATTTATTTGAACCTTTCTGTCTTTGTCTTTCTTACCTTCTCTTTTGGATAAAATGCTTTAGAGACAAGAGGACTGTGAAACTGCTATCAAGAAACAGAAACTAAATAACAATTTTTATATCCATAGGATGCTTCTTCAGTGGCACTCTAGAATTTTACTTCCTGAAATTATTTGGTGTTATAGCTAAATATACAGTGTATGTACATAACTATGTGATATACAATTAACCCCCCCCAAACATAAAAGTAGAAACAAATAAATTACAGAAGTCCATGCATGTGTATTTATAGCTAATTATTTTCCACAAGAACAATCAATATGATTTCAGTCATGAGTTTCAGTGATATATAGATTTATAAGATAAGGAAAAAATATTATTTCACCTGTAATTTACTGTGGAAGTAAATTAATGCTAGCAATATCAAGTTGATACACTTACTTGTGGCACACTTTTTAGCCCAGAGTATGGTAAAGTAAAATATTTTTTCAACTTCTGGGTTATTTTCCTTTGTAAATGAAGATGAACAAGGAATGTATATAGCTACGACATTTAAATATTTTAGAATATTATAAGAAGTTGTAAGAATAAATGAAGCAATTACAAACAACATTGAAAACAGAAAAACATTCAGAAGGATGCATCTTTATCAAAGGATGATTTTTGGAATTGATGAAATTGGAATTTGGAAATGTGAAATTGGAATTTGTAATTTTGTACTTTGCTGCAATTAATCTCGTAACTGCATCTATTACAGTTCTTATGACATTAGACAGCAGAAAAGTCATGTATATGAATATACATCTTGAATATGTACATCACAGGACCAGATTCAACCAGCAGTAAGGGCTAACATGGTGAATTTTCTCAGGAAGATAAATCCAGATAATTGTATTTTCTTCTTTTACTGCTTTCTAATTTGTCAATTTAAATTGTTGCAGGGGTTATCTGGACATGGAATTCCTAGGAAGTGACAGTGGGACTCAGTCCTGTCTTCCACCAACATACTTTAAGCATGGAATATTTTTTCCCTTTGGTCCTTACATTGAAGAAAAACCTAAAGTCTGCAATCATAGAATCTTAATTTTGCTCCTCTGTAAGACCAAAATTCTAAACATAAATTTATGGAGGAACTTGATTCTATGAGTTTTAAGGGAAGAAAAGCAGGAAGGAAATTAAAAGAATTGTACTGTATTTATTAAAATTTAGCCTTATAATTTAGTCTTCCATTTTAATTTTTTTTTCTTTTTAACTAATACTACATTGATGGAATTATTTTTATTCATCTTATTCATGCAAATTTCATCAGCACAGCTGTGTGAGATTATTATCATAACTCTAGATACTGATAAATTTGTATAGTCAAGATTTATCTGCCATTCATAAAAAACAGAACAGGAAAATGGTATTGAATACATCAATATATAGCATTAAAGATAATGATAAAGAGTTACTTTACTCTGGGATCAGAAGACTCTGGAGTCTAACAGAATCTTTCTATAGATTATGAAGAAATAGTTCTCTAGTCACTTTTTCTCCATTCCTTCTTCTCCACTAACCTGACCAAAGTGGGATGTTTCAAGGATATGACTTCTAAGCACTCAAGAAGTAGAAACGCTGATTGAAGGTGCTCACTGAAGCACTACGAGAATGTTTGTTATCAATAACATATGAAAATGCCCACTTGTATTTCAGCTGAAATATCTTCAATTTTTGAAGTAGAATAAAGGTAGAAAATGTTATCTAATAAAATAAAATATTGGTGTAAGGATATGAATATTGTCATTCCTTTTTTTTTTTTTTTTTTTTTTGCTTTGTGGCAGAACAGCTCTGTGTCAGTAGGCAAGTAATTTCATCTTTTAGTTTTAGACCATTTCCTTTAAACTAGGGACACTAAACTCTTTAAAGCTGAAGTCATCTCTCACTAAGTTCTTGCTTATACTTGACTTTTTCAACCCAGGGTGGGGGAGGGTCGACTTTTGACAGAGGCTTTAGAATTCTACTCCAATAATAATGAAGTACAGCTTATCTCAGGCAGATATAACGAAGACTAATGTAGTAGAAGACTCATCAAGAAGAAGAAGATACTGATCGTATGTTAATTCCTTGATTTATTTCATCCACTGGTTAATTTTTTCCATCAGATGAGGATGAAAAAAAATGGTTTGAAAGAAATTCCATTTAAATTAGAATGGCAGTTGGCTGTCATAGTTGGATCAGTCCTTGTATTCATAAGTTCATAGAAAAACAGTGACCACTATTAACATCTAGCTTGAACCCATAGATAAAAAACATCAGGAGACTTTTCTGAAACAAATCCAGTCAAAAGTAAAACATAACTAAAGGAAAAAAACACCCTGTCTTGAGACAGAGATTTGAAGAAACATTGAAAGCCCTTTCTAATTTTTTTCAGAGGTATTCTCCCTTTTTTTTTTAAAAAAAAAAAAGAAAAAAGAAAAAGAAAAAAGCCTTATTTAAAATGAGACCATTCTTGAGCTTGTCAACCTTGTCATAATTTGTTACATGGGGAAAGACCCCTTTCTCTTCTCTATGCCAGTATTCCCAATCTGTAACAAAATTACCCAACCCCCTTTTTTCCCTCTGAGAAGCCTGCATTGTTCACTAAAGGCATATTTAATTAAGCATAATTTGCAACCCTTTGATCACTTTCATGGCTCTTCTTTGAATTCCAGAATTATTTCAATACACTTCTTAACTGCAGAAATCTGAACTGAACACCAAGATCCAGCAATAAAAACCAGAGCCAAATACATACCATCTGCTATATGAGTCATCCAACAATTAATCTATCAGCATATCAAAGTAAAAAATCATGAACACAGTTTAGTCACTAAGTTTTTTTCCAAAGCCACTGCTTTCCAAAACACAATATCAACCTATGCTTCATATATGCCTTTAAGAAGATGCAGGTCTGTCTTCTTATATTCCCCAAAATTCTGGTAATTCTTTATCAACAGTTATCTGCTTTCTTATTTCTACTTTTTCTGTTCATTATCTGCAGATGCATTCAGTGATGATTTTGTGCTTTTACTCTGTTTGTTTCTTCAGACTATTTTTGATGGAAATGTTGAATAGCACCTAATGAAGATCTGATCTCAGGGCCATACTAGAAGCACACAAATTTTATTTGATGAAGATTTCCCCTTTATGTCCTCAGAGCTAAATTACCTTTTCTAATCTATTTAATATGCACTTCATTAAAATATCATGTGATATGAAGTGCATTAAACCACTACTATCTTTATCAACCAAACCTGTAATTTCAAGCTGATTTTAACAAGTTAAATTTTCCTTAAACCCATGCCAATTGGCTTTGATTCTGTGGCCCGAAGCCTGTTCTCACCAATCTGTTACGTTGCTTAGAATGGGTATCAGACAAGGAGATGTATAATCTATGATAATGTTCACTTCCCAGAATTCCCCTAGAAAGCAGAGCTTTCTCAATACAAAAACATGCACAGGATCTAAGAGGTAGGAATTTTTTTTACGTATTGCCCTCTCTCACATTTTCCTTTATAAAAGAAATGTAAAAAGAGTAAACTGAAAAATTCCTTCCACTAAGCCAAATAAAGCAAGATATTTCAGACTGCATACTTTGCTCAGTGGGGAGAAGATGAAGGAATGAACAATACATGACGGAACCTTGTAACTTTGCTTCATTAAAAGCGTAATGAATGCAGCTGAGAAGCTACAGAGACTGTGACTGACAGAATCAGGTTTTTTTAGTACTGTCAGACATTAACTTTACTCTCATTCTATAGTTTTCCAAGATTAATAGAAAATCGACACTCCTGATCTTAGCTAAGATCAAGTTATCTGCTTGAACTCGCCAGTTAAAATGTCCAAATTTTCTGCAGTTTCTGGATTTCATCTTTGTCAACGTTAGGTTTCAAATCACTTTCATTTTAGATGGAATTATTGTGTAATTTTTTCAAAGCCTGTTAAAATATTCCTTAGATCTCCTCCCTGTATTTTTTTCAATTTAAATTCCTTTGATCACCTAATACAACTCTAACCTTTCCCCTTTAAAAAAAAAGTATGCATTTCTGATTGAGATATTTTTGAAACTAGATCCTTGCTGCATTTTTTTTATGTTCATTTACCCATTCTGGAAGTTACTATGACAGAGAGAATGAACACATGGATCCAAGGACTCTATATAATTTGTGCCTTAATAAATTATTTTTGTGACAGTTTGATGTAGAGCTGTGCACAGTAAAGGTATAAACTGTAATACCAAATTTTACATATAATTAATACTACTGGGTTTTCTATATGAAAACAGATGTTCAAAAGCAAACATGTTTGTTTCCCAAAGAGCTGTTGCTGCAAGTAAAATACAACACAAAATGAAGCAAAAGTGCCACTCACAGAAGGGAGGTGACACAACACAGAAAAAAAATCAAGGGAAAATAATTCAAGAAAGTGACAATTGCAAAGGTGCCTGGTTGAACTAAGAAGATTATATTTTTATCCAGCCATTTGGTTTCAAACCTGTGCCTATTACTTCCTCTTCTTCACCCAAGTTCCAGATAAGTCTTCTGCAGTCAAAAAAACCAAACAAACAAAAAAAACCCCAACATCAGACAGCTATTTTTAAGAGTTTCTAATTTATTTTTTTTTTTGGGGGGGGGAAGGGGAACAAAGGGTAAAAACATGAAATTTTTCTTCCTTTCCCTGGTTATGCTGCCAGACTAGCATTTAGTATAATCCACAGTTTCCATCATGCAGTGATTTGGACACCAAGTCACTGTCCAGCCCAGGCCTTTTAGGTTAAGGTGATGTGTAACTGCCAGTGGGTGAAAAACTACTGTGAAGTGGCAGAGAGGGAGAGGAGGTAACAGTTTCACATCACAAAATACAAAGTTAAGCTCTCTCACTCTGCTGGTGGGAAGAACCACTACTCTTGTATTAAGAGTCTAACTGTAGTATCTGATTGGTCACTGATTTGGTCTTATAGCCTTTAAAATCTTTGTATATAGTTATTACTGAGGAACTACCTCTGCCTGGGCTAAGCAGCTAGGGCTGGCAGCAGTGGAAGAGTTAGCTTTACTTAGATAGCTCTGGAACTCAAGGAGCAGGCATGCCTGTCTGTCTTTTGAGACTTAAGGTATTTTTGTGACATCGTACTTTTATAAAAGTGGGGTTTTTTCCTATTTGATTATATCATAGCAAAAGATGCTCACACCTATTATTATGTAAAGCATATGCAATCCCTTTGGAGTAATGTGCTCATTTGTTTCACTGTACCAAGCTAACATGCACACAAATCACCATAATAATTAATTGCTAATCCTGCACCTGCTGTGGTTAAAAGCAAGGGAGAATGTAGTATTTCTGACCCTAAAATCAATAGTATCCTACGATTATTAGAGCCTCATTTACATTCATATTGCTGTGTCACCAAGGACCAACACAATACCAAAACGTTCTGCCTACTGTACCATTTCTCAAGCAGCCAGAATGTGGATGGGACTGGCTGTAAATACAGCACTAACTAAAACACAGGCAAAGAGTTTTTCTTCTCTGTCTGTGCATGATGGTAAGCAAATCTGTGTATCCCCATCTTGAACCTGACATCTGTATGGGTTTGTAGAACTGTATCAAGAAAATAATTACAGTGCTTGCCTCTATGTTTACTGTCAATGGGGAGGAGCTACTGTCTCAGGCATGGTTTTGTTACTTCATTAATTAGAGCACAGTTCAAAGAAGAACTGGTTTAACTTTCAGCTAATGAATAGAAACTGTATCAAAATTAACCTATCACTCTGTGAGCTGCCAATTCTTTGATCCAGGAAATGGAAATAGGAAAACTAACTAGAAGGTACAAAGTACAGCAGCTTCGCAGCATGGAAGTAAAGCATTTTCAGATTTCAAGAAACAGAGCTCACTACCCCATTTTACCCTAAGTGTGAATCTGGCATCAGTGAAGCAGAAATCTTTGTATACAGATGAATTGCTCATATTAATATGAGCAAGACCAATTAAAAGTTAATAATATTTTAAAGAAAACAGAATTGAAATAAAGTTTGATTTTACAGTATATCTGTATAGCCCTTGCGTATTGCAAATCTACACAGATTTTCATTATGTTAGCTTGATTTCCAAAAGCATCTTATGTGTCATGCTAAAACTCCTAAAGACTGATTTTCTCTTTTCAGCTTTTCTGTAAGACAAAGTAAATTATGCTGAGTTCCATATTGCAATGTTTCTTCCAGTGCTCAAGCTTACATGTGTAGCAGTATCTTCTCCCAACACAGAATTGCAATGTAGCAATTTTGCTAAGCACTGAAAAAGTGGCCCAAATGATCCCTTTGTATTCAAAAAGTAGAGATCTTCCATAAATACAATGAAAATATTACTTTTACCACTTCTATTATTGCAAAGGCAATGTTTGCACAAAGTAAGCCAGAATCTTTCATGGCTTATTCATCACTCCGAGACTTGGTCTCTGTTGCAAGAATCCATTTTTTAAAAACAGCAATTTTCCTTAAAGTTTAGCTTCCAGATTTTATCTGTAGTGGCTCATGGTTACAAAAAAATATAATTATTTATGTATATATGTTTTACTTTCACATCAACAAATTTAAGCTAATGCTAAAGATATATTGCATTTTATTGCTACGGGTACCTCAACTTTTTAATAAGGCTACTTAATTAATACTTGTAAAAAATGTATTTAATTCCTTTGTATTTGGTTTTGCATAGTCATATACTTGTACAGTAAATTGTTTCATCCCTCATCATTATTTAGCATGAGCACTTTTAATTGTTTTTGTTGTGGTTTTGTTTTAACTCCCCTCCACACACAGGTTTTGTTATTTTTCTATAATCTTTGAATAATGTGTCCAACAAGAAAAACAAAAAACAATCAATGTACTTAAGTCCAGTCCAAATTCCAACAGTCAAGGCACAAAGTAGTTCACAATGTTTCCACTACATACCTTTATATTCCCTAGAGAAAATATGTGCATTAGGAAAGTAGCAGTAGCCTTGACTTTATTTAGTCATACTATGCAAGTCCATTTTGATATTACTTTGTCATATTGTTGTGTATTTTTTTGTTTTAGCCCTAAATGAAGGAAACAAATCTTTTAACATGAGCTTCAGGCATGTGAGTAAGGTTTCTGAAGATGTGCCATACAGAAGATACCTCTTCTGCAGTGCCTGCAGATATATCCTAGGAGTTTCCAAGTTGACAAATCAGGGGCTGCTGGAACTGTAAACACAGTGGAATACAAGTCAGCTCACAGGAATGCTATTTAGGACTTCAGTAAGTTTTGCAATCTATATTGTGTTCAATGCTGACATGTTTTTGCTTCTAGCAGAAAACTACCTTTTTAAATAGTTCAGATAAGTCTACTTGAACGGAAGATACCTCAGTGGCTGTAGTGTAGTATTTTCTCCCAAGAAAAAAAGGATAGTGGTGCCTTTCTAAATTATTTCATTATTTTATGTGAATACATTATGAAACAGATTCAGTTAAGTGCCTTTTCTATTCAAGGGAGCAAAAGGAACATTTCACTATTTGCATAGACACAGAAATCAGAGAAAGAATAGACTTCGGGGAGGAGGACTTTTTTCAAGATTATAAAAGAAAACATTAACTCATAAAGTGAGACTGTATGGATCCAGTGTAGAGCTGGAATGAAATGATGAGGCTGATTTATAAACCACTGGAATAGGGGTTCATAATAGAGGTGCTGGCACAGTAGCAACAAATGTGAACCAAGTGTTAGTGTCATGAGAAACAAAACTCCTGAAAGTGCCAGATGAATTTTTAGTATAATTCTAGCAACATATTGCTTAATGTATCTAAATCCCTCCACATCTGAGCCCATCCCCTTTATATATCTCTGCTATACATAGCAGAAAAGCATTCATTGTTTGTGATATTTTTACATGTATTAAGAGAATATCTTCAGTTGCCACACCGATTAGCAAAGTCCATCAATGGAGTCTTTGCAGTCTTTGCTTGTCTACCATTTTTGTTTTCTAGCAGTGCAGAAAGCATGACCAGGCACAGTAGGTGCATATAATATATTACAGATTTAATTTTAAGATAGATTCATTGGATGAGACCAATGTGGACTCTTCTTAATTGTCCTGGACAATTATTTTTTGAGAACTCATGCTATGCTTCACCCCATCATGTTATTTGAGCACATGGTCTGAAATCAAAGAAATTTAAATTCTCTATCATCTGTTTTAAAGGTCAGCACTTCACCAAATTTCATGTCTGAAACAGAATCATGTACATTACAAAAATGACAGAGTCATTTCAAAGTACATATCACCTTGCAAGCTTTCATCATAATTAGATCATTTTTACTCTTTGGTTTCTATCTTGTATTTTATCTGCTTCCTGTATCTTCCTTTACAATTAGATAAGATCCTTGAAGGAAGATTTGTATCTTTTGTTATATATCTGTGCCTAAAAACAGTCCTTTGAGAGCTCAGTGCTGGTGTGAAAAAGGTGTAATATGATACAGAACATGGGAGATCAAACACCATTATCAAATGTGGTTTTTTAACTATGGGAAGGATAATGAAGTGAGCTGTATCTGAAAGACCCATTAGTACCCATTCATGTGCTGTACAGCAGCTCATGTTTATACCACTGAGCAGCAAAAATTCAGACACTGGTGAAGGAGACATCTTCAAGGCTCTGAAGATCATGTTCTGGTTGTCTGTTGGGATGCTTAATACCAGCTTATTTCCATGATAACATCTAAAATAATAAAGATACTTTCTATAATCAAGAGATTTCAAACAGCAGAAAGCAGAATGTGCAACACCTAAAATAAGTTGCTCAAGAAGAGATTATTTTCATTGTCTCAACAGGAGATTATTTCAATAGTCTCAGGTAAAAAGCTGCTCAAGACAGCCTAGCTAAATGAACAGGCTTTTATATGTGTTACTATTAAGGAGGGCAACCAAGAATCCAGTTTTATGGGTGTAGTTCAACTCTCTCTCTGTAAGGAGTGAAAATCCAGTCTTCATTTTACAGGCCAAGATATATGTGTGAGTATTCAAGTGGAATTAAATATCATTAAGTCATGGAGAAGGCTAAAATAAGATGAGATATTCCAATGCAGAGCCTAAATTCTGTTTCGTTTTCCTCCCTCATGGGTAATTTAATCCAAAAGCAAGAAAGAAGTGAAAATCTACTGCTTGGAGGCATTGAAACACGGTAAAAGCAAGAATGTCCTAGATGGGGACTTATAATGAAGAATCCATAGTTTTGTAATCCCAAGATTTTGTTTATAATGCTGTATATTTTAGTATCTATCAGTGAAAAATGAACACTGGCAATAACATTTCCTGTCCTGGTTTTGGCTGGGATAGAGTTAATTTTCTTCATAGTAGCTAGCATAGTGCTGTGGTTTGGATTTAGTACTACAAGAATGTTGATAACACGCTGATGTTTTCAGTTGTTGCCAAGTAGTGCTCAGACAACTCAGGACTTTTTGAGCTTCTCCTGCTTGGCCAGGTGCATAACAAGCTGGGAGGGAGCACAGCTAGGACAGCTAACCCAAACTGACCAAAGAGTTATTCCATACCATATAACGTCATGCTCAGGGGGAGTTGGTCAGTCGGTCGGTTGCGGGGAGAGTGATCACGGCTCGGGGAGCAATCACTGCTCGGGACGGGCTGGGCATCGGTCAGCGGGTGGTGAGCAATTGTGTTGTGCATCATTCATTCTGTATATTCTGTTACCATCCTCATTATTACTATTATTATTATTTTCTCTTATTAAACTCTCTTTATCTCAACCCACAGCTCTAACTTTTTTTTTCCTTCCTGATTCTCTCCCCCATCCCACTGAGGGAGGGGGGAGTGAGAGAGCGGCTGCGTGGTGCTTAGTTGCCAGCCGGGTTAAACCACGACATTTCCTTACTACCATCTTAACGTTACATGTCACATTACTATGAAACTACTTTAATGCCATTGTTAGACAGAAACTTCCCTTTGAACTGACATGAAAGTGAGACATATTCAAAGTGGATTATTAGTTCATTCATGGTTAAGGTTGGATATTTCTTCAAGTAAGAAACAAAGAGTTTATGAGAAACTTATTGACATTAAAAATCTAAAGCTAGAATATGCAAAAAGACAAATATAACTTCATATTTCAGATTTTGCCATTTTAAGATTGGCCTAAACCTGTTTTGCAATAATTTGGGGTTGCTGAAAATAGAGTTACCGTTTGGTATCTTCAGAAATTGTAATTTAAAAAATGAATGTTGAAGCATTTAAAATGTTTAAAATCCAGTGTTAGATTTTGGTTTCTAAATTTGTAATATGATCCCTATTCTAATCTGCTTGATGTCTATCATTTTGCTTTAAAAACAGCTACAATATAATGTCTGTCCACATTAAACACTTGTAATATGCATAGTTATGTTTCCCTCATGAATGAAAGAGAGAATTTGCATTAAATAGCCTCATTCCTGTTGAACTAAATTTAAAAACTATTTCATGAAATATCTTAGGTCAGACTTCTAGAGGATCTCTTTAATTTATAAATATTATGTATTTGTGTACATAAAAGCCAGACTGCTTATGGATATGAATATCAACTGGCCTTTATAGATCAGGGTTTTAACCCAAAGGAATGAATATGCTCACAGTTTTCCAGACACAGCAAAGAGTATTCTGTGAAAGTATGGTTTGAAGAAAGCATTTTCTATCTGAGTCCTAGATATGCACAGTGTAAGAAGCAAAAACACACAAAAAAAAGAGATTTAGAACATTTGTATTCTTAACGTGGTATCTCATTGCAGTTCCAAAAAGAAAAGGCGGGAATGTAATTATATGAGTACTCAATGTGCAAAATTTTCACAAAATATTCAGTGCAATAGTATGATTAAAAAAAAAATAAGAATCATCGAGTTATTAAAAGTCCAGATGCTTCCCAGTAGATTAAATGTATTTACGACATGAAATGTCTCTTAATTAAAAATTATGACTTCACATTTAAGGTATTAAAATTTTTTTTTGCATGATTATTAAAATCTAAATGTCTAATGAAATGTTCTTTATGCTTTTCTATATACCTTACACTTTTTCTCCTGTTGTTTACTCAGCTTTTGTGCCAGATCACTGTGACATTAATGTGCATCCTTCATAATCAGGGACAATTACAGAACTGTTAAGACAAAGTGGTTGATCTAAATTCCTAGAAAGCTTTGCCTCAAACAAACTTTTTTAACTTTATTTTTTTTCTGGTGCAATACTATATCTTCACCAGTTCTTGGTTCTTTCAGTAGGAGAGATTTCAAGCAGATGAAACAAAAAGAAAATTTTCATAGCAGAAATGTCTTCACAAGAAAAAAATGAAAGAACCCTAAGCTTACTTGGTAAAATTCTGACAAGTGAAGGACTCATTTTCAAAATTACTTAATCTCTTACCAGTACAGGAGGAGGGTAACAACCAAATTCACGTTTAAATAAATTGGGTTAAATAGATCTACTGATTTAAATAAATTATTTATTTTAAAACAAATACATCCTGGGGGTTATAAAATATATTCTCTTCTATCTGCTCTCTTCTGAGTCTTGTATAAAGGGAGCTGATAGTATTGGTTGAGTCCTTGCTAAGAAAAGGGTATTAATAACTGCTGAAATCACAGCTGGTAATAATTTTGGCAGTTTCAGTGGGGAAGCCAAAGATTCATTTATTATGGCAAGATGAACCATTTTTGCAGAGTTTGATACCCTTAGAAGACGACCACACAAGACAGCCTGAAGGATTTTGCAATGATGCATTTGTATGAGCTAAACTGTAAATTTGTGATCTGCCTGTCGTGAGGAGTGGCACATAGCTGTGCCACCTGAGGAGCAAGGAATGACTCAGAGCATCACTGTTCTTTCCTCCCCCGTGGGAGGTATAAGTTACTTTGAACTTTCTCTTGTGTAACAGCTAACTTGTCTTGCATGTCTGTCCAGATGCTCTAGCAAGCCTCAGAGGAGAAAAAGTCTGCTTGCTTCCAACTTAATTCCTAATTGCATACTTTGAGGTGTCAGTACAGGCCTATGTGAATGAAGACAGGCAGCCCTTGAATACAGGGTTATTAATGTCACTCCTTTCACGAACACTAAAGGATGGAGTCTGAAATGATTCCCCTCATTGAGTAGCACTTCATTTCAGGAATAATTCTGGATTAATATTAAACATGAAAATCAATGTTGTTATTTCTCCCTCTGTTCCATGGATTTGTATATTTTGTCCATTTATAACCAGTCTTGCAAACTGTTGAGGTCCTCTTGAATTATATAACTTTCCTTATGTATGACTAATTTTAATGCATTAATCATTCATTGTAATGATTAATTTAACTTTGAGGATCAAGAAACATGTGAATATCCTTTCAAATTTTGTCCCTGTTTGCTTCTTTATAGGCAACTTTATATAGTAAAGGTATATTTATATTAGTTGAATTGGTCAGCTGTGTTAAATGCTGTCTCTAGACCAAAAAAAAAAAAAAGCCATTGGTTCTGGCCAAAAATACATCTGAGCTGAAGAGAATATTAATGAATAGGTATGAAGAACTGTAGTAAAAACCTCTAGGAGTACCTATGCTTGGAAATGAATGTAATAAAGGATTGGCTTGCATGATTTCGGAACAAAAGAGAAAGGAAAGGTGATTAACTGGATGATGAAATGATCCCCTGAAAATTGTGTATATTGCAGTCCAATTCTTACAGCAACTTCTGAAAAGACAACAGCACCATCAGGTTTAAAATGAGATGTGTCAGAATGTCACCTGTTCTCACACTGGGATCACAGAATAAGTCACAGCCCTTACCTATCCCATTTATGCTATATGGTGTGTACAAAATGAATCCTAAGCTTTCTTCTTGCTCCTGTTTGCTGATGACATCATACAGGTCCTTGCATAAGGATACTGATAATGACTTTGGGCTGATGGAGGAAACCTAACTTTAAAAGTCCTTAGCACGTAACTTAGGTTAGATATTCAGGTCATATTCTTCAGGGATATATTTTCCTGTCTAGTGCTTACTATAACATCTGGCTTGTTGAAGCCTGAGATCCTTAAAGCAGGATAAAACTAGAGAGCCTTTATCAAATTGAAAATTCTGCACATACAAATGATGGACTAGAATTTAGAAAGTCTGTCTGAAGTAATAAAACTATATATTGCCAGCTATACATTCATGCTGGCAGAACTAGAAACAGTAGAGAGTGGGATTCTGTAGAGCTGAGCTGTCAAGGAGAAATGAAAAGCTATCCATATCCTAAAACCTTAAAGAGTCATTGAGCAGATGGGAGAGAAGAAGAAATGTATCTTGAATAGTGAAACTAAAAGGGAGAGTCCTATTCCCTGATCTGCCAACAAACTCACTTGGTGAGCTCATCTTGACTGATTGTAAGATCAGTCCTGCTGTTCTGCCCTTATTTTCTTTCCTTGTTTATTATGCCTTTCTGAATATCTTCCTAATTGCCATCAGCTACTTTTTCTCACATCCTGTTTTATTGCATGGCCTATAGCTGCAGGGTTTCCCACAGCAAAAAGTACGTTCAGAGCCTGTTTTATATCTTGCCTCCTTTGTGTTCTGGTACTACAGACCTGCAGACAAGAGACAGCAGTGGAGTTTGCAAGGCCATACCCAACTGCACCTTCACTGACAGAGCTAAGGAGGTGTGGAGGAATGGCTACAGAACAAAGGACACGGTCTGATTATGAGCGATCCAGTCCTTGAAGCAGATGAGACCATGATCTCTCCCTAACGAGCAAGGAAAGGAAAAGTAGCAGCCTGGTAAACAAGATATGAGAAACTGGGCTCAGAAAGACAGAATAGCTCGCTGTGCTGGACAAGGGTTTCACACCAATTGTGTGAAGCCTCCTGGCATGTAAACAGAGATTGTAAGCCAATCATATAACTGTTGCTACTGTGTGTTCTTTTTGCCTGTCTATATATACTCTGTAAAAACTTGAATAAACGGAGAATGACCATACTCATATTGAGATTCATCGTTACTCGGGGTCCGTCTCCCACTCCGACAAGGAGGTATCATGTTTTGCAGTAAGCGAATTTGCCAACACCCTCTTAGGTATGTGTCAGGACCCTGAGCTCTCCCATTCTGCCCAGCCCTGAGGGTTTGGGAATTTCTGTTTTCTTAAGAAAAAAATAAACCATCAGTTTACATTCTGAGCTGTAATTGGTTCCAAGTTTTTAATTATTCAAAGCACAACATCTTTTCACAAGTTACTGAAATACATTCAAGTTAGGATTTGAAAGCACACCTTTTTCAGGAGAAAGCAGGCTTTTCCACATGATAAATAAATGTCTTTTGCAAATGCACAAAACACCTTGAATTCTCTCCTGCTATTCAGGTACAGTCTTCTTTTATAATTCTAGTCTTCAACCAATTTTTAAGAGAGCTGAGTATGTGTACATTTTCAAGCAGTACACAGAAGCCTTGGGACAGACAGGAAATTATCTACATAACTCTTTATATGTGTTTCAGAGTAACGTGACTTTTCATTATATTATTTACAATCATGGAATGTATGTGACTCACCACATCTAGACTTTTGTGAAAGAATGCAAACAGAAAGCCTAATACATGAGAAAAGGAACATAAACAAATAATGTTTTGCTGCTAAATAACAGCCTGACTCCACCAATATGGTGGGTAAATTGCTGGAGTGCAGAGTGAAGCAGATTTTGACTAAATCTGTGTTTTCTTTTCCTAGCTACTGTTCTACAATTCCTTTTTAATCAAAATTTTATGAGATTGTATCAAGATTCTAAAGATTTCACAGAATATATTTTCTCTTCCATAGTTCTAATTTCTATGTTTCTCTTTAAATCCGTTGTTCTCTAATACTGCAGCATAATTAGGCCAGTTGTGTATGCAAATACTGGAACCACTGAACTGAAGAGAAAAAGGAGATCAACTAATTTAATATCATTTGTATTAAAGGAGAAGTCTCTTTCATAAGACTACTGCTAGGAGGAATAATAAAAACTCCTATGATTGAATATTTTACCTCATGCTTATTTTCCCTTATTCTCAAGTTCTCATATTTTTCATGTGTTATTAGTATCTAATACTACAGTTCTACTTACCACTGAAAATGCTAAAAGTCGCTTACATAAATTCAATGGTTAACTATATGATATTAGTGTTTGTTGATTGTTACTTTTAATACATTGGACATCTTCATACTGAATAAATGGATCAATACAAAAACAGGGGGATTTTGAGACCAATAGAAACTTATTACTAGATTTCATAAAACTAGTAATGTTGTAAAATTAGTAACTGGCAATTCAGAGGAGCATGCATGCTGCAACAGCTGATGGAGGACTGTCCAACTACCTTCTGCAACTTCATTTGCATGCTTGTCTTTCTCTAACATACATAAAAGAATAGATCCTCATCACGTGCAAGGCAAAAAAGTCACAGTATGTGCACAGAGAGCACACCCAGGATTGAAATCTCCTTTGTGAGCACTCCTATGCACCAAGCAAAGGAAAACGTCCCTCCCAGCTGACTGAGAATTGTTCACAGAGAATTCACTGAGCACACCACTGAGCAGAATTGGATTGACATGATACAGCTCCAGGACCCAACCTTGCTTCAAAGCAGTAATGGTCTAGAAAGCATCCCAAACTTGGACTAAGGTCCAGTTCACTTTAATAAGATAGTAACATATCCATTCCAAGAGCTGCCTGGGCACTGAGATTGTAATTTGAAAAATAACAATTGAAGTTTCCAAATTTGCTTTTGATCTATATTGAAATAAAGGTTCTTTATATTTCCACCACCCCTTCCAAGGATAATTAGAACTGAATTAATTTTCTGTGTTAATGTGGACAATGAAGCTCATGTTCCTCTCCAGTGAGTGCTTAGTGATCTATATCAAATGAAGCAGTGTCACAGGAAGACAACGAAATGTTCTCATCCAGACAGGGGTTAAGGTATCATCTGACTAGATGAAGTGAGGACATTTGAATCCCTTCAAGCAAGGTTTGGATTGGAAATGAATATAAACAAGTTTTGTGACAGCCTTAATTTTTAGGTAATGGGAAGTAAGACTACGGATCCTGTTTATTCTGCAAGTGCCCCAAAATATTAGACAGAGTTTTTTCGTTCAGCATATATTTTGTTCCTTTTTCCATGAAAAACATTTGGGGTTTTTTTGGTTGTTGTGGTGGTTTTTTAGATTATATGTCCATGCAAATCTTGCTCATTTGGTATGGTGGAAGGAAAGGAAGCTAGCACTTTTTTGTTGTGGATTTGAAAAACAAACAATTATGTGTAAACTCTCGCTTCTATTCCAGGAGTAACTACAAACTTGCTAAGTAACTCTGCAAAAGTCCCCAGTTTCCTTTTTTGCTGCTGTAAAATAGGAATAAAACACAGTTCTGGGTCCCAAAAGACTTATGAAGAGCTTTGGGATGTTCTTGTGAAGGGGGAGCTGTACAGGCTGACTCATTTTCTGTGATTATTCTCATGAAAGAAAATCTGTTACAGGGATGTTGGCAGAAAGCAATCATAAAAGGGACACAGACATGAAGAACATTTTATTTTAAAACTAAGCTAATACGTGGAGATACACAGTTTGTTATACACTTCACTACAAGTTTCTGGTTTTACAAAGTATTCTATGTGAATTTATTAATATTAGTGGAATGTTTGTGCCAGACTGGTCCTTGTGTAAAGAGCCATTTTCCCTGGATTACAACATTTTTCCACAGTAGTGGAAATAAATATGATACTAAGTTTATTATCTTAACTTACATGAAGTACTATGTTTTCACTGTGTATTCTGTATCCATTAAAACTGTCTCTGGTCATTAAAAACTGCCCTCATAAAACACTGACAATGTCTTTGCAGCAAGTAATTATATTCTCTTCCTTATCTACTATAACACAAGCCTGTCTGGCTCTTTCTTTTCCAAAAAAAAAAAAAAAATAATCAAAGATAATAATAGAGTTGTATCAATCAATTCAACACGTATCTAGGACTGAATTAACTATCGACTGAGTCTGTGAACCTGTTAAAGTTTTTTATACTAATTTAAACAGAAGGCAAATGTACCATTGGGGATAAATATTTTCAAAAATATATATTTAATGAAGAAGAAGAAGTAGTACTTAAATGGCTTTTCCTAACATTTTTTAAAAACATTTAAGAATATATATTTATAAAACCAGGCAATGTCCCTTTAAATCACATGCTAGTCACCTGACTCCACCTTATTTTGGAAGCTTCTCTACTAAGGTAAATATGTTCTAAATAAGAAATGAGTATTTTGTATTTAAATGAGCACTTCATTTTCATGAATAAATTTGCAGGGTTTCATAATGATGAAGATTTTATTGAATTTTTCAATACAAAAGTGAATTTAATGCTTATTTTTGTAGACTGATATCTGAGATTATTACTACAGTTCAGTATGCTTGGAAAATTTTACCTTCACAGATGCTAAAAACCTGAAATTGATTTATTCCTTGGATGAGAAAGCTTACTTCTAAATGGAATACAGTATCCCCCAAACATAATGTAAATTCTAATGTGATGAACAGGCTTTCAGTACTCAAACTGATTACTCAATTTAGCAGAAAACTATAAGTTTAATGAGACATTGAACAACAATGCTCAAGAAAAACTTCCAATTTCCTTCTACTATATGACAAATGTTCTCCAAACACAACATAAGCAGCAAGTTCTCCTTCAGATCTGCAGCATTGATCAATTTTGCTGTACTATGAAAGCATTTAGTAATTTCATATCTGCTGGACATATGGAACCATGTCACCAGTGGTAATTTAGTTATTGGTCTGAGTACTATGTAAAAGGGATCACAAAGCAGAATGAAAACCTAACCTTTTCTACTGATTTTATTATTCATCAGGATTTAAAAGAGTTAAAAAAATACTTTCTTTATAAAGAAATATGACCAGATTTTCTCTGAGGGTTAAAATTTCTTCAGCTAGGCATGTGGCGAGAGACCCTCTTTCAGATCTAGCTGGAGTGGTTGAAATTGTTACTATCCCCAGAAACTCATCACTAGCCGCTTCTAGAGGCTCTGCTCCACAAAGCCCAGGTGGTGCCATAGAAAATGTGTTTTTCTTGATCACCTTCCATGCAAAGTCAGTCACATTAGTGCAGACTGTTAGTTTAAGGTAATTAGCCCACCTTTGTACCAAAACAAAACAGAAATATTAACCTGTTCTGCTCTACGAGGAATAACTTTACCAAATGGGTGAACAGGAAGAAAGAGAAGTGTGCCATTTTTTTAAAACTAAGCACAGACCAGAAAAGGAGACACTAGACCCAAGGACTAGCAGTTCTCCTAATTGGATATAAAGAGTAGCTGGCGATAAACACAACTCTGTTTCTGGAGATGATGTTGTTTATTCCCTGATTCTGCATTCTTTTAAGGATTGAATCCCATGACTGCTGGGAAAAAGGTTTCCTACTTATATTGCATAGAAGTTTTCTTAAGAGGAATTCTGACCTTTTCTATATGCACTACCCAGTAAACAGTCAAAACAACAAATACACGTAAATAAGAAAGAGAACAGTTCATGAAACAGAGGGAAAGGGCCAAATTCATAGCAAATACTTTTTGCAGTTACTAACTTGCCCCTTTTCCCCTTTTCTCCACCTGATACACTCCTGCAACCATGTGGGGCTCTGCTGCTATCAGAGTGATTAAACTGAGGCAGTATTCCTTCTCAAGGGGAGTTCTGACCTTCTCTCTTTGTACTTCACAGCCTGCCAGCAATGGTGGTGCCTAACAGAAACCTAAGATTAATTGCCTACCTCACATACTGGGAATGTCTGTCACCTTTTCCTCCCCAAGAATAAATACATCTCTCTTTGTTTCGTTTTTTGTTTTGTTTGTTTTTTCCTGGCAATGACCTCTTCACAAGCCACAGTTGCTCTTCGTTCTCATCTGAATACCTTGTCTATGACAATACTATTTTAGCATCTCACTTGCAGCGCCATTTAGTACCCTGTTGTTTTATAACTCTTTCTGAAATAAAGTTCTCCCCAGCTTTCAACTGCTTAGCACAGGCCAAGTGTCAGCCCTGCCAGCCTCATCAGACGTACCTGATTATCCTCTCAGTGAGCTCAAGGTTAAGTAAGTATCTTGACCTCAGAGTTCGGAGTTTTGAATTGCACCATATCTCATTCACCTCTAAGTCAAAGATAAGAGTTTGAACCCCCTTGTGGAAGATGAAGATGGAAGATCATTGTTTAAACTCAGAAAGATCTGTGTTTTCTTATCTTACTCAGATCAATTTGATCTCTAGCTGATGCAATTTCTATCGGCTTTTGTAACAGCTTGTCTCTTCTTCCTGTTCAGCTCTTACCCAGCAAATGTTCTGAGTCAAGTACTGTGAAAAGAAAATAGATTTCACCACACTGACCAGAAGAAAAGAGTGATAACAAATAGGAGATGCAAAATATGTGAAGAATTTGGCTTTCAGTTTAAAAACATTTTTATGAAAGCCATGTTACAGAATTCAACCAGCTCTAAATGAATTCCCTTATAAATAACACTGAAAAATAACCAATATGAAAATGTCTTCACCATACCAGCTAATAGGAAGGGGAAGGTTGTTATGGTTAGCTTTTAAATCCCCAATTTATGAGACTTATATCTTTAATCTTGCTTATGGCTCTTTACTACAAACAATTTTGGTGCAATCATGCATGCAAAATTTCAGCCCTATCAGAAAGACATTTTGTGAAAGCCTATGGCTTAGTTTGGTTTCACAGCTTAAGTCTATAAATAATCAATGTTCATCTTGAAAACCAGATGTTAGTGTCCAAGGAATTCTGTTTGGGTGTGTAACTGTTGCAAAGCCAAGTATCAGGATGAAAGTGCAATTTGTCCATGTTCTTGCTGTGATTGTCATCATCTATGTAAATATGAAAGCAAAGCTCCATGGGGAAGAATTCTTTAAAACCGGTTTTCCTTCAAAATTCCATTAATTTTTTAGGCCTATCATTTTATAAATAATTAATTTTCTCTTATTATTTTCTCCAACATATTTTCAGAAAATCCTATATAAATTTTAAAATTACATGATTTCCCAAGAGAACTGATAGTTCAGAGGATAAAATGTGAATTTCAGAAATAAAGATAATATTATTAATTTTAGATTTTCTTTCATTGTGTCAAATTTACATGTTGTATTTGTCTTCATTAGAAATGAGTGAATATCACAAAATATTTTCCATTACTATTTTTTGGTACATGTGTATGACTTTCTACTTGCTATTTTTTTCCATACACATTTAATTCTGAGGAATATTCAGGTGATTAAAAAAAATCTAAAATTAGTACTCACTAAAGATGAATTTCAATGTGACATGCTTGGACCACTGTAGGAGGGACATTCAACATAGTCTTTTTGAATATTTGCAGCATCTACTTTTAAAAGTGCAGTCAGCCAAAAAGGGAACTGAAACATTATCACGTGGCTTATGTATCCAAAGAGTATATAAGAACAAGAAAAAAATATGGTCTCTTTTTCCTCAGCTTCATCATTTTCCTTTAATGTCTTAATTTTCTTAAAATATCACCATCATTAAAATTTTATCTTCTTAGTTATTCTTAAAAGCATAAAACCCAGGCATTTGAAAATATAAAGATTTCTGCATTGAATTCTGTCCTTCAGTCTTTAATCCACCTCTTTTTCCACCCTCTTTATTTTAATTTGGCAACTTTTCAAGGGGTGTTGTTTTATTTTAATAGTGTAATGCATGTTGCTACACTGCAGTGGAGAGTTCATGAATGGTATGAAGTCTTTAAGTCAAGCACTACTGAAATACTTGCATTGAAGGAAGCAGCGATACTTTCAACAAAGAATTGGCAGGTTTAGGACTTAATCATACAAATACAAACTTCAGTTCATACTGGATGTCTTCAAGTTTCTCTCCCTAAATTCTCTTACTCGTCTTTAATATTAAGTGTTTTATATTATGTACTGTATGTACTAATCTTTCAAAAACAGATTTTACAGAACAAAAATATTCACCAATAAACTGCTATATTAAGCTGTGTAGAAAAAACATGTTTTCCTCTAAAAGGTCAGAATTGATTTTCAAAGGAAGGTCTACATTTGCTTTGCATCATCCTTCAGCTCATACTGGAAAGAGCACAATGTAGCCAAGTCTTTGGCTTCTTCTCAGCTGTTTCCAAAGTGAGCCAATAACTGATGTCAAAATGCTCATTTGGCTACCACATGATGTCTGTTTTCTTGGGAATCTTCCAAACAGCTTCTCTGAGTGCTTCAGAGCAGTGATTATCACCTGTCCTGGTGATTTGGTGAAGGTACAAATGTCAAAGTTTCAGCTGGAAAAAATATCCCCACAAAAAAGTCATCTAACACGTTATACCCTTTATAACAGAAAACTGCAGATGTTTGACACAGATTATGTTTGCACTAAGAAAGGCACAAATATATATGTTTAAATATGATAGATGATATAATTGATAGATTAGTTCAGAAGGTTCTTGTGATGACATGATAGACTAGAATATACATTGCATATGTGTATATATATTACGATATTAATCATAGAATATGCTACTTATTATGCATCTATATTATTAAAAGTGTAGTTATGAATATTTCTAAACACATACATATCCTATATGTATTAATAATTGCAACATAAAAATATCATATAATTTATGAAATAAAAAATATGAGCCAGATTGTCTGACAATGCCTCTTCCCTTCTTATCAGATGTCACAACTCTCCTCTGAAAGACCAAGTCTCAAGGTCACTTTCCCAGACCAACTTTCAGCAGTCTAAAGGTTACTGGATTTTAGATAAGAAAGGCTAGTTCTAAGTGGCTATTGGTCCCAGTACAATGATCAGCACAGAAAGACAAAACATGAATTTATCCCTTTGCTTTGAGATATAACATGATCCTCATTGGCCCGACATCTTATTTTTTGTGGTTTGGTGTTTTTACTTCTAATTTCTCTGCATCTTGGTTACATCTACTTTGCGTCCAAAAGTTATAAATAAAATGCATGGAAAATATTCCTGTGTGTGTGGCAAGCCAAAAATAGGCAAGGAATAAAATTACTGCAGATAATTAAACAAGAAAACATGAATGAAAGTTACTACATATTTTCTGCAACGTTGGAAAAATAAGTGTGAACAACTTCCTATTTTAGGCATCAAAATCCTTGACAATAAGCAATTTACATTTTCCATTGAATTTGTTGTCGATTGTTTGGGACTTTTTGCTTGTTACGTACTTAATTTTTTCTTCTGCTGTTCAGAATAAGGAAATGAGCTGAATAAAGAGTTCCAGTACTCTGGAGTTTGGAAACCATCTATGTTTTCACTAATGAAACTTGCAAGTTCATTGCTCCAGGCCCTGGGCAAAGGACTCTGCTCCAATGGTCTCTCTTTTTCTCCATGTAGAATTTAACAGGTCTGAAGAGCTATGCCTCCAGTGGATATAAGCTTTGTTTAACTTTCTTGGGCATACGTGAAACTATCAACATGGAATGTTTATAAGCCCCAGGCCTGTAAGGATTAGACAAATATGATTTTTTTGCTTTCTCGTCTACTTCAAAAGCAGTTAGGGGTTATGCATACCAGTTTCACAAAGCACCTCATTCAGACCTATGTTTAGGTGCTTAAGTCCAAGAGAGAGGGAAAATTTCCTGCATATCTCTCTTTAGAGTTTTCTGTTGCCTGTTTAGCCTGAGGTGTTGTAAAACTCATACCCAGATCTGTTATGGAGTGTACCTGTCTCCCAGAGACATCTAGGTTATGAATTACAGTTCTGGAAATAGGCACTATGCCGTAATTCTCATACTTCTAGCTTGAGGATTTCACTCATGATCCCCACTAAAACTAAATGCAATAGTGTTATTGCAGTACAAGCAGGCATCAGAAGCAGGACCATTTTCCAGAATCCATATTCCTCAGAACCCATTTTTGAAACAGAACCTCATCTGGAAGCAATTTGCATTGCTGTTGATTTTAACTTCAAATTAATTTAGGGAAAGTGATTAAATTTAAAATCACATGACACTTGACCCAACTCTCAATGTAATCTGTAGAACACAAAAAAATATTTAAAAAGTCTTAAATGGCCAAGGGAAAAAAAGTTACAAGTTAATTTACTTAGACTCTTATAATTCACCAGTTGCTCAGCCTTTCCAATGATCTTGTTAAAACATTTTCATTACTAAATGGAAAAATAATTTGCAAAACACCCACTGATACACTTTCTAGAGGCAAGTAAAATGAAACTGAAATTCATACACTGTGGATATGATTGCTTCTAGCCATTCATTGTAATATAGCCACCATGAATATTTAGTCAGTCACTGTGAGAGAACCATTTGGAAGTGCCTTTTTGAAAATGTTTGTAAACTCTGGTACAAAAATACAGTTTTAGTTGTGTAGATTCAAAATCATCACCATAAAGTCAGGCATAAGTCAAAAGCATAGATTTATGAAAAACACATTCTCAGGGAAAATGTTTCTGTGGTTCCACCCATTCTGATCTGCTAAAATTTAAATATAATACCCAGAATATTCACATTGCATTTCTAACTCAGGACCATGCAAACTACATTTTTAGATTATTAATTAATTTTAATTATTTGCATTTTCTAAAAGTCACCTGTTCATCAACAAAATAATTCTTTCTGTTAAAGAATACGGCTTTTTAATTATTTAAAGAATTCCCATCCAATAGCAACAAATTAGTTGTGGAATGTTTCACACTTCATGAAGACATTTAAATTGTACTAACAAAACTCGGAATTACTTAGAAATTATCTGGGTTTTAAATAATATGTTATTTGGTACAACTGATAAAGCCTTCTCACATCTAAATTTCAAAGTTCTCCAGCTCAGATGAAAAGGTCCTGTCAAATTTGCTCTGCAGTCATTTTTATTTCAACTTTTCATTTGTTTGTTTGCAAGGTTGCTGTTCTTACTAAGAAGGAAACAAGGTGTAGAAAAGCAAGGATGCCATCAAACTTTTGCACAGCAGGTTTATTTAGACTGATTGCTGATTGTTCCTGGCCTTCTCTATGCAAATCAGACAATTATAAAAACATAGATATGAACAATATGAGAACCTCTTTGATAACAATCAAAGGGGTCCTATTCAATGTTAGAAATCATAAGATAATGAATGAACAAAACTCTCTTTCAATCTTTTACCTTCATAAATGAACTGAGGGGATTTTTCTATGACAAAAAGCTCATGTAAAACAAAAATCTAGGGAAATGCTTGAGAGCTCTTTCCTGAGGATTTTGGGTGAAAAGACTGAGACTCACAGAGGGCTTTTCAGAACACTGCACACTCTCATGAAGGAGATCTCTGTGAGCAATATATTTTCTTGGCCAAGTCTGTGTTCTTTTCTTTCCTGCCACATTCTCCTGATATGAGAATATTACCTGAAAAATATTCCCAACTGCCAAGACACAGGGGGGGAATTCATATTATAAACAACTGGAGGGGCTAGAGAAGATTGGTAGTGAAACTCAAGCCTCAAGGAAGAAAATGAGAGAAGAATGAGCCTGGGAATTTAACTTAGTGTTATCAGCTGTAACAGCTGATCTTCATCAAAAAAAAATGGCTTGGAAGGAAAGAGCCCTTGCAATATAAAATCGTGGGACTGATACCCCACAAATTTACCAAATGGCTAGACAGACATCACAAGAACTTCAGCCCTCTTACTCAGATGTGTCCCATTACCTTTTCCAGTATGTAAACTGGGCGTGGAATGCCACAGAATAAACTTGTCCATATTGCATCTGCATCCATTGCTGCATCCAGTCTTACCAGATTTGTGTCTGTATGCTTGGTAGTTAGATTATGACATACGATGAAAGTGATTTCAGCTGTGTATTTGCTGTTTCTCATGCAACCCACCTCAGCAGCCCCTACAGCTTTTGAAGTTAATACAGTGAAAGACTTCTGCTTTAAAATATGTCCAGTTACTTACTGACTTTTGCAGCTGCTTCCACCTGATTTATCCTCTGCCACTAGAAGTAATCGAAAGTGGTGTAATCATAACTTACAATGATAACTTGTGAATTGCCATACAGTATTCAAACAGAATCCAAAATCATTAAGCTAATAGAGCAACAGTATGAATTTATGCTATCCTGACATTTCTCTAGTTGCCCAGCTCTTGATCATTGATTAAATTTTTGTTTCACTAGGCTAAAAATAATAATGTAGAGATTTGACTTAGGAAACAAGAAGAAAAGGACAAGATTTATTATAGTTTTGGTCTGAAGGTTCTGTATTGGCCAAGCACTTTTCATACTGCCATTTTCAATGGATTGTTCTGACAGAAAAGGTCACAAAGTTTTATGCTGGAAAATAAAGAATAAAATAGAAAGGGAGAAATATAATTGTTTTGGCTGAAAAGTTCACTAAGGTCTAGACACGTTGGACAGTTGGACACTGATTTTATTTTACTACAGGGTCACACATTACAGTGACAGCAAAGTCAATTTGGTACTGCAGCTGATTCAATTTTGTGTGTCTTCCATGGGGAGCAAAGTATCTCTTTAAAAAGACAGTATATTTTCAATAATATTTCAAATCATTTGTCTGTAACAACTGCTTAGAAGGCTGACATTGAAATCCATTTGCTTATCAAAATGTTTTCTCCTCCACAGTGTGTAAAGCTTCATGCTGGTTATTGTAAACTTGCCATTGACTTTCCAAACAGTTGCAGAGAGCTGGGGTAAAAGGAAGGTCACATTTTGAAGAAAAATGGGTAGCTGAAAGGTCTAATAAGTAAAATAGATGACAGATACTATCTTTGTAGATTGCAAGCTTTTCATTTTCAAGGCATGTTGAACAGTATTCATTTCACTTCATCACAGTCCACAATGATACTGAAAAAAGGTCTTTAATTTAAAGTAAAGGAGAAATACAAGATTTGTCAGTCTTGGAAAGCTGGACATTAGTTTCAACAATTGCAACACAAGACTTTTTTTCCCCTTGAACATAAGTGCTTTCACTGTTATATTGGAAAAATAAAAAATTAAACTATGATGATGCTTATTTCAGAGTACTAAGGAGAATACTTTTTCCTTATATACTTTTATTTTTGTTCCAAATAGATGAAAGAAATATCCACCTATGGAAATTCATCATGAGTTGACCTTGGAGATGAGAGATAGGTAATTATGTTCTCCAAATGTCTTCAGCACATTGAAAAAGTTACTACTCTTGAAATGATCATACAATAGAAGGCTTCGGACTTCAATCAAAGAGGTAAAGCTTCAGTTCTAGATTAAATTACTTATTCCAGAGGAGCTCTTACCTGCAACTTTAAGTGAAATCATCAGTTGTCTTAATACATTTTATCTGTGAACAGTGCGACATTCCCTACCAAAGCTTTATGTCTTTGGTGTCTGAATTAGATTTTGGTATGTTTTCTTTGATTAATTTACATAGAAGAATGCTGTTCCTGAAAAAAAACCAGGCATTTTGGAACTGCTAATGCATGCAGTTGAAATTACAGTAAATTCATCAAAGACCTTTCACACCTATTTCCATGGGATTCAGTTATGCCTGATATTATCGAAAAAAAATATTCATAATGTAAAAATGTAAAAGGGCAATATTACCTATTCTTAGATTAATTAAAACATTTATTTTTAATTGATAGGAAGAAAAGATGCAAAGTGGTCATACAGGCTTAGGACAACCTTCTGTTTTTCATTAAGGCTGTGTCCTGAAAGAAAGAAATAAAGAAAGGAAAAAAGTGATTTCCTTACATATAAAAAAGGGAATGAAAATATTGTTCCAAAACATGTCAGCAAGAGTTCTTTTTTCCATAATTCAGGAACCGTAGTTCTAAATAAATAGAGGTATTCCTAATATTTACGGCATGTAATACAAAATTTTCTCATCATTACAGTATTTTTACTGAATTTCAGTGGTTCTTGAAGAAAGAATGATAAACCTAAATGGTATTTTAAGGCATAGTTTTAAAACATAGTAAATAAAAGGGAGTGTCTACATAAGCAATAAATGCATGTAACTAATAATCCTCATTCACCAAAGAAACTAGGATAATTTATTTACTTCATGAAATTTATACTACTTCATATGCATTTTAAAGAGCAATAAAGATGAAACCACACAAAATTATCAATACCAGAGTGAAAGTGACATATATTAAAAAAATTTATTTTCTCATATATAAACCAAAGATCATTTCATGAACACAAAAACATGTTTTGATGAGGAAATGTCACTATAAATAGCTATATGAGTTTACAGTTTGAAGTTAACCTCCAAAAATAAAAAATCCAAAATTAACAAAGCAAATTACTTGCTATGGATAGGCTTCATATCAGATAAGATATCACTGAAAGGTCTAAGAACTTTTTTTTCTAAAAGAGTTTGACAGACTTTATGCTGGGCATGCCAAAACTGAAGAGACAATTTGTGAGGCAATTCACTAATCCACCTGAAAAAGAATGGAAAAACCAGGCCTTTCAAACTTCAAAGAAAATACTTGAAAAGTGACCACAGATTGTTTTGCCAACAGTATATAGATGTGACTAGACACCTCACCAGGAAATACATTTTGTGCCAGAGTTGGAAAAACAGAGAACAAATACTGGTGTTCTTGGGACAGCATGGCCACACAGCCTTCCTGACTGCACACCTACCTCATGGGGCTCTGCAGCCTACTGCATTGATGCCCCTTCCAAGTACAGAAAAAACCGTATCCCTCCCGACCAAATGTTTTTACTGAGGGTGTGGGAAAACAAAGACCAGTCACTTTCCCCATCAATATAACCCCTTTCCCAGCACTTGAGCCGTTCACTGCCTGTACTGCTGCTCTTAGCAGAAGGGGTCCAAGAGCAGAAGCAGATATCAAATGGAAGTGGATGCCAGTAGCAGAGCCATGTTTTTCCTCCATGGTTTTCCTTCTGCCAGAAAGAAGTTTGCCTGACTTCATCACACTAAGACTAGTGTCTGGAAAAGCTGTTCTGCCACTTAAGTAACCCAGCACAAGCTGTGCACAGAGCAGGGGCTGCTGTCGTGAAACCTGGAGGATTCTTCTTTTCCACTCACATTAAGCCATGATTTCACCACTCTCATTAATGTGACACCCTAGGGAACTGCTTATGCCTGAAGTCAGCTCTGCTATTTGGACACAAATGTGTAAGGAATATCTAACATTGCTAATGCACTGTTCTTTACCTTTCAATTCCAGAGGTTGTAACAGATGTTTAAAGTGGTTCATTTCTATTAAAAACACAATAAATATACAGGAGAGTGGGGAAAGATTGATAACAGTGGCTTAGTGAGCAGGATTAACCTGGGGGCTCAAATCCAGGTGCCAATCACTTTGACTAACGGTGCAGAGAAGGCTACTCAGCATGAAGTTACTCCATGGGAGCCCATTTTCTTGTGCTTTTGCCATAAAGCAAGATTACTTAACTTCCAGTCTGGAGATTGGAAACTGGCTGGTTATAGCACTGGGAGTTGACTAGGCTATAAAACTGAAGCCATGATTACTAGCTGATTTGAATCACTGACTGAGAAAGTCCCTTCCAATCATCTGGTGCAAGGGTTTACCTGCATTCTTCTTTTAGGGATTCTAATTTCTCACATTACCCAAGAGAAGTTACTCCTCTTACCATTTCTACTTCCATAACTTGTACTCAGGATGGTATAATTCTACCAGTTATGTGATTCCCCAAAGTGATAGAACTGTCTTGATGATACCATGTAGCTGTAGAACTTTCCTGTGAGTGTTTATCACCATGACATTTTTTCCATAGCTGCACAGAGCAAATTAATTGGTGACGAAATATAGCTAAAGTCTGAAGTGAAGTTCTTTGACTAAAACTACCATTTTGGTAATGAAACAAGGTACCAGGTAAATCTGCAAACTCAATTACACTGACAATATGAGCTTCCTCATACTCAGGAACAGCTATACTGTATTCAAGCAGACTACGTAAATCATTAAACCCTGCAAAAATTAATACACAAATCTAAAAAGAAAAATTCCTATATGAGGTTGCAGCTTCACCATGCAACTGAACTGAAACCTTTTGAAGGGGTGCTCTTTTTTCCCCTCTTCCTTTATTCATGTAGGATTTTTAACTGTCATCACCAACTAGTATAAACTTTTGTTTGATTTTTATTATTTTAAAAGTAATTCAAATACTAAAACTATGCATTACAATATTAATGTTGCTAGTGCACCAATATATAGAATTTTACCCACAGCATATTTTAGATATAATTATTAAGTGTATATACACATACACACACAGAGAATTTTTAAGCTCTTGTTGAAACTCAAAAAGAAATCAGGTTATCCAGTACTAAAGTTTCAAGAACATCCTTATATCACTTTAATCTGGTTTTTTTTAATGCTGTGATGGAGAGATTTCAGAATGCAGTGTAATTTGACAGATTTTATATGTTGCTACACTACCTTTAACAGCCAAACTATTTCATTTCAAGACATACCAAAAAAAACCTTTCTGCAGTTGTCTTAAATTAGTGTTGATTTAGGAGAGTTATTCCCATCCCTCCATTCAATCTTGCCTTTTCAAGATAAGAGCACTGTATGTAGAAATGGAAAGATGGAACAGATAGAAACAACTCTGTTCAATCAACTTCAAAAATCTGATTTATATTGACAATAGGAAGGAAATATCTTTTTTTGGTGATTCCATACATACTTATCTAAAGGACTAGGTGGCTTGCTGGATTAATACACCACTTTCTTCTTTCTCATTTGCTTTCTACCATATCTCTGGAGATTGGAGACCAAAGTTTTTCAACTAAAAAATGGTTTCTAAAGAAAATTAGCTCTATATTGTCGTCTAAGTTTCCACTGAATATTTTTTGGTATTTCTAGTCACACACATTGAACACAGTTTTACAAAACTACAATTACAAAACAATATATATATATATGTGCATGTATATACAGTCATAAATATATACACACAAATATGAATACAGGTATATATATACAGTCCATGTATATATATACACATAGATTTGACGAGCAATTTTACACATTAGGGTTAAAATAAATTATTAAAATTTACTTTTTTACTTCAGCAGCAAATCCTGGGGAAATAAATACCACAGCCATTCTACATCTGGACCTAGATTATGTGGTATCTACATCATTGATATCTAGTCTCTTTCAATTTTCATCTATGGTATTCTAATTTTTTTTATAGTCTTTATATGCCTCCTACTTGAAATCTTCATGACTAGTACCATGGGTTATTTTATTTCTAATTTCCTAGTTCAACCTGCAATGAAAACATATAATTCATACACTTTTATATATGAAAGTTGAGAAACTGTTCATAATTTTTTAATGTAAGTTAAACAAAGCAAATGCAAGATATGTTCACAGAATACTTTTAGTTTTCAAACTGGCATACATATGGAACACAGATCTGAAAAGCCAACTAAAGTTAATGAGAATCTGTATGTTGACTCAAAGACTTTGGCTCAGACTGAGCATGACTGAGTCTATTGCTTATTTCCAGCTGCTAAACTACAGTGGCCAACAGCTAACTTTAGCTAGATACTTTGAATACATTTCTGTTATTATTTTTCCATGTAAGCAATCTTAACTTCTAATACAGGGATACTAGGCAGTCATAAAGTAAAGGGACAGATGGTCACTACAATGAAAAATAGGAAAATTAATAGTCTGTGCAAAGAAGGAAGAGGTTTATCAAACAGCTTTGTGATCTGAATGAAGAAATTATGGTAAGATCTATTTGGTACATTGAACTATGTCATAAAATAAGCAAACAACCTGATTACAATGAAACAGTATAGAACCATCTTCATGTTTTACTGCTTTAAAAACTCATGATTAATTTTGCTTGATGAAACTGAATAGTCATTTTGAAGACTGTTCATAAGGTTTCTAATTTTTGCATGCATCTGAAGCACAAATACATAGTAGTTTATTAGATAGTCTAGTGTGTCTATCCATGTATACACTCTAAGCCTGAACAAAATGGAGTCTAGCTTAACATATTTAAAGCCTGGAGTCTAGCTTAACGTATTTAAAGCCCCTTTCATGCTGATACTACCTCACATTTACTGCCTGGCAATTCAATTATGCTTCCTACACTGTACACGTGTGTGCCAGGAAAGAGCACTTCTATTTGTGAACAACAATTATTCCTAAACCTTTCTTCTTCTATTTGTTTTTATTAAGACCCTTGATGTATCTGGTGTCTGCAGTAGCTGAGGAGCTCGTGTTCATTTCTTCAAGAAGTAAGAGTGTATCTGCATGGTGAAGTAAAGAATAACTACTGCAGGATAACTAGGGTGGGGATTTTAAACAGAAATTCTTCTATGTTGTATAACAGTGTTACAATATTGTTGGTGCCATCATGGTTGAGGAAGTTCAAATTTCAAAGAAAGGTGGTATCTGTTATGAGACTGGTTTTTGTTAAAGAAATGACTGCTTCTAGAACACCCTAAAAGGGACTTGTGTGAGGGCATGGGGGACACAGGTTGCTTTTCGGGCATTTTTTTTTCCTATTGTACCACTTATTCTGATCAATTATTGTCTCTCCCTGCAATCCTTGCACTTCTGAATTTATGTTGACCAGAAACATGGGCATCTTTATTCCCCAATGGTAATGCCTCTCTGCATGTCAGGTTAACCAAAGTGGATTAACCTAACGGTACAAAAACACTGTATACAGGTGGAATGGGAGATGCAATGAGGCCAGTCATTGGAAAAAGGAATTGTTATAGACAAGGTGTTCAACAATATCTATACTGCTAATTTTCTGTTAAGTAAGCAAGTCATAACATCTATGTATTCTGGTCACAGAGGAATGGCTGAAAGCATAGACTCAACCAATGGATTCAAAATCCAGAAGGACTGGCTTGTAACTTACTTGGTTTGTAAGCCACCTTGCTATTTTGCAGAATAGGCTAGTAAAATGTTGCACTTCTGGTCACATAATACAGTCTTAATTTCAATAGAGAAGATTATAATAATAAATTTTTAGATAGGAACTTATAAACTGGTGCTCATAAATAGAAAAGATTTCACTCTACATAATGTGGTGATTGTCATGTTACAAAGAGAACTGCTTGCAGAAAAACATGTTATCTCAAATACCAAAATAAACCTTCTCTCTCATACTGCTCATTTAAAGCTTCTATCAAAACTTTCTCTCCTAACTAGCTTTCTACTACAAAATTAAAGAAATTAAAGCATGTGCACCTTCACAGTTAGGGAAAATGACTTTGCTAAACTCTGCCAACAGACACAGGTGTGACTGACGAGTCTTTGCCTCCAAGATAGAGAAACTGCAGTAAAGTTATTTAAAAAATGCTACAGCTGGAATATTGAACAAAAGAAAAACTCATTTGATTATCAAAAGTCTGCAGGCGTGGTCTCAAGATGGTGCAGCTTCTATCTCAGTTTTTCCCTTGGACAGAATAACTTTAGCTTTTGAGCCAAACTGAAGTCCATCTCTTTTGGAAGTATATTATAGAAAGGAAAGATAGGGAGATATTTTTTTTAAAAATCTAATCAATGTGATCTAGACCACACGTAGTTACTTGCTTTTCTTCTAACTGGAAGAATATTGTTATTACATATCACTGGGGTGTAGTGATCCAATAGGTTGGGTGCTCCAATTTTGAATTTCCACCATTTAGGATATACAAGATCATTATAAGTGTAATACTAGCTCCAGGTGTCATGAGATTGTACATAAATGAGAATAGTAACTGCCATTATCAGTATTCCTACCTTAAACCATTGCACTTCTTTTGTTGTAGATTTTTTCTCTGCAAAATGTACTAAAACCAAGAATATTTTCTTTATTCATTGCTTACATGATAGTGAGTTGTTAAATTTTGTTACTCAGAGGTAAGTCATAACAATTTTGTTACTCGGACGTTTTATATAAAAACCACTCAGAAGGGTTGTTTTATTAATTTCAGTATATAAGTAAGGTCAAACATATGGACAATGGCCTTTATCAAAGGCATTTTCATGCATATTAATTCCTTGACACTTATGTCACTTGATCCAAGTGGGGCTCAAAGAAGGAAAATTAACTCGGTTGTTTTGTTGTTTTTTTTTCTCCCCCTTCCAAAGAATGGAATAACTATTAATCTTGTCCGGTAAAGAATTTCCATTAAAAGAAAATTTCTTCTATTCCAAAGGAGACATATGAGTATATCGTAATTTGACATCCATATGGAGTTTGAACTTCATATCTTGGCAGCTACCTGCATGGAATTTCTACTGATGATTTTCTTCTGTTGGAAATACTTCTTTCTTTTAAATTTTTTTTTACTCCTTTTGGAAAGAATTACATTACTGAAAAAAGAAATTATTTGGAAGCAATGAAGCAATAAAAAAAAAGAAGAGTTAGAAATACACAAATGGTGAGAATGCGAAACATTTAAAAGGAAAGTTAAAAGGAAATTGTAACAGTATGATTAAAAGCAGTGAAGAATTAATTTTGATTATAAATTTCAAAGAGAAAGAATATTTCGTCAGCTCAACCTTGTTGGTATTGATGCACTGATAGGTCTTTTGGGAAAAAGAAAACATCTTGCTAAAGTTTTTTGAGTTATGCTTGCAAAGGCCAAATATAAAATAATTTTTCCATATGTCTATTTTAAATATTTTAATCAATACTGAAAATGCAGGTGTAATTTTTTTTAATATTCATGTAATCTACTAGTTTGCATTGAAAAGGATTGGCAAAAGATTATTTTTGTTTACTGGAGCCATAGCTAAACACCTTCTGTAAGTAAAAAACTCAAACTGGAAGACATTTAGTCCTAGACAGTGCAATACCGCATGAGCTATTTTTTATAGTTCCATCTCTGCAAAGTGGGAAATCAAGCTGTTCTTCTTCCTTTTTTTTTTTTAACTCTGTGTGTGTGTCTGTGTTTGTTTTCCCCTGTAATTCACAGTGCTTTTCAAGGATGATCACTTCTTTCATAAATTTATAGTACACAGTCAAGAATACTAAAGCTATCCTGAAAAAGCTGCCTGATCCCTTTTCTTTCTATCTGCTCTGGGCACATCTTAATTGCAGTAATGTGAGGCTCCTATCCCTTCCAGAGAGTGTTTCCAATGAAGAATACTGGAATGCAGGGAAAAAAGTGGACACTGCCTGCTTTAAAAGTTCCCCTTTCATAGCCTTTGAGGACTGAGACCTCAGAGTACTCTGCATGGCACTGTCACACCAAAGTTTAAACACAGCTGTCTGAATTTCTCCTGCTGCTGTTGCTAACAGTTATATTGGAGCACAAAATGTGAAGGTACACAGAGGAAGTTTCAGCTGTTATGATTTAAATACACTGGGCTTTTCACTGATACGAATGTTGAAGGTGTGCATTGGACACACATTAAATTTGCTTGGGTTTTTGCTTTGAATGTTATGCTAATGCTAAGATGAACATTAGCGAGTTAGATTTCTTTTTTTTCTTCCTCTAGCAGGTTCAAGAAGGAACTTTGATACCTGCTGCTGGGTGGCAATCCAGTGGGGTGCAAGCAGTCCCACAGATTTCTGGAATGCAGTGGGGACAATTTTTTGGCACAGACACTGGACAGAACAACTCAGAGAGGTACTCTGCTGCCACACATAGGTGTGACAGTCATTGCCAACCCTGACTGGCCTGACCATGAAGCAGTACTATTTAAGGTACTTACAGGAATGAGGAAAAACAATAGCATAATGAAGTCCCTACACTCCAGAAGGATGCATTTTGGCCTGTTTGGGGAAATGGTAGGCAGTGCAAAAGAAGTGAGGCAAATGCTGAGGAAAATTATGCCTCCTATCCCTTGGTCTGGCAAGGTCTGCCCTCAGGCATCCCAGCTCCTAGTGGCAGATTCTGAGGAAGTGCTACCTGCAACAGAGGAGAGCTGAGTTAGGTGTTGCTTAAGTAAAGTGGGCATAAATCAATATGAACAGCCAGAAAGCCTTCAAGGATTCTGAAGGAGCTGTGTGATGTTGAGAGGCTGCTCGCTAGTATCTTTAAAATGTTATGCAACCAATGAATGGAAAAAAGGCAAATACTAGCTACACTCGTCTTCAAAAAAAAAGAAAAGAGGAGGATCTAGGTAACTACAAACCAGCCAGCCTAACGTCAGTACCCAGGAAAACTGCAAAACAAATCCTCCTGAATGTAATTTCTGGACACATACAGAAAGGAAAGGTGATTGGGAACAGCCAGCTTGGTCTTACCAAGGCCAAATGGTTCTTGACTGTCCTCGTTGCCTTCTATGATGAAATTAATATTTCTGGGGACAAGAGAAGAGCAGTGGATGTTCTTTATCTTGACCTTAGTAAGCCTTTCAGAATGATCTCCCATAGCATCCTCTAGTTAGTGTTTAGCTGGACACCATCTGTAAGTTATGCTCCTCAGTATTCACAGCGGGGATGATGCTGTGGAACATTTTAATCAATGGCCCGTATGTGAGATGGTCTACTCCCACCCTGACAGGGAGGTCTCAGAGGGACCTCACCGAGCTGCAGCAATTGGCTACAAGGAACTTCAAAAAGTTCAGCAAAGTCAAATGCAAATCTTTCACCTGGGATCAAACAACCCAGTGCAATGGTGCAGGCTGGGGACTGACTAGGTGAGGAGCAGCTCTGCTGAAAGAAACAAGAGGTTGGCTAGGTAGCTTCAAGAGATCCCCTCCAGCCTGACTTATTCTGTGTGTCTAGAACTAGTAAGCATGAGATGGCAGCCAACCTCATCTTCTTGTGTGACCAGAGGGAAAAGTGTGATTAAGATATAATGCTTTTGCTTTTTTTCCCCTTTTTTTCTTTTGTTAAAAATCAGAATGATGGTTTGCTCTCTGTACGGTTCTTTTCAATTACTTTTTTTTGTCTACAGAAAGATGAAGTTAAAAGGATCATTTCAAATAGCAATACAAAAAGCCAAAGGTTTCATTTCCTTTCTTTTGAAAGAAATAGATCCTTAGGACTAGGATTCCCAGTTAGGAATACTTTTTTTCTGGAAGTTAGGATAGAAACAAAAGTCAAATGAGCTTTCTCCTCCCCCTAATGAATTTGCATTTTTCATTCAGCTCCAATAATAATTAAATTTAAAAATGGGGAATCAAACGCTAACAATAGCAAAAAAAAAAAAAAAAAAAACACCAACAAAAAACCCAAGATAATAACTAAAGAAAGAATTGGGCAAAAGACTTGGCTGAAATGTCAGCAGTTTAATCAACAGAGTTGTTTTATATCAGTGATTGCTTTTTGAGCATGACACAACTGAACACATAAGGCTTAAGCTTAAACTCCATGGTATAGGTAGCATTACTACAAGTTAGTTTAAATTCTTAGTGGGAAAAATAAGCTTAATTTAGTGCTGTTTCCATGTATTTGTATTGCATGACTAAAAATTGACTGAAAGTCATCCATTTTCTGGATGCTGGGAAAGCTGGAAGAAAGCTAGGGGTAGTATAATTGATAAATATCTACTGATGAAAAATTACGCTGATAGTGACTTCTTAAAAAAATCCCAAATCCAATTTTGAAGATGTTAATAACATCAGACACAGAAATGTTGAGAAAACTTCCCCTGTATTTTGCATTATTTCATAAGAGAGGAAAATGCATTTTTTTTATTCATATGTAACAGCTAATAATCTATGAGCAATAAAATAATATCTAATCTTATGATAAAAATAAAAATGTTGTTTTACAATGAGCTGTTACATAATTTCCCAAGACGAGGTCTGAAAACCTCTTAGCTTTACTTTTATAAACTGGACTGTATGAAGGAGCAGAAAACACATCCTAAAGGAAGATGTGTGCTGGGTATAAGTCTGGACTGAATGGACAGACGGAACTTTCTCAGCTCTTGCTCTAGCTCAGAGGTTTGATGTCCTGCAACTTCAAGAATGCATTGGCATAGTGCCCCCCCCACCAAGCTCCTGAACATGCAGAGACCTTATGGGATCTTGACAGAAGCAGCGTGGCATCAGTTCAATTTCCTTTTCCTTCTAAACCTTGAAGTATTCATATATACAGAACAATGTTTACTCATCCAACTGAAATTTAATTCTTTTAATATATGTAAAGAAAGTAAAATGATTTGTGGCATATGGGTCTGTATAAAATATGTCTTGATGTAGATTTTGGACATTGAAGAAATTATGAAGAATTACTCAGAGTGTTACAGAGTCATAGCTAACTGTGATTACTTTGGCTAACTTTATAGTTACAAATTAGAAAACAAGAAAACAATTTAAACAAGAGTGTGGGAGAATTTCCTTATTAATACACATTTTGGAAACAAACACCTTAGTTTTAAAACAAGCCTAATAGTGTGTAATTTCTGTTTTGTACTTTTAGAACACTTTGAAGGTTTGACACACCTTATGAATTATCATGTGGGCTTGCAACAGCTGTAATTTTATCAGTTATCCTCTTCGTCAAAAGGCTTTTCACTTAAAAAATACTCCTACAACAAAGGAACAGATAGACTGTGATGTACAAAGCAAATATCTTTATGTTGTTCCTTGCTAGTTTTTTAAAACAAATTTTGCCATTCCTTCTGATAAAATAATATAATTTTCTTCTCATAATATGGTCTTTTGATTATCTTATTGCATCTTATGTCTCTAGTTTAAAAATATAAAGGAAAAAAACCCCATAATGTTGGTCCTAATTTCTTTTATTAATTTTAATTGACAGCGTTAAAATAAAACAATTTCAACTTCAGGAGAGAGGACATCATGTTTTTTAAACAGACTTTTAACTGCTTATGATAGAGGGGATTTCTCAGTGACCAGTGTAAGAAAGTGGAATGAGTTCCCATAGGAAGTAAGGATTATCACAGATGTCTGGCTCCAAGGGCAAGGCCCTTGTTATTTTCTCTAACATAACTATTTACCAGATTGCTACAAAATATGAGTAAGTGATTAAATAGTACCAAACAAATGACAAATTTCACTCTTTTGTGGTGCAGAAAATGAATCAAATACATTTGACATATGCTGTCTGTGTTGCTCACTGCACTTCTGGAAATTGTTCAGCTATTTTAACAATAAGATCAGTATACAAATCTATGTACTATTGATCTTTACTGACCGACTTCTTCAAAGATAATATGAAATGTCTTTGTAAATGATGCAGTTTTAACACTTACACTTGAAATCTTCTACCCAGGGATTTTAATGGAATTTTGTACAACGTATGCTCCTAATCTGTTTGAACTTCAATCATAAACCAGGTATTGTATATTATTTCATCCAGAAGAGCTCTTTTTTTGGATGAAGTAGTTAACTACAAGATTTTTTTTCCAATGAATTATAAAAAAAAAAATGTTTAAAGGCTGTCTCAAAATATATTTACAAAGGAGTTTCCTAGCTTCCAGATGTGTAAGCACAGAATGATAGTTTTGTATCATCTCTAGTGACACAAAACTCCTAATAGCTTTGCAAGGAGCTTTGAAGATTTTAAAATATTGCCATATTTTCTGTGATGATAATGGAAGACTTGTTAACTGGAGCTGAATGTAACCTTAAAATTTGCAACCATATTAGTTCTTTTTTTCCTGCAGCGTACAAGATTTCTTATGTCTATATCTGATACGCCTCACACTATCAAACAAGCTTCAATATCTTGATAAAACTATTTAATAAAAGCATTTCCCACACAAACTTTTTAATTCATAACTGGAGCTGATTTTTAATTCTGAAAAAAATTTTCTCTATCAATTTCAGATACAGATGAAGACAACTGCTGAAAAAGAACATGGAGACAATATACTTTAGGCACAGATAATATCTTTAAAATATTCAGATAATTTTAAGTGGATTCTGTAGTTTTTAAATTACAAATTCAGAAAGTTCCTGAATGTTATATTATAGGACTATAAACCCATATATAATATTATAAAAATAAAAGCATGAAAAGTCTAAAGAGTTAATCTCACTTTAATGATTCGATTCACTTAAATATAAGCACAAAACTTGCTAGTATATCTATGTACAAAATTTCCATTTTTCTTGAATAACTTTTTACTGAAAAATGATATCTTGTTTTCTTAGAAACTTTAACCAATTTGTTTTTACAAGACATAACTCTAGACACTTTTCCTTATGTGTTGAAATATTCTGGGGTTTCTTAGAAGTGCATAAAAGGTGACAAAAGGACCAGAAAACAAGGTGAACTTTTCACATATGCATACATTTTAGAGTATGCATCTGCCAGTTAATCCAATAACAGTCACCAGCATGAGAGAGGGAGAGGGAAAAAAAAAAAGAAGACATTTTGGTGGACTGGATAAAATAAGCAATCATTACCTCTTACAGGACAAAAAATTAGTAAGCTAGTTAAATTCACTATGTACTTTCATAATAAGCATTTTTTTTCCATTAAAAGACACAAGCATTAATATTTCCATCCATAGACAACGTAAATAAAATCATTTGGGTATGTGACAGCTGTGCCTGCTAGATAAGAGAAGCATTGTGAAACAGTGGAGAAGTAATTTTCCTGCGTCTTATTTATATTCATCACTGCTATAAAAATGGAGCGGGGGGAGGAAAATCAATCCCAGCATTTTGGGGAAAAAGCTCAATGATTATTTTGTGAACATTGTGAATTGGTACAGTGATACCTTTATTCTGGTTCATTTCCCACACTTTCAAGATACTAATCAACATAGTGAAGAACGTTCAAGTGGCTCTGAAATGTATTGCTTTCTTAGATTTCAAATGTTGTAGGGCAGCTGTACAGTTGCTAAAAGCTGTTCTGTGTCTGCTATCTGATGACATGCAGAGGCCAAAAAGTTTTATGACTTATAGCTTGACTGAACTTCACAAAGATCTAATAATCCCTGCCTGTCAAGAGGGGATCATTAGTTCCCTTTAAAAAATAAAAAATATTTATTTCTAGGTATATTACATGACACACTGTCTCTCACTTCTGAAGCTTGTCCTGGTTTGTACATCAGAAGATAGCTCTGCTAGAAGATAGTGCATATTTCAGATATGAAAATATCAAATTGTGGTTTCACTGGAATTTAGGGTTTTACAAAAATCTCTTCCCCTTCCCAAATCCTACAGACAACAGTTACAAAAGAAAGAAAGATCTTCGTTTCAGTAGCAACACAGTGATGACATCTAAAATAAAATTATCTTTTATTAATTTTATTTATTAAAATAAAATTATCTTTTGCTGGATTTCTTATGTCTGAGGAGAAAATATACAATTTGCTTTTAACAGTACAAAATTACTCCACTTAGAATTAAACTTTGCAGATAGGTTGGCTATAAGTTATCATTATCTCCATGTGTATACTCCAGTGATCTTTACAAGAGTGTTTTATATCCTGATAAATTCATGGACACGTTCTGGATTAGGAAAAATGATTGTGTGTTCTGAAAACAACAGATGGTCAAAAATCCACTATGGAGAAAAGTAAATTCTAGTGCTATCACTGGAAATGAGCTTTACTAACTGACCAACTAATGTGGTCTAAGGCTGCCATTTCACTGTGCAAAGCCCAGCTTAAAAATTAAAGTCCAAGGCCTGGGTCAAGGAACAGGATGAGTATGCCTCAAATTGTACTTTACTTTCCTGAGAGCGCCAAACAGCTTTGATTTTCCTGAAAATCCAAATCAAAACCATTGGTTTCTGAGTCCCAGGGAAGTAGTTCTTTGCTCTTTCAACTGTGGAGAGGCAAGGGACTGTCTGAGGCTCTCAATAAAAAAACCAGGAAATTAAAAAAAAAAAAAAAGAGAGAAAGCAAAAAAGAAGTAGATGGGGCAGAAAATGCTTTTTATGGGGCTTTAAATAACACTGTAGAAAGATGCTACTCAAATATATTACCCTCTGCATGCCCAAATAGAGCTGATCATTCCAGAATAATTTCATTGAGGGCAAAAGCTCTCTTTAAATCGCTATATGCACTGACATAAATTATTCGCAAAGATTTATAAGCAATATAATTAACAGCTATGGATAACCACATATTTTAAATCACACACCAAGTGATTTGTGTGTGTGTGTGATATGTTTTGTGATTGTCACATAGTCTATACCATAATCCAGATATTTCCTTCCCTGCACTCTCTTCTCCCCTTTTTTCTACTTCTTTCCCACTGGCTGGTATTCAGGAGATCTTCCTGTTGCCTGCTCAAGGCCAGCACTCTGTCATGAAGTCCTTGTGCTCAGCTTCCATCCATAATCCTATACTTGGCACTCTTAATTTAATAATGCTCAAATAAACACTTTTATCAGACTAGCATTCTCAGAGTGACAGTCCAGTCTCTCAACTGTGCTTCTGGTGCAGCAAGCCCCTTGGCTCATCTAATCTGCTCCCTATATGCTAGCACATAGTCTGGGAGGGCAGGTTCTGAAGACCTCTGCTCCCCAATCTTACAAATATATGTACATCTATGTGGGTCTGCATACACGTGCGTACGTGCACACACACACCCCAAGAAAGAGGAAACAGAAGATCTGTATTAACACTTTCTTCTGAGAGAAACAATTCTCCAAAACAACAAATACTGAATTCTTTCCACCCCCCAAGCTTCCACTACTGATAAGTCTAAGAGTAGCCTTGAACAAACAAGAGCTGTGTAATAATTTCCTGTTATTGATGGCAGGCTTTGAATGTGGCATATGCTGACAGATGAGAGCGTAGAACAAAACAAGATGTGCCACATAGTTTTGGTCCACCAAACTTCACTGTTTATTCTTTTTTTCTCTGTTGCTGAGAAATGCTATTTTGAGACGCAAAAGAGAAATCATATGTTTATGGGTGTTTTGTTTAGAAAATCTGACATGCCATAAAAATATGTTTGTCAATTCTATCATGGTTTTCTCCCACATGCTGGTGATTGGTGGCTGTAGCTGAAGCAAATTGCCAGTCATGGTTTCTAAAATTGATACTCTGAGGACATATGGAGACAGTGGAAAAGTCAATATATCCATTTTGGTGAGCATTTTTCCAACAGTAGGTTTATTAACATTTTCACCAGTGTATTTAAAGGCTGGGTTTGCTTCCCCTCTCCCCCTGCTTCCTCCTACTGAAGGTCATTTACTCCTAAATGTACGTGTAAAGCCGTCTTTTGAAAAAAAATGTATCTATCTGCAACCAGGCAGCCTGCAACAAGAGAAGTAAATAAATAAACTTAGTCTCAGATGTCTTCGCCATATAACACAGAGAGTAGAAAAATCTTAGACAGAATTGTTTTAGATGAGATTAGAGGCGTTCCACATTTCCACAAACCTGAAATCATTTTGCAGGCCAGCCCTGCATGGTATGCTAGTGATAAGCCCAATAAGAACGAGGCAGAAAATTGATAGGTCAATAGATGGATTCTGAAACTCTTTTACTGCTATATGGATGCTTCCTAGCTTCTCCAGAAGGCAGAGCTTTCAGACATGACATAACAGTACTGACTAATCAGTGTTTCCATATGCTGCAGAATTTCAAGAAAGAAAATAATGTCGATAGGAAAAGTAATTTGAACTCTGTGTGTATATATATATATATGAGTACATATGCGATGGAAAAAAAGAAATCTGGAAATTCTGGAAAACATCTACATGTAGCATCTCATCAGACAGAAGTTTGCCACATGAATTGGCAGCAAAATGAATGTCACCATGAGCTAAAGTAAAGAAGCAATACTTTCTCTAAGTTTCTCTTTCAGCTGCATCTGGAACAACTTATTCAGGTCAGGATGCATCGACAACAAGAATAATAGTCAAATTGCTTGGAATTCAGGAGTAGTAAGAATCCAAATAATTAGGCAAGCAAATAAAAAAGTAGCTGAACCTTTTACATGACAGCACTAGGGTGATGGACAATATTTAAATGTGCTTTTAACCCCTTGTGTGAAGGTAAATCCTCTTTGAGAAAAGTTCTATTAACAAAAATGCTCAATTTTACCTTCCTAATGATCATCTTGTTATAATAGAAATCTTTCACTGCCTATGTCAAGCTGGGGAATATTATTTCATAAATTTTTGAGAAATAACTATCAGAAGAAATCAAAATCAATAATAAATCCTTCTACAAGTACAAAAGACCCGATAGTCTTTAGACAAACTGATGATCATAGCTCCTTTGAAAAATATACTTGCAAACAAGCAGAAAAGAGGGAAAAAAAAATCAATTCAAATATCTTTTGGAGAAGATAAATCCACTGTGGATTACTAAATACATACATATCACATATGGTTCAGGCCATGCCTCAGCTGAAAGTTCTGGGGGCTGTGAGGCAAACTATGTGAGGAGAAGAGTGTGGAGTAAGATGTGTGCTTTTCCCGTGTTTTACTTTTATCATACTGATTCCTTTAGAGACACAAGAGCTTGTTTGATTTAGATTGAAACAAGGAGATTCCTGTATAATTTTTTAAAATGCTTTCAGATTCACATAATGTCAAAAATAATATCATTATTTCAGTTTTATTCATTATTGCAATTTCAGGAACGACGCTGAGAACACTTCAGCAGTGAGTAGGTAAATGTCAGATAAATCCAAGAACACATCATCTTACATTTAACGCTAACACTACAGTAAATATGTATCGAGGCATACAACAAGAAAAATTTGTTCAGAACAACTGTCTTTGTATTATTCTTGGTCCCATTAAACTAAAATAAATCATAGAATCCACTTCAATATGTTTGGTTAATTATTTAGCAATATAAAAAAAGTAGTAGAAAATCATTAGGTTGTCATCAAAGCCTTTTTTTTTTTTCAAATTAAAAGGCTAAACAGGAGACAATCTATAGGTAAAAATTACTGATAGGTAAAAATTCTAAATTCCAATTTGAGCATCAAGCTAATTCAAATTAAACTAGCAGTTAATGACAGCTAACTTTACAGAAATTAAAGTCTTCTCATGCTGTTGCCACTAATTAAAAGTTGACAAGATAAAACTACATGAAGATATAGTTGGGACTCTTTAAGTGTAATGAGCTGGAATCGTTGCATTACATAAGTAGCTTTTAAAAAAAGTTGGTATTATGACTACCTTGTCTGCTCATCAGAGTTTAATTAAATCATATGATATTATGAAGAAATCGGAGAACTAATTGGCTGACATTTAATGTACTATATGCTGGACAGAACAGATTGAGCAGTACGTCCTGTTAAAAATTATAGTGGATGTCAGTCACCATATTATGTGACATTATACCAGAGTTTGGAGAATACTTTGTTAAATGAGGATTGTCAATATATCTATAAATTCATTATAGCTGAAAACAGCATGCAGGCACACTGTTGTCTCAAGTACTTCTTTCCCAAATTACCATCAAAAGCAAATTTTGATTGTCCTTTCTCACAATTGAGCAATTCAGCCACAACAGGTATAAAAGGCATGGGCAAAAGGCATGGTTGCCACAGCCATAGATACCAGTAGTGAGAGCTGTATTCCTAAGTTAATTACAAACTGCTGGCCAGAAACAAGAAATTATTGTAGCATATAGGGCTATAATATGCTAGAGCAATCCTTTTAAAGTATGGTATTAATGTGTGTTTATGTACATTTATGTATTTGTATTTATGTGCATTACTTGGATTCAGCTCTGCTTACCATGGTACTGTTCTCCTCAATACAAAAGTCTCATGACAACATGTATATCGAAACAAAAAAGAAGGGGCCAAATACGACTTTCTTTTTGCACATAGTGCAAAAGGATGGATAGTAATCTGTATTTATTTTCCCTGAGATTGCACTAAAGAAAAGATAAAACAAACAATGGAAGGAATTTTTTTCTGTTCTTCCAAGTGTGAAGCTTGGCATGCCTGAATGCTGATGGCCACATGTGTAAAATTGAGTGGCAGTAAGTAAAATAATAGAGCATTTGACCTTCAGCTCCTACATTTCACTGCCATCTATGTTTAATTTTTATTAGGAGAGAAGGTGAGCTTCATGGGTAAAATAAGTCTTTGTATCTTACTGGCAAAAAACCTTGCAAAACTCTATTGCAAATGCATGAATTTAGAGAAAAGTGAAATCTGTATATTTTTGTTTCATGTTAAGAGCTCTCTCTAAGCTGTAGCTGAAATCAGATTGCTCATTATATTGCCACATTAAAAAGCTAAGTAATAATATGTTCTTTTGTGTAGCCATCTGATGAGCTTACTTTGATGACTTTTTCCAATAAACCAGCATAATCTCCATGAAGAAAGAGAAAGTCACATGTAAATCTCATTGTACTCTCAAAAAAGGCATACGTGTCCCTACCTCCACCCACTGTGTAGCTGGTAACATTCAGCTCTCATTGAAGTGCAGAATAATCTCTCTTTTGACTTCTGCTGACTTCCTTATGTGCATGAGGCACACAAAACCTGTGGCCTGGCTTATAATTGTATTACAATTGCTATTCCAATTTTCAGTCTTGCTTTGAAATATTTTTCCTATCTTGGCAGAGATTTGTCTAACTTCCTGTCAGCTACTGAGTCTTGGTTTTGGAGTTATATTAAAAGCATAACCTTTGAAAAATGGATTGAGATTACCTAGTGCTGCAGGTATTTAACAAATGTCCTTTCAGTGCCATAAAGCATTGTTTTTTTTCAAGTTGTCATCCAGAGAGACAGTTATTACTATGAATAATAGATAGAGTTTTGAGATAATTTATATTAAAAAAAAATGCTGTATGTGTAAGACATTGTTCTTGCAGAGAAGAATGTCAAAGACAAATTAGCTTGATAACATTCTGGACCTGACAATTAGAGCTGTTTGAAAAATATTTGTTACATGATTTACTCAACACATTCTGTAATTTTTTGCCTAGCAAAATGCGTGAAAAAAAACAGTATTTTTATCTCTGGCTAAGTTCTCAAAACACTAAAGTTTCCTCAGTATTAGAGACCCCTCGGCATATTTAAATGTTTGGAGCAATCAACATAAATATGTTATTTGTGCTATAGAGCAAGATTAAAGCTAATTACAGATACTTGTATAGGTAAATAAATTCTTAAGGTTTAGTTAAAGAACATTTCATCTGACACAAAGAGAGACTGCAATAGGTAATGGGGTGAAAATATGGAGTTTTGAGTTACATTCACACTGCATGCATTAGCTTCCTGTTTAAAAAGAAGGGACCACAACCTCAGTGTCTTTTGACTTTAGTAAGGCTATTACCATTCATCCCATTTGAGGTATCACCCTTCAAGTTTCTTTTGGTTATATGGCTCTTTTGGACATGGAATTCAGTATTAATCACTTTTGAGATGAAAATAGATTTGATGGGGAATCTTAAGGATCTTTCCTTTAGGAAAGACTTGACTTTAAGAAATCTGTTTCGTCTTCCCAGACAAAGGGGATAATGAGAAATAGTTGAAGAGGCTTTTGTGGAAAATGGATGCAAGATCTTCATAAACAAACTACAGAGGAATGCAAAATCATGTGAACATGTTATACCACTTATGACAAGTTATTACAAAGCATTTAATGACTGAAGAGATAGAATGTGAACGAATAGGAGACTCCAAATGTGCGAAGGAAAGAAAACAAATTACATCTCCTCTGTGGCTGCAAATATGCAGACTTGGCAATAAAGGTAATTGTTGAAGAGATGGAATATAACCTGGAAAGAAGCAAATACAAAATAACATTGAGAAGACATGAAAACCAGAAAATAGTAAGGAAACAGAAGTCTGCAGACAACAGAAAATACTTCACAGGAGAGAATTCTGCTTGATATACTCAGAACTAAGAATATCCATGTAATCAATTTTCAGTACCTCAGTATGGAAAGTTTCAACGAACTGTCAGTCATTCATAAGAATGACCAAGTAAGGCTCCTTTCTAACATGCCTTTTGACATATTCTGAAGTCAAAACCAGTTTATCCAACTTCAGGCTTACAAGTTACACATTATATAAAGTCAAAGAACTGCAGAAGTCTTTATGGAACTGAGACCTACCTAAGTATATGAAAATAAGCTTGAAAGGCTATATAACTGTCTCCAGAAGACTGCTAGAGGTGTCATCAACAGTTTTCTCAAAATAGTGCTGAGCAGTAAGGAACAAGCAAGCAAACAACTAAAGCAACAACTTTATTTTTTGCAAGCCAAAAATAAAGTAATGAAATAAGATATAATAACTTGTGTATATCTTTACACTGTAATTTTGAAATTAGTAGCATATGTAGAATTAGTGGAAGAATATATATATATGTATTTTTATATAAGTATATATAAGTATATATATACATGTATGCATACTGCTGAGCCTCTTGTATTTAGATTCTATCTGAAGAACCAAAATAAATACAATTACTTGAATCAAATGTTTTTCCCTCTAGGTAATGTCAACAAAACTGTTTCAGTATAATTATACGTATGACAAATTTCTACTTCTTAATAAAAAAAAAATAGAAATTCTGTTATGATTGTACATTTGATGTCTCATGAAAAGTGAAAAATGCAGTAAATATATATGTTTTAACCTGACATACTATCTTGGGGGCAACATTATGTCTTTTGGTACACTGCAACCTTCTCAAAGGATCCCCTCCAGAACTCAAGGATTAACAAATAATAAAAGCTATTTGGTTGCTAAGAATCCATTTACTGACACACAAAAGTAATTACTAAAAGCATTGCATAACATGCTCTCATATTTTGGGATTCCATATTAGGTCAGAACAGTGAGTTTAGATGGATTTTTTTTTTCAGTAGGTACAATGGATAGGTTATACTCACATCGCTGGACAGAAGCAAGAGACCTCTTGAGATATTAAAGTGAGATTTTAAAAGAAAATAATTTGAATTAGTTGTTTTTCTGCGGTTTTTTTCATTAAGTTGTGTTATTTCTAGCATTTCTAGTAGCAAAGACTTTGGGTTTTGGTTGCATAGTCTTTTCTTCTTTTTATAAAATTAATGAACTTAGTAAATTTTGGAATAGTCAAAATAATAGTCATCCCATCTCAAAAACATTTTTACATTTTGCAAGCCTGTTTTCATTCCATTGTTGAAAACCAAACTTGTATTTTTGCTGAAGCATAAGTTGCATTAACAAAAAACTAAAGGGAACCCCTCCGTTCAAAGGCCTTCGAGATCCATTAATTTAAATATGATTTACCATCTTCCTCATTGCGTCTCAGAATTTTAACTCTCATGATAAATAGCACTGTAGTTTTGCAAAGTCCTTGTGTGTTTCTGTTAGACATGGTGATTGGAAGACACCGATTAAAGAAATACTGTAAAAAAAATGCATGAAGGAAAATGAGATTAAATCTGTAACAAAACTTTATTACCATCAATAACTCTCCTATCTCCAGTGCACACACTTGGTAAAACTACACAGAACACATTATCATCAGGACAGATAATTAAGATGGAAAAACAGTAGGGTTGTGGCATGAAATGAAAAAAGGCTAAGAAATTCAAATTCACATTTATCACTTCATCATTCCATTAGTATACAAAGCATAGCATGTGCTATCTTTACTTAAATGACTGTTAGATCTGTGCACCTTCTGACTTCTCTGTTGACAAACTGTCCCAAAATGTTAGTACCTGCAGTTAATGTGAATTCTTCAACAGAGCTGTAGGAGTCTGGGTTTGTTTGGCATAACTACTTGCTACAGGAAGTTACATTTAAACATATTATTCACCAGAGAAATAAAAATTTCTGTTTCAAAACCACTCACAACTTCTGCATAATCATACAAGGAAAACTGAAGAGAACACTAGGGATGTAAGAAAGTCAAAACTAGCAACAGAACAGACCTTATAAATACATAATATTGTTTAGATAAATATGCATAAAAGGGGTTCTTTTGGAAAAATATATCTATAAATAATAATATCTAAAAATACTGATTAGATTAGCAAAAATCCCATCCAAAACCAGAGGTTCAGAATCATTCCTAAATAAAAAGGTATCTTCTTTTGAAAGAATATTGGAGGACTACATTTGGTACAAGCAGGAAGAATTACTAACTTTTGGATTAGACTCCTAACATCTCCTTTGAATCTGCAGAGAGTTGAGGCAAGAAAGGAAAAGGAAGTTGCGGATTGACACTCGTATCTGTATTCCAGCAGTGTAAAAAATTAGGATTCCAAGCTGCAGCATGTTGTTCCATCTGTGGAAACAACACATATCTCACTGAAATGTCAGAATGGTGTCTGGAACCAGAAGACTTAGACAGAATTTATATATCTTTCTTGAGATTTAACCAAAACAAACTGCCTCATTCAGGGCATGCCTGAACTGGTTAGGTAAAGCCCTCACTGACCACTGAACTCCCTTGTGCTGGCAATACAGACAGCTGCCCAAGCATAATATTTGTGCATGTCCAGAATAGCCTAAACCAAGTGCAAGAGAGATTAGAAAAATAGGCACAGACATCCCCTGTGAGGTCTAATACAGTAGACATGCTCCAAAGATTTTTAACACGTAGTGATCAGAAGTGTAGAAAAAATAATTCAAAGTTACTTTCTGGATACAGGATCCAGGATGCCTCACTCCCTACTAAGAACATCCACATGGATGGATGCTTGTTCAATAAATAAACATACGTTAGCCGAATGACTCTGATTTGTTTAACTACATTTGTGCAATACTCTTTACATGCTAATAAAATAAGGAAGAAGTTCTTCCTTTCTATATAGTAGTCTAGTTGTCAAAACAGCAATTCTCAGCTTTTGTAACAGATTAGTTACAAAATCTGAGGGGGGGGGGGGAGGGGTAATTTCCAAGATAATTTTGTATTGCCACAGAAGCTATCATTTTGAGACCAAAATAGGATGAAATTTTAAGTGGTCTCTTACTACTTACCCCAATTTTGTTTGCTTGCTTGTTTTGGAATGCATGCATTTATATTTCCCTTTTTAAGACTTTATTTATACATTTAAAATGTTTTTTCATTCCAGTCTCTGATACATTATAGAACACTAATTGTCTTTTACAGCAGTTAAAAAAAACCCCACAGGTTAGAATATTTTGGAGTAAGAAATCTGAGTTCCTTGTCTTCTTTTTTAACAGATTCAGGCTCATCTCTTAAAGAACAGTTAACAGCACAGCATCGTATGGGAAGGACAATTCCATAGGCTGCTTATATGTTTTACATTGAAGAATCATTTGTTAAAAGAATTCTAAGATCATGATTCAAGACTACTCACTCCCTGCTAAGCAGCTTAAGCCCCAACCCTGCATTAACCTGAATATATGTACAATGATGAGTATAGAGAATTATTTGTCCGATACAGTCTGACCAGATGATTGTGAACCTGCTCCACTCTGCATAGCATGCTGGCATACTGTTGATCTCAACTGAAGTGACATATCCTTTTCAAAGAATGAGATTTTGCTTGAGGTTTTTGTTTGTTTGTTTCACAGAATACTCCCAGTCACAGTCCTAATAAAGGTCCCATGTAGGTGGACATACCTATTTTCAAACCTGTGTCAGGTTGACTAGGTTTTCAATGAAACATCAGTGCTTACTATTTTCCCTGCACAACTTGTCTCTCATATATTTTTTCTTTTATTTATCTGTCTAGGCCACTTTTCTCTTAATATACATGGATTGTGTGGTATAAAATCCAACATCTCAATTCCTATTTTGAAGTGTAACATTCATTTCTACAACCCTTTTTGGATTCAGCCCATGAACTAAACAGCAAACAGCAGGATCACAGAAATCCATGGTAAAAAATAATTAAGACGTGGCAGGAAAAGTGAAAGTTAATTTCAGAATAGCTGATAAAGTGATTATTCTTTAATAAATTTGAACACTGTTCTATTAGTGATAGGCTATCTGACTACTAATATGAAGAAATGGATTAAGTAAACTAACTAATTAGGACTTTTCAACTATATTGTTGAATTGCTTGTCAAATGCCAAAGATTATACCTCATATAATGCAACTGACATCAAACCACATACTCGAGTGAGCTGTTAAATGAAATTATTAAGACTTTGCAGGAAAGAGTGCATCCTGTTCAAATGAATTTTGCTTTCCATTTTGAAGGGAGATGGAAAAAGAGGCATGAATTAAGACAAATTTATATTATTTTCAGCGGGTTGAATCTTAAGGGAAAATGTCTGTCTAACATCATTGCTCCTCACTGTTCAATCGACAGGTTATCACGGATTGTCATCACCAATTGAATGAAATTTCAGAATAGACTAAAATAAACATATCATTCTTTAGTACTTATCTGAGCAATGCACCTATATCCAGGGGCAAGAAGATACCAGACAATTCTGTTTTCCATAGTGTATCAGCCGCTACAAAACTTCAGAACTGGTCAGGCCCTTGTATTTATTGCCCTCCTAAAGACAGCATCAGAATTTCTGAAGTGCTGCAGGAGCCAGCAGTGAACATCAGGGGAGGTTAACACTGCCAGGACTATCATACAAAACCAGCCAGCCAGACTCTGATCTCAGTTTCTTTGGAAGAAATCCAGTAGAAGACAATGGCGTTATGTTGGATGTGTAGTGCTTTAACTGAGATCTGCATCTCTCCTACACAATTTAAGAGTGTCTGTTTAAATGAAGTTTGGGACCATCCTATAGGACTGACTATAAAGCTGCAAACACAAAACAGTATTTACTACTCCAAGTGTTCATATTTGTTTCAGAATCTGATAGATACTTGAAGCTTTGGCACACAACTGCATTTGTTTGATGACAGCCTATATTTTCCAGGGTACTTTAATCAGTCATGGACATCTATAATCTGTACTTGACCATCTGATGTAATGATTCCATTAAAAAAACCCAACATTGTTGGAACATTCTTAAATGTTAGTCTGCCAGAACACATTTCTGTCCTGGAAATTTTTCTATAAATAAATTAAAGGGTGAAATGAATTAAAAGTCATAATTTTGTAAAATAAAATAATGAAATGTGCACAGAAATTGAAAATTTGAAAATTATATTCAAATTCATTTTTCAGCCACACTTATTTTTATAATCCAGTAGGACTAATTCTATTGATGTACCTTCTGTTCTACATAACCTGTACTCCTTTTAAACAAAGCCATGCATGGGTTGGAGGCAGATCTATTTCTCACATGCATAGAACAGAAAATGTCCATACTCTTTGCTGAAATGTGTCATTATACAGTTACTTAAACATGATAATGAACATCCTGAGGTTCATGTACTTCTGTCTTTTAAAAACAAGTTGAAAATTGTCAGCATGCTTTGACAACAATGTTATCTATGCATTTGAAATTAATTAGATAACAGTGAACAAGTTCTAGCGGTTTAAATCAGTGGAATATACAAATGGGTAGAATAAGCATATTAATTCCATGTATTATGGCAAGCCTGTTGTCTTCATTCTTGCTCTAGATGAAATTTGAAGTTGCAATTAGCAGTCATCACAGGAGTTTTTGCACTCCAGGACCACAAAATCCTCAGCAATTTGAGATCAAAATAACACTTGGGTACTGCAATAGTTACAATTAGGATCATGTAGTTCACCATATAAGAAGGGAGCAAAATTATCTTTAGAAAACATTTGGCATAATTTGGCTGGTACTTCTGAGCACTAAAAAAAGCTACAATAAAACTTAATTTGAACTGAATTGAGAGACAAAACGTGAAAAGAAAATAATGTAGAATGTACTCTGATTTATGTTTGTGGGTTCTTTCAAAACTATGCCAACTTTCATGGATACCCAAGTTTAAGAAAAGCCTATTGCAAATGTGCTCTAAAAGCAAAGGCTGTAGGGTCTCAAGAGTGAATAATGTGGTCCATCCAGTCACATGAATGCCTAATGTTTCTGTTTCTAATTTGTTTATATTTTTGTTCTGAACAAAATTTGTTTGAAGCTCTTCTCTGTATAAATCTTTGTATGGATCCGCCTTCCTATGCAGTGGTTGTAGCATGTGACTCTGAATTCTATTTCTGAATTGCCTTTTCGGCTTTATGTATTCTTAGATACAAAGATCCCTTTCTATGTCCATTGTTCTTCTTTGAAGTGGGAAGGAAAGCGGAAAGCTTTAACCTATATTCTGGTGTCAGGATATGAGAGAAAAAATGTTTCTGATGTTGAAATAAAAGAAATATTTCTCATTTAGATTGTTTCCTTCCTTTCCCCCTTCATTGGTTTAGTCTAGTTTTTAGCTTTAAATTTTGTGTGAAAAAAATACAAATCCAAAATTTTCAGCAAGACCACTTTCAGAACTTAGCTGTGTTCTAAATATCACATTATAAGATGTAGTCAGTATAGTTCCAGCACCTAGAGATAACACCATCCCCGTTTTTACTTTCCAGTTGAAGTGCTGGAGTGAGTTAAACAACTAAAGCATTTGCTTCTAAAAGAGATGCTGCTGGGTTTCTGCTGAATGATAACAAGGTAAAGTGTGGTCTGACAGATCACAGGTCCTAATTAGGAGTAAGAAACTTGCATAGCAAGAGTAAGTTTGAAATAGAATATTGTTCTTTGTGATGGGAAAAGCCTATTTTCCTCCAAAATCCTAACGAGGCTCCAAAGTTTATTGATTTTTCTTGCCTGGAGACTAGAATCACAAAGGAAATAAATCTTAACTATTAACACAGCTAAACTATCCTTAAGCTCCGCTACAAACCATCTGCAAAATAAATCTCCCTCTCAATTACATATATATCTAAGAAAAGTCTTAAAATGTTCACTACCCAAGTGTATGTACATTGAACAAACAGATGGAGAACACTGCTAGGCCACAAAATACATCATACACTGTAAAAAGATTACCCTTGAGAACTTGCCAACCTAACTTATTTCCTATATACACTTCCCTGTCCCTTACTTCCCATCCAACAGTTCAGGGGAAATGCTAGAATTTCTACATTCATACCCTTCAGATTGGGAAAACTATCCTTCAGATTGGGAAAACTATTACAAACACTGTTGAAACCTTGGCCTTGTTCAGCACTAATGAAGCAGCATATTAGCTTTACACTAACTTAGTTTAAAAGTGCTGTAATTAGGCCCATTTTTAATCACTCCATAAATAACATTACTAAAACTATTCAGAATGAATAATTGTGGGGGGGTTTATAGCCTTTTCCTTGACCTATCCATTCCCTTTTTTTTCTTTCATGTAACACAGTTAGGAAACAGGAAACCTACACTGACAATCATTTAATGTGGAAAATTTGTTTCATACCCCTAGTGTCTCCAGTAATAAATTAAATTAAGATATTTTACCCTGGCCTTCTCAGAGTGACATTTGCCTCCTTAGATTTCACTTAGATCTTCCATTCCCCCTACATTGTCCTATGTGATCCCAGCCCTTCACACTATGTCAATCTTAAATGCCTTTTGGTCAACAGAAACAGGGTTTTTAGTTTGGTCCGCATTCAATTTCTACTTAACTCAAAATCATGTACTGTTTAATCATGTTTCCATATCAGTCATGTAACTGAATTTTAAGTGAGGTAATAATATTTTTCAAACATTTAGGATGCAATTAGCATATTTCTTTTTTATTAGCTTTTAATAATTGTGCCCAGAATATTCTATCTCAACCCGAATTCCCATTTCATAGAGTTGTAACACTAACAACATAATTTTGCTGCTGTTTATTGATCCAGATTTGGGCTCTTTGAGCCCAGCTGATTTTTCCGTTTGGCTTTAATTGATTAACACATAAATGACATTCCATCTGAGCATTTGGTGGTCAATAAGATCTTGTATTTTATTTTGTTAGTATTTGAACCATCTGAAATATTAACTTCACATTTGGCAAAGTCAGACAATGAGTCAGTCATGGATCCTGAGTGAAAACCAAGAATACTTCTGGTGACTACCTACCTCATAGGTTTCTATCACTTGTAGAATAAAAAAATCCTGGAATACATGTGAAACAAACGTTGACTATGAAATGCTATTACCCATCTGGGATTGCTTTAAAGTAAATTCCATTACCTTGGGAAAAACCAAACATTCACAGATATAAATGTGAAATTATCTAAACTTTCATCTACTTGCTCTGCTGAGATGTTAAATGAGCAGTCTCTTAGAAGCTTTCATTTCTATTGTTTCATGCTCTGACCAGTAAAAGTTCTATAAGATAATTTAGCATTTCCTAAAAACACCAATATTAATTTCCTTCCTGTCCTGCTGATATGTTTCCACAACTTTGTGTATGTTGCCACACCAGGGGTTTAAATGAGTGATATGCCCTTGTTATCAGTCATTTCACATTTTATTAAACTTTCTGTTGCCCTGTGCTTTAGCTAAATAGAATTTAAAAATACAGTGAAATAATCTAAAACTTTCTGTCTGACTTTTTCACACTGCACCAGAGCTTCTTGGACAATTGTTATCCTGAAAACTACCCAAGTCAGGCAGACATCCGACAGCGAATATGTTGTATTTTAATTACCACAGAAATGCTTGCAATTTAAATATAAGAAATGGCTTATTATACTAAGCATGTCAAATGTAATGGTGTCTAAAATAAAATCTGTATTTGGAGACGGTTTTGTCTGGTACAAATATGATTTTAACTTTCTAACAGTGATGGCTTCCATATGATGCTGGAGATGATCAAAATAAGAGGGATGGGGAAATAATTGGCTGGAACAGACCTTTTCCTTTCTTCTTGATAGAAAATGTTTTAGCAGATGCCTGTTCAGAAGGAACTCTTCCAGCACTCTGGAAATGAAGCACATGAAGCTCACGACTTTAACTGCCAGTGATAAACGTTATAAGACAAAAAGGTTTTATTTTGACTAGTATTAAGGGACATATCTTTAAATCCCCATTGCAAGTTACTTGCCTTAAAGTTAGGACTATATCTAGAGGAATAAGTCATAATATTTTAGCTATTATTTGACAGCCCTAACGTGAAAATTCTCTGCACTGTAGGAATTTGGTTTGTTCTTGGGCTGAATCATTTCTAGAGGGGGAAAAGCTCAGAAACTGTCCTTTGTGAAATGGAAAGCATAGGTCTTCAATGGAACACAGGAATCAGGTTGAACCTGACAGTTTTCTTGGCATGATGCCACAGCTATTACCATTGAGCCAGGAGAAGATGGTAGCCAGTGGAAAATGGAAAAGAGATTTTTCTCATCAAGTTATACAGGAGTCTTGACAATATAAAAGCAAAACAATAGTTAATTTGGTTTCTAGGTATCTAGAAAGTAGATGTGCTTCCAATTCTGTAAGGAGTAATGCACAGCTATAATTTGTAGGAAAGTTTATGGTTTAGGGTCACTAGAGTGAGTAATTTAACTTATTGGTGTGTCAAAGATCGAAAAGTATTCTGGGGACAGTTCAAGATTACTTTTTTCAAATCTTTTTACTTCCTGCCATGTCACAGCTGAAATAAGTTTAATTATGTTGTCAGATTGTAACTTACAGTAGAACTGGAAGAACAAACAGTGGTCAGTGTTTCAGCTAGAGGTTGCTTTAGAATTAACTATTTTGATTACAAGTAAGAATTCTTAGGAATGTTTTTTGTAAGAACAATAGAATAAGTGCTTCTAATGAAGAGACTCTCTCATGAGGATTCTCTATTAGATGAATGATCTCAGGTAAGTAATCTATGTTGAATAATGCTGAAAAGAGGTTTATTTCAAAACAGATAACTTTATCTTGGTGAAAGCAAGTACTCATAAAGAATTAAGATTAAAGACGGCTGACATAGCTAGCTTTCCTGACTGTCTTGGCAAAAGAGATCTGATGCTTCCTAGCGTCTTCAACAGACCTCTTCCAGTGCAGGTAGAGTTTGTCAAACCCAGATTGTTTCATACAAAGCACTTCAGGTTCAATGAAACTGGCATTTTTCAATGAAACTTTGATTTGTCGGGAAAAAAAAAGGGGGGGGGAGGTCATTTCTAGTATTTGAAACATAAATAGTACATAAAGCAAACTGTACTGCTCCATCTTTTTTTCCTTATAGTGAGAGATGAACACTTAAATCTTATAAAATACTCTCACTAGTTTTTCAACATGTTGAATTTATTGCAGTCGCCATTTTAAAAGTAAAATGCACAACTGGGAGCTAATATGAAAGCCCTCCAAACATCCATTTCAGGATTATGTTTAAGTTTAAACATAATCCCTTAGGGAGCTGTGGTAAAGGAACTAAGCTCAGACCAGAGAATTCAGTTCAAATAATCACAGCCTTAATGGCAAAGCTGATGGTGTCAGAGACTGCAAGACGAGCAGCAGCCAGAGCACACTGTAGGACTGGCTCACCAATTCATGTTTCTTTTGAGGGCAGCCTGAAGTCTGTCTTTTCAGGGCAAGCCATAATAAGCAACCTTTGTTTCTGACAGTTGCATGCAATGAGTCAAAAAATTATCCAGCCTGGGCATCTAACTATTCTATGTGTTCCTTGAACACTAATCCATACTTGAGACTTTCAGACTGAACATATTTAGTGGGTCACCCCAGAGGAAGAAGAAGCTAAAGTAAAGTGAATTGCATGTACAGGCAGCACATCCAGACTTGAGCATGACCCTCAGGCTACTTCTGCTTTACAGTATAATGTCAGAGAAAGTCTATCTGAACATCTTAGTTGCTTCTTGGTTCTCTGAACTAGTACTTTGGGACTATTAAGAGGTATTTGACTGAAAGATTGACAAGATCAGAACCCAAAAAAGTTATGTACTGTATTGTTTTGCTTATTCATAGTGCTGTTAGGTTTTCTGAAGCCAGGAGGGCTGACTTTCTCATGGGTCAGGTAGTGGGATGAACTGTGCAGTCTAAATCCAAGGCTGGGTGTGTATCTATCATGTCTTAAAAGGTGAAAAGTAAGAAGTGTTGTTAAAGAAATTATTGTTACTATAATTGATCAGAGGATTGACAGTTACTTCCACTTATGAGATGGTAAACCTGGACTAGGAAAGGTACATTTTTCTCTTAAACATCCTTTATCTTGTACTCCAGAAAATGAGGAATTTTAAGTGGAATGGTGAGCCTGTGAAAGCAAGATACACTCAGACAGAAACAAACTTCAGGTTTCACAAAAAGTTCTGGGATTCCTACTGTGCGCTTTAAATATTCAGCACCTTAGCTGTTCAGCTGCCAAGCAACAGCAACAACAATAGCTGCTCTGATGTAAATGAACTGAGTATTTGCATTAAATATTAAAATCAATAATCTACTTAGATTATGAACTTGGGACAGGTGCAGATGTTGTTAATGGTGTTCTCTAGCAAATCTGTTTTCTTGACATTCCACTCCAAGTTCTATTCCTGATGCCTAAAGGAATAATCAGCTGTAACTACACAATACCTTATATGATTATTGAAATCATTGCTATATGCTAGGAATTTTTTTCTCCTCGTTCTTGGAAATGATTTGACATCTTTTGCCTCTACTTGCATACAACTTTACCTTGAACATCAACCATGTCCTATGAATGACATCTTTCGAAACATAACAAACAGTTGACTTTCTAAGTGTAAACCTTGACTTTCTCTGAACTGGAACTTAAACAAATTATGATTTTGGTGTTACTGACTTTGAGAAAATGAGTCAAAACCTCTTCCCATAACCCTTCATTCTTCCTGTGCATACAAGGAAAAGCAGCTACCTCATCTATTACATAACATTCAGAAATGTCAAAATAAACATGAAGTGGCATGAGTGACTAAAGCAGTAACATTCAGTGCAGAGCAGCTCATTTTTTGCAGAGCAGATGATATAATTCTGGATGCTTGACATTCTACTTGACTGACTTTGAAACCTGAACAGTGTTAAGAAAACTTAATGGTCTTATGATATATTTTTGTGGATGATACACCTAAAATTAGTGTAAGTCAAAAATGGGGAATCAAGTCGGGGGATGGAGGAAAAACTGGAGGAAAAGAACAGAAGAAAATAATTGATTAATATCTCTAAATACAGAGATGTCACAGGAAGTCCTTCACCCAGGAGGCTGAAAAAGTATTCAGAAGTGTCACTTTTCTTTTCAAAAAAGAGTCTAAGCTGTGCTCCAATACATGTTAAAGGATTAGAAACCCATGTTGTGTTCAGCTGAACATAAATGTGCATGTAATATGGAGTAAGCTTCATAGATTTTTAAAGGTTGACTACGTAACTAATGACATATTCCCAACATTATGTATAGGTATGTAAGTAATTACATGCCAACCTGTAACTGTGTTTTGTTACTACTTCATATTTAGTGTATTCTGTCTAATGCCATGGGAACTCTATCATTCACTCCATCATAGACTGACCTATCTTATCACTATTATTGTGCTCTTTGGCCACGATTGAAAACTTACCAAGCCTAATAAAATATATGTATTTATGTGAGGGGCATGTTATCTAGACAAATGGGAAAAAAAGCATAAAATTCATTTCATTGTCATTTTGACAGTTAATATATATGACTAAAAGCAAAACAAAAAAAAAAAAGAAAAAAGAAATAAACAAAACCCTAACTCACTAATAATTCTAAGTTTTATTTAAAAACTCTACAGTTCTTAAGAAATTAATATGTGTATCATGATTAATTTTCTTCCTAGTAGCTGGTGTAGGGTTGTGGTTTGGATTTAGTACTAGAAGAATGTTGTTAACACACTGATGTTTTAGTTGTTGCTGGGTAGTGCTTAGACTGGCCAAGGACCTCTCAGCTCTCAGCTCTGCCAGTTGCACAAGAAGCTGGAAAGGTACACAGCCAGGACAGCTGACCCCAAACTGACCAAAGGGCTATTCCATACCATATGACATCCTGCTCAGTATATAATCTGGGGGAAGAAGAAGGAAGGGGGGACGTTTGGAGTGATGGCATTTGTCTTCCCAAGTAACCGTTACGTGTGATGGAGCCCTGCTTCCCTGGAGATGGCTGAACACTTGCTGGCCCGTGGGAAGCAGTGAATGAATTCCTTGCTTTGCTTTGCTCACATGCACTGGTTTTGCTTTCCCTAATTAACTGTCTTTATGTCAATCCATGAGTTTTCTCACTTTTACTCTTCTGATTCTCTCCCCCCTCCCATTGTGTGGGGAATGAGCAAGCAGCTGTGTGGCGCTTAGTTGCCAGCCAGGGTTAAACCACGACAATGTGCTTCAGAGTTTGGAAGACATTCAGACTTCCAGAGCATCCTAAAGAAGAAATAAATATGCAAAGGTACATTAGTTCACTGTTATTTCCTTATTATAGCATGCTACAACTAAAACAAAAGTGCCAATGAGAAGGTAATGGTCTTAAAATATCTCTCACCAGAAGACTGAGCTATATCTCAAAATAAGACAGAGATAAAGTCGCTAATTCTATCCAGGAAAGATGTTTGTAAGTTTTTTAAATGGTTTCTTCATCAAATAGATACATCAAATACTGTAAATTACTACATTTGTTAAAAAATTCAATTAATTCATGATCGACTGGCACCTGACATTGGGCTGAGGTATATAGCTTTATATCTTCTAGCGGGGCTCCACTGGAGCTGTTAATTCCATTAATATTCTTTTTGTTTGAATAAAATAAAAATTTAAAAAAAAAACCCAAACAAAAACAAAAAATCCCACAGCTTCCAAAACTGGGTTATTTGCAGTGAACTCAGAATTCAATAACATCATGTCTGAAGAAAGTTCTAATTAAGGGATAGCAAAACTTCTCCATCCTGTAAGGTGCAAATAAGCACGTTTTTTGGGGAAAAGCCCATTGAAGACATATCTTAGAAAGCTGATGTGAGGCAGAACCCTCAGACTGGCTCAGTGATAGTAATGTTAATGGGGCATTACCAATTTAGCAATAAACAGAGATGAGTTCATCATGCCACTGGGAACAGCTATGAGTTTTGAGTAGGGACAGACGTTCTTCCCATATTGACTATGTCATTGTTGCACAGCGTTTGAGGCTTACACAGTCAACTGAAGCTCCCACAGCTGGATTACCTGGTGAGAGCAACAGACACTCATTTCTTCTTTCGTTCCACAGCTTGAGATTTAGACTAATTAGCAACCTCCAAATTGGAGCAGTCTTAATACTTATTCTGGGTGCTGGTCTTTTTGCTTAGCTTGGAAGGACAATGACCAATCCCTGTTCATATATTTGGTTTTTATTCTTTTTATCTTTTAAACTTTAATCTTACATTTTACCTTCTTCTGATCTTGGCAATTAAATGGATTAAAGAAAATTATATTAAAACCATATGGGTTTTGCCAGAATTTGAAATGTTTACATTTCATGAAGCTTTAAAAGTTTGAAAGTGTTTCATTGCTTAAAATAGCTGGATGCATACAAATATTAGTTAACAACATCTTGTATATTTGTACTTCAAATAAAATTATAGATAATGAAAAAAAGTGCTGAAATATTTTTGCTTGAATTTTCAGAAAAAAAATCCAAATAGAAGCCAAAAATTAAATTAAGTACAAGGAATTGGAGTACAAGGCTAGGACCAGGAATATAATCTAGAGAAAGGAAAAAAGTAATTCAGATGATTTGCAAATTGAGTAAACATGCTTTGTTGAATTTCCCTACAGAAATAAAGAAACTGGTCAAAGCAATTTCAAAAGCATTAGTGATTATCTTTGAGAACTCAATGACAGGTGAAATCCTAATAGACCAGAAAAAGAGCAAATGCTCTACTTATTTAAAAAAAAAAAATGAATCTGAGGAATTATAGACTAGTCAGCATGACTTTGAAACTAAAATATTCTTTAAAAAAAGAAAAAAGGAAGATCTAATTAGATAGGAAATGAGGTGATACATAGATCATATGAATTCACCAAAAAACATGGAATCTATTTCATTTCCATCTTTTAGAGAATCAAGAAAATAATAAGGAATAAAGGAAAGGGGAAAAGCCATCAACACTTTATCTTCACATTTGTCAGATATTAGATGTTGCCTCATATGGCATTCCTAAAAATAAAAAAAATAATTACCCCCAAAAGCAAATGAGGCCTGAACAAACTACATCTCTATAAAAAAAAAAAAAATTAAGGAAGAAATACTGCTTTAAAAAAAAAAAAGAAAACCCCCAAAAGTAGGACTCTCTTTTATGTCTCAGTAGTGACTTCAAAGATAAAGTGGTGAGCTTCCTTATAAAATTTTTAGGTTACAGCAAGCGAGAAGGCTGCAGTAACTCAAGAGAACAGGATCAAAATGCCAGATGTTCTCAATAAATTTGAGAGCTGGTCTGGAATCAGCATGGTAAATTTCAGTATCTGTAGGGGCAAAATATTACTCTATGTGATCAAATTAAGAAAGCCAAATAATTGCTAACCAGCTAATGTGCTACAGATTATAATTACTAAAAAATTACATCATAGAATTTAATAATCTCTGAAATATTTATTTCTATTATTAATCGTTTCCACTCTCCTTCTTCCTATACAGTCTCCTGTTTTCATTATGGAACAAACTGTCTGAAGCAGGAGCGTTACATCTGTGGACTTTGGTTTATATAAATGTGGTCTTATTTTTTTCAGAGAAAATTCAGTTAAAATGATCGCGTTATTTGGTGGCAGCATGTAAGAGCTTGCTAAAACTGCAAGAGTACTGAGAGATCACAGAGTAACATATGTTGCTAAGAAATTTCATCAATCTTTTTGGAAGAGTTCACTAACAAAGAACAGAAACTAGTTTAAGCATGAAGAACATAAATAATACTAAAATTATTTCCCTCACTTTTTGCATACTTTGCTTATTATAGCTATTGCAGAGATTCAGCAAAATGCCTGTTACATTTGCTTTAATTCCAAAGAAGTGCAGCCTCATGTATGAAAACTAGTAAATGCAACAGATTTCAATACAGTTTGAATATTAACTGGTCACACCGTTTTTCTTCTTCTCAGGAGAGACAATATTCAAATTGTTGCAGTGAGCATAGCAAGCAGAGAGCGTAAAGATTTTATTTTCGTGTTTTCAACATATTGATTATCATTTCAGAGAAGGGACAAGGAAAACTGAAGGAAGATCTCTGTAAGTTTCATAAAAAAGGGAACAAAAACTTTATGGAAAGGAAGATCTGAGAGTTATGTTAGAAATCCCATGACAGTTAAAGGAAAACAGTCAATTTTTGTGTTATTTCAGGAGACTTTTCAGTGTCTCCTGCCTGTAAACAACTCTTCAATTCTTCTGTCATTCCCCACCAGCTTTACAGTTGGAGTGGAAAGGGAAGAAGACATTTTTTCCAAGCTGCAACTTATAAACTTAGTTACAAATTCATATTTAAGACAACTTTGCTCTCGAAGTGGGAAAAATTGGATATTTTTGTCATTATGAATTCCTACAGTTGAGGATGATAGCATAAAAACAGAGGTGAGTCAAACTTTGTGGGTGCACAGTTGACTGTACAGGTCTATGTACATAACTCATACGAAGCTACTCACAGTGCTAGTCTGATCATGAATCATTTTGTAACATTTGCTGTTACTTTGAATGACAGCTTCTACTCAACAAGGCCTCTGTCTTCCTTTATCTTGGTCCTTCAGAGAGATCTATTTGTGAACAAGACTTCAGGTAGAAGTGACTAGCGAATTGTGCTGAGGTAAGTATACCTCTCTGGCACGTTTGAAGTGCAAATGTAAGAAAACATGACTTTTGCACAGCCCGTTTCCTTGCCCAGGATTTGAGGCATCATATATAATCTTCTGATGTTGTGTAAACCACAGACATTTTCATTTTATCAAATGGTGAGCTGAAAGATGGTAAAAGGAGTATGTATCCCCTCTGCCAACTTGCACTGTTCTGTAGGTAATTAATCTGTGTGATATGATGCAGAAAGGTAATTTTTCCCTTGAAAGAAAAATGCGAAAATTTGGAATTTTCTAAGTATTATTAAATTTTCATAAATGAATAGCTGCTGAGAATTCATGCTTTTTGCTCATGCTAAAGTTTGCCTGAAAAGGAACCAATTTTTAAACACACAAACATATTCTGCCTATATACCTTCGATCTTTCTGTATCACTATTCTGCATAAATAAACTGCTATTTGTTCAGGTCTCCCATGCAGAATATTATGATTTCATAGAAGTCAAATATAATGTTCCTCAATGAACCTTCCCAAAGGAAGCAAGAACATGATAAACTATTATCTTTTGGACAAGCAAACACAACTTGAACAATGGAATTCAAACATGTTTAGGATCATTTCATAATGTAAGATTTTTTTCTCCAATTACTTTAATACTGTGATAATTGTAAAGTCACAGGAGTATTGTGCAAGGCAATTAGTCTCATTTTTAATTTCTTTTCTTTTGAACACATTTTCCATGACAATGGTAAGCTTATGCTTCAAAGGTACACTTCTTTACGGTCTGAACAGGCCATCTAAGTCATCTGTATCTGCTCATCAACAGACCATACTGTTAATCTTGAACACTGGCTATTAGAGTCCCAGAAAGCTTCTTGTTACAATCTTAAGACATTAGGACTGAAAAAACCCAACACCTTAAATCACTGCAAGACTATTTTTACTATTGTTCCCAGAAGTTTATAATCTCATTCTTAGCTACAGAAACCCATTATTGAGAAGGTGAGAGACAATGTCACTAACACAGCCTTGATACTAATTATTCTGCTGTCTTTTCATCAGATATTGACACAGAAACACATCATAACTCCTATTCTGTGCAGAATAATACAAGACAAATAAAATCAATGTTATCTACCAAGCAAAGATAAGAAATGTCACAAACATAGCCTTTCACAAATCATTATATATTCAGCTCAAGGGATTCTCAGTAAGCTGTAAAATCTGAAACAAATGTTATAATTTTGAAAAGATTAATACAAAGGCTGTTACTGGAGTGGGGAAAAACAATGACTGCCAGGAAGTTATGTAAAAGCACATCCTACTCTCCTTAAAGGGCAAATTGAAAAGCATGTTTACAATCCAAGCTAATTAATAAACTACTTAACATTGCAAAGCAGCGGTAGAATCTGTGTAAACAACCAAAATAAACACAAAATAAAGTAGACTATTCACTCAGTAAGTCAGGGATGGTCTGTAGTAGAACAACCACAGTAGGCAAATTTTAAACAGAAACTGAGCATTGAAAAGTCCAGCTTTCAGGTAATCTGTCACATTAACAAGTTTGTGTAGGCTCCAGATAAAATACATGGGGACTGTTACTGTCTGTGTAAGCTAAAGAGTAGGAAATGGTAGGAAAGAAGCTTAGGCTGGACTGGTCAGAGGCAATCATGTTCAACTGAGAATTACAAAATATCCAATATATATAAAAATGTGCTTGAGCCTGAATCCAAGGGGTTAAAAGTCTACGACACTGGTGCTGAAAAACTTGGCTTGAAGTAAATAAATAAACTTCTAGTGAGGAATGAACCTTAGATCAGTTGTTCTAATTTATATCAATTAATTAACTATTAATTAACTATTAGGCTATAAAGTGTTTTTTTACATACCAGTGGTGTGACAGTACCCTAGGAAGAGAGACTTTGAATGACTCTATTGCAACTCAAATTCCAGCTAAATTCTTACGTACCTGAGCAAATCTAGACGATAATGATAATTTAAGAGAATGTGCATTAGAGATGAAAGGTTCTGAAAGATGGCAGTAGCCTGTGAACTGCCGGGTCATTTTTCAGAGGAAAGGTTTGTTACAGAGGAGAGTTTTCACCCTCTTTCCCCCTCCTTCCTTGCTGGCAGGGTCAGTAACAGAAGAGACTCAAACTTTAAATGAAGGGGTCTTGCTTCCACAGGTCTGCTTGTTCCTGAAACAACCATGTTTCTTGCAATAAAAGTAGTAGCAAAGAAGAGAACAAACTGACATTTTTTTCTGACACTTGAAATATATTTGATTTGTACACAAGTTTTATGCAGTCTCAGCCCCTAGCCCTGTATGTTTTTATGAAAAAGGCAAAACATTGCAAATACCATCATTTTATATGACTCATAACTCCGTGCTCACCATACTAACAACATATCTGTGAATCATATGCATGTGAATGAAATGTCCAGGCAATGACAGAAGGATGGACCTTGGAGCCTCCAGATTGGACACATTGTAATAGCTACGAGCAGTTAAGTTCTATGTCTCCTACAACTCCAGTATAATTAATTTCTGAGTAGAAATAGATTTCTGTATAGAGTGGTGATTCAGTATCCCTCTTTTTTTAATATTTTTTTTATGATCAAACAGTGTTTGATGAGAAGAGTTAATACTAATAAAAATACATATTAATTTGAATTTCAAATGGCTGAAGATAATCTTGAGAGACAATGTCCTGGTGAGTGAAGGTATTTGATGGCTCTCTTCTAGGAGGATAAACACACACAGTAAAATGGCAAATGGAGGTACTGTGGTGGTAAATATGCTTGCATTTTTCTCCTTGCTGCTGCCTCTGCTACTGCTGGGAAAGAGGGACTGGTTTTGTGGAGGGGCTGACAGGAGAGAAAAAAGGGCAGTACAGGAGGGAAATGCACAGGGGAAAAGGATTCCTACATAACCAATCACGTGTCTGACATTATGTGTAGTTTTTCTCTGATGGAATAAACCGAAGCTTTGTCATAGACCTCAATGCCAACAGCATCCGTCTTCAAAATGCAGTAAATTCACCGGGAAGTGTCATCGAGAAAGGTCAGGAACATGCTGATGTTGTAGGAAAGCCTGGATTATTTGCTTCTGTGCTTGAAGAGATGTAAATAGAAACAGCTACAGCAAAGATATTCTATAATTAGGTTTCATGCTGGTTTTGGAAGTTGCTTGTTATAGATCTTTTAATAGTAGATAAAGCCACAATTTGAAACTGTTCATTTGGATTTTCTGCTAGTTTAATGAAAAAATTATTATTTTTCAAGTTCTGTGGGTTTTGTCATGTTGTCATTTTTGTGCCAGACAACTAGAACGCCTCTTTTGACTGAATCTTTGTAATGCTGAGACTGTTTGTACAGGGTTTTGTTTACAACACAAACATCTTTATACTATCTGACTTGAGAGTTTCTATCCAGACTGTGAGGCAATTCTAAAAGTTAGGAATCTGTCCCTATCACCTTTTAACAGTGGGTAGGGAACTCCAGACTAACAAAGGCAAGTGGATAACCAGAAGTCTTGGATTTTCCCCTCAAACTAGCTTGGACTGGTAGTTTAACAAACCATTGAACTAGCAATTTAGCAAGCTATTCAAGCCAGGTATCAAAAAGACTAAGGATTTTTGCTTACTAAAAACCATTGAGACAATGGAGTTACTGCCTGAAATATAAAGCCATATCTTCAGGCCTAAGCAAGGAGAACAAGTACAGGTTATCGGTTGTCTCTGATTCTGAATACACGGGATGCTAGTTTGCAGCCTGTGCATCTACTGACCAGCAAGAATCTTGAGCCTGAAAGGCATACACATAGCATGCAAGAGAAGGGCATTTCAGATTTCCAGGCAGAAAAATGTTGTCTGCTTTTTGTTCCTGTGATGTTCAAGGACTTTGAGAACAATTCTAAAATCCAAAGTGATTACATCGTATCTCATTCTGGAAGGACTGAGGTGTTGGAACAGGAGGGATGCACACTTTTGAAATACACTCATTTCAGTCAAAAGTAGAAAAGGTTCCAATAGACTGTTAGAGACTGCAGTGACATAGAAATCGTGTTAGATTGCACTTAGATTGACCAAATTCACTTAATTAATTTTCTCATTTCTATGTAAAAATGTGGGAAGATCAAATTTAATCCAAAGAGAAGATTAGGAAAAAGGCAAAATGAATGCCAGATCAGGTACCTCTTCACTCACAATGACATAAAATGTTCAATTCTTTTTTTTCTTTCCTCTCCTTCCTGCTTACTTGCAGGGAGTACATGCACATTCCTTAACCTCTTCCCTTTCCACCCCTCACACACACCTTCTGCAGCCTTATCTGAGGGGAGAACCTGTCACAGGCAGGAACAAAAAAAAGGGGAGATGCTTCATCAGGTAAAATTGGACGTAGATATTATCAGGCCAATTCCTTCAGTTTCTGCCAGTTGGGGTTGGCTCCAACACCACCCTCCACCTGCTTTCCCTAATTTGGTTAAATAATGTAATAAATATAATTCAAAATCACATCCATGGTTTGGTTTTGAATTTTTTATCATAAATGATGTCATTCCCTGACTGGTTCATGTTCCTGCATTGCAGCCGTGGCTTCCCTTCTTTCTCACAACTTTTCCATTCATTTCAGTCATTTCCTATAACATGCAGAGATACTTTGTAATTTAAACCATGGAAAAATATGTATGTTGATTACCCATAAGTTAATTCAGTCCCTTATATAGTTTTCCTTCCCACACTTAATTTGCTCATATTTTATTTGAAAATTTTTTGGGACAGTCTTGACTCTGTACAGTATCTACTGAGTGGCATTCACAGACTGTTCAGGTACCTGGCACCCTATTCCTTTCACAAGCAGAGGAAATTATTTGAGTGTATACTTTCTTGGAGTGCTGAAGACCTGAGAGCAGGTTTTTTCATCTGAAAAACTTAATAAATGCCTGTTAAAAAAATGCCTGTTTGGTCTCTGTAGGACACAGATTCTTGGTAGCTGTCAGAAGCTGGATAATATAGCTTGGAGATAAGGACTTTTACGCCTCCAATCATTATGACAATAAGAATTATATATCTTCTGCCTTACAAAGTGTTAGTCTGACATATATTGATGTTTCAAGCTTAATGTCTTGTATTGTTCAAAGCCAAATCTCTACTAACACTCTGAGGGAACCAGATCCATAGATTGTAGTATGTAGGGAATGCTTAAAACTTTTCTGAAAGTCCTTTTGCTAACAAATGTAATTTATTATGTTGGAGGCATAGATCTGACTGATTCATAGACAACCTTCTAGTTGCATTATATATTTCTTATCCCTGTCATATTGAAATCTATTTTGAAGTGAAAGCTGTTTATTCATCTTAAATGTTGCTGAGGCTGTCATAAGCATGGGTCAGATGACAAGTGCTATATTTTAGCTGAAAGTTAGCAAAAGCTCGTGACTCAGAGGCAGCTCAGGTTGCAGTTTTAATCCAGCTTTCCCTTTTTCAGTTATTTGATTATAAGTTCGTTACTGCATTAAATGCACCAGCACTGAAGTACACAATTAATTCTCTGCACTGATACGCTGCTCGCTGTCTATTCAACTACATTAGGGCTTCATTTAGGATGACAGTCCAGGTTCAGGTAAAACAAATTTGTTTTCACTCATCATGTGGTTGAGCTAGCTATTCTTTTGTTACCCTTGAGACTTTTAAAAGGCCATCTAACTTTAAAAAATCTAATTCAACTTTGCACATACCTGGTAAACATCCTGAGTTAGAGCCAGGGTCTCTATGGGCCATGAATGCTAGTTTCAGAAGAACTTACAGACCCTTTATTTGCTAACATGGCTTACGGGAGAAGGGACCACTGAAGGACTCACGAGACAACTCCTGGGCTCCTGCAGTTTATAACCTGATGTTAAGATAAAAAGGATATTGATTTCACTTCCTGCTAATATACTGGAGTACAGGCAAAAGAAGTTCAGTAATGACTATGTACCAAGCCAGCCATCCATGCTAAGGGAGCAGCAAACCTCCAGCACAGAAACATAAACAGATAACTTCTCCATAATGTGAGACGCATGATATATATAACCCTCCAGAAATTATGTCATGGCAGATAGTTCATCTGTTCCTTATATGTAACTATACACACTTTAGCCAGTAAAGTGGACAGATGTCTCTAACTTCAGTCCAGGCAGTAATATTGTGCCACCTAAATTGCTGAGCTGTAACTAATTCTCTTCTAGCTGGTGTTTTAATGCAAATACACTTGAACAATTTCAAGGGCTTGTGTAGGCATATGGGAAAAAGGGAAATCAAGAATATAAATTTAAAAAATATATATTTTGGAATCCATGGGAATATTTCAAACTAGTGCTTGAAATACCTCTAATGGCTATAATTTTTATTACAAGTCAAAATGCTGAAGCATATGATTTATTTGAGCATACTTTAATGAGTTGTACATGAAAATGTTCTGTGAGACAAGCAGTGTACACAAGATCTCCAAGAGAAGCTCATCTGTTAATGCCAAGACACCACAGAAGAATGTGTGAAAAATAAAACTTCAGTATCTGGGGAACTTCATTCTGTAAAATCCACCAAACATGAATCTTTGTTTAGACCTCTAGGCATTATTTGTTTTAAAAGACATACTGTGCTATAGTCTTTGATATAATTGGGGAAAAAAAAAAGTTGCATTTGTTGTCAAAAGTGCACACCTTTGGTTCTAAAGTGCTCTTCAAGAAATTTCACTTTTCAAGGATATTCTTCTGTTATGAGTTATATATGCCAGACTCATAAAAAGAAAGGAGAATTAAAATTAACCCTTGACTTTATTGAAAAATAGGATATGGCTTTGTGATTTTTTATTTTTTTGAAGAAGCAAGGAATTCTTTTTTTTACTGAATAGAGTCTGCGTCTGCATACACACATCTGCATGTGCATATAGGTGGCTATGTATATCCATTATATAAAATGTAGAACAGTTTGTTTCTTCACCACTGCAGAGCCAGTGTAGGTACACTCACTCAGAGGTGATAGCCTACCTCTGTAGGCCTGCAAGAAAATCGTGTTACTTATTTTTATAAATCTTCAGCAAAATAGTCATTATGAATAACCCCCTTTACGATCTCTAGGTCACTCTTACATTAGCACAATACAAGAGACCACCCTGGGGTTACTATCATGTGTACACCAATGAAATTAGAAGTATAATAGATTTATCCTCTGATCTGCTTGGGTTTATCTCACACTGAAGTAGCTGAATCCTCAGTAGAAAAAATGTACCTTGAAGAAGATCTTGAAAGATCACTTAGTTTGCCCTCTCAGACATCTAGTGACTGGGGGGGGGCGGAATGAAGTACTGCCGGCAGCAGAGAAAGATCAAAAGTAGTGACCACTTAGGCCAATTGGATGTACTGAAGTCAATGACACTGGATGGGATGCACCTGTGATTGCTACTTCTATCAAGTCACAATGGTTGGGGAGGTTCCTGATTTCTCAGGGAAAAAAAAAACAAATGTCATGTCTATCATGAAGAACACAAGGGAGGAACCAGGGAACTACAAGCCAATCAAACCTTAAACATCAGAAAAAGCAAGTTTTCTTGAGTGCATGCAGGATGACAGGAGAAGGACCTTAATGGCTTTACCAAGAAAAAAAAAGAATCCTTTGCTTTTCTAAAGATCAAAGGTAATTAAATATAAGAAAGGAGGGCATGTTCCGTAATGTGGGAGTTTCTACAATAGAGAGGCTTTTGGTGAGTCCAATGACCAACACACTGAGAATGTGAAGACTGATAAAGAGAAATGTTCAATACACTTCTCTGCTTGATGCCCTTGGAAAAACAAAGCACACAGCTGGGCACATTCAGCCTCCCTTTTAAGAGGCAGTTTGCCTAGACTGTGATTTGTGTGACGTGTAGGACACCTCATTTTTGACAGTAATGCTGCTGTCATGTCGTTGTTACTGGTGGAAACATAGGCAATATTTTAAATCCTAGATAAACGTAGTCTTTGCGTTGTCAGTCTCACTTAAGGAAGTCTCAGATGGGCAGCGGCATAGCAGGCTTAGATGTCCCAGGACACAGCCAAGTTTCAATAACTCAAATCCTTGCCACATCCCAGTGTTGGTGTCACAGTCTATGAAACAAAGCAGGAATCCTAATGCAATTCAACATCCTAGTTCATTCAACAGCAGATTATCACTTCCTATTTGTTTTGTCTCATTAGGAAAGAAAGGGAAGAGAAAAAAACCAAAAACCTGGCATTAGCCACATTGACTGAGCTTTTCAGTTCTCGTTCTTCACAGAAGGAACTCTGTGGATCTTGGTGAACTTAAGTGCAGAGGATGATTGATTGCAGTTTAAGAGGGATATGGTTGTCTGAAGGGGGCATATCTAATTGCGTGTCACCACCTCCCTGCTGCTGATGTTGCCTTCCTTTTTCTATGAAAGTTTAAACTTAAATGTTGCAGAAAGGCTCCTCTCATCATGTCATTAGTGAAGTCAGACCAAGTCTGTGTTCTTATGACTCCCAGTCCTGTGCTTTAAACAAACATAGATCTATAATATCTCTTTATAATCCAATTTATAAACTTTTTTATAGCTCTGAAAATGCATAGCCCTAAGAATAATTTTTAAAAAGGCAAATTGTATAATGATAGGGCAGGCATATATATTTTGTCCCTTGTTTAAATTTCACAAAACACATACATTAAAGCAAGTTCTGGCAGGCACCCTAAGGCTTTGAAGAATCTGAATTGTTTTGGTGTGCTTCTTTTTATAAGGAACACTTATTTCCCCACATGACTGGAGAACATGCTATAGAAAAAAAAAAAGTGAAGTATTTTACTTGGTAAGTTTAAAATATCCCCCAATCAGCTATTTGTTATTTCAAATATTTTCCAGAAGGAAAAAGGGTAAGGCTAGAACTTACTGCTTCAACTACTAGAATTTAAAATAAATTATGGTGTGAGGAGACCCTGCTATGATTCAAACTATTGAAGACATCTGAGTAGGTATCTTCTGTTCTTTCATTAAGGCTGGATGTTAATTGAACTAAGCCTGTGGTTGTCTTTACATAAAGTATATACGATTACATATAAATGTCTTTTAGCACATCATTATGTACATGGATTTAATTTTCTATTTGTGTCCAATTTTAGCCACTTTACAAATAGTCTTTCAGACTGTAAGATCCTGGGGACAGTGTGGGCTTCGTATTTGGAGAAAACTATGGAACATTGATTAGCAAATTCCAGTATTTTGCTCTGTATCATCCCTGTTCCTTGTGTAGGATTTCAATGGCAAACAATTAAAGTACCTTGTACTGAATGAGGCCAATATTTTTGTTGTTGTTGTTATTATTATTATCATCATTTAAGCATTAGCCATAATCATAACCAAAAAATGTTAATCCTATGCATACTTTTGAATGTTTGTATGATAGAAAATAAGTACATTAGCTATTCAGACAGAAAATGTATTTTTACTCAATGATAATTAAAAAGAAGCGTATATGGCAAGTTCTTTTTTTAATCCATGCCTACATTAGCTATTTCTTTTGCATATGTTTTTGTTATCAGTGCAACTGAACCATGTGAAGCTATTTGTGCAATAATAAAGCATGTGGAGGTCTAGCTGGGATATTATATATCAAGTACAAAATTAAATTTTTCAGCTAACTTACTCTGGTCATACCATGAAGCGGAGGTGGCCAGGAATTATCTGTTAATAATTCTATACTTAGAATTATTTGCTGATACTTCTATACTTATATAATTCAATACTAAGCTTGAAGCCATAAGGGAGAGAAAAGTAGAGGAATGCAAGCTTGTACCATCAGCTTGGAATAACATTATAGCAAACATGATATGAGATAGCAAATGGGTGAACCATGAATTGAGATTTCTGACTTTATTTCTTCATTCTCTACAAAGAGGAACCAGTATCTCAGTATTGTAGAGTCCTGTCTGACATGGAGGCAGGAATGGACTTACAACTGGTTTGCTTTTACAAATTTGTCGTATGATGTCCGTGTTGAAAGCTTAAATGGCAAGCATTTTGGGGTGTACAGGGAGTTCATCACTAAAGAAGTAATTTTTCTGATAATCCAGAGAATTCCCATCTGAGAAATTGCTGAAAACTGTTTTGCTATGGATATTATATTAAAAAAATCTGGAAAAATCTTAACTCAAAACCAAAAGACTTTTCAGCAAAATCACTGGATCTCTGCTCTGTGAACACTGAAAGACGTAATTTCAAGCCTTTTCACAGCTCTCTGACATGGAAACATTTCTTTACAATTTACCAAGCAGTTAAGAGATCTTGCCTGTTGGAGTTCATGGACTATAATATTAATGCACAATGCATCTACTTTAGGTGAGTTTTTCTATCATAGTATTAATTTATAGGTAAGTTCTATAAAATAAAAGTACATACTCATTGAAACTTCTTATATTTACACAAGTAATTAATCTTGGAACAGTTTTATTTGTTCCATAATTAAGATTTTTGTTCCAAATTTCAAAGGTAATTTCTATAATTAAATTCCAGTATTATTTTCAACAATTTCTAAATACTTTGAAAATTTTAATTTTCTATGAAAGAACACTAATACTCTGAGTCTACAACTTATGCTTTAACAGGAAAAAAAGGACATATTGATTTGACTCCCCAAAAGTGCAAAGAAGCAAGCCAACTATTTCTTTACACTACTTTTCTTCCAGAAACTGGGCAATGAGTAAAAAGAGCAAGTTGCTCTGCTTCGTTTTTCCATAGTATGTGTAACCTTTCTTTTATTTTCCTGTGTTATACCTTTTTATTTTGCTGTATTTATTCATGGTTTAGTGCTTATGTATTTTTCTTTATCATGCAGCAGGCAATTGTTAGGCTATAATATATGTCTTGAATTAATATTGGCTTTACTCACTGGGTTTACCTCCTCCTCCTGCAATAACCAAACCCCTAGCTGGACAATAAAGCAGTGAAATGTCCCATGCCTTATGAATTCAAACTCTCTGTCCAGACTTCCAAATTGAGGTCTTGGTACCAGCACTACCCTGGCAACTGCTTCCTCTCTACTTAATTTGGGCAGTCTGTGTTTTGTGAATTATATCATATCATGCACAAGAAATTTGTGAGGTGACAAGGAGCCAGGGTGTATATTTTATATTCAGACACATTTCACACTGTTCTTATTGCTCGTCTACAGGATATTGGCTATCACCTATGAAAAGAGACCAACATTTCTATGAGGCTGATGACAGCATTCCCCATATCTGTCCTTGTAAGAACATATGAAATAGTCAACATAACTCTAGAAAATCCTCACAGCTTTGTTAGAACGTGCCTGACTGGGTTGCCATGCAGTCAGTCCACTGCCTATGGAGGAACAAAGAATAAAATCTCTAACTAGCTTACTATTCACCTACTCTAAAGTCAGGCAAATTGTATACTGAAGTGTCTTCTCCTTTCAATTGATTAGAAGGAAGTTTGAAGTGACTTGCTCAGAATCTGTAGACATCTATGACTATGTAAGGTGAATCTCCTAATCAGATTTTATTATTTACATAATAAAGTCTCAGTTAGCTTGGAAAACCTGACACTAAATTTCTGTCAACAGCTAGTTCACCCAGGAATACTCTGTCAAGTTGACCTCTCTTGCTGTGTGGTCCAGCCAGCTCTCTGTGTCTAGCCCAGGACCGACAAAGCAAGTGGGAGTCACAGGCTCTTAACTCCTGCCCTTCTTCCAGCTAGGGCAGCCCCTCCTTTGGGATCAGTTCAGACCCATGCTGTCTGATGGTCAGGACTAGGTGCTGTAAATCCCAGCCTTGGTGGGACTTATTCCAAGTAATACACAAAGCAGTGCACCTGCCGAGCCTTTTGGAAGATATTAAATGCTAATGCAAAGGAGCTGAATTTGTGCATTAACACAGCTCAAAATATGCAGGTCTCTGTCTGTCACACATTTAGAAAGAGCTATTGCATAAGGAATGTGACAAATCAGGCACATACAGTGTGTTTGCTTTTATCTGTGCAGACAGAGAAGAGAGGTTTTCAAAGTGTTTCCACTGCATTAAATTTCTTAAGGAACACACATACAGTTATGTCTTTTACAGCACTTGAAATCTTACTTACATTCAGCCTAAAGACATGCTTACTAGCTCAATTAAACTTCAGGTCTTTCCAAACATGCACAAAATGGACCGCCCTGCAGGTAGCCCTCGTATATTTTTTTTCTGAAACCATCTGTGAAAAGCTTGGGATGCTGAACATACATTTATCTTGACAGCTGTGCTAGGGTGCTCAAGTGTGTAGATATACTCTAATTTCTGTTTTAGTACAGCGCATCATGTGGGAAGTAGTAGTCAGCAAGTCCTTCTCCTCCTTAGTCCAGATCTTTGTTGTAACTCACTTACAGTTTAAACTGTTACATATTCTGATTGTAATATACACCAGATGTAACTTCCAGTTTTTATTCGACATAAACCAAATACATAAAAGTCTCATGTCATAACATTCACTCAGCCTCAGCAAAGGAAACATCCGGAACATAAAAGTCTTGAGCTTTAATTTTTTTGATGTAAAAAGGGGGAACACTTCTTAGAGACAGATATTTACTGGGGCTTTTTAAACATCTCAAAATTTCTGTTAGGGCAATTAGTTTTTAACATTGTAATTTTTCACTGGTAGGAAAAAAACTCGCTCTCCAATCTGCAAATCTTTGTTTGCTTCCAAGATTATACTTTTGTTTACTCAGCAATCATGTTCTGTGGGAAACTCCTGACCGGAATTAATACAATCCAAAATTGTGAAATATCTATCAGTTACTTGCTCCCATGTGTTCTTTCTGGGAACAGTAAGCAGAATAAAGCTACTGAACCTCTCCTTTGGAGAGAAGACAAAATGTAAGGGAACTAAGGAGCAAGGAAAATAGCATAAGGGCAAGCTGAAGTGCTAGAAAATGACAAAACCTGACTTTATTTTTCAGTGTTTCAAAGAAAAGGTCAAGGCTGCTGGACCACTTGCATGTGTAAACTCAGTGATTTTGGATAGCATTAAATGCTTTCCCATTCTATGATAAAAGGACATGTATTGACTGTGCTCCTAGGAAGTGCACTTCTAATGCAGAACATTAAGATTCTTGGCTGCTATACATTTTTCTTAACTTAGCAGAGAAGGAAAAGAAAAATCAACCATTCAAATGCACTGCAGCAACTACTTTGAGATATTTGGATGCTGTCTCTAGTGTAGCTGCCCTTGTATTTACAGCTGTAATTTGCTCCATTTATACTAACAAGGTGTAGACTGCTTAACATTTAACTTAATCAAACTCATGTACTGAATCGCTAGTGAATGCCACCAAGCCCTTCAACGCATAACTAATAATGCTTTATATAAAATAGTGATGGGAGGCTAAATTTAGAGAAATGTTCCCCAGGTCCCTTTCTCTGATCACAATTTAAAATACTATTAGTCAACTAATAGTTAGGGGCTGTTAGTGGCTGGGGTTTGTTCAATGTAATTTAAATCAGTGTTGTTCGATATAACATCTATGTCTGGGAAAAATTATGCATCTTAGTGCTTCAGGCCTTTATCTTGATGACAACAAAAATTCCCAAGAATAGGACAGATTCTTTATTAAAAAACTTCTAGCAAAGAACAGATTAACATTACAAGCAAACAAGCTAATGGCAATATTACAAGATGAGGAATGATTGAAGAGATGTATTTTTGAGATTTAAATCTTCGTGTGAGCATTTTTCTTTTCTCTTTTTTGACAGAACTGAAGAAATTAGTTGACTAGAAAAGATAATTAGTTTTATTTAAATAGAGCAGGAATCATGCTGGTTAAAAAAGGGAAAAAAGACTTAGAAATAGACTAGAGTTAAAATACTAATTTTTACTTTGTCATGAGCTTTATTTCAGTTAACTTCTAGAATTTTAGGGTGAGTTTTGTTATAGTGCTCTAGGAAGGTCTCTTTAGGATCTTGAGCAAACTTCTACTACACTCTGTGGTATGCCTAATGAACATGGTAACCTTAGTGAGTCACCATGATCTCCTGACATTAAAGTAACAAAGGCCATGTGGGACAGAACCTCTGAAGTAAGAGAGGCAGATGCAGAGGGTTATTTCTTCATTGCTAAGGTGAAATTCAGGAAAAAAAACACAGACTTTCTTTCATTTTTAACCTCTCTATCCTGTTCCTTCCTTGGTATATAAATGAGGTAATATGGACTTTTAAAGGTTTTCTAAACATTTGCACTAAATAAATTTGATGCCCCTGGTTCATATAATATCCATTTGTCTGATGTTGGCTCCTGAAAGCATTCAGATGCTTGGGTACACTTACATAAACATGAGATCAGCAAAATTAGGAAACACTTTTGAGAAATTATTAGGAATACTACACTTTTGTGAAGAGAGCAAGAGAAAGACAGTCTCTAGCTTGCATTAGATTTTTTTCTCTGCATATTTCATGGAGGTATAACACAAACAGAATTTCTTTTCACATTTCCCATTCTAATTTAAAGACCTTCAGACACTTGAGCTGAAATCCAGTTTTGGATTATCATAAGGCTAGTACAGGGGAGGAAGTTGCTGGCTTGATCTGAAGTTGATATGTGTCCAAATCCGACATGTCATCAAGAAGTGGCCCAAAAAGAAGTAGACTATTGGCCATCTGCAAGGAGGAAAAGAAAAAATTGATTCCTGCAATAGAAAAGAAAAAGAAGGGGTTGAATTTAATATATCAAAACTATATTAGGTAGGAAATAATATTTGACAGTTCCACTACTGTTATGATATTTGATATTGATTGCAGTGATTACACATCAGGTTCTCACAGCAGCTCAGAAGACAAACTTTTGGACCCAAAGGATAACATTTATTGTCTTATCCTAAAAAAAAATTAAATAAATAAAATGAACTTTGTTTATTTACCTAACACAATAAACACTTGTTCCCAACAAGATGTGCAACCTGATATCTCTTATTGATCTGAAAAGAATCTCAGGAGGAAAAAATGTGATGTTTCTGTGGAGAGAAGGAACAAACATTTGAATGGGATTAAGGATTTAAAAACTTCATAGAAAGAAAGGATAGTCGAATTCTGCACATTGCTAAAGTGATAAAAACCACATTTCAAATTTTAAACCATTTTCCTTTAGTCTTTAAAAAAGTTGTTTTTCATTGAGGAATGAGGTATTTTTGCATTGAGCTCAGTGATTCACAAGACAGAGGAAATAGTCTAGGAGCAGTTCTTTACACGATCTGTTCATCCAACTCTCTTATATTCCTCCCTGGTAAAGTAAAACACACTATTTTTTTCTCTGTTGTTTTGCAAGAAATATGTCACCTCTAGTCAGAGGCTTACATTTATTCTGCCAGTATTAAACTGAAGAGCATTCAGTTCATTCCTTAATTCCCCTTTTAATTAAGATCATAGAAGTGTTCCTTGAAGAGAGAGAAAGAACATCATTTATTATCTAAAAAGGAAACATTTTTTGAAACTCTTAGTGCCAGACTAGAAATAAAATGTGGCTAATTTATAGAGGGCAGGGAGATACTTTTGGTTTTATCTTTCATTATTTAAGATTGTGGGGAAGACCCAAGAAGTATTTAAACAACCTATTCTTCAAGTCGCATTCAGAAGCATAAATTATACACCTAAGTCCTTTGTAGCCCTAACATGAAAAGTTACTTTTCTAAGAAATGGATTTGTGACACCTTTCATGATATGATACCTAAAGAAATCAGGGAAAAAAAAAGAAAAAGGAAAAAAAGGTGATTTTTGAAATCTTGTATTTTTCTTCTATTTATAATTACCTATCTGGTACAACTTTGAGGCTGGGTTCAGAGACAGAAACCTCATTCTAGACTGACATCTTTAAATCATCCATTTGGAAAGATGGAAATCTTGTTATCATTTCCAGATACACCTTGCAGCCATGGTGAGGCTTGCAACGTACCCATGAAGTCATAGATTAGTATGGGTGGGGAGGTCCTGTGGAAAATACTGCTTTGAACTCACCAGGCTGAAGTACATCCCATGTCCTGAGGAATTCCTAGCCCATCATGATATCCCATGGGGATAAGTCAGGCACTCTCACTGTGTATTGGGATAATTTCAGTACACCTACTAGAGCTGGACCCTGAGAGGAGGCAGGCATAAGGTTGCTTAACCTGTGAATCTTAGGCTGCTTTAGAGAATAAAATTCTTTGGCTCAGACAAAAAGATAAGAATTCTGAACATATAGAAAAGAAACTAATATAACTAACCACTTTGGTAAATTCATAGCTTCCTCTTGAATTTTTGTTGCTTGGATGATGACACAGGACATCTGTGAATCACTGTCTTGAGACTGAATATGCTACCAAGATAAAAAGCCTTCAGCTGAAATAATTGTCTGCATAATTGCCATTATAACTGTTTGCATATGTGCTTTTAGCCCATGGCATGTGCTCGGTAACACAAAATTAGTGTAACCTCCTTTCTTTATAGGTTAGGCTGAATTGTATTACTTTGCCCTTACAGATGACTGATGGTTTTATTCTAGAAAGTGATCATGACTCAGATGATACAGGGCAATTTGCTTCATTTTTACTCCTATACTTGTGGAATTAGGCACCAGTTTGCTGCCTCCGTTCCACAAAAGGTGAATATGTATTCTTTTAGTTGTCCATTTGCCACAGTTTCCCATTTTATAAAAGAAGATTAGTGTTTCTCCTTCCCACACAATTCTATAAGAATAAAATCCTAAAAAAAAGAAAGAATATAATCATTAAGAGAGAGGATTCGGTCACTGACTGATGAAGACCTTAGGAATATAGTGTTAAATTTAATGCACTTCTGTCAAGTTTTATGGACATTTCTGATTAATCTAGCTATGCGCATACATATGTATATATGCCTATATTCATATGTATAAATAAAATTGTGAGCTATTTCTGTTTATATCATCATATTTATCATAAGAGAAAGTATCATGAGTAAATAAACATTTGTCATCATAATATGCAAAACACATGTCAGAAGCTGGGCTGATAGGAAATTTAAACAACTGTTTTGTAAAAAAACTGTTGCTTGCTTTTAAATGGTCTGAGATAAATACATTTCTGTATTTTACACTGAGAAGTGCAAGCTGAAAGATAAGTTTTTCAAAGTAATATTTTGTTTAGAGCTTTCCTAGGGATTCTCTTGAGGCTCAGAACCCAGAACAGTGGGACCTGGTGACGCGCTGGGTGACCTGGCTGCTTAGTGAGACAGGGACAAATCACCTACCAGGCTGATAAGAAAAATGGGCCCATGAAACTTGGTTAAATATAGGCAGCCTTAATCCAGGCAACTTGAAATCTTGTGGTCTGTCTTAGGAGGTTTGTCCAGGTTGTGTGCACAATATTTGAAGGGGAAGCAGAGAGGAGAGCACAAGATATGATTACACAGCTGCATAACCACTCTCTCCACCCCTTCTGCAGTCTACCTACCTCAAATGTGTTACACTGGGATGTAATCAGCTTGGAGATTCTCAACACCCCACCTGCCAAGCAGGCAAAGGCTAAAAGACAGGGTTAGCGGACTAGCCAATACAATAGAATAGAAAGCTTTCTATCAGAATTTTAGCAAAATTGACATGCTCTTGCAAAAGAAATAGAGCAGACAGTATTTTATCTCAGAAAGAATCATTCCTTTTAACAGTTTCTGACCAGTTTCCCTGGCACCTTAAGTCTGTAACTTATCTCAGAGATAGAGTATGTGACCCTCAACGTTCAATATATTACATCCGAATAACTAAAATCTAACATTGTATGAAATGGATATTTATAAATTCAAACATAGCATTCAGCTATTTCACCATATGAGTTAAATCTTATCAGAAATAATTTCTAATTAAAACCACCTCATTTATGTTTCACTTACAAAGAAAAATGTTTTTATTACTGTAAAATAAAATTAATTTTGCTTTCCTGTCAACATGACCTGGGTTAACTGCCAGATAAGGAAAAAAAGGTACCGAATATGGAAACAGCAATATTAGAATCTTAAAGAAATCATCTCATCCTAAACTGACAGCACTTTTATTTTGCCTTCACTCCTTTTTGGCTTGCGGAAAAAAATATGGGAATATATGTAAAGTTACAAACACAAGATGGTTTTCTTATTTCTTCAAAATCTTTTGCAGCGACAAGATGAAAGAACATGGATCGCTATATCAGAAGAATTCAAATTGCCCAGGACTAGACTGTCACTTTCATTCTAGACTTAAATAAGGGGTAGCATATAGCTCCACTCCCTCGGGAGCAGTCTAAGTAATAGAAGTGATCTGTTATTGCCTAGTTCCTGAAGAAGATTACTCCACTTAAGTGCCCACTTATATCAATGCAGAGATGTACAATACTCTGTATTTTTCAACTCTTCTCAATTTACTTCTTGCACATCTATATGGGAAAAGCAGTAATTCGCTAGGGTTTGTTCCATTTTTCAACACAGACTATAATATGGGGGTGTCTTACATTTCCTCTGTATGCCGCATTGTTTATGTTGAGAACTATGAAGGGGATAAAAACCCTGCCTAGTTTATTTGTGGACAATCATCCATACCTGAAGCAGAAAATGAGCATGAGTCAGAGAACTTAAACTCTGTATATTTTACTTCTATTTCCACTGATGATACTTTTTTCAGAATCTTGCTTTCTGTCTGGTATGGATTTCAGTCTTATAAATTGCTTTCAACTACATGGTAAGGACCCACTATTAGATACAGTAAATGGAACAGAATATATCCTCCTCTACTTCTAACACAGAACAGAATTATACTTCATTTTGTGTTTCATTTTAATGAATTCTTCATGAATTCTTGGTTATTTCATCTTCAGTACAGTATATTATTTTCTCTTGAATTTCATTAGGTTCTTAATTTTTAAATATATAAGTAGATATAGTCTATTGAGGCTTACTGAAGTCAGTAAGAATACTGGCCCATTTTCATCATGTCCTTTTTTTTTTCTTCTCACTCTTTTCATTTGTGCTTTGCAGCCATAGGGCAATACTTTATAATATGGAATTTCTTCTTTCATTTGATTTCTTCTTAATTCTGCCTCATTGTCTCACATATTATAATTGCTTGCTCTTAAGAATGAATCAATTTCACTATACGATTTATTTTCTCCATCACAAAAGACAGGCATATAGTACAGCAATAGTCTTGGACTACATGTATAAAACAATGCACAATAGCATCCTTTCCTCAAAATCTTATTTAATTATCCTGGAAGAAATAAAATATCAATTTAATGCTATCAAGTTCTGTAAAAAAATAGAAATGCCATCAACAAGTTCATTTTCTAGTTCTGTAGAAATAATTTTATAATTTGATTTTCCAGTTATTAAAACTGAAAGGCTTTTCCATGCCATTTGTGTTAAAAACAAGTTCAGCTTTGGGTAATTTTTAACTGATACAAGAAAGACATGATATTGCTTTTTACCTGTACAGAAACATATTAAATAATCTCCCTAGCCCAAACAATCTTCATGGTTACCAGGAATATCCTAAACCATAATAGAAATAGGACATTATTTATGTTAAATTATTTCTATAAATTTTCATAAATGCATGAGACAAAGATTTTGTCACTTAGATAATGGGCATATGATAATACAGCATGAATGTTATTCCTGGAAAAAAGTGCTGAAAGAAAAGTCAAACACCATTCTGTCATACTAACACAGGACATAGATATGCCCAGTCAAATGAAAGTGCATCTCTCATATACATGTAGCAGAAATTATGACAGAAAGGAAGGAGGGAGAATATCTCTGATTCTTTTTAATTGCCATGTTTATGTAAAGTTACAAGTGTCTTATCTTTTTGCATTTCTTAAGGACTTAATGACCAGTTGGTATTAACGGGCCTCATATTCACCTGGGATCATTAATTCTTTCCATCATTTGTTATTCTTCAGGAAATGCACTGAATTGTGATCATTACTGCTTAATTGATATAATACCTGACATTATTAAAAGCTCTTGTACATACAGCTGTAAACACACACAGAATTCTCCAAATCTCCTCTCTCTTCTGTGCTTTACTTGATAATCAGGGTCCTGCTAGTCAGTAAAATGAAGCAGTTGCTTTGCCAAGCTCTTGGAATAACTTAGCATCAGGTTTCAGGAATATTCCTGGTGTGAAAGTTACCATATTTTAGTTGTCGGGACAATTATATTGTCTATTTTTTAAGGTGTATTCAGCCTTTTTGTACCAGCTAAACATGTGACTAGGTTGTTATCCACACTGTAGCTGCAAGTATAAAATGATTCAGCAGTCAGAAATTCGAAAAAGTTAAAATAGAAAGAGTGTGAAACATTGCATTTAGTAATAAAAATTCCTGTGCTATCTTGTAAAACATTAAAACAATTAGATATTTGTGTGTCTTTCTGAAAAATAGTGACAATTAACTAGAATAGGAAAAGTTATGTATTACTTTGCAGCTTAACTAGAAAAATAATAAGAAAAAAATAACAGAAAATAAAATAATAAAAATAGAAAATGACATAAATACTGTACAGTAGAAATGCTGGTAGTACTAGAAAAATGTATTGGAGGAGTTTATGTTTATCTGTTTTCACAAGTCATCTTAGACAACCCTCATGGAAATAACTTACAAAAGTAAAAGAAACTACCAACCTATAGACATACAATATGATCCTATAAAAATTAGTCAAAAAATTATGGTATTTACTAAAAGAATGATTTCTTTTCTATTATGGTTTTATCTGTCCCATAGAATTCTACAGCCAGCGTGTAATTCCTATTAAAATACAGAAGGTATTTAGTTCAACAGGAATCTTCCAGAAAGATAGTACTAAGACTTTTTTTGCAAAAGTTTCTGTTGCTCCAACATTCACTTTCAGGTTCTAAGCGCAGAAACCACTTGCATTTTATTATGTACTTCAATAGCAGCAAAATCCAGTCTTAAATCTGGAAGTTAGTTGATAGCTGTTCTGTTACTGATGCATAGGTGTTCACCTTCTTTTCTTTTTTGGTGCTTCCCATCTTTCAGGGGAAAAAAACCCCTCAGAAATATCTTTGCCATCCTCCTAGAGACTTTATAAGAACTGCATTATAAAATGTCTTAAAATTAATGCTGCTTGAGGGAGAAAAATTGAAAGAAGTGATGAAGCTTGAGCAGCCAGGATTTTTAAGCAGTTTGTACTTTGGGCATAGCATAAGAAATTTTACGTAAGGAACAGTCCCATATCATCACAGTAATAGCAACTGAATCATTTCAATAGATCCCTCAACTGTATCACTGAGTTATTTGATTCCAGCTTGTTCTTCCCAGCTGACATGGAAGAAAAACTCTTTCTCTGGAGGCGTCATCAGAGCTGCCAGTGCTGCAGCACCGACTGCAGCTGGAGCCAGCTGGAAGCTGAATCCTGGGTCCACAATCCACGTTCCCTCCCCTGAACAGTTCACTCCTCCCAGCTTTTTTCTGCCTTGCTACATTGGACTAAAAGTAGAAGTTAGGCATGCCCAGCTAGGACACCACCCAAAAGGACCTCAAGCAGCCTACCTTTGCTCCCAGAGAGGAAGGGAGTGGTGAGGAGGAAGCTTTTCCAGTTTTCATCTCCATTTGTTCTGAGGACCAGAGGTTTTTCTTTGATTCCCTCAGCAGAAGAATATGGCACTTCCCCTAAAACAGCTTTGTGGCACAAATCCTAATTCTGGTGCAAGGGATGATCTCAAAGGCTAGTGCTGAACTATAATTTCATATTATCTAAGGATCATTCCCCTACACTGTACCTCAACAGGTGTCACTGCGGTCTCAATTCTGTGCTTTCTGGAGAAAGTCCAAAATACTCATTGTAAAACATTATGTTGTATTGTTCTAAAGCATTGGGCAGTGAAGCATAAATGGATATTCTGGTGAATGCTTTAGTGAAAGTACATGCATAAACCACTTCTTGGCTTCTCATTAAGTTCTTGCAGAATTAGAAAGCTTGCAGTTCCATGTTCATACCATCTTGGCATTCATATGAGTTTGCATCTTTTTCCTCTGCATACTTTAATCTCTAGAGTTACCATATTTTCTGGCGCTTCTGAGATGACATTTACCACTGGAGAAGAAAACTAAAATAATGAAACATTTGTAAAGAGGCAGTGACAAAATAAATTATGCCTCCTTGTAAAAGTACCTGGTTTTTTCCTCATTACAGTGCTCCCTTTTCTCCACTATATTTCCCCATATTCTACCTTTTCCTGCTCAATCACCTTAAATTTATTGTAATCTCTGCAATTTCCCTTTTCACATGCAGAACCCCTAGAGAACTGCTGAGCAATTTAGTTTAGGATAGCTTCATTTCAGTAAAAGTGAAATATCACTACTGATACTTAATAAGGGTAGAAGTGTACATGGCAGTAACAGCACCTCACAAGAATACAAAATGCTTAACTAAGCTTCTTAATGTTATAAAACTTAAGATAATAGTATAAGGATGGGCAACTTCATTAAATATTTTCCTGCAATACCTTGAGTTATATGTCAAATCTATCACAAAAACTACAGCTTCAAATATACAAATCCTACAGAAATCATCATTTTTAAAAAATAATTCTCAAGATAAGATTAATATGTCTTTTAAAAAGCAATAAAACTAAAACCTGAGCTAAACTAGTGGTTGCAAAATTTTGCTATGGAATCTACTTCAAAGTAGTACAAAAAACTTGCAAATCATTTGAGTGTATCCTTCTGAGGCTGTATTCAGGCAAGAAGCTGCTGCCACTAACTGTAGTCCAGCATAGGGGAACTCCTGATTTAGACTATGCATATGAATATTTTTTGTGGGCAGGCACCTAAGATAAAAACCAGACATGTAATTTGGAACAAAAATGGAGCAAATTTACAAATTAGCTATTAAAAATATATCACATATAGGGGTTACCTCCTAATCAATTAAAAATGGCTTCAAAAGTCTAGCAAGAATATACTAGGTTATTAGTGTCATTCAGGCTAACAGCAAACTAATCAACTGTTAAAAAATTATAATAATATTTCATCTTTAATTTTAGATGTCAGGCCACATATTATAATCATTTGCCTTTACACTGTGAGGATACAGTATCTAAATCATATTATGTGCAGACCTCCCTGAACAATTCTTAAGTAGTCATGTCAAACGGTAATACTTTAAATGCTAAAGTAGAACCTCCATGGTTATTGGTTGTTATATTGTCTTATCTCTTTGATGAGTCTCTCTGGTGAATATGAGAAACTTACTGTGCATAGATATAGTGAAATGTCACTAGGCAAGGCATTTTGATTGAGTATTTTAAGGTCTGTTAAACTCTGGATATTGTACTTTCATGCTTCTCTAATTTTAAAAACATTCTTTTGATGGGTCCTCCTATTCTTTTGGTGTCACAGCATTACATGACTCTCAAAATCAAGCTTTGTTTAATTCCCTGTTCAGAAAGCTCTTCCATAAGCAATACTGAAAATTAGTTTTTTTCTAAGTCCAAGACAAGTTTGAGGTTTGAATGACTGTAAGAGCCTCTTCCTTTTTTATCACCTCTTTGTTTGTTTGGGGTTTTTTATATATATGGGAACTGTGTGGAGAAAATCCAAATTCAAGATTGCTTATAGGGGAAAAGAACATTTTTTTTTTTCAAAACCTGAACCATTTCTAGTTTCCCAACCTGATAAACTAGAGAAATTTATACACTCATTTCCCATACAGACTTAGTGTAGATAAGTTTATCAATCAAAACCTGAACAAGAACCACAGTATCCCTTCTGTGACTGACATAGGCTTTTCCAACTTGTCTTGTCCAGCATCTTCTGAGCATAATTTTGGAATGTAAACAGGAGGTGATGGAGTGGTGCATCTTCTTCCACTCTTTCAGTTCTTCCTCAGCCTTTGATCATTTCAAATTAAATTTTAAGATTTGACCCTTCCTCTGGTTGATACATTCCTTCTACTTCACAAAAGCCCCCATGATAGCCCTGTATATTAATTTTAGTTTTCCTCCACCTTTTCTAAAAGAAACAAACAAACAAACAAACAAAAACTTGCAAAAGACCAAGCTAATTAAACTGCTGAGTTCCAAGGATAAGCTTGTGCTTTCACAAATTTGTAAGGTCAACATTTAAAAAACAGCTCTTAAAAGTAATATAAGTTACTTGAGGGGTTTTTTTGTTATTTGCACCTGCAACTTCCCAAGCACAATTACCCCTGGATACAAACAATATAGCCTAACAACTAGGCTTGAAATCCAGGAAGCTTGCTGGGACTTGTTTGAAACGCTAGCACATAATAGCTCCTCCTTTAATAATGGTTGCTTTGCTACAAGTAGTTAACTAATTGCTTTGTAAAGCACTTCAAGGTACTTAGAATATGAGAGGTGCCCTACAAAAATAAATTACAGTGTATTCTCTTCTGATCTTTTCTTGTTCTGTTCTATTCTGGTTTAGCCTATCTACTTGATAATGATGTCTGAAATCTTCATAATTTCAAAGCATTTTGGGATTTGCACCACATTCTGCAAAAATGTGGAATGTCTGTGAAAGCTGTAGTGTCATCACTCCATAAGAAGCCATTCTGGAAGTGTATTAGATCTTTATATTATTTTTCTGTCACCTAAGATGTTTAAAAATGCTGTCTGGGTGGGGAACAAATTAATTTCTTGTACTTCAAATGCATACAGCTCTGTGATATTGATATATGGCAAGATGAACTGATGCTTCTGCCAAAACAAATATTTGAGTCATAAATGCTTCAGGTTATGCTCTGTTGCTTTTCCTTGAAAGGAAGACATGAATTTTATCAAATATAAATTTTCCTCTATTATCATTCTGTTCTACTTCAAGAAATATGTTTTTTCTCTTCTATGTATGATTCATTTTCAAAAGCTTTAATGCATACTTTTATCAAATGTGTATATGATGATGGAAAGCAAAACAGACTGCAAAAAGAATGGATTTGTGTATTAAAGTTCCAGAATATGAAAATGAGAATTGCCTTCATTTAAAGGCAAATAGTTTATGTTCTGCCTCCCAATCTTACAGCTTATCCATGCCTTTCAAACGTAAATGATACACTCGTTGTCAGCAACAAATTATTCAGCATTGTGGAGAAGCAAAAATTCCCCATGAAATTCTGTTCTTTACTGAAATATAGCAGTTCAAACTAAAGGAGTGTGACTTCTTTCTGGTCTTAAACATCTGCGATGTGTGTGTGTGTATATATATTGCCATATATATTTGTTATACGTATGTCGCATATATTTTGTCACTTTCTTCCTCAGCAAGCTAAGCATTTTGGAAGACAAACTCTACTAATTTATTTATCTGTATTTCCCCAAAACAGGCAGGAAAAGTAAAGTAGTTTCAAGAGGAGAATGTAGTAAAACAGCTGCTTCTTCCCACTGTCCCTGGACCTACTCCACCTCTTGTAAACTGCTCATTGTTCCAACAGGAGGAATTCGGGGATATGTATACTCATTGTTATGAATAAATGTCCAAGCACGCAACTGAGTTTATGTTTTAATTCCTGACTGGCTACATTGCAGCTATGCTGTTTATTGAGGACAGTAAAGCCTAGAGAATTTTGGCTCTACAGCAACTGCTAGTTTATAAGTAAGCATTCATGAAAGGTGGTGCTGGTGAACATGAATGATTTTTTTTAGAAGTAAGGAAAGAAAATATACAAGGCTCCTTCTCCTATTTTATCTTGGCTTTTCCAAATAAAATTTTAGGCTCCATTAGTAGAAGAATCAGCTTTTCTGTAGAGGAGGTTCAGGTCATACTCACACCTGTATTTCTGTAACTGTGAAAGGTACAATTTATTTACACTTTTATCTAGAGTAATTTATATTCACAGTTACTTCTATGGCAATTTCACATATTCATATAAAAAAGAAATTAAGATGCATAAAAATTACATTTCTTTTTTAAAAGAACTTTTACATTCACTTATATGTGTTAACCACAAAGAATATTTTGCTTACTGCCTGTCTACCAAAAAGAAGTGGAAAATTCAATGATACTTACTCTGTGAGTTCTTTTGCATATTAATTGTGTAGAAAAGTGTAGAAATAGGTCATCTTCCGTTCTCTAAGATTTAAATTAATAATAGATTTAATAGTTTCATTGAATAACTGATGATTTGTACCTACAAATATACTGTTCAGAATGTAATGTTCTTTGCACTCTGGACACATTATTTCAGCTTTAGCAGAGAAATACATAAATGGAGTTAAAAAATTTCTAACTATTTTGATTAGTATTAAAGCACACATCACTTTTTTCTTGAACTATAATATTTTTAGTGTTTTTACACAATTATCTTTGTTTCTCTCTTTCTTAATATTGATGAAATAAATAGAGAAAAAAAAATCACAAGATAATGAATTCATTCTTCTTTCTTTCAGCCCTCACATTTCATTGTGTATATTCTGCCAGAGTATACAGAAAAAAATATTGAGCACATTGCAAAAATCCAACAAGAAGTATTCTGAAAAGTGAAAATGTAAAAACTATCACTTCATCAACCCAACATAGTATTAGCTAACAAAAGCATGCAACCAGTTTAGCTGGTCATGAAAGACCTTAATTTTTATTTTGAAGAATACAAGTGCTTATGAGCTTCATTTTAAAAATTGAAAAGGCACAACTGACATACCAATAATTGGAAGAAGTTGAAGAGAATATTTTATACTGCTGTTATATAGTACAGTTTGAAAATAATGAAGACATCAATCCTGCAAATATGACTGTTTCTCAAGGCCACTGTCACCAACATTAGCCTAAACTTATTACGGCACTCATTGGTATGACAGTTACTCCTTTTTTCAGCCTGAGGTTTTCCTTTTTAAGGGAAAGAAGCTGATGTGCAGCAATCAAGTGTTATTTTATGCAATCAAAGCCACAGGATTATTCCACACTGTCTTGTGGTGAACAGTACTTTATAATAAGTCAATTATTTTATATGGAAATGAACACTGCAAGTGGAACCCACACAACGAACTTAAACGTTCTGTTTCAGTGAATTCATTGGAAGGTGGGATGGTAGTGAGTATACTTTTAGCTAGGAGTTTTCTCTTGCTTATTAATTTTCAAGACAACAGTAGAGAAACACAGACATGCTCTAAAGCCTCACTCTAAATCAAAGCACCATTATTTTCTTTACCTCAAAAGACTGAGAATAATGAGTGACTCTGTAGATGCCTCTATACCTGTCTCTACTTTGAGCTTTCAAGGAATTGAAAAGAAGTATGATTCATGTATTAGGAGTTTAGCAATCAAAATCAGACCAATATTCCAATTGCAAAAGGAGCTATAACAGATTACTTTTGTGAAAAGAAATAAAAAATTGTTCAATAAGATATCAAAAAAATACTGAAAAAAGCAGTATAAGAAAGGAAAAGAAGTCAAGTTAACAGCAATAAGATTATGAAATTGTTTAGACTTTCAGTTTAGAAAATTTAGGATTTGTCAGCTGAGGACCTTGAACACCAGATCACAAGCTGCTGTAATATGACCTCGAGGAGTGATATTTTCAGTTGTTACAGCTTGGATATTACTATTCATTCTCTGTAGCCAGTAAAAGTGATTATAATCTACTGATTATAAATAACCTTGTTAAAATTATGCCTGAAGGAACAAAAGAATAGTTGCTTGATTGTCAAAAAGATAAAATCATTAGTAAAATATCCAAAGGAATAAAAGAGAATAGGGTAATAAGTCAGAAGCAATGTATCTGTCTCTTGATCTCTGTACATGGCTTCCTTCCATTTAGTCTTCCAATTGTTTCATACAAGCCTTGAGAAAGGAGGTCAAACTTCTGCATATAATACTCTCCACCTAGCATTTTATCATATTGATATATTTTTAGATCTCTTTCTCAACAGATTGTTTGACTCATTATTTAGAAGCTATATCCTAGAGATTCAGTTAATCACTTTTATGCCTTGCACATGCAGTTGATGTTTTTTCCTTGCATGCAGAAAAAGTGGGTAGAAACCACTTTAGGTATTAAAATCAACGAGAAAATCCATTTTGTGCGTCAGGTAATAAGCCTGAAGAAACTCTCTGGTCTGGTTAACTGATCTGAAGGTTCTCTTTTTAGGTTAAACCGTACTGCTGTCATGCAAATGGTTCACTCATCTAGCAAAAAATTAAATAGGCATTGGAGGAAGGGAGCCAATCAAGAGAACTGAAGTTGTTTCTGATTGTCATGTATCTAACCCACAACATAGGGAAGTTAATTATTATGTTTGAAAAGTAAAGAAGTTTAAGCAAAGACTACATACTATGAAAAAGCACCATGTTCCAAGAAAAACAATTGATTTCTATGTCTATCGTCAATGGTTCTGATCTACAAAACACTGGATAGAACAGAATACTAGCAATGAATTATATAGTTGTTAATCTTTAAATTATGACAGTCCTCAAGAAACAGCTGAGGACACAGCTGAAATACGCTGCTGAGTGTTGATTTGCTCTTCCAACTAGCTGTGGTTTGAAAAACTGACTTAGACCAGTGGTTCATTCAGAAACACTTCATTTTCAAAAGCATCCCAGACTGAAGAGGTGAACAACATCTCAGAATTTTATTGTTATGTTCTCCTTCCCCATCACGTTTATCACTAGCGTTAGCTCTCTGGAATCATCTAGCCAGGTAGTGTTAGAGACGTGAATGTTATGCCTGATGGAAAGAGGAACTGATGGCAGGTTTAGATCATCCTTTTAATTTACAGAAAATGTACAAAGTCTTGTTTCTTCAGATATAGGATTATCAAAACATGAAGGATAGTCCTTTTGCTTACAGTTCCGTCTGCCCTCAGCTTTGGATGCATGTTATTAGAGTCCTTGTCAAGGCCATTCTCCCAGTGCTTTTTCAGGCTGCATCTTGTGATTGTTTGCCACCTTGTCTCCATTTCTCTGCTCTTTCTTTCTTCTTTCACACAGCCAAATCTTTACACAAAAATAACTAACAAACAGCAGTCATTGCCCAGCCTGCTTTTGTGTTTTGGGGGCTGGAACTTATGCTTGGCAGTGAGTAAGAGAACACTATAATTTCTAGAAAGAGTAACCATTTCCTACAAATTCTCTAAAGGAACTGTGTACCTTCCAGGTTAAATGACTTTTAAACTAAATCAGCAAACTAGGTGCTAGCATTGTTATTTTCATTTTACCTGGGTTTCACTGTTTTAATTTTTTGACAGAGCAAAAGATTAAGCTACAATCTGTATATAGTGTTTCTTATTAAAAAAAAATCCACAAGAAAGTTTTGTACCATATTTGATATACAAGCCTATCATAAGTAAAGGAGCATCTCATTTTTCATACTAAAGAAAAAATAAACATTTTTCCTAATATTAAGAATGTAGCTCATGAACGTCAGCTCTCTTTAATATATTTGATCACAGTTTCACCAAACATCTTGTTTTTATCAACAATAATCAGCTTGTATGATTATATATGGAAATTAAGTGAAGATGTTTCTATATTAACCAATCTACACTAGAATTGCATATGAGCCTTCTCACAAAGTTTTACGTATAAAAAAATAAAAAGCTCAGTTTGGCCTCTAATTCTTATAAAAGGCACCAAAGATTTTCATGTTCAGAGTTGACCTTGTCAGTAAAACATGTCAGTTTTCATTGGATTGTAATTCATTCCAAATAAAAAACTAATCTGCAAGTAGGTGATAATGAGATCCATTCATGATACATTTGGATTAGTTTTTGGTTTTTTAATGGCTCCATTTGATGTGAAGTCCTTCGCTTCAAAGGACTGTTCTAGGGTCACTAAATACTTTCTTTTTCATATGTTTTATCTGTGAAAACCAAGACAATCTCCTTATGTTCTGGCCCAAAATATCTGCCTTTGCTGAAGAACCTTTACAATCCTGAATTATATCACATCTGTTAATTATAAAAAAGTGCCTGATATACTTCCTGTTTATATCAATGCCATCAATTTGACAAGAACATTCCCTTTTTTTATTATTTATTTGATCTGAAATGGCTATAACCCTCTGTTAAAACTGAACCAGATTAAAAACTATTTCCTCCTGACTGTGCCTTAGCATTCATAAAATTCAGGGGAAGTTATTCTTGCTATAAGCATTTACTGAGGGAATAAAAATTTAAAATAAAGTCAATGCCAAACATGATTACATGAACTATAGGTCAATATAAGTCTTACCATTTTTATCTAATTTATAATTGAGTATCCTCTAAAAGCTTTGTTCTGTCATGAATTATTTTTACAGTGAAGTTTCACTGTGGCTTTCGATAGTTTATGACCTTCTAAATACTGTGAAAGCATCATAAACAATGTGTCGTATACACACGTTGAAAATAACTAAGAAGGATCGCCTACTTTATCATTCAACCCCTGAGGCAGCTGGAAAGTGTACAGACTGAAGAAAAAAGCTGAGAGTATGGAAACAAATGAAACTCCATCTATCTACAGGAATGTCATTTTTCATAACCTTCATTAGAAATCGCTTCTGCATGGAATTCTGAAGGAAGGGCTTAGCACTGCCAAATATTTGTGTGGATTTTTGTGACTAAGGAAAACAAATTATTAATCTCAATGAAACACCTGATAACTTTTTGAATCAGAACCAAAAGAAAAGCACCTGTCATTTTACAAACCCATATCAAAACCTACGTGATTCAGGTGAATTTGCTCATATTTGTCTGCTTAAGCGCCACACCAGAAGCTTCAAAACCATTTGGATACAATGCCAAAGATTTTTGGATGAAGCAAGCCATATCATATGCCTAGAGAAGAAGAAGGAAATTCTGACATATTTGCCAGTTTTTGGATGAGAACAGAACTGGGAGATGATGCTGCACAAGACATCCAGCCTTTCCATTTGGGTAAGCATTCAGATCCAACAATATACAGGATACTGTTCCACATGTAAGATGAAGCAAGAGATAATTTGCTTTTTACAAGTCTGCTCCATTTGAACCACAGATTAAGGTTAAAGGAGAATTTAATTTTTTTGTGCTATACCTAAACATATTAACTGATTTATAATAAATACTTTGTTTGATTGCTTTGTTTTGAACTCATTTGCTTGCAGTTTGTGGGACAAATGCTAGATAAACTGAGTGCAGGCAGAAGAACCTGGTTCAGAAAATTTTGGGGAACTGTAATATGGTAGCCGCATTGCAACTTTTCATGAGATTAAAAGTCATATTTGTCAGTCTTCATTGGGTTTCCCCTGATGAAATTTCTGGTTTCTAATTTGACTCTTCACTGTGAACAATTGTACTTATTCAAAATATGCACTCATTCTCAAATTAATAACTTCAAAAACTTTTAGAGGATTTGGAATTTCACTGATTATAAGGGCACTAGTACTCCTCTTCTAACTTTGCTTCTGGCATTTTATTGTATTCTTGGTAAAGGTTTCTGAGCATTGTTTTGGGTGTTTTTTTTCAGCCAGCCACTGAAAAATATTTTAGAAGGGGATTTTTTACAACTGTTAATATATATCATTACCAGGCTGCAGAAATGGGCTGACATTCTCATGAAGTTCAATATCCAATAACATCCATGAAATTCTGCAAAAGGAAATGCAAAGTCCTGCACCTGGGACGGAATAACTGCAAGTACCATCACAGGATAGGAGCCAACAGACTGGAAAGCAGCTCTGCAAAGAAGGGCCTGGGGGTTCTGGTGGACAACAAGTTGAACATGAGCCAGCAACGTGCCCTTGTGGCAAAGAAGGCCAACAGCATCCTGGGCTGCATTAGGAAGAACATCATTAAGTCAAGGTCAAGGGAGGTGATCTTTCCAGTCTCCTAAACACTGATGAGACACATCCGGAGTTCTGGGTCCCATTCTGGGCTACAAAAAACACATGGACTTACTGTAATGAGTCCAGCAAAGGGCCATAAAGATGGTTAAGAGATCTACCATATGAGGAGAGGCTGAGAGAGCTGGTGCTGTTCAGCCTGGAGAAGGCTTGGGGGGTCTTTTCCTTGTTTATCTGATGGGCAGCAATAAAGAGGACAAGGCCAGACTTTTCTCAGTGGTACCCAGTGAAAGGACAGGAGGGAATGGGCACAAGTGGAATATAGGAAATTCCATCTAAACATAAGAAAGAAATAAGAATTTTTCCTGTGGGAACAATTGAACACTTGAATAGGTTGCCCAGAGAAGTTGTGGAATCCTCCTTGGACGTATTAAAAGTGCAATGGCACACAGCTATGACCAACCTGTTGTAGCCACCATCCTTTGAGCTGGGTGTTAACTAGATGGTCTCAAGAGGTACCTTCCAAGCTTGACCATGATTCTGTCATCATACAAGCACAGTAATTTTTTCCATACCAAGAAATGGGCTTTATTAATTAATATTAAGTAAATCATAAATACTAGAACTATGCTAGACATGGCTTAATCACTAAAGAATGACATGTATCTGTGTTTAATACCCAATAATCAGAATTGGTTGAAATATTTTGCTAAAATTTTCTGTTTCACTGAGGCCTGCCATTCTTCAGAAACAAAATTTTTGAAAAAGAATTTGCTAAGGAATCTTCATCTGAGGGGGAGCTAGAAAAAAAGAAATCAGGGAGAAACAGCAGGAGGAATCATTAGACTTGCTAACATTTTAACAGGGAAAAAAATCAAACACAGAAACACACAGAAAAAGAGACAACATAGTTAGTGGTCTGTGGAGAAGATGACCAACAGGAACAGTCTGGTTTGGATGAAAAAATGTTCTCACACAAGCAGAAACTTTTGTCTCAACGTGCAAGCTTCTTACCCACCAAACTAAAACAAATATTTCTGTCTCTTCCTTGTTATACATCAGGTTTTATAAAATTCTAGAAGACGCGTTTGAATTCCAGTACAGAACTAAAGACATTTCAGCACTGAAGCATTCATAATCTTGCCAGCATAATCACTTTTGATTTGCCAGTAATCCATATTTGAAAGAAAGTTAAAATATTTTTTTAAAAGAATAATAAGACTTCTATGCAATCTTTATTTATAAATTTGCATGTAAAGAAGCTTTGGGCCAACACCTTTAAGCTGTGAATATGAGCAAGAAAAGGCATGATTCCTAGGTCAGAACAGTATGCAAAAAGCAGTTTGAGGGCATATATGCCTATTTACATAATCAGATATGAGTTAGACTGAGATAACCATTCCGTAATTATGCATACAGGAGAAATGCTTGCTGCAGAAAAGCAAAAACCTATGTTGTGTATCCAGTACAAAGGTTGTTATGATAATAACTTAATGGAATAATAGCTATAATGTCAGGCTCTTACATATCACCTTTTGTCACTAGATATCAAAGTGACTTACAAGAAGGCTGAGTTATTTTCCCTTTTCATTCAATAATCTACTGCTGATGCTAAGAAAAAAAACACAAAGGGATCTCTGAACCTGAACCAGATGCAGGTAAATCTGGACAACTGACCAGTGTTAAGACTGTTTTCAAAAGTCAGCTAGTACAGCTGCATGAGGTTTACTAGACTTCAAGGACCTTCTAGGTCTCTACCACCTTCCACTCCCATGCGACAGGCAGGATGTGCTGCGCAGCTGGTAAATGAATGCTCCAAGTGCAGTCCTCCATGCCTACCACACCACACAGCTGATGCTGTCCTCTTGCTCTTATGCAACAAAAGAAACTTAATTCTTTCATAATGGCTGAAAACATCGGAGAAAACTGAAAAAGTTGGTGTGTCCACTAAGCAAAGCACTAAATGCAAAGGCTTTTGCTTCTGATGCTATGAAACAACACAGTTTAGGATTTGGATCTCTCCAGCTTACCAGAGTTGATGAAACAGAGTTAGCTAAAACATGTTTCATCACTGCACAAGTTACTTATTTGGAGAGGAGCAGATTCATTCTCCAATGGCAAACTATTTAATTTGTGATTCTCCAAGTTCTATTTAAATGAACATGAGCAAATTTAAAGTAAATATCTCTGGATCTTAATGGTATACTTTTTTAGATTTTTACAGAATAATATATTGCCACAGTATCTTTTTGTGTGCAAAAGTATAAATGGGTTCAAAAGGATAGGTTGGTTGTTGGCTACTAGATGCAGTGACCTAGAAGCAACTGCTAGAGTCAGGAAGGCTCTGCCCCGCTTATTCCCAGAAAACAAGAAAGTAAACAAGGAGACAGTGTATTTTAGAGTTACCCTGTCTCTCACAGTCCATTCCTATTACTGAACACTGTCTAAAGCAGAATAACTGTTTTGATCCAGCACAGATCTTCTTATGTTATGTTGAAAAAAAAAGAGATTACCTGTCCTGGTTTGGTTGGTTGTTTTTTTTTTTTCCCAGCTTCTTGCAGTCAGACTTCTAACTGAGGCAGTTTACCACAGGGCTTGCAGCCAATGTTCTGGATGTAGCAGGCTATAACATCTACTCTGTTTATGCAACCCAACCTTGTTTAGCCTACGCTTCACAAAGTGAATTCTAAATTTTAACAAAGTTAAGAAGACAGTATATAATTAGGAGAGAAGGGGTTTTTTTAATTATTCATTCCTGCCAACTCTGTTTTGTTCCTACAATTACAAAATTCCTCCCTCATGGAGAACTGGAATTCCCCTCAGTTAGAAAGGTACTTTCAAGAATACTAAAAGCAAAAAAAATTACTTGCTTTTGAGGTGTGCAATAGCAAATGCCAGATGTAAATCTATGCATTTTGCCTAGTATGTGACTGATTAATGAAATATGTCCTTATATTTTATTAAAGTAATCAAGCAGAACCTCTAAAACTGAATCTTTGCATTTCAAAAGATCATAACAAACAGTCTTTGAACTCAGGAGAAACAAGTAACACTAGCGGTGGTGTATCCATACCCACAACAGTCTGGGGATATAAGCAATGCAAGGTTTAGAGGGAAAGGTAATCTTTGAAAAGGTGAACTATTGCAGTTGTAGAAAAATAAAACAAGCTTTCTTTCCCACAAAAATTCTATTAGCCGTTATTTGGAATATATTACTGAAGGTTTAATTGTCATGGAAAGACAGGATTTTTTGAATTTCAGCATTTCTAAATTGGCTAATCTATTATGAGACTTCCTGTTGAAAGAAGGGTGAAGATGTCTATGTGCAAAAAATTTACAGTCTTGCATAATATTAAAATCCATGTTAGTGTAGTGTAGCCTTGTAAAAACTTTCCAGAATTTATAAAATTTAAGAATTTAAATTTTTTTCTATTTTTTTTTTTTATTGAAGAGACTTTCTGTGAACAGTTCTCTGCTTCAGGAATTACCTATTATAGGATCTTAGGATCACAGGATAAGCCTTCAAAAGGGACCTCAGAAGGTCTCTAATCCAGCCTCCTGCTTCAGATGGGGTCATCTATGAGATCAGAACAGGTTGCTCAGAGCTTTATCCTGCCAAGTCTTGAAAACCTCCAAGGATGGAGATCGCGTAACCTCTCCGGGCAACCTCTTCAGCTGTCTGACTATCTCATAACAAAAAAAGGGGTTCCTTATATCCAATGTGAATTTTGTTTCAATGTTCTTTGTCTCTCATCTTCCCGACATACAACATTGTGAAGAGCCTGACTCCATCTTCTTGATAACCTCCTCATAGGCATGGGCAGGCTGCTGTTAGGTTCCCCTCTGAGTTAATCTCTTCTCCAGGCTGGACAAGCCTTGACAACAATGGGATTGTTACCTTACATTTTTAAGAATAGTGATTATCACTGGACAGTGTTTTTCCTGGAAAATAATTTGGTTGCTCACATATGCTGCCATACGAAATGTTGTAGCTAGAGTGTGGGACAAGATGTCAAAGACTGTCTAAAAATTAAGACAAACAAATAAGTAAGTTGTATCATAATCATTGTCTGGTATACCATCAGACAAAATGACCTGGTTTTACCTAAGCCTAGTATTTATCTAATTTTGTATCTACTTGTTTCTGCCTCTCATGGTCTGAATATTCTTCCAGACAAAACAGTTCCATGGACTTCTGTGATATGTACTAATGTAGGATAGGAACCCCTAACAGTTTCACTGTCCCTAAAACTCTTTCCCCAGAAAATGAAAATCTGTAAATTAATGTATCAATGTCTGATTTACCTATATTATAGCAGATGGGCAAAATTCTGAATGATGCAGTGAAGGTTAAAGAGGGAATTATCTAAGTAAAGGTGTTGTAGAAAATCATAATAAAATTAATAGTGTCACAAGGATTCAGCTGAAGTCTGGTTTTGGCATTATAATGCCTCACCTCATTGCATGGAGCACGTTGCTAGTAAATCAGTTCTGTCTAGAAGATAAATTAGTTTCCCATCCCAAAAATGAGCTAGAAGGAAAAACAGGCAGAAAAGAGTGAGAAAGAAATTAATGTTGCCCCAACTTTTAGTAGATTCAAAATATATTTTTCATTCTTGATCATTATTATTCCCATTAAAAGCAATTATAATACATTCTATTGTAATTTCATGGCACATTGCCAAGTTCCAGCATTTTCATTACCATGGTAAATTGCCAAATACCTAGAAATGGTAATCTGAAAACTGAGGAAAGATGATGAGGTATTTGCATTTCAGCTGTTTAGAAACATGCAAAGTGACAATGTTGTATCTTTTGAAGTTTAGAAAGTACCTTTGGAAAAAGCAATTCATTTCCATTTTAAAGGTATCATCTGAGTAAGTAGCATCATTACTACATTATACTTAAGGGGAAAAAAAATCAGATGGTTCTGTAAGAGTTGTTCTCTCTCTTCTTTCCTCTAAACTTTTTCCTATTCTGGCTGTGAAAGGCATTCTTTTCCCAAAATGACAAATTAATGGCAATGACTTTGACACTTTACGGTATACTAAGTGCTGCTGCTCCTTGCTAGATTTCACACACTTGTTATTTCATCTGTCATTAAACATAGGTAAAATTTCCTGTTCTGAATGCCAAAACAGAAACAACAGGACTGGAATGAGTGGCAAGAAACTAATTTGTTAATCTATAATGTGCTTGAAAGCTGTTGTTCCAAAGTTTCACAATGTTGTTATGGAATTTGCATTAGAAGTCACTTTGCAAGTTCAGCTAGTATCTCTATTCTACATAAGAATATAAAACTTTTCTATAATCTATCCTACAGGTACACAAATTAATAAGTGGTGACATTCCTTCTGAGGTAAAATCCATTCCCTGAAGAAATAAACAAATTATGGCACATACCCTAATAGTAAACAGAATCCTTTAAAAAAAATTTTTTTCACTCTGGACTGATCTGATTGTCTGAAAACACTTCATGATTTCTTCAAATATATTTGTATTCAAATCACAGTTTGTGATTTCTATGCATATTCTATGTAAATAATAAATTTAATTTAAATTCAAATCCTGTCTGTTTAAAAAAAAAAAATTACATAATATTGTTTCTCTTTTTCAGCTGTCCAAAATGCTGCATCACATTTTCCTCTCTTTTTTTTCCCCCCCTCCCCTGTCCTGCCTGGAACTGGAGTTGGGAGATTCAGTTACCTCTCTTTATGTTTCCTCTACTAGCATTCTTCTTCCAGCATTAACCAGAACTACCCCTTAGGATGCTATGGCTGGGAGCCAGTGCTCCCACCTGATCATTAAGTTCCGTTTCTTACCCTTTTAAGGAAGCACCTTAGTGACAGTCAGCTGGACTGGACCAGGGCAAGAATGCTCTCTGTGTGCCACACATTGAACCAGAACATGAGGATTCTTTCCAGAAAGCTGCAAAACCAGCAGGCAAATCTGTCATAGTCTGACAATCTTTCCTTTTATTTGGAATAAACACAGAGCAAAAAAAGCCCTTCTCTTTCTAGTCCCTGTTCCATATTACTTCCTTTTCTGCATTACAATCCCTACAAATGCAGCATTTACCTTTCACTCCAGACTAGCAGAATTGCCAGACATGGTGTTACGAGCACTGCACAGGGAGAACATCTGCACTAAGCAGAGTGGTGGGCTGACCCTGGCTGGACGCCAGGTGCCCACCAAAGCCGCTTTATCACTCCCCTCTTCAGCTGGACCCAGGGGAGAAAACACAACGATAAGGACAAGGAGATCACTTACCATCATGGGCAAAACAGAATCAACTTGGGGAAATCAGTTTAATTTATTACCAATCAAATCAGAGTAGGGTAATGAGAAAATAAAAACTAAACCTTAAAACAGCTTCCCCCCAGCCCTCCCTTCTTCCCAGGCTTAACTTTCTGCCAAATTCTCTACCTCCTCTCCCCAAGCAGTGCAGGGGGATGGGGAATGGGGGCTGGGGCCAGTTCATCACACACTGTCTCCACCACTCCTTCCTCCTCGAGGAGAGGACTCCTCACACTCTGCCCCTGCTCCAGCCTGGGTCCCTCCCACAGCAGACAGTCCTCCACGAACTTCTCCAACATGAGTACAGTTCTTCATGAACTGTCCTTGCACCCTTCCACAGGGTTGCAGTCCTTCAGGAACAGACTGCTCCAGTGTGGGTCCTCCGCAGGGTAATGAGTCCTGACAGAAAGGGTCTCTCCATGGGTCTACAGGTCCTGCCAGGAGTGTGCTCCAGTGTGGGCTTCCCACAGGGTCACAGCCTCCTTTGGAGGCAGCCACCTGCTCTGGCGTGGAGTCCTCCCTAGGCTGCAGATGGAGAGCTGCTCCACCATGGACCTCCCTGAGCTGCAGGGGGACAGCCTGCCTCACCCCCTGGAGTACGGGCGTCTCTCCTGGAGCACCTCCTCCCCCTCCTTCTCCACTGACCTTGGTGTCTGCAGGGTTGTTCCTCTCACATAGTCTCACTCCTCTCTCCAGCTCTAATTGTGCAGGGGTTTTTTCCCCCTTCTTGAATACATTATCCCAGAGGCACTACCACCATCGTTGACGGTCTCAGCCTTGGCCAGTGGTGGGTCCATCTTGGAGCTGGCTGGCATTGGCTCTATTGGACATGGGGGAAGCTTCTGGCAGCTCCTCACAGAAGCCACCCCTGTATCCCCCCCCACTACAAATACTTTGCCATGTAAACCAAATACAAGCAGAAACAATGTCAATCTAGTTTTCTGTGTTTGAATACAAATACCAAAATATCACTGGGGTTTGTCGTCTTTAAAAATAAATATATATTAACTCATAGCTGGAAATCATTTCAACCAAAATTATTTCTAGATAGCTAGAATTAAGCTTTGGCCTCAGCATGTCTGAAGCACTCATTTAATACCTGTTTAGAGCATCTAATGATTGCCAACAAAACAGCAAAATAATGTGGTGTTATTTCCCCAGCTGGAAATATAATTACAATTCCCATTCCTTATAAGTTCTTCAGAATCAAATCAGGGTTAGTAGTACTAACCAATTATTATAAATTAAAAGATTAAAATACAATTCCATTGGAGATCATACAAAACCTTCATGGTTTGGAAATTATTATGTTTTATTGTATGTTATTAATTTACTTCATTATATAGTACTGTAAAAAATACCCATCTGTAACTCTAGACATCATTTCTCATGCAGATTGATGTGCTGTCCTAGCTTAGTATCATTTGACTTTTATTCCTGAAGGAAAGAAAAAGCTGGAATGGGTTTACTATGGAAGAGAGAATAATATTTTAACCCATGAATTCATTAAGGGTTCAGATTAACCCAGAAGACATTATTTTTCAGGAAAATGGTCCATTTCCTAAAAATCTGGAAGCAGCAACTTACTTTTATAACTCAATAGAGACATTCTTCATTAAATAAGTATTGTTTTAATAAAATATGTGGAAGTGAAGAGGAAAGGGAATCAGTAGTGTACAGACAAGTATATAAAAGTGGTAAGAGTGACAAGTTTGGAAATACTGAAGGACTTGGATGTCCCATTCAAGGAGAAATTCCATTTTGCAAAAAAGGCCTTGGACATTCTGGTGGACAATGAGTTGAACATGAGCCAGCATTGAGCAGGCCAACAGCATCCTGGGTTTGCATTAGGAAGACCAGCAGCAGCAGGACAAGGAAGGTGATTCTTCCCCTGTACTCAATGCTGGTTAGACACATCTGGAGTGCTAGGTCCCATTCTGGGCTCCCCAGTAAAAGAAGGGCATGGACTTACTGGAACAAGTCCAGCAAATGGCCGTGAAGATGGTTAAGGGATAAGAGCATCTGTGACATGAGGAGAGGCTGAGAGAGCTGGGGGTGTTCAGCTAGGAGAAGAGAAGGCTCAGGGGGGTTTTTAACCTTGTGTATAAATAGCTGATGAGTGACAGTAAAGAAGACAAGAGTCAGTCTCTTCTCAGTGGTACCCAGTGAAAGAACAAGAAGCAATAGGCAAAACTGGAATACAAGTTCATTTATACATTGAGAAAAATTCTTTTTCCTAATGAATTCTGGATTCTTAGTTCCACAGCTGTATATGTCTAACTGGAGAGATGGCCTATTTTCCCCTCTTCTGCCTTGCTGACATCTCATTGTTTAGGAAGCTCAGAGAAGGATTTAAAACCCTTTAAAGCTGCAGAAAACATAAAATTTTTCACTTCTTGGGATAGTTGTCTAACCATCAGACTGATAAAAATTTGGGGAATTGGGCATAGAAACTTGTCGAAAAATAAAGATGGCCTTCAGTGTAATGTAGAAAATTTTTTGGCACGGCCATAATGAAGTCATTAGCAGCACTCACTTAGGATCATAAATATTTTTGCCCAGTAAAATATAGTGCCCACAATTTTTCAGACACAAAAAAAGGAGGGTTTTTTTCTGTATCCTTTTACAGAATACTGAATACTTGAATGTTGAGTCACCATTTGAGAGATTTTTGGCTCTGGGCCAGCACAGTAACTACTTGGTCTAAAAATTTTCATTTTACTTTGTCTTTTCTCCTTAAGAACTTTTTCTCTTTAAGAATTTTTTTTAGCAGTTTTAAAACTAAGGTCTGTAATGTACAACCCAACTACTTTATACCATCTTGCTGTTTGATTTGTCAGATTTCATATCTGTTCTGTTATTTATTGTTTTGGCAATACTTTCAACCATGTATATAACAGCTGGTTTTATCTTTGAATCATTCATCTTAATTTTAGTTTGATTTGGCTTCCATCCAGCTACAGTTGTCAGGGATAATACAAATCCCACCACAGTAATGCTGAAGGATTTAGGATTGTCCCACAAATATTCTACAGTCTTAAGTGGATTTGTTTCATTCATCCTCTCTACATCCTCTTCTTTCTCAGCTTTGGATCAGATTTGGAGAATGGAGAAAAGTATATTGGATATATATGAGTTCCTATGGTCCCTGAACCTCAACAATCTCATTTTCCTAGCAGTTGTTCATCTGTTTATTTTATACTAGCCTATTTCACTGTTAAAGAGGATCTGCCACCTGGTTCAACTCTTTCTCACTAAAACAGGAGGACTGTGAACATCCCTCAATCTCTGGAAGACACAAAATACCAGAATTCTTTGGTTTATGTAAATGTATTCTACTGTTATTTGCAATTAGCTCTTAAAAGATCTAATGAAACAGTGCCTTTATTTAACATTGTTTCTACCTTGGCAAATGGCTGGTAGAATTCAGAAGTTTTTATTTTTCAATCTAAAAAGTCATTAGGAGTTACTATTAGAAAGCACTGAATAATTGGTATTGAAAATCAGATAAAAGGTAAAGGTTGGTTTGAAAGAAACACGTTTTAATTTATGAAACCACACAATGTGTACCCACTCTTTTCAGAATAAACTCTATTTTTATTTCAAAACTTTCTTTTTATTATATTATACGACAAAATTTTAATGAAAGATTTCAATTTTACAAAAGTGCTGGCAACTGAATGGTTTCCTTCTAAAATCTGTTAGCAAATCCTTTGCCTCATTTCAGAACAAAAATTTGGATCTTATGGAATTCTCTATACAATGAAAAGAAATTGCCTTTATCTTAGATGCTGGTCACTGTCTGGAGAGTTAATATTCACGACAGTCTTTGTCTTACTCTCTTTTTATGTTATTTTCATATTAGAAAATAAAACTATTTCTTTAAGTGCACACTATAAATTAATGAATTAATCTGATCCTGTATTGCTGTACAATTTGTATTGCAAGTTACATTCTGTGGTAAAATTTATCTTTTTTATTTCATTGCTGACATTCAACTTGTTTTATGGATCTACTTCTTTGCAATGTATGTAGAGACAAATACAGAATAAAACAAGTCTTGTCTGTCTGTCATTTGCTTTTTTTTTAATTCCATGTCTTATAAGGGAGTCACTGCATGCCTGAGCACATCAACTGTCCTCATTGCTAAGTCAAAAAGTGTAACTTAAACACTCCTAATGTCCTAGTGAATTTAACTGTTCCATTTTACTTACAGAAAGAGCAAGTTAAGTTTAATTTACAAAAATGGTTAATTAAATGCACACAAAATCATTTAAGTAATTTCTTGATTTTGGTAGACAAAAATTAAGCTGAAGATGCCCTTAGTTTATAATATTCCACCTGATAATTTTTCAGGCACACATGAAATTATATATAAAATATTTATCAACTTAGTAACATCTAATTTCTAAGAAGATGAGTATTCCTAAAGGTTGTGTTTTCTTTAAAACACTTTTTCTATTACATTGGAGGTTTCCCCTCTCATTCCCAAGGGAGTGTATTGACAATTTCAAATTATCCTATATTTGACAAATATAATTTCAAGCATCCTTCCCAGTTTTCTACCAGGCTTTCTTCTAAGTTACTGATAGAAACGGCCTCCTGGCATTTGTGGTGTGGGGTTTGTTAACCTTGTTTTGATATCTATTGAGCATATGATATCCAGGAATGTCAGTATATAGTGTTTATTCTTTAAACTCAAGAGTTTGACATAAGTTTCCTCACACATTATTTCCCCAAAATATGCTGTTTTGAAGAAAAGACATGAAAATTCCCTATGCTAGGGGCTAGCATAAGAAATCCCTGATGTTTTTATTAAAGAGATCTACTGGTCCCTGACGACTTCTGATGGCAGAATCTTTAGTAAGCTTCATGCCTAAAATATCTCAAGGGAAAATCAGAATTAACTCAGTTAATTTTGATCATCTAACTGTCTCTTACAATAAGAAGTGGATCAGTCCCTCTGCAGATGTAGCAGATTAGCCATGAATTATTCAGTATCAAAATACACGTGACAATTGGCTTCTGTTATGAAATATACATAATTCATAAGACATCTGTTCTACGTTTTCACGTTCAAGAGGTACAAAGTGCAAAGGCAAAAAGTGTGAAATGGATATATAGGAATGTTTTATTTCATGTCACTTTTTCTCAGACCCTGTTCAATAAGGGTTAAGGAAACAGACATGTACCAATTTACTCTATATGCGTATTTTTTCATTGTTCTGTTATGAAAATTTACTTGCTGGTAATTCTCTTTTTGATCATAGCATCAACAGAACTATTCAAGGATGGGCACCATGGGTCCATTTAGCAGAAAAAAAAAAGCAAAATATCTGTCAAACATGCCAAACATAAAACTTTTATACATATAAAGTTGTAAGTAGACTTTTTTTTACGTGTCTGCATGCGAGTATGTGCTCAGCCACATACCTGTACTGTATGTATATTTATAGATACCTTGACATCACAGTGGAAACAAGGAGTAATTTCCATTGGACATTCTTTTTTCCTTAATCTAACTAGTGCTTAGAAGTACCCTGGCTGTAAATCTTCAGGACCAAACAAAACCACCTGGCATTCAGAGCGTCCCAGTTGAGGGTGTTTTATTAAATTGCACAATAAACAAAAAGAACATTAAATGGTCTCTGATCTCATAACTGCTATTCAATGAGAAATAGTATTCGCATGCCAGCAAAGCTCATTTTTCAAATACTGTCCCTATCTTGAATAGGATAGTGAATTGAAATCTCATTACAGTGGACTATAAGTCTATCCAAATGTAACACTTTGCTTCCACGATTTCAGAGCATTTAATTTAACTTTGACTCTCAAACTTCAGTGATTTTCTAGGAAAAAAAGTTTAAAGTTATAAAAAAAAGGTTATTGAAGAAAACATTGTGTTGAAATGCAGAAGAAAATAAGAAAAATTTTGAAGATTTTGGCAAAGTTAAAAAGGAATTAAAAAAGCATTTAAATCATCTCCAAAGAGAAAGCCTATTTCAATTGACCAGAACTTTTCATCTGAATAAGTCTACATATTTTTTCAGACATATTTATTGATAATTTATGACAGACTCCTAGAATTTGCTCTTGGAACAGGCTTCTGAGAATAAGAAAAGAAATACAAAATAATTAAAGGTATATTATTTGATACAAATCAAATGCCTATCATTGTAGGTACCTAAGAAAACTAATCTCAATGCATATGAAGATACAGTTTGCTGTCTTCTGGATTTAGACTAAATTTATGAAGTATTCTGGAAGGTTTGAAAGATACTGATAAGCATTATCTTGTACTTGCAACACTAAGAAAGTGATGAAGACTAATGGCCTGGAGATCAACATTTTGCTGCCATCCTAGAACCAGATACCATCTTTGAAGTCCCCAGTTCACATTATTTGTCACTTCTTGCTGCAGGCCAGTGGGCAGCCTCTGTGGCCAACTCACTGCCTTGTCCTCAAAAGGACTGTGAGACCCAAGCATAAAGACTGGCAACTTAGCATTTCCTATAAAGTCAGACACAGATTCAGAGAAGCTTCAGAAAATAGGTGTAGAAGTTTCTCCCATTACACTTCAGAGCTGCGAGCCATTGCTTCTCCATCAATTCAGACTTTTTTTTCAGAGAAAAGAGTACAGCTGCATCTACTCTATTCCTTCCCACTAAAATACAGACCACTCAGTACTGTCATACAGTCTCTGCTTACCAAATACAGAGCTATGGTTCTTCTTGATGATGCAAATACTAATTTCACAAAACCAGTGATACCTGACAGAATTGTTATGACCAAAAAGTATGTTTACCAGTAAGCTACATGACTGCTATGGCTGTTAATACATGAGTAAAATCTTTTGTGCAACTGGAGAAAAGATTTCAGCAGCAATTTAATCAGTTTCATTCACAGAAACATTTTCAGAGCTTGGACTTTCATATGTTTCAGTGACCAAGACTCAATTAGATGAATACATAGATGTGTTCAGAGAAGTTTGTGTCCCAGCTGCAATTTCTTTTGAAGAGATTTTGTCCAAAAATAACCACAACCATACTGTACAAAGGCTCATAATTCTTATTCTTTCTTTGAATAAAAAACCTGCTTTCTTTGAATAAAAAACCTGCTTAGCTCATCTGCTTTACTACTTTTCACTTTAAAGTCCAAGGTTTAAATATTCCTTGGAATATGGGATGGAAAAAATGGAGATGGTAGAAGTTGTTCTTGGTTTTCAAGAAACCAAACTAATGTTCCATAAATGCAGGGGATCGTGCAGATAAGGCCACTGAGTCCATGATCTTAACATGGAAAAGAAAATCTGAAATACTTCACACCTGTGAACAGGAGGCCTTTCATATTCTTAGTCAAATCTTATGGTAAAATAGACCAGTTTTTAAATGGAACAATTTCTATCACAAGCAAAGTCCTAACAAATCTTCAGTATGTGTGCCTGGCGATGGAGACTCTTGGCTGACCACAGCTGCCACCCCTGGGTTTGCCCTGATCCCTCAAGGGGGCAGGGGTGCACACCCCAGCTGGTGAGGGTCCTTCCGTGCTGAATGTGTTATTAGAGAGCAGCCAGCCGACCCTCGCAGCACCCTAACAGAAAGTCTCATGGAGTGAGGATCAAAGACAGCAGAGACCTACATGCAAGTCTCTTGTGCAAAGCAGAGCATATCTTGAACAAGAAACATCAGAGACCTGACTCCGAGGTTCCTACACTGCAAACCGCTATCCACCAGGCTATGTTTTCTTCAAAACAAATATTCCAATCTGTTTGACAGATGTGTAGCGAGAGCTTAAAACTTTTCAAGCAGTAATAACACAAGTGATTTCTTGGGTAGTTAAATTTGACGTAGTAAAACCAGAAGCTTTGGCTTGATACCTCCCATATTCTGAAAGCCTTAAATTTCTGACGGGAGCCAAAGTGTCTTTAGAAATAGATTCAGGAAACTAAGTCTGAATAGTCCTTTTCTTATGTGGGAAGTATGTGGTGCTCAAAGCAGGCCCACATCTGGATCTATCATGCATTATTTTGATTATGAATATCAGCAGGAATGAGGAAGCATCCCACAAATGCGGATAAAAGAGGTTTCCAAGAAGAGGCAATTTATCTTAGGACCTACCAGAAGGTGATTCATGAAACTAAAAACTAAGGTTTAGTTAGACAAAGATCATAAGTGGCATAAGAATGAAGAAAACCAAATAAAACTGAATGCAGTCAAAGCTTTTTAAAAGATTTTTCAAACAGTTAGAGGAGGAAAATACTAATTGTGTTGGGATACTTCCAGGAGCAATGAGCTCCTTCCATAGAAACAAGACCCACATGACCTTTCCTGTGAAGTCATTCATTCAGTATAAATTGCTTCAATGAGAGTTTTGGAACCCTACACTAGATTATCCATACAGTAGCAACAGCTTCAATGTGAAAAATCTGTTATTTGTGGAGTAGTAAAGAAACTTGTTTCCCAAATTATATTCATTGCAGTCCTGGTAAGGTCATCACCTCAAAAAAACCATGTCTTTAATGTAGAATCCTGAATATACATTTACTCGAGAGTAACCTAATATTTTACAACTGCGGTCAATCTACAATGCATTCTTCAAAATTTAGCAATTTTAGCAGTATAATGTAAATTATTAACTTTTAAGATTTTGCTGAATTATTTAAGATCAATTAATAAATGGCAACTGTTTCTGAATAACCAAGAAAGCAATGTGTAGAAGCTTAACAGTTCCTTTTAAAAGCTTTTTTTTTCCAAAAGCCTTTCTAACATCAGTGAGTTTTCTGTACAAATGAGGATGTGTAAGAAGCAGAATGATGATAAATTCCCAGTTGCACTGGGAGTTAAAAGGAGATGAGAGAAAACAGTTTGACAAATAAGAAAAGGGAAAAAAGAAGAAGAAAAACAAATTAATTACTGTGCTTCTAAGAGTATCAAGCAGAATTATAAAAGCTAGAAAATGCGAATAAAGCAACTGACAGCTGGTGGCTTTTTTTTAACCACTCACTGCACCACTATATTGCCATCACCTATTGTTATGATCAATGGTATATTATTACAGATCTGCTCAGCAATTGGGTGTAGTTGGAACATTTAGCATCAGACAGGCTGTTAATTTATAAATCCCCCAGAGTGCTGGGGTTTTTTTCATCATAGCATAGCAACCAGTTATCCAGAGTTGCCTTTGTGCTACGTTGATGGTTCTTTCATTTCTGCTTATAAATAAAGTGCATTTTTTGATCACTGAAAACTGTTGGGTACTTTAAGATTTGTGACAAGCTCTGAATACCTAACAGCTCTGGCACCTTGTCTTATTTTGTTCCTGTCACTGTTACTATCCACATACTGCATTAAGTGGCATACCTTACTCAACTGATCAGAGGACGGGTGTTGAAATGCACTTGCCTTTTAATAATACCCATTTGAAGTGTAGAAATCATATTCAGAATTAAATCATAGAATCGTAGAATGTTTTGGGTTGGAAGGGACCCCTAGAGGTTATCTAGTCCAACCCCCCCTGCAGTGAGCAGGGACACTGCTAACTAGATCAGGTTGCTCAGAGCCCTGTCCTGGTCTTGAAAGTTTCCAGGGATGGGGCCTCCACCACCTCTCTGGGCAACCTGTTCCAGTGTTTCACCACCCTCGTTGTAAAGAATTTCTTCCTTATATCCAGTCTAAACCTACCCTGGTTTAGTTTAAAACTATTACCCCTTGTCCTGTCACAGCTGGCCCTACTAAAAAGACTTTCCCCATCTTTCCTATAGGCCCCCTTTAGATACTGAACGGCCGCACTCAGCTCTGCCCGCAGCCTTCTCTTCTCCAGGCTGAACAAGCCCAACTCTCTCAGCCTGTCCTCATAGGAGAGGTGCTCCAGCCCTCGGATCGGTTTTGTAGCCCTCCTCTGGACCCGCTCCAACAGTTCCATGTCCTTCTTGTGCTGAGGGCTCCAGAGCTGGACGCAGTACTCTAGGTGAGATCTCACCAGAGCAGAGTAGAGGGGCAGAATCACCTCCCTCGACCTGCTGGCCACGCTTCTCCTGATGCAGCCCAGGGTATGGTTGGCCTTCTGGGCTGCCAGTGCACACTGCCGGCTCATGTCCAGCTTTTTGTCCACCAGCACACCCAAGTCCCTCTCAGCAGGGCTGCTCTCGATCCTTTCTTCCCCCAGCCTGTACTGATACTGGGGGTTACCCCGACCCAGGTGCAGGACCTTGCACTTGGCCTTGTTGAACCTCATGAGGTTCAACATGGCCAAGGCAATAACACAATGTTTATGAAAATTTGAACATATTGAACTTAATCAACATTACACTCAGTTACATTTGGCTCAGGCTGGGAAGCCAGAAAAGATGAGAAGAAAGAGCACAAGCAATCTCTGAAGTCATTATCACTTGCTTTTCTCCCCTGGCCTAGCTTAGAGCCACTCTAGGTCAGTGACCAAGTCTTTACCCTCTCTCCCCATCTCTCCTTTTCTCTTATACCAAATGCAAGGAGATGAAGAGAATGGAGCTGGTTACCCCAACTTTTGTGGTGATAGGAAGAAGCTTAAGCTGAAACTTTAATACATTTTTTAGTGCATAAAACTGTGCCAGAGAAAAGGAGTAAGCCCATGCCCTGAACAAAGCAGCTGCTTTCTTTGCAGGGCCAGTAGACAAAACACACAATGATATCTCTATCATAGAGAGAATTAGTTTTACCATGTACAAATAAAAATTTGCCCTTTCCAGAAGCCCATAGACATTCCTCATCTCTACAAACCAAGTCCTTCTTTGGGATTGCTACTTTATAGAATAAGGAATGGAGTCAGCATCCCATTTCACATCTTGAGAGGTCTCTTCAGTTTGTAAAGGTTGCTATGTGTTTCTTCAGCTGTCAGAATGCTTTTACACATTACAGATGGAGGTTATGGAGGACACAAGAATAGATGCTATATATGCCACTCCTTCTTTTAAGTGCTAGGAAAAGCAAACATTCCCTCCTTCAAAAAAAAAAAAAATTACTCATTGTTTAACTATCATTGACTTCAGCCAGCATTATAAGAGATAAATGTTAGACTATCTCCTTCAGGTCTATTTCCACCTCGTCTCCCCTCCCCATTATAGTAAAAGTGAGTGGGGGGGGGGGGGGCAGAGGGGGGGAGGAAGGAAACAATGAAGCAATGTAATTAAGACCTATTTGGTTTAGATCAACTAAGAGGTACCATGATTGCTAAATCTTGTTGTCAGATCAGTAAAGAGTTCAGAATGTGTAGCTACTCTTAATTTGCACTGTCTGGTTTTCAGCCATAAAATTGGAATGCTGCACACACACCCCACCCCTCCACGTCTTTAACCTTGAGATGAAGACACTCATTAGTAATTATTATCTGCTTCCAGTGTAATGATACTTTCTGGCTTTTCACAATAGGCCTGGTGCCCCTCTCCATCACCACTTTAACGTCACTGATTTGAATATCCCTGCTTAAATGTTTTTTACATAAAACATAACACTCTCATAGAACTTGAGAATAAGGACTGACATGTCTGAAAGGCTTACAATAAAATGAAAGTCTAACAAAAACCTGACCTTGATAAGCACTCACTATCACAGTTTCATCTGGGGGAAGAGCAGACTTCTATCAGGTGCCATACATAGCTCTTAGCTTCAGACTTTGTTCTAAACTACCCTATAGGGAAATTAATGCACAGGTTTCAACAGCCCATCAATCTCACTCTAATGGGAGCTTTGTCTTGAATTGGGTGAGGCAAGCCCAACACTAGCTGCAAACATCAATGAGTAAGGGAACAATGCCAAATAAACAGAACTTCAAAAGTAAAATGCGATGAGTTTTTAATAAACTCACCCAGATTCCAAATTGCAGTTTATTTTGACAAAGTTGAAAATAATTACCTGCTTAATTAGCTTTACTTGAAAGAGCCTTTGTAAGGTGTTCTGATACTATTGTGAGTAGTCTTGTATGAGTATTGAGAGAGACATATTTAAATATTTATTTATTGGAATACAACACTATCATCTGTTAATGTAATGTCATAGAGTGGTAAACAGAACATCAGAAACATATTTATTAGTGTAATAGCACAGCAGAAACTAATAACTTTTTCAGCATCCTCCTGTAACACATGTTCAACACATTAGCAAGAAGCAAAGCTAAATTTCTTCCTTCTTAATGCTATCACACCTCACTTCAAAGGGGGAAAAATTCCTAATTAGCCATCAGCCGATCTGCAAATCAGGCTCTGCCAAAAGACATTTTTTCACTAGTGACTTAAGTACACTGTGAGAGAATCATCTATTTTAATCCCTCTTCTGCCCCTGTATTGTGCTGTCACCTGTTTTGGCCCTTGTATAATCCGTGAAAAAAAAGACCAAACTGCTATAAAGCAGCTTTAAAAAATCCCATATGCATCTTGGAAAGCAAAATTAAAAGAGTACTCCAAATGCTGTTCTCAGGATGAAGACTGCCTCAAAAGTTAGCACAGAGGCCATGCTGAGGTATGAAATGGATGACAGGGGTAGAAAGAGTGCTTAAAAAAAAGCCTGAATACCACCTTTATATGTTTTTTACTGGAATTACAATTTTTGGTGCCAGGAGCCAGGGAATAAATATAATATTAAGTCATATGTCATTTGTGTGACAAAATATTGTGGACCATTCCAATTAGAGATAGGTCTGCAGAGCATTCAAAAAGCACAGGCTTGTCCAGTAATTGTTTATAAGTTCTTATGGCTGTTTTAGTCTGGGGACAGATGTACAAATCATAAAAAGTTGAATTGCTTAATTCATCATTAACCTAAAGGGCCTTTCAAAATTAGTATTACCCTCCAGTTATGGACTTTAGCATAAAGATGTCTTTGAGCTTGCCATGTATTATTTTTTCTCCAATTATTATTTAGAAGCAAAGAACCACAGTTCACTTTTTTACCATCCAGTATGGATACACAGGAAGAAAAATACAAGCTGCAATAAGCATATAAATTATGGAAAGTCTTGAAGTCCAAATGTGCACACATAGGAGACTGATTCTGTGCCATATATTCAGAAAAAGCCCTGCTCGTGTTAGCTTCCATTTTGTCTGAATAAGAGTGGAAGGAACAGGCTTGCACACAGCATAAATTCAGCACCACAATAGTATTTTATTTAATAGTCTTTCCCCACATTTCTCATGCCCTATGCCCACTGTAACAAGAACATGGTAACCAGAAAGAAAGGAAGAAGCATCAGTGCAGAGTACATGGTATGACCCATTGTACGTAATAGAATATTTACACTTTCAAAAGCAAAAGAAACTCAGGTACGTGCCTATAAAAATCTAGTTTGTATTTTTTGTTTCAGAGAAAATGGTGTACATAGTTGTCTGTCCTAATTAATAGTGCTTCAGTGAACAGTTCCAGAAGAGATTGATTCCTTCCTCTCTCTCTCATTTGTATTTATGAAAAAGATACAGTCTTGCTGTAGAATCAGGACAACAAAAGGACAAAAAGGTGGGGTACATATGAAGTTGTCTTCAGGCAAAGTCTGAGAAATACAACATATATTGGCAAGTCAACTTGGCATGGCTCCAGTTGTGCTGAGAATTATTCAGGTGAGATCAGGAACAACCCAGTATATTTTCTAGATTTTAATACTACTGTAATATATATTCCTATTATAAAATTTCCTAAAGGCAAAGGAAGCAGTGATAATGATGGCAATTTTGTATCCCAAGTGAGCAGCAGCAACTGCCTTTCTGGAGTCTATTTTTTTATTTTTGTCACATGAACTCTTTAGTGAAAAGGCTTTGCTTTAAACTGCTGACATTTTTAGCTAAAATCTATTGTGATGAAATGCCAGAAAGAGCTGAGACTCAAAAGAGTCATTATAGTAAGATTGTTACCATCTGATTCACAGGCATCTACTTGTAGCCTAGTTATTAGTCCATCTGTTCTACTCTTATTTATCAAGACAGGGAAATATACTCCAACTCCACTTCAAAAGTAGAGGCTACTTCATTAAACAAAAGTTCCACACAAGAGAAGTATGGCTTAAAAATTGGGTGAGGAATTTATTTGTGAAGAGGGAGGGGAATGAAAAGGGGTTGGAGAATTTCAGCTGCTTTGCTTAGTAAATGCAGGAACATGTAACTGCATATGATGTGCGCAAGTGCCAAATCAGTCCACAGAAATGTTATTGTGTAAAAGAAAAACTGTAGTTGATGAATGAGATATAAAAAGCCAATGTTTTTTTACTAACTGCTTTTAAAGTATTAGAGGCTTTCAAAGAAACCCGTACCACTGAAGTTATTTTAAGTACATCTGACTGCAGTGATGGTCTCATCACCTCTTGAGAGCCCACCGTTTTTCTGAGTAAAATTATTACAAATATACAAAGTGCAAAGACCTTTCATTTGGAATTTACTCTAAGTGACCGCTGAAGCCTACATAGGTTGCGAAGGAAGGCACAATAAAACCTGTAGTAAACATCAGCTCAGAAGGCAAGATCTCTTAGTAACTGCTTGAAAGAATCCCCAAGGTTTCTACTACAATTTTGTCTGACCTTTAGCTACAGGCCTCTTCTATTGATTGACTTCTTTTGCTGGTCCCTTCCCTGGGTGGTTGCAGTAGATGGCATGGGCTTTGTTTTACCACAGTTATGCACAGTGGAAGTGAGTGGGGCTGAAAGCAAAGATATTGAGCTGCATATCCTCAGATGCAAATAATTACAAACTAATCTGCTATCTACAGTTATTTTACTTGCTTAGCATCACATTTTACAGACCAATAAAGAACATTTAAGTCAACTGAATTTCTTCACTGTTTTTCTGTTTAATCCATTATAATTTTTATATTATACCTTTCTGGGTCTGGACATAAATTATTTCAAGATATGTTGTAATTTTTAAAAGTTGGACCTTTGATTTCTGGCCTACCACGAAATCCTCTGATGGCAGCAAACTCAGCTTATACTTGAAAAAAGAACAAGTGTCACTTCAGTGCTTCTGGCAGAATTACTGAGGATAATGTCTCTTCTCCACAGGGCTTGTCCATCTGCTCCCAGTGTGACCAGAGAACACTGTCAAAAGACTGCTGAGCTTTCTGGGGGAAGCCAGCTTCATAGCTACAGGAATATGACACTTGATCACAATGCCAAAATTTGTCAAGAATCCTGACAATACATGCTGAAGGAATAGCTGTACTGCAGGATACACCAACATGCTAGGCTCATGTGGTGTACACATATTTGTGTATGCACACAAAGCACATGAGTATTTGTATCAGAAGTCTGCACATAATTCAGATGTTTGTATTAATATAAACATTAAAACTACAATTGGAAGTTGAGAATTTCTGTGAGATACATTGCACATTTTCTGAGCTGTTCTACAGATGGCTTTGTACTTTGGGGGTAACCCCAAATCATTTAACTGTCATGAAACACCACAGTGCCTCAAAGGTAACGTATTTAGCTCAGGACTTCCATCTCTCCACATACATTTCTTGTCCATTCCTGGCAACGTTAACCACAGCACAGGTAGAGGAGTTTCCCTTGATTTGGCCATCACCTACACAAAACCAGATATTTTGTAGGATTATAGCATATTTCAAGTTCATGGGCAGTTTCTAGCCCTCAGAAGGTTCTTAGAGAGGATCTTCTATTTGTGATATTTTAATAAACACATGACGGCTGTGGGTAGCCAGTGTTCTGGGAGAAGGTCCAAGGAATCAGAAAGCAACTAGCATCCAGAGCTTCCCATGAAAAAAAACCAATCTCTACAGAGATGTCCAAGAACTCTTTCCTTGTCATGACATGCTACATCATGACATTCGGGTTAAGAGATAACAACAGTCCAGGAGCAAGTAAATGGCTTTTTCTTTGTCCATATTGAAGTGGAGAATAACAAAAGAAATGGTAATTAATTACTGAAGGGCTGCATTAATTTTTTGTGAAGTGAGAGTGTCCTCAAAGGGCTCATTAGGCTTTCTCTGAATCATGGCTGTGAAACCAGCATTATATTACTGACAGAAATAAGGAGAAATACCACAGAACTGCAGAGACAAGTTAATGTTGTGAATAAAATCATTCTCTTCCCCTAGAGGGATCTTTCAAAAAAGATACTCCTCGGGGACTTTTCTAAAATTATATATATAACTTACACATAGACTTACACATCTAGGGCTTATATATTATGGCGTAAGATGAATATAAATCTTCTTGCACCCATGTATATGTACGTACAGGACTGGAGAAAAGACAAGGGAGCTTGGTAGAGTGCTGAGCCAGTCTTAAAGTGTCCACAGGGCTGAAATGAATAAATTCAGAACCTTCTGGCTAAATCAGTTTAATCTGTAAAATTATTCTGTAAGTATTTCAAAAGGAGGGTCTCAAAATAAGCGTTCTATTTCTGCCATAACTGGAAAAAGAACAAAATCCACATACACATACCCACTACCCTCAGAATGCTGGCATTTCTATTTTTCATGTAGAAAAAGCTTAAAATTTGCAATGCATGTGAAAATAAAAAATAACAGAAGAAAGTGTGGGGGACAGGGTATGTGCAAAAACAAGCCAAGCACTTGCAAGCCTCCAGATTTCATCTATCCCAGTTCATTCTTGATATTCACTGCTCCTTTCTTTCTATATTTCTTTCTTCAGAATTAATTCCTCCGTAAATGGCAACAAGGTAAAGAGACAGAAGCAAGCTCAGGAAGAAAAGAGCATCTCAGGTAACTCACAGTGGGAGTCAACAGCCAGGTTGCCATGCTTATGTAGCCCCATAAAATGGAGTATGGCTGAATACAACAGGTGATGAAAAGGGATGTGCAAAAACAAGATAGGTCAGGAATAAAATCCTTGCAATCTGAAAGGTCTCCTTTTGTAGTCAACTTCAACAGCTCTTGGCAGGCATTACAAGGGCTCCAGGCTTCCAGCTCAGTTAAAACTTCATATTCCCTTGGTAATTTCAAGCTTATTGTGCCCTTGAAAAAAGGTTGGAACTTCAGCACAGAAAACACAGTCACAAGCTAATCCAGTAGCAAGCGGGAAAGCAAACCACAAGTCTGCAACATGATGATGATATTGGGCTAGCTTGGTGAAGTCTGGAGATGAAGACACAAAAGAAAAAATGGAGTAGACAAATATTGCACCAGGTTTCTCTTTTATTTACTAAAATCAAGACATTAGTAAATCAGAAACACAAAGTGAATTTTGAGTTGGACAGGATTATCTCCTACTGATTGCAACATAAAACAGTCACGCTGTTTTATAGCTCAGGTGATCAAAGAAAAACATGAGAAACAGCAGTTGTAGTAGAGCATATGCTTTTAGAGGAGCCACATAACTGTAACACATGCTATGATGAGAAGAAAGTAAAAACAAAATCCTAAAGATATTCTCCATAGTCTTAATTAAAATCTCAAATTTAACTCGGCAAAATCAGTTATAGCAATTATACCACCTCCAGCTCTGGCTCTCAGAACATTTGAATTTTACTGAAAAAATAATGGTTAAAGAAAAACTGTATCATAAAAAATAGTAATAAAGTGGTTGCTACTGCATTGTTGAATGTAACAAATTTATAAAGAAATGGAGAAGTGGAAGTGTCTCAGACAAAAATTAGGTTTAACAAGTGCGTATCATATTGTATGTGATGGTGTAAAAGTTGTGGTATGTAATTGCTGGTGCTCATAGATCACAATTTGATCATGATATTTAAAATACTGTTTTAAACTCTGTGTTTGCCTTCTCCCATTTTTACATTATCTTCAGCTTTTTAAATGCTTTTTTATTGGGCAGCTAGCTCAATTGCACACTTTTTGAATAAAAACAAAGGATATTTACCATAAAAATATCTATAGTATTGCAGTTACCTTCACAAGAATTAATCCATGCTATACCGTATTGAATTGATTCATAGCACCAAGTCAAGAAGTACAGTGCCTCTATCTGTGATTAAAATTGAGTAGAAAACCTAATTATTTTACCTGAAGGGTGAAAAAAAAGTAAGGTAACACCTTCCATCTGTAGAGTTTTAATTCCCTAATTAAAATATATAGAGGCTTTCTAATTTAATCATCAAATGGTACAAGAAAAAAACAGACTTGATAGCTTTGATAATTAACTCTACATAATTTATTGCTACCAGGCAAAACTATCATTATATTTGAAAACTTCTTTTGTGATTGCAGGACCAGTAATCAAACAGCACAAGAATTTAGAAAGAGTTAGCTTGTCCAATTAAACGCATCATATCATGGCCTAATGTCAGAGGGTTCTCTTCAGCCACTTGGGAGAAGAACTAAATTTTGACTTCATGTTGAAAAATGTCAGAATCTGACCACAAGAAGGGCCAACCAGCACCCTCTTCTTGCACTGAATTCAATTCAAGGGTCTGGTTCTCAACAGTGTTGTGAGAGCCAATTCTACAGCTAGCAGTCAGAGATATGGGGTAAACCTGTAGCCCACTGCTTCATTGAATTGTGCTGAAAGAACTAATCATTTCAAACTCTCACTTCTGCAAAAGAAGGGTTATTTAAATTTTGTGCAAGTGCAGGCACTTTTGTATATCAAATAGGTCTTACAGGGTTCTCATATTTCCCAAAAACATGTAAAGTTCATCTCTTGTGTCCTGTATACACTGGAGTGCCTGTGATAGAGTTGCTTATGTTTACAGAGAGCCAGGATAAAATAAGCAGAAGAAACATTTTTACTCCCACACAAAAACATGAAGACAACTCTGCTTATTGTGTCATTCTCTAACATCAAAAAGAGTAGTAAACACCTCTACCATTTGCTGCAATCAAGGAAATCTGACCCTGATAGAGCAGTATCTGTAAGGATAAAATAACTCTTGGTCCCTTTCCCTCCATCACAGTCTCATACATATCACATCAGCTACTCCAACAGGAGGATGTGCAATGAGGTCAAGCCTCTACTGAGCTGAATGAGGATTGTCAGCAACTATCTGTGACCTGCCCTAACCACAAAACAACTGGTATTCCCTTGATCCCAGCCCTTAATTAGATGAAAGCTACTGTGTCATTGCCACCTCTGTGCCCCAACCCTTCTCTTGTTTCTCTAGACAGACAATTAGGAAATTATACTATCTGCACCCCCAAAAAAGCAAATACAAGCCATACCCCACTATGCAAACTGCCAGCTATAGCCATGCAAAAAACTACCAAATTCAGGCACCAATCAAAGTAGTCATTACAAAGCATAGGAGCTGAAAGCACGGTGAATTCAGGCACACAGGCAGACAGGTCCAGTGGAGTGCATAATCAATAGATTAATAGGTTTTATGTAAGAAGGGGAGACATTTACTGATAATGCATATATATAATGTATAGCAACTGAAGATATTTATTGTTAGGACTATTGGGGCCTTTTTTAAAATCTCAATATATTCTTTAAAACAATAGTGAGAAAATGTAGGCTGTCACGCCTACTCTGTAAATAAAATTTAGTTTCCATGGATGTCAATCTAGTACTTTACAAAATAAAACAATAGAACAACAATATTCCATGAACTATATAAACTTACTCTGCTAAAATAATTACCATTCTAATTCCTAAATAGATATTATGAAGACATCTGTTTTGAAAAATGGTGCAGTTAACTCTCATGTTATTTTGATGTATTTTGGCTTAGGTTTCGCCCATTTAAAGGGTTTAGGAAAAGCATAGCTTTTTCAACAAATAATGCCATTTTAGGCTTTTTTGGACAGGCTGGATCGATGGGCCTAGGCCAATGGTATGAGGTTCAACAAGGCCAAGTGCCGGGTCCTGCACTGGGGTCACAACAACCCCATGCAGCGCTACAGGCTTGGGGAAGAGTGGCTGGAAAGTTGCCTGGTGGAAAAAGACCTGGGGGTACTGATTGACAGCCAGCTGAATATGAGCCAGCAGTGTGGCCAGGTGGCCAAGAAGGCCGATGGCATCCTGGCCTGTATCAGGAATAGTGTGGCCAGCAGGAGTAGGGAAGTGACCGTGCCCCTGTACTCGGTGCTGGTGAGGCCGCACCTTGAATACTGTGTTCAGTTTTGGGCCCCTCACTACAAGAAAGATGTTGCCTTGCTGGAACAGGTCCAGAGGAGAGCAACCAAGCTGGTGAGGGGTCTGGAACACAAGTCATACGAGGAGCGGCTGAGGGAACTGGGGTTGTTTAGTCTGGAGAAGAGGAGGCTGAGAGGAGACCTGATCGCCCTCTACAACTGCATGAAAGGAGACTGTAGTGAGGTGGGGGTCGGCCTCTTCTCCCTGGTAACAGATGATAGGACGAGGGGGAATGGCTTGAAGCTGCGCCAGGGCAGGTTTAGGCTAGACATTAGGAAAAACTTCTTCACCAAGAGGGTTGTCAGGCTCTGGAATGGGCTGCCCAGGGAGGTGGTGGAGTCCTCATCCCTGGAGGTATTTAAAAGACGGATAGATGAGGTGCTTAAGGACATGGTTTAGTGGTGGGATGGCAGAGCTAGGTTAATGGTTGGACTCGATGATCTTAAAGGTCTTTTCCAACCGAGGTGATTCTATGATTCTATGATTCTATAATATGAATTGCTCCCCAGCTGGTCCAGGGCCATCTCATCCCAAAGCCATGCCCAGCAATGGAGGGGACCTGGCCAATCCCAGTCTCTTTCAGCAGCCCCACTCTGCTTACACCAGCCAGGCACTGCATTTCAAAAAAATGACACTGTAATTTTCAGGCTGAGAAATCATTAGATCAGACAGAAAGCTGCCTGTCATCATCACAGGAGTAGTATAACCCTGAAGGATGAAGATGCATAAGTGAAGAAAAATACAAATACAGAATTTCAAGATGGAGTAGAGCAAACCAAACACCTCCACTGCCGAGACTGGAACAGGTGTAAACACTTAAATGTACAGATGAAGAAATTATTCATCCTTCCAGAGGAGAGCAACTAGGATGATTAAGGGACTGGAGCATCTCCCCTATGAGGAAAGGCTGAGAGAGTTGGGCTTGTTCAGCCTGGAGAAGACTGAGAGGGGACCTCATCAATACATACAAATATCTTAAGGATGGAAGTCAAGAGGATGGAGCCAGACTCTTTGCAGTGGTGTCCAGCGACAGGACAAGGGGCAATGGGTACAAACTGAAACATAAGAGGTTGCAGTTGAATATGAGGAAAAACTTTACTCTGAGGGTGACAGAGCACTGGAACAGGCTGCCCAGGGGGGCTGTGGAGTCTCCTTCTCTGGAGATATTCAAAGCCCGCCTGGATGAAGTCCTGTGTAACGTGCTCTAGGAGAACCTGCTTTAGCAGGAGGGTTGGACTAGATGATCTCCCAAGGTCCCTTCCAACCCTTGCGATTCTGTGATTCTGTGATTCTTCTGATAAATATGTGACAGAAAATTGTAGTCAATAGAAGAATGTCGTATTAACTGTACAATTAATTCAGTAATTATCTATTTAAAGGGCATACATTCTTTTGATTCCCAAGTGAACCCAGCTCTTCTTCTTCTAGACTACTAGTTCTAGTAGCCAGATTGGACTTCATTTTAAAAAAGAAGTGGAAATGTTTTGGAGGAATTTTGTTTTGGTTTTAATGAAAAATTTCCATGTTACTTTCTTAATTTTCTGTGGAGCTCATTCTCTGTAGCACCACTGTTTCATCAAGGGCATCATTCCAAATACATGATACTTGAACTAAGCTAATCACAGAATCTCAGAATGGCAAGGGTTAGAAGGGACCTTGGGAGATCATCTAGTCCAACCCTCCTGCTAAAGCAGGTTCACCTAGAGCAGGTTGCACAGGACATCATCCAGGTGCGTTTTGAATATCTCCAGAGAAGGAGACTCCACAGCCCCCCTGGGCAGCCTGTTCCAGTGCTCCGTCACCTTCAAGGTAAAGAAGTTCTTCCTCATATTCAACCAAAACCTTTTATGCTTCAGTTTGTACCCGTTGCCCCTTATCCTGTTGCTGGGCACCACTGAGAAGAGTCTGGCTCTCGCTTCTTTTCTGGAGTGAGGTCTTACTTCAAATGAAATTCACATAGAGATTTTGCTCCTCCTTACAACCTTGTCTTGGTTCCTACAGAAGGTATTAGTTACCTAATTCTATTAACAGAAAAGAAGACATTAGAACTAAATAAGCTTTCTGTTTTCTCAGAAGTGAACTGAGATATTTATTTCATGTAAGTTATTATGACATCTATAATTTTTGACCTGGCTATTTTAAATGATAAAACAATGAAAATCACAGGGACTTTTGAATGTTTAATCAATTTGTCAAATGAAAGAACATCAGACTGAATTGTGAGAGCAGCAATAAGAAATAAAATTCAAAATTCTCCTCAAATGAACAAGAGTTTAGTGGAACTGTTAAACAATGCATTTAACCCATTAAGACTTCAAGTTCAAATTAATGTATATTTTTCCTCAGATATATTTCAGAAGGAATAAAAAGCACATTTACTTAAAAAGGCACACTGTTCATAAGCAAGAATATAAAAGAGTAAGATTCAAGATAAGACATACAACTTGGAAAAAAACTCAAAGTCATTAAACTACATTGACAAGAATTATTTTCTTTCCTTCAAAACCTTCTCTCTAACTGAGCTTTAATTTTGAATATGGTCAGTTCCCAGTTTTAGCAGAATGTGGGGAAAATTTATAACATGTGGCAATATACTAGAACTGTAGAAAGAAACAGACCTGATGAAGCAGCTCTGAGTAGTGACTGTGGAGGAAAAGAACACTTATGCTATAAACCTTCAATCTTAAGAAGTGGGTAAAGGTTTTTTATCATCAGCAGTCAGAGTTATGCAGAAGGCAGGACTGGGGAAATGGGAGATACAAACTACTCCACTGTTAGAGAAGGAACTCAGAACAGCACAACTCCTTTTCTCAAGATTTTGTAAACTCTTCTTTGATCTGTTTTATCACAGAAAAAAAGAAATAGAAAGTGTATCTACAGGAAGATTATTTGAGATTTTACTCTTAACTGGTAAAAATTAAATGAGCTAAATATCCAGAATTAAGATGATTTAGGAGACAGTGGCATAAAACAATAACCTTTAAGACAGGAGAAAAGAATAGCTCCTTAAGACAGAAGAATAGCAGCAAAACAATAATCATTGACTTAGGCAAGCAGATTTTGACAAACTAAAAAAATTAGGAGCACAGCCAGGGGAAGTGTGGGATAAACAGCAGGCAGTTCTTTAGCAAAATATAATTTGGGAAACAACTGTAAGCCATCCCATTGTGGACAAAAGGTGAGCATATTAGGAAATGAGCTAAACAGTGAGCTCTTTTTGGACCTCAGACACAAGAAGGAAGTTAGCAGAAAGTGGAAGCTAGGTCAGTTCATTAAGGATGAAGGCAAAAGTAGGTATGGACAAAATATGAAAAATAAAAGCACTCAAGAGAAGTAACTAGAGATGTGAAGAATCAAAAAAATTCTTTTGTAAGAACATTAGCAGCATGAGGTAACATATGGAAAGTGTTGGTTTGAGCAGAAAAGAACTTTTTTTCAGTGTTTTTTACTGAAAATATAAGGTTTAATAAAGTGACTATAATAAATAATACCAGGGACAAAAGAGCAAAGTCTTGTCCTTGGGTGAGAAATGAATAAATAAGAGAGTGCTTAGATAATTTTCATTATTCCAAATCATCTTAGCCTAATGCACTTGGTAACTTAAGGAATTGACTAATGAAACTGCAGATCTTTGAGAAATTGCGAAGGGTGGTAAAAAAATTTAAAATATACTTTAAAAGAGAAAGAAAGGAAGCAGTGTGGAATTACTGAGTTAACTTCAAATTGCAGAAAATAATCTGGGAAAAAAATCAAAGTATGTTTAGCAAATACAGGGAAAAAAGATATAAATGAACAGTGAACAGGAATTTATCAAGAATAAATCAGGTCAAAAGAATATGATTTTACAACAGAAAAAATGGCACTGTGGAGAGATAAAAATCAGCACATCATATATTTTGGGGGGTTTAACGTATAACTGTCTCATAAATAAACTGTAAAATCATGATCTGGATGGATATTGTAGCTGTAGGACTGAGGAAAACAAGGTTTCTTAATGGTTCCCTCTGAACTATATGGCAAATGGATTTCTGCAAAGCAATATTCCTCATGTATCTGTGTCCTCATACCTATTCCATATTTTCATTGAGAGACTGGGTGGTGAACTCAAGAAATTAGGATTACAAATATGTTGAAAGACAGAATTGAACTTGACAAATTGGAGATATGTCCTGAAAAATAATTGGATGTTCCTCAACAGAGAGGAGTAGAACTTACTAAAGGACAGTCATCTACATAAATACATGGTCTGAAATAATTGGGTAGGAAATCACTCTGAGAGATGGATATAGCAGTTATCTTAATAAGCAGCAGAACATAAGTCAATAGAGTCATGCTTTTGCAATCAGCCAACTAAACCCCGGATTGTCACATATAAACAAAAGACAAATGCAATAATCTTTTGATTTAGACAGCACTGGTAAGGACAAAGTGGAAGTACTTTGTGTCCAGCTTGAGGCAATATATTTCAAGAAAGGTGACAGGAAGGGAGTTCAGATGAGAGGCACAAATATGTTTTTTAAAGCATGATTTATTACAGAATATTGAATAAAGAGATGGATGAGTTTAATCTGAAGGAGAGAAACTGAGATACAAGGGGAGAAGAAACAAAATAAGTATTCACCTAAATAACTCAGGAAAGGGGAAGGAATTAAACTAATATCACATTCATGTGAATATGAAAAACAGCAGCTGGCTTAAATTATAATGAACAAGATATTAACAAAACCATATTAATAATAGGGCAGTAAGGTAAAGCCTGGGTCACACCTTTTGGGAAAACTATGGCATTTCCAGTGCCAGAGATGTTTAAGGCTAGGCTGCACAGATGTCTCTCAGACTCTACCTAAATATAATTGACTCCGCCCTGCAGTAGGAGGATGGACAGTGACTGAATAACCTCATGAATTCTCTTCCAGCATAATTATGATCTAACCACCTGGAATTCTCACTGCACTGAAATTGGTGCCAAAGCATTTAATAGCCCCCCTTCTTTTTTCCCCATTATGACCTCTCACAAGAAAAGCTAATAATAGCTTATTAACCTGTTTAAAAGGCAACCAAATGAATGCAACCTCCTCTCACATAACATTCCAGACAGAACTGATGAGCAGACTTCTGCATGCCTGTGCTAAGCCTCCCATGTAAAATTTAAAAGGGTGTGTCTTTTGCTTGGCAGTGCTGTAAGTAATGTTCAGTGTTCAGCATGTAATTACGAAGACCCTCCATGTTTCCTCTAACATAGAGCGCTAAGGGCAGTTTGATCCCTGAAAGATGCCAAGAGATACAAGAAGGCACCCCCTCTCCCCGCCCCCCCACCAAAAAAAAAGTCCAGCCTCCCCTCTACATCAAAAAATCAAGAAACAGAAAAGATGTGTGTGACTCACTGAATAAGCAGAGAAGTACCACTGCCCAGAGCTTTAAGAGCCACAACCTGCTGATTTAATTCCACCTTAGGAGTTGGGACTCTACTGTCTGAATGAAAAAATCAGCACTTTTTGTGCTTACTACCTGAAATACAATTCCAATATTAAGGAAATTCCTACAAAAAATAAATTGCTCAGCATCAATATGTCATCAAGATATGTGTGTATGTGTTTGTATACTTATATATAAACATAATTACAGATACCAAGTTTTAACTAAGAAAATAAAGACACCCTTAAAGCAATTAAGTTTTCCTTCAATTAGTAGTCCGATGGAGAAGTTCTGAAGACTTTCCACCATGAAGGAGAATCCATATGAATCCTGATTCATCAGGGTATTATTCCCCTTTCTCCTATTTTACTTACCATGATTTTGTGTGGTCTCCATTGGGAAATGCCATTTCAAAACACAGCTGGTGTGAGAAATACTGCAGTATATTTCATCAGACGTGTTTGTGGTTTGTGAGAAATACCTCCAGATCACCTATCTTGTACCTGTGATTGGAAAATGAATGCTTGTTTGATAGGAGCTGGACTACAAACATGAAGTCTGAAATGTGGTTCTGTAACTTTAAACCACTGAATAATATTGTAACTAGATAATCGTCATTTACATAATACCTTTCCCTTGTAGATTAGTAACTATTTCACAAAAGAAGGACACTTCATAAATTCCAGTAGGTGAGAAAGCTGAGTCAGATAGGAAAAGTAAATAGCCCAAACCCACCCTGTGGGCTCAAGCCTAAGCTAAGAAAAACATCTGGGTCTTCTGCATCTCTCTGCCTTAGCTGTTGGACTATATTGACACAGGAGGCACCACTTAATCACATAAGCATTTTAAAATTATCTGTTTAAATGGAGATTCTTGTTGGATAAGAAGAATTTTTAGCAAAAAGAGAGTCATGTGGAACTCCAGTCAATACTACTACTCTATGCTATGTAACTAAAATTACAGTAGAATTAATAAAGGTTTTCTGAAAATGGAAGGGTTTAACTGATTATGAATTTCATTCACAATTCAGCTAGGAGCAATTAATATCCTGGGAAGTCTTCCTACTCTTTTGGAATATAAGCATTAGAAAGATGGCAACATTCCTGCTCACTCCAATTGTTCATACTGTTTGGCAGAAGAACACAAACCACTTTCCTAACCTGCAAAGACAGGATACTCAAGGTAGCTAAATGGAGAAGGTACTTGAACTTAAGCCAAATTAAATTACAAAAATGGAAGACAAAAGAGAAACTATGTCGTGAGGAAGTTTTTTGCCAACTAACTCATCCAAGAGGATTTGTCTTCATCTGAGATTCAGACACTAAAAGATGATCATGAACACTTTATCTTTGAAAAACAAAAAGAAAAATTAAGAACTCTTTTGCAGAAATGTTATATTCAAATTTTATAATCTGCTTCATAAATTGACTGCAAGGACCAGATGCTAGTTTGTTCCAACCCATAAGGCCTTAGGGTAAAAGAATAAACTGCCAGATTTTAAAACCAGATATTGAAACTCCTGCTTTTGGCAAATTGTATGTTCACATGAAAGCAATTTCATTCACTTAAAAGAAGTTCATATAATGCAAGGCACAATTTAGTATAAAGTTATTAATATTGGGCCCACATTAAGGACCTATTGATCTGATTCTGCAGGATCTGGAACCCGCTTGCATTAATTTTATAAGGTAAGGAAGTCTGCCTCAAAAAGGACTTCATCTTCCTTTTTATATGCTCTTATGATTCCCTACCTCCCTCTCACCACATTTTTTTGGTTAGCTTATTTATGACTGATACAGGGAAAAATTACACTAAACTTATTTTCAGTACTGTACCAACAAGGGGTTTATTAAAGACAAACTGTAGAAATCAAAAGCCTTTCCTCTTAATTAAGCCACAGTGGAAATAACAAGTCACTTTCTCTCCTGTACTCTCATTTTTGAATGTCATGAACATCACTTTGAATGCAACAAATCAGGCAGTGAGGTGGCCCTGTGCAATAATTAGGAAGTAAAATCCACAATAACAAATGATTTTTTCAGGTTTTTTTTTTCTTAAATTGCATTTTGTCAGTTGTCAGGATTAAAGTATGGTTTAGGAGGAATATTATGTTCATCCTTATTTCCTCATTTTGTTTATGAATAAGAAAGGATTCAGATTCAACCAGCTTAAGCAGACAGTGAATCTTTACTATGTAAGTGAGTAGGAGGAACTCAACTTGAAAAAAAAATTGGTAACTGTACACTGTTTTTGTTTCATAAGTTAATTTTGAAAAAAAAATACTTTTTAACTATCTTTCAATTTTGATAATCTCATGATTTTTTTAATCCATTTGCAAAAACTAAAAATGCTTTAGGCTAAAGAAAAAGCATTGCTTTCTATTTAATCATAAGACTTCATTATGAAAATAAAGTTTTGTATTATATGTGAAAATAAAATTTTAGTCAAAATCTTTATTTTTCTAAAATACTTGAAGATTATCATTTGAAGGACCGTGAAATATTACAAGTGTGAAAATCACTTGTATTTAATAAGGAAGAACAAAGGGGAGTAACATTGTTTATTGCCAGGCGTTTCACTTGAAACAAAACACAAAAGCCACCAAAGGGATGCACTTTCTGCTGCTGCAATTTACTTTGAATAAAAAATAATTATAGTTATTGAAAGTAGAGAGAGGAAATTTCTGAAGAAACAGTTTGATCAGTACATCCATTATGCTAATCACTCATCCCTGTTTACATTGTTATATTTCATCTTTCATGACTATAAATAGAAGAAACTTTTGGAACCAAACCGAAAGGTATATAACTATATTGTTACAGCAACCAATTTATAACATTTAGCTCATGAATAAAACATCAAATAAATATTTTCATGATTAGGGAGGTTTTTATGACTTATGAAAAACAATCACAAGCACATTTGCTTGTTTTTCTTTTTTAAGGAGTATTACTGAAGTCCTAAAGTGAATGCTGGAATCTCTGCAGAGAAACCAGCTGAGAACATTCCATCTTCATCACTTTTTGAATAAGCACATGGACAAGTGTTCAATTAGAAGTATAACACCAAAACTGTATCTTTGGCTGTTTCAATTTGCTTTCAGTCATGTTCAGCCTCCTTTTGAATTCATTCCCCATTCACTTAATGAGCATTCTGGTGTTCATAAGTGAATTTTTTTCACAAGAAATATTACCAGGAAAAAAAAAAAAAAAAAAGACAGACAAGGCCAGATTCTCGTCTATTCTTTGCTCTTTTACACTTCTTAAGCAGTGTACTAAGGACAGAAAATAGCAGTAGTGGACCAAGTGCAATTCCTTCCAATGCCTCTGCCAAACTACACTGCCATATGCAATGAATCACAGGCTGGGAAAAAAAGACATCCAGTGGGTGCTCTTCTCTTGGAATTCTTTAGTGGCATATTATCTATTGCAAACTGAGGCTACCAGGCACAGGTGAGAGTGGCTCAGAGGCTATTCATATTTACTTTTAGTACAGAGTGAATACAATCATTCACAAGAAGCAAAAACTTGCCAGCAGATGCCAAGAGCTCCACCCTCTTGGTCCAAAAAGAAGTCGGGCTTAAATTCATGTTTCAAGTATTCACATTAGTGGTAGTATATGTTCACAGGTAAAACCAAAGACAAGTTTTTCTCCAAAGATCATATCTATGGAAGTAACTAAATAAGCCAGGCAAGAATGTGAGCATGCATTTTGCAGCTCAGACCAAGCAGAAGCATGTTGTTGTTTTATGTCAACAGTTAGTGCAGCTGGTGGACACTTCTCAGTCTGGGAGATTCAGGTATGGAACCAGTTTACAAAGGTTACTGCACAAGTTAAAGCTAGTCCTCTTTCAAAAAAAAAAAAAAAAAAAAGAAAAACCACAAACACGTTGAATCTTCTTATTCTTGCTTAGAAAGAAAGTATTTTCCCATTTTGAATTAGAAGAGTTTTCTGACTCAATCAATTTGGGACAGCATTGCTATTGACTTTACAAAATGCAAGATGCAATACAAACTGGAGAGAATGAGAGAAATAAAAAACAATGCATTTGATAACCTTGTGCGGAATAGGATGCTGCTCTTTTCAAAACCCCTTGCCAGAGTCCTGACACAAAGGCATTTGATGACTCAGCCATAGTTTTCAGCTCTTCTTTGCAACCGAGGCTGTGCATGCTCACACAATTACGCACATGAATGTGATAAAATACAGTTTAATCTAAAATCTTCACTCAGTCATTAAATCTTTCAGTAGCTTAATATATTCAGGAATGATGCTGTGGGCTAAGACAGTGTAGCCAAGCACTAAAACTATTATAAAATTCCACGATATTTTTTTCAACTAAACTACTACCTCTTCTTGAGATATTAAGAGAGTTTGTGATTATTTTGTACATGTGCAAAGCATAATTCTGACCAGTCCTAATTACTTCATACAAATCAACAACTCGGTATAAGATACTCCTAGCAGGTGTTCATAAAAGAAACTTTTGTAAGAATAAATTATGTTAGTAAAGATAATTGAGACCTCTTTGTGGACATTCAGCAAACAGGGGAAATCATATGAGCAGTTTTATTTTTGTATAAATATTTGATGTATAAATAAGAGGTATATCATCATTATTACAAAAGGTTATATAGCGCTTAAAATATAACCATAATTTGTAAGGAAACATATCCTCCCTTTTCCCCTCAATTCTTGATTTCTTTGCTTTAACTGCTAAAACAGGTAATGGGGTATAACCTTCATGGAGACATAAACTTCAAAAACTTGTTCTACCTTTAATTAACATTAAATTGTTAATTGAGTACTGTATCCATTTTTTTAGTCATCAGCATTTCACTTTAAAATAATCTCTTTCTGCTCATATAGAAAGGTGAACCACCAGGAAGGTGGTAAATCTGAATTTTAAAAAACGCTTAAACTCTCAGTACTGAGCATTTAAGTGTTTTAAAATAGCCGTAAATGGTTGGACTTGAATGATGGATTTTAGAATTACACAGCTGACAAAAGTTGTATGTGGTACAAATAATTTAGGGCACAACAGGAGAAAACACAAGATGGTAATGTTTCAAATGAGAATCAATGTATTAAGTTGTTGTACAACAGCTAATCATTGCCTACTGAAACATTTGTTGATCATTTAGAGGTCTTTTTTTGATTCACTATGTGAACTTTAATAGAAAAGGTGATGAAAAGTCAGAATAACTGTTAATTTAAATTATAAGCTTACTTGAAAGTAATTAAAACAGGGAGTTCTTCTGGTGCAGATGTGTAGAACTTGCTAGATTTCTAATCTTACAGCTTTTACGACCTTTCCTCTGAAATTTGAAGAAGCAGATTCCCCTCCTCCAGAGAAGCAGCAGAAACCAGTCCACAAGCATATTGAAACCACATTTAACTACATGGCATGCTGATTAGTGTTATAATCTCATTCCCTAAATTGTCGCCATTTTGCAATGTAGTACAGAAGTTTGGAGGCTCTCACAAAGACACGAGCTTTGTTCCAAAACACATTATTTTCAGGAAGTGTTCATAAGGTCAAGACTTTTTTCCAAATCCTCCCAATTATTAAATTTTAATTTTTTTCTGAAATAATGAGTCTACAGGATAGGGAATGTCTTAATCTGCCTCACAACAATTCTGCCATACAAAAAAAAGGGCTTTAATCTGAATTCCTTGTTTTCTCTCTTTCCAGTTATACTCTTTACCAACTTGCTTTAAACATGAATAATGCAATAATGTAAAAACATCCCCCCTGGTCAGAAACTTACATCATTTCCAGCATAGGCAGTTACAGAGGGTAATTATAATACCACGGTAATTACATACAAAATCATGTGAACTCTGACAACCCACTGCATGGTATTCCCCTGTAGGTTACAGATTAAGAAAATCAAAGTATTTATTAGAACAAAAAGTTGTGTTTGGTAGCTGAATCCACCATACTCTGTTTGTGTATACTTCTCCTAAAAATCCAGAAATATCAAGGCATTTTACAAAAGCAGTTTGTGTAAGCACCCTAACAAGTCCCAAACCTAACAGCATGAAAAAAAAACAACCAGCCACAAATCCAAACCCCTTGTATAGTCCAGAGTCACATTCTTCCTCACTCACACAACCAAAAGCATTTTCCAATGAAACTAATCAGGACAGCTGCCAAGATAAAATACAGCTTTGGAATTCTAAAACTTATTTATGTCCGGTTGTCAAAAAGTTCCTCATTCTAGGCTCCACTGGGATTTTGGTAAAGGTCCTGACCAAGGGACATTGGCCAGTTTTCAGCAAAAGAAAGTAAATAGCATTACTGATGAAAAACAAAATGACAAAATATTGTAAAGACAGTGAAATATTCAATATACCAAGTTTTTATTACAAATTGTATTTGGAAAATAGCTGCCTATCAGAAAAAAAATAGTGTTTAGAACTGTTCAGTGAGCCGTATAGAGATGTATTTATTTGAGGATGACAGTGAATAAGCAAATAACTACATTTTTTGCCAAGATTCAGCATTTCCAAACCAAAATGTCCAGGTAGGGCCCATCTATGTTCTGCATCTGCTACCAAATTCAGCCAAATTACAAATAAGGATGTAAAATCATAACATAAAAAGTGAGGACTAAAAAAAGTAGAAAAATGTCAGAAAAAAACCCACCAACAAGAAGGTATGGCACATGTCAGATATTTTATACTTTATTTTGCATTTCACTTACAACATTTTATTAATATTTTGATATTTCCTATCACACACTATGACCCATGCACTTGTAAACCATATTCATTTGCAGGCATGCATAATTCCCTTGAATTTATACAGTTCATAGTTTCATTGCACATAGCCTTCAATCTTGAAAGATCACTTTGATATTTAGTTAGTTATGTCACTGTATGTGGCAAATGACTAGTGATTACAGCTATGCTCGGTGGGGATGTAACAGGCAGTGATAGTGTGAAAAATGTGCAAGTTATAACTTAGAATAACTTGCAGCTACCTATATTGAAAAAAAAAAAAAAGCTGTATCCTGAAGAAGTTGCAGCACTGGATCTTCCCTATGTTATTCCAGACATAAACAAAGCAATTATTGTCTTTAGACAGTGAAACCAACTTCTACAGGTAGAAAAGCACCTCCTGGTATATGGTAGGGTCATTGAAAATGCAGGTAAGCTGGTAGAAAATAGAGATGGAGAACAGCTGGGGTCTAACAATATTCAGCTGATTTGATACTATATAAAACACAGACCATAGAAATGTGTTCCTAAGCTGAACTCAGATGTTTGACTTCAATGGTGACCACTGAAGTGCCTTAATCTTGTGAACATTTTGCTCATCATAACCCAAGTAAAAGCAGCTTTTATGAACATAATTGTCTATACAAGTGAAGTCTTGTACAAAAGTTTGGTTTTGCCCTGTTTTTTTCATGATTGATGAGACATTCTAAACTACTTTTGTATTTAATCTATCAACCTTTGTTTAAACTTTATGAAGATATATTATATTACACATGCACATCTCAATACAAAATTAAGTTGGACGAATGCTCTAACATATTTTAAAATTTCACAGTTAATTAGGCTTTCTGAGAAAATATAGCCCTTTTTAAGTCCCAGTGGGTAAAAAACCACATTTTTTCAGTAACTGCCATTTTACTAGACAGCAAGTCAGACAAACTGTCTGAGAAAGACCTGATTTTTTCTGGAAGGAAGTGTAAAAAATCACTGGATTTTGAATTCTGATTTCAAATCCTGTGTTCTGCATATAAATCACTACAAACATTAAAGATGCTAAAAGAAAATAATATTCAATACAGTTTTCAACAAATTGCTATACCAGTTGCCTATAAATCAAATGTCAAACATACGATTCCTTTCCCATCCATGCTGATAATTAGTTTACTATTTTACTGCTTTGTTTTACCTCCTTGTTAGCAGAGTTGTCTGAACAGCCTTCACATACAGAGAAGTTAACACTTCCAAAGTTATCTTTTAAATATGTCCATGTACAGCCCCTACCCATTAGTGTACATTTGTCTATTTCTATTCATGTAAAGAAAATTATCTGGCTTTCTGGATCAGGCCCTAAAGCATTGCCTTTACTTCAGTTTCCCACTGATCAAAGAATACATGATGAGTGGGATGAGCAGAGACCTTGAAAATAGAACATTTACTGAGCTCTTGTTTGTCTACAAAAAAATTAAATGTTCAACATAAAAGGTAAGGCCACTGGAGAATGGCCTACAGAGTGCTGAATAAATATAAGGCATGTTTGGGTTTGTTCCCTTGTGCCCTAAACTCTTTCCTCCCACCCCCTAAACTATTCCCAAGTAGTTCCCTGCAGCAAATTGCCTCTGTTAACATGTTTCTCTCTCTCTTGACTTACATGGCAGCACTCCAATATTTACTTGGTCATTCTCCAGTAACATACAACGTCTTCTGGTACCAAAGGCTTTGATTTGAAGACTATAACTTGGTTTCAGACAACACCACCATACAGTAAGTTTCCAAGGATCCCCTAAGACACAATTTGAAACTTAGTGCGGGAGCCTTGGTTCATTCAAGGCAGCATTGATGAATCAAGTTCATTATGTCACAACTTATTTGAGCTTCAATCAAACTTGAATCTATGGATATTCTTGGCTCAGGACTAGTACATATAGCAACAACTGCTATCTTTTCCCATCAGGAAGAAAGTAAACACCATGGTAACTCATTTGTGTTGGGGACTTCCTAAAATTTCAATATGAATATGAATCTAATTAGGGGCCCAACACTGATATTCTCCTGTGTTAACATATATACACATTGCTCTGACATTGTTATATAAAAAAAAAATAAAATAAAATGCATGATGCAAGAACCTCAGAAGCCTTGGGGTCTGGAAAAGCTTCAGAAAAACAGCAGAGACATACAGAGTTACAGAAAGAAATAAAGAGAATCCCACAACATCCTATGATCTTCCCTCCCATCCCAGATGCTTACCGCCAGAGAGCTTCTTATCTCTATCATCCTCCACATGGGGATGATCCAAAGCTGTTCCTTTGTAGAAAGAAAAGTTCCAACACCAAAGCTTTTTGTGCTTCTCTTGTCTGCCTAACCTCTTTCTTTCAGTTAGTGCTCCTCAATAGGTAGCAGCTTTTTTGTTGACCTATAGGCAAATTTGAGAATAAGGGACTCTGTTCTTTAAGAACTTTTATCCATCTCACTGCATCTTTAAGTGGGGTGTTGTACCAGCATCTTCTAGCCCTATTAATATGTCTTTTCTCCTTCGGCTTAAATGACTGTTTCAGTACTGTCACTCTCTGTTAATTTAACCTTCCATTTTCCCAAGCAAGCAAAAGATGGCTACAAAATGCCAATTCTCTCTCTACTTAGGGTTGAGAGATACAAAGCAAAAATAGGCAGAGGCTTAAGTTGAATTTTATTTTTAAGTACGTTAAACGCAACAGCATTGCAACAGCAATGTCTATTTTTTCTTTAGCTGTGCAGAAATAAAAGCAGACTCTTGGCTACTGTGGGGGAAATGGACTTCCTGGACCCACAACTTGTCTTATATAAATCCAAAGCAGCTCTCTTCTGTTCTGCTGCACATCAGCTTAGAAACTGAAACAAGTGAGCAAAGGTGGAAGAAACGTTTGACTGTTGAGAAACTGTCAGAGACTTCTCATTTTCATCCCTACCTAATGGTAATACCTGTAGTGTGGCACATTCTTTCAAACATCTTTGTTTAGGTCTAGAAACACACAAAAATTTCCATGCACACTCTTCCACAGGAGAGAGTCTGGCTTGATATACATAACTGTAACCAAAGTTAGTCACTTTTCAAAATTGTAATTGTATATAAGAAGGCTGTTGCAGTGAGTATATCATTAAAAACAGACTAAAATAGTAGCAGAACAGCTACCATAGAAAATTCATGTTGCAAAATTAGCCTATCCATTTTCACAATATATAATCAACCATAAGAGAAGGTTTCTTGTAGGAATGTAGAATGACTCAGTGTTAAATTATATGATGGCTGAAACCATTTAGGACTGTTCAGAATCTAAAACATAAAAATGAGCTCTGAAAAAACATAATGCTGTGGAACTGTAGAAAGTGGTAGCTATACAGTTACAGATATTTTTGCTTACTGAGAATGCTTACATGGGAAGCTTTTATTCTACTCCGAGTATCAGGAAATAAGAAAAGATATTCTCAGCTTTTGAATTTCAACTTGAAAATTCCAGTATGAGCAAATCATGGGAAAATATGCCAAAGGCCATGGTTTGTGTACTTGCTTTGCTTTAAAAAGCCTGCCCCATGTTTTCCTTACTTTGATGGTTAACTAAACACTAGAGATTTATTGTTCGTTATTTTAAAATCCTTCAGGTTTTGAGATCTGCAGAACCAATTGCTTTCACAAAAGCAATATCGTATGAATAGGTACCAAAAAAAAGAGAATGATATCAAGTAATAATTGTTACTGTTGCACAAAAATTGCAAGAAAAAATGGTCTACAGTTTTTCTTCTTAAATAAAGAGGAAGGAGAAGAGAGAAAGAAGGAAGGAAGGAAGGAGGGAAGGAAGGAAGGAAGGAAGGAAGGAAGGAGGGAAGGAAGGAAGGAAGGAAGGAAGGAAGGAAGGAAGGAAAAAAGAGAAAGAGAAAGAGAAAGAGAAAAGAGAAAGAGAAAGAAAAATAAAAATACAAATCAACAGACAAATAAAAAGAACAAGAAAAAGAAAAAGAAAAAGAAAAAGAAAAAGAAAAAGAAAAAGAAAAAGAAAAGAAAAAGAAAATGGAAAGAGAAAAGAATAAAAGAAAAATAAAAAGAAAAAGAAAAAGAAAAAGAAAAAGAAAAAGAAAAAGAAAAAGAAAAAGAAAAAGAAAAAGAAAAAGAAAAAGAAAAAGAAAAAGAAGAAAAAGAAAGAAAAGAAAAAGAGAAAGAAAAGAAAAAAGAAAAAGAGAAAGAAAAAGAGAAAGAGAAAGAAAAAGAAAAAGAGAAAGAAAAAGAAAAAGAGAAAGAAAAAGAGAAAGAAAAAGAAAAAAGAAAAAGAAAAAGAGAAAGAAAAAGAGAAAGAAAAAGAGAAAGAAAAAGAAAAAGAAAAAGAAAAAGAAAAAGAAAAAGAAAAAGAAAAAGAAAAAGAAAAAGAAAAAGAAAAAGAAAAAGAAAAAGAAAAAGAAAAAACAACAATAGAGGGAAGTTTGTATGGTACCCACACCTACATATAACAAGAAAGCATTGGAATTACTGAACTTACTCGCCCTGAGAGGGTGATAATTTCTGTCACACTGTAGAAGTTAATGGATTTTTTTTCCAGAATATAAGAACTGAAGTAAGTCTGACAGAAATATGGACTGTACAACAGAACATTAATGAATAGATAGTTTAGCCACTTTTATTGCTTTTAGAAAATATTTTATATACTGTTTGTTTGTGATAAAAATGGAATTATCTACCAAGAAAAGTAATGAACTTATCAGGGAAGTGAGTCTCAGTTAAAGAATGTGGTGACTTCAGAGAACAAGGAACTCGCAGATATCTCGCCCACCAACTATTTCAGCCCTCCATGCAGTCATGATTCCCAGAGGAATACAGATTCTCCTTTCTCAGGGATGTAGCCAAAGTCTATTTGAAGATTTTCTGTTGTGAACTAATGACTTGAGCAGGTACTGACAAGGCCCCAAACAAGTTACGTTCTGTACTTGCAGCCTTGGCCTGAATTGGCCCTGGTCACCACTGGCTATCACCAGAATGAATCTGCTAACAAACAGAGTTGAAGCAGAAAAAACTCAGTAATAAAAAAGCAGAAACATCAAAAATCTGAATGTGGTTAATCAGGAATTGAAACAAGACAGATGTTGCCCTTAAAACAGAAATTTGACTCATCACTACCAAAGAAGAAAACCTTAGAGTTAATTCCACACACCTTCTAAAAACAACAGTAGTATATGTTTTATTTAAAAAACACAATACAGAAAAAAATTGCCATACTCATTAATGAACAAAAATCCTCTGTTCCTTATAAGTGAATAATTTTCTAACTATTGGCTGAAAAAATTCATCATAAATAACTGATATGAATTTTTTTGTCTGCTGACAAATTCTGAACATATAAAAATTTGTGGGTTTTAAACTTAACTACTGAGTAATTTCTATTTTAAAAATCTTAATTTGTTTACAAGTCCATTATGAGACTTAGACTTTCAGAATTAAATTAATTTTGAATGCGAGACAAAAAGTTCATGTGACACCATTTCCATGGTTTACCTCTTCCACTACAATGCTGTGTTCCAGTTTTATCCACAGATATGGAATTAATCTTTCTAGTAAGTGAATGAAACTTTAGAGTAATATCATACTTTCAAGTTATTTCTCAAATCCAGAAGAAAATATTTTAGCATATTTTTTGAAAATTATGAGACTTAAGCATCTGCCTAAGAACTTCATTGAGTCCAGGACATGTATTTTATATATACAAGCTTGCAAAATGAAATTAAAATTTTCTTTCCACACATATTCTGTAATAGTCATGCTAACATTTGGCTATTTTTATACACGTTCCTGCCAGAAAACACCATTGCTGGAGTATTTTTGGAAACAGGATATAAAAACATTGTGATCACGGTTATGGTACTTTTTAAAAATGTATGAATATACTTGGGGTTTCTTACGGTATTTATCCTGCTCTATAATTCACTGAGCAGTGTTAGTTCAGTGGAAACACTTTTTATTTCTTAGGTAAATAACTACTTTTTTACTCCTGGATTATAGAAGAGCTTTGGTTCCATACAGAGCAATACAAACTCTAACTGGCATTTCCTCTTTAATTTTTAAAATAAAACATCATCTCATTTTCTTGTTGAAGACAAGAGAAAACGAGACAATAAATATTTCACATTAAATATGAATACCATGTTTGACAACTGTTCTGTGCTCAAATTAACTAAGAATATTTCTGTGATACTGTGTTATTCATTTTTACAGGAATATTTTATTTGTGTGGTCTTTCATGGCTGTGGGAAATATGAAACAAAGCTATAAAAATAGAAAAGGAATCTTCTGAGGATATTTAACCACAAACACATTATACTTTCCTACAAAAAAGAATAGTAAAGCAGTGCATCTTGAATGGATCTGCTCTTTGAAACATGAATATTAGTAACAAAACATATTCTGATCTTTCATATTTATATATGTAGTCACAAATAATAAATTCTCCAGTATGGTTCACAGAGATGAATTCTCAGAAAAGAGACTTACCAGCCAGCCCAAGGAAAAAGAAAGATCAGATTGTTCTTATATCAAAATTTTATAATGAGAAAATAATCTGCACAATGAAAACAATCTTGCAATACCTCTGACCCAAATCTTACAGGGATTCTTAGAGTTAAAAATAAAATAATTTTCTCAGTCTCTTCACATTATCAGACTCTGAAGAAGTAAGAATAGCTGATAGCATTCAGTGACTGTGTCTGTTCGCAGTCATTAGACTTGCCTTGACTTCATGACTTCTAGATGACAAGAAAGTTGTTTGCAAGAATATCTGAGAAACTGATCCCTTACATCACAAGCCTGTGTTCTTTGCTGCTTCCTCCACGTGCACTAAAAGGTGCTTAGTTTGGAGAAAGTTTTTTGAGGAGATCTCTCTTCCCATCTGAAAATCCAATCAGGGTACAAATACAGTGTGTGCCTGTGTGTACAGTTTCATTTGCAAATGTGTTAGTCTATGTAGCCAAAGTAGAAAGCTTTCTCTGTTTCAGGTGGCTCCTTCATGAAGGGTCTTTCCTTTCTTCATCCTTCATGCTCTTTCCTGTATTTAACACCTACTACCTCCAAGTCCTTAGCTATAATTTCTGTCCAGAATAAATGCCTCATGTTTTACAACTGGCACTAGGCCTCATGTAAAAGCTGTGATTGATTCCCTAACAGTAATGTCTTTAATTGTTCCAAAGCTCAAGCCTGGAGGGGATAACTCGAGGACAACACTATATGGTCAAACACCATACTTGAGCATAAGCCATCAGAAACAATATCCTAGTGGATGTCAGTTTATTTAGAATTAGGAGACACTTAGCTAAAATTAAGAACTTTAGCTCACAAATGTTAGATGCCATACTCATTTCCAGAGCCTCTGTCATTAAAGTTTCTATAAGTGGAAAGAGCTACAGCTGGACACATGCCATACTCCCAGATTACAATAGAAAAATAATGGTCACGCTTACATATCTGAGGCTTTTCTAGACAACAGCAATGTTTTCCTGGAAGCTACAGAAACAAAGAGTTTATTTTCCTTTCTCCTTTCTTTTTTTTTTTTTCCCCAGTTTCCCATCTACTCTACAGTTAGTGTAAAAACCCCTGGAAATTTCAGAATGTTAATGAAACACAATTCAGTCAAATTTTTCATGGCTTTTTTTTTTTTTCTCTCATAGCCTGTTTAATTTAATTGTCTCAGACTTTAAGAAGATTAACAAGGATTATTTCAGATAATGCATTTTACATTAAGAATGATACCCAATATGGATAGCCTTTACTAGCAGCATTACTCACAGCTTCCTAATAACTAGAGTTACTGCTTGCCTTGAAACTCCATCCATCCCCTGCAAGCTTGGCTTGGCTTGCAGTGCGATTAAGTGTATCTCAAACACCATGACACTGCTTTCAGATTGAATTGTTACATCAATCATTACACAGTGGGACCTGTTCCTGGTACAAATTCAGGATGTACAGGTATTAATGACAGAAATGGAGGAGAGCAGAACAGAGCTGCATTAATTAGAAAGGAAAAGAACAGAAATATCTAATGAATTTGTATCTATTTCAAAAAGGACCTCAAAATGAGATAAAAATGGGCAACAGTGGAAGTCAGTCATGTCAGTATTTCAAAAAATAGAACACTATTGATTTGTTTTTAAAACTTACTTTGAATAAAGTATATATTAGAAAAGGTGTTCAACTTACAAAATGAAAAATAATGTTTTATTTTAGATTAAAAAAAGAATTTGTGTGACCTTCATCTTCACCAAGAAAATAAAAAATTACCCTTCTATTGACCCAAACAGACTTTTTGGTTCTGTTTTTTCATTTCTGCCAGAGAACCATAGAGAAAATAATCAGTGTTTCACATAGCTCTACATGGAAGACTTCCCACTGCTGTTTCTAAGTCTTGTAAAAGCGTAGTTCTTACCCACCTTTGTAAAACATTTTGGGCTCCTCAGCTCAAAGGCACTGCGTAATTGCAAAACATTACTCTGTTTATGCTGTTACCCTCAGGATATAAAACATAAGAAATTTTTGTGGCCTATGAGTTCATCCTATACAGTGGTCTGCCTGAACTATTTCTGATGTTGTTCACGGCTGTAGGAACTAGAGCATAGTTGCCTTTTTTATAGAAGAAAACAGCTAAAGATTTTGTTTTCAGGGGACTTTTCTCAGTTTGAGACAGCCATTTTCCTTTTACAGTCTTCTAGGGACTTGTGTATTGGAGTTTCTAAACAATTGGCTCAAGTTGTGCTCCAAAAATATTCAACAATTTTGCCCCTACAGTAAAACTGCGTGGATGATCTGCTTTCAAGAGTTGGTAATCGCATTCCACCCCTGCCGTGAGGGCTTGAATCGACCATTCAGTGCAGATATGGTTAGTTTACAGATCTGGGGGTGGAGGCTGGTGAACAGAGAGGTCAATGAGGGGAGTTTATCCAGCAGTGGTATAGCCAACATGGATTGCATTATTCTGCCAAGTAAGGAGAGGAAAGCTGCATGACACATTGCAAGCAGTCTTTCAGTGAAGACAGATGGTTATGATCCAAATCCCAAAGATTACTTTTGCTTTGTCCCTTTCGTGTCCTTTGTCCTTTCAACAGAGTGTGTGCCTAAAAAGCAAACGGCCTGGTTTTATTAACAAAATCTAAAAGCTTATCTCCGTATTTTGGGTGAAGAAGCAAGACTCACTGGTTTCCCCAGGAACTACGATTGTTTTCGTGCTGGCGTTTGGTTTTAATTATTGGTTAAAGAAACAAAAATATCTGGTTGAAAAATTAATTATTGTTTGTTTTTTAAAGTTACAGTGAATGTCCGGAGCAGGGAAGGCCTGATGAGTGACACCAAATGTATGAAGTACGGTCAGTCTCCACACTGAAAAATAACTTCTAGTCACACAAGAGTGGTTTTACATGTATATTGTCAACCAGCAATGGGGTTTAGGCTCAAGCAAACCTTGAGGTAGAGGACCTCACAGTCCTTTGGTCCAGCCTGATAAGGTTTCCCATCCTCTTTCTTGAAACCCTTTTCTCTCATACGTGAACGGAAGTGTTACTATCCATTTTCTGTGATTCATGGGTTCCTCTAATCTGAGGAACTGCTATACTGAGGAATTTCTTCACTGAGGAATTATCTGATAGGGTACCTACCATTATCTGTTTCGGTTTTCAGAGAGAGCATTTATGAGTCACTTTTAATTTCTTCTCTGTCTGGTAGGGGCAGAGTAATTAAAGTAGTAATTTCCTTTATTCATTCTTTTTGGGGTGGCTTTTCCCCTCATCAGGGGAAAAAAATGTTGCTTTGCTCTATATGAAACAATAATCCCACTTCTCTTCCAAACACACTGCTGCTGCCAGGCTACAGTACTAGTCCCCAAACACCATGATGCTATCTAACGTTTGGATAAAAGATCTGTCAGAAGTAGTCAGCCATTTGTCAAATAGTCTTTAAAAGAATTTTGCATGACCCATTTCATTCAGGCACAAGACAGCAACCCATGTCACTTTTAGATCAGAGTGCAAATACATGGTGCTTTTCACTGTATGTTGTGACCAGTATGGGAATTACCAGTCATATCTACTTTCTTTTTGCCTAACTAACAAAACTGATCTGCATTTTTGACAAACACTGTTGTACATATACTGAGACTCTGGGAGGAAAGAAATCCAGAACCACCCCAAGACAGACACTCCTTGTATAACTACTTGGGAAGTTCACTTAAGTAGGACTTAATTTTATCCCTGACCTAGAGCTTGCTTTCCCCCTAACCTATCACCAAGCTTCAGCTCAAAAGTAAAACTCTGTTGTGATTCAGTGAGATGCATGAAGTTGTGATATTCCATATGTGAGACTGAGCTCATCTTGGGCTTAGCAGCCACTAGTGGCTGTACAACAAGTTTTAAGTACCTACTTAAGCAGGACTATAAGAAATGAGTGTCAGCCAATCAACCAGTGAAACAAGCACCTGCATTGGTTTAGATATATGGACTCAAACTCGTTGATTTTTTTGTGAAAAATAATCTTAGGTGCTTTTTTTCTAACTGAATTTTCTGTTAAAGAAGTTACTATTTACCTAAAATATCTTTTAAAGTATTTACTGAATATTGTTCTGCACATCTGCAGAAGCTTTGTTTCTATTCTTTGACAGATGAACACACTGTTAAATAAAAATCTTTAAGTGTGAACACTTACATGTATAATTCACTGTTAATTTTCCACAAGTGTTTTGCAATGTTTGCTTAAAAAAAAAAAATAGCTCAAAGCAGTATTTTAATAGTAATTGGATCCAGCAAAGAATTTGCAAAAAGTGTTACAAAAGTAATATAAATAAAGTCAAAACAAAGCATTAACATGTGAACAGTTTGCAGAAAATTTCCAGTATTCACCTATCTTCACTGTCTTGTGAACGGTGTATTCCAAGCAGTGCCTACATTTGTTCAAATACTTAATCAATGTTTAGGTATTTTTCTCTGACAATGGTGTAAGCAACTTAGTTTATTTCTTTACACTGAACCCGATTTAACAAATCATACTTCCTAATGACTTTATTCACTGGCAGCAAACGTTCCCAGTTTCTTAACATTAGTTCATATTTTGAAGCTGATTTGGATATCGAGGCTCTGCAGCCCATGTTCAAAAGGCGTGCATATAACAGGATCCGCTTCTGAATTGATGGCAGTGCACGTTCTCTTACAGGGACCGCTGTCACCCTCAGCCAAATGCAACCAGGAGTAACGATCACAGATACAGCAGGCTATGATTTCCAGATTCAGACCAAAATCCACTATTTCATTTGGGATTTAAGGATTTTTTTTTTTATTATTTTTTTTTTTTAGTTTTATTTAGTCAGGTTTATTTTGTTTGTGGGGTTTCTTTGCTTGTTTCTCCTGTCTGAAGCACTAGGCTAGGCACTCGAATGGAAAGCTCCTTTGAATGTGGGTTAGCTAGCCTGGCTGAGAGCATGGGCTGCGTTTCAGTCATTGGCTTCTTTAGAAGCAATACATTGAATAAAATACTCTTGTGTTCACTGTCCTTCACTGCTTTCCCAAAGCTCCCTCCTCAAAGGGTGAGTCACATTCTCCCAGCAAGGTTCAGACTTCCTGTGCTGTACACAGCAAAACAAAAGTATGATCCCAAAGATACAGAACAAAAGACATGACCTTAAAGATATGGAACAAAAGATATGACCTCAAAGATATGGAACAAAAGATATGACTCCAAAAGTCCCAGCAACCTACAGGGCCAGGGTCACTCACGTAGGGAGAGGGTAAATCAAGTATAGCTTCCAGTATTTCCTTTCTTCCATGGCATTAACTCATGTGCTGAGCCTCCTAGTTGATTCTGCAGCAACCTACAAATATTTCTCCTAAATCACTGAAGTTGAGTATCTTCAAAACATATGAGTAACATGAGAGTCAGCAGATCTGGTGCATTAGTTTCAAAATACCCAGTCTGGGGCAAATGCATGGCAATGAAAAGCATCTGTGTAGAAAGAGGAAAAGATGTTCAGTTTAGGGTTTGTGTTATTTGCCAGATAATACGGATACACATTTTTTGAGTGTGACTGGGACTATCTGCTTTTGCAAGGGCTCACTAATCATGAAATTAGTGGTCTGTAAAGAATTTCCACTGTGAGCACACCTGAATGAGCTTTGGTCTTCATTTGCTTTTCTTTCTTCCATCAAGTAGGAATAAGCACTAGCCTAAACCAGACTTCTTTCTCAGGTTTCAGATCTGTATGACATTGACTACCACTGAACTAAACAAAGCAGAAAATGAGGTGCATCAGCACCTTCCAGGGTACAAGTGTTGACTATTTTTTCCTCTTTGCATGAGACAGGTACTTATAGCTGTTACTCAGCCTGTCTTTTATTCTGTTTTTGTTTGGAAAGTGTGTGTTAGGGTTATACCTTGGCCTAATATGCAGGTAGGAATGTTTGTAAATCCTTGCTGAAAAAAATGAATATAGTACAGTACAAAAGCTCTGCTGTTCAAATGATGGCACTATACTTCCTGGCAAAATAGTGGCTGTATAACAAAGGCTGCATAATGATTTTCAGTCTGCATCAGGAATGCAGAATGTGACAACATGATAAGAAGTGAGAGAAACTGGAATTTTCATTATAGTCTGCAACATTCTTTCCAAGTCCTAACTTAGCTACTGGAAATGTTTGGAAATTGCACTGCCTTTAAATGCTGCTATTTAAATCAATAACTTGAAAATTGCCAACTTCCACAGAAAATGAATGGCATGCAACTAAAATGAGTAAGTTCATTTTTATAACTTAAAAAGAGGTATAAGCTTGGGTTAAGGTTTGCCACCTGAAATGCTAAAAATACCAACAACATAAAGCACAAAAAAGGACAGAATTTCTAAAAAAAAAAAGCGAGATTGTGCTATGTAATACATATGGATGAATCCTTCTAATAGCTATTTGAATTAAATAAAATTGACATTTAATTTCTAAAAGCTCCCATTTATTTACAGATGTAATAGTTTTTGTTTCTTGCACTTAGAAAGAGCATTCTTTTATCTGTTTACAGGCACTAAAGCTATCAGTGTGGTAAAAACTGTGCTGCGTTGGAGCTTCACTGAGGGTGGTTTTTTCTATTTTCATTTCTGTCAGCTGCAATATGAGGCCATGAGTCTTTTTCAGCTCTGAAAAATATACAGGTTTTCATTCAACACTTATTCATCCTGGAAAAACAACGTTTTTTGGTGTTGGACAATTAGGTTATTGCAGCTCAGTGATATTGTACACCTGAGGAGTGACTTGTTTTTCTAAATTGTGATTGTTTCGCACATTTATGAAACATTTCTGAGACTTCTGTAGTTTCATTGAGAAAAAAAAAAAAAGGTATCTCACTTCTTATGGTTTATCTTGTCCAGATCTCCAAAAATCCTTGCCCTCTTTGCATCATGCAGAACTCAGTTCCTCACAAGTTCATGTTGAAAGTAGAAGCAATTACAAGGAAAGGTTTTTATTTCTTGGCTATCATTGCTGAAGTTCTTCATAACATAGAAAGGGGTTATAGATATGAGCAATGAAAAGAGAGATTTTTCTTGTTGTTCATTTCTATGTAGTCATTTTCAGTGGCTCTTAAAATATGCATGATTCCCACACAAAACGCAAACCGTAAGAGCGGTCATTTTGTGATTGCTTAATCACATGAATTAGACAAGCACTTAGCTTGTATTAATTCTTCAAGCAAGACGCCATTATAATTAAAACAGCAGCCTTCATTTTTTTTAGGATTTTAAGCCTCCTTGTAGTTTACTATTTGAAAACTACCCTTTTCAAAGGCCAATTAAAACTGCATTATTACTGCATTTCACAGCAAAGAGCAAAGATAATACCACAGTTAACATAAAACTGCTTCTTAAGTTCTCAAAAGATCCCTTGAAAGTAAAGACTCAGTGCCTAAACAGGTCTTCTGAAAAACAATTCTGCCTTCTGGCAAAGAAATTTATATCTGTAGCAGTAATGAAAGAATTGCATACTTTGTACACCAGGTAGCAGGTGACTTTTTGAATAGTTTCTTCTTTTAATTTCATTTAAAGTCACATGCAACCTAATTTTATGCACAAATCTTGATTTTTTTTGTCCAAAAAATAAAATCATAGTACAGGTTTTCCAAAAGGACAGATTTCTTTTTTGTTAAAAAAAAAAACAGAATAACCTTGGAATTCAAGATTCATGATAGCTGTTTCTTTCTTCAGATTTCTATTCATAAAACTTAAACTAAATCATCATCTACAGCTGGAAAATATCAAGGCCTAAAATGTATTTCCCAGGTCAATGTTTGTCAAGTAACTTTAATATAGAATAGTTTTCTTCAAAAAGACACAAGATCTACATAAGCATTAGGTGCAGTTCTGATTAGGTTAAGCAGTTTTGCTGTGCTGATTTGTCAGCCAACATCACACAAAGAAATGCTGACAGTAGTTTTCTATTTGGTTGTCTTTTACTTCCTATCTCCAGTAACCTATTACAACTTCACAAGGAAATAAACTGGTGGTGATGTTTGGCACACATTGCTGCTTGATGATTCATCACTGAGGGAAACAATCCACAGGTATAGTTCTTGGAAACGGTTATCAAAGCTCCTACTCTGCAAGCTATGGAGCATATAACATCCTTAAGGCTGCATGGCCATTAGCTGAGGAGTGCAACCTACTGCAAATCTCCAGCAGGTTCGCCTTCTCCCCAGACCTCTCTTTTCTGCCTATGACTCGGCCTTCCTCTCTGTACCGCTTCCAATTCTGACTCCAGTGCTGCTCACACATGTCTTAGTTCTTGCTTCTGCCACACACCCACTTGGAAAGCTAGACAAACAACACACCCAAACAGATTTACTGCTGATCTTCTCAATAGCTCTTTTATCCCAAAGCCTTGGGGGCTTTGATGTTCTGTATCCAAACCCACACCTCAGCCAAAAACGTAGCATTTGCATTTATCTTCAGGTTGATTCACAGGGACAACATCATGGGTGTGAAACTTCCCTTTAAGAAAAAGCAACTTTCACTTGTATTACTTTTGAATGTTATCAATCATTCAAGAGGTCAAGATTCATAAGGAATGCCATTAGCTAAGCTTATGAACAGACAAGGTGGCAAACATTTATCTCTCTGTGATATAATTTCACAGAGTAGTCCAATTATTATGATAGTAGACTTTTTTCTTATACCACCTTTTTCTGCTAGTAGTTTTTTTCCCTTTAGTTTTATACTCGGCATAGCTGATTCAGAATCTCTGGCACATGGGAAGTGATCATGATCTTAGAAACATGTATGAATCTCCACAGCATGTAACATGCTGTTGTTGAGTGCTAGAGACTCATAAAAAGCAGATGTTACCAGTCAGGCTTGGAAGCTTGACTCACAAATACTCTAATATCCTATCAAAACTAATGACAGTTTGAAACAGATTATTTTGCAATACCAGTGTACTGCAAAATAGCGTACCAGCCTCAAACTCTTTCTTTCCTCCTATTTCATCTGTCCCACTTCTGCTCTTACTCCTTCTTCTCTTTTTTTTTTTAATTTCCAAAAAGCATTTTCTTTGTGTTCAAATTATTCTTTGTTTTGTCTGCTCCAATTTTCAGCTTCCCTCTTTTCCCCTTCCTCTTCACCATACCCCTCTTTACCAGCTACCTTCAGCTGGCTAACAGATAAGATCACTTCTCATTTCAGCATCACCTCTGCTACACTAAGATTAAGACATTTTCAAAGAAAGTAATGATCTTTTTGATCATCCTTGAGATGCGTCTCATGAGTCTTAGTTGTTCCTCTGAAGATTTCCTAAAGTCTTGACCAAATATTTGAATAATATAGATAAGTATTAAATAATAAAATAATTAATCACGTACCTATAACCAGTCTCAAAATCCAGTGAAGTTTTCTTTGTCACCTGGGGTTAGCTGGCCAAATAGAAGAAACTGATTTTTTTTTTTTCCTAGCCAAGTGTTTAGACTGCCAGTTTCTACTCTCCCCCTCTCCAAGCTAGTTCCTCTCAAAAGCAGGTGTTCAAAGCAGTGACCCCATAGGTAGCAAATACAGGATATTCTTCTGCAGAAGAATGGCTGTTCAGTAAGGAAGGCTTCAACCACTCAGCTGTCCAGGGCTGCCCTGCCTCCTACCAGTTCATGCTGTCAATCTCAAGAAGTCGCTGTTTTTCACCACCACCCAGAGATTTACTTCTAAACTGGGTTTTCCCAGCTAAAAGAATTAGCAAAGAGATAATGATAAAACCCTTATTTACAAAAAAAGTGGGAGGTTACAATTTGGTATAGCCTGTATTACATTGCAGGCATATCCCCTTCATATGTCAAATTGTCTTCAGGAAAAGGCAATGATCTCAGGTGCCTGCACAGGGGTCTTGGGTCCCTCATGTCGCCAAGCCACTCTCCATGATATTTGAAAAGTCATGGCAGTCAGGTGAAGTCCCTGGTGACTGGGAAAAGGGAAACATTGTGCCCATTTTCAAAAAGGGTAGAAAGGAAGACCCTGGGAACTACCGACCTGTCAGCCTCACCTCTGTGCCTGGGAAGATCATGGAACAGATCCTCCTAGAAGCTATGCTAAGGCACATGGAGGCCAGGGAGATAATTCGAGATAGCCAGCATGGCTTCACCAAGGGCAAGTCCTGCCTGACGAACCTAGTGGCTTTCTATGTTGGTGTGACAGCATCAGGGGACAAGGGAAAACCAATGGATGTCATCTATCTGGACTTCTGCAAAGCCTTTGACACGGTCCCCCACAACATCCTTCTCTCTAAATTGGAGAGCTATGGATTTGATGGGTGGACAGTTCGGTGGATAAGGAACTGGCTGGATGGCTGCATCCAGAGGGTAGTGGTCAATGGCTCGATGTCCGGATGGAGACCGGTGACGAGTGGTGTCCCTCAGGGGTCCGTACTGGGACCGGTGCTGTTTAATATATTCATCAATGACTTAGACAGCGAGATCGAATGCACCCTCAGCAAGTTTGCAGATGACACCAAACTGAGTGGTGCGGTTGACGCACCAGAAGGATGGGATGTCATCCAGAGAGACCTGAACAGGCTGGAGAGGTGGGCCTGTGTGAACCTCATGAGGTTCAACAAGGCCAAGTGCAAGGTCCTGCACCTGGGTCAGGGTAACCCCCAGTATCAGTACAGGCTGAGGGAAGAAAGGATTGAGAGCAGCCCTGCCGAGAGGGACTTGGGCGTGCTGGTGGATGAAAAGCTGGACATGAGCCGGCAATGTGCGCTGGCAGCCCAGAAGGCCAACCGTACCCTGGGCTGCATCAGGAGAAGCGTGGCCAGCAGGTCGAGGGAGGTCATTCTGCCCCTCTACTCTGCTCTGGTGAGACCCCACCTGGAGTACTGCGTCCAGCTCTGGAGCCCTCAGCACAAGAAGGACATGGACCTGTTGGAGCGGGTCCAGAGGAGGGCTACTAAAATGATCCGAGGGCTGGAGCACCTCTCCTATGAGGACAGGCTGAGAGAGTTGGGCTTGTTCAGCCTGGAGAAGAGAAGGCTGCGGGGAGACCTGATTACAGCCTTTCAGTATCTAAAGGGGGCCTATAGGAAAGATGGGGAAAATCTTTTTGGTAGGGCCAGCTGTAACAGGACAAGGGGTAATGGTTTTAAACTGAAGCAGGGTAGGTTTAGACTGGATATAAGGAGGAAATTCTTTACAACGAGGGTGGTGAAACACTGGAACAGGTTGCCCAGAGAGGTGGTGGAGGCCCCATCCGTGGAAACATTCAAGACCAGGTTGGATGGGGCTCTGAGCAACCTGATCTAGTTAGCGGTGTCCCTGCTCACTGCAGGGGGGTTGGACTAGATGACCTCTAGGGGTCCCTTTCAACCCAAAACATTCTATGATTCTATGATTCTATGAGTGAATGACCCACAGAAAGCTTCTGCATGTTATGAAAGACAAATATGCATCATTCATCAGTAATTTATTTTTTTTTATAAGTAAGATTGCAAACAATATTTAGACCTGCTGAGTAAATGGTGGGTTATTTGTAGATGGGTTATTTGTTACGCACTAATCAGAAAGTTAGGAAACTGAGATTTGTATCACTGCCCAAACTCAGTCACCTCACATGTCTGGACGGGCTGCAAAGTCTTTTATTTTATCTGAAAGGTATACAGAAAAAGTGATGTTTCTAATTCATGTGAGAATTCAGTGGTTGAAGACATTATGCTATGTGATGTTCTAACATACTGCAGTGCTTTGTAAATATCATAGCTCTCCATTGCATTTAGGGAAGTTTGCATGTGAGATACGTATTTTTGGTAAAAATGACATTCAGTTGGATTTTTGTTTTCCTGAAGCATCCCTAATAAAAATTCTTAGTGTCAGTGGCATTTGACTTTAAAAAAGACTTGGTTTCTATCCAATATTTCATAAACATATATTTTACTAAAATATGTACTTTGCCAAATACATAATTTGCTGTGACTGCCTGGAATTATATTCATTCCTGACAATCATTCATTTTACTATATTCCTGAGAGTCTTTATTGGCTTATTATTTTTAAATGTTATAGCCTTATATCTTTCTTATCTTTTTCATACTTTTCATTTTTGATGCAACATTGGTACTTCTCTAAGCTCAGAAGTATTAATTATATTAATTATGGGACACACCATTAGACACAATAATAAATGTAATATATATAGTTCCAGGGACCAACTGAAAAGTGGTGCTCACAGAAGTGTAAAAACATTGTCACAGGTAGTCCCTGTTCTCAATAGCTTTCATGTGACTGCAAGATAAACATGAAAAAAGGAAGTAGGACATACAAATAGACCAGCCAACACACTAGTGATTTCATCTTGGTTCATATGTAGATATACAACATTTTGTAAGAACTGAGGTTTACCTAAGAGAAAATAACCTAGGTAGAAAGAAATGTGAAAGAAGGGAAGTGGACAGAGAAGGCAAAAAGAGAAGTGACGGGTGTAAGGAGGGGCGCAGCCGTCACTCCGTGACCAGTCAAAATAGCAGAAAGATCAGCCAATACTGATTGTCAGCGATGTGATACATTTTCACATAGGCATAGTACTATTTTATTTGATGTGGGAAATCCTCCATTCAGTCAGACAAAATCCTGTATGTACATACGCACTTTCCTTCTTGGCTTGATAGATTACACAAAACCCATACGAGCTGGTGACAGAATACTTAAACAGCAGCAGCCTGTGAGCAGGGGTGTTAAAACTCTTCTCTAGTACAAACAACATCTTGCCAAGAAATGCAAGGGGATGTAGCACAGTTTTGGGACCTGGTGTAGCCTCTCAAGGGATCTGTGTTTCGCTCCACCCTTGGACCTGGAATCAGTGCTTCTGTTTCATCCCACTTTTGTTTTAGGTTTGGACTCTTAGACCCTGTTCTAATGACTAGCTGTTTAGGTAACACAAAAAGATATTGCCCTTGGTAGCAATCTGGAGAAGCATGGGAGAATCTGAGAGATTTGTTCCATCTGTCCCATTTCCCATATCAGCTGAGTAGGTTTACTGGCAGCGAGCCATTACCTGGCCTTTGCCAATCCCAGATAAGACGGACTTAAAGACAGATGCTTTTCCCTTTCTCAAATCCTGCATCAGCCTTTGGCTGGGCCCAGGCAGCTGGCTTTTGACTTTAATACTACTTAAAAGACATCTGTTTTCTAAGGCTTATCTAGTTCAGTAGCAGTTTTGTTGGTTTTTTATTGATAGCAAGTAAAGCTCCTTGGGACATGTTGCATGAATGGTGTTGTGAAATAGCAATTTGTATTTGCAACTGCTGTTTACCTATGTGCAGAGATCAATATCTGTTGTCTTTTGCCCTCTTAATTCACAAAATATGAGTTTAGAATGTAATCTTTTACTGGCTACTCATAACAAATCAATGTTCCTCTGTAATATCAGTCTCTCTAATTCAGACTTAAAATCTTTGGCTTTGTAGGCTTTTTTTCCTTCCAGTGAAATAGATAAAACGCTGAAGTTGCTATATTAGGAGGATGTAACATGGATTGAACAGCAATCCAGGCTTTTCTTTGGATGGTTTAGCTATCTTTTTCTGTAATAAGCAAATCAAATCCCATATATTCAATGGCAAGCTGGATTTGAATTCTAAAGCAATGACCCTAACTCATCTAATAGAAAATTTGCAACTATCTCCAACTTTGAGGGGAAATCTAAACCTGTTATCAAGGCATGAGAAAGTTATTAAGGCCTTCTTTAAAGCCTAGGTACATCCTAATAATTTATTTGAGCTTCAGATCAGAACACTGTTATAATTTGAAGAGCTATCAAATAATCTGTGATTTATTTTGGGGGTTTTTAAGACTACTATAACTTAACTTCTTGGCTATCATATTTATTCATGGTATTTACTGGTTAACTATGTACTGCAAAGGCGTGTGGAAAAATAAGACTTTTAGGAAGGATGACATAACAGGTAGTACCAAAGGCCACTTGAGGATGGCTTTGGAAAATGTGTCATAACTTACTGAAATCCCTGCTACTGTGCCCCTCTGGGACCTAGTCACACGTGGCAGGCCAGTGCATGCCACTCCATGCCCGTAATAGTGTTTGACTCACAAAAATATGATAAGAAAGTGTATTTATTGGCCACAGTCCACTATGAAGATGTTTGATAGCACAAATCAGAGTAGGTGCTTCTAGTGCTCAGTACACAGCTCCGGAGGCCACCTTTCCTAGGCTGTAGCTGACTCCAGGGCTGACCGTCAGGTAAATATTTCCCTCACAGCTGCAACTATTCACACCTGTTATTAATAAAAGACAGACAACTGCAGACAGGCAGAGCTTATTACTAATTTTCTGTCTGTTTCTCCTAACCTAGCCTATTTTCATGCAGCTGGGATAACATTTCAATTCTCCAGTATCTTCCACAGAAAATTTGTAACTCCTAAAGAACAGAGACCACAAATGTGGGTCTGTTATCCTGAGGTTAAACCCATGTTGATAAATAACTCCATTGATAGCCATAGATATCCACAGTACTTTGCTTAGCCTTTCTGGGGCAGTTTGGGTGATATTCCTCCCACCTAAACTCAGGCATTTAAAACTTAGCTGTCTAGATTCCTTCCTTATGGAAATGAGTAGATGAACTGCACTTTGGAGGCACCAGTCTCTCTCCAACAACTAGAAAAATTACACCAAGTTTGACTACATGCTTATTCAATCAAATAAAATTATTTAAGGTGAATCTCACTACTAGTATCTACTACTAGATTCTACTATAACTACTAGATCACAAATATAGAATATATATATATAAAAATACTACCCACGTGATGGATAGATTCCCCATAGCTGATTTGCGAAAGGAATGGCCCTGCTGTAAGACAGCAAAAAGACCTCCTTAATTAAGTCAGCTTTCTCCAGGGGATTTTCTTGTTATACAATTTATTTGAGCAGCACAATGTGATGTCTTTCCCAGGACGGCTGCTTCCTATAGTTGACACAGGGAAGTTACATTTCAAGACAGGTCAAGAAAATGGAAAAAATGTATTCCCTCTGTGCATGTGTATGCTGTTTGCTGGGCACGTTTTTGGTTTGTTTCTTTTTTCAAACAGGCATGGCTCGTTGAAAATGGCTGCAATTTTCTGAGCTTCATGATCAGTAAAATAACTGTATATAATTACATGGCAGAAGAAAAGTAAGGTTTCAGTTGATTTAATTTATTTACCTCTCTCTTAATCCTATTTCATCCATTCAGTTTTATCACCTTCCTGTCTCTGCTGCTGTCTATTATCCCTCCAGCCCTGAACCTCCCACTGTTTGGCTATCACCACTGTACCTTTTTTGTTTCTGGCACTTAGCTGATCCTATCCTAAAAGCCTTCTTTTCCCCACTGAAAGTAATCTGACCACTTAACTTTTATAAATCTGTTCCTTTACTCCATTCTCTCTTTTTACAAGGATATGGAACCTCTTGTGTTTTCTTCTGCATTTTCACTATATGCTTCTTATTTTCTGTGGACTGAAAGAGGCCTCAAGGCAGACAATAATCAGTAATCATATGTACCATTTCCAGTGTTTGCTTTAGATGTGATATTTGTCTTATAACCAGTATACTGACATTTATTATTTGTTTTTTATTCACAGGTTTTTCTACCATCTCATGGAGATAGCTGGCTTCATCACAGAGTAGTAACTTGTCTGCTCACTATACTGCCACAGAGGATTCAATATCACAGCCTTCTGGGGAGGAGCTTTCAGAGCAGGCTGATCTGATGTCATGTGCACTTTGCTGAGTCACAGATGACTTCATTTAATTGGACAGAATTATGCTGCTAGATAGCAAGCTCAAAATGAGACTGTGCTACAACCTCCTGAATAGTCATGTTATGTGCACACTATCACAAAACCTTTCTCCTTTTCACTTACAAACCTCAGAATGCCATGGAGAAAAAAAGCAAGCAGAGGTAGTGAGCTGTATACCGTTAGCATGGTCAGGAAAGAATGGGGGAAAAGAGAGCTGGCCATCTGTCCCATACAAAAAATACACCGAGCATAAGGTAACAAAGAAAGAGTTAATATTTCTTGGTTTGTATCAATTGAGGGAAATGTGATTTCATTTTTACAGTTCTAGGATTAAAAATAAGTGTAATTTAAAAAAAAAAATGTGACTCATAATTTCACATAAAACTTCAACACACCTTCAGAAAACACAAAGCATTTTCTATGCATTTATTACAGCGTTCCTCAGTGAAATTCTCCCTCAGGAGTCTTCATTTTTGGAGGGAACACCGTTAAAATTATATTGACATAAAGCAAACAGAACTTTTAAGAGTTATTTGGCAGGAATTATCCAACCATCCTGATGTAACTTAAAAGGTTTGGAAAGTACTGAAATAAGTAATTCTAGAGGTGTCTCCTTGGAAAGATTCAGAATCAGAAAATTATACACCTGAAGTTTTTAACCAGTGAAGTACCCTCTGGTTTTAGGGAATTCTTTTAATCTGTCTTCTCTTCCTCAATCTCATTCATTTGATTCTGTGAGTCTTTCAGGTGTGTTAGTTACAACTTAGTTTTCCTCTTCAGTGCACTATACATTTTTTTCTTATTTCCCTGTGTTCATTCTGGTACCATCTGCAAATGGAAAGGGAAAAAGAATCTTCCTAAGGCAAGGTGACATCTGACAAAGGGCAGCCTACTATGGCAGCACCAGGGTAACGTTATTCAAAATAGTCAATTAACTATCAAATGGGATAATTGTTAGGTGTGGTAAACTGAATAATCTCAAAATATGCATGTTGCAAAGTAGGTAAAAATTAAGCTAAAAGAACATATGGTGACTAATGGAGAAAATAAAGGTCAACTATGTCCAGATGGTTCACTTGATAAGCACCTCACAAACACGGATATGTTGCTTCCAGCTCCAAGAGCACAATATAGATCATCTGCATAAATAAATTGAGCAATAGGTTGACATGTGCAGTACAGATTCAGGTTCCTATGTTAGTTTATATTCCTAAAGCATGGAATGTAATTACTTTGAGGAAACTCAGTCAGTGAATTATGTAACTGTATGTAATAGATATGAACAAAGCATATCACATAAGGTGTTTCCATGAAGTCTCGATACTGTAATATTGTCTTTCAGATGCAAAGAGGAGTTTCTCAGGGCACGTAGTCAAATATTTGCACATTTTATACCAATTACCCATACATTTCAGACACACATTCAAATATTCAACTACTTGATCATTATAATTATTGTACATTCCATATCGCTGAAACACGCCAGATTCCTAATTGGAAGGAAGAAAATTATCTTGAGGCATGCTCTAACAAAACAATGAAAAACAGCCTAGGAACAATACCTTTTTTGTGCTGCCTACAGTATATTCCTGCTGTGTATACAAAAGCACAATAAAATTTTAATCTGAACTAGAAGAAAAAACTTCCTGGTACCTAGATACCTTAAAAACCAAAGAGAAAACTTGCCATGTCAAGTGGCTTTGTACACAACCAAATCCACTTCTAAGTTTACTCTTATTCTACAACATAAACCAACACTCGGTCCTTCTGTGCAGTATTCTCCCTGAAAACAAACTGTCAAGCGGTCAAAAGCAGCAGAGGAATGAGGCACCTTGACTGCAATGTAATTTGGAAATCAAGTCCAAACAGTGCTCAGAAAAATCCTTACTGTGCTGCCACCCAAAGTACCAAGCTGACTCACATTTTAAAACTAAATTCCAGAGATGCCTGCAGTTGACATAGCTGAGTAGTTCACAATGCTTGGCTCATACCTTGCTTATATGTCTAGGTTAGGAGCCAAAATGATGTCATTTCCTACATATGTTCTCCAAGGAACATCACTTGAGAGACATCAGAGCAAATCTAAAATGCATTCAGCTTTCAAGTTCATCTTGAATGCAACTGCAAATAACTACAGTTTTTTAAAACACAACCTCTCTTCATCATGAAGGGCTGTGAAATTCTAACACAGTCCCTTTATTAGGCAGTTTCAAAGGTGTGTTGTTTTTTTTTCTTTATATGAATATGACTAGAAAACGAATAAGAAATGATGGAAAAAACACCTAAACTGGAATAATTCAGTGCCTACGATAGTTTCTGAAGAGGCCTTCCTCCCTGAGCAGGTTTTAGAAATTTTCCTTCAAACAGTCAGTCTGCTGCCTCCAGATCATTCACTATCTTAGTCTATTGTCCAGACTACTAGGTTGCAGCATCATGTTCAGTCTCAGACCCATAATGACCAGAAATTTTTTGAATAAGTGGTGTGAGTTTGAATTCTTTGAGGTAGTAAGGAAATATTAAATCAAGGTTTCTATATTTCCATGACAAATGCTCTGACCATAAAACTGAAGCTCTTCATACGATTTTATTTCATTAAGACTCAGGCACTTGTCTTCAGGGGAGGCGTCAGGCAGCTTGACTCGGGGACAGGATTAATAACTCAGTCACCTACCCAGTTGTTTAACACTCAGCAGCTACACACACAGCATGTTATTCTAAATGTCAATCTTACTTTACCCATGAATTGCCTGGGAACTTAGGTTTCTAATACAGAATTCTTGCCTGGGAAGAAGGCCATAAAAGTAATAGCACCAAGAAGTGCATTTATTTGAATTGGTCTTTTAATATTCATTACTTTGATCTTCCATTGTTTGCAAAATAATTTGCAATTCACTTTCTTTGCTAGTATTAATTTAGTGTTATTTTCTTAGTAACTAATTAGTTTTCTTGGTGCTGTCCTGAGAAAGTTAGATGCCTGACTTCCTGCAGCAGTAGATTGTATGGGTCATCCACAATGTATACAAGTATTTTCAGTGTTATTATAATCTTATCAAGGAATCTCTTTTTTAAAAGAGGTTGAATATTGTCCAATTGGTTGCCCTGGAAAGGAAGAAGCTGTCTTACCTATAGTCTTCATTTGGAAACTGGCACATTCATTGTTCATTTGAATATAATTTATGTGACTTGTGGAAGTGGATATATGCTATGTTGATAGTTCTGCAAATATGATTCTACAATGCAAAGCTGAAAAAAAAAAAAAAAAAACTGCTGTAGTATAAACTACCTGCACCTAATACAGCCAGCAGCTGAAATAGATACAGTGGTAATTAATTCAGTGGCTCAAGATCCTTCAAGCCTCTGTTGTCTTATCAGCTCGAAGCAGGTACCACAATCAAGAACATGCAAAGCCTATTCACTCTGGACAGAAGCATGAGGACCCCAGCCTTGCTGTGAATCACCTTTTCCTCACTGTTCTGGAGTTTCTTAACTGCATATACTTCTGTTTGCAACTGGATATAATGAAAATATTTTTATCATAATAATGATTATTTCGTTTATAGTATTTTTTTGTATCACTTCTGAAGCCAAATAGAAGAGTTTTCCTATGCAAAATGCTATTTTAGGCCTATTTCTTACTAAGTCTATGACAGTAATCCAAACACCACATAATTAGATATTTTTCATTACTCTGTTTCCTATTGTTCAAGTTACTGAGATATCATTTGCTGTAAGTGAATGACTTAGTGGCACTACAATCATAGCAGTGGGAGAATTGTGCCTCTATAGTTACCCATGCAATGCTTGTTTACTTTATAGTTAAAGGGTATTTTGTTACTCTTGTCAGCCTTTCCCGATGGTGAGAACTAGACTGTATTCCATCTTCCATTTCAGTACCTAAAGGGGGCCCATAGGAAAGATGGGGAAAATCTTTTTAGTAGGGCCAACTGTGTCAGGACAAGGGGTAATGGCTTTAAACTAAACCAGGGTAGGTTTAGACTGGATATAAGGAAGAAATTCTTTACAACGAGGGTGGTAAAACACTGGAGCAGGTTGCCCAGAGAGGTAGTGGAGGCCCCATCCCTGGAAACTTTCAAGACCAGGTTGGACAGGGCTCTGAGCAACCTGATCTAGTTAGCGGTGTCCCTGCTCACTACCAGGGATTTGGACTAGATGACCTCTAGGGGTCCCTTCCAACCCAAAACATTTATGATTCTATGATTCTATGATTCTATCCTGTACGGAATAACTTAAAAGTTTCCCAAATTTTTCATTGCAGTGTTTCTGCAACCTTCAGTCTCCAACTTCTGAATGAAAAGGTGACAAATCAGAAGGTGTCCTCCAAAAAAAAAACGTGCTTCAAACGGTTTAGAGAAGGTGGGAGAGGAGTTGAAATGCTGAAAGAAAGGGACTGGAGCAACCGGAGCTGCTTTTGCATGGAAGACTTAAGTATCACTTGTTCCACAGGGCTGTAGCTGAAGTGTAAGTCAGTCTACATCAAAGCCAAGTCATAAGTTAATACAATAAAAACTTATGAAAGATGCCATTGTATCTGATGTGTATCTGTCCCATTGTCAATTCTGCTGAAAATTCGTATCCCAGAAACTCTTCTGTGAGCTTTATGTGAACATTTTGTAAGAATTAAAGGCCTTCGTGTTTCACAGTTTTGAAAAGCTCCACCCAGATCCATTTAAAATTCTTCAGTGCGTGGGAAGATCCTAGCCAGTCTTGATCACCCTGAGTGATTCCAGGTTCTGCAGGGACCTATGGTCCCCTGCCTCAGACCTTAATTCTTCATCTCAGCAAGGGAGAATCTGTTGCAAGCTACACAGTTGTTCTTTCTACTAAGAATATATATGACTCCAATCCTTTTCGCTTAAACTGAAGCCAATCCATTCTTCAGTGTATTCCCATGTGAATGAGTCACATTAATGATTCACAGTTGTCCCTGGTCTGGGATACACATGAAATATGTAGCAAAAAAAAAGCACCGGTAGCAAAACTTGGCTCAATTTATACCCTAACATGCAAAGGAGGAGCAATGTAATTGAACCAACCGCAACAGAGAAGTTTCAGGCAGAGTCACCAAATTATTGTACTGTGTAACTATAACGTTATTGCTGCTTTTATTATTGCCCAAATTGCTGAGTGAAAAAATTTTGAATGCATCAGACGATGTTTCTGAGGTCATTACAAGTAAAAATCCTTCTCTTGTTACATAGAGTGTGGCTCCCTATTGCTCATTTCACACTTTTTATGTGAAATAAGCACAAATCATGCAGTAGAAACAGAATGTCAATTAAAAGGAAACCATTTTCCTTTAGTTTTTCTTCTTTAACATTTCACTTACTAGTAAAGAAGTTATTTCTCTCTTCTCTGACTTGGATACCTTTTCAGTTTCTTTCTAAAATTTTAAAGAAGCAGTCCAGATATCCTCACAATAAGTAATATTTCTGGATTTGTTTCTGTCTACAACATATACTACAGATATGGAAGACATATGGGGAGCCAAGTTCCTCTGGCTTTGCTATGTGCCATTTCACAAGGCATATTGCTTCTATCAAGAAGTGCTTTGTCAAAACATCTTTTAAAGCACTAAATTATCTTCTCATTGCTCAAACTGGTATAACAGGATTCAAATTTCTTTCCAGAAGTAAAAGGTGTTCTCATATAATACTCCTTGTCAGGAACGAGAACTGCTTGATGGAATAAAAGCTTTAGTAAAAAATCTTCTTAATTAACATTACCATCTCCGGAACATAATACTATCACACCATCTCCAATTAGATTTTTAGCAAATTGAAACTGATAAAGTAAACATACTGCATGGCAGTGATTAGCAAAGCACTGAGCAGAATTTAGTCACTGAGTATTATATATGTGAATCATTGGCGATAAAACCTCAAAGACATTTAACCAGAAAAAAATGACATCAAAGGTAAACATGAGTAACATTTTTTCAATGCATTTTGAGCAAATGTGGAAACAAATAATAATATTTATATATGGAAACTGTTACTGACAGCAGATTAATAAAATGTTGTCACTGATTTTTCTTCAAATAATCTAAATATAAATGTAGTTTAGTAAAAATAAATATTGTTCTTCCATAAAAAAAAGCCTTTTCCTTTGGAAAGTACGGCTAAGTTCTGCTAGTAATAAAACAGAACATTGCAAGCTATTGCATCATTAATCCCTGCATAACCATTTAAAGATTGTAGTCATAATTGCTTTAGTAATGTTTTCCCATATTGTCTCAATGATTTACAATAGTTCCATTTTCCTGGACACTCCAATCTACCACTCAGGTAAAGAGGACTGCAATTTATACAAAGGATGCAAGATTGAACTTTGGGGAAAAAAAAACATTCACTACATAGTGCATAAAATACTGATTGTACATTGTACCAGCATACTCATTTCTGAGTTTAGCAGCAGGATCCCTGACCAAACCTCAAATGGTCCATTCCCAGTCCTACCCTGCAGGCACTTACAGGCCCTTTTCAGAGATGAGGACAGACTTAACCCCCATTTTGTGCAGTATGGGAAATTCTGTGCTCAGGGAAGTATTAGGGCTTCCAACCAGACGTTCTGTCAAACAATAATAAGAAAGTAGTAGAAGAAAATCCATTGGTCAAAGGTTCTTCTGCTTATTCATGAAGTGTGAAGGACAATGCTTCTAAAAGGACTTTTTCTTTTCTCCTAGACACAACTGAACAAGCTGCTGGTGCTGAGCAATCTAACAAGTCAAATGGAAAAAAAAAATGAATGCAAGCATCCTTTAAAGTCTCAGTCTCTGCATTAAAACCCTATTTACTTCTTGGTTACTCACAAGTAATGCACCACCTGAAGAAAAAATTGCCACTGTTTCTTTCCTTCTTTGTTTATTTAGAATTCCTCATGAACTGTAAAAACACAATTTATGGAAAAGGGGGAAAGGATTCCTTTCTTATTTCATACTACTCTCACAGCTCATGCATCACTGTCTTGAAAACAGATATGGTGTAAGCAGCTGAGTAGTATACCAGAGGGTTTTCGGTTCCTGTGAAACCGGACAACATTTGACCTCAGAGTTAATTTTTCCATATTTCCGCTAATGTTACAGATAGAAGATACAGTTGTAATTAAACTGAGGCTTGTGATCTATGTCATCAGCCATTTCAAGTTTTGTAAATGGTTTTTACTGCGCTGCTTCTGGTTTGTATTTCTCAAAGTCTAAATAGGACAGTTCATTTTTTTTCTGGAAGAAAAAAGACAATAAGGAAAGAATCCATTATTAGTGTCCTGGAAGCACATTATTTATTATTCCTATTATTCTCTTTAAAATTGGTGTAAAATTTTCAGGACACATTATATATAGAAAAAAAATAGATATACGTTGATAATTTCTTGCAAATAGATTAGCGCTAAGAAATAAATGAATGCATGGCTAAGAATAATGGTGATACTGTAGAAAATACCAAGCAACTGATAAGATGGATTAAAGTGCCACTAGACCAAATGCAGCCTGCATTTTTTACCTCTACAAACAGTAATTTCAGTGTTCAAAGTGCTTTGAGCAGAAACACCACAGGCAGTAACATCTAGCTTAAATTTCTTCATGGCACAGCTGGTTTCAGTGATACTTTCATTCATAAATCTTAAGAATAAAACGACAGTTTTAAGTGCCTTTACAGGAATGGATGCTCTTCTCTGCATTGTCCTGCAGGTTGCTTGGGAAATCACAAAGCTCTGGAATGGCAATGTCATTTTAAAGGAAAGATTGCAACAACATTGTGGAACAAACACCGTAGGGCTGTTTACAGCCCAACACTCTTCCTGGGTTTCACACTGGAAGTTGATGTTAAACTGCTATTGACTTCGATGAAAGCCCTATATGCCTGTCGCTAAAGACTGAAGTACAGTGTATTTGTTTAACCAGTCCAAGTGACTCTCCCAAATTCCTGAGAGCACGGGATGAGACAATATTTATACATGTTAAGATGGAAGGCCTGATTCTCCACTGCCTTCCATTTGCATATTCGTAAAAACTTGAGTGCAGCTTCTGTTTTGCCAAGTCCTTCACTTCAACCAAACTTTCATCCTCTTAATGTTTTCAGCCTGGTGAAGCAACTGGCTATCTGCCAAGGTTGCTTGGATCACCTCACCTCTGAAGTTCACAGATCAACAGATTCAGTGGGAATATTAGTGAACTTGTTAAGCTCATTTGTTAAACTTCTTCTGAACAACATGTCTATTAATTAGTAGCTTATAATATTAAGTTAGCATTGTTTATCCTAATGTGGCTTTTAAGTGATTGATTCAGAGTGTCTTCAGGAATACTGCAGTGAGAATGATGGAAATAAAATTGTTCCAATTATAGGTTAATTTCTAAACTCCCTTCAGGGACTCTTATCTTTAGTGGAAACTTAGAGCAAGAAGCTGAGTTCCGGTTTTGCTCAGGATCAGAAAAATTTCTTTTTTATTTCCAAAATAAAGCAAAATTACATTAGATGCTTACAAACGTATTCAGTGATGCTCCCCCTTTCTAATTCAAAAGCAGATTTGTATTTGGAATTTATTTTTAATAGCTATATCACATCATACTTATGGCATTAGCATTTCCAGTGTAAAAAATCATTTGGCATTTCTGAGTCCTAACTGCTGGCTATTTTTTCTGGATTATGTCTCTTTTGATTACCTGGCACACCAACATAAAAACAGCTTTTAGACTGTGAGTGACAGTATACCAGACATTATGGTCTTACTGATATCAGGTGGCCATATCATGAATTACACTTCGAAGTTCAACTAGTTTAACTTAAGAGGACAAAGTACAAACTTCATTACAGGTTACATTTCATGAACTCTTCTACATAGACTTGCCTCTTGGCTGCTCTTTGGAACAGCTAGCCATTACATCTCCTGCAAAAAGACCTACTGGCTACTGGAGTTTGGTAAGGTGTTGTGACCTCCCCTGGCAAAATCCCTTTTCCTATTGCTATTTTCCAGCCCAGTGACAATAGTTGTAATTTCCCAATGGAAAAGGCTTTTCAGTCTTTGAGGAAATAGTATACCAAGTTTGGGAATGGATAAATGTTATTTTGCAAGTAAACCAGAACCTGTACTTCTCTTAAGCAAAGAGGAACACATTTTCTGAGTGTAAGAAATAGAGTTAACACCATAAGTACATGAGATTCACCTGTTTCATATTTATTCTTCTAAATCCTTTAGTGGTGTACCTAATGAATATGAACATGAATATGATTTCATTGAAGAACAAAAATTTTAGTTTTGGCTTCAACAAGAAGACACTTGGATATTCAGACAAATTTCCTTGGAAAAACAGGTACTTAGTTAAGATCTAAGCTAGGATATTTATTGAACTCAAACTTGCTGTGAGCTATGAATATATGGAGAGTAAGTTATGATTCAAGGGATGCACAATAACATGTTAATTTGTGGAAACAAGTTCAGTCTGTGACCTCTATGACACTTAGGCCATATTATCTCATACCTCAGATCTCGTATATCCAGGATCAGCCTTATCTCAGGCACAGCCACCAGCCCTGCTGCCCTGCTGCCTGTAAGCCATCTAAACTGGCTGTGGGAGCTGTGGATTGCCTGTGTCATGCTAGCGTGCTCCACCCTGTGTAGCATTCATTCCCAATGATGCCAGAGAGTTGTCGTCTCTTTTTCTCTGTATGTAATCTGCCTTTTTTTTCCCAAGACGCTATTTTTCTCTCAATTCTTTTCAGGAGATCATCACTGCTTTCTAGTTCCTACACTGCACTTTCAGTTATTGGTCTTAGCATGTACTTTTTTAAAAACAAAATCAATAATTTCTTGGTCACAGATGTTTTTAAATAAAAAAGGTGCCAATATTTGTAAGCACTTGGAGTGCAAGGGTACATGAACCCCAAGATAAATCTTCTACATGTCCTAGGTTATATAATCAATAGATTAAAAATTACTCCCCACAATCAAAAATTCTTTCTACACTTTCTCCCCACAAACATAAACCTACCTGTACGCAATATTCTAATGATGTTTTCTGTTTTCAAACCTGTATATATGCACAGCAGATAGCCTTAAGAAACTCATACAAGCTGTTGCCAGATCAAATTGAGGGCTGAATCAAAACTGTCAGAGCTCAGTGGAGAAACCACTCTTGACCATTGGATTAACTCTGCCTTTTCTTCTAATGGGCTCAAACCACTTCTACAGGCTGTGTAGGGAGAGTGGGATTCTGTAGAAGAAGGAGAAATGTTTTTAAATGTAACTAATACATTTACATAAAATGCCAATTTCCTCTGGAAATAGCTGACTTTTTACCCTGTCCGTCTTCTGCCTATGTAGGTCTTGGATTTCCCTAGATTAAGCTAGGTGAAGTTTAGGGGCTGTGGGTGGAGGTATTTCAAATCTGCCATAGTTACATTACCATAACATAAGCCATAGGTATAGTACAATACCTAGACATCCTGCAAGTAGCATATGCTCCATTCACAATACTTCCTCCTTCAATTGTTTTTTTGGGAGACCCAAATGGCCCTTTTGTTTTCAAACTAGCCACTTAAATACTCATATGACTTTAAATCTGGTTGCTGGCTCAGAACAATAGTTTGCTTACAGAAATCTTAGATAGTAATGTTTCAATAAAACCAGTAAGTTGTAACTATATGACTTAAAAAACAAAAATAGTTGGCCTCAAATTTTACTCTTAGAAAGACAACTATGGAGCAAAATATTCACACCTCTTCATTTATTTTTCAATGTGCTGCTAAAATCTAGAGCATAGGTGAGCTTGATAGCAAAAAGGCAATTTATATTGTTCTCATTGAAGGGGCGATGTAAAATGGGGATCATGATTTTGAGAGCTGCACAATTTAATATTAATAAAAAGTTACCACTTTTTGTTCTTTAATGAAGGTGACAAAATTATTTTAATACTCTTCCTATAAACAAGGACAGGAAAAGGTGCCTCTAAAATATAGTAATTCTGGTTCTTCTCTTTTCTGCTTGGCACACAATTTCTCAGGAAAGCTGTTTAAGTCAGTGGAAGTCTATTAATATAAGGGTATTGTGGAGAAAGATGCACACAGTTTCTTTCAAGCTGTACTTCAATTCTTCATTTTCAGTCTTTCAGATTCCACTACTGAAATTACATAAACAACTCCTCTGTTTTGACTAAATTATGATGTCAGGTAAATATGGAGGGTAATATACAGTTTATATTCACCTATTCATTTACCTTTTTGTACCAGTATGGAAAAAAGATCTTTCTTTCCTTCTCTTGTAAACACTTTTCTCTCCATTACCCAAGAGTAAAATGACTTATATTAGCATATTTTCCACAACTGCTCTTCAGTCAACATTCATGGATTTTGTCTTTGCTTTACCAATTCAAGAACTTTTCATCAGCAAGGAACATTCCTAGCTGCTATATGGATAAACAGACTCAAATAAATGATTAAATGCCCTGTGAAGAAGCAAGAAGCAGGAAAAATGGTCTTATTAATAAACACTTAGCATAAAACTGAAAAACTATGATTATGGCATATTGTAATAGAGCAGAAATGACAAAAAAGGGCTATAAAGGCTTCTGCTGGGATTTTTCCAACACTGCCTTGATTTGTATCATCATATTAAGTCCCTTCTAGCTAAAACCTAGGCAACCTGGGAAACAAACAAGAGGAGTTGGAAGCTATCGTGCTGCTAGAAAGCTACGACCTGATCACCATTACGGAAACTTGGTGGGATGAATCCCACGACTGGAATGTAGCTATTGATGGCTACAGGCTATTCAGAAGGGACAGGCGAGGAAGGAGGGGCAGAGGCGTTGCCCTTTACATCAAGAAATCATTACAGTGTGAAGAGCTGGCCCTGAAGAATAGCCACGAGCAGGTCGAAAGCTTATGGGTAAGAATCAGAGAGAGAGGCAACAAAGGGAACCTGGTGGCTGGTGTCTACTACAGACCGCCAGATCAAGAGGAGCCGACTGACGAAGCGTTCTTCCTCCAACTCCGGGAGGCTTCGTGCTCGCAGGCTCTCGTCCTGCTGGGGGACTTCAACCACCCTGACATCTGCTGGAAAACCAACACGGCAAGCTGTAGGCAATCCAGCAGGTTTCTTGAATGCATTGAGGACAACTTCTTAAGCCAGGTAATAGACACCCCTACCCGAGGGGATGAGATACTGGACCTGGTGGTCACCAATGCAAGTGAGCTTGTCAGAAATGTCAAGATCGGAGGCAGCTTGGGTTGCAGTGATCATGCGCTGGTAGAGCTCATGCTGCAGAGGGAAATGGGAAGAATGAAGAGTATAGTCAGGACCCTGAATTTTAGAAAAGCAAAATTCCAGCTCCTCAAGGAGATAGTTGGAAGGAAACAGTCCTCAGGGACAGGGGAACAGAACAGAGCTGGCAGATCTTTAAGGATGTGATCCACAGAGTGCAAGAGCTCTCGATCCCCAGGTGTAAGAAATCGGGCAAAGAAGGGAAGAGACCGGCATGGCTGAGACGAGAGATGCTGGTCAAACTAAGGAGGAAGAGGGAACTGCACAGGCAGTGGAAGCAAGGACAGGCATCCTGGGAAGAGTATAGGGACGTGGTCCGGTTGTGTAGGAATGGGGTCAGGAAGACCAAGGCTCAGCTGGAGCTAAACTTGGCTAGGGATGCAAAGAATAACAAGAAGGGTTTCTACAGGTATATCAGCCGGAAAAGGATGGTTAAAGAAAGCGTACCCCCGCTGATGAGCGAGACTGGCAAGCTGGTAACAGCAGATGAGGAGAAGGCTGAGGTACTCAACAACTTTTTTGCCTCAGTCTTCACTGGGAACCTCTCTCCTCACCCCACCCGAGTTGATGGATGGCATGAGGGGGACCAGGAGGTCAAAACCCTTCCTGCTGTAGGAGAAGATCAGGTTCGTGACCACCTGAGGAACCTGAACGCACATAAGTCCATGGGACCTGATGAGATGCATCCCAGAGTCCTGAGGGAATTGGCCGATGTAGTCGCCAAGCCACTCTCCATGATATTTGAAAAGTCATGGCAGTCAGGTGAAGTCCCTGGTGACTGGGAAAAGGGAAACATTGTGCCCATTTTCAAAAAGGGTAGAAAGGAAGACCCTGGGAACTACCGACCTGTCAGCCTCACCTCTGTGCCTGGGAAGATCATGGAACAGATCCTCCTAGAAGCTATGCTAAGGCACATGGAGGCCAGGGAGATAATTCGAGATAGCCAGCATGGCTTCACCAAGGGCAAGTCCTGCCTGACGAACCTAGTGTCTTTCTATGATGGTGTGACAGCATCAGGGGACAAGGGAAAACCAATGGATGTCATCTATCTGGACTTCTGCAAAGCCTTTGACACGGTCCCCCACAACATCCTTCTCTCTAAATTGGAGAGCTATGGATTTGATGGGTGGACTGTTCGGTGGGTAAGGAACTGACTGGATGGCCGCATCCAGAGGGTAGTGGTCAATGGCTCGATGTCCGGATGGAGACCGGTGACGAGTGGTGTCCCTCAGGGGTCCGTACTGGGACCGGTGCTGTTTAATATATTCATCAATGACTTAGACAGCGAGATCGAATGCACCCTCAGCAAGTTTGCGGATGACACCAAACTGAGTGGTGCGGTTGACACACCAGAAGGATGGGATGTCATCCAGAGAGACCTGAACAGGCTGGAGAGGTGGGCCTGTGTGAACCTCATGAGGTTCAACAAGGCCAAGTGCAAGGTCCTGCACCTGGGTCAGGGTAACCCCCAGTATCAGTACAGGCTGAGGGAAGAAAGGATTGAGAGCAGCCCTGCCGAGAGGGACTTGGGCGTGCTGGTGGATGAAAAGCTGGACATGAGCCGGCAATGTGCGCTGGCAGCCCAGAAGGCCAACCGTACCCTGGGCTGCATCAGGAGAAGCGTGGCCAGCAGGTCGAGGGAGGTCATTCTGCCCCTCTACTCTGCTCTGGTGAGACCCCACCTGGAGTACTGCGTCCAGCTCTGGAGCCCTCAGCACAAGAAGGACATGGACCTGTTGGAGCGGGTCCAGAGGAGGGCTACTAAAATGATCCGAGGGCTGGAGCACCTCTCCTATGAGAGGCTGAGGGAGTTGGGCTTGTTCAGCCTGGAGAAGAGAAGGCTGCGGGGAGACCTGATTACAGCCTTTCAGTATCTAAAGGGGGCCTATAGGAAAGATGGGGAAAATCTTTTTGGTAGGGCCAGCTGTAACAGGACAAGGGGTAATGGTTTTAAACTGAAGCAGGGTAGGTTTAGACTGGATATAAGGAGGAAATTCTTTACAACGAGGGTGGTGAAACACTGGAACAGGTTGCCCAGAGAGGTGGTGGAGGCCCCATCCGTGGAAACATTCAAGACCAGGTTGGATGGGGCTCTGAGCAACCTGATCTAGTTAGCGGTGTCCCTGCTCACTGCAGGGGGGTTGGACTAGATGACCTCTAGGGGTCCCTTCCAACCCAAAACATTCTATGATTCTATGATTCTATGAACCAAGCATGGCAATGCTTGGATTTTAGACATATTCTGCTTAATGGAGAATTATGTCTGTGTCCATGAACAGAGCTGCATGATCCACCAAAGAATGAGATGCACAGATATGAGTATGTTGATCTAGGGAGCCACCCATAACTACTTGTAGAAAGTGTTGAAAAAAAAAGGTTGGGTGAAAACCTTCCCCCTTTCATGGATATAGTTAGATCTGGAAAGGCACATCTCTTACATATAATACCACTGGCAAAGTTTGAGCCTGTGCACTAAAAGTGCTCTACAAATGCCATTGGTTTTAATGGATTTGAAGTCAGTCTCAAAAACTACTGTTGCATGCTGACATCCACAAATAAATGTGATTGGGATTTTCTTATTAGAAAAGATTAATTTTTAAGTACAAAAAAATATTTATTTTGAGTTTATGGAACCAAGCAGAAACCTCTATAATACAAGTCAAAATGTCAGTGACATTTCAGCTAGAAGTTATTTCCAATGATAGAGATAGGGTTGGGTGCATCTATAAGGAAACCTCAATTGTGGCATAACAACATGCTGTCACATTGCCTGAATGCTTGCTGTCCTCAGCTTGTGCTTATAGTTGGAGGTGGGTTTGTAGGGCACAAGTCCACTACCTGTCAGGTAAATCCTATTCTACATGGCAGAGATAAATGCATCTTCATTTCACAGCATCACCATTTCCTGCAGGAAAGAGTATTTTGTCTATTTACAAAATCTGAGCAAGACCAGGGAATGAATCCATGAGACATATGTTTATAAAATTGCCAGAGTGCCATTATTGACACAGTTGCATCATCTGGATGGTAACAATTCTGAATCTTAATAAAACAGGGGAGGGGGGGTTAGAAGAGAGAGGGAGAAAGAGACGTAAAGGGATTTCTTTTCTTGTTTTCCTTTTTTTTTTTTTTTTGATGCATATGTTCTTTTGGTATGAAAGAGAAACAGAAAGAGAAGAATGTGTAAAAACAGATGTGGAACTACAAAGCCTCCCCACAGACTCCTTGAAAAGGAAGATGTACATAAAGAGCAGTCTGTGTGGCCATTAAAGTACAAACTGATTCAGAAAGAGGATATGAAAAAATGCTACAGTAAGCACATAATTCATCACAAAAGTTGGTATGTATATAACTATCCCAGAGAAGCAGGGAATTAGTCTTTCTTGCATGATTAAATACAGCTAGTGTTTGCAAGTATGAGGAAATCACTGCACGGCTATCTAGAGCATGCAGAGTTTGTCAGGAAAAGCAGTACATTTCTTAGACAAATGTGATATAGCTGTAGCAGGGGGAGACAAGCTGGTAGGCTAACTTATAGCCTCAGTCCATAGCAGCTACAACTACACTGTTATGACATTGCTGATATAAATAAGATCCTCCTTTCATCTGAGAATCTCATTCAGTCCTTTAGCACAGAGTGATGCATGGTTCTTAATACTGTTTGAGGCAAATGGCAATGGTAGCTCATCCTCACTGCTGCAATAGCAGTAGCCTCTCTAAATGACAAAGGAAGCTTCCTACTAGAGTTCTGTGTCACCTTAAGGAAAATGTCTCCTTATCTTTTCTATAAGTTTTTCAAGGGTTATAGATTACCCCGAAAGCCAACTGTATTCTGGGCTGCATCAAAAGAAGCGTGACCAACAGGTCAAGGAAGGTGATTCTCCCCCTCCGCTTTTGTGAGACCCCACCTGGAGTACTGCATTCGGTTCTGGGGCCTCCAGCATAAGAAGGACCATCAACCTGTCGGAGCAAATCTGGAGGAGGGCCATGCAGATGATCAAAGGGCTGGAGCACCTCTCCTGTGAAGATAGACTGAGAGCGCTGGGGTTGTTCAGCCTGGAGAAGAGAAGGCCTTGGTGAGACTTTATAGAAGCCTTCCAGTACCTGAAGGGGGCCTACAAGAAAGCTGGAGAGGGACTTTTTACAATGGCATGTAGTGATAGGACAAGGGGTAATGGCTTTAAACTGGAAGAGGGTAGATTTAGATTAGATATAATGAATAAATTCTTCCCTATGAGGGTGATGAGGCACTGGACCAGGTTGCCCAGAGACGTTGTGGGTACCCCCTCCCTGGAAGTATTCCAGGCCAGGTTGGATGGGGCTTTGAGCAACCTGGTCTAGTGGAAGGTGCCCCTGCCCATGGCAGCAGGGTTGGAACTAGATGATCTTTAAGGTCCCTTACAACCAAGACCATTCTATGATATGATATGTTTTGATGAATTTACAGTCTGAACTGTTATGTATTTTTTTCTGTAGTCCTATTCTCACTTTCACATTTACAGTCCAAAAAGAGGCCTAAATTCCCAATGCTTTTGAATTGTCTAATGGTGCTTTGATTACTCTTTCTCTTACAGTGCTCCTTTTGCAATTTCACATTCCATTCTTGTTTTTTCTTTTTACTTATAGTTTCTAACACTGAAACGATATTGGCTTTTATTAGTGAGACACACTTAAATTGTATACACAAATTATATGGTAAGTGCAAAGTGTGATTTATGCCTTTGTTTTGACTATTCATTTATTAACCATGTACTATTTATCATTGGCTTTAATACAATGAAGTATTTTTTGTAAGGAAGTTGTGCTTTTTGCTTCATCTTCTGTTGCTGTGATCTCCTCAGTCCCTAGCATCTTCATCAGCTTCTATTCACCCCAGCTTGTTTCAGTATATGGCCCCAAAATTTGGGTTATTTTCTGGATTTCATAGGCCAACATTTCAGACTTACCTCTCCTTTAACAGTGTATATTGCTGAAAGCAGCTTCCCACACACTCATACCATCTACTGCTCATCCCATTACACAGTTCCCAAGTGTCATTATCATAGAAGTATGTGTTCTGAAATGCATTTTGTGTTAAATTGTTTCATGACTTCTTTCAAATATGCATACATTCAACACAACTGAAATGCTGAGTTGGGTGGTCCCTACTGCTTTGTGGTAGAGGCAAGAGCAAAACATCATGTGTGATTTCAACACCGTTAAGTCATTTATTGATAATCCAGAAGTGATGTGGCTGAGTCAGCATTATCTCCACTGTAAGAGGTTTCTGATATTAACTCTTCTGTTGCCTATCACCGTGCACAGATCACAGACAGCAATTTCCTATGCTGTCATCTCTTTTCACTGGAAAGGCCTATAAAAGTCTATAGAGGCTTTGTATCAAGAATGGCAGCAGCGTCTGTCCCCCAGGGAATATTTGTCTTTGCTTTTCCTCTAGATTTCAATGATACATGATAAAAATACAACAGAAATGATTAAGCATGATAGCATCTTTGACTCAGACTGTCTTTATTTACCAGACTAATTATACTACAGAACTTCACTCTCCTACTCAGACTGCTTCATAGCTTCTCCAGCTGGGCATGTTCCTCATACACATGATCAGATGATATTACTGTCTCCAAATCAGTTGGTACTATCATTCAAATAGCAGTTTCCTGATTCAAACCTAAAACCATAGCAGTCTTCTCATTAATTATAGTAACAATTTGGAGATTGCTGTTGCACATTACAGCAGTATACATGAATTAAAACATCAACAAAACACAGTTGTGTTTAGAGTTCGGTAGTAACAGACAGGTGTTCATGTGCAGCTATTTCCTAGCAAATGGCTAAACTCTTTTCTGCTTTACATAGCGGAATTGTATACTGTTTAAGCCAGAGCTAAACTTATCCAGAATTCCTCCAAAGTATCTGAACTGTTTGCAGCAAAGACCCAAAGTTAATTTTCACTCACGTATTCCCATATAACTCTGCTGAAGCTAATAGAGCTGCATAGGTCTGACGAGAATTTGGCTTCAGTTTTCTAAGCACATCTGTTCATTTCATGACAGCCATTTCTTTGTGGGTTATGTTAGTTAGAACAGAGCCAGATGCTGATCCCTTTCTCAAAGCAACTTATTCTTTGAATGATCCCACTGATACAAGCACCTTGTTTTTACTAAAGAACAACCAGCCTATGCGTGACAGTGCCACACCATAGAAAATGATCTGTTACATTCTCTTTATCTGTTCTTTCTCCTTAGGCATCAAACACCCCATCAGGTACAAAGAGTGTCACTTGGCACCAGTTAAGTGCTATTGAACCCTGAGGGAAGGTAGGACACAGTTTACCTCTATGGTAGGATAAATCCTGTTTATATTACTAGATGCTCTTAAGTTACGCACCAGCAAGGCAAATTTCACCATCTGTCAGGGATTTATAGGAGACCAGGCAGAAACAGATGAAGATAAGGTATTCTTAATCAATATACCCCCTTATTTCTTCTCCTCTCTCTGTCTGTCTGTCCGTACGTCCATTCATCTGTCCGTCCCTCCATCCGTAGCCACTAAGCCAGCACCATCCACCTGTGCCGGTGACTGCAGGCCTTTTGGCTCAGGAGAGGACACAGATGTCCTGAACCACTAAGCAATGACCCCTCGTATATTTTTTATATGCTGAGGGCTCCATGCCTATGCACCTGGTTTGGGATAACACATTTTCATTCAGCTATTGGTGACTTTGAATCCAGTTGAGAAAACAGCTCATTTGAATTCTCCACAGCTTGTTTGCTTCTGCATCTAATTCATTACCGATCACTTCTAATTAGAACAGTTGCAGGGAAGAGTCGTTTTGTTCTGTGCAGCTAACAATTCTTTCCCCCCAGTCAGAACACAGGACCTTTCCTAGTGGGGTGATCCGCAAGAGAATATTGAAAAAATTGGGTTTGTTTGCAGATCAGAGGAAAAGGTTAATATAAAAAACTTAAAAGACAACATTCAGGTTTTCTGCCACAGGCGGTTTCACAGTAGTCAAAAGATTTTCTTCTTATATTATTTTTCTGGTTTTGTTAGCACTTTCCATTCCCAGCATTTCCAAAATACATAGTTTCTTGTAATGATAATATACTTATTTCTTCTTTTTTGTCTGACCTTCTTGTACAATCGTAGCCAAATTTGCCTACAGATTCAGGGGCTTTGGGCCCCCAAAATTTCTCTGTGAGTTGCATGTTGCACTTGTAACTGATTTGTAATATAGCCAAGACGAGAGACAGTGTCTCATTTCTCTGCTCTTCTCCTACTCACTCTGAAACCAATTTAGACTTATAAGAAACAGTAGAATGTCATTAGGCAGCTTAATTAATCAAATTTACTCAAAGTATCCGAAGCATTATTCTTCTAGAAGATGTATTACGTGGATTAAAATGAATCTAGCATTATAACTTCCAGCTTGTACCTCATACCTTTCTGTAAGCCTGGCTTAGCTTGGAATTGAAAGATTTGAATTAAACGCAAAGATTTGAACTCAAGTTAGGTACAGCATTTTCACTAAATCAGCTGTCTTCTATCTGTCTCTGAGCAAGAGAATTCTATTTTTCCGGGCTTGCTACCATGAGATTCCTTTGACTGTGTTTCATCTACCCTTGGAAGTTTAGTCTGAGGTCCAACGACCCACCTATTGGACCTCTTTCCATCCCATTTTACTCTTCATGATACAGCAGGATTTAAAACTGAACTCCCAACATATAAATCCACAGATCTCTGTTGAAGTTAATGGAGTAACATTGACTTGCATCAACCGATGGCCTGGTCTGCTGTAAATAGAAAAGTTGGTTCTCAGCATTTTGTGCCTTGTGTGCTGTGCCTGGTCTGTCTCACATCCCCAGAATCAGCTCAGGGGGCTCCAGGATCAGCTCTTAGCCTTGCCTCAGACATAAGCCAACCTCTGAGAGAAGGATCACCCACATTCACCTTCCTGCCAAATAGTGAACCTCACTCTCAAATGTTAGCAACAAACCTTCCCTGCCAACGGCAGGTGTATGCCCTGGCAGTGTATATAATACATATGAGTTTGTTGCTCAAATCACAGAATGAATGTGAGTAGATCCAGCTATTTGTTTAAGCTGCTGGGACCTTCAAAGCCCCTGGTTCTGTACCCAGTGCACCAGCAATGTTAGAAGCTGTCTCAAATGCAAAAAAAAAAGTGAGAGATGAAGCTTGAAGGTTTAAGAATCAGCATCAAAAAGCTCCCACAAAGAGGCCTGCCCGCAGCAGCAAGCAATGGCGTTGCACACCGCTAGGGCTTCAGGGTGAGATTGCCTTTTGTTCCAGTGCATTTCCCTCACTGTTCCAGACTAAACGCCAAGTCTTGAAAGAAGAGCTGGTAGGTGATTACATTACATGTAGGTGATTATACAACTAGTGTACTCAAACGTATGTCTGCTCACAAGTTTTGCACAGTAGCCAGGTAGCATGCACTGCATATCACTTCTGCCTCTACTTTTCTCAAAAGAAAAGTATTCTCTCTAAATTATACTAGCTGCCACATCCTTTTGGTTCATATCGATTTGTGAACCAGCCAAGCAAGACACAGAGCTAGACCACTATCAGTGTACTGCATGATAAGCACACTGTTTTGCAGGAAACTGCTACTTACATTGAGGTATGGAGTGTTCATGCTTTTAAGTTCCAGCCTTGAACTAAAAGCAACAAGAATTAGCAACAAGAAAAAACCTGTATATTTTTAGCCTATTCATGTTTATATTCCATGTAATGCTACTTCTTAACAGTATGTCAGTACTGTTGCCTGATATGTCAGAAAAATATATGGGATTTTTTTGCTTCTTAACTTTACTTTTACCTTTTCTCTTCAATACTACTCACTCCTTTGTTTCTTTATTTAATGGGCGATGACAAAAACTGCGACATGGTAATTCATGGAGGATAGTCTCCAAGCTGATGAGTTGTATCTATATGGTGCCTCTTTTTTCCTCACAAGTTTCAAGAGAATTTACCCTCTTGGAGCCTTGCATAGAGGGGTTAAAATATTGATTTCTTCTGCCTCTTTCTTCAAATTTACATAGAATTAGTTACACTTCTCCCTAGTATAAACCCAGGAAGAGAATTTCTGCTAGGGCTGGGAGTCCTAGACAGTTCTTTTAAACATTGTCTGGTTCCATTTTTCCTTTTTGAAATCAAATTAATCAGTGGCAACACACTCCTCCTTCCTGTCTTTGCTTTATCTTTTCAGAGTTTCCCATTTAGAGTTCTTGGTTCTTAAATACTGAAGCAATAAATTTCAGTTTTAGAATATGTTTCCTTGGGAGGAAAATAAGTTGTTCCTCTCTTGAATTCAGAATAACCTGTGGGTGGCCCTGGAGCCTCTCCAAGATCTAGTGAAGATGAGATAAAACAGCCTGACCACTGTGAGAGGAAGAAAGTGGGCAGAAGAAAACAGAAAAAAGTGAATTTTCAGATACGATTGCATCAGAAAATCTAGAGCTAAACTGGTCTTCTCCTTTGGTTCAGTAGCCCAAGACAGTAGGTATTCCCAATTCAATGGTTTTTCTCTGCTATAAGCCCTACATTAAATAAAATCTTGAAAATAATACAGCATTTCTCCTATTATTCAGCATTTTTAACTTTCTTCGTACAAATAGCCAGAATTATTTAACATTGTTTACTGCAATTTTGCTCCCAGTATGGAAGGCTGGTTTTGACTGCAAACATTCGGTGCCTCGCATTTAGATATTTCAAAGTCAAAGTCAGCTGTAGCTTAAGTCAAGCTCTCTTTTTATTTATCCCTTCTGCTTTCCACAGTGTGCCCAAAGTCAATGGAGGAGAAAAATGTCCAGATAAATAGCTCTCCCTTTGATCCATGTGTACTTTTGATGTCCTTACAGACTGAGTGCTTTTAAAATTAAAAATGGAACTTTCTCTGTGCAGGCAGGATATTATGCAACAAGACCCTAAACACATTTAAACACCACATCTGCTACAAAGTGAGAGACAAGAAAAAGTGAAATCTGGCATCATCGATGCCAACAGAATTGTTACTATTAATTTTAATGAAGCCAGGATTTCTTGCAAAGATTAAAACATTGGATATATGTTTTCATTTTCATGACTCCCAAAATATACTCCAGAATCACATATTGCTACCGCTTCCCAAAAATTCAAACCAAATAAAATTGGGATGTGGATATGTTCAAGCAGACACCTCATAATGTTTGGGTGCTATGACAACAGTTCTGTTCATTCAAGAAGTCCTACTCAGCATTTTGAATAATCTCTGAAGAAAAATTCCACATTATGGGACAATTTATATAATGGGAACATACATCTGGTGTCCTAAGTATTTGTAATTTTAAGTCATGCAGATTGTGTCACACAGTTTACTCTTTCTACACTTGTCACAACCCTCTGCAGAGAAGCCAATGAAGACAGAGGGTTCATATGGTCACCTAACTCTTTACAAGCCTACAGCCGCCAGGCTACTCTTCTCTGAACCTGCGTGTTTAACATTTACTAACCCTCCTGTCACAACAAGCTGAATGCCTTATTTGTCCCATCAAGAGATAAAATGAGCATTGGGGAAAGGGATGTGGAGCCAGAAAAACAACACTAAGGCTCGAAAGCCAAGTGGAACTTCACGGAACACACAACCCCAGAAAGAGCTGGAATGTAAATTAGTTCACGGTTCTCTACAACATAGCTAGTACAAGATTGATGAAAAGAATAAGCCTAAGACTTTACTTCTCACTGCTGAATATACTATAATAACTTGTTATTTACCACTGGACTCCCAAATCCTGTAGAAATGACAAGCTCACAGGCAAACCTGGAGCCTTTGAGGAATGTTTAAAGATGTCTGAATTACACAAAATATGTTTAAAATCTCATGTGGGCAGACCTCTCTCCACTGAACACCTGTAGAAGCCTAGGCATAAATTATTCCAACAAATGTCAGCTGTTGAAGACCATAGGGGATTTTTTTTTGGCAGTATTTTTATGAAATATTAAGCATCGCTTAATGTAACTGTGTGATCTTGGTTGCTTAACTGACTTCAAGGGATTAACTTCTGTTCAGAGAAACTCTCTGGGACTAAGGAAAAGGCCGTCAATGGACTAATGCGTGGCACACTACCAGGTCTAGGTTGGACAGGTGAACTATCTGGGCTCAACGACATTTGAATAGATTTAACTGTGCAGTTCTGTAGATAAATCAATCTTATTCTGCCTTGTGGGCTGGCAGCCAGCATGTGAGGAAGGAACTTAATTACCTGAATAGGCTGACTAGAGGAACATAAGACAATGGTATCTATAGGAGTTGTAAAATAAAGTGTCTTTCACCCTGTGGGTGTTTGGACAGAAAAATAAAGGGGTAATCAATGTGTAGATGAGAATCTCTGGTTCTATGATTTAGGGGAGAAATGGTGTACCAGGCACAAAAGACTCCTAGAAGACTTTGACTCACTTCCTAAAAGCTGGCCAATTTCCTGACAGACAAAACCATACAGAATGATATGTTTATTATTTTGGCTACAACTATTTTCTGTGCTATTTAAAGTAAAGGGTAATTGTGGTTAAAGTGTCTTAGAAAATTTGGATGTCTTCTCTCAACGAACAGAAGCCTTGGAGAGTGCACGGTAAATGTAGCATACCTAAACCCTTATGAATTATTGTGAATCCCAGGTGTCATCAGGAGTCTTGGGAAGCACGTGAGAAGTGAAATGTTGCAGGCAGGGAGCCCGTGTCCTGAGAGTTACTGCCTGCTCAAGAGAGCCTCAATAGCACATCGGTGTAATACTTAAGGACCTCATGAGCATCTAGACAGTGCTGTGGCATGTCTAAAAATGCATTTGTTGTTTTATTAACCACCTCTATCTTTAATTTAACTGTTCCCATAAGGGCAACTGCCCCTGCAAAATGCATCTGTTCATGTTTTCAAGTTGGATGTTAAAATACTAAAAAATCCAAGAGCGTTTGTCTCCAGCATCTAATGCTTTTATCTACTTTGATTTTGTAAGTATGTAGGGAATCCCTATAAGCAAAATTTTTCTCAGAATTACATACTGTAAAGAAATGGATTTTGCTGAGATAGGTCACAAAGGACCTTCACTGGTTGTGAAGTTTGGATGCAGTTTTTTATTAATATCTAGCATTTCCTAAAGCTATACAACATCCAAACTGTATTTTACTTCATGCTGAGATGGTGGCCATATCATGCTTTTTATTCAGATACATTGCTCTTGCTGACATACATTACTAACCAGCATGCTGGTGATAGAACTCAGTAAGGGCTGTTTGTAATAGGAACTTTAATTTTCCTATTGCTCTCTTAACACAGTGTTAAACACCACAGCTATACTATACATCCAATGTAACACATTATACTGTTGTACTGAATTCTTACAAAGAATACTGCATTTCATCTTCATGGCATATGTCAAACACGTCATATAGGTGTAGGTATATACCTATGCTCTCACATAAGTCCACTATTAACTAAAAACCCCATACTTAGAGGAAAGGATTCTGGATTTAGTAAAAAGTTATCAGAAATCTATTGGGTTTTAGCTATAAATTAATTCACATACTTTCTTATTTATTTTTGTATTCATAACAGTGGTCAAGTTTTATTATATGCAGGTCAGAAGGCAGTTTGATAAATATAGAAATAGTACATTTTGTACTCTTCCACTGCAAAAATGTTACCAGGCAATTAATTTTTTCATTAAGCAGGCCCTAAATATTATTCTATTTTCCACTGTCAAGATATTATACTCCTTAGCAAGAGAAAACAACTTCTTATTGGTTGTGCAAAAGCAAGCTCACCTGTTTATATTTACCTTTTCTTTAATATTGTATTTTTCATACCAAAAATCACTTTGGCCCTATTAGACACCCCTATCATTAGAGAAACAAGGACCATCTACCTAGTGTTGCATGGCAGTAAACACACTCTCGAACTGAATGCAAAGGTAGTCAGTGAACGAAGAAGGAATCTGGTGCCTTACTGTATGCCCTCACCTTGTTCCTAAGGTTGTGAAAGTTCCTCGCATCTGTACATGCACACACACATGCAGACACACGTGTGGGCACACACCCACACCCATGCACATGTGCACATATCTAAACTCTGTGGTACCATTGCTAGCTCACCCCACAATTATCACTAATCCTAAAGGTAAATTGCAAGCGTTGGTTGGAAGCAAGGTGTGCTTTTATCCACCTTAGCATCCCAGAGAGGGATGTTAAGGCACGAAGGAATTATGATGCATTATATGACTTGTCGCTTGTGTTAGGACCGGGGCACGAACCAGGTCCCTGAGCCCCCAGAGCACAACTCATCTGTCCCACAAATGCATCTGTCCTTTATCATAATGTCCACTACTCTCTGGAGAGGTTATGAAAAGGATGGGTTGCTGAGAAGATCAGGCCTATTGAGACCTCTCCTACAGGGACCACATCCAGTTTCAGTGGAAAGAAGTAGTTTTCCAAAGCACTTTGGCTCTGTACCAAGGTAATGGCAAAATAGCAGAACTTTAATTCTGCTCTGACCTTTTTATAGCACACTTTGCAACTGGCTGGCTGCTTCTTAGCAAAGGTTGCTGTGCAATTATGTAGCAGATGACAGAGGCAATATTATCACTGATAAAACAGCATTGCTAGAAAGATGATGAAAGCATAAATAAGTAAGAGAAAGGATCTCTTAAGGGTCACCTCTTTCTCCAATCCAAGTTGGAGGACTTTCTAAGCACACTGGATTTTAATTTTGTCCTTAGAGAATATATGGCTATCCCAGATAAAATAATTTGAAAATCAATTTAAAATGCAGTGGGGAGAAAAAGGACCAAGCAAACAAACAAAACTCCCACAAAAAACCTGCACTTGTACATTGTTAATCATTAATCTTGATTATCTCCTAAGCTGCATGTGTTTTGCCCTGGTTCTATAACATGACTAAATTCAGATGGCCAGCATCTTCCCTACCTGCAGAGAATGTACAGTGAGTGTGAAATAGCCCTTCAGCCAGCCAGTCGTTATCTTTTTCCTCCTACTTTCTCTGTTAGCATTACACTACCTATATTGATTTAATTAATGAAGTAAGGAATGTTACCATTATAAAAGAAAGCCATTAAAAATGCCAACACATATATACTCATGCAACTTTCTGTATAGATCAGTTAATGACATCCTGATTTTTTTTATAACAGGAGGTAATCTCTTTTATGACATAGTTCTCCTTTATTGAAACTTTATCCTGTATGTTGTTTGTTCTGTGTTAATATGTATTTCAGAAGATTTCTTTTTGTAAATTATTCTTGCACAAAGGAAGGACAGTGTTCAGGTCTGTTCTGTATTTGTGAACTAATTTACCCAAGGGCCACAGAGAAGCTGTCATCTGTCCTGAATCTAATGCACTGGGCAGAGTGCATACTTCAGGGGTTTCTTTAGTCATATTTCTTCCTAAACACATACCTTAAAGACATCATGATTCCGAATTAGATGAAACATAACACGACATATAATTACTTTCTTTGCATCTGTTCATACATACACATTTCCTCATCAGTAGAGATTCCATTACTTGGCCTTTAAATGTGGAAGATTTTTAATTAGCAATGAAATGCTCTTTTTACTTCACTTACTTTTAGTTGCTTTTTTTATACTGTGCCTTTAATTTTTCATATCCATGTCCTTTCCTTTGATTTTTTGAGGCCTGTGATTTTCTGTGGCGGTTTCTAAGATAAATATTCCCTCAGGAAAAGATTGTAAATATTGAAGCATGGTACAGAAAATGTCAAAAATTACAAGCATTTCTCTGTGTCTGAAATGATCTGTTTGGTTTCCTGCTTATAATAAATAAGAAGAGCACGTGTTCCATTACTGCACTCAGTGTGAAATAGCGCAGATCCCAGGTTTATATTTAACCCAAACTTGACATTTTAAAAAAGAGACAATTCCTTAAAGGTTTTATGTACTAGACATGAGGTCCTTTACATTACTTCCCATTACTGACAACTTTTTTAACTTCCCTTGAAACACCAGACTTAAATAGGAAACTTTCAATGAAGTTTGTGCATTTTATTGCTCTTGTATTCGCTTGTGTACAATCACATTAAGAGGTGAAAGAAGCATGAAAATCAACGGCATCCATGACTTCTGTGCCAGTTGTGAAAGCATTCTAGCTCGAGCTAGAAGGCATTTTAAAAAGACAACAGATGCCCTCTTTCTCTTTATTCCTTCAGTGTTCCTCACAGTATCCTCTATTAGGGGAGGAAATTGATTTTCTCGTTTATTAACTATTCCAAAATTAAAAGAATAACACTGGCCCAGAACAAATTTTAACATGAAACCACAAAAAAATTCTATGGCACAAACAAAGGACTGCCTGTTTTGATATTTAAGTATAGTTTTAGATTAAAAAATAATTTAATTAACAAAAAACTGCTCAAAAAAATTCCAAATACATAAATTTAAAAATGCCAAAACTGAGTTTGTAAATATTTTCATATATAAAAAGAAGGTGATGCTTGCATCAAGTGCTTTAGGGTTGTAATGTATTTTGACTTTTTTTGGTCCAGTTTATGTGATCTAACATACTCAACAAAGGTGCTGTGACCTATTAAGATATTTCAGTCCCCTAGCTGCTTTCTTGCAAAATAAAATGGGTTACAATATCGCAGCTCAGCCCATTTCTCCATCTCAAATCTTAGTTGAAAATGTAAGTGAAGGAGGTATTGCACTAAAACACCTAAGTGTTAATCACTGCAAGGCACTTATTAACTCACTCAGAAATGGTGCAAAGATTTCTGAACAGGAAGGACAAAGCTGAATTTTACTGCCACAGTGGCAAGGGCGTGGCTACCATTGAGTCACTTGTGTTGGAAGTTGAGAAGGGAGAAGCAGCAGCTGAGACAAGAAACTAGTGCAGAATAGTAGAAGAGCCCAGCTACTCACTGCAGCAGCTGGTGTTGATGATTCCTTCCCGAAGCAATGGTTTCTGCCTCTGTCTCCTAACTACCCAAAGCAGGGCACCATGCCACACCATCGCCTGCCTCCAGAGCAGCATCAGCAGCCAGACAGGCTTTCCAGGATACTGCTGTAGACCACAGTCATTTTGTTGCTTCCAGTCCTCTCCCTTCACTGGAAACCACATACCTTGTTTTTAGAGTTGGCTCAGTGTTCATTTCTACTCCCTCTGCTTAGGAAGTGGGAATGTGTCACTGAGGGGCAGGTAGACAGATAGAAAACATTAATTTCTTAAAATAAAGCAGCTGTTTGCTTCCAAGCATAGGGCTCAGTTGCCTGATAAACTCAACTCTGTTTTATAATTTCATGACAAATTATGCCTGCCTGTGCAGCCCATGTCTGCTGAAGCTGATGGCTCAGTTGCCAGGATTTCAGTTCTCTGTTCCCCAGCAAATGTGCTTGGCTCCACATTTCCACCTTTGCTTTTCAGTGTGTGTTTATATTTGTTCCCACCTGTGATGGAACTAGATTTCATTGCAAAGGGTGATGGCTTCCATAAAGTGGAAATACTTCTCAACTTGTTAAATTATCTGTTCACTCACAGTCCTTTTCCAGATGGCCTCCAATCTGCAAGATCATGAACAACTTTGTCTTGCAACGTTAAGTATAACACAGCTAAGCAGGCAATCTTCTTTCCCTGGCAATTATCAGACCCAGATGCCTACTTTTCTGGCACATTTCCTTAATAGTTACATAGTGGTACCCATTCACACTAATGATGTATGTCAGGCACATGAAGCTGCAAGCTTCAGGGCATTTATCACAGCAGTTCTGGAATATTTTTTCTTGCCAACCTCTTAGAATTAGATCATGACAATTACATTTATGTAAAGAGTAAAGCACATCTTCAGTCTTTACCACTTTATTATTAACCATTCTCCCTCTGTTTTCTTCTTGCCACAGACAATGCATTGACTCAGCACAGATTGTTATATTTTCCTGACATTTCATGACACTGGAAAATGGCTCTGAGGCACATTCTATCTATTTTAGTGTATAGGTTTGTATGTTCAAACTTATGGATATCTACATTGCTGTGATCCTTAGTATATCATAATTATGGTGTCCTCTGTTTTTTTCAAAGATGCGATAAAGGGGACAGCATATAATTGAACGATAAGAGTCCCTAATGAGGGAGGAAACATGTATTTCTATCTGTTTATATCCTCTGACCCAAAAAAGTCTGCCAAATACATCTGTTCTTGTAAATATTTTCTATTTCTAGTGCTGCTTGAACACAGGGAGGTATCAGAAATAATAAAGGTATGTGCTGGGCACAGATCCACAGGAAGTATTTAAGGTCATGTAGACAATTGAAACTGATTCCTGTCATCTATCAGCAAAACAAAGAGTCTTTTATTAAGATGTGTGTCTTGTGAACCATTTATTATTCAGTGCATGTTGTTAAATATTTAGTTACACACACAAAAAAAATTATATAAAGTGTTTAAAACAAGCAGAAAAACAAAACACCTTTCTCCTACTACACATAAACCAGCTGCTTCTCCATCTGGTGCATTCTGTCTGCTTCTTCGTAACTCCAACCATATTTACCTGAGAGCTGACTTTACTGAGCTTTCTGAACACCTCTGTTTCTTATTGAGGACTTTATCCATGGAGTTATCTCTTTGTCTGCCTATGTTATACAAGTTCTCATATAAAAGACTACTTTGAACATATATGTTTGCTAGCTTAAGAGTATACTACTCGACTTTTTCCTGTATGCCTCAAACTCCAGTCCTGCAGCGAAAACACTGCTCCCCACCCCTAAAATCTTTCAGAAATAGGCAATGAAAATTGGTTTTGTGATTTTGATATAGTTCTATATGTTCTATACCTCCATATAAAAATCTGATTTGAGGTAAAAATTTCAATTTCTCATAAAAAAATGAATGCAGCAACTTGAAATATTGCAGTCTTCCAAAACATTTAATGGGATGTGCTGTTGCAATGGATCTGGGAACAGCAGTTTGGTTGCCTCAGGTAGGCATTCTCTTCTCTAGGCCATTTGCTATGACGCACTGTTATTATGAATTTGCATGCTGCCTCACATCTTTTCATCAGAAAGGGCACACTTGTATTGGGTGTGGTCAACCCAACCTCATCAGGAGCAAAAAGGTTCTACTGTACTGTCTTTCTACTAAACATTTTAAAGAAGCTTAAGAACCATCACCTCAACATGGGTGAGGAATTATTTTCTAAAGGAATATACAGACTGAAATCAATCGGAACTGTGAACATTTGGTAGATTTGAAAAACTTTACAGGTTTTTTAAGTGAGTACCTCTAGGAAAAATATGACAACATTTAACCACATCTTCACTGTAATACACACTGAAATAACTAAAAACATCTTGCAGTGATTTCAGCATTCTGACCTCTAATTGTTGACTGCGGATGTGCATGTAGTCATGCATAAGTATATCCAGACATTTGAATTCTTGAGTTTTAAAAAATACACGTAAGTCCAAAACAGTCTGTTATATCACTGATGACCCTAAGAGTTTATTTTCCCATACATGTTTGGATTTGACATATTAAAAGAAGGCAGGCAGGATGTACTATGATAATGTTAAGTCTTCCTTTCATATCTGCAGCTTAAGAGCACTACAAAAAAATACATTAAATCCAACTAAGGCTGAAGGGAATCCTCAAAAGGAAAAATTGAAAGAGAAAACAGTCAGATAGCTCAGCAGCTAATTGCTGTGCATATTCCACACAAAAAATAAAATTAAATACAGGAAGATAAAACAATGAGTCATCTTGTAAAAATATGTATTGGTAGATTTTCTGTGGCAAAGGAATCCCTCAAAGAATAGTTGGGATTATTTTAATAAAGCGAAGTTTAACACTGAGCATAAATGTAGGTTTGTGTTTATAAGTCTTTATTATACATGGAGATTTATAGGTATCTAACAATGTCAGGATGAAGAATATATAGGTACACTATGAAAGTGTGTAAACTCCCCACTACATATTTATTTTCATTCCACTTCCCATCTTTTTCATCCTTTTAGTGTGCATTAGCTAGCATTTCCTTTTCTCATGTAAGGTGTTTGTTAGGAACACACATAAATTTGCCCATACCAACAGGTTGGTTTGTGTCCAGTCGCCAAAGAAAGTGCACAGGAGTTTGCGGAAGTATAAAAAAAAAAGTTATGCTGCATTTTGCTATTCTTCTTCAACAAGAAACAAACTTCACCTGAACACTCCCATGATCCCCTCTGGATAGCTGGTAAAATCAACAATTAAACATCACTTCTTTCCATTGCTTCTCTAATGCTCCTCCTTTGACTTTCCACACAAACTGGCTGTGGGCTCTGAGCACTGGGGGAGGACAAGCAAATTGCCTCCAAGGTTGGCTCATATTTTGAATTAGTATAGGAAAAGAACTGCCATGTGAGCAGGATATAAGAAGCGAGAAAGCTCAAGCAAACAGGTGAAGATGAATACAGCATATATTTGCTTCCTAGGACCCTGCTAGCCATATCTATAATCCCCAAATATTCTCAGAAAGTTAACATAGGAAATGTATCTCAAAAATCCACCCAGAAGTTATTTCCTTCCCAGTTAGCAATGCAAATGATTTTTGCATCCCAGCTGAATTCTTTCTAATTCCATTACTTTTGTCTTCTGCAGGTTTAAACTTATCTCATTCTGGATGCATAGTTTTTACATTCATACTTCCTTTTCAAAAACCACCCTATTCTCCAAGGTCTGTCACAATATTTTGAGAAATAAAGAAACACACAAGACTAAAATAAATATTTGCTTTTGAATATGATATGATTCTAGAATTCTAGTATCTGATGGATGATAACCTGGTGAATGGGATAAAGATATATTTACTTTATAATTATAAAAATTATGTGAGGAATGTATAATGAGTAACTGTATAACAAATCTAATGGCTAGTATTTATTTACTTTCATGGATGAAAATCAATGGATAGGCAAAGGAAGGGATTCAGAGTTAAAAAAACCAAAACTTAAATCTTTAGATTACTTATTTAATTTTGTCTGAATTTTCAAAACCCAAAACCTTTCAGAGACATTGCTAGCTTGTCAGTGGTGCAAAGTGAATTAATAGGTTTAGCTGTTTTATGTGTTTACCTGTATCAAAGATGTCAATTTTTTGGACAGAAGCATAAAAACATCGAAATTTAAATTACCGGGATTCTTGGGACAATGGAGGGAAGCTTGAAAACCTGCTGTCTCTATCTTTACATTAGATTTCAGGCTGCAACTCCCTTTCAAGCTGACAGTTGAATATTAAAGCTTTTATATTTTAATTAATGAATTTTGGTTTATAGTTAATATAATTAATATTAGACATCAATATCTAGCCATCTTACTCTTTCTAATGAGGTTAAGTCTCTGTAACACAAAATGTTAGTCTTTTCTTAAATTGAGCTCCAGTGTTTAGTCATCAATTATATGAAATCAAAATAAGGTCCTCAATATTTGTTTGTGTTCCCATTAAACTGAAGGATAATATTAGTTGTTGTTGTTGTTATTATTATTATTATTACAGAGCCAGAGCACAAGGCATCTTTCTGCTTAGGAACTTGCTTTCTCCACTTTGGCACTGCTGATGTCTTCAAAACGATAGCCTTGTAACCCAGCATGCAAAGGTGCAGTCCTTTAACAAGCAGAACCACAGGGGGGGAGGTTTACGGGCCATAGTCCTTGATTGCATGTACTATTCATCAAGGGTGAATACTGCAAATACTTACCCTAGAAGGCAGGGGAAAATGGAAAGTTATGGTGTATCTTCAATAGCCCAAGAGGTGAGCAATAAAATCTAATAGAGGTTACCTGTTCTGTACCTGATCTCCTCTTAACTGTAATTAATGGGAAATTCATCATTGTCTTGAACAGTACCAGCACTGGGCCCTGCAGTCTTTAAATAAACCTGCTGCTAAATACTTTCCATAATCTTTTTTCCACTAGTGGGATCATACACATATCAGATCTGAACATTTCACCTGAGTCATTTTGTTCGGCTCTGCTACTGCACTAAAAAAAAGGGATAATATATCTATGCTGTCAGTCTAAAACTTGACTTGCTCTAGGTCATGAACAGTGTTTAAAGGTGGAAGAGTACCTCATCATACAAATCCACTTGACATTTTTGGGATCACACACCAGTGGAAACCAGGTATCATGGATTCTTTTAAGAGTTTTACATACTTAAGCTTGAAATCTTCAGAGCTTTGTTTTTTTTTTTAATTGAAATGTCCATGTCTAAAGAAGATTTACAAAATTAAAAAAAAAAAAAAAATCATTACGTGTAAATGCACCCATTGAAAGATTCATTCCCCAGCATAATGCATGTTCTTCTAATTGAAGAACTGAAGATCCAAAAGCAAAAATTAACATCTATCAGGGACTCCTTGTAAAATGGCTGCTCTGGGCATAAACCTGAATCAATATACATCCCATAATCTAGCTTCTATTAGTGAGATCATTAGCAGATTTTGTAAACACTAGCTGTAAGCATATTTATGAGGTCCTTTATTCCCTTCTATTGCTAAAAAAAAAAAAAATTTTATTAAAATATTCCACCAGTGAACATTTTTTTAAAGCATATGAAACCTCTGTTCAAAAGAAAATGCGAGTGTTGCAAAAGCTTTCGTTAAGTTAGGTAATTACTCCCTTTTTACACTGTTTCTTTTACTTAAAGACAGGACCAAAATGCTTGTGGTCTCTACAGTTGCTTTCAACATTTCACACTTAGCAAAATGGGGTGAGAATGTAAACAACCATATCTAAATTAGTATCCTGAACTTACTAGTTTGTATATTTTGCAAGTTTGTTTGAATTTGTTGCTTTGAACTGGAATGGCGTGATTTATATTGAGAAACTTCTCAAAAATATTCTTTGTGAAGTGATTCCAATATAGGAAAAAATACCCCCCTCCCTCTTACTCTTGTCTTAGATACATTACAATAATCTGTACCTTCTCTTCTTTTTCCAGCTGATCTATAAGATTGAGGGGACTGTATTTTTGAAGAGCTAAAAGAAACACCCATACATCAGCCTCAGATCACAAAGTTCACATTGAATGTATATTAAATGATTAATTTCTTGTACTAGAAAATATCACAGCTTCCTTATCATCCTGTTCCACCTTCTCCATTCCTGTTTCTTCTCCCACTGAGATATCTGCACAAGGTTAAAGAGACAAGGTCAAAAAGAACTAATCAGTAGCCAATCCTCTACTAAACAGTTGCAAAACAATCAGTCTTATCCCCAGTTAATTCTGAAACGTGGGCAGGTGGTTGGTCCTGTAAGGGCTCTGATCTGCAGCTAGTGCAAATCAGTGTCACTTCACTTGAATACAATTAGACCAACTTCACACCATCTAAGAATACGCTTTAGGATTTAGTTTAGCTAATGCCAGAGCCAACAAAAAGCAATCCTTGGTTCTTAAACCTGAGGTCAATTTAGGCAAGCAGTAAGTTATTGCTTGCTTTTGTTTGTTTATCATTCAGAGAGTTGTTGTTGTTTTATCTTTTATTAAGAAGGAAAAGATAAGTGCATTAAGGTGTATCTTTCAACGCTTAAAACATTTTATAGCTCAGTATATAGCTCAGACAACTGATGCTATCTTCAAAGGCAATAAGAAAATGTACTCTTTAAATTGTATTTTGTCCTGATAGTTTAAGGATTTTAGCATTTTTTGTAATAGCTGCAGGGACTCATAATGCAGGTATATGAAAATTAGAATTTCTCCACATTTTGAAAACTTTTTATTATGCATGCTATAGGCATGCTAGAAAAGATAGGTATGCCAGTGATTAGGAAGGGATACGTTATTGCTACATTATAATGCACAAACAGGTTTTATGTTCTTCTGCATAATATTAGAAGCTCAAATTTATTGAGTCACAGCATCTTATCATCACTCAGCTTTTAAGTTAAGGCAGCAATCATTGATTTATATCAGGCATAAAGAAGTTCCCATGTCATATTACTTACTGATACATGGGGTATAATTCTGATAAAGTATGAGTGTATGCAATAGGGTCATTAAGAATTATTTGCATGCATGTAAAAAAAAAGCAAAATATATTCATTTTTACTGTTAACCTCTTAAAAGTGACATCCTCTTATTATCCACTATTATCTTTTTAAAAAACATAAACATTCAACAAATCTGCTGGAATGATTTTTCGCTTTATAGAGTTTAAAGATAAAATGTAAATGCAACATACCTAAAAGATAGAAATACATCTATGATAAGTGAATGCCATCATATCTTGCATTGTTAAATAGCACAGGGTAAAGGAGGTTATGATAGAGACTACCCTGATAGCTAAAAGTTCATTCAGTTGTCTAGCTAGTAATAACTAGACATCTTACCTTATTTTCTAAAATTAGTGAACAAATGCCCAAGTCGCAAGTTAAACAAATGGGTGAAAGTGTGTGGTTCCTTCATGAGGCTGCAGATTGTGTGTGTGGGCAGTCGTGTGGGCTTTCTTTGTTCCCATGAAGAAAACTTGCATATCGTGCTTACTGTATGTATGTACATTCTTCTTATATTTTATATTTACTGAGATCCTCATATTCATGAGGATAGTGAACATTTTCTGCAGTAAACAGCGAACATTTTCTGTAGTAAACAGCACCTGTAGAAAAAGCACCATAGCCTGGTCCTGTATTTATAATCCCCCTACAATCCACCCCCCAAAACCAACAATCTAAGCAAAATAATTTTTCAATGGAAACTGTTCAGCTTCCATGTACATCTCTTAAGAAATTTTAATCAAGATGCCTGAAAGTGAAATTAATTGCTGGCCATTTCTATTCCAGAATTTTATTAAACTAAATGCTCACTTCTGAAAACTAGTATTGATTTGGGCAGTTGAATTTAAAAACTGGTCATTATTGTATTTCTCTGGTTCATTGGGAAAATTATGGAGAAAGTAAAGATTTGAAATGATGATAAATCAGAGACCGATGACAATATAGGAACCATTGTATACTGTGATATTTTAGGATATACTTAGGCAGTCAATTTTATAAATTACAACCCACCAATATTAAGAGATTTCCACATCATAAATAAATGCCTCCTAGAAAAACAGATTTTTAAATAACCCAGAACAGAACGACATAGTATAGTATATGATACGATATTGCATTTGTAAACCTTTGATTTGAGGCTTACTGCTCTTGTTCTAAATAATCCGGCTACCACATAGTTCTAAATGGCATCTAAAATGGACTCCAGTTAACTTTTGAGAGTGGCTGAAATACTCTCTCTGGTTGACAAAAAGTATGTGTGGAAAGAAGCATACACTTTGAGGATTGTTTTAATGATTTGACTTGGCATTGTGCTAAGTGCTTGCTATTATTTCTTACTTCAGTTGTCCACAATTTTCAGAAAGGAATTATCATCTCTGCCATTTAATGCACTGCAGTTCTGTAAGTATGAATGTGGATGATTTAATTAATATTGTGATGCTCGATGGATCTTAATGGTGAAACTGAACAGAACAGAGAGTTAATTAGATCACTAAAATTGCAAATATTATGAAAAGAATGCTTCACAGTTACAGTACTAGGTTCTTCTAAGTTATATTTTGGTCTCGTAAAAACATTGTTCACACTTTTTCAATTAATGAAATTATTACCTACAGTAAATAGACACATCCATGTGTCTGTTATTCAGGTTGAAAAATGGCTAAATAATAAAACAACTTGAATAGAAGAAGAAAATGACATCAGAAATTATCAGTCTGTACAAATTTTATTTGCTCTTCTATTTCTTTTCAAAGTCAGTCCAGTTAGTTTATCTGCCATGGGGAACAGTATTTAAACCAACCCTAGTGTCTTTGCATGGAAGATGATGTGAGATGATTATGTGAGTTTTTCAACTTTCCAGCAGACTGGCAATAACAAAGAGCAGCAACACTGGTAATATCTTAAAATGGCATATCTATTTCTGTAATCAATAGCTGGTCATTGCTTCATTTCCAAAGAGCCCTTTTTCTTAGGATTTCTTAGAGGTGAGGGTTGAAGGAGAGCGAAAGAGGCACTTATGTTATACTGAAGGATAGAGACAGAGGCACTATACTATACCTCAGACTCAGGGTATTCCAGGTGAAATTGTCCTTTATTCTTTTTTGGTACAAGCTAAATTGCCATGGTGTATGGTCTTGAGTTATAAATACGTATATGGGAAATCTTTTATAGAGCATCTTTTTAAAACTAAGATTTTTGTGTGCCACAATTGCTGACCCAGAGTCCAGCTGAGTTTTGCTGTCTTTCCTCCTATAATCTGGAAAAATTTCAAAGGAGCTGATGATAAATTATAAAACTCTAAGGATGAATCTAAATCAGAGTTACTGGAAATTGCCATGTTGATGTTAACCTGACATTAAGATGAACATATGCAAAAAGATCCTGAGAATAAAAACATTTTTCATTACAAGGCTAACTCCACTGTTTGTTAATAGTCCTAGAATCTGACTGCCCTAGCTAATATACAGCATCTGGATAACTTATTATCCATAGTATGGATTTTACTGTTGGGCCTGGTGTCTCTTTTACTCCACCATATTCATTGGTGGAAATCAAACCCTTATCTTCATAGGTACATTCCAATGCTTCTTTAATAATGGTGTTATTATTTAAAATAAAGCACAAGATTACAGCAACAGATCTAATTTTACTTAACACATTTCTGCTATGCAGAGAGAAATTATAGAATAAACCATTATTAAATTATTTGTTTTAGCAAGCACTTTTATTCCACTGTCCTATGCACCTATTTAGATTCAGATCTTTTCTAAGCTTTATTGGAATCTATTTCAAACTAGTTTTAACCTGCACTGGAACCTTCAACTACAGGACCTCAAAGTGAGGAGAAAACAATTGGAATAAATATTCTTCTCAAACAGAGTTCATGACAAGATTTGTCACAGGCAGTTAAGAAAATCTGTAGGCTGTAAGGCTCATAGAAAGTAATTTCTGAGATTACTGTAGTTCTTATTTATTTTTGCATAATTTTAATATCATTTAGTCTATGTTATATTCATATGTAATAACAGGAATCCAAGTTGTACGAGGGTTTACTCAACAACAGGTCATCTGTAGTTACTTTTCACGTGGTGTATTCATCTGTCTAGCTGAACTGTTCATTCAAGATTTGTGTCTGATAAAATATAGATTGGTAGGAGACAACCATATCATGTCTTTCATATAAATTACATGACTCACCCTTGGTAACAGTGTAATAATAGCTAAAGATGCTACCACCCTGAGGAACTACCACAGTTTGTGTTTCACACAAAAAGTGCAAGTGAATGTAACAGATTTTGATCTTTCTCGAATTATTTTTACAGGTGTAGGTGTATCACTGTAAGACCTACAGTGATACAGTGTGTATAGAAGAGGAATCAACAAATAATTTCAGCTCTCTACAGTATGTTAAAGTTCATTTTAAGAGGAGGCTTGGGTCAATAATAACATAAGATTTTGTATCTAAGATTTCTCCTGATGACAGAAGTAGCTGTCTTGAATACTAGGAAACATACTTTAAAAAAAAAAAACAAAAACCAAAAAAAAAACCCAAACCCAAACACACTGTTTCTTTTATTTTAATGCCTGCCTTTCAGGTAAAAAGCAGGCATGACATTTTTTTTTCTCCCTGCTAGATACAATTGCAGATTTACAGAACTTCATGCTTTCCTTTTAGAGCCAACAAATCTGTCAATACACATAATTCCTAAAACAATGATAGAATTTTAAAGGAAAAAAAAAAGGGGAGAAAGAAAGAAAGGAAGGCTGGACAGCTGTTATTTTTGGTTAAGGATATTATCGTTTATAAAGAAAGCTCCCAGAGAAGAATGCAATGTTTATGTGTGCATTCCTTACAGATGACAGTCATTTAAGAGAGGCTTTGTGGTAAACCCCTGTCAATGGGAATGTATGAATTCTGGTAGGAAAGAGAATTATATACTACCACAGTTTGTAGAAGAGTTTTATTTTTAAAGTATTGCCTACATGGTTATGAAAAAAGATGTTTAAGGAGACTAGTAGTGAAACGAGGATTTGTTCTTGCTCCTCCTGAAATCAGTAGATGCAGTAAGCCCTTCTCACTTAATGGAGGAAAATCTAGTTCAGGAAATTTTATGCCAAAGATAGAGACCATTTTCTAATTTTATATACAACTTACAGCATGATTCTGTAACAGGATTTTTTTTAAATGAAATTCCATTAATTTAAAATGTTTTACAGCAACTTTTCTAGATCAGAAAGATATTTTCGTAAATATCAGAAGTTTGACTATTATAATTCTGTTGGGGCTTACTTTGTATCAACAGCTTAATAAATTATTCTGATAGAAGCCAAATTAGAAACATAGTTATTTAAAATTGTATAATAATAATCACTACTGTCTCAAGTAAATCATAACATTTCAGAGAAATCTGTTCTCTTCTTCTACTTGATGGATCAACTTCCTGAAGAAAAAAAAAAATCAGAAACACTGAATGAATGACAGAATAGTGGAAAGAACCCCCTTTGGAGTTTTCATCAAGGTTTTACTTTCCAGCAGTCATATAGCCTTTCTGCCACTTTACTCAAATATGGAACACTTTGCACTGTATTCTACGTGTTATTCCATCCTGGCACACCTCCCCCAGAAGTCTGACCACGTATCTAATCTTGATTAGATGTTAATAAGCTTTAAAGAGAAAGAAGCTGATATATGATATATAAGCTTCTTAAGTCTTAAGAAGGACGATCAGGGTAAATTTCAAAATGGCATTTTAGAAAGCCATGTAATAAAGTGTGATGTGGCAGAAACAGTCATTTTTGCAAACAAAATGAACAGGTGTACAAATAAATGCAATTCTGCAAATTATGACTAATAGCCGTATATATAAAAACAGTGCATGCAGAAATCCAAATATTTTGTAGGAACAAAGAAGTTGTCCAATTGTAATTGCGTTTCATATTGCACAATAGCAAAAATCATGCATGGACAAAATTTCTAAAAAGCACATTCCTAAGGCAAAACTGATTCTGCTCTTTAAAATTACTAGAATGTCTCTGAAGACTCATCTAAAGTTTTAGGATTTTCATTAAGTAGGTTACATTTTGGAAAGTTCCTAAGTTAATTGTCCCATTCTCACTGAAATCAATAGCAATCAGTACTGGCTCCATACAAAAGACTCAATCTTATTTAGGCAATTTTTCATGGCAATTTTTCATTCTTGGGTGCTTGCCTGTCTATTGGAATCCAGAGCTCTGAGCTAGGTAGATAAATTTCTCATGAAATGCATGGCAGCTTGCCCAAAAAAGACTTCACATGTCCAGAAATACAGCTGCGATTCCTGCTCAGGTCTGTCTAGGCCAAAAGCATTTAAACTCCACAGGCACAGAAGTTTGAACATTAATATTTGCCAAGCACCTGAAGTACTGTTTCTTGGTACACAAAAGAGCTCCATTCCTGATGCTTCACAGCTCCCCACTTAATAGACATTATATCCAACAGGGATCCATCTTCTAGGCACCTTATATCTTCAGCTGCTTGGTCTATTTGGCATACTCCAACGCTTCCTATCACACATATATGAAATCAGGATTCATAGGAAACTTCTTCCTCCTCCCCCCCCCCCCCCCGATAACACTGGTTTTGCTCTCATATGAATAAAAGTACTTAAGTAATAGCTTGGAGTTCCTCACTCAAGGCCTTCCTCCCTGAAGATGAAACCCTAGCTGTTCTGGAAGAGTGCTCAAACCCCAAGCTATATAAAGAGAAAGAGAGGAAAATTTTTTTTTTTTTGAAGCTGTTTTGCTATGCAAAAAAAAAAATAAATTAAAATCTCTATTGTCACAGAGGGGGAGAGAGGGATTGCAACTATGACATTATAATATAGATCAACATCTCAGCTGTCATTTCACTCTGTGAATATCAAATCAGGCAATGCAGAATTGAAAACCAAAGAACCTTTGTAACAAAGCATCCAGATGGCTTTTAGCCAGCTTTTAACAACTGTTAACCGCCGAGGAAAGGTATACAACTGTAGATCGCACCTTCAACTGGCTATGTGAGGCACTGTTTGCATGAAGTTCACTGAGACAACTTTGATACAGTACTGCATGATATCCATGATATCAGTGGAAATATCCTGCTGTAAATCAGCAGAAGGGGAAGTGGCCAACTGCTGGGGGTGTCACTGCTGGTGTTCTGGATCCTATTGCACAATACGGCTTTCACTGTCAAGGATCGCAGTAAGATAAACTGACTAAATATGCAATGGGTTCCAATATAGGTGGTGTTATGAGATATCTCTGCATATAGGGTTGATGGTCACAGGCCCGCATCCTCAGATGTTATAAGTGGATATCAGTGGAGCAGCATTAACTTGTAGCTGCCATGATTTACCCTTGCAGTGTGTTTGGGTTTTGTTTTGTTGGGTTGTTGGAGGGTTTTTTTGGGGGGGGTCTTTCTTATTCTTTCTCCCATAATCTATGTTCTTATTATCTTCATTCTGCCCATCTCCCCAACTCTCTCTTTATCTATTCACCTATGCTTGGGCATTACATGTTGTTGCAGGTTGCGAATTACCTTAAAATTTAAATCTTGAAAGGTAATGATCCCGTTTTGCCAGACTTTGTTTAGGCCTCATCTGAAATCAGCAAGAGCAGAATATGTTAGACTGGAAAAAAGGCTTAATGAGGAAAGACTTAATAATATACAACTAAATGAAAGGCTGGTGGGGGAAGTGAAGATATGAACTGAGAATGAACTCGCTTTCATTGCTGTATTCAAATATAAACTGTACGCATAAGCTAAAATGATGAACACAGACATGAAAAGGGGAAGGAAAAGGGAAGGGATTAAAGTTTGTTGAGACAGAAAGAGATGTCTGAAAACTTTGCATACAACCCTTATAATTCATATTCTAATCATGTAAAATCACTGTATTGTATCAATTCCTCCTTACATGAAATAGGAAAATGCTGAGAGATGGGAAGGACAAGCCCAGTACAAAACATTCATCAGTTACGAATTCAGCACTACAGTACATGGTGGTGCTGCTTGAAACAAAAGAAATGTTTCAAACCCTTTCTGCAGTTTCTAAAAGGCTTTTAACAGTATTATCACTGTCAGACAAATCATGTCTTTTCTTGCTGACTGGAAGATGCAACTTTATAACCGTATTAAAAAGCTACTGTGAAACAATGATCCAGAGTAGTGTCTAAAAGCATTTGTTAGGACATGCTTTCGTTCTGTGGTAGTACATGCTCAGGGCACAGTTCTTGACAGGGACAAATGGAAGATTGCATTTTGATGGCCAAAGATACCTACAAAAACAAGAAAGAAAAATCTGCAATGCCTTTTTCTTCAGTATATCACAACGCTTTGTCAGTGGAAAAGAGAAGCTTTTGAAAGGGTAAGGAGCAGACGAGGGTGCGTACTCGTACAGCCCACCCTCTTAGAAAGGGGAGCAGAGTTACAGCAGTCAATTTGAAAATTTAAAAGTTAGCTAAGAAAAGGATGAAGAAAATAATTTTTCTGTGCTCTGTCCCAGAGAAAGCAGCAGACAAAATAGGAGGTATCTGTCATTTTACACCTGACTAGTGATTAACCAGTTCTTAGTCCCTACGCCCCTACTTACAAGAAGTCCTGGATTTCCTGCTTTTTGCTAACTTGCTCTGTAACCAGTGTTGCTCTAAAACACAGACTCAGATTCTTGGATTGCTTCTCTTATTCAACTATACTTGTATTCCATTTTTAAAGAACTCTCTCTATGGAAATAAAAAGAACATGGTTTTCCATCATGATATATTTTATTTACTGTAAGGAATTTCACTAGTTTTCACTTTCTGAATGTAAAGAAATAGACAAAGTTTTTTATATCTATAGCTCTACGTATCTATAGCTCTATATATCTATATATCTCCACTTAAATGATTACATGGGGATATATTTATACAGTAGAAGACATGCATAAAGCATTTCTGGCAAGCAAATATCTACTAGTACAGGAGGAAATACAACTAAACACAACAGAGCAGGTCACTCACTGTGCTTCTCATACTGAGGAACAGCATGGTCTGATTATAGCAGAGAAATGGTGGAACTATACTGGAAACAAAGACTATAGATTGAGACGGGTGTTTCAAAGAGGGACAAAGATTACGGGCAAGCAAACAAGCATTCATCTAAGTTTTGAAGGACCTGACCCACACAGCTTCCCACAGCTCTCAGTGTTGGACAATGTGCCCTTTCGGGATGTCTATGGCTTTTTAAGCAACACAGATGCTGAAGAATGTGAAATAGGATTAAGATGTGCTTCTTCAATTTTCCTACAGTTCTATGTTTTTTGTCTTCTAATCTCCCCAGCCATTTTTGGACATGGGCAAGGGGGTTCCCATCCAGACATGTTGCAGAGAGGGCTGTCTCTGAAGTGCTGTTACCACACACTGATCCCTTGATTACTCACTGCAGTTTGATACAGATCACCATGGCAAATGCGGGGGATCTTGAGCACTGGAAAGAGTGCAGATAAAAAGAATGGAAGACAGATGCAGATGATACACAGACTTTAAAAAAATTCCATTTAAAAAAAAAAAAATTCCCTAATGAATTTCCCACGCAGTTTATTCCGGACCTAATGAAAAAGTAGAAAAAAGATATCTAAAATCAGCTGAAACTAGGAAAAAAAAAAACAAAAAAAAAAAGAAAAAGCAAGCCAAAAATATGCAAAAAAAAAAAAAAATCCCTCATCCAACCTTCTGTAAACAAGATCAGACCTAGATACCATAAACTGTTAATTTTATATACCTGAGCTACAAAGCAAGGGCCAAATTATTAGTGTGGCATTCCTCTTGGAAATTGGTTTTAGTCACCGGGTCAGCACAATTAAAATTTCACCTTTAAGACATCAGTGGAAGGGAATGGAAGTTACTTGTTTTTTTTTTTCCCCCTCAATGACATCTCTTCAGTAGCAGACAGGAATTTGCCCTGTTTTCAGTTTGTATAACATCATACTGTGCTTAAATAACCTACAGGGTGACATTCAACCTGATGTAGCTTCAGTTTCTTCAGGAAAATACAGCTATATTTTCCTTAACAAGCTACTCTTCAGAGGTGTGATATAACATCTGAAATACAGCATTTTAAGGATCAGAGGGAAATGTCACCCATGGGGTACAGTGATGCTGAGAAATACAGAAGCCACAGCTCCTCGCAGAGGAACAAAGTTTAAATAAAGATACAACAAACCCACCAATGCTGGGTCACAGTAATCTGAGAAAAGTCAAGCAAACAGGAATGAGTCATGCTGCACTTACAGTCCTACAAACTACATCCAGTAAACATCCTTCAAACAACAATAACTTTAATCTACTTTTCTAAATACTCAGTGTATGTATTTTCTTTAGACAGAGGCATAAAAACAGAGGGCATGCTTTTGCTCTTGAGATTTTTTTTTTCTTTTCTTTCTACCTATATAGCTTCTGTACATTTTCAAAATTAAAATTCAATTAAGGAGTGAACGGTCAAATTTCTATAAAGACTATGCCATTCCACATAGGTCCTCAAATACAGGCATATACGGCACTCCTAGAAAGTAAAGATGGAAATAAAATTAAAAACTCAAAAATAACACAAGGTAACTTTAGGGACTCCTTATCTTAAACAATTGTGCAAGCAGTAAATAATTGCTACAAACTGTGGTTTTGTCACAGCAAAGGATGTATTTGATGAATGTATCATGGTTTTCTTCCATCTTATCCAATAATCAATCCTAACTGCTGCAGCTGTTTCCCTTATTCATCGGTACAGTCTATGGATCTATAGCCTGAAAAACATTGACATCAGCAAACCTGCTTGGTCAGTCTTCTCAAATTATTCGCAGTAGTCACTTATGTCACACAGTGCTTTTTTTTGATGTCTTGCTGGATGACTTGATTTTTTTTAAACCAAAGGAAAATAAAAAATTACAGGCAATAATTAAGAGCAAATGCTGTTGTATCTACCAGCTATTTTGAATGTAAAAATCAGGTATTTTTGAACTAATTTACATTTGGAAGCCTTAATAGTTTACATGGGTTTCGATTACACCTTTTGCCTGAGGAGAAATAATATATTGCCTAGTCTTTGAACAATATTTATTCCTACTTAGGATTAACCTATAGATAGAAAGTCTACAGATATTACTATTTGTACAAGAGAAGCATGACTAACATTAATTTTTCCCTTCAGAAAACCTGTATTTGGTAGAATCATGTTCTCGAGATACTGTGCAGTCTGTGCTGCTCAGTGACACTCTTCACCCTTAAAGATCTTCCTTCTAATTAAACTTTATATTAACAACTGAATGCAGACAGGTTTTCCTGCTTTCAATTATACGAAGTTAGTAATTCAATGGCTATATGCACATTAATTTACCTAGAACTTAATGGAATTCGCCTACCCAGTTTCAACTGATACTCACATTTGCAGAGCTATGCTGAAACTCCATTCACATTCCATATATTCTTGCCTAGTGAAAAAATAGTTGCACATGCATGTGATTGCCTCTTTGGATCCCTTTCAAAGCCTTCTTTAGGAATCTGAATACGCCCTTCTGTGGGAAAAACTGCAGAAACAAAAAAGGAATGAAAAAACTCTTTAAGACCATCCTTCCTCCCCAAAGTTTCTCAGAACTTGATTGAGGGCTTCAGATACAAGGGATCCTGAAAGAGCAGGAGGGATCAAAGCCCCCAGCACCAAAACATTTTGGTTTCACCTTTCACTGCACCTCCTACTTATAGCCATTGGTGTAGAAACAGTAAAGCACAGAGAGGGAGGAGATGCAGCTCTGGGAAAGATGTTTATATGTGAATTCCACCATGGAGGAAGCCTGGCAGAAAGGTTATCAAAGTTGTACTATTTTCCTGCTTTGATCCCTCCTGGGAAAATACGCACCTTTCACTTTCTCAATGTCTGCCATCCCAGGGAAATTGCAGAGTATCCAGAGCCACAAAAGAATTGGGTGATCTATACGTACATACACACAAGCACGCTTACACAAACTAAGGGCATAAATCAGCAGACACTTCCAGTGATTCATTCACTTCAAAACCGTACTCTGTCAAATCAATGAGTTACTGCTGTGTAACCAAAGGTAAATTTCACTCATCATCCACAATTCATATCTATTGTGTTTGGCAGGATTTTGTCAAAGAGTAATTGAAAAAAGTGATTATATATTATGCATCAATAGTATTGTAAACAACACAGACTATAATGTGAAAGATATCTTTAAAATTTTAGTTTTAAACCACAGTGTTTTGGGCACAGTGAAAGAAGTGGAAGCATTTGGTGGTTACATGAAAATTTTCATTAGAAAAGTAGGTTTATTTTATGCTCCCTTTTATACCTAGATCAAAGAAGCTTGTGATGTGCCTCATGATTCTAAATAATATTATGTCTGTCCCCAAGGTCTTCTTATATCCCAAGGGAACTGGCAATATACATCAATTGCCGTAGAGGTGTAAAGTATAATAAATAGATCTTGATGTACTAGCTATTATAAATTATAGCTCCTCATGTTTTACTGATTGGTATGAGAGCATCTGTATTGACTTACAAATGATGCTCAGGGAAGTGCATACATGTTCTACCTGCTTATGAGCTGAATAACTGAGAAGCCCTTGGAAGATGAGTGCTTCTCAGACCCTACATAGCATAAATAACTATGAAGAAGTCAGACATAGCATGCTTTAACCTCCTTCCTGATGCTTGAACTGTAGGTGTCTGTGTTTTTGCATGTGAAAGGAATGAAGAAAAAAGAAACAACTGTTCATACATTGTTATTAATCACTTAGAGTGAAGTAACTATCCCACATTTGTACGAGCTAAATCTAGCCAATGTGCAATTAATTAGATGTGAGGATCAAAGCTGTTTGTTCCTTTTGATGTATTATTTTTATAATATATTTTTAAATGTTCTGTCTTTTCTTTTTATGTCAGCAAAGAATAATAGAATGGCATGTGACATGTGAACATAGATGTTCACACTGAGTTAATGCAACACATGCAGAGGTTGAAGCTAAACAAGAAATTTTGCACTAATTTATTCCTTATGTAATTTACAGAAAATTATGGTAAAGACAACCATTCAGAAGGACATTCATTTATTTCTACAAACTTACTTCATGGGTTAGGATTGTCAAGGCCATTTAAAGGACAAGGGTGCTCAGCATGAAAATTAAATAAACAATTGGATATTCATGTAATCTCGGGAGGAGGGGGGATTGCCAGGAAGCTTAAACCATCACAGCTTTATTGCTATCCCATCTTTTTAATATCAAGGAAAGGGCACATTGGTCCAAGTGGTTCTAGTTATATGCTTGAAATATGATTACAGAAAATCCCTTCATGGTAGTTCTTGCTTTGTGGGCCTGGGGGTGTGTTTGAGAGGGCAGACAGTCCTGGGACTATCGGATTTTAAAACAATCTGTTTCTATGTTAGTTACTAAAGGAAGAAAATAAGAATGGTCATCTAGCCCAGTATCCTGTGCTCTAACCGTGGACAACAGAAATGGTGTGGGAAGAATATTAATATCAGGTAACAGCCAAATGGCTCGGCCCAGAGGGCTGTGATCAGCAGCACAAAGTCCAACTAGAGGCGAGCCAGTGTATACCGCAGAGGTTGATACTGGGGCCAATCTTGTTTAACACGTTTATTAATGACCTGGACACTCCTCATGTGAGGAGAGGCTGAGAGCTGGGACCGTTCTGCCTGGAGAAGAGAAGGCTCAGGGGGGTCTTATCAATGTGCATAAGTATCATATGAGGGGGAAAGAAGATGAGGGAGCCTGACTCCTCTCAGTGGTGCCCAGTCACAGGACAAAAGGCAATAGGCATAAATTAAAACACCTGAAATTCCCTTGGAACATAAGAAACACTTTTTTACTGTGAGGATTGTCAAACACTGGCACAGGTTTGCCAGAGAGGTCATGGAGTCTCCATCCTTGTAGATAATCAAAACACAAATGGACACAGTCCTGGGAAATGAGCTTTAGCTGACCCTGCCTGAACAGGGGGGTTAGACTAGATAATCTCCCTTCAACCACGCAGTGACTCTCTGTGATTCTGTGACAACAGCAACGCCTAGGGAAGAATGTTAATATAAGGTAAGCACATAGAGATATTTCTCCTGAACACTCATCTAACACTTTGTCTTGGGAATTTCTTTCAGCCAGAAGTGGTGTTTTGATATTTAACAGAAGAGTCATAAATTTCAGAGTTTCCCATAAAATTATTCTCTCTCTTCTTTTTTCATTCTACCATTCGGCCAATGATTAAATAGTTAACACCCTGGAGAGGCACTAATTTCAGCCTGTCTGTAGGTTCACAAGAGCCACTGAATTATTTCAGACTAATATTTTGAATGTTATCCCTGCAATCTGTAAATGTGTTTAGGGCCTACTATCATTTAGAGATGTAGATAGATGAGTTCAGGGGCAAGTCACCGTTTGCATTAACTTTTTGAAGGAGGTAAGTGCTTAACTTACTATGGCACTTCTGAAGACACCTCTAAGCGTTTAACTGCATTTTCTGTTACACAAATTACCTTTGGACACCAGTTCCTAATATCTTACATGATAGCATGCTAGAAGGTAACATGTAGGAAATTGTGCTCGCTTGCTGAGGTCGTCCAGTTTAGTTGCTACCTTTGTGTATTTCCCTTTTAAGTTACATCGCAAGTGGTACTTGATATTGCCGTAAATTTGTGTCAATAGCATTTAATCTGCTAAACCTCTTCAAGGTCTTTTATAGTACAGCTAAACTTTATCAAGCTGAAAGCCTGCAACTTTTTTACATGCAAATGTTCTTAAGAAAATTATAATGGAATCTAAAAAATGCCACAGGGATTAATATATAGTAAGTTTTGAGTAGCCATATCTTCAGATACAAGTCCTCAGACAGCTGATGAGAGTTGATCTTTGCTCTCCAGTCTTTCTTTTTTTGAATGATGCCACCCTTTAAGTCTTCAGCCCTGAACCATAAACTTTCAGTATGTTACTGCACTGCAATAATGCTTTACCTTCCTAAATGATGGTCATACACTTTTCCAAGGCTTGAGAGTAAAAAGCTTGATTTGAAGCCATTCACCAGGTTTTTTCTTACATAGCAGCTTTAAGAGCAGATGCAGTCACCACTGTTTCTACTGTTCAGGGTCACGTATAGCACCAGCAGTAACAGCTAGAAAAAGTATAGCAACATGTAGTTGTTTCTGATGTTGTCTCATATAAAATGCTAATTATTGTTGTTCTGACTTTATTGACCTATTTTTGATGCCTCAATATTTCACAACTAATAATTTAAAATATGGCCCTTAGGTGCTTGAATATCAATAGTACTCAGTGAGATTTTGGCATCAAAGTAATTTCAAAATGGGACTTGGGCATGTTAATGAAAGCTCTCCTTTGTGTTTCTCTTCCTCAGGTATGAAATGAATATACTAAAACCTTCTAACCACAAAGAGTTATTATAAAAAGAAACACATCGAAGTTGTGAAGTAAACAATGGTTATATGGCAATGTAAGATGCTAGTTACATGGACTTTTAGCACTGGATGTTGAGACAGATCAATGATATGATTCATATGACAGTTTCACACTGAAATGACTTGTACTGGAAACTTGGCCACACTTTTTACTTTCCTTCTGCAAAGGAACTGAAGGTCAAATGCCAATAGTGTCCGACGGTATGCTACCAAAATGCATTTATTTTATCTAGTTAGCCAATGAATTTAAAAGTTTGGTTCTTAAATCTTTCTATGTACAATCAGACAAAGGAAATACCCAGAGTGTAAGCTTCTTTTGCCCAGGTAACCTTCTGCTATTGTACCTGTTTTCCTAAAAATATTCAGGAGTCTTGCAAAATGCTCAGAGAGCTCATTCATCTGGATACTGAGAGCAATGAAGAAGTGCATCTCATGGCCATGGATCTAGAAAGAACAACACCATGAGAGAGAATTGAATAAACCAGCTGCAGCTGGGCTTCTCAATAAATTGAGGGTCATCTTGTTCATATCTGTCACTTCCAAAAAAATATTTTGACAAAACAAATAGAATATGTCAATCCAGATGTGATTAAAAGAACCAAATGAAAACTGCTTACATAGAGGAAAACATCAACTCCGTAAGCTGATAGATGTACCCAGGCTGACCAGTTAATCCTTACCAATAACTACTTTTCTTATGGGGCCACTGAGTGTCACAGTGATGGCAATGAATGCTTGCTCTTGTTTGCTGCATGTCCCCTAGCATTAACAAAAACACTCGTGTTCTGAAATCAGTCACAAAGCTTTCCTCACTGGCACTCTGGTGTTTTCTTCCTCTTAGTTCATCTCTCATAAGTCATTTCTACACCTTGATGACATGAAGGAAACCATGGAGGGATCCTTTTTTAGCACTGCAGGATAGAGGATCATTTGCAATTTCTATTTAACAGTTTGTTGCTTTTACAAACCTTCTCATATTACCATCTGGAAACACAAAATGCAGCACAACACAATGAAAATTATTTCAAAGGACAGACATCCCTTGACATTCTTCAAGTAAGTTGCTTAAGGACATAAATCATTCAATTTTTAAAATATCTAGTAAGCATCTTGATTTATTTGGATTCACTGGCCCACAATGTCAGCCTCTCCCATAAATGTTTTCAAAATAACTAGTTAAAATCCTTCTGAACCAACTTCAAAAGCCTCCTCTACAGTAATCCTGACAACAGTTAGGTTACTGGCAGTGATACTTAGTCCTCTCCACCTCACCAGCATAGTCTCGCTGCTTCTGAGTGCTTTTTGTCACCAGTTTGTGTGTCTATATTGCTTATACACACATTATGAAATCTCTGGAGCAGGAATTCTTTATTATGTACACAGAATCCAAGAACAATTGTCCCTAAGAGCATTAGCGTGGAATCTAGGCTCTCTATATAGCAATAACTGATAGTAGCAACAATAATACACTTTAAAGATTTATGTGTCTTTGTTGTGTAGAAATCATGAAATGCTATTGAACAGAAGAGGCAACAGTAACATATGTTGTCACTTTGACCAAGAAACCAAGTGCATTTAAATAAAAGGTGAAGAAAGAAAGTTCTTAATTTTCTATAGCTTCTGTGGGGGGGAAAAAACCAAAGAAAATGGGGGAAGGGGGGGGGTGTTGGAAAAAAAGAGAAAAGCATTCCTGACACTTCTATTGTAAGGGGGAGCACACTTGTGTGTGTCTTTCTACTATCGTGTCTGTTTCAGAATATATACTAACTAGTGAAAGGGTCATCATTGTATTAAGAACTTAGGCAAAATGTTTATTTAATAGCAGAATGAAATGCACGCATAAATAAACTATGGAGATCTGACTTAGAATAGACCATATTGCACAAAGCAGCTTAAAGAAATATTTCAAGATCTTAACCAAAGGGAAAAAGCAGTGAAAACAAGATCAGTCATTCCCTGGCTGTGTTCCTTTTTAATAACTGCCTAATTCACAGCTGGAAATCTGAAAGGTGTCTTCTTAACAAATAAATCATGAGAAAGTTTTCCTCGGGGTTGTGTGTAACATTTTTCCTGAATTTACTTTCATCAAAAATCGGCCTGTTCTTTTCTACAACTGAAGATTATGGCAAGCATTTTGTTGATCTTAAATTTTGCTTAGGGTCCAATTCTGCAACAGTTGCTTGCACTGAATTTTGCCTATGGAAGCAGTTTTGTTCAGTAGTAGTTACAGAATTTCTCCTTATGTTTAACCAGGTATCTTTTAAAAAGAATAATTATTGAATGTAGTAATCTGTGAATAGTCTGAGAAACTCAAGCCTTTGATGGACAGAGCAAACATGGAGGTATGGCAGTACAGGCTTCACTGTATCGCTATTACCCACTTATTCGCATTTTCAGCTAAAATGTTAGTCTTATGATAAAGTCTCTAGAAATATCCCTTTTTTTCTTCTGAAACTTTAAGTGTGTATAATGTCTTTTTCTGCATCCTAAACACACAGAACTAGATTAATTCAAATTTCTTCCAGCCAGCGATGAGGTATCAGAGGGTAACTACGTTCAGTCTCCACTGAAACGGGTCAGCTTCAAGCCAGTGATCTGGCAGTGAAAAATCCGTTCTCACTCCCCTGAGCATCCATCATCTCAGATAGCCTTTTTACTCCATAATTATTTATTTGCACTAAACTCTAAAGTAACCTATGATGCTTGGTAAGATACAGGCAATTTAACTTTTATATTTGATATTTCATCAAAATGCAGAAAACTCTTTCATGGTCAGAGCTTTTATTCTTCTGTGCACTGATCTTTGCAATTAGAACACAACTGTAGAAAATACAAAAGAAGAAATACAGTCCACTGTATGTGAAGATACTCTGGAAAATCATTTTAGTCAGAACTGAAGGTAGCAGTCAGTGTTTCCAAATATTAAAAAAAAGACAAAATCTTCATAACGCATTTTACAAATACATTTAACATAATACAATCACGTAGTGCTCTGTTATAGCCACTGCAATTTAATTATGTAGAATCTTTTTTTGATGAGCCTACCTGATCAAAACCAACCATTTTCATCAGAAAGAATGCCAGAACTAAACAAAATTATTTTAATAGGTATTTTTATTTACGCAGTTTGGTAGTTGCACAGTCCTTGTCACCATACAAACTAAGCACTTAGTTCAACAATATATTTGACTGTTTAAATCAAGCAAGATGAGAAGACTTGTATACAGCAATACAGTTTCACATTATAGTTTCTGCCTGCCGCCCCCAGTAATGAAGTAAGGAGATAGCCAGAATATTTCAAGTAGTTGAGTAAAAAACTTATCTCCTGCCAGCTCAAACACAGTTGCTTACTGAACATAGAAACTTATTCCATTGCTGTGAAAGTAGCGAGTCTTTTTCAATCTGCATTTCATTTTCATTTTGCAAAGGATTATGAGAAAGTTATAGTAGTGACTTCGTGAGATACAGGCACTCAATTGTTTTTGATTCCCTGACATGCTTCAATCCTGATAGGAAAGTACAGGTGACAAATTCTTGCATTTATTTTATCTGGTTTTCTTTGGGTCATAAATTAAAAACACTAGTGTAAAAATGTTTCTAGCTCAACACATCCTTTCCTTAGAAATGTTTCATTTGAATAGTGTCTTGATAATATCAAATAAAAAAAGGGAGTCTTGGGTTTACAGAAGACAAGTGGTCAAAAAATAATCTGGATTCGCTGCATTTGTGGGAAGAAAGTTTCAAAGCCAAGACCTCCTGAAACAGAAGGGCCTCTTATTTATATTGAGGAAACACTAGATAAGATATTCTACTGACCTTGGGTAGATTTTCAGTAAAAGTTCAAATGAAGGTTCAGTGAAGTGCCCCATTCCTGAACACTTATGGTCGTAACAGTTATAGGAGAGAAAACTGAGCAGAGAGAAAAGTCAATAACTTGAGAGCAGAGAAGGAGTTACCATCAAAGCTAGCCTTCCGTCGTGTACTCAGATCACGATTCCTATTACAGTCATGGGATGGTCAGTATGCGGAAAAGTTGTGAGACAGACAGCATTAGCAGAAATATCCTTAAAACCTGTTATATATGGAAAGAGGAGAGGGCAAGGGAAGAGAGAAAATACAAATAAAATGCCAACCACGGAAAAGCAGGATTTGGTGTGATTTTTCTTCAAAATTATTCCATTTGATACAATGTCTTGGGAATACCAAATGTCAAATTTAAAGCAATCCTTTTTCCTCATTGTTCTCTCTTACTGGGCTGCCCTTGATTAACTGAAATACATTTTCCCATGGGTATTAATTAATCAGTTTGTGTTGGATAAAATGTATGTTGAAGTACCCGAATGGGCCTGGTAAGTTCTTTGACTCAACAGCCTTGAACAATGCATCTAAAGTTCCATCCATAAGTCTGGAAAATTCCATCTGTGCAAGATGTATCTAGATGAATTAATCACCACAAGCATTTATTACTGGCTAGATCCACTTTCAAGGTACAAATGGACCTAACTACATTGGCTAGTTGAAAAATCTGCATGAAACATGCAAAAATTGCCTGGTACAATGATAAATTCGAACATCTGAACTGAATGTCACCTCTGTAGCTTGCATAGAACCTTTTCTGAAAGTGAAAATATTTCCTTCTTTCTCTCTCATGCACCATCTATTGATTTCTACCCAGTCTGCCTCACCAATCTACTCTCTCTTTTTTCTTTCTGCTCTCTGTGTAAGACCTTCTTGGCAGATATGTCTTTCCATTTAGTTTGAACTAAAGCAAGGGTAAGATTTTCCAAAGTTAAAGAAACCGGTTAGGAGTTGAGCCTAGGTGGCATACAAGTTTTATTATACGCCTTCAGCTTCTGAGACACTAGCTTTATAAAGATTGTCAATATAAAATAATAATACAATAGAATTTTATTTTAAGGGCAATTCATGCCTGAAGGCATACTCTATAACTTACTGCAGGTAAGCAATGATGTTGCAATTACAAACAGGAAATGCAGAATATATTTCTTGTGACTGACACATTTATATATGCTTATGATGTGAAAACGGGATATATTGATATTGATTTTTACTTAGATCCTTTTCTGATATATGCTTTTATTTTACAGACATTGACCTTTATGTGATCCCATTTATATGAGGGAGTTTTTCCACACATTCAGAGTGATACAATATTGGTCTGAATGAACACTTCCACAGTGTTCATTATTTGGTTAATTTACATAGTAATAACCCTATCTCATGTGCCATAACAGAACTAAAGATGGTATAGAGTACTAGAGACAGTATGGAGAGTAGAACTTAAATATGACATAGCTTTATTATGAAGGATGGTGTGTTATATTGATCTTGAATGTTCTGTGAGGCTTTTAATGATTTAATTATTTAAAACACAGAATTTTGCAAACAAAAAGGAGTAAAGAAGGCAGCAAACCATGTTCTCTATGTTTATAATGAAAGAGAAACAGAAGTGTTGTAAGTGCTGAAAGAGAAAAAAACAGGTTGTCAAATCCTATTCAGTAATGAAGAACACATGGGACAATGAGAACAAGTAGATAAGTTTTATTCTGAATGTATATATTAATCCTTTTATTCAGAAATTTTGTTTTGGTAACACAATTCCTTTGCATATACCAGAAAAAAAAAAGCCACTGTTCTATGAGAAGGATTGCGATGGAAACCCAGATCAGATAGAGTGGATAGACCAAGACCTTTCTCTTACACCGAGTTTCCACAAATGGTAGTAAAATACTTTCAAATACAGGAAAAGTAGATTTGATTAACCTTTAAACTAGACAACTTGACTTGTTAAATGGGAAAAAACCCACAGTGACTAGGTAAGACAGAAAACAAATAAAGAGAGTCCATAAACGACCCTTTCCCTGTTCACTGTGCCCTTGTAGGAGAGGTTTTCATTTCACACACTGGACTCGTTTCAGCTAGATGAGTAATGCTTTGAGAAGTAAAGAACTGCCCCCTAGTACTCATGAAGCCAGTTTTCTTTCCATCATCCCTGGCAGATAGCTGCATATCAGCTCTCTGCTCCTTCCAGCAAACTCTGGTTTCCTTGCTAAGACACTGTGCTTGAACTAGACAGCTGAAAGAAAAGGGGACTTCTTGTCATGCTGAGCACCTTCTGTTTGTTACTCACATATTCAGGCACTTGATGATGCAATAGGCATTCATTGAACTCAGATTCTTTTAATTGATTTAAGTTGCATTTTGATTAACAATATAGAGAAGAACACCATGTAAGCAAATGAAGATGGGAATGTCTAGTCACAAGAGTCCTCTCTTCCATTGGATGAAATAATATTCTCAAATACATTGAGCTCCAGAAGCTGCATGCATGTACACTAGTCATCTAGGTTTTTCACTATTTGGATTTGCAAATCCTAAACCAAACCATAACCTAAGATTAATTAAAGCTGGAGGAATAAGTGATACCTCTAGAAGAAACATGAGGCTTTTGACATTGTAGATGCAGCTCAGTTAAAATCTCTTTGAGCCCTACAGTACACTGAAGTCAACTGGGTTCTGGACTTATATGGTATATATATTTTAATACTATGGATTTATAAGCTGTAAGTCTAAACCTAGTCTTTATAAAAGGATCAATGACCACAATAAAAGGAGCATAACAACCTAGTCCCAGAAGAGACCTATGCTTTTCCTTCTTCTTTATGACCTGAAGAATTTTGAAGGTATTCAGAGTATTAAATTCCATCATTAATCATCCTAGACTAAATTAAAACTGCACTACCAATCCATGAACACTAGGCAAATCCATGGCTTATGCAAAGACCAGCCTTATTCCTGGTATGAGCACCACAGTCACTGGGGCACTCTACTTTTCTCTACAGTTCTTCAAATCCTAATTCTAGCTTTAGGACCAGTTTTAGAAGTTTTTGTTTACTGCAAAACAGAGCACAGTACTTTAGCACCAGCCCTTCTTTTACTTCATTCAGCCCTGATGTCACCTGAGTTCTTGAAACTTTAATTTTGTGAATTCACCCCAGCTCCGGGATTAATGGAACCTGGACAACTAATTCCAATTACTTAAAAGCAAGGCAGTCCCCAGTTTATCACTATCTTTTAGCACTATGACGTATTAACATCATCTGGACTCCAACTTTTTTAGTTCTTAAAGCCCTAAGCTTCAAAGGACTAAATTTACAGCTGAAGAATCAGCTCATAAAAAATGGAGGTGTAAGACCCAGTGGCAAGCAGATTTCTTTCACATCTTTTTGTCCTACAGAGTGGCCAAGTCATGTTGGCTCTGGACTGGTGAGCCTGGAAATCCTGTTCTTTAGCTTCAGTGTTAAACCTGTGCTTCACAAACCAAAATACCACCTACACAGCTTAAAAAAAAAAAAAAAAAAAAAAAAAAAAAATTAATCACCATTATAGCCTACCCTTTTTCTGATATTTTCAAACACTTTAATTGTCCTTTAATTGTTTACATCTAAATTCAAGAGTTCCTCATGTTATAGGCATGAGATTGTGAACTGATGTCTTTCTGCCTTGAGCTCTGTGGATTTGAACTCGATAGTGCAGTTGAAGCATTGGTCAGTAGGAAGATAACAACACCTAATGGAGGAGAAGACTTAGCCTACCTTGCTAAGCCAGACAAGACAAAAATCCCTGCAGATCTCCATGCTGTCATCATACCACCCTAGGGAGTACTGAAGGTAAGTGGGATGTTTAACTTTTGTTTGTGATGCACTAGCACAAACCATTATCCTAATTTCAGTCCAAACCTTTAATCAAAATACCAGTACTGTCCACAGTGGTGCAGCTGGGTCTGTTCCAGTTTCCCAGTATGGCATAGAATAGGATAAATGCCATAAAAGCAAATTTAACTTAGGTGATTTTTTTTTTTCTTATTTATTATGTGGACTATAAGTAATCTATTTGACTAGCCCTCAGCCTGAGATAGATTGGTGAAGAAAAGTATGATGTGGAAAACGTCTTGTTTCTGAAGTGAAGCTAAAATGCTTCTCAAAAGTTGACATACACAGAGGTAATCTGTAAGATCAAAATGTTGTAAATATGAGGCTGCCTAGTTCACTCCTGTTTAGAGAATGTAGTTCTCATGCCTGCTGCTTGGAAAAAAAAAAAAAAAAAAAGATTATTTTTCCAGATCAGCTGCCTGCCAGTTTAAAGGTCAGAAAATAATATTAAATATTAGGGTGTCCTCCCTTATTACCTGAAGAACTAGTTGTACCTAGAAACATAAAATAATCTTTTAAGTTTTTTCTTTTAATCTTTTCTAATATTTTCTCTTTTTTTGCTATGGAATTGCCCCAGGTTTTCTTTATTATTGCATATGTGTGTATTTAACACATATCCACAAATAGCTGCAGCTTGTAGGTCTAATGATTGAGTTGCCTCAGTAAACTCCTCTTTAGGTTCACAGGGCACACAGTGGATTGTCAAGTAGCTGAGATCGTTTAGCATTTCATTATATCAATGCTGATATATGACTATTATTTTGACATTGCTGCCTTGAAAGTCTTGAAAAGCGCTGTGAGAGGGTACCTAATCAAATAGTCAGTGATATTTTACACAGTAAGAATTCTCTAGGGTAAAAGAAAGTCAATAAAAATAATTAAACTATGAAAAGTTAAATATTCTTCTGCAAATTCTGACAGATAAAGAGATTCATGCAAAGGCAATCCTAAAGATTTTCAGGGGTTTTGCAAGAGTTTTGTTGAGGTAGAAAAATGCCAGCATTCTCTCAAACGTGTATCTCATACAAATTACCCCATTTTCCCCTCTATATAAGGGGGGGGGGGGAAGTGGACAGTTGTGGTGCAACCCAGGTTTGCAGAGAGCAGGCAAGAACAACCAGAGAAGCTGAATGGTTTTTGATTTTCCAGATCTGCATTTACAAGAAAGGAAATAAAATGGGGTGGTAAAGGAGTATACATACTTGACTGCAGGCCAGGGAGAGGATGATTACCAGGTTTTGGGGAGTTGTTCTGTTTTGTTTTGCTTTCCAAAGGCTACAACTAGTTGAGATGCTGGGGAGTTCTTCCTGAAGTGCTGCCATAAGACATCGGGGCCAGTTGAGGAAAAGGAGAATGGACAGAGCAGAGCTTCTATTAATCAGCCTCCTCCTCTCTGTGTAAACACGATTTAGATAAAGTACAGGGTTTGTGCTAGCTTTTTGTACTGTGAGAATTTTATTCCTACTGTAAAAGCAATGTCAGATCAGTTCATATTTAACTGACAGAGAACTTGCTTGAAACTGTGCCTGACCCCATGACTGAGAAGATGTATTTGCCCTCTGCCACGGAGGCTCAATGTTTATGAGCCCTTGATTGCCCCTGAGTCACAGGCTGCTATTGTGCTCAGAAGAGCTTTTTTTGAAGCTGCACTTGGTGTAGCAATTGCGACTTGTTCCGTCCTCATAGAGACCAAGCCATAATTATCTTCACCTTTGCCATCTCTGAGCCAGCACAATTCAAAGTGCTGATTTCGATCTTTAAAGCTTTATGCAGCTGAAGTCCCTACAATTTGAAATTAACTTCTCTTTTCCAAAATGGGAGCTGAGATATCAGTCCAAAGTACTTGAGATATCATTCCCCATGTGCCTACCTGGGGCTGGTAGCAGGAAAATTTCTCTGGAGGACACTTGACTTTGGCATTTACCTCCGATGTATTGACTTGCCCAGTTGATCTATCAGTTCCTGTTTGTTAAATATATAGCAAACAAGAGTTGAGATCTGCGAGGCTAGGTTTTGAGGTAGATTAGTGAGAAGATTGTTAGTGCCATAATGCCTTACAGGAAGATGATGATGAAGCTGACTATGTGGGAATATAATTTCTGATTGTCTTATTATTTTATGACAGGAGTTCTCTAACGCAATTGCTTGCTGGCAGTCTGATACCAGATTTTAGTTTTGGGGAGAGAATTCCAGATTTGAAGGATCCATGTTTCCCTTAAAAGAAAACTATTTAATCCAGAGAACTATTTTTTTATTGACAGCTGAGCTAAAACTTGTTTCAGCTTAGCTAGTTTCATAAGAACAAGATGTTAATAGATGACAGGGAGTACTGAACATATTTTGCTAAAATGGTTATAAGATTGGAAGTTTTTCAGAGCAGTGCATGGTGCCCTAGGCACTGAAGTGTGATTTCAAGTGTTCTCTTTTGTACCTTTCTTATGGGTTAGTAAAATGTAACAGAATATATTAATTTTTTTAGGATAACATATCAAAAAGATACGCTGGGAAGATTAATCTTTAAACGTGACAGTCAACAATGATTATAACAGCTTTATTGACACTATTTCCAAGAACAAAAATCAAAGGGCAGAGAAAACATGAAATAAAAATGGAATATTCAGTAACTATCAGAATGACTTTGTTAGTATTATTCATGATGTTAGAAACCTGGTTTAGAAGGTAAAACTACATATATGTATCAAGAAGACTTATGAATACCTTGTCTGGACATCTTGGCTCCAACTCTTTATCTGAAGTGCTAAGCACCCATTACCCACCGTTGGAGAGTGACGGCATATCCCTTTATTCTACATCTAAAGTACTTGCTGTCAGAATAGCATGTGTACAGCAGGAAATCCAAATCAGAAGCCCCTATTTTTTGGTTATCTTTGCCAGCTATATTTGATAGATGCTCCTGTCCCACTTACAGGAGGTTAATGCAATTAACCACCACTGCACTTCTCCGGGCATTGAGAATTAAAGCTTAGACAAAAGTTTAAACGATCTGCTGCTCTGGCCTTTCATTACTTAACTCAGCAATCAACCACAATATGGCCATGAATCTGATAGGTAGCAAATTTTGTACTCCAAAATTATGAAACATTTGCAACTGTGCTGAGTAGAAGTGTGGTTTACCTTTGTCTCTAGCCCTTAGCTATAATCTCTTTAATGTGTTCCCCTTTTAGCTCTTTTCTGGAATGCTGTTTTCAATGCAGTTTACTTTATGAAGATCACTTTGAAGCAGTTTTCACAGAAGGAAAGATCATTTGGCCCAGTGGCACTTGGATAAGAACTTAGTATAAATCCATTTAGGGTCTTCAAAAAGTAACTCCGAGATGCAAAGTAAATCAATCAGCTGTGCCTGTTGTGGAAATCTGCAAGGCCAGAGAATTTTGACACTAAACTTTCCAGACAGGTTCATTCAAAGCGATCATTCCCAGGCTGAATTGGCTTGTATGCACTATTTGGAAATGTACTTAGTATTTATATATTGCAGTTTGTATCTGCTCTTCCTAACACAGAATGTACTGCACACTCACTTGGCTGATAGATTTTGGTGGTGTACCTTATAGGAAATAATGATCCGATGTCTTCAGAAGTCAATTTGTCTTTTGGAGGAAGGCCATGGCTTTAAAGGTCCTTAGGGATAAATGGTGTCATAAAAGAATATCTTACCTTCTGAGAATCTCAGAGTGCTTTACAAATTTAGTGTTGCACTCTCTCTCTCAGGCAACTAATTTTTAATGCAGTTCCTGTAGTTTTCCCAAAATTTTATAAACCCCACCACTCAGGAACTACTTGGGCTGCTGCTTTTGGCTGATCTCTGCCACTTAGCAGTGTCACCTCTCCTGGCCTTTCTCAAAGAAGAGTAATTGTTTGGGGGTTACTGTGAATGAGGGAGAACCACAGTATAAATATGCCTTGCTTGGTTATGCTTTATTATTTTTGAGAAGGAGCTGCAACTTTGCGCTTTTTAGGGGGGGGGGGGGGGGGAGGAAGGAGGAGGTAGAATATAGCTCCCCTGAAGAAAAGAAAAGGGGAAGGAAAAAAAAAGAAGAGGAATAAGAAGAGGGAGAGGGAGAGGAATAAGGAGGAGGAAAGAGAAGAGAAGAGGAAGAGAAGAGGAAGAGAAGAGGGGAAGAAAGGAAAGGAGGAAAGGAGGAGGAAGAGAAGAGAGAGGAAGAGAAGAGGAAGAGAAGAGGAAGAGAAGAGGAAGAGAAGAGGAAGAGAAGAGGAAGAGAAGAGGAAGAGAAGAGGAAGAGAAGAGAAGAGGTGCTCAGCCCACTTGGAGTCACCCGGCTATTTTAGCGGCTGTGCCCCGCCGAGGAGGAGCCGTGCGGCGGGGGAAGCGGCGTCCCGCCGAGCGGAGCGGCGCGCGGCGGCGGAGCCGCGGGGCCCCCTAAGCGGCGGCGGCGGCGGAGGGCCGCGGAGGGGGGCCGGAGGTGGCGGGGTGCAGGCCCTGCGGGCGGGCGGGCGGCCGCGCCCCCGGGCGGCCGGGGAGGGGGTGGTGCTGCCGGGAGCAGGGTCCAAGGGGGACGGACGGAGCGCGAAAGAAGGCAGAGGGAGAGGGAGAGGGAGAGGGAGAGAGAGGGAGGGAAAGAGGGAGGGAGGCGGGGGAAGGAAGGCGGGAGGGAGGGAGGGAATCAGCGATCCAGCGCAGCTTCCCCACTCTCACTCTCTCCGCTGCTGCAACTCCTCAACTCTACTCGTTCTTTGCCTGGACATGTCTTAAAAAGTTGGATCTGTCCCTCCCTTTCGTCTTCTTCTTTTTTTTTTTTCTTTTTTCTTTTTTTGTTCTTCTCCCCCCCTTCCCGTCTATTTTTCCTTCCCACCCTCGTTCAAGTTTAAAGCAGCGGATGGGCCGGAGCCGACATGCCGTGCTGTGGCGATGGGGACGGGCGCCGCGCTTGCTGCGCGCCGGGGCCGCGCTGAGCGCCGGGGCCGCGGCGGAGTTCACATTCTAGAGGTGTGTGGGCACCGGGGCATCGCTCGTTTCTTCTCAAAAGGACAAAAAAGAAAGGGAGGGAGGAAGCGTGCGGAGATGAACTGAGCTGGAGCGGACTTTGGGAGAAGAGAGCCGAGTCCAGCTGGTCTGGTGAGTTCTTTGTTTAATGAGTTTATTATCGACAGGGTGCTTAGAAAGATGATTCCCCTGAGAGTTTAGGTGCTCTACTGTGTTGCGTTATTGAAAATACTCAGCTTTTCGCTTCAACACGTAGTTTATAACTGGAGTACCTGTATGTTTCTCTATATGTCAATTTCAAAAATATATGTATATATATGCACACCGACTTTACCCAAAGCTGTGCGGATCTGGGGCTGAGAGCACCCCAGCTGCACAGCCACCGTCACGGAGAGAGCGGCACGCAGGTTTCCCCACCCAGTCCCCTGCAGCCCGGAGCCAGGCTCGCCGCCTCGGGCTCCCCAGCTCCGCTCTGCTCTGCTCGGCCGAGCCCGCCCGGGCTGGCTGCCGGCGCCGTCCCCGTCCGCTGTGGCGCGGCGCCCCCTGCCCGGCCAGAATAGAACTGCGGCCTCCGCCGCGGGGCGGGGGGGGGTGGCGGAGGGCCCCGGCTCCGGGCTGAGAGCCGGGGCGCCGGCGCTTTCTGGGGGGGTTCGGTTCGGTTTCTTCTGACTTGCAGCCCCGGGCGCGCGAGGCTGTGGTTACGGCGGCCCCCCCCGCGCGGCTGGCTTGCTTTATTTATGTGGCTAATAAAAGACATGGCGGGGCTAATGCGCGGTAAATGCGCCCCCGCCGGCTTCTCCCGCCCCCAGCCGGGCTTCGCCGTGAGACCGCTGGGTCGGGATTCCCCAGGCAAACGTTTGATCGTTATTAAGCGTGATCACTTATTAATGAGCGGGGAATCCTCCGGGGACCATGTCGGAGTATCAATCTTTACCGCTGGGCTGGCTGGCTGACAGACATCCCTTCAGCACGACTCCTGCAGGGCGCTTCCCCCCGCCTGAGGTAGCCGGTAGCCCGCACCCCCCCCGGGGCCGGCCGGCCGCCCCCGCCGCGCCTCCCGGCCTCCCGGCCCCGCACACGCTCTCCCCGCCGCTGCTTTTCCCGGCGCCGGGGCAGGGCGCTACTCCTTAAAAGGGTGGCGGGGAGCCGCGGTAGCAGTCAGTCGGTTTTTGGCGTCTGCTGAGGGAGCTCCCCGCGCGCGGCCGTTAAGCGGCGGCTCCCCCAGCCCAGCCAAGGGCCCGAGGCTGGGAGGCGTGAGGCCAAGCCAGCCGGCGCGGCCCGGGGGCGGCAGCCCGGCCGCCCGCGCCCCCTCCCGCTCGCCGCACGGGGGAAGACGGGGCGGCCGCCCAGGCGCTGCGGGGCGGTCCTCGCTGCCACCGGGGGCCCGGGCCCCGGCTCCTCGGACGGCAGAGCCCCGCCAGCGAGGACCGCCGGTTCGCGTGGGGTCTGACGGTCCCCCTCGCCATCCCCGTAAGGTATCCCCCGGCAGCAGCCTTCTGAAGTTTCTGAGTAGCCTCTCCAAAGGAGGACTTCGCCACACGCCAAGCCGCCCGCGTCCCCGGATCGGATCGGATCGGCACGTCCCCGTCCCCGCCGCCCCGTCCCGGCTGGAGCCCGGTCCCCCCACCCCGGCCTCGCCGGCGTCCCCGTGAGCGCCGGGTCACGAGGAGGAACAGCTTGTGCTGTGCTTCGCCCGGTCCCCCTCCCCGCGTTTCGCCCTTCCCCGGCGGGGCCGGACCTGGGCGGGGCGGGGAGCCGGGGTGCGCAGGCGGCCGCCGCTCCCGCGCCCGCGGAGCTCCGCAGAAACGAGTTCCGGAGGGGCGGCCGTCCAGCGCCGCGGAGGAATACGGCGGCGGGGGGCGCCGCGCCACGAAGGGGGCGGAGGGGGACCGGGAGGCTCGCGGTCGGCCGGCGGGAAGAAAGGGAAAGGGGGAGCGGCGCGGCGGGCACCATGCGGGGCTGGCCCCGGCCCGCGCCCCCGCCCCGCCGGTAGTGAGCTGCGGAGAGGTAAGGGGCGGAGCGGGGCGGCCGGGCGAGTTGGGAGAAGTTTTGGTGTCGGGGGAGGGCAGCGGCGGCGGGGCGCGGGGAGGGGGCGGCCGGGCGGCGAGGGCCCCCTCGGGAAGCTGCGGCGCTGAGGCGAGGCCGCCCGGAGCCGCTGGGCCAGCGGCCGCCGCGTGCTGCGGGGGAAGGGGTTGTGGAGCAGCGCCTGCCCCCTCCCCGCGGCCGCCGGGCCCTGGCGCCCCCCTCCCTGTGCCCCCCGCGGCTGGCGGCGGCCGGCGGGGCCGGAGGCGCGGCTGCGCTCGCCTGAGAGCTGGCAGGGGTTCCGGCGGCAGGTTGCTCCCAAGTTGGGTGGAGGGGAAGGGGCGGCGGTGATACTTTCCTCTGGGGGCAAGGTGTCTTCGGGCGCGTCTGAGGGGCCGTTGCAAACTTAATTCCCTGGCAAGCCGGCAGGGGCGATTCGCGGCGAGCAAGTACCTCGGGGTGACTTTCTTCCTTTGTTTGCACTTTAACACCGCGTCCCTCCTTGCGTTACTCGCCGGATTCCTCGGAAAGGGCAGGGTCCGTAAGGACGGGGCGCTTCGCAGCGGCTCTCTCGGAGGTCCCGGCTGAAGGCGTCAGCCGGCGTCTGCTGCTTTTCTTTCCTCCTCTTTACGGCAGTTGAAATAAAACAGAGCTGTGTTTGAAAGGTGCGCTTTTTAATCTCTTGGTGTCGGTAAGTGACGGTGTGTCTTACTGCTGCTAATACCCCCCCGTTCGTAAACTTTTTTTTGTGGAAACGCATTAATAAATTAAAAAATGCTGCCTTCTAACAGCAAGTTTTCCTGCGGTTTAAACTGCTTGCATGCAAGTTGTTCCTAGGCAGTTGCATGGGAAATATTACCTGTGTTCTTTCACCACCTCTGCTGTCTTAATTCAAAATAAGAGAGTGCTGTGTAATAGATGTGCATTTCCTATTACCTGTCTAACCATGTGGAAATACTCAGCTATTAGTGAGTAAAATACCTTACTTCAACGCTGAAGACTATTTCATTTTAAAGTTTTTGGTTTGTTATCTGTTAAATCCTAAAATCTCCCTTTTTAGGAGACTTGGAAGGTGAGCTTTAGTACTCGTCTCAGTAGTAGGATAATCTCCTGGGGTTTTTAACTTAACTTAGCCATATATAGTTCTGTTGCATGCTATCACTGCTAGTGATAACTAGCATTACTGTGCGAGTAAGCAAACATAAAATCCCTTTATACCCCTAAACCTTTGTCTTTTAATTTTTTTAAGTTTAAAACTGAGTTCAAGCTCAGTAAAACTGTTTTTGTCACCACAGACTTTAAGGTGCCGTGTTAAATTTCGATCAAACTTTTTCATTCACAGAGTCTGGAAGTCTGTTTTTCCTTGCACAACTGGTGAGTTCAGTATTAGATACGCTAGTAAGTAACTGCCATACAGGTAAATAGTCAAAATTCTCTGTGTGAAACTTTGTTTCACTCTGAATTTAGAATATCTGCATGCTGTTTGAGTACAGCTACTGCATTTTTGTTTTAACAGCAAAGATGTTGAAAGCATAAATCAGAGCATCTCATGAGGTTAACTCATAATGTGGAGGATACAAGCATAAAACTTACTGGAGTTTAGTCACAAGTTAAAACTGTTATGTTAATCTCTGTGACAATGTAACATTTTTTGAGTAACTTACCAGCTTTACTAAAGTAACATTACCATATGCTTTCATCCTGTGTTTAATTTTCTGGATACTAAAACAGCTGGACACCTTCCCTCCCAGAAAACCAAAAGACACTGTTAAGTTTTTTTGTTTGGAAACTTAAGCTTGTTGAAATAGCTAAGCCTGATTTTTTTTTTTTTTTTTTAAACAATCAGGCTACATAAATAATTGCTTTAAAACAATTGAAAGAGTAGATGTAACTACATTCAGTACGGCCCACAAAGGCACACAATCTCTCAGACTTCTGCAATAGGAACCCTCTCATGACAGTTCAGTTACGGCAGTACTAACTTTTCACAGTGCGTTTGTGTCAAACAGCATCAGTTGCGTATGCTGATCAAACCTGACCTTTAAAGTAAATGGGCAATGTTTTCATTGCTACAAACATTTCGGGTAATAACTTTATATTACAAATCAAAGAAGGTGGTGCACATGTGGGGAGGAAAGCCCCCACTACATTTGTTAAAAGTTAGTGAAAGATTTCAGTAGATGATGATTGTAGAACCTCTTTTAGTCCTCACAATGCTTTCTGATGTTTCCCTAGAGCGGTGTAACAGGCCATGCTCACAGAGTCTCATTCTGCTAATGTAAGCGATGTAGCTTAGTCTTGCAGTAGGTCCTTCCGGACTGAACTGGCAGATCTTGTATGTAGAAAGTGGATAGCAATGGGACTAGGGTGCATCATGACTTGGGCTATGTGGTCTGATTTAGGTTCTTTTTCTACCTGTGACTTTTATTTGATTGGGGGAGTAAATCTCTCAATGTATGCTCCCCGCTGATAAGTTATGTTGGAGATAAGCTTGTTTTGTCTGTTCATTTTGTTGGCTTGCTTAGCATTGAGATTGCCATTTACTAAATTCTGTATTTTATGCTTAAAACTTCCAAATCTCAAACTATTGACTAGATACTGTAAACATACTGCTGAGAGAAAGTCTTTTATATGACTGCTATTTTATCCAAGTCCTCTTCATTTGTAAGTTATCAAATTGAGGTCTGCTAGTCCCAAAATTTTGCTGCTTCTTAGACCTTTAATATGAAGATATTGTTAACATTGTAACTAAGTAGTAAAACTATTACTAAAACATCAACGCAATTAACATAATTCACATATGGGAAAGAATAACAACAACTAAGAAATATGAACTGGTTTATATATCTCAGCGCTGAATACGCATATAAGTAAAAATGACCTGGATATGCATATAAATAAAAAATATTCACTTAATAATTTCCAAACAGGAAATCAAAGTTTGCTTGATAGTAGCTTTTCAGAGTGAATACAGTGTGCACTTCTTATAAAACTAAGGCTATGATGTTTTGTTAAGCAGACAGTTGCCTTATGTGTTGAAAATGGATGCAGAAAATCCTAAATTGGTCATATTCCAAAGATAATAAAAAAAATTAGGAGTTCAAAGTGTAGCCTTTGGCTAAAATGTTTCTGAAAGTCAGTCATTCTGGCTCACTGTAATGAGCCATCTGAGTTTATATCTAACACATTATCACTTTATCTTAACACTTTCATACTTTCCCATAGTAGTTAACTGTCTTTACAACTAGCGTTGTTTAATACTTTAAATATTTATCAAGATTATATTATGTTGATTTTTGGATAATCCTGGATCAACATTTCTTAGTTTCCAGTAGCTCTGTAAATTATGACGAGATGGAAAAAGTGTCATGTAACAGGAAGAACTAACTTTTTTTTTTCTCTGACATGGTTAACTTCAGTTGAGAGATGCTTGTAAGCTCTCAACTGTGACTCAGCAAATCTTAGAAGTTGCTGCTGAGGAATGGATTCTTTTACTGGTAGTTGCGTCATCATGTGTAATAGGCTGCCTGTTGCCAGTTCTGAGAGGACTTCACTTCAAGTTATTACAGAAAAGCAGCAAAGAGTGCTTAAGGTATTATGGCACAGAAAAATATTTATGGTAATAGTAAAACACACGTGTTCGACTTTGAATTTTAATGAGGAGTTTGGAAGTCTTAGTGCAGTCTAATACATCGTAGTGTGGTGTGTGTTGTCTGATGTGCTTAAGATGTGGAGAGCAAATGATAAAAGATACAGACAAGTACAATGTTTTACATAATAAATACACTGCTTCAGACAGCTTGTTACAAAATGTAAGTATAGTCAGTGAGTTATGGGTTGCCATAGCATCAGAGGTCAAGCTGGATTTTGGACTTAAGCATAAATTTAAAAAAAAAGATAAAAATATTAATATTATTATAATAGGTCCAAAATACCAGCAAGATGGAGTAAAAGAAACTGTTTCTGTTGATTACTTAAAAATGATGTAATAATTTCTCAACACATCTTTTAGGACAGTCTAATGGTGTCTTAATTGCTTGGAGTTTTGGAAGTACTGATATCGGTTATTTATGGCAGGGGTTTGGTTGGCTTGTTTTTTGGGGGTTTTTTTTGGTTTTGTGTGGGTGGGTTTTTTGTGGTGTGTGTTTTTTTTTTTTTTAATGAAAATACTCCTTTACTTGGCAGTATGTTAGGGGGATGAAGCCCTGGAGACCTAAGTGTCTGATTATTCCCAGGACAAATCCTAGCCTGGGAAAGAGTAGATAGGGGAGGAAGAATTTTGTTAACCCTTTGAAACGGTGGCTGTTCCAACTTCATGTTCGTTTGCCCTCCCAAACTTTCCTTCATCTAGCTTTAAGACCTTATAAGTAGTGGCTTCAGCTAGTGTCTTACTTTTAAAAGCTCATTCACTTTTTATTGTTTGCTCATTTACTTTTTATTGTTTGCAATGGTTATAGCTTTAATCATGTAACTTAATTGCCAGATTTGGAAGACAGACGCACTTTTTTTTTGCCTTCCAAAAGGGTACTAGCTTAGTTTTCATTACTCCTCTCTAATATTACCTATGGTTTCTGTGAATCAGAGTCTTAAATTCTTCTCAAAATCATTGACTTACAAATGGCTGTGAGTGAATTACCTTCTTCTGAGGTTTTGGAGTGAGCTGTTGACACAAGTAGATTAATTTGCTCTAATGCTTTCTAGTGGGCAGAGACACAGTCCGTGGAATTTCAGCCCATGTGATGTTTCATTTATCTACCTGAGCAGGTAGGAATTAGGGGAGAGAGAAATAACTGTAAAAGAAAATGTGAGTAGAGGAAGGAGACACTATAATGTGATACATTTTGAGCTAAGATGGGCAGAACTAGTGTGAGGACAGGCACTGAGAAGAGGCTGACAGAGCAGGGACAAACAAAGGCTGAAATGTGGGAGAGAAGAAAAAGAAAGAAGACTCGTTAAGAATTAGTATGAGTCATGTAACTGACTGACCAGGGAGGAAAATGCTAAGGGGAAAAAGGGAAAAATATTTAGGATAAATAGGGAAAGGTGAAATAAAAGAATGTGTACTGCTTAATTGAAGTAATCAAGCCAAAGCTAGACTGCTTTCTACTTGCTGGAAAGAAATTTCTCCTCCTGACATTTTGTTGAAAGCTTGGGCTTGTTGAGGAAGCATTCTGAAGCTTTGATTTGTTATCCTGTGAGACTTTAGGGAGTAAAGACTGTTGCTATAAACCCAGGTGAAGAGGGTGATCCCAAAGATTTTGTTCCTGAGGTTTCTGCCTTTCTTCCTACTGTAGTCTTGCCTGGATTTAGGCATTGGAAATGATACCCTGACTCCTTCAAAAGGGAATGCCAGTGAGGATGTGTCTCTGTCTCTCTTGCTGTGCCAGGCTCTTTCCCTGTCATTTCTGGAGTGTGTTTTGAGAAATGTGTCTTAATAGTTCCTCTACTTATTTTGATAGATTCTTGTTCTCAGAGCTCTTGATACTAATTTGTTTCAGATCTGTTCTGAGAGGGGAGTAAAGGAATATGTTTCATTCTTCATTGGTTTTACAACTTGGCAATGATTGATAAAAATGTTTTTTTACAATATGCACTGCTATCCACTATTCTTATAAGGGTACTCAGAGATGGAGAAAATAGAATATGTACAGAACTAGTCTCTATAATTCTTTGAACAGGTGCTTATAGGATACTTCGGAGAATTCATGGTCGTTTCAAGCCAACTCTTGCAGTTTACTTCCACATCATCGGACATCAGCCATTTTACAATCTAAGTGAAATGAGGGAGAATTTTCTATCAGAAGACAATGTCACATACAAAGTAGAAGACTGGAGTGAGAGTTCACTACTCCAGATTAATTCAGATCTGGTTTGCTTGCTTATAGCAGGTAGCCCTGGCATATTTCTTCTAACGTTGCTTCTTGGAGTTGTTCATTCGAAGTTAACTCTGTGTGTTCCCTTTGTGTCACAGTAGTAATTCCTAGAGTCTTGGTCTTGTGGATTCTTGGCATTTTTTAGGAGTTTCAATTTTTTTGCTTTTCTATTACTGTAAATCATGTTGAAACTTTCTGCAAAAAAGGCTGTAACCTAGATGTGTAACTTCTAGTGTTCTTTCAAACATGAATTCTAACCTAAACATCAAGGTTATTTGAATAATATTTGAACAGTTGTAAGTTTTAACACATGTCTCTCTTGTTTCAGGGTTTCTTTGTAATTGCTGCCATGGGAAGATACTTGACTATGATGTTGCTGCTGATGCTGCTGGTGCAGCATTTTGGAAACTGTGAAGGAAATCCAAGGCCACATCATGCTCCACCAATGCAATTTACACAAGTACAATATAATGCCACTGTGTATGAGAATTCTGCAGCCAAGACTTATGTTGGGCATCCAGTGAAAATGGGCATTTACATTACAAATCCATTATGGGACCTGAGATACAAGATTATTTCTGGTGACAATGAAAACTTATTCAAAGCTGAAGAATATGTTCTTGGAAACTTTTGCTTTTTGCGAATACGGACCAAGGGAGGAAACACAGCTATCCTTAACAGAGAGGTAAAAGACCATTATATGCTGACTGTTAAAGCAGTTGAAAAAAATACCAATGCTGAAACACGCACGAAGGTCAGGATACAGGTACTGGATACAAATGACTTGCGGCCTTTGTTTTCTCCAACATCTTACAGTGTTTCTTTGCCTGAAAACACAGCAATAAGGACCAGCATCGCAAGAGTCAGTGCAACAGATGCAGATATAGGAACAAATGGAGAGTTCTACTATAGCTTTAAAGAAAGAACGGATGTGTTTGCTATACATCCAACTAGTGGAGTGGTAGTTCTAACTGGTAGACTTGACTACTCGGATACTAAGCGATATGAGATGGAAATTCTTGCAGTGGACCGTGGGCTGAAGCTGTATGGTAGCAGTGGCATAAGCAGTATGGCAAAACTAACTGTTCATGTAGAGCAAGCAAATGAATATGCCCCCATTATTACAGCTGTTACATTGACTCCATCAGAATTGGACAAAGATCCAACTTATGCAATTGTAACTGTAGAGGACAATGATCAGGGTTCAAATGGGGAAATAGCATCATTAAATATTGTTGCAGGTGATCCACTTCAACAGTTCAAAACAGTGAGGTCTGTTCCAGGAGGTAAAGAATACAGAATAAAAGCCATTGGTCACATTGATTGGGAGAGCCACCCATTTGGATACAACCTTACCCTGCAAGCTAAAGATAAAGGAAATCCCCCCCAGTTTTCTTCTGTGAAAGTTGTTCATGTGACATCGCCACAATTTAAATCTGGTCCTGTCAGATTTGAAAAAGAAATATATAGAGCTGAAATAAGTGAATTTGCCCCTCCAAACACACCTGTGATAATGGTGAAAGCTCTGCCTAATTACCCACACTTAAAATACATATTTAAAAATACACCTGGCAAAGTAAAATTCAATTTAAACATTCACACTGGTCTTATTACCACTTTAGAACCCATAAAAGCACAATATGCATCCCATTTTGAACTTGAAGTTGTAACGAGTGACAGACGAGCTTCTGCAAAAGTATTAATTAAGGTACTAGGCATGAACAGCAATCCTCCTGAATTTACTCAGACATCCTATAAAGCCTCCTTTGATGAGAATGTGCCAGTAGGTACGAGTGTCATGAGAGTAAGTGCAAAAGACCCTGATGAAGGGGAGAATGGTTATGTGACCTATAGCATTGCAAACCTAAATCCTTTGCCATTTGTGATTAACCATTTCAGTGGAATTATTAGTACCTCAGAAGACTTGGATTATGAATTGATGCCAAGGGTTTACAATTTAAGGATTCGAGCTTCTGATTGGGGTATACCATATCGTCGAGAAGTTGAAGTTCCTGTTACTATTATTTTAAATAACCTCAATGACAATATACCTCTGTTTGAGAAAATAAATTGTGAGGGAACAATACCCAGGGATCTTGGTGTTGGAGAACAAATAACAACTGTGTCTGCTATTGATGCTGATGAGCTCCAGTTGGTGAGATACCAAATTGAATCTGGAAATGAACTAGATTTATTTAGCCTAAATCCAAATTCTGGAGTACTTTCACTCAAACAGTCACTAATAGATGGCCTAGGTGCTAAAATGTCTTTTCACAGTTTGAAAATTACAGCTACAGATGGAGAAAACTTTGCAAAACCACTGTATATCAACATAACTGTAGCTACTAGTCGCAAACCGGTCAACTTGCAATGTGAAGAAACTGGTGTTGCCAAAATGCTCGCAGAAAAACTCTTACAAGCAAATAAATTGCACAGTCGTGGGGAAACTGAGGATGTTTTCTTTGACACACACTCTTTGAATCTGCATGCACCTCAGTTTAGAAGTACTCTCCCCAGTAGCATTGAGATAAGAGAAGATCAACCTGTGGGCTCCAGCATAATACTTATGGATGCTACTGATCTTGATACTGGCTTCAATGGAAAACTAGTGTATGTTATCTCTGGAGGTAATGATGATAGCAGTTTCATTGTTGATATGGAAAGAGGAATGCTGAAAATTTTGTCTCCCCTTGACCGAGAAGTAAAAGATAAATATACTTTAAATATTACTGTCTATGATCTTGGAATACCACAGAAGTCTGCCTGGCACCTTTTAGATATAAAAATTTTGGATGCTAATGACAACCCACCAGAGTTCCTGCAAAGCAGCTATTTTGTTGAAGTGAGTGAAAACAAAGAGCCAAACAGTGAAATAATTCAAATTGAAGCTACTGACAAAGATTTGGGGGCTAATGGAGAAGTGAAATATTCTCTTCTTACAGACACAGACAAGTTTACCATTAATGCTGTGACAGGAATTGTGAAAGTTGTAGGAGTTCTGGATCGTGAAGAACAGCACGTTTATTTCTTGAAAATAGAGGCTAGGGACCAACCTACTGAAGAACCTCAATTATTTTCAACAGTTATTTTGAAAGTATCTATAGAAGATGTTAATGACAATCCTCCTAAGTTTATTCCTTCAAATTATCATGTGAAAATTCGAGAAGACCTTCCTGAGGGAACGATTATTATGTGGCTAGAAGCCTATGATCCTGATTTAGGCCAGTCAAGTCAAGTACGATACAGTCTTTTGGACAGTGGAGATGGCACCTTTGATGTTGACAAACTAAGTGGAGCGGTACGTATTGTACAAAGACTGGATTATGAAAAGAAACAACTTTATAACTTGACTGTGCGGGCCAAGGACAAAGGAAAACCCATTTCATTGTCCTCTACGTGTTACGTTGAGGTTGAGGTAGTTGATGTGAATGAAAACTTGCACCCTCCACGGTTCTCTATATTTGCAGATAAAGGTTTTATAAAAGAAGATGCCCCTGTTGGCTCCTCAGTAATGACAGTTTCTGCTTATGATGAAGACACAGGACGAGATGGGGAGATTAGATATTCCATCAGAGATGGATCTGGTATAGGAGTTTTTCGAATAGATGAAGAAAAAGGTAAGATGGCTTTCTATTGTTTTTATATTCTAAATAAAATCATATGCCAGCAAAGAGATAAGAGAAGCTGTAGTGTCACAGTTGACATGGATGTTCTTGTTAGGACAAAAAGATTTCACCAATAGTGTGTATAGCTCCATCTACTACTGTAGTGAAATTATGTGTATACATTTGATAAGTAATTTACTTCTATTGCCCTCATTTCTATCCAGCCTACCTAAAGCCATTCTTAGATCTTAGTCTCTCCCATCTGACAAGAATAAGAATACTGTTAATATAAAATGAAGGTCTGCGTCATGTGAACACTGTTATGTTGTGGAAAGTGGGGGCTGTGAAGCTAAGGCAGCAAACCACTCTCTTCAGGGATTTTCATGCTTTTTAATCTTAAGTGATGTCTCGGTTGCTTCATTTACTGGAGGTATGCATGGGTGTGATATTGCCATACGTGCTGGTTTTGGTAGTTGTCTTTTAGATTTGTTATAGGTGTCCATCTATAAGTTAGTAAGCAATGGCTTTGTCATGGAAAGACTTCTGTCAAAGAAAGCATATATGAAACCCATAAAAAAACTCGTATAAATGAAGCAGACTGAACCATTGACTTATTTCATTAATATTGCATAAACTGACGAGCAACTGTGAGAATTATTCTAGTGTCATGTATTTAGAAGAAACATGATTTCAATAAAATCCTAGTGCTGACTTCAGCATTTTGGTTGGACGTCTTTGTGGCTACTCATTCACTTACGTCTCTGATCGAGATAGTAGCACCGTATTAATGCTCTATCTAAGCGCCTTAAAATAAATTGAGAAGGAATCTCGTGTGAAGTTTGGCTATGAGTTATATGTAGGCAAATTACGATGTACTTGATTGATGTCTTACAGAAAAAAAAGAGAATAAAGTGTCGCAAGCATATCTGTTTCATCCAGTAGCCATTCTGTGTGTTCTATGTGCTTCCCACCACTGTGGATGCGGGTAACACAGACTCACAAAGTCGCTTTATCTTCATGGTTTAGGTGAACAAACTTTGTTCTGTAGAAATGCAGTTATTAAACCATGTAGTTTGCAGCTAAAGAACCAACTCCAGAGCTTGAAGTGTAGCATTGCTTCTCTTAGCTGTGCTTTTAACAAAGTACATAGATAAGATTATGGAACAGATTTTTCTAAAAAATGGAGAATACTTTCCAAGACTTAGTAGATTCACTTTCAGCTTTTTGGTATGTGTACAGACTATTCAGTTGCATATCATTATGCCTTACTTTTGATATAAGTACATTCAAGTTTGCTGTGTGTTGTAGTATCTTAAAATAAGTGTCGAGTTGTCCTACAGAATGAGTCTGAGTTTGCCAATTTATTGTCCAAGTGATAGAGAACAGTAATGAGAATGAAAGAGTAAAGAAATATTTTTGACACCAATATGTACACGTGTACCTGTGTATGTGGACAGGTATAGAATCATAGAATGTTTTTGGGTTGGAAGGGACCCCTAGAGGTCATCTAGCCCAACCCCCCTGCAGTGAGCAGGGACACTGCTAACTAGATCAGGTTGCTCAGAGCCCCATCCAACCTGGCCTTGAATGTTTCCAGGGACATGTAGTTTTGTGACACTACTGCTGTGGCAGCATTAGTTGTCTGCATGTGTTGCCTCTTTACTCTTTTGGCATGAGGCTAGTTTGGTTTACTGAAGAATTGATGTGAGTTTGAGTAAGTTCCTTTTAATCTGCCAGGTTTACAAAGTTGGCAGAACTTGGGGCAAAACCTGCTTCTGTTTAATAATCTTGTCCAAAACAGTGGCTTTTTTAAGGCAGGGGAGAGGCATTGTCTATATTCATATCTGGTATCTAGTGTTAGCAGTTCTTCAGAGCTGAAAATAGAGGGATTGGGGGGGGGGGCAGGCTGAAGAGCGGTTGCTTGTTTTTAGTCTTAATGAACAAATTCCCCTTCAGACGCTGGTGCAGGGAAGAATGTGTGTATTTGTGTTTGGGTGTGTTTTTTCCTTTAAGTGATGATAGAAAGGAACACAGGAAAGAAGATAGACTATCTACAAGCTTGACAATGTAGCTTAAGTTTTGTCTTGACTTTTTTTTTTCCTAAGAAGCTGTCGGAATTGTTACAGAAGGCACACTTTATACTGCATTGTCTGAATATTTGTCATGTTTTTCAAAATGGGCTAGCCTTCATACAGGGAGCAGACTGATAACTAGCCAAGAAAGCACATTAAATTTGTGAAAGAGGAGGTCTGGCAAGCAACTCAGTAACTTTTTCAGCTTGCTCGAGGGCTCCTGACTTTATCCTTGAGCTACACGTCTCTTCCTGCTGTGTTTGAAAGCATCACACTATACTTTCAGTTCAAAGATGGATAAACTAAGACTTAATTTTATTTTAAGTGATCCGGTTTTCATAGGTTCTGTTTTCTGCAGTTCTGTCCAAATCCTTAGAAGTAAATATCTTAACAGGGAGTCCTAATGCACCCAAGTTCTGGAGTTGCTTTGATTACTTTGTTGCCTAATTGCTCTGAAGACACAGAATAATGTACATTAGAGGAGAATTTAGTATTGAGTAATTTTTTAGCTTTTATGTAAGTATTATTTAGCCCGTAAAGGCAAGGCAATAATGGCCAGGAAAGGAGGAGAGCAAGATGATAGAAGTCTATAAAATTGCAATAGTTTCTGTACCGCCTTCTTCATATCACTTACTTTTTTTTTTTTTGCAATGCAAGAAATAAGATACACACCGTTAACAGGTAACCAACCTAAAAGGAAGTATTTTTAACATGAAGTGTAATGAAGTCATGAAACTCATTTCCCCAGGAAGTTATAGAGGTTGAAACCATGACTAAAGCAAATAAATGGTACTAATTTTTTGAGGTTCAGCCTTATGCTATCTCCAGCTCATAAATTGTTAACTGGAAGCCAAGTGGGTAAGGGAAGGAGGTCAGAGAGACGCTCAATATATAATGATTCCAAAGTATGCCAGTGCATTGTGACTGTTACTGTACAGAGATAAAAATTAAAATTACATAACAAATGGAGACTCTGGGTGTATTATAACAGTATGAAGGGAAAAATGGTCAAATTTCTTTACAGTGAATTTATGGAACAAAGCAAGCTGTTTATCATTTAGGTATGTGTGTTCAGAAGTTGCAATTTAAGATAGCTCTTTATGTGTGAGCTAGACTGAAGTCTGCAAATTGAGATGATCAACTGGCTATATAAATTGCCTACTAAAGCAGCTGTAAAGTATTTTCCCAAAGAACATGATAAGGAGTTGAGCAGATTGGGATGTTTTAATAATAGAATGCATTGTGTTGATACAGATCCCAGTGTGCCACAAAAAAGCACACGGACCATCTAAATCCCATTAGCACCGAGCAATAAAAATGAGATAAATCATGTCAATACCATGCTGCTACTGCTGTTTAGAAAAGCTCTAAGGAATGATAGAAGCGATTGCTGGAGGAGAACCTAAAGCAGAAGCTATGTGGGACCAAGGCAATACTGAAACCTCTTTCTTCCTTGTCCCAGTTCCCATCCCAGCAGGCAAGCAGGGAAAAGGAGAATGTCTTCCTGTTTACTTTTTGGTAACCAAATATAAGAATAGAGAATTTCCATTAAGTATTTACACTCCTCAAAGGTGAAATGAAAGATAGAAGCTCTAGTATGTAAAAACTGTACTAGAAAGGACTCCCAGTACTTTTTCCAGTTGTATAGGTAAACAAGGCCATTCAGTGTTGCCTACTGGGCTGGATGTGACACTGTCATGGGAGCACCGTCACGTGGTGAGCAAGTTTCCACTCTGATTTTCAGTTGTAAAAATGAGAACTGTTACTAGTTTTGCTCAGTATCTGGCCTTCTCCAAAGATTTTTTTTTTGCCAAGCTGACTGCTCTTTTCCTTGAGATATCAGGGCTTCTAGCTTATTACAGAGAGATGGTTTTTATCTTGTTTCAAGGTTGTCGTCTTTTGGTTTTGGTTTTCTTTCTATGTGCTCAAAATTTACGTAGCTGAGGGAGCCAGCAGACTTCAGGAGTGTAGATGCCCTGGGTCATTTAGCCTAAGAAAGGTCTTATTGCAACGTTTATAGAAGATGGGAGCCCATCCTGGAAGCTGGTGTTCAGAAATGAAAGAAGCTTCAAGAGTCATGAATTCCCTGGTGTCCAGTTGTGTCTAACCAGTTGTGTACTAAAGCAGTTGGATTTGCAGCCAGATGCAGGGTGTTACATGTAGGCCCTACGCAGTAAGGTTTCCCCTGATGACAGTTTGTTTGAACTATTTTAATAAACAGTGGTGAATTTTACAAACATGTTACTAGAAACTTCCCAGCTAGTTCAACTTGCAAGGCTACTAGCAGGTGTTCTCTAAATTTCTGCAATTGAGGCTATTTCCCAGCGTATAACCTAGTTCCAGAATGATATTGAGGGTGACGTGGCAGTCTGAACTTCATGTATAATAACCTTATTGCTTCTGTTTATTCCAGTAATATAGTTATTTGTTACCAGGAATCTTACTGTACTTTAAGTAACCTGAGTTTAGGTTATGAGGCCATGAGTATTACAGAATAACAGTAATTTTGTTGTTAGTGTGAGAACAGAGTTTGAGGCAATTAAAATAATATGCTGACTTGAAAAGACGTGAGTATGACTGTATTTTATTAGAACAAAGGTCTGTCTAGCCTGATGTGTTGTCTCCAGTAGCGTTAAGGAAGAATAAGAGCAGGGTGGACACTTGATACTTCTAATACTTTCCCAGTCTCTGGTTATTTTCGATTTGGGGAGTTTGAGTCAGATGTGGTTTGTAACCTTTAGCAGATTTATCTTTCTTGTGTAGTCTTCCCTTGGAACCATGTAATTTTCAAGTGTAACCTTGCTACTATGATAAGGAAAGATGATTCGTTTTGGTAAAGAATGCTAAAGGAGCAAGTCAAAAAAAAAAGTTAACGGGGGCATGTGGAAGAAAATTAATTTTGTTGCACGATCTCTTTGTGCATAAAATACCATCAGTAAAGCTTAATGGCTGTGAGACTATTTTTAATATTACCAGAACCATTTCCAGCTGGGAAGACAGTAATTCATTAAGGAGAATTAATAGGATTTTAACTACATAAAGCAAAGTACTGAATTATACTCTTAAAAGGTGCATAGCATTGCTAACACATAAGAAGTATGTTAACATTTCTTTGTATTGTTCTCGTAACTGCATTAATTAAAATGTAGGATATGATTTATATTTATACATAAGGGTTAGGTTCAGGTTCTGTTTCTTCAGTGATATTTGGCTTTTGAGCTTTTCAAATTGTTCCACCAGTCACTGTTGTTGAGTTTTAACATGAAGACAGGCGTTAACAAAGATTAAATACTATGATCATCAATGGAGAGGGACACTTAAGTACCTGTTGGATAGCTATTAAACCAGCAGCATTGTCTGGAACAGAAGTCAATGGGCCTGCATCTATCCTAACGACTTTCATACCTTTAGGCAGGTAATCTGCACCCAGATTGTCTGTTGGGAATGCTGCTTGCTGCATTTCAATTCCTAACTGTGCTCCTGGTGCTCTTTGGAAGAGTGCTAGCTGGCACAGGCCAAAAGCAGTTTAGCAATGGAGAGGATCAAGTTCCAATGTCTAGGAAAGTTTTCTGTCTGTTTGTTGTACTGATACGGCCATAAACCACTTGAAGGTGGGGGAGGCATTTTTAATCAAAATTGAGACTAGAATGATTTGGTTTTAAGTTAATTGCAGTTAAGCAGCCATGCAAATATGGGGCTTGCTTCGCACTCAGTGAATGCTTCATGTTGAAGTTGTGCCTTCCATATACTTTAGTTTGTTACCCCTTTTGTGTAAGTCATGAATATAAACAGCAGGATATGCAAGAACTTAGTTTCTCTCAGTTTAAATTAAAGAAAAAAAAAATCCAAACCAACCCTCCCCCCAAACTAAACCAAAAAGTTCCTAATAATTTCTATTTTTCTACTATACATATTCCAAACATGCTGCTGTCAAAGCCATATGGTGGCTGTGTGCTGTTTATTCTGAGTCCTTGCAGATCTGTCAGATAGGTTATAGGTCACTGAAAAAGTTAACAGAAAGAATGTTGAGCAGATCTTTTGTAAGAAAGGTGTTTAAACATTAAATTAAAAATTGTAATTGATTAGGTGCTGTTGATAGCCAGGAAAGAATATTCCTGGTGGGTTTGGTATGATAGGCTGTGAGAAGGAGATGCTCTAAGATTTAGTTAAAGTTTGTTTACAGAAGTTGTGACAATAACTTTTTCTGCGTGGCTTCTGTCCACAGATACAGTCTCATTGGTACATAGGTTTTGACATTAAAATTCCTTATGTGTGAGTATGTTGACCAGTTAAAAATGAGGAGTGAATGGGAAGAAAACTTTCTCCTATGAGGGTCTTCTCATGGTGTTTTCTTCTTGCAAAGCACAATAGTTCTTCCTACTGGTTTTGAAGATAGAGCTGGATTAGGAGATGCTTTATTTCTATAGAGTACTAAGTGGTTGCAACTTTTTGCACAAGAAATTTTTACCCTAGCTGGTTTGGGTACAGACATGAGTGAAGCTCAGAGCACAGACTAATCTCCCAGGTATCTAATTAGCTTTTCAGACAAGGTTTTTTTTCACTCTACACCGAATTCTGTACTGCCACATTACATTGTACTGAAGTTAATGATTTGCCTGTAGCAGCTAACTTTAGAGTAAGAATTTCTAAGGTTATTCTGATGTGGTTTGTTAAAAAACAAAGATAGAAAAACCCACCCCAAAACAAAACACATCCCAACAAAAAAAAAAAACCTCAACCAAAACCAAAAGGAACAAACCTCCCTTGTAGTATGATTACTAAGTTCTATAAACTCCAAGTTAGAGTGAAGTTCTTAAGCCTGTGAATGTTATTTTGGAAGGTTAATCTTTTAAATGAGGGGCTGCATCAGTGCTTCTGTCAACAGTTGAGCCCTAAAACCTGATTCTAATACGTACGATGGAGATTTGAATGAAATTCTAGTCAGCAGAGAGGGTTTTTTTTTTCTTAATCAAAGGACTTATGCAGATTATTCTGGAACTGGCCAGTCAGTTGCCACACTGACACCTGGAACAGAATTCCTGGTCAAAATCTGGAATTCAAGCACAAACTGTTAAATTCACTATTTCTTTGTAAGATAACTGAAGGGAAAACATCTTTGATTTGTTTAGTGTATAATTAAAGCTCTAAACGGAATTCAAGTAACACTTCCTGAGTTTGAGAGGCATTTTTTGTGCCTATCAGGATAAAAATGTGTGGTGGGTTGGGGTTTTTCTTGAGAAATGCTGGGAACATATATCTGTCCAAGAAATAATAATTTCTCTCTGCTAAATAATAATAAAAAAACCCCCAGCTGTTCTTATTCTGGAAACAGGAAGTAGTTTAGATCAGAGATGCAGAAACAGTCATTCCCTTAGCTTTTTCTGTGAAGAGAGTTTAGTAAAAATAATACAGTATTTATTTATTTATTTTTAAAAGGGGGGAGCAAGTGAAGATTAATTTGGTAGTTAACTGTTCTGGACAGGTATTTTAATGCTGATATATATTCAGTGTTTTTTCTAGTGGCATGTTTATTTTGTGCTGTTCCTGGGCATTCGCTTTCTTTGGTATTGAATTGAGAAAGACAAGCAGCATGAGAACAACTTGAATTGATGTGTCTGGGAGACAAGATCTACCCATTACAATTCTCCCACCAGCAATTGTGTGAATACCTTGCAGAAGAGTCCTTATAAAACTTCTCTAGAGCCCACCAGAAGAAAAGTTTTCTTGTGACATTAAATAATGAAGCCACTTAAAGTACCATGCCCACCCAAACACAATAACCTGTTTTTTAAAGCATTTATCCCGTGTTTTGATGAATTCCCTACCAGAATTTTCAGTGGTAGTCAAGCATGCAATACGTGGAGCAGAGCTGAAATCGTAGCTTAGTCTGCAGGATGGGAGAGACAATTGTATCTGTGTGGGACACTTAAATTTAAGAGGCATATTTATTATTGTTGATTACAGATATTTTAAAGACTTGCTATGCAGACTATTTTTTAAATGGGTTATTACCGTATTTTCTGTGTTCTAGTTAACGATACCCAGTGGGTTTGAGTGTGTTCAGTATGATGTTGAAAATAAGAAAGTGAAGTTGACACAGAGGAAGACCTGTATGGTTTCATTCTGCTTTTACAGCATTTTTCTTCAGTGACATTAAGCCAAACTCAGGCCATTGTGCAAGAAGAAATTAGTTATGTTAAAAAATAAAAAAGGAACTGTGCCTAAATTGAGTAATAATTTGAGTTCAGAAAACATTTGTTTAAAATTTCATGCAACTAAAATATATTTTTCCAGCAATTTGTTATGGTTTTAAAAATGAGGCATTTGGCACATAGATTCTCTTTTATGAGACAGTAAAAACAGCTGTAACAGCAGCTTACTAAGAGTAACTGTTGTATTCTTAGATCCCCTCTAGTATTAAGAGAAATTTAAAAACTCTTTTTGAAGTATAGACCCAGTTCAGCGCAATTTGTCTGTTTAAAGAAATGAAGGTAAGAGCCAGAAACCTGTTATCAGTTAGACTGAGGACAAGTCCTAAATTTGCTGCTACCCAAAAAAAAAAATCCAGAAAGCTTTTTACTAGGAGGTAACTAACTTCTAGGGGTGTGTTATTTTGCTTTATTGCTGGTACTGATAGCCTGGCTGCCTGACATCTGAATGTGCATATAGGTACTCAAGTTCAGATGATGTTACCTGGTCTTGACTACAGTTTGCAGCTTCACAGTGCTGTATTCAGAGTGTGATTATGTTCAGGCAAAGGCCTGGAACGGAGGGTGCTGCTGGGTTATCCTGTGGCATGATGCTGTTGCAGTCACACTTCTTTTCGGGTGGATCTAATGTGCTAGAGCTAAGAGCTAAGCCTGGCATTTGGAGCTAATGCTGAATTTCAGTTCAGCAGAGGTTAAGGAGGCCTGGGTTTGGACCGAGGTCCTGAGCAGCCTGGAGCTAGCTGATTACCTTTCTTTCTTAGGCTAGAAGGAAGCTATAGAATTTCATTTGCAATGGTGGTAACTCAAAGTGCTATTAGGTTGTTAATGTAGCTTTTAGAATGTGCCTTTGGAAGAAGCTGAATTAGTTTTTAGACAAACATATTCATCTTGTATTTTGTTGTTGACAGGGGGATCTTCCAAAGTAGTTTGAGAGTTTTGTTAGGTATCCTGCTGAGTAAAACATCACCTTAGCTGCCAAATAGAGATCCTGTACAAAAGCTGGGGCTCCCCTCCTCTTCTGCACAGATGCTGAAAGTAAGGGATTGTTTTGTTGTGAAAGGTGTTGATTGGGCTACAACTTGGTCTGATGAAAACAGAACTGCCTGGGGCTGTGTCTCTGTAGGAGATGAACTGAGGCTGAGCCACATGCGGTCCCAAAGATTACCTTATAAACAGCAATCAATTCAGGCAGCAGAGTACATATTAAGGGCCTATTAACTTGCTTAGGCCTCTCTTTGACTTGAAAAGTACTTGTGAGCAAAGGAATAATAAAAGGGAATGGTTGCCAAAAGCTATGGAAGGTGCATCTTGCCATATCATTGTTGGTACATCTGTTGAGTTGGGGATTTATTTCCTACTAAGCATCTGCTTAGCTTTTGAAGTACATATTAAGGTCAAAGGAGGGGAGCTTGAAATGATTGCGTAATGTTTATTCCTTTCTTTGAAGATTTTAAACTTTAATCGTACAGCATTTGGACATATTTAGCAAAGGACAAACCTACATGAGTATTTGGCAAACTTCCACAACTTATAACATGCAGTAGTTGCAGCTTTAGAATTTGGATTTAAAAATACTTTGGGCCTTGCTGAAACTACAGTTTGCAGGTCCATTTTGTAATTCATGTATCGTTTCTTTCTGCATATGTGTCTTGATTGTGCTGGTCATCTGAACATGACCAAAAATGAATTTTCAATTCATCCGTCTCCATGTGGCTCAACAAAAGAAAATCTCTAGCATTCCAGTGCCATCAAAGAGGGATTTTTTTGAAAACAGAAGTGTCCAAAGAATCTAGCAAGAGGACTGCAACAGGTAATTTCTTTATTCAGAAATGAGGTTTCCGCAGGTTCCTTGTGTTATATCCATGCTTCCAATAGCTGCTTCTATTTAACTTTAGATTATTTGCGAACAAGGATAAATCAATATGTTCACGCTTCTTATGAGAGTTGTGTAGTTTTGATAGGCATTAGGGTTAAAGAGCAAACTGCTGAGCTAGTGGATATAAATTGTCTTGAGCTACCAGTAGTGGCAATCATTAATACTTCTCTTGGCTCAGAGTTCTGCGTCTGTGCAGGCTTGTCAGTGTGGCATCACTCATACCAGAGCAACTGAGTATCTGCCTATATTACAGGGAAGGTTGCACATTAAAAATTAAGTAGTTGCATTGTTTTATCGCCCAATCTACTTCTTAGAATAATCCACACTGACATGAATTGCTTCCAAAAGCTGCTTGTTTCTTAAATCAATCATTTTGGGTATTTATACAAAAGGCCATTTTTATTTTGCTAACGGAAAAAGCCTGAAACCACCTCTATACACTAAAAAAGAAAATTCCTGAGTTTTGGTTTTGAAGTTGCTGATCATAGTGTGCTTATTCATATTTTGAACAGGATTTAAGGATTAAAAGATTATTACATTAAATTTTCAGAATGTAAGAAGTATAGTTACAGAATAGCCTTCTGATTTTAGTGTTACTGGTAAATGTACATGAGCATTACAGAACTGCTCCAGTCATGTGGGGAAAGAAATGAAGGTTTTGGTAGCATAATATATGCTACAGAATGAATGAATAATGTGCTAAAAATGAATGCAGACTTCTCATACGTGTTGCCTGTAGTCCTGGTTGTATTTATGCACAGAGGGAATTTGGTAGTTCAGCCTGAAAGACTTGGAGTACAAAGAATCTTATGATGGAATGTATGAATGGAATTATGTATGCTAGTACCTTGTCCCCTCCACTTCTTCAAAGCTGTGAGGGTGACATGCATAGCTCTTTCATGGGGAATACATCTCCATTCCACAGATTTTTATTTTTTTTTTTAATCCACCCCACCCCAAACCTCTGCCTGTAGATTTACCATGACAGGGTATATGCTGTCTCTATGAAAATTAGAGATTGCTGTCTAATGATAAGGGTTTAATCTGCAACAAATCAGACATGTGGAAACTTCTGTCTGTGGAATTTTCTGTTTGATCTGAGAGGAATGCCCTTGCTGTGCCCTTCCTGTAATGAAAGCAAGGTAGAGTGAATCAAAGTGATTCTAGATAAGATTGGAATGTATGCATTGGTTATGCCTCTATTATATTTGGTGTGGCAATTCTGGTCGTATGTATTATTTTACTATCCAAGAGATGTTCCAAGCATGTTTCATCTTTTTTTAAGAGATACCCCTTTCTTTCTCCTTTAGTTAAGTGCTGGTTTTTTATTGATTAAATTCCTGGGTTAATTACTTAAGTTTGAACATGGAAAGTCTTGCTCACAAAACCAGATACCGTCAGCAAAATATTGAATGTGTGATGATAATACAACAAGTTTTTTTGTTACTGTAAACAGTTTTACACTATTCACTAAATCTTCTGTCTTAAATATTTTTTTGGTGTACCATTGTGAGGAATGGCTAACTGTTTCTCTCCCTGTCTTTATTATGCAAACAGTTAATGATTAACAAATGTCCAGCTGCCTGTGGAAGGAATGTTAATTACTTTGGGGAAGGAGGGAAAGATGACTATGCCTTTGCATAAGAAGTCTGGTATCATAGTACACTTTGAAGGTAGTTTGAATAATCTGCTAAAACGATACTGTTATAATCAGAAATGGAAAAATGACCTGTGCCTTTCTCTTTGATACCTGGTTATATGTATGTGCTTTCATACCTGTGCTGCTAGCTAGTTGGGTTGCCTATGTTTGTCTGGACCATTTTGAAGTAAAAAGTGTGTAAGAAGAGATGACAACTTGTAAGAAGTGGATTACTTTATGTATGGATACAGGGAAAACATGTCTCAAAAAAAAAAAAAGAGATAAGAATCTAAGCAGTACATAGTCCCCACTATTTCAGACCATTCCTAATCAGCTTTCTGAATGGGAAGTTGTGTGTTAGGCAAGTACAGAAGCCCAGAGATAAAGAACTGTGATTGCAAATATTAAAAAAACCCCAAAAAAACAAAACAAAAAAAACCCAAACCAACTTAGAACTTGCACTTTTCAATTAGATTTTTCCTTGGTTAAAAATGTTGATGCTGAATGGTGAAATTTTGTGGTGAAATTTTGGACTGACTTGAATCCCTCCAGATATATAAGGAGTGTGAGGAGGTTCAACAACTCTTAGCAGAAGGCGAGTTGTCAAGTTGTTATTGACTCAAGTGACACATCAGTCTTGATCTGTGTTGTTTAATAAGTTAAGGGAGTGATGATTACAGTGAGAACAAGATTACTGCAGACTATGGAATATTGATCCAGCATGTGATTATAGGAAGAAATGAAGTTAGAAACATATGCAGTGCTATGTCTGTAATTCCAGGGGTGATAAAAAAATCCTTTGGAAATAGAGTTGTTCAGTCTAGTCAAACACAAGAATGGCCAGCATTTTAGAACATATTGTTGAGAAGAGTCATGCACAGATACAGAGATTTGGGAAGGTCACCTGGTGTAACTCCATGTCTAGTCATTGCAGATTCTCTCTGAATTGCTTAAAGAAGGAAGAAATCTTAGTGGTTCAGGAGGAAAATGCATTTTGTGCCTAACTGGTCTACTAGTTACCTACAATATTGTGTTCTTTCATTTATACAGAGTGTATTGGTGTAGACAATGTTGATCTACTTTTATCATGGCTCTATGGCAAACTTCTTGTTCGGTGGAGAGTTATTCACATCACTCGTTCTCTTTGGAATTATTACTAAAGGTGCAGTTATCTACAGTGAAAAATATTTCTGTGGGGAATAATTAAGAGGTTTCCAATGGAAATTCTAACAGAGAAACTCCATGGTCTGTTTATCCAAATACTTGTAGGTTCTACTATTAGGCAATAAATATAGAGTGAATTAAATTTATAGATTTTTTTTTTTTTAAACTGTTAACTTGCATTAATTTCTGCTACCTTTAGTAATTTTTTTCTTTTGGAAAAAGTTGATTAAAATCGTGCAGACAGATATCATTATTTATGTGAAAAAGACTGAACCCATCTCCCAAGAAGCATCCAGGATACTTACTAGATGTCAAGCATATTTATTTGTAACTAATTTCTAGCTTTTTTGTTGCAAGTCTCCTTTTTCAGCGTTAAGTATTGATTCTTCAGCGTGCATGTAAGAATCTGTTTGCAAACGGAGGATTTCTCATTTACTTGGTACCGTAATCTTAACCAAAGAGATCTAACTTTTTTTTTAATCTTAAAGTTCTTTGCCTTCATGACTCTTCTGTCCTGAAGTTTTTACTTAGAAACAAGTTCAGAAACATTTCTTTATATGGCCTTTTGTTTATTTTGATTAATCTTTAAAGGCAAATAATAAAAAAAATTAATATAACAAGTACTGATCAGTGTGGAATCACCTCTGGATACATGAGTGGAAATAAAATCTTAATAAATAAATGGATACTTTGTAGGTTAATAAATCTGACTTTGTCAGAACAAGGATGAAAATGTCTTTTGATGCCACTGGTTCCCAGATGCTTTAATCTCATGACTTTGTTGATTTTCTTTGTTCTCCTAGGACTCACGTGCCCACAGGTACACCAGCTTTTCTTTGTAGACATAAATCTGCTTGGGAGCAGCATTGCTGTTGACAGTAATTAAGTGCCATTGTGTATATAGCTACCTGGTGCAGTAACATGAACAGCAGTAATAGCCTGATTCCTGGTGTTCCTCAACATGCTACTTGCCTTTTGATAGGTATCAGTATCTTTTCCTGCTCAGAGCTGGTCTGGGAACTGTCATTGTTGACCAGTAGTTTCTGCAACTGAAAATAGTCTGGAGACCAAAAGCTTGAAGCAAAATTGCAGCAGTCCAAAACACAATCTGTATAAATAACACACTCATGCTAAGTGACAATTTTTTGCATGCAGGTTACTTGTGAGTCAGTGTTGCTGTGGAACACAGCTGTAATTTCTTCTTACTAAAGAGTAGGATTGCTTCTTACTAAAGAGTAGGACTGGTCTGTTGAACTTGCTGCGCCTTCAAAGTTACTTTTGCAATAGAAGGTAGGCTGCAATTGTTCAAACTGCAACCAAAAAGGGAATCTTGAACAAATGCTGTGTCTGCAAGAGAGATTCTTGAGATACATGGAACAATTTTCTTTATTTAAGAAGGTCATTAAACTTTGAGATTTACAGACAAAAAGTATGCTTGTTGCAGGACTGTCCAGGTATCTTAATAATTTGCAGAGGTCTAAACAGCTAGATCCTTCTGGATCAACAAACCAGTACAATTAAATGTGTTACTCCTGTCCATAATTGGCTTCCCATGCGTCTCATTATTTTCCTTGTAGCCTCTTCTTCTGCCTAAGGGGGACCTAGGTTAATCTGTCAACTCCAGTTAGTTTTGAAATTCCTGGGGCCATTTGCAGAGGAATTTCCCCTTCAGAAGCTCCTCATTTCCCAGTTAAATTATTAGAGTGGTAATATAACCACTTATATTGTCAACAGTTCCTTAGTACCAGGAAGACTGACAGTGAAGTTTAGAAGGATTTTGCAGGGTGAAGCCAGAGTTCTAAAGAGCATATATGTGTTCATTTGTGCGTGTATATAAGAATTTCTTACAAACTTTAACAAAGAACATAAAAATTCATCCTTTGCATTTCTTAGGCACATGCAAGTACACACCATTCTAAAAACTTGATTAAATAAATTTCCTTCTTTGGCTTTCATAAGTAAACAAACAGTAGGCCTGCAGAACCCTTCACTTGTGTCTGAATTACCTACATTTCGGTAGAAATTCTCTGTTGGTCATGAAACTGTAGTAAGAGAGTAGGATTTAAAGGTAACTGAATAGTGTAGCATATTATCCCAAAGTATTTTTGTTTAAACATAGTTACTTCTTCCAATTGTAATATTTCTTGGGACATAAAAACAGTTGTGTCTTCAGCTGAAGACAAAAATCTGTCCTAAAAAAGGGGATGGATGACTGGAACAATGATTTGCATCAGATCCTGCAAACCTTGCTCATGTAACACAGTAAGAGGAGCTGGTTTTGTGGGTACTGAGAGCCCACATGCTTGGCCCAGAATCTGCTGGCAGTTTGTTCTGTTTTCATTAATATTTTATAAACCCCCTGTAATGCTGATGTAGTAGTATTCATGTGTTTTTGGCACGCTTTCTCTCAAATCATGAATGACTGCTCATGTAAACAGCAAAGCTTGCTTTACTTGTTCTCTCTTCAAAGAAATGTAGATCGTATGTGGTTGTATTACAATAATTTTTCTTATTGGCATAGGAGTTAACATTTCATTTCCCTAATGTGTACTCATCAGGGGGTTTTTATGTCTCTCCGTATCAAGCTTTAGCAACATGGTACTGTTCCTCTGTATAGCAATTATATTGCCTGTCCGAAAGCCTGACATACAAGCAGCCTAGCTGACAGAAATAAGCTGGAGCTATTAAAATAACCGTAAATGAGGCTGACAATAGGAGCTGTCTGCCATTGTCCCAAAAGACTTTCTGAACTGGAAGTAATCAGTTGAGTTCTAAGGCAACCCCATCGGGGATCTTCTAATTGCGAAAATTCCCCTTTGCCACCCCCTGACTTCCTGAAAGCAAGTTCACAGTCTTTGTGGACTTTAGCAGACTTACTGCTTTTAGCCCAGACTACCTAGTACTGAATCATAATTTCTGGGCATAATCTTTTATGTAGACAATTTTAAGGACATGTTTCAGAAGTTTTTTTTCTTTTATAAATGGTCTAGACACTGTGTTTTCCATTCATTTAACTTGGTTTTGTACAAATGTGCAGAAAGTAATATGGCAGGAACTGGAAGTCAAAATATTGCTGGGTCTAATTATTTACAGTTCTTTCTCTTGTCCTATATTTTGTTCTACTTTGTGCATTTAGCTAGGACGTGCAAAACCTGTTTTAAAATACAGTCTGTGGTGCGGAGCTTTAGCTATGCACATCTTTGCTTTTAGGTCTTCGTACTGTCTCTAGATGCTTGTTTAAGTGATAGCTGCTGTTAAGTGTTGAACATTCTGTATTTCTTAAGGTAGATACAGAGAGATCTTATTAGCTGCATGTAGCAGAGATCAGTAGTGCTTGAACACAATTCAAATTATTGCTGTCTGTCCATATGTCAGAAGTGATGCATAAACTGTCCTGCGTTTTAAGTTTTATGTCAAGGTCTGGATTTGATCACATGCTGGGTCTCTTTGGATGCCAAGTTTTTGCCCCCCAAAAGTGTTTTACTATACATGCATTGGTAATTTCTATGCACTTACAGATGTGAGTCTGCTGGGTTTGACTGGACACCCATAGTGTCTGACTGGTTCACCAACTACTCTTTGTTGTTCTATTAATGTCATATGCAGAAATTGTTTAATTTCAAATACAGTAGGTTATTTAATGGAATCTGGGAGTTTTTGAAAACTTGTACTCAGATTTACTGATTTGGCTATATTACATCTAGACAGTTCAGTGAAGTTTATTCTGAGATATAAAACAAGTCATCATTTCATTATGATTGAGGTTTGACTTTGTTCAGTTTGGGTTTGTTCAGTTATTATCAGAAAAGATTTGAGATTTTGATGGTTCCTATACTCTGTTAAGGGTTCCGTGTGCTCTAAAGACCACGTATGCTTTGCAGTGATATTCTTCCCCTTCCACTTCCCAGAACTTGCAATAACTAATCCCTGGGAAGAGAGCAAGCAGTGGTGGACTTCACATGTTGGAAGGTCTTGCAGCTGCCCAGTACAGTTCCATCAGCTTGCTGATACTGCTAGTGATAAGTTACTCAAAACTTTCTAAGCCCTGATTTGTTAGAAAATGTCCTTGAAAAGAGTAACAAGAGTTGCTTTCCATTTAACAATCCTGTCTGAGCATCATTTGTTAGCTGTTAGTATACAAGACACAACTTGAAATGTATACAGCTTTCTATTTCAAAGAGCTATAACTAAAATTTCATTTAATTTCCTGGGAGTATGTCTTTAAATGCTGACATAGGACTGGTAATTCCAATATGTTACTTTCATCTTATTTTTGCTAATTTTTTCCTAGCTTTTCCCGAGAGAAATTTTTCTGAGCGTTCTCTGAAGCAGCAGTTGTACAGTTTAAGTTTTTTCATTGCCTTTCTTCAATTCTTGTAAAGAAAAAATGCTATATATATATAAAAGTGGATTAAGACCACTGAATATCTAAACAAATAAATATGTAAAATCTAAATATGTGACAAGTTGCGACTATTAGAAGGAATGTTTATATTGATGACAGATGTTAGATGATACTCTCTAAGTATTTTTGGGGTGCATGTGAAAATCTTAACTCTATAGCCCGCAAGCGTAATTTGTTGCAGGATTTTTCAAGGGTGGTTGTGTTTTTGTGGGGTGTGGTTTTTTTTGGTTGTTTTTAAATATTTAAGTACAGTTAACCAGGATACGTGTAAAAGACAAAGCCACCAAATTATTTAAAAAAATAAATCAGAATGTGTTAACGTAAGATTTGGCTTCACTCAGGCAAAATAGAAGAATCTTTGAGTGGCTGAAAAGAAACAATGAAGCTATTTCAAACTAGATTGAATTACTAGTTATGCACATTCATATTCTTCAGACATGTTTGCAAACAAGTAATCTGAATTCTTCATGAGTTATGCAAAACGCAGTATCGATGGTTTGTTGCTAGGTTACAGTCTTCCTAGCTGTGCCTAATTAATGCTCCTGGAGGAGAGGAGAGAGAAGAGCAGTGAACACCTCTTGTTCATGTGCGATTCAAAGGCAAACAATAGTTGCTAAAACTTTCTGCTCTCCTTCAGGGCTGCAACCAAGGATTATTTATATTCTGAAACAGTACAGTTTAGTCCGTGTGAATCTTCAGATGCAAGAAGTCTTATATGTGAGTAGCTTGTGTTGTCGGTGATAAGCTTTAAATTGCTATGGACTTGAAGAGCAAATCATATTTCTCTGGCTGGCTGTTGCAGCCTGTTCCATGTAGGCGTAAACGCGTAATGCTTCCTGTTCAAAGTGTGATTGTGATACAAGTAAGCAAGGCTAGCCCTTTTCCAGCTCAGTTTATTTATCAAAAATATTACTTCTCTTAAAAGACATATTGTGTATACTTTTTAAAAGTTCACACTGTCTGCCACAGGTCTCTAGTATTTCAAGAATTGGAGTGCAGTGCCTCTCTTGGCATTCTGCCCTGTTTGTAGAGTGGATGAGCTGACATTTCACTTCTGCAAAAGGAATCTCATTCCATTCCTTCTTTAGAAGGAGGTTGTTTCAAGGAGTTCACAGGACAGAGATTTTGGTCTTTTCAACTGACATTTTAAGTGCTGACTAGTTCCTTGTCTCTGTGGCAGGACATACTTGAAATCTTCAGTATTTAAGGGTAGTTGGTTTGTGTAGAATAAAGACTGGTGTGATACTGTGCTGCCTTTGTTTTGGTTTTACCAAGTGGTTATTACTTGACGGATCAAATAATACTAAATTTTGTTGACCTTAGAGTTGGATGCTGTTTTAGAAGAACTGGAGGCTTAAGGCTCAGTTGTCCCTTACACACTGGTGCTTGGCAGAGGCTTGAGTTACAGTAGCACAGCAGCCTTAGGGAAAAAAAGAATTTTTTCTTGGGAGTTCAGTAGCTTACATGTTTCAAAACCTTCACTTTATAGAACTCTTTAAGGCATGTAGGATTGCAGCTGTATTTGGCTGTTGCTTCAAAGCATTTCTCAATGTCCAACTACAGTGGTGGCCAGAAGTTACCAGAAAGAAGTTAAGAAGTTAACAGAAATGCAGATAAATTGGCAAGAGGACTTTTTGTTAATTGCCCTAAAATTGGGAAGAATCTGAGCTATGACACTGGTCACAATTAGTAACTAAGAATCACAATTTATACTGAGTACTACAGACGGGTGTAGTGCTTTTAAAATAGCGCACTCCAGTCTGCTGTAGTCTGTTTTCTCATGTGCGGGTGAATGCCATAACTGTTAATAAATTTGCTTTTTTTCAAGTCACCTTGCTCTCTTACTATGTCTGACAGGGAGCTTAAAGCGGAGGAAAAAACCTGCACAAAACCCCCATGCATAATACACAGGATTGCACTTGCCAACTGATTTGACTGTCCCTCTAGAAGTTACTCAAGGGGAAAAAGAGGATGAAAGAGTATGGATGTGTGGATGTGTTCCTCTTTGAGGCCTCTGGGGACTGACTGCTGAGAAGCAGACAAGCACTGCATCTTTTCCTATGACAGACAGATGCTCTTTCCTGTTTTGTGGGTTTGTTTTTTCAATTGATTTGATTTTTTTTTTTTTTAATCCTGTCAGCTTTGCTATATCCTTGGTATTTATACAGCTCAGAAAAATGCTTACCATATCATGGCAGGTAATAATCTAAGAAAGAGGTGTATTGCAGGAAAGGCGAAAATAGAACACATAAGAAGAGCCAAATAGGAACAAAAAGTCTGCCAAGGAAGCCGTCTGCGGTCATCTGGGTTCGATCTGGATAGTATTGAAGAACTTCACTGTCAGTCACTTGTACCAAAGGGCAAAGTATGGGTTAGAACAGCTGCTGTTTTAAATAAGATGACTTGGGCAGAAATCAAAAGTTAATGAAAGTGGAAAATACCAGCTTTGTAAAATGTTTTTGTTTTTCTGGCCTATTCTCATTGTGCAAGTGTGGAGATTTTAGTAACAATCTGAAAACTCTCTGTTCTAAATTGCTTAACACTAGCTTAACACTTAATACTGTGGCTTCTAATGTTATATTTAGGAAGATTTTACTTAAACCAAAACAACCAAACCACTAATCAATGAGGCTTTCTTTGTTTTAACAACAACTAAGCAAAGTTCCACAAAATATAAAGCAGAAATTTGACCAGAAAACATGCAGATTTCTGAGAGTTGGGGTTCTTTGGACTCCTGTCTGCATAAAAGGCTAATTTCTTAAATACTAATAACTTTCTGGAAAATATATGCAGCCTACCTAGATGTAGCAGAGGTTCAAGCAGTAAACTGCAGTATGAGGTGAGCGCTTTCCCCAAATTTATTTTTAATTCAAAAGATTGTACAGACCTCAGTTTACACTGCAGTGACTTACCCTTTGTTTAGAATTCAAGACAAAGTTGCAGTCTGTGTTGGCAGGCTAGTGCCATAGAGGGACAGCATGCCTCTGTGTCTCTAACAGGCTTAATCCACTCGCTTTTAAAACTCCGGTTTGGATTGGTTGCTCATTGAAGGTTGTATTTGATCAAAACCTTTGTTCATGCAATTCTTAAAATATTGCCTTTTTTCCTCCAGAGGTGGCTTTTAAAGCAGCTGAAGAAGCTTTTTGATTTGCCCAGCTTATTAGATTTTTAGATTAATTAAGTTTGTAATCAGATTTCAAGCATTGTGTTCCAGGCCAGGGATTTCTCTTAGTTTGTTTCAAACATCACTCCCAGGGCAAATTCTGCTAAACTGCATTTTCATGCTTTGCTGAGAAATGATTGCAGGTTTTGATTTCCATTACAGAATCATTAATATTGTTAATGAGAGTTCTCATGGATAAGCACACTTAAGGAGGATCATCCCTGGGAATTGGGGGTATTATAGTTTGAGCATTTGTTAATTAGATAGAATTGGCGTATGTATGACTGTCAGATTTGAGGTGGATTTATATGTTTGTTCTTGTTTTAAGAGTGACTTTGTTGTAGTGACTTGGGTTGTGGAATTTTAAATTGGAAGTAAAGTTGATTCTTGCCGAGAGTGGGATTAACGTTCTGATTTTGCCTCAGTTGCTGCATTCATAAACTGGCCTGTTCCTCCATATTGAATTCTGTCCAAACTCAGTATTCACTTAGGACTTTTGCCTTCTTTTAATGGAATTGATAGAAAAGTCCAGTTGCATCAAATGTGAACAATATCTAGTCTAAAATTTCAGACTTATGAATATTGTAAAATCAGGTCTTGCAGATGACTGAGGAACATTTCGTCAGAGCTCTTTACACTCCCCTCTGGTGGTTAGTGACCGAATATGAATTTCTTTTTATCCTGACCACCTGAAAAGCTTCAAGATTGCATATCCAGCCAAGTGAAAAATGTTTTTGGAATCCTCACTTCACTGTATTTTATGAACAATAATATTTACAAGTCTTTGGGATTACCGTACATGCTAAAGATTCTTTAGTGGTGCTCTGCGGAAGATTTCTCTACTTGTCTTGCTACATAAAAAGCAAATGGTTTGTAAAAGTAAAAATTACCAAATTGCCTCAGCATAGAGAATGGATGAGAAATTCACTGATTAAAGATTTTTCAGTGAATGAGAGAAGAGTTAGAGCAGAGAGGGAGCTTTTACAGCATTGAGGATACAATAGAAGCACTTAAGCTGCACTCCTTAAATGTGCTTTGCACCACTTGAAGAAAAAAGTGAAAATACTTTATAGGAGCCAAAATACGCTGTCGAAACTGATGATGCTGATCAATGTCTTACTGATGCTTAATGGATCTAGCCGATTGTGAGATTAAAACAAATTAACTCTTGCTTAGATTGTTTTATTACTGCTATTTGATATATAAGTTCCCATATTTTTTCTTTCTGCTGGCTTGAGAACCACTAGGACTAGCAGCCAGTGAATTTATGAACTCCACAAGTGCTGGCTTTCAGACAGCATACGGTATTATGCTGCCCTAGTATGTAAAATAGGCCACTATAGTCAACGTTTGCAAAAGCAGAAAGTTGGCACACCAACCAATGATACTTTAAGGGCTAGTTCTAGGCCTGGGAAAAAAAAAAAAAAATTACTCTTTGGGCTTGTGTTTTTCTGAAGGTATAGTAGACAACTACTGAAGTTTACATGCATTTGTATTCATTACTGTTGTGTTCTCGCAGGCAAAATCGGGGAAGATTTAGTGTTAAACTTGCAGAAGCAGGAGCAACTTCAACTAGAATAATGAGAAAAGGGTGGTGGTTTGTAATTACTGATGTAAGGTCAGAATATACAGTAGCATTAAAAGGGGAAGAAAAAAAAATCCCCAAGTACTCCATGTAGCTGTGTGCATTTAATGTTGATTGTGTTTTGTGACGTAAGTGCTGATGCAGAACCAGAAGAAATTCAGGTTTTGGTAGTCAGAGATTCCCCCCACCCCCAGGCATGTGTCCTGGATCAGTATCTGTTCTTTTTATTGCTGGATGGAACCAGCAGGAAGAAAGCTGAGTCATTATAGACCAGTCATCCCTTCCTCACCATGCCTGCAGCTTTGGATGATGGAGAACTAGGTGTGGTGGCCTCTCCACTGCCCTCAACATGTGAGGGGTGAAGGGAAATTTTTGCTCTCTATCTTTTTGTCCCCTTTTGCATGGCTTTTGTACTGGAGGAATGTTATTTTGAGTCTTCATTTTTAATATTGCCTAAGTAATCCAATTATGTGCGATGACCATCTCTAATAAGTTTTCCAGCTTGCATACATACCTGTCTATTCCATCTGTTTTGAACTGTAAGTGGGGTGCATGAAAGCTTTAAGTACCCTTTATGCCTCTAGGAAATGTTCATTCAGGAATTGATGTGTTTATTAGTGTTGAAAAGTTATATAGGCATTTTTGCATATGTGACTGATCATAAAATCATTTCCCTAGATGCTTTCTATTTCTGTTTGGAATTATAAACAGCACATACAGAAGAAATGTTCATCCAACAATTCAGAATCTGTTGGGTGAGAAACATGAGAAAAACGGAAAAATAATTTTATGAATGAGACAGTGTTACTTTGGCTAATGCACACTTAGAGTACAGATGATTCTGCAGAAAATCGGGGACATTCTGAAAACCAGAGCTACCCTATTGGGTAAACATCTGCGTTACATGATGTGTACAGTGGTTAGATGATCAGTCGTATTACAAGCCTTTCATTGAACATTTCCACAAAAGTCAGTGTAAAATATGCAGAAATAATGTCATATATGCAGATCTTATAATTTGAAGTGAAAAATGAACTAAAAAATAAAGCTGCCTCTCTTTGCTGTATTGTACTGTTAGCTACCATCCCTATAATCTTTTTACATATTTCTTCTTGAAATTCTGTTGTTGAGGGGATTTTGGTGTGGTACTCTTTTTTTTTTTTTTTTTTTTTTTTTTTCCCCCCCCCTTGTGAAGTATGCGACTTAAGAGAGTGGACACTTGAGAATTGATAGTTGCAAAAGCAGAACAGGTTCAGTCCTCTTTTCCTTGAGGTAGGCTTTGATAACTAAGGTGGTAGATTTGTGAATACCAGGTGAGCAGATTGCAGGAGGAGAGCTCCACTTCCACAAGAGTCTCTTTTTATGTTTCTTTAAAATCAGGCAAGGCTATCTTAAAATTAATCTGCCACTTCTGATGTAGCTACTGTTAAGAAAGCAGGACAGGTGTAAAATGATAACGGTTGCTCAATTCGGCACATAAGCCTGCCCATTGTGTTCTGCACGGATTGCAAGCAACAGAGCAGCATTGCTGGAAGCCTTCCTAAAAGGGCAGTAATAGAATCTAGTCTTGTGTTTAGTAGGACATGAAGGTTGTACAAAATTTTCCAGGGCATACACTGGGTCCACCCAGACTTAAGATGAAGTGCTTGCATGCTGCATCCAGCATTTAGGGTTAGAAATGAGGCCATAGTAATTAACAAATTTATTTACTTCCAAGCAAGTCTCCTGGCTGAACTAGAGAGGTGCAAAAGGTGCAATATGATTGAGATTTAAAAATAGAATCCAGGTAACTTGGTGCTCAAGGCTGTGTCTCCATTTTTAAGAGCAAATTTATGTACATTTAATGATCAGAAACTATGCAGGTAACCCCAGCACAAATCCAGTGACTACATGGATTATTTTTTTAATAATAAAACTGCCATCAAACAAAATATAAATACTGAGATGAAGCGACTGGAAATGTAAAATGCCAAGACTGTATGTAACGCACGTATATTTTCAAATTGCTGTGCTCCTCCTTTTTATCCCAGTTCTGAAGCCTTTGACACTATATAAAACCAATTTCCACACTGACATCTGGTGGTAGTTCTGAAATGCTGGGTTGCTTGAAATGCTATATATGGGTATTTTGCAGGTCTAAGCAATTGGATGCTGTCCCCGCCAGCCCTTCTGAAGTGATCTTATTGACATCTTAAAATTCCAAATGATCATCATCAGACCTTTATGCAGCTTCCCACAAGGCAAAGAAAGTAATGAATAAATGAGTAATTCCTCAGTATTTATCTTGTTTTGCTCAGCACGTAATCACATTATGTGGTTGCATCTAGAGTCCAAAACTGGCTGTCATGGTGATAGTTTGACTCCTCTCGGTTCCAGTCCCGATTAGGCCTGGTGTGTCTCAGTGTAACAAATGGTGAGAGCCATGACAAAACCCTCCACAGTTTCCACAGAGTTTCAAGGGGCTTGCTCTGTGCCTCACCCTGGATGTATCGGGTTTGGTTTAAGTTCTGTTTAGAAAATATCTCAAAATGGACAACCTGTAAGAGTGACTGGATCAGGAAGAGGGAAGTGCAAAGTTTAATTGTGCCGTGGCTCCATGAGTCTGTTTGATATTCATCCCCCATCAAATAGGTTACACCATGTCATGTAGTCTTTTTGACATGTGCATATTATGGCTGTACCTGTAGAGTAAGGTACACATAAAAATAGATCTGTATTTCCTTCACCGTGGATTAAAGAATGAGGGACTCAAATTTTTTTTAGTTCTGGCTCAGACAAGCTCCTGCAGACTCAGCAGACAGATTTTTATTAAGTTTGTGACTTGTATAGCTGTTCCTTAAACGGTAACTCATTTTATGCGTGTAAAATTGAGCTAAGTGCTGCTTTCCGTTGCCAGAGTAATGGTAGCCATTGGTTAGTCCTAATGCTACAAAGGTTAGCTTCAGGTGTAACTTCTGTTTTCTTTTCTGTGAAATTTCTGTGTGAACCTAAATAAGCACATTAAGAAAATCCAGTTAAATAATTCATTTGGGGACGTAGATAACTATTTCACGTCTAAGTAGCTTCTCATTAATATGAGTGATGGTAAACAGTTCAAGGGTTTGGCATCTAAATCAGATAGTTTAAATGGTATAAAATTCACTATAATCAGTGATGAGTAAAGAGGGTCATTCCAGTCCCAAAAGACTGTGAATTACTCATTATATTTAATCTTTTACGCAAAACACTTTTTATGAATAGTGCTAATTGATCTGATAATTCTCAAAGGATATTGGAAAGGAAGTTAAGTAATATATTGTTTTAATAACTGTAATGCATAATTGCTGAAAACTGTTGTAGCAATTTTTGTGGCTTCAGGTTAGCCTCAATATGTTTGTCTGTGTATATTAACACAGCTTGTAGAATCAATATCAGTTATTTTGAACTTTCATTCATTTTTATTTATTCATTTATGTAACCTTTTTGCTTACTCTGTTTTTACACACTTCTGCATATTTATTGAGCATTTTCTATTTATCTTTCTTCCTGTTAAACAGGTATTATTGAGACTGCAGATCACCTGGATCGTGAGACTAATTCACATTACTGGTTAACTGTTTATGCAACAGACCAAGGCATTGTGCCTTTATCATCTTTCATTGAAGTCTACATAGAAGTTGGGGATGTTAATGATAATGCTCCTCAGACCACAGAACCAGTTTATTACCCAGAGGTCATGGAAAACTCACCGAAAGATGTATCTGTCATTCAGATTGAGGCATTTGATCCAGATTCTAGCTCAAGTGAAAAATTAACCTACAAGATTACAAGTGGCAATCCACAGGGATTCTTTTCAATAAACCCCAAAACTGGTAAGTACAGTAGTGTTTTATTTTACATGTGAATGAATCGATGTATTTGCACAAATACATAAACCAGGCAGAATCAAGATCTTTGGTTTAACATTGTAACCATGCTTTCACAATAGTTAGAGTTAACCTGGTAAGTTATGCAAGCAAGTAGAAGAGGATTTGAGAGTGAAGCAGTTGGTTCAAAGTACTCATCATCCACATCGTGGATGGGAAGGCTTACTTCAGAGTAGCTCCACACTAGACTGGTCAAACACCCATGTCCTGTTTTGCTTTGTAGTGCAGTAGATGTACTATTGGAGTACATATTTTAGCTTAATTTTATCCAAACTGTTTTTAGCAGTCTCAGTCTTCCAGTTTTCATACGTAGGTTTTCTTGTCAGGGTTTTTTTTTTTTTTCTGTGTAGTGTTAGTCTAAGCAATACAAGCAATTTATTAACTGCAAACTCACTTGTCCCACAAACAGAAGGGGACTATCTTTGTAAGTAACTGTTGCTGTTGTAAGAGTTACAAAATCTGGAAGATAATTTGCAGGTGTGGTTGTTATGTAATGAAAAGAAAGTCCGAGTTCAGTGGTTGGTTGAAAGCTTCAGAAAAAATATACTGAGGTTTTAACAGGAAAGTACAAATACAAGAAACCAAGTGACCTCTTAGTAACTGTGAATTACAAATATTGAAGTGTGTGTAGGGTAGAGAGACAGGAGACAAAATAATTCATTATAACTGAAGCTATACAGCAATTTTGAAAACAATGTAAAGGTTGCCTACCATCCCTTCCTTCTGAATGAATGTAGAGAAAATAGTACATATACTGGATGTTTTTTCTACTGATCTTTCCTAGCAGTAAAGAAGGGTTTGGTTTTTGTTAAGTAATATTTTGCTGGGTTGGGCGCAGCTTAGCTTTTCACACATTGCATTTAGGTACTGTTTCACAGTACAAGTTACAGGAGATGCTTCTGATTCATGCAGGCAGAAATTTCTTCTCAGAGATTTTTAGACTGGAGGTGTAGAGAGTGACTTTAATCTGTAACAACCCTAGGAAGTAGAAGGGAGTAATAGAAGCCTTATTCATTTACCTCTTGCTCATTTTGCGGAGGGAATTTCAGGGGATTTAAAGGAGCAAAAATTGGGTGAAAAATATGTTTTGAAGGCTGAGTTGACATTATGGCCTTTGTTCTGTTTCATAGTTGTTTCAGCTCAGGGTATGAAACACTTGTGTGCTGTATCAGCTGTAATTGCTGTGTAAGCAAAGCTCTGAGTTCAAACACAGGTATGTTATTTGGGTTATTTCTGACAATAACTTCTTTGTCAGCATGTGCTGCATCTGCTTGTGAAGACATTGCCAAGAGGGACATATAAAATAGCTATAGCAACAGAAGATCTTTAGCATAGTTAAACTCTGTATCTAAATATATTTACAGAAGTGTTGGGTTTAGGCTGCCTTTGTTCTAAGAAGTAAAACAAGAAAAATTTACCCCCCAAGTCTTCTAAAATGTATGCAGAAACTCATGTGTGCTTTATTTCGGTCTTTCTCTGTTTATGCATGTTGCAAAAGAAAGTTTTCCTCACATCTAATTCCTCACCCTTTCTGTTTTTGAAAAGTAGTGTTTGTTTGCTACTTTATTTCTTATCTCAATCAGTGATACTGATAAAACTGGGAGTAAAATTGACTGTGAACTGGGTGGAAAGAAGTGAGTGACTGTGGTGCTCAAATTGCAAATGAACATAAACTCTATCTTCATTCGTTTACTCTTTACTCTGTAATTGGCCAACTATTTTTATTGCTGTTTCCTTATTTTTTTCTGTAGCTCATTTTCTCTTCCTTCTGGTCCTTTCCTTCTCCCCTCTGCCTTCTGTGTCACTAAGCAGCATTTTCCAAACTTTGTTTTAAAACAGACCCTTGCATGCCTCCCTAACCTAGAGTTCTGAGATGAAAAAACATCTATATTCCTATCTAATGGGTAGAAGAATTAGGGCAGCAGGAGATTGTGACTTGTCTTCAGACAGAGTTTGTAGTTTTCCACAGCATTAGCTCACTGCTGATCTTATTTATGTTAGAAAAGGAGCTTGAGGGAGCTCAACACACTATATGGTGAAGTGATAAGGAACACTTAAACAGAGAGCTAATAAAGATTTTCTGTCAAGAGTTTCTTACCTGCCTTGCTTGTACAATGTGTGCAGTAGAAGCAAACAGTGTGGTCCCAAGTCCTTCTCAGTTCTGTGTTAAAGGTAAAAAGCAAAAAAATCCACCACCAAGTGGAAATAAATATTTAATTATATTTCAGAATACAAGCACTGAGTAGAATCTCCTGATTTACATTCAGCAGGACAATTTTTTTAATATAGTTTAAATCACAGGGATAGATAAATTCATTGATGTCTATTACTGTTAAAATTGTAATGCTAGATATACATAATAAACCTAGAGAGGAGGGGAAGAGAAGAGGTGGGTAGTGGAGAAGGGAAACCTCTTTGGCTGGTTTCTGTTGTGTTCCCAGAGTGTGCTCATATAAGTTCAATGTATATTAAATAGCTAGCTCATGTATATTTTCTTCCTATTATATCAGATGCTGGATTTCATGTGATCTAATGGGCTGTCTTGTTTCTTCTGTATGTGTTTGGTTTGAAACTGTCAATCTGCAGTAGGCACTAATGTGTAGTGATAAGATGAGTTTTGATTCAGGTTATCAGGTTCATAACTTCCTAAGTCTCTCTTCTGTCTATTTGAAATCAAATACATTTAACCTGAATAGATTGTATTTGGGGTGAAAGCACTTTTGCTAGGATTGGGATGTTAAGGAGTTGAAAAATCACTTTAAAAGATAGTAGTTATTGTTGTAGTTATAACAGTGTATTTTGTGTCCCTCAATTAATTGAAATAGGTCTCAGCTGTAGAGTACATTTGACAGAATTAGTGAGATCAAATCCTGTTTTGTTTGCTTAGGCAGGTATGTTACCCTTGCTGCACTTTGTGAGGCTATCGCACTACAAGGCATTTGTCAAAGGAAGGGAAACTTTCACAGGGCCCCAGGTTTCCCTTCCAGCCAAAGGGGAGATAGGGCTGGAATATGAAACAAGTCCCAAACTGTATCCCATTATAACACTGAAAGTGACAGTAAGAGAGTTGAGCGTGTGTGACATCATTACTTCAGGCCACTGTGTAACCCCAAAGCCAAATTGAGGACTGTAATGGCATTCAGTCCATGTCAAGAAAAGGCTAATGTTGGGATTCTTAAAATATGTGGTGAGTGCTAAAAATGTGCTCTTTATAGAATTTAACACTATAGTATTGTGGTCCATGTCTAGAACTTCCACACGTAACAGTAATACAGATTTTAAATAGCAATAACCTATATGTAACCTATGCCAAGTAAAATACTGCTTTCTGTTCACTGTAAGTAGCTAATTCATTTCTAGAATTTTATAGGCTCTACGCTAAGATGTCTGTGTCTGCAATAATGCTGAGTTTTTAGATGGTGAAACTGACTGACATGGACCTATGTAGGATCTAGCTCATCTTTCATAGAAAGAAGGTATTTCTCTTCATGACAAGAACTATTGATTGACCGATCTGTTTCTCAGAAATGCTACTAGCTGAAGTAGTGTCTGTGTGCTCCTTGCAGTGATCAGTTTCTGAGTATCCCCTTCAGTAAATTTTCATTGGCATTTAAAAACATCTTATTTTAAACAACTGTAAAATCATTTACTTAAGGAAACACTGCTAAGTTTTTCTTAGCATGCAGAAATGCTGTTTCACTTTTTGGAGCAGGATATATGACACAGTACATCCCAGGACGTTTTGTAATCTTTTCAGATATACCTGGCCTTTCATTAAAGCAAATTAAATATAAATATAATTTTCTTTAGTTTTGGAGTTTCCATGTAATGAAAAAAAGCTGCTGTATGTGTGAGCTGGCCAGGTGGAATAAATACAGTTGTCATAATATTATTTGCAGGAAAAAATTAGAGCAAAGACCAATTTCACAACTTTCATGCTCAACCTGAACACAACTGTACACAAATACGTAAGTTATGGTAACTAATTTATATCTGCTTAACTTCTTGTGAAATAGCTTGTAATTAAATACAGAAGTAATTGACAAGAAACAGTAGCATTCCAAGGCATTTTAATATGTTTATATGGAAGGAGTTGGAGTTGGCAGAATTTGATAGCTATTCAGAACACATGTCCTGGGACTCTATGGTTAATCTCACCACTTAACCCTAGAACTATTGCACAGAGGATCAGAAAAGATTTGCGCTTTTAGCAACACTCATGTAAAGCAAAGGATTATATAAGAATAAACAAGTTCTGGGTTTTGTGCTTTGGAGCTCACAGTGTACAACGTTTTTTCTGGTATGTATAATAGAAAGTAGTTTTCTAATTTTTCAGTGGTTTTTGTGGGTGTGGCTTATTTGCTTGTCAGTTGTTTGGGTTTTTTCTTTTTACATTTTGTAATTACCTTGTAACAAGGTCAAAGACTGAAAATTATCAAAATATTCTTAGTTGCTAGTTTTCATATTTCATTGGATGCATTTGGATATTTTTTGTCTGAGAAAGCAACAAATGGACAAAAATGGGTGCTTAGAGGCAAGAGTAATGAGCTGTTTCACTTAAAAATCAGTGATTCAACTCCAATCTAGTTGCAGGAGTGAAAAGTTTTTCATCTCACTGATGTGAACTCTCTGGTTGTATTTACAAACAAAATAAAAATATTGTATTGTTTGAATTAAATTGCTGAATATTTTTATTTTTACACAGTCATATCAAGTGGATAAATTTATATTTTTTCCATCTTTGATTCTTTCATATTATAAGATCTTAATTAGTTTCATTGCTTTTGAGGAGGAATGTTGGAAGCATGACAGCTGATAGCAGGATTGCAGTAATTCTTAGAAAAAGTGGAACGGGTACTTAATATGGCATCTAGTAATAATAGCTCGTGATACCATTGTATATAAAGGTAGATTTATGAGCTGTTTGAATTATGCTCATATAATTTCTAATCTGTATTGGATTAACCATTGAGAAATGGATCTGTTGGTGCCAATTCAAGAGAGTTATTGTATTCATTTTATGAAGAGCTTTCAATCAAAACATGTAACTTCTTTCTGTCTGAGACAGGAGAGTGGGACATGAGTTAAATACAAGCTTTTGTTGCACCTGGTAAGAATTGTAAGGGTAGTATGCAAACTAGCTCCCCAATTTAAAAGGTATACTTACAGTTCCCCAGAGTGGCATTGTAGATGGCTAGAACAAAATGCTTTTTCTGTCACCGCTTCCTGTGTTTTGTAGTTTTCTTCAATTTTTATTCTTTAAATTGTGGGATTGCAAACTTCATGGTAAATTAGAAGAAAAGTATTCAGCCAACAATAATGGCTCAACAAGTAACATGGAGATTTAAGAGCTAAGGAGAGCGTCCTTAATCCAGCAGAACTGGAGCTGTTAGGCTGACCTCTCTAAACAAAGGGAGCTCACTGAATTCCCCGAGGCTCTGTATCTGCTTCCAAATGGATGGAATAGTTTTGCCATGCCACCATTTATAAATGTTTGCTACTCAATGATACAGCTTTGTGTAATTAATATCTCAAAGATTGCTGAGTTAAGGTGCCTGAAAGAAGCTTATACTGCTTCCTTGTAATTGGCAGTATACACATTAGAATGGAAAAAACTGAATTTGCATAGTAAAAGAAGTTCCAGTTCTCCTTGGTATTACTGAGCAAGAAACTGGAATCCTAACCAGGTATCCATATAGGATGAGGGAAGACCCTTGTACCTTTTTTTGAATTACCTTGCCCATGTATTCAGGTCGAAATAATTCCTGATCTTTGCTAAATTGGTATGCTTGTTTCCACTGCCCCAGGACTTCCGTTACACTTATTGTACTGACTAGATTTGGCTTGGAGAAAGAGTCAGGGTTGGCTAGCAAATAACACTTTCTCCAGAAGCCATGCTTTACTTGAGAAATTTAAGACAATAATAGAAAATGAGGCAAGGAGTTACTTGACACTGCTTCATATAACAATTTTGAGTCAGATTTGCAGAAATGCCGAGTGCAAAAGTATAGCTTTCTATGTCTTTAATGCAACTTGATATGAAAATGATGCATACCTTCTGTAGTGGTTTAACCCCTCACAGCAGTCATCCCCCCGCCCCCCCCCCAGTGGGATGGGGGGGAGAATCGGAAGAGTGAAAGTGAGAAAACTCATGGGTTGAGATAAAGACAGTTTAATAGGGAAAGCAAAAGCCACGCACACAAGCAAAGCAAAACAAGGAATTAATTCACTGCTTCCCATGAGCAGGCAGGTGTTCAGCCATTGCCAGAGAAGCAGGGCTCCATCATGCATAACAGTTGCTTGGGAAGACAAACGCCTTCACTCTGAACATAATCCCCCCCCCCCCCTTCCTTCTTTTTCCCCCAGTTTATATACTGAGCATGACATCATATGGTCTGGGATATCCCTTTGGTCAGTTGGGGTCAGCTGTCCCAGATGTGTCCCCTCCTGGCTTCTTGTGCACCCCCAGCTTAGTCACTGGTGGGACAGTGCGAGAAGCAGAAAAGGCCTTGACTCTGTGGAAGCACTGCTCAGCAACAACTAAAACATCAGTGTTATCAACATTATTTTCATTCTAAATCCAAAGCACAGCACTATGCCAGCTACTGTGGAACAAATTAACTCTATCCCAGCTGAAACAAGCATGCCTCCAAAAACTAGCCTTGGATTCATAACCTGAACAGGAGAATGATAAAATTAATTTTGAGTGTTAATTTCTCCATACTTCAGTTCTGCAAGTATAAAGTAGAAATAATTGCACAACCAAATTGCTTGGGAATGTTGTGAAGATATATTCATTCATATTTATAAAGCACTTGGGCATTATCACGAGAATGCCACGGACATTCCTTTGAGGAAATTAGTAATTCTGTGGTGTAGGAGTTAGGTCATTTAGTACACAGGGAATTCCAGCAGAAGCATTGAGTAATTACCCATTTTGGAACCATACTGTATCCTGTGCTACCAATGAGGCCTGAGTCGGTACATCTTAATGCACATATGCAAGACAGTCAAGTTAAGATGATGTGGCAGTCTTGACTCTGGAATTTCCTCATTTGAGTGACTAAATCTGAAGTATTTGTTTAGGTTTTAATATTATTTGACATAACTTGCTCTTATTTTCTTTTTTCTATGCTCTTTTTTACTATCTCAAGTTTTTGAAAGTATTTACACTAAATTGATCTTGTAGCAGTTTTTGTTTCATAAATTATACTACACCTCAAAACATGCATTGCAAAGTTAACATCAACCTTCAAATTAAGTGCTGCTTTAAAGACACTTTTATATATGCAATCCCAAAACAGAATGTTATTTTAATATTAAAAATTTGTTCTATCAACCAGTGTGATTAAAATTTTGTTAACACTGAGTCTGTGGCTCTCACTGTTTGTTAGTCTCTAGCAAACATTAGAGATTTGTGAAGTTATAAAATGCTAATAGCTCATGAGTAACTCGTCTGCGTCACATGATTTTATAATTTTTCACTGTTTGTAACCTTTAAAGCAGTATCTTTGAGTGTGTGTGTGTCTGATTTGGAGACCGAGTGAAGTGAAATAGGAAATCGGTACAGCTGCAAACAACTTCCATGGGTTTCCGATAACACTGGAGAATTACTTCGTGAGGAAATGAAGGGCCAGTGACCGCACAATAGTATTGGCTTCATTTTAACAAAGGAAATCTTTGTTGTTTAACTACTTGTGGGTTTTAATCCCAATTGACCTAATATTTTAGAACTTGAATAAAACCAGTATTACTACATTGCACCCTAATGTGATTTAAAGTTAAATAAAGACCCAAACACTGAAATTGTTCTTGTTACTTCTGTAGCTGGCAAACAATGCCAGGCTCAATTAGTGTTCATTCATGTCACACAGCTCAAAGCATAGGTAACAGCCTCCATGTGCCCAACTGTTTACCTGTCACATGCAGAGAAAAATAAAGTACTTGATTACACTGTCTCTAGAACAGATTATTTTTTTCCTTTACTGAAAATGTGAACAGAATTAACCCAAATGTTTGTTAAATTCCTGCAACCAAAGAGGGTTACATGAGTAGACAAAAGTTTGTATAGACATAAGATTTATTTTATTTATTGTCTTACATCTCTTTGGAAAAAGAGAAATGGTAGGAACTGGGAAAATAAACATGAGGCACAGTGGTCCTTCACCTCTCCTTTTTCTTTCCCTGGGACTACATAAAAACTTTAGGCCGTACTCTGCATGATCTATGTTGTGAAGTGGGAGTTTAAAAGAAAGTGAGGTTTTCTTTCAGTTTTCCCACATTCTGATGGAGAAATGGAGATGGAGACAGACTCCCTCTATACTGCGTGTTCTTTGATCTGGAATATATAACATGCAAAATTATAATTCTAGCCTGGGAAGAGTTGGTGATCAGATATTGTTATGAGCCGTTTGTGTAGTACTCCCTTCCCACCATATTAATGGCTTTCAAAGATAGCAGTCCTTCCTTGGTAGGAAAGATACTACTCTCTGAATTGTCTCTCTCTCTCTGTGTGTGTGTGTGTATATATATGCATACACCATTAGTATGGATTAATTTCCTATTAAGAAAAAATTACTCAGAATTAGTGCCCTGATTCACATCTAGCTTGGCTTGATTTTTTTTTTAATGATGAAAATAAAAGATCAATCCCAGCAAAATATAGTTCTACATGAAGTAATATAAATTTTCTATCTAAAAAATTCACAGTGGAGTCACAAAGGCTAACTAGGAGTCAGCTATAAAATTCTTCAGCTGGGACAAGACCTTTGGTGGCAATTTATGTGATCATCTTTGTCATGAGTGTAGCATGGAGGTCTTTACGTGTCGTTCTGTTACAAAAGCAGTTACCTTTAAATCAGTAGATAAAAGACTGCAGTGCATTCCAGATTTGTGCTAGTAGTATTCTGTCTTGTAAATGTAGGAAATAGCATACAATTAAACAAAAGGAGGGGGGAAAAAAAAAAGGCAGCAGCATCGTATACATCTCCAAATTCTCACTTAGAAACTAGTATTTTAGGGTTTAGATGTATAGGGAATTAGGGAGCCTCAAAAGAAAGCCTGCAGTGGCGTTGAAAATATCCTGATGTTCTTAGTGTCATTTGAACAACTTTCTCTGCACTATTGTAAATATGGATATCCTCCGTAAACCATTCTTAACATCAAAGGAGAGAAGATAGTAAGGACAACTGTATCTTAACAGAGTTGTTACTGTTGCCTCTACTTTCCTTTCATGTGAAAGACTTAAATGAGTAGCTGAATAAAATTCGAAGGAGGCTATTTGTAGGATTAAGGCTGCCCAGAAACCTGAAATATCTCACAGTCCTAACATGTACCTCGTTTACCCATATACAGAAAGCACAGGAACAAGGCAATTCTGTTAAAAAAAAAATAAATACTGTTTTTATTCATAGTGTTAGATCATACAATGTTTTTTTCTGACATGCTGCTCTTAGTTCCTGCCTCAGTTCCTTCAAGATAAAAACTTTTACATCCAGTGTCAGTGCTGTGATAAATGTTGAAAAAAGCCTCTGCCAAATCACATTTTTAATTCATCTTTTTCAAGTCTTTCAAAAACTTTCTGTATTTCTACATTTCCAAATTTAGAAGACTGTATTTTCAAATTAGGTGGCCAGTTCTGAAGTTGACAAAGCAAGACCAACCATCTCTTGCAACTGGTAAGCTTTCTTAAGGAAATACTCATGCTTTGAATTAATAAAATCAAACAGTGAAATATGCCATATAGACACACATGTACAAAAAAATCCAGTGATGAACATTTGGAAGGTGAATTTCCCCCTTCCATAATCCGTATCTTCAAAATTTGGATGGAATGGATTTTGTCCATAAGTTAGCTCATTTTATATCAATTTTCTACAAAAAACGCATCTAATGCATTAAATAATTTTTGTCACATTTTTGTTTTAAAATGCAATATTAGTTAAATAAAACATTGTCAGCTTGTCTTTTGTGAATTAATAATTTTATCTATATTAAAATGAACTTTTTTTATTGTTAAGCTCTATTTTGTGTGGCTGCTTACCCCCGTTTTGTTTTGGGTTTTTTGGTGGCATCAGTTACTACTATGGTGTTGTAATGGAATTGTGAGCTACATCTAAGTATGAAAGACTTCTGTTTTGTAATGACCTGTACACATTTAGGTCCAGTGGGTGGTCTCATTTGTCATTGTGTAGATGGAGTCTTAGATGTACTAAGGTAACTGAGATCAAAACCCTCCCTTTACTACAATTTTGTTTCTAAGGTTGTTATAACAAGAGAGACCATTTAAAACTAGTACTTCTGTTCAGCTTTGTGGTATCCTGTAGGATTATTTGGAAGCTCTTTTCTCAGAAGATACTTACTTATTATAATATGCTAAATACTAAAAAACTTTAACTAGATATTTTAATTTCTTATTTCACATCAAAATGTTTAAACAGCTGTTCTTATACTTTGCCCAAGAAAAATTCAAGTAGTATCAAACTTTCTACTCTTCCCCCATAATACATTTTTCTGTTTGTAGAACTTTATTAAATGCCAAAAAGAGTTCAGTAATTTCTCACGTTACTTATAGTCATTCTCAACCAGTGCTGTCATTAGTTATATGCTGTAATTGTAACCAAAACACTGGTGTGTGACTGAAAAACAGTCTTAGTAAAGACAGTTGAATCGCACAAGAGCAATTTTGACATCAAGACAACAGCCAAATCTGCTCTGATACTTCTCTTTGAAATAATTTATTCTTAAGTCACTGTAATAACTTTTTAGATCTCTGTTTTAAAGTCTAGCTTGGTTGTGTAGTGAGGTGTAGTTGCAATGCACGCAGACTTTGACTTTATGGTTGTTGCTATTTAACTGTAACTACAAATCTGCTTGTTGATGAATACTTTCAGTTAACTCAATGCAAAAAGTTCAAAATTAAATCTTGTTTAATGACCTTGCATTTCAGAGACAGTATTTACCAGCTATAAATAATTCTACCAACAGAGTAAATTCCAAAGACTATATACATTTCTTTCTTCATGAATTTGTCAGTCTTCCTTAATCCATGTGTATGTTGCAACAGTTTTATGGGAGATTAATTGTGAAATTGTAAAACTCCTGTGGCAGAGGAAGTGACCTCAAAACTAACCTCAGTCCTCTAATAATTGGACTTAAATACTTTTCTCAGCTGATTGTGTCTTTTTAAAAACATTACTAACAACTTAGTGCTGGCTACATTAAGCTGAAAAATGTATTTTCTTTGTTTAGGGAAAAAAAACCCCAAGATTGCAAAGGAGTGTGGGGTTTCTTTCTTTACTCAAGCACTATAAATGCAGTAAGATTAAGTCAGGTTTGAAAAGATCTTTCAAGATGATGTGAAATTTTATGGCAATAATTCTGTACTTAATTATTGAAGATGGTACGTCTCAAAATGTGAGATAATAAAGGCAAGTGATGAAGATCAGGTTACTTAGAGTTAATTACTGAAGGCATTTGAGCTTTGAATTGGTGTGGCTCTAGCATACCAGATGGTGCTGAAAGCAAGAGTATTTTTGTAAGGTAAGCAAAGAGATAACAAAAATTTAGTGTTCTGTTGATAGTAAGATCAAAGTTCATTCTACAGGAATCATCATTTACTAGTTTCCTTCCAATAATCATACTTGGCTTTGTTGTTTTATTTTCCGTTCAAAATTATTTTAGCTATTTTTTATTATTTATTAAGTACCTTTATTTTTGTGATTTCATCTTCTACTGCTCATGACTTACAGTTCTGATTTTTATGTCGTTACGTGTGAGAAACAAACTACCAAAATAATATGATTGACAATGAAACTGGACACATCCTAAATGCTTTCAAGTACTCAGAATGCAGGATCTTAGACTTAGGTTTATTTTTCTAGTATAGCTATTTAGGGGTGTGTGGTTATTTATATATTTCTTTTCATTATTCCCCAAATAGTTTTACCAGAAAAAGAATTACTGCAGAAGCAGTTACAACACTGTCTTAGTAAATCCAGACTGAAAATAACGTACTCTGTGACTAATTAGAGTATACAAAACAATATGTTTTCCTTTTGTAGGATATATTTGAGTAGTTTTCTATAATTATATGATCACTAAACACAGATTTTATACTTCATTTGAAATCTACTTGAAATTGAAGCCTTACAGTGTTTATTGGATTGGATGTCTCGGTTGTTTATGTACAGTGTTTTTTCCTCCTTATACCATACCTTAATAATCTTTAGTGAGTTGCTTGTCTTTGCTCCCTGCTTGCAATCACTAAAATTATTAATGAGTACTCTGGTCAGCAAATTCCAGGTCTTGGTATCTGGATACTGTTAAAATAGTTCAGGGAAGTGAGTCAACTTCAGATGTGCACCTTGCACTTATACTTTGTAGTAGTAGGATTGAGTAGTTACATTGCCTGGTTACTGATTAACATCGTGACTGGTGGTATGAAATATCAGCCATAGGATTAAGTTAGTTACTTTTTGACCCTATATATACAAAGTTTACAGTCTGTCTTGGCAACAGGTAGCAAACTCATAAACACTGATATTACTGTACTTCAGTAAACGTCTAATGTGCTGACACAAGCACACCCCTGTGGACTGGGCTAATTATCCCTTATTTGATGCAATCCTGACTTGGGTAGGACTGAGATTTCAATTATTACTTTACTTTTCATGGAGTACCATTTAAAGGGCAAGACATTTATTTATTCAGCTGGGATAGATGTGCAAAAAATGTTTTTTTGTGGATGAAATCCAGAGCATATGCATCAGCATCTGAAACAGGAATAAGGAAGTCCCTAAATAAAAAGTGATTTGAAGAGCAAATAGAGCGTGTAGTTCTATAAAGCATTCTGGACTTTCAGCCTGGAGTTTACCTAGGTGCCTGTACACTGTGGGAATGTCCTGCTGGCTTTTGCCTGAACTGCTGCAGGTGGGAATTGAAGGGGGAAAAGCACCAAAGCTGTGAAAAACTGCACTAATTGAGTGCAATCATGCTATACTTAACAGAAATGGAACACTGATTTCAGCAGTGTACTGCAGTAGGTCTCCCTTTTAATTTTTCTAAAGCTATCTATTTATAGGGTAGTATAACTCATTTTTGTAAAATACCCTGATCAGAAAGTTCATATGTGAAGTGGAAAACTACTCCTTTAGCCCCAAAAGTGGATTTAAACTGCCTAGAAAAGTCTGGTCAGCCACAGGCTGTAAGCTGTGCTAGGCAGAAGTGATCTTTGTTCCACCTAAACAACAGTATAGCAAAATAGGTAAGACCAAAGAGGCCAGAGAGAACAAGCAAGCAACAACATAACTCTGTAGCTAATGGATATAGTACTCAGCTAAGCGAGTGGAAAGAGGAACCTGGGCTCTCTATTTCTCTTGAAAAGTGGTATCATTTTTACAACCGTTATCGAAAGAACAGAAATGACTGCTTTTAAATGCTTTACTTGAGCAGAAGAGGCATTTGCAGCCATTTAATGTGCTTGTAAATGATATTGCTAGTTTCTTTTAGGACTGTATGTTTACAATCATATTTTCAGCACTTGAAAATTACTGGTGACAATTCTGTTGCTGGTTTTACTGAGAGCATTTAAGGTGCTTAGGACAAGGAAAAGTTTAGGAATGAAAAGCAAGTCAAATTGCTAAGGAACTATCTTTAGGACTATGTGAACCAAAGCTGTTCAGTTCTTTTATATGTTTTGTCCAGTATAATAGCTGGTTAGGACTATGATCTTGTTTGTTTTTAACTCAGGAGCCTGCCTTCATGGTGATAGATTACAATGGCACACTGTCTAGCTTATAATCATCATCTGTACGTGAGTGGTAAGACATGGAGTTTATATTTTGTCAGCTGCAAAGCTGAAATCTGTTCTTAAATCCCTCTGCTATTACTTTTCATTGACCTGTTTTTATTAACATGTTTATTTAGTTTGGTTGTGAAGCCTTGTCTTGGCTGAGACAAGATTGGCTACAGTCTTGCCAAAAAGCTTATCTCAACATCTTTAGAAAGGAAATGTGGGCCCTTTCTGATGGTCACTGATTGTAAAGTAAGTTAAGACCTTGTAAAGAAAATGCCAAGGTAATGGTTTTTAACATTCATTAGCAATTTGTCATTTTTGAGGTTAAAATAGGGGAATGAGAGCTTAAATAATAACACGTTATAAATAAACTGATCTAAAGCTTTAAAATGATTGAGTTGCGCTAATGCAGTCCATAGAAACCATTTTTGCTGACTGGTTATGGTTTGTGTTCAACACAGAAGGCAAAAATCTCATCAACAAAATATGACCTCTGTTATATTTAATTCCAATGTCTTGTATTTGTTGAAGTTGGTGATAAAAAATGTTGTAGCTGCTTTCCGTATTTCCTTAAACCTTCAGTGCCAGTGCATTCAAAGATCAGAAAAACTGTTTTCTTTTCATACACTACATTCAAGTCCAGCCTATCAGTTCAAACTCATTGGAGGTAGCTTAGTAGAAGTGGCATCTGCTTTAGTCTCCTGGACTGTGGTGGGTTAGCCCTGGCTAGCAGCCATAACTCTCATCTAGCACCAGAACCTTCATCATCTCAAGCTGAATGTGCAGTTGGAAAGTCTGTGTGCAAATGCATGTGTTCACAGGTATGCCTGTAGTAGGAAACGCATGATGTATACGCAGCAAGACAAAAATGTTGAGCCCTCCTCCTCCCCTTGCAAAGATCACTTTTTCTGATGTTACTTCTTTCATCGCTGAGATCATCCATGCCATAAAGATAGCTAATAGCATGGAATTAACGTGCTCACCTAACATTCTGTGTTTTTTTAAAGAGATTGCCATTTCAGCATTGAATGGAAGTTGTTGATGTGGTATTTTTCAGATACAGAGATAGCATGATGTAACTGGGCACTGAGATGAAAGCTTATATGGGATAAAATAAATCACTGCTAACGTCAGCTCCCTTGTACTATTTTCTGTTCCAAATGTAGCAGTTTTATTTGTATTTACACAACTGAATGCTGTAGTTACATTTTTGTCCGTTTGTTTTAATACTGTTTAGAATAGAAATCTGAAGTAAATTTTATTTGAATACAGTTGTAACTATTTTGATTTTTCAGTAGACCTCCAAGAGACAGCAGATATCCCCAGAATGTAAACTCAAAGGAGGGAGGAAGGGAGAAAACGATTGTATTGGGAGTTTTGTTTTGTTTTTGTTATGGACGTTTACAGTTAGTTTCAGTTCATTATAGTACCTCTCCAGCTAGTGAGGCAGAACAGCTGTGGTTTATCCAGAGTCTTTCTAAATTATTAAGCTGCTGTTATGAAAACGTTTCTGATGAGGTGAGTTTTGAAACATTACTGAATAGAAAAATTGCACCAATTCTGCTAGAGATACCATTTACTCATCATTATCTTAGAAATGTTTGTTATAAACTTGTGTTTTCCCAAGCATGCTTAACCCATCTTGCCATAGTGTGCATTGATTTCCAGATGGAATAATAGTCAATGATGTGAATTACTGGAGCTCATTGTTCCTGTTGTTTGGGCAGGGGAGGAGTGATAAGAGGAGTTAGAAGGAAAACAGGAAAATATGATTGCAAAATGATGCTCTGTGAGTCAGTTTTGCTTTGAAAATGAATGCAGTGATCTGTTTCTCACCCAGGCTGTCATTTCTCTCATTTAGCAGTGAACAGATTCCCCCCACCTCATAATAAGGATTTCAAAACTGATGATGTTACAGGCTTCTTCAGAGATTAATTGAAATAATCTTTTACTTGTCGCTTCTGTGAGGATGTCGTCTATGCAAAGGTGTGGCTGTTCATTTATTTGTGAGGGAGGGGCATAGAAAGGAGATCTCCAAACTGTTACAGAAAATAGAGGGAGCTCAATCTAAAAAGTTGGAGAACTTTTGTTTTCAGTAGAAAGAGCAGAGTGGTGGGTCTTGTTGCAGGGAGCTGACTTATATCAGGTCCAAAGAGTCTCCCCAGCCGTCTTAATGGGCAGTCACAAAAGCCACACTGCATAGGAACACTCGACCTTATTATAATGGCTTTAATTTAGAAAAGCTCTTTTACAGCTGATGAAATCTGTCAGTGCAGCATTAAGAATTTTATAATATACAAAAACTTGGAAGAAAAGGAAAAACTTAGTGATTGCCGTAATCAAACCTTTTAGGTCTTAAGCTGTAGTGAAACACTTCACTGAAGTGAAATTTTCACTTAGGAAAGTGGCTACCAGTAAAGAGTTAAAGAAAAAGAATGTCATGCATGTGCGTGTGATTCTAAATCCAGAAGTGTTACATTTCCTTTGTTGGCATTAGTTTCTGCTGAATATACAGGATATATATGGTGAAGACTAAACCCTTCTGTTATTGGTCTGAAGTGTTTTAACAGAAGTGTGGCATGCTTGGTTGAAAAGACTGGAAGTTTTAACAGATGAAAGCATATATATTTTGTTCTTAATGGATATTTTTCTTCTTACCCCTTTGAGTTTTATTGACCAGCTTCATTAACAGAAATTATATCTGCAATTAGACTTTAACAAACTGTAGTATGTGGAGTAGTGGTACATGATAGAATTCTGTCTGGAGTGCTTGCAGCAAAAGCTTTTTTTTTTTTTTTTTCCCCAGAGTAATAGTTGGCATTTCTCAGCAGTGGCTCCAGTCTTTTAATGGCTCTTGCTGGGGGGGAAAGTGGGTGGGAAACTGTTGAAAGGTGGCATCTTTCTGCTCTCATGTGTTAGCAATTCTCTACTTGCTGCTGCTGTGAGAGATGGAATCTAATGTCGTCAGAGGTGTAGACTGAATATTGAATATTCAGAGAAATGCAAGCATAATGAGGTATTTCTGCTGCAATTACTTTATTCTTCCTGTGCTTTTTGAGATCCTCCCCATCCTCAACCCAGCTATTCAACAGCCAACTCCTTTAGTGGCTATGCTGAAATTTGCCCTTTCCCCTTGCAGTTGTGGTCTCAGGGGATTAATGCTTCATGGGAGGGCTTGTGCTGGCTTTCTCCAGAGGTAATCGATAAAAAGAGGTGTTTAGGAGAGCTTGTGTTTCTTGACGTCACCTACAAGGCCCTTTGCTTGAGGGAAGCAGATGGGGCATCTGCTCTGCCATTTGTTCCTTTCCAATTAACAGTTCTGTACTGCTCCCCATAGAGCCTGTGAAAAGAAAAGGTGTGGCTTGACCAGTCTCAGCCAGGAATTAGGAGAAAGCTTTGTTTAGAATATGTGACAATAAATATTTTCAGTTGTCATTGTTCACAGCCCTGCTGTCTCTATGGGGAGATACTAACTCAATGAGGTTAATGCAGAATTGTCACATCCTTTTTTTTTTTCCTCTGTTCCCCAGCCGCCCTAAAGTTTACAGTGCTAATGCAACATTTTTTCCTTGTTTTTTCAATTTTCATTCCCACTTTCTTTGTAATTAAGGGCAATTACTTCATAATACAACTACAATGTATACTGACAATAACACACATATCTTCTATGCGTTGTAAAAACGTAAAGAGACAAAGTAGGAGAAGATGATAGATCTTTGCCTGGAATACTAGGTGTATATATTGGATTTGATAGAATGGCAAACCAGATTGCTGGAAAAACAAGGGCAGATTTGACCATAATTGAAACAGCCATTATTTGCACTGTCTGTTTTTTGAAGAATAGTTGTTTGAACATTTGACAGCTGTAATATTGCCTTATATAGGTATTGTTCATATTATTTAGTACAGGCTGTCTATTTTGTTGGTATATGTAGACTACAACTCTGTTTTGACAGGAGCATTGAGTAGCTATGCACTGGTGATATATAATTCTGTTTCTATTGGCCTTTCTCTTTTAAATGAAATGGAAATCTTTATTGCTCTTCTTACTTACACACTCTATTTTTATCAACTGTGAGACAAAATTGAAGGCTTTTTTGCTGTAGCAGATCAACCTCAAACTTTATAAATGGATTTTAATTTTGCTTGTAAGAGGTCTTACTAATAAAAAGCTTATGCTGTAGTTAGAAAAAGGAATGTGAAGTATGTGGCCTGTGTTTTGATCTCTATTTTGTCCTTAATTGGGCAATTGCTTCCCTATTTTTCAGTTTGACGATTAAGGATCAAGATGGCAGTGCTTTCCTGTCACTGTAAAAAGCTGGGATAGCTGGGTAAAAGGTCTCATGACATTACAGCAACTTCTGTATCTAGCATATGCTGGATTCCTACTACAGAGAATATGGGATGCTTTGGCCAGTAGTGTCTTGAGTTGAGCAACCCAAATGTTGGTGTTTGCTCCATGAAAAGCCAAATTGGATCTAGCAGGATTTACTAGCATAAGCTCAGTGCCATGTGCGCACAGCGATAGTGTTTGTGGGGCCAACTTGTATCTGCAGTCAGGTTAATGGCTTTTGTGCAGCAAAGAAACTGAGTTAGCCCTTGGGTCTGCATCTATGGCATGGTTAACCCACACCATAGCAAGCCATTCAACTATAATTGAGAGTTGACTGAGCTTGCTTTTTATGAAACTCAGTAGTTAAAATTTTGAACTTACTGTTAGAGAGAATTAATTCAAATAAGATACTTTTGTATTTAGATTTCACTTTGTCACCTCTTACTCTTTTATTTTTTCCACTTAAAGCAAAACTCATCATGCCTTCCTAATCTTGCATCCAAGGTGGATCAAACTCTTGCAACAAAATCTAACATCATGCATCAAAAAGTTGGCCTCATTCTCTGCTGTTGCCAACAGCAACTGTTTGACTCGTTGTCATTGCCAAATCAAGCCAACACACAGAAATTGCTCTGATTTCCACCATTAATGCATCTCTTCAGATCATCCTTTTCTGTTGTTAACACTAAAAAGGCAAACAGATGTTTATCCTGAAGACATTGGTAATTATTCAAATAAAGTGTGTAAGCACCCTTTGAATAAGGTAGGTGTATGAACAGCCTCTGAAAACAAGACTTCTTGTGAGAGAGTTACATACATTACTCCTGTCAGAAGCATGACATGCACAGATGTGTTGGAAAATTGAATTTTGTCTGTCTTAAGGGCTACAACAGCTTAGCTTTCACATCGCAAAGAATGTTTTCACGGCCTTTAAGGGTTGGAAACCCCTCACCGTTCCATTAATGAAAGTGTAAGTTCTGCAAAAATAGTAGAGACCATCTAAGAAGAAATTAAGATCGGGTATATCAGTAACTACTGGTTTAACCTATTCATTCAGATTATTTTCTTGAAGGATCTGATGAATTATTCTTTTATGTTTACAGGTCTAATTACAACCACATCTAGAAAACTAGATCGAGAGCAGCAGGGAGAGCACATACTGGAGGTAAATAGTTTCTTTAGTTCTCTGAAAAACAGTGACTGTAAGTTCATTGTTCTTTTAGAGAGAGTTAAGTTTACTGTACTTAATTACCGCATGAAGAATTTAGAGACTGGATTTCAGAAGTAATTTGCTTCTATGCTCATTATATTGCAATGCACAAAACTACCTATCTTACAAAACCAGTGTGTTGGGACTTTGTCTTAAAAAAAGAGTTAAGGTACAGATAGAAGGCAATTTTTTGTTTTTATATCTGTAAACCAAGATTTTCTTCCAAACAATACAAAGGCATGATTGTAAAAAGGAGGAGTGTGGTTCTTTTTTTTCCCCCACCCCCCCCCCATGTAATTATTGGAATAGCTGTTTGAGCCTGCCTTTTGCTGAATATAGACCTCTGAAAAAGCATCACAGGATCTTTTATTAACATTGAGAATACAAATGGATTGTGAGTAGACCTTTTTTCTGTATAACATATTTATCAATCACATAAGTAGATGATTTGCAAAATACGCATTATAGATTTGGAGTCCAAGAGAATGAAATTCATGACATAATTCTTTCATTTAGCTATATTTAATTAATCACCTGGAATTTATGTAATAGCTATTCTCATTCTCTGTCAAACAGCATGAAAGAAAAACATGTAGAGTCCTCCAGTTTCACAATGTTGTCATGCAGTGTGACAGCATTGTATTTCACCTGCAATGACAATTTAATATTCACAGTGATACTACATACTAAGATTTATCTGGAACCTTTATTGTGCCTCTCCTCCTGGATGTTAGATAAAGAACTGCATGCGAGCCAGCAAAAGCTAGAGAAGCAAGTCTGGACTTCCTCAAAATTTGTGAAATCTGTAGAAAGGTTTTCTAGTAGGAATGAAAGGACTGCATAGACTTGGAGGTGAATGGTATTCCTTGTTAGCACAAGCTATCCTTTTGCAGAACTTCAGTGTACATATGGTCTTCCTGGCCCTTTTCTATCCCTTTGGTGCATTGCAAGCTGGATTAATGGAGTTGTTGGACCAAATTTTTATCATTATTTTCATTTCTGTGTCAGCTTTGGAAAGAACTCTTTGCCCATGAGTAGCAATAGGGTAGAATTTCCTCTGCAGTGTGTTTCTGGTAGTAGTAATAGCAAAGTTAATTAATTGGCAAATCTGGTTCAGTACTAGACACATTATTCCTGTAAATTGTAAAGTCACTATATTATTCTCTTTTTAAATTACCTTTTTAAATCTGCCTGTGTCAGTTTCCCAAAGCACTTCATATCAGTTATTTCTCAACCACTGCTACGTATATTGGTTGTAAATTTGGTATCTCATGACTTTTACTCCTACACATATTGTGCTGGCTTTTGTATTAGATTTATACAGTAAATAAAACGAGCTGTGGATTGTTCTCTGACCCTGAAGCCACCTGGCACAGTAAGGCTTTGATTGCTTATACCTTATCCCTGGAACAGGGTGGCCATGTCCAAGTTGCCTGAATTGTGTGAATTCTCAGGCTGCAGCTAGGCAATGTGTGGGAGTGTGCTACTTGTTCTGGGCCAAAACTTCTGCCAGAGATCACACTAGCAGCGTAATGTTATGGGCAGTTGTGTGCTAGCAGTCATGCCTGCTAATTTAACCTAAGGTATTACAAGATAACATGTACGGAACTCGGAAAGTGTTTTTTAAGCCTATGGTATCACACAAAGGGACATAAATCTCCTGCTTTCAGCGTTCTCTATAAAGATAGCACACTAAGCTGATTGCTCTTTAGTTTGGAATATTGGTTATTGCCTGCTGGTATCGTTTATAATTCTTCATTCTTCCTTCATTTTGAATCCTAGCTGGTTGTCAAAGTTTTAAATAAAAGTCTGTGAAGTATCCAACAGAAAAACTCTTAGCTATAGAGCAAGAATGACAGACAGTACGGGCCAAAGTAGCAGTTTTCCCATTTGTTAGTTTTATGTTGACACCTTTGAAAATAGGTTGGAAGGAAACCCAGAAATGCACTGAATGGTAGGCAATATTATGAGCCAAGTGCTGAGCATCTGGCTAATTAATTGAGCATTGAAATGTTGACCAGATGGGTTGGTGGGTTTATTCCTTGTTTGCTATTAAATTTGATCCTTGATTGCACTCCTGCTTACATAATAGTAATGAATATGCCCCATTCTTTTATTCCCAACTTGTGACTATTTTCTGAGTGCCAAATGGCACTTATTTATGCAATTATTTTAGGTTAGCTTCATGTTATTCTCTTGTATCTTAGTATTCTGTTTGTTGTATCAGTAATGCCTTCAAAACTGATGTTGCCTTCAAATTAAGCTTGATTTTCCTCAAATTTGCCATTTTTTTTCTGCTTGGCTCAGGGCAATGCTAATTTTATGCTAACCAACAAGTTATTCTGTACCCCCTGGAATTTCCTCTTTTTGATGAGTTTTGTTTTGAGGTTGGTTTTTTTGTGAACGGAAAGATATGTGGTGGTGTTCCATTACAAGTACCAGAAGGAACAGATATTTATATATGTGGAAATCCTACCATCTGTTAGAGATGAGCATCAATATTTGCATTTCATATGGCATTTCATGTTCTTGTGGTTAATCACTTTACTCACACTTTTTCATTTCCTTCGTCTTGCAAGTTATACCACGTTTCATTTGTATTTCCATATTTTTTTCCTAAAACAGATGAGAAAGGGCAAAAAAAAAAAGCATATCTGATCATGTCCTCATCCATGGTTTTTTCATCAGGGATTCAGTTCTAGTCTTCCATTAGTATTCTTTTCATTATTTTCTATCCATGTTATCCTTGAATCCTTATGTTTTTCCATAGTCATATTTTCCAGGGCATCCTAACAATCAGTGAAGGAATTTACCACCCACATTCTTGAAGAAAAACACTTGTTCTCCCCAAATTGGGGTGGGCTTGTTGGAACTGGAATATTGTATATCAGTGCTGTGTAGGGGTTTTTTTTTTGGGTTAAGGGGAGTTGTTTTTGTTTAACACCCTCCCCAGCACTGATCTTATAATCATAGAATCATTTAGGTTGGAAAAGACCTTTAAGATCATCGAGTCCAACCACATATCTTCCCTATAATGTTTTTTTTCCCAGTGCTGCTGTAGTGACTGACTTCTGTATGGAGCTTCATCCCAGCAAAGACTTGCATTTTCCTTGCAAACTCAAAACAAAAATGAAACGGCAGTGTGTAACACATTTCACATACAATTTGTTAGAAACATTGGGTGTTTGGTTTTCGTTGGTTTTTTATTTTTTTGGCATTCCTCTACAGCTTTGACAAGTATCTGGCAGAATTAGATAAGCATATCTCAGTTTACCAATTTCCTCTAGTTACAGCAGAGCTGGCATAGGTGACCCTCAGACATCCCTGTGCAGTTTCTGTGTAAAAATAAGGAAGGTGAATTAAGTCAAGGAAGGTAATTTTAAAGGAGGAAAAAAGAAAACGAAGGGGAGACCGTAGAAAGGCTGAGCCAGAGTGCTGCACCAGGTCATAAAATTGTTCTTAAAATGAGAGACACAATTAAAATTCTATAGCTAAATCCAAAACCAACCCAACAGCAAAGAGAAAGTAAGGAAAAAAACATGATAGATTGACAAAGAAAAAAATGTCTTTACCTTGTGTCTTTAATGCCAATTTTTTGGAAAACATCCCTCTCAGGAACTGAGATTTAGCCAAACTGCTAGAGGTCAGGTAATACTGTTATCAGTGAAAAACTTGTATTTGTTTTAAATGCTTTATGTAAGAGCAGCTAAACTCTCCCCTGAAAACACCTGGCGTCTGTCTAAGCCCATTAGCTTTTATGTGGATGGCAGGGTGCAGCCAGAAAATGATGGGGCTCTTCTCCTAACAGAAAGCAGGAATATAACCTCCCTATCATTTTCTTCCTTGAAATAGGTGCTAAAGTAATTTACCTATGCTCATATTTAACCCCTTATTAACCAATAAGGCATTAAACAGGTAAGATTTAAGGTAATAAGGTAAGATTCCTATAAATGAACTAAGTTTTCCATCAGTTTGTTCCTTTTCCAGTAGATAAGGATTTTTTTCTGTTTTCTGACTTCAAATGATCATAATTCTTACTTTTATTACATTTTGTTCACTAGCCATGCCAATAACATCAGATCAGTCCTAGAATTAATACTGCAGAAGATTTCGTACTCATTTCCTGGCTTTTTAGTAGAAATTTTGACTATTGCTGGAAGAGCAGACGGTGTAATTTCCCATTTAATTTAGTCCATGGAAATAGATTGTTGTGTGTCTTCCTTAAAAAGCAATTTTTTAAGCTTCTTCAAACAAGTTAGCGGTTTTATGTTTTAAAATAAAGGGGATTTTTAGAGCATAGGCCTGTCAAATTCTGAAGCTTATATTCTTATGAATTGCATCTTTTAAGGTGTAAAAATAAAATTATGAAATTGAAAAGTTGCAAGGAAACACTAGGCTGAAAATATATTAAGATATTATCACAGTGAAGCTGTTATCAGAGACACTATACTTGTTCCTGTACTCAAGTTAATATTCCAGTTATGATGCTGCAAAACAGTGAAATAGATTTAATACATATCTATCAATTCCTACATGCCATACATACATCAAGCGTCAAAATGTTAAGATAGTAGCTGAATAAACATTTGTAGTGCGTTTTGTAAATATTCACCAAATAGTTTTACACAATGGTCTTTAAGTAGCTGAAGTTAGGGAATTAGTTTGCAGTTGTGGGAAAATCTGATTTAGAAAGAGCATTGTTGGAGAGAGTGTGTTTGAATTGAGCGCTAACCATATCCTCTTTAATAAAAACAGGTAACGGTGACAGACAACGGTATACCTGCAAAATCAACAGTTGCACGGGTAATTGTGAAGGTCTTAGATGAGAATGACAATAAGCCTCAGTTCTTGCAAAAGTTCTACAAAATCCAGCTTCCAGAGCGTGGTAAGCCAGAACGAGAGAGAACTGCTAGGAGAGAGCCGATCTATCGAGTTATTGCTGCAGATAAAGATGAAGGCCCCAATGCAGAGATCTCTTACAGCATTGAAGATGGTGATGAACATGGCAAGTTCTTTATAGAACCGAAAACTGGAGTGGTTTCATCAAAGAAGTTTTCTGCAGCAAAGGACTATGATATCCTCTCAGTGAGTCAAAATCTTGTATATCATGAATATGTGAAGTGTTCTTTTATCTGTATTCTCATCACTTCTTATTCAGTAGCTGGCAGGTGAGTGACTGCAGTATCTGAAGGAAGAAAGCTTCAACAAAGCCAGAAGTATTGTTTTATGGGTTTGCTTGTTTTGTGTTGTTTGGTTTTTTTAAAAAGATTATTTCAGATGTTTGTATTGAGAAAGTGATTCAAGCTGCTGCTGTTCTTTTCCAGTACTTGACAGATAATGAACAGGATGAGGGAACATAAGCAATCAGTTCGACTCTCTTTCAGGAAGAAAACAAAATAAAAGTGAATTTATGGTAACAGTTTGTGCTACTATCAGGTGCTGCATACTTTTTCTCCATTTGCTGCCCAGATAATGAAGGGCAAGTGGCACTTTGAGAGACACTTAACCTTTCTGGATATATCTCACACAAGCAAACGTGCTTGGAGCTTATTACTACTTTTCCATTTATGCGACATAATGATTTATGTGATCCTGTAGCCTAAAAGATGTGTCTGTTTCACAGATTAAAGCTGTAGATAATGGTCGTCCACAAAAATCATCAACTACACGGCTTCACATAGAATGGATTCCAAAGCCTGTCCCACCCACAGAGCCCATTTATTTTGAGGAAGCATTTTTTTCTTTTACGGTGATGGAAAGTGACCCAGTTGCTCACATGATTGGCGTAATAGCTGTTGAACCTCTTGGAACCCAGATTTGGTTTGACATAACGGGTAAGGATGCCTTAAGGGCTTTTATTATTAGAAGCAAATGTGTGGAGTCTGAGATACTGGAGGGCTCATTGCAGTTTGATTTCTTAATCACTCTTCTAAATAATGCAAGGTTTTGGCATTCTTTAGCTGTAGATGCATATTTTTTCCCTTATTTCATAATGAATCAAAATAACTTAAATTTTTATCAATGCTACTATATATCAAAGATTAAAATTACATTGCAAAAGATTTGCTGTGTTGCAGTTTTGGAAAAGACTTATGAATATTGTGTCAGTGAAATTAAAACTAATCAAATCAATCTTGTAGAATAGGGAAAGAAATAAATGCCAGTTCTCTGCAGATAGGAATACTAGAGCCAAAGAGAGATTACACTGTTCACATTGATTTCTTGTCCTGTGGGCTGCTTCTCAGTTTGCTATCCCTTGATTCAATACTAAAAGGAAAGCTTGCAGTGTTCCTAACCCCAGCTAACTTCTTCCTGTACATATTCTTACTACTATATCATACCTTAGCCTCTACCACTGGAAGGGCAGTTCTAATCAGGAATATGACTATACATTGATTGCTGTGGTGACAAAATGAATAGTACTTTTCAATGTTAGACTTACTAGACCTAGGAGCATTAGAAACACATAGAGTGTCCACTGTATAGCTGATAGTAAAAACATGTTCTGTCCTGTGTTACATGCTTCAGAATCAAGGAAAATAGCACAGCCTTGTTTCAGGAGAGGTATCTTGTAGTGAACTGTTTCTGGTTGTAAGATACCCCTATCAATTCACGAGAGAGAGAAGGATCCTTTTCATCTTGGTTAGTGCTGAAAATTTTAGCAGTGATTATGGTTTTAAGTTATTGGGGAGAGCATTTTTTTAATTCTTTAAAGGTCATTTAATGGTATCTACTTCCCAAGGGATTTTGAGAACAGCAGCAGTTAAAAACAAAGTTTGTAAACTGATACATGTAGCAGGAATATAAAAATGCCAAATACTTGAGGGTTTTCTTGGAAAAACTTTGAAGCACATGAGAATAGACACAGCTCTTCCCTACATGCATGCTTCATGCGTGAACAACCTGTGATGATATTGATAAACATTTCTCTCGGGGGTGACCTTATTGCTCTCTACAACTGCCTGAAAGGAGGTTGTAGCGAAGTGGGTGTGAGTCTCTTCTCCCAAGAAACAAGCGATAGGACAACAGGAAATGGCCTCAAGTTGCACCAGGAGAGGTTTAGACTGGATATTAGGAAAAATTTCTTCACCGAAAGGGTTGTCAAGTATTGGAATAGGCTGCCCAGGGAGGTGGTCAGGTCCCCATCCCTGGAGGTGTTTAAAAGATGGGTAGACGAAGTGCTTAGGGACATGGTTTAGTGGTGGACATAGCAGTGCTAGGCTAATGGTTGGACTTGATGATCTTGAAGGTCTTTTCCAACCTAAGCGATTCTATAATTCTAATGTATTAAATATTTACATACATTTTTAATGGTTCTCTCTAATGTATTGGGGGGGGGGAGGGAAGAGTTCCTGTCCAAATAGATTATAGTTGAATAAAAAGTGTTTGTGTTTACACAAACTGAGGGCTTAGGGATCTGTACAACTTTGTAGAGGGAGTAAAGAGTTCAAGATGCCTCCTTGCATTCTCATTAGTGCAAAGCTCACTGCATTAGAGGTATTTTAGAACTGAGGCTGCTCTTTTACTGTTCTCCCAACCATACACACACACAGATGTGGGAGTAGAAAAACAGAAAGTATAAAAATAACTTAAGTGGGCAGGAGAGAGGAGAAGGTTCTGTGTGTATCGATTCAAACAGGGTTATATAGTCAACAATTAACAGAAACATGTGTAGACCAAAGAGTCCATTAAAGGAAAGGTTAATAAGGGGATATTGTTGGAAAAAGGTGAGTGGTTCATGGAGATGAAAGGGAGTAGACAGAAGAGGCCTCAGAGGTATTGAAAGTTTCCACAGAGTACAGCAACGGTGTTTCCTGGTATCTTTAATTAGCAAAATTTGTAATTAGATTGGGGATGTACTTTTCTATTATTCTTCTTAGTTTGCTTCAACTGGTGTGCACTCCAAACAGCGTGTACAACTGAACAGAATTCTGATGATGGTATTATTTTGATTTGCTCCCTCTAAGCCTGCAGCACAGTTTGGACATTTACATAATTTTTATTGTATGCTTAAAACAGAAAATAGATGATCTTTTCCTGCTGTTTTTAGAAAGACATATATAAAACTTCAAGGGGAAAGAGCAGAACTTGTCCATACACTGTAAAATAAACCATTTTATTTTGACTGTTTTCTTAGTAAAAGTGTTTCCGAAATTTTAATACCATGTTGTGAAGTTATCAGCTACTCTTACAGGTGGTCACTTTACTGCCCTCTTTTACTGTTTCTAATAGCATGAATTAATTTGATTGACAGCTTTCCTTTGTGTTCTGTGCTTGCTTTCCATGCTTTCTTTCTTTTTGGCTGAGCCAGGAGACAAGCTTGCTAGTGAAGTATTTTACATCTTTCAGATGGCTTGTGACCTGAACTGTACAGCAGAAGGTATCTGCTGAGATCACATAATTTATTACCAGATTATGAGATCTGAAATGAAAGTGTACATTTATAAAATATTTATTTTATTAACCCTTCGGAAATCAAAGTGCTCACAGTTGCATTTGTGACAGGTTCGTTTTTGTTTTGTTTTGTCATCATTACATTTATACAGCATCAATTCAGAGCATCCAGTTTCGGCTTTGGCCAAAACTGTTGCTGTTACACTTTCAGTGTACCAGATGCAGAAGTTTGGGTTGAGTTCTGCTTCAGCGGATTACCATATATCACCACTACTACAAAAATTAGGCAAGGCCTTTGTGATTTCCTTGATATGGAAGAAAAAAAGTTGATTAGAAAACTTGTCCTTATATCGGGGAAACTGAATTAACAGGTTCATACCCATTCACCCTACTCTTCCCTTAAAATGGAGATGACTTCATTGAGACATTAAATTCTCCTCTCCTAGCCATCTGAGAAAATGGTATTTCATGCCAGCTATAAAAGAAAAGGTAGAGACTCATTTTTTGAAGCTGACGTCTTGCACAAAGCCCATTAAAAAAAGTTCATGTAGACCTGTTTAAAAAAAAAAAAAAAAAAGGCTGCTGCCTTTCATGCTGCCCAGTTTATATCCATTGATGTGATACAGAAACTGCTGCCGGGCCAGTAAGAGGAGTTGGATTTCAGTGAAACTAGGAAAATTACATTATCTTTGTCATTATCAAATATCTAAAATCCAGTGAAGCAGAATCCAGCCCATCTTTCCTAAACTGGTATGTCTGTCATGCAATGGAACCTTCTGAAGATGAAATCCTTGTTACATGTGAATGGGGGCCCATTTCAGTATTTACTGTTCTTTCTTCTAAGTATAAATTTGCGACCTTTGGAACTTCACCCTCTCACTTATAGCCTTGGCTTCTCATAAAAGGCCTTCAGTGATTTACAAAACATAGCATGTAAAAACTCATTAAAAAAAAAGCAGTCATGATAGCTGAATGCTATCCTTGTAAAATATAATTAGAAAAACACATGCACATAATTAGGAGAAATTGTTCTGCCATATCTAGCACTGGCTTGACCAAAATAAAAATTGATTCTTCCACTTTAGTTTATTGAGAGGTCTAAAGCAATTGTAGTTAAATGGCAGTATTTATCATCGCTAACAACATTTGGACTTAATGGACATTGTATTCTCATGACAGTCTGCTTGGGGTGGCATGATGATGATGATCAATTAAATGTTTAAATGACTAAGTGTAGCTATTGATCTACACGGTTATTTAACTATATTTCAAAGGGTAATTTGAAAGTTTCACAAGGGAAGTTAAGGTAATTTGCCTCAGAAAAGGAGCTTGGCCATATTTAAACATTGGGCATTTAAACATTTAGCACTCACCTGAGTCCTGCTTGTATCAGTAGGAGTTAGGTAGTGAGTTCTTTCAATACTCAGCATTGAGATGAGAATCCTGTGGAGGGTACTGTAGCTTTTTCAACCTCATCTGTAGTCGTATATGAGTATAGTAATTTGTACTCTGATCCAAAGGACACAAATTTGACAGTATTTCTGATTTGGGATTTGCATTTATTTTGATAAAGAGTGTATTTTTCACTAATTAGCCTGACTCTATGCACAGAATATTTTGCCTAGTAAGTCTCAGTTTCCTGTTATTTGGAATCTTTGAATTCTGGTTAAAAAAGAAGTAGAGAATCTTGCTAAGAATCTACCTGCTAACGTTCCATGAGCCAGACAAATCTGCTTTGTCCAAAACTAATCAGTTTTAAATATCTGTAAGTAGCACCATATCACATTACTGGAAAAAAACAAAGGGTTTAAAATAAGTGTGTATATATAAGTATATGTGTACATAGTTCCACCTTCATTAAGCATCTGAAGATGAGAACATGATCATACATGAAAATAATGCAACGATGCTGTGTTTTATGAACTTCTTCCTCTCCCAATTTCCTGAACAAGGTGGCAACTATGACAGTCGATTTGATGTGGACAAGGGCACTGGAACTATCATTGTCGCTAGACCTCTTGATGCAGAACAGAAATCAAATTACAACTTGACGGTAGAGGCAACAGATGGAACAAGATCTATCAGCACTCAGGTAATGGACTTTCTAATGAAACACTTACAGAAGAAGGAATTTGTAGCTGGGGGTTGGAGAGGGTGTGGCATTTTCTCCTTAACATTTTTTTCATCCGGGACAATGAATATGGTTTATATAAATTAGGGACTGTGTCAAAAAAAAAGTAAATAGAAGTGGATTCCAATATTCATAGAGCCATGTTGTTTGGCAGTCCACATGGAAGATTGTGTGTTACTATTGCTATAGTCAGCAGCTTTTAAAGTTATATCATGTTCCTACATTAGCTGAGTAAATGAAAACAAAGCCTTTTCATGAATGATTTACTCACAAGAAAAGGATTAATACTTCTTATGTGAATTACCCCTCTTTATCCACCTCCCCCAAAATCACCAAATAATATGATTACTTAGCTCAAAATTTACAAGACCACCATTGTAAGGTTGTTTGGTTCCCACCCCCCGCCCCAAGATCTGTGGATGACAAATTGTACAATGTCCAATTTTATGAAACTGAGCTGCTCCGTCTGCATGGTGTGCATATAGAAACAAGGTTTAGATGATAACATCTCTGTGTATCTTCCTGAGTACTTTCTTTTCGCTTCAGTGGAGGTAGAGATTGTCACTCTCTAAAAAGCAACAATCTTGGACAAACTGAATTTTTTTGAAATTACCTCTCTACTAAGGCTCCATGGTGGTGGCAGTTCTTTGCAGCTGGACTAATAAGTTCACTTTAAGGTAGCAACCTTTTGTGACACTACTGGAAATAACTTGTAGTTAAGTAGGTTATGATGTATCCCTCCTGTTTTTCCCATCTAGTTTCTTTCCCCCAGCCCAGAATCTGAATATATTTGGAAGTAAGTTTTAGTTGAGGTTGGTGTGCATGGAGCCATGAGCTCCACTTTTCTTCCAGATAGAAAGGAAAGTATTTATTTACTGATTTAAGACTGTTGGATTGGGACAGTGATGTGTATGTGTTGCTAATGCTATCATTGACCTACCTCTCAGGAGCTTAAAGAGCAGTAAGTGTCTTTTCTGTACATGGAAATCTGTGTTAAGAACACAATTTCTTGTTGTTCAACTTCTGTGCAGTATGTATGGTTTCAGTTGTCTTTTCTAATGTCTTATATGTTGTCTTCCTACTTTCAGCCAGAGGGAAAGATGTTTCTTGCCAATGTTCAGGATTTAAAACAGAATCTTTATTGAGCTGACTGCATGTCTGGAGGCATGATGGGTCAAACAAACTACATTTGATAGCAAAAGATTGCAAGGTTAGCAGTTTCCTTTGAGAGCTGCCTTTTCCTTTAATGGTGACAATTGTGAGTGATGTTCTAGACGATGAATCTCCAAACACAGCAAGATGTCACCCTGTCAAAACTTGCTGCTGTCATAGCTGTGGTGCCATTCTTGCTGGTGCTGATAACTACCGTAAAAGGTTTGAAGAAACCTGCCTAGCTATAGTAAAAATACAGAGCAGATTAATTTCTACCGATTACACAATGCTGGATAGAAGGTATGAATAGTTTGGGGGAAAAAAAAAAGAACCCCAAATCTAATAAAAGATAACTTGTTTTGCCAGGAAAGTTGGAAAGACAGCAAGAGGCTTTCCATACACACTTCCCTCACACCGCCCCCCCCCCCGCCCCACCTCCGAGAATGCAGTTAAAAATGCCACCATGCAGAGTGTGTTGGGGGGTAGCCTGGGGACTGAATTTGTGGTCTCGATGACTGCAGATATTCTATCCAGTGCTGCTGCTTATATAGCTGAATTTATGCAGGCGTCCTGAGCCGTCACAGTTGAACCATAATCTGCTTTGTCTTCTGGAACAACCAAGAATTGGAAGGTCACAAAAATACTTTAACCCTCACCCCTTCTCTTCCTCTGGGTTATGCAGTTCATTTAGTTCTTCTCAGAAGTGCACAGTGTCGCTTTTGTCAAACTTCTTTAAATGAATTTGTTATTTTTGCATTTCATAAAGCTGAGTGAACATTGTAAACATTTACCACAGCAGTCTTCTGCAGAAGAATTGGAGTTGTAGTCTCAAATGCATTGTCTCTTATTTCTGTGATTCCTTTTTGTGTGATTGTCTTTTGTGTCTTTCCCCTCTCAGCTAGAGTTGGCAGGAGCAGAGGTTGTGGTTTCTGTTACAAGAGAGCACAAAGACTTCCTTTACATTGTCTTCCTTTTTCCTCTGCTTGTGGGATAAGCACAAGTTACGCTGTTGCTGTTTGAGTCTCACATTACTGTGGTATATAGATTGAGGAGCTTGGATTAGTTCAAACTCTGCAACTGTTGGTGCATGAACAGACTCCTGATTTTAACTGATGCTTTTATCTCCCCCGTAACTCCTAGCCCACCCAAATGGACTGATCTGTTAACATAGCCCTCAGGACTATCATTAAGAGATGCATTTCGGATGAGGCTTAACTTCAGGAGAATTAAAAATGTTGACATGAAATGAAAGTTGAAGGTGTGGCTGCCAGTGTGTAAATTCCATTACTCACTGCTGCTGCTGATGATGAAAATTTGAGTGTTGATGTGGTGTTGAATTCTTCTAAGGGATGATAAACAGTTAAAATGGAGTGACAGGCAAAAGAAATTCTGAATACTGAGTGCATACATTAGGAACAACAATATGCCATACACAGCTTTTAGCTTACGAAGTAATTGCTGTAAACATTGGAAATACAGTAAACAATTTAACAGACCTTGATTAACAGCAGATTAAGTAATTTTACATTTAATTTGAAAAAGGAAATGACATTTTCAAGACATTGGGGAGGGGGACGAGAAACGAAATCTTATTGCATAAAAGCAGTGTATTGAATCTGACTTTGAACTAGGAGGCATTCGCTGGCCTTAGGCCATTAACATCTGTAGAGCATTTGACTCTTTCAGGACTTCAGTTAAATAGCTTTTTTGAAAAACGCAGCAGCAGTAGGCGTGGAGGCTATTAGAATTTTGCATGCATCTAAATGCCAAATGCATGATGCAAAACAAGGACAAACACATTCCAGGCCCACGGTAGTGGTGTTTGACAGATGATGTTAGAGATGACTAGTGTCACACTAGGAAGGAATATCATTAAAAACCCAAATCGGTGTACTAATGTTTTTGGATTATGTTTTGGCCTAAATTGAAAAGGTTATTCATAGGCTGTAAGTAGCAATATATGAACTATTGAGTTGCTTTTTGGTGGGAAAACAGAAGGAAAGAAAAAAAGTCCTGTTTCTAGCTATAGCCACTTCCAGTTGTTGCTATGTCTATCAATTTTTTTTACTGGAAGTAATACTTAAGATGGTTTAAAGCTAGTTGCAGCATTTTACCTATTGCTGTGCTATTGCAGAATTTAATATATTTAATCTTACTTTATGCAAAATTTATATGGATATTATGCTTTGGGAATGAAGGATAGAATACTCTTCATTGATTAAATATGCATTTTTGCTTGCGATTACCACACTGCTCCACAGAGACATTTTAGAACATAATTTTTTGTTTAGGAAAATGATTATAAACGCGTCAATGTAGCTGTAATGTAATTATGAATGGAGAGAGCAGGAAATTTTAAACTTCATATAGAATCAGCAAATGAAAGATTAGATTAAAACAATCCAAAGGAACATCATGTTTAAATATTATGCACTGAGTGTGTTTTGTCAATGGCACACATCTCCTCTATAACTTACTAGTAATCAATGCATTCCTATGCAAATTTAGGTTTTGTCTGTCAAATAATTAATAGATTTCAAGCCCTTCCCCTAAATAATCCTGGGCTGCTTTGTTCTCTGTCTGTATAACCAGGTTACATTGCTCTCAGTTTGATCTGTGAGTAGAGGGCAGCTGTGCAGCACAGCCCTTGCATGGCTTTGCAAATTGAGTAAAGTTTCTTGAGCTCCAGACCATTTTGTTTCAGAGATCACATTATGGTCTGCTGATGTCAAACTTTTCTATAGTGTGCCTCTTTAATATGCAGCTTCTTTCTTAAGAGATACTATTAGTATATTTGACTTGAATTTGATCTTACCATTTCATTGAGAAATGGTCAATAGCTTTTTTTTATTGTATTATACATGTTACTTTAGAATAACACAAGCTCTTCATGTATTTTGTTCTCAGGTGCACAAACACATGTTTTTCTGCATAGGTCTTTAAAATTGCACTCACAATTATTACTTCAGATGCCTTTCATTTAATTTGAAGGCTTTAACAGTTTACATGAAAGTTTGGTCCCCTTAAATTTAAAGGGAGATTGCACATCTAGCACCTGTCGCTTAGCATCCGTAAGAATCCCTGTATTGAAGGTAGGATTTCCTTAGTACATTTATTTAATAGTTCAGATTGGAAGGAGCCCCTGGAGTTCATCTAGTTAAGACTCCTGCTCAAAGCAGAGCAAACTGCAGAGTTGGATCAAGTTGTTCAGGAACTTGTCAGGTTCAAAGTGCCTGGGATGAGGGGGGCACCACCTCTTCCTTGGGCATCCTTTCACATTAGTGTTTAACAACCCTCCTTGAAAATAATGTCTAACTGTTGTTTCCCTTACTGGAGCTTGCGAGTGTTGGCTCTTGTCCTTTCACGTGCACCTCTGAAAAGAGTCTGGCTCTCCTTCCTGCAGCCCTCCCTTTACACAGTGGATAGAGAGCTTTTAGATCCCTACTGATTTCAACGGCCCTTCACGATGTTCGTTTCAGTTTGTCAAGATCTGTTTTGGACTGCAGGGACCAAAACTGAAGTGGACCTACAGTCCCACCAGTGAGTGCCAAACAGAGGGGAATAATTCCTTTCCCCCTGCCTGCTGCTCCCCTTATTAAAGCAGCCCAGCATGCAGTTAGGCAAGTTACAATAAGGTTGCCCATCAATTCACATTATGCTTGTCCACCAGAATCTGCGGAGGGCCATTAAGTAACAACATCAGTGAGTGGGTATGTAGGTAAAACACCTTTCACTTGAGTCAAAGATAAACTTTTGATTTTAGGTACATTTAAAATGGTTGCACTAATAGATCAAATTGTGTATTTGTAGGTGTGTTTACCAGTACGGAGAAAAACAGCATGCTTGAGCAAGTAATTTGACAAGTAATGGAATACCTGAGCAAGCCACTCAGAGCAACTGAGCCATTATGGTTATTCCTTAGTAATATTTTTGTTAATAATTCGTATTTAATAGTGCTGCACATTTTGATGCGTTATCCCCTCATGTGCTCGGCCCAACAGTACCTTTCTGGAGAATGTCTTCTCATGGTTTTAGTGGTAAGGTCATTTTAACTGCTTTACTAGCTAACCCCAGGGGAAGCTGATGCTGTGTCCTTTTGACAGTATGATCAACGGATCACTTCTCAGTTAAGCTGGTTCATTGGCTATGCGGTTAGTGTTGCAGGTACCAATGCTGGTTTCACAGTCACTACACTCCTGGCATTTAACTAGGTACTTTGCACAGTTTTTTGTGGTGCTCCATTCTAGAAATGCTATTTTCCTGTATTCATTTTGTGTAGTACCAGCGGCACAGGTGGCCATGTCTTCTGCTCCGAAGATTCATCTAACACAGTTGCTCTGGAATTGCATTCCCTCTCACCTCTGGTTTTGACCTAAGTTTCTATATTTCCTCATTTGAGGGGGAAATGATTTAAATTAATCAAACTTGACACTTTATGTTTTCACTTACCGTTTTTCTGACTCTCAACTTAATAAACTGTTAGGGGTGGGAATTAAATAAAAAAGTTGTTGACACGTTCATTTCAAAAACATAGTGTCCATTAATTAAATGTTGTAATTCTATATGGTCTTTTAACCTTTTATTTATGCAGAAGGTTTTGTATAGTTTGATGTGTATTGAGGGTTGGGTTTTTCTGCATTTTTTTATTTGTTGGTTATCTTCATTTGGTTTCATTTTCCTGAGCCCTAGTGTTCAGTGAGCAGGTGTTTTTACTGAAATGCTATGTAAGTGACTGTGTTGGACCTTTCTGTATTTCTTCTTCCAAGATGCATTAAAATGTATTTTATTTATACAGAATTTAAGAAGAAACCAACAACTGTGCTTGTGTTGCTTTATTACATCCTCTCTAATCAAGGCAATCTAAAAAATACCATGTTTAGTGTCATATTCTTTTCACTCTTGCTTTTCATTTTTCAATTTAATTTGTTAGTGAATATATTTAAAAACATGACCTAATAGGTATCCTAGGTCACCTACCATAAATTTTTCTCTCTACCAAAAATCAATATTTATTCCAATTCTTTGTTTCCTTTCTTTAATCAGTTCTTGACAAAAACAAACTCAGCTTCCATCACAAAATCTTGCAAGGGATTTTATCAATGTGCCAAATGATTAGTTTATTTTGTGTTTCTTCCGTTTTCTGAGGAATCTAATAGATTGTGGGAGGCAGTGTTTTCCTGTGAAGTGATAGTTTGTATCCATCCTAACAGACTGTTCCAAACACTAAAAACTACCTATGTAAAATTACTATATAATGGATTAGGGCTCACTGACCTGCAACATCTAGGACTGCATCTATTAAAAAAGTGAAGAGGTTTGTGTGTGTGCTTGGACACTGGGGTGTGCCCACATACATGCATATGCCCCCCTCCCTGCCCCAACTGTCTGGAGGTGGAGCTCAGTATTATTAACAGCATGTGTTACATTAGGAGGATTGCCATATAATTTTTTATTTTTATTTTGTTCCCCTGCAGTTCAGCAGGACCTGGCTCCCATTTTGTGTTGGTGATTTGTTTCTGCTAAGCAGCTTATTGCAGCACTGCTGCTTTGCCAGTGTCTTATTTTTATTTTCTTTTGTGAGGGGTCATGCTCCCTATTGTTCTTGGTGAATAAGACCGAGGCAAAATTGTAATCTGGGATGGGCTTTCCTCCTCCTTAATTGGTCTTTATATTTCCTGGTGATCTTGCTTACCTACAGTTTGTTTCATGGTTTCAAATAAACTTAAAACTCTTTTATTCCTTACCTGTTTTTTTATTCTGTATCTGGCTTCTGACTCTCAAGATTCCACATTTGCCATCTTCCACTCTGTTCCTATATTCCCTTTTATAGGCTTGCCTGTTCTTTTTTATTATCCAAGTGAAATTCTCAGTGAAAATAGCCTATCTGGTGGCAGTTATTTCAGCTACCAGAGTGGGCAATAGCCCAGGTTTTGGGAGGGCTTTCCTATGTTGTTATGCAAAGTTATCCCAAGTTCCACACCCAGTTCTTTGTGTTCCCAGATTCTCACTTCCTTTAATCAGTCTTGCCCTGTGGTGCCTTCAGGGTTGGTGCAGGACTCCATTACTTAAAGTCTTTCTGTTATTAGAAGAAAATCCTTCTAACAGTCTCCTAAACTCTTGGTAGCATTTTAGAGTATACCCAAGGACTGCCCATGTCTGTCTGGAAGTTATTTAAATGTTTTCTGCCTGTATGAAAATTTGCCATTAGGAAGAACTTATTGTATTGGAGCTTTAGGTAGAAGTTGCAACCTGGGATAATACACCTTCATCTGAAATAAATATTTTAGGAATTGGTATGACTCCTGTTGATCCATTTAACACCAGTTTTCCCTTGGTACAAGTTTTAACATAAGATGCCAGTTATGAAAGGTTGAAGTTGAGGGAGTTTTCCTGTAGCAAGATGTATGGCATTTCCTTATTATTTACTACCATCAGGATTCATGTCATCTTGTTTCTACTACGTGCAGTTTGGTACCTTGTCTAAATTATATCTGTAGACTCCACCAGGTATCAATAGAAAGCAGTAAGTATCTTCAAAGAGCAATATAACCCACTTATGATGTCATACGTATGTACTTTAAACACCTGTTGATGGCACTTAACTCATTTATATGAAGCAGCTAAGCTTTGGGTGGCTAAAAGCATGGCTGTATGTGCAGCACATAAAGAACTTGAATTTAGCCATGTGTTGGAGCTTTGCTGTCCACCTGCCAAGTGTTACTCATTTGTTACCACTGTTGAACAGGATGGTGGCTGAGTGTCTTAGCATTGAACTCTTACATAAAAAGGGTGTGAAAGGCAATGGGTGTGCAGGGATTTTGCATGGTTCCACTAAACATTATTATTCAAAGAGAGCATTACTTGCATAGCATATAGGCGAACCCAGCTGAACTTTGGTGGGAAAATGCAATCTGAAGCATCGAAGTTAATATAACTGGAATTTCAGAGAAATTGTGTTGGTGACCTATACTGAGATTGTGCTACATTGCTGAAGAAGAGCAAGTAATAACTGTGCTTCTTTGAAATAATATACTTTTGTGGGAATTCCACCACTTTTCCGTTCTTGCCTAGGCTTGGAAATATAAGGAGCTGAAAGAGGATTGTTCCCTTGTGAGAGTAGGGAGGACTACAGTGCATCTGCTGCCTTAGAAAATGGTGCTTGAAATTCCAAATTTGCACAAATAAAAAGAACCTAGGATCTATATTGATTTTTATATTTTTTATTTTTTTTTTAATTCCAGAATTACTAAGGAATTCCTTTTCATCTTGCTTTAGGCAAAAATCATTCCCTTTAAGATACCTTCCCTAAGGCATTTTTGATCATACAGATTTCTGGTTTGACTTTGGGGAAGGTGAGGCAGATTTGGGTTTAGTGAGATTCTTCTTCCCTATACCTCTTAGATCTCTCCCCTTCCCTGAAAAAAAAATTTGTCTTGCGGTGGAGTTATTTCAGTATTATGGTCTGATTTTTAACGAAATACTCTCTTCATCTCTGTTTCCCAAATATCATCAATGCTTTCCCCTTCCCATTGTATCATTTCAGGTGTACATCAAAGTTATAGACACAAATAATCACAGGCCTCGGTTTTCTGCTTCAAAATATGAGGTTGTTATACCTGAAGACACCATACCAGAGACAGAAATTCTGCAAGTCAGTGCCACAGACAGAGATGAGAAGAATAAACTGATTTATACTATGCAGGGCAGCACTGATCCCATCAGTCTTAAAAAATTTCGTCTGGACCCTGGAACTGGCGCTCTCTATACTTCAGAAAAATTGGATCATGAGACCATGAACCAGCATATTCTCACAGTAATGGTAAATAAACACAAAATTTCTTCTGTAGTCAATAACAAACAGATCTTTTGAAATGTCTTTTTTATTTTTCCCCTAAATTCAAACATTTATTTGTATGTTTAATTTGTATGCAGCCTTTGTGTCTGTGACTGGTACAGATTGAACCATGAAGTATTACTAATATTTGATGAACTACTGAAATAACAGTGTTAATTACTAGTAATGTGCTAACTGTTTCAGGTTCGAGATCAAGATGTTCCTGTAAAGCGCAACTATGCTAGAATCATCATTAATGTTAGTGACACAAATGATCATGCTCCATGGTTCACCAGCTCTTCCTATGAAGGTCGGGTGTATGAGTCAGCAGCTGTTGGATCAGCAGTACTCCAGGTTACAGCATTAGATAAGGACAAAGGAAAAAATGCAGAAATTGTGTACTCTATTGAATCAGGTAGATTGACTTTCTTACATCTTCAGTTTATTTTGAAACAATGCATGCTGATACTTTTTTTTTTTCCACTGTAGACATGTAAAAAAATTGCTATAAAAAAGGAGGCAGTACAGGTGTGTGTGTCATATTCTGTGAGATGTATTTAAGATATGGCCTCAGCATTTAAAAAAAACCCCAACAATGACAAATATTCACCTCCCTCCCTTAGCTATTTATATTAACCTTTAGATAGATTTAGAACATTTTAGTAGTAGTAGAAGAAAAAGCTACATTTAAACCCTTGAGAGGGGTGTGTTCATTAGAAATTACAGAAGCATTAAATTCAGATTGAAAAAAAAACCCCAACTTTTCTTTGATAATGCAAGTTATACTTTGTGGCATAGGCAAAGCAAGGATTTGATGAAACGAGTAAGAGCCTGAGACAAGTGCTTTCATGTTTAACACAGTGTGAAAGAAAGGAGCTCAAAAATAACTTACAAATACCCGTATACTTAACCACTAAATAGTCCCAGTTTTTAAGTTAAACTTTCTGATAGATGTAGTAAGGAAGGGTTGCTTTGCATGGTTCCCTCTGGCTGATTTTAGATAGTGGGACTGCTGTTCTAGCTCAATAAAATATGTAAGAAACTCTTCAGTAGCTGGTCAATTTGGCATTAAGGCTCCTTTCAGACTGCAGGCCAGAGAATTGCTCTGCTTATTTTTAATGTCAGAGTATCTTTCTGAACTTGCCTATAACAGTGCAATTCAACTGATGGCAATTTTGAATAATAGAAAACAGGATGACATTGACTGAGTTCACTTACCAGATGGAAGTGAGTTTTGGTTCAGTCCATTAAATCTAGATACAAGCCTGCCATTACCAAGGTCCTGAACTATTTAGGCACTATGACTGGAAAAAAAGTTATTTAAATTTTGTTACCTATGTGCAATACTGCTTTCAAGGTAGAAAGTAATTTAAAATAAAAATCCCAGTAACAATCATAAGAAACTGTATATTAAAGAGAACAGTAGGTAAAAAGTTATTCAGTTACCGTTGTATGCAAGGTGGTATGTGCAAATGCTTTTTTTTATTGGACATAAGTTGCTTTGTAATTCATAGGAATTGTTTACTGTAAATATTTTCTGTTCCTTCCCCCGAAGTGTTGTTTTGATATGAAAACATATTTTAACACTGTATTAAAAGGAAGCTGTGATTATAATACTCTGAAGAATGTATTTGTCTCATAAGTTGCTTAAAATATATGTTTGTTTTCTGTTATATGAATAGATACGACCTTGTTACTAAGGAGGACACTACTGCCCATGGAACTTTTCTCTTGCCTTTCCCATTTCAGTAGTGCTTGTTTTATAAATGCCAAAGCATGGCAAGAAAAAAAGTGTGTGTGTGTTGTCTAGAATGAAGTTACACCCTGTTACCTTCCTTTCTTCTAGCTTTTTGTAGGAGTAAATGTAAGATTTTCTTGGGTTTGTTGTACAGGACTGTGATCTACTGGGAGGTTAAAGCTTTATAATTGATGTTGTAAGCATATGGAAGGAACATTCCTTAAATGTTTGTAATGGCTGCTTAGATTTGTAATGGAATATTCTAAGAATGCCACTGTGTTTAGAGCCTCCACTAAAAAAAGCCAAACAAAAAAACACAAAAAAAAAACCCCCTCTTGCCTACTTGTGTGCATACTTCAGAAGTACTTAATGAATTTTTTCCATGCTGAGAACATGGCTTTAGTAATTTCGTTTTTTAAGGAAGTAAAATGTTAAATCTTACCATATTCAGTACATGAGCTGAATATTGTATGCCATGTAGTTCAGCTATATATTTGAAAATATAAAGAAAACAAGTGTTTATCAAATGGCAGCTGGTAATCCTCAGCAGGTAGTATTTTTTTTTTCTGATACTCTCCCCGGGAATAACTTGCCTATGTATTAATAGGAAGTTAGGAGAGAGATAACTATTGATCCAATTCAGAAAGATTAATTTTGAAGCGGTGATTTAAACAATACTTGCATAAGCAATTAAGATTCACAAGTGTGAATTCATTAAAACACTTATTTTTTTCTAAGCAGTCTGGTTATTTTTAGATCACAAAATGTAACTTGTATTCCACTAATACTAAATTCTGAATATAATTTTCATTCAGCTTCAGCAGATATTTAAGTTGGCTTAAACATGAACTCAATGACAAAGATAATTTGAAGAAAATACATAATTTATAATGTTGAAACTTGTAAAATACTTGCTATCTTTTTAAGGTTTTTTAATGGAAAATGAAACAAATTTTTTGCATTTATTTTCAAGGCTTGGATGGCTTTGCTAGCTATGTTTTATGCTGTGTTTCCACAAGTAAACTTAGAATTAGTGCTAACTCTTGATTACAGAAGGCTTTCCAGAGAGGCTAAGAAATGTTTGTTAAACAAAACTAAGAAACTTTAATATTCTCTGTATTCTCATTATGTGATCTCCTTTAGTATGTAGCTATGTGAGCAATCATCCTTTAAGTTCTGTATACCTCTTCCTTAATGACTTTTCTTGTTCTTCACAGGGAATATTGGAAATTCCTTCTTTATAGATCCCATTTTGGGTATAATTAAAATTGCAAAGGAATTAGATCGTAGTAACCAGGAAGAATACAACCTGATGGTAAAAGCTACAGATAAAGGAGATCCTCCAATGAATGAAGTGACCTCTGTGCATATATTTGTTACGGTTTCTGATAATGCCTCGCCAAAATTCACAGCGAAAGAATACTCTACAGAAATCAGTGAAAGTGCCAGCATTGGCAGTTTTGTTGGAATGGTTACAGCATACAGTCAGTCTTCTGTGGTTTATGAAATAAAAGATGGTAACATAGGTGATGCCTTTGCTATCAACCCAAACTCGGGTGTCATCGTTTCTCAGAAGATACTTGATTTTGAAACTTTGCCTTTTTACACTCTAACTGTGCAAGGAACAAACATGGCTGGCTTGTCCACTAATGCAACCGTTTTGGTACATCTTCGGGATGAGAATGACAATGCTCCAATTTTTATGCAGGCTGAATATACAGGACTCATCAGTGAATCAGCTTCAATTAACAGCGTGGTTCTGACTGACAAGAATATCCCATTAGTAATTCGAGCTACAGATGCCGATAAAGAGTCTAATGCTCTGCTTGTTTATCAAATTGTTGAACCATCTGTCCGCAAGTATTTTGCCATTGATTCTAGCACTGGTGCCATTCGGACAGTAATGAGTCTGGACTACGAGGAGACAAATATTTTCCACTTTTCAGTGCAAGTACATGATACAGGGATACCACGTTTATATGCAGAATATGCAGCTAATGTTACTATTTATGTAATTGACATCAATGATTGCCCTCCTGTGTTTTCAAGAGAGTTGTATGAGACATCCATTTTGGTTCCAACCTATAAAGGCGTGAAAGTCATCAGCGTAAATGCTACTGATGCTGATTCAGGCATTTTTTCGCAATTAATTTATTCCATTATTGAAGGCAACATTGGAGAAAAATTTTCAATAAACCCTAAGACTGGAGATATAACAGTACAAAATACAACTCAGTTAAGAAGCAGATATGAATTAACAGTGAGAGCATCTGATGGCAGATTTGCAAGCACTGCATCTGTAAAAATTAATGTGAAAGAAAGCAAAGCAAGCCAGCTGAAGTTCACACAGAGTTCTTACTCTGCAACAGTGCAGGAGAATTCCACAGAGGCAAAAACAATAGCTGTTGTTACTGCTGTAGGGAATCAAATAAATGAGCCTTTGTTTTACCATATTCTAAATCCAGACAGCAGATTTAAAGTAAGCCAAACTTCAGGAGTCCTTTCAACAACAGGAATACCATTTGATCGTGAACAGCAAGAATCTTTTGATGTGGTCATAGAAGTGACAGAGGAATATAAACCATCAGTTGTTGCGCACATTGTAGTTAAAGTCACAGTGGAAGACGTAAATGATAATGCTCCATTTTTTGTCAATCTTCCATATTACGCTGTCGTTAAAGTAGACTCTGAAGTAGGCCATGTTATTCGACGTGTCACTGCAGTAGATAAAGATACAGGCAGAAATGGAGAGGTGCATTACTATCTCAAAGAACACCATGAACATTTCCAAATCGATCCCACTGGTGAAATCTCACTGAAGAAGAAGTTTGAACCAGACACGCTAAATAAGGAGTATCTGGTCACAGTGGTGGCAAAAGATGGAGGAGACCCTGCTTTTTCTGCTGAAGTTATAGTCCCCATTACAGTTATGAGTAAAGCTATGCCAGTTTTTGAAAAGCCTTTCTACAGTGCAGAGATACCAGAAAACATTCAGCTCCATAGTCCTGTGGTACATGTACAAGCAAACAGCCCAGAAGGACTTAAGGTGTTTTACAGCATCACAGATGGAGACCCTTTCAATCAGTTCACTATCAACTTCAACACTGGAGTTATAAATGTTGTTGCCCCTCTTGACTTTGAGTCTCACCCAGCCTACAAACTGAGTGTTCGAGCAACAGACTCCTTAACTGGGTCTCATGCTGATGTGTTTGTAGACATAATAGTGGAAGACATCAATGATAATCCTCCTGTGTTTACCGAGCGGTCTTATGCTGCAACCCTTTCTGAGGCATCTGTCATTGGAACATCTGTTGTACACGTGAGCGCTACAGACGCCGATTCTGGAACGAACAGGGGGATTTCCTATCATTTGATTGAGGATAATAGTGAAAGTCATGACTACTTCCACGTAGACAGCAGCACTGGACTCATTCTTACAGCAAGAACTTTGGACTATGAACAGATTAAACAACACAGGTTACTAATAAGGGCCATAGATGGTGGCATGCTGCCCTTTAGTAGCGATACTGTTGTAATTGTTGATGTAACTGATATCAATGATAACCCCCCTCTCTTTAACCAATTGCTTTATGAAGCTAACATTAGTGAACTGGCTCCCCGAGGGCATTTTGTGACATGTGTGCAAGCCTCAGATGCAGATAGTTCAGATGTTGACAAGCTGGAGTACTCCATTCTGACAGGCAATGACCAAAAGAATTTTGTAATTAATAGTAAAACTGGCATTATCACCATCTCAAACCTACGCAGGCAGTCACTAAAGTCACATTATAATCTTAACGTGTCTGTTTCTGATGGGGTCTTCAGAAGCTCAGCCCAAGTCCATATAACTGTAACCAGTGCCAATATGCACAGTCCTGTTTTCAGCCAGAATGAATATGAGGTTGAACTAGCTGAAAATGCTCCGTTGAATACTCTGGTGACTGAAGTTAAAGCAACAGATGAAGATTCTGGTACTTATGGCCACATCACTTACCACATTGTGAATGACTTTGCCCAAGACAGATTTTATACAAATGAGAGAGGGCAGATATTCACCTCCAAAAAGCTTGACCGTGAAACACAAGCAGAAAAAGTAATTGCCATTAGTTTAATGGCCAAAGATTCAGGAGGAAAAGTTGCTTTCTGTACTGTTAATGTCATACTTACAGATGACAATGATAATGCTCCTCAATTCCGAGCAACAGAGTATGAAGTAAATATTGGATCTGATGTTCCACGGGGTACTTCTGTCATTAAAGTCTGGGCATCTGATGCTGATGAGGGTACAAATGCAGACATCACATACACTATTGAAGCAGAGTCTGAAAATGTTAAAGAGAATTTAGAAATTGATTCGTTGTCTGGTATAATTACTACAAAAGAAAGCTTAATTGGTTTAGAAAATGAGTTTCTGACCTTCTTCGTTAGAGCAGTCGATGGTGGATCCCCCAAAAAAGAGTCAGTTGTTCCTGTCTATGCTAGAATACTCCCACCAGAATTGCCTCTTCCAGAATTTTCAGAGCCATTTTATTCTTACGCAGTGTCTGAGGACATTCCAATTGGGACCGAGATAGATGTTATCAAAGCAGAGCATAATCAGACTTTAGTGTATAGTCTCATTAAAGGGAACACTCCTGAAAGCAATAGAGATGATTTTTTTGTGATTGACCGACAGACTGGAGAGTTGAAGCTTGAGAAGAATCTTGATCATGAAACAACTAAATGGTACCAGTTCTCAGTTCAAGCACAGTATGCAAATGAAGATTATAATGTTGTTTCCTCAGTAGAAGTAAGCATTCAGGTAAAAGATGCAAACGATAACAAACCAGTCTTGGAGTCCAATCCATATGAAGCATTCATCGTAGAAAACATGCCAGCTGGAACAAGAGTCATCCAGGTTAAAGGAACTGACTTAGATTCAGGACTCAATGGGCAGGTTACTTACAGCTTGGATCCTGCTCAAGAACTAGACATTATAGAGTCTTTTGCCATAAACATGGAAACTGGCTGGATTACCACTCTCAAAGAACTCGACCATGAGGAACGAGACAAATACAAAATCACGGTGGTTGCATCTGATCGGGGTGAAAAAATTCAACTGTCTTCTATGGCTGTGGTTGAAGTTACTGTTACAGATGTGAATGACAATCCTCCACGCTTTACTGCAGAGATATATAAAGGAACAGTCAGTGAGGATGACCCTCCTGGTGGGGTTATTGCCATCTTGAGTACAACTGATGCTGATACAGAGGAAGCCAATAGACAAGTCTCTTATTACATTACAGGTAAATCTTTTTGAGTAATGTCAGAATAATCATTTAAGTGGTCCTGGAATTATGTGAGATATAACTAAACCTTCCAAATTATTGAAAAGTATTAGAAACCGTAGAGCTTCAAAGAAAGAACGTGTGTGTCTTAATGTGAATATTAAAAACTTCAGGGGGTAAAAAAAGAGGTTTAGAAAACAGGTCTTTGGCTTTCCGTTTCATGTTTGCCTTGCTTAAAATGCTTTCCTACATTTGTATCAAATACTAGACCTACTTATATTTTTAAAATAAAATTTGATATATATTTAGACTGAAATTAGTGACGTAGTTAAAGAACAAACAAAAGAAATTTCACAAAATAATAGACTATTAATTTCCGGTGGACTACTTTATTGTTTTTGTTATTTAGCATATATCTTGATATCATGTTGTCTATAATGCTACAAGAATTTCTACATTGATTTTTACAGATTTTATTTACTGCAGTTAAATTTGTTGTATGAGCATTTACTGACTATTTCTACCTGGAAAATGAAGCTATTTCCCTCTAAAGCCACAGAAGGGCTGCTTATTTGCGTTTACATTTTTTCTCTTTAGCTCTAACTTAATGTTGATAGAGTAATAGTGGCAATCTCTCTCTTGTCTTTAATTGTTTCTTTTCATATTTCAGGAGGTGATCCCTTGGGACAGTTTGCTATTGAAAATATACAGAATGAATGGAAGGTCTATGTCAAAAAGCCTCTGGACAGGGAAGAAAAGGATAATTACCTTCTTAATATTACAGCTACTGATGGGACCTTTGCAACTAAAGCTGTGGTGGAGGTTAAAGTTCTTGATGCTAATGATAATAGCCCTGTTTGCGAAAAGGTAGGCACAATCTTGTATCTTCCATGTCCAGCTGCTTCCATGTGTAGAATGTGAACTTTTTCTAATATTGTTTCTCAGGAAACTGACAAAAAGGTAACAAATTATGTTGGCGACAGAAATTTGGACTATTAAGATAGAATGCTATCAAAGAATAGTTATTTCATGGATAGGTTTCTTAAATAAAAATCAAAAAACAATTCATTGATGTAATTTTAACACTCAACAGGTATTTGAGTATGAGAATTGTAGTAGATTTCTCCTGTGTTAATGCCTACTTCTCTAAAAGGAATTGTTTTAAGTTGCAGCCATCGTAGTTTATATGCTCTATTTTCTGAAAGAAGCAAAGTCTTAAAGAAGGCTGCATACCATCACTTAGTTGATGTATTTGTGCATTTCCTGTGATGAAAGAGTTGAAAAGACTGGAATATTATCCTGCAGTTGCAGTCAACAGCACCAAAAACCTGTAATCCATAAATGTTTTTATTTTTACAAAGCTGTCTACTTTATCAAATTTGATAGTCTGCAAAACCATGAAAAATAAAGAATGGAAAAAAACCAGAAAGGTGGGCCCTGCAAGATGTACAGTTGCCTTACGAGAAAGCCCTGGCTCTTCATAGTCAAGGGAGGGGTTTGGTTGGGTTGGTTTCTTTTTTGCTTTAGCACATTTGGATTTTCATAGCTGTGTTGTTGAACAGATTTGATGACACTGGGTGGAAAGGCAAAATCTTTTCTTGTTCTGGGAAGGATCAAGTATACAGTGGGGATTTGATTCTTTTTCTTAGTCAATGTTTACGTTGATTACTTCTATATAAAATATTGTAGTTATATATGGACTGGTAACTCAATGTTTTTAGCTTTTTTTTCTGTTAATATGGGTGTTATCAGGTTCAGTCCTTCTAATTTAATGCACATCCCTGACATGGATGAGCTGTAAGAGTGCTTAGTGCCTTTAAATTCTGGGTGTTTTTCATTTAGTTTCATGCCATTACAAAAAGGCAGGTATAAATTTCTTCTAGATTGAGTCAGACCTAGAAAAGATGATCTACAAAAAAATGAAATTACCGAAAATTTCTAGCTCCTGTTTTGGAAGTGCATTTAATTATCGTTTAATCAGTTACAAATGTTTAGAGTTCTTAGCTATGCAGTGATACTCAAGAGTCCCTATGGTTGCAGTATTAATTATCTTTCTGAATAATCTAATAAATGTGAGGTAATTAATTAGAAAATCATAAGTTCTTTTCATTAAGTTTCAGGTATTTTATCCTCTGGTTCACTTCCTATGTTACCAAACATTCAAACAGGATATTATCTCATCCGTCGTTCCTTCTTACTTTTCTCTTTCCAAGCTCAACTTACTTCATATGTTTAGTCTCTCAGTGTAACTTTTAATCTTGCAGGCGTTGTATGCTGATTCTGTTCCTGAGGATGCCCTTCCTGGCAAACTGATACTGCAGGTATCTGCTACAGATGCAGATATTCGTTCCAATGCAGAAATTACTTACACACTGCATGGCACAGGAGCAGAAAAATTCAGACTCACTCCAGACTCGGGTAATAATGCTTTATACATTATACTATACAAAATTCTAATCATCACTTCATTTTATAAAATGTTTTGCTATTACATTAAGACATACATAAATGTCAGTGCTTTAAGCTTTCCATTAAGGGCTAGTTTATTCTATAGTTTATTCTATAGCTGTTTAAAATGTGAGTTTCTACTAGACAAATACTAATAATATATTGAATAGAAGTCAGGGCAAAGGCAAGTATTTTAATATGAGGAACTAAAGAATAAATGGGGTAGTTGCCCCAAGCCAGAAACTTCTATGCTGAAGTGACTGGAGTAAAAATATGCTATAAATTTTGTACTTTTTATATTCATTGTAGCAATAATGGTTTATAAACTGAAAATATCTTCATTCAGATTCTCTTTGCCATCATTTTGTTTGGCGTATTAAATGGGATGAGGTTAGATGGAGCAACAAATTTAGTTTCCATAGTAAACAGCAAAAGTGCCTCCAGTTTTATTGGCAACGTTATATAAATGAGATTAACTTTTAACTTGCTTGACTTTGGTTTTCATGGCATTCGTGTCTTCTGGATTGTAATATAGGTTAAAGCTAATGCCAGAATCCTGTGGTCTGCAGGCTGCAGTAGAGAAGCAGTAGGAAAGGAGTAGTAAACAATATAGAAAAATTTAAATGAGATAAATGCAGAGATATAGTGGAAATATGGAGAAGGAAATTAGAATACTTCAGCAGCAAAATAAATAAGAAGGATCTTACTTCATGGGGTGTTTTTGACTTTGAATGTCACCTGTGTGCAGTACTAGCATGTCATTACATAAATTCAGAATTGTTTGGGCTAGAATACTCATAAATAATATTTCAGAATACTTTTTTGAATTGGTTAAAAGGAGACAATGGCTACATACTGTGTCTGTCATAGCATTTTCTGTCATGTTGGAAAGACAATATGCATTAGATTTCTACAGGTTTGTCTGTAGCAGCAAGTTGATAGCGTGAATAGCTCTGTTTATCCATTGAATGTTAGAGGAGGAGAGTTAGTTCAATAGCTGTGGAAAGAACACAACTAAACAGCCCAGGAAAACCATACTGGATTTTACCTTGCATTTTGTTAAAGCTGGAGTTCTATTATTTTCATTTTCTTTACACAAAAACACAGGGATTCATGCATGTATACACATTCTCTCTCTTTCTGCACCGTCAGGTACTCTTACTTTAGCTAATTTCTGTTTCAGAGGCATTTGAAAAAAAGGCAAGAGGATTTTGGTATTTAATCTTTTAAAGCTGAAAAGGCGGGCCACTGACATGCTTTGCCTGAAATGGAGCTCGTTAGTGCAGTATAGCTGTTGACTTAGCCACTGATGAAATTACTGTCAAAAAGAAAATTGTTTAGTTTTTCTGAGGACAAATATTTTAGAGGAAAACATGTTAGGGATACTTGCAACTTGCATCAACTTACCTATGTTACTCTGTTTGTAGGTGAACTGAAAACATTAATGCCACTTGATCGTGAGCAGCAAGCAGTTTATTATCTTCTAATGAAAGCCACAGATGGAGGAGGAAGATTCTGCCAAGCTAATATTATTCTGACTCTGGAAGATGTGAATGATAATGCCCCAGAGTTTACAGCTGATCCTTACTCTATTACAGTATTTGAAAACACAGAGCCTAAAACCCTTTTGACAAGAGTGCAGGCAACAGATGCAGATGCAGGTATGCATTCTTTGACTGAGACTTTTGTCGTGGTCTCAAAGTTACAGTAATGTTTATTTAATCTTATCCTGAGAGGTGTTAAGTCTTTTAGTGGAACTGACAGATGTTCAATACCTCTCAGGATTAGACTCCTGAAAGATATATTTAGGGCTACTAAACCATGTAACACCTGACTTTCACGTGTGAGTGGCTTGGAAAACCTCCCTTTTATGTCTCTGCAAAAAAGAAGAGAGGAGAAAGAGATAAAATACAGGATATTTTTAGCACAATAAGCTATTAATGTTATGATGGGTTTGGTCTATCCTTTTACTCCTGGTGTAAATAAAAGGAATATCAAGCCATGTCTGTTCTTGTAAATGTGCATTTATAGATTTTGAATGTGTGCTTCTCAGGCTAGCCATCAATGATCATACCATAAAGAGAACCCTGGTCAATTGTAGCTTTTTGTATATGCTACCTTATTAAGATTTTTGCTGCCTCTTTATCTTCACTGTTAGTTACAAGTATTTAAGTGAACATGAACTGAAAATTACACTAGAAAGAGTTTGTTCTTAGGCTTTGTTGTAAGGAATGCAACAGCATAAGGCCTTTTTAAAGGTGTATTATTTCCATATATCATCAGTTTATTAACCAAGTAATTAATAGTTGCCTCACTCATGAAACAACCACTCTGCTTTGTGCTATGATAAAGCTAGGTTGCTGAATTGGAAGGTAACAGACAGATGTTTTCACGCTGCACTGGTCTTTGAGGCTCAGGAGGGGCAATATGCTTGGCCCAAAACCCTATGGGTTTTTTGATTGTTTGTTTTATACAGAAATGTTGCCAGAAATTATGTTCCTCTTAATTTGGGACATGGTTCTTAAATAAACTTACTGGAATAGAGTCTAGTTATTTGATGCAGCCTAACTCTCCCATGTCCTCCTGTGTTATTTATAAGCCTGCTAAGCAGATGCTGTTGTACTAAAGTTATAATTAGATTTATATTACTAATTGTTTCATATTAGCTAGGACTGTGACTGAAGCAGAACCATGCTTCATGGGTTTTGTGTGGCAGAAAATTGGTACAATGAAGTGTTAGCTTAATTTTTTATACCAGATTACATCTTTTTGGAAATCATTCTGCCCTTTGTAGGGCAGCCTTTATTGCTGAAATTTACTTTAACGTGAATGATAATATTTAGCGTGCATGCTTTATTTCTGTAGCTATCAGACCTGTTACTATGTTGGTGTATTTTAATGGCTGCTTCATAGTTTGCCATTGTTTTCAAAATGCAGGGGTGAACCATAAAATCCGTTATTCACTGGTGAACTCTGCAGAGGGCCAGTTCTCTATTGATGAATTCTCTGGAATTATTCGGTTGGAGAAGCCTTTGGATCGGGAATTACAAGCTGTGTACACTTTGACATTGAAGGCTACAGATGAAGGTTTACCTAGAAGACTGTCTTCAACAAGTAGTCTTATAGTTTCTGTTTTGGATATAAATGATAATCCACCTGTATTTGAGCATAGGGAGTATAGTGCAAGTGTATCAGAGGACATTTTGGTTGGAACTGAAGTTCTCCAGATCTATGCTGCAAGCAGGGACATCGAAGCCAATGCTGAAATCACATACTCAATAGTCAGTGGGAATGAACATGGAAAATTCAGCATCGATTCAACAACAGGTAACAGATTACAACTGTGAATATACTTTAGGCTAACCAAGCACAGTGCCATACTGCATTCTATAGTAATTCAACCAAACAGATTATGTATATTCTACGTGCGTCATCCTGGCTGTAAAGCCAGTGCTACTGTCTGTTCATCCATTTAGCCAGCATGCTTACTAGAGAAGTGCAGTAGACTGTAGAATAGGAACTTCAGTTGTTGCTGCTATTTATTGTTATTTGGGTTAGATTCATTTAAACTGGCAAGAATAAGGGTTTCCTAGCCAGAATATTCTTCACCCTGGGGGCAGAGGAGGGTGGAAAGACATAGTTCTGTAATGAGAGAAGCATAACAGTCTTTCCACAGAAGCTATATAATCAGAATGAGTGGGCAGACTTGGGAAAAGAAAGATTAGAAATTAAATGGATTGGGAAAACTAGTCATTGGTCCACAAAGACAGTCATTCTAGAGGAGTTTGATATGGCATTAGAGAGAGGTTGGAATATTCCATTCAGTCATATCCAGCATGACAGTGGAGATCTTAGGCTTGCACGTTACTCAGATTTAGTCTCAGGAAGTGTTTAGGTTCTGTGGAGAATTGTTCCCTATTAATGACAATTCCGTGTTAAAAGTCAATGTACACCCCAATTCTAGTTTTGTGTTCTATATACTTCTTTTTCTAGAGTTAATTTCTGGTAAAGTTGGGGGGGGGTTTAAATAAGATTTCTGCCAAAAGCTAATAGTATTTAGTTATACCAGTGTAATTGAAACTACAACTCTTCCAGCTGCTTTTTCCAGTGTGCACTCTGGTACTATGGTTTAGAAGTACTTTGCCAGTTTAACTTCTTATTTGAAAGGAGGAAAAAGGTTCCAGGAAAACACTCTTCTAGCAGCAAATCAGTGCGTATGTTAGGGATGGCACTATTTTAACTAGTCTGTTAAAAATTCACACTTTAACTCAGATTTTCCTGTCAATCAAAATTCATGATTAGACACTTCTGTTACTACCTCTGCATACTCCATGCCTGACCTTAATGCTGGTTGCAAGGAAAGTCAGATTAAAGGTCACTTCATATTTTTGGTTAATTTTCATTGAAAATTAAGAAAAGGACATTTTCTAAACGCATTTTTTATTTTTCTTCATTTTTTTCATTACAGCATGTGAGCCAGGTGGTTTTAAAGTGTGAGTCTTTGGTGGAAATGGCAGGATCTTCTCATCTTTTTGCTTTTATGTGTAGCACCTGATCATTTTTTTGTGTAGCTCCAGCTTTACAGTGAACAATCAAGCCCTGAAGAAGCTGAATATTTGTCAGACTGAAATCAAAAGTTGCAATATATAATACTACAGTAACAGCAGAGTTCATGTGAGGTGGTTTTTTTTTTCTTCCCTAGGAGCCATTTTTATCATTGAGAGCTTGGATTATGAAAGTTCTCATGAGTACTACTTGACAGTGGAAGCCACAGATGGAGGCACCCCTTCATTAAGTGATGTTGTAACCGTGAATATTAATGTAACAGATATCAATGACAATACTCCAGTGTTCAGCCAAGACACTTACACTGCAGTAATCAGTGAAGATGCTATGCTTGAACAATCAGTCATTACAGTACGTATTGTTGTTTTTTTCCTTTTAAATAATCTGTCGTGACAATCATGCTTTTAGTCTGGAAGGAACAAATATTGCTTTGAAGATGGACATAAATGAATAGATAAGTTTGCCACTGAGTGAATTGAAAATTTATTTTGAAAAAGTTTCAGAACCAGGGACTTGAGATGCTATGGGAAAGTAGGTGAAATATTGTGATATATTTGTGTTCTCCTCATGAGAACATGATTTAATAAGAAATTCAGGAAATTACGTGATGTTGAGTAAATGTTCTATTTGGATGACATTTCTCCTGAGAACTATGAAATGTGTTAGACTGAAACAGCTATCTTCAGGATAAATTTTCACCTGTTTTAAATGAGACTGTAATGTCCCTTAGGTTATGGCAGATGATGCTGATGGACCTTCAAACAACCGCATTCACTACACAATTATAGATGGCAATCAGGGAAATCCTTTTACAATTGAATCTACCAGGGGTGAAATAAAAGTGACTAAACTTCTAGACAGAGAAAAGGTAAGTTTTTGATGCTTTTTGAGCAGTTGGGATTAATTCAGCTATACATAATTGATGACCACCATTTTTTGGATTTTATTTGTAAATTACCATTTCAAGTGTTCCAAAATTAATACAGCTGTAACAAAGTGAAAGCATCTATTTATGTCCATACTTTTTGGGGTGGGGGGCATCTGTGGGGGGAAGAGAAAGGATTACATATATGAAGGCAAGTTTTACTGGAGGGTGGCACTAAAAAGTTTCTTCCTTAAAAGGAAAGCTGACTTTGTTACTCTTTGTTCCTTAGTGAATGTTTGAAAATTTTTTTATTATTTCTTAGATTTCAGGATATACCTTGACAGTTCAAGCTTCAGATAACGGAAACCCACCTAGACTTAACACAACCACAGTTAATATTGATGTTTCTGATGTAAATGACAATCCTCCAGTATTCTCAAAAGGAAACTATAGTGTTATCATCCAGGTAAATGCAGATCATGAAGTAGTCAAATCAGTAATATTTTTGGAGTGTTAATTTGTGACTTGAAAAATTCTGCAAGCTATGGTAAGCCTAATGCTTCAATTTTATTTTTCTGTATTTTTGATTATTTAAGGTTGTCAATGAGACTGCTTACCTGAATAAATGTTAAGGATCATGAAATTGTCTATTTAAAAACTTACATTGCAAACTGAGCGTGTTCTTTTTTCATGTTTGTGTACGTGTGTGTATATATTATGTGTGGCATTTATGTTTATAATGTTCTTAGCATCATACAGATAGGTTGAAATACATAATAATTTTGCTATTTCTTTTTAATCTTAGAGTTACTGCTTAGAAAAAGATACTCTAGATACTTATTGCTGTGAAGCAAGTGTTGTGCACTGTGACACATAGTTCAAGAATTAATTCTTGTTGGCCTTCTTTGAGATCAGAAGCAGTTAAAACAGGAGCAGTATTTCATGTTGCTACCTACCAATCCTTTGACTAATTTTGCACCTTATGATGGTGGTAGGGGGCCAGATTCTCAAATGGCTGGCATGTACTTGCCTGATTCAGAAAACTTTCTGCTAAAGCAAAGGCAGCAGAGGCAGAGTCTGTACTTCTTCCTGAATCCAACAGAGGATAAATGGAAGGGAACAAAGGAGTTGCATTAAGACCTTTGTACTGGTAACATAAGTGAGCGCAGTCCCTTGGGTCCTTTTGCTGGTGCTGGTGCCTGGCCTTGTACAACAGGTGACTGGGAATCAGGCAGTGTTATCTGGTGCACCATGCCATCCTAACATACCGCCTCTGTTTGAGACCGTGTACGTGATTTGTAAAGGTAGCTTTCTGAAAGAGGACCAAGTGATTCATCACTACCCAGCGTATACAGAATATGCAAGTAAGATGTCCTGGACCTTACTTTTTTCTTTTTTTTTTTTAAAGCAACAGATTTGTATGTTTGTGTCCTGTCAAAGGTATTTTGCTTTCCCCAATTACAATCTCTCTTGAAGTGAATGTTAATTAATGTATCCCCTAGAACTGTAGACTATACAACCAATGTCTGTAATGTTTCCCTTACTCAATTAAAAAGGAAGACCTTGTGTTTTATAGTTCATTCATATCAGCCTTTCCCAGTATGAGGGTAGCAGAGAAGAAGCTGGAGGAGTTGCCCAGGAATGCTGGTGTGCATTTCCTGATATACTGGAGATGGACATATTTGGATACAGTTGGAAATGCACTTAGCTATTATGAAAATCAAATTACTTTGGATGGCCAAATGTAAATATTTGTATTTTTAAATGATGATGATCCTTGTCTGTTTTACTGAAGGGGAAGAAAGCTTCAGTTGCAATATCTGATAATTAACTTGACTTACTCTCTCAAGAACAAAGAGTATGCTTATTATTCGGAGGTTGTGCAACTGCGAAAGGATAGCATTTTTTATTGTTGTACTTCTCAATAACGCTTCTACTCTTTTTTTCATTTTTTATATATATATATAAAAAAAAATTGGTCAATACGAATATTTTGGGAGAGGCATTACAAGTGTTAGATAAGGTTCTGTGTGTGTATCACATACATGGTGAACCAAAGCTGTGAAGTGTCTGTGAAACCTCAGGCATCCACACAGTGCAAACTTGAAGGGATTTTATGATGCAAGTTTTAAAACCTGGATTTCATATTTTAACCGGACTGTGGCTGTAGCAGCCAGAAATGCACTCAGAACACTAATTAGGGACACAAGGGATCAGATGGAGGAGTGTGTTTTTCTAGTCCTCCCAGCAAAAGCATGGGATTATTCTTAACAGGTGTTTTAGCTGACTTTAATTACCAAGTCATCAAATATTTTAATCTACTGTAATCTTAATTCATACCAAAAGTGGAAAATGTAAAGTTTCAAGGCTGAGCTACTTTTAAATATATAAGACAGAGTTAAAAAAACCCAGAGTTTAAAAAGGTACTGTCTTCTTTTACTGTTTTCATCATTATTTCAGAGGGTAGTATTTTTCCTTAAACAATATTGTCATTCTGATTGCTCTTATACTGATTAACTGGTTTGATGGTAATTTGATTATTATTTTTTTCTGTTGTGAAAAAGAAATCAATGTTAGGCTCTGTGCTCAATTGTAACAAAACCAATGTGATTGTATTATGCATTTATAGGAAAATAAGCCTATTGGATTTAGTGTGCTACAGCTAGTGGTGACAGACAAGGATTCTTCTCACAATGGCCCTCCTTTTCTCTTCACCATCCTGAGTGGAAATGAAGAGAGCACTTTTCAGATTAACCAGCAGGGAGTACTGACAACAACTGCCGCGCTGAATCGCAAACTGAGGGATCACTATTTACTTCATGTTAAGGTAGGATGCACTGCCTCTAGCTGTTTCGCTTTGTAAGTATTTAGTTAACTTTTCCCACTCATGCCCAATCCACCACTTTTTCCTACCTACCCCTTGTCTTTCTGTTACAAGATCCTGACATGCCAAGTACACATTTGAGACATGTCCCCAGTGGTAACATCTTCAAAGACAAAGTCCATTGATTTAAATGGAAATCTACAGGGTTGTAACAGTAAGCTGAATTAAACTCATGGTAAGGGTGAGGTGTAAGTGAAATGTTAACTGAGTGAGTGGTCTTGATAAGCCCTTTGCCTTTCATGTGGGATGCTTCAAAAGCCAGCAGGGGACAGGTCCCTTGAGCCACCTAATATTGGCTGCAGACTTCCTCTTGCCACTGCCACTTTGATCCTTGAAGCTGTGAGCTGGGCTCCACTGATACAGTGGAAACAGGGAATTCGAAAGTTGCACATCATGGCAGTACTGAAATATTTTTATGTAGTGCCACATTTTTTTTCTAATGGCAATTGAAAATACCTCTTTTTTTAAGTTTGGAAAACCAGGTCAGTGGACCTTTGTCATAGCTTTGAAACTTGCAGCACCGTACTCGGAGATCTCAGAATCTTGCAGTGGAAAACGCAGCATAAAACTCAAAAATGACCCTGAAATGCTGTAATATATATGCCTACGTTTGCCATTGTTGTGCCAAAAGACCATGTCCAAAAATCCAGGTTACATGATCATAGCTAAATTTCTCTAAAACACATTTTTTGTAACCTAATGTAAGAAAAGTTCAAAGCAATTTTTTTTATCTTACCCAGTCCTTTTAAATTCAGTTATAAATCAAGCAGCTGTGAACAGGGGACTTAAAATTGGTAGGCTTAAAATAGCTGGCCTTAATTCTTAAACTTCATTTCCAGATTTGTGTTTTAAGACAATTTCTTTCCTTTATTTTTACATGAAGAATTTCTTTCAATCTCCAAATTATTCTCATACATAATATTGCAAGACAATTTCTGAGTAAATATGCACTTGCAGAATTTGAGCAGTACTGTCTGCATCAGTGGATACTGAATTCTGTCCACATTGGGATAATAATCATGGTGTATTTACACAGTCTATCTCTTTTCTTTGAGGAAGGAAAAAGAATTCCCACAGTTACTGTCATTTGCTGGTTGAGTCACTAATGCATCTTATCAGGAGCCATCAGTATAAGAACCAGCATAGGTAAAGGTTTCATTTAAATAGTTTAGGGTTTAAGAATTGATATTAAAAAGTGGGCAGGGAGGTATATCATTCCTCTGTTAGCCATTTTTTTCTCAATAGTGATCTGCTAATTATTGATGTGCTAACAGATTAGCCTTCAAGGTACCTAAGCAATGGCTCTGTTGACCTTCCTAGGCTGTATGAGTCCAAAACAGCAGTAGAGCTGGGCTTTGTCACGCTTGCCTAATAGGCTTTCCAAGTTCTATACTGATTCCCCAAAGTCACCTTTTTGTTTAGGGAAGAAGAACAAGCAGTGTTTTTCCTGTATGTGCAATCAGTGTAATACAAGATTCATATGTTTTATTTTATATTTTCCATAAGCAGTAGCTAATTTCTCTTTATTTTGCTTCTAAAACATGTTCTTATGAATGCATGCACAGCCAATTATGTCTGGTCTGCATAGACTGTTAGGCTCTCTTTGTCACATTTCATGATTTAGCTGCACCTTTGTCCCTTCCTAACATATGACCCTTCCTTCTTAATTATAAGGCACCTACCTAACACCTTCCTCTGGGTGGAATCACGCAATTCTTTCATTTCCAAGCCACTTCCTAGGCTGTAGGATGCTTGCAAACAGCCTGTCAGTACTTCAGCTATCTTCTCTTTAGCACAGCACTTGAAAAGTCCCTTTTTTCTAGGGAATGAATAAGGGCCATTTTAATGGCATCCAGTAACTAAATAAGTGTCTTAAAACAAATGCGCTCATTTAGAACAAAGGCTTCTCAGAGATTGTAAATCATTAAAGGAGACTATACTTATGTGCATATTTTGTGTGCTGTGCTACCCAATCTTGGTATTTTGGACCTGTCTAATCCCTTGACTTACAAGTTCCATGCCTTGGATTCTGGAAATATGTCGCTGTCTTTTAATTGCCATTTATCATCTTATACTATGATAGCTTTTTTTAAATAGACACAGTGCTATAATTTGCTATTATCTTCTCCTCAGTGAGTCACTATACATGAGCATGAAGGCATCTAAAACTAAAACTAGCATTTCCATATTACAAGACTTTGGTTCCAATGATACACACAAAAATAGATAACATGACTTTTGTGGAAAAATGTTCTTTCCCAGTTCATTTAAAAGAAAGATTTTTCAAAGGCTGTAGGAAGGCATCTTCTCAAGTTTACGCTGCCTTTAATTTCTGCACTTTCATCTCGCAGCTCACAAGTAAATGACTTTGTGTGATCTCTTGATACTCATTTTCGTTTTTTAACTGACCTTCACTCATGTGCTTTTCAGTATTGACAGCTTTCACCGTGGCTGCTTTCTGAATGGATTGCTGAGGCAGAGGTCGTCTTATGTTACAGGCATACTTTAACTGAAAATAAACCAAATAAGCCCCCCCCCAGCCCCAACCCCACAAATGACCCCTCCCATAAACACCCCACACACCCACTACCACCAAAAAACTGTACTTAACACGAGCCCTTCTTTTACTTTACTTCTGTAGTTTTAAAAGAATTCAGGATTTTTCTTCCCAACAGCCACCTACATGTGCATGCCACTCACATTTGCTTTCCCTCTCTCCAAAGGAAATAGATTATCCATTAACAAATGTCTCACAGCATTAAGTGTGTGAAATCTTCAGCTATGAGTCATACAGTCCTTTGTGCCACACTCTGAAGTCTTTAGTTTAAAACCACAGCAGATTTTTCAATATCTGCACTATTGAAAAATCATTTCTCCTGGGGCTCTTCTTTCCTACTTGCCTGTCCGTTTGTTATAATTTTGCTTGCCTGTTTGTTTTGAGCCTGTTCTTGTTTCCCTTGGGCATTTCTCCTGTAGCTAAACTGCCTGCCTTGTCTTGTTTCCAGGCAGAAATCTAGGCAAAACAAAACTTTGCCAGCTTGAACTCCCCCTCTCTCTCTCTCTCATTATTTATGTTTGGGTAACTAGAGGCCAAGTTTCTAGCCATGCCTGTCTTTTGGAGTTAATGGATGAAGACGTGTAGCTCTGCAAGACATACATTACCTTTTAAAAATGCTACAATTGTGTGCTCATCCACAGATAATCTTGTGTCTGGAGTTTTTCTTTGTTTGCTTAAATTTATGTAAAAAATCAGAAACGGCTTCTCTCCGTAGATCTTCAAAGTGTACCAACTACCTGTAGTCATTGTAAAATTCTTGTAAAATCTTTTGAACAATGTGGGATATCTTCTACCTTCTGAGCCCTGTGTACCTCCTCTGTCCCTTCACATCTCTCCAATTCCTCTTTGCCCATTTCTTTTGTCTCACTTCCAGTAAGCAGGGAAGAGCTCTGGGAAAAAGGTAGATGGGAAACAAGAACTGAGAAACAGAAAGAGAGAAAGTGAACCCGAGGGAATGCTCTTTACTCATTTTTCTGCTCTTTTTTTTTTTGTCCCCTCTTCATGCAACGACAGTGTATGCTTTTGTCAAAAAGGGTGGAGGACAGGGGACATGATGTTTAAAAAGGCTTTAAAATTGAATTAGGCTGATCTTGTTAAAGATAATTACTTTAATTGTCTGATGCAAGTAGCATTACAGGTAGGTGTTTTTTTTTCGCTCCATGATCACAAATCACGAAAGACAACATAATTAATTGTAACTTTCTACATGTATTGTTTTCTTTTTGAAGTCCTGTTTGGCCTGCATTTTAGATTGTCTTCAAGACCACCTCCTAATAACTGTGGGGAAGCATATTGTAAATTTCTGGTGCATGACTCATTTGAAGTTTGTAATGTGTTTCCATGCTTGAAATAAAAAAGCTTCAAGCACCATCTGCTGTCTGAAACCAGCTGCTGTGCTGCATTGCTTCCATATTTGCTAGAAGTGTTAGTAGCTTCCTGGCATTTCCAGGTATGAAGAGCACTGTAGCCTTTTAATCTTGGCAGAAGTGAAAACATGTTTGTGCGTGCTTGCTTATATAAGCTTTTTACATTTTCAATATTAACTTCTATGTCAGGGCCTGTGTTATGAAAATTTCATAAAGCATTTTCCCATAGGCACTTTTTTTTTGTAGAAAACTATAACTACTGTATACAGTACAAACATCTACAGTAGAATTTGAGATAAAGCAAAAATCTAACTCTGTGCTCATCTTCCTTTAGGTGGCAGATAATGGAAAACCGCCGTTGTCATCTTTGACTTACATTGATATTAGAGTTATTGAGGAAAGCATTTATTCTCCAGCAATTCTGCCTCTAGAAATCTTTATCACAGCCTTTGGGGAAGAATATTCGGGTGGTGTCATTGGAAAAATTCATGCAACCGATCAAGATGTTTATGATACTTTGACATACAGTCTGGACCCCAAAATGGAATCCTTGTTCTCAGTTTCCAGTACCGGTGGCAAACTGATAGCACATAAAAGGTTAGATGTAGGACAGTACCTTCTAAATGTCACTGTTACAGATGGAAAATTTACAACTGCAGCTGATATTACTGTACACATCAGACAAATCACACAAGATTTACTAAATCACAGCATTGCAATACGCTTTGCAAACCTTGCCCCTGAAGAATTCATCGGTGATTACTGGCGCAATTTCCAGAGAGCTTTAAGAAACATCTTGGGCGTGAGGAGAAATGACATCCAGATTGTTAGTTTGCAGCCTTCTGATCCTCCTTCAAATCTTGATGTCCTCCTGAATATTGAAAAGTCTGGTAGCTCTCAGCACCCAATGAGAATTTTGCTCCACAAGATAAACTCTTCTGTGCCTGACCTAGAGGAGATTTTAGGTGTCCAGATAATTGATGTTTTCCATAAGCTTTGCGCAGGCCTAGATTGTCCTTTGAAATTTTGTGAAGAAAAAGTAACAGTGGATGAGAACATCATGTCAACCCACAGCACAGCCAGGCTGAGTTTTGTCACTCCCCGTCATCACAGAACAGCAGTTTGTCTTTGTAAAGGTAAGAAAAGCAGTAAGGAAAACTGTGTCCTTGAAAAGATTGTTCTGGTTTTGAACAGCCCTAATCCACGGGGGAAAATTTATGTTACAGACCAAGATTAAGAAAGTTCTGTAACCCTTACTGCAGCATTTGCCTAATTTTATTCAGAGTAAAGAGTAATTCTTTCTTGCCTTATTGCCTCATGTTAAGAGTTTACATAATATAAGCTTATGGCAGGGGATTTTTTTTTTTTTTTATAGTTACACCTTCATTTTCCATTTTATGAAAGAAGTTCCTTTTTTTGGCTGCCTATTTTAAATTGCCAGCCATTTTCAGTCTTGTATGCATGGAAGTTCTTGCAAAGTACCTGAATAATTCCTGGTTTCTGCTTAGAGGAATATTCTACGCAGCTTCCAGATTTGGCTGGGAATGACAGGGTGAACTGGGAAATTAATATTCATTAAGATACATATAAGTATACAGCTTTATAACAGAAGATTAATTTGTCTTTAGCTCTGAGGAAAACAACGTTTCTTTTTAAAATCATGATTTAATGTTGCTGGGTGACCTTGCACATCCTAAGTAAATATTTAGAGCCTGTTCCTTTTCTGTCTCAAATATAGACACACTCTTCTCCTGCTCTCCCTAACCCACTCTGCCCATGTTTTTATATCTACATGGGGTTTTTTATGGTATGCAATAGTAATGGTAAACCTTAAACTGCAACACCAGTTTCCAAATTTTACCAGTTGAATTGTTTGGGTAATCAAGATAACCATGAACATCAGCCACTGTATATGCCGTTTGTCTAGTCTGTGTTTGCGTCAGTCATGCCCCGTAACTGTTACTTCACTTCCTTGTCTGATAGTTAGGAGTATCATTTGGGTTGCTTTCAGTTACAGTACCGATGTGTCCCTTTTCACAAAATACCATTACCACCAACAGAAGAGAAATAATGTATTTCATTTTACAGAAGGGAAATGCCCCTTGGTGAATAGTGTGTGTGAAGAAAACCCATGCCCTGAAGGTACCGAGTGTTTAGGAGATCCAAAGGAAGGAAAATATACCTGTGTGTGCCAAGACAGCAAAGCTGGACAGTGTCCTGGTAAGAATAAACTCTAAAAATCTCTGTGTAAAACCATATTACTTTCCAAATATAAATTTGATTCCATTTTATGCTTTTCTCTATTCCTAAGCATCAGCTGGCTCTGCTGTGACATTTACTGGGAGCAGCTATGTGAAATACCGTCTCATGGAAAATGAGAACAAAGAGGAAATGAAGCTGACAATGAGACTTAGAACTTACTCTGCTCATGCAGTTGTTATGTATGCTCGAGGAACAGACTACAGTATCTTAGAGGTATATTAAAATCTCCTACTGTGTATCTCCTCCTTTTTTCTTCTTACCACCTTCTTATTATTTCTTGTGCCAGATTAAAAGGTTGAATCATAACATCTCTGTAGAATTGTTATAATTGAGAATTGTCTTCAAGGTACAGTGTGTTATACATCCAGGTGACAAACTTGTATGGGATTTTTTTAATGTGTAAAGGAATTTGTTTTCTTTAATGTTTTCAAAACAAAACCCTGAATTACCTATTTTAAATAACAACTTCAAATTTATTTGCTTATAAGACTCATTAAGTCCATCCAGAAAAAGTCACTTAAAGCACAAGATAAAAGTTCTTGAAGTATTGTAGTATTTTGATGATGATCTGTGACTTCTTTACTAGAGCAAAAAATGTACAAAGTGTGCGTTTTAATTAAAAGAGCCACATAGAATGAGTCACAATCACTGCGACCGTTTGCAGTTCAGTGTTATTAAACTGCCTTTTATGAACACCACCATCATCCTATCTCTCCAGCAAACATAAAATTTTATAGGCATCAATGTTTTATACTCTTTAAGTGTGCAGACCATTTGTTGATGTTGTGGCTTTCCTCTGTAGATTCACCATGGAAGACTGCAATATAAATTTGACTGTGGCAGTGGACCTGGGATTGTCTCCGTTCAGAGCATTCAGATTAACGATGGCCAGTGGCATTCAGTATCTCTCGAAGTTGATGGAAATTACGCACGACTTGTTCTGGATAGGGTGCATACTGCCTCTGGTACTGCTCCTGGTACACTTAGGACACTGAACCTAGATAATCATGTGTTTTTCGGTGGTCATATTCGGCAGCAAGGTACAAGACATGGTAGAAGTCCTCAGGTTAGCAATGGTTTCAGAGGCTGTATGGATTCTGTTGTACTTAATGGACAGGAGCTGCCCCTAAACAGTAAGCCACGAAATTATGCGCACATGGAAGAATCTGTAGATGTGACTCCTGGGTGCTTACTGACTACCACAGAAGGTTGTTCAAGCAGCCCATGCCAGAATGGAGGCATCTGCAATGCACTGTCAAATGGAGGTAAGCTGTGCTATAGTCTTCTGCTGTTGGTTTTCAAAACTGCTTTTCCTCTTCCCTGCCCTGAAGGACAAAACAACTTTGTGAATGATTCTTGCCTTCCCAGAGAGCTGTGGAAGGCTGGTTGTTGAGCAGGTAGGAAGGCTGGGTCTGCCTGTGCTCTAGACTCAGTTCTTTGGGGTATGACACAGTCCATCAGGCAAAGTGGGGATTTAATCTTCAGTGTCAACACTTGAGGTCCATCCTCTTAACTGCCTACTTTAGAATCTTCCCTTAAAAATCCTGAAATCACTGTGACAAGCTTGAGTTTTGTGAAAGAAATTGAAGTTATCCTTCAATCATATTCAAGAAAAACCTTACTACTAGACTTCCCTTCATCTTTTGATAAAAATATTTCTATTTCTTCCCATCCTCTTCCTCTTCGAACAGGTAGGTGGGCAGGGAGGATTTTATCTGAAATGCAGTAAAGTCATGTGTGTCTTTAAATAAGAGTGGTTTTGATTTCAGGTTACTACTGCAAGTGCGCACCTTTGTTTATGGGAACTCACTGTGATGTAAGTGTCAACCCGTGTGCTTCCAACCCCTGCCTTTACGGTGGTACTTGCATCCCGGTCAGTGATGACTTTATCTGCCAGTGCCGAGGACAATACACAGGCCAAAGGTATGTTTGTGTGGTTTATGGTGCCAATGGGCCCCTTAGAGGATAGGCTATGAATGTAACACTTTTTCTGTTTTCTGTTTTGTCTGTTTCCTACTTAAAGCTCAAACTTTGAAACCCCCCTGGAGTTTGTTGAAGTTAAAGCCAACCCCTGTGTTACAGCCCTGAATCCCACACTATATGCTCCCTTGCAGTACGGTAATCGTTCATTCATGCTTCCCCCCTCCCCTATTTTTTTTTGCCTTTGCAGGTGCCAGCTGGGTCCATATTGCAAAGACAATCCTTGTAAAAACAGCGGCAAGTGTATTGACAGTTTGGATGGACCTGTTTGTGAGTGTGAAGCAGGCTTTCGTGGAGAAAGGTAGGTCGTGCTCCAGATGTGTGGATTTTTTTTTTTTAAAAGCATTACTTAACAGTTCAAACTGGTTGAAACCTGGAACGTTGATAAAATAGCAAATTGCCTGGTAGTGTACAGTGCTGCATGTTAAATATATCTAGAATAGCTGAGAACATGGAGACCGCAACAAAGACTACTGATGTAACTCACCATCATTCTCTGCTCTGTTTCTGATAGGTGCCTGACTGATGTCGATGAATGCGTAGAAAACCCGTGTCTTAACGGCGCCCTTTGTGAGAATACTTATGGTTCATACCACTGCAATTGTAGCCGTGGATTTGGAGGAAAACACTGCACAGACATTGTTCTTAACAAATATGTTTCAACATCTTGGAACATTAGCTTAGCTGAAGTGATCGGGATTATTGTTTTCATCACAGGAATATTCTTGTTAGTGGTCATTTTTGTTGTTTGCCGCAAAGTGATTAGTAGAAAGAAGAAGCACCAGCCAGAACCTGAAGACAAGCAACTGGGAGCTACAACAGCTTTCTTGCAAAGACCTTATTTCGATGCAAAATTGAATAAGAACATCTATTCTGACATCCCACCACAGGTTCCTGTTCGTCCCATTTCGTACACTCCAAGCATTCCAAGTGACTCCAGGAACAATCTTGACAGGAATTCTTTTGAGGGCTCTGCTATCCCTGAGCACCCAGAGTTTAGCACTTTCAACCCAGATTCTGTACATGGTCACCGGAAAGCTGTAGCTGTTTGCAGTGTAGCACCAAATTTGCCACCTCCACCTCCCTCCAACTCTCCTTCAGACAGTGATTCCATACAGAAACCCAGCTGGGATTTTGACTATGACAGTAAGAAATGTTCTTATTTTATTGCCTTTCTGTTAAAGGTGTGTGCTAGTACAATTTTAATATGAGTGCAAAGTCGCTGTCTGTGCCTGTTAGGATACAAAAGGCACTACGACTTCACTGGGCTTTGAGTCGGATCAGGCTTCATGCTCTATTTAAAGTTTTGTAAAAATGTGTCGATCTCAGCCTTACATTTTATTGACTCTCCAATCTAGAATCTATCATCTCACTTGAAACTTTTTCTTTCAGCTAAAGTAGTAGATCTTGACCCCTGCCTTTCAAAAAAGCCTCTGGATGAGAAGAACTCCCATCCTTACAGTGCGAGAGAAAGCATGTCTGAGGTCCAGTCTCTCAGCTCCTTCCAGTCTGAGTCATGTGATGACAACGGTACGTAACACAGCCGTTCTGTACTGCCGCTTACATTCATTTGTTCTGTCTTTGCATCTGTATCTCTTAGTATCAATAGGACTTGCATATATTGAATATATATTAAATAATAGCTTATTTAATATATATCTGTATTTACTTATGTTAATACCCAGATGTGTTAATTTTTTTAAAGTATTTTGCCTATCTTACACCTTGTGTTAATTATTTACCTTAAAACTATATATAATCATTCTGCTGTTAGAATATTAACACTGCAAATGCAGCAGAAGGTGTTCAGAGCCTTGTGCTTAAAGGTGTTCAAAGCGTGTTCAAATATGAGAAACTCTTCTAGGTAATCATTAGTTACCACCTTATACAAGAATACAGTGAATTTAAATAACGGCCTCTGCACAAATATAACTTTCGCTTTGACGTTCAGCTCTCAGTATAAAGCTTTCTGGTGTTACGGTTTCATTTGTTTCCTTCTCTTTTTCTTGCTGCGACCTCAGCTCCCATATGGATCAGATCAGTTCTGAGTGAGAGCAGAGTTTAAGGGACTGCTTGTAAGTTTGATTACTTTAGTAATGAAGGAAGCTGCACAAAAAGGAATTTTGTTATAGTAGAACAGTATATTTGGCTTTCACCATGATTAAAATGAATTCATAAAAATAATTCAGACATTGAAAAAAGCCAATATAAAAATACAAATATTTTGATCACAACTCCAGTCTGTCCAAATATAATCAGCATACATATTTGTGGGGATTATTATTATTATTAATTGGCAGTCTTTTCCTGTTCCATTGTGATGACAGATGCTTTTACAGTTGATACGAATGCATCTATGTATTCAGAAACATTTCAGACTGATTGGACAAAGCCACAGTTGTCTCATAACCTAATTTACTAAGTTAAGGTGTTTTGACTCCTTATTCCAATTTCTGCTTTTGTCTGCGTATGGTAAAAAGAATTTGAAATTCCTTTAGCTTAGGACTAAAGAACATTCTGCTTCTCAACAAAGCAGAGTGATTTGTTCTTAACAGCATGAACAGAAACATCTGTGTTAATGATTGGTGAAAGTAAAATAGTGTGCTTACAGTACTCATCATTCTACCAGTAGATCTGGTATCAACTTTCAACTTTTTTGCTGTGGTATTAAGTGTTGTGCAGTACATGTTGTTCTCCCCTCCATCCATCCCATATATTTCATACATTCTTACATTTCTTGTCATGCATTGATTAGTTGTTAAAACGTCATTTTAAGATAAATGGCTGTAGCATCATAGATATTGTTCCTTCCTTCCTTTTTCATTCTGAATTTATTAGTTTGAAATTTAATCCCCGAGCCATGCAAACAAATTGCATGTGCTTACCTTGTCCTACCCTATAAGAGTAAATCCTTCTCCCTTCCAAAAGTATCTTGGGAAAGGGAAGACAAATGTATTTTTTAATGTTTGGGCTGTTTTTAAATAAGAATGTCACAACCCGAGTTTGGTATTCCTACTGCGATACCACTGCTCGCACACAACTTACGTAGGTCAGCAACAGAAGCTTTCCCTCAATATTTATCATATTCTAGCATTTTAGTTCAAATCTTAGTGAAAATTTCTTCCCCTGGTTGGGGTGGGGAACGTAGTTTGCAGTCTAAAAGGGGAAGCCTCTAATGCAATACTCCTTTATTCACCCAACACAAGCCTTTAGAAAAGCCTGGTTTATTGCTACCTAGATGAAGGATACGCAAATGCTATGTTTAGGCAACATTTCAGAAATTCTAACACAACTAAGGCAGCTTTGTGCTCATGCAGAATTTGCTTCAGGATTAGTTAAGAGTACTTTTCCATGTTTATCAAGAATAAAATTCAGGTTGAGATATGTATTTTATATATTATATGCAACTGCTTTCTAGAGAGAGAGTAAATATATATGTACACCAATAATCTTGCTCTATAAAATAGTAATGAACTGCAATTTTACAGTGTTTTTTTGTATATCTGTGTGCTGTTTAAAGTGATACTAACTATAGGTTTGTTTTAATTTGCTCCTTTTATACCTTTTACAAGCTTCCGTAGTGACTGTAATACACCTTGTCAATGCTGTTGTTGACTCGGTGGAAAAAGAAGGTATATATTTGTTTTCATATTTATTTACTGCTTTGGCAGAATAATGCACGTTTTTCTTCTAGCAATGTAGCCCTAGCAGATGGGAAATATAAAATATTATTTACTTGGTCTTCCCGATAAGTTTTAGAAAAGAATATATTTATATTGTATATCTGTTTGTATTTTCATGTGTATGCTGTAGCTACACTGTGGACAAGTTTCAAAGTGTGATTTCTTGGGGAAAAAAAAGTATTGGCATAAAAAGATCTTGGTGCTTACTCCCTTCTGAAAATATTCACACTAAAGCTCCCAGCAGAATTGAGGCAGCATCAAAGGCAATTACATATATTACTGTAGATGAAAAAGCAGCAGCCCCCGCTTGCTTTTCTCCTCCCACCCACATCTCTTGGCACCTTGTCCAGCTGAGCAGAAAGGGAGTAGTCTGATATCAGTACTCGCTTCCCTGCTCTGCAGATCAATCAGTCTCTTCAGGAGAAAAAAATTATTTCTAGTATGCAGTTGAGGTCTATAGGCATACACATCCCTATCAGTTTTTAAGTAGGTAGTTACTACCCAGTCTTACCTTGGCATCTAAAAGGTATGTTTGGGTATATATGTACATATATGTACACACACATATATTGGGGTGTGTGTACTTAGAAAGAGGTGAAGTAGACATTTTCAATGGAATTTTATTTCTTTTCTGCTAACATTTAAGAACTGACCACTTTAGAAAACACAAAATCTTTATAAAATAATAGTAGTAAGAAAGGTGCCAGTGAGTCCATACAAAAGCCAACTATTGTTTTAATTGGCTTAAAAATCCATAAAGTTCCCTAGTAACGTGCAAGTAGTTCACTCTATGATCATGAGTCTGCAGAGGTTACTTCTGAGATAACATCCATGGTGTATGTTTCCTATTTCTTAATACAGACTAGGAAGCCCTACTTTTTATTAAGTCCTACTTGAAACAAAGCCATTTTAAGAACATAGAATTAATTATAGTAGCTAAAGATTCTCTGGTTTGTTATTTGAAGTACATCCTGCCTAATGTATGCAGACATATAAAAAAGTAGATAAATGCAGACTTCTAATTACATGAGGGTATTTCATTAATGTGTACCTACAGACCATAGCTCTCAGGGCTAAAAAATTGTAATGCGCAGTACTTATGAAAGGGAGAATTTTAAGACTGGAAGAGGCAAAATCGATCAGGGAAAATATTTTGTAACTTGCTCAGATTTTCTCTGAGATTTTAATTGGTAGAAACTAAAAATTATGGATGTTGTTCTCAAGTCAAAGTGGAAAGTATGCTTGGTGGTTTAGTGTCACTGTAAGATAAATACAAATATTTTATGCATTGCAGAATAGTTGTAGAGAGATTAAAGATGCCCTGCTCAGCTACATCTTAATGCTTGGAAGCTTCTACTCTTAACCATTCCTTCTCACAAAGCATCTTGATGTAAAGAGTTCTGCTTTTGAGCACCCTTGGGAGGGTGCCGGTTCAAGCAGCAGAGATCCTTGCTCCAGCCTTCAGCAAGGTCAAGCTCTGGGACAGGGTTCTGTTAGTTCCGTCTCCCCAGGTGGTTCTGTCCAATAGGCATCCCGACAGCACGCACTGTGGCTGGTGTCATCCTAGGACAGCTGTAGGCCTGCATTCTCTGCACTGCTCCTCAGGGCAGGTTGTAGCTCCGTGCAAATCAACAAAGCTGAGTGCAAAAGGAAATACTGCTCCAGTCCAGCAGATGGTCACCTAGAAAGATGGGCACATTAGGTTCTAGTTTGTGTTCCTGTATTTTATGCTAAAGGGTCTGTGCCTCAAAAGAAGAGGACAGGACTGAGATGTCCCTGTTCCTTGGTAAAAGTGCTCTCAATCATAAAACCTATTGGCTTTGGTTTTGCACCCAGTTTCCCTAGAAAAATGAAGAATGTAGTCTTCAAAGTAGACCAGTGGTCAGAACCTTCTCCTGGAGATGAGGTCAGAGGTGTTTTAAGAGTCTTAAGACCTCAGACTGATACTTCCTTTAGAGTGAACAGTATTTTTCTTGTCTGGGCTAGGCAAGCTTTAAAAAAAAAAAAAAGAAACCCTCCCCAAGAGTCAACCCCAGTCCCTACAATCTTCCAAGAATAGATAAATAGATAAAAACATAAATTCTTAGAAGGTTCTGGTATTAGGCTAGGCATTGCCCATCCTTACAGACCCGAATAGGTAGGATAGATTCCTGAAGAGAGAAAGGTTTAAAATTTGTCAGATAACACAGACCACAGGCCAGTTCTCTGTGAGCTGTTGGGATTGCTGTGCTAAGGGGGGCAGGTCTCCAGGAGCACAGTGTACAGAAGCTAAATACAAAAGGGAGAGTTCCAATCTTTGCATGAGATACTTGAAAGTATAAGTCCTAATAGATGCAGCCCTGTATCAAAAAACAAGGGGGGATACAAGGAAAGAAAAAAATCAGACCAAGTCTTCTTGCCCTTTTTAGCAGAAGTCCTAAATCTACCGATAAGGGGATTTCAGCAAACTACAGACTTGCAGATTTTGCCATGACACAGCTGTGTCCCAGGTGGGCTGTACGTTAACTCAGTAGCTATTCTACAGTTCAAGTCTAACAAAGAAGGAGCCCAGAAGGAAAAAAAAAAGCCAACTGTAGTACTAAGTAAACTCAACAAAAGCAGCATGAACATCATAGTGACAGTCATTGTTTGTCTTCACATCAGTTCTACTGTTTGATTCCTAACTACAGATGTTTTCTCCTTTTTCTTCTCATTCTGCCACCTAAAGAATCTTTTGCTGTTCCTGACCTCAGCAATTCAAGAGGTGACTTCTGCATGCAGTTCATTGATGTTCACCAAAATATTTCTGTTAATACTTGGTTTTAACACGGACTTACTCTCAGTTGCTTGCTGTGCATTTGTCTGCAGTGATTACTCTTTACTAGATTTGCACCTTATTACAATTGTGTATTATTTTCCTTTTATTTGGTGTTCAGTTGAGAAAAAGTTATTTTTGAATGAGATTAGGCTTACATCTAGTTTCCAGCAGATAAATATAAACTTAGTCAAGGGGAGTTTGCAAGAGAGGATCAAGTTCGGTCATTTATGCATGATTAAGCTCGATTTCCCTGTTTTGTTCTTGTATTTTTATGTGGAATGTCTTTACTAATAGTCAAAGACTTTATCAGAGATGTGGAAGTTAGTGTAGAGCTAACAGCATTTTGTGACATCAACTTTACAATTCAGTTAAGGGGTAAAGTTGCTTTAAATGGTCTGGATACTTTACCAATTAGAAATTACTACTTCTGTGTAAGAAAAGCATGGCTTATATATGCTAAATATATTCTTAAGAAAAACAGGCAGCTGTTATCACCCTAACTGTAATTACTCAATAACAATTGATTAAGAATTTAGCTGCACCAGGGAGAGGCTGTTGGTTCTTTGCTATCCAGTGAACAATTCTATACCATTATGTATAGTGACAGCACGTTCCATAGGTGACCTACAGCTCTTCCCATGTTAGGTGAGATGTCTGAGAAAATGTAGAAGTTCAAGTGTGAATGATGCAATATCTAATGCATGGCATAATGTAAAGTTGTTTGAATGTCTTTTGTGGAACCAGGGCAAACTGCTCTCTAATTAACAAGTAGTGTCCTAATCACAGTGACTGCACTGTCTTAATTACATGTGTTGACTTCTCAGTTCAGACTGACTTGAAGACAAGATACTGATACTACTTTTTTTTTTTAAAAAAAATTAACTTTTCAGGTTATCACTGGGATACATCAGACTGGATGCCAAGCGTTCAGTTGCCAGGTATCCAAGAGTATCCAAATTATGAAGTGGTTGAGAAGTCAGTTCCCCTCTACACAGATCCAAACGCCATCGATACAGACTATTACCCTGGCGGTTATGACATAGAAAGTGATTTTCCACCTCCACCGGATGACTTCCCTGCACCTGATGAGCTTCCACCATTACCACCAGAATACAGTGACCAGTTTGAGTCAATACAGCCACCCAGAGACATGCCAGCCATAGGTAGCTTGGGTTCTTCTACAAGAAGCAGGCAGAGATTTAACCTTAATCAGTACCTTCCCCATCACTACCCTGCAGACATGTCAGAACCTCAGACCACAACCAGTGGCGTCAGCAGCAGTTACAGAGAACCTTACGCTTCTTACACATTAGGGTACAATAGAGACTTTGAAGCACCCACTGTAGACAACATGTCCATGTCTGTGTATGCTTCCACAGCTTCATGCTCTGATGTGTCAGCATACTCTGAAATGGAGCCTGAAGTCATGATGAGTGACTACGAGAGTGGAGACGATGGTCATTTTGAAGATGTGAAAATTCCTCCACTTGATTCCCAGCAACATACAGAAGTCTGACACGTTCAACAAAGTGCCTGGACTCTAACAAACTAGATCAACTCTAGAACAACTTTCAAGAGCTTTTTTATTTTTTTCTTTTTCGCAGACACAGCAAATGCTTTCGTTTCAGTGAGCTAAACTGGCATGGCAGCATTGGATCATGCAGTTCATTTCACTAAATCAGCCTGTTTCCATTTCCTGACCTACTGTAATCAGGACAGTTCCAAGATTTCCATTGGCTGTGCCATTTCTGAACATCCTTTTTGTACTTACATTGTCTATGTTAAAAAAAGTTGCATACCACTTCTCCATGTTAGCATGACGCATATATTTATATAGTTCTAATGCAATTACTTTTCTCCTACTTTTTGTAAATTTTATGTACAGTTTTGATTTTAATAGTTTTAACTAGATTTTGTAGATATTTTGTGAATTTGTTTTCCACTGAAACTAGTGGTGTTAGTGTGCCATGAAAAGCTAGCACCCTGACTTATTATAATCAGGGCATCGTTGTATGTATTCCCCTGAAAACAAAGGTTTGACATTTCATTATATAAAATTCAATGTGTTCACACAATTCCAGTTGTACAGAGGTTAGGTCTGATATTTTTCTGGGTCAGCTACATGGAAGTGTCTTAAATGGGTTGCTGTATTTTAGAACTGTAAACATTTTTTTCCCTTCTTGGAAAGTGTGTTGGGGACCCTCTACATACCAGTTTAGAACCAAAACCACCATGACACAGTTTTTATAGTGTCTGTATATTTGTGATCCAATGGTCTTGTAAAGGTTTTTACTGAAAATTACCATTAGCCAGTCTTTCTTACTGACAATAAATTATTAATAAAATACTTTAGCTTTGCTCTGTGTATCTCTATTATATAATATCCAATTGACAAAGCATTCGGTGCAGCATTTTTAAGTCTGTATGTGTTTTGTACTGTATAAATTACTTGCTCCAAGCAACACATTTTCCTCTCCTCAGAAATCAAACTGCAGCAATGTTAGAGATGCTCACTAGATGGCAGTGTCTGTCTACTTCATGGTGTTTTAAAAAGTAATCGGGCCAGTATGAATAAAGATTGATGGGTATCAAACTTCAGTAGCCTTCTCGCTAGTTTGCATTTTTCTTTAAACATCTAATGTCAGCTATGTAAATTACTGAGTATTTTTCCTAATGTCCCAAAAATATACACAGAAAAAGCCTCAAGCTCTTAAAGCAGTTTCTTCCTTTCTTAATCACTGCAATAGTTATTTTCATGAATAGTTGCCCCTCGATAGTATACTTGCATGCTGAAGTTTCTGTTCCAGTTTCTGAGTTTGTGCTAAATACATTGGAGGTTTTATGCAATTATATTGGTTTTTTCATTAAGTTCACACTAGAAGTTTATCTTTAAAAGTCAAGACAGGAGAGTTTGCTGGTATATTAGCCAGCTGCTCTTCTGGAAAAGTACAAAGCCTCTAACAAAGTTCTTTAGCATAAGTGTACCCTGATGGTAAGCTAAAGGGGTGAGGTAACAGTCTTCTGCCTCTTGCATGAGGGACACATTTTAAGTTTGGAACAGATTTCCTGGCACATTAGTGAATTTTAACATAGCCTGGAATGCTTTCAGCTCCGCCTCCATTTTTTACCTACTGTGTCAAAATTCCGTAGCCTGGCACTGTACAGTATTAGATTCTCTCAGGCATGAGAGCTAGGCCTAGGCCTTCCACTATCTGGGGGACCAGGGTACTGGATTTGTATTTGGAGTGCTATTTATGCACAAGTTGGTGTGTCCCATCCTGCCAGCTCTATAGTGGAAGTGGAGAGAGTACAGGACAGAGGCAACAGCCAGGTACAGACATTCCTCAGTGTTAGCATGCAGGTAAAAAGCCTAAAAATCAATGGGTTTAAAAACATGTTCTGGCTGTAAGCTGCAATATGCACCCTGATAATGGGCCCACTGTTAGCATTTTCTCATTTAATAGCTCTAAAATAATCTTGTAGAACTCTGAGTAAAGGGTATCATGCACTCTGTCATAGTTAGGATCACTGCTTAAGGTTCATCTTGAGCTATGAAGGTTAAGCTTAGTGGCAGTTCTGCTCAAGATTTCTTAATACCCGCTTCTGAGGAGGAACCAACTTCAGAAGTCAACAAGATGACAGACAATGCACAACATCATTTTTCAGTTGAAAAGGACTTGCAGTAAAGATGAAAGCTTGCCCTGCAAATACGTTTTCTTAAGTTACTCATTTACAGCAGAAAGGTCTAAAAACAGATTTTTAAAATTAAGAAGTGTGAAGGACAGGAATATCAACACTGAAGTATGCTTTTATTCATAGCAGTGTAAACTGAAGGCCAATGTAGACCACCTTGCTGAAAAGGAACAGTGTCTCATTACTCTGCAAAGACACCATGTCAGCTTAAGAAAACCTAATGTTCAAAGTATCAGAATAGCCTTTTTTTTTTTCTCTTCACAAGAAGAGAGCTGCTAGGCAACATGCAACACCCAGGCTGTACTGCACAGCAGAAGGCAAGAGGGCATCATAGCAGTCACTTACAGAAATATCAGGCAGTTTCAACTCCGTAACAGCTTTGCAGCTGGTTAGTAAAGCACAAGACCACATTAAACAAATGCTCCCTTTGTAAAGGTACCAGGAGCTATTATCACCTAACTCAAGTCCAATAAATGCAGTTAAAACAGTTTTCCCCCATAGAGCTACAACAATACACAAGACCAAGCAGGTGACATTTTTAACCCAATTAAAACACTGCTGTTTGACTCTATAGTAGTCAGACATTCAAAAGCATTGCCCAAATGATTTTATGAGTCAAACATTTTAGAACACAGGATTTCAGTGAAGTCATACATTCAAATCCTGATAGTGACTGTTAATATGTTTTACCTAAAAACCTGTATAAGGAGTTAAGTGGCTAAAAGATAGATACCAGCATCATCTCTCCACTTTTGAGTGTTGGCATATCCATATTAAAAGGTCTTAAAGCAACACCCTGAATCACAGAACAGCTGCAGTTGGAAGACTCTTGACTGACTCCAAGGATGGAGACTAAAACAGCTCTGGGCAACCTGTTCCAGTGCTCATCCAACCTCACAGTAGAGAGTTTTTCGTTTAGATGTAGTTTCATATGTTTCAACTTTTGCCCATTGTCTCTTGTTCCTGCCACAGGGCACCACTGAGAAGAGCCTGTCTCTTGCCTTCTTTATATCTTCACATCAGGTATTTATAAACATTAACAAGTTCCCCACTGAGCCTTCTCTTCCAAACTGAACAGTCTCAGTTCTCTCAGCCTCACATGAAAGAGGCTCCAGTCCCTTAATCATCTTACTGTCCCTTTGCTGAACTTCAGTTAACTCACCATCTTTCGCGTTCAGGAAAAAGTGGAAGTGATTTTTTCTATTTTAGAATACTTAATGAGCTAATAGAATTTAAAGTTCTATTTAGCAGATTTGAGTCAAACCCATTGCTGTTCTGTCCAATCTACTTTTCATCTGGAGTGTATGAAATGTCATTTTGCCTTGGAGCAGAAAACAAAGTACAATTCTACCCATAATCAGGTATTTGAGATAGTAACAGCAGACAATCCTATAAAATTTATTTCAGTCAAATATTTAACACTTATGCCTGGTCTGAGGACTCCAGGATAGAGGCATACATGTACAGGAAGGAACACAACCAGGGTACCAGGTTTTGTCCCTTTCACCAAGGATATTTACTCAGATTGTTTTTCCCCTGTTCCCTGCTCTACCCATTGCCTCCATGAAACAAGCACTGTCTCAACCAACCAAGTCTAAGGGGGGTTTCTGCGCTGCCCAAGGGATACAAATCCGAATCCACTCAAGCCAAAAGAGGTATTAAATCAGCCTCTAACTGCATGACAGAGGATCCACCCTTCTATCAGGGTGAAGGGGGAAGAAGGAATGCACCACATCCACCTTGAATCTATCTGTAAAGTCGCCGAAGGGATATGCCCATGCTCTGTCAGGGGGTCAAGGCTGACACCTGTCCGCAGATGGAGACCAGTGCTGCATAGGTGCAGCCAAACCGGATGACTCCTGGCTTAGTACTCACAAGCTCTGTCAAGATCAGGCCCCAAGGAGCCTACATGCTTCACAGCAAAGTTCTGCACAAACTCCGCACACGGAAGTCAGACAGCCAAGAGGTGGTTGCCTCAGTTTCTTTTCACAGCTCTTGCCAATTTTTAGCATTAAATGGCTTTCAAGCCCACACAAGCCTTTGTAAGAATATTAAAAAGATAAAGTTCTCATTAAACCAAGCACACTGAAGCAGGCATAAATTTTGGCAGCCTTACTCATTCTTCCACAGCTGGAGTAGGGGAGAAAAATCAGAGAAGCACAGCACAATATCCAGTACAGCTGCAAAGCAGGAAAATGAGCTCTCTGCTTCAATATTAGAGACAAAAGTTTATGAGAAAGCTTATTAGAATTATTTTCCCCTCATGTGAGGTAAATGAATTTCTGAACTTGCTGATAATCAAAAGCTTACTGATTACCAATACCCAACATCCATTGCTAAATCTGATCCACGTAAGCATTCCAATCATAACACAAGTTTAAAACTTCACACACAAAGAAAATCAGGCGTTTGCAGCAGTCACATAGGAGTCAAGGCTGTCAGTAAGAACGTGACATGATGACCATTATAACAAGAGCAAACATTTTCATTTCATTATCAAAGCTGAGCCATATGCCTCTTAACCTTTTGCTGCAGATGATTTCTCAGTTTCTTATTTTCTTACATGTTTGGAGTAGAAACCTTCAGTGTGAGGAAAAGCACCAAGAAGCCCAATTATGTGAATGAGTCATACTATCATTAATCCTCAGGGTACCAGTTGGAAAACATGCTAAGCAGGATTAATTGCTTCCAGAGCTTGCATTTAACTTTGAAGAAATACATAGGGAAAGATTGTGTTGCTGCATCAAAAAGTTTCTCTTTTCTGATTTCATACCTTTTTCTAGAGAACTTGAAGCACTGACAGTAATTTATAGCATAAAAGTTCAAATGTCTCCTATTTAAACAATCAATACTTTATGATGGCCATATAGATAATAATAACTTCTGCTTTGAGTTTCACTGGGGGGGGCAGACCTCAACTCACAGAGGAAAAAGGCTAAAAATATATTTATTCTGATAATTGGAGCTTGATTGTACGTATTGAGCTTTTTTTGTTTTAAAGCAAAACGCTCTTCTGTCCCACTGAAATTTCACAGAACTCCCCTCCAAAAACTCCGTGTAGTTGTTCAGAAACACCCAGAAAGCAGAAGAGCAAAGCTTCCTTTGCCTGAGTTAATTTAGAACACCTGAAGTGTTTAAACCCACATCTTTCACTGATTACCCACATGGAGAGCTCCTGCTGAGGAAGCTAGAAAGCCATCTAACCTGGGCACCAGGAAGATAGACAAACATTACACCTTGTGTTCCAAGAAAACAAGAGCAACAAAACAACAGTAACAGGAAAAAACCCACCACAACCCCCACCACAAACACACACACAACGCACAACAACAAAAACTTATCAGCTCAGAGCCAGGCACACACAGAAGCAAAATGTGAGGAGTTTTGAAAACCACAGGAAGACAGCTACTGAAAGTAGAGAGCAGCTGAGACAGAGGTTTTGATTTAAGTCCAAAAAAGTGTATTCTAATAGCAGTTTCAAAGTCTTTTAGCAGACCATATCATAAGTATTTTAGACAATTAAATTTGTAGCCTAGAGGCTTCCTCTGACTTAGTGTGGGCTAAGTCTTGCTCAGTGTGAAAGCTTTTCCGAGTGCTACATGTGGAGCTGTGTTCCTCAAGTCCCATCTTACTTTGGAGACAGCAAACCTTTCTGGGCTGCCCTTGACAGCTTTCCTAAAGAAGAAATTCTTTTCCTTCTAATAAGGTGACTGGAATCCATACTTAGTGTATTGCTGCCATGACTTTCCAATTGGCACCCTAAAAATCCCACAGTCGGTATTTTAACACTGTGAGGAAGTGAGGCAGACTCAGATTAAGCCGCCTCAGTCTCATGGGGACAGCAGTTCATTTCCCCTCCACTTCCTCTGTCCTAGTTGAGGTTAATAAAACCTTTTCCCAACTCCCTGCTAAACAGTCTGCAGCCACTTTGCAGGTCAGGAAAAGTCCGTCCCCCTCTGAACTCCACAGCACAAGCATGAAGGAGAGAGGGCTGAACTTGTATTCCCAGAAGGCAATGGTATTTACTCTTGCTGTTAAATACAGTGGAGAAGAGGACTCGCATTAAGGGGCTCAGACTGTACTATTACTGAGTCACCCCTCAAACAGGAAAATGTACAGTTATGCTGTACTTTAAATGCCAGAGATTATTTCCCTATACCTGGAGTGAAGCATGGTATTTTAAGCACCCCTGATCCTCAGTTTGGGGTTCCCCCCACCCCTCCTTTTAGCTATAACTGGTCATTTTCCTTGGGAAAAGGCAGAAATATCTTCCCCCATATTCATATTTGATTTAACCACTCTGCCAGAAACTTGTTTATACCAACGCATTTTAGGACCCTATGCAGAAAAGAATGGTCTTCATTAAAAAACTCGTGAGTGTCCATCTTGGCTTATCTCTCACAACCAGGTTAGAGTTTTAAGGAAAGCTTGTAACAAGTTTTCTCTCTCTCTCTCCAGAGATGGTCTAAATGGGGGGGGGAGGGAGGGGAGGGTATTGAACAGTTCAGTCCATGTCCAGGGACTAGTGGACAAGGTTGAAAATACCTCATTTCTATACTGTGCTTAAGTAGGCTTTGCCATTAAGAATAGCTAGACACATCAACATCCATTAATAGCCAAACATCTTCAGATTCTCAAAGGAGATAAGAAAATTGAAGACTGGATCCTCTTGTGAACAGAACATTTTGGAGTAACTCATTATTAATATCATTAATTGCTCCACATTTCCAATGTATCATTCATTTACCACAATGTTAACTCTATAATACCTTGCCTCAAGATAGGTAGAGTACTGATCCTCTCCCCGATTCCCATTTGTGTTGGTATTTCATGCACACCCGCATGATGTACAACAGCTTTCAACCTCAGCCCTGTCAGGGTCTTCTTCACTGCATAAAACATACCATGAGCCTTGAAGAGCAAAAGCAGCTCTTGAACTTGTCTTCTGTGGTACCCAGTACCCAATGAGCAATAATGCTGTTGAAGACACAGTATTTAACAAAAGAGTTTAATTTTAAAACTTTGTAGGAGCATCAAAAGCCAAGTACTGCCATGATCAAAAACATCCAAACAATACAAAAATGAGCAAGCTTTTTAAAGAGAGCTAAGAGAGGCAGCTCAAAGGCAGTTCTTAGCATGGAGCACAGACTGCACAAAGGTAGCACATTGGCAAGCTTGTACCATTTATCTCAACAAGACCTGAAAGACAAAAAGGAGACTGGCATGGTACAGTAGTACAGCAAGGAAGGCTACGAACTCCAGGAGGTTGAAGTTGTACAAAAGTGAGGAAAAAAAGAAACAAACTCTGGCAAGTACAGTGCAGATTAAGATTATTCAGAAGTGTTTGAGGAACAATTTGCAGACATCAAAAATTAAAGTTTATTTTAAAACACATTAAAAGCAGAAAGTTCTGCTGGAGAATCTATAAATATAAAACTAGCAGAAGATCAAGGTACAACAGGAACCTTGGAGAATTCAAGACTAGCAGATGTTTTCCCCATTGCATCTGCATCTACTGTGGGAAAAGCAGAGATATTTCACTGCTTTCCAATGTCTTAACATGAAAAAAACCCAACCACAGAATAAAAGGATATTAATGAGTGAGAATATATGGTATCAAAGACAATATGGCACTGATTCAACACTTCTAAGGCACTTAAGGATCAGAGGCACAGCCAACTAAAACTGCCTTGAGACCATGAGACTGGCCACTAACAAGGACAAGATACCAAGCAAGGTGAACCAAGGACCAGCTTCCCATGGCTGGAACACTGAAGAAAGAATGCAAACGCTAATAACAGAAGCAGCAGCAAACAGGTGAATTGAGATTGTCAAACTGGACAATCAGGTAAAATGAGAACTGAATCAAATCACATAGCACCAGTCCGGGCGTTTGCAGATTCTCTGCACGATCCTTTCATGTGTTCTTTGTTCCTACACATAAGAGACAAAAGAGCACCTGCCTGCATGGCCATTACCAAAAACATTTATCCAAACAGCTCCTGTCTTATCTAATGCACAAGCAGATCTCACATGGGCACTGTGACACTGGGAGTGTACTCAACATGAGGGGACAAAAGCTGCACATTTCTGCTTTCATTCAGATAGTTATGGAACAGGGACAAAAATTCAGGTTCAGGCAAAAAGATTAGGTTAGAATTACTACCCAAAGATAGCCAGCTGAGTACTTCCTGAAAGACAGATTTATGCAGCAGCCAGCTCCAACTCTGAAAGTGAAAGAGAAAAAAAAACCACACTGAGTCTTTTATGTAAAGCAGAGTTTTTACCAAGGATTCCCACAAAAAAGGAAAACTGTTTTAGCAGTTTGGAGCACTGAATAAAGACACACAGGAGTTGTACTAGTGCCTTCTCCCAGTTTTTGTGAATTCAGCAACAGTTTGGGAGCCTGTTTAACCAGTGCTACTTATATAGAAACCCTGAATGCCTGAAGCTGCTCTTGCTGTCACAAGGGGCCGCTGTTAACTGTTGTAATCAAGACAAGGGCGTTTGGAAAGCACTGCATGCATCAACATCAAGCAAAATTCATGAGATCAGAGGAATGAAATTGAGCGTTCAGGAATGCAGTAGCAGCTCCTGAGCTATGAAACAGACTGGTTTCTTCCAAGTGAGAGGTGCTCTTCTTTTTTTGGTACAGGATTTGGATTACTGCTTACTGTTACCTGGGAAGAAGAATCGGTGTACCACTACTATGCTGCTTATTAAGCCACCACAGAATTACAAGTAACACTTGAACTGACCTTTTGATAGTGCAGATGGCACGCCAGCCTGAATTAGTGAAACTAGATATTATACAGCAAGATTGTCATGGTTGCCTGGTATGCAAATTAGCAAGGAACACTCTTCCCTGGGGAAAAGACACACACATAAAGACTTAAAACAAAATTAATGTACACAAGAGCTGCAGTCACAGCCAAAACACAGGATCTGACACTGAATGACACTGGACAGACAAAAGACACCCAAGGGACCACTGTGTTTCAGGTCTTAGGATGACATCAGATGGTACAGCTGAGAGCTCATCACCCAGCACTGCATGTATCTGGTCTGACACACCTAGAGCAATACTACCTTTATGATTATTTACATTACCAACAGCATGACAGGAGGGGAACTGCAGTCTGAAGCTGATTCATAAATATTCTCTGGAGCATCTAAAAAGTATTTATTCCTAGCTAGAATATAAATGGATTTCAAAATGACTGCAATTTCTCCTTCAACTTGCGATCACAACACCAGACTGGTTCCTTGCGCTTAAAGCATCAGTTCAAAGATGTGTCTACTATTCTGTTCTTACTATCAATTTAGGAACTGGCCCAGCTAAGTTGTCAGCCTCTCAGGCTGAAGGAGCTGCACCCAGCCTTTTGGTCTGCATGTCTGGTTGTGCTTCAGAGTTGCTCAGGGAGGAGAAATACCCAACACACTACTTACAAGAGCTAGACTTACAGAACATCGTTCCATTTGCATTTCAGTGCATGTTGCTGTTCACATACCAATAAAATGCTAGTGCAGCTGCAGGGGGAGGTCCCTCCTCCCACTTTAGAGAATCAGGCATCAGTAAGGATGAAAACAGTGACCACCCTATTCCTCTGAGGTAACAAGGATTTAAACAAATTAATAGAGGTTTGTCATAAAATTGCCACACACAGTCCTGACTACTGCACAAACCAAGTGGAGGTGGGCACTAGAAAGAACAGGAGCCAGTCCAGATTCTGCTTCATTAACCAATACCAAAAACATTATGATGTATCTTCTCCAGGACAGTAGTAAGACCAAGAAGCAGCAAGCTACAGTGAGAGACGGACTGATACCCATTCCTTCATCACGCTTATGCACATCTCCTCCTCCACCTCCTTTTTAGAAAACACAGATATTTTACCCTTTCATCAGTCTGGCCCCTTGTGCTGCCATGGAGCTGCTGTCTCACCTCCCGTCTTCAAGTGAGCCCCCAAAGCAGCTCAGCTCCTTGCAGGATTCCCACTTCCCACACAACCCCAGTAAGACAGGCAGCCTTTTGCAGCTCACCTCTGCTGGAGGAGTTACCCCCAGCAAACATTCTCTCCTCTGCCTGTTCCCAAAAGAAGGCTGCCAGCCTTCCCCACACCTGTCTCTCATAGCCTTAATCCTACCCAACCCTCAGGTGCAGCCCAGGGCACTGAGGACACCCTCTTATTAACCCCTTCATGCCAGCATGCAGTGTTTAATGCAAAGCTTTGTAGAAGTTTTCAGCAGAGATCCAAAGAAAGTCCATACGAGAATGTGGATGGGGGTAAGCAAACAGGTTTTCAGTGTTTTGTGGCTTCAGTTACAAAGGTTTGAAAGGGAAGTACCAGGCCTGTTACCATTAGGACCATGCACAAGCAGCTCAGAAGTGAGCATAAGCTGACAGCCTAGTCATCTGCTGTGTTAGTCACCTAAACAGACTGAAGTCAGTATCAGAATGGGACAGATTAGTTCCAAACATATGAACTGCAATTTGCCTAAAGCCTCTATGTGTTTCCTTCAGCCATGATCCCATTGTTTGAATTCGCACGCTGGCTAATCTCCACATCCTTCTTGCCACTCTGGATTTGCAGTCTTCACAGGACAGTAAGCAGCACCACATTATCCTTGAAGATTCATCCTTCCCTCCCAGTATATCCCTATGTCAGGCTCATCTACCTTGTTAAATAAATTATCTTCCTATATTTACTTCATATGAATTTAGGTCAACAATAACAGCATTTCTCAATGTCCACATTTATCTGGTTTTTAGTTCCCTTTCTTAAATTTTTCCCTTTGTCCTTGTTTACTCATCACCATATATACGGACTTTTAGAATCAGGTTGAGAGTTCACCTTTTTCCAGTTCTGTCAGCCAGCAACTAAACCTCAAAAATCTTAACATCAACTCTCTTGTCACTGATTCAGCTTCTAAAACATACAGTTCATTGGTTTTAATAACACATTTTCTTTCACACAGATATGTTTTACAGTTCCCCATGACACCAAATGCAGAACAGTTTTCCCGAAATAGCAATCTAATAGTTGTAAACAACATAGGATTTGTGTAGTATGTGCTCTGAAGTGGTTGCTTCATTTAGAAGACAATATTTCTGGTGGTTTTCTCCCCATAAGTACGTATTTTGTGTGTATGATGCCATTTCTTTGGTCTGTAATAGCTTCTTTGTCCATTTTGGTTTTTTAAACATGCTGCATTGCTCAGTGAGACATGAAAGGCATCTCAGGGTTTCATTTGCTCTTTGCTGTAATTGCTAATACTCTGTGCCCTCATGAAGGATATCTGTTTACTGTATTGTAATAGCACCCTTAAGGGTGCACAGAGAATACATATTTAGAGAAAATTACCTTGAAAAGCAAATACAGAGATGGAGGTGCAGAAAAGGCAACAGTAATAAGAGACAGTCCACTAAGAAGAAAGTTAAATCGACAGAGAAGACAGAAGTGGAGCACCATTTCTAGAGGACCAACTCTTGATAACATGCAAGGGAAAGCTACATCAAGTAGGGAAAAACCATCCTTTCCTTAAACTTTTGACTATTATGTAGCTTCTTGACAGTTAAATTGTGCCCAACAGGCTTCATCTATAAGAAAGGATATAGAGCTAGGCTAGGAGAGCATCTTGAGACAGTCGCACAAGATACATGGATGCTACATTTTCAGGGACACCTCAAAGCCACTAAGAAAATCCCATAACTGACAAAAAAAACCCCAAAGGACAAATACAGCCAGAAGGTGCATTCGAGAACACGTGGGAGGTCCTGCCACCAAACACACTCAGTGCGCTATGCTACAGCACCACAGCCAGTCCTGGCCAGCACAAACTGGCTCCACTGCCCTTCCCCTCGCCTCTCACTGCTCAATCCAACTCCCCAACTCTCCACTGCCTTGTGCTCATACAGCCTTCAGCATTGCCACAAATCAAACCAAGGTGTTCACGTGAGACAGCAGTTGAACTTACCAACAAAAAGCAATGCTCCATTTCCCAAGCCAGTGGAGGGATAGAAAGGACTTTCTATCCCCTTACCTGCAGAGGGATAAAAAGGGCTAAGAGAATAAGGGTGCTTAGAGGGCAAAAAGTGAATTCCCATTTTTCCTTATGAACAACATCACTCTCTTTGTGGCACTCTCTAAAAGAGTGAGGCAGTGTATCATCCTGTAACCCACAAAGATTTTGGAAGTGTTTTCCTACTTTTCATAGGTATCTGATCAGAAAAGATGCATTCTCTTCTTCACCCTACATCTACCTGATTTCAAGCACTTCCTCCTCCTCATAACTAATGAGGTCTTTGCCACATTCTTCTACTGTGGAAGAAGATATCTTCCTCCTTGAACATAACATCTGCAAATCATCAATTGCTTCACCATAGTCAGATCTGACATCACCTGCACTCTCTTTGCAAGCTAAGAGAAGTCTGTCCTGTGACACAAGGCTCCATTAAAGCAGAAACAACTGTAGTAAGATATTGAGGCACTCTAGACTAATAGCCTGGATGCCTCTCACAGGTTTCACTCCTTCCAACACACATGCATGGCCATCTACACCTCTTCCTTCCTCACCAGGCTCCTTTCACTACTACTGCTGCCAGCTTAGCCCATCTTTTTAGACATGTGGATCCTCCACCCAGGCAGCAGTTACAATAACAAAATCAACCCCACAGGATTCAGGTGTGTATTTGCTGCATTTGACACTTCTCAGAGGAGCACCTGACCTGGATACCTCTCCCTCCTAAGTCTCACTACCACTCTGCTACCTGGACTTGAACACATCTCATTGCAAATTCATGTTGGCTTATGTCTGCTTTGCAGAGGGCTACAAGTTCTGGAAGGTATCAGAAGGAACTCTGTTTTACAAACTAAATTAAATGGTACAATGTTTTATAAATATTTATGATTATTTTTTTCCAAGACCTAATTATTATGTGGCAAGTGTATTCACCAGAGGACAAAGCCTTATTTCCTTGATAACAGGATTGACAAAATGAGGCGATACAAATTATTTGTCTTTATGGACTCTTATAACTACAAGCTGCCATTCACAAGTGTTAAGACTGCATTTGTTCTGCAAGCAGACTGAAAATAAAATTGTACTGGTGTAGTCTATTTAATAATATACCCATGACCTTAAAGCATTTATGTTAACAGGTAGCCTATAGCAGCATACACCATATTACACAAATGCAATTTGAGAAGTATACAAACAACCTTTCCAACAGAAACAGTGTTTCTTCTAGTACAGGTCACAATAAGGTTAAGGCTTGGTTTAAAGATTTTTCTTAAATATTCTGTTGTGCATATTGATCTAAGCTTTAAGGTGCATCTGCTGTACTTTTAAATTTCCTCCAGGGCTCTGGAGGAAATAAGGCTAATAATATACAGGGTAATAAGAGATGGAAAAATGCCTGTCTTATTGATTACATATATATTTTTACTAGGTTCATCTCCCCGATTTTGCTGTTTAGTTGAGTTTAAGCAGCTAAGTGGTTTTACCTTGATTCATCCACTTATTTTTCTTCCCCCCTCCCAGGGCTTAAGAAATGTCTAAATACAATAGCTGTCCAGAGTTAGATACATAAGTGTCTGATATTTAAACTCTCACACAGCATAGGATTCTCTTTCCCAACTCAGCTATCTACTTTGGTTTTCAGTTCCCAGGGTGCAAGAGGGGCTTTAGAGGACAGTATTGCAAGATGTATGTTGCCAGTGTGTCCATATGACACACATCTAAATTCCATTTGAAAAATCCTTCATTCTAATCAAAACCAGGACATAACTAGCCTACTGAAGAAGAGCCATAACAAGGCTCTCAGTGGTAACAAGAACATTTTATTGCTATTAAAGCCATGAATCTCCACACAGAAGATTAACTATTAACTGCATCACTACTTCATTTGCTATTAGCAAAGGCAACAGGACAGGTGTTTGGAATAATGCAACCGATAAGGCAGAAACATCCAAAAGGATATGACACCAGGGCTTATGCCTCCTCTTCTACCTGATTGCATTACTTCCCTTGCAATACTGACATCAGTACAATTGACCTCCTAATGAAGCTGTGCCAGGGTCTCAGAGTACTCTTCTGCCCAAGCAGACCTACCCCTTGCAGCATGACAGGAATTGCACATTTCTGAGAGCAGATCTGCCTCCTTTCCCCCTAGAGTAGGTCCTCCCAGCAGTAGTGTCCACAGAAAAGTCACCTTAAAGTCCAATCACCTAAATAATCTTACTTTTTGTGGGGTTTTGTACCTGCTTTTATTGAGCATAGCTTTATGCAGGTATCTAGAGCTCAAACACAGCAGAAGCATAGACCACAGTTGGCAAGTCTGAAGATGCTGCAGCAATCAGAAATGAGTAAAAGAGAAAAGGAAGAAAGAGCTGGATCTTGTCCAGCCAGTGACAAAGAAGTTTTTGCCAAGTTATTGAGCACAGTCTTTTCCATACTCATTTGAAAAAGAGTATTTGTCTCAAAAAAAAGTTACTACGTGTCATGGATGGAGTGAGGCAAAAAATATAGTTTATTGATATAAAACAGTGAGTTAACAAAGTTCAATGGTAAATACAACAGTGGCTTATAAGATCTGATGGCAAGGTACACTTGGTTATTTACTGCATAGAGGAAAGGGTCAGACAAAACCATCAGGAAGACCCTCCCGTTCAGTCATGAGGATCAGGAATCATCCCCTTGCTTTCTAAACTCCTTCCTCAGAGAGGAGTCTAGGTGCAGCTGGATGCAGTCCTAGTCCCAGACTTGGTCAACAGTTTATGTCTGAAGGATTATATATGTGCAATCAATCCTTATATCACTTAGCTAGGATTTCTAAGTTTAGCATGCTGTTAGCCACTTACCGAAAATCTGTTGCGGCAAAGAATCTCTCAGCCTTGAGGAGTAACCCTGAGAGGTGTCCCTGCTCATAGGGAGATCCCAGCCTGCTGCCATGCAGGAGAGCTCAGAGGGCTCTTGGGCTGCCCTTGGCTATTGTGGTGTTATCTTTCTCCCTGAATCCACTTTGTGCTGGATGCATCCATCACAACCAGACACATCTATCATGACCATCACAGGTGGTTATTGCTTGAGCAGGGTTAGGGGAAGAGGTCAGGTGTGGGGCCAGGGGAGCACACCACCACAATGTTTCAAAGTGATTTCAAATGGAAACAGAAGACACGTGATACAGAGACAGGACACACATGAGAAGAAAGCTTTTCCAGGTTTTTCAACCTGCCACTCCAGACATCAGAGAGGATCTTAAAAAAAAAATAGAGAGACCTTACCTTGCTTGGACAACTTCTCCTGTCCATCAACTCCATACAGGAAAATGAGAAGACTGAAACAAAACTGCCAGGCTCTGGCAGCTAGGTTTTCCACAGGAACTGGACCTTCCCCAGAAGCACAACAAGAAAAGTACCTGGAAATACATGTTCTCTGCTTTCACTTGTCTCTTAAGAGCAAAAGATGTACTGCTCACAAAATCTTGACACTGAACTCAGATGGCCTTACTTAGAATGGGGATACTAGATTTTTCTTCCCTGTGGGCTCCGAGTCACCCATCACAGTGAGGACATGGTCATGGAGTTCAGGGTCTCCCAGTCCCACAACTCCCCTATGCAGCCCTATAAACACAGTTTTCCCCATTACCAGGGGAAGGTGCCAGGCTTTACACTGACCTGGTAGTGCAGGGTCTCAGGAGTGTCTGTGCCTTGACCTGAGCTTGTTGTATCTCGGTTTAACAGTTATACAGTGGCCAGTGACTGTCGCCTGACCCATTTTGGCTTGAGAACCCTGTGTGGTAGAGGCCTGCCAGCCCCAGCAGACTCCAAGGCCCAAAATGAAGTAATTCCCTGCATCAAGTGTCAAACTTTTACTCAAGACAATGAACTTGAGACAAGATGATTTGCTTTGGCACCCCCAACCTCTCTACTTCAGAGTTACTGGCACCATCAACTGTAGGACAGAGGGCCATTGAAAGGATGAATGCACCACCAGAGAAAATGGACGGATATTAGTAAGTTTTCTAGCATAGCAGTTGTTAATGAAACCTCTCTGACTTAACGTAGTCCACATTCACCATTATTCTGGTAACACTTATTACTGGATTAGTAATATCCTTGTTGTATTTTGACTAGATTGTGAAGATTTTGATCAGGAGAGCAATAAACTCTTGGCTCCATGTATAAGCAATGTTCCCTTTTTCCCATAATAAGATTTAGAGTCCAATATCCAAACTGCGTTTTCAAATCTCATTTACTATTGTCTATATACTATGTTACACTCAGTGTGCTGTACTCACTTCTCACATCCAATGTCACACTCAAAGAAGATAATGTGCACTTGTGTTGCTGGATCTCCAAAAGGACAGTTCTGAAGCCATGGCTGCCCTTTGAGGATTACACAGGAAAAAAAAACCCACCACACAAATTGCCCTTGAAAAGTATCTCCATAATATTTTCAAGAAGCTGGAAAGAGAAGGAAAGGAAGGGTGAAGAGTTTCCAGTTTTGGAAGTAAAGAGCAATATAGGAGTAAATAAAAAAGTGGGTAAATACACCTGTTGTAGAGGAGAAATGGGTAAATCCTGAAATAGGGGGATATATTTAAGAAAAATGGAAAACAAAATATATCAGTCTTTTGAAGCCAAATTAAATTACCATGAGAACATCAGCAACAAGCAGATGAGGACAGGAGGAAAAAAACACCATTAGGAAGAAAAGCAGAAGAATAGGTTCAGAAGTCAGTGGCAGAAAACAAGACAGCATATGCACAGTGGGATTAAGTGTACTCTAAAAAAGACAGCACAGAAAAAACAGCAGCAAGTACCACCCTTTGCTTTGAAAAACTAGTCCCCATATTGTTTATTCCACTTTGAATGCACGGAGTAAGAAGCTCAGCCTGCACAATCTCTCCTCATGTCCTTTCTTACAATAACTCCTCTTACACAGATCTCCAACAAACACCAGGCTCCACACCTGGCCTTGCATAACCCTGGGTTTCCCTTCTGCTTGCTAGTCTACATATACATCCAAAACTGTTGCACATTGTATACTTTTTGCTTAAATTCAGAGCAGAACTTGGAGCAAACATATGCAAAACAATAAAAATTCCTTCCTCCCCCAGCCTTCTGTATTAACCATTGCAGACAGTATGTTATGTATTTTTTTTTTTTCCCCCTCAACAGACTGGAAATACATATTATCGTCTTCATTATAAGTTTTGCCTCCGCTACAGTGAAGTTCATCTTGCGCTTCAGTGACAATATTTTCTGGCCTGCTTCCTCCAACTTGTCTCTGAAATAAGCCAATTGTGCAACTAACACACACAATGCATGCTCATTAAAGGCAATGACACATATACACCCAACATGGTCATTCAAATACAGGTTAGTCTGGTCAAAGTCACACAGAGAAGATGCATTAAACAACTGGTGACTCGTTGAGAAAAAAAAGAGACCGTTTTCTCAAGTGTGGAATTTCATCAACAAGCATTAAAGCATGCCTAACAATACCAGGAAAATATGCTCATGACATCCCTAGGCAGTCCTCTAAATCTACGTTGCCTCTCCTATGCACAGAGAAAAAACAAGGCACAGATACTCTCTGGACTCATTAGTAACGGGTATGTCTATGAGGATGATATAGCAATTTTGCCCTGACTGTTCTCTCAGTTTTCCATTTGCTCTTTCTGTGCTACACAATAGGAGCACACTTTACATTTAGTGATTGCCACTGCTGCAAAACCCATATGGGGAAGAAGTGGTGGAAGAAAAAGTCTCTGCTCTCTCCCTTAAAAGCCACCCATGTTTTAGCCCCAGTTCTGTGATTTAGTGATCAATTCAATCAGATTTATTGATTCTTTTGTGCGCAGACTTCACTAGATTGGAAACAGATTAAATTTACCCCAGGCTTCCAGATTCAAGAATATTTAAATAAGCAAAATATTCTCCTCCTTTCTTCTGCTACTGCCCAGTTTTATCTGTCTATAAGTAAGAGCATGACAATGGGAAAGACACATCTGAAAATTTTTCTATAATCACCGAAAGGGTGACAGCAAAACCTGGAAAGGAATTTTAACAAATCACATTATAGATTACAAGACCCACTGAAATAAGAATAAACACTGTGACATCAACTGCACTTAATTTTCTGTCACTCTCAGTATACCTGTAATCATGTAAGAGGCACGCATCAGCTAAATAAGGTTATCCATAACTGTGCCAAGGGTTTTACGAGTTACTCATTCAAATTACAACTCTATTTGCACTGTTTCTTTGTTTTCCTCCTTAAAAACTTCCAAGTATCACAAGGTCTGGCAGTCCCTACACTAAGGTAGGTAGCTCAGTGCTACATAGTGAACTTCCTTAGTGATTCCTGAGGCATTAGTAGCACTGGCAGAGAGATTACTAACAGTGCATAAGACAAATGCACAGTGAACTAAGCCTGACACTTGTTTTATTTGGATGCCACAAAGCTATACCAAATTAAGGTATATTAATAAATAATAGAAAAGACTTAGACCCCAACTTAGTGAATGTTGTACCTTAGCAAGATTATACATGGAGAAAGTGGGTATCTTCAATTGGTAAGAACATTTCAGAGGGTTAATCAATAAGAGAAAAAAGAGCATCTTTTTACTGACTATGGATCTTGTCTCTGTACTGACAGTTACAGGTAGTTGTAAACAGATTACATTTTTTGGTTCATTTTCTTATCTGGGATACTTTGTGACAGACAAACAAGACTCGTCATAAAGCACATACTGATCCCAAGTGATATCACTGAGACCAGGGCCCAAATGACAAAGCCTGAAAAGAATCAAAGCAAGAGATACAAACAAATAACTCATCTTGTATGCTAGGAGAGCAGGTTCTTCGTAAGTAACGAATCTGTATGTCAGACACAACAACAAATGTATTTCTGTATGGTAGGTCAACCTATCAATCTATTTTCTCATATAAGGAAAAAACCACAGCACCTGAAACCTTCTGGACAAAATCAGAAGAGATGGTTAATAGCACTGAAAGAAGTTCATAGAGATTATATACAAATACACATCAAAATATCACAAAAGACTTTAAAATTGTAATTCAAACAAAATAACTTCTCAAACTGCTGTCAAGAAAAAAAACCAAAACATGCCAAAATAAAGCCCACACAAATCCCCAAACCCTGCACTGGCAAGTTTTGTAACATTTACTTTACTTAGTTTTGCTTTATTCAGCAACCAGCTTTTTACCTTCTGTATTTTGCATAGTTTCCTTGAGATTCATCATTTAAAAAGGCAATCTAATTGACTAAAGCTAGCCAATAAGGCTAAGTAAATTTTGCCAAAAAAAGGTAATGTGCTCAAAAAATTCCACATAATTTGAAGAGTGAAAAAGTTTGGGATTTGCTTTCAGATGACCTCTTCCGTAAAGTCACAACAGTTCTTTAGTCATAACAGAAGAGCTGCAAATTCAATTGTCTCATTTAAAACATATTAAGTAATATTATGTCTGACTTCTTTATTAGTCAGATAGTTGTTCAAAGACTATTTTAAGTGGATTCAGGCCACAAGTAAATTGCTAGGTCACTAGATATGTAGAAGAAAATCTCTACAGTCCAATTAAAAATAATAATTACTCTACCACTCACACATGCTAGCTGTAACCTCAAGTTATACTCAAAGACAAAAGGGCAAGTCATTTTCCACCTTCATTACTTTCTTATTGTGTCAGCTAATTTGCTACAAATGCTAATAAAAGGGTTTTTCTTTCTTTGAACTTTGCTTTGATCCAGTAACTAGATTAAAAGCACTGACTTATTTCATATAAAACACTGAATGGTGAACACTGATCAAATAACTCAGATGGAATAAATGTAAGGAAGATAAGTCTTTTTAGGGGATGATATGTTTATATGATGTCACAGCTACTGGGGTTCAGAATAAGCTTCAGTGTTTAATACCACTGAAATGTTATTATGAATTTTCCCCTTTTGTTTGATGCTGTATCATTAAAAAATACATCATGCAACTTTGGAAATCTCCTTTCTTGCTAATGGCTCCACGGTTTCTTCATCTCTTACACAAATAATAAATACAACTTCCAGTCACCAGTATTTACTCAACAACACTAAACCACGACAGCCTCTTATAATATAGTGCTACAGGCCAGCTCCTCACACAAAAATAAGGGAATACCACAGGAATCAGTATCAAGGTATTGACCACCCATTTTCACCAATGAAATTGCAAATTTATTCAAAAAATAAATCCAAAGTATGTGTGCACCTGCCTAAGAAATCACAATGATATAAATATAACTAAAATCTGGTACAAAACTCAAAATCAAAAGAGCTTTTCTGAAACTGATAACACTAACTTCAGTTCTTATTTAGGTAAATTCCTTAAAGTCAATGCACACAGCAGACAATATCATAGCCACAGCATTTGTCCAATGTCCCAGAGCACATAAGTAGTGTAAGACAACTTTATATGATGTTTTACTATATTTAGATATGAAAATAAGGCTAAAAGCAATACACCCCTTCATAAAGGAAACCATAGAAAGTTGTAGAGAACTTATCAATAGCAGAAAACTTCAACTTTAGAGAACAACATACCTTTAGCAGACCTTGTAGCAAATCACTGCTGAAATCAGTCATGTCAACAAAGTAACTGTAGATATAATTAATGTAACTGAAAATGATAGTACCTAAACATTGCTGGCTAACCTATAACTAGCACAGATGACTTCCAAATGCAGTCTCTGCATTTTCATATTTAGGTTATTGCTGCAGAATTTTTCATAGCTGAAGTCCCAGAGGGGAAAAAATTTAGATATGATGAAACTGATAACATAAAGCTGATCAAACTCTTCCTCCAGTACATAGTCCCCATAAAAACTGCTGTAACAATCTTGAGCCTCCAGACCACATCAACTTCCTTAAAAAGATAATAAACATTAAGTACAATAAAACTTTGATTACCTTGGACAGCTAAAAAGATACACAATACAATTAAATGTAAGCTAACAAAGCTGCTAACACCCTACAACTACACAAAAAAACCCCAAGATACCCATGACACCTTCCTTTGGTGGCTTTATACATGTTAGGAACCTCCATACAGATGCAAAATGCAGCTATGACTGATTTACCCTAATGAGCAAACCAGGTGGGCCTCCTTAACTTCAGCTAACAGGCTGGTTGTAAAAAAAAATGGGGTAGAAAGAATGACAGGCTTTTGAAGATGGGAAGCTTTAAGATGATCAAGCAGTTCAAAGTGTTTGCTGGGTAATCATGTTAGTTATACTGATCAATTAGCAAGGAAAATCTCTGTCAGATTCACTCACTTTCAACGCATGGTACCAGAAGTAGAACAAACATTAGAGAATAGTGCCAGTGGGAGAAAAATGTAATCAAAAGGCCCAACAAAACTGAAATTTTTGAGGAAGATGAAGACCACTAGAGAAGGAGGTCTTTATTTGCAGATCCCTGCTACTTCAACTGGAGCAGCTAGAGGCTGATTAAGATTCTGCACCTGTAGCAAATTCTTTTAGGGCAGAAAACAGAGGGTGTTACAGACTCATCTGTCAAGGTGGACTCAACCAGAAGTTTGCTTTAGAAGTTTGGCTTCTACAGGATCGACTTATTTTCTGGGTATGTGAAATCCAGACAAGTTTGCTGACAAATGTCTGCTTACGTAAGATCAAAGTGCAGGACTTTCCCTTTACATGATTATATCATACCTGTATCACAGGTTTCATTCCTGACATCACCTTTTCAAATAATTTGAATGTATTGGTTTTGCTTGCCCCACTAAGACTACTGCAGAGGATCAAAACATGTCAATGATGAAGGGTGTTCACATGGCCTTATGTATCAGATTATGTTTTGACACTAGACAAAGTGGCAGCAGTACAAATTCCTTTTAGAAATACAATAACCCAGAGGTCACGATAATCTTCTCAAACTGTGCTCCTCAGCAGACTGCTGTGGTTTGATAATATTCAAAACCAGTATAATTCATATATTGGGAATTAGACATAACATATACCATAATCTGATTCTTCTGATGTCAGTAGATATCAATACTCTGATCATACTCTCTTTAAGGACTTGAACCTTCAAACCTGCTTATGATTGGCCTGCTAATTATTTAATAAACATAGAAATTAATTATTTAAAAGAATGACCATGTCCAGCTCAGTTTTCTTAAAACCACTCATTCCAATGAAAAAAATTTAAGCATGCAAAGCTCATCTACTGTTAGCCTCAAATAGCCAAATAACTCTAGGATCAAACTAGGTTGCAACAGTTGTTAGTTTTTCAAGCTTATTACTAAACAATTCAGTACTCAGCAGAACAGCTCCCTTGGGTTTGGGGTTTTAATTTTTTTTAATCTCTGCTAAACACTTGACTAGAATACATGTGCTGTGATTTCACGATTTCACAATTGATGCATATGCCATGCAGGTTAACTACGTCTTTCTTGTCAAGTGGACCTGTCAAAAGCTTCTGGGCATAATGATCTCTCTCCCTCAATGTACTGGACACTCACCCTAGGCACAGGGCACTCTCTGTACAGCTAAAAATTTCTGTAAGGCACTGAATGATTTCCCCAGGCAGAGCTGCCTCAACCTGTGACTAAATACACTATCTACCTCTGCCTGTCAGTGCCATGGCTTCACAACTCCTAACAGATGAAAGACAGACCACACTTTACCCACTTTTGCCTTGGTCCAGTTTGCAGAGACTTGCAGTACTTTTTCCACTTCAGATGTGACCACGAACCACAGCAGTTAATTGCAGGTTAGCTAGCCACTGTTAGGAGAACAGAATCAAGTCCATAACCTATAGTCACAACATAGTCCTTGTTCTGCCTGCAGCCTCTTTGATACTAATAAATTCAAATCCATACCAAGCAGCAATTTGAGATATACTGAATCAATAGTTTGTCAAAATAAAACGTTAGTAATCACAGTCACTCAGCCCGTTTGAGAAACAGCTTTTTGTAAAAATACAGCAATGTAGGATATATAGGACTGATTTTCATAGACCAAAACAAAAGGGTGAATGTGAAAAGTTATTTCGCAGCCTTTTGTGAAATTGCCCTAAACAAGGCCTGTAGCATCTGTTAAGTAACTTCAAGGTCCTTCAAGAGCTTGTGCTTTAGCTGCCAGGACAGGCTTTAGCCTGTCTTAGCACATCTTTACACTACTATAAGCAATGCTAATTGCACAAAGCCCGCACACACCTTCAATTTGCTGATTAGCTATTCTCAGCACAATGTTTTAAAGCCGGTCTTTAATCAGATGCATCTTTTTTTCTCTTATTTTGCCTTTGTTCAGTCATCATCAGTAATCCAAAATTAAAATAGTTCATGACCTTTCACTAGGTGAAATGCTAGACAGGTGCACAGCATTTAAGTGTAGTATAAAAAAAAACAACTTAAGAAATTATGCAAAGATTCTTGAGACCAGAGATGGGAGAAGAAAATATATTTGTTTAGGTTTTAGTCTGTTTGTTGGTTTTGTTTTGTTTTGTGGGTTGTTTTTGTTTTTAAATCATGCTTCATGTCCTTAGACAAAGCATAGCCTTTCTCCACAAGGAGTAAGGTCAAGTTAGGATGTAAGGGGGAAAAGCGCCTCACGGGATATAGATGCAAATAGTGAAGTTCTTACTTGTCAACAAGTGCAGGTAAAATTCTGAAAATTATACAAGTTATTAATGAGGCTAAAATTTTACTGAATTGAAGTTTAAATGTGGTTTTGGGTTTGTTTGTTTTTTTTTTGTGGGTGTGTGTTGTATTTGTTGTTGGTTTGGGTTTTGACATTTTTTAAGTAGGATTAAGGAATATCCAAAAACTCATCTAAATGTCCTGATTTGACCTTGTTTGTGTCATAGTCAAATACAGATTAGTAGTTAGTTATATTTAAGTATTGCCTAGAGGATCCTGTCAGAAAAAAATCCAGTTTAAGTACAATGTAAACATTTAATGAGATTATGCCTATCCTAAGAAGCTGACAGTTAAAATAGGTAAGATTTAGAAATGTGAGAGACAGTGTATAATTATCTCCATTTTACAGATGGAGAACTAAGGTATGCAAAGACTAAATTACTTGTCCCGGGCAACTGAGAGTGTCTTAGGCTAAAATAAGACCTGAGTTATGGGGTTTTTTGTATCCCAATACGATACTATAATTAAAAAGCTGATATTCCAGGTAATTTTTAGCTTTATTTCCTTACAAAATAAGGTTTATGCAATTATGCATTACAACTCTCTCAGACATTACCTCCCTTACCAAATTTACCAATTTCAACTGAAATAGTACTTTCTATGAGTTTTAAGCAACACAGAAGCTAGAAATACACCAGCAGAGGTAAAGGCACAAAACTCACTGTAATATACCTGGTTTTCCTATAGTTGCATATGTAGCTTCCAATTAGCCACAACGCCAGTGCTTTTTACCTGCCCAGAGTGTCATGCAGCACAGAGGTAAGATCAGAACAGCTTACAGGAAAGTAAAACGAATCTGTGGAAAACCAAGCTTGGTTTCACTGCTCGTGTAATAGCTTGTGTGTTTGGTTTTTTTTTAATGCTGCCTCTGGATACTGTCTGCATTTACATTCAAACAAAACCAAAGAAAATATCAGGAAAATCTTTACAGCTATGGGGATAATTGAATATTGTAATTAATTTCCTGTGGACACTATGAGGCATACATGCCTCAATAGAAGAGTAAGTTAGAAAATAAGTCAGGAATCAATTTGGTTGATTTCATCACACGATAATGGAATGCATCAGATAACTTCTTAGCATTTCTCCTAAGCCTACTCTCCATCATGAAAAAAAGAACTTTTCTGGTCAAAACTTAGGTGCTTTATGCAGAGGTTAGCTGCTGAAAAAAAATCACAACTTTGATGGAGTTGTTTTCTCTGAATTGTTACTGCATTGTTTCTACTCAAGGGTGCACCAGTGACTTCACAGGCAATGACAAGGGACTTCATACATACCTGCCAAGTGGGCCTCTGCTTCTAAAATAATTTCCATCTAATGCATCTCTCTCGCATCTGCCCCTGCCTGGGCAAAATGTTCTCTATTTATCCTGTCCTTTTGCTTCTGTTATTACTTTTTTAAAAACTCTAACTGTAGCATAGCTTTTCTTATTGAACTTAGACGTTTCTAAGTGTATATCTGTACCTTGAACTAATTTTATTTCTCAATCCTTCCCATAAGAAGCCTGTTTATTTTCCTCAATGACATAGTGCATAGCCAGAATCTACTGTGATACTGCGTAACTTACGTGCCAGTTGTGCATTATCCATATTGCATTTTGCCTGTTGTCATCCTTTCTTATAATGGCATCAAACCAATATTCCTCCCCCCAAGAAACTAAGGGTATTTTAATTGAAAACATTAATTGAAAAGTAATTTTAATACTCATTTGTAGTGATTGTTACTGGTAAAAACTGAAAACAATTACATATAATAGGATCCTAAATAAGCAAAAATTAGAAAAGCTTAATTTAAAGAAGCACAGAAAATGGGCTTACTACAAGTTAACTAAATCAATAAAACTACAATTAATCAAGTGCTGAGTCATGAAAGCATATTAGGTTTGAGGAAGAGTATCAGGTTTTGAACAAAACAGGCACTAATTGCTCCATTTGCGTTTAATTATTCCTAGAATTTCCATATTGCCATTCTTAATGACTTTTAACTTTTCACTATTGCTATTTCTATCTCCTTGACTAATGCAAGTGATAAAGATCTGTATCTTTCATGTTACTTATGCAGGTAAAATCATTTGCTCTCCACTATTTATGGTAAAATGTGCATGCTGTGTAGCATGTAGTAGATTAACCATTTTTCTGAAGGCCTGTTTTTCTGAAGTCAGTGGCTCCTACAGGAACACAATCAACTTTGGAACTTCAGAATTTAGAAGAAAAGCCAAATTTGCTGTTTTGCACATAATTTAATCTAAAAAAAAAAAATTCTAAAAAAATCCACTCGGAATATAGAATGCAAATTAGTGCCAAACTTGATCCTTTAGGCACTAAATACCTCAAGAAAACAGAATGTTTTCTGCTTCACTCAGTTCAGTAAGCGTTCTCTTCCAGTGCCTCCAGTCGTTTAACGAAGTGTATTGGAGATTAGAGAGAATGTCTTTCTGGATTTGTTACCTCCTTTTTTCTGGTTATAATAACTTCCAAAGATAATTATCTCTCTCTTGTTAACTATTGAGAATAAATAAACTTCATGGTAACTACCATAACTCTCAAGGGAGAAAGATTTTCAGACTACTTCTGGCACTTTCGTTACCATGCATGTTGTCTTTGCAGGCAGTTTTGATTTGCATATTGTCCCTTTTTTCTTTTTGTTTCAAAATGCAAAACCGTTTTGGCAAAACCAGAAATATATTTTCATGGATTAATAATGCATTAATGATGTCAAATTTCTAAGCCAATACATTTAAATGGTATCCCTTTAGTGACTGTGTGTACTGCCAGTGGTGTTTACTGACTGATTAATCACCAAATTTATTTTTTTCTGTTTTACTGGCTTCTCATCTTTTCTGTATAGACCTTAGAGGTTGGTTGTTGGAAGAGGGGAGTAACTACCATCAAACAGCATCCTCTGAAGAAGTAGAGATCACAAGTTAATAAATACCTCTGGGATGATAAGACAGAGATGAGAATTTAAGGATGGAACTGAAATGAAAAACTGCAAGTGCAGAAATTACCATTGCAGGGTGAGACTGGTTCAAGGTTGAAGAGAACTTCTGTGGGTAAGCATGAGGATTGGGGCAAAGTTGGGCAAACAAACTGGCACTCTCAGCAAGAGGATGGGGATGTATGGAGAGAGAGAGAACATAAATACTAAAATGAAGCTGCAGGATTTTACCTGTTAGATAAGCACACGCTCACACACACATCTTGCCATGAGGCTGCATAAACCAGCAGATCAAATGAATACAATCAACCCTGATGAGTGAGGAACCGCAAGATAAGGTTTATGTTATTTGGAAAAGACCGGGCCAACTGTGACAGTGATGTAGTGCTGACCGCTGACGTCAGTAAGTTTTTATGGCCTCCCATCACCACTCCAGCTTTTTTCCTGAACACATGCAGGAAATGAGACAGTCTCTTCTTGCATGTCCAGAATAATATTAACTACCTCAGTATAGCCATCATCAAGCTGGGTATCCTGATTGGCAGTTTCAGAAAAGATGTCAAGCTCTTGCTGTGAAGGCAGAATTGCCCTCTCGCGCATCATTGTCTCTGAAGTATACATTCAGGTACAATAGTGAGAGACAGCATTTCTATCCCCTGGGTGTACTGCATCTTTTCCATGTATAGGAAACATTTCTCAGAGCTGTTACTTGTCTCTTTGAAGAGCACTGTGTTTGCTTGAAAAAGAAAAGTGTTTTTTTGATTACTGAACAATACTAAATGTGTTGAAGCCTTTCTAAAGGACCTCTGATGTCTTACTTGTTAAGTCATTTGAGGAAAACATCACATTTGTTGACTTTGAGATCCCTGAGAAGATTGAGAAACCTTTCTGACCCTGTGGTTTATTTTGTGGCTAGGTTTTACATTGATATATGACTCTTAATGACCTGAGGAGTTACTAATACCAATAAGGATGAAGTCTGGTGCATCACACTGGGGAAGGAATTAACAGGTTACAGCAGAAATTGTCACTAAATCCATTTTTTGTTTATTAGTGAGAGTAGGAAATAAAAATAAATTAGATAAAGTGTGCAATAAGCTGTTGAAGGTAGTAAGAAAAATTAATATAAAGAGAAGCTGAGCAAACATTCAGCAGTACACAACTGCCAGCTCAAACAGAATTACTTATTTGGCCTTTCTAGCCTCCGTTTCTTCATACACACTCTTTCCTTAGAAACTGCTCACAGTGGCATATCACCTGGGTGGTTTAATGGAAGTTTTGTCGTTTTCATACACGAAAAGGGAAAGCTAAATCAATGTAATGACCCTTATTCTCATCTACAAGCTATAACTGAGCCTACTCTGGGTTGGGGGTGGGGGGTGGGGGGGAAGGGGGGGCAAAACAGAAACAAACAAAAGCAAAACCAAGAAGTTGTTCTTTGTAGACTCAAGACTGAAAAGATATTTGGAAATGCTGCAGACAAAGGGGATCTCTTCTTTGCTTTACTGATAATACTCTAGATGAAGAAAATGTCTCAGCCTATATTTGCTGAACAAACTTTAAAAGCAACTATGTTACTGATTCCTTTTATTGTGAGGTTCTGTATTATCAAAAACACTCAATACTTGGTACAGCCTCTGATGGTTTCAAATCAGATTAAGTCTTAGTGTTTTTCCATCAACTCTAATCGCACATTTCCACATTTCTTGAAGGGCCCATTGCCAATTGCTCCATAGCATTACATCACGGAATTGTCTCGTCACTGTTGCAATCAAGTTATATTCTGCTGATTTCAGTAGAGTATTAACAGCCTAAAACTAGAATATTGACTATACACAACAGTCGTATGTTTTTCCATTGTAAGCATTTTAACCTCTTCCATCTCCCCACACTCAGCACCCTACTCCACCCCATCTCATTTTCACCCAGCTTCATGCCAAAGACTATCAATCTCAATTCTTCCCATTCGTTTCAGCCATTTCCACGTTAACTTTCTTTACGCATTTTTTGAGCTTGTATGTATTTTTCTGCCTTTCTGCACTTGATGAGAACTGTACTGGCTGGATTTTAATACATGAAGCTTTACTGCAGTCAATCCTTTTTGTAGTCCATTTCCAGTTCAGTGATTTCAATTCAAAACATGTCCCTTCTCTTCCCCGTATTTAAACAAAAGGAAAGCCAAAGAAAACATTCACTCAGACTGAGAAAAGTCATAGAAGAGAATACAAAGGAATATTGAAAGGTGTTAAATTGCTGCCAAGAAGGAAAAAATAAACACATGACAGCAGAATATTCAAAGGTGAATATAAAAAACATAAAACCAGAAAGAGAATTTTCTTTCCATTTTAAACCATTTTGCATGCTCTGTTAAAGGAATTTACTATTGCCCACATTGCCATAGGAAGTATGACTCCTGTACAGAAAAAACAAATTTAAGTATTAAGTAGACAGCCTGCATTTGGTCAGCATGGTGAGAACACTAGAGAAGTGGGTGGACTGGAAGCAGTATGAACTTCAGAGTTTGCTAAACAACAAAGCACTGTCACAGCATATATAAACAGGCAACAGCCTTGCAAGAAAAGAATACCAGTTGCCAATTTGAATGTGCAAGTATGTTCCAGCTTTTGGCAGAACTTTAATTTAATTGCAGGAGTATTTTAACTTTTACAATTAATGCAAGTAAATGAGGTGCACCAGGCAGTGTCTGGAACTGTGCCCCGAAGGCAGGGCAGCAGGGTGACACATTGTCATGACACTACAAAATGCTAGTGCCACGGAAATCCCTATTCTTAACATTTTAAATGCAGACTTGGAGGAAACAGAGGGCAGTCCTGTGTCTAGCAGCTTTGCTGGGTACTCACTGGACTGCTAACGTTTTGGAACAACCTACATCAATCAGCTCTCAAAAGCAGTTGCTAGAGAGCAATATCCCGAAGAACCACAGGGCAAAGAAATGGATAGGGCAAGGGAACAGGTCATGTAGTTAAGAGGTATAGGTTGAGGTAAGCGACCTCACTCTATGCTTACATGAACAAGTTAGGCCCCTTAGTGTGATCTACCACCAGAAGCACTGATTTAATACAGCATTGGAGCCACTGATGACAAAGCTGAGTATTAACTCGCTTGTCCCAGCAACTTTGGTGTCAGACTACAGACTTCAGAAAATACAGGTTTCCAGACAGGATTTATAGCCCTGAGCCTTACCCACCCTTATCCCCCAAGTTCAAAGTTAGCTCCCAATTAATCTTTACAATCAAAATTAAGAGGTAGCACACTTGAAACAGTCAGCTACAATATGCAACATTGCACATTCCTACCCTAAAACAGATGAGCCAACATTAATTTTCTTTTCTGCTTGCAAAGATAATTTTCTAATAATAATGGAAAATGAATCATAGAATAGAATCATAGAATCATTTAGGTTGGAAAAGACCTCCAAGATCATCGAGTCCAACTGTTAACCTAACACTGCCATCCCACCACTAAACCATGTCCCTAAAGCACCTCGTCTACCCATCTTTTAAATACCTCCAGGGATGGGGGCTCAACCACTGCCCTGGGCAGCCTGTTCCAATGCTTGGCAACCCTTTCAGTGAAGAAATTTTTCCTAATGTCCAAATGCTTTAACAATTAGATAATATACTATCCTACAGTGAGAAGCTACCATTGCCTCCTTTTCAGGCCATTTCATGTTGCAGGAAAAGAGAGTATTAATATAATGAAGAATCCTATGACATAGTTCCATTTCTACAGAGCGTTTCTCTCTGTCCTAGCCATGTGGTGAATGGCATCTTACCTTAGAAAGCCCAAATCCAGAAGCAGCCTGTGCTGCACAAGAACTGTTGTAACAGCTCTCTCTAAAAGCAAAAAGTGTGCACTAAGGCAGCGCTGAATGAAGAACTAAACAGCTGGCACATTTCCCATCAATCTCTTACATCACCTGCCCAAAAGCGGTAGTCGTAGACGGCATGCAATTTACACAGTTATTTTAGGACTTACAACATGTAGGTAGAAGATGCCACAGATTGCAAGTGAGGAAAAACCACTGAAATAAAAGACCTGTCACACAAATGCAGCAGGAAAAGAGAGCTGCAGATCCCAAAATAAAACATGATGAAATTTCAGCACTCAAAATCATTCCTCTGAAAGACAGAAGGAACAACAGCCAAGTTCTTCTGTAGCATCACAACCAATGGTCTGATATAATGAAGAGCAGGCATCTCCCACGACAGAATGAGATGCAACATACTCATTGCCACACCAATTTTACTGTTGCAGATGTGGAGTTGTCCCAAACATTTACGCATAGGCATACCAGCAAGAGCTGTGGTACTGAACATCAGCTGTCAAGGCAAGTTTGTGGGGAGAACTAAAGGACCGTGTCCACACTCTGGGAGAGCAGCCCAAGAGGCTGGCAAATGTAAGGGTGAAAGTGGCTCAGAGCATCGCAGTGAAGAGGAGCTATGAGCTCCTTTTTTTCCTAGAGTGCCCAAAACCCGTCAGCATCGTAACTGCTCTTCAGGACAACGGGGGAACTCTGAAGGTCTCAAAATAATAAGCTTTACTATAAAGAACAGCACCAGACAGAATCTGCACCCACGTAATTTAATGCTGAGCATTCAAATGAGCAGCTGCTCCTACTCTCCACACTACTGCCTGCCACAAAAACACACTGCCACTTCATTTACCTCATCTCTTTCTCCCTCAGCTCTAATAGTTTCTACATTTCATTACTGAAATGCCTGTTGGGATTGAGCTGAACAGAGTTGAGTTTATTTATTTCACGCAGCTCCTGGGCTTCTCCGCAGAAGAGATAGGCACCAGCACATAAAGGATATCAGAAGCTGCTGCTTCACTGCCAGAGGCACCACAGCTTACCTACTTTCTCATCCAAGTACAGGCCTCCAAGGGCTTCCTCCTGGATTTGTGCTCAAGTCAGCCCCTTCCCAGGTATGCTATCCATGCCCTCAGCCTTCCCAGCTGTTCCCTCTGATGGAAGAAAAATATGCAGTATGCTGATGAAGACTTCTCCGGATGGAGAGAAATGTTGGGCCTTTTGCCCTCGCACTCCATTCTCTGCCAGGCACCCACACCAGCACACTCTCAGTACTTGATCCCGTTACTGACCATCACATATTCCAGTCCCACCAGGCTGCCAGACAGCCTCCATTCTCTTAACGCAGAGAACCAGCTGAACTGCTAATTTGTTCTTATGCTTTCTACATTTCCACCTATCTTTTCAGACTGACCGTGCGGATCCATTACCTCCCCCCACTCATCTGGTGTCCCTCGCTGGGTAGCAGTAAGAGCTTCTCCACAAGGGAGGGCAAGCCAGGAGCCAAGGAAAACCACAGCACGGTCCCACAGGCTAAGAGAGCAGCAAGGCAAAGCCTGATGTTGACAAGAGGCTCAATCAGCAGCCCTGCACAGGGCAAAGCGATGAGTCAGGCCCAGCACCCATTCAGAGAGCCCACGGTAGGATCAGCAGGGGACAGGACCAAAATTGAGGCTACATCAATCCAAGGTCAGCCAGGAAATAAGGCCAGAGACAGGACTGACAACAGGCACACCCACAATGTCTCACAAGAAAAAGACAAATCGTGGTTCTTCTAAGACAGAACAGACAATTTCTGTGTTTTTTCACATAATAAAGTAAATGCATCAAAACCTGATTTGGATCTCTGCTAACTTTGCTGATTACAGTGAAGTCAATCCCGATTCAAATGATTGTATTAGGGGGTGACTGTCCCTAGTGATTTGCTTGTTCTCATGCTTTAATCACTTCTACGTCACTTTCATGTAAAGCATAACTTCACTTAGTCTTTAAAAATGCATATGTAGAAAAAAAGCGTAGAAAATTTGAGGAAAAAAAGGCCAGTCCCAGAGGATGTAACAGACAGTACTAGCCAAACTGCCTCCAAGACTGACTGACCAACTCTGAATGCTGATCGGTGTGAACTAGCCTGATCCTGTCAGAGCTGCTCCTCTGCAGTTTTCACAGCCTGCTTATTTGGGTGGCATCTTAAAGTCTCTCTCCAAAATGCGAGTAAACACCTACCTGTAAAACCATAAAGAGCAGCATGTTTTTTAGGGTGAGGTGTCTCTGTCAAGGTGAGAGAAGGACAGCCTGGGAGGAACGGGTAGGTAGTCCTGGCTGGAGCCTGACCCATGTGCTGACGCTGAGTTCCCACTCTCCAGGAAGCGTAGTCAGCACACTGAGCACAAGGCTTCTCAATGGCCCTTGTTGGTGCTTGGGTCACCCTTAGGTCTCATAGGGTTTTCTGACAGGACCTCTCCAGTTCCTTTTTTAGGAAGCATTCCCTTCCCTAAGCATTGCTCTCACCAGCACAAGCAGCCTTTGCGCCTAGTGTACACTCCTGTCACAAGACTGAAGTGGGACTGAGTGATGTCTCCATTCCCCTGTGGGTCTAAATTGCACACGTGTGGCTGAACATCCCAGGAATGAGACAAATGCCGGCAGTTCCCTCACAGAACACATTCCCTTTCTTTGAAGCAAAATCCTGGGCTGATCCTCACCACCATGCTACCTTCTGGTTAAAAATATCTGACCTTGTGAAACTTCACAGCTCTCTCCGGGCAGCCCCTCCCTGCCCAGTGAAACACCCGATGAGGTCTGCCGAGGACCAGGCAGTTCTGCCTGTCTCCACGTGTGCCTGCCCTCGATCTGACGGATCCCTGATACTGCCTCCCCCTAATTTTAGTCTTCTTTCACAGCTTGATAACCCATTTGTAATGTACCTACAAGGACACACGCGCGGTTTTCTCTCTCTGCCAGATCACCTTCAAGGTGGGAGGGGGGGGGAGAGGGTGACCCCCTGCAGCCTCCCCCGTAGCGCGGGCTGCTGCTCCACCTTCAAGGGTGGGGGGGCAAGACACAAAACACGACATGCCGCCAGAATACTGAGCATTTTTAAAGTCAGTAAGTGATCAGCGCTCCCCCGCGGAAAAAAAATGCTCTCGTGCGCCAGCGGGAGGCTGAGCCGCTGCCCTCCGTGCTCCGCTGCCCGCTGTGGTGCCAGAAAACCCTGGGTGAAGGGGGAGCTGGGGGGTTCCCTCACACCCACCGCCTTCACAGCCCGGGCCAGCCCAGCCCAGCCCTGCGAGCCCGAAGAGGGGGGGGGGGGGGGAGGGCGGCCGTCGGTGGCGCCCCGAGGTGCGAGCTGCCGACTCCGCCGAGATCCCCGCGGGCGAGGGGGAGGGCGAGGGCGGGAGCCGGCCGCGCTGCCAAGGGCCGCCGGTTTAAGAAAACCGCCGCACCCGCCGCCGTTATGTAACGTGGCCGGCGGAGCCACCGTTGGTCGTAACGGTTTTTAACGGCTCGCAACGCTGGCTTCAGTCACTCGTCAGCAGGGCCTGCCGTCACAGGGGCAGCACTGCAACCGCCGGCCGGCTCCGCGCGGGTTGCGGGTGCGTGACCTGGCGGCGGCGGCAGCGCGAGCCCCTCCGCGCCCCGCGGAGCCCCCCCCCGGAATCCGGCCCCCCCCCAACACCACCGCCGCTGAGGCTTCGGGTGCCCCAGCAGTCAAGCCGCAGCACCCCAGTAAGCGTTCCGGGCGGGGTGGCGGTGCGCGGGGGTCGCCCGTGGCCGCCGCCGCTCACAGCCCTGGGCTCAGCGGAGCGCGGCGTGAACCGCCACCCGCGCTCGCAGCCTCTGTTACCCTGACTGGGAGAGCAACCCCTGCGCCCCGCTTGCTCTGGTATTTGAAACGGCTTTGTACCACGCCGGCGAGCAGGTTCGGTGCCGCCGTTACGGTCAGAAGAAAGTGCCTTTTTTTTTTGTTTTTTTTTGTCTTTTTTACCGGAACAACCACCGTCCGAGGGGGTGAGGGGGCACCCCACCGCTCCCTCCTCAGGGCTGGGCAGCGGCTCCCTCTTCCCTCCGCGCTGCTTTTTGGGGAACAGCGCAGCCAGCGCCACACCGGGCTGGCAGCCGCGGCGTGCGAAGTGAGGCGGGCGGGGGGGCGGGGCGGGGGGGGCTGCCAGGGCGCTGTGCCTCCCCCGCCGCCCCCGTGCAGCGGCGGCACGTGGTGCTGCCGGGACGCGGGTCCTCAGACGCCCGCCCGCAGCGCGCGCCGCTTCGCGAGGAGCTTTTTATAGCGGCGGCGGCGGCCCGCTGCCCGGTGGGGGGTTTCTCGCCGCGCTCACGTTACAGCGCGAGTGCGATGTTAAATAAAGGCGGGGGACGGCGGGGAGGAGAGTTCAGCGCGCGCCTAATTAAGAGACGGCGCTAACCAGGAGAGCTAAAAATAGCCGCGAGCGCTGCAAACCACGTAACCGCAGAGAGCAGAGCCCACCCACCCCTCTCGCGCCTCCGCCCGGTGAATGGAGCGGCCGGCGCTTGAATGGGCGGCCGGGCGCATGAATGGGGGAAGCGGACGGGGCCGCCGCGCCGGGCGGGCGCCGCGGGGGGGCGCTGTGGCGCTGCGCCGCCGCCGCGCGGCAGCTGGAACCCCCGGCCGCGCACGTGCCGGCGCGGGGGCGGCTCGGTGTCACCTGGCGGCAGCGGTGGCGGCGGCGGCGGCGGGCGGGGCGGGGGGCGCGGGGGAGGCTATAAAAGTGTCCCGCCGCGGCACATGCACGCTTCGGGGAAACTTCCTAGCCGGAGCGGCGGCGGGTATGGGAGGAGCGCCCGCTCCCGCCAGCCCCGCTCCGCCCCCGGGCGGAGGGGGGGGCCCCCCCCCCCCCCCCGGGGGGGGGGCCCCGCCCGCGGCACCCGGCTCTGCCCCCCCCCCGCCCGGGCCGCCCCCCCGCCATCCTCATCTTCACCATCGTGGTGGACCTGCTGGGCAACCTCCTGGTCATCCTCTCCGTCTACCGCAACAAGAAGCTGCGGAACGCGGGTAAGGGGCGGCGGGAGGGGCCGGGGGGAGCCGCCCGGGGTGGGGGGTGGGGGGGCGCGCGGCCGCGGGGCGCAGCGCCGCGACCTCTTCGTCTGCCGGTGAAACTTTGCCCGGGCGCGCAACTCCGGGGCTGGGCGCCTTAGCCCTCGTCCCCAGCTAGCGGTTACCGCCGAGGCAGGTGCCCAGGGCTTCCTCTGTCCCACCGAGTCGGTGATCGAGCGGGTACGGGTATTTTTAGCGCCCGCCACCGAATCGTGGTGCTATTTTGAGCTCCCGACGGTTCCCACCTAGCAAAGAAGAAAGGCAAGTAAGCCTTACTTAAGAATGAAATTCAGGCACGGTACTGGGGATGCTGCTGTGGCGTACAGCGTGTGTCTGTGCATGCTGGATGCTGTTCTTCTGATCGATTTTCTTTGAGTTACAGAACTGTCTCCAGTAACAAATACTATGGCTGGAGCTTCAAATCAAGCAAATATGAAGTTACAGACATTGCAGGATTCAGAAGAAAAAAAACCCAAAACCAAACCCCAAGACAGTAATTTCATTTTCTTTGTTCACCTCCTACTTGTTATCTAGGTCTTTGGGGAATGGGAAACATCTGACAGAAAACAGATTTAGGCACATTCTTAAAAAAAATAAATCTCTAATTTTGACAGGATAGATTCTGTGACGGTCTATTGAGTAAATCCCTCTTAGTTCATGGATTATTGGTCAGACAGGCAGGAACTTCTTCAGATTCATTCTGCTTTATCATGTCAGACCAGCTGCTGCACACGTGTACCAAATCTGTGCACTCAAAACCCTATGTATCTTTCATTGAAAAAAATATGGGAGCACGTGAAGAGAGCTGCGTTGTTAATGAAAGCAGAATTTCACTCCATGACGACTGAGATGCTGCTTTTATTTTTTTTCCACAACTGACTGTCAGGTTCTTCATTATAACTCCACTACATTAATTAGCTAGGGGTTTAATATTCATCTGAGGGAGAACTTGAGCCTGGGCTTTGCTGTAAGCTAGTCTAATAAAGGTAGCTAATATTGGACTCCGGCAAACAGTGGCATGCTTAACTTTCTAAGGTTAAGTCAGGTAATTTGGATGGATTGTACGTTTCGGTTTTATTCAGCCATAGTGGAATGCCAACACACAGCATCAAAACGAAGACTAACAGACTATTTTTTTTTTTTTCTCCCTGTGGTTGCCACTGATATAAATTCTAAAAGCTATATTCTCTTCTTGCTTTCATTGACAGAAATTTCATTCACTGGAACCTGGCAGGGTTACGCACTGCAATACTGTGTATTTGAGAGGAGCATCAGACTCCAGAAGTCCAAGTCAGTGCTTGACTACCCTTGCTCCCTGGGAGATTTTCAGGTGGAGGGAGAAGGGGTTGAGATAGACATATTACTGAGGTTATTCCAGGGGAAAGGGTGACGTTCTCCTCCCCCTTAATTACTAAATATAGACTCAGCACTTCTGTGGGGAGTTTGCAATACAGACACGTCTGGTAATAAGTCTGAAATAAACATGGTGCCTGTTTTCTGGAAACATAAGAGAATCGTTTGGCTCTGTGTGTGCATATTCTCTACTGTAGATCTCTTGAATCGTGCCACATGCTCACTTGCTGACTCTTACTATGTTTCTTCTTGCCTTTTCTGTCATAGTGGCTGTTAACTTGCTGCCAGCTAGGAGCATAGAGCATTCTTCTGAACATAAATTATTGTAGAGTGGAACATCAACTAGATACTGTTTTCCCCTCTGGAATTAAGGATTACTTAAAACAAATAGAAACTTGGTACAAGATGGGAAATATACTCTGTTTTAGGAAAAAAATAAATAGTAAAAATAATTTTTTAAAGTCTTAAAGTTGGTTGGTTTTTTTTTTTCCAAAGTAAAGATTTTTTTTTTTTAGTACATGGATAAAAGGAAACTTGGGAAGGAACACAATTAATAAGCTTCAAAAAGCTGTGCAAAGTGTTTTTGACTAATCCTGCAAAAACCTATCCCTGGGCATAACTTTGCTTGTGTGAGCACCACTATTAAACTTGGCATTGAATTAAGAAGGGGTTACTCAGTCAAGTAAATGTTTGAGGCATAAGTATTTAGAAAACTCTGGCCTAATATGTGTGAGTATGAAGAAGAAAGAGTTTCCTAAGTCTTGTTTACACCAATTCAGATTATTCAGGAAGAGATTACATTGAAAATAATGATTTATACATACAATTAATTTGTAACTTGCTAATTATAAAAACAGTTACAACTTTTTACAGAGCTGTAATAAGAAAGAAACTTCTGATTTTACAACACCCTGTATTATTAAGTCTTTTGCTGGCACATTTATTGAGGAAGAAGGACACAGCATGAAAATTCAACTGGAAAAAGGTCAGGGAGGAACAGAAGAAAACCTCCTGAAGAAAATGTATCTCACTGAAGACTTTCTTCCTTCTTTGCAAGAGAGGACTAACAGAAATAAGGAGTATTTAACACTTTACCAAAAAGGTTAATTTGGTGGGGGAAAACATCTCGCATCTCTGTCCCACTCTCTATTATATAAATATTTTTGGAAGATAACTACAAATTGAACCTGTGGACTTACTAAAAAAAAAGTGCATTGGGGAATAGTAGGAAGGCCTAGAAAACCCTTCTCAACAACTGGTGTAACCTTCTTGACAGTGAGAAGGTTAGTAAAAGACACTGATCAAAGCAGAGGAGTCAGTGTCTCAAAGAAGTTTGTCACAGCAAGCGGGGAGTTTCTGATACTACAGACTCCTTCATAGTCACAAGCATGGCTTCAGTAGATGCTCTTCTAGACACAGAAGCTGATGATGCAACTGGTAGGATCCTCTTTTATTTAATGTACTTGACTTGTAATAAGTTTCATAGTTCTGGTCTGTTTTTTTCTTTTTTTGTGGTGGCTTTGTAATCTAACAGGTGCCTGACACCAATTCAGTCCTGATGGGAACAGCTGCAATTTAATGCTGGCCTACACAAAGACTGAATTTGGTTTATGATGTCTGTGATCTTTTAACTTTGAAACTAAGTTCAAGGGAAACATTCAAGGCATAAGGATTTTAATGCCTGTATCTTGATAGTACGTTCATGCAGCTTGAACTTTAAACTGATGTGCTTTCTTTAATAATTAATTTTAAAAAACATGAGAATAGGATTATTTACATCAAAGGTCTTATTAAAACGAGCTAGTGTGTCCCATTTTCCATTGCTAATATTCATAGATCAGAAATAAGGTCGTTCAACAAAAGTTCCACCCCAAAAAGATTAAATAACTAGCCTCAAGGAAGGTGGATTTAAGAAATACTGGTACTTTTTGCAACAAGTGGAGTTGTACTCGAAACTATCAGCATTGGTTTAGAGCATCTCAGAAAACTGAAGAGATCACTTGAAGTGATTTATGCAATTACCAATTCAGTAATCGCTGGTATCCTTATGCCTTTGTTGTTACCCACACCAAGAAAAACAATGCATCAAGAACAAGGTGAGGGAGCAGTTGTAGGTCTTCAACCATGGAGATTAGTTTACTCCTTGTTAAGTTAAAATGTCAGTTATCACACACTTACCACTTTGGTGACAGGGGGATTTGAGTACTCGGTGACTGCAGGACTGGACCATTCTTAAGGCCAATGAAGAAAGCTCTCTTGAGTGCTATTATCCCTCTTGCTCTTCTTTCTCTTCCTTTTGAGACTGTTCTCTGGGCCCAGTGGGTTGCTTTTTCCTGGGTGCTTTGTGTAGTGAGGTCCAAAGGTGCCCTGACTACCCCTCCAACAGACTCCTGGGTTGGAAGGGAGCCTCCAGCAGGCAAAAAGAGACGCCCAGCAGTCTCACCCTCACTCTGCTGTGCCTGTCCTGCCTGCTAACACCTGACACAAGTTGGGATAACACAGGGACTGGTGCCAAGCTGGTAACTAGCACCTACCACATCAGGGCACTGTTCTCTGCTATATGCATTTGGGGTTTTATACTTTTTCTCAGTTTCCCATGTTCTTGGCCCAAATGTTGTATTGCTAAAACTTGTTTTTCTTACTAGTGAAGAAGGCAGAGGGGAAGTCTGACATTGCTGAGGCCCCAGGGCCCTAGAGCAGCAGAATATGGCTAACTTTACTAGGACTGCACACGTGCTTAAACCGAAGTATGTGTGTTAACTACTTTTCTGAATGAGATGGCAATGAAAAAGGGAAAGCCCAATGCTCGTGTGCTAAATCTGCCTCGGCTGCAATAACAAACAGTTCTGTAAAGACAGCCCTGCGAGTGCTCAAAAGAATAATGAACTCAAGAGTAATCCTTGACCAAAATCTGTAAGATCAGTGAAGTCACTTATGGAAGAACTAAGGAACACAGCCACTTATGGGGTTTTGTTTTCTTTTTTAAATCCAATATTTGTTAAATAGTACAGCCATTGCAGAATTGGGGGATGGGATCTATCAGTAAGAATTTTATTTTGGAGGCTTTTCATACTGGCCCTGGGTTTTGGTTTGAGCAGTGTAAGAATCTAGTCGAAGAGTGTTCCTCTCTTAGTATAAGAATGGAACTATCTTTTGATAATCAGATTGGAGATCTCATCAGCCTTTTCAGAATATGATTGTTCTTGATGATATTTTGTTTTTTAGTTTTAAAATTATAATGTTGAATGCTCTATTAAAGATTGTTTTATCTATTAAATGAAACTCCTGTTGTGAGTTCAGACTAATCAAACCATTGTTTTTGTCACAGGTGATCCTTGGACGACTTTTTGTGGCCCGAGAGAAAATGAGTAGCCCGACAAATATTTGACTCAAGGGAGATATCTTGTAGAAGATCAAGTTGTAGCACAAATTCAGGGTTCTGATGAAAACTGAGATGTTGATGGCAATGAACATTATTTCAGACATGAATAACTTCCAGTATTAAAAATGGTAAGCCATTTGGGAGAAGGGAAAGTGTCTAGTGGAGATGCTGAACTTTGCCAATTGTTGAACAGAACTGAACATAAAAATAGTTTAAATAAAGCTGTTCCTCAGACTGGTTTTGATTGAATAATTTACTGAATAAAGGTTTGCTTCAGAAACCTGTTTAAACAGTACTGTGCTGTCGGTGACCAAAGGTAGAGATGAGTATTTCAAATAATTAATGCTCTGTTCTTACCAATATGTCTGTCAAACTCAGCTATTTATTCTTTCTGCAAGATTCTGCATTCTGAAGTTTTTAGAGTCACTGCTTTTCCTAGTTTGCTGCTGCCAGCAAACAATGGTACTGTTATGCTATACTACTTGCTGTCTTTTTTAGGTTATTTTTTGGAGAGGTTCTCCCTTTTCTCTCCATTCTCTTTTTATTTTTTTTAACTAGGCACTTTCTTATTTTTTTTAACATAGATATTTCATGTCTTTCTAGCATAAGACATAATCAGCAAGTCTAGTTTAGTGGCAGAAAATGCTACCAACAGTCATCCAATGCTGATATGACAATGTCCATTCTGTTTGTACAATGAAGCTTGCTTTCCTAGGGCAATAAAAATGTTGCAGTGTCAATTCAATGTTGTGCATCACAGTTTAATTTTGCAACCTCAATAAGAACCTTGTCACCCTTGCTGTTGGCAATTTTTCTTTGACTCACATCTGTGAGCTGCCTCAAATTCCACATTTTCCACTCCTGAGAAACAATTGCCAACCTATTTCAGGAGGACAAGTGTTACTAAGAATTCTTCAGGACAAAAGAACCCAATTTGGTAACATTTTGTATTGTATCACATTGCCTTGACTTTGCTTTTAGGGTGCAGATGCAAGGTTAGCAAAGCTAACTGGTCTTCTGGGAGAGGCTACCAAACAGAGGTACTCTGCCCTTGTGCTGACAGAGTTCATCTCCTCCCTTGGGGCCTGGTTTTGTGTGAGGTCAGTCAGTAACGTTGCTTTTGTTGTTAGGCCATTTCAGCTGAACCCGTGTATTAGCCTAGTGCGGTTATAGTGCAACAGTCAGCACTACAGTACTTAGCCAGACAAGATGGCCAACTCTGTAGCCATTGGCCAAAGTGATGAATGGGCATGAGTATAGGAATCAGCCTTGAAAACTGGTATCCAGTCACACCTTAGAGAAGTTTCAGCAGATAACCTATCTTTGCATGTGTTTTGGGGAAGAATCATCAATGTTTTTTCGCCCCCCGGTGGTAGCTATGGATTTCATTTGAAGTTCCTGCTTTCCAGACTGAGTGATGAGCAGTTTTCTACTCCTTAGTCTTACTTGATTTTTAAGGACGTATTCCTCTCCCTGCCTGTGTTTGGGAGAAAAGAAGTGATTTCATTTTCAGAGGTGAAGGAACATTCTTAGCCCAATACAGTTAGGATATGGACTTTTTTGTGTTAGAGATACTGAAAGGAAGGTAGCTCTATGGGAATTTTCCTTATTAACAGCCACTATTTACCCATTCAGTCAAACATCACAAAGTCACTCGTAAAATGAAGAAATGCAATGCCTTTTTATCCTCCTTCAGCACTCTTTGGATATTTTTTTTTTTTACCTGAGTAACAGCATCCACAGACTTATATTGAGACTGAATATTGTTGAAAGTATGCGACTTGCATATTAGGAAAAATCGAAGTTTGCATAGATGCAAAGCTGTCAGTTACTTCAGTTGCATTTTTGTTTCATTTTGGATGAAGGATTAATGGCCTATAAATAAAAAACCCCACCTGTTTTTATTAACGGTTTATGTGTATCATATGTTCTGCCTTAATTACAGTAATTATTTACATTAAAGGTATGTCTCCAGATTATCTCTGGCTGTGTAATTCTGGAGTCTCTCTTCCATAATTTGAGTATGGTAATGCACTGTAATGCCTGCACCTAACATGCAGGTTCACATAATTGCAACTTACTTTACGAAACTTAGGTTCTTCCCCACATTTCCATTATGCCATATTACATCTCCCAACCTTCCTCGAATCTGTGTTACCGAATTAGTTCTCACTTAGAACAAAGGATGGAAAGGGGCCTTCTCAATCATCAGTCCAATTTCCAGGTGAAGCAGGTGTTCATACAAATCCTTTCAGAATCACCCTTCACCTTAAGTTACAGCCTTTTCTCCTTATTCCAAATCAAGAAGGGTATTCTCACTGCCTAAATGTATTTTCTGTCAGTTTATATGCTTTTGCTATTATACCAATGTTACTTAGCATTACTTAACATCTCTCTATTCTTTTAATGAGTGACAATAAAAACATAATCTCTTGGCTGTCATTTTGCTAGTCAAAAAAGGCTGATACCAAATTCTGTTAGTCAATTTACAAAATAACCTTTCCCCTTCTGCAAGAGAGCACTACCCACAAGAGTATGCCTCATCTCTGGAAATATCTTCCCTAAAAGTGAAATCCTGGTTTTACCAAAATCAATAGCAAACCTCTTACCAAGGTGAGTGCCTGTTTCCTTTCACTTTTTTGGTTGTAATCCTTGCTCATGAGTAAGAAGGCTGCTACACTCCTAACAATCTTAAACCAAAAGTGCGGTAAGCAGAGTTTTCACCATAACTTTGCAGTCAGAACAGGATTTATTTTGGATCACCGATATCCTTGCAATAAAGCTGATTACAGATGAGGGTCACAAATGCCTGATCTCTATATCCCGAGGTGGGTGTATCACAGGAATCCACTTACAATTTCATGTATAGTAGGTATGCATGCTTCAAGAACACCCCCGGGAATAAAGAAAACACGAGACCATCTATTACTGCAATACTGACCTTTCCAGGGTTTGGGGTTTTTTTGTTTGTTTAACAAATGGATATTATGTTACTTAGGTCAAGGACAGTTTGCTTGTGCTAGAATTGTCTGGTCAGATCATGTCAGTTTGTCCTTGACACTATCTTTGTCCTCTTCTGCTTTCTAGAAACTCAGAGTTCTTTAATTCATTAAGCAGCATAAATTTCAGAATTGGGGTTTTGCTGCTATAGCCTCATTATACAAATTGTCTGGTAGTTCTGTTGCCAAATATGACATCATATATACGTATGATGTTCCTTTGGAAATTTCTCAATCTGCCTATCTCCGACCACTATCTTTTCAGTTTTTCTCTTGATTTTTTTTTTCTTGTCCAAGGAACCATACTGTTGAGAATCTCTGCAGTGCCTCATAGACCCATCTTATTCTCCCTTCCTGATGATGTAACACATTTCAACACCTGTTGCTAAGGATTTTCTTGGTATTGGCTATGTCTTGGTTTGGGGATATACAAAAACATTTATATCAAAGCATACATAAATCCTACTGGTTTCTACCATGTTGCAGAAGGTACTCATACCAAAGGTTGTTTGATTTTGTGGTATATGTTGGTTTTATGAATTTACAGATTTAGATGCACCTAGAAACATTTCCTCTAATTATTTGGCTATTTGCGCAGAAGGTACCTTTTAATTTTCTTTTTTTTTTTTTTTTATAATGCCATATCCGCTGGCACATTGTGACTCATATTTTTGTATATTGCTTGTGAATATACCCACACTCTCTAGAAATTAGGATCTCTTATATGTAGAACAATATTCAGCATGTCTGACAGGAAGGAAGGAAGGACAGTAATGTTTCCTAGTCTTTCCTCCACCTAGACACAGGTGGTGGGTTTAATTCATGGTATAAATTAGAACAGCATCAATGTTTCTGTAATTCATGCTTCCTGCAATAGCTCCCACAGGGATTTTTGTGTTGACAAGTTTCACGTAAACAGAACTTTCACTGCCCAAGCTCATTCTCACTATTCTGCTTGTAAGTGTCCAGGACTACAGAGTTAACAGTAATCCCCATCAGACGGGTAAAACAGCCTCACATCTCCTCTGTATACTGGTAAGTACGGAGAAGACAGCAGAACCAAGTTTGTATCTTAGCGTGTATTAAAAACCTAATGTAAAGCTCAAAATGCAGTCAGATTTTCTTGCACTTTCTAACAGCAAAGGTTTTTGAACATTGTTTTTAGCAAATTGGGCATTTCTTTTGCAGCTTCTTTTGCAAATTGGTGTACATCCTACTCCTGGTTTTTGCAGCTCTTCTGATTGCTTTTTCTCCTGCCCATTCAGTGTGTCCCAGTACTGGGAGTCTCTGTAGTGTCTGATAAGATTGTCAACTTTGAACATTTTGTTAGTTGCTGGAGACCTGCCTCCATTTTCATAGTTTTTATGGCATAATACTTGTCTTGTTCATAGACGCTCTCCTCCAATGGTATTTCATATCTACCTAACATACCCACTTTAGTTCAATTATTTTTGGATGCTCCTAGGAATTTGTCCTGCTTCTGTTCATCATACATTTGCACTTTCTCTTTGGACGATCCATACACACTGGATATTATGCTGAAAATGACATGAGTATGACCACTCCTGTATTGAAGACTAACTTTGCAATGTCCTTGTTAAATTGTTTGCTGCTGAAGTGTTTTGGTTTTTTTCTTTTTTTCTTTTTTCCTTGCATTTTTCCATTGAGGGTAGATCTGTCAGGTTTTATCTGAAAAGCTCTTGTTCTAGAGTTGTTATTGACTTGGGTCTCTCCCATATGGGATCCATTGCACATTTTGTGAAAGCTGTTTTTTTATACACTCTATAATAATAGAATAGTGAAATGCTGCACTGTGCTTAGGGTCATTACAAATACTTGCATTTTAAAAGGAGGCTCAGTGCTGCTTTTGTGATTATTCCTGGCAGGAATTTCTAATGCATACTTAGGGACAATCTAGGGGAGATCATACAGTTGTACAAAGCTTGCCCTTGCACCTTGTTGATACTACTTGCAGTGATCATTACCTAAAACATGCCCTAAAGATATGGCTGAGTCTGACAAACATGTAAATGCGTAAGTATGAATGGAAAAAAAGAAGCCAATAACCTAAGTTGAAGCATCCTAGTGGAGGTAGAATTTGCAATCTGCTTGTTGTCAGTGCTTGTTTTGTACTGGGGTACCCCATTTGTCACAATAATTGACACATCCCTTCATTGTAAGCTTTTCTAGTGGGTTTCTGGCTCTGCTGCCAGAATGCTTACTGGAGTCTAGCTGCCTGGGCACATCTTTCTTGTGCAGAGATAACTTCACAGACTACCACCAAAGCAGTGAATTGATTTCTGCAATCTTTTGCTTATATTCAGATATTCATACTCTCTCCTGTCCCCATATTTACTCAGAAAACTTTCTTGTTTCAAATTTCACAGATATTTCAGCTGTTTGTGTCTTTTGAGTTGCTGACCATTCCTTGTGACGACTGAACAGAATGTTTGCTTACTTTACTCAAAAACATGAAACTTGCTTGTCTTGCAAATAAATCTCCAAATCATGAATTTGCTTGTGTTGGTTTTTGGTCTACTCTCTTACACAGATATTCTAATGAAGTGAATGGAATTTCCAGTAGTAACACTGGGTGGCAGCTCCAGTATATGTTTAATGTAAGCTTAAACCCATTCTGTAGACATATTTATTAACACTATTTTAAGAATTTATGTTGTACAAGCATTTCTACATATTTGTGTGATAGGTACAACTGTACTATGTGACCAGCTACTTTCTCTAGAAACACTAAAAAATGGACATTTTTAGTACATTGGAATGTTACTGGAATTAAAGGACTGTCTAGGATCACCTGTAAATCAAAATAATACTATGCCTTCCATATTCAGAAGCTCCAAGCTGCTACTGGGGTAAGAAAAGAGTCAGATGAGCTGACAAGTTAGGAATGCAGTGTAACTGGAAAACCGAGATTATTGTCAGCTATAGTAGGGCACAAATTGGGTAGTAATCCTAAAATCAGCCTTCCTCTCACAGGTCTTAAGTGTGGAGTTATTAGAAGTAAGCTACTAGTCTCTTTGTTCATGTACCTACGTGGTTACTTAGAGCTGGAGTCTGTCCTACCGGAGACCATTCTCAGGATTAGAAGCCCCACACCCCAGCCAGTGATTACAGCTGCAGTAATTACATTACTTGTGGACAGAAAGGGCCTCACTGCAAACTTGCAGTCATTCAAGGTGATTTTAGGCCACATTCAGCTAGCAGCCCCAAAATGGTGCTGTTTTCTCTCATGCTTTCTTGCTTTCTTTTATTTCTTTTGCTCCCAGAAAAGAAATTAGACCCTTCAGAGGCCAGAACATTTTGGATTGAGTTTTTTTTGCAGATAGTGTAATTTGATATCCTGATTTTGATACGTACCCTGACTAATTTGCTCTGAAATTAATTATTCAGCTTAGTTTTTAGCTCCAACGTGGAATTCTTCTCAGCCACCATGCAGAACAGTACAGCTACTTCAAGTATACCTCTGCACCATCTGTGAGAGATGGACGTGTATGGTACTAGACCCCAGCATAATCTTTGTGACAAGGAGGCTTTTCAGAAGGACCTGCTCTTTTGTTCAGGACATCTTGATTCCACCAGGCTTCAGACCATTTTAGATTGCAGTATTAAGTGAATCCAGTTGATTCAGTTCTCCTACCTGTTTGTTATCTGACAAGGATACTGAAACATTTTGCTGCCCATAACTAAAACAAAAATGCATGTTATCCAGCATGTTCTGAAGTACTAAATAATAAATGCAAGTGGGCATAGTTCATTTTGTCATTTTCTCTTGCCCTTTATTTGTCTAGAGTTTTCAAGCAGCTTTAGGTTGTTTTTCCAGCTCTTCAACAGCAAACGGCAGCAAGCTCTCCAATGTTACTTGTGCTCCTTCAGAAGATCAGACCTAAAAAATCTACTGAAGTTCTAATAAAAAGGCATCAGTTGCCCGTTTCCTTATTGTCTTCCGGAACCATCTTCCCACTCTTCTATAGACTTCATTAACTCTATATCCGTGCTTGAAGTTCAGGAATGACCTTTTTCTTTTGGTCTTTGTCAATATATTGAATACTAAATTTCTGAGCACTTTTGTATGTGACCTCTATTTCTTGTTCTCCCTGGGACTTTTGCTTTTAGTACTTTTTGTCCTTCTATCTGTCATGTCTTTCCTTCCATCTTTGCTCCTAGCCAAAGCATATAATTCATTACATTTCATTAGATCCTCTCATAGATCTTGCCTTATGTCATGATTTTCAAGGTGTCACTGTAGAAAATAGCTAAATCCATTGGCTTCTATTGCTTTTTGCAGTACCTAGGCAATTTTTCCTACATGTATTTTCTGCATTGAATCCTATAACATTTTAAACTGTGACTACGCTTAGGAAACAATGACTTTAAAAATTACACTTTAGCACTTCAGAATAAACTGCCTCTACATCAAATCCCTTCAGTTTACAAATCATTATGAAATACCAGGGATGTTCAGCTATGAAGGTGAGTCTTTTCTACATAGGTAGATAGGGTTGATAGCATTCCAGTTAATAACTATTGCTAATAATATCTGAAAGAAAGTGCAGCAATAACATAACTTCAGTCAAAAAAATTTCAAAAGGTAAGTATTTTATAGCAAGTTTTTCTATTTTCTGTCACTGCTTTCTTCAGTGCCTCATTCTCTCTGAGTTTGTATCGTGTCCTTAGCTATTGCATGAATGCCTGTAATGTCTCAAAGTATTCCACTATTCCACAGTTGACTTTATTCCCAAATGAATATGAAAAAATGTGTAATACTATGTATCTAGTGTGCCCAGTTTAGCTGATTTTAGCATCTTTTCTTGTGAATATCCATTTTCCTTATCCAGAATAGTTAATTTGTTTTCACCACCTATTTGATTATTTGATCTGAAATGTTTGTGGTTAAATGCATAGACTCTTCTTTTTTCTTAATAGCTATGTTAGGATCTTCAAGATTACTACAAATTTTAGTTGGGAGGATGCCTTAGGGCTGTGCTATTAACATTTGTCATGACAAATTCACACTATTTGTGGGTCTTCCCTTTCTAGGTGTATTCCTGAGTCTATCGACCAAAATAAATTTTTCTGAAACTTGTGTGTTTTAAGGGAGTATATGAATCATTACAAATGTACAATGCTCAGGAATGCCCTTAGCCCCTCAAAGAATTTCAGACACTGCACAATTAGATTTATTTCAGAGCATGCCTAGTTTAGCATATTTAGGCTTAGCAAAAAGGAAGCTTTTCAGCTTCACTGGCACTGTAGACTTTTCAAAAAAAAGTATTAAGAACTGGCCTTACTCTGGACTGTTGCTTCCACTAAGGTCATCTCACCTGAGGCTTTTTGGATCCCTTCACATCTTACAGGCACGTCAGACTACCTTATCTGAGGGAGACTTACTATTTTTATTAAATTAGTATCTATAACAATGCAATACATTGGCTTCAGTCCCTTTATAAAGCTTGAGCGATACATTCTCTAAATACAGTGAAGGATAATAAGTTTCTCTGAATTCCAAGGTTTATATGTGATTTATTCTGTAGTACTTTAGACAGTGAAGTACTGAGGCAGAAATTTGTGAATTTTATCTTTTGGGTAAGTCATCTATTCTGAATATGGCAGACTATGATTTTGTTTTCTGCGTTTGCGACCCATTAATTTAAAATTTGTGTCTCCGTATCGACTCAGGTATGTGGACTGTTGTATAAATTCCATATATATAATTACATATATTAATTTCTAACTTTAAAGTTTGGTACTCTTCCTGCTCTTTTGAGAGTGGTCTATGAGTCTGTCAGTATGCAATTCAGTCTTGATCTTCCTGTACATTTTTAAAACAGTTTTTGTGCAGCTTGTAAAATTCTGAAAATGTACCTTGCATGTTGCAAGAATAAATTTAAAATTAAACACTTGAGTTTTTCTCCAAATATCCTGCTTTATAAATGCCATTTGTTAACAACGGTGTTTTATTCAGAGAATATATGTCTAGTACACCTTCAAAACATTACCTTGAAGTGCAGTATGTAATTAGATGTTCTTTCATGATCATGTACTGAGGCAATTTCCTACTTAAGTTTGCACAGCTGTCTTTGGATGAGATGATACAATGAAGATAAACATTAGAAGATGTTGTGTTTATTTCTTCTGTAATTGTTCCAAAACATACCATTTTGGGAGGCATCATTTAGATGGCAAAACTAGTGAAGTTCACGAGACTGTGATTCACGTGATCTGCTGGGTTCCACTACACCATAGGCTTTCCAGTATACCTAACTAAACTTTTGTTACTGGACTACAGGTGTTGGATGCTTTCAGGTAGATTAAGTGGTCTCCCTTCAAAAAGTCTTTATTTCCAGCATTTCCATATAATGCCATTTAAAACCGTTATCTCCATCTACACCTCTTGTGATCTTGATGCATCATGAAGGTCATTGAATTACAGCACATGAGCTGGTCACTATTGATACAAAGTTCAAAGACCCATGCAAAGTCTTTTAGCTTTCTGTCAGCCCCTTTAGCCATGTCGTTTAGTTGACTTCCCTACCTCTCATTGCCTAGCTTCAGTGAAAATACAGCTTTTGGATATTTCCACTCTTTGTGTCTCAAGTGACAGTTCAAATAATGTCCAATATGCCCCAGAATGCATGTTCTCTCATTTCTTGCACCCGTGCCTAAAGTTCATGACGTTTCTCACAAAGCTGGCCCTAAAATCTCCATTTTACCAGGTGAAATAAGTGTTGTCATCTCTGCTACCACATTTCCATAGCTTTCCATACTGTTGAAATAAGAAACTTCACAGAAGATACTGGACTCTGCTGAAAGCAGGAGATGTGCTTGAGTTGCATTTTTCCCCTTGCTAAAATCACTCACATCAATGAAGCTAACTGTTTTGAAGTTATATGTATGTACATATGCGAAATCACAGATCGGCCCCTCAGTTTGGCCAAAACCCACTTTGCTGTACTTGCTGGGAAATCCTATAGTGCTTCTTATTTACAGGCAGCTTTGTCTGTTTTCTCCTAAGACCAGCATGTCTGATGACCATAGACTGTTATCTATGAACAGATTTATAGTAAAAATTTCAGGTGTCCTTTAGCTGGTGAATTTTTAAACTTCTAATGAAATTGTTTATGTCTTTGTAAGCAAGTTGAAATACCAGTCAACAGTGACTATGTGTGTGTGAAAATTCTACTGACAGCTATAGAGTAGTCATAAAATATAGGCATGGCACAGTTTTAAAATCACTACAAGAAAAGCTAGTAATCCTTGCTACTACAGTTATGGTCTCCGCCACATAAACTGCAGATAGCAAAACTTTCTAGAACATTTCTGTTCTAGTGACTCTTTAAGTTTATCACATTGATGTTATTTTTAAGAGACAATGAGTGAATTTGACTTAAAAGTAATCATCATAGAATTAAGATGCTTTTTACATTAAAGTATTAGTCTGGGACTAGCAGCCAAATATTCTCTCTCATAAAAGCAACAGCAAATCAGACAGACCTCTGAAAAAATCTTGTCCCTGAAGAAACTAAATAGCAAAGCTGAGTTCACAGAGTAAACCACAAATCAAGCTGCTAGCGCGACTCAGAGATTTGTTAATACAGCTGTAAACCATAAGCAGAAATTTTCCAAAAAGCACTGGAGTCGTCCCCCTGTTTATATGCAGTGGTTTAAATATTGAAACCGTCACGACCAGTATAAGGGCAAAGCAGGAATTTGGAAACAGTCTCTTGTTTTCATTTCCATGAGCCTTATCTACTAATTTGAAAAAGTATTTTCTAAACCGTAGGAAAAAGATGAAAGAGACTTATGTTTATGACATCTGAAATGAAATTACATAGCAATAGGAATAATATTTACCAATGTCATGCTTATTTATACTGCCCCTGTCATGGATTGAGCTTCTGTGTAGTAAACATTGCAAAAGCACCAAAAAATAGGTCCCTATTAAAAGGATTGCAACCGAGTAATTAGGAACTGGGTTCATGCAATTATTTATTATTTGAGGTCTGATTGTAGCAGTATTCTGGAATTCTCTGCTGATCATTCATTCCAGACATGTGTCACAGCTATAACTTCTATTAGAGTTGGGTAAGAGATGTGGCAGACTGAAAGCCTGTTTAGTATATATATGTATGTATACATACTATGCATATCATATACTATGGGAAACAAGTCTCCCTGTTACATGACATCTTTTATATTGCCCAGAGTAGCACCCCTTACAGTAATAATTTCATTTTTAATTAACGAACACCTGCATACCTCTGGCTGCAGATGTTTAGATTATCTGCCCTCTTGGTATGTGAGAATACACTACTGATCTATTTGTCTTCAAACCTAATTTCAAATGGACTGAGTATCTCAAACTATTCTTTTCACTTCAGTGTTACGTTTCATCTATTGGATGAAAATCCAGAGCCATCTGCCCCATTGAATTTACCTGTGCTGATTTTTTACATTGAATTGAATTTCATAGTAGATTTTAATAGCAGTGGCATTGCCCATATTTTGTTATGTGGAAGTGGGTGTCTCTGGACCACAGGGTTTGGTAGTTGCCTCCTTAATCTGCTTTAAATCAAACAGATCCTTAACTGATGTAAATGTTCTCAGCTCCTACAGCTGTGACAGTCAGCTGCAGCTGATGTTACACACCCCCCTGTAATGATCTTTTCCTATTCTAAATTGACTTTCAAGCCATAAGAAGCTATGGTATTTTCTTATTTGATATGACATCTGCCCACTCAAGCCAAAACAGAACTTGATTGGATACTATCAGGTAGATTAAGTGGCCTCCCTTCAAAAAGTCTTTATTTCCAGCATTTCCGTACAATGCCATTTAAAATTCCTTACACACTTTCAGTGTGCTTTATGTCATTGTAGAGGATTCAGAGAGGGCACTGGGATTGGCCAAGCAGTCCTCTAGACATCTGTGCTGGTTTCGGCTGGGATTAAGTTAATTTTCTTCCTAGTAGCTAACATAGTGCTGTGGTTTGGATTTAGTACTAGAAGAATGTTGATAACACACTGATATTTTAGTTATTGCTAAACAGGGCTTACACCAGTCAAGGACTTTTTCAGCTTCCCCTGCTCTGCCAGGTGCACAAGAAGCTGGGAGGGAGCACAGCCAGGACAGCTGACCCCAACTGGCCAAAGGGCTATTCCAGACCATCTGAAGTCATGCTTGGGGGAAGTTGGCTGGGGAAGAGTGCTCACTGCTTGGGATGGGCTGGGTATCAGTCAGCAGGTGGTGAGCAATTGCATTGAGCATCACTTGTTTTGTATATTCTATTATTCTATTAATATGCTATTAATAGTCTATTAATAATCTATTGTTATTATTACTAATAATACTACTACTACAACAACTACATTTTTTTCTCTGCTGTTTTATTAAACTGTCTTTGTCTCTACCCATGGATTTTACCTTTTTTTCTGATTCTCTCCCCCATCCCACTGAGGGGAGGGGGGGTGAGCGAGCAGCAGTGTGGTGTTCAGCTGCCTGCCAGGTTAAACCACAACTGCATCTTTGTTTAGAGCTGCAAGTTATGTAGGGTGGATGGGAATCACCCATAGTAGGGTATACACGAGACAAAGTGCTAGAGGTAAAAGCCAAAGTTGCATACCAGGAACTGGAGCTTTGCAATATTATCCATCTGCATGCTCTGCATTGCTTTTTACTCTCCCCATCCCCTTATCAAAATCCCTGACACACTAGGGCTCTGCAGTTCAGAAGAACTGAGAGGTGGAAAGCAAGTACCAGCTTCCCTACCCCCACTGTGGAGTAGAGAGAACAGCAGGACAGTTGAGCTCTACAGGAGTATTCTTGAGACAAACTTTCCAGCTGAAGGGTGTACAGTGCACATACCTCCTGTACTGTTGCAGGCATGCAAGGAGTTCTGAAGACCTGTAATTATTAGTGAGTGTCTTCTTTTTCTCTCCCTGAGATGGAGGGATTTTTCATACTGTGGGAACTGCTGACTGGGGAATAGTCCTTTCTGTTCGCTTCAGGAAAACCTGGGTAGGTTAGCAAGGCTTTACAGTTTGCTAAGGACCTTTTTAGAAACTTGGTTCCTGCTGTCTTTCAAATATAATCACCTCACAGGGGACTTAGATGAAGCTTCTTTTTCTTTTTTCGCATGACCTTTTTTGTACAAGTGAAGAAGGGGGAAGGTGGTGAAGAAGGGGTTTTTGTTGTTGTTTCTTCAGACAGTGTTCTTTTTCTGTGCAGTTCCATTTCAACACAAACATTTTAAGGACGTGAATGCCCCAGTCAAACAATGCTTATCCCCAAAGCTGACATGTTTAAATGCTTTGCAGGTCTGGGGCTCAGCTGTGTATGTCACCACTGGAATGCTTGGAACTAAAAGCCATTATAAAGATTTTTATTGTCTTTCTTTTTTTTCCTTATCTCAACTGAACTTAGGATTCAAGTGTTCTTGAGAGCAGAAAATCAGGACACACAAAATGCTGCCACTGAGTTTGCAACAAGTCCCAAGAATACTTCTGTTACTTCAGATAGTTCTGTTCTTCATCATATTGCAACACCTCCACAAAAGCAGAGCATGATTGATATATTAAACATCTAGGGAAAGAAAAAAACTAGCTTCAGTGCCAGTTACACTTGAGGAGAAGAGACAAATGTATTTTATTTTCTATCTAGATGCTCAAGGCACTTTCTGCTCAAATGACTCGACTCTTCTTCTGGTAAACAAAGTATTGAAAATGAAGTTCCTAAGATGCATTTTTAGCAATGGTAAAGGGAAGATTTTTTATGTCACTGTATCTGCATGCCTAGTGTGTCCATGTTCCAGTCACTCAAATCCATGGATTTATCTAAAATCAAAATCAGTTCCAATACACTGAATTCCCCTTTGGCTTATCCTCAGCTGCTTGAATTGTCACAAAAGTCATATTAATAGAGGCAGCTGCTTTTCATCAAAATAAAGTTTGTGATGATGTTCTTTGAGTACTGCAGGCCAAAGCTGTGCATATCAATTGCAATTCAAAGTTCAGAAGGAGCTTTTAGTGCTAAATTTTCAGGGGCTTATTTGTCTCTGTTGTTTTAAAGTTAATTTCCAGGTGATTTTATTCCATTTTAGTATGTGTTTTACCCCATCTTTGAATTTTTTTCATATGAGAGCTCTTATTGATATTATTAGGCAGCCAGGGTTTTTCTGGTTTCTGAAGGCAAATGGATGGTTTGCAAAAGACAAGTTTGACCATTTCTAAAAAGCAAATTACTTCACTGTTTTGTGTCCATGATTGATTTCACTTTTAAGCTAAATGGCACTTTTTGCTCATTTTTTCCTCCCAAAATTTCCAGGAGCATGACTGTCAAAAGAGAACATCATCTCTCTTCAGAAAAGAGATGAGGTTGCTACCTGTTGGACTGCCAAGCCATATCTGCCTGACATGTGTTTTGCCAATGGTATCATTAACATCTGCACGAAGCAGAAAGTCTTTTTAGACCCCATCTATATTGCAGTTATCCAGAATGGAAAAATGTCACACATCAATATTTTCAACAGTTTGGAAAATATTTAGCCACAGTGATTGCTGTCTGATTTCTACCTGGCAGATTGCAGTGGCTGAAAAATGATCTATGACATTATAATGGCATGTGAATGCTGAATGGGACATATAAGCATGACCTTAAAACAAACAATTTAAAGTACTTAGGAACTTACAGTATACATTGACATTTTTTTCTGCTTGGGAATTTTGATCTGTTCCACTCTATCTCCCTACCACCTCTTTTGTGCCCTCAGAATGAAATATTGGTAGCTCTGAACATGCTAGGTATGTCAGAGTCCAGAGGAATGAGAGCGAATAGCTGTTGTAGGAATTTCAAGGGGTCAGCCAGTCTGCCTCTTATCCTACCTAACACAGGATCAGCTCTACCAAAGTGACCCTGAAAAAGTATCTCCTAGGTCAATTCATTATTGTATTTCAAAATCTGCTTGCTTATTTCTATGCAGTAAGGTTACGGAGTAAAGACTGACTTTGCATCTATGTGTGCAGTAACTACTCATTCTCTTCAGGAAGTGTTGTTTCTTTTCCTGCTTCTCGTGGCCTGTGGAACTGATGAAGAGCTTAAAAATATTATCATCAATCTCTGAGGGGCCTGTCTTTGTCACATGGCTGCATCACATGCAAAGATTAAACACACATAATCATTTTCCAATAACACATAGTAATTTTCCAGTAAAATAATGTGAGAAATATTCACTTGCTCCTTATCCTAAGACTTTACAAAGAAAATCCTCAAAAGAGTTTGGCCAATTAGAAACCTACTTTGGATCATGTGAATCATCTTCTTGAGGTTCATGGCAAAAATGTCTGCATATGTTGGAGTGTTTACAGTTTTGGAAGACAAAATCTCTAATTTCAAACTATATTGTATTTTTATGCTTCAAGATAGATTAGCATTTTGAAAAAAACTACTGTTTAATATTGTTACATCTTTTTGGAGGAGAATAAGGTTTTTTTATCTATAGTTTCAGAATGGTAAGATATGGCTTAACCTTGAACATGAACAGTGAAGGTTCCATAGTTGTCCATTGAAAACAGTCTTAGTCTTCTTGTTGAAGTTTTGGGGGTTTTTTCCCCTTGAAAGTTGTTTCCAGCACCCTACTGATGTTAATGATACATAACTCGGTCAGAATTTTCAGAACCTCATTATGAAAGCTTGGTAAGTTTGATATCTTGCCAAATTCACCTTCAGATTCAGATTCTGTTTCTTTTTTTTCTGTTTAGGTTTGTGGAATTTTTTTTAATCTTTGTAATGGTGACCAAGAAAAGCACCATGGTCTGTTGATACTTGAGTAGTGATAACAGGATCCAGACTTGGCTGGTTACACAAGTCACTGTCTAGAACAGTTCAGTCTTTTTGCAGATGACATCTAAAAAAAAAAAAAAACCCACAGAAAAAAGGAAAGAAAATAAGTATCTTCTTAATTGCTTTTCATTCTGCTGATGATAGAAAGGGTAAATGTTGTTTCTTCTATTGCTGGTTTGTGAGAGATTTAATTAATGTTTAGCATAAGCTAAACAAATGAACATCCTAGAAGCAAAACTTTCTTTTCCACCTAACAAGCCCTACATTTTTTTTACTGATCCTAGGCTTGACAGAAGTAATCCAGCCTTTTCACATATGTCTTGCCACCTTTCTTACATAAAGTCTTAGTTTCATCAGCCATAATTTTAAAGACACAAAATGACGCTTCTTCTGGAAGAAAAACTGTACAACAGTTCTTTGGTGGATAACTTACGATTATTTAGTCTTGCTTCATCTCCTGAAATCTGATTTCAGGTACTCTGTTTTGAAAAAGTTTTCTGACAAATTATGCAATAATAACTCTTTATATCTAATTGAATATGAATTTATTTCAAAGGCAGTATTAAGACTATTAAGTCGATTTTGTGTGACCCTTCAGATTTGGAAAGGAGGAGTGAATGGCAATATTAGAACAACCATGAATTATGTAGCAAGTCATGATACCAGTGTAAGCTTCAAATGCCTGAATTGGACTAACATATCAATTTTTTAGTAAAGAAACTGAACTCCTGCAGTTCAACCCCTAAATCAAATAAATTGCTCCTTCTGATCCAGTTTTGTTGGGGTGTTTTCCTAAAGTCTTAACCTTAATCAGCTTCTGCTTTACAGTCAGTGGACAGCTCAGCCCATTATCTTTGCACCATTCAACCTGTCAGAATTCATTAGCTTGCCATCTACAGAGAACTCCCTCTGCAACCAATTGCTTGTTAATTCATCTACAGCAAACTCTGAGGGATTTTGTTAAAGAGCCATTTTAGGCAAAGTATTTGATTTATACTTCCTTTGGCACTATTTAGCCAAAGGTTCAACAAATGTCAGATTTTTACAGCTCACCCAAGCTTGGTAAGATTTTTTGCTTCTTGAGATTTTGAAAGTAATCCGTTAGCAGTGATTTTGGCAGTGAGTAAATATTACAATAAAAATCTGTGTGTTATTGCATCGAACTCTTTAGAACCTTTTTCCCTATAGGGAAGTTATCTTCATTAAAGGACCCTAAATAAGTTACAGCATCTTTCAATTTGCAAGTTCTGTAAGAGACATTAATTACTTGATGTACATAAAGCATATTTTTTCTGAGATTGCTGCAGGTCATCGAAACTTTCTTCTCTTGGAATACAATTTCTTCATTTTTGTTAAGCCTGATATACTTTTGTAAGAATGCCTCCATTAGGATGACCAACATCCTCTTTAACTGAAAACTAGCTATTTGATTTCATTCTTATACCAGAATGCTAAGCATTTTAAACAATAATGAACTTCAGTATGTATTTCAATTTATAAAAAGTCTCTAAAAATTGTACACCTTTTTTTGTTGCCTTCATAGGAAAGTCATAATAAAACAATGTCATATGTAGGAGTTCTTCCTCCTGAGTGTATCCTTCTCCACAAATATTTTTTAGGCCAGAAAATACTTAGGCAATTGCCTGAACAGAGAAAATACAGTGTTGTATCAAAGGACTAGGCACCAAAAAGTCTACAGATTTGTGGCAGCTACAAACTTTCAAAATTTGAGTAATATGTTTGGAAGATTAAACAGCAGCGTACAAATCTTATTTTAGACTCTGTTCACCGGTTTTATTTATATGTTCATTTATTATTAATGTCAAGCTCTGTTTCTTAAACAAGAATGGGTAGTATTTGGCATTTTCTTGTTTCTACAATTTATATCATAGTTTCTCACTTTTTTAGAGTGTCATTCAAGTCTTCTGCTGTAGAGTACAAACCAAAGTACCTCAGTTAGGAGTACAGTATCAGAGGCCTCTTTAAAATTGATGGAAATACCTCAGGAAAGCTGGTCAGCTGAGACAGAAATTTCCATTATATTTTTCACAATGTCTCAGATATTCGTAAGAGTGCCATATGGATGGTTGATACTAATCAGCACTCTTATGACTTTTCTGAGAGTCATCTTTTTCTCATTAGACAAACATCTGGCTGCTATTTGCTCCATTCCACTAGTAACTATTTCTGGTTTTAGTTTTGTTACTGGGATAACTACTCATTCTTATAAACATATGGCATGCCTGAATCACTGAGAGGAAGAGGAAGGCCTATTATAACAAAGAAGGAACAAGGTGAGAGATTTCATTGAAAAGGTATAAAGTTTCATTTTTTCCCACTAAATAGATGGCAATATGAGACATACTTACAAAGATATCAGAAGCCAGAACAAGGAATGTTAGACATACAAATTGGAGCAGAGGGATAGAGGGACAAAGGAGAGAAAGATACAGCAATTATTAGTGTAGAACTACTGATAATACATTGTAAAGGATTAAGCAACCAAAGGAAGAAAAAGCTAAGAACTGGAAAATTAAAAAAATGAAGAAAGGAAATCCCTTAGTGGGAATGTCACTGTAACAGGAGAAGAATAAAATATAGTTACATATGCCTATGTCAGAATAGTCACAGAAACAGTAAAAGTGTAGAGACATCTTTGACTTTTTAGAAGATTGCATCAGCACTTTCTTGTCAATAGATAAGAACCAATGAAAACTAGAGTTAAGAAGAGCAAACCTAGATGGGGAAGAGAAAATAAGGAACTTCTAGGAGTTCCTGTGATTTTTTTCTCAAAGAAATAATCAGGCCTATAAAAAAAAGAAAATAAGAACCATAGTAGGAAGAGAGTAAAGTATTGTCTTTGAGGAAAATAATTTAATAATAGCAAAAAAAAATCTCCAGAAGGCTAATTGCTTGCTTCATAAAGCAGAATGAAGATGTGACAGAAAGTTACGAAAGCCACAGAATTTGCTTTGCTTTACTTTTTTTTTTTTTTTTTTGTAAAATTAATCAGAGAATAAAATACTTGAAGCTGACACTCTTATTTTTCACCTCTGAAATCTTCTGTCCAAACTTCGGAGTCCAGGAAAAGATTTCTTACAGCTTTTTCCTTTATAAAGGAAGGTTTCTGATTGCAGAATATATATTTTTAAATAAATCATTGGTTTTGACAATGTTCCTCTTAAATAGTATGAAATAATATTACTACTTCTTAAACAGTATGAACACCTTTTTTTTTTTTTGCTATTTACTGATAATCAATTATATTTTACACTGATCTTTTCCTCTGCTTAAAAGCAGAAAAGTAAAAAGAGAGGAGTAATAAGAGAAAAACATGTTTCTTGATAATCTAGCTAGAGAAGCAGGCTGACAGGGGCCTCATGAAGTTCATCAAGGAGACACGCAAAGTCCTGCATGTGATTTTAGCTCACTACTGAGTAGCCAAAAGAGATCCCTCTATTACCTTATGACCTTCATCAGCTTGAGAACGGGAAGAGCGAAGGGATGGTGAATGTGTACTCATGTTGTGTGAACAAATGAACATGAATGTTTTTCCTTTTAACTTTTCTGAGAAAGGTCAGCTGGAGAGTAGCCTGGGTATGCAAGAATGAGCTTGCTGTCTTTGATAGCAGATCTTAGCCAAAAAAAAAAAAAAAGACATTTCATCAAAAAAACCCCCCAAAAACCAAATTCCAAAACACCCAATAGGAAAAACAATGTTCTAAAGTTGCCATTAGCACCAATTTGGAAAAGTTACAGAAATTTAGTTATCTGGTTTGTGCAAAGGGATAATAAATTTCACTAAAATAACTGCTGGAGAAAATAGACAGACTTCCAGTGTAGACTTCTCTCATGAGATCTGACAAGAAGCGGCAAAATCCAGGCTGTCCCATTTACACACAAAGGCTTTTAGCTTAATGTAATTATACAATAGATTGTAAATTCTGTGGGAATGTATGCTCCATGCTGAAGATTAGAAACATTCCATTGTTTAGCCTGATTTCTTTTTAATAATATTTACCACTTACTGGGTGTATTCAGAGAACAGGCTCTCAGGTCTATGAAATAATCTGGTCGCTATAGTGACATTCAGAGCAGCAATTAATGGTTCTGACCGTCTGTTCTCCAAAGTGCCCTACACAGACAGGAAAATACCAAATGCAAAACATCTATTACAAGTTCCTTGATTACATGCCTGCTTTTCTCTATTGATGCTACAGGACTACAATATGTCAGATAGCAGTCACTTTGAATTGCTCTTCTTGATTTCTTGAATTTAGCTGATCTAGTAAGTGCCAGTATCATTCTGTGGATCCACTGTATTAAATTTATAGAGCCTATAGAGGCAAGCTCAGATGGGACAGATCAGGCTCTGATAGCAAGTTAACAGATGTTGGCTATTCCCAGAACCCATTGCTTTGTAGTGCAGGTGATATTGATGCATCTGAAGGTGTAGAACTTTTCCAAAAGTTAAATATCCACATTTTCAATACGAATTCCAATCTATAATTGCTATAATTGCTTCAAACTCAGTAGTGTGATGTTACTTTAACTCATCTGAGATTTCTGAAGATACGTCTTTTCCTCAGTTTCTCATTTTAATAAGAAATTTAAAGCCCATTGACCAACAATAAAACTTTCCTTGATTTCAGTATGAGAATTGGGTCTAATATTCTTCACTAGGAAATAATTTCAAAATAATCCATTAGGTCTAACTGAGACTTTAACATGCTCATAATATTAAAAAAAAGTCTTTATAAATTAACTAAAATATTGTAATTTTTCAAAAATGCATTCAACTAGTTGTAATTTCCACTACCAGACACTAGAGGGGAAAAATGTTCCACGTTTTTAGACCATTAAGGTGCAAACCAAACTGTAATGTATTCCATTTTATGCATAATTTCTCAGAATAGGAATGCAGTCACTTATAATAACATTTGTTAAAGACTTTCTAGTTGCAGCAAGAAGTGATTAATTATACTGTAGTAACATTGTTATTGAGTCATTGAAGTAGTACTCAGATCTGAGAGAACATGGGATTCATAAAAGTGTTCTTTACTCAGCAGTCAGCTGGTATTAAGATGTGATACAATATCTGATTTTTTAATCCTTACAGAAGCTGAAAATCCAATAAAATACAGTAACAATTTTGTCCGGGTAATGATAGCTGATTCATTCCTGACTACAGATGGGTTCTCATGAACATTTTATAGGTGCAGTTCATCTTTGCTAGGAAACATATCTTAATTTTCATGAACACAAAGAATTCTTTTATGTTTGTAACTCTTTCTCCAAGCGAGTCCCCCAGCTTTTGTCTTGAACTCCATACTCTCTATGTTCTGCTTTTCCACAAACAAACAAACAAAAAAACAAACCTCATTTCAGAATGTCAGTCCAAGGTTCTCCTATGAAGACATCTGCTACCTTATTACTTTGATGTTTAAACTGACCAAATCTCAGTGGGTTAGTTTCAGGAAAAGGTGTAGGAATACTCTGTGTAGGGCAGAGATACATGTTAATCTGTTTTTCATATTGATAGATGCAAACAACAGAGCAAAAGGGAGGAAAGATAAATAGAAGTGTTGGCTGGGAGAATTACTCAATGTAATTGGTTACCCCTTGTCTGAGTGCTACAGTACAGTGAGAGACGATGCTGTGCTAGTTCTACTAGGTGACAAAAGATGAATTGGCAAGTGAAGAATAATACGAACTTTCATGTGATACTCATTTGGTAGGTGAGAAGACAGGGATGCAACTACATTCAGAGGCCAGGGATGGATGAGGAAGATGATCATTACAAGCAAAAGACTGACACCTTTCCCCAAAATTATTTGGGTTTGTTTGGGTTTTTTAAAGAAATACAAAAAGGAAGGTATGGGAAGATTTTCAGAAGCCCCCAATATCTGAACATGAAGGAAAAGAGCGCTACAAACAGATCAGTTGGTTTAGTCATCTGGAAGTAGATCGTTTTATATAAAGGCAGACAAATACAGAGTTTAGACAGGATTCTATACACCTACTTTAAATAATTAGGAAGATTTATGATTTTTATTTATAATTTTACAAATGTGACTTTACAGAGATTTTTCTGACGATTCCCCTAGCCATAAAATTCCAGTGCCTCTCACAAAGTAAGGGCTTGATTATTAATAAAAATATGTAACTAATTAGATAAACCAAGTGTCCTGGTTTCAGCTGGAATAGAGTTAATTTTCCTCCTAGTAGCTGGTGTAGTGCTGTGTTTTGGATTTAGTACTAGAAGAGTGTTGATAACACCCTGATGTTTTAGGTGTTGCTAAGCAGTGTTTACACTACTCAAGGACTTTTTCAGCTTCCCATGCTCTGCCAGGTGCACAAGAAGCTGGGAGGGGGCGCAGCCAGGACAGCTGACCCCAACTGGCCAAAGGGCTGTTCCAGACCATATGATGCCATGCTCAGTATAGAAACTGGGGGGAGTTGGCTGGGGGGCAGCAATCACTGCTCGGGGATGGGATGGGCATCATTTGGCAGGTGGTAAGCGGTTACATCACTTGTTTTTGCTGGGTTTTGTTCCTCTTTTTGTTTGGTGGTGGTGGTGTTTTCCTTTACACTGCAATTTGTTATTATTATTATCATCATTATTATATTTTATTTTATTTCAATTATTGAACTGTTCTTATCTCAACCCACAAGTTTTCTTACTTTTGTGCTTCTGATTCTCCCCCCCTTCCCACCAGGGGAAGAGGGTGAGTGAGCAGCTGTGTGGTGCTGAGTTGCCAGCTGGGGCTAAACTACACCACCAAGGCTCCACAGATGTAAAAGTAATATATCTATAACGCAATGATATATCAAGGGGAGCACTTATGTTTTGGATAGCTTCATACATGATGTATAGCAAACATGACTGCTTAGCAAGGCTGAAATATTCCAGGCAATGACTTCCAGAAATGAGTAGTCAGATTATCTGAACACGTATCTATGTAATTGCTGATGCAATTATTAAATGTCATCTTCAGTTTTAAACACACATAAATCACTCCAGTTAATATTAATGACACTGATGTATACTCCATAAGGGGAAATATATCCCTAATGAATTAGACTTGTCACTGAGATTTCTCAGTATGTTAAAATCCTTCATTTTGTACTATTCTATCACATTTTTTTCTAACATTATTATTGTTCAACACCTTTGGCTATACTATGAGTTATAATCAAATAAACACACCTTAAAAAATTAACAGAGTTCAACTTGGTTTGTACTAGAGTCAGGCTTCTGTCGTAAACTTGATATGAACTTGAACTTCTCTGATATTCACAGAGATAGCTACCACACCTACCTGCATTTTATTTCTTGTGTTATATTTACACCAGAGACAATTTGGCATTATGTACCTGTATATAATATTATATGTGTGCATGTAAGCATGATTATGCATATGTGTATTATTAAAGACCTAGATTTTTCTCCTGCAGTCGCATAATTATGTATATAGTTGTTGTAATGTAAAATCATTAACCTTAGAAGGGAACAAAGAGCTCATATGGAAAAGACTCTATATTTCCAGGAAAACCTTCATTTTGTCCTGTGACTTCCAATTTCCTGTGTCCTATTTCCTACAATTTGCAATTTGTCAATTGCAAATACAGTGTTTTTCCAGTGTTGAAATCATAACCAATAAAGATTTTGTTATTGAGCTCTAAGCTATGTCAATTCTTAATCTCTACAAACATTTCTATGTAATCTAGAAGAAACAGGAAAATATATTTTGTTAATCTACTAACAAAGATTAAGTGCAATTCAATCTGGATTAACCTGCATTCCACAAAATTGAACTCTGCTGTACTCAGGGTTAGGCCTCCTGTTTCACAGTGCTGCAGATAATCCTTAATGGCACAAAATGTTACTGAGAGAATTAGTAGTACAGTAGCTGAGAACCAGCGCAGGAAGGTAAATGAAAGATCTGGCAGAGTCTTAGTTTCTTCATGTTGCTACTACAGTGTTCCTTTCTTTTCTGATGCAACAATGTGACATACATACTTCATTATAGAAATATTGATTTCTCTTTGTCTATTTTAAATACTTTCTGCAAAGAAGTACTTCTACAAAGAAGGCTGTTTCTTGATATTTTGGGAAAATTTATTTTGCGTCTAGTTCATCTCATTTTTCCAAGAATGTTTCACCTTTAAGTAGGCATGGTACAAATCCATTTGGTTGCTAAGATCCTAGAAGTTCACGCTTATCTTTTCAGTATTTTGGGGGGCATATTTCTTTAAGCCATCTCAGACAAGGCATGACACTATTTTTCAAACAATTAAGCACATAAAAAGAAAGATTCCATTCCTTTCTAGGCATGATTTATTTTTCTTCTCCCTGTCTGTTCTATAGCTTTTTTGGATGTTCATCTTACTTTCTTAAGATACTTAAAAATGAGGTACTTAAACCTTGGTGCCATATGGTATTTGAGACAGATGTCTGTACAGGGCTGGGACATATAATCAGAATCTGCAGGGCAACCATCTCCTGAGGCAGCAGCAAGAGGCTAGTTAGGGCACCCTAGGGTCTCACAAATGACACAAATCCCTGTGTTTAAGGAACGGAAGACCATCTCCTATCAGTTTTCTGAGTGTTCATTATCAAAGAGATGCTTTTTTGTTAAGTAACAGAAATTCACAGACTCACAAAATCATTTAAGTTGGAAGGGACCTCTTGAGATCAGCTAGTCTGACACCCTGCTTTGGCAGGGTCAGCTAAAGTAGGTTGCCTAGAACAGTGTCCAGTTGGGTTTTGAATATCTCCATAACCTCTCTGCCAGTGAATGACCGCCCTGTAGTAAGAACGTGTTCTCTTATGTTCAGAGGGAATTTCATGAGTTCAAATTTGTGCCTACTGCCTCTTGTCCTGTCATGAGACACCACTGAGAATACTCTGGCTCCCTCATCTTCATTCCCTCCCATGAGGTATTTATACACATTGATAAGTCCCCCCTTGAGCCTTCTCTTCTCCAGGCTGAACAGTCCCTCTGGTCTGAGGGGTCTGAGCTTCCTGAAGGACAGTTTTATTGGTAAAGACAGGCGCAAAGAAGGCACTGAAAACTTCAGCCTTTGGCATTTCATTTGCCACGAGTTCCCCTGCCCCATTCAGCAGCAGGCCCATGTTTTCACTAGTCTTCCTTTCTCTGCTTATGTACTTGTAGAATCGTTTCTTGTTGTCCTTCACATTCCTTGCCAGATTCAACTCCATTTGGCTTTTCTATCCCTATCCCTGCATAACTGGACAGGAAGTTTATGCTCCTCCTAGGTGACCTGCCCCTGCTTCTACTTCTTGTATACTTCGTTTTTATGTCTGAGTTCAGCTAGTTGCTCCCTGCTTATCCATGCAGGTCTTTGCACTATTTCTTGATTTCCTAATTGTTGCGACAGACCTTTCTTAAGCTTGGAGGAGATGATCCTTGAATACCAGCCACCTCTTCTGGACCTCCTCTGAAAAGGTTGAAATCTAGGGCTGTGATCCTGCTTTTTGCCCAGTTCCTCCTGTTAGGATCCTGAACTCCGCCATTTCATGGTCACTGCAGCCAAGACTTCCTCTGAGTTCCAAGTTCCCGACAAGTTCTTCCTTGTTCATAAATTCTGGTATAGCATCTTTCTTTGTTGCTTCCTCAGTTGCCTGTGCCAGGAAATTGTCTTAAATGCACTCAAGGAGCCTAGATTGCTTGAGTCCTGCTGTATTGTCCTGGCAGATATCAGGGTGGTTGAAAGCTTTCATGAGGACCAGTGCATGTGAATGTGAGGCTTCTTCCAGTTGTTTGAAAGCCTCATCTAGTTTGAAGATGTCCTGGTTTCAGCTGGGATAGAGTTAATTTTCTTCCTAGTAGCTAACATAGTGCTGTGTCTTGGATTTAATGCTAGAAGAATGTTGATAACACACTGATGTTTTTAGTTGTTGCTAATTAGTGCTTAGACTACTCGAGGACTTTTTGAGCTTCTCCTGCTCACCCAGGTGCATAACAAGCTGGGAGGGAGCACAGCTAGGACAGCTAACCCAAACTGACCAAAGAGCTATTCCATACCATATAACATCATGCTCGGGGAGGGGGTTAGTCGGTTGGTCAGGGGGAGAGGGATCGTGGCTCGGGGAGAGTGATCACTGCTCGGGGAGTGATCGTTGCTCAGGACAGGCTGGGCATCAGTCGGTGGGTGGTGAGCAATTGCATTGTGCATCACTTGTTTTGTATATTCTATATATATTCCCTTACCATTATATTTATTATTATTGTTATTCTTTTCTCCTATTAAAATGTCTCTACGTCAACCCACGGGTCTTACTTTTTTTTTTTTTCCTGATTCTCTCCCCCATCCCACTGAGGGAGCGGGGGGAGTGAGCAAGTGGCTGCGTGGTGCTTAGTTGCCAGCCGGATTAAACCATGACAGAAGAAAACCTCATCTACTTCCTGATCAGGAAGTCTGTAGCAGATACTGACTACAATAGCAGACTATGTTGGTCTGCCCACTAATCCTCACCCATAAGCCCTCAGCTGATTCCTGACCCGTCCCAAGGCAGGGCTCTATGCATTCCAGGTGCTCTCTGTCACATAAAGGGCAACTCCCCCTCCTTATCTTCCTAGCCTGCCCTTCCTAAAGAGCCTGTATACCCCCACTGCAGCACTCCAGTTGTGTAAGCCATTGTGTTATGTCTCCGTTATCCCAATGAGGTCATAGCCCTATAGCTGCACACAGACTTCCAGCTCCTCCTGCATGTTCTCCATCCTGCATGCATCAGCATAGAGGCATTTCAGGGAGGCACCCAAGTGTTCTAATTCCCCAGTACAGGCTTGAGAGTTTTTCCCACAGGGCTGTTCTACAGGCACTTCCTTCTTTATATACCTGTGCTCACAGGAATTCCACTTCAACTCTCTTGCTTTGTTGATTGCTGTCTCCCTTCTGTTCCCATCACCTTTGGCCCTTGGCTTGCCTACCATATTCCTTTAGCCAGCTAGAATTTTTCACAAAACTTGTAGAAACCTTGCAGCAGTGTCTTAGAGACCCTCTTTCAAATTTGATTGAAAAGTTTCAGACATTGGAAAAGGGAAACATCCAGACAGGAGTGTGTTTAAAGCATTTTTCTTGAGGCTTTATGATATCTAACAAACTTATCTAAAAAGGGATTTTTTAATGTGTAGAACCCAAGTTTGATCCTTCTGTTAGCAAATGGATTTGTCAATAAATTTTACCTCATCTTATTTTTCATCATAGTCTGTACAGCAAAAGGCTATCAATAGGTATAAAATACGAAAAATCTCCAGAAATTTTCTACTTCACTTTCTTCATATAGATGGGAAAATATTTTTTTGTCTACTCTTTCTTGTAGAGTCATTTTGGTTCTAACACAGCAACTTCAGGATAGTGTCTAATATAACAGCTAGGACGGTTTAACGCAAGCTACCGATAGAGTAAAATAGTAATTGGTGGGTAATATTTGTAAAGCCACTTCAAGCTGCTAGATGGCCAATTCCATTTAAAATTGATGGACAAGTGAGTCAAAACATTAAATGCAGGTCTCAGAATCTGAAATGACGTTATAAAAAAGAACTATGATTTAATCTCCTGCAACTGCTTATCACTGTTGTCTTTACTGTCAAATCATTGCTAAACCCACTCTACAAATGTTATATGTTGGTTGTGCAGCCAGCCTACACAATTGGTTCTGTATGTACAAAATTAAAGCCTACGTTATACATAGTCCTAGCACAGCTGGATGGTCCTTTCTGAGGTCTATATCGTATGTTAGGGCCATTTCAAATGCATCTAAATTGCCTGCAGTCTCTGTTTCAGCCAGTTCCCCACAAAGTAGTAAGAATCATAGTGATGTCTCTGTTCTGGTTAGCAAATAGGTTGGAGAGTACTTCTTTCATAGAAGGAGTGTAGCCGTCTTTCCACTGCAGCTCACAGTGCAGGAAGCATGTTTGCTTATTCCTTAGAATAGCACACTGAGCACTGTCAAATATTACACACAGCTTTCATAATACCCTAGTTTAAAAAGTAATGGTAAAGATTCAGTGCTACCATGAATTGTAGCCATTGAGTTGCTACCATTGGGTTACTGTTTGTCCACCTATTTGGTCAGTTTTGGAATAGTATTAAAGAGTTTTCCATAGTAATTTTTTTTTTAAAAAATTACTTTGTAGATAAGTTCCTTTTTTTTTTTTTGAGAGGGAAGACTACTCGATCAACTGGTATCCAGTAGATAATTTCCCTTATCAAAAGTAAAAAACATCTAGTTATTAACTTCTGCATATTCACAAGTCATTTCTCCTGACTGTGATAATTTGAAGATAGAATGCATTTCAACTAAAGAAACAAGCATTATGAGGAGAGAGTAGAGAGCTGCACTGTGTTCAAGTCATTAAGTTACTACTTTATTAAAATATTTTTGTTGACCCATTCATGGATGCACATTTAAAATGCTAAATTTACAGAATATTGGCTCAGAAAAGATTCATGACTTCAGCTTGGACACCCATCTGTTTTTCCAACAACGTTGTTTTTTTTTTTTAGAGATGTCATCACTACTTTGTACTTGACTTTTCTTTGAGCATTGAATTTTAAGAGCATGCTGGTTATTAGTCTCACTTGAAATGAGTGGAACTTGGCAGGTATGTAAATACTATGTGTAATTAATTGCGTGAGAAAAGAAGTTCCTAGAATAAGGTCTTCCCATATATTTTAATACACACTTGAAAGCTATCTAGGATTTTTTTAAAACATATTACAAATGTAAATGTAAACTTCATGAAGCAACAGAAATCTTCTTTATGGCAAAATTATTCACTGAATTAATGGCATCCTTGAGTTAAAGAAAACACATTTCTAATGATGGCTTTGGCTGGCTCTTTGCAGAGTTTTTTCATGAGTAGTATACTACTAGCTCTCAAAAGTCAGTGGGCAGAATTCTGCTGTCAAATATGCAAATTCAGACTGATTTGATCATTTTGTCTCAGAAAAATCTAAAACTAACTGAGGATCCTGAAGATTCTGTTAGTGTCCCTGGGATATGATTAATTCCGGAGACATATTTTGCATACAGATATGATCTGGACTCAGCCAAAGCCTTTATCTGTACACTTTCTAGCCTAATGGAGAGGGAAAGGGTTTAGGAACTTAAGTAAAATTCCTCCAACCTTGATCCCTGTCTATATCAAATATTTAGGCATATTGTGGCTAATAGACATGCTTTGAGGACCCTGAACAACTTACCTCTACTGTGTGTCTCTTCCCCTCCATGCGGATTTTCTTACACTGAGTCATTCTGATTTAGCTGACTACAAGGACTTTTATTATTTTCAGTGTATAACTCTTTGTTCCAGTTCGCAGTCATCTACCAAGAAAAGTATTATGGATTAGCAATAATGGCTAAGAAAATAAAGATTTTTTTCTAAATTATAAGCTATATCTCTCATTCTAAAATTATTTTAATTTAGACATACAGAGTAAAATCTGAGCCAAAATAAAATGTTGCTAATGAATTAATTACAGTATCCTCTAAATACTATAATATTTTTATGTCTGTAGCAAAAAAAAAATTACAATTCCACAGACCTGTAGCTCAAAAAAAACTGGCCAGAAATTTCTGATCTGTTGAATTGCTGTGGCTCCCAATAGCATAGGATTTGTGAGTACCAGAAATAAATAGACTTCTAAAAGCTCAATGTGTCATAAAATGAACATCTGTTTAGGATATAGAACAGAAAGTTGTTCCTATGGTGAAACACTGTAACCTCTGAGGTTATACTTATTACAGTAGGTAGCATATGTCATTATGAACTGACAAGTGCACATGCTTCATTTCTGAGTCCTTTTTTGGTTTTGCATATTGTTCCTAAATGGCCAAGAAATGCGGATATCTCATATCCTGATGGATGAAGTGATTTAAAGAACATTCTCACCCAGTGTCTGCACATACAAAAAACAATACAGCTAAAAAACAGGCCATAGAAGCAGTGGGTTATTTATATTCTCTTGACTTTCTGAAAATGCAACATGCACGGATCTAAAAATGCTCCTGCTAACTGTCTGATATTTAAACTGATTTTGTTTGCTAAATAAATGTTAAAAGTCAAACTTGTCAAGGATGTGAACATAATTTTTAGTAACAGTTTCTATTTTCACCTTGGCATTATGCTGATGTAATATGATAGATTTCAATACAATAAAATTATAGTACATCTGTCTATTTTTTGGAAAGTCTGTGGGAGAACTGCAGTGATTGATTTTAGGCCTTGGTAAGGACACACTGTCTAATGCATGTGACTTCAGATTTGAGAAACCGCAGAATAGCTTTATTCTCAGTGCATGTAAACCTGTATGGTTTCCTCACAGGTACTGTGATTATTTTGATTAACTCAAGCAAACCCAATTGGACCTGAAAGTTTTCCTCCAAAAAAAAAAAAAGGTGTAACAGAATACCTCTGTTTGTCTTGAATGCACCAGAAGGCAAACAGATATGTGATAGCAGTACTTTTCCTGCAATGATCATTGCAGTGACAATTACTTACTAACATGGAGCCCTTTTTAAAGATGGCAACAAGAGCACAAGCACTGACTCTTTCATTTTTTTTTTTTTTAATAGAAGTCTGTGCCAAGAGAATACAGGACTATAACTCAGTCTGGTTAATCTACTATACAACTGAGAGCAAATAAGCAAATTCTATTCACAGAACAGTTAACTTTACAAAATAAGATGTCAGGCTTGACAGATTTTTTTTAACTTCAGTGACCGCACCAACATTAAATGACACACAAAGTATTTTCCAGTTAGAATAAAAAATTACCTGAAAGATTGGAAAGATTCCTTTTGGGTTTGGAGCATCTGTGCTCTGGAAGCAAAGCTCATCTTCTAGAGCTAATGTTTTCCACTACTTGTGCTTCAAACTGCAGGAAAAAGAAGGGGAGAAGAAATCAAAGAACAGAGAAGGAAGCAAAGAATTAAAAAAAAAAAAAAAAAAAAAAAAAAAAGCCAGCATAATTTTGGAAGCAATCCATTAATTTACTGTCTGTCTACAGTGATATATCTTCAATATCTTCTGCTGGCTCAGGTCAGGCTGGACATGAACATGCTGCAGCTCTCTTAAGATTACTGGAAGCCCAGAATTTGTTACAGCTTTGTCCTTATAAATGCCACCATTCTTTGGAAAATAGAAGTTTTGCTTTTCTGACCTTTTAGCAAAATCTACAAGACACAAAGTTGGCTGTACTAAATGTTAAGTTTTTTAAATTAACCTCTCAATCCAGCCTAGTAATCATGAGATTTTTAAAAAATAATCCCTTTGATCAGAAAATGAACTGTGAAAACTAGGTGAAGTTCTACAGTAAGCACTGACCTTACAGTATAGCAAGGCAAAGCACCATCCATCAGCAAACAGTATATAGGGTCTAAACGACACTTAAAATAAGCACTTAAACAGAAATTTTTCTGAAACATATCTTCCAGAGTGAGGGACAGGTCTCCCTCATCCATTTATCTGGTATTCTGCATGAGTTTTTTCCACATAGAATTTCAATTTATTTCTGCATATAAGGTTCAGCTTAGAAAGGGATATATTTCTGCTTTCTGTAAAAAGCACTATTTTATTTTCTTTAACCCTTGCCAGGAAAACCAAAGACTTGAGATATCTGGGGGTTTACCCTTGAATTTGCTCCAAAGGTTTGTTCAGGACTTTATATGACTGAATCTGTTGGAGTGCTTTTATTCACTCTCAAACACACTTAAGTGCAAATAGATTAAATCCATTTGCAGAATAGTTAATTTCACAAGGAAACAGGCTATGCCTGATTTTTTTAATTTTGGAGACAGCATCATAATGAATTAGTATGTTAACTTAAAAAGATACTGTGTTGAAAGTAAAAAAATAGAGCTATTCAAGTCCCATTAAAGTTTTTTTTGTAATCATGCTACTTCTTCCAAATTTGATTTTAAAAATTCTGAAGCAGTTGACTATAGTAACATTCTAAATTGCCAAGAGCTAATATTTTGATGCTATTGCTTCTCAGAATTTTCTTCTAGAGAAGCATTGCTTTGAAATCACTACACTTTAGTTATTTTTTCTTGGGATGAAGTGACTAAAATAATAAAATGTAGCAATTATTGCTAGTGGAAATTTGCAGGTTTCTTCCTTGACGGGCTTGATTGTGTGCAATGATAATGAGTGTGAGAAATATAAAATACAGGATGTATTCGTGGTGGTTTGAGAATTTCACTAGGCTTCTGTCATTGGCTTTTTGGGGGATCGGGATTCCCTCTCTTCATTTTTATGAAGATTAATAGTCTCAATGAACAAGGCGCTTTAGGGAACACTAACAGATCACTATGTAGTAACTGGTATTCTCAGTGAATCATTTTATGTATGAACAATAGGCTTATCACATTTAAAAATACTAGTGCACTCATTTAATACTATAAACCATAGTCCAAATACTCTAGATTTGTACAACGAACTTCAATTTCTGTGAGGTTCATTTGCAATCTGAACCCATAGATAGCATGATTTTTAAATCTTAGATCTTGTACTAACTATAATGAAATTTAGATTAAAATTTAAATTTTCATTATGAACGAGAGACAGCAGTGATTTCAAATAATCTTCCCTACTTATGGAACCACAAATGCATGACAGTCCATGCTTTTCCACAAAAGATTATTTCCAGCTTTGTATGGCCCATATTTGTTCAACATTACATATCTATATATAAATATAGCTGTTCAGCTGTATCAATATTTGTTTGTAAACTTATTAGAAAGCACAGAGATACAAGCAATACATATAGATCAAGATCTTACAAACTGTATGTACATATTCACAGAAAACAATGTCAGCATGTTAAACACTTTAAACTACCATGCTGAGCTTTAGCTCCTGGATGCATTTGTGATAGAAAGATGGAGAAAGATCTGCTCCACTTCCCTCCTGCCCCAGGGAACTGCATTTTAGAAAGTCTCTCCACAAGAGGAGAGCAAGAGAAGCCAGGTCCACTGTGAAAAGGCAGCCTCTAATGCTTGGATTCTAGCATTTCTCAACAGCAAGCTGGATGTTGAACAAATGTTCCTGCAATTAATTAGTATTAAAATCCTGATTGTTACCATAAACTGCAGAAACATAATTTCTATGTCCTTTAAGGATAACAGAATTTTATCATTCTTGGGTGATTAGCATCCTGTGCTTTTTAGCCTATTTTTGCTCACTCAGATATAGGTAGAACAGGGAGGAGAGCATAATTGTCACAAAAAAATGTTAATTTTCTATGTCAAATGTTAATTATCTATATGAAGACGGCAATGGAAAGATAGTAATATATCAAAAGAGGTTTTTTTCTTAACTGTATACTGTTAGATATGATAGCATACATAACACTGGGAATACAGGTTTTGTCCAGAGATTTTGAACGCTTAATACATAGATAATAGAAAAGAGGAACATGGGAAAAAGTTGAGTATAGGAGGAATAAAAATGCTAGGCAAGAGTATAGTTTTGTAGGACAAAAGGAATTATAAATATATAAATATGAGACAGGGACAAAATCCCATCCTGTGTCTGCCATTTAGTGCTGGTCCCACTTGAGATTGTAAATAACTTATCAGCTACGTTTCCTTCTACATGCGTGATAAGGGGTAGATTCTCTGACTTGTATCAAAGAAAAATATATTTAGAGCAATTTGTCAGATTTATGTGAAGGTGCTCACATTTTTCTATCTTTTTTTTTCCCCTTTGTCTAATACAAAGAAAACTAAGAGCTTGGCATGGAACACAGAGCTACAGTATTAGTTCCGTGAAAATTTATGCACTAGAACAGATTACAGACACCAAGCCAACCACTGCAAATTGGCACAAAATATTGGACTCTGGTGTGTCCTTTGTCCGTGGAACACAATCGAATTCTCTTTTTGGTAGAGGGAAATATTAAGAAGCTAACATCTGATTCCTGTCTTCACATCACCTGCTTGATTAATAAATAAGAGCTGAACCTCAGCTATGCCTGTTTAAAGATACCGAACAACTACTGTCCCAACAGCTTTCTTATTTCTTTTCCAAATAGGTCTTGGACCAAAAGTGTACTGCATCCTATAGGATAGAATTTACTAAAAGGGAACAGTAACTAAGGAACAATGCCATATTATTTTCCCCTTTGACATCAGTAATTTAAATTGAATGTACTTACTCCAGAAGAACATACTCCTCTGTGGCAAAATCTTTTCTCCCTACACTAGGACTCTCATTCTCTTCCAGTGTTTTTTTTTCTTCATTTGTCTCAGTATCCAGTCATCTATTTTACCCCCTATTCTTCCTGCTTTAGGGACTTGTTCAGCAATGTGGAACAAGTTCTTATTCTGAGCAATGCCTGCTTGTCAGTGATACTGTCTCCAAGTTGGCCTGATGTTCAGACAATTAATCATCAAAGGAAAGATTTGGTGACCAAGCTGAGGTAGATACTTTGTCAGCACTGCTGAACCTGCTCCTGCTTTGTACATCTACTGACTTTTATACATCTTTTGAAAATCTCACATAACTAAGTTTATTTTTATCCTGGAAGAAAAAGGTTGGATGTGTTTGTTCCTTTGTTTGACTTGGCAGTTTGGCATAGTTTTTTTAATTCCATGCAGACTTAAAAGAGAGAAAGAGAGATTTTCAGGAACTGTCTTGAAGATGAAAAGTTTAACTACTGTTCTTCTCTCCCTTAAGTCTGACTAAAGGTATGTGTTTCCTTTTTTCTCACTCTGCATGCTGTATTCTGTTAGTAAAGGCACATCTGGGTGAGGTTGATCCCCCAGAAGAAAGGGGAGATGACTCTCCCTCAGAAGCAGCTGATCAGGGCTAATAAAAGCAAGCACTGGCTAAGAGGAAGACCAGGCACAGGAAGGCATCAAGGAGAGAGCTATGGCCAAGAAGAACAGAAAACATATCAGACCTAAGAAATGGGAAGAAGAGAACCACAGGAGACCATCAAAGTCCTTGAACTGACTGAAATCAATCCTGGAAGAAAGGATCTGCCTTGAAAGTACAAAAAAAAAAAGGCAGGGAGAAACTGGTTTATTTTTATTCTTTGTCTTAAACTGTTTTTTTTGCCAAGCTCACTGTAAGGAGAAGGTTAATTGATCTATTATAAAGCTCTGACCAGTTCAACTTCCTGCCACACCAAACTTACAGGAAGCTTTACCTTGTTAATAAAATATACCTAAAAACATCATAAAGAACTGACACTGTCCTATTCCAGATATTGGAATTTATAACAAAGTCCCCTTGGACTTTCCTTAAATATGAATTTAAGTCTATCAGTAAATAAATATAATGACAGCAAATACTACAATTATCCACCAGTTGTTGCAACCAACACACACAATTTCAGTAAAAGAGTTTGAAAGAAGTTTTTTAAGTTGTTACCACATCACACAGTTACTTCTGCATCATGGACTGACCATTTTTACTTCACACAATGAAGGCTATTAATCTGGGTTTACATACTTTTTGAAAGAGTGAAGAATTTTCAGATCTTTTGGGGAAGCCCTTCTGCTGACTTTACAAAAGACATTAATCTGCTAAAGCAGACATTGCCATGCTCATAGCATGGAAACAGCTAAAGTGGCTCTCTGAGGAGCTCAAGCTGTCTTTCAAAACTGCTGAAGGAGTCTTTTCACCTACAAAGCTAAATACAGATGTTTCTAAAACTAAAGTAAGAAAATGTAGGAGGCTTTAGCTGAGATGCAAAAGACACCTTTCCCCCCCCTTTTTTTAGCAGTCACCTGCAGAACATTTTATGAGGATAATGTTTAAAAAATGAGGTGATTATTCCCCAAGAGACCAAAGTAAAGAAAAGCAAAGGGACTGTTCAGTGCTGTCTGAAGCTAAGGATGCCTTACCACTTGCTCACTACTCCATCCTTTTCATAATAAACTTCATGTCAGGTTTTGCAGCACAGTACAAATACACTATATCTTTCACATACACTGATTGTACAGAACCTCTTCTTTCTGGCATCCTTTCAGTATAAGGATTTTTTATTATTATTATTATTCATTGTGATAATTATCCCACCTTTCTTTGGGTGCCTTCTTTATTTTTAGCTTCCTAAGTAGAAATGTTGACTTCTGGTTTGTTACATTTTGTTAAATAATGGAGTATGTTGGCACACTAAAACTCTGTTCCTAAAAAAAGATGAAGAACTCAGAAGTAAGGTTCAGAGGGAGAACAAAGTTTATACTGAATATTTAAAAGGATACTATCTTTAGCTGTCTATATTTAGCTTTTCAGCTTGCTTAAAAGCTTTTTTGTAAGATCCTCTAACATTTAAACAAAGATCGAAAGTAATAGAAGAGAAAAAATAGGCATTAAAAAAGTAAAGATCTCCGACAGCCAAGATATTATATACATAATATTATGAGACTGAGATTATATTGGTGGTATGGTTTTCCAAATTATTTTATTTTCACACAAGAGGTTCACATTTTTTACACTAGGGTTATTGAACTTGATTTTACAAATTGTGTTTGGATTCTCAAGGTGAGCGGTTAGGATATTTCTGAGTCATAACAAAAGTCAATGGGTACAAATACTTCAGATGAGATATCATAACACAACTTTTAAATGCTACCATACTGAAATTACCATAATACAAAATCCAATAGTTTTGACAGCAAGTATTAGTTTCAGCAATTTATTTCATTGTACTGGACAGGTATTTCTGGTGCTACAGGTTAAGTAAGAACCCTGAGTGATAAGTTCTGAAGACATATGTAGGTACTGAAAGTCAACAGCATTTATATATTTCTTTCCTATTAGCTAATTAGCTTCATTATCCTTCAACTACATTTGTTGATAAATTGACGGTTTAGACTTAAACAATAGAAAAATAAATGCTTTCTGAAAAATTCCACACCACTATTCATGAAAGAAAAACAGAGAGAACAGGCAAGTAACTAAAACAAGATGGAGAGGAATAATAATTCGATAATAAAATTATGAGATCTATTCAATACACATAGACATTTATTTGCTCACTTACACTGCTTCAACTTGTCTGAAGTCAGTGGAGTTAGTTAAATCATTATTTTAGCCAATCGCTTCTATTCAAAAGCCTACTTCTAAGGATGCAATGGTTTGGCAAATTCATCAGCATGCTAAATTGCATGTCTGCATGTAAGTGAGCTCTTAGCAAAGAACTTCATTTAATACTGTTAAGATAAAAGGCACAAATCCAAACCCTGTTTCATTTCTAATAAGCATTAAATATAAAAGTCATGTAATTGCTAATTAACTAAGCAAGATGATATTGAAAAATTTCTGAGTTGTATGTCAGTATTTACTAAAGAGAAGGAAAGTCCTTTAAGAGGTTGACCTCACTTATGTAAGCTTATCAGGGTATGTTGTGGAGATACCCAAAGTCTTCTATGATGTCAAAGGGCAATCATAACTGACTATTTCTCGTATTAGTTTCTCTAGTCCCATAGATTTATATATGTTCAGGTTCCTCAGGTGGTCACAAACCTGATCTTTCCTTACAGTGGGAGGGGCTTTACCCCCCTGGTCCCCATCTTGTGGTCCATCAGCTCAGGAGGGGTGAGGAGAGAGGTTACCAGTGAAGACTGTGGCAAAAAAGATACTGAGTACGTCAGCTTTGTCCTCATCTGTTGATTCTAGGTCACCATTCTTGTTCATCAGGGTGGATATGCTTTCTTTAACCTTCCTTTCCTGGTTGACATACCCTTAGAAGCTCTTGTTACTCTTCGCATCCCTTGCCAAATTCAGTTCCAGCTGACCCTTGGCCCTCCAGACCCCATCCCTACACAACCAGGCAGCATCCATATGCTCTTCCCAGGATACGTATCCCTGCTTCCACTGCCTGTGCAGTTCCCTCTTGCTCTTTAGTTTGACCAGCATCTCTTGTCTCAGCCATGCTGGTCTCTTTCCTTCTTTGCCTGATTTCTTACACCTGGGGATCAAGAGCTCTTGTGCTCTATGGAACACATCCTTAAGTATCTGCCAGCTCTGTTTTGTCCTCCTGCCCCTGAGGACTGTTTCCCAGGGGGCCTTCTGATTAACTCCTTGAAGAGCTGAAAGTTTGCTTTTCTAAAAAGGGTCCTGACTATAGTCCTCACTTTTCCCATGTCCCTCAGGACTGCCTCCAATCTTGATGTCACTGATGAGCTCACTTGCATTGGTGACCATCAGGTCCAGTATTGCATCCCATCGGGTAGGAGTGTCTATTACCTGGCTTAAGAAGTATCCTCAATGCATTTGTGGAATCTCCTGGACTGCCTACACTGTGCTACTTTGCCAGCAGATGTCAGGGTGGTTGAAGTTCCCCAGTAGAACAAGAGCCTGTGAGTGGGAAACCTCTTGGAGCTGGAGGAAGAAGGCTTCATCAGTAGGTGTGTAGTAGACACCAACCACAAGGTTCCTTTTGTTGCTTCTGTCTCTGATTCTTACCCATAAGCTTTCAACCTGCTCGTAACAATTCTTCAGGGACAGCTCTTCACTCTGTATCGATTTCTTTATGTAGAAGGCAATGCCTCAGCCCCTCCACCTTCCTAATTTTACTTAAGGTAGTGCAATGTCTTCATTCTTTCTCCACTTATATAATATTTCAACTGTAGCCTGAGGTTTTATCAGCAAGCTAGTTTAAAATACACATCTAATACAAGCAAACAATCATTGTTTCTGAGTCAGTAATGCTATACAGGTGCTAAAATGTGATAATTACCTGTATGAATCAGGGCAATAATGAATAAACTACCTACTTCCTTAAATTCTTATAAAACTATCCTGTATCATATATCTAAATCCATGTTATTTTAACTAACACAAAGGAGGAAAATATACTAATGCCTCTAAGATTTTGACACACTTAAATTATCAGGGCTATCATTTAATTGCTTGCTGCAGCCATCCTGAATAGATTTCTCACACTGATATGCTCTAAGAAAGTTATATGAAACCTAAGTTATTGCTTTGCCATATTCTGAATTTGCCTGACACTCAGTTTAACCAGTTTAGGTTTAATTTGTATTTCTTACCATATTTTCACCCCAGTGTGGCAGATGCAGAACCCTGCAGTTGGTATAGGTGCTCACCGAATTACAAAGGCACATGCTAAGAAAGGGATTCTCCTGGCAGGCTGCATATATACACAGACATGGGAAGATACTGTAGGTGTTCCAGTGTTGGACTAGAACAGTCTATTCTGGTCCAACAGCTGGAGTAGGTTTGTCAGGGTTTATAAAACATTTTACAGAGAAAGGAACAACACATCATGGAGTCTTCACTCTCACTTAATCCACAGCTGTTTTTTCCCCATTTCCTTTTCATAAAGAGGAATAGACAAACATTGGAGAAGACAGGTATTAAGATCCTTGGCCTTGCTGCCATGCATATACAAGTTCCCTTTCTTTGTCCTTTTAGTTTCCAGTGCTAAATGCATTTCTGATGCTATGGAAGAGCAAGAACTCTTGATACCATCAGTTACTTTCATTAACAAACTCCACTAATATTGCAATTAAAATAGCACTTATTCTAGTGAATTTCCCATGATACTTAATACCATTTCACTTGCTCCCCTGTGGTCTGGGACCATTCAGCTTCTGGATTTTTGCTGTAGCACAGCAGACAAAATGACGAAATTAAAGGGAGGCAGGAAGAACTGGAGGCACCTGGGTCTTTCATAACATCTCAGTGGAATGCCCCCTAAAAATCATCAAACTGCTAAGGTGGGAGTGTAACAACAATCTTCTGTGTCTTCTCACCTTTAAGGAATGTGGGACAAACAAAGAGAGGAAAGGAGGGAAAAGAAGGGAGGAAAAAGGCTTCTGTCAGAAATGTAAAAGATTTTGGGTTGTAAGGCAGTAAGGAGAGAAAAGACGTGGTGATGAAATAAGTGAAGAAAAGGAATAGAGAAATAGAGAATGGATAGCGGGAGAGAGAGTAAATACACATGTTTAACTAAATATATAGTGATATTTTCTATAGTGCTATTTCCCAATTTCCTGGCAGATGTCCTACCATTGCTGATTTTAGGAGAAAGAACTAGGAAGACTATTTTAAGAACTCATTTAATTAGCTTTGCTGTCTACTGTGGACTCTGTAGTTAAATGTGCGATTGGCTGAATGACCACCTATACCGTTATTATTCATGACGAAAAGAAAATGGATTATTTTGTTCTCTTGAGAGTTTTTTTAACTTCTTTTTCTTCCCATGAATAATTCTATTGGCAAATTTAGCCACAAAACCCTGTTACATAAAACTGTGACTTTCAAAGAGATTCAGGAAAGGGATTTTGTGTTTGCAGTATTATATACAGTATAGAAGTCTGCTGTCAGTTATGTGATTGCACCTTCACTCTCCTGTTTTCTCCTACCTGTTTTCTCAAAATACATATTAGAACTTGGAAAGGAATAGGCTGTATCTTCCCATTTTCTAGCACCAATCCTGACTGATCTGAGGTTTTGTACAAATACAAAACATAACTACATTTCACAAGCATCCCCCTCTGTCTTTTCCTGCTTTTTCCTTCATTTGTTTTAGTCTCTGAACCATACTACTAGTTTTATTTATCTGAGCTGTAATATTACTGTGATAGTACCATTTTTGTTCTTCCACTTATTTCCATTTTCTAATGTGAATACAGCTCAAGGGGGAAAAAGTACCCTTACTCTGATTCTGCTGTGATGCAGTTCAGTAGTGTGATTCTCTGACATCAGCAGTATTGTTATTCTAATCAGTTTCATACAGCTTGCTGAACTGTGATGACAACCTTAGTGTTCTGTAACATCTAGGCAATACCTCATTGGAAAACAGGCTGTTCCACAAGATTTTTTCCTCCCAAATGAATCACAGAAATTAAAGATAGAAAAGATCAAATCAGAAGCAATAATATAATTCCCTTCTGTAAAAGTGGATAAGTTATTCAGGCAAATCTATTTGGTCTCTGAAATATTGCCATCATGGTAGAAGGGGATGATGTTCAAAGGAAATAGATGTACTGACCTTGAGAACACACCAGCCCAATGAACTGTAGAAAGAACAGTCCAGGCAGACACCAGAGCCAAAACTAGGGTCGCAGAACTCGAGACATACACTTGCTCTGGTTTCTAACTTCCACCTGCAAGACAGGAGGGTTTGTGGTTCACTTCAGTGTCATTACAAGCCCTCTTGATATTTTATGCTATGTCTTAGTTCATCCTTGCCTGGGTGGACAGACAAAACCTAAGTTAAGAATGATTTAAACAGAATTGCATCTGACTGGATTAGTTGTCATGACTTCACATTTTGGTGAAAAACACCCACAGAACTGAAAAAACATATCTACTCACTGAATGGGGCACATAACTACAGCAATATTAATTCTGAGTATCAGGAAACATGCATATGTCACTTTAAACTTTTGTCAAACAGTAATTAAACTGTTTATTTTATCAACATCTACTGGAGATTTGTCAATGAAGTGTTTAAAAATGGAGTTGTTCAGTTTCAGGACTACTTATTTAACGAGAGCCATTTTCATCTATTGTTTCTATATTATAAAACTACAAAACTGTATGACAGTGCCAGTTTAATACAATCTTGTTACCAAAGTAAATACAGGTAGATATTACTCTGATAAAATTTTAAAGGTTTCCATAAAAGAACAGAAGTCTTGTTCAAGTTGCTGCTGCTTCTAAAGCAAAATATCTTGGACATGAACCTACTATGTAGAGTCTCAAACCAAAATATTTCATGGCACTGCATAATGTAACAGAAAGATGAGTGTATCTTGAGGTTCACTGGTAGCCCCGACTGCTCTTCTTTAAAGTCCTTTTTAAAACTGCACTTCTTAAAAATCCTTAAAAAGAAGACCCAAACCCTGACCACCTCTAGATTTTTAAGTTTAGGGCCACAAAAGATCTTCAGTCAATTAATGTCTACTCCTACTTTATGTGCCCAGATATGCAATGGCAGTCTAAGTCTTTACTTTACTTTCCTTTACTGCTGCTCTCCCTAGATGCTTTATATATTATGTCACATAAATTCATCCAGGGGATAGCACTACCCTTTTTGGCATACCCAGAAACACCTCAGTTGTACCAGTACTGAGATATTCAATATCCCATGCACCTACTAAATCTGCTGCCGTGTACAAACTAAGTAGTTCTATCATGCAAGAGATCCAATACTAGAGACATTTTCAAAGCAGCCCAGTCATACAAAACTGCCAGAGGCAAGATGCATCCCCAAATCCTTAGCACTCATCCAGCATATGGAATCAGTCCCTTTCTCTGCCTGACAGTAAAACTCACATCACTTTCCTCTCATGACCGAAACACCAAGAATAGCACTGAAAAATATTTTTAGACTGTAAGAAGGAGAGCAGTAATGGCCTCACTCACACGTGTGCCATGGGACTCCAGAAAAAGAAGGTAGGTGATAAAGTCACAGAAAACTACATGCCATTTGGCATATCGCAGAACTACTTAATCACATCTGCATAGTGTTCGGCTACAGTCAACTTGGATCTAACACCAAAATCCTCCACTCTCATATTCTGAGTATTATATAATTCCTCACTGCCATTTTCTGCCAATTACTTTTTCATGCATCTAATTTCCTTGGCCAGAAGATGGCATAGGCATTTCAAATTAAATTGTTGCTGCAGCTTCACTGGAAGTTATTGTATGATAATTATTATAATCTAAATACAGTATAACTTTTTTTTTTCCCAATTGCATCAGTATAATCTTTCATTTATGCTGTACTGATTATGTCAAATTTTCTTCAACATGCAGCATACTGGAATAAAGTATTACAATATGGAATATTCTGATAACACGGTCTTTAACAAATCTATTCTTCCATATTTCTCAAATATACCATTATGTAGTTCTCCAGCTGTCCAGACCTGCAAGATGCAGCAGGCTGAATTTCTATGAACTGCAGTTAAAAGTTGAGATACTTAGGCCATTGCAGTATTTGAGCTTGTCTATGACACTCAGAATCTCTACCTTAGTAAGATTATAAATGAGTTCAAACCATAAATATTTAATACTCTCTCATCAGTGCTAACAACCTGTCATGGTTTAACCCCAGCAACTCAGCACCACACAGCTGCTCTCACACTCCCCCCGGTGGGATGGGGGAGAGAATCAGAGAAGTAAAAGTGAGAAATTCATGGGTTGAGATAAAGGCAGTTTAATAGGTAAAGCAAAAGCCGCACACACAAGCAAAACAAACAAATCGAGGAATTAATTCACTACTTCCCATCAGCAGACATTCAGCCATGTCCAGGAAAGCAGGGCTCCATCACATGTAACAGTTACTTGGGAAGACAAATGCTATCACTCCAAACATCTTCCTTCCTCTTCCTGCCCCATCTTTCCCCCAGCTTTATACGCTGAGCATGACATCCTATGGTATGGGATATCCCTTTGTCAGTTGGGGTCAGCTGTCCCCGCTGTGTCCCCTCCCAGCTTCTTGTGTCCCCCCAGCCTCCTCGCTGGTGGAATGGGGTGAGAGGCAGAAGAGGCCTTGACTCTGTGTAAGCGCTGCCCAGCAATAAAGAAAACATCCCTGTGTAAACAACACTGTTTCCAGCACAAATCCAAAACACAGCCCCATACTAGCTACTGTGAAGAAAATTAACTCTATCCCAACCAAAACCAGCACACAAGCTACCTGCCTGCCATCATTACAGCTGTAGGAATTGCCATGCTTCTAATTACACGATGGTTTCATTAGTGTCCCAGCTAGATGATGGAGGGTCTGAAAATCCCTTCTATTATGTGACAGAGGAGTACATTTGAATGAGGTTTTAAGAAAACTGCTAAATAATACAAGGTCTTTTTTCAGCTTAAAAGAGAAAGGTTTTCCTACATGTGCTTAAAGCTAAAAGGTTCATTGTCAGCTTTAAGCTGTTCAAATTTCCCTGCATCACCACCTGCAGCATCAGGGTTAATTTGTTAATGAGAAGCAAAGCCCACAGGCCCATCACGCTATTCAAATTTAATGTGCACGTGGACTTCTTGATTCAGGCCAGGTTTATAAATAGTGCCTTTGGTTTAAAAATAGGTTTTTCAGATCTAAGGGAGTTGATATTATGATCTGTAAAGTGAATGAAGCTCCCTGGAGAAACTGGAGCTTATGTAATATTTATTCCTACAGTTTTGTTCAGCTGTTTTGTGCCATTTTGATGCTGAGCTGCAAGGACTGTTAGTTTCTTAAACCTTTCAAATATTTCTTCGGTGAAGCTGGGACTGTCTGTATTCCTGCCTGTCTAGGTAACCTTACTTGGCTTTGGGATTTTGCCTAAGAAACAGTGGCCATTGACCCTACTTATAGGTATTTTAATTTAATAATTTTTGCATGTGACCTTTGTGGAATCCCAATCAGTGCTGCCAAGTACAGTAACTTTCCAATATTAAATTGATCCTAAAAATATTATGGACAGATCTTTTTTCTTGAAACATTATGGCTTGTTAAGGTCCTAGGGAGAAGGGTTACTGAGCCTGTAGAGCTGAGCTCTGTCTCCAGTTACGTGAACAAGGATATTTTATTAAATTTGCATTAGGCACTCACAAAGCCAGCTTACATTCCTTGATTTTTGATGTTCTAAATACTGATGCTAATGGAACAACATTCAGGGCAAAAATGGTCATGGAATATGAAACAAATCTAGCGTTAATATTTGTCATTGAGACACCATTTTGTGCATGGAAACAGCCATAAGAGAAGCAGAGGCCTAAGGAAATGCCTCTCTAAGGAAGGAATTTAGCTCTTCGTAGCAAAATGAAGCATATAATATTGAATATTATGCTTAGCCTTCTAATTTTGCTTTCTTCATAAACTAGCCCTTATTTCATTTGATGTCTTATATTCTAGAGTCAGAGACTTATTCACTCTTACCATTCAGCTGTGAAGGGGAGTTACTAGTTTTCTGAACCAGATGTTTTGCCAGCTATCTGTCAATGCTGTTAATTTGCTAGATGTAAATGTCAGTATGATGCTGTGTTCAGTTCTAACTATGAGGTACCACATTTAAATTGATTTCTGCTGCAAGCATTCACTGGCGTGCACCTAACCTTAGTCTTGTTTTCAGCTAGCAGCATAAAAGCCCAGATTAACATTCTGAGCAAGGGCTGGATTAATGAGAAACATTTCAAAATGCTAAAAAAAAAAAATAAATCTGTAAGCTATCCTTGAAGCAAATCAGTAGAAGTGTTAGAGTGATCATAAATCAGTGCTTTAAAATGTAAATAAAAACTTTGGTGCTACTAAATATATAAAAACTGTGGACATAACAATCTTGGCATTATATTTGAATACATCACAACTTCTAGAAAACCTGATCTAAATTTATAGCAAAACATCCTGTTAATCAAGCCTAGTTATGAAACAATCAGAAATGACTGTTAGCATATCTGGCAATACCTGATAGGTGATGAAAAGACAGTAGATAAGAATGGCATGGTCCTGGTAGTAAAAAACTAAATCTGATCTTGTAACTGGTCCAACATTGCAAATGTCTACACTATCCTCTTTCCTTAAAGATATACTTAACAAGCAAACATTAGAGGTCTGAGTCAATGGCCACTGAAACAAAAGCTTCATATGTGACTTCAATGATAGCTGTTTAGTCTTGCCTAAAAGCAAAAGCATCTCCAGTTAACATAAAGACTTTAAATCCCTCTTAGCTAAATTTGGTGCATTCTGAAGCACTATTGCATAAACAGGAAATGTAAGGTTATATACTTCAAAATGTAGCAACATGATGAAAACATGATGGTGTCTGGAAAACATTTGTTGTAAGAAGCCAATACATTATTCATGCAGGAAATAATTTGAAATAGGTGGACAGAAATAGTGACCTAGCAACCAATATTAAAAGGTATAGAAATATCTCGGGGAAAAAAGGGTGATAAATAGTTGCCTTACCAATGTTGTCAGCAAAATGAGATATTTTCTAAAATTTATTCAGATTTCCTTAGTACTGAAAAAATTCTAGCTGGAGTCCCTAATGCTTTAAAGCATTGTTATTTTGTTCCATAGGTAAGCTATTTTCCTTTTTTACAATATATTTTTTTGCCCAGGCTAAAAGTTTTGGAAGAGTTAAAATACTTCACGGTCTCGGCACTTGAGGAAAGAGCTCTGTAGACCACACCTCCCTCAGTTCTCTTAAAATTGCAGAAAGAATTTACCCTTTTTGATCTGCTGGCAAAGTGCTTGGCCCTCCAGTCTAAGTCTATGGGAGGCATTCAACACCACTTAGACTAAGTAATTGTAATTTTTTTCCATTAATATTCTGCACTTATTTAAGTTGCTAGAAATTTCTGGGAACTTTCTAAATCCCATTAACTTAAGGATATACTTAGCACTAAATCTAGGGAATAACAACCCACATAGTAATTTGTATATGTTTTGCAGATACAAGTTGCTACTGATACAACTATGTCACGTAGTTCTTATTTGATGCTTGTTTTGACATCATGACAATTAATCCCATAAGTATTGTCATTTTAATAATCTGTCAGGGACACAGTTTTTTACACTCAGTTTATGTTGGATTTTGCTCTTTGAAAAATCATAGAATCATAGAATCACCTCAGCTGGAAAAGACCTTTAAGATCATCGAGTCCAACCGTTAACCTAGCACTGCCATCCCACCACTAAACCATGTCCCTAAGCACCTCTTCTAGCCTTCTTTTAAATACCTCCAGGGGTGAGGACTCCACCACGTCCCTGGACAGCCCATTCCAGAGCATGACAACCCTCTCGGTGAAGAAATTTTTCCTAATGTCTAGCCTAAACCTGCCCTGGCACAACTTCAAGCCATTCCCCCTCATCCTATCGTCTGTTACCAGGGAGAAGAGGCCAACCCCCACCTCACTACAGCCTCCTTTCAGGCAGTTGTAGAGGGCGATCAGGTCTCCCCTCAGCCTCCTCTTCTCGAGACTAAACAATCCCAGTTCCCTCAGCCGCTCCTCGTATGACTTGTGTTCCAGACCCCTCACCAGCTTGGTTGCTCTCCTCTGGACCTGTTCCAGCAATGCAACATCTTTCTTGTAGTGAGGGGCCCAAAACTGAACACAGTAACACAGTATTCGAGGTGCGGCCTCACCAGCACCGAGTACAGGGGCACGATCACTTCCCTACTCCTGCTGGCCACACTATTCCTGATACAGGCCAGGATGCCGTTGGCCTTCTTGGCCACCTGGGCACACTGCTGGCTCATATTCAGCCGGCTGTCAATCAGTACCCCCAAGTCTTTTTCCACCAGGCAGCTTTCCAGCCACTCTTCGCCAAGCCTGTAGCGCTGCATGGGGTTGTTGTGACCCAAGTGCAGGACCCGGTACTTGGCCTTATTGAACCTCATACAGTTGGCCTCGGCCCATCAATCCAGCCTGTCCAGGTCCCTCTGCAGAGCCCTCCTCCCCTCCCCCTTGGCAAAACCCCCGGTCATTATATTAAACAAAAAATATTAAACAAAAACGGCCCTAGAACTGAGCCCTGGGGGACACTGCTTGTGACCGGCCACCAACTGGATTTAGCTCCATTCACCACGACTCTCTGGGCTCAGCCATCCAGCCAGTTTTTAACCCAGCAAAGAGTACATCCATCTAGGCCATGAACTGCCAGCTTCTCCAGGAGAATGAGAAAATCAAATTGTCTAGGAGAGCACTTGCTTGTTTTCTGTTGCTTGAATGCAGTTTTTTATTCAGCAGGTATGTCTGATGTTGGTATGTGTTTGCTGAGCAGAAAGATGTCTTTTTCTGCAAGGGTGTTGAAAACATTTAATGGAATGTTTAGGCTGCATCTAAAAGCATAGCCTGCTAAAGCTGGTTACCAGTAGATCATCTTTCTTCTCACATACATTGGTAAAACAATATCTGCTTAAATTTATTAAAGTTTATTTGACTTATGTCAAAATCAAGGAATTCAACCTCTAGCTTCTCACTTCAGCCAACTGGTGTTAATGCACAGTAATACATTCTTTAGTTACATAAATCACATTTTTTCACAGCAACATGATCTCACTTTCTGAAGAGAATGAATAATTTTTGTTCAAGGAAGAGTTATTCAAGATTTTGATTCTGTGGCTTTTTTTAAAGGGTTCAGTATGGAGCTTCAGTGTTTGTTTATAGCATTTTGCTTTAACCCAACTCTGAAGGTGAAAATTAATTTTTTCTTATATCTATTTTTATGGTACTCACTCCTACAATACCAGGTTTTCCACAAACATAAGCATTTAATTTCAAAATATACCAATAAATATATGGGATTTTCATAAAATATCAATATTTTCCACTAATGCTGAGTGCCTAAATCTAAGATCATATTTTTAAATTGTGTATTTTATGACATATGAAAGCTCAGTATCATTTCAGATCCAACTTCAAAGCCCAAAACAAAATATACAACAGACATACTAATCCCAAATAAATTTTTAATTGAATTTATTTTATCTTAATTACAAAACTTCTGTGGTGACAAGGAAGATGTATCTGAACTCAGGTTTGGATGCCTGAAAGGCAGGTTAAAAGTCCTCTCTGTGAACAGGTGTCTGGTTTCCAGGCAGTTTCTAGCCCACTGCTTTGGTCATCCAGCTGACATGCTAACCATGAGCTGGCAGCCTGGGACTTGGTTTCCAAGCTCATGATTTTTTTAAAAAGAGAAGCTCCCAGGTTGTCCTGCTAGCCTCCAATTCCTGTATGAAACTGCTTGTATTTCAAGACTTTCAATTTGTTGCTGTACAGCAGCTGACTGAGAAGATAAGCTGGGACAACCGTGGCACAGCAGTTTGTGGAAGCCTGAAATTTGGCTGACTCAGAGACAGAGCGCCTACTCTTCCTAGACTCAGTTGTTTCCAAAGCACAGGGTTGCTAAAACTATTCAGAGAAAAGTATACCACCTGTCTTCTTTCAACAAAGGGAAAAACCATGCACACATTTATCTTTGTTCTTATAGCTGAATCTTTTGTCTCAAGTGGGTGAATAATGATATTAGCAATATTAATAGAGAGTACCAGCAGAAGTTTCAGTGGATGGCAGAGAGAGAAAATTGGGATGGGGAGCCTCCAGCTAAGCTGAAAAGCAAATATGAATAGGATTCTTCTAAATATTACATTGAGTGTCCCAGGACTTTGGAGTTTATATGGTGCCATTTCATCAAACCTGCAATATTCTGGGCAGGGAAAAAACCCTACCAACAGCAACTTTTCATTCACTTTCCACTTCTCGAGTCATATGATAAGCACAGAGCTCTGAGTTTCATATAGTCTCTTTATCCATTTTTGTATCGCTTGCTATTATGTCAAGGGTAAATTCTGAAAGCAATGTGGTTTTTTTCCCCCTTTTCTTCTTCTGCTTAAAGGAGCTCTGCTATCTGTGCTGAAATGATCTGGAATTCTGTCAAAGCCTTCAGGATAAGCATATTTCAGTCTGGCAGTGAATTCCTGGGCAAAAGAAGAAACAACTACAGACACCATCGAGAGAGTTATTTACAAATCCAGATACAAAATCTATGAAAAATAGTATAGCAATCTTTTAACTGAGGCCATTTGTCCCAGCTGCCATTAGTATAAATGTCAAATGTGGTACTTTGTGCAGGTATCAAAATTTAAACAGAAGAGAATAAGTATTATCCTGAGCCAGATAATGTTTTCTGTGTTTTTCTCTGTAGGTGTTTGTAGTTTTAATATTTCTACCTGGCCGTTTAAAGTGTAAGATTAGTGAGAAAATGTGCATTTTAAGGTACTTGAGATAATATATTAAAAAAATAGTTTTGAGAATTACAGCAGCTGAAATGCCCTATTGGTCCATAGGTACTTTTACCTTTTCTTTTAACCTATTTTTATCTATTTGTTATTCTGTCTGCTCAGAATAAATGCATAAAACAGTTCACCAAGCCCACTTTGGATTAATAATGATATTTTACATCGTCTGAAACTAGCAATATGTTGTCTTACAGGTTGAATAGGAGCTTGCATTTCACCTTCAGTGAATAGTCTCAGAATTCCAAAATACAATCTGAAACACACAGATACCTATGTATACATGCATACACAGGCATTTATATACCTCCACACATGCATATATATATATATACACACATGTATAGCTTTCTATAGATATGGACATGAATAACTAGACCAATACATGTAGTAGTTATTTTTTAAAAATGAATAAAAGCTATATCAATGTACCTTGTGACCACCTTCTTAGAAACTAGAATGGTTGGGAGGCATTTCAATGAGTTATCATTTAAGCAACTGAAAAAAGAATATCTAATCTATGCTGAAAAGATTAATTCAAAACATGTAGTTATGATGGGTTCTATTGTCTTTGAAGAATAGAGAGGGGTTCTATCAAGAACTAACACAGACTAAAACAATCTCCCTTTGTTTTAATCAAAAAACGAAGCAAGAGAAAGGATCATTGCCTAATTTTCCAGTTTGGAGGCAGAGAAGAACGTGGCATCAATAGTATCTGGGAACTGTCTATGTCACTGCCCAGCACCACTTCTTTTACTGAAGATTATGTCTCAATTTAGGAAAGAAAACTAAGTGTGTGTTCAGCTAGACTCTTAGAAGTTAAGTTTAGTTAAGTGCTAGCCAGCAGATGCAAAAAAAGTCACTTTCAATGTCACTTTAAAGTCATGAAAGCTTGAAATACAAATGGGAAAAAAAGATTTTCATTTCAGGACCAGAAAAGGTAAAAGGTAATGTAAGGAAAGGGAATTAAATTAAATATGGAAGGTAAAAGTGAGTTTTGAAATTTATTAGGAATTATGTTATTTCTTCTGATTTTTCAAGAGACACTACATAATGCCAAAGCAAGGCTTAAAGTTATGAATATTTTAATTTGATATGAATTCTTAGTCTGTGTGATTGGAAGAATCCAAATAAATAAGACGATAAAAATATTATGTCACAGTAATTAAACTCAAAGACAGTTTTCTTTTAAAAGGTGCATCTTTAAATTAAGCTACTTCCTTTTCAGATAAAAAAATGAGTGTCATTTCTGATATATGACAATGAATTTTGATCTAGAAAGTAGAAACTAATTACATTTAAAGTGTTCCACTAAGGCCGCTCATTAATATATTGAGAGCAGAAGTGACACAGAAGAGCAAAAGAAAAACTAATACTTGCTTTTTATATTTATTTTACAGGAAACGTGTTTGTTGTAAGCCTGGCAGTTGCAGACTTGGTTGTAGCAATCTACCCATACCCACTGGTCCTCACATCTGTATTTCACAACGGATGGAATCTGGGATACCTTCACTGCCAGATTAGTGGCTTCTTGATGGGCCTAAGTGTCATTGGATCAATCTTCAATATTACAGGCATCGCTATCAATCGGTACTGCTATATCTGCCACAGTCTCAAATATGACAAGCTGTACAGCGACAAGAACTCATCGTGCTATGTTGTTCTTATCTGGGTCCTAACATTTGTTGCTATAGTGCCCAACCTGTTTGTGGGATCGCTACAATATGACCCCAGGATTTACTCATGTACATTTGCACAATCTGTGAGCTCAGCATATACAATAGCAGTTGTGTTTTTCCATTTCCTGCTTCCCATATCCATAGTTACTTTCTGTTACTTGAGAATATGGATCCTTGTTATTCAGGTAAGGCGAAGGGTTAAACCAGATAACAACCCCAGACTGAAACCACATGACTTCAGAAACTTTGTAACCATGTTTGTGGTGTTTGTACTGTTTGCAGTCTGCTGGGCTCCTTTGAACTTTATAGGCCTTGCTGTGGCTGTCAACCCAGAAACTATAATCCCTAGGATTCCAGAGTGGTTGTTTGTATCTAGTTATTACATGGCATATTTCAACAGCTGCCTTAATGCTATCATATATGGACTCCTGAACCAGAACTTCAGAAGAGAATACAAGAGAATTATTGTCACTTTTTGTACAGCAAAAGTTTTTTTCCAGGATAGTTCTAATGATGCAGGAGATAGGATGAGAAGTAAACCTTCTCCATTGATTACAAACAACAATCAGGTGAAGGTGGACTCTGTCTGAAAATGGGAATCATATTGTCACTCAACAGCATCCAAATAAAGTATCTGTTTTATTAGACCTACTGTTAAATATTATAGTGAAATGTCTTTTCTACACTGAACGCACTTTGATCAAATTCTTTGCATGGTATTTGGGAACTCAAGTTACAGAGCCTTGACATACAGATCCTGTTATACAATGGTATATCTCTCATATAATGATACAATTATATCCTTGAGGGAATTATGAAATTATGCATGGATACTTTATTTTTCCGTTAAATGGAGATAAACAACTAGAAACAGATTGAAACAGAAGTATCCGCATTGCCTGCTCGATACAAGAAATCACAAAATTATTCCTACCACTTTCTGCCTGCTTCTTCTAGCCAGGTTGTGGTCCTGATTCTAAAACCTCTGAGAATTTCTTTCAAAAGATTAAATCAGACCATTATGAAATATATTAGGAAATGTGAAGTGAGAAATCAAGGTAATTGAAAATTCATTAACATTTTTTGTTAAGTACCTCTACCTATATTTCTTTGCTCCTAACATGGAAATGATTATTCATTTTTTGGGAGATTAAACCTCACCAGCCCTCCTAGGAATGTAATTTGCAATTTACTTACCAATTTTAAAATAGCTTTTAGGAGGAGAAATATACCTGACTGATTATCTTCAAAGCTACAAGGGCAGGAGTATAAACAGCAAGGAAAGAAAAGAGCTGTGTTTCAGCAGCTCAAGCCACTTGGGCATGAAAAAATGTGTAGGAGGGGTGGTAAGAGAAATATAAACTGCCATTCTTTTTGAAGAGGCAGTAATTCATGAAATTGGGAAGTGCCCCAGAGGAGTTTCTGGGGAAACACCTCCTAGAAACATAAGTGAGGAAGGACTGTTATGTCTCACTTGTGTACAGTACAGAAGTTCTAAACCTCTGTGAGAAGACAATTAGTGCATTTAAGAGGAATGGTGGGTGAGTATGACGGTTTTGTCTGGTTAGCAGAATCTTAAGCTCACGAAACCCTGGGAAATGAAAAATATTTAGAAAATGGTTCTCAACTTGATCTCCTGAGAATATCCTGAGACTACAGGTTATTTTGTAACCTGCCACAGATAAGCTTTTCAAAATAATAATTAGGTGTTTACCACAATGATGAACAGTGTAATAACCTCGAACAATTAGACAACTTTAATTAACAGAAAAGAGAAGATGCTACTTCTGCCCCTGGTATGAGGAGGAACGTGTGACTGTCAGGACAAGACCTGCTATGTGGACTTTCCACTGTCAGCAGGCACCTCTTCAGTGTGGGGAAGCATACTATGAAGTGAGGAAGAATAGCTAGACAGGCTGTCTCCTGCAACAATGGATCTCTGTTTATAATGAAGTCCTCTGGTGGAGAAAAGCAATTCACGATAGGATTCACCTTCAAATTGACCTTAAAAAGAAGGAGCATTCGGTTCTGGAAAAATGCTCCAACTGTCATACCTTTTAATGCTCAAGTGTTCATGCCTACACTGATATGTTCAAGTACACTTGAGCTTTTCCAAGCCAATTCCAATTATTTCAACTGGACTAAGAGTTTCTGAATAGCCATCAGACTTCTGTTAATCTATATTAAATCGTGGACTTTATGTAAAAAGTTCATTTACATTATTACTTGCTGTACTGGAGATTTTCTTGAGGTTATGTCTTAGAAACCAACAGTCACTCTATGTTACATAATTCCTTAAACTGCATACAAATCTGTCATGGTTTAACTCTAATTAACTAAAATTAACTCTATCCCAGTTGAAACCAGGACAAAATCTAACAGCATTTCATCTTTCTTGATTAGTGTATCCTTGACTTAATAATGAACTAAAAGGGAATAGCTTCATATTTACTTGAAAAACCCACTGACGCTTCATCAACTGACCAGTTTCTTACCTTAAAAATAGGTGCCTCATGTCAAGTTGACAACGGAACTAATGAACAATGGTGTAAAACCCTGGAGATGAGGTAGCAAGTCAATGCATTGCTGAGGTGCTTGACTCATCTTTGTTTACATTTGCCAGTCAGAACCACTGTGTAAATAACCAGCTCTTTTCTATTGTGGTATCATCATATGATGGAATATGATATGACATAGATTAACAGCATAAAGTGTATCACAGCTTTCTTCACTGTGATTTCATCCTTGGAGGATGCTTAGCTCTAATTTTATTGCTTTGTGTGTAGTGATTTCGAATAGCAAGGGAGGCACGACCACCTTATAAGAAAAGTTTTTCATGTAAGGAAAACCACTAAATTCTTACAAAACTTGCCTTATTTAAAGCATATTTTCAGTGAAAATAATGTCTTACAATGCATCTAATAGAGTAGCATAAAGATAGTTTAAATAGCTTAATCATTAGTAAATTTAGAATTCTCAAAGATCTTACACTTGCCATTTCCAACAGAAAATGTACATGTTTGTTTTATCTACATAGTTATGAACCGGTTCAAGATACTGTATCCAATATTGTGGGTTACCTGAGGAATTAAAGTCCCTTGTAATTCACAAGTGCTAAAATATATTTTTGATTATAATGAAAATGGTTTGCTATATGCAATAAAACATATTATACCAAAGGTATATATTTTATTGAATAGGCCTGTAATAAAAATGGAGAGCATTTTTCAGATCTGATATTTTGAAATATTTGTATTAAACCTAAATCACAGAAATGCGCATGTTGGTGATGTTATGAGCTGCTAAATATAGCAATAATTTTAAGAAATTAATCTCTGGTTATTCTCTGGGGGAAGAGTGTTAGTCTTTAGAATTTAGTTTAAATTAATATGGATGAAACATTTGGGAAATATCTGCTACCCTCTTCAAATTAATTTTGCATTTACTGCCATTCTGAAGCAAGTTTTAGGTAAGGCTTGCAAAACAATTCATTGCAAAAGAGAAAGTGTAATGATGTTTAACTCTTCAGTAATGATTTCTTTTAATCAGATTCTGTCATTTCAAAGGAGTCAAAGTGATTCACGTAAGACAATCAGCAGCCTCGTCAGCTGCTCACTGACAATGAGCATGACAATGTAAGTCAGCACTTCACAAGATCAGACTCTTTATGGTCAACATAGAAATGACTGAGAAAAATAATTGTGATTTCCATTCAATCTGATCTGTCTTTTACATTCCAAGTCATTACATTTTCCTCTGTGTGAAAGGCTAGCATAGCACAAATGCATTATTTGGACCTCTATCTGGAAGTTTTAGAAAGTGTACTTGTCCAACAGCAGTCATCCGCCTCGGATTGATTTAATTCCAAAATATGAGTCTTGGCAGTCTACCACACCTGCGGGGACCCATCCCTTTCCTACTTCCTATCCATTTCTGGTCTGAGCCCCAGTGAAGCCCAAGGACCTCTGTGAAGGAGCTGTGAATATCCTGTATGCAACATACTGAAGACTTACAGCCTAATTGACCCTGACCTTATCCTACAAGAATTTCTTCTTATATCACAATCTCGATTATGTTGACAATCTGGATATGATCTTATATCACCACATCTTGAACCCTTACAGATAGATAGTTTTCTTGGTGGTCACCTTCACTGAAAACTTCACGTTAACAGGGAAGTTTGGCATTATTTCATATTTACCAGCAAAGGGAATATTAATGAATATATCAATATCAATTAACAGGGTATTTATTGTAGTTTAACTGTATGCAACTATGTAATTTCATTTGGAATAGCTCACTTAAGAGTGCTTTGCACATTTGCTTCTTCCACTGGGCTAGTGGAAGTGCATAGATGAAGCAAATATATGTTATTTCAATAGGCATAATATATAGCGATGATTTTACTGCTTTTCTTTTTCTTCTTATGTGTTTTAGAAGGTAAGTCTTTGAATTATCCATAATAAACATGCTATTGTAATCAGTCTGTATTGCAGTGTATAACACATTCTTCTATGGTCAGTTACTGTCTCACCTTTTCCTTCTTTTGGACCACTTTTGAAATGGTATCATGTTAAATCTGATTAATTATGACATACTGAAGGGACCTGTTATTTCCCTTAAACTGTACTGAAAAAACAATCATAAAAAAAGCTCCTTAAAATACAATGCACAAATACATAAGTATATGCGATCACCAAATTTAAAACAGAGTATCAGAAACTCTTCTATTTGAACATCATGTTCATAAACGGTAGTAATACAGATGGACTGTTATTCTTCAATTATTTTCTAATAACCGCACTTTCTAAGTATCATTGATACGGTTTACAAATAACTAAGGATTACAAATGTCTGTTACCTTGTCACTGAGGCTTGAGAAATCATACATGCTAAAGCCTAATTTCTTGGAAGAAAAACTATTAAAAGTAGTGGCCTGGCTTATAGCCCATGTACTGTATCTCCAATTTTGCCTGTGTTAAGTAAGAATTCCATTATGTGATTTTACGAATTTACTCATTAAAAATATTATTCCTACCTCAAATATGTGTCTGAGATTTCAATAAAAAATAGGGTGGAAAAGACTCACAGTACAAGTCAATAGCCTTTAGAATTTTTAGGAGTAAGAAAAGTAAATTCAGCAAAGAAGTACACATATTAATAATGGTCACAGAAAATATTTTCCCAATTCAATAAAATACTCATCACTCAAACCATCCCTATGACAAAACACTGACCAAAACATGCATACTTTGAGAAGCTTGTCATTCATAAGTATATATACCAATTATTCCAAAAGTTACAACCAAGCAGTACTTAAGACACAATGTCTTATTTTCAGCTCACATAAACCAGCACAGCTTCACTGATGCATGTCAGCTGAGGATTTTGGTATATTAGATTTCATAAATCTAAAAATTAGCTATTTTACACTATTATACAAGCAATATAGTCATCATTTCTAAGGAACTCATCAGTTGTCATCTGTCCTGGTTGTGGGAATTTGCCTGCTAAATGTCTGCAAAATTAACCTCATCCAGTGGAACTCTGTCTGTGATTTGTCATTTTTATAAGTAAATATATTAAGTGAGCAGTCTTGTATTCAGCTTCATTCATAACTGTATAATTACTATCTATTTAGCAGAAAACTGTACCAACACAAGAGATTTGGGCAATCAAGAGACAGGAAGTCTATTTACCATTATTCTTTCTGCTTGTGTTACATGTGTGCACAAGAGTTTCATTTAATTGCAACAAGAATTTTTCTTTGCATGTTTCTTTCCAGATTCTAAAAGTGCTTATACTCAAATACATACTCTTCACACTTCTTCAATATGTACAAATATTCAGTTTTTCATAATGTATTTAAAAGTTGGGACAATACGATGAGACTATCAGGTGTATGGTTCTGACCAAAGTATTTTTCCACACAATCTAAGCTGTGGAATTTTTTGCCACAGACCACTGCCAATACAAACCCTAAACAGGTGCACAACAAACAATTGCACTGATTCAGAGCAAGAAGATTCCCTAGGGCTAGCAAGTACAAAAATACAACTTCAGCTTCAGGAAATCCCTAACCCAAGGATTATTGGAATGATACCTGGAGGAAGTATCATTATATTCTTGCCCTGTTCTTATCCTCCTCCTCAATATAGATACTGGCCAAAGGATCCTGGAGTAGATGGACCTTTGATTTGACTAACTACATATGATCTAGAAATGTAAAACAGAACTAATCCAACAGAGTGCGTTTTGAAAGACAGAGAGCCTGATCATAATTAATTTGTTTCAAGAAACTGGAGATGTTCTTTTTTTCCCCTACTAACCAGTAACTGCTAATAAAGTAAAAAATATGTTTTAAAAATATAGCACAGTCAAATCCTAGGAAAATAGAATAGGTTAGTATAGGAAAGGGCAGGACGGCCACTGAAATTACAAATTACTAAGTAGGCTTAGTAACAACAGAAAAACATATGTGGGTAAGAATGCTATAAAAATCATGATTAAATTTACTAAGGGTAAATTAACAGATACTTTTGTTTACTTTTTAATGATATAATATTAGATGCTTAAAAATTCACCTGGAAAAAACTTAATTAAGCCCTTTGTGATTATTTTTAAAGTTACATAAAAATACTATGTAGATCTATGGATTATATATGCATGCTTTACAACCTTCAAGTCATGTAAAAAGACATGTCCCACAAATACTATATTCAAGTAGATGTTTACATCCAACATAAGGAAATACAGCTACTACAGGCATATTAAACGAACTATAAAGTCCTTAGATTCCCAAACTTCTGTTTCAGACTCACTGAAAGGCTAGTATGTCAATAATTTGTTCACTGTTTTCTAGTCCTTCCTGATAGTTTAGTAACATTCAATGTCTCTTGCCATAAATTTTGCCTAGCTTGAAAGCAGAAATAATAACTGCTTCATTAATATTTATGTTCACACAAATCATCTTTCCCAACCAATTTTGATGTTAATGCAATTCTCCAGGACAACTCCTAGAAATACTTCTCCTTCCCCAAATTAATTGTTTCTCCTTTCAATCCCAGATGATGTACTTTCGTTCCTCAGTTCTGACCATTCTATCAGCTTGGCTGTCCCTATTCCGTCTGTCCATACTACTGAACATATGCCATACATATGCGTTCTTGACTCTGAAATGTCCCTGTCCTACTGTGATCTACTATGACCACTTGTGGTTTTTAAGAGTAGTTTGATATCAATTAAAGACTGTCTTACAAATTAAATACAATAGTTTCAGTACTAGTAACCCTCAAGAATCTATGATTTATTACATGCATAGCAATTTATAATATGAATAAAACTCCATGGGGCTTTATTCTTTAAATATAAACCTTGCTTTATAATCTTCAGATAATTTTATTTCTTTTAAATGCTCATGAATCCCATTATCACTCCCATCTTTTTCTCCACATGTCAAGAACTCAGCTTCCGTACTGAGGGAGGTATTAAATAGTCACTAGAAGAAGGGTTGTACTTGAAGTCTCCTATGAGCTGTGATAGGAAGGGAAATGAAATTCAGGGTAGGCATCACTAAGTATTGAAGCATTTGAAAAAAAAAAAAGTGTCTGTTACTTAAGATTTTCAAGAAAGAAATTAGACCTTGTTTCAGGAGAAGCTCAGCAATAAGGAATAGTTAGTAAGGAATCATCCCTGGTGTTACCATCAAAAGGCTGTTATGGGAAAAAGGGGGCCTATCTTATACATGAAACCAAGATTTTATTGCTAGTCTAATTAATATTTTAATGCAAGTTATTCTTAGTCCAGTTACAATTAAACTAACACTCTAAGTCCAAATAATCTAATTATTATAGAAAATCCTTATTGATTATATGATTCAAGTCATGTAAATGACTACACATTAAGTCGAGTTTTATACATAAAAATTCTTAGCATCTACCCCTTTTTCCTGGTTTTATGCTTACCCTTCCACAGTACCTCTGGGTCATTTTTATGCTCCTATCTGTTGAGATAAAGAAGAGGCTATAAAGGTTTTGCAACCCATAAAGCCACTGAAACCTTCGACCCTGAAAGAAAGGACCAGCATGGGCACAGTTTCTGTGTGTATAAATTTGTTTATTACACTCTTGTTTTGATTGTTAACAGCACATCTGATAGGAGTAGTGGAATAGTCACTCCCTCATCCTACAGGAGACAGAATTTGAAACACAACAATGATAGCCCATAGTGAAAAGTTCTATGTTTATTGGGATATTTTTTGTCATGGGAGGTTCAGGGAAGATGAAGATATAGGGTAGGTGCCTTGTCATCCCAAATAGACTTAAAGGTCTATTACACAGATGTCTGATATTAGTCAGGAATCTAAGGGCCAGGCAGTCAGTCTGGTTCTAAATAGGACTCTCCTACCTCCTTTCTTTTCTGTTTCCTTAATGCCCAAGAAGTGTTTTCATAATACGGATAATACTACCTAATGAATTATTTTGCAGTAAGTAGAATTAAAAATAAAAAATCCAACTTGTTGTTAAAGAAACAGATGAGTAACATTTGTATTGAAACTTGAAATAAAATATGATCAAATCTCCAGAATAAATTTCAATTAATGGGAATAATTTATATTAGTATATAGGAAGGCAAGCCAAGAGGCTGTTGAACGTTGTCATAAATAAATCTGTAGAGTGTCATTGGGTCACATCTAAAGACAAATATTAGTTTTTACAAACTAACTGATGATAATATGGGCAGATAGAATGAAAAAAGTTCCATTTATAGTAGAAACACCCAAATAAGGAAATTCAAAGCAGTGTCTGTAGCCACATGAAAGCATTCCTAAACAGGAGTTCAGTTTCAGGCTCATCAGTTACTTTTTTCAGTGTTCTTATTCTTTCTAGTTACTTATTTTTTAGTTTTCTACTTCAGCATCACAACCTTGGGCAGTGTTCCATGATACTGAGAATAGCAGTTTAGCATCGGTCTGTGACATTCTTGGTTGCACTTTTCCCTTCTATTTTGGAAGAAGAAAATGTTCAAGGAGAACCCTGATAATGCATTCCAAGTATGTTTGGATACAGCTGGGTATACATAATTGTAGGCAGCTATGAAAATTAAGTTTGCATTCAGTAAAGAGTAAGTAACAGCCATAGGGAATGACTAAGGCATTTGAAAATCATATGTATTACATTTGTTTTGCCAACACCAACTAACAAACTGAGCTATACTGAACTATTGGACTTGCATTTCCCTTGTTATCCTACTTTTTATTTTATTTCATTCAAACCTAATGCTTTCCAGCTGGTGAAGATGGCAACAGTATTTTGGAGTGAACTTTGCATGAGGGTCTGTGTGTGTGTGCATGTGTGCCTATGGAGGTGGGGTAGAACAATATTTTATAAACTAAAACAGTAAGGTTACTTGTTGTTACCAACAAGACAATAATTGCTAGCTGCTATGTGTAGAAAAACAGAAAAGAACAGCTGCTACCTTGTAAATCACCCTGTAGTGGGTCCCCCTTCTCCCTCAGACTGATTTTCTACATGCTTGTCTCTGCCAGCTTGAGAACAGGCAAAGTGACCACCACTGTGGCTACTCTGGAGGCACAGCAGACTTGCCGCTCCAGGGTATACCTACTGATCTGATGTGCTGCAGTGCTGGGCTTGGTGCTAGCAAAAGCACCATGCACGCTTAGTGCACGCTTAGGGAAATGACTGGAAGATTTTGCTGGTCTTTATGGAGTTCTGGTGGGCATGGACCACACTAAGCCCCTAGTAAAAACCATCCCTGTTTCATTTTACTGTCTACTAGTCTGAATTCTTTCCTTCCCTAGGCAACAGAGAGCACAATTGCTAATACCAGGGATCAAGGTATTAATGGATTTCAACTGAGACGTGACAGCAGATCTTGTGAAGTTTTTTCTTACTTTCAAGGCTTGCAGCAACAGAAAGTGAATCTAATCAGCAGGATTTCATTAGTGTTCAGATGTGGAAATTTAGGATTTTCTGAATTTGCTGCTTCTAAAAAGCAAGTATGTTAACTCTGGAGATGAAGTGAAATAGAATGTAATTTATACGAAAATAACACAATTTATTTTGTTGAAATTTGCTCTCATTTATGTCAGCATATCTTACAGGTAAAATAAGTTTAAATTGGTTTGTATTTGAACAGGACATCTGAATGAAAACTTTTCAAGTCTTGTCAGTGCATTTTATCCAGTCATGTCAGTCAATACTAGTCCAATTTTATTATGGAAGATTGGAGCAGATTGTGGTCTCATTCAGACAAAATGTATCATCAGGGCATCACTATCTATCTTTTTTTAAAGGACACACCATCAAAAAATAGGTACGTTATGTCCAATTTCAAGCCTGAGTTACTACATATTCCCTGCCTAAAGGTCCCCACTCTGTTTTAGAGCTAACCTAGTATATTTTTCCTTTCATGCAGTAAAAATGTGTTTAACATTGATATGCATTACTACTCCATTGCAACAGGAATTACACTCCTGGGATGACTCTACTTCAGTAATAAATAGCAGAGGCAGCACAAATCGTTCCTTTAACCAGCCATCAAATACATATATGCTTTTACTTGCAAATAGTGTAGGATAAAATCTCCCTACTCAAATCCACACCATTAATTTGATTTCTTTCTGGAAAAAAAGTGAGGCCTCATCAGAATTAAAAGGCATAGATTGCAACTGGTCCTCTGGGTCACTTTGAAGTTGGGATTGCCAACCCTAATGCTTCACAAACCATGAATCAAGCACACAAAAACCTGAGAGTGGCACTTAAACAAAAATGTGATTTCAAATAATAATTAGAGTACTTTAATTTACTTTCCATCTTCAGGTCTTTAAAATGCAATCCTATTTGTATTGTCAGTCCTTCCTGAAAATTCGGAGGACTAGAATTTACTTTTTCTTTTCCAGTGAAGAGTGATATTCTCCTGTAACTGTAGGTGAAAAACACCAAACAGCATAATCATGCTGAAATTAGAAGACCTATACTAAGATACATATTTGAAAACCAGGAAAAGTACTCTCCATGAGCTTCGCCCATGCCTAACAGCACAACAAGAAAGTTCAATAAACTTCAGTGTTCCTTTATCGTTTTGAAGCAAAATAGCTTGTGAATAGTTGGGTGGATAAATCACCAGAATATCTTTTAACACCTCTACTCTGTCATTCTTTTCATCTACTATTTGCAAATAATCCTAGGGAGGATGAGGCAGTGTGAGGAAACCACAGTAAATGAATTGCATGAATATTGTCTTTACGGAGGATTTTATTGCTATTCAGTACTAAGGAAAATTTTTATATTAAAATACAATATAAATAAATCAATAATAAAATAAAATTATCACTATTGCTGAAATAGTCACCTAAGAATTAGGTATATTACATATATTAAAAAATATTTTCTCATAAAAAATAAAGCCAGATATTATTCTTCCAACTATTTAGGGCTTTTGTCCCCTTAGATAATTTCTAATCCTGTTTTTTTTCCCCCTGAATATTGGTAATATTAAAATAGATAGAGATGGTTGTACAACAAAATTCACTTGTTTTGATTGCGGATCCTATAGACCCTATCAGTCCTGCAGGGCATCATGAGTGCATGCCAATGGGAAGACCTGGAGGAAAGGCTTAAGTTCTGCTAGCTCATACATCACTTCCAGAACACGTGCGCATCTGGATGAGCAAAATACTGATGAAACTCTCCTTCTGTACAGTTCTGTACAACCTTTTGTACAAATCAAGAGCAGCAGCTAGTGACAGGTGGTGAAATTCCCTTTCAGGAAGTATTTATTGCAAGTCAGACCCAGATGTCTGACTGTGGAAACAAGAGGGTACTTCACGACTCCACATGGGGACAGCCCTTAGTAGCAACCACCAGAGAAGACATATGTGCTGGTATAATAAGAGAATCTTGTGTATTTGGTTTAATAAGATCATTCAGGATTTTATAGCAGTGTACAACTCTTGACAAATTTTATCTGTACTGTCCTTACATAACAGTCCCAGGACTACAGATTATTTCTAAAATTTTCAGTGGTTTAGATCTATCAATTTTGATTTGGATTGACTTATCACTGCCTTTATGTTGTCTCCAAATTAGTGCTCTGAAAATTAAAACCAAAACAACTATATGCAGTCATTTCAAATATGCATAACAACTGTTGGCTAACCTCTTGCAATCCTAAAAAGTACATATTTTCATACATATATAAAAGAAGCAGAGCTTTAAAAATGTAGGAGCATATTAGAAATGAAGCAAGAATTCAAAACAAAATAAAACAAAACCAAACTCAGGATGCCTTCTTGAATAAAAAATATAATTTTACTCAGTCTGTTTTTGGCAAAGATTCCTTCTGCTATGGGAGCAGTCTAACATGCTTAAGATGTACAATTTTTGGTTGTTTCTTGGGAGCTAAGATGCAACTACTTATATTCATGAAGCCAGTATGATTTTTTCCTAGCCTTAAGCAATCTCTCAGATAAATTCCCTAGCCTTGTTTTCCTTTATGAGAAGCATTAGCCACTATTTTTATCCACTCAGATTCCCATGGATAAATGTCTCCTGTGCATATTGTAGATGAGAAGCCTCCAAGCTCTTGCATAGGACCTTTCCAGAAATAACAAGGGAGTGAGCCATGTGCTAAGTAAATTGTGCTGGCATGCGGCCCTTAACTGCAGCCTCTCCAGTATGGAACTGCACATGAAATTCTTATGACTCATGTGCAGTCATTCTTTCACCTGGCAAATGCATATCTACACACACTATGCAGTAAGCATTGAACTTGGTAGGATTCTTGCACTGTAAATCAACTTAATCAAGGCTGGAGATATCCAAGGTCTATGAGTGGAATAATTAATCTGCTGCTTATTTGGGAGTTCAAACTCTTCTAAACTAACACAACAACTAGCAGTGGTTCTTAGACCTATTGTTATTACACTAAAGATGGTTTATACTTTTGTGTTCTCTTTTTGCTAACATATACATGCATTCCCCAGCATACTTAAACCAAGGTGCTTGCACATCACTCTCCTACTCTTTTACTAAAACATCAGTCTAAAAATATCCCTTTAACTGTAACTACCCACAAAATGTTAGCATATAAGCTATCCAACATTAACTCAAAACTTTATAAATTTAATGAAAATTTAAAACTTCCTCATTATTAACCTAATATTGTAATTGTTGCAATCTTAGTTTTTCCTTACACATTATTAACAGTCTCTCTTCATGCCACACTGTAATAGGTCATAAAATCAGTTATGATTTTTTTTTCATTATTTTCTGAATTCTTAGGAAACTTCAATAATATGCAGGATTCTAAGCTGATTTATGTGAAAACTGAGGCATAGGTTTTTCAAGTGTTTGTGTTTGAGTAGTGTCACTGCAAACTTTTGGCTTAGTGAAACACCACTGTGGTTACATGAAATCACATGAATTTCTAAAGGTTTCTGGAATTTATAGGGCCTGCCTAAGTTGAATATTCCTAATGTAGAAAAAGGTGGAGACATCTCTGTGAGAGAAATTTTGCTTACTGGAACTGAGAAAATTTTTGTAAGTGTACACTTGAGACTCAATTCCAATAAAATTATCATTTAATTTGCTTTCTACTGCCTGTTTTAATTCAAGTGATTTTTTTTTTATTATTTAATGTGTTTGACAAGTGTGCAGTTATAAAACTTGTAGCCCATATTTCCATCACACTATGACATACAGACTGGAGTGCAGAGGACAACAAAAGGTATACGTAGTTTGGATTGGGCTACAATTTTATTTTTTTTAATGTAACAAATTACTTGTTCAATTTAAAGTACAAGGTTAAAAATTTGCTGGCTTAAAGTGCCTAAAAAATGACCTAATTCAAATAAGGAACATATGAAAGATTTTTTTTTTTAAGATTTATTGAACAAAATTCTCCAAAAATATAAATAGTTCAGTTTTCATTTCCTACAAATGCATAGGTACTGTAAAAATTAAAGGCACTACTCAGAATTAATAACACAACTCTATTTCAGTCCAGGGCTGAGTTACTTTAATTCCAGAATGCACTTTTAACTATAATAGCAATTATATTGTGTAATATTTTTTATTCCAGCCAGCAAATTTCAAAAGAGCACCAGAAAGGTCCAAGCCATCTAATTTGTTAAAGAGCGCTTTTCAGAGGCCACAGAAAATATTGCCACTGTTAGTCTGCCTGTAACTGCATGTATTTGCTTCAGGATTTGAAATATGTGTGACAGTAGTAAGGTTTGATGAGCTTGCCCCTCTGAAGGAAACCAAACTTTGATAAGATCTCATGGAAACTTATTTATTGCTGTACTTTCATTCTTAAAGTGAAGCACATGAAGAAACTTCAGGAAGCACCGTAATAAAACACAGTAGGAAGGAATGCTCTCCACATGTCCTATCTTGAACCATCGCCTGCTTTTACATCAAAGCAGCGCTGAAGTAGCAGAATGACAAATCAGGCCCAAGGGCCAAATTCACTCACTGTGTAGGTGGTAACAGCTCTTTCTACACCAGCAGAGAATGAAATCTTGGCCTTTAAATAAGCTTTTCCAGTGCTGGCTGAGGTTTTCTTCTCTTTTGTGGTGAACCACAAGGTAAATACAATTACTTACACCACTATGTATACATCCTGCCAATATAAGTACATATACCACTGCGACAGCAGAGCATGGGAGTTGACAAGCATGGTTAGGGTTTTAAAGGCTGTGCTGGAGCTTCTGTGAACTCCCAGGAGGTGGCTGGCCCTGGGGGTGTGCTGATCCTGTGTGCTCCAGGCTAGCACACAGGGTGCCGTTCTCCACCCCTGGAAGTCTGTCACCACCTCTCTGGACAATAGTTGGTGCCTTAGCTATGCGGATCCAGCTCCTACCACAACCCAAGCCAAAAGCACACGGTGAGTGGCCAGCCCTGTGAGCAGCTTCAGGCCCTCAGACAGCAGCAGGCAGATGTGAGCAGGCCCAGGTATAAGCCCCCAAAGGACCAGACTACTAACAAATAATTGCCTTCCTGTACTCAGCTCTGCTTACACTATCTGAGATTAGCTAGGGAGTCCCTGAAAGCTTGAGAGTATTCAGGAGCACCAGGTTACCTGAGCTGGATGTAACGGCTCACTCTGCACCGCCATGTCAGGCCTCCTGCCACCAGGAGCCCCTGTCACAAAGGCAACCAGGAGCCCAGCAAAATGGCTGTCCTCAGGGGGCTCAGGCCCAGGACTTCCTTGACAGCCAGCTGCCAGGTAGCTGTCCTTTAACGTCAATTGACTGCCCCTTGTCCAGATGCCTGGTTCCCCTATCCCCCCAAACACCTGGGCTTCAGCTATCAATGCCATGATTCTGCTCCAGGCGTTTGGCTTTTACCTTGACCAAGATGGCTGCAAAATGTTTCTGTGCAGTGCCTGGTATATCCACTGTTTGCATGAAGCAGAAGAATATAGGGATGTTATAATCACGTTAATATCAGCAGAGTGCTGGAGCAGGTGTGTACTACCTAACACCCAAAGTATGGTGTGCATCCACAAGCATTTGCTGAAGAGAAGCAGTAATTAAGGAGCGCAGCCCATGGACAAGTGGGTTTCAGCTTGATCAAGCCAGAGGCCAGGCGATGGCTTATTTATAGCCAATTCCTGTGGGGTTTGGGGTGTGCTTGACAAGAATGTGGATCACAGAAAAGTGTGTGTGGTCAGTCATTATGGGAAGACAAACAAGAAGACAATTTTCAATTAAAGTCTAGCATATTCTTTCAGGCAAAACATGGCAGGCCAAGCAGACCACCTGCTCCTGCTGAAGCCCAGAGGCACTCTGATGAGCCAGCTGTGACCGACATCACCTCAGCTAAAGCAGGAGCTGAAGCTAAATTAGAAACAGAAATGTCACCACTGGGAACCAGGCACAGATCTCAGCACTGGTGAGTGACACCACAGATCACCCTTGTGTCCCCAGTGTACATCTGCTAACGTCAGCACCAAGGTGAGGGTGTCAGTATTTTGTGTAGTTAGGAGAGGTTCCCTGTCAGATCAGAAGCTCTGCTTCCAGACAGGAAATTTAGCTGAAAAGCGACAACATGCAAAAGATGACTAGACATGAACTAGGGAGCTGTATTGGCAGAGTCCTTGACCTGCATGAGACAGACAGTTTAGATGGCAAGGGACTTTTAAGCCTTTAAATTTGTTCACCTTGATTTAGCTACTAAGTTAGCATGAGGGGAAAATGGGTGAGTTGGTAGGAACTGCAGTGTGGGACACAGTTGCTCAAACATGAAGCATGATGGTTAACTACCGGTGGTTAATCTGGTTTATTTCTGCAGATAAACATGCACTCAGCAGTCTTGTATTATTACTTTACACCAACACTTAGAAAGCTGGGGTGAAAAAATTTTGATGAAAACAACCCCCAAATTTATAAACAGATTACTTATTTTAAATATAATTTATAAACTAGGAAGAGGGATTGAGATGCTATCCAACACCTAAGAGCTCTTACTGTGTCACAGCATTTGCACAGATGCCTTGCAGTGGGAATGGCCCTGGGAGATATCCTTAGTTGCTCGAATGAATCCTAGTCCTTGCTTCACTGTGTGTGTCATCACCATTACTATTCGCATAAAGCTGTCATTGTATTTTTTGCAACCTCAGAACTATCATTATAGTAAAATGGACCATCTGTAGAAATCACATAAGGCTATGTCTCTGCATTTAAGATGATGACTAGGAGGTTCATGTTCACAAGAATTTGCAGAAATTCATGCATTCTCTTTTTCTTTAAAAAAAAGTAATTTCCATTATACCAGGGAAGACTATTGCTATTCAAAATGTATAGCTGTGCATTACTGTAACAAGGTTATTTATAACATGCTGTATAATGCAATACAGCTGGGGGACAAACCACTCAAAAAAAGTCACAATTAATTCAAAGCAAACAGGCTTATTCTACAACAGGAACCTCCAGATTTGGGACTGCATACCAACTAAATATTTTTAGATTCCTTAGTTCTTCTATCTGGCATATTTATGAAGGGGATACCTGGAAATAAGTGTCACAGTACAATAACTGATATCCTAATCTACAAGAATATTTTTTGGAGTCCACAGAGTCCCTTACTGCATTTGATATAATTACATGGTCATGAATTCTGATTTTGAATTAGTTGAATGAGAAGATGGCTTCAATGCCTTGCAGATACGACTGTATTTTCTGTAACACTTCCCATATCATGTTGTTCTTGATATTTATTTCATCTGGATTTCTGAAACAGCATGAGGAGTATTAAAATGAAGTGACAGCTACATTTCATTATGGCATGGCTCATGTATCTGCAAAGAATCTTAACTGAGAATTTCTTTTTTCTTTTGGAACTCTTGCAGAGAGAACATTATTTCCTCTGGCTTTTTTTGTTTAACATGCTTCTACTGATTTTTCTACTGCTTAAGGAAACAGTATTCCATCTCAAATCAAATAGTTAAAATATCACATGCTACCAAATAGTTGCTCCTGTTTGACACATGAAATTGATCTGATTAGTCACATCTTGGTGTTGCTGGTCCTGGATTGTGAATGCAGGCAATTCTAACAAAAATATTCCCTGTGTACATTTAGAAAATGTTATTTTCAGGAGCTTCAGCCATGTATTTTTTGTATGAGCTTCTTGTAAACACTCCCACTCATAGAGACTGGTCAGAGGGTATTTGAAGAAAATACAGAAATAGAATATGGCCACAGCTGAACAGAATTCACTTAAATATTCAGGAAACTATTAATAGAAATTGCTGGTAAAATCTGTCCAGCTCTAACATCTGGATGACTTGGGTAGAAAAAAAAATTAAACCCTACTTTGAAATAAAATTTATTAAAGTTACCACAGTATTCTGGGACCTCGTGTCAGTTATTCCAGAAATCCAATTTATTGAAGATATATTGGAGGTTCACAGAATAGGCAAACAGTTTCTGTGCTGAAAAATGCTACGGGAGTTAGTAGGTAGAGGGTAGAAAAGTTATGTGTTCATATTATTTGCTTTAGGATATTAATTTCATGCCCAAATTAAAACCGAGCAATGGTATTTGCATTAGCTGTGCTTTAGTGAAAAAACAAATCACTTTGTTATTATGAGTTAGCAGTTTTTCTTCTTAGAGAAAATAATGAAAAGCCCTATTTCTTGGACATATAAGCAGATGAGCCATCACCATAGCAACCAAAGGACGTATCCATCACGTCATTCTGTCAAACGGTCCCTGCATGTGACTCCAAGCTCACATTCCTTACTTCCATCTGAAAGCAGGCTTTAGTCCTGCCATCCAATAAAATCAATATTCAGTAGGATGTTTTCTGCCTGCCATAGTTTAGAAATAGGAAGCTACTTAAAGTAGCTTTTTTTGTCTTAAAGGAACAGCAAAGGTTGTTTATCTGTCAATATACTGAAAGTTAATGAAAAAACAGAATTAATAGAAAACATATAATTTGTTTCCAGGAATGCTAGGTTCCTCTTGCTCTTTATTGTGTTTAGTGATTCAGTCATGTCTTTGTTACGGAGTGTTATCACAGGTTCTTTGGACAGCTTCCAGCAGTGAGTCTGGCCTATTTAAACACCATCTTTCTCTCCTAGAGTTATGAAAGGGGCTTTGCTTTCTCCACCAAAAGGAGGATAATCACACTGCAAACGTGTTTTATAAATCATACAGCAGGAACCAAATACAAATTGCACCGTGTTAAATGATCTTCCATTTCCCTTGCAAACTCTAAAGCAGAATTTTATTTTCCTGTTCTCCCCATCTTCAAAAGTGTTACAAGTGCAGCTTCCCTCTCAGACACTAAAAGGTCATTTTCACCTTGCATCTCCTTTCTCTTCATCACCTTCAGATTCTAATCTTCTCTACACTTGCCCTGTAATAAGAACCAAGTCATTTGGCCTCTGCATTCCTGGTCTAATTCCCAAAAGAGCCAGGCTGAGTTTTCCCAAATGTTACAAAAACAATGGCCACTTATGCTCATGTGGGTTCTGCATTTTACCTCAACAAAGTCAGCCCAGGTTCAATTTCTGTAAGTCAAATGACTACTGCAACACTCTCTGGGAGAAAGAAATAAACTGTTGCCTCATTAGGTAGATCTGGAGGTAGCATCATTACTTATGTTCTGAGCAAATGTTCTTTGTTTACTGAGTCGTTTGTGATGAGTACCAGTAGTGCCTAAAAATAACACATAAATCTTCACTGAAATTTAATGTCTGAGTTTAACTACAGAGTGATCAGTCTCCGTGATCACTTATGTCCATGCACCAGTATGACAGTTATCAAAGATATGGAGCATAAGAGATGGAAAAAATTATAAAGGAGAGAAGGCACCATCTTTATGTACCACTACTTTAAAGTCACGGAATGGTATACCCTCCACTAGGATGTGTGGCTCCATCATCTGAACTTTTTTTTTTTCTCAATAATGCTTTCTTCCATCTTTCCTGAGTAAGACTGAATGAGCTATATAAAAACTGTGTTCTGTGTTTCTCTCTCTCTCTCTGAAATTTTCAGTACATTTTAGGTTTATAAAAATGTAAGAGGTATTAAAATGTACATAAAATGTAGCAAGAGTCTATACTCAAGTGAGTTAAGAGCTATATGCAAAAGTGATTTGCAAAATGTCAATTTACCATACCAGAATAATGTTCTTGCAACCCTATCTAAACAACTTCTGACTGTCAGTTTCAGTTAAGCTAGATGGACTGGTAGTTTTCCAAAGCAGATTATGCAGAGTAATACCAGTGAAACTGTTTCCTATAAATACGGCAAGTGAGTTTGGCAACCTCCTGTAAAAAGAAATCAGGCAAACTATGATGTATACCCTTTCTTTGGAGGTGTCATTAGCAAAACCAAGAATCAATTCAAGTACAATGTCTAGCAGTTCCTTCTTTTCAAATAAAACAAAATATTTGGGTTTTAATCCTGAGCCAGAAACTTTCAGGTGTTAGGAACTTCAACTCTAAATCCAAAGAACAACTGTTTTCTTCTCACTTTCAATCTAGTTAGTGGTTCCTGGGAAGATTAACACCTCATTGAGAAGTGGGAGGTAAATAACTGCTCTCAGAAAAAGAAATCGGCAAGGCTAAAACGAAATGGATGACAGCCCGCACAGTTTGTGTTGGCTCAGTTACTTCACAGTAGTATACAAGCATAGTGTTCACCGACACAGGACTCCCTTATGAAATTAGTTAGACTGCTTCTACCACCAGATCTGATTCTCCTTAGCTGCTGTCAGGCCAGGTCTGTCTAGTTCAAGGTTTGTGGCAACAGATATGCTGTATTTATTCCCAGTCTTGAAAACATTCAATTCCCTTAATTTTGCTTTTGCCTAGTTGTCACCTGGCACTAAGGGGACACTAGTCCTTTCATCAGAAACATCAGCCTTATCAGTTGTCCCATTTTACAAATGCTGCTGCTGTGTGCTGACCTAATGAATTTGTTCCACTTGATTTCTTTGCTGATAAATCCAGTTCAGCAGAGCCATCTTGACTCATTTCACGAGTTCCTGGTTTACCTGAGTTAAGTGTCTCAAAGTCCAGATGTGAGTGGGCTGTCACTAAATCTCAAATGTGCCTAATCATTTACTTGGCCCTTTTCAGTCTGAGTTTATGCACATGAACAGAACACTAGTTTTCCAAGGTTCCTATTATTCACCTTATGTTTACTTTCAAAACTGTTATCTTGACTAAAATAGAAAAAAAAAATTATATATAAACACCACCCCTCGAAGAAAGGGCTGTCAAGTCTTCTTTTTAATCCAAAACTTTTGTGTTCAGGAAAAAAAAAAAAAATCAGTAGAAAAAAATATTAGCATTTTGAAGGCCACACAGTATTTTTCTGAAATGTTTTCTGTAAGACATGTTCAACATGGAGAGCATCAAATATTAACTTTAAATGCAAGTGTCATGTCTTTAGCTGATGTAATACTAAGAAAATAGGTCTGTGGCTGTGTTCAGAAAAATCGATATTGCAATTTGATTCAGATATGCCATTGCTTCCCTTTTTTTCATAGATCTGTGGACATTAAATCATGTCAGTTTCCATTTGTGAGAAGATTGCAGATGTGTATACCCAGATCTAGTCTGTAATTTATTATTGTTTTATATTTAAAATTCTGTAGTTTCCAGTGCCCCTGCTCAAAGCTGTGGCTTTACTGTAGCAAGTGCAAAATCTCAAAAGGTAAACACAGCCCATGTGCCAGTGATTCCCAAAGGGTGTGCTGTGGTATACAGTGTACCATAAGAATGGTAGAAATACAGCAGCACCCTGTGTGCTCTGCCATTTGCTTTTAGCATCTAATCTTAAGAGCCTGACAGAAGTGACCAGCAGTAGGGATGCCTTGTGAGCAGCCCATGCTGGCTAACCTTGGGGCAGTTTGGGAAAATGTCCTTTGTACTGCCAATTTTAATCCAAATTAAAGTGCACTCCAAGTATCAAAAACTTGGGATATGTCACCATATGCCAACGAATCTGCATAGGGACTGACAATCTTTCTATTTTCAGAGACAAGTTAATCCTTTTAGTAATATTTCACTGCTCTGACATTTCCCGGCAGCAAACAATGGATTTCTGGCCACCCAGCATCCTGGGTAACAAGAGATTTGGAAACTGTGGAAAAATGGCTTGTGTACTTATCTACACAAATAGCTTATACATAAAAATTAGGCTCTATGCAAGATACTGATGTTGGTGGATCTGGTTGCTAAATATGAAGTATATGTGTGTAAACAGTTTCTGGTTTGTTTTTTGCTAAATTTTTATTTGTTTTGTACACTGAAAACAATTAAAATGTTATGTGAATTAGCTAGTTCAATAGAAAACATATGAGTTGCAATGCTCAATCCATTAATCCACCACTCTTTTTTAGACAAATTATTTGCTAAGAAGAACAATGATTAAAAGAATCAAAAAATCACAACTCCTATGGCTACCAGAAATTAAGGATTCAATATTCATTATAACTATTTGGCCAGTTCTGCTTGGTTAAAGCACCTTGATGAGCCTGCTTGCATATCCATTTGTATCACTCTATTAGCTTCTTTTCAGATGTTGACAATCAGAAAATAATTGTAAAATTGTGCATATATATTTAAACTACAATTAAATAAAACAGGGAGTTATTATTGTATAAGATGATTTATATTCAGAACTTGCCTGCTGGTATTTGCTTGAAATGTCTAGCATTCTTTCCAGATGTTATCACTGTAACATGCTTTTCCTTAGAAATTTTTTTTCTAGATTTGCTTTCTAGAATTAACACCTTTCATTTTAGATTCTCTTTTCAAGGGTGTGTAAAGTTGGCCATTATTTTTTTTTAAATCAGTGCATTCCAAATGAAAATGTCTTCCTCAAACTTGCCTGTCTGTTTTTGAGATGGAGGCTAAACTGGAATGCTGAAGATGGGCTTGTGTAGGAATTCCACAACTGGAGTATCTTAGATGTGTTTAAGTATTTGAGTGTAATCTAGTAAAAAGTAGTTGATAGTGTAAAGCTCATGCATATCACTGGTAAATGCCATGACGTTTTTTAAAAGAAAAAACATTTACTACTTTCAGAGAAGTTTAAGTTTACATTTAACACTTCTTACATTGTTGACAATTGTGAAGGAATCAAAGGGCCCCAGGGACAGTCATTCATACCTTACAGGTTTCTCCTGTGACTGAGGAATGAAGCAGCAGGTAGACTGAGTTAAGACTTTCATCTATCATGGGCAGTTCAAAAGCTTATCTTTGTGGCTGAGGATCTTAGAGCTTTTGATATGTTTCCCTTGTCCTATTAACTTTGGCTGTGCTGACACTGATAGTGGGACTGAGTGTGTATATCTGGCTTCCGATGGAAAATTACCAGGTACACTGGCTGTGTGACTTAAATAAGCTGTATGCACATCAAAGATAGTATACGGTGTTCTGAAACATTACCAAAGATGTTGTGTTGGAACCATGATACTTAAAGAGAGTTACAGCCATCCAGTATCTCTTCACCTCATCTTCCCAAGACTCAGTCCCAGCCCTAAGACCCCAGCTTCCTCCAGTGCCAGTAAGAGCTGCAGCCTGGAAACTGTCATGATTTAATTTTATTTGTCAACTTTCATCTTTGCCTCTCATTATTCATGCTGGGAGATGGAAATCCTTGCAATGTAGTGCAGATGGAAACAGCTTAAGTGCAGTAAATAAACCCTACAGTAATAGTTTGTATCAATGCCATCTTTTCTCATTTGCTTAAAAAATTTAAAATACACCTCAAAAGAACAAGCACTGGTTAATCACACTGCCAGTTTTTAGTAAACTGATAGTCCCCAAAGCTGTCACTAACAGTAAAAAATTATATATCCTGCCTATTATAATAGAATGTTGTCGAGACTATTTCTACATAGCAAATATTCAGATGTGTAACCAGACATGGAACATAGGTAAACTAATCCTTCAATTCCTCCAGCTAAATAACTCTTTCTAAATACGGTTCATCCAGAAATTTAGAGGAAGACAAAAATTACACATCTGCATAGGAAACCAGAAAAGTCAAGTAGAAATTTTTAATCTTTAATCACAATTAAACAAAATTTGCATATTGCTAGTACTGCATAAAGAGCATCTGGTGTCATTAAGATGGTATATTTTTCTTCACAATATAGCACTTTAATGGATCCAGCAGGGAAATAGCAACAAGAACTAAGCAACTAGAATGACAGACTGAAACTGTGGAAACATCAACACTTATTCGTCATCATCTTCAGTGTTATACGATGTCACCTAGAGAATTTCTTCTGAGTTTTTTCTTTTTCTAACAAGGATTTAGCTTGATTCATATTCCCTACATGTAAAATGCAGTTTTATTAGTTTAAATTACATGACTTCTGTACCTCTCTGCATGAAAGCCCTTTTTGAGAGAAACAAAGTATTTCCTTGCCTTGATCACCAGTCTTTGGCCTAAAAGAAAAAAAAAAAAGATTTCTCGCTAGTTTTTCCAACTCGTCCCACATGTCAGACAATAATGGCATTGTTCATGCTTTTCTCTCCTTCCCCTGGGTTCCTGTAGTTCTTCTCTTTATATGCAAGAACTTCAATATTTCATTTAAGCAGATTTAGCATTAAATCCTCTATAAACCCACAGAGAATACTGGCATTGCCAGTGCCTTTATGTGATATATTTCATGTAATTTTCACCTGGTTTTGAGCTTTGTTTTTTTCTCTGATCTGATAACTGTTTTCAGGTTATAATACAGTCTGGCTAAGATAAGAAATCATTGCCTAATAACAGCACACCATAGACTGGTTGTAGCGCCCAGAGGATGAGGCTGGCTCAAAGACTGCCAGCTAGAATATACAAGATTTCAGGAAATTTGTCAGTGACTACTAAAGCTAGATTGCAGTTATACTGGATCATAGAGAAGCAAAGATTTGCTGTGATCTAAGGATAGTCATACAATTATTTTTCTTTATAATTAGCCATAGCATGATATGAATGAAGATCAAAACATGCTGTCCTTGAGCATAGTCAGGGCCAAACAGGTCACCAGTCATCCTTTTACTTTCTCCCTTACCTGTAAGATCGTAAGTTGTGAAGTGCTGTCAACTGCTCTATAGGCAGACTCAAAAAACACAGTGAATAGAAATGTCTTGCAAAGAAGTCTTCTACTTTGAACTCTGTATATGTAGTCTACAAAGCGCTAAATATTATGTATTCATTCACCTAAAAATTTACTTGATAGAAGAATATCATAAATAGTTTCAGAAAAGCTTATCATCTCCGTCTTATGCTGTGGTGTGTGTCATCCTCTTGGGCTTCTACAGCTATAGCAGCAGGTGCCAGTAAAAAGATCCTAGCAACAATGTGTGGGATATAAGTTACATATGCTCATTAGAAGTGTGGTGTATTGGGTGGTCATGGAGAAATGACTGAAATAATGTATTTTTATTTCACATCTGTAAGTAGAATTGGGAGTATAATTTTCTTTTTAATCAAGCTTCTATCTTTCTTGCATTTAAATGCATTTTGTAATTAGTTGAAAGAAATGGGTATTTTACCAGACAGAGAACTCAATGGCATTTCACGTTCCATTGCTTTGTCTGTGGGCTCCATAAATTTTGCTACTCTCAGTTGTCCCCAGTCTGATATTCTGCCACCTGTTCCTTATCCCCCCCCCAACAAATTGCATCACATGTACTTTAGGAATGTACAATATATTGTAGCAAAATAAGGTGTAGAGAAACATAATGAAGATGGAATAATGCCGATTAAAGTAAACGCTGTGGAAATAAACCTCTGAAAAAAACAATTAATTTGCTCTTCTGGTCTGTATATTATTTAGAAGGCAAGGCATGTAGGTTGCAACATCTTTGCTATGAGTCGAGATTGTTTCCCACATCAAATCTTTTTTGTATATCATAGAATCATAGAATAGAATCATAGAATGTTTTGGGTTGGAAGGGACCCCTAGAGGTCATCTAGTCCAACCCCCCTGCAGTGAGCAGGGACACCGCTAACCAGATCAGGTTGCTCAGAGCCCCGTCCAACCTGTCCTTGAATGTTTCCAGGGATGGGGCCTCCACTGCCTCTCTGGGCAACCTGTTCCTGTGTTTCACCACCCTCAGGATGTTCTCTGCATGACATCCCATCCTTCTGGTGTGTCAACCGCACCACTCAGTTTGGTGTCATCCGCAAACTTGCTGAGGGTGCACTCGATCTCACTGTCTAAGTCATTGATCCATAGAGATGGTATTTGCAAGAGCAAAGGGATTTCAGTCTTTGTAGACAGGAAATTATGTTAGACAATGCAGAGTATATTCCTTAGCATACATTCAATGAGGTTGTTTTCTTTCCTGTATATGGGACATTGCTATTTCATCACTTTTGTCTGTACTGAAGCTGGGCCATAAGTCTGTTGCTCCATTTCAGCACAAGTGTACTCTACAAGCTCTCAACCTTTAAATGTTTTTAGACTGAAATAGACCTCCAATTTTCCATGTTCTTCATACAGCCTTTGAAAAGATAATTGGCTCACAGCAGTGTGAACTACACAACATAGATTAATGTGGATTTGCTTTGTTGAGGATGGGAAAGTAGCCTGGCTGAAAGAAATAGATTCTTCCTCTCCTTCCATCTTGTCTTAGAAATTTTAATGCTTATTTGTCATAACTTAAGCTTCGGATGAAACTTCATATTCCTCCTTTTGTAAAAAAATCCAAAGACTTTGCAATGCTACCTACATGCCTGCCCAACTACCAGGACTGTCTCTTACAGGACTGAGGAAACAACCTCACAAGTACTGTCATTTCAAATGTATTTTTTCCAGCATGCATGTGTTTCATATTGCAGCTGCAAAGGTTTTATTTTTTTGTACTGGTATCTAATTTTCTGTTTGATTTTTATCAGTATTTTCAACATCAGTGCTTATGTGATTTACTAATCTGCTTTTGAGCCTTCTAGTGAGCAGCATTTCAGACATGGTTTCCCCATGCTTATGGTGAAAGATAATGAACTACAGTCCCTTCCTTACTCTTTTTTTTTTTCCTTGTCATGACCTGAAAATATATTGTCAGAGTCCTTTCCAGTTTTTAAAGAGATCTGGAGATGTGAAACAGCTGGAAATGTGAACAGCTGCCAAATTACATTCTTGAGGACTTTAGAAGACAGCCATCTGGTGCAAATATCTCTGCCTTGGAGTTCAAAAGAGTAGGCACCTAAATGCATATATACCTCCCTATATACTGTCCAAAATGAGCTTGTCCTGCAGCAAGGCATGGTACCTGGATGGAATTATACAGTGCCCAGAGTTTCGCAAAGGGCTTGCAGCAGCATAACCTGCAACCACATTTTCATGGCTCCACATTTTCTGAGAAAGAATTAATTTTATTTACAACACAAAACATCCCTTTTCTGCCAGCAATGTTACCAGCTTCCAAAGGCTTTCGATTTCCAGGCATCATGCTCCATTGATACTTCAAAACACATCTACATTGCAAAGCCAATGCTAGCGTAGCCACAGTGGCATAGCTGCTGGAGATGCAGCATAGGCTGACAGGAGAACCTTTTCAGCTGTCATAGCAACACTACCTACGCTGCATAGCATAACCTAAAATGGCAAAAGCACTTTTGTATTGCTATGGCTGTGACAGACACCAGGGGGCTGTCGATACACTGTGTTTGCTAAATATTCTGATATAATGCACAATATCCTAGTTTCAAATATAACGAAAGGTGCTTCTTACACTGATATTTTGCTGTGTGGTGGTGCTTTGAAATTATCATACAGAATGTTCTGAATTAGTGCTGCAAAACACAGTTATTATCACAGAATCATGGAATGGTTGAGGTTGGAAGGGACCTCCAGAGCTCACCTGGTCACTTATGCCAAGCATCAGCCTCAGTCGGAAAAGGGCCAGGTTCCAGTCTGGATCACAGGCCTGCAATTAGACCTTTGAAGTTCAGAAAATGAATAGTACTGAGATGGAAATGTCAATTGAAGGAGTGAACTAAACAGACGTTGTCCAGAAATAGGATCCCTTGTACAGAAAGAAGATGTAAACAGAACTTGTCATGATGCTCTTCACACACACATCTAGCTTTCAGAAGTGCAGGTTTGGTGTCATGAGAAAAGGGTAGGCTGCAGTCTGCCCCATATATGCTCACTACCAGAAAGAAATTGGGACATGCTGAGATTTTGCAGACTTCAGAGACAGAAAAAATTCCACTCTACCTCTGCAATCAAAAGGATATGGTTTGCTTTCTGAGCCTTTCAGGGTGTTGCAAACAACAAGCAAACAAGCAAAAAGGTAGTGTGACGAGTCTCTGAGCATGATGTCTAGAGAAACAAATGCAAACATCTTTTAAAAGAAGCAAAACTTTCACAACAGGTTGACTTGGTAGATGTGGAGTAGTTCTCCATATAAAATACTAGGTTTAAGTATATCCTTATAATGATGTAAATTGTAGCTAAATTTGCCTAAGCCTTAAGTATAAAAGACTAAATAAGGGAAGAATTTTCCTGACTCTTTACAAGTATTTTATATTGAAGGAAAAGTAATTTAAACAATGCCAAACTCACTTGGATAAATTTTGAACCAGTCACTAAACCCCTTGTTAAATAACATGTTTTTCACAGTTCTGAAATTAATGCTGAAGTAAAAACTGCTGCTGTAAAGTATTTAATTTCTAAAATGTAGCAATATTTTGCAACCACGTTGATACGTTGCTTGCATTTACAAAGACATATAATCACAGCCCTCACAAGTCTGTCTTCTTACTAGCCTTGGGATTGTATAAAGCTGAAAATTTCTGAAGGTACAGGAAGTTGCTTATGGGGACTATTTTTAAATAAAGAATTTTTTCTTTTTTTCAAAAAAAGAGGCTACCTAAAGGTGTCTTCCTAACAAAGGAAAAAGCTATTAGCCATGCACAGAGAACCTTCAACTAGACAAAAGACTATGAGGCAAAGGAGATCACAAGCCTACTTTTACCCTGAAGGTTTAAAGAAGGTCAGCGCCAATCAGGATGGGGTTTAGTTTATTGGTGTAGCTATTAAAAAAAAATGAGAGAAGGAAACAGTAGTAACAAAATGTCGCTATGAACCTCAAATTACACAGGTTAGGTAGAAGCTTCTTACATCTGTAATGTTTAGACAAGCTCTTGTTGGGGGATAAAATGAGTGACATGTTGTTTTGGACATTTGAAGTGGTTTTTTTATTTGTTTGTTTGTTTCTTCGGTTGCTTTATATATTAGTCTGCTCAGCAGTGCCTGTGCTAGCAGCTGGGATTTGAAGAGAATGAGAAGAAATAGAGGTATTTTAAGTGTGGCTTTTGATCACTGTAGTTCTGAAGAGCGTTCAGGCCTAAACTAGGCAAACCATCAGTACAGTGAAGCCTGTCCTTAAAGGTCATTCTTTCTCAGTCATTGCAGAAGCCAGTCCACTTAATTTTTTTAATGATGGGAATTGCACACATAATACAGATTTACACCATATGTTGATGTGCCTTTGTTTTGGATTGTAAAATTGTTAGCATTGATCTTGCTAACAGGACAGCAATGGTTCTAGCAAATTATCCAACCTCCTGAGGAGTATTTTGGCAGCAGTCTTAATTGGAGCTGTCATCCCAGTGCTGTCATTGTATAGCTGTGTTTTAACAGTTATTTCTTTTTTTTGCTCCACCACACTCAGTTCTCTGACAGTGAGAGTCCACGTTGAGATCAGCCAGAAACTTTCAGTACCAGGAATCATTTGATGTAGCCCTTATTACAGCTTAGATGCCGAACCAGGGAGGGCTTTGTCAGAGTCCGTAGGTGAGATGTCACTTTCTGAAACTTCAGTCTCAGTTTTGTCTTCCAGTTGGATGCTATATCCAAGGTAGTTTAATTCTACATTGTAATCTAAATGCGCTGCTGGTTTTTTTTAAGAATTGGTGGCATATGGTACTTTTGCATTGTACAAGTGTCCTTAGTGATTTATGTTACATGAAATGTAAAGAACTATTATTTTACAGAACAAATATATGATATTTTTCTCTATTTTCACTCTTTCTGTTGGATATGTTTCAGGGATTAAATCTACACAACATTTATTTTTGATCTCTCTTCTGCTGTGTAAGAAACCATTAGCACAGTAGAAGAACATAATATCTATTGCCTTCATGATTATGCATAGAAATAAAAAAGATTTTTTCTTTCTAAATCTATTGGAAAATTGTTTGCAGTCTTATTTTAAAGCATATTATAAGTGTTGTTACAAAGTTAACACAGACAATATCTCTTAAATCAAGTATATTTCAAAAGTGAACGTTTTATTTCTGCTAGTTAAATCTACCAAGTCTCATGCTTTCATTTGGTACTGCATCATGTAAAAATTGATATTCGAGACTTAGGAGGACATATTTAGTTCCTACAACTTCCAAGAGCATAATGCTCTACCAAGCTGTCTTGTTCTCAGAGCTGGCAGAACACTGAACACCTCTCTAAGTAACAATGTAAAAATAAAAAGGAATGGAAGGACAAACCGGAAGAGACAGGCCACTTTTAAAATGTCGTGACTTACACATAAGTACAGAAACATTAATTCACTCATTTGCATCATGGAATTGTTTCCATTCTTTTGGGATTGTATTTTGGGAAAATGTATTCCCTTATTTAAAAACAGTGAAGTAATCCTATGTCAAATTCACATACATAGGTAGAATCTTTAGTGAGCTTAGTTGATGAAAGTGCAAGTGGCCTACTTTATACTTATATGATTTCTAGGATTTTTCATTGACTAAATCAGTTTTCCAGGACATGTCCCAGATCCTGCATGCATATTTATATAGATCTAACATTGCTTACGGTCATATTCATGACAACTTAATTAAGTTACTTATATGTAATTACAGGGTCTCAGACTGAATTACCCAATGTATACTGCAGTAATGTGTATTACAACATAGTTAACAATACATTCTGTTCTCTTGAGCATTGTGTGATGATGATAATACATCCCAGCTTAGCATGGAGTCTAACTTCCCAGCAGAGACAAAAAGTCTGGGTGACCAATTACAAAATACTAATGCATATACTGAGCAGTTCTCAGGGACTACTGAGCAAATCTACATCTATATGTCCACAAAACATTAGTCTCTAATCTGCCTGTGAAGTCCTGTCATCTTACATTAATACATAAGTAAGGCAGAACAGTTGGGAATGAGTTAGAAAATACAGCCAGATTTTTGACCATGCCAGTGTGGCTGGTGAGATTAGGACTGGCCACGCTAAATTACATTCCATGCTTAAAGCCCAGTCAGTTCCCTCCCTGTCACATCTCCTCTCTAGTTGTCCCCAGAGAATATGACTGACACAGAGGCACACAGGCCATCAGTGGTGGCTGCCTCTGAACTCTTATCTATCCGTTGTGAACAAACTGTGTTTAAAAGGGGAGAAACTGTAATGATCAAAATCAGGTGGTCAGTCTTTTTGGGTGATGTAATTGTGACTAAAGCAACTTTCTCTGACACAATTTGCTTATTTTTTATCACTGATGTCTAGTTATTTAGGCATCCATTTCTATGCAGTTGCTGTATTATTTACAGAAGTATGTCCAATACAATGACGTTAAGACTGGTGCCAAATATAAAACCTAACCTAACATTCACATGGGTACAAACCCCTACAATTCTAAAATTACTCCCCAAAAAGGAAACCAAATGCTTTTTCCACCAAAAACTCAGCCAAGGTAATTTGAATTCATGAGAAACAGTGGATATTTATGATGAATTTTTAACAAACAACTACTCACCCAAAGATTAATTAAGAAAAATAATTCTGAATAAGAAAGAAATGTGTGAAAATGGCAATCTGTTCCTGGACAAATCTCAGGCAGAAAGAAGCAAGCAAGTTAGCTAATTAAATCACTTGTTATGAATTATTCATTCAGCTCAAGATATAATATCTTTTTTATAAATTATTTTTTGGTAATAGATATTAGTTGGTTTTCCTAAGGCTGTTTTAAATAGTATGATTACTAATAATATCTCTTGTTTTAGTGAAACCTCAATCCCATTTACAACCAGGGCTAGTTACTTTAGGTAGGCAATAATGATTTTGTTTCCCTGTCCTGGACACATTCACATTTATTGTTATATTTTTATAGGATGAAAAAGATCCTAAGACAGTTTTCAGTTTGCCCATGCTGACATGGGGATAGATATTATCCCCAGAACTTACATCCTTTCCCCCAAGTTCTGAGAAATGGCTTTATTTTTTTGCACTAAAAAAACACCCCCACTTTATTATCTAGTGGGGAAAGAAATGAGATTGATCCTGTCAGATCTTTCAGACTGTGAAATTGGAGAGAATGGAAAATGTTTATCCCTGTCATTGTATACTTTACTTGTACTAAAATACTGGAGAGAGTTAAAACAGCTTATAAAACAGATTAAAACTACTAAAACCCTAAAATAGCAGTATTGTTTCTCTTTCTTCCCACTTTCGATTCCCCCTTACTTTTCTTTTTTGACTGGAGAAGAGGGGAAGGAAGCAAGAAGGAAAGGAAATGTGAGGAGTTGAAAGATGAGAAACTTGTTATAGTAATAAAATTCACTTTTTAAAACCAGTAAGATATTTCGTTACTTTATGGAAAAGGAACACTTTTAATTGTTCTCACTTCTCAAAAATGGTGAAAGTCCTGCCAGATCTCCAGCATCTTTCCAGAATTTGGGTCCTGTTCTGTCTGTATGTTATCACTCAGAAAACCTGTAGCTCTGTGGCCTTCTGGGTTGATTATTACAGTGTATGTTGAAATTAAACCTCTGCCTACAGAAAGAAAAATATTTACTTTGATTAGAAAATAAAACTCACTCAAAAAGGTCTTTGAGATTGTATCTACTGTTCCTGCACTGGCTTCCAGTTAAATACCAGTTCAAAATCGGGGTGAAGATTTGGCAGCCTATCTAAGATCAATCGAGCTGAAACTCAAAGAATAGGCTACTGCAGTATATTACTGTCTATCTGACTACTGCTATTTTGTATATGTTTCTTCCTTCCCCAGGGTCTGTATTTAAATTTAGATGCAGCCATTACTCAAATGCGTTATGGAGTGTTAGGATCCAGTTTGCCCTCACAGCCTTTTCTAGAAACATCTACACTCACCCTGCCTGTGCTGAAAATTGATCAAGCCCTGTAGCTTTGGCCTCAGTAAGGTTTACTGGAATATAGCACAATGTCATCAGAAAGGATGTGTTGGCATCCAGTAACCTTGGAGCAGAGGTGAAATGATGCAGGCACTGTGAATCTAGTATTGCAAATGAGTACATGCAGACTTTCCTCAGCGATTTTGGTAGTGTCTCCTTGCTGGACAGATTCAGAGGTGTGAATGCTCTTCAAGCTCAACAGTAATTGAGCAGCTATGTCAAATGTCCAAAAATTAATCTCATATTGGAGATGGAAGCCACAAATTATGTGGAGGTTAAATGACTTTCAAAGACCTTATGGTAAAGAGATATGATCTTTCAACAACTAAGAAACCCTTAAACTTGTCAAATCTCTGGAAAGAAAGAGATAACAGTGATCAAGTGTTAATGTCTGGAATTACAGGAATCCAAAAATCATGTAGAAAGCGTCTTACGTGGCTTTCTCAATTCACTTACGGTGTGATTGTGGTATGCTTGACTGCAGAGCTGAAACAGCTCTGGAGCTGAAGTGAGAGTCTTTGTGAGAAATGTTTGGCCTTGCTGCTGCTCCTTTTTAGCCTTTGTGGCAATGCAAAGGAGTACCCCCAAATGCAGACATCACAGAGGCAGTGCAGGGGCGGAGAAAAAGACTCGTCTCTATACCTTTCCTGTAGTTCCTTTGAGAGAGAACTTAGGTGTTATACAAGTGGATTTATTAGCTTGTGAAGATCGTTTTTGTCTCCTGATATGTGCATCTCCTCAGTGACATTTTGTTCTGATGATAGCAGCTGATGTAATCTAAAATTGAACAGTACCAGGAAGTGAAAAGTCCTTTAGGATAATAATTCTTCTAGTGCTTTTCCTACTCTACTTCCTAACGGTGTACACAAGACAATTCACCAATTTGTGAATTTATAAAACTTAAAATGTAAGGGCTTCCTCAGTTTACCTAAAAGATGGAATTTCCCTACCAAAGAGATACAAAGCCTTGATAAATCCTAGTCTGCCAAATACTTTTTAAAGCCGAATTGAAAGTAATATAGTGATGCTGGTGATCAGTAAAAGTAGCATGAACCTCTCTAACCTCTTGTTTATTTATCTGTTTTAAATATTTTAAAAAAAAAATTCAAGACAGAATGACACACACCAGAAAAGAGTAACACCTATAACTTGGAAAAGAATAACAGTTATTGTATCCAGTCAGAGCCCAACAACATCTTTCACATGAAAAAAAAAAAAGATGGAAGGTCTACACTGAGTGGGCAGAAGTCTGATATTCTTTCTCTTGTATTTGCAGAAGACTTAGTGTTTTTAATTGTATTAGTGTGCAATATTGCTTTTTGTGGATCAGATTGCCTCCTAAGAATGCAGTGGCAAACGACAGACATATTAATGTGACTTTTGAAGCTTAACTGATTATAGCATTATCACAATGTTGATAAAAGGATAAATAATATATACAGGCTTTGTGACTTAGTAATAGGAATTCTGATATGAAAGAAACCTACCTATCCCCCTCCTTCAAGCTCCATGTTCTGACACTATTGCCTCAGGTCTTACTCCAGACTAATGTTTCCAGTAGGAGTAGAAATGAGTCCTTAAAGATTAACTACGTTATTAGAATGACTGTTTCAAAATAAATAATGAGATCTTAAGTTTCTAAAGTCTCATAGATTTATTTCTCTACTTTATACTTTCTATAAGTAAGGAAACGTGTTTGGCTGGAGCTCTTTTTCTCTTTTTTTCTGTGTCACTTTTGCAATCTCAGCTTGGAATTTTGCAGTTAACTGTGAGCTTTCCTGTTCCTCAACATTGCCACTGCCGCAGGCACAACAGGAAAGTATCTATCTCCAGGATTCAAAAGCCAGGGCCCTTGAACTGTCATTAAATTCTCTCTTCAATTACTGCCTTCATAACTATGTTGACTTTAAATTTCTATAGGAGTAAAAAAGCAGGCAAAGCTTATTTTAGTTAGCAGGTTAAGCAGATATTACTAGAAAAACATCTGAAGTGATATTTTTCTTTTTTTCCCCAGAGTTAACTGCTCTCCTGAGTTTTCTTGAAAAGATTGAAAAGCAGGTTGCTAGCCAAATGCTCCTGCAAAGTAATTAAGTTTTTGATATAACATTGACATAATATTCATCAGAGGGATACATATTATTTAAGTTCTTCACAGAAGTAGTTATTGCAGATACTAAGAAGCTATATTCCACGGACTAAAGCTTAACTTTCCCAGCAGTTCATTACGCAGTTTCCAGCCAAACAAAATGTGTGTTAAGAAAATGTATATTGAATTTATATAATAGATCTTTTATCTAGTGTTATATTTAAAACTTTGTCAAAAGATCCCAATCCTTTCCCTAAAAATGTCACAGAGAGATTTGTCCTTGGTTTATTAAAGACAGATTCATGAAATTCAGAAGAATGCAAGTAACTGTGCTATGATTTTATATTTTTTTATAAATAAGAACTACTTAATTATGAATATAACACTTCAGATCATGCATTCTTCTGTTTAATGTAGGTAGAATAACAACAAAAGTACTTTGCAAAAATGCTGTAGTTCAAAGGGAGCGCTCATATGTTTTGAAATGACAGAACTAATGTTTCCCTTGCTCATTGCAAAAAGTGTGATGAGTGTCTGCTTTAAGCACTTTTCTCATTTTGACCATAATCTCTGTACATAATAGTTTCACTATTTCCTGTGAAGAGTTATTCCTGTGCTACCTAAATGCCTGCCCTCTTTCATGCACTGTTTTTGTGAGGTTGCTTTCCTTTCACTAACAAGCAATGATACAAATTTCTGTGGTATTTACTTTGTGCCTTTTTTGTGGGTTTTATGAACTTTCTTTAATATAAGATATTAAAGTTCCCAGAGACTGCAGTAGAATGTCTTTAATATAACCCCAAAGTTTTTAATTGGCTGAACATCTGTACCGACTTCATCTGCTGTTATTGGGGGATGACTACAATAAGGTTTGTCGCAAGTTCTATACAGCTATGTAACTGATGGTGTGCATGACTGCTCTTTCAGATCTGTGCTGTAAGCTGTGCTGTGGTATGAAACCAAATTCTCAGAAATCAGAAAGGTTATTAATAATAAAATAATTGTCATTGCCATTAAGAGAGACACAGAAGGACAGATATCTTGTGTATGCGTACAAGTTCTTAAAAATTTACTGTCAAATGTTAGTACGTAGACACAGTTAGCAGCCTGAAATGAAAATCAAATCAACTTTATGAGAGTTATAAAATAAATAGAAATGCTTCAAAAAGTGTAGAATAGCAGAAGAAATTGTTTAATAAAATACAAAGCCCTTAAGTTCAGTATCTGAAAATTATATTTATCTTATATTAAAAGTTTCTAAATATTCAAGTCTACTTTAAAAAGTCTATTTCAGGGTTCACTTTTTATTTGATAAAAGTATGAAAAGCCCTTATTTTCTTTTTTTTAAGACCTTTTTACACAGAACTTAATTCAAAGTTTATGTAAAACTATATGGAAGATTTAAAATGTGTTTGAAGGAAGGAATGTCTTGTCCTTGGAAAAATTATTTTACTGGAGGGTTTTTACTTAATTCACTGAGGTAGAATTTTGTTATCTTTTATTTGTTTGTTTTTCTGTTTTCTGTTATTGTTGATTACTATTTTAATGAAAAAAATATTCACCAGAAGTATGTTCTTTTACTGGAAATTCTAGCTGAAAATAGTAATCCATACAGGAAATGTTTACAACTGTATTTCAAATTTATTAATGTATTACAGTTGCACTTAATAGATCAAATCCTTATACTTTTCCAGAATTTAAATTAATTAATTTCTTCCCCTTTTTCTTGAAGTTCAAGTAAAGCACGCTCTCTGAAACAAGCACAGTTCTGGGACACAGTGTATATAGATAGATAGATAGATGAAGATCTATCACAGTGTATAGATCAATATGAACACATTGCTGTCCTGAAGAGCGTACAGTCTGAACAGAGAAGACAGGATGGGAAAATAAAAGAACACTTATTATCTCGCATTTACATTTACCAAACTGATGCAAAGAGAAATGCCACAAGAAATTGCCAGTAGGAAGCCTGGAGGAAAACTTGATCATCTAGATACCCTCGTGCTTAACTACCTTCCTTTCAACTGGCACATTAACTCAGTCTGTGAGCCAATGCAGCCACAGAACTATTTCAAAATATGCAGTAATGTCTGCTGATCTGCATGAGTATATAAAATCCGCACTATTACCAGATTATTCTGCCTGAAAGGCAGAGCCCAATTAGGAATGATTTCTTACAAATGAAGTTGTCACCTATGGATTTTTGTTGTTTTAAATGAATGAACAGAAATACCATTTTTAGCTCTGAATAGTACCCACAAAATCTACATTTGCTGGACAAGGACAGCACTTCTCCATGGTAGTTGAGAAGTCTTCTAATAGGAACATGAGAGTGGTACTCTAACCTACTATAAAGTTGATTATGTACATGGGCAAAACACCCACCAAATTCACCAGTGAAGCTCACATGAACTGCTGTGTATTCGTTATTATGCACTACAGTACTGTGCTAGCATTGATAGATTAGAAGTGAACACTTTTCCCTAATAAATTTCAGTAAATCTTTGATTCGATACAGCTTGTTTTAAAAGCACTGGGGGGTGGGGGAAATAGGTCACAGCTCATCTAAATTCCAAAATGCAGTTAACTGCTATTTCAAAGCCTGTAGCAACAACTTCAGAGATGAAACATTAAAAGGACAGCAAGTTTAACATTATGTAAGTATGAGAAGACAGGCACAAACAATTAGATTGAAAATATATTTAATTCTGGTAGTAGTTAAAAATTATTCCCTCAATTATGTCTCACTTTTCCTTTAAATGTTGCTGCAGACAAATGTGAAAAAAGAGAGTCTGGAGTACAACTAGAAGAGAGAAAAATTTAACTTTTGTCCAGTCTGAGATGGGAAATACTAATTTAAAGTTCTGTCAGATGCACTAGTGTGGATTTACCTGAAGCCGTTTCCCTGTTCTCTTGCCAGAGATCACCACCATCTCAGTAGCTGCAGCAGCACAGGGTGCTTGTCAGCTGCTGCACTCTGACATATTAATAAAAAGTTCCTTTTATTAGGATTTGGAGACTCACAGCCAGGCTGTGAACCAGAACAATTCTAAGAACATGCAGTCTGTTCTCTGCTGTCTCTACAGGGCAACAACCTTAATGTCTTAAACCACTTTACAGTAGATAAATCTATCAGAGATTGTGAAGTTATAAATATTCCTTTCTCACTTGTGGATTCAGCTGCACCTTCCCCAGACTCAAATTTATCTAAATTGCCATCTAATCTTTGCCTATACCAAAAAAGATTTATGCTTAGTTTGGTAAAAATTCACTTGATCTTTCTAAATCCTACGATGTGATTCAGTAACTTGAATTTATTTGATCACAGTATATATTCCCTTTTTCCCCTTTTTACTTTACAGAAACTGAAACCAACAAAATTAACTTGGATTTAGAGACATGCACCTTTGACTACACTGATCCAACTTTGGTTGTCCCCACACACTCTGCCCCCCAAAAAATTTTTCATATGATGAAGATTAGTCTCAGTGCCAATTTTAACAATGCTTCATGACATTTAGAGAAAAGATTTGGGGGGCAGATCTGAAGCTTATACAGATCCATTGGATATATAAGAATATTTGCAGCTGCCTTTCACATCCTTGCCATTTTCAAGTCCAGTGCTGCAAATTTACACAGTGCTTCTGTATTGCACATTGGTAGGCTGTCCCCTTTTCTACCTTCCATACAGCATATTTCTATTTTTTAGTTCAGTCAGCAATTCCTTATTCAACAAATTTGGCAACCTGCCATGTCTATTCAGCTTCTTGCACATTGGAATGGGCCATCAGAGAGTGCTTTGTGAAGGATGTCCTCCTAGAAAATCAACTAGCTGTCCTGGACCCCTTTCGCCTGTCCCACAGCATCCCACAGCTTCCTGCCTATCAGTTCTCTGATGATGCCAAAGCCTGCTGTGCTCCAGTCTCCTGCCTCCCTTCCCCAAGGATACTAAACCTCTACTGTCTCACAGTCACTACTATGCATCTGACATGTTCATCCTTGATTGTGAGTAGCAGATCCAGCAAAGCACCTCCCAGATTGTTGTGTCCAACCTGCATCAAAAATAGTCCCTAGAAATGTACTGGATATGGTGCACTCATTATGTAACATATAAAAAAAGTATTTGTGCAGTTAAAGTCAGCAGGCAACTTCTTGTGCTGCCTCGTTCCTGGCTGCAGTTGTCTCACACTGTTCACCCCGAACACAAGGTCCACTACCCTTTCTTTCATCCTGTCCTGTGCTCCCTGCATACTCTAGCTTTATTGATGATTTTTCTAAAAACATGCAGATATTTCCTGGAAATGTACTTAACACCTATCTGTTACATCTTTGAGCCAATAATTTAGAAGTTTTAATCTGAGAGTTTAGACAGAAGAATTATTACTAACAATAATCCAAGGAATTCTATTTTATTACTAACAATTTTAATAATCACTTCTTGATCTATCAAGTGATATTTTCACTTACAGGGAACACCTTGTTGACAGCCTCAGCTTCTATTATTCTCTTTGGATGTGCAATCCATTGCCTTGCTCTATTTTTTTTTAAAATCTACTTGAACCCATCAAACATGAGTCTCACTTCAAGTAAAGAATGTAATGGTCTATAAAAGGGGGAATTTCCTTAATTCTCACTGTTTTAGAAGGCCACTGAAAGAAAAAAAAAATCTATATTTTTTCCAGAGTTCATAACTGTAAGTCTTTCTCTGCAAGTACTTTTAAACATTCAGGTTTCATTTTTGGAAAGCTGTCTACTAAGCTGTTACTAGAAACATCTGGGCATTTTTATTTAGATTTCAAAGTGCTATACAGGGAAACCCCTTATGATAAGCATTGTTTATGTTATAAATAGGGAATCTGAGGCACAGAAAGGGGTTCTGCTTTTGAGTATAGAAGACCTTGCTATATTAACTTTTCAAAGCATAGTGCTTATTCTCATTTTTAAAATTTTCTAGCCATGATTTACTTTTTTTAGAAGCTAATTCTGAAACATTATGTGTTTTGTAAGTTAGTGCCAGGTACTCTACAGAGTTGCAAAAGCTGCATTTTAAGTTCCAACCTAATAACTCTTTTCTGCTCACCAGGACAGTATATCTGTCACAGAACTTTCTGCCCTCTCTTAGCTTTCTCTGATCCATCACCAACAAGGTTGTTCACATTTTCTTCCATTTTATCACCTTCTTTTCACCTTAATTTATTCTAATTCAATGTATCTTTTAGATTTCTTTTCAATTCTAATTAAGTAGCTAAGAAATCTCCGAGGTCACACTTTATTACACAGGGACTGTTTATGTTGGTTAGGCTTGCCTTGAAGACTCTTTTCACACTGTCTTCTCAACATACAAATTAAACGATAGAAGGGACATTGCCAGAACTTAAGGACCTTTGAGACATTTGTTCATTGCATCTTAAGCATGCTCACTAATTAACTTTCCTTATGTAAAAAAAAGTCATAAACTGGAGAACACAATCAGAATGTTTTGTGGCCACAGTCTCCTAACAGGTCTGTTTAAACCTTGTGATTGTGATGAGCCTAGATCAAGAATTCTTTGAAAATCCTTGATTGACTTTGCAGTATCTAAAGGATAAAATTTTTGTGATCTTCAGTTTCTCATATTTAACCTCAGTACTGAATGTGGACAACTGAAGACATTATTTAGTATATTAAGAGCAATAAACCCATGCAAACAAAAACAAATTTTCTCTTTTGAGAATGCAAGTTATCTCTGGCTAGTACAACTGCAGGTTGTTATAAACTCAAGTTTAATGATGGTAAATACCCCAAACTTACTGAACGCTATATTAATAATTTTATGTTACCACTGATTATACCATTTATTAAAATTCACCAATCTCATTTGTCCTATATACTATAGTTGCATGTGGCTTCAGTCAGCTGCCAATGAAACAGTGCTTTAAGGAAAGTAACTGGCAGAGATAGTGTGTGCTTATCTGCTTTAGGGAGAATGTCTGGCTAGAGTTTAAGGTAATGGTTTTATACAAATTTCTAAATTGTCTATGATAATATTTCTAGTAGTGATCATTAAAATCATATGATAAGGGATTACTAGTAAGATACTTTCCAGAATTAAGAACTTGCAAAAGTTCTGTGAGTCAAAAAGAGCCTGAATATTTTGTTGTCCTCCTGCATGGAATAGAAAGAATTTTTGGTTTTGTTTTTGCAAGCTTTGAAAGAAACTAAGGAATTTCTATGTTGGATAAACTAAGGACTCAAGAACAGTTTATATGACTCTGCTTTGGAAGCTATCGTGCTGCTAGAAAGCTACGACCTGATCGCCATTACGGAAACTTGGTGGGATGAATCCCATGACTGGAATGTAGCTATTGATGGCTACAGGCTGTTCAGAAGGGACAGGCGAGGAAGGAGGGGCGGAGGCGTTGCCCTTTACATCAAGAAATCATTAGAGTGTGAAGAGCTGGCCCTGAAGAATAGCCACGAGCAGGTCGAAAGCTTATGGATAAGAATCAGAGAGAGAGGCAACAAAGGGAACCTGGTGGTTGGTGTCTACTACAGGCCGCCAGATCAAGAGGAGCCAACTGATGAAGCGTTCTTCCTCCAACTCCGGAGGCTTCGTGCTCGCAGGCTCTCGTCCTCCTGGGGGACTTCAGCCACCCTGACATCTGCTGGAAAACCAACACGGCAAGCTGTAGGCAATCCAGCAGGTTTCTCGGATGCATTGAGGACAACTTCTTAAGCCAGGTAATAGACACCCCTACCCGAGGGGATGCGATACTGGACCTGGTGGTCACCAATGCAAGTGAGCTCGTCGGAAATGTCAAGATCGGAGGCAGCTTGGATTGCAGTGATCATGCGCTGGTAGAGCTCATGCTGCAGAGGGAAATGGGAAGAACAAAGAGTATAGTCAGGACCCTGAATTTTAGAAAAGCAAAATTCCAGCTCCTCAAGGAGATAGTCGGAAGGACTCCCTGGGAAACGGTCCTCAGGGACAGGGGAACAGAACAGAGCTGGCAGATCTTTAAGGATGTGATCCACAGAGTGCAAGAGCTCTCGATCCCCAGGTGTAAGAAATCGGGCAAAGAAGGGAAGAGACCGGCATGGCTGAGAAGAGAGATGCTGGTCAAACTAAGGAGGAAGAGGGAACTGCACAGGCAGTGGAAGCAAGGACAGGCATCCTGGGAAGAGTATAGGGACGTGGTCCGGTTGTGTAGGAATGGGGTCAGGAAGACCAAGGCTCAGCTGGAGCTAAACTTGGCTAGGGATGCAAAGAATAACAAGAAGGGATTCTACAGGTATATCAGCCGGAAAAGGATGGTTAAAGAAAGCATACCCCCTCTGCTGAGTGAGACTGGCAAGCTGGTAACAGCAGAGGAGAAGGCTGAGGTACTCAACAACTTTTTTGCCTCAGTCTTCACTGGGAACCTCTCTCCTCACCCTGCCCGAGTTGATGGATGGCATGAGGGGGACCGGGAGGGCAAAACCCCTCCTGCTGTAGGAGAAGATCAGGTTCGTGACCACCTGAGGAACCTGAACGCACATAAGTCCATGGGACCTGATGAGATGCATCCCAGAGTCCTGAGGGAATTGGCCGATGTAGTCGCCAAGCCACTCTCCATGATATTTGAAAAGTCATGGCAGTCAGGTGAAGTCCCTGGTGACTGGGAAAAGGGAAACATTGTGCCCATTTTCAAAAAGGGTAGAAAGGAAGACCCTGGGAACTACCGACCTGTCAGCCTCACCTCTGTGCCTGGGAAGATCATGGAACAGATCCTCCTAGAAGCTATGCTAAGGCACATGGAGGCCAGGGAGATAATTCGAGATAGCCAGCATGGCTTCACCAAGGGCAAGTCCTGCCTGACGAACCTAGTGTCTTTCTATGATGGTGTGACAGCATCAGGGGACAAGGGAAAACCAATGGATGTCATCTATCTGGACTTCTGCAAAGCCTTTGACAAGGTCCCCCACAACATCCTTCTCTCTAAATTGGAGAGCTATGGATTTGATGGGTGGACTGTTCGGTGGATAAGGAACTGGCCGGATGGCCGCATCCAGAGGGTAGTGGTCAATGGCTCGATGTCCGGATGGAGACCAGTGATGAGTGGTGTCCCTCAGGGGTCCGTACTGGGACTGGTGCTGATTAATATATTCATCAATGACTTAGACAGTGAGATCGAATGCACCCTCAGCAAGTTTGCGGATGACACCAAACTGAGTGGTGCGGTTGACACACCAGAAGGATGGGATGTCATCCAGAGAGACCTGGACAGGCTGGAGAGGTGGGCCTGTGTGAACCTCATGAGGTTCAACAAGGCCAAGTGCAAGGTCATGCACCTGGGTCGGGGTAACCCCCAGTATCAGTACAGGCTGGGGGGAGAAAGGATTGAGAGCAGCCCTGCTGAGAGGGACTTGGGCGTGCTGGTGGATGAAAAGCTGGGCATGAGCCGGCAATGTGCACTGGCAGCCCAGAAGGCCAACCGTACCCTGGGCTGCATCAGGAGAAGCGTGGCCAGCAAGTCGAGGGAGGTCATTCTGCCCCTCTACTCTGCTCTGGTGAGATCTCACCCAGAGTACTGCGTCCAGCTCTGGAGCCCTCAGCACAAGAAGGTCATGGAACTGTTGGAGCGGGTCCAGAGGAGGGCTACTAAAATGATCCGAGGGCTGGAGCACCTCTCTTCTGAGGACAGGCTGAGGGAGTTGGGGTTGTTCAGCCTGGAGAAGAGAAGGCTGAGGGGAGACCTGATTGCGGCCTTTCAGTACCTAAACGGGGCCTATAGGAAAGATGGGGAAAATCTTTTTGGTAGGGCCAGCTGTGACAGGACAAGGGGTAATGGTTTTAAACTGAAGCAGGGTAGGTTTAGACTGGATATAAGGAGGAAATTCTTTACAACGAGGGTGGTGAAACACTGGAATGGGTTGCCCAGAGAGGTGGTGGAGGCCCCATCCCTGGGAACATTCAAGGACAGGTTGGATGGGTCTCTGAGCAACCTGATCTAGTTAGTGGTGTCCCTGCTCACTGCAGGGAGATTGGACTAGATGACCTCTAGGGGTCCCTTCCAACCCAAAACATTCTATGATTCTATGATTCTATGAATAAATGGATTTGTATTTGCTTTTACTGCTTTTGCACTTGGAAAAATGATTAATTAAGGTACTATATCATATCGGAAAATCAGGAGATGTCTTAATTGTTATTTCTAAATGTTATGATACACCTAAGAATCTGGAGAGAGGGCAGAAACCGCAACTTTATTTAAGTTGTACAGCATACACTGTACAAAAACCCCCAGCAATCTCAAAAAAATTAGAAGTTCACACAGCCTTTGCTATATTTGATTTTTAAGGGAATTTCAGATTTCAAATGTCCTGGAAAAAATGAGTAAGACCAGTGACTTAGAATGGTTAATATATCAATTAGTTACCTTCACCTCAGTTCACTAAAGAAAGAGACAATACCATGATTTCTTGACAGCTGACTTTGATAACGCGATTATTTCATCAGCTTGAAGCACTGGTACATTATGAACCACTTGAATCATAAGTGACACTTTGTGTTTATCGTTTCATTGCTGAAAAGTGACTAGACAATGTGTAGTCTGCCAAGCTTGCGTACGTCACACAGCTCCATGCATAATGCAATTAGGTGGAGAATCGGAAAAAATCTATAAATTGCTGCTTGGTTGTTCTGTTTGAATTAGCAGAATAATTCTACTCTAGTATCTAAGGTTTGTGCCTTTTCTCTAAGCATCTCAAGCACGTGTTTTTGAAGAAAAGTTGTAAAAGACTGAACCAGAGGTAAATGACAAGGTGATGTATTCACTTTCATGAAAGCAGCTGTGAGCAAAGCCATGAACTATATGAATTTGTTCTTTTATCCTTGTCATAGGATTTCCCTGAAAAGTGATCATAAAAACGGCTTAACTACTAACTTGTTAAATGTCTCCCCATGTAGTCCAGTAAACACCATTACGAGGAGAAGGTGCCAAGCTTTACACTGGCCTGGCAGTGCAGGGTCTCAGCACTTGCCTTCACTTGCCTTGGCCTGAGCTAGTCATGGCTTAGTTTAATGCTGTGCAGTGGTCAGTGACTGCTGCCTGACCTGTTCTAGCCTGAGCCCTGACGATACCTAGATGAAGGCATCTGTCCCATTCAAAAGATGAGAAAGGAGAATTCCATCTCTGTACTAGAAGATTAGCTGTCTTCTGATAGCTTCTGACATAAACATTTCCATGCATTTTAATTTGTGCTGATTAGTTATTTTAAAGTACATTAACCATTATGTCTAAATCGGTCTCTTGAAGGATTGCATAAAAGGAGATCAGTATTTACATTCATGTATATCTAATCTCTATTTGACATTTGCTAAAGCTTTATCAAATGCTTATCTCTGAATTCTGAGTAAGTTGTAATTATTTTAAAAATGCAAAAATAGTATTTAAAATCTGCAGATAGAAACAGAAGGGATTTAGGTTTTTTTAAAATAAATTGTGGTTGGCCCTATTTGGAAATGTACTGCAGTTTCTATAGCATTCAAATCAGGAAGATAATTATGTACTTTGGCTGTGTCTGGATTATTTTTGAATCTACAACAAGCAAGTGCTTAGATCAAGTCTGGACTGAGACCTTTTTATGTCAACTTCAATATGAATTTGCTCTCAAACCACACAAATCTTCATACCTCCACAGATTACAGCATTTTGGATTACCGTGTTTGTGCATGTCTTCCTTTGCTTGTAACATAATGACATATGTTTGCTGATAATAGTATGTTACCATTGTGTAGGAATGCCTGCAAAATTCAAATGGAATAGGTGCTTTATCCTGTTACTGAGACCATATACTAGTACTGCATCATATATTGTCCTTTGTGACTCTATAGTTGCTTGCCTAAAAATTTAGGCAGATACCTACCATGAGAGAGCAATTTTTTCAGCAAATCCAGTCTTCTTGCATTATCAGAACTTTTGCAACAATTCCCTCGGATAAAACAACCAACGAATGAGACTTTTTTATTTCAAGCAGTTGACTGGAAAGTCTGATGCAAACTTGTTATCTGAGAATCAGTGGAAGAGAAAGAGGCTTCTGAAAAGCAATCCAAAGCTCTGCCGTAGGATCTCATCGATGAGAAATAGAGATTATAGTGCTCTTTGATCTCCCCTGTTGTGTTATATGTTGTTCAAACACACATAATCTCTGTCCCAATGAAGTAAACATAAGAACACCCATAGCCTGATTTCCTGTTTCCAATCATTGCAATTTGTTCAGTATAATTCGTGCTGAGTGAGGTCACAAAATACCAACTGATTTTAAAATAATTATTCTGACTTTCCTATTAGGTTTGGTAATTACATTTGTATCTTTATTCTTGTTGCCATTTTTCTCTTGTCTGAAGTGCTTATTTGAATAAAAAGAGAGAGCCTATGGCCTTGATGGTTGCTATTTGGTGAAATTTACAAGAGAAGTCTGTGACACAAAATCAGGAAATTAGCAAAGCACAGTAGTGGAGAGCAACACACCAGTGAAGTTAAGCAGGTTTAAAATGTGGGGACAAGTACAAGTAGGAAAGAAAATCAATTAATCTAAATTTTTTTTAAAAAAGATCAAAAGACAGGTTCAACTAACTTCAAAATCAATGGATCCAAAAAAGCTCTGAAATATTCTGTGATATGCAACGGGCAAGCTGTGTCTTAAGAACCAAGTTTAACAGCAGTTATACAGCAACTTTTTCAAATTCAGGTACACATGCAGCAGATTAACAGAATGTTGCCTCCTCTTTCGAAGTCTGTGGGTGTTTTTATTTTAGACTTGGGTTTCTTTTGGAATCAAGTATATCTATATTTTCCTCATAAAGATGAAAATTACATTAAGCAGTTACATAATTTTCTCTTTATTTTCCTCCCCAAAAATACATCAAATATTACCCTGGTATCTGTCTGATAACTGCATCAGTTTTGTTTTTCACTTTTTGTAAATGCTAGTCAATAAGACGCTCATGCATATACATTCTTATCCTTATCACCATGCAGTATCCTTTTTGAATTACATTTATACATTGTAGTTTTATATTGAGCCAGACAGTCTGGCCACCAGTATCTATCCATTTTTCTGCCTCAACTGAAGAACAGTTACTCAGCAATAGATGTCTTTAATTTTTACAAATATTCTTACAAAGGAGGCTGCGTGCTACTGTTCTGCTGAAAGACAACTTGATCCATCTTATTCCTTGTATCTTGCAATACAAATCCACAAATAAAAACTACTATTGAATAGTGTTTGGAATATTTAAAGAACTGGCTTTTCTTGGCATTCCTCAGTTTCTCATGTGTCATATCTTGCTTGAGAAATAATATAACTTTTTACAGTATGATGGAATTTTTTCACATAGCCATAAAACCAATATTGCTTTTGGTCCTGTTGTCCCATTTAACCTATTCACTATCTTAGCTCTGTGTTTTGCTTTAACTTCTTTGAAAGACAAATCTGACATTTTTCCTTCTATTTTCATTTCATAGATTCGACCAAATTCTGATTTACAAACTTTGGTTTTTATTTCTATTATAATGCCATTTACATAATTTCTTCTATTTTACAATCTGTGTGGAAGAATTTTCTACCAACCGTGTTTTTTACTTACCACTGTGCTCAGAACTTGAGAGTTTATTTTCCCATTTCATTTTATTAGTTCATCATTTTATCATTTCAGATGTATTTTATTCCCCAATATTCCATAGTTCTGTTTATATGTATGTATTTGTTTACAAAGATTCTGCTATAACTTCTCTAGTTATGTGGTTTCTCTGGCTTAAGGATTTTTCCACCACTTACTCTATATCTCAGTTAATCAGTATTTAATGACCTATTTTCAGAAGTGATAGATCTTTTAAAAAAAATCACTTTTTTTTTTGCAGGATGGAAAAGTATGTGATCAGTTTTGTGCCTTCAGTTTTTGGCATTGAAATCTCTTTAGACTTACTGAGTTTCCTTGTAGCTAGGATAACTTTAAACTAACCGATGTGCTTCCTTACATGACCTGTCAGGAAATGTTATCTTAGCAAATACTAACAACTCAGACATATCTTTATGACCTCCAGCTGATTGCTTCAATTGTGTCTTATCTTCCCATGCAACCTGCTGACACAAAATGCCACAACCTGTTTTTTTAATAAAGAAACAAGTTGCCAAAGAGTTAGCACAATGCTCTTTTTTTTCTGCTGATCAATACTCTGATTTATCTTTTCCTGATCAATCCCCATCCTAATATTTAAAGCATTCTGAGAAACCAGTTAAAACTTTCTGTCCTAACCATAACTATGATTTTCTATGACTTTTTTTCCATCTCAATACCCGAAATGTTAGTCAGTAACAGAAACACTTTCATAAGAGCTGAAAGATGTGCTAGAGATTTGTTATTTTATGACTCTGACATGCATGTTTATCAACAGATTACATAGAAACATAGGAACCCATCACCCTTTGAAAGTAATGATTTGGTCCTTAGAAGAAAGAAGAGAGAAGCTTGCAGCCTTGTTAGCATTATCTTCTAAAGAGGTATCTGTAAGAGAAGCTTTTAAAAAACACTGGGTTTATGGTCGATTACATCAACAGTGTAGCAAAACCAATGGTAACCAATGAATACATATACTTCAAGATCATGAAGTAAACTTTCTTTGCCCTGTAATTTTTGGGAGAAAGGTGTCTTATATTTTTTAAGGTTTTTTAATATGTCCTAGTGTTTTCACTGACTAGAAGCTGTGAAAATGGATAGGGCTATCATACATGAAGGACAAAACTTTACTAAATAATTCTGTGGAAATAACTAGCTGTTGGTCTGAATGCCAAGGGGACTTTAGAGACTTCTGTTGGTACTGCTGTTGTTTCACACTGCTGTAAGTTTACACAGAGTAATGATATGACAACTGCTATCAGCAGATGAGCGCAATTGTTTTCCGTTATGTTTGATTCTATCCATAGCATGAGATTATAGATATTTGCCAAACATTTCATGTTATGCACCAATGCCTTAAAATTGTTCATGCACTTGTCAGCACATGTTTCCAACAACTTTTTAATCTTCACTAATGAGAATTAATTGCTGAAGATTTTATAAATTACGATAAGGTGACCTCAGACAGAAAAATACATACGAATGTATACTAAAAAATGTATAAGGAAAAATTAATCTTTTAGGGATGAATAGCACTAGTCATTATTAAAATGTATTTAAACTTTATTATATCTATAGTATATTATCGTTCTAGATATTATATATGCTCTCTCTGTATTGTAATTAGATATATGTATTTAAACTATATGTGACTAAGCTAATCATTAAAGCAACCATTGTGAGAATTGACACCTTTTTATTCAGCAGGCAATCTCCCTCTGGGGGAATTTCTGCACTCTATCTCTGGGTAAGTGAACTCTGCAATAGACAGATTCACTGGGTTTGAGGGGAAGTATCTCTCTCAGGCTAGTAATAAGAGAAAAATACCAGTAATTGTTACCATATGGGAATGCCATGACCCCAGCGGTCAGCTGTGTTTATCCATACTGAATAACTACTAAGGAAGCCCTGTATAGAGATTCACAGCTAATGTTTTTCTTTTTTTTTTTTCTTCTATTATGTTCTCACACTATCCCTATATACTTTACAGGGTAGAAAACAAAAGCCAGATGTGCTTCTATCTTCTGGTCTGCCAAGCTTGTGCACCATTGTATGTGATAAATTCATGAATTACTGCAGCAAAGACTAAAACATTTCTAAGTCACAAGAAATGGTTGGCAGAGTTTTCAATGAGTCACCAGAACTGCTCCGTTTTGGGGAATTGTTTTTAATACAAAACTAGATCCAGCTTTTCCATATTCTGTCAAAGATCAGTGGACTTGTAAGTTTGTTTTAAAATCAGTTTAAATCAGTGAGTGATTTGCTTTTATAGGATAAAAGTTTGGTCCACAATACTATGCATTTTCTGTCTGAAAAGGCAAACATTCTGAGAATGTATTTAATACAATTTTTTCTTAATTTTAATAAGGTGAGGCAGTTCTTCTATAAAGAGAACTGAGGATTCTGGGCAGCACTTTTAATCATTGCTATGAGCAGTCCAGCTGAAGCAAAACCTGTTCAGTGAGAGTAATAAGGTCCTATACTCTTGTAATAATTTTGCATCCATGTTTTCCAGCAGCAGTTCAGATGAAAAATAGTCCAACTTTTCGAGTGTATAACTGTGATGGGAAAATTGCTTACTGTGTCTTTGGCCAATTTTTTTTTTCCATACTCTTAGTTTACTAGGTGTTAAGTGGTGCTATTATCAATTATTAAAAATTATTATTAATATTACTATCACAAGAATAATAAAGACACTAAGCTATTCAGATGCTAAATGGGACTAAGTGTCTTAACTAGATGTAGCATAAAAGCTTCTTGTAGGATTATTCCAATAACATGAGTGTGGTTCCACTACTGTGTCATCCTCTCAAGTGTTTTGGCTTTTTAATTGATCTATTTTGTGTTCAAAGATTGGTACACACACATATAATTGTTCTCATTTATTGATGTACCTACTGAAATGGGAACCTTTAGTCCCAAACTGTCACTGTAACATTAAAATTTTTTTTTGGCTCATAAATGAAGCCTCTGGAACTATTTTACCTCAGGAACTTATTACTGATGAGGGCATCATGTTGCTTTGGTTGTGAGTGTTTAAAATATCACTCTGTGTGTGTGGTACATTGGCATGTTACTTTTTATAACCCAAGCTCCTCTGATTAAGCAAAACATATAATAAAAGTAAATCAGAAGTAATTTTCTGTTTACAAGTTCAAATTTCACTTTTAAAAAATCATATATTTAAAATCAAAATAAATGGTATTAACTTTCATACAATTTTGTTTATGTACTTCCTTTGATGATTAATCTACAATTAATTTAAAGATTATTTTCTGAGCAGAACAAAGTCAGGATATGAGATGCTGCAGCAAAACTGAATAGCTTTATTCTCATTTTTATATCTTTGAGTGTGTAGACTCCAAGTACTGTCAAGGGCAAAGCTCCTAACAGGTTTTATAAAGATTATAGATGACCTCTAGGGGTCCCTTCCAACCCAAAACATTCTATGATTCTGTGTGGCTCTTGGAAAACATGGGTTTAGATATTTATATCTATATCTCTGTGTGTGCCTGTGACTGTTTAAGTATAAGCATATTTCAAGTGCAGTATCCCTCTACATCCCTCTCCCCTCCAAATGGAATGATCTGTTGCTATGACCACTGTTGCAGTGAGTCAGCATCTATTTAAATCTAGTAGGTGAGCAGCATGCAGTCAATCACTGGATTTCATTGGCTGAACATTCCCAAGGATTTTCTAATTAGTAGAGTATTCCTCTCCACTTAAAATGCCACATAATTTTCCAGGCATATACTGCTAATTTAGAGCATTCTCTCTCTCTTTTATTATTTCTCTTTTTAAAAAGAACAATTTCCTCCTCTAATGTCAGGGATGTTGTTAAATAGAGAGCCCATATGAATATATGAACATGTGGAATATAGGTACAGAATTGTATGTTTAAGACACATGCGCTACCAACAAAACCAAGTGCAGAGCAGCTACAAAAACTTTATCCCATGCACACAGAAATGAGCTTGGAAGAGACATGATGTGATTAAAACAACCAAACTCACTTCCAAGCAGCTCCATCAACTCGCATTTAAGGACACTTGAGATTGTTTAACTGACAGTCTAGTGATATACCAGAGGAAATTTGATGTTCTTTTCTTTAAATAAAATGCTGGCACATAAAATAGAAAAGGAAACTCTTCTTACAGAGGCCAATAGATCTTTTCTCTCAATCAGCATGGATCTCTTTTATCAACCTGTTGCACACTTAAACACTCACCTTGCATAGATAGATGAAGAAAGGAATTCCTGCCAATATTTTATCAAACTCAACTGGAGGACATCCACAAAAAATGTATTCTGAATTCAGATGTGGAATGAGGCACCATCAAACAGATGGAAGTGCAGAGTGGTGAAGTGGCTCCTTTTAGGACATATGAGCTATATTTAGAGTACATGATCCAGGAGCACATCTTAGTCCCTTGGCTCATCTAAGTGTTCCAGGCATATTTTAGTCCCGTATCAGAATGAATGAGATCAGATGCACAAGAGCCCCCATCCATACATTCCTTTCCCTGTCAAGAAAGCACTCCATGTGGACTCTAAGAGAACCACACCATAATGCAGCCAAATCTTGAAGACCAGGACCTGCCTTGTGTTGTGCATCTCTTGCATGGCCAGAGAATCTCTTGAAGAGACCTAGGTTTTAGATTGCTCATTTATGTCCAGCTTTGAAAATGCAGTAATCTACTTCCCAGCAAATCAAATCCCTTTAATGTGTCTTAAGCTGCTACTGCGACGTCAATAAAATGACAATATGGTCTCATTTAAAAATGTAGGCCACAACCCTTGCCCCTCTGTTTTTAAATCATTCTTGAATCTTTATTTTTATTATCCCAAACACTTGTTTTCCATTTTGCTAATTTGTGTTTTCCATTTAAGTCTTCCACTATAATTACAAAAGAAAAAATAAAAAGGACAGACTACTGAATTTTTTATTAGCAATCCTACATTAATTTTGGAAAAGACATGTAAGTTTTGCCATACATCACATATTATTGTAAGGAATATTAATAACAGGTTTCCATGCCATCCAAACATGTAAAAATAAGCATTATTAATAAAAAAACTTCATCGTAATTCATACATCATAACCCTGAGCTGTGATTTACAGACCAAGTAGAAAGGCACCCACTCAAAGGCATGGCTTTTTGCAGCCACATCACCATTACAGTTATTTTTTATAAAAACCCCACAATCTATGTCATAAATCTATTTTGTAAACAACTGTAATCAAATCAGGAAATACGTATTTCATAATCATACCTTATTAATAGGAGACCCACATAAGGAACCAAGTTTAGAAATTCAAAAATCAGGAATTCAACCAAACTACATTCCATGAAACACAAATTAATTTTGTTCACACTAACAGCATTAAATGTAAAAATGTAAAAGGGCAGCTGTAATAATAAAACCAAATAAAACTGGCCACATGCACAGGGGAATAACACATCTCTGATAAATGAAAGCAGATAAACATGACTTGGACTTTCAAGCTGATAGAAATGGAACTTTACATAGTCATGAACAAGCAAAGTTTGACTCCAGGTCGTGATGATGTTCAAACAATTTATTGGCAAATGTTTTCTGTGCACAGAAAATTTTTGCTACTACTTTTCACTTCTCCTAAGACACTGGCCTTCCTGGAAAAAGGAGGAAGATTCCAAGGGAATAACAAAGCATCCCAGCTTCCAGCTGAGAAAAAAGATAGTCTGGACTTAGAGAAAATAAATGAGAAAACACTTCAGTGGAAGGGTGATCCCCCAGGTCCAGAAAAGTGATAGTCACAGAAATGTGGCTGTTACATTGAAGGTGGAAAAGAGCAAACTGCCCAAATACTGTATTCCACAGTAATAATATGTAAGCTCATATCTTTATCTGTCTATACATGGAGCTGATTGATGCATCAGTATTTTTTTTGTTTCACCTACTTAATTGCCCAGGTGTGCTGACATAGCGAGTCTCTGTATTCTGCCTTCTTCTCTTACCTCTCTGCATTTCTCCTGAATTCCACACTCGGATGCATGGTTCTGCTGTTCTAAGGTTTCTAAGCTGTTCTAAGCAGCTGTTTAACTGCTTTGATATTATGTATTCTAACACCTTGGTTAAAGAAAAGATTTACAGTCTTCTAGTGCTATGCATAATTATAGAACATAAACATTTTTGTTAATATAAGTTATGTAGTTTAGGTTTGGATTTTTAAAAAGAATTGAAAGAATTATTATTCTCTTTCTTTGGCAGGTAGACTTCAAGAATATAAACTGGGGAAACACTAAACTTTATCATGAGCTGAATTTCCCAAAGTATTTGCAGACTTATGTGGTTTTATTTCTTATGGACAGGATTATGTATGCCATGATTTAAAACAATTTATCTCCTTTAGTCAGAAAGACAAGATTCAAAGGCTTTTTCCAAACGTGTCTTATATCCAAGGATGTGTGTGCACTCAAATAGCATAGTATGTAGCTGCAAATCAGAAACCTTCTCTCAGGTCTCCTTATTTCTTCTGTAGCCGAGATAGCCATGGGCTAACTATTTACATCTACAAAATGGGGAGAAATGGCTATTGCACTAGTAATTTACAGCTGGCTGCAAACTGGACCCTAGGCTACCATAGCTACATAATTACTGTAACAAAAACTGAATTAACATTAAAGGAGTCAAAAAACCTCCAACCCCCAAATTCCAAAAAAGATAATAAATACAGGAGATTATATTTTCTACTGAAACTAGCAGTTGGAAAATGCTAGTTTAATTCTCAACTCTGCCACAGGCTAAGCAAGCCATTTACTCACTTAGTGCCCCCGTTTCTCTGACTGTGAAAATCTGGATAATCTTATTTACACACTTTCATACAGTAATTTCAGATCCCAAACAGGAAAGAAATGTTAGAGAAGTGTGAAGTATATTTTTTAGAAGAACACAGTAATTTCCCAAACAAACAGGATCTGAATTTCCAGTCCATTACCATGGCTTCTAAGTGCTACAGTCATCACCCCCATCATCTGTTAATACCCACCCCAGTATCCTGTTTCTAAAAAGTGACTAGTACTGGATGCTTCCAAGAAAGATTTTAAAAACAGATATAACCAAGGGGGAAAAAAAGTATACAGGTAAAGTTTCTTTCTAATCCCCAAGCCCGCCCTGTTCTTTTTTTGAGAGAGAATTTGGGTTTTGCTGAAAAATAAAAAGAGTTTGGGTTCTGTTCTATTTAGGTCTGTGTAGGAGACCAGGTGGAAGATCCTACACCAAGGCTAACTTGTAACCCCCAACACAAAGAACTGTCTGTCCCGAGGAATGCAGATAACAGGACAGGACTCAACAAGGGAGCAAGGGGCAGAGGCGCCCTCCACACTAGCCATATATTAACGGCATTGCAGTAAAAACCAATGCTTTCTCAAATTACCTAAAATCACATATTAAAGAATTACAAGCCAGTAATAGATTGTTTGGAGTTGTTTCACCTTAATTTGCCCCAAGGAACCTCACAGTCTGGCTTGTCCTAGCCTCGGTAGCCTGATAGAAAGAGGAGGGGATCTCGACAGGTCTATTTATAAAATCTCATGGACATTTTCATGTTAATACACGAGCATTTCACAGAAAAGGAAACAAAGCATTTTGTCTATATCTTTCTCTTCCTCTGTTACCTTTTTCCAGAGGGACCTTCTTAAAGCTACTTCTTATATTAGATGAAAAAAACATTCCAAAGAGGTTTCTTGACATTTTGTGAGACTTCAAGTCCTAAAAACATCAGTCACCAACAGCCCTCTATGAAACATAGGGGTTTCTCATTGTGCAGCAATTTGCAGGCTGCATCTGCAAATCTGAGTTGCAAAACATTCTTTTCTAGTCTTCTTGACATTATATCCACATAATTACTAATGACAGAACTTGACACTCTCTTACCACAAACATGGCTCTGTACTGAGATACTCTATCATATTTGATGATGATGGTCCTTTATCAAGGCTTGATATCAGTAAAGGGGGTAAAAACTGTGCAAGTAATATCATCTTTCTTTCACAGCTGTTTCTAAGTGCTCAGAGTTTCAAGACTTAATGGAAAATTCTTGCAGTTGAAAAAGCATAAACTGAAATGAAAAATTAATTAAACTTTCCCTTTGATTTTCAGGGATCTTACTTATTATTTATATTTTTCATTTGAAAACAATGAACTATTCACAGTTTTTACACCTACACTGTATCTCGTAGAGCTTTAGTATTTCCACCTCCAAGTGCTCAGAAATAAAACAACTTTCCCAAATTAAGGAAATTTGCTGTAATGTCATGAATTATTGATGAAATAATAAATTGGGAGTTGTTTTCTTTCACTTTTTGGTTTTGGAGCACTTAGAATACTTCGGATGTTTCCCACCTCTTTTTTTCCCCCCAAATGTATTAATTTTCCACCTTTTTCCCGCATTCATGAGGCTAGAAACATTTTTTAACATGAAAACATTTTCCCATATTTAACAACTCTAGAAACAAAGTAAAAAGTAGTACAAAACCACAAAGTATTGTAAGACCTTCATTACATGTTATTTTTCCAGACCTCCAATGCTTTATGGTATGAAAAGAGAAGAGCATAGATTCTTGTATGACAATAAAAGAGAGCTGGTAAGAAATATTTACATAAGCCATCATAACTCAGAAGTCTACTAAGGATTCCCCAGGGCCACTCAGAATCCCCTTTGGTATTCTACTTTAAGTGATTTCTTAGTCTTCACAGAGGGCTTTCAAAAGAATAATCATGCAGGGTGTTAGTAGTTTCTAGGATCTATATTTTTGTTGTACCTTAAAATGACAGCCATCTGGAAAAGTGTTATTGGCACCTACCCTGACGTCAGTGATTAGTATAAACATTAAGATATATGTGGGAAGGGTGTTGGGGAGTCACTTTCTTATCCTCAGGCAAAAGAGGGGATTTTATAGAAGTGTTTTATCTAATCTTAAACTTAGGAAAATTTTAAATCCTAAAGATTTCAAACTTTTAATTGTCTTTCTATTGGAAATATCAAAATATGGAAAATAAACAATATTCATTGCACAAATCTTCCCTTTCATACCAGAACACATCCCCTCTACCTCTGGCTCTGTATGAAAGAAGAGTTCCTTTGGAAAAAAAAAGCAAACCCAAACCCAAAACCAACCCCCCCAAACAAACTAAAACAAGACACTGACTCTCTCCATGCCTCTTCAGCTCATGACACACTTTAATGCCAGTGAGTATAAATTGCTACACAAGGCTGTGATATTCCCCTATTAATTTTCCTAGGTTACAAGATGCTTAGAATAAGTTCCTAAATTGAGCAGCCTCTCTGTGACAGCAGGATTGTCAGCTACTTGTAGAAGCTTACTCTAAAGTATAACTCATACAATAAAGTGTTTTGTTATGGTTAAATAAGAACCTTACTATAAATATGGCTTTAATAACCCTTGAGAAAAATGTTGGGAGTTTTGTTGTTTACAGTTGCTAGCTATAGTGCAAGCTGGTTTAGCCAATTCTGCAGTTATGACTTCCAAAACCTGCAGCTTGAATTTGAGAACAACTGCTAGTTCTGCTCTCCTCTGGTAGATAAGCATTGCCCCATTCAGTTTGTAGATGAGGATTAGGTTTAGGCACCATATAGGCAATGAGCTGCCCCACAGAGTCAGGCCTGAAATATTATAGTCATTTATGCAAATGGAACATTAGATGCCAATGGAAATGGAGGCATTATTTGAGTTTATGGACCTCAAGGATTAGTCAAGAATTAAGCAGAGAATTAAGAATCACAGCTCATAATTAAGACATCTGCCTAATCCAAGGCTATCTTTGATGGCCTAACAGGCCTTTTATTTTCACTACCTGTCCTAAAATCTGGGAGGGGACAGACCACTCCGACAGAATGTATGTCATTAAGCAAATATTGGGTTTTCTCTCTGTGTTGCTCTGTGTGGCCAGCCATGTTAACAATGTGTGTGTGTGTGCGCTATTGGGAATACATGCTTAGCTTAGCTTTTGCACTGGCTGGACCTGGGGACATGGAGCCACATCTGTGGGGCTGGGACCAGAGGGGGCCACCTGGATCCTGAAGTCCATCAGATGTGGCATCCTCTGACCACATAAATCACAGAAAATCAAAAGGAATCAGAAAAATAAAAAGCTGTTCATGCTAGGGTATCCTCTTCTCTGAAAGAGAAACTCAACGGAGTGCACTGCTCAGTTGCAAGGAACTCTCCACATTTCTCAGTGTTTCAGGGAAACTAAATTGTTTCACAGATTACAGACTGCAGATATTTCAACTGAGATCTAAAGACAGTGCATCTCCTCCTGGCCACACTTTGCATTCTTTCCTAAGGCAAAAGCCCTGTGAAGCTGTCTTAAAGTTTTAGTGGAAATTCACTATGTGTATGGTTTTACTACCTGTGGTGTACCCTGGAAATATGTATAACTCAGAGTGAAACCTACATTATTTAGAACAGAAGTTGGCAGGATAGATTAGCATAACTCCATTTCAGTGACCTTCAATAGCTATAGCCAGGAAAAGAGAATGTTCTTGAAGTCTCTCCCATGAAAGAAAACGTCTGCCCACAGACATAACAGCTCACATATACATCACTTTCCTCCCTGAGGAAAAAATTAGTGTAATTTCTAGAAGAGGAGACAAGCCATTCTTAATCTGTGGATGCATCGGGGAACTAGATTTACTTGTGAATAGAGTCTTACTTGACTTAGGATCTTCAGATTGTGCCCAAGGCGTGGGCCCAACATATTTAATTTGATTTTATTTCCTACTTGGTATTATCTCCTAGCTTGCTGCTATTACTTCTGGCCTCCTTTGCTCCCAGTTTGTCAAGCACCAAAAAATCTAGAAGCAGTTACCCTGAGTTACTGAAAGCTCCTGTAAAATGAGGAGGCTAATATGATTGCATAAAATTACAGATTAATATGTATTTTTCATGAAAAAATAATGGGCTATGAATAGGCATTATTCAGAAAGAAAAAAAAAAATTTGAAAAACATTTATGAAGGCTATCTTAGAGGCCAGAGTGCCTCAGAGGCCCTTCAAAAAACATGACAGAGCAGGATAGCTAGTGCACACACACACAATATGATGGTAACGGCAGAAAAACATTAAGACAAGCCAAAGTACGTAAGATATAACTGATATCCACTAGAGCAGGCAGAATGTCTCCTTAAATGATTCCCTAATAGGAAATATTATTTTGTGTGTAAAAAATTGCTCGTACTTTTTCTTTAAAACACTTCATTATGCCTGGAAAGAGTTGGATGTGAATTGAAATATTTACATTTATTGAACTGATTATAAATTTTTGGTTTCAAACTATTTAATAACAAACAATACTCTCTTCTTATGGCAAAACATCTCTTGAAAACTGTGGCTTGAACCATTTTTTCTCATGAGCTTTCTGGGATGACTTTTTCTTCTAAATTACAATGTATCATTTTTTTCTGATAAAGCAGCATAGTGAGTCTTGAAAAGTATAATTCAGCTTAAGGACTGAAGACATTAGAGAAGAACAGAATACCAGTTCCCTAAATGATGATTCTCAGGACATTATAGGAAAGTGTAGTTTAATCTTGAACTGACTCAAAGTGAAAAATTATTTCTTTGCAAATATTCATTTATTGCCATGATTTTTGGATTTCCCAGTACTTTTCAGTCATACAAGTGTTTCCATATTTTATTTTAGGTTCCATTTAGACCAACCAGTAAAGTTTAGTGCTAGTAAAATGCTGATGGAAATTTCAGTATTTGTTAAATTTATTAGTAACTTTTGTAGGCTTATAATTGGTTTAAAAAGAAAGTGTTTTAATTATAACCTTGAAGGTGCAAGTGTCAACGCAAAAAGTTTTAAGGTGAAGGATCAGCAATTAGTGGTGCCACTACCATCTAGTGGGGATCTTTGACGCTGCACTATGTCCACAGTGATGCCCTGGAGCAGCAAAGGGAGGTGTCTGCTGGTAGATACTTGGATGACTTCAAGCATATTTGGTTGAAGCAGAGTAAAGACATCACTGTTCATATAAATTTATCTTTTAAAATGTTTTGTAACATCTCTCTTTTATTATATGTAATAACTTCTAACATCATAAGGTCTTTTCTGTTGTCCAAAACATTTTTTAATATATAAGTGAATATTTCCCTCTCTTTAAATAGGTAATTCCTTTTTCCTCCTCTATATTCATTCTGACTCAACCTGTCAAAACATAGTCTTCTTTTTTTTTTTTACTTTAAGAGCCTGTTTTTTTGTAAATTTTTGTGAAGAGGAGAAAAAGAAAAAATTGTAAAAGGTACGACATGATCACACAGGCTAAATCTTACTTGGTGTCCATTTTAAATAGCCCAACCTCATGAGGCTCACTTACTGTACAGCATAGTCAACTCTCACCTTTAGAAAAGTAATGCACCTAGAAACTGCACTAGCTCTCTTAAAAAGAATCCAGAGGGGTCAGTTACTGTTTAATAACATCTTGTACCATTGTTCTGAATTTATTTTACTGGTAGCTAACTACTACACTGCCTAAAAGCAGTTCTTGAACCTCTGGGCTTATAATAAAATGTAATACATTAGACTAAAATAAAGGAAAAGTAAATTTTTTCATTCTAACTGGATGTTCAGAAAAATATATTTTTATGACATCTTCAAGGACAAAAGCAAACCTTCTAAACACAGAATATTTGATGTATAATCTAAACAACGTTTAGAGAAATAAAAAAATGTTTAAATAGATTTCAGTAGTTTTCCTTTTAAATGGGAAACTTTTCCCATGATTTACTATAAATTACACTGCCAACTTCTACCAGTGTTTATCACTGCCTCCTAAATATATTCTTTTCTGTTTCCCTTTCTTAAAAAACAAAATGGGGTAGGAAATCATTAACTTAACTGATAATATACTAACTTTTAGAGTGAAGTTACAATCTTGTTTAGATGGTAAACATCATAATTCCTGGCGTAAGAATTTCATTCATCTTCCTAAAAATTCACATATTTCTCATATTATACATGTATTTCTTGGAATGTATTTGTTGCTTGCAAATCTTTCCAGTTATTAATATGATATGAGTAAGTTCAGTCTAGGATAAAAGCGAGGATCGTATTCTATAGGTTGACAAATTCCCCATTTATTTTCAATGTTGAGATTAAGAGTTCTATTCAAATTTCTGTTATAGTAATGTCTTCGATTCCTGCATTGGACTTCTAGCAGTGACAGTAAGTATGTTAACAGTGGTGTGACTGCCATCTCTAATGGTTGTCAGATAAGATGATGAATGTCCATGAACAAATGAATAAACCTTGCATTTCCAACATAAAATAAGGTACTTTTCTTCAGAGGCTTAGGAGAATAGAAAGGGAAAATATTTAAGGCAAAGAAGAAACAGACAAAGGGCTAATGAAGACCTCTACAAACAGAGGTTAATTCAAGGAAGGAACAAAGGAATTTTTTTCCTAGCTGAGAGGAAATCTTTAGTTGCCACATCAGCTGAAGCTGAGAGGAACTTGCTGTACAGGTCAGAGAGGAGACTGTATTATCTGTAAGAGTTACCTAAATAAGGAAATAAAATAAGGTTCAGGAGAGAAGACTGTAAAAGGACAGTGCTCCATTTCTAGAATACACAAGAGCACTGAGGGTACTGAGTTAAGCAGTTGTACAGCTAGGTTTTCAGAAATTCAGTAGTGTCCCCCTGGTATGGGCATCTCAATTAAGAGCAGGGACCTTATGTTGTTTGAGGATGCCACAACTGGTGGACTTCAGGACCCAGGTGGCCCCCTCTGGTCCCACAGATGTGAGGCTGCTGTGGCTCCACGTCCCCAGGCCCAGCCAGTGGCAAGGCTGATCGTGTATTCCTGATAGTGCACATACACTGTTAACATGTCTGGACACCCAGAGCAACACAGAGGGGAAACAACGCCTTTGAGGGCATCCACACTACCAGGCACCACACTCACACAAATGTGAACAGCAAGGACAACTTGATCTTGTTCCTCTGGCTGCTCAGGATTGAAGGCCACTGGTGAGTGAGAAAAAGAGAAAACCTTAACACTGTGCAAGGACTGTTCAGTAGCAGCCAAAACACCAATGTGTTATCAATGCTGTTTATTCACAAATCCAAACCACAGCACCTCATGGGTGCTATGGAGGAAGTTGATCCTAGTCCATCCAGCCCCAGTGCAGCATCCCATAATGAGTCTTGATTATTCCCACAATCCCTTTAAGCAATATCAGCAGCTTTACACAGTCCCAAAATGCTCTTCCTCCTGCATCCATAGTAAATCCTATATGACTCAGGCAGTCACCCGTGTTAGCCTGGATGGTGTTATGGAGAGAGATGTTTTGGCTCACTCACCCTGGTGGGTTTCCCACTGAGGTCAATGGTCTAATTAGTCTCCTCTAACGATCTTTGGAGAAGGTGGTTATGCAAACTTTATTTCACTTATCAGGTCACCAGGGTTCCTCTGCTTGTGATCCTTGCTGGGCAGCTGCGTTCCATGTGATTAGCTTTTAATCACATAGCCTAGCACATTTATAATTACATATTATAAATACAGTTGAAATATATAATTTCAATTAAACAATAATAATAATAATTGATGTTTTGATTTATCATATTTATCTTCAATTTGCTTAAATTAGCATTTTGACAAGTTAATCTTGATATATAATGTGACATATCCTAATGATTTGAAAATAGCATAATGAAAATATGCAGAATGAAATATTCTGAGACCTCTGAATCAAAATGTGTTTATATTTTTTACTGGGAGAGTTTGAAAAATTATTTTTCTTTTTCCAGTTCAAAACATCGAAATGGTTTTAATAGCTTTGAGAGGGTTTTTATTATTTAAGTTTTTCAAAGGCTAAGAAACATATTAGCAATCTTAAAGTTCAGTGTCATAGAATGTGTAGTGTTATTTATTTAAGAGTAAGAATTGCAACTTGCATATTTCACTTTTTAAAAAAATTTATAAAATTAATTTCAGTGCAAATTATGTAAATCAGGAATTTTGTAAAACTGGTTCAGATAAAAAATTAAACTTAAATCTGGTAAAGTGTATTGTATTTTCTGACATAGCTGTAAGGTAACCCTGCTGAATTTCTTTTGTAAAACTTTAAAGTGAGAAAGCCATTATATTGTTTGCATATATTTCCTAGAGTTCCTTTTCTTTACATACACAAGTCTCCTAAAAATTATAGTTCATGTTTTTCTACATGACTTGTGACATTACTTTATCATTCTGCAGTATCACACTGCTTACAGAGGAGTTTGAGTATTTGTCATACAGAAAATGAATTTGGCACAAAGTCAAATTTTATTAAAGCTTTGGCTTTGACTTTCCTTCTACCACCAGAAGCTCTAAAAGCACTTCTGAACTGATGATGCAGCTTTTCTGTTACTCTTTAGATTTCCCAGCCCTACCTCATGCTACATACACTGACAATTTGAGCAACATGCTGAACTTCGTTTTTACCTGCTACCTTCAGATCAATTGGACAGTAGGCTCGTATTAGCTTAGGTGCTGTGCCTACAAGGCTAGGGACACGTTTGGTTGTAGTGACATAGTGTTTCATCAGTTAATTTAATTTATTTGTTTGTTTTTTCAGTCATCAAACAGGCCAATGAAACTAAGGTATGCATATGGCCTGATATTTCATATTTAACTTTTTGCTCATGAACAAATCCTGCATTTTTCAAAAATTTCCTGCCATTTGTAATTAAAAGCACATGTGTAAATGTAAGGTAATGAACTGATCATAATACACTTGTTTCTCTTGAAGACTTTCCCCATTATCTGTTTTCTATATATTGTGTGTCAAATTTATCATCTAACATTGTACTGTTTATGCTCTTTAATTAAATTAAAGGAAGACAAATAAATAGTTTAGAAAATTATGCACTTAATTAAGAGTGTTCTGACAAGCTCTCATTTATGCTAGAACTAGACAAATAAGTGACATCTTGGCAATACGCATTATCATGTACAAGTCAATGACCATTTGAATACTAATAAATAATAATCAATAGCAAAATTCTCCAAGAAACACAGGCAAATCTTGAAAACCTCTGCAAATCAATTTTTATGTGTTTTTCAGATGAATATGTTGTATGTAGTTTGCTGTTCATTGTGCCACAGCTGTACAGTTGCTTTGTTGTGTGTTTATTACATTTACAACAGTGTGAGCTGCCTCTGTCCATCAGGCATCACTGTTACAGTAACTGTTTACTCACTTGTATTTTTAGGACAGACAAAACAATAATTTAATGAGCTATAAATTCACATACATACAAAGCTATTCCACATAGCCACAATAACTTCTGAACTTAGTTATTTCCTGTGAGACCTATAACATTTATTTTATAACAGTCAGCATTAAAATCCTGGTCCCTTCAGGACTTTATAGGTAACATTAATTTATAATAATATCCCACACCTTAAATATAGCCAGAACAGCTGTAACTGTGGGAAAGTTTGTATATCTATGGACATCCAGTCCACAGAACCAGAACAGTGCAGATCAAATGCTAATTAGGCTCCTAACAATATAATTTTCCCATTACAAGAAATAGGAGCACAAATCACATCTCAGACCCTTTTTTCTCTTTTCTTAACCAAACCAACCACCATTATGCAATTTGTCCTGGGGCACTTCCACTGTAGCCATATCTATCGCATGGCAGTATTCAGTGCCAATTTCTTTTCTGGCCATGCTGATACACCCAAGTACAATCTCAAATTTCTGGTCGTATTGTCCCCAGAGATGTCAATATTGAGAAGTTTTGAGAATCTAAACCACTGTTTTTCTCTTCTTGTCAGGATCTTCAGGTTGCTTATACTGACTTACAAAGTATTTTCAATACATAGAGTGTAAGGGATTTTATAGTCACAAACTACAGTCACAGTCAAAGTCACAAAGATTTATGAAGCTGTAAAAATAAATATTACAAGCTGCAAAATTAAAATCAAGTAAGTTGGCAGTTGTGCAAAATTGCAATCCATATAGCTCCCATTGTCCAGTGATGAAAAGAACTCTGGAGCTTCATATATTCTTTTGCTCAATCCTACTATTGCATGTGTTCAAACCACACAGCTACTCAATATTGTGACTCCTGCCTGGTGGTGTCTGATTACTTGAATCCCTAGTCTAATTACTTTGCACCTCTCTCTGCTGAGATGGATGAGCCATTTGAGAGTAATCTATGCAAATTAGTTTGTCTACTTTGTTCCTGTGCTTTTGCAGATGTTTCTTCCTTTTCCTGTTTTCTGTCATCAGTAGATTTTACTGCCTCTGAACTCTGTTCTTCACCAAATCATTTACAACCTAAGTAAAAAACTGAGGTACGAAGCTGATGTTTTCAGAGCCTTTCAGGTACACCTCTCCACCATTCCCTTTCACGTTTTAATTGTACAACCCCAAATATTCAAATGGCAGGTACAGAGAGCTTGTGCATTTCAGCACATATGAGCATCCAGCTCTTCAGTCTTTACAAGTCATACGAAAAATCAGGGTAATCAGTCTGTGCAATGAACATTCTTCAGTTTTTATTCTGAATTGCAGAAAAGGGCTAATAATGACTCTCTGCTCCCTTAGAATAGAAGTCAGTCCAAGTATGCTGTTACCATAGAGTATCTTTTACATGTCAGTCAGAACATATCTATCAACAAGTCAATATAACAGATACATTCCTTTTAAGTGACTCCTATTTTTTCAATACATTTTGCCCACTTTGTTTTTCTTATGCCTGTAAGATTTTTGTTAAGAGCGTGCCTCACTGCTTTTTGATATATATGCTTAAATTTAGTCTAGGTAGCAATTACGCTTAATTCCTCACACTTTAAAATACAAAAATGGAATGGCAATACTCAGCATGTCATGATTCAAATTGGAGAAAGTTTCATTTGCTGTCATAAAATTCCTAGCATTCTATACTTGATTCTCTCAGTCTGGAAGTATGATGATGCCTTGCTGCAGAGATTTTTTCATCATCCTGGTATACACCACACTCCTCATATTCATGGTATTTTGCTCATATTCTGGTCATAATATGCAGAAAAAAGAAATCAGATATTATATGTATTTATAGTTTCACGTATTTCCATCTGACAAGCAGAGATGATATGATCTCTGTCTACACCACACACACACACACACAATCTCTGTATGAGCTCAACTTTGCTAATCAGTCAGGCAGATGGAGACCACATCAAAGGCACAGGGCTTCCAATATCTTCCAGTTGGTTATCTAATATATATTTTAATACCTTGCAATGGCTTTCCAAGCTGTTATTAGGTTTCATAATCTTTTCAGAAGTTTTATCCATCCATGGTCATTTCTCTAGAAGCTGTTTTACTTCCTCTACCCTATGTATATTCAGTAGTTTTTCTTTACCAGACTTGTTTTCCAGTCTTCTTTCCCCTGTACTTTGCCACTCCAGGCTAAATATAATTACTGTTCTGTCTGATGTATATTTTCTAAATCTTGCCTAATAATTGCCACTGTGTACTGTTTCTTTGTTATGCAAGCACTCAATCATAGATCTATCTATGAGTGTCTTTGTAGATTTGCCTGTTTGATAGGGGATCATCCACGTGTCTTCAATGCTATTATTATTTTTCACAGACATATACAGACAGACATATAGATCCATTTAAATATATTGGATACATCAGTATTGATTCATCAACTTAGTATCTTGCATCAAGTAGTGACTGAAATCTGAATGTCTTTATTTTGGAAAAAATGTCTTGTATTTTGGAAAAAATAACTGATTTGTGTCTGCACAGCACTGAACACAACAAAATTTAATCATGATTAAAACATCACATATTAATTTACTTTAACTTTACCAGTAATTATGCTTGCAGATACTTAATTCATTAAATAGCTGACTTTTTACTATGGATGGGTGATATAGTTATTATAGTGCTTCAGGGAATGAGACATTTATCCTTGATTAAAGCTTTTGTACATGACCATGATAGAGATAATAGAAACTGGCATACCGCTGATTTTGTAATAGAAGAATATTTTCTGAATCACATTTAGGCTTAAAATTATCTGGCTTTGCAAAAAATTATTGAAATAATTTCTTCTGTTCTTTATTCCCTAGGCAGTTGTATACATTGATGCTGAAAGTACTACTTCATTGGTATGTTTGTGACTAGCAACAGGAAGCATTTTGAAAGCTTCTGTTGTATTCAATTTTACTTTTTTCCATTTCTGTCAGACAGAATGTGTCTTTCAAATATTTCAGAATGTCACAGAAATACTGCTTAGTTTGGTGCAGGTTCCAGGTGCTGTATTTCTTCAGCGAATGATGGAGCTATTTTAATTTACTTACACTGCTGAAATCCATGCCACATTCCCAGTTTTCTAGGCTTGTTTCAAAATAACAGCTTCATAAAGTATTGTGGGTGAACTGTGTGGTTTTTCCATGGAAGATCTAGTCTGTGATGAAGACACCACATATTCAAAAGACATGCTTTTTAACTCACAACCACAGAGCTCCACAATGTGTTGCTGAACCACAAAGACTAATTGTTCCTTCTGCTATTTTTATTTATGTGTGCTTTTTCAAAAATCATACCTGTCCTACATTCCATGATATATAGGTTTCATTGACAAGAAACTTAGGTACCTGAATATTCATAGGCAGGTATGTTAGCAACAGATTTGGGGGGACATACAGAAGATTATTAACTATAATTCCCTACATTTCTGGCTATATTTTGAGAAGATTTGCTTTAATGAAAGATTTTACTTTGCTTTACTTTGGAGAAGACCTAACTTGAGTGGAAGAGAAAGGAGTAGATGCTGTGATATGCAAAGTGCAAGAAATGGTAAAGGCATTTGGTGGAAGAAGGAGAGATGTCTCACTAAGAAAAAAGAAGGAGTGTGGAGGATGCCTGAGTTTACTTCAAAATGGGAATGGGGAATTTTAGTACTACAGCAGGGAATGAAGAAATAATAATGGTGAAAGGGTAAAAGATGACAGAGTCATGTCATAACAGATTCCCAGCAAAATGTGACAGGATGCGACTGCTCTGGAAAGTATGACATCATTCAGTGAAACAAACACAAGACAAGGAAATATAGGACAGAAAGGACTGTTGTTCTCAAGAAAAACAAGTTGGTATCCACAAATGGACTCAGAAGTAGTAGTTACTGATAGCTGTGGTATTTAAACCTGCAGCTGTTGCAACTGATCCATTTATGTCTCTAGGAATGTGACCTACTTGTCAAATAGTCAAGGTGACTATGTCTATCCCTTATTCTTACCACTTTTTCTTACATATAACACAGACTGGTAGGGACCCACCTCACATGTCTGTAATAACTGAAGAACAGCAGGTTCCTTTGGATACTGATCTCCGCTTGGTTAACTTATTTAGATAAGCTAAAGCTCTGAAACACCTTCACTGACTAAAGAAGGATTCTTGGCATACTGCTTTTCTAATTTAGAAATCTAGGAAATTGAAAACACACACTGGTCCATAGGCTTTCCTCAGGGTTTTTCAAGTGAAGGTTGTGACCAAAAAACTGAACTAATGCTCTGCTTTATTTGTGGATAAAAAGCAAACAGTGCATATTTTTATTAAGTATTTCTCTGTAGCATAGACAGCAACATTTATTTTAAACACAAAAGACTATATATTTTGACAAGAATTCTAGGATTCAATAGCTGATATCAAGTTGTTCTGTTCCATTTTTTACTTTAGTACATGCAGTCTTAGAGTTTGCGTCTTATCTACTAGCACCTTACTAGCTTTACACTACATGAAAAAGAAATAGTGACTTTCTGGAATTATGCTTATCAGCTGAAGCAAGTTAAGACCATCTTTGATTAGTGTGAGACAGAAAATCTTATCTTAATTATGGTATTAAATTATTGAAGTTTGAATGAGTTCTTTTAGGAATCCATATGGTTTCACATGAAAAAGTAGGAAAAATTCAGGCCAAATAGGAATGAGGTTTTAATTTCTTATCTCTAATGCTCAGATGAAACAATGCAGTACTGAGTGTTCAGCTGCCATGCATGGAAATCATTTGAATAAGCACCTTTTAAATTAAAACATACAGATTTGTTCTGTTCAAAAATTCTATGGAATTAGAGGCAGAAATCTTATTTGATTGCTGGTATCTTTACATCAAAAGAAGATGTCCGTATATAGGAGAAAATGACACTTTGTACCACCAATGTTTCCCTTTCAAGCTTTATTCTAACTGGAGACTGCACCTGAAAATAGAATTAGTTTAAACTCAGTCCTTAATAAATAGTCATATGCAATAGCAGAAATTATGAAATGCAGCTTGACACAACCATCATTGTGTATTCAGTGTACAATCAGCAAACAGACTCAGCATAAAGAAAGAAATGCAAGTGCTTATCTAGTCTGTAGATAATTTCTTTCCCATAAGGGTATAATTGGGGTACTGTGGGGGTGGGAATCACATAACTGTAAGGGAAATGTATTGCATGCAGTAATACAGTAAGAAGTTGGCAGCTTTTAAAAGGTCGTCATTCTTCAAGGTTGTAAAGATGATCCCCCTTTGTAGTATGGCTGTTAAAAACAAGTGACAAATTGTGATAAAAAGACCTTCACCCTGTCATTTATTTTAGCCAGTAATAATTTTATAAACTATTTGTAAAATATTTGTTGATCTTATTCAAAACCAAATTGCATCTACCACAGTGGTAGGATGTCAGATATGTTTAAATTTAGAATTTTAATATTCACATAGTGATCATATTAGTAGGCTTTGACAAAAATAGATTTAGAAAAGCCAGTAGTTCCCTCTCTGCATGCATCTCCTGTACACTTTCAAAGTAAATACTTAAAAAATCTTAATGATATTGTAAAAGGTCTTGCTGTTTCTAAAAGTTGCTAAATATTTAATAAAAATTTTTATTTAGTCCCAGTTGTTCACACAAGTTGTATATGCAAGTGAAATTTCTTGCATGATAGTGAGACTTCTTTATCCTTTGCAGCTTTATAGTTTAATTAGATTTAATCAGAAGAGCTTCCAGAGGAAACTTTCCATAGAGAACAATTCTGCTATTGAGATTATAAATTAATCTTGTTATAAAAACTAATTTTATTGCATCAGTGACTTGCCCATCTATAATTTTAAAGATGAAATACATTGACTATCCTATGCTCTGGTAGCATATCTTCTAAAGCCATTTCAGTCAGATGCAACCACATCACCTTTTCCAAAACTGCCTTGTGTGGCAGATATTTGATGTAACAGAAATTCTTGGTTTGTGTGTCTTACACATTCAACAAATATTCCTAGTGCTGCCAGTAGAAGTTTTATGTTTTGTCAACACTCTCCTCTCCACCACCACCACTGTTTCCAACCATGCTAAAAAGAGTTCCATTCAAACCCGACTGCAATGATCTGCATGACCCCAAGAAACTCTTCATGCCTAATGTGTGTGAAGATGTTGGAATCAAATCTAACAGTGAAAGAGGGAAATTCAGATACCTTAAGAATTAAAAATAAGTCCACTAAAATCTGCCTTTAAGGTCACCAAAAGATCTGAAAGAAAATTGTTACTAGGATTTCCAAGCCTAAACCTCAGTCCTGTCTTCTTATTTCTAAATAATAATTTTCATTTTAGAAATGATACTGTATGCTTCACATCACTACATTTTATTCCTTTTTATTACTCTTGCCCTCATCAACAGTGAGTTTTCTCTCTGATATTTTGCTCCTACTCTGCACAGGCTATGTCTCCTAAAAATGAAATGCATTTTATTCGTTCCCTTCTACTTTTGTCACAACAATATTTTCAGAAGATTTTTGGATTTTCCTCCTTTTAGGAGAGGTTATCTTGTCTTTTTGAGGCCCCATTTACCATTTATCTCCATCATCTTGGTTGTGTTTATTTTTTGATAAAGTTTCTTCTAAATGCTTTTCCCTTAGCCTAATGCTCAGAAACTTCTAAGTATTACATCTTAGAATATTTGTCAAAAACATTAAGCTGGAATCAGCCAATGAGAATTAAATTTTTTTGTTTGAAAGATCTGAAGTAAAGAATAATTGTTGGCAGTGGAAAATTGATTATATGATAGAAGCTGTAAACCTGCCTTAACATTTGCATCTGTTACTAGCTTTACTTACAAATTAGGGCTGAATTACTTTCCCTGGTTAACATGCTGGTAGATTATAACTCAGAGATGGTTCCATTTACAAAAACAGTGCATGCTGTATATCTCCTCCCTATATTTATATAACAAAACCTATTAAAATATTATTAACATTTTGAGGAATATAGCAACTTTTTTGAATCATTAAAATTCTTGATTTGCAATCAGAAGAGAAAAAAAGTGAAAGAGTTTAAGAAAGCTGTTCTGGTGATCATTTTGAAAGTAAGTATCTCCATTTGCAATATTATGTAGTGTTACATCCAATTTTAAGTATTCCCATCTGCTAGTATCACGAAAGAACATGAAGCTTGACATGCACGTTCATATAACAGGTTATATTCCATTCATTAATTATGCAACATAGATAAGTTTGTGTATTAAGTGTAAAACCAAACATCATAAGAAAGAACTCTCCTAAACTAAATATTATAAAGATTCTAAGTTGCAGAAATTGACCTGAAAAAAACCTTATTTTTAACTAAGGAAATCTTTTATCTTTGAGAAAGCAACTTTGTGCAAACTATTGGTACTATTTCTCTTTCTTTTGGGACACATCATTTATAGTATTCGTTTGGGCATTGTCCAACTTCCTAGTGGTTGATTTTGTAACCTTAGATCTTTTGTTAGAGAATGTGTGTGAAATGTTAACTACTTTCAGCACGTACCCTTTCATTTATCTCTTTTTTGAGGTAAACAAATCCAGTAGTTTCAGTCTCTCACCACAGGAGATTGGTCCATGCACTTGCTCTTTCTCACTAGCACTCTCTGAATATCTAATCCAAAGCCAAATTGAGAGAGACCTTTTACATTTTTTTCTGAAGTGAGAAATTTTCCCAACAAGTCTTTTTCTATGAGAAAGTATTTCTTTAAAAATTGTCTGTTGACTATTTGCTGATAGCATGTGTGTCAGAGTTGTAACCATGGATGCATCAGTGCCAAAGTAAGCTGCAGCCTGGAAACACCAGTGCTAATTTTGCTTCATAAAGAAAGAATTCAAGGCACTAACTCCTGTTACTGTCATGATATAGCACCATATTCCCTAGCACAACACAAAACTTACATGGTTTCAGACTCTTTTCTCTACAGTATTCAAAGTGAATGTATATAAGATTCCACGTGTCCTGATAAGGATGTTCAGATTTCATTCCCATTATTATATTGGTATAATGGACTTACTAAACTTCCCTCCCCTCCTCTTTTGGCAGCACACCTGTTGTACCATTCTCCTGACACTGTTAGCCCCTTCTTGTGTACATAGTGCATCTATTGGCAACAGCTTCAACAGCAGAGAGACCTTCTTGGTTGACTAAAAGCTTTGTAATAGCTACAAGCACTAGTCTCCAACTAGACCTGCATTGACTCCTAGCAGACTAGACACTTTCAATTTGGGTGTCACACTTACAAGCCAAAGTTTGTGAGATAAACTTGATCCTATTGTAGAATGAAAAAGAATCTCAGAGGGATAAAGAACATTTTCTTTGAGGAAGTAATGAATAAGCTTCCATTTGCCTTCTTGTACTCTTCTCATGTAACAACTTGTCAAAAAAAAAGAGTTCCTCTAAATATCAGACAGACTTTAGAGGGTCCAAAAGAGGGCCATGAAGATGATCAAAGGGCTGGAGAAGCTGTGCTGTGAGGAAAGACTGAAGGAATTAGGTCTTTTCACTGTGGAGAGGAGAAGGCTCAAGGAGGACCTCATCACAGTTTTCCAGTACTTAAAGGATGACTACAAAGGATGGAGGCACTCTCTTCACAAGAAGCTACATGAAGAGGACAAGAGCCAACATATGGCAAAATGTCTGTCTATACTGTGCTCTTGCTATATGAAGCCATCCCAATAACACAATTCCATTTAGGAGCTAGAATTATCTCATATGACTGGAAGTGAGCGTAGTACCTGGCTCATGTAAAAGACGGTGACCACCTCTTCCTGCATTCCTAGGGAAGTCCTATTGCTATGCCTAGAGAAGTTGTGTAGCTGTGAGACTTCTAACTGGGTATTAGAATAGTTTCAGGAAAAATAAAAATAGAAAGATTCAAGGTTCCAAACACTAAAGCCTTTATAGCAACAAACTCTTTAAATTAATACTGTGTGCTTCCCCTTGGAAATAGCTTTAGGCAGAAAGCTTCTTTAGTATTTACACTAAAGTGGCAGTGGGACACTTTGTCCTTTACTCAGACAACAAAACCAGTCTTTTAGTGATGACTATCTACTTCAATCTGCATTTATTACACTTCTTAAATCAGAACTGAAAAAACATGTCTCAGACTAGCAATCAGAATAGATTTAAGTTTATGGGGTATAGCTTTGATGATCTCCTGTGTCTTAACTTTCTTCAGCACCAACCAAGGTGTAAATATCTGCTCTGACATAAAATACTTTTTTATCTACTCTTCTGTAATCTACTTCTGCCTCTGCTAACAGAGACTGAAAGTTGCCTTAAAAATAGCATTAAGAAACACCGATTAATATTTTTTATGGCAAATTTCTGTGGACAGCCTTTCTAAATCCCGTATAAACAATGGCACAATGTTGTGTTTGATCAAAACGTATGTCAGGAATCTGTTGCCCAGTATGTTGTTCTTTCTTCTTAGTCTGAAGTGAAGGAATAGAAAGCAGTTCTCCAAATTTTATCATCTTTTGAATTTCTAAATGTCTGCATCTTTTACTCCATAATTTGACAGTAAATCTCAGATTACTGATTTAGTGGGGGGTTTTTTTGGTTTGAAATACCACTGGACATTAGACACTCCTTCCCTGCATTTGCTGCTTTTTTTCTGTCCCTACCAGTTAAAGATTAAGATCCTAATTTGGGTCCTCTGCATGACAGCATGTTGCAGTTGCACAGTCAGGTTGACCCATACAGTAGCACATTTTTCTCAACAAAACCAAGTGATGGGATGGTTCATACCCATTTTTTCCACCCCTTTTCAAGTTCCTAAATGGCAAATAAAATCGTTAATAGCTTTGCCTAATTGTTAGAGCAGCAGCTGTAAACTGTGTACAAATGGTAAAAAATTAAACCTGCTTCAGTGATGAACAGAGATTGAACATAGAAAAGCTTTAAAGGAAATCAAGTTCCCACTGAGGTGTGCTAATTACTACATTCACATTCTTGCTTTACTTGAGGCATGCTTCCGACTTGGCTGAAGAAATCTTATTAGACTTTCAATCTTAGGTCATGTCATTACTGTTTCATGTAGTTCAGTTTGTCTAGAGCAAATTAAGGAAGTGTTGTTTTGCATTAATGAAGAAGAAAAACATAATTTAAACACTTCAAAGAAATAAGGAAATAAAACCAGATGTATCAAAATGGAAGTACTGCTACAGTCAGTCTTTTGCAATTATCTTAATTGTTAAGCACAGGACTGTACTACTAAGGATTTGGTGCTGTTGAATTGTAAACATAACCTGATTTGCAACCAAATATTGTTAATAACAAGTAGTGATGAAAACTAGGTTGATGTCAAGGGAGAAAAACAAATGAGGTTGAAGATTATAAACCAAGGGCTGAGTCTTGCGCTGTCTCCTCTGTCAAAACTATCCCCTTTGAGTTGTTTGAGGAGCACTGTCTGAACAGAATTGCAGGATTTGACTCAAAGCGTTTTCGTGACAGTTGAGTGATGGAGACATAAAACTAGATGCTCCACCAGGGAATAGCTTGCAAAACTAATAGAAGCGCAAGGAAAAGCCTAGGAGGAAAATTTAACAGGTGCTTACTACAAATCATGATTTTTTCTCCCCAGTTTGTAGCTTCATATCAATAGGCTTTCCTACCTAGGGGAAACCTGCCTTCTGCAGAGCCCAGACTACAAGCTAGATGGTGACTGTGTATGTATGGTGACTGTGTATGTATGATCACGCTCACACCCCCATACACTATTTCAGAAACCGTCCTTTTTCTGCTTCCGTTCACTCTTGATTAGCTTTGATCAGCTCCTCTGATTCTCTGTTCTCCAGAAGCACCTGACTAAGCCAGTAAAGGAGACGCTGTGTACCAAAAGCACATGATCAGCTACTATGTCTCTGTTGCCTAGACAAAAATAAGGACATTAATATAAATTGCTCTGCTTGAAGCCCAATCATTAGTTCTCAACATAATGCCTTGTAGGTAGTTAAAAAAGCATCTTCATTCTACTGAAATTAGTAACAAAATTCCTAGTGGGTCCAGTACTTAGTGGAACAAAAATTTTAGCTCCCGATTAAGATTTTTGGACTGGTTTGGGAGACATTGGGTGAAACAGGCCTGTTTAAATCCAGTTGAGGAGTTAGTACTATGCCAGAAGTTTTCTAGGTGTCCTCTACAGGGAACAATTGCAATTTACTATTGTATAAGCAATCATAGTACAAACAAGGGCAACAGTACACCTACAAGCCCCAGCTTTTGCCTCCACCAAGTTTATCTATCAAGATAGCTCTTGGGAGTAGAAAACCCTGAAAAATAGACCCAAAAATATTATTTCATAGTCAGAGAAGCCAATTATGGTTCAAGCTATTGCCAAAGAGACAGTTTCTCACTTGTCACCATCCTCATCACAGGTTCTTGATGCTTTTTTTGCTAGCACTTTGTGGCAGTTTAGTCATCAGGATTAGAACCACACCTGTCTGAAAATTATTTTGTTTTACTGCTAATTTTTCTGTGGATCTGTTCCCTCCTGCAGCTGACAGTCCAACGACAGGAGCAGTCATGCCAGGAGAACCAGGTGAGAATAATATCCAGACAGGAGTGGAAAGGCTGGACTGTGCTTCTGGCAGCAAGACAGGCTTAGCTTGACTGAAACCAGACATTAAAACAGATATCAGAATTTTAAAATAATCTTCATATTTTAATAGCAATTGAAGTGCTTTATTTATTTCTCAAGTATTAAGGATAATTGACAAGACACTCAGGACAACTGTTTCTCCTGCAAAGCAAGAGACAACACAAAACCAGAAATATTTGCTTAAAACTAACATGAGTTCATATAGTATACAGGTATGCATAATAGTTTTTGGAGGTAACAGATGTTGTCAGGTGGCATATACCAGCATGGCTTCATTATTGACAGTTGGTCTGCTCTGAATTATACCAGTAAAAGGCCAGATTTACAGTAAGCTAGAGGCCAGAATGGAGACATATAAATTCTAGTTGTAGAACGGTAATTCTGTTTTAGCATAGTACTTCCAGAAGCTTATAATATCTTAAACAGTACAAAGCATGAACTGCAGTTCCTAACGTGACCCTTTCCCCTCCCCATTAGAATCAGCACGAGTTGGTGCAGGAGAGACTCAGAGAAAAAATTGAAATGTGAAATGCTTTGTAGACTGCATGTTGAATAGCTCATCTTCAGTACTATACAGACAGAATAAGGCAAAAAACAATGAAAAAAAAAAAGGGTAATGAATATTCCCATGTGAAAGAAAAGTATCCATAAAGGTAATAATTGAAATTCAAAGGGAAATCATCCATTTGAACAGGGAAAATAATGCCTTTATAATATTCCTTCCTTTTTTTTCCCTAAAACATTGTGTTAGAAATCCCTAAACAACAATTAACAAATAAACAAGAATAAGATTGATGGGCTAATTTGCTTCTTCATTTTGTCTAGAAAACACAGTAACTATCCTAGCTGGGATACGTCAGCAGACTTGTTTGAAGTGATTTTAGGGTTGCTCAACAGTATTCCACAAAAAATTCCTTCCCCCATCAAAATTCCATGCATTGAAATTTCTCTTTTACACCAGGTAGGTCATTTTTTTTTCCTTCAAAAGCAGCTATTACGATCTATTATGCCAAATATTATATAGTACTTAATCTACAAACTCTCAAATATTCTAAACCTCTGTGTATAAAAAGCCACATGACATTTTTGTCAGTGGTGATTATTGCCTATGAATGTATGAGACTCAATTTCCTAAATTACATCAACCAGTTTAGCCCTTATATAAATTACTCATGAAGCTCCACTGGAGATTTGGACTACCTACCTACTGGCTTTACATGTACATCTATTTCACGCTTTAGTGGAGTTACTGTCATACAATACCATTGATGTGAAATGTCATAAGCAGTATGTAGCAAGTACAGTGTATTTTCCAGTGTTCTTTGTTTATATTTATGCTATTGGTTTCACCCAAGAACAAATAAATTGTTTGATAGTTTTAGAAGTGCAAATGTTTGCCCCCTGAGAATACCCCCTGTAGACGACTCAGCAACAAAAGACCTGTGCAACATCTTTTGTTCAAAGAAGATCAAAGCCATTTTAGGTCACAAGAATACTGAAAAATACTAAAGAAAAATAAAATAAGAACTGCATTTTTGCCCTTCGCTACTTACACAATCTTTTTCAAGTTTTTCAATAGTTTTGATTTTAAAGAAGTTTTCACATTTCTTCTAGAAACTTGTTTGCTGAATTTCAGCCCAAAACACTACTTGTCAATATTAATATAACCTGAGAAGATTTGAAAATAAAAATATTCCATTAGCATCTATACTGACTAAAGTTTGTTCGCAACTGCTGTTGATTATCCAGTTGTTGTAAAATGAAAAATGTTATAAAATTCCAACATGCATTTAACAACTAATCAGATACTATTTTATGTGTAAATAAAAAAGACGCTGAGAAAATACTCAAACAGGGTGGGGAATATGCAAGGAAATTTATTATTAATATGAAATGACAAAACAATGTGTAAGCCCACTTTGGAAATTTCAGTCCAGTTCAGAGGGGAGAATAAAAGGGAAAAGGGAGGGAACTGAATACAACAGAAGTAAATTAGTATTGATTGCAGGAAAAAAATATTTATACCATAAATGGAAGAATTTTATTGATCTGAATTTCAGTCCAAGGGAACATCTACTGAGATAACTGAGGAAGCTTCAACAGCAGTAAGATGACTCGTGGAATAAAATAAAAGTGAATATAACAGTGTAGGAGCTCAAGAACAGTCTTAGCTTGTTATAATATTTAATATCTTCACAGAAGAGGTCTCTTATTCCACTAAACCTTTCATTCTATTCAATGGGATTCTTTTTTCCAGAATCCTAGCATATCATGTTGTAGTCATGGGTTGAAGATATAAAGGAATCAAGAGAGAAGTACGATCAGGGAGGAGTGGTGGTATTTTCTTTGGGAACAGCTGGTACACCTCCACAAACCAAATATCTGGGGATCTTGTGTGATTAAAGTTTTTCATAATCAGAAACTTCCAAGTCAGATAGAGAACACCTTCTTCATGAATATAAAATTAAACATGAAGATAAATTGCTTACAATCAAAATTTAAATAATCTGTATATTTCTGAGGCAAACAGTTAGATAAATTCAATTCCTGTACAATAAGCCCCATTGTTAAATAACTAAGAATTTTAATTCTTGCTAAGAGTGGTGGGAAAGCTTCAACTTCCCAAAGACTTACTCCCCCTCACAGACACAGATTTTGGTTTTTTTCTTACCTTGCTGTTCAGATAGTATCCTGATGTTGCAACTTGTACCTCTACCAGCCATCTCTATATCTGACGGTTTATTACAGCTATAGCATTGGCTATGTCTCTAGTATGTTCCCTCTTTCTGATGAAAATTTTACACAAATATTTTTTATGTTTGGATTGGGGGAGGTCAATATTCATGAAGGTTGTGGATTAAAGTATTATTCAAATTTTGTTTGGCAAGATTTTCTCAAAGAGGTGGGGGGTTCAAAAATATAGGATTTTATGTGAACGTCCATCCTTCTATATTTTCATTTTCCCTTCTCTTATCTACTTAATATGTTCTCATCCCACTCTATTAGGCAGTTGTGTGCCTACTCGGGTGCCTCGTGGTCAAGCTCAGTCAACCTAGCACCATCTAGTCTATATTCACAAACACTCCATTTCTTTTAAATTATTTTTCTAGTGCAGAGGCACCCACGCTTTTGTTAGTTGTTCTATTCTTTATTTCAAAAGAAATTCAACATCTTTGATTTTTTGACTATTAAGAATGAAGTAATAACTCTCCAGAGAGAAGAGACTGGAAGATGTATTAAAACAGATAGGAGAATAATAGCAGGCTCATTCCATAGCCCAAGAGCAACAAGTACATTGAGAAATAATCAGATCTCCTAAGGATCAGCTAATCAGGTAGTTTCAAGAACAGCAACATCTTTAAGAGCAGTTGATTCAGAAAGTTATTAACCAAGTGCCACTACTAATGCTACAAGCAGTTACTGTCCTTTCTTTACCATAGCTGTGCTCAGATCCATCTGCCAAGCAACCTTTCTAACACAGGAATAAATGAGCCGTAAGACTCTAAACTAATTGCTGTTGCAATCTGCAAAATTTTGAAAGCCTCCCATATGGATATGAGGGAACTATCTTTTCTATTTTTCAGATTTTGCATTTATTTTATAGAGGGACTGAATGTACTTTATCCTTATTTGTATTGTGATATACAGTCTTCTAGGGAAGTACAGGGAAGTATAAAATGAAGATGCAGCTGTCACTTGCCAACTAGACAATAACTAGAAGAAAGATATTTTGCTTGGCATGCATTCAGGTATGCCTAACTCTGGGTAGACAAAAAAGTCTTACATCATTGCCTTTCTATGGACTATTTTGTCGATGTCCTTGAAGTATGCTGTCTAAATAGTTAAATCTGGGATAATGTGGCTCACTCCTCCAGCTGTGAACTCTCAGATCAGGAGCACTTTCTTGTATTCTTTAACCCTTGGAAATGGCATATATATTATGGAGCAATAAGCTCTAGAGACTGTAAGGGAATTAAAGCTGACAGCAGTGAGAGACTTCAGGAGGGGGATCAGAGGAGAGATTGCCAAGTCATGCACCTTCTAAGCATTGCTATATAAATGTCAATATAGTTCTTATTTTGTAGAAAAGGGACTTGAAGAGGTAAGGGCAGAGGCGCTGACAATCAGCAATTGTAGATACAATCAATTTCTCATAGAAAACTTGAAGAAATGCCTTTTAATTACCAATAAACTCAATACCCAGGAGTGACTTTAATAATAACTAATTACCCTTCTTTACCTGGCAATAAGTCTAGCTTGCAAATGAAAACAATTCACACATAGAAGTAAAACATGAACTAGTAATTGGGCAAAGATTCCTGAGTAGTAGGACAGACTACTAACAAACAGGACTTCTAACACTGAGATTGAAGCTGGAAGAGGCATTTGACCCTCACTGTCTTTAGTGTCCTGTATGAAATCATACACCATCATACATTGATCTGTGGCTATACCTGATTCAGGCAGTTTCAAAGGAATTCGTTAATTTTTGTACACATACATATATATATATATGTATCCATATGAATATATCTATATATATAAGATATGCTTTTATAATCATAGAATCACTTTGGTTGGAAAAGACCTTTAAGATCATTGAGTCCAGCCTTTAACCTAGCACTGCCATCCCACCATGTCCCTAAGCACCTCATCTATCCTTCTTTTAAAGACCTCCAGGGATGACGACTCCACCACCTCCCTGGGCAGCCCATTCCAGAGCCTGACAACCCTTTCGGTGAAGAAGTTTTTCCTAATGTCTAGCCTAAACCTGCCCTGGCACAACTTCAAGCCATTCCCCCTCGTCCTATCATCTGTTACCAGGGAGAAGAGGCCGACCCCCACCTCACTACTGCCTCCTTTCAGGCAGTTGTAGAGGGCGATCAGGTCTCCCCTCAGCCTCCTCTTCTCCAGACTAAATAACCCTAGTTCCCTCAGCCGCTCCTCGTATGACTTGTGTTCCAGACCCCTCACCAGCTTGGTTGCTCTCCTCTGGACATGTTCCAGCAATGCAACATATTTCTTGTAGTGAGGGGCCCAAAACTGAACACAGGATTCGAGGTGCGGCCTCACCAGCACCGAGTACAGGAGCACGATCACTTCCCTACTCCTGCTGGTCACACTATTCCTGATACAGGCCAGGATGCCATTGGCCTTCTTGGCCACCTGGCCACACTGCTGGCTCATATTCAGCCAGCTGTCAACCAGTACCCCCAGGTCTTTTTCCACCAGGCAGCTTTCCAGCCACTCTTCCCCAAGCCTGTAGCGCTGCATGGGGTTGTTGTGACCAAAGTGCAGGACCTGGCACTTGGCCTTATTGAACCTCATACAGTTGGCCTCAGCCCATCGATCCAGCCTGTCCAGGTCCCTCTGCAGAGCCCTCCTCCCCTCCAGCAGATCAACACTACTACCCAGTTTGGTGTCGTCTGCAAATTTACTGAGGGCACACTCAATCCCCTCATCCAGGTCTAGTGCTTGCCTAGTTTAAAGTGAAAAACGCTTGCAATGCATTTGAATCTCTTTGAAAGCCCACTGCAGAAAAGGCTTGAAACTGCCCACCTGTCCAAGTCCTCAGCATGAATTCTGAAATAACTATAAACAAGGATATGTCTAATGGATGGCAAAACCCATAGTAATCAGTACTTGCATAACCCTTTCTATAACAGGCTTTCAAAATTATTTTAAAGACCTAAATACAAAAAAAAGCTGATTTTTCTCCTGCTTTACAGAATGATTTACATAAAGGTCTAAGGTGTTTCAAATTTTAGGATGCATAAAACCTCTCATCCTAAACTTGGCTCTAAAGCTTTAATTTCCTTGGTTCTTTTCTTAAAAGAACTGTCTAAAGTCAAGTCCCTACACTACACTTGCACTCTGAAGTTCATTTTCAGTTTATCCTTGACTTGACCGATAGTGAAGCCCACATTCCTCTGTAGTCTGTGCATTTTCTTTTATCTAGGTCAGAATGAACATGTCACATTGTAAATATTTTAGAAACTTTGCTTTCTGACCTAAATGGCCTACAGTTATTCTTAGTTTTGCGGTAATCAGTTGGATGTAGCAAATAGACCTTTATCTTTCACTAGGCTGTCATTATTTGAACTATAACAGAAAAATAATTTGGCATATAAAAAACACTTCAGTAAAACAGCAAGCCAATGTTAGAGGCAGGAAAGAATACTGAAACATAAAATACTAGTTAAGAAACACAGAAGTACAAATATCAAAACAAAAAGCCTGGAAGTTTAGAAGTGCTCAGATGTAGACAGTATATATACTGAAAAACATCACTAATGCTTTATCCCAGTGAAGTAGGAAGTGTTATTCTGTTTACAAATGGAAAGTAAAGATGAATCTGTGGAACAGTCATGAAATGAATCCTCATCATTTGAGACCTTGTCTAGATATTTAAACATTAAATCAATCCTCATTATATCATACAGTCAAATCCCATTAGGTCCTTAAGAGTACCTCCCCCTCCACAGAATTGGATCCATTGGCAGATTATTTCTCTGTTAAGGCCAGGGAAGATGTGCAATCAGCAAAATCAGAACACACCCAACCCAAAATATCCATCTTTCCCTCTTCAACACTATGTTTAAGTTCTTGTAATTTGCCTCTCTGGCTCTTTTTCTGAAGGGTGTTATTTGATCTGAGAATTGTCATCAGGGTGTTGCTGACACTAACCTCTTGCAAGCCTCTGTCATCAGTAGATACAACCAGCAGCCACAAGTTAAAGATGGCTAGGAACACTATATTGTGTGAGGAAATGTAGGTATTAGTCAGTATGATTTTGTTAAAGATTGTAAGTGATATTTTCACAGTTGAAAATAGTCATAGCCCAGTTTGACCCAAATTATATCTTGCATGGCAGCTGAGATATAATTATGAGTGAAGATAAACCCAATATAAAGAAATCTGAGAGAGATCAGCAGTGTACTATCTGCAAACTTAATCTTTCACTGAAGCAGAATAAACGGATGTTGTGACAATATTTATCTCACATCTTGGAAAAGTGAAAAAACCAGCCTGGCATTGTTCCTGATCAAGATTCAGATGCACTCACAGGGAGCACTGACAACTTATGGTGTAGCAATGTATGCTGACAGTTTTGTAAATTATTATGTATTACATTCAAGGGGAATCAAGAAATTCCTAAAACTCTGTCTCAGTCTAAATTCACTAAATGATCAGTGGCAGTCCAGCAGAATAATACTTTTAGGAGCCTGAAGAAAAAAATTAAACACTTTGCAAATTTCATACTTTATTAGTAGTAACTGAAACCACTTTAGACTCCTGCTCCCCAGCCCAGGTTAACATAGCAACCCTGCAGTGGCATATTGAGATGGTCATACCTAAGACTTTTTCAGTAAAATGACCATAGTAACCATCTTCTCTTTCTGAGATGAATAGCTTAGCAAGATTTTTAAAACTAAGAGTTGCAGATATAAAGTCATAAATAGATCATTTGTTAAATGGAATTGTAGTGGACTGGTTGATTTTTTTTGTTAGGTTTCAGTGCTCTATCTGGAGAGCGTACATAGAAGATAGACTATTCATGTGTCTTTTCTTTCTCCTTTCTGTCACAAAAGAGACTTGACGCAATCTCTAATCTCCAAGGCAGAAAAATTCAGATTTCCTTATGCTACTGAGACTTGCTTTCATTCTGGACCTGCATGTTCAGGCAAAGTTTAAGAGATTCAAATAGTCTGTGATCCTCCTGTGAGGTAAATCCCAAATCTCTGTGCTTTCTGGTATGGCTTTCCTCAAAGTTTTCTAGCTATCCTTTTCATAATACATAAATAGTCATTGACACAAGGCCCAATGCTTCCATGCCCTGCTTTGTCACTTAATCACTAGGCAATCAAGGTATTTTGCATCTGCCTATAATAAATATTCAGAAGTTATTACATGGGTGCTTGAAAAGGCATTGCTTGGTGGTTTGTTTGTGAATTTTCTGGTTTTCTTTCTTAGTTCTTCCTTTCATTCCAAACAAACACTTTAAATCCATGATTGTTTTCCACTGCTGATTTCTGGGCTCTAGAATATGAAGAGTGGGCAAGGACTCTTCATCTTAGTAAGGACAGTAAGCAAGCCTTGTGTCACAAGGTTTATAACCATAATACAGTGTTCCATGCATCAGTCAAAACTACATATCCATCATTCAGAAAAGGCTATGCCTTAACAGAAAAGTAACTCTGCCCCTTATATATTGACTCAAACCTTTTTACTCCCAACACACCTCTCAGGGATGCTGTATATAGGTTAAAAATGCACAAAAAAAAAACCCAAACAAAAAGATAAACCCAAGAGCTCTATAGTCAAGATTCAAGTGTTTTCCTAGCACATGCTTTTATTAAATATCAGAAACTATTTTATCTTTTCATTTCTGGATATGATTTATAATGATAATGGTTGCAAAACAGACTAGCAGTAATAAAAATAGGGTGGTAATTGAGGTAAGAGTCCTGAAATACATGCCCAGCACAACTACATAAACTCATTGCCATCAGCATTTCTTTCTTCTGACTGCATTGTCTGTTGGTACTAGTGCAATTATACAGAAATGTATCGTTTCCTTTCATTAGTACTTAGTTGTTGGGAATAGGTTTCCTATAACCGCACAGTGGTCTGAAATTTTGTAACACTGTCTGTGTGACTTCTGGGTTAGAGATTTACAGCAGATAAAAAAATCTGAACAATTGTCTATGTGTCAATGAGAATTTTACATTTAATTAAGACCTGGTCTTTTAGTACAGTTTGCAGTCTGTTGGCAAATCAAAATACCTCATGAGAATTTATTTGGGCTGGGAATCTGCTTTACTTGGTCCTTTTTTTAAAAAACAGAATATTGAATACATTATTCAAATGATAAATTTTACCCAATATGAATTGCTAAAAATCTCATCAGTCAATGTCATGACGTAAAGCAGGAACTAACTTAATTCTTTTATTAAGTGAAATGATGAATAGGCTTACAGAAGACGTTAAGATTCAACTAATATCTAACATAATACAAGCAACAAAAGCAAACAATTAAAACAAGACCCATCATATTTCTGTTACTTGTTATTCTAAATATCATGTAACTTTTTTTTTTGTTTGCTTATGCTGACATAAGCACATTTTTTGTTTATGCTTAGTCCTGGTCAATATACTTTTTTTCAGAGGAAATGTTTTGTAATCATTGGAGACAAGCACACACACGCACTTCTTTTTGTTTTTAAATGTGATTGTTTATTCTTTTCAAGTTGCAGCTAATTATATATTTATTACTTACACCATGTGGTCAAAAGACAAAACAAAAAAATATACAAAAAAAACTAATCAGAGATTTCAGTAGCCCACCGTTAAAGTATTCTCAAATGAAGAAATCTGTTTTGTTAGTGTTTATAACTGTAAAGGGAGCGTTAGACAAATTAATTTCCACACCATTTCTTTTAACACAGTATGCTTGTGAGGCACTAAAATACTAAAGAATGAAATAATGATACAAAGTAATGAATCAAATAATAATGCAAAAAAAAAGGATTCTAAATAGAGACAATGTTTTCATTACATCAACAAGTATAATCGGAAAAAACAGACAATCTTTGGGCTGACAAGTCATTTTCATATTCCAGTTTTAGTTTATGTGGTTATTTTCATAATTAAGAAAACAGTATTCTACACTTAAATACAATCATTAGTTTCCAGAAACTGGCTAAATGTACCAGGTTTTTCCAAAAAGTCATAATGTAGCAATATAGTATACCGTGATATTTAAAACTAGACTTTCTGGTTCTATAACTGAACTGGGAAACCAGAAGAGAAATATTCTGAACCAAACTGAAATATATATACATTTTGGAAAAAATGAATAAATAATTTGAAGCTGAACCAAACTGAATCTTTTGGCTCAGCTTGAATTTTTTTATTTGTTAACTCTTATTTCAGTTATTCTGTTATGAAAAATGTTGTTACAATACTATTTTGGTTTGAAACGGTTTTTGAGGGTTGAACATACTTAAAAAATTCATTTTTATATTGGACACAGTGCCCGTGTCAGCAAAATTCAGTTTTCTGGTAAACTTGCATTTGGCCTGTTGAGATTATACTTGGAGATGTAGTGGAAATTGCACTGTGTTTTATGGCTCCTTTTATGGTAGCATAGACAATGCTGATCTTTTTATGCGGGAAGGAGGAAAGCCAGATTGTTTGTATAACTTTCCATAAGGTTCTGTAATTTTCAAATACAGCGTTGTGGCTTAACCCTGCAGGCAGCTGAATACCACACAGCCGTTTGCTCACTCCCTGCACTCCCCAGTGGGATAGGGGAGAAAATCAGGAAAAAAGTAAAACCCATGGGTTGAGATAAAAACAGTTTAATAGAGGATGATGATGATGATGATGATGATAAGAGACTATACAAAACAAGTGATGCACAATGCACTTGCTCACCACCCACTGACCAATGCCCAGCCCATCCTCAAGCAACAATCTCTGCTCCCTGGCCAGCTTCCCCCAGTTTATATACTAAACATGACTTCAGATGGTATGGAATAGCCCTTTGGCCAGTTGGGGTCAGCTGTCCTGGCTGGACCCCCTCCCAGCTTCTTGTGCACCTGGCAGAGCAGGGGAAGCTGAAAAGCCCTTGACTGGTGTAAGCACTGCTCAGCAACAACTAAAACATCAGGGTGTTAGCAACATTATCCTCATCCTAAATCCAAAACACAATGCTATGCCAACTACTAGGAAGAAAATAAACTCTATCCCAGCAGAAACCAGGACATACAGTTATTTGCCTTGATGCAGGCATACTGACTTGACACTTCACTCCTGTGTTGTATAGGCTGCCAGAATGGATGACACAAGAGTCCTTCTGTGGATGGAAACACAGTGAATTTGTCATGTCTCAGCATTCTGAAAGCAGTGGATTTCCTCTCAGTGGGGTAAGCAGGTGTGCAGTCATACACTTTTACTTCTTACAAAAAGAAAATTCAGTCTTTCTTAAGAGAAATATTACAACAGATCCTTAAATAGGGAAAATGCTATGATATTTTTCATTTCATGCAGTTTGTATAGCACACAGAACAGATGTTCTTGATCCAAGGCCATAAACATGATTGGAGACTGTCAGTATGAAACTGAGTTAGCAAATCCCATTCATTTTTCTGCCACAGTCAGTGCAGAGCACAGGCAAACTTAATACACAGGGAAATCCTAAATCATATGCAACTACTTTTCTGTTTGGTGTTGGACTGAGTTCAACAGAATCATTTCATATTATCCCCTGTTTTGTCAATTTTACTGCAGGCATAAACAAATGAATTCCAAAAGATTTAATTAATGTGCTCTGATGTTATAGAACAAGCATTAATGAATCTACTTTTCATTACATATTTCAGTTTATGAGCACATCCAGAATACTAGATCAACAGATGCATATATATGAATGCTTTGATAATGATACAAACAGATTAAAACTTCTCAGTTCCCTAACTAAAGGCACAAAGCCTCAAGAAAGACAACTGCTTTGAATTTTTTGGCTGTGTATCATGCACTTAACACCCAGATGAATGAATTCACATCACTCGAATGTGAATTCATGTCCCTCAGCTGTCTAGACCAATGGCCATCTGTTAGGATGACAGGACATGTTCACCAGGTTGGACCATTGCTTGAGGACAGATATGTCAAGAAGTGGCTGGTTTAGATGTGTAGCCTGTAAAAGACTTTAAATTTCTTCTTTATACACAAAAGCCTTACAGTTGAATGTCACCATTCACTAAATCATATCCTTTAAACTTACATGCCACAGAAAGAAAATATATTCAGAAACAGATATAAGGAATGTTAAAGAGCAGCTGTGGCTGTCAGTAACCTCAACCAGTTTGAAGGTTAGGAAACCGAAGAGCCCCAAGTAGGTTATAAACACAAACTGAAAGGTCATCTTTACAGAAGCCTATAGTATCAGAGGGGCTAAATGAATTGCAGAGGAATAGCTCTGTTGGAATCCAGTGGAAATAAATTGTATCACCATTATTACCAGGCACCACTGAGATGGTTTTTGTTGCCTACAGTATCCATAGTTGGGCACCTTGCCCAGAAAAAGGTGACTCCAGGTAGACATAGCTGTAGAGAAGGGTTACTCATAAGCATAGGTAGAGGCATCTAGAAGCTGTTGTTTTGGTTAAGCAAAATTAAGACAGTGTGAGATTATGACTCTGGTCACTAAAAATACCACGGAAGGACAAGAGTTATCTAAGCTATAACAGAATGTTAATGCAAGAAGAAAGAAGATTGTGAATACATCTGGGAATTTGGAGAATGACTCCCAAGCACTTGGGAATGAAGTTGTGAAAAATTTTCCAGTACTAGAAGGGCCAAAATAACCTGATTCCAATTAAAATGCTGGTTAAAAATGCTGTTTTATATATTTATGGGAGAAATTACATTAAATGTGCTGTCATAGGAGGAGATTTACATGATGGAAGAGGAGGTTAATTTAGATTTTGTAGTCCTATGTATGTGTTTCTATTCAGAATGGTCATACTTAAAAATCATAGAATCATAGAATGTTTTGGGTTGGAAGGGACCCCTAGAGGTCATCTAGTCCAACCTCCCTGCAGTAAGCAGGGACACCGCTAACCAGATCAGATTGCTCAGAACCCCATCCAACCTGGCCTTGAATGTTCCCAGGGATGGGGCCTCCACCACCTCTCTGGGCAACTCGTTCCTGTGTTTTACCACCCTCGTTGTAAAGAATTTCTTCCTTATATCTAGCCTAAACCTACCCTGTTTTAGTTTAAAACCATTACCCCCTGTCCTGTCACAGCTGGCCCTACCAAAAAGATTTTCCCCATCTTTCCTATAGGCCCCATTTAGGTACTGAAAGGCCGCAATCAGGTCTCCCCTCAGCCTTCTCTTCTCCAGGCTGAACAACCCCAACTCCCTCAGCCTGTCCTCAGAAGAGAGGTGCTCCAGCCCTCGGATCATTTTAGTAGCCCTCCTCTGGACCCGCTCCAACAGTTCCATGACCTTCTTGTGCTGAGGGCTCCAGAGCTGGACGCAGTACTCTAGGTGAGGTCTCACCAGAGCAGAGTAGAGGGGCAGAATGACCTCCCTCGACCTGCTGGCCACGCTTCTCCTGATGCAGCCCAGGGTACGGTTGGCCTTCTGGGCTGCCAGCGCACATTGCCGGCTCATGCCCAGCTTTTCATCCACCAGCACCCCCAAGTCCCTCTCAGCAGGGCTGCTCTCCATCCTTTCTTCCCCCAGCCTGTATTGATACCAGGGGTTACCCCGACCCAGGTGCAGGACCTTGCACTTGGCCTTGTTGAACCTCATGAGGTTCACACAGGCCCACCTCTCCAGCCTGTCCAGGTCTCTCTGGATGACATCCCGTCCTTCTGGTGTGTCAACCACACCACTCAGTTTGGTGTCATGCTACAGTACAGACTAATAAAAAAAAGCTGCAACCAAAAATTGCCTTTCTGTCAATTGTGTGATTGAAATCCAACATCACTTTGTTTTTCTGAACTATTACCTCTAACAAGCCATGAATCCAGCCCCCTTATCATCATGGCATCAGTGATGCCAGTCTTTCTTTATGTCCTACTATTTCAATTTTGCTGCACACATCTTTGGTTTTTTAGCCTATACAGTCATTTTTGCATAGCAATCCATAGTAACAGTGCATTACCCTTCTTTAAATGCCTTACAGAGATTTATCTCTATCACAAAACATTTAGAAAGGCCTCACTAATTGATGTTCTTCTGCTGTAACTACTGCTTACTATGCTAAATGTGTTCATTTCTTGGTTATATTGTTCTTCCTCTTCTCGCCATGTGTTTGATGAATCTATCTGTTCTCTAAGGTAACAGTTTGAATTTCCAAACACATGGGATGGATACTGGCTTTCTTACAGTTTTTTTAAAAACTCTGCTCTTTAAACATAAAATTTACATCTCACTTTCTTTCATGTAAAGACTGGAAGAAACAAAAAGAAGAAAAGCTTATTTTCTTTTCAAAAATTCTTGTTTCTCATTCAATAGCTGCACAATTAAAACAGGAGACAGGGAGCAATAAAACCTGAGGACCTACTCTGCCTACATTCACAAAGAAAACCTCAGAAACATTTAGATTTTTAGCATACCTTCAGAACACTCATACACCAGAAATCTGCCATCCTGAAATTATTTTAAAAAATTAAAATAGCTTCTGTTAAGGCAAAGTAATTTCTTCCAAGACCAGTTTCACATCTGCTTAAGAACTTTTAACATACCCTCTATTTAATTCTAGGGTATTCATCCCTCTGTGTCTTTGATCTGTGTGTTTTAAATGCTAGTCCTGGTTAATGGGCAAATGTGTGAAAAGGGAAGGAAGATGCCCTTCTAAACAATTAATAGTAGAGTGGATCTGTAGGGGCTTTCCATGGCAGCTGCACATTCACAGAATGGCTGAGGAACTGAAAGGAATGTGTCTTCATATGAGTTTATACGGTCTTTAACACAATAGTGCCCTACAGGGCCATCCACTGCATATATTATAATCTATTTTGATTTTGTGTATTGTCCCACTCGTTGTTTGTGTCTTCTCATTTTCTGTTTTCTGTGTGAAAACATATAAAAGGTCTTTGTGGAGCTGTGATTTGTACCCTTACAGAAAATGTCCGTGCTCTTTACTTCTCCTGGAATGTTAAAAAGGCCCAGAGTTAGAGGCATCCCTATAGCCACACAGACAAAAGTAGCATACAGCCCTTGAACAACCCTGTATATAGGAGGAAAAAGTAGTTTTAAGTTTTACAGGCATTTCTCCCTTTAAGAATTTGTTTTAGTTTGTCCATAATTTGTCAAACTTTCAACAATTTGCCCCAACCTTCTTCATGCCATGTGTCTGCCTCAGGGTGACTTGCTTTTGCCCACCCTCGTGATTCGGCAAAAACTTTTAAGCTATTTCTAGGAACAAGATTAAGGAAAAAAATAGCATATGTTAAGGGAAAGAGGCAGGACTGCAAGGAATAAGGAGTGTCAGAGATGAAGCTCAACTTAGCTTGTGGAATGCTGCTATGCTGCAGTTCATCATGCTGGACTCTAAGGCTCTGAAATGCTAAAACATCTGAAACAGCAAATATTTCTATAAAAAGGCAGCTGTCTGCTAGGGAAGGTGGTACCAGTTGCGCCCCTTTTTAGCTATACTCAATGATTAGGACACTCACTGAGATCTCTGCTCATAGATTCTGCCTTTCACCTTCCAAATAGTATATTTGTCACTGAGTTTTTTGTGAAATGGTGCACTTTCAGGTGGAGATGAGTTGCACAGAGTTGTTACTGATGCATAGCGTACTACTAATATACAAATAAGCATCATCTGCACTAAACACACTAGAGGGCCAACAAAAAAAGGTTGTATGATCATACACTTATAAAGTAGCATGTCCTTATATGGCAAAGACAAATTAAGACTGAATGAACCACCTTCATATTCTTTCACCAAAGGTTTTGAAAACTAGACGTTTGCTAAATTGAAACACAAAGCACAGTGACAGTAAAAATAACCTGCAATTGCTATAAATCAAGTGTTTAGCGAAAGGAAAATCATGGGTACATTTTCCTAAACTTCGTTTTTACCTGATAAAAGGAGAATAAGATGAACTACTGATTAGTCTGAGAAGTAATGTTATATAGAGAGTAAAGTGACTTTCCAGTATATAATGCCTTTTGTTTTAAATGTTGGATTTATTTCACTGAGTGAATTGATCAGATCTTTTTCAGATGAGTGGCATAAAAAGTCTTTTAAACCTAACAATTCCACCTAACATAGCCACCGTATATACAACGTAAAATGCAAATTCTCCTGCTTTTAGAGAGCTTCTCTCTTAGTGTGCTGCGCATGAGCAAGAAGTGAGTGAACTGAGATACCTGGTGCAACAGCATTATGAGAGTGGTATTATGCCCCTGGGGTTAGCGGAGAGAGGATGTCACCTGGTTATGTATGGAAATGAACCAGAACATCACAAAAATAATTTTAAATGTTTGAAGATGTTAAATTCTTACTATAGGGGCAGCCAGCCATCATTATTTTTCAGTAAACTACTCCAATTTGAACTGTTTATTATCCACAAAATTTCTAATACCATGAGACTTATGTTTGCTTTCTGTTAAAGTTATTATTCTACTTCTGTTCAAATTCTTCTATGGAATGATATCTCCTGAAGAGTAAAACTGCTCATTTAATTTTTAGAAACCTTTGGTTTTTTACTCAACATACAATTTTCAAACCTTTTCAAGTTGCAACACAGAACATATGAGATGTAATTTAAAAGTTTCAGAATGTTACAGAAAACACACTTGCTCTAACATTTCTAGGCTGATAAGCAGTTGAGCACTAGTTTTTATTATTTCCAGTATTGCATCTTAGACCGTGCCAGTCTGATGACTCAAATCTGCCAGACTGAATTTAGTGATAGACTGTGTGGGACGTAAAGTTACTTTACAGGATTTGTGTCTTATTGGTGTAGTGATTTCATAAGCTTGAACCCACATATCTCTTACTATGCATGGGATATAGAGCACTCTGCTTATGCACAGAATATAAACATACTTTTAAATGATGTATAGGACCTCCAGAATTCTTAAGAGAGTCATGATAAAACAGCAAAAAACTGCTGCTTAGAGAACTAGGTTGACTTAAAACACTGTGGCTTTTTTTTTTCTGAAAACAATATTTTTCTTTTTTGCTTGAATTGGGATCACTGAGTTTTATTTTAAGCTATTGCTAAGTGCAAATCATGCGATCAGTAATTCTCTTGCCTCTTATTGAATGTTTCAACTTCCTATCTTAAAAGCATTACTAACCTTTTCAGGATGAAATTCATCATCAGTCAAGCCCTTCAGTTCCTTTTCTCAGAACTATTTTTATTTCACTTTAAGGCTTATCTTCATAAGCCTAGCTTTATTTGCAACTTTTATTCCTACTTTGATCTGCTTGTTAACATTTGAGCCTATTTTGGCTTGGATTTTAAATGATTTTATACAAAATCAGTTTTGACTTTTAAGAAAGGCTTTTTCTTTTCAAAACAGTGGGCAAGTGACATGCAATTCTCATCTATAAACACTGTTAATTTTGATGAATCAATATTTCAGGATAGGGCAGCAAATTACTCGGCTCAACCCACTAAACATAACAGACTCCATACTGACATCCATGTATGTGGTCAGGAGGGCCACAGATAGCAAGCAAGATTTTCCCAAACAACATTAAAGTACAGCAGGGAACTGTGGCATAGTTCAGTTACTGGTTCCAAATCTGTAGCAGACCTGAAGCAGAGGCTTCTGTGCCTACACTGCGTGTTACAGGCCTATGTGGAGCTACTTGAGCTAATGAGAAAGAGAGCAGCCCCTTCCTGCAATAATATATCCCGTAGGTAAAGTAAGTAGCGCTCCATTCCATGATAAGGCAGCAAAAATTGTCGGACATAGTTCTGTCCTTTCAGATGCCTGGGGGTGTTGAGATGTGGCATGTAGACATACCCTTATTACCGTGTTTGCACTTCTAATAATTCTCAGCTGTCCTTTTTTCTTCCTAGCAGCTTTTTAGTCTGAGGCAATACTTACATCCTTCTACTTGTTTATTTCACACAAAATTATTCTATAGCTGTAAGTCATCAACATGCTGCTACTCCTTATCCTTTTTTTTATTTAAAAAACAATGCTTTTTCATGTAATTCTGTGTTGTGCAAAAAACCTTGTGGATTTTTTATGCAATATATTGGTGAATCAGAAGTCTTTCAGAGATGATCTATTAAGAGTTCTGATACTTTTTCTTATATAACTGCACAGTAATGCTTTGGCCTATGGATGTAACATGACTGTGTTTTGGTTTAGCTTGATCAGTTTTCACCTTCTGAAAACTGTAGGTCTACATTTATTCACCTTGTTTTATTGTTGTTTTCAGGGAAGTTCAGACTGACAGGCTGTTAGAGATTTGGGAACTGGTGGATCAAATCCAGACTACCAGGTCAACACGATGAAAATATTCATAAAGAAAAATTATTTTACTCTCTAAAGGACTGAGATTGCGTTACTGGATATTTTCACAGGGAACATCACAGTAAAAAACTTGAGGAACTGGAGACAGACAACAGTGAGCAGAGAAATGTTGAGACTATTGATAATATATGCGTAAGGTGGAAAAACTTCTGAATGGTCCTATCTCATATTTTTCTTGCTGTAGTTACCTCTCAGAATACCTAATCACATAGGTAAGGTTGGACTCCATCAACTTGCTCTGCTTGACTTATGAAATTATTCTTGTTTCCTCAGCGTGTTATGCATACTGATGTGTGCCCTCCTGCTCTGTTCTCATCAGTGAGGACTAGCAATACTTGATTATGCAGCATAATATATTGTCCCACAGAAGCACATTTTTATATTGGTACAATAAGATCTGAACATACACATAGCACATACCTATTTATCCCAGTCTGCCAAGGTAACCAAAGCCCCCTTTGGCCAACTTCCACAAGCCTTATGAGAGTGCCTAAAAGGATGAAGCTGGACCAGAAGAATTTTTTATTCAGGTGGGGAAAGACCAGTGATCAAAATAGTAACAATCTAAATGCCTTATCTTTACACCAAAAAGTTTCTCCCATCCTTTCAGCCTCACTGTGGAAAAGGAATCTCTGAAAGTCAGTGAAACTGAAGTGAAGCCTTGGTGTGGCTTGGTATGGCTCTTACTGACCTCTCTGCCTTACAGTACCCCAGTCACATTTTCTCAACACTGTATTTAGTCAACTTAAAGACCATACATTAAGAATTTTCTGGTCTTACAAAAGGAGCTCACATGTGTGAGGGTATTTTGAAACTTCTCCCTCTATTGTATTTTAGACAGACGCTGTTTATATTAACTTTTACTCTGCTTGGAGAAGCTGTGAAGTTAATAAAGTGATGAAATCTTCTAAAGATTTCAGTTTTCAGTCTCAGTCTGTTCTTCTTGTATTTCTGTACTAGCAATTCTACCTTTTTTATAGGACTGAAAAGGTTTTTGCATACAGCTAATTTTTTTATACCCAACAGGGTGCAAATAGCCAGTGTGATTCCTTTATTAAAAAGCTAAATTTACACCCAAATATAGCATCTTGCTATTTTCCTATTCTCTTTTGTAACTTTTATAATGTATATTAGCACAGAATACACAGATTCATTCCCTAAATGTGTGGAGGTTTTTCAGTTACTTTCTTGTAATAGTCTTCTTCCTTTAAAGTTGCCCCCAGCCCCTGTTACCCCAAGGGACTGTTTGTGGCACTGTGGTTCCCTGCAGCTTTACCACCCAGGCTGTTCCCAGTGCTCAAACTAAAACTGATCACTGCACAACTATTAAACCAAGATAAAACCAGCTCAGGCCAAGATGAGCAGAGGCAAGTACAGAATGTCTGCACTGCCAGGTCAGTGCAAAGCCTGGCACCTTCTGGTAGTGGCAAAAATCATGCTTATTGGGCTATGAAAGACACAGCTTGGGCATTTACAAAGGGATTATATTTTCCTGTAATTTCAAGAGATTGGACTCACTGACCCACGAGTGACCTCAGCTTCATATTCTTAAGTACTTAACCTGTGTGCACTGTAGTAGTCTATGCATATTTACAGAAGTATCATAAGCATTAGAAGTGTTAGAATGGCAGACAAGGCTCTTTAGTAACAGCAGTTCACTAAATGAAATCTAATAATTGACTTAATCCAGTGAAATTTTAAGTTTTTTAAAATGCCTCAGCTCTGAAATAATTTTAGTAATGTTAAATAAATACTTTTGACCAAAAAAAATGCCATTAGGACTTTTTTATTAAAATGTCAAAGGTTTTGACAGAGGAAGGTTTGTTATGCTTCATTAGAGTTTTTTATGTTTGTTTTCATTATTTGTTTTTTCAGGGCGATCTGGGCTGAGGGGTCCATTTCCAGGAGTGATTACACACTTATGTTATGCATTTACATTAGATATTAATTGGAAAAAGTATAAATCTTCAAGTTAGAAATCTTAAAAAGGAATTAATTTGCAGAATGGAGACTCACTACCGAGTCCACTAGACACTGTATTACATAAGTAAGTTAGCGTTTTATTACCTCTTTCTGCTTGCATGTAATTTGCATGGTGCTATGATGACCTGCTTGCAAAAAGAAGGATGGTAGGTACTGCAGCTCAAAATGCTCACAGTCACAGAGCACACTCATGGTGGATGCATCTGCAAACTCATCAATACTGTGAGCAGCGTAACGTAATGATGCTTTTATCAAGTAAACACAACTTTGACCTTCATCCTAACTATGTGAAATTCAATATCACATTTTTCAATGATAAAATTTACGGTAAGATTTACCTGAATTCAATTGGATTTAATTTGGTATTTTTAAAAGGAAAATTTTCACACGGTAAATTATCTTACTTTCTGAAGAATTCCCCATCTCTAAACTTGACTGGTCTAGAAAAATTGCTTTTTTCTGTGCTTTTTCATACAAGTTTTCATACAATGCTCGCTACTTTTAAACAATTGTGACTATTTCATCACAGTACAAGTTCAAATTCTTAATGAGAATCTGGATTATACATGTGAGTTTAAAATTTCTCAGTTCAATGTGCTCTGAATTTATACTTTTTCCTGTGTACTGCCAGATTCTTCTGAGCCAGGAGGTGGGGGCTATACTAGCACTGGAACTGAATGGTTGGTAACAGCTTCCCAAAGCAATGTAAAGTCTACCCAAATGTCAGCTGAAAATTAACTCCATCTTTTTTTTCCTGGATGATTTTGATATGGGACCCCTTCTAAAGAGAATCCAGCAGCTGATTTGTCTTGGGTTATTCTTGAACAGCTCATTTCTGTAATCAAAGACTGCTTCCTCCTCATCGTTTCCTGGCCAAAGTCTGAAAGATGCCCCCCAGTTTCCCCCAGGCCCTCTTAACACAAAGGGCTGATGTTCGTTGTATTGTGTTAAATTGGCAAAGCTCCACATACAGTTTTTACTAGTGTGCAATTGGTGCTACTGGAAACTGGGTAGAGAGCTTGAGAGCTCTTCTACTAGAGATCCTGCAGAATTTCAAAGCAAACTTGACAGCTTAACATTTAGCATGATTTGATGAAACAGGGTCAGATGATAATTGCTTACTTTGTCTTATGATGACTGGAAGTAGAAGACAATTAAAAATTATGGGTGCATTCAAGGAAAATGAATTGGGAAGAATGCAAATCATCTAACAAGGTCTTTCAGTCTTGGAATAAAATGCAGCCACAGACTTTCATGTTATCTGCACAACATGTGCTCAAGGTAATTCTGAAGTAAAGCAATGACAGCTGTTGAAAAATTTGCATTTAACATTCTGAAATGCATTCTCTCTCCTCCACCCAACATTTAAAAAAAAAATGCCAAAACCTCATTCTACTAAAAGAAGGGGTAAAACAAAGGTGAATGATAGTAATTCTTTCAGTTTAAAACAATGCTGTTTTGTTTATTGTGATAGCAGAGTCCATTTCACATAACATCTTTTCATTTAACAAACAGGGTATTAGTGGCTGCTAAACTGTATCATGTTGCAGTTTTTTTCCTAAAATTGTCATATTCCTTAGAAAAAAAAAAATCCTTAGAGAAACTGTTCAAACCTGTAATTAACAATGAGTGTTCAGTAACAGCATGTGGCCAGACCAGCCCGTGAAAGCTTAGTCAGTGAACATCTGCAAGATCTTACTCTGGTAACAATCATATGGACATAGCTGTCAATTTGGGCCTGGAGATATGTAAATTAACTTAAGTGAAAAAAAGACATTGTCTATGACATAGTTTGAAATGGTAATAAAGTTCATTCCATTGTAGTCAAAGGGAGTTTTACTATCAAGTTTATCTGTCATTGTACCCACCCTTCTGGTCTGTTGTCTTAAGATGCTCAGGAGGATCTAATTACATGACAGGGGGATCATTTCTGCTTTCTACTGGGTCAATGAGTTTTATGAGTGCTCAGCATTTCAGGGGAACAAGCATTTAAAAGAAACAAAAATGTCTTAGAAATATAACCTCTAGCAATCAAATACTTTTAAGAAGTGGTGAATCAAAATACAGGAAGCCTTTGATTTTTCTGGATTGATAACATTCGGATAGTTCTAAGGATAAGAAATCTTTTCTCATCCATTAATGGCAAGCTTTGATTACATATGAGTGAATAGAATAATTCTTAGTTTAACAACACCTTCATAAAACATTGCTTTAATCCCAGTAGTAACTGATTTTTTCTACTAAATTAGAATGATTGTCTGAATTATTAGTCTTAGGAATCTTAGAGTTTTGCATTTCATTTGTGTATGCAATTTCTTCTTTAAAGCCAGATATTAAACTCTAATTTTGTTTTAACGACAGTTAACAGATGAATGTGAAACAGCCAAAGAGTTAGAGAAGTCCCACATGAACACCAGGTATATCTGGTTCCTGTGCAAAAGGAGCTCCCCATTTAAATTTTGCACAAAAGGAAAATGAGTGAAAATGGCAAAAAGGAAAAGGTGATGACTAAAACAAGTCGAAATTTTCTAATAATCACCTTATTTTTTTCCCAAGACTTTCACTCTAACAGCGTTAGATATAGAAAGAGGGAAGTGGGAAGGCAGGAAGGAAGGAAGGAAGGAAGGCACGCATATAGGCAGGCAGGTAGGAAAGAATTAACATCCTACTTTTCCTGCTTTAATTAGGTTTAGAAAACCTACTCAGCTTATGATATATTAATCCTGAAAAATTTCATACACATACCCTCAGCTTATTCCTGAAGGTATTGTCCAATACAGTAGTTCAGGTGTATGCTTTGGTACATGCTGTCACTTGTGAAACAATTTACTAAAATTGTCTCTTTACTGGTACACCATCTCAGTTTCAGTCCATTACATTGCTTTAACAATTAGTTCCCGTCTCATAGAGCTGTTTGGTTTTCTATATTGAGGGTCAGCTATATCTCAAAGGTGGAAAAAACCTTGAAACAATGCTAATGAACTGCTCTCAGGGACAGTACTGGCTATTTTTGAAACCATGAAATTAAAAGCTACAAAGGAAAACAAAAAGCCTCACTGGCAGAAAATGAAACTTCCTGTCTAGGACATCCCTTTGTCTTTGCTAAGATATATATGGATATGGACATGGATATGTATCTCTTATATATGCTTATAGCTTACCTTCTCTTCATAATTTCTTTGCTGTGATCTGAATTGTTTGATAGCCTCTGATATAGTTTTTGACTGTTACCAATGTCCTTCATGCGCAGTCAAAAATGACAAGGTATTCCTAATGTGATTTGTACTACACTGGTCTATTTTTATACTTGTAAGATTTATTTACAGCCAATAATTTTTTTCCTTTCCTGAAGTCTGTTCACTATTTTTTAATTTACTTTTTAATGCCTCTATTCACTATGTTTTAATTCATTTTTAAGTTATAGTCTGATCATAATGAATATTCTCCAGCTTAAAAGTGAATCTACCAAAGATTCATATTTTTAAAGCAAAAACCCAAACACTGTTGTCAGAAGTCATTCCAGTGAGTTGGAATGACTGTGAGGTCATAAGATGAAAGCTTTTATTTTTGATAAGGGCCTTGAGGAATAGAATACTCAGAGTAGAAATCACAGACAATGTACAACACTTGGTTTCTTTATGGTCATTTAGGCACCTTTGCTGTTATCTGCAATAGAACTAAGGTAGGACATAATGACTGAAAAACTGCAGCTTGTGTATGCCTAAATATAGGCAAATTGTAGTTGACCTTCCCTTTCTACTTCTTTAAGGGCAATCATTCCTTAGAGCCTCTTTTTTTCAAATTCTTCCACTATTTTGTTTACATTTAAGCATTTGAAAGAAACATATACAGAAATATAGAAATATTCTTTTTTTTCCCCCCTGTTTCCTCTGGGGTTTTTTGCTACCAAAAATCCCTGTCAGCTTATTGCTATAAAGAGATCTGCTTCTCATACTTTGTTCTGAGGTCTTAGGCCTTCACTGATAAGTGAACTTCAGCAACTCTATGCCCAGACTTTTAGGGAAACCAGTGATTCAATTTCTTTAAAAGGGACATGAGGACCAGCTTTTGACACAAGTACAGTGCTAGTGCAAAATTGTGCCAGTAAAGCCACTATAAACCAGTGAGGAGTCATTAGGGTCAAGGAGTGGCATGGATAAGGTGCCTTCTCCTTTACACCCTGAATTTTGGGAAAAAAATCTTCCCACTCTTACATCTGTTCATCGCTATACTACTGAGTGATGTTTCAGAGAAAGGAGGAAAAAACAACTGCAGTCAAGAACAAATCTGATCAGTTGTGCCTCTGGGAATATTATTTTTCCTAACCCTTGTGGGTGAGTAGCTGAGGCCTTGGGGCAATATTATTTTCTTAAAGTTCAGCAAAGAAATAAATTAATAAACCAACACATAAATTCACAGCTTCATGCTTGAAAAGAATAATCCCAGTCAACTAACTCAAACACTCCTATGGGCCTGGAAATTCTCCCAGAAACTGTATTAATCTACATTATTTAGGGGAAAAAAAATTGGTCTCATCCAAAACACACTAAGGGGTGGTTAGTTTACCATTTTCCCTGGAAACTGTTTAATTGCCCTTTCAACCAGGAAATTGCTTCTAATTTCAAGGTTGAGTTTGTCTAACATCAACTTCCAACTATTAGATCCTGTTACAGTTTGATCAGCAAAATTGAAAAGTACTCCATTATCTGATTTTTTTCCTGTGCATAGGCAGGTTTCCATAGGGATTCAGAAACATTTCACACAAATCCTTGATCAGATGAGTTCTTAAAGGCTTGTTTTTCAGCTACACATAGGTTTTGAAGCACTAATTTGAAATGTCTCTATGATTTCAACACTCTTCTCCATGTATGGATCCCAGAGGGGGACATAATTTAGTAGTTGGTTCATCAGTGTAATGTGCAAATGCAAACCTCAATTTCCATCTGCTCTGTGATACTCTTCTTCTTATGAATATAGTAGCATTTTGGCCACAAAACTGTGCTGAAAACTTATCCTTAGACAATCATAGAATGTTTTGGGTTGGAAGGGACCCCTAGAGGTCATCTAGTCCAACCCCCTGCAGTGAGCAGGGACACTGCTAACTAGATAAGGTTGCACACAGCCCCATCGAATCTGGTCTTGACAATTATCTATACTTATGCCATAGTCCTCTGTGTATCTCCCTCTTGGAAGTGATTCTTGAATTTCAGTAGTTTTAATCTGCCTTCTTTACTTCCTTGTCTCTGGCTGGTATACAAACACATTGGTGATCATTTAACCAAGTAATTCACATCACTCCATGAATCTAGCTATTACATACCATAATTCCTAGTCTATATGTCATCTGCAAACTTCTCCAGGAAGTATTTGATATCACCATCCCAACAGATGACAAAGAAACTAGGTAGGGCCAAATAGATAATTGGTCTCTAAGAGACATGAATAACTCTATTCATTCATACATCTCACATTTCAGAATTTGTCAATAAGTCTGTTTCTAGTTCAGACAGCTTGTGAATTCCACCTATGTATGTCTTTTAATCAAAATGAAAGTCAAAAGCTTTGAAGAAATCCCTGTGCCCTTAATCATAACTATCATCACTTTCAACTAGTCTTTAAAAACACCACTGGGTTTGTTTAAGGAGATCAACTTCCCAAGAAACTCTAATAACTAGCATAAATTAGGCTTACTTTTTTGAGTCCTAAATTAAACACTTGATTAGGTATTCAGCTTTTAGGTTACACTAAATGATTCATAACTTCCTAGTTGTTTCTTTCTACCATTTTAAAATATTAGAGTTGCATAAGCAGTCTTCAGCTTTTTTTCAACATTGTCATCAGTTCAAAGGTGCTCACCTCATTCCCTTTAGGGTGTAGATTATAAAAAAAGGAAAGCAAACAAACACGTAACTGTTGTTTTTGTAGTGGTACCCATTGTCTTACATGACTTTGAATATTTTGCTCTGTACTTGAAGAGAAATGCAAACTGCAAAGGGGCCTCAGCTGGGGATATGATGTGTCCAGTTCCCAGTAGGCAGATGAAAAGGAGATGCAAAATCAGCATAGCTTACTGTTCAAAATCATCTGGGATGGAGTATTATGTGACAGACCAGCTGGAAAATAGTTTCATTGGAACACTGCAAAAAAGGTGTTGAACTGAGATTTATCGTTACACACAATGAAAATTAATACTTAGCTCCTGGGGTGTTGAAATTCAAAGAAACAAACTGTAACATAATTTTAATTTTTATAGCTATTGAAGATTTTATATGTGCTTGTTGTTTAACAGTGGCATTAAGCACTCAGTTCAATCACCAAAACATGGGTATGTAGTGGCATTTGGGATATCCCAGGCCTACATCTGGCCTTCAGAAGGGCATGATTATCCCTTAAGCCCTTGGTCATGTCTGCCAGCAGCACGTAGCACACCCATTTGTTACCATTTCATTGTCATTTCAGAACTTTTGGGCTCTAACTTGATACATAGCACTGCATTCCTAGTTCTCCACAGGATTACTGAAAGACAATGTGACTGAAAGTCAGTCTGCTCTCAACCACCATGAATGTGTCTCTCACATACTCTTCAGTACATTTTTATAACTGTGAAAATGGTTGGCATTTATTGAGTTAAGGCCAGTATGAGAGTTCATACTGAAATCTTGAAATTTCCATGGATAATGCCTTAGCCAGGGATGCTCTGGCATTGATTAGGTCCTCATCGTTTTAGCTCTCCTTCCGTCCGTACCATCCTGTTCCCTCCCCTTCCCTTTTCTCCCCTTTTCTTTTTTTCACTCTTTACTTGATTGTGTGGGGTTTTTTTCTTTCTTCCAATCCCTCTCTCCCTCTCTCTCTTCCTTCTTCCTTGGATACATTTAAAACTCATTCATGCTCAGTTAATAATCTGGACACAACAACCCAGACTTGGCAAGTTATATCCTCACATATCAGAAAGCAATGTAAATTATCTCAAAAAATATGTTTAAGATATTTCTGTCCTCAGTGTAAAATTGATCTATGTGGTCACCTGTCTTTAGTGAGCCGTGTGATAACTGTGTATGTTACACACAGAAAAAAACAAGCATAGTGTAGGTCAGGACATAGTCTGCTCCCCAAAACAAGTAGCCTAATGAGAATGCAGCTCTGAAGAAGTGCTTCACCTTTCTGTAGGTAAAAGACTATTAGTACAAGGGAGTCACCTTGCCTTGGAGGACAGCATGTACTTGTGAAATGGGCACCATTCATACTAATCTTCTATATATTTGAAAAGCTTTGCACTTGAGTGTGTGCCAATAAGTGCTCAGGTTATAGTTGAAAATTGTTGAGCCACTGTGTTTCTTCACAGTTTTCTTGTCCCTAGTAAGGCATCCCTTCCCAAAGCAATACACATCTCCCCACAGACATATATGGAATGCTAATTTATTAGTTTTTACAACAACAAAAAAGCAAAGCAAAACCATCTGATGATAAGAAAGATTTTATTGTGTATTCTTGGCAAAAAATACTCATGTAAATCACTCCTAAATATATTAGGTTGAAAACCTCAGTGTAGACTTCCTGCTTCTGTCAGAAAACTGGACAATGACAGAAGCAATGGAAAAATAAAGTACTGCAAAACAGAAAAGTAGAAGAGCTTTGGGACATAGGCTAAATGTGATAAATAGTCCTGCTGCTAGAGCCCAGAGCAGTGGATGAATTCCTCTTACCTTTACAGCCCAAAGCCACATTAATCAGAGAGCCCAGAGCAGGTTGTAAAAAATGATTAATAAATCACTAGGCTGGTAATTAGCTCTTACAGAGATTTTTGCTGTTCTAGGATGGGGTTTTTCTTACTCTATATTCAGCTCATGAGAACGCAGCCCATACAAACTTACTGAATCAACCCTTTAGCTGATTAGTTCAGATATACTGCAATGAATTTGGGGATAGAACTAATTTCTGCTTATAAGGTCTCTGAAAGTTAGGCATAGAGAGGAAACTGGACTCTTAGGTTCCATCTGTCATCAAAGGAAAGGATGAGAAATACGTCTTCTTTGTAAGTTTTGCCTCTAGAAAAAGTAGCATGACTTTTCACCTGCAAATATCTGTCCTCATTGTTGAAGATGCCTACACTTGGACAAAATTTTAACATTCAGATTATTGAGTTGGGTAAGAATAATCCCATTCATTAATCACTGCAGCTATTTGAACTAATTAAAAACTCGATTCAGTATTTCTGTGACACTAGTGATCACAATAGAGTAACTATGGAGCAGGACGTAGTCTTGGAGCATAGTCACAGATTGAAAAGGATTTCAGAATCAGTGAATCCAATAAATAATTTTCTTACTTGATCTTGTAGAGCATATAATTAATGTTTTTTAAAAAAACTACTAAAAGATGTGACACAGTTTTAAAATTCAAATTCTTTGCAAAAAGAAAGAAAAATGGTAATTTAAACATATCATATGGGATTACATCGGATTTTTTCTGTAAAAGTCTGAATTTTCCCCTAGGTAGCAGATCAGTTTAAATTACAGAAAACCCTAATTTCTTTCAGGTATCATTTGGATAAATAGTGATATTTTAAATTATTCTTTCAAAGGAACCCTAATATGTTACAGCCAATAAGTAAACTCATGAGAAAGAACAGCACAGCATGAGACAAGCATTCAGCAGTGTGAAGTGTTTCTTTTACGAGTCATTGTGATGCTAATATGCCAATCGTTCTGTGTGCCACCAGCCATTACAACTGAAACTAGTAGCCTACTGTTTCAAGTTGTAAACAAATAACTATAGTCTTTCCTTATCCTTGGTATCGGGGGAAAGTTGTACAATGGCATGTAAAAAAAAAAAAAAGAAATATTTAACTGTTTTAAATTTGTGGTTTATAAAACGCAGCAACAGAATCACAAAAATCACAGAATCACGGAATGGTTGAGGTTGGCAGGGACCTCTGGATCTGGTCCAACCTTCCTGCTTATGCAGGGACACCTAGAGCCCGTTGCCCAGGACCATGTCCAGGCAACTTTCTAATATCTCCAAGGATGGAAACTCTACAGCCTCTCTGGGCAACTTGTTCCAGTGATTGGCCACCCCCACAACAGAAAAGATTTTCCTTGTTTAGGCAGAAACTCCTGCATTTCAGTTGGTGCTCATTGCCTTTAGTCCTGTCACTGGACAACACTGAAAAGAGCCTGGCTGCATCTTCTTTGCACCCTTCCTTTGGGTATTTATACACATTGAAAAGCTCTCCTCTGAGCCTTCTCTTCTCTAGATGTAACAGTCCCAGCTCTCCAGTCCCTTAATAGTCCTTGTGGCCCTTTGCTGAACTTCCTCTGTATCTCTCTTGCACTGGGGAGCCCAGAACTGGACACAGTACTCCAGAGGAGGTCTCAGGAATGCTGAGTAGAGGGGAAGGATCACATCCCTCACCCTGCTGGCAATACTCATCCTAATGCAGCCCAGGATCCCATTAGTGTTCTTTGTTTCAGGGGCACTTTGCTGGCTCATGTTCAACCTGGTGTACACTAGGACCCCCAAGTCCTTTTCTGCCAAGCTGCTTTCCAGCTGGTCCCATCCCAGTATGTACCAGTGCATATGGTTGTTCCTCCCAAAGTGCAGGACTTTGCACTTCTCCTTGTTGAACTTCACAAGGTTCCTGTCAGATCATTTTTCCAGCCTGTCAAGGTCTCTCTGGATAGCAACACAACCCTTTGGCATATCAGCTACTTTTCCAAGTTTTGTGTCATCAGCAAAGTTGCTAAGAGTACACTCTGCTTCGTTATCCAGATTATTAAGGAAGATGTTGAAGAGAACTGGACCCAGTACACCATGAGACTTAGCCTCCAGTTGGACTTCTTACCACTGACCACAACCCTCTGGACTTAGCTGTTCAGACAGTTTTCAATCCACCTGACTGTCTGCTCATCCAGCTCATGCGTCACCACCTTCTCTATGACAATGCTATGAGAGATGTTGTTGAAAGCCTGATTGAAGTCTACGTAGACAATATCCACTGCTCTCCCCTCATCAGCCTAGCCAGTCATTTCATTGCAGAGGGTTGTCAGGTTGGTCAAGCGTGACTTTGCCTTGGTGAATGCATGTTGACTTCTCACGATGAATTCCTTGTCCTTCATGCGCCTGGAAATAGTTTCGAGAATTAGTTGCTCCCTCACCTTTCTAGGAATTGAATTGAGGCTGACAGGTCTGCAGTTTTCTGGGTTCTCCTCCTTGCCCTTTTTCACAATAGGAGTGACATTTTCTTTCCTCCAGTCATCAGTCACCCCTTCTAATTGCCATGATTTTTTAAAGATAATCAAGAGAGAGGAACTCCTAGAGAGAGTCCAGAGAAGAGCAACTAGGATGATTAGGGGATTGGGGCATCTCTCCTATGAGGAAAGGCTGAGGGAGTTGGGCTTCTTTAGCTTGAAGAAGAAAAGACTGAGAGGGGATGTAATCAACATGTACAAATATCTCAAGGGTGGATGTCACGAGGACGGAGCTAGACTCTTCTCTGTGGTGCCCAGTGACAGGACAAGGGGCAATGGGCACAAACTGAAACATAAGAGGTTTCAGTTGACTATGAGGAAGAACTTCTTTACTTTGAGGGTGACAGAGCACTGGCCCAGGCTGCCCAAAGTGGTTGTGGAGTCTCCTTCTCTGGAGATATTCAAAGCCTGCCTGGACAATGTCCTGTGCAACATGCTCTAGGTGAACCTCTTTAGCAGGAGGGTTGGACTAGATGATCTCCCGAGGTCCCTTCCAACCCTTGACATTCTGTGATTCTATGATTCTGTGAAGAGCGGCCTCGCAATGACATCTGCCAGCTCACTCAGCACTCATGGGTGCGTTTCATCAGGCCTCATGGACTTATGTATGTCCAGTTTGTTTAAGTATTTTCTGACCTGATTCTCTTCTACCAAAGAGGATTGTGTTTCTATACATGATAAGGTGCAGTCTACAGGCAGATCAGGTGCTTGGCAATGTGGTGGGAGTTACCAATTACCTGTCTAGACATATTTTTGAAGTGAGTGATACAAGAATTGCTTAAATGGCCCAATGCATTTAATTGTGTTAAACATTTTCTGAAATTGTGTAGTATCCAGTGCTAAAAAAATAAGCTGGCCCAGAAGGTTCTATGGATCAAGAAGATAACTCTGAAATATCTTGAAACCAAAGTTATGTCAATTTTCCTCTTTGAGCCTCAGAGTTTCTTCTTTTGATTTTATACATCTTTGGCATTCATGAATTTACAACCTCAAATGTTAAACTAGGCAGAAGCAAAACTAATCTAGATTATTCTCTTCCCAGGCATAGGTATGAAACCAGGAAATGAGAAATACTAAAGTACGTGAAAAGCAGTCTTATATCTGCATCATTCGCAATATTTTGGCAGTCTGGGTATTTCAAAATGGGAATTTTTTTCAAAGAAAAGAAAAAAAAATATTCACTACATATAGTAGATTAGTAGAACTATTTACTAAAATTATCCCTGTGATATGAGCAGTATGAAAACATATGAATAATGTACAGTAGTTATGGGAGTTACCATTATAAGTCAATGCTTTGAAACCAAGGATATGTAAAGCCATGTGTGGACAGCTTTAGTCAATCATCCATGTTTCTATTTGGATAAAATTAGATATAGAATTACTGTCATGTATGGAAATACAGATGCTTCCTTGTTTTAGGCTTGACAACTTTAGAAAGAAATTACTTAGCTTACCTTACTTACGAATGTGTACTTTTCCTTTCTCCCTGGAAGCAGCCTTGTCCAGTCCACAAGTACACTGTTTTGCAGAGGCAGTCTGTATGCAGAGGGAGAACACTCACAAGACTTGTATAATGGCAGTAATTCAAAATACAAAAGAATGCCTACCTCATGGTCTGGGACAATGAAAGATATCAAAGTGTTTATAACAAATTCAGAGGTTAGCCCAGAAGTTTTGCTTGCTTGTCCAGAGGAATTCTCTTCTTAATTTGCAGTTGGATATTGGAAAGAAGTAGAGACTGACAGCTGTGAGTTGCAGAGATAAAAGCACTTGGATGCACTTTGCAGCTTTTCCAGATACTTAGAAATTGAACACTTCTCTGACCTTTCTATCTCAAGTGTCATAAATAGCCTTAAGACTATGTTTTTGCATGGTGAGAAAATGTAGGAACTTGTCACATACAATGGTCCACTGTTTGCTGGGAAACAATTCACGTCATTTATGGACAAATATTACTTTAGCCTCTAGCTATGCTAGAGCAAAGAGAGCTGGCCAGCGCAGGAAGAATCCATTGCTAGCTTTATATAAAAACTATTACTTTTTCAGCTACAATAAATAATACTGGATTAATTTTACTTCAAGATAACTGATTATTGAGATGTAGCTGAAGATGCTGATTCTTGTTCTAGGAAATATATCGTATCCTAAGTGGTGAATATATCTGTGCCAAAAGGAAGAGGCTAGTGGATTATCAAAAAAGACATGTACACATCCATTTAAAAAAATTAATACTTCAAGGGCAGTACATAAGCTTCTTTCCTGGAGTTAGAGTAAAATAAACTGGTGAAACAGGTTGACCAATATCTATTTTTGTGTCTAACAAATGCATGGTTTCAAGCCAAGCAGGTGCTTTTAGGACAAACTGAGACAATTGCTGCTTATTCCAGGGTCAAGATATGACTCAGTAAACCATTTATTAGAATGACTGTTTGAGCAGGGGCCTTAGTTCTCCTCTAAGCAGGAGCTGGATGTCTGTCTGATAGGTGCCATAATGAAACCATCAAGATCTCAAGAATACATCTGAAAGTTTCAGCTCCAAATTGTGGCCCGCAAATATCCAGAGTTGGGTTCATCATGACTTATAAGAATTATCTTTTTTTTTTTTTCCTAATGTGAGTAATTGGTCATGTATTTAGAGCTGGAGCCTCATAGTTGCTGACTTCAATCCTTCTCTCTTGCAAAACTAACAGCCTTAAACCAGGTGCACAGACTCCCATTAAGATGCAGAGGGAGCATCTGACACTTATGACAGGAATCTCCAAAAAACAGTTGAGTGAGAAATTATATAAATTAGCTGAGAGTCAAAAAAGGAAAAATTCAGATTAGGTTCCTAAAAGAAGGCAGCATGAACAACTCCTAATTTTCTTCTGCCATTAATTTTCCAGTACTTTTGTGTTCTTCAATACTTGCATATATCTCACTCTTTCTGTTTCTTCCTGTATATTTGTATACAGACAAGCACACATGTATATGAACACACGCGCATGTGCATAAATACACACATATTTTTTCTTCTTTCTTTTATAAAGTTCATATTGATATCCTTTTTCTTTGGCTGGCTTTGTTGCCTTTCCTAGTGTAGCCTTCCATATTCTCTAATCAACAGAAAATTAATTATACAGACTTCTGGTTTTGAAGCTAATTTTTATTGAATTTTTCATTGTTGCTGTTATTTTTCTGTAACTTCACCAGTCTTTAAGAAATTTCTGCAAGTTTTGGAATAGATTTATTTAGTGTCTTGAAGCCTTTCTTTTTATTATAACTGGATTCTTTGCCAGTGAGCTATTTGCATTTAACACCAATTTTTTAGGTGTTAGTCTGACACTAGATTAGTGACAGTCTTGGCTTCGTTGTAATGGAGACCAGAAGACAGGTTAGAGTTTATGAAACACTGCCCTCTTGTGCCTCAGTAAAAAGAGACTGGAAAGAGCAATTTGGATTTTATTATCTTTTTTTTTTTTTGTAGTTACAAGTAAATGTGACGATCACATATTCAGCTCATATTTTGCTGGGATAGAGCAGATTTCTTCTCCCTTTGACCTTCTCATCTTCATTTTTTGGTAGGCAAAAGAGCAAGGGATGTTTGCTGACAATTTTTATTATTAATGGATGAGTAGGAGAACAAAAATAAAATCTCAGAACAGAAATGGCAAGATGCAAAATTATATAGCTGGGAGAAGTGCATGCAACTACAAAAAAAATATACATACAAATATACTAAAATAAAGAGAACAGGAAAGGGAAAAGAATGTGATGATTTCTCAAAAAAAATTACTTGATATTTTGTTAAGTAGTGAGCAGTGTCCCACTAGCACATTATAGAGCATATAAATACATTTGTCTGATAACTAAATCATGAAATAAATCCATTAAGAAAATAATAACTAACATTTTAAGTTATATCTCTGAGCATACTAAGAAGGTAGCTACAAAACTCAAAACAAGAAAGACACCCATGCTTCCTACCTTGGAGAGAAGGACTTCTCCCAGCTCTCTTCAGATCTGCCCCATTCCAAACTTGCTTCCAGCATACCTTCATTTCAGACTTTCCTGAGAGCTGTAACTGAAGTGAGAGCAAAGATGGATACCTCCTCAAGCCCAAAACTTTCAACAGGGTCTTGTAAGGTCATTTTTGTGATGGGTTAGGCCTGTATTTAGAATACTCTGGGATTCTTATCCAAGTCTTTTACAATCAGCCTGCTTGTGGCAAAAACATTTGTAAACTATATGAAGACATTAACCCAAAAAGCTGATACATCAGTACTGATAATTTTTAGGAAAAGCCTTAAATCAAAAAAAAACTGAAACAAAAACCCCTATAAGGCTGCTACTGCTGCTGCCCTTGAAGTGACTCATACAGCCAGACTTGAGGACAGGAAAGAATATATAGCAGAAAGACAATCAATAACACATTTCTGATCATCAAAATCTCATATAATCAGTTTCTAACCATAGCTGTTCTTCACAGGTTTGTTTGTCACACATGGACAGTGAAATTAAAAACTGAAGAAAAAGTTGTCAGTAATTACAAGACAGTTAGATAAAATATAATTACTTACTGCATATTAAATATCTAACATTTAATTTTCCCATTGCAATGACTGTCATCTGTGTTTCATCAGCAGCATATTTGCCTCATGCTGTCCCTTACAAAGGAGAGCTAAGAGCTTCCACTGAGTACTTCATTGCTGTATGAAACCAAAAGGCATGCATCTAGGATCTGAGCTGTTCACATGATATATTCATCTTTTTGAATATGAGAACAGTCCGTTGGAAATCCAGCAGTGTTAGCAGTATAGTATTTTTTGTTGCATTTGTGAACTTCTGTCTCTGTTCTGAAAAAAAGTCTTAGACCTATTCAGAAGCTGTTTGCCTAAGACTTGTCCCATATTTTGTGTAATGTTTGAATTCTGACATAAGCTTTCCAAATCAGAGAGTGCACAATTCCCTTCCTTGAGTTATGTTTTGCCATTACTCCAAACACAGTTTTTCAGTGCTTTGCACAACTGAAATTCTATCTCTTCTAAATCCAAAGATGTGGAGAGGAAGACTGGATTGGAATGTGTGTTCAACCTTTCTCTCTATTGACAAGAGGAAGAGAAAACCAAATACTTTTCTAATAATATTTTCTTTACATTGAGGGAAGAAGTGCAATCTGAGTACAAAGTATGTCAAAAGAAGGCAACCCTAAGTGTCAGATAGTGGTTTCTCCTAGAAGTAAAAATCCAACAAAATGTCATGTGTGTTTGAAGCTACCATAAACTTTTTCAAATAAAATCTGCAGAATTACCATGAGCCAGTAAATTCAAGCAACTTAAAAATATTATCATTTAATGCCAATTATGACAAATTAAAAGCAATCAATGAAGATACACCTGGGGGTCTTTTGATTACTAAAGGTCAAATTGTCCCCTAACAACTACACACAAGGAACTTCTAAGACTACATCAGATTTTGGACATTTCACAAAGTATCTTTAAGTTTATCAAGGTAAAGCCTGGCAACATTTCTAATCCAAGATTAATAGTGCAAAGGTATAAATAATTTAAAAAAAATACAAATACAGCTCTGGTGGAGGAAGCTGTTTTCTTCCTTCATCACTTGATCATCACTTGCTAAAATCTATACTGGTTGTATTAACATAGTAGAGTGGGTCTAGCCTATATTGCAGCTTGCTGTTGGGTCCCATCTGTACATAAGTCAGGATATACCCTGACTCTATATCAGAATTGGAACTTGTGGCTTGTCATCTTCCATATGCTTGGCTTTTCCTTGGAAGTATCCCTGAGCACACAGGAGGAGAGGAAGCCTTAGCTCACACAATTCTGTGTCAGGACACTCAAGTAGTCCTGTATCATAAGGGTGTCCTTCTGTCCTTGAGCTAAACACTCTGTACGACACATATGTGGTGTCCTCCAGAACTATAAATTCAATTCAAACATGCTCAACTCCATGAGGCAGAAATATTGGAAAAAGGTAATATCTAACTTACAGGGCAGCTAGAAAGACTCTTCATATATTTTATATAACAAGAGCATGCTTCAATTTCATTGACCAAAAATCTCTCTCTACTGTTGTCTGCTATTTTATCCTCTATCCTAAAAGCGATTTGTTTTAAGGGGTCTCCATAGACTTATACACAAAATCAATGCTTGATTAACCAAGCCTTGCTTAGCCGAACTACCTAATCTCCCTAATGCCACTCCTGAGTGACTGAGTAGCAAATCTTCCCAAGTGAATCACTGGCTCCAGACCCACACTCTATGGTAGCCATAGGGAGAACAGGCAGGAGAAAGAGAGGAGAGAGGGTATGCATGCAAGGACACACCTGTTGATTTCTTTTCTTCTCCAGCTGCTAAGGCAGGATTTGAACCTTAGTGTAAGAGGTGAAGCATCTCCTCACGTAGAAAACTGCTTGCTACTAAAGATCCAGGAAAAATTTTTGAATGAGTAAGAATGCTAGTTTTGTAATTTGTTTTCCTGGAGAAACTCATTCCACTATTACTGACACTGGTACACTAGCTTGGTTCAGCTTTTCCCAGATCAGACACATTGCCTCATTAGAACAGTCAGTGTCTCAAATCCTTCCTACCTCAACTGAGACATCCATATTTAATGAACTCTTCCTTCTCTTTTTCGTGGTCTGGAAGGAAATTACTAAGCTTTAGAAAATCTCTGCATATATTCAGAAAAAGGACTGAGCTTCTAAGGTTTCCTACTTCAAACTTATCATATTCAAAGAAGGCTTGTAAACAGGCTAGCCCTACAGCAATTATAAATGTGTAGGATTTTGGTTTGAAAGCTCTGGGACATTCATTGCTTGCTTAATAGTGACTGGACGTATGCTACTGTGAGAAACTATGAGGATTGCAAGCCAGGTTATATTGTAATATATGCTTCCTACGACCTGGAAGAAATAGTTCTCCTTTCAGAGAAAAAAAATATTTTTCCTCCTAATATTATTAAACAACCTGGGAAGGGAGATTCAAGGACTAACTTCTGAAAACCTCCAGATTCATTCAGTATAAAGTTAAAAGATATTGTATATCTTAGATAATTTTCTAATCACTGATGTTATATGGTATAATTCCTATTTTGTATTGGATGAGAAATATGAAAAAAGGATTACTTTGAGTTCATTGCCAGCAAAAAGTTCAGCTCTGCTTGAAGAAAATAAGCAAAAAGTATATGAATTGTATATGGTTACTTAAAAACTTTGAGCGTGGATTTAGTCAAATCTATTCAGTGAAAGGCCAGTGGCAAGGAGTTAGTAAGAAATTTGTTGACATGCAGGAGAAATACAGAATGCATTCCATGTTTCTGAAACGTTCAGAAAGAACCAAGTGCTAACAGAGTCCCTGTGGAGCAGTGAAAGTAGTCCCTCATGTTGTAGACCCATTGGCCAGCAAGTATGGTATTGCCATTGCCAGTGAGAGGGCCACAGGCTTTGTATGAAATTTTCAAGGCCTCAGAACACGGGCTTGCTAGGCTTGTTACCCTCTCTCAAATCATTGTGAGACCATGTTCTGCCTTGTTAGCAAGTGTATCCTGTTACGATGTGGAGCAGAAGCATGGAATAATAGCAGAAAAAACAAAAACCTGCATGCATATTTTGGTTTGTTTAATAGTCACCTTTTTTTAAAGACCACCTCTCACATCATCTGACTTACCTTTGTTTGAGGCATTATATTGTTACTACCCTAGCCTATGCTAGTCAGAACCAGCAAGTACCTGAAGACTACCACTAACCATTAAAATGACTAGTGAGAACACCTTCACTAAAAAAAGTGACAGCAATAACTTAAAAACTGCTTTAGAAATAGAAATACTTATTCTTATATCATTTACTTCAGATTGTTCAGGGCTAAGATCCTGGGCTTGAACAGAGTCCTTTTTTGATTACAAATGTAAAGTTGGCTGTCAAAGTTCCCACTATGCAGTCTGAATAGGCAATGGAATATTATATACTCAACACAATGAAACCAGGGAGGAAAAAATTCTTTACAAGGTAATTGATGTAATTCCAGAGTACTTCATCAGTAACAAAGGTATAACAGGAAATTGAGACAATAATAAAGGAGTTAAATTATTTGCAACAAAGAAAAGAACAGTTGTGTTTTCTGAATTAAAAGCTAGTAGCCTTGAAACAACACAGAAAGATGAAAAGTTATGCAAGATATTCACATTAAGAAATCAATCCTGAGTTGTATAAAAAAAAATGCAGTACAACTCTGGATTTTTTAATCAAAGTTTCCCTCTCTCTTTTCTTTTGTGTGTGTCATGCCCTTTAAAAAATAATTTCTGAAGAAACATTTCATGAAAGACATCAAACATATAAGCAATCAGACCTGCCAGGAAAGGAAATGAAGATGAGACGGGGACAAGTTTGAATCTCATTAGAGTTCCTGCCTGGGAGGTTATTGTTAACCTATTTTCCCTCTCCTTTCAGAAGCCGGTTATTTGTGTCAGTTAGAAGAAAGGAAAGGAATGAGAAAGGGAAACACAATGAAGGTTGTCTTAACCTTTAAATGGCACCTAACCTATATAAGTAGTTTGACTTGTGGGAGATACTGATGCTACTGATGCTATAATCATCTTTATCTGGAGATGAAAGTACAAAATTAACGAGACAAGAAAATTATGCAAAATGAGGCATATTGTTACTATATCTAAAACTGCTAAGCGTTATGCGAAGCATATAAATAGAGCTGCTTCAACAAAGGCTTTTATACACTCTGATCTCTCCCACAGACTGCGGTTTTGCCTTTCACTGTGTGATAACTGAAATAATATAAATCAGTGAAAGAGTAGGTCTTGGAAAATGTGAGCAATGCAGTTATCGCTAAAGATTGCAAAACTTCCCCCACATATACAACCTTATAGCTTCTTATTTTTTAGCACCACTTATGGAATTAATATGTCAAGCGAGTGAAGTTGACATGATATTGGGTTGTGCTTCTACGTTTTTCAGTACTTTCTGCAGTTTTGTTTTGCCACCTTGACATCTATTCCCACATGAGAAATTCCAAAATAAACTCTAACAAACAATGAGTTTTGTTCAGTAAGTGATAAAGAGCATAGGAAAAGACACAAACTTTATTTTCATTCCACAGGTGTCCAAGAGAGCTATCATAAAAAGAAGTATCTCAACTATCATAAATAGTTCATCCTTAGCCACATATATTTGCTTTATATGGGCAAGATTCTTGCTTTCTTTGGGTAAGAAGGAAAGAGTTTAGAAAGGAATGTGGCCTGACTCCTCAGGAAATCTACAAAACTATAAGGATTTAGAAGGACTATCTTAGCTTCCTCAATATTGATTTTATGTTCTATTATACACATCTTTTACTACCATCAGTAGGTGTACTCTTCGCAAATTACTGCTGTAACAGGCAAGGGAGTGGGAGAAAAGATTCTAGGTAGAAAGCCAAGGTATAAGCCTTCTTTATACAAATAGACCTAAATTTATTGGAGTGAGGGGAATTTGTTCTTTCAGGAGGACAACCTCCTTCCCTTCTTAGACCACTGCTCACTATCTTAGTGAAAGAAAACTCAAGGTTCAATATAAATTAAAATATGTAAGAATGGCATGCCCTTTATTCAAGAGCAGCAAACAGAGGGGCGGCTATGTACTAAAGTACTTCTAATTCAGCAAATCTCCAAAGATGCAGATTCTAACAATGGATCTGCCAATTTTCATAGCATCGTGAAGTTTACAGCAATGTACGTCTAACATTTGCATTTGCTACTGTCAGTTTTTGATGTCTAATAAGCACAATTTAAATGACATTACGAATTATAGTGCCATCTTCATTACAGCAACATTCATTATATTATTCTGCTATGAAAAAGAACAATCTGAGGATAATAGGAATTTGAAATTGAAGGAAACAGTGACAGTTTTCTATTCTAAGGTTGCTGAACCTACAGCCTGTAGGTGCTCTCACTGCAACTTTGTTTTCTCTGTGTGATGTTCATGACTATACATTTTTCCCATCTATGTTTTCTTTCTGAAACAGTATGCTTCTGAAGAAACATATTTTTCTGCCAACATAGCTCTTAGACACAAGATGTTCTTTATCTGGAGTAGCTAAAAAGAATACTCACTGCCTTGCAAACTGTAAGAGAAAGGTTAGGATGTCAACAGCTGTGTCATGGGATTATTCCAGTCAATGCTCTTCACTCTGATAGTACTTTACTTTTAGAAGAAAAATTAGTTACCTCTTGGTCTGTGTGAAACATAATCGTATCTGGAAGAAGTAGAATATATTTGCTCTGCTCCTGATATGCTATAAAGCTGAAGGCAGTGCTCAAAAAGAAATAAGGAAAAAAAAAAAGCTGAACTTTCAGCCCTGTCATGATGGATTTCAATCCATTATCATTTCCCGTTGCTTAGTTCACGTAAGTTAATACTTGCAAGAAGACAGAATATTCTGGTTGAACCAGAATCATGACCAGAAAAGATATGTGGAGATATGACAAAGGTTGCCATAGACAGAGAAGTAGTAGTGTCATGTAGACAGAGTCTGTGGTATTTGTCTGTTTTATGAGTGAGTCTATACCACAGTGAATACAGTGTAAATAAACATACTGGCACTAAATGAGTCAGCTCACATGCTGGTAACACTGCAATTATGGTAATGTGAGTATTAATAAAGCCTAACTGCATGACTACTCAGCTTCTCAGGAGGTAACGACACCTACTTATAAAATCTACCAGAATCCAGTAGATCTAGAATGAATATAGCTACATTATGTCCATCTGGGTCTGGGCTACTGTATTTTGCTACTTGGTTTGGAATCCAAGTGCATCACTGATACACACCAAATGCTAACTTGTAATTTCCATGTTTTTTGTCAATGGGGAATACCCATGTAGCTCAAAATGATCACCTGCAAGGTTGCTGAGCTATCCAGAATCAAGGTCAGTCAACTTCTAGATGACTTAATGCAAGTACTTGCACAAAGCCTTTGAAAGACAGGAACAGTTCACAGGTCATGTACGGTGGCATGTGATTTTAAGTGCTTTCCCCTCTATTGTACTTTAACTTTGGCAACAGCTTAGTCAAAATAGAACCAAGAAGATACAGGTTGCTGATTTTCAGGGCGCATACAAAATCAATTTTCTGGGTTAAAAAATTCAGTATATGTCCTTCTTTGTACTGATTGAAGAATAAGTATATCTACTACTGGCTTCATCAAGGGCAAGCCCTGCCTGACCAACCTAGTGTCCTTCTATGATGAAGTGGCTACATCAGTGGACAAGGGAAGAGCTACAGATGCCATCTATCTGGACTTCTGTAAGGTCTTTGACACAATCCCACACATCTTTCTCTCCAAGTTGGAGAGAGATGGATATGATGGATGAACTGTTCAGTGGATAAGGAACTGGCTGGATGGTCACATCCAGAGAGTGGTGGTCAATATCTTCATATCTGAATGGAGGTCAGTGATGAGTGGTGTCCCTCAGGGGACCAGTACTGTTTAGTATCTTCATCAATGACATAGACAGTGGGATCAAGTGCACCCTCAGCAAATTTGCAGAACACACCAAGCTGAGTGGTATGGTTGACATGCCTGAGGGATGTGATGCCATTCAAAGGGACCTGGACAAGCTTGAAAAGTGGGCTCGTATGAACCTCATGAGGTTTGACAAGGCCAAGTGCAGGAACCTCCACCTGGGTCAAGTCAACCCCTGGTATCAATACAGGCTGGAGCATAAAGGTATTGAGAGTACCTTGGGGGTACTGGTGTATGAAAAGCTGGACATGAGCCAACAATGGCTGCATCCAAAAAGCATGGCCAGCAGGTAGAGGGTGATGATTCTGCCCCTCTACTCTGATGAGACCTGACCTGGAGTACTGCATCCAGCTCTGGAGTCCTCAGTACAAGAAAGACATGGACCTGTCAGAGCGGGTTGAGAGGAGGGCCACAAAATTGATCCGAGGGCTGGAGCACCTCTCCTATGAGGACAGGCTGAGAGAGTTAGGGTTGTTTAGCCAAGAGAAGAGAAGGCTCTGGGGACACTTTATTGCAGCCTTTCAGTACTTAAAGGGGCTTGTAAGAAAGATGGAGAAGACTGTTTAGCAGGGTCTGTTGTGATAGGACAAAGGGTAATAATTTTAAACTAAAAGAGGGTAGATTTAGACTAGATATAAGGAAGAATTTTTTTAAGATGAGGGTGGTGAAACACTGGAACAGGTTGCCCATCCCTGGAAACATTCAAGGTCAGGTTGGACAGGGCTCTGAGCAACCTGATCGAGTTGAAGATGTCCCTGCTCATTGCAGGGGGGTTCGACTAGTTGACTTTTAAAGGTCCCTTCCAGCCCAAACTATTCTATGATTCTGTGAATAATCAACTTGGAGATTTAGCAAATGTAACAGAAAATCCTGCCATGGGTGTTGAGAAGTTTTGTTGAAGCTGAGATGATGCAAAAGGGGAGGTTTATAATTCTTAGTGCTCATTGGAAATTTCTGAATTTAGCTGTGTTGTCAAGTTATTGTTCTTTCCCTCTCATGTTATTTTGAAAGTTATTCATGCAGATCTATCTTTCCCCAGAAAAAATGGCAAAAAAATAGAGCAGAAAAAAGCATAAGCAGCTACTGAGAAAATCCTGTTGTGTAAAACACATCTCAAAGATAGTGAAAGCCACATATATATTCAAGGTAAACCCATTCCTACAGTTCCACAATTTTTTTAAAAGAGTGTGAATCTAGTTGAAATAATTTAGTTCAAGTTTCTGAAGGTTTTGGTTAATTACTTGTTCCATTCATATTCAAGATGGATGCATGTCATGCTACTTGCTAAATAAAGAAAAATGACTCATATCCTTAACAACTGAAGGGGTTTCTAACAAAGCTAAAACTTGAAACTACCATAGTGCAATAAGCAGAAACAAAGCATAGTAGGATTTTATTTTTCTATACATCACTGAGGAATAAAATTCCATGCAGAAGTTTAATTATTATTGGTGGGAGGACAAATTGAAACTGTGAAGGATTTCTGTGAAGGCTTTCATACAAAAATAACCCTGTGATTTGAGAAGTAATTTTTCCTATTGTTTATTAATGGCCTTAGCAATTTGTTACGTAATTCCAGTATATGTTTCTTAATTGATGTGGAAGTCTCACACACAGTGTCTTGCTGTTACCCATATAGTTAAAAAGCAACAGCAATTTGACCATATTAGGCTAATTTTGCTAGACAGATTCAGTTCATGCTTCAGCTGTCAGAGCAACTGCTGCCTTCATACTGTTACTGATTTTGACATTCCTTTGAGCGACTGAAATATCACAGATTCAAGGTAGGCTAGATAACAGTGGTGCTTTATTCTGAATTATTTTAAAATGTGAGGTTAGCTTAACAAAATGTTTGTACTGAAGAATTTTAAGTTTTTCCCAAGCGTAGAAATGTTTGGACTACTGTTGCCCAACACAGAAAATAGATGATAAAATAAAATTATTTTGCAGATATATGTATGAATATAAACGCATGCACAAATTACTTTTGTGCATTTGTTCATTTATACCATTAATAAGTATAGCTTATTAATGGTCAAGCCTGTGCAGTCTTAGGTCCCACTTACAAAAACAGAGTTTAAATGTCTTCAACAGTTCACAGGTTCAAGGTCTCAGAGAAGTGATAGAGAATCATAGGATCGCTTTGGTTGGAAAAGACCTTTAAGGTCATTGAGTCCAAGAAGAGTGAGGAGAAACTGCAAACCAATCTAATAAATTATATTAACTCTACATCTTTGAACGACTCACCTGCACTTTTACCATCTTCTAAAACAAATAAAAATGCCTTCTGCCTTTGCCACAAACACAATGAATTCTCTTACCCAGATCCCATGTCCCAGAGAAAGCTATAGAACATAGTAAGATAGTTAATATGCTGTTGCAGTGTACAGTAGGTTTACTGCCTGTGAGAGGGACATGAGCATAGAATTTGTTTACTAAGTTCCCTACTTCAATCCACAAAAATGAATGGGTCTGTTATGGAAGCAGTATTGCTAAGAAAACTTGCCTTGTAGGAGTCACAGTTAGCCTGTGGCAGAATTTGTGAGCTGTATAATGAATGAGACAAGTCATATGACTGCTATTTTTCAAACCCTTGTTCCAGCATATTCAGCCTGCACTTATAACCATGCTGAATATGTCTTTGCTTTGTCTTTCCTTTTTTTTTTCCAGTCTCATAGTCCCCTTTAAAATACATCTCTGACCTTCAAAGGTTTTGCTCTGTCACTGCTGTTCACCCACCTTAACCTTAATTAGACTGTAGCTGCTCTAGTGACACTGCTGTAATCTGCCTGGAAAGCTGCTATCATTTTGGATGCAATTTCCTCAGCTGAAGTATGCACATGTACATGTATTGGGGGCATGTAAATTTAGACTTTAAATATGCTCCATACTAGTATGCATCTTTACATGTAAGTCTAGTGACTATCTTTGTGTCAAATAATAATTAGTTTTAAAAAAAAGAAATAATTATTTTTCGAGTTTGGTATAGAAAAAGTCAAGGAGTTACCCAAAATGGGATTAGAAAAATTTCCTGTAGTTCATTGGTCTGTTTATGTAATACATGGAGGTATCTGTAAGCACTCTTTTGAGATTAACTGCTGTGAGTTTTCTCTACAAAAATTGAGTTGGACTTTGGTGTAGTTCAATCTTTTTCTTCTGCCAGTGAACCAACTTATAAAACTTGTCTATTCTTATTCTGAGTGTTTTCAAATTTGTGTCCTGACTAGCGTCAATTCAGAATGTCCAAATCACACAACTAATGTTATCTTCACCGTACTTACTAGTCTCCAATGTCTTCGTTGCCGTTAGGCAAGTGGTTTTCTGCACTCTATATGACTATGTAATAAAGTGGAAAGCCTTCCAGTTGATGAAACCCTAGTTTTTGACATATGCCTATCAGCAAGGGCAGGCATAACTTTATATATTACATGAAAAAAAATCTTTCTTGCCTGGTTTTCATCTTTCCAACAAGAATTTCAAGGAGTAAGCATTAGCTCCAAGACTAGTTTTCAAACAATACCCTCTTCAAGTATTCTGCAGTAAATATCAGATGACACAAGTCTTTGTTAAATAATACTTTTCAGGTAAAAATAATTTTTTTTATCCTTTTCTAAAGATGCAAATTTGAATAATCTGTCAAACAGCTTCCATCTACTAGAATTATTAAAGTGAGAGTGTTCAGTTTGATTTATTTTTCAGTTGTGCTTGAAACATGGGAAGTTATTTTACTTCAGATTATATGGAATAACTTTTCCAGGAAGCTATCTATAAAACAGAAATTAATTTCCAGTTCATATTCAGTCTTTTCTTCATCAGTCTGTATCTCAGACTAAACTCCATTGGGCCAGTATTCTTCATATGCTGTTTTTATCATTTAATGTTCTGTGAAGTGCAAGTACACTCTGGAAAATTCAGCTAAAATAAGAAATATCAATTAAAAACACTGAGCCATGTGAAGAAAATACCTCAAATGTGTCCAATTTAACTATCCCCTAGGAGGAAGGAAAAGCAATTCAAGAAAAGAAATAAATCAGTTTTCCTCCACAAATGTATTTAGAAAATTGTCACACATAGCATAACTAGGAATACTTATGCTTACTATTTTCCCCAACCTTCTTATCATAGGATTCCACTTTTCCCATCATCAGTTACTGCAAATGGTGGAGATGAAATGATCTCTGCCAGTTGTCTGCCCTAGATTAGTTACTTGGAGGTTTTCAACTGAAATACTTGAATGAAGTCTGAGAAAACATTTAGGAAAACTTTTTGTTTTATTGAAAGTTATAGCAGAAATTTATCAACAGGATTCCTGATAGATTTCATGTTATTGTAGTTAATACATACTCACACACCTTTCTGCAAGCAAAGCTTGTCCACACTCGGTACATAGGACGGACTGTGACTGGGTGAAGAATTCTTTAAAAAATGCCTGTATGTTCTTTAGAAATTGAGAGATACAAAGTTGTCATGAAACCCTGAGCAACTGAGGCTTTTTAAAGACTTTGTTGATCTACCTCAGAAACAAACAGCACAAGTTTCTCAAAAAGAAGGTGTGGTTTTTGGAGTTGATTGCCGTCCTGGAGAAATACCTTTGCTATCTGTGTGACAGTAGGCAAAACATGCAAAGTATCATTTTCAGAGATGATTGAAGTATGACTGAGTGACTAAGAAAACCTTTGAATTGCTGTGTCTCCAATATTCCCCCCCCACCAGTGGGCTGGAAGGGGTGAGATGTTGGGAGGGGACGTAGCCAAGACACCTGACCCAAAGCAACCAAAGGGGTATTCCATACCATATGATGTCAGATAAGATATAAAAACTAAGGGAAAAGGAAGAGGAGGGGGGACATTCATCTTTTCTGATGTTTTGTCTTCTGGAGGAACAACTATGCGTACTGAAGCCCTACTTCCCGGGAAGTGGCTGGACATCACCTGATAATGGGAAGTAGAGAATAAAATCTCGTTTTTCCTTTTGCTTTTTCTTTATTAAACTGCCTTTATCTTGACCCACGATTTTTTTTTTTTTCCATCTCATTCTCTCCCCAGCTGTCCTGCTGAAGAGGGGAGCGATAGAGTGGCTTGGTGGCACCTGGCATCCAGCCAAGCTCAAACCACCACAACAAAACAAAAATTATCAATCATAAGAGGAAAAAACATGTGAGAGAAGGAGGAGTCCTAGTGGTTCATTTAATCAGATCGCTGACACTAACAATTTTTCCCAAAAGAGGTGTGCCAAGGACAGTTATGCTTCAGACCCAGATCATAAAAGGAAAATTATCTCTGCAGTTGTCACTGCATGCATGCACGTCCTAGGTCTCTGCTTGAGACAAGTATCAGCTCCTATGGGTCATAACTGCAGGATTCCCTTAGATCCTGGTCCTTTAGCTGGCCAGAGAATCTATAGCATCTTTCCACAGAAACCTGGTCATCAAATGGGAGACAGGAAGGAAAGACAGTGATTTGTACCGAGTCAAGATGAAACCAGAGTCCCCTGCCTTCTTCAGAATTATCAAGACATTCCCAAGCTTAGAATAGCTTGACACCAAAATTTTCAAAAATAATAAATACTCACCACTGCAAATGGGATTAATGCAGACTCCTTTGTCTGTATATAGCGCTATCAGGAGAATAATACCCTCAAAAATAATTTTCTTGGTTTATCAAAAAGCCAAATTATTTGACATGTTCCTAAATTTACCTTTAATCTGTAAGATGCCAATTCTCCACATGTAAATCATGAAGGAGAATATGCATCAGCTGTGTGGAAGTGCTAAGAAAATCAATTATTACAATCTATAAAGAACTGAGTTACTGTTATGAAAATATCAAAATTAATGATTTGGCATTCAGCTCATAGTTTGGGTAGTATGCAGAAAGTGAATCTTAGGATGATAGTGAGGATGAAAAGGAGAAAAGATATGGAGAGAAAGAGAAAAAAAATGAGAATAATTTATTCCAGGCACTCAATGAGATAGGAATCCTTGGGAAGTGGCATGTACACAGTTAAAAACTACAAGGTGTAGACAAGCAGGAGTAACAGGATAAAATAACCAAACTTAATTCTAGTGTTTTATAATTCTTGAGAGCTTTATCTTGAACTTTATTTTTTTTTTATTGCATATCATTGGGGTTTTAGAATACAAAATACAGTAGCTTGTATGGAATCATATATTGAGAGAGACATATATATATAGCTATTTGAAACGAAAACCTGAATCATACTCATTTATGATGTTCTGAGTTTAAATAAATTTTTTGTTTTAAAAATATATAGTAGTGATTTATACTTCTACAATACTCTGGATTACTCTTTTAATGAAATATATGTGAGGTACAAAAATCAGCTAGTGAAACATTTTTGAGAGAATTTGTTGAAAATTGTGGATTTGCTGCAGGCTACAATAAAATGCTACATTCACTAACTGTTAGTAAGATTCAGTAAGCTTTCTCCTGGAAAGACAGCCCCTCAGCAGGGACTTTGAAAAGCTCTTAAACCAATCTGTGTTAGCAGTAATGCTCAAAAAGTAAAAAAAAGGCTTTAACTGAACACTCACAATGTTTGGGCAATGCTGATTCTTATGTCAAAACCCAAATAAAACACAAAACCCAACCCAAAGGTAACCACCCTATCTTTCAAAATTATCTGAGTCATAATCATAGGTTTTTATATAGCCTGAAGGATAAATTAATTTATAGTTTTGGACTTCTGTTATTTGACTTACATTGATAATCTAGGACATTTATTGGCTTTAGCTCTATATAGCTAGAGGGAATTAGTTTAAATTATTGCTTTTGATCAAAGTAAAAATTCTCTTAAGATACACATTTTATCATATACAGATATTATTTAGAAGTTTTGCAGAGCATGTTTTTTTAAAAATATGTCATATTCATTTTATTTTGATTAAGCATACCATTGCCTTATAAACCAAATTATAATATTTGCAACAGAATCACAAATTCATAAGTGAGGGATCTTAGAAATTGAAGATTTAATGAGATTTAGGCTAGACATTAGGAAAAACTTCTTCACGGAAAGTGTTGTCAGACTCTGGAATGGGCTGCCCAGGGAGGTGGTTGAGTCCCCATCCATGGAGGTATTTAAAAGAAGGATAGATGAGGTGCTTAGGGACATGGTTTAGTGGTGGGATGGCAGGGTTAGGTTAAAGGTTGGACTCTATGATCTTAAAGGTCTTTTCCAACCAAAGCGATTCTATGATTCTATGAACTCTCAAAACATTTCACAAAGTACAAATATAATTCCAGTGCCTTAATAAAAATTGTATTTTCTTTAAACATATGCTAATATTCAAAGTCATGTCTGCATTTGGGATACTGTAAGCTTATGAAGACTGGTTGTTCACTCTCTCCATCAATCACTATAGTAACTTCTACTGATTACTGAAACCCTTAAGCAAAAAAGTTGAATATATTCTGAGTTCCTATTCTCAGAATCAAGCATCTTAGTACAAGTGAAGAGCTTTGAAACATCTGTTCAAATGTTTACACACACCAAATAAGCCTCCTACCAGTTTTTAAGTCACAAAAAAAGATCTTTTCCCCACGTCAGCTGCAGAAGGGTCATTTCACTTGTTTTTCCCATCCCTTTGTAGCACAGTTCATATCTGGACACTGAGTCATGCCCCTGACACAAAAGGGCCTTAAACATTGAATATGTTCTTGTCCCACCCCCTGGCTTCCTGTCACATATCTGTTTTTTCAGTATCATTTCCTCTATCATATTACTGTCTATTTTTCATTAAATAATCTTAGCAAATGGTGTGGCAACTTGTGGTTTATAGTGAATGAGGTGGGACAGGCCACGGCAAGTGAGGTCCCTCTGCTGCCCATGGCTCCCTGTTCCCTAGGGATGAGCTGTTCTTGCTGCGCCCTGACAGTGAACTTGACAAGCCAAGCTGTTCTTTACATCTGTATATCCATCTGTTGAATAAATACATATATACCACTGCAAACAAATATTTGTAGAACTATAGATCAGTTATACAGTTGGAGATTGCTGTGATGGGAGTGAGTTTGAAAGACTGATAAATCAAACCAGTTTCAAATTTCGAAAGATCTTGACTGGATTTGATATTAACAAAACACATTGCCAAGTGCTTAGTTCTTGATCACTGCCAGTCATTATCTGCACATATACAAAACAATTAATACTTAGTGCTTATGTCCTGAACTAGCCATGAGATCCACATAGCTGGTGCCATACAGCTAGTTAGCACTAGTGGTTACAGTCCTGCATGGTTTTTAGTCTATGAGGTCAAGGTAGTCCTTCACAGGAGATATTTGATGAGGGAAGCAGGAACCCTAGTTGTTTGTCTTCTTTCATCCCTGTCTTTCCTCTCTCATTACTGATGTTTTACACCCTTTTGTCCCCTCCCAAAAATAAAAGAGAGTGATCTCACCTGCTCTTTACAGCTTATTTGTTGGGCCAGGACTTATCCTGACCCTTGTTTCACTTATTCTGTAGGATTTTTCTCATTCAAGCAGAGATGCTTTTTCCTGCTCTTCAGGATTATTTTGGTTTTAACAGACATCTTTATTGTCTGCTCCGCAACCCTAGCTCTTCTCTTGTGGATTTTACTACCAACACATCTTCCTGCACCCTGTTTGGGCAGCAACTATATCACAAGTCTGTATGCCCCTTTGCAGTTTGGCTAGTATTAATATAACACTAGCTATGTTACCAAAGGCTATTGGTGACATTACAATGTTACAAAATGGTTACATACTCTCATCATTTTTTCTGTTTTATTGTGCTTATGTCTAAATTAAATCCAAATAAATATTAATTTTATTTTGCATCTACTTTTGGGATTAAACAGGCCCCCCTCTTTGGCTACAGCACAAATATATATACACAAATATTTTTATCGATATACATCTACTAAAGATAGAGAGAATAAAGCTATAATTCTCCAGCATTGTCACATAATGGTTCACAGGAAATTCCCCGTGAAACTTTTCCATGGAGTCATTGGTTAAAGGCTATACCGAAGGACAAGGCTTTTCTGCTTAGGAGGAGCCTATCTAAGATTTCCTCCATAAGACATTAAGGATATCCAAGCTGTGGTGATAAGAGAATGTTATACTATGCAGTGTTTCATCCATCTTTCTAAAACTATCAAGTTTATTTTAAAGATATAGAGTCTAAATAGCTAAGTAACTTTCTCAGGTTAAAATAATAAATTAATGATCTATTCTATAATGGAGACTAGTTTTCTGAACTCATTAAGCACTAAAACTTGTCTTTTGGAAACAATTTTCACAAATAACCTCATGTTTTGTTTATAGGTTATAGGATACCCTCAAAAGTGAAGATATATGGAGAGAAACAGAATTAAAACAAGACAATTGCTGTTTTCAAATACATGATTCAGCATGTGTGTCTGGAGGGTAACTGAGAAATGTGCCCTTAATTAAAAAAACTTAAACAGTCTATACTTCTGTTATCTTGTGTTTAATTGCCTTAATTTTAATCAACAAGGCCAAAGGTGGTTAACTATTTTTTTTTTAGATCCTGTTTTTTTCTTTGTTAGCAAGGTAATTCTCTTCCACAAGTCATTTGAGAGCAAGTCTTCAGGGCAATGAACCTTTTACCTCTTTAACTCTCCTTGGTTTAGATCACCTTTAGCCAGGTCATTTCTATGCAGTGACTTCAAGTCCTTTCAAATGTCTTCTAGGGCAACTGCCAGTAGATCATGCCAGATCACGGTATCAGTTTATGAAAAGTCTCAAAGGTTTATTTCTCCAGAAATTACAGTTCAATTCCTAGGCTAGGCTTGGGAGTAGTGGCAAAGCTGAAGTTTCTAATGAAGGAGATCTTAGACTATAAATTAATAAATTACAGCCTTGGAAGCCAATAAGACTTCTTTGGACTAGGTAATTTCAGACTTAATAAAACTGAAATGCATCGAGCCAGAGGTTTAGATCATATATAGGGAAATCCCCTTTGGTTTATTCTATGAAGAGTCTGATTTTTATAAAATCTTGTCTAAATGAAAAAGGTGAAATGAACAAGGGAATAGACTTCATTTAAAAGGATAACGTCTAAATGATATTTTTCCTTATAGGTGACTTATATTGCATTACTAAAAAAGTTAACGCTTTCATGGTTGGAATAAAGGATTTAAATTCCTGTGTGTGTCAATCAAATTCTATATAGAATAAAAATCTACTATGCAGTCCAAATGATAAAATATATCAATTTCAAGTCGTCTTAAGTCCTTCTTTGTGTAGTGTTGTTTATTTTCCAAATACCAAATGGATTCCTTCATTTTGGCATTTGATTTCCTTTGTTGCTCATATTTAATAAAAATATGAAGCAGTTCCATTCAACCAAAGGATAAACTATGTTACTATTCCAAATAATTTTCAATAGAACTTCCATAATGATAAGTCTTGTCCTGGTTTCTGCTGGGATAGAGTTAATTTTCTTCCTAGTAGCTGGCATAGTGTTGTTTTGGATTTAGTATGAAGATAATGTTGATAACACTGATGTTTTAGTTGTTGCTGAGCAGTGCTTACACAGTCAAGGACCTTTCAGCTTCCCAGTGCTCTGCCAGGTGCACAAGAAGCTGGGAGGGGGCCCAGCCAGAACAGCTGACCCCAACTGGCCAAAGGGCTATTCCAGCCCATATGATGTCAGGCTCAGTATAGAAACTGGGGGGAGTTGGCTGCGGAGCAGCCATTGCTGCTTGAGGACAGGCTGGGTGTCTGTCAGTGGGTGGTGAGCAGTTGCATCACTTGTTTCTCCCAGGTTTTGTCTCTCTCTTTCTCCCTTGTTGTTTTCCTTTTCATTACAATTTATTATTATTGCTATTGTTGTTATTATTATATTTCAATTATTAAACTGATCTTATCTCAACCCGTGAGTTTTCTTACTGTTGCGCTTCCGATTCTCTCCCCCGTTCTGCCAGGGGGTGGGGGAGGGTGAGCAAGTGGCTGTGTGGTGCTTAGTTGCTGGCTGGGGCTAAACTATGACAGTCTATATTATGAAATTTTCATCTCTTGTAATAATCTTAGAAATCAATTTTAGACTAGAGGGTTTCTGTAGTATTATGGGAAAAACATGGAATTGTTCATATGAAATAACACCTCACATATGACTACTAAGTAAAAATGTATGATATATTCAAAGTAGTACCTCTTTTATATCTCAAAGATATGCTATGAATTTAAGCCTTACAAAAATTTCTATTTATCCTTCTCCATAGATGGAATATAGCGCTGTTCCATTGCTATCTCTCTTCAAAAGCTGCAAAAGTATTGGGATTACTGAAGAAAAATTCATTACCTAAGCATGACTAAATCCAGGGTTTCTGGAAGCAAAATGGTGTTTCCAAATATAACATAATATTTCTTTGTAAGACTAGGAAAAAGCAGAAGAATTAGGGTGAAAAGAAAGATAAAGGATTATTGCCAAGTTGGAACAAGGCAGAAAAGCCTGACTCATGAAAAACGGCTCTTTGGGAGTTCTTCAATTCTACTGTAGAATCTCCTGCATCAGACTTTCCTATATTGCCATCCACCTACCCCAAAGAAATTTCATAAAATGGGCAACCTTTTCTAATATTGCCTAAAGATAATAATAATGAAAACAGCCTCCTAGGAAGACAGACTGTACCTTTAAAAGTCAATAACTTAAATTTGTGTAATAGAAATACCTGCACTAGACATGTTGAAATTAATTTGACAACTGCTAATAATGCAATCATGAAAGCCTGGATTTGGGTAGACAACTAAATTGAGAAATAGCTTAAATCTCTCTAAGGGAGTCTTTCCCAAAGGAGTTACACATCTGGCTTGTTTCATTCTGATTATCAGTAGCATCATTTTCACTGTTCACAATCTGTGTATGGTTCTTCACTTCCCTCAGCAACTGAGGAAATAGAATGAATAGAATGATGACAAGCTTCTTAGGACAATATCTTTACAGACAGAATTAAAAAGTAATTTAGACTGGAATGAAAAACACATCTGGTGATTAAAAATAACCTCTTTTTTTTCAAAAAATAAAAAAAATGACAACCCCCCCCCAATCTACAAATATTGGTGATATACTGCAGCTTTCTCTTGCAATCAAAAAGGTTTTACTTTCATTTAAATTTGCATGTTGAAGGCACAAAAAATTAATTCTTCCAAAAATTATCAAGAAACGATCACATTTCCCAGTCAACTCTGTCAAAAAATCTATCAATTTCTTTTCCTCCTCCTAACTATATCTTGATTGATATATTTTATTCCCAAATGTTAGAATGCAAATACACTTTAACTATCAAAGTGATGGAGTTTCCGATTCTTCACATTTGCTACTGGGTATAAGCAATGGACACAAGCCAAAGAGGGAGAACAACCAAACTTCACTTGCAGCACTGTCTGGCTCTTCATCTGTAATATGAATATATGGAAAAAAATAGCCACCAGGTTACAAGTTAGGATGTTGTTAAAACCAGATAAACATTACTATGGAATCGTGAATAAAACAGCATGCTCGCTTGATTCCCTAGCTAGTTACAAAAGGGAAGAAAAGGTTGCCATATGTACCATCAGTCCACAGCAGAAATTGCATCTTAAGCTAGTAAAAGTCTACCGTAAGAGCTGTGGGACCTTCAATACTTGAGGAGATAAGGTTGTCTGTATGAGAGGTTACAAAATGTCTGAAGGTTTCTGCCTGTGTAAATAGATGGGGATGTATGATTTAGCTTTTGACTAAGACAGTCTAAGATATGTAGGGGAAAAGGTACTCTGAAAGTTTAATGACTGACTGAGAAGATGTAGGTTCTGTTCACACAGTATACTCAGATGAGAACTGAGGGATATGGGAGATATTTCCTATTCACTTCAACTAATGAACAGGTTAAATAAAGCAGCAAAGGACCGATCTCTGTAGTCCCTTAAACTGTTGTTTCTCTGGATAGATTACTGGTTTCTAGACTCACACCCACTTCAGGAAGGAAGATCCTGACTCAGCTGAGGAGGTGCAAGGGGAAGCCACAAAACCCTATACAAATCTGAAAAAATATTGGCAAATGTGTGCACATTAAACCCTCTTGAACACCTGCCCATGCACACAGAATTCTAAAACCAAAGTATATGAATGATCAGGGCTGGGAAATTATATACTACAGGTGTTCAAGAATGCTACTTTAATAGATGCTTTTGCTGCAGTACTAAAAGATGTTTGCTGCATACCTGTTCTTACAAGTGAGCGTCAGTGTTCTATCTTCTCGAGAACCTGTACTTGTTCTTTCTTTAAAAAAATTATTTTGATTGACATTCTAACTAATAAGCATATAGCAAAAGTGTAAGATACTTCAACACCAAAATAAACTGACATTCATGCTGCAAGTTTCAGAAATTTAATATTTCTGTCATAAGTATAAAGCAACTAGGACATAGACTATTTCATCTACCTTCTACTACCGTCTTCAAGTAGAAAACTGTAGTTTTATTCGGTGTGACTATTTCTTCATTCAAAGACTTAAAGTTCTGTAGCTCATATATTGCGCTTTGTATGTGTTTTTAAAATCTTTTTTTTTTTTCCCTGCAATAAAAACCATGAGGAGGAAGCATATTGTAGGGAAAGAATAAGCATAAATTATATGTGAGAAGAAACACTAAAGTTGTAAGAGAGTCCCAAAAGTCCAGGTGTCTATGCCTGCAAAAAGAAGCACAGGATCTTCCTTCCTGTCTATCTGAGATAGACAGAGGGGGGTTTTGTTCATTAAGTTCAAGGACAACTCTGAATAAGAAAAAGCCCAAATATGATATACTTGAAAAATGACAGTTGATTTGATTAATGCTTCTAAAAACATTTGATTAATGCTTCTAAAGAAGTGAAACGAGCAGCAGTTAGAGAAGTGGTATAAAAAATTTAAAGAAGCCACAAATACTGTTGTGGCAACAGTGACCACAACATCATGAGGTTTTTTTCATAGAAATGGAGTGGCAGTGGTACTATGATTATGTGAGGCAACTAGATAAACTGTGCCCATAAATACCATGGACAGTTCTGTTAGTTTAAACACTTTAACCACAGAAATTGTAACTTATTAAAGCACAAAAGTAACAACATCCTTATTAGTTTCTTCAACCACTTTGAAGCCATTATACTCCTAGGAAACTCTCAATAACTGCAACAGGCTTTAGAACAGGCCTTGTGGGTCACAGATACTGTGAAACCATCAATGAGTTACAGAAAACCATGGCATTGCTTTACAGAAAAGAGAGATCTTCCTGCTTCTCACAGAAAGTCCTTGTTTTCTAAAATACCTACTGTGACTTTTCACCAGAAAAGTGTGAAGAAAATAGATCTTTACATATGTCCTTTAGATGTACTATACTCTTCAGATTAGAGTATTTTAGACTAGACTGAGAACTAAATCAAGTAAAACTATGATTTAAGTCCTTGCTTTACCATAGACTACTTGTATGACTTTGGGCACTTCTTTTCCCATTTATCTGCAAATATCAATAACATTAGCCACTTTGCAACGGTGTTATGTGTTCTGTGCTGAAGATGTTGATGTGAAATAGAAAAGTGAGTGTTTATATATCTTTGAAAGCCCCGATACTGCCAATCAAATTTAATAATTTGATACAGGAAATTCAGTCTCAAACCACTGACCATTACCAGTATTGTGTTCTCTTTCTAATTCAACTTCTAACCATGGGATCTACATCAGAATCTAGTCAAACAGCCAACATCTTTATTTAAGCCAATGCTTAAGAGCTTATTTGTTTTTTGAAGCCTACTTCTGTCTATTTAGACAGGCCAGGAAGGCTTGTATAGGGTGACAGACAAAGAGCTGCTCTGAATTCTCATTCTGCTGAGGCACTTCCAGAAGAGAAATTTAGGTCATGTAGGAGAAGAGACAATTGCTGTGCTGTGTGTCAACAGCCTTTCCTGTACCCGTTACAGTGGTTAGTACACAATGTCAGCCATTTCCCTCTGGGTAATTACAGCCCTCAGGGAAGAAGAGATAACCCAGCACTCAGGGACTGTGATTCTGTGATACTTAGGAGTTATGTCAATTGTGCCTGTTTCCAGTTTGATTTATTCACAGGGTTTTTCTTATTCACATTCTTTTTTAGTTTGATCTCACAGTACTTTTCAGTTTGTTTGTTCCTGTGTTTTCTGTGCAAATTACATTAAAGGTTAAAGAACTGAATCAGCGTTATCAGGATTCAACCTTTGTCAGCTCAGCAATAGGAAAGCAGGATTCATTTTTTCATCAAGCAGTGTACATGTCTAGTAACTGAGAGCCAATCACATGCTATTTTTAAATAGATATGCATTCTGTGAAAATAGTTTTCACAGACACACAGATTTAACATCCACCATGTTATCTGGCCATGAAAGCTCCAACCCTGAACTGTTTGCTTCTAAATTAGGATGCTTCTTACACTGAAGTAAAGTTTTTGCATGATCTGGTAATACAGTGGCTGTTGCAAAGTGGGTATTAATGCCTCTAGAGAGTGGTGACTAACTTATTTCACCTGAAAGACAACCTTCATTTCCCAGCATAGCTTATTATAGATTTCAGTTTGGAAAGAAAATAGTTAACATGCTTTACAGGTCTAAACTGGAAGAAGAGATTAAATATACTGTACCTATGTAACTAAAAATCCTGTAAGAAAAAGCAAAAATATTTTCTCTCATTCATGTTACCATATGCGCTATTGGAGAACAGATGCTCATCTAAGTATAGCAGTCATTAAACTGGATTCTTATTTACTGGTCTGACCTTTCTTTGAATTTATTTTTGAAGATAGTTTTCTTGTTTTGGAATAAATTTTAATTTACTCTAGAGAGAGCAGTGGATGATGACATCTCTGTTTGTAGTAAAGCCTAAAGTCTTCACTGAGCTCTGTGATTTTTTTTATTCAGGTGTTACTAAAATAAACCTCATGTTCATTCTTGAGTTGATATAATTTTTTTTACAACTGTATGTATACAGAAATTGGTAGTCTCCTTAGAATAAAGATTAACATTCTTCCCCTTTTACTGAATAGTTAAGAAATCAACCATTTGGAAATAGCTGAAAATATCATTTCAGGGATACTTTAAAATAATTGTCACATGCTCATGGATTATAGGTACAGTTAAAGATGAAAACATTTTATAATGGTGCACTCTGTTGTGAACAATGCCAATATTTTTACTCAGAGGCAAAACTCCACATTTGTAGGAGAAGCGTACCTTTTACTACAGTCCTTTGGATACTAAACATGCTTCTTGGTGTACATTAGTACAGTTTTTTGCCTTTACATTTGGGGAAAAATTGGTGCACATTCTGTCTTCTCTGTCTACTGTGAAGTGCATAAATAATAGCATGTATTCCAGTGTAGACCTTGTTAATAGTATGTAGCACAAGAAATATATGGGGTGGGAGGGGAGTCCTTGTGTTGTCTCTTTACTTTCTTGTAAGACCTTTTATAAACTTTCAGAACAAAATTAGTAAGGTGTAGCCCAATAATTTATTGCAGGATAGCAGGCATTGATCTTCTAGGTACTTGTATGCATATTTTTTTTCTTGGTTCAGTTTTTACTTAGAAATGGTTACAGTCTTCAATCATTTTGTAGAAATGAAAGTCTCTGAGAGAATGTGCTTCACACCAGCTAAAATTACAAGAATGAAACATAGGTTGCTCAGCACGGGACAAAAAAGCCAACCAACCAGCAATAGAAAAATAGCACTTACTATATTTACTGTCAATAACATAGCAGGAAATAAGAAATATAGAAGCAAGAGAAAGCCAAAATGCAAAAGCAGCAAAAATTTCACCATTAACCAAAATTTTAAGTGGCTGAGGTCAGGAATAATATTTATCTGATTGCTCTAGGCAAAAACCATGTAACTTTAAATGTTGTTGCAGGTCAATATCCAGTTCTTAATAACTTCCCCTGCTTGCTGGACTTTGAGAAGATTTCAGACACTAAGACATATTTGATGAAAAGGAATACAACAAGCTCAGTGAGATGGAGCCAGAGAAAAAGCCACCTGAACCACAAGACTAGCTCTTAAAGCAGAATAATTATTGAAGAGAAACATCCAGAGATGAAATAATGGATGGCATCAGATGTGCTCTCCTCCCACGAAGATCTTCTGACAAACTGCCTTTGACACTGTAGCCTCTTTAAAAAGATGTGATATGAGTGTTTCCGGTCCCTGGGCCAAAACAGTAGGGCTGCTCTCAGGAATAATGCTTTGCATTATTTCTTTCACAGTTGTAAATTTTCAGACATTGTATCACAGGTAACAAGAAAAAAATGTCCTGAACACTTCCTTTGCAGTTTACTTCTCCTTTACTTGAGTAACTGCTTTAAAATAGGGCACGAGAACTGCTCATAACTTGAGAGACAGTTTCAAGGAGATGACAGAGTGATACTAATGATCTGGATTGTTACCTCATGTCCCAGCGGTTTTCTAGCAGATTTTGGATGTTCTTGATACAGCAGGATGTAACCACAAACTGATCTCTTGAGAGGGAAGATAGTCTCATACGATTCATCATCTTTTGTCTTCAATTTAGTAGTTGATCATAAGCTAAACTCCTTATCTTCTCTTACCTGAAAATTCAGAGTTTATTTTCAGATTTCTGATGATCAGCCAGGCTGCACTTATAGCTGGAACTTAAAAGATGGCATAGGCAATTCTTTTTGTAACTATACCTTCAGATATTTTAACTAATCTATAATCTAAATGAGTCCTGCGTTGCTGTTCTTTTTGGAAAAGGGGAGGGATGTGTTGTGAAATGGTGGTGTTTTGGAAGTGGTTTTTTCCTTTCCATGAGTTCCAGTGTTTGCCTGAACACTGACATACATCATTCAGAAATGGCTAACTTTAATCCCGGAATGATGGTCCCCACAAGTTTTCTCCATAGCCAGTGGAACAAGGATAAGTCTTGCAGTGAATCACATGAATTATAGAAGTGATCTCATCCTAAGCTCCAGGGTGGGCGTAGCTTGCTGTGCTCAAAATCAGCCTTCATGAATACCTCAGAACAGATGCTTTAAATGTTGACCTAAAGGGGTATTAAGAGTAACTCTACCTACAGTAACTCATTTTTCCTTTCATAATACTTCTTATGGATGATATTTACTCTTATGTTCAGTCTAATGAAGTAATGAATCTGAAGCGCATTGATAAACACATAAAACATCAGTTGCTGTTGTGATTTGTATTGAGCAAACCTCTGATGTATCATAAAACCAGAACATTTGAGATTAATTTCTCTATTTTGGTTCATATGCACTCTAATTTAATAAAGCTGAGCAGGAAAAAGAGAGGATATTAAAAATTTATTTTTCTTTCCCAAGCTTGAATTGCAGGTTCAAATTAAGATTTCCTTCTAAAAAAAGAATATAATACCATGTCAATGCAAAACAGATGTCTCAATCCATGATCTAAAAAATAAAATTTCTCACAAAACTGTTTTAAAGAAATGTGGACTCTCCAGTAAATCAGTAGGAAAAAAAAGTCAGGTACTTCAGAAATATTTTAGAAGGTTCTCCTCTATTTTTTCTCCAAACAATAAACATTAACTTATTTGCCAAGTAATATCAAAATTTACAGAACTGTAACAAGAAAAGAAGTTATGGTGTCCTACTTTACTAATTGAGCTAGTAGTAGTCAACAAAATAAACTTTAAGATCAATTCAAAGAATTTGGAGCAAGACTGGATGGACTGTATTCAGTTAAATAACAAATATGCATTCTTATTAAAGACTTATTCTGGGGTTAAATTGCACTAATGAGATATTTGAAATTTGGGAGATACTAACAGTTCTGCCTCAACATCCTCTGAACACATCTAATATAACCTTTTTTCAACAAGAAAGCTGAGCTGAAGCTCAAGTAGAAGACCTGGGGTTTGCCTGCTTTTAGTGGGTAAATGAGCCCCATGTTTCCTTTGAAAAGTGTTTCAACCTTGTTTTTTCCCCTGTAAACCTCTTCCTACCTGTGCATTTGCATGATGCATGTAGAACCAAATTTGGTTTTTTCCCCGAGTATTTTTGTTTTGTTGTTGCTTTTTTAAAAAAAATCTTTATTTATTTTTTCAGCAGAAATATCTAATTTCCCTTCAGTCTTCATAGAACACAAGAATTTTTTTGACTCAAAATAAATTTAAGGTTTTGTGGAGCACATTATTCAACAAAAATTTCTTGGGAACATTATGACCCAGTGCTCCATATACATGCAGGAAAACAGACTACAAGGAACAGCAGCAGTAGTCCAACAGCCACAGATTGTTGAAGAGTGAGGAAAATGAAAGCAGGCAGTGACAGCATACTTCAGAAACAGTATTGAATTTATATATTGGGTGCTAACTAGTTGTTTAATATGTACCAACACTGAACAATGGTACACTTTTCAGTTTGCTTTGTTTTTTTACTGTGAAAAATAGAAATTTTTCCTCAGAAGGGTTCAAATTAATTTTCAACCTCTTTAAAACAAAAGAAATAAACTAGATCTGTTGTAAAAGTCTGGTCTAAAATTATTCTCGTGTCTCTTTCTGAACCCTTGCTATTCCACACTGATTTTATGGTACAATATAGTCTTCACCTTCTTTTCTTTCCCCCTCTACTTCCTCTTAATTTCTCTCTGTTCCACAGAGACACTTAAATTAGCAGCATTTCTTTTTCCTCTGGAAATTATTAAGTTTATTACTTCCTTCTAACATTACCTTTTGTTCACAGCCTGCAACTACATTTCCTGTTGTTTACTGTGAATAATAGTTTTTTTGTCATTTACTGTGAAAAACTCTGAACAACTATCCTCAATATTCAACTTTAGAATTTGCTCCTTCTGTTTTTGAGAAGGCCCTGTACTACAGAAACCTTGCTGATTTTTTCCATCTCTGTTATTTTTTGCATCTTCTGCACAGGAAAAAAACTCCACACGTCAACATCATTCTTCATTTAAAACATTATTACACCTATTTTAAGTTTAAGCATCCACTGAGTCAGGAATTGACTATACTGTGTTTATTCAAAAAAAATGGCAATTCTTCTTGACATTTAACCAAATAAAATTCTCTGATTTGATTTTGAAGAGTAGTTTTTCCTCTGGTTGTACCAAAATAACAGCAAGAATTTTACAAGATGATTCTCAGTATATTATCTTGACAATTATAATGTAATTTCGATCAAAAATAGTTTATATCTTAAATTCACTATGTAAACCTGGAAGTTCTCAAGTAGTTTTGAAGAAACAAAAGGTGGAATATGAACTCTATTACTCTACAGTGTAAGCTATGTGAATAAAAGAAATTCTTTAATAAAAATAATTAATTTATTATTCTTATATTGATGTGTTAATGTTGCTGCATCTGCTTTTTTTTTTTCGGTGTAAAACCTCTTAGTAGGAATTCATACTTCAAATGTAAGACAAGGTTTCTTCTTCTTTACTAGCATTAAACAGGGCAAAACAATAACATCAAACCCAGAATAATGTTCACAAACACAATAATAGTAGAGCCACAGAAAAAAAGGGGGTTTTTATAGGGAGCTATTTTTCTGGGCTTATATACATACAGACACACAGATACAAACTTATATTATGTTTTCAGGATTATGTTGCTATTTCTGTGCACTTTGATACAAAGAAATCTAAAGTGTAAATTTCTAATGACACTGAAATCTTATTTTTATTACATTGATAAAAAAAGACCCAGCTGATGGGCTGAAAGGAAAAAGCAGTGTCCACATATTATCTTGGAAGGATCATTCCTCCCTTAGACTAACTCAAACTTCAAGGAAATGAACAAACTTTTATTCCCTCGGGGTTATTCTTGTATCTGTAGGACATTTTTCTGCTTTCTGCGCAAAGCACTGCATTTAGGCTGTAGCATGTGAATCTGCCTAGTTTTCTTGGATGATTAAGGATGAACTCAAACTTCTGTTCCACAGAGTCCACTTGTTCCACTAATTTTGCATGAAAGCACTTACATTTCATAAACAATAACCAGACCTCAATTCATGACTCCTGAACTGAGACTATCAAGTAACTTTACATAGGCTTAAAAGTTTTTATTTATTTTAATGTAACAAAACAAATGTCATATGAGATGTTCTGCCTACTAATGAAAACCATAATATTAACACTTGTAACAACATTGTAAAATGTAGTCACTTATTTCTTATCCTAGGAAACACTACTAAAGTGAGACACTTATTAAAAAGTATCATTAATTTTATGATCTGTAATTGCATAGGAAAATGTACTGGAGTCTACTAACATAAAGGATAACTTAAATACTCTACATGACTTGAGGATATTTGCAATATAATATGTTATAAGATACTGTAAAATTCCAAATGTTATGTCAAAAACTATATATTTGTGAGCCATATCACAAAGGTAACCATATTAACCTTTAGAAATACAAGTATTGCGCGGTTATTTAACCACAGGATTTGTATGACTCACAAAGATAAAAGCTTGCTCAACAATTTTGCAACTATACCCACAAATACATTTTTCAACCGGGGAAAGTGTCCTTGACAAAAGTAAGGTGGGAAGTAAAGGACAAGATTAGCGTGAGTGTTGCATCTGCTTCCATTCCATATTTTATTTCTCCTTTGGGGGTGAAGATATTAAGAGCCTGCTTTTTATTTTATTTAAATATGAACTATATGCAGACAGCGTTAATTGAGACATGTTTGCTACACTGACTACATTTTAAGACTTAGATCAATACCTAAAAGGTACCAGTCAGCCTAACTCCTGAACTAAGTACCTGATGACAGAACGTCTAAGGGAAGAGAAGGTAATAACAGAGACAGTTTTAACTTTACTTTCACAAGGAAGCTTGTGCAGAGACAGAGTATCTTGAAAAGCAAGGGGATGTGGTCAGGTCCCAGTCTGTGAAGACTCAGCCCTTTTCCTTAGTGGTTCCGGTGGGCTGAGTTTCCAGGGCACTGTAGCTTAGGAAGTTAGCAACGTCCATATATAGGTGTACCCTAGTGCAATGCAGACTGCAATCTGGTAACTGAAAAGCACAATTTTATGTCTAGATAAACTTCAAGTATTTTTGACCTACTGCCTCAAGCAAAACTACTGGGTCTGCCTGAAGTTTCTGTGATGATTGCATCCAAAGCTGTATTTCTCCTGTCTTACGACACCTTCCTCACAAAATATCCATTTCTACTGTTCCCTACAAGCTGGCTCATATGCACGCTATCTGTGTGGTTAAGTTAATCCAGTTCTGAAGTTTGACACTCCTTATTTATTCTACAATTCTTGGATTTTTGGATCTGATTCTTGGATTTATTGTACAAATCTAGGATTAGGATTAGGCTGCCAACTGCATAGGATAGCAATGGCAAAGGTATTTGGACTTCGCTAAACATTTACTTCTCCACTTAGTTATGCATAGTCATTGTCATTCATACACTTAAATAAATTAAAACCTGCATTGACAAAGTTCTAGCTTAAAATATAGTTACCTTCTATTTGTAATAGCCCTTCCTGATATATCTTAAGGATCACATATAACATTCAGAATAACCACTGTGCCTTTACTATGCTTCACGTTTAGTTTCTGCTGTATCAGCTTCTATATTTGTATCACTTTTTCCTGTAGTCTCAATATCAGTTGTTGCCAGGGTTAAAACTGCAACACTTTTTGATGTACTTCATACATTCTGAACACTGATGCATGCTCTATTCCTCTTTGTTTATTTAAGTTCAGGATCTTGATCACTTCTATTGGTGTACAGTGCTTATATTCTCTCAAACCTTCATTTAGAATTCATGTGTGCTTGATTTCAACCTTTTATGTCTACTATATTGGTACCATACCAAGATATTTTAACATATGCATTCAATATTTTTTCTTTTTATATTACAGTAAGAAATAATAACTTCCCATAACTTCCCCAAGTAACAACTTGAATGGTTCTTCACTTTTGTAGAAACAAATAGCTATTTCTTTCATTCTGAAATTTTTTATTAACTTTTTTTTTGACAAAATTTTTAGATGTTATTGAATGGTTCTAGTAGAAAGAAGGAGGAGAATTTTCCATGTTGCACACAATTTTTCAGATGTTAACTACTTATCATCACATAAAAAGAAGAAAAATGATATCTCACAACTTGTCATGGGAAGGAAATCTGCATCCAGCCATTATCAAAAACTTTTGCCATACTTTTAAAACCAAGTGTCTTAACTTCCTTTCTGTAATTGTTTTCCTTTAAGTAAAATATAAAGAAAGCAAGAAGCTTATCTCAAAAGCATGCGATTAATGAATGGATTTCCTCAAATACAGTTTTCTAATGCTACCTTGTTTGTCTTATCATTCTTATTCACTGTTCATGGAGGATATCAGTTCAGTTCCAATGCATCCTTTCCATGCTTATCCATTTTATCATACCATTCCTGAACTCCATCACAATTGACACTGTTTGTTTCTTCATATAGCTTCCTGTTATAGTTCTTTCATCTTTTTTTTTTCCCTACAGATTCTTCTGAGCCATCTGTTTTCTCCTGTTCTGGGCCTCCAGTGTACTAGTCCTACAGAATGCAGATGGCTAATTTCATCTGCTGTCACTGTTTTTAAGAGCAAAATAGTCACCACCTGCCTCAGTGTGGGGAACCTTGATTTGACGAGATTTGAAAAGGAGCCAGCAGAGGGACTGTGAGAAGGAACTGAGAGGACACAGCAGAAGTCCTGAGCCTTGTGAGGGCTCTCATATGTCTTGCCACCCATCTAGCCAGAGGGAGAGGGGATTTTGTTGGCTCTGTACTCTCCTCCAGGATAGCACAGCAGCTGCGAGGATGTTCTTTTGTTCTTGTTGTCTGTGGTTTCTGCAGCCTCCATGTCTGTAGGATTATTACAGGAGCAGTGTTCATCCTAGAGGTCAAGAAGGAACTATTCTCTTTAGGAGATACAAAGGCTGCATAGATCCTTTCTTACCTTACTGCCTCAGTTGCTCACAAGTAAATTCCTAAATTTAGGGCTTCAACTACTGAATAGAGCAATTCCTTGAAAGTTTTAGTTCCACAATTTTCTTTTTTTTTTTTTTTTTTAGGGAAGAATGTAAAATCACAGGATCAGCTCCTAAATACAAAGGGACACCAGGATGCCATGAGAGACATAGGCTGCAATAATCCTCCTTGCAGGATGTGGTTTGTGCTAAGCCAAAGGAGAGCTACTCAGACATGTACATTGCAGGTACTGTCTATAACTTCATTAAATTAATATGATACTTCAAACGCATTTTCCAGATTTTCTATGTCTAGGGCAGTATAATCTAACTATCCGTAATATGTATCTATAATCAACCTGTCATATAGTATCTAGCTATAGTATGCTACTGCCCAGACATAAATTGCAAAAAAATCCCCAAGCAACATATTTTGATTTACTTATGGATTGCATCAAATCTGCAAGTAAAATTTAAAAAATCACAGTAGTCTGCTCAGACCCCAGTTTCGCTATTTAAACAATATTGGGCTTCATGCTCAAAGATTAGTATTTAGTACTGGAATTCATGCTCAAATATGTTCTCTCTTTGCATTTCTTACCTCTTGTAGAATGCTTAATAGCTATTTCAATATTCATAAAGAGTAAATTTTGATGATTCTACAACAAGTAGCCCATTGCTACTCTGAGAGCTTGTGGCTCCTCAGTCATAATGTGCCCAAACACAGTGCTGCTGTATGTTTGTAAATTATTGTTGCTAAACATTTGTGGAATTAAACCATTTGGAGTTACCTACATTTCACTATTGAAATGAAAGCCAACATTTGAGGTGATGATGTAGTCCATTGTCTTTCAAATTCGAAGTAATTTTTGTTGTGCATTTCATTTTCAATTGATGACAAAGGACATTAAGTAAAGAAAAGTCTTATCTCGATTTACTGAGAAACAACCCTGTGTTCTATTTAGACTTATTTTGCTCACTCTTAGAATGGGAATTAAAAAAAAAAAGTTATATTAATTTATTTTAACCCAAATTAAATAGAAATGAACCCATTCGTCAATTTTATACATAATAATATGCTTTTTAGACAATCCCTTTCAAATTACTTCTGTCTTCTGCAGTTATAGAAGAAAAAATATATAGTGAATTGTTTAATTTAAAGGAAAGAAAGTAGCAGCTTTTCATCTAAGAATAAAGTGCCGGAATCTGAGATGAAGTAATTTCAAGTTTTAAACATAAGCTAACCAAAAATTCATAGAAAAAATTTCCCAGACTGCCTATTTCTTGGAGAAGGAAGAAACAACACCTATTTCATGAGAATAATCTGCCAAGGAACCTATTAGTTCTGATGACTTTAGGTAGGAAAGAGAAGATCATTTTCAGAATCTGACAGTTATTACTGGACTTGTTAGCAATGTAATTTGCACATAGGTTAAGCTGCTGGCAGACATTCCTCAGAAAATAGGCTATAAAACAGTAGGAAACTGATGCTTGATTCAAAGAAAAATGTAAATAGAAGTTTTCAATCACTGACTTTGGGAAGACATTTATTATTAAGATGTTATTAGTTACAGTGCCTTGATACACTGCAGTACCTCTAACTGTTAGAGAGGTTAATATGATGCATTTATCATGTTTGCCATTGGCAGGTAAGCATTTCTTTATTCTGTAAGCATACCTAGAAATGCTAGAGATAAGGCAAGCAAGTTAGAATAAGAAGTAGATTTTATACAACTTTTTACAAGCAGCCCTACCAAACTTCAATTTGTGCATGTACAAAAGTCTTCAAATATTCCTGGTTTTGCAGCTGTCTACTTATTTGGTTTTGGTGCAGGATAAGCCTTTATGTGTATAAATATCAGAATTTACATCCAAAAAACTCATTCATTTTAAAGTTTCAAATAGTTCTCATGTTTGCATCCCCAAACCTAAACAACTTAAGCCTATACATAGGTCACAGTGAATTTAATGTATCTTTTTGTCATGTACTTTTGCTAGTCATGTACCTTTGCTAGTCATGTACCATGTTTTAATGCATAGACTTTATGATGATAACATATATTCTGTCTTCATCTAACAAGTTCTTTTGGAAAAAAGAAAAGATGCAGCTGGGATTCTGCATTTCCACAGAAATTGCCCTTTTGTTTCCGTGGAGTATCAAAGTAGACAGAATATTCTTGTCCACTGACCATAACAACACTGACAACTCATGATAACATTACAATGAAGTGGGATGACATCAGCAAAAAGAAGAAAAAAAGGGGTTGTCAGCGGATTTGTATACATGTAGACAAGATCATCAGGCCTTTACCCGTTTTGAATCAGCTCATCACATAAATCTGTGGCATTGATCCTGCCAGAAGCACCATTCTGGTTTGCAGATGCAGACACAGCTTGCTAAACTTTGCTAAGATTTGCCTGAGGGGCAGATGGAAGAATGCAGAGGCCACCTGAGCAGTCCTCAAGAAGGTAAAATTAAATCTTAGATTGAAAATTGTCTTATCATTAATTTATTTATGAGTAAAGGCAAACTACAGGCAGGCTTCCCCATGCCTCATATGTGGAGCTCATTGTGAAACCTACTGTAGCTTCTGTCTCCCAGCAGTTTGTATTCTAAGTCCTTTTAGTTGGGTAAAATGAATTTTGGTGATTAGCATACAGCATACCCGCTGAGAGGTTGGCTCTATCTCACTCTTTTATTGTCTGAGGTAAGACATGCTAGAAGAGTTTGAATTACATGTGCACTACAGTTACTATAAGAAACACATACATATTTATAAACTATTACTGGTGGCAGCAGCTTCACCACAGCAAAAGCATTTTTGCTCAAGAATGCATCTAGAATACCGGCTAATACAGATGAGGCCAGAACTTGAGTACTGCATGAGCCTGAATTATTATTTTCCTTGTGAATGGAGAGAGCACCACAACATGAAGCAACGGGTTTGACACTGTGGCCTTAGGAGCTTTTCTGATTCCTACTCCAAAGTCTTTGTCTAATCCCTTTGATTTTCAGGTTTTCTTCAGCACAAAGTTTTAGAAATATGTAATTCCTATGTTATGTACATATAGGATGCATTATATAAAAGTTCCCTTTTTAAATACTGCCAGGAGCAGCAAGCACAGCCTCCCTGTGGCAGAGGAAAATGCATGTATAGTTATTTGTGTGCTTTGAAGAGCTGCTCAATAGAGCTGCTGGATCAAAAAGCAGTTCAGGGCAAGAACTGATTGCAGCAAATCTGGAACTGATAATTTAGAATGTCAAGCTAGAGAATTTTTCTCTATGAAACATGGTTTAAATGAATTAACAAGAAAATTCCATTATCATTGGCAAAATTCTGGGCCTCATTATTACAAACGTAAAAACAGAAGTCAGGGCATTCTTTTAGGAATTAGCTATTAAACCCATCATCTGCAGATTACAGCTCATTGTCAAATGAGTAATAGTAGCAAATTGGCTAAAAAATTGGAGGAAATCCAAGGCACCAATGGCTTTCTGGCAAGCTGTCAAGATACTTGAAGTGGAATTTTGCAAAGGTTTGCCTGTGGTCTGTTTCTGTTCAATATTTTCATCAATAGCTTGGATGGATGGAATAAAGGAAATGCATGCAGAAGAAACAAAGCTGGGAGGAACTATTAAGTTTCTGGAGAACAGAATCTGAATAAGATATGATAAATTAAATGAACTTTGATAAAAACAAGTATAAAGTGCTACATGTGTGGAAAATCAAATGCAAAGATACTGAATGAAAGCTTGGGTAGGCGGCAGCATTGTAGATAAAAAGGTCTGGGGGCTTGAGCGGATCAAAATCCTTTAATATGAATCAACAACGTGGTGCTACCATAAAAAAGACTAACCTTGATTCATAAAAAAAAGAATCTATGTATGACAAAAAGCAGGGAGTTGAACGGTTCCATTCAGCTTGTGTCTGTTGAAGCAGTCCAGTGAATAAAAAGGCAGAGAAATCTGAGACAGTAAGACATGAGAAAATTCGAAAACATGAGGGGGTTTCAAGGCCACAAAAAAAGGAGACTGAGAGGACATCTGACAGTTGTTCTGACCTAGAAAAGTCTTATGTAAAGGAATTTTTCTCTTGATAGAATGTTTTTTAGATGTTGGTTAAAAAAAAGAAGCTGTTCTATGGCGTGTAACCAAAAAGCACTTGTGCATGGCGTCATATCTGCTGCCCTCCCTAAGTACTCCAGAGTACCTCCATTCTCTAAGTATTCCCTCTCTAAGGGCCTCCAGTTTTTAGCCATCTCACTGTCAGATCTTTTTACTTCCAGCTTTGAATATAGCAAGGCCTTGTTTCAAACGTGAATGCAAGAATACAATAATGGCAGAAGACACTGGTGTCTCTTCTCCTCTCACCATTCTTGAGTGTCTTCCCTGTCCTGCTCTCAGCATTACTTCAGAGTAACAAATCAGACAGGGTTTCCCACACACACACACATACGGGTTTCTTATCAGAAGCACATTTTTTCCCTCATGACTTAAAAATTCTGCTCATCTATTCTGATCCCCCAAAATTCTCATTCACCTCCACCAGCCATGCTCATGCATTTTCATACCTGCTTTTTGCTGGGGTAGGGCAAATGAGTTGTACTGTGAACTATCAAAGTTATCCTATTATCTAGAAAGGTTAAGGTGGCCTTTCTGTTAGTTAATAAGGAAAGTAAAAAAATTATTTTTCTGCTATGCAGTTACATTGTCATGTCTGGGATGCTTGCTAGTGAATGAAAGGTTAAGTTACAATATCCTGATAGAATGCTATGCATTACACATTTTATGCTATATAATCCTATCACAAGGATTAATATATTGTTTGACTGAAGTGAGTTATGGAGCTAATAAATGTCTTCTTACACTGGTTAATATATTGAGTTATCTTTATTTATCTGGCGTATTCTTCATTTCCTAACTATGGCATAAAAATGTGATTAAGAAATTGTCTCTTGGGAGCTTTCTTATCATGCTCCTGAACACTACCTTTCTGCAAGATTACATGAAATAATTGCTTTATTTTTAGTAATAGTTAATGGTAATACACACACGCCTTTTTTTCTTTCAGAAATAACTTTAGCCTGACTAGGTAGGAAGAAATTTAGCAAAATAACAAGTTGCACTGAACTTACATGTAGACACCTGAAGAAAAGGTGGTGTGATCGCTCATTCATCTTTGCGATGAGTTGCCTACATCTAAATTTAAAGCACAATTTTTTAGTTCCCCGAGTGTTTCTCAGTGTTCCTGAAGTTGAGAGAAACTGAGGGAAGCCTACCATGGCTATGGCCATTTAACAAGTCATGAAGAGAAGATAGGGTTTGTATTTCTCCTTGTATATATATAAAATCACTGTTTTCAGCATGTGCTTGAAGGTATAAAAGCAGTTGCATGTAGATACAGACAATATCTCTTAAAAACCAGTGCCTTGGTATAGTGGAAATAAGTTTCAGTTTGACCACACTCTGACTACTACAAGTTCCTCATGCCAAAACCAAAAAAGGGCCAATTAAAATCCACATTTCAGCATATCAAAAGAACAGGAAAAAATTTTACTACATGTAAAACTGACATCCAGAAATTATCAATGCATACTCAAATGTATAGTGAATGAATTCTAAAGTAAGACCAAGAAAATAAATGCTATAATTTGATTTGTATGTTTCTTAGCACTGATCCTTAGGCTACTCAAGGTCTGCATATTGTTTTCTAGTTAGACAGGTTTTGTTTTAGTATCAACCTAATTGATTGGTTGATCAGGTGAACCACAACAACAAAATGTCTGTTGATCAGACATTGATGTGGTTTGCCTGAGAATATGTGATCTGAACCTGAGCAACAGAATATATGAATGTTTTGTTATTACCTTTTTACTTGTAAGGCCTTATAGAAGAGATCAGTAGTTCATATTTTGCAATAAAAATGGTAACAGTAGAGAAGATTAATTTCTATAGTTCTATTTTTAATTATTCTATGCATTCAGCAATTCAGTGTGCTGCTTCCAAAACACATAGTCTATCACAAAAAGAATATTTTCTTCTTCACATTTGAGGAAATATTAGATCAAATCTGAAAACACAGCAAAGGAATAATTTTTCTCACTCAAATGAATCTTTCAGAGGTTTATCTTCTATGTCGTACAGGAAGTAAACTTCTCAACAAACATGCAAATCAGATTATCTTCTGTTTTTTAGATATCTTGTTTCAGACATTATTTCATCATGAAGCAATTATTTCTGTTATTCTCTGTAACAGCTATAAAGTTTTGTATGCAAGTTGTTTCATTGTCTTCATAATAGTGATTTTTTTTATGCCCATCATATATGGCTTAAATATCAGTGATCTTATCCATGAAACTGATAGAAAATACTTCACAGGTATTCACAGGAAAAATTCCCCAATAACCTGTGAAGTGGTTGGAAAAATGACAAGGTACTAACAAATCACAGACTGTAAAAGACAAAATTCTCAAGTTTATCCAGATGAATGATTCAGACATAATTTTTTTCTTTACTCTTCCTGCTTCTTCTCTTGTGTGCTTTATGAAATGTCTTTAAGAAAGACACAGATGAAAAGGGTTGTACATTAGCCACCAATAACAAGTACATACATTTAATCACTGTTTTAGTGACCCTGATTAAACATGAAATAGCCTTTTCAGTTCTAGGTTTTAACAGAAATAATTCTTAAATGGGAGGTCCAAATCCAAGGAAATGATTTAGCAAGTATTTTTGAATTATTATTTGTTTATTTTAATTGTGTAACGCTTTCTACTAGTCCTAGATTTACTGCTTTGTCTCCACACTATAAGCCAAATTTTGGATATTTCTGCAATCCAATTGTCCATGATATAAACATCAGAACTATTTACAACTTCAGAATTATTCACAGCTGGGCTGATTCTATCATCCTTTTTTTAAGTACCCTACTGAAATGCTGCCCACAGGAAAATCAAATCTTCCGCTACCTGTACAAAGATTTTCCAGGGGGGTCAGGACTGTCACTGTTGGACCCACTATGAAAGGAGATGCTCAGTATTAGCAAATCTCATTGAGTTTGTCTTAAAACTTTTATGTATGTTTCTAAAGGCTTAATTCTGCATCTGTTGCTTAAAACAATGTCAGGGCCCTGAATGCTTCCCCCTTCCTGGAGTTTTGGTGCATGGCTTCAAGAATTATCCTTACCCTTTACTTTCTATGACTATAATTGTCTGCAGTAAATACAAACAGATTGCTGCTGTTTAATACCAGAATCTTTAAATGTGGCAAATCAGAATAAATTAAAATTTCTGTACTTGAATTCATTTCAGCTAATAATATACCAAAAATCATAAAATTGCAATGATTTCAGTTGTAACAACAGATATTTCTTTAAAGTAGTTCCCTGTAGTATCACAAAATCAAATCGATGTCCTGTTTGTGTATAAGAAGTGTAAACAGGAAAATTTCTCACTACAAATGAAATGAAATGGCTTTAACTTAGTCACTTATTTTCAAAATACATAGTAGAGCAAGAATCACAAATTACTTCATCTGTGTTCCACAAAAGCAATTAACCTTGCAAAAAACTGTGTCCCTCATCGGCTTGAAATATCAACCAAATTGCTTCCTTTGATATTTCAGCCAGGTAGCTGAGTTATTAAAAGCACTTTAGGATCTTCAGATGAGGAAGCCTTCAGTGTGCCATGTGGCATTCCTTGGTTTTTGCCCGAGATCTATGAAATTTCCCTGAATTCCATGAAGCAGAAAATAGCTCAGGTGTAACTTCCATATCAAATCCCTGCCTCTTCTGCAGTGCTCACCCTGCATTCACCAGGCACTTTGTGGCCACTTTGGAGCATGACCTCTCCTATTCTGTCCTAGGACCTCTCCTCTCCCACATCAACCTGCAATCACATTTGTCAATTTTCTGATAAGGTCATGAAATTGTCACCTTTGTCCATCTCCCTTCCTCGTGCTCCACTGCCAAGTGTTCTCAGACCTTTGTAGAATAAACTGGTGGCCTGACTCCTGTCCTTTAGGTCTGGCCGTTTGCTGGTAAAAATGAAATAAGTAAGAGAAGCTTCTGTGCAGCATGTCAGCTATGGAGGCATAACTGCCTGTTAGCAGGGTCTTGTCCTAAAAGCAAGATAGCAGAAACCTTGCACCACAGTCTTGCTTTTTCTTGTGATGTCATGCACCCATCGGTGGAGCTGATGGGGAAAGTCTTGTGTTTCTGATGGAAATTAAGGGAAAAGAGCCAGGTGTGCTCGGAGATCAGTGTGACAGAACAGTCTGCAGGACAGGGAAAGGTATGCTGGGCTGGTGACAACTGACACTGCTATATTTTTGTTACATTACCTTTTTATAGAAATAATGACTTATTTTCAATTACCCCTCTTTGTTTCCTCTTCACTGCCATTTTCCTTTAGGGGAAGTTTCAGGACAACTGCCCTGAAAAAAAAAAAAATATATATATATATATTGAATGGTTAATCTCTTTTATTGCTTGTTCAAACCAATTCCCCATAAACACACTATTTGAAAGTGGCATTGACTCCCCCTCAGGAGGAATGACTTGCCTGTTCCAGATCAGATTAAACCCTTTAAGAGAATAAGCATGTAGCAGTTTAGTCTGAGCAGCTCTTTGACCCATCTGCCTTATCCAGTGATGCTGCAGTTCCCCTGCACATACAGATCTGACTGACAGATTTGGTTTTTTAATGCTGTACCTCCTGGGCTGCAAAGCTCCCAGCATCTGCAATCACATGCACATTAGAGATCTTGTCCCCTGCTTGCATTTTTCTTTCTCTCTCCTTTATGTAGAATTTGGACCAGCAAATTCTCTTTTATAAACAAAAGTATGGGTTTGAAAGGATTTCAGAAACTGTACCTGTTTCACAGCTACTTTTTGTCGTTTGTCAATATGTGTGACCCTGGCAAAAGCGTTTACAGCCAATTCTGCAGAAAACCTTCAGGTTGATATTTAAATAAAATTCTTCAAACTTTTTTTTTAGGGAGGAGGTGTGGCTATAAGTTCGCAAGGGTATCAAGAGCTCTTACTGTGGTAACAGTTTCTGTAACTGGGAAACATAAAGCAAAAAGGAAGCAACGGAGCCATTTTTGCAGAAGGAAGTACAAATTCACCAGAACATGTGTAGAAAAGCATGGAAGAAATAAATGTAATTCTCAATAATCTTGAATCTTGAAAATTCATATTTCACTGAAGATTAGTAAAATACCAGTTGTAGGGACCCTTCTCTGTTCAGAGCCTAAGTATTCCTCAGTTGAAAATTGGAGTATCAGTCCTTATTGCACATGCAGAAAAAACATATCTTCAGAATCAAACTGAGGACTGCTGATAGAGTTCTTCTGTGAGGAATATTGAGCTTCTTTGTGGACCAGTGTCCTTTTGCCTTTGGCAGAGCTTAGAGATAGGATTCAAATTGAGAGAAAAAGATAGTACAGACCTGCAGTATGAGTGGGTCTGAAAAGAAACTCAGGGCAGCAAAAATTTCTCCCTGGAAATTTTTTTACTCAGTGGAAGGGCTGCCTCGCCCAAGGCACTGCCTAAGGTTAGGGCTGGGACAAAACAGAAAATCCAGAGCTTCAGCTGGAGCAGGGCTGGATAAGGACTGTCAAAGTCTTACATGCAAATTGTTGTTATGGACAAAAGGAATCCCAGGACACATATGGAGCTAGGAATCCATTGTTAGCCTAATTAAGCTTTTAACAGTTTAAGAGTCTGAATTGCCTAGTTGATACAGAAAAAACCTTATTAATAATGAAGCTAATTCTAATATCTGCCTCTTTTTTACTGTTGTTTAGCCCATCCATCCAGTGTCCCTCTGCCTCCAAACGCTGACAGTTTCAATCTTCCTCAAGAAGACTTGGGGCCAGGGAGGTAGTAACAGTTTTCCACTTACTTATTCTTTTGCATTGCAACAATCAAAAATCATATTCAAAATGAAGGCTGCTGCTTTTCATTTTCCTTAGGGAAAAAAAACAACCCACAGACAATTTTTAAAATGATAGCTCAGACTGTTTCCCGCTACACTAACCTAACTTGACAAAATGTGGAGACATATTTAAACATTGTGTTGGGAACCTCTTATCTTTCCCATTAAGACTATCTCTGCAGTATCTACTGTAATGATCACTCAATACACACATGCACCATAAATACAAGACTAGCACTGGAACTTATTGCAGAGAGAGATTCAACTTCGCATTTGAAAGGAAAGTTATTTCCAAGAGTAGCCTTATGCAAAATTATCCCTCGGGACAGCAGTAATTGGAAACTCAACTCTATGAACTTCCCTTATATTCACATATTTCCTCACTTCCCACGTTCATTGTAAGAGCTAGTATGTAACAGATCACGTGGGAAGAGTTTTGAGAAACATCGTACCACTGTGGCAAGCTGAGCCCTTTGTCTTATGTGGGGTTGTCTTTAGTGAAGAACATACGGAATGAAAAACATCTGCCTAATTCCAAGCCCCAGCATCTGAACTCACCTTGGGTACTCTTATTCTGGGGGACTTTATGAAAAATTGTTAACATAGAGAATGTTTTGAAGTGCATTCTGTAAACAACATCACAGCTTGTATTGGGTTTGCATGACAAGGTTTTGGTAGTGGGGGTGCTGCAGAGATGTCTTCTGTGAGAAGATGTTGGAAGCTTCCCCCATGTAGGACACAGCCAGTTCTAGCCAGTCCCAAGACAGTCCCACTGCTGGCCAAAGCTGAGCCAATCAGCAGTGATGGTAGCACCTCAATGATAACATATTTAACAAGGGATAAAAAACACTGGGCAGTGGCAGCTGAGAGGAGTGAGAATATGCGGCAGAAACAACTCTGCAGACACAAAGACCCACTCTGGAGCAGTCCATTCCTGAGGAATCGTACCTGGTAGAAAGGATCCACGCTGGACCAGTTCATTAAGAACTTCAGCCCATGGGAAGGACCCACATTGGAGAAGTTTGTGAAGGACTGTCCCCCATGGGTGGGATCCTGCACTGGAACAGGGGAAGCACATGAGGAGGAAGGAGCAGCAGAGACACAGCATTGTGAATTGACTGCAACCCTCATTCCCTGTTCCTCTGCATCACTCAGGGGAAGGAGGTAGAGAAATCAGGAGTAAAATTGAGCCCAGGAAGAAGGGAGGGATGGGAGGAAAGTGGTTTTAGATTTGTTCTTGTTTCTCATTATCCTACGCTGATTTTGATTGGCCATAAATCAAATTAAGTCTTGCATCACTTCAGCCTTGAGACTAATGTTAATTTTCATGATGAAAGATGTATTAAAACATTTAAATTCCTCATTCGTATCCTTTTGTGTGCAAATCTAGATTTTCCTAGATATTTCTGAAAAATAAATTTTAGCATTTGTGAGCTGAAAACTTACTGATTTTTAGACTATATGTCAAGTCAAGGAAAGTGCAATGGCCCTACATCCCTCAAATGGCATAATACACTCCAATACCAAACAACAAACCTTCAACCCTCAGTAAGAGATCAAAAGCAATAACTAGAGGATATCTAAGGAGAACAGGAGACTTCAAAAGCAATATTACTGTTTTGTCTGCCTGTGTTGTGGTTTAACCGGGCAGGCAGCTGAACAACACACAGCCGCCCACTCACTCCCCCCCATTCCTTTGTGGGATGGGGGAGAGAATAGTAGAGGAAAAAAAGGGTAAAACCCATGGGTTGAGGTAAAGGAAGTTTAAAAAAACAGTAGAGGGAATAATAATAATAATAATAATAATAATAATAATAATAATAATAATAAACAGAATATACAAACCAAGTGATGCACAACGCAGTTGCTCGCTACATGCTGACCTGTCCTGAGCACTGAGCATGATGTCGTATGGTCTGTAATAGCGCTTTGGCCAGTTGTGGTCAGCTGTTCTGGCTGGGCCCCCTCCCAGCTTCTTGTGCACCTGGCAGAGCACTGGGAAGCTGAAAGGTCCTTGACTGTGCAAGCACTGCTCAGCAACAACTAAAACATCAGTGTTATCAACTATTAACTAAATCCAAAACAGCACTATGCCAGCTACTAGGAAGAAAATTAACTCTATCCCAGCTGAAACCAGGACAGCCTGCAACTACAAGGACTTTGAAGACATACAGTGAAACTGCACGTTTCTTATTTCATAAAGAGAAGTGGAGAACACTATTTCTGCAATGCTATGGAAATGTTTATTTACTCAGCAGCACTTTTGAATGAGAAAAGCTGACTTCAGCTACAGCAGGATCTATCTACCTACCTTTTTGTTTTTCCAGAAAGATAAACATAAAAGAGCTAGGTACAATAAAAATTCATAGGATTGAAATTTAGCTGCCTTTTGTTCCACTATACAGTTGGAAAACATAAAGTACGCAATCATCTTTATATGAAGTGTGTTGGAGGGAACACAGGCAGGGACTAATTAAGAAATAACAAGAGCTCCCCAGGGCTAGCTAATAACATACTTAAAAAAGAGAAAGAACACTTACAAAACCTCAAGAACAAATATAAACATGCAACAAGCAAGTAAAATATTTAAATACTGAATTTAAAAAGAAAAAAATAATGTTCCCATGGTCTAATGTGTTTTTCTTAGCAGAAGTAATCTGTTGTAATGATTCTGTTTTCAATAGCACAGAAAATAGCCTAAAATGGAAAAAATATGCTGTCTTTTCTCCTCTCTTTCTTTTTTCCTATCCTTTGTTATTCTCTATGCCTAAAATCAACTGATATTGTTATTCCAAGGTAATTTTCAGGTTTTGCTTTGTCTTCAGTTTTTGGCCTGCAGGTCAGTTCTCATACTTCTTTCTTTATGCTTTTCATCAGTGAAATCTCATACAGTCACACTTCTACACTTTAATTTCAACAGAAATCTTTTTTTTTTCCTAGCTGGAATGTGAGGCACTAACTTGCATCCCTTATTTCTGCAACGCTGAATCATGTCACTGGGTACCAAATTGCTAGTATTGTGGGAACTACCTTTTTTGCTGGCTTACTACCTAAAAATGTAAAACCAAACAGTTTACATGGCTACACATTAACCCAAAATATGGGGAGATTTGTAATTATTTCCCCATTTCAACATGTGGAGCTCTCAATTTACCTGAATGCTACTCTTTAGTTCACATGAACCAGGCAGGCATGTAGTACTTAAAGCCATGGAGTAGAGATACACATACAGTGTACTTGTAGAGGATTTGTCCTTCTGTGTTTCAGGTCATATGATGGAGAAAATTTCACTGTACTACTGCCCAAGAAACGTAGTTGCAGTAGCTCCCTTGAGCGTGTAATTTTTCTAGATATAATCAGCTGTCATCAATTACTGCAACAGCTTTTCCTTTCCAAAGCAGTGCACAGCAGACCCTACAAGAATGAAACTTCAACAGAGTATAATATTTAATAAGATCTGGGTATACTGTGATAAACTGTATTTGCAAAGAACCTCTGTACATGTGAAAAATGCTACTGATGTACTGAGGATGGCTTTAATAAACACAAAGTTCACTGCCTCTTTGATTATAAAGCATAAAAAGCTACAGACACTCACTTGGGCTGTGGACTCTCCTTCTATTGCAGCACTTAACTATAAGATTAGATCCAGTGTCTTGTGTCCTCACAAGTAAAGGCTCAAGTGGGTGCATAGATTTGTTTCTTCCAGGCTGAAGACTGCAATGCTTTTATATAGAAAATTCCCAATAGTAGCACAAAAAGCACTAGAAGTGCTAATGCTTCGTGGGCTGGAGGAAGGAGTGAAAATATGTAGTGAAAGTAGAGAAAGGGGAAGTACCGAAGTGCCACGATAGCAGAGGCACTATCAGAACCTGTGGCTACCAGAAGCTCCAACACAGACACAGACTAGGGAGAATTCTTTGCTTGCCCCTCTTGGGATTAACTCCCAGGGGGAACATCCTCATGTTTCCCTCGAAAACTCATGGCATAGGGTTTCCTGCTTGCTAGTCTGCTTAGTTACTCTGAGGGGATAACACAGGATTGAAAGTTAAGAAGGTACGAGCTAGCAGAGTCAGCAGCAGGCAGAACATTGGGAAATAACTAAAAAATCAGAAAGTAGAAGACTGTGAATGCATGCAGTGGCAGCAGCGGATCACATATATGTATGATTTAGTAGAAAACGAAGGCACACTTGCTTGCACGAAGCCCTGCAGAGTAAGGAAAAGGATAATGTGTTAATATTTTTTTTAACGTTAGAGAGAAAAAAATGTATCGCATTAATGTAATGAAGAAAATTCAAAATTTTGAAGTTCTGAGGAAAGTGGTTATATTAAGTGGTTAATTTTCCAGGTGCCAAATATGTCCCCCACCCTTTGCTGGTTTTCATGCAAAGTGCTGCCCTGACCCAAAAGCCTCCCCAGGTGCTGACCAAAAACGGATGCTGAGCTGCCTGACTGGGTCAGTTATATACCAGCCACCACTGCAACCTTCCAGCTCTTCCCCACCAGCAGAGCACAAAGCATCAGAAGACTCCTTGGAAATATTTGCCTTGGAGCTAAGACCACAACCAAAAGGAGAAGCAGACCATAAGTATTGTTGGATACAAAAGCTAAAGTCTCTCTAGGTAAGAATTATTAATCAGTTGTACCACATGCTTATGAGTTCATGATAATTCTATTATTATAAATATTTCAGTTATTAAATTCTTTGGAGTTATTACACTTCTTTGTCTGGATGCAATTGGCTGTGTAAGTATGATATATCTTCTTCTGTGGTTGCCTTTTTGTCTTGTGATGCCCACTGCAGCTCAGGACAAGCAGAAGCTTATGAAGAAACAAGTGAACTTTCATAGCTGAAGGGAACATTTCTCATGTACAGTGGTGCAAGCAAGAGGAAGTAAACCCATGAAACAGGGAGTCAGTGGCCCTATTTGTAAATTAGGACACTCATGAGGAAAGGGGATTTGCTTGACACGCGCAAAGATGAGAGAAACCAGATTTTTTTTCCTAAGAAATGGGAGAACACTGGGAGGACTTTACTCAGCTGAACATACTTGGATTACAGAGCAGGCCTGTGAAGAAATATGCTTCCTAGTGACACCGGAGATGGGCAGTTTAGATTTGCTGTCAGACCTGTTAATTCATTCTGTCTCACCTGGATATTCTGAAATTATTTTTTCTTTACCTAAACGAGTTATTTTGTTCAGCTTAGTATTTTGTGTTCTCTTGAAAGGCCGCTTTCAGGACAGATGCATTCTGTTGCCTCCAAGACTTTCCTCACCTCATAGAAATGGGGAGTTTTACCTCCATGCTCCAGCCAGCTCAGGGCGCCCTTACAAAGGGCTTGATCAACTCAGATATTTCCAGGAGTGCATGCTGGGTGTGAAATACTCTTACTCTTCTCCTAAATTAACTGTATTTAACATATTTCATCAGTGGTTTTTTCCCCTTTTGGGGCACACTTCTCTCAGCAGAACTGGGCACACATTAAATCTGTTATTTGGGAGTAGAAAGCAATCAGCTCTCTGAAATGCATACTTCCCATGGACTTACAAATGCTCCTTTTGACTGAAAATATGCTTCCTTTCTCAGAAGGTAAATGTGTTATTAATAGAAATCAGACCATTGCTGCATGAAGTCATTCCCCCTCACACTTTGTGCAAACAATCATCGTGGCAGCCCCGTTCAGAACTGCGATTGCTGGTTTTCAGGTCTTGGGGAGCTGCAAAAATATTTTCTCTGTCTTCAACCAAAGAAACATGTTGGGTTTTCTATGTAGTTAAAATCCTTCCATGCAGATTCTCAGTGACCCACTTGCACAACTGTTGCAGGGGGAAGAAGTAGCACTTGGTTAACGGCGTGTGTAGGTAGGTACCTGTGGATTTGCAGCAAATCAGTACAAGTTATCTGAGACTTTTACCCTGGGTCACGGGTTGGTGAGAGAGCTGGTGACCGAAGCTAAAGCTGATCTCACGGCAGGAATTCAAACATGGGAACTGTGCAACTTTTCCAACCCCTGATATAACTCATCTGCCATGGAGAAGATGTGCTTCCAGATCCAATTCTTGTCTCCAGTGGGTTGGGACAATGAAATGTATCAGCCTCCTTTGCCCCCTCACCTCATTCACTAACATGCTCGTACAGCTATTCATCTACTTCTCTTCATTAATAGAGACGCTGAACCCTTATACAGACATCTGTCTAGTCAACTTGAGGCTAAACATTTAAGAAAAGTTACAGCTCCAGTTTCACATTCTTTAGATTCACAGTATCTGTTTCAGGTGATTTTCTGGATTTACATAGGATAAGAGCTAGAAGCCCTATACTTGTGAGTAAAGAGGAAAGGATGGAGGAGCGGCTGATAAGTAGTGTCAGCAATTGGCTGATTTTCTCAATTTAGGTCCCAAGGAAGTTCATTAAAAAGCATGAAGGATATTAGAAGTTCAAACTGTGGCTGAAAACCAGTAAATGCTAATTAATGAGCACTATGAGATCTGATGCAGTGTTTGGAATGCCAGCATCTATAGACCATCTTGAAGAGAATGGGCAGTTATTGAACCACATTCAGGTTTAATATAAATTAAGCTTTCAAGAGAGGGGAGGGAGCAATTAGCTGTGATCCCCCTACCCCTCCCTTACACAATGTCATGTAGATACACTATTTCTATCATGGGTATAGAGCCAAATTAAAGGCCGCGTTTATTATGGAGGCTGACCACCTATGCTAATCTGTGTTTTTTGTTTCACAAACTAATTTGTGTAACTTTCCACAACCAACCTGAATGCAAAATTATTTGCAAGGAACACTATTCTAAAAGGTCACCTGCCTAAAGCTGATTATACTAAACAATCAGAAGGCAAACACTTACCTATCCCTTACTTAAACTTTCATTCTGCATGATACAAACTTATCCTCTGAAGCAAAGATTTTTTTCTTCAAAACTTAAAGTTTTGAAGTGCAAGTGTATATTCTCAAAAAAAGAATACATTATTAATGGGAAAAAAACTGAGAGCAATTTAGCTCATTATTATTGAAAGATAGACTTTATAGATCTGATTATCGTAATATCCTTAAACCTTTCTCTAGAAAAAAGAAAAAGATCCATCATCACAACTGAACATTGTTAGTAGCATCCACTTAAAAAAAAAAAAAAGTAATTCATTATATTTCTATTTTCATTCAGAAAAATAATGTTAAATTATTTATATAAAGCATAGATAAAAATAAATTATGTAAACCAGAATTTACATGGGGGTGGTGATTGAAGTGTTCATCACATTATCAATTTAAAATTAAGACCACAAATACAGGGACTCAACCTGTGAGGCAAAGGGAGGCTGAGGTGGCAGTGCCACAAGCAAAATTCAAGAAAGGAGATATATCTGATCAAGTCCTTCTGGAGCCTGTACTAGTGACTTTGGTGCCTTATCCCAGGTATTTGTATAACCATGGAGAAACTGAGTTGCAGTGGTGTAAATAAGATCAGAGTGAGCCCCCCAAAAACTTAATACAGACAAGTGAATTACGATATGACACACCTGCAGTGGTATGAGTTGGCTAAGATTCTACCTACTTACTGAGTCAAGTTTAATTATTAGCTTACCTTTCAAGTTAAAAAGAGGGCTTTTGCTCCAGCCCTTCTTTAGCTCAATACTTAAACTTTGCTTTAGAAATACCTTTGAGATATTTGAGAACAAAACTGTAGAAATTCTAAATGGGATTAAAAATAGATTAGGTTTTATGGTATGCCAATATTCAGACTAGAGTTCAGCAACATGGCTTAGTCTTCCAAATATGCTACTTCTATTTAGTAAAATTAGATATGTAAGAGTGGTAAAAGTTCTGCTTTTACAGATACTGTTTTCCATCCTCCTCAACATGTGAACACACATCAATTATTGTCTGAAGAGGTTAAAGTCTGTGTCACTGTTTAGGAATCAGTTGTCTAGAAAAATCTGGTAAAATGAGTATTCTCTGAAGTCTTCAAGTCCTTGAAAGCCCAGGGAGACTAAATCTGCAGCTTAACTTCAGGCTAGATTGTACGGTACTTGGGTAATAGGTTAACTCTCGTAAGAAAGCTGTACTTTTATGTGGATCACCACCCTGTAGATTCCACAAAAATGCTGGTCTTTGCAAATACAGTTTTGGAGTCAGTGTGGAGTGGACAGTAGTGTTAGTGGAAATGGAGATGTAGAAAGTAGGGAGTCTTGTCACGCTGCACTCAAATACCATCAAATAACATGCAGAGAGTCCTTGGAACAGTGTTGGGAACCCAGATCTTTCCTCTCCCACGTCAACATCCCCCACTAGACTAGAGAGGTTTTCATGTTCATTCTCTTTCACCCTCTCTGTGTTTTTACAAGAAACGTCTGTTAACAGTCATCTGCTTTGTTGCAGAAGATTGACGAGGACTATTTCAAATAGGGATAAAGCCCCTCTTAGGTCCAGAAGAGAACATCTGGCTGCTATGGAGCTAGAGTGCAATCCCAGCTGCTTTTTGTAGTATTTTCAATTAGTGAAATTAGATGAAATTGTGTACTTTGAGGTGCTAAACATTGCTGTGTCATGTATGGGGCCTAAATAATGGTCAACATCATCTCTGAGTGGTAGAAATTACCACTAAGCTTAAAAACAGTGAACTTCTTTGGGACAACTTTAGGAACCTTCATTGTAGGGAATTATTACCTTCTTATCCTAATGCTGTTAGATGGCATTGTATTTTGTTCCTGCAGGATGAAATGAAAGATTGGGTTTGGTCTCACACCTTCTCATTTTCCATGAGTTATGAGATAAACATTACATCTGCTGGTAACGCTGGTAGCGTTAGTATCACTTGCTGGGTAAAACATTTGGGTCAAATGGAGCTTGACCCAAAGGATACTGAGGCAGTCTCCCATTGCCTCTGACTCAAAGCCCTGTGCAAAATACCATGCAAGCTTTATTTTCTTTCCAATTTGCCTTCTGTTATACTGGAGAATATCTACATGCAACATTTTGGCTGTAGATAATACAATTTATCTAGTGTGTGCTTTGCATATTTCTTATAATGACTCTTTAATCACCTCTGTCTAACTGGGTATTACCTACTTTGATGTACCTTGACATTATTGCATATCTTGAACATCTTTCCAGGATAAAAGGAGCTGACAATGTAACAGAACAAATGCTTAAATCAACACTGAGAAGGACAACTGAAGCTGGTGTCAAATGGATGATACTGCTGCCTTTCAGTTTACACTGACACAGAACTGCTCTGCACTTAAGACATTAAAAAAGTTGAATAAAAAAAATAAGATTAAATAAAGATTGCTACCAAAGGCGAACAAAATAAAGAGACTTCTTCCAAGGTGGAAAGAGAGAAAAGAGCAATATCTGTGGAGTCTGACACCCCGAATACCACGTTATCGCATTTCACCAAAAATGCCTGTCTCTTCAGCCCACTGCTTTAGAAGTGAGAACCAAAAGGCTTTTGCCTAGTTTAAACTCTGCACAGCAGGGTAGGATACTGGCCAAGCACCATCAACTGGAACCTGGGAAATAAACACAAGAATTCAGACAGATGTAACTTTGAAGGTAAGGCTAGATAGCCACGTAAGTTCATAAGCAGAAAGCGACAACAAATAAAAAATTAGGAAGGAAGTAGTATGACTGGGCAGATGCACCAGACATCACCAGACTAGGCTACGTAGAAATGATTCTCTTCTGCAGATATCCAGCGACCATAGGAAAAATTAAAATAACCTGCTTGTACAAGAAAAAACTGTTCTGAGCACTCTCTATTTTCAGAGAGAACTTTCCTTTTCTCAATTATTTATTAATTGATTGAAATTAGAAGAGGGTGCCAGATGGATAAAGTACTACTTTTTTTCCCCTTACCTTGACCACTCATGACCTCAGCCTGTTCAAAGAGAGGAGAGGAAAGACTGTTTAACACTACTTCAGATAATTTATTTTCAGAAGCCCACAGACATATGTTGATGCTGTGCTCACTTTGACCTCGACAACTGGGAGCATTTTATCCCCAGCAGTGAACAAGGATTTATCTGCATCTCAATTTATTTATCTTCTGCATTCAGGTTTTCTTGATGCAGATACCTCGCTCTGTGCAGAGAGTCAGATTTTCTTTTAAAACACAGTAATGACCACAAATTTATTGCTATTACTTGCTCAGTAAAATTGCTCTCAATAAACCAAGGCTCATGTAACAAACACATATCACTGACACTACTTTAGCAGTTTGAGAGAAAGGAGGATGTGAAAGCCATGGACTTGCTTTGCATTCTGAAAGGTGATTTCTCCCATCTAGAACAAATAGAGAAAGAAGAGGGGAAGTTTACTCAAGATAGAGAATGAACTAATCTGGTATTTGTCTCAACCTGACACATTTCTCAGGCACTTAAATAAGTTTAGAAATTATGAGGGGAAAAAAAAACCAAAAAAATCCAAACCATGCTTTTCTCAATACTCCACTAATTTGTCATTTGTTTATTATGTGATGAAACAGTCACTGACTCAACACGTTGCAAATATTTGTCTGAATCTTTAAAACCAATGCAAAGCAAGACAAATAAAAAACAAATAATCCTGCATAGTCTCTACAGTTGTATGGACTCAAGGTGTCTCCAGCTCTCAGGGATTCTGGGTGGATTTGGTATTCACACAGAGGCAATAAACCCAGTGTAAATTCTCATGCCTTTTATACACAACATGTAACTTTAAAGCTAAGGAACAACTTGCCAAAATAAATTCTGAATGGCTTCTTACAGAGCAAGCATGAGCTTCAAATAGTCACAAATACAAAGCTGCTTTCCTACAACTTTAACGGGTTCTACTCACTCTCTGTCCTCCCCCACCTGCACCCTGAGCCAATTAATGCTGCCCCAAAAGCCAAACTGCTCTTCCCATTTCTCTGAAGAGTGCATATACTACTGCTGAAAGAAAAAGAAAAAAAAAAAAAGTGGAATTCGTAAATGAGAGAAGAGTCTTAAGAAGCATCTCTCTGAGCCTTTAGGCTCTGTTCTGTCAGAGCACGCTGAGTAGAAAGGAGACACTGGGTTTTTTAAACGTTGCTCCTTTTTTTTTGTAAGAGCCATGGAGAACTTGGCACCAAGTTCCTGCTGTGTAGCTTTAATCTGCTTTGGGTTCTCACTTGCAGTTAATTACTTTGGCAGCAACATATCATCTGAGTATGGTTTTTGCTACCAGGCAATTACCACCTTATAGTTAAATAACTCTTCAGGATATTTTCATCTCTTTGGTTTTGCATCATTTGTAATTGAATCCACAGCACTGAACTAAGTCATTTGCCACAGGCCTTAGAGTCAATGGGACAAAGAGCTTGTACATCTGAATTGGAAATAAGGCTAAGAATACATCTCCATGGATTTATCTTTCTGCTGTCTTCCAGCCTTTCTGGCTCATGACCAGTGCTGCTACTGATGACTTTGCCTGGTGACTTAGTTTTGCCAGGTAATGACTGCATCAGTAAAATGCTTGCAAGCAGCTAAACCTGTTGAGGATTCAGCTATCCATCAAAGACATTGATGGACTGTCAAGACCATCCTTCTTCTTCATCAATAAACCTTAACCAAGTACATTATTCTGTCACCGATCAAAAGTACAGTCTGATGGTGTCTGAACAGCCTGGGTTCTGTCTTGAAGAGCAGTCACCCAGCTGGCACAGAAGGAAAAGCCATTATTTAAATGAGGAAGAAACCAATATTTAGAATCAGTTTTGATCATGGCTAACCAAGAGTCTCCTCAATCACAGGAGCTGCCACTGGCTATCTGTGTCTCCTATGTTTAACCAAGGGAAAAGAGCAATCAGGACATCTTATATCTTGAGGCCCTTAATTCCTACCTAATAGGTTAAAAAAAAAAAAATTCTGTACATTAAGTGTCTCAGAGACTGATTTTCTTCTGCCCATTGAGTGCTCCAATTTCAGAATAGAATTAGAGTTGTAAATGTGGAGTAAATTTCAGGGACCCATAGCATAGATTAAGGAGCCCAAACCACGTATGGGAGAACTGTCTTAACAAATGTTTCTCCACTCAGCATTTATCACTGAAAGCCTTTTTTAGACCATACAACTAATTTTTGAAGATCCCCGTCTCAGATTCTGTCCTCTGCCCAGTCACTCCATTCATGGCTACAGGCTTTACTAAGCAGCAAGAGTATCTATACGCAAGATGATGCAGCACCAAATACTGCAGTATTCAGGTTGTGTCTAACTTTTTCAGGACCTATTAGGACGAATCGTAGCTTTTACCTGCTCCACAAAGATGCTTTTCCTTGCTGGGGGGATTGAAACAATGAAAGGGCTGGCACTTGCTTGGTTTTCAACAATTCTACAACAAGTTGTAGAATTACAACAAATCAGACCAAGAATGCAAAACTGCTCCAAATTCACTCAGTTTTCAGATAGAGCATATGGAGCTAGCCTCAGGCAGTCTGCCAAATCTGGCCTTGCCCATCAATAAATCTCTGAAGCAGAAGGCATGGTGCTGAGACTGGCCCCTGGGCCAGGGGTGGGAGAGGAAGGGAAGAGAAGGGTAAGAAGAAAGGAGATGGATTGATCCACACATGGAGACTCTGAAACTTATGAATTCTGAAAGGACTACACTAATTGAAGCTTTTATCTGAAAAGATCTATCAGAATAACTCCCCTGACAAGAACAGAAAGATTAATCAACTAACCATACCACCTGAGAAACCTCTGGGGAATGGGATCTTCTCACATGTCACTTGGTTTTGTTTTATTTCTGTAAACAAGAAGCGCAGATCTGGGACTCCTCTTGAAAATGAAACTGTGTTCAAAGAAGTACCACAACCCCTGTATGCTAGGAAGATCCCGTCATGCTAGATGTCTAACTTACCAAGAGAGAAAGCTGACAGAAGAAAAATTTGGTATAAATATCATCTTCATTTACTCTCCATATTTGAGGTCCAGGACACAAATATGTTAATTAATTACCTTTTTCTTTCAATCAGATCCCCCTACTTCCTGTACCTTGGCAACACGCTTCATTGAGATGGATAGCAAAAGACAGTGATTATATCTGCCCGCTCTACTGCTTTTTAAACAAGGCAGAAAAAATCTTTCACAATACCTAAACAAAGTCTAATACAGATCATATTTAGTAGTCATGATAATAAAAAAAATATCTTGATTCATAGAAGCTTCAATATTTTCAGTTATACTGGAGGCTGAAATAGGTTTGCAGGCAAAGAACAATGTTCCCCATAGTTGGATGTTATGTGAATTTGTCTCTAAATAGTCCTTCCAGCTTCTAGTAGTAAAGATTGAGTATCTCAGGTTATATAAGCAGGCCATCATCTATATTTTCCTTTGTTCAGCCCTTCTAAATGGAAAGGATTATTTATCAGGGTCCATGAGTTTTCCTATGTAAAAACCATTAGGCAATAGTCTCAACAGTTATTAATCACTTGAACTCTGGTGTTTCACTGCTGATTTACATTAGCTGAGGATATGCTTCATCCTGTTCCTTACTCAATTTATGCATAAATCCCAGTGCATGCATATCTATTCCACTGAGCCTATCAAAGTGTCAGAGATTTGAATGATGCAGAAAAAAAAATCTTCAAACAGAGAAGGTAACAGTCTGCTGAACTTCTGCAAAATAGTTTCAGACAGTAGAAGAGTGCATTCAGAAAGAGAAGAAAAAACTGGATGCTAAGAATACCAAATTTAACTTTGATCTGTTTCATATCAAAGAGCACACAGATTTTAATTAGATCTCAGGCTCAAATAATATTATTGCACTGCCAGACAGAATTAGAAATATTTAGTGTTATCAGGGAGAAACCTGAGGATTTCCACACGGGAAGAAGGGCATTGATTACAGTAAGTAGTGCACCATGGCTAACTGCGGCTTGAAAAACTTGTACTTAAGTGTTCATGCCTTTCACCAGATTGAGAGCACTGCAGAATGAATTCTTATTTACTGACAAAACAAATCATGGCACGAGCATCAACCATGTAGGTTTTCTTATACTGCAAAATACTCCCAACTTCACAGTAAATATTTATGTAACTAGTTTTTGCAATCCTTGATTTTAGGTAGGAGGGGCAAAGTTTGTACAGAGATGTGATATTTTTTATCAGATTAGCTGAGGCTGCTGGGGAAAAAAAAAAGCACACTCTGGGGCCCAAGTCCCTTCATCAATTGCTGTACTGAACCATCGAGTACCGCATGCTACTGTTAGTTATAAACTTCAGGGTAAGCCTAGGCAAATCAAAATGGCCTTAGAAGGGTAAAAAAATTGGTGCAGTCAGCATATTAGGCACAGGACAGTGGGAGACCATCTGGGGAAGCATTTAGCCACCCTTCATAACATATCATACCACAAATAGTGCTCAAACTGTCTTAAAACTTGGTGTTTGTCAAGAATATCATGTTGGAAAGCTGTTTCAGAACTTCATTTATATAGTTTTTCAGTTCTATTAATAATGGGCAGCCCATACCAATTTGCTCCTATGTTGTCATGGTTGGTTTTGTCTTGTTTGTTTGTTTGGTTTTTTGTCAGATGAAATACCTCTCCCTCCTCCCTTGTATGTACACAATGAGTACTAGAGAACCTCTTCCACCTTCATTCTGTTGAACTAAGGAAGCCAAACTCTTGTAGCTCCCATTTGTGTGAAACACTGTCTCTGTCACCCTAATCACCTTGAAAAGTCTTCAGGTGAGGACACGGGTGTTCTCCTAAATCACCAGTGAATTCTGGTCCGTAACAGCCTTGAATTTCATATGAATTTCATGTTTATAAGCTATGCGGTTTTTCAGAGAATTTTTTTTCTTATATAAGATGGGCTAAATAACTATGGTAATACCATCTTTCTGCAATTTCTTTAAGTGGAAAACAAATTATCCAAAAGCTGTTTATGAGACTGCATGTGGATGGAATACCACTCAAGCCGCTCATAATAGGCTAAAAATGTTTTAGCACCGAGGAGAAAATACATGAAGCAATTCCTACATTAATTGCTTCAAAGTAGGTACTTGTTTCCCTCATTTATCTGTCAGCTTTTGTACACAGTGAAACAGTGTCTGAGCATTGAAAGTGGCAACTGGACTATAGTGGTAATTTTGTGGAACAGACGTCTAAAATATCAAGTCTGATTAGATAAATTTTTGCTATTATCTACAGTTCAGACATCTATCAGGCTGTCAGTGCTTGCACTCAGTCATAGATAATTCATGTATAAAATTCACAGCAGGATGTGACTACTGACTGAGAGATAAAAATATTAACATCTATACATTATGCTGCAAATGAACACATAACATTTTAGATGATTCAGCAAATCATTAATAGTAGCACTGATTTGTGCATGCTTTCATTTTCATCTTAAATCTATATTGGGCATACTTCATTTGAAATAAATAATATGTTTCCTCATTAAGAGAATAATTAAAGACCACAAATAGGTTTCTGGTTATGGCAGAGATGATGTTTTGGTTATGTATCCCAAAATAGAGTGAAAGCATCTGGCTGCGAGTTTCAGTACTGTTGAAGTAAAAACAACAACATGTTCTAAATGGTTGAGTAGAAGTTACTTAAACTGCAAAGCTGAATTACTTCAAAATATACAGGAGTATTCTTACATTGCAGTATTGCCTGAGACATATGAATATATTTTCTCTCAGTCTTTCTGCTTAGATAGATATACTTACGCACACACATACACGTTAGATATAGCTTATAACATAGAATGTGTATACCATAGGCTGTAACTACTCTTAGAAAGATTACTACTATGACTTTTTGTTTACATATTAAAGTGCTATTTTTAAACTGGGGGTAGGGGTGCAGAGAATATGTCTCCTATCTCAAGCTTTATAAACCAGACATTATATACAATTTCTCTATGTGTCGTCCTGTTTCATTAGGAAGCCACTTGTAATACAGCTTTATCCACTCACAGTAACAGGTATCTTCTGAACTGTTCATATCACTGCAGCTCCATCTTTGTTGCCTCATAGACAAGAACAAGCAAAGCAGCAGTTTATTCTGTTCTGCCCAGTGACCTGGGGTATGAATGCAAATCATTGTATCCAGAAGCAATGCTTTTAGAGGAGACAAATCTACGTCTCCTCAGTTTTCTTGTTAGATGCATGGAATCTGTGAATCATGAGTCGTGTGCTGAAGGCAAGATATTATTTCCCAGCTGTGGCTCAACGACTCTGTCTCAGTCTATGCGCCACTTCTGCTTGTGGGTACATCATAAAGAGCCTTATAGTCAAAGGAGCTTTACTAGCTAATACTCTTTCCAGTAGCAGTACGACATCATGGTCCATCCTGTGCCATGGACTGACTGGGTACCTTACTGCATCTTGACTGCTGAAAATGCACAGCTGTAACCAAAGTGCCAGTCGCATGAGCCTCCCATCAAGATACAGAGACTTAAAAAGGATTCAATTTTAAAAGCTCACACTTCCTTGATCAGATTTTTATGGTAGGGTGCTCTTTAAAACATGTGGTATTAGCCATAACTGAGCCAATCTGTCAGCAAAACAAACTACTGTAGCATTTAAACCTTGGTGAACCGTGTCTGATTGTCGCCATCTCAAGCAGACCTATTAATGTGTTTAAGGCCCAATTCATTCTGCAGTGCAGTTTTTCACAATCATGATGCATAGACTAGATTGAAGTACTTATATCCTTTAGGGATACACACTATTCTGCAAGCTCTTAGATATGCTATGACAAAGTGGCTCACCTAGGTGATAATGAGCAATGCAACTGGTCACTATATACTCTAGCAAGCCGTAACTTTCTGAAGATTTACTTTAGTCTTTTTTACCAAGTCAGTGTTCAGAAGTGTTCTAAATATTTTCAAACTACTGAAGTGATTTTATTCTCCTTTTGCTTTGAGCAATTTGTCCCCCAAAATGAATTAAAATGGTAGCTTTTAGTTTTGGCCCGTTAAAACTTCTTTTATAATTAGAACATATTGTGAACACGTCTGTCTGTCAGAAGAACATATATCTATTTAAAAAAAAATCAACAAAACTGGGTAAGATCTTTACCCATGGAGGATCAACATAAATGTTAGACAGTGTTATTCTGAAGGAGAGCTATGAGTAACTGAAAAAAGATACAAATATTACAAGAATATATTAATTTAAATTTAATCTCTAGCTCTTTCTATTTCTGAAAAGTTATGAAAAATAGTACTAGGTCTTATCACATCAGTTGCTAAAGATTGAAACACAACAGGTCAGCTTCAAAAATCAGTTTCCCCTCTCATCCTTTCCTCCCTCCCTGTAACTTCCCTGCGTATTCCACTGTGGAATCATGATCTGTCTCCTTTTAGCAATACACTCCGAAAGAGCTTGAGAAACAGAGGATTCATCAGGAATAGAAGGCTGCAGTTAGCTTGAGTATAATGATTGATATATTTTACACACAAAATTACTTAGCAATTGCCACTTACTTTGTTTTCAATCCTTAAAAAAGTTATATATGATATTGGATTTTTATAAATGAAACAAGAGTTGCACAATGATACTACAAAGAATTCTTTGACTCTCTTAACATTTAAATGAGACTGCTATGAAGTTTTATGTTACCAAGAAATGAACCAAGAAATATTGGTCTTATCCACACCAGGAAGGAACCAAACCACTGGCATGATCAGGGTTTTTTTTGCTGGGTGAATGAATATTCAGCAAAAGACTGAAAACTGTCAAACTCCAGAAGTAATACATGCTTTAAGTATCTCCTAATTTAAATAGTGAAATCCCCACAGGTATGTGGGCCTTCTATAGAAGGTACATACTCGTTATTCTTTTGCCTAAGAATTCTACAGGTGTTTACATTATATAGGACAAAAGTAAGGCTTTCCACTGACCTTGGCATGTCCCAGTACAACCAACCCTCCAAATAACAAATAATTGCTGGTATCAGGTTATAAATCCAGACCCACAAATCTGCAGTAACTCAAATGAGAAATCCAAATTGAAATCCAAAATAATGTCAGTCACTGCTGATTTCAATCAGGAAGAGATGCTGAAAAAAACCAGGGTCCTGAAGGCAAAATTTGCAGTGTGCCCTTCTGTGGCCTGAAGCCAAATAAATCATTACAGAATGTTGTAAAATGAAAGGTAAAATTTTAAATAGGAACAAATGTTGTTTATGAAACTGATTAAAGAAAGGATTACTGGAAGGTAGGTTTTGGTGACAGAAACTCCATTTATCTAACAGTGCAACACTTAGCTTTTCACTGGCTGTGAAGCAATTTCATGTGACCTTTTTCTAAAATGATTAAGAAATGCTGGCTTCACTTTGTATCGTATGCAAAATGAGAACTGAAGTAGGGCTTCAACCTGTCAGAAAAAAAAAAAAGAACAACAATAAGCAATTAATATAACATTCCAGTGATTTGGGATGGTTTGAATACTGGAAACAAACACAGTACTCCACCCTCTGGGATTCAGGTAAAGAAAACTGTAAGCAATAAATAATATTCTCTTCCCTTCAGAACAGAAGTTGATAAAATATACCAAAAGTTTAGGATTCTCAAAAGTTGTAATGATCAATAAATTAAAAAGATAAAATTTTTTAAAATGTTTCTCTCAGTTGTATTATGTATTTTATGTCTTTGCCATGTACCTCGGTTGTGTTTCCCAAGTTGAATGTCTTTGTTCTCGTCTTCTTCCTGTGAACACAGAGAAAGATCCTCACCATTCACTTGCCTCCAGAACTCAGGTTGTAAGGACAAAGTGGCAACCAGTACTGGGCTCCTGACAAAGCCCTGGCAGATGTGACATGGAAACCTGAGCCTCATTTCCAAACAATCCTTTGGTTTGGGTCAGAGCACAGAACAGTCCCTCCAGGTGCCTGAAAACTGGATTTACAGTTTCTGCTCTGAATGATGCACCAACATGCTTTCCCTGCTGCCAGGCAGCAAGAGGGTGGGCAGGCTGAATTAACTGGAAGATGGTAAAATAGAAGCTGTGTTTTGAAACACTCCTTCACTTTAATTCAGCATAGGGCTGGTGTACTGAAAAATCAAAGACAGAAAACTACAGTCCCTTCAAGTACTGCAAACCCTCAAGATTTTATCAAGTCTCACATTAGTTGGTGTGGGTCTTTTAAAGTAAATTCATTTTAAAACCTAAGCAAGAAATAAATCATTCTTTTACTTAAGAATGTGATCTCTGATGGCTCAAAAACAGAAGGCAAAGAAAATACACCCTTTGAAGTTCATGGCATTTTTAAAGACTTGAGTCATGATTTTTGAATGCTTGAAGCTGACAGTAGTTTATTTAGTTCAGCATAAGAACTGGTAGAATGAATAGAAAACAATTGTTTCACTGTTATCACATATACTTTTAAAGGTATAATATGTGACAGACAGTCTTGCATTCTCTGTCTTTTCACAGTAAAGAGTTTTTTATCTCCGAAACAAATTAAAACTTTAATTAAACTCCTGTCTGGAGAAGTAAGGGTGCAAAGTGTGTGTGTTTCACAATTTGTATACCAAATAAAAGTACTGTGACCTCACCTCATGCTGCAATACCATCATGGCTTTGGACAAGGCTGAGTTGAGTCTCTGCCTTGTTTCAAACCGAACTCTTTTCCGCCAGTTGTCCCCATCTCATGGAGGAAGAAGGAATATCCCTGTCCTCAGAGGACCTCACCCCAGGGCACAGGATGAAAATGCAAGGTATCACTGGGACTTGTCCTGTTTTCCCTAACTCCTCTGGGAATGGGTTGCCCTGCCCAGTACACTGCCAGACCACCAGTGATCTTGCAGCGTTTCACTGGAGAGAGATAAGATCACCACCAGTGGTGGGTGAAAGGGAAAGGGGGAAGTGAGCTAGGGTTTGCTTTGAACTTCCCTCCTTCCACATTTTTGCAGAAAAATCCAGAAATTATATACTCATTCTAATTTGATGGAGAAGTTGTAGGGACAGCGTGTTGCAGGTGATCCAGAGTGAGAGCAGGCAGCATGGAAAACAAGACTAAGAGAGCAGTCAGAAGTGCCATAGAGCCAAACCACCTGGGCAATGCATGCATTTAGGGCTGCTTTACTGTCCATCTGTAAATAGTCCATTTACTTGCATTATCTCCAGTCTTAGTCAAATTTCTTCAGCAGTGGTGAGCCCTTCAATGGCTTTCCCTGAAGAAACTGAAAGTATTGCCCCCTCTCCAAAAACTGCCCATTTACTGATTCCTTCATTCTTTTTTAGAGCCATTGCCAAGCTATTGAGTATCATTTGTGATACTAGAACGTGTTTGCAAAACACTTGAAAGCTGCACAGAGCGGAATTAAAAGCATATGGTTCAAAAACAGTTCAAAGTCTACTTAAGTAACCTCACAAACATTAAGTAACCTCACAAACCTCACGAACAGGATTATGCTCAAAAAATGAACCTAAAAACAGCCATGCCCATTCTTTCAAGTGGGAGTAACAAGTGCAACTTCCTGAATCATATCCATACCCATACAACAGTAAAAAATGGTGGCAGTCATTTCTTATCGAGCTGGGGATCTTCCTGCAAACAACTTAGTTTTAAAAACATATAAATGACTGCAAAAATGCTCCTAATTCATTCTTCTAAATGCCATAATGTTTCTGGGATTCTGAAGAAGAGCCATTATGGTTTTGGAGAAAAATGCCCCTGTTTTCACACACACACAAACGCATGATTTGGAAGTTGGGCGAATTCAGGTACTTTTTTTGAGAATTAAGAAAGTCAAAATATACAGGAACTGCAATGTTGGGGTTTTTTTCCCCATAAAATGCAACTTCACCAGTAGCTTCCAAAATCAGTTCATAATCAAGATACTGTTGAGCCATACCTATAACCTGCCATGAGTACATCTCCATTAGCATTTCAGCTCATGTCAGCCATACCCCGCCCCCAAAGCGAATCTCCCAGTTGTTGCTGCTTACCATATTTTGGTTCCCATTGCAGAGTAGACAAATTACAAGAACTTGATTCTTTTTGGGTGAAATGAAACTGGAGAGTGCACTCCAGAAGCAAATCTAATGCACTCCAACTATTAAAGGGCATTCAGTTCCCAGGAAAAGAGCAAGTCTGAAGTAAGACCACCTGTAAAACATATTTTTTTCATTTATCAGCACAGTGTCTCTCTCTCTCTGCAAATTTACATTTACTGAGTTGTATCATCTATTAATATGAAAATAAGCCTATGAACTATGCAGTCGCTATTTAACTTGAGGACCATCGCCTAGGCTGATTTCCAGCTGGATGGCTGCTGTAGTGCTAAAATCCGACATGATTATCATGAGACAGAACAGGTACGTTCTGTGTTTAAAGAGCTGGGAAGAGAAGTTATGTTTGTACTTAACTTTATTCTAGATAATAAATAGTTTTTAGGGAAAAAATCCTAACAAAAAGAAGCAATCTGAAATATCACTTTCTGAGTACAAAACTAGGATTCCCAGGAGTATTTCTCATTGCAAATCAATTAGAGGCTAACTGGAAGGAGATGTAAGAGGCAAATATTTTCTCTTGTAGCAGACATGGAGGTGAAAATAGAAACAGTTAGAGGGCAGGTATTCTGAGCAGTCAGCTGTCTTGCCAACTTCACTAACTCACAAAGTATGAATTACGGTGCTAAGAAAATCACAGCCTGCTTTTTCTTTATAGGATCTGTAAATATTTTTGTTGTTGTTTTCATGCTTTTGAGTCTTTACATAGTGTTTGCTTAGCATTTTAAGCTTTTATCTGTTTGCATGAGGCAAGACTCTATTCAGTCATTTATTTATTTATTAAATGAAAGTGGATATAATGTATTTAACCAATTCTTGGAACTGGAATTTTACAAAATAGAAGCAAATAAAAAATTCAAGTACTGTCTGTGAGCCTCATTATAGAGTCACAAAGAACGTCTGCATGCGGCGGCAGCCCAAGAGGAAATTTCTAAAACATGAGTTGAATGTGTTGGCTCTTACAAAACCTTTCAACACCCACTCATTTAATTATAAAATGAAATTATATTAGAACCTTATATGAGGTGTTCATTATCAGGACATATTCTAAAAGAGAAACTGACTCACAGGTATCAAAAACCAGAATACTGTCAACTGAACAGAATTTCATAACGTTTAAATATACCTAAAATAAAAGTTCTAGCAATTATGTATAGTTTTAGTAAAGGTATGCAAAAATAAATATTCAGTAAATGATTACTTTGGTGGGTCTCTCACCATTTGGAAATATGCAGCCTAGATCTGCATTTTACATCTTTATACACAACAGTAGGAACTCTAAAGGCTGAGTGCACAGTCATGCCATTTTCATCTTTTTGCAAAGAGCAGGCACAGATGTTAAAAGCTAGACCCAGCCAAAATTAAGTATAATAACCCATCAGTGGTTTTATTCGAAATGACCTGATTCCAGAAATTAGCACTTGATCTAATGCATATTGCAAGATTGCAATATTCACATGAATTGGGAAATCTCATCCTTCTTACAATCTGTTCAACAAACTCTAGGAAACTCTGGAAATCAAACATTTCCTAATTTATATAGAGAAACATTTCATTCAATAAGCAGGAAATGTGAGTTGACTAACGGGGGGAATTACTGCAGGGTATTCCAGCATGAGTTCTACACCTAGACGCTAGCACCCCAGGACTGCAACTGTAGCCTGAGTTGAGAGAGATTGGTCTTATAACTGAGAAACAAACAAGAGGTGAACAAAAGACTGAAAGAAAAAAAAAATCTAAACCTTTGAAAATAGGATTGTGAGAATGAGCTGGTAAGATAGCAATCACAAGGACAGTGCAAAGAGTGACTCTGCTGAGGGAAAAGTATGGTCCAGAGACAATATCTTTGTCCCCAAACCTTTTTCACCCCTTTCTTCATCCTTTTAGATTGCCCTTAAGAATTAAATTAGGTTTGGTTTGTTCTGTAGTCGGTACAATATTTGTGCCTAAGAAATTTGCATCCTTCAAGATTTTCACAATCCCAGTGAGCAATCTGCTTGACTGCATAGATGTTTATAGTGACAAGTGCCTATAAAAGTGGAAAAGTGTAAGTAGCAATGTATTGTTGGTCTTTAATAAGAAGTAGCCTTTTGTCTGACAGAGATCTACTTTTTACCAGTTTTACCATGCACAGAACAAAGACCTAGCTACAGCACTACTGGCATGGGTGAAAGAAATATCAATGTTCCCATTATCACAGAATCAAACTGGTGTTTAAAAACCTTTAAACCCTGCATCCAAGCTCTCCATTCACAGGACATGGTACTGAACATCACGTATGCAGGAGTACGTGTCCCTGAAGTGGGGTCTATGAGAGGAGGCTAAGAAGTCAACCGATCAGCACTCAGTATGCTGCTGCTTCGCAGGCTGCCAGACAATTCATAGCATCCTGAGCAGCATCCCCATCATCAGTGGGAAGCAGAGATTGCTCTCCCGCAAAGACAAAGTGTTGGAGGAACACATCCCCGGTGGGGGGCAGCAGCTGTTAGAGGGTATAACATGCCTGGGTCCGGAGTCTGTCTTCAAAACAGGGTCAAAAAACAGGTGTATATAAATACACTATTTCAATGGACATCTGAGACAAAGTCAAAATTGTGCCTAACGCACTTCTAACACAAATAGTATCTGTGGTACCCAAACCAATAAAGGTAGTGCAGCGAAGTCTGAAATCCCCATTTCCAGTCCCACTTTTCTCTTCTGAAGAGGTGACCTAGATTTAATTCTGGAGTACAGATTTTCCAAAAGTACAGATAGCTCCCAAAAGGAAAAAAGCTCCTTGAAAATTGAGTGGCTGTGGAAATTCTGTATGCACATCCTGTACTGACACACTATCTTTTTAACTCATAAATATGAGACAATACTGCTTCCTACCGTCTCATCAAACCATCAAAACAATATTTTTATCATGCCTCAAATGTAGGTTCGAAAACAGACGTATAATTTGAAAAACAATAGTTCAGAAGAGACATTAAACGTGATGAGAACTTGTCACCATTCTAAAGCTAAAGCAGCATTGTAACACATCAGTACTAACAGAAAGAAGTTTTTAGGAAGATACTGACATATTACTTTGGTTCAGATACTTCAGAGCTACAAAACTGTCAAAACTCATGGAATTTCAGAAGTGTTTCTTAAATTCTTCAGCAAACATCATCTGCACCTAAAAAGGAGAGGATTTCTTTGAGAAAATATGAGAAACAAACCCTTTTGTGGCCTTAGATTTCAACCTATGCTCACTATAACAGAAGTTTGCATTCTTAAAAAGGCCATACAGGATATTTTTGGCAATATCCTAAAGGGGAAAAAAAGAGTTCTGGTAAACATGTCGAGTAATTACGCAATGGTCAAGCAGTCATTGAAAGAGGTGGACCAGAGCAAAAAGATTTAACTCTTCTAACAAGTGTATTTCTTGTAAAAATTGAACTCAATTTAAAGTCACTTAAAATTACTCCTTAAGGACCCTAGGATATTTCAAGGACATTCTCTTACAAAGTCGGATGAGGCAGCTTCTACTGTTCTGTTGTTTGAATTAACAAGAAAATAAACTGCACAACCCAGAGACAATTTATACCAAGATTCTGTCTGTCTATTTCAGCTAAATTATTTTCTTACACTTTTCATTATGTATCGCTTTCGTATTAGATTTCTAACTCCTACTCAAGCACTTTACACATACTTCCAATATGAACTTTCATTTTTCTAACTTCAGTTTCATGTAAAACTTTATGGCACTGTATGGAATGCATGGAATTTGCTGCCTGTGTAGGCTGCAAGTAATTTCTTAGTGTTTATTTGAAATTGCTTTTTGAAAATAATAAGTGAATAAAAATGTTGTGAGTTCAGTATGTTTAATACCCTAGCAATAGGGTTGATGAACTTCAAAGAGCTGTGTCAGTCCTCATTTGGCCCCTGCTGCCAGATGAGGTGAGTTCTGCTAGTTCCTAGCACAGAACACCTCTGTGTCACAGCCAAATGTTGAAAGGGGCATAGGATCATTTTAGAATAAAGACAAACCCCCGTAAAGTAGTTATCTTGGGACAGGTCTTGTGTACGTTTAAAAATACTGTTTGTTGACAAATCCCAAAAAGAAACTATGTCTGTTTTCATGTATCTTGGGCAAGTGGCGTTAACAAGCACATAAACCAGAGAGTTTGGTAAATCGTGTTCAGCTGTAAGAGAAAAGTTGCTGTATCTGAATGATGAAGTGGAATTACCAGAAATATTAACATACTTTACTTAGAATCCTTAAGTCATAGATTCATTTTGCTGGAAAAGACCTTTAAGATCATTGAGTCCGGCCATACCTGTCCACTACTAAACCAGGTCACTAAGCACCTTTTCTACCTATCTTTTAAATACCTCCAGGGATGGGGCCTCCACCACTTCCCTGGGCAGCCTAGTCCAATGCTTGGCAACCCTTTCAGTGAAGAAGCTTTTCCTAATATCCCGGCTAAATGTCCCATGGTGCAACTTGAGGCCATTTCCTCTCATCCTATTGCTTCTTACTTGGGACAAGAGACCAACACCCACCTCACTGCAACCTCCTTTCAGGTAGTTGTAGAGGGCGATAAGATCTCCCTTCAGCCTCCTCTTCTCTAGGCTAAACCACCCCAGTTCCCTCAGCCGCTCCTCATAACACTTGTGCTTCAGTCCCCTCAGCAGCTTTGTTGCCCTTCTCTGGACACACTCCAGCACCTCACTGTCCTTCTTGTAGTGAGGGGCCCAAAACTGAACACTATTCAAGGTGCGGCCTCACCAGTGCCGAGTACAGGGGCACGAGCACTGCCCTACTCCTGCTGGCCACACTATTCCTTATAAAATCCAGGATGCCATTGGCCTTCTTGGCCACCTGGGCACACTGCTGGCTCATATTCTGCTGCCTGTCAACCAGCACCCCCAGATCTTTTTCTGCCAGGCAGCTTTCCATGCAATGTTACAGGCTTGGGGAAGAGTGGCTGGAAAGCCAACTGAATCAATACAATCCACTGATGCTATTTGATCCTGTCACAGGTATATCTACTGAGTTTATTCCACGCATATTATTTCACTGAAATCTGTTTCAGGAGTGTTCAATGTCCCAGATATGATCCCTGGGTTAACAAAACAGGAATACTAAGAAATGGATTCCGTTCATGAGTTCTGGGATAATCTGATATCTATTGTGATCAAGTTCAACTAAAAATGTGCAAATGGTGTAAAACTTTTTATAACTAAATTAGGGATTTTTTAGTTTTCAGGCACTGCTTTATTCACTTAACTGATGCAAAATTAATATCTCTTTTGCCTCTTGAATATTTCGTTTATTTCATACTGTAAAAGGTAGACAATGAAAACACTAAATCTACCAAAATTGAAAAAATATGTGAAGGAAAGTGAAAGAATAAAAATTTTAATTTCACAACAAATGATTTTACCCATCGTTTCTAGCCCATTTTCTCTCCTACCACTTGGAAATTTTTACTACATGAGTCTCTTCATTGACTACAAGCTTCAGTTTGCAGGAAAGTGTTTGTAAACCAGCCACTTGAGAGAGCCACTGGAAGTCTAAAAAAGACTGAAGAGAAAATAAGCTTTTCTGGTGAGCCTTGGGTTTAATTAAAAAGGTCTTTAGATCTTTGTCGGAAGCTAAAAAACTTGAATAACTTTTCAACCATCTATTCTTCTGGAGTTTATACAGAAGGGATTTAGCTGTTCCAAAAGAAACTGAGAGGCATTTATTCTTGTTAAACTCACCATATAAACACTGCATATGCTCAATATTTAACAGGAGCAACACACCTACCACTTGCCAAGGTCTCCATGTGCTAAGTTAGGCCTTCAGAAAGGCCCATTTTTAGACACTAGGCCATCTGTATAATGATGGGAGCAGAGCAATCTTTCCTTGGAGCATTAATTTTCTAATTCAACTACTTAGAACATGTCTTGGAAGACATAATGTGCTACTGCAAAATTTCTGAGTAGATGCTTGTTTCAATTCTTCTCTTTCACTTCTAGTGAGACCACTCATTGCAATCATTTCCAAAGTATGGGGGGGGGGGCACCACAGGAACCAGCCTGCACACCAACCTTGCAAGTTGGTCACACTCCCAATACAACATAGTTCACTAATGTCCTGGTTTCAGCTGGGATAGAGTCAATTTTCTTCACAGAAGCTAGCATAGTGCTGTGTTTTGGATTTAGTACCAGAAGAATGTTGATAACACGCTGATGTTTTTAGTTGTTGCCAAGCAGTGCTCAGACTGCTCAAGGACTTTTTGAGCTTCTCCTGCTCGGCCAGGTGCATAACAAGCTGGGAGTACAGCACAGCTAGGACCCAAACTGTCCAGAGAGCTATTCCATACCACATAACGTCATGCTCGGGGGGGTTAGTCAGTCGGGTCGGTCGAGTCGGTCGGTCGGTCGCGGGCAGAGTGGTCGCAGCTCGGGCTGTGTGATCGCAGCTCGGGGGGAGTGATCGCGGCTCGGGACAGGCTGGGCATCGGTCAGCGGGTGGTGAGCAATTGCATTGTGCATCACTTGTTTTATATATTCTGTATATTTTCTTACTATTATTATTATTATTATTATTGTTATTCTTCTCTCTTATTAAACTGTCTTTATCTCAACCCGCGGGTCTTACTTTTTTTTTCCTTTTCTCCGATTCTCTCCCCCATCCCACTGAGGGAGGGGGGGGAGTGAGCGAGCGGCTGCGTGGAGCTTAGTTGCCAGCCGGGTTAAACCACGACAACTAATCGGCCCACTTCCTTAGACAAAATGATGCTGTAGTCAGAAAAGAAATGTTGAGTTTAAGGGTAGTATTTCTGTAGCTGTGATGATTTAAGATTATAAACCAGACAAATTTTGGAGGGAGACATAGCATCTTTCATAGCTGCATAGGAAGAGATTAGCTGGCCGGCTCTCTGGTCTTCAGGCCTTTATGACTGCATATTTTCAGCCTTTCTCTGTAATCGTGAGTGAAACACAGTTTGTCTGGTAACCTATTTTTAAAGAGAGCTTAAATTCTCAAGTAATCCATATCTAAGAAAAAAAGACATTATAGTTGAAAAAAAGACATTATATTAGCATAATACAACTTCCATGCTAAGCAATTATTTCCAATGTCTGTCAATTTGCCACATACCAAAATCTACTAAGTTTAAAAATAAATAATAAATTTGTGAGGTTTTTGTGTGTCTACCAGCTTACATTTGGCTCCTCTTCATTTCTTCAATCACAAAACTCATGCATCATCTTGAAGTTCCCTCTCTCATTCCATCGTTTGATCATGCCTACTTGTGCAACAGCAAGGACCAGGCTTGAAATTAGAGCTCAGTTTGTTTTCCTGATTCAGTTCCTTGGAGATGACAAGGCATAGCTGGTGAATATGAATTAACTTCTTCTCCAGTCTCCATCTACTACTTCTGGGATTCTGACAGCTTTTTATATGAAAATAAGTTTGTATACTTCAGAGAACGCACAATACTCTGGGCCAATGCATCTTCCTTCTCTCAGGCTTGGGAGTCAATGAAAAGAGAATTTGTTCCAATCTAGACAGTAGCATTCAACTGCCTATCACAAATATCCACCTCAAGTTTTCCAACTTCCCAATGAAGCTTTTAGATGGAATTTTTTATGTGCAATGGAAATGAAATAAGAAAATGTGCTCTAGAAGCAGAGTTGTTATTGAAAAGTAGGGCAAGAAAAGAAGCACAAAAGCCTTTATAATCTGTTGGTGTTAAAGATATCTCTTGAAGCAGAGCTGGTGCACAGCCAAGATTAAAATTACTCAGAACATGGGTAGATAAGAATTAATCTATTAAAAAAAGAAAATTAAATGGATTAAAAACATGAGTAATTTTGGGAGTAGAAACTACATACGGGAGTAGTACGTACTTAGGGTGAAATAGCAGTTGCATTGCTAAGCTTCACAATCTTTTTCTTTTTATAATTATTCCACCCTGCATGTGCAGAAATAATTCTCAGTATGATGTCTTATACTCAAGCATGCCTTTTTACTTCTTGGGAAAATGCTCTTACTACTAAGTAGTATGTAAAAAGGCTAACAACCTTAGACTACCCAATTTGCAAAGGAAGGGAGCTGACCATTCCAGCAGAATAGCTAATGGATTGAGGTGCAAGTTCTTGGTTGCATTTGGCTACTGCTATTATGGTAGCCAGAGTATCATTAAAGCCTGAACACCCTGCCTTCTTTTTTCAGCATCACTGAAGGGCTCAGTCTGGTTGAGCAGACATCTGACACCACTCAAAATGCCCAAGAGTATTCCATGGAGACTTCAGCTGCCAGTCCAGGACAATTAGGGGTTTGGGTGCACAGAATCCCTATGTCATGTCCACCAGTGGGTGCCTCTAGATATCATACAGCTACGTTACATTAGCCCTGCTCAATGGGCTGTTTGCTGTGAATACCACTCACTGGGTCCTCACATCCCCCAGGTATTATGGCTAGCAGGCAGGCAGCTAGTTGTGATTATGCATTACATTTTTAAACATGCAGACATAAAAATGGGTTATTAAGCACTGAGGATCAACATGTCCAGCCCATTGTGTGGACCTCAATTTCAGTACATAAGAATAAGATATATCAGCATTGGGGTCCCTTTAAAAGTGCTTTCAGTGAGACTCCACGAATACATGAGTATTTCTGAATTTTAAATAACTTTGTTCTGCATCTGCATAAACCAGTTTACAGGTCAGTAATAGGACTATTAAGAATAATTTTGAAATAGACTATTTTGAAATCTAAGAACAAACTTAATTTAACACTCCTATAATCTATCTCAATGCATCCAGACTTTGTTTTGAAATTTCTAAGTTGCCCGATTATTTCACTGGACTTATCATGTTTTACGCAAAGGCCATAGAGAAGGCCCTTTTCTGTCTAAGATATTTTTTCCTATTGTAAGCAAAGACAGAAATTATGTAAAACTTCCAGGAAAGGATAGAAACCTCTAGGGCCCAATCAGACATTCAGTATCTAAATCAGAACACTTAAAACACTTGTTTCTGTAAATTTAGAAATTTAAACTTGCTTTTGACTTAAACAAAATATCTTATTTGTATTGTGCTACGGTATAATGCCAGGGAAGTGAACTAGGCTAGCTAGTTCGGCTAGCCACAGTACAAAAAAACCCTAACAAAATAACATGGTTCTTATCCAAAAATTACAAAGTAAACATAAGACAAAAAACAACAGGCAAAAGACAAAAAGTGCAATGAGACGATATTGATCATTATGGTCATTAAAGTTCCTAGCACAACCGCTGCTTAACTTTGATCTAGCTTCTAGTTTCCCTTCTATTACTACCTCAGTGATTCTATGAATATGTTCTCACGAGTAACATAAGCCTTATTTTTAAAATATCTTTCTGTAGATCAGTTAAATGAAAAAGTCTTCTAGTCTAATATGTCCCCAATTTCAATACTCCATAAAATTAATTTTTAATAAATGCACCTATATTTCTTCTGATTTTGTCTGCTTTTGCATTCCCATCATAGGAAAAAATTAATAATTTTATTTCCCCTATCTGTATAAAAGATCGCTGATTGTTTCAGCACCAATTATGAATTGTCTGGATTCACCAATGCCCTTAAAAGAGATAATTGAAGGAGATAAAATCTCAGGCCATATATGGCTTGCTGTGAGTTGCTTTCTAATATTTTTAAAAATTCAGAAAATAAATTTTGTTCCTAAATTAACTGTCAAGCCTGATGAGGATTGCAATCTCCTAGGTGAAAAGTGCTACTTAAAGTAACACGATTGTATTCATGACACTAAATGTACTAAAGTGACAAACAAACAAGAAGCCCTTGGGCCAAAAGTACATGAAAATGAAATTAAAATATAAACAAAAAAATAAAGCTCAACATCTTTTCCATCTTTCAACAACCACACAATGTAAATACAAAGCCAGCTTTAGAAAAAAACCACCAACAAAGGAGCAGGTTAATATGGCACAAGTATTGCTGGGTGAGAGCTGGTAGGAGTATTACCAGGTGTAAAATTCTGAGCTAGTCTAGAATTAAAAAAAAAAAAAAAAATATTTTCAAAAGAAATAACATTTTCTGAATGAGAATGTAATATTTTTTCCTAACCAAATAAAATTGCCCCTGTTGCAAGGAAAGCGTTTTAAAGTAATAGGTTACATTGGATTCATAAAATATTGTGGGTACAGTCTCTCAGGTAGCCACCATCTTTAGGTATGTATTTCAGTCTGGTGTTTCCTTTTTCATTTAAAATACACATACAGAGATGGAAAAAACCAAAATGGAATAAATGAGCTCTGTGTATGAAACCTAATACTATGAAGGGATTTCTATCACTCTGCACTGTACTGGTTTTGACAACTTCTGCTCTGAAAATTGGATTTTAGCCCCTCCACAGACTCTTGGACTGATTGTTCAGATTTTAGTCATAGGCAAAGTAGCCTTCCACAGACCTTCTGCGTCAGTCTCTGATCGGTCAGGAGGTATGCAGAGGGTGTCTGAATCAATACTTCCCAATGGCCTTTTCTTTTTCCAGAATGATCATATTCCCATGTTACTGGGAAGTTTTCTCTCTCTGCCAAATAAACCTCCCTATCTTCCCCAAGGCACTGCCTTGGCTACCCTCACTCTCCCTCTCACACTCAATTTGTTCTTTTACTGCTGTCAGGCTTTCCTGACTCTTCAGGTTCCTCTGCAAAATTCAGCTGCTTCCTTCTCTTTCTCACACCAGTAAAATTTGCTGGCCTCTAATTTTATCAGCCAGCTACCTTCCCAAAATGAATGTGAAGAGTGTGAGCAAACCTTGAGAAAAATCTGATCGGAAATGACCTCACTCACATGACATGCAATAGACATTTTAGTATGTGGTGAGCAGCTATAAAAATAATGCTCATTCTGTGCTCATATTCTACCTTGATTTCTCATTATAATGACCTCATAAGATTTCATGAATTACTTGGCTCTGTAGGAAAAGGTTCATATTTGAACAATAATTTCAAATACAAGAATCCAGGTGGATGTATAAACATCCTTGATTTTGTGATTTTGTATGGTTTCATGGAAAACTGGGGTTTTTTTACAACTTTTGTATGGGTAGAGTGCTAAGGATTTTCTACATATTTTGTAAATACATAGTGTTTTACACATTGCCTTTATAGGCAGACAAGGTCACAAGTACTTCGATGCTGACTGTGTGAACTGCAGCTCTGAATGGTGTGTAAATTTGGAAAACAACTTATAATTCTTGCATTGAATAATGCAAGTAGAAATGGTGCTAACAGATGTATTCAGTGGAACTTCTCTCAAACTGTGTTGAATAACTTAAGCTCAGTTTTACATATTTAGGGCTATTTTGGCTACAGTTCTGACACTGCAATTCCAAGAATCTGCTGCTTTGCATAAAGATCTTTGCACATTATATGATGTAGACTGAAACGTCAGCTTTAGTAATAAGACACCCAGGGATTGCTGAGGAGCTGTAGAGTTTGATTTGGTTTCCATGGCTCAATTTCTGATTGAGCAAGCTCTCCAACTGCTCAAGAGACTCCAGTCAAGATACTGTCCAGGTGACCATGCAGTTGTGCCTTCTCTAAAATCTCCTGTTTTGCACAGATTGTATATCTTGCTTCTTGGAGATGGCTGAGCACCTGCCTGCCCATGGGAAGCAGTGAATGAATTTCTTGTCTTGCTTTGCTTGCACGTGCCACTTTTGTTTTCCCTATTAAACTGCCTTTTTCTCAACCCACGAGCTTTCTCACTTTTACCCTTCTGATTCTCTCCCCCATCCCACCGGGGGGGAGTGAGAGAGTGGCTGTGTGGGGCCAAGTTGCCAGCTGGGGTTAAACCACAACATTGGGAAATTTCATTCCTGGCAGTAGCAGCTGATATTTGTCTTGCCATATGACACCTCTGACAACTCGGGGAAATCTCACTATTTTTGTTGCATTCAGCTCACATTTACTACCTTGAGGCCTATGACTATATACCTTTAAATGCAAGCTGATTGCCTGCTCAGGCTAGGCTTAGTACATACACAAATTTGATCCTGATATTTTCAGTTATGTTTATAAATAATGCCAAGTTGAAATAAATAAGAGAGAAGAAGGTATAAATCTGTGAAATATAATAAACTTAATCTTATAATATCTCATACACCATCTACAGTCAATTTTTTTTTTAAAAAGAGGGAAAGGAAGTTTTCTTTTAGCATATGCTCCTTTAGTGCCTTACCTTTTGAAGATCTGTAAAAAATGAACCTTGCAGAATAAGAACATCAGTTATTTTTGTCAGCAATGAATCCAAAGACGAATATGCAGGGCTGAGAATGTCCTCTCAGGTGCAGCTAGAACATCACTAGATCAAGGGGAGTTCTCTCCAGCAGTATGGGATCAGTTAGGAAGCAGTCTTTCGAGTGTACTGGCCTAAACTGTCTCTTGCCCCATTCTGTCAAGGAATGTTTAGGCACTGGTGTGCAGCCTTAGCAGTGATTATACGGGCAAGTATCTCGCTACAGAAATTCCACTGTTTTTTTAACTCCAGTTTCCAGATCAGAGAGGTAAACTTTCAACAGAAGTAGGAATTAAGTTAAATGAACGAGAATGTGTTATCTGAACTATGATGCCAACACATTACATCTGCTTCTATCTGTTTGCACCTCAGCACCTCCAAACTACACCAGTTGAAACTGGCTTCTGGAGCCAAATTGTTTTTGCAGAATCAACGGACCACTCATCAGTTCCTCAGACTGAAAAAAAAATCCCAAGTCAGGGAGAATGCTGCAGCCAACTGATTTTTTTGAACCCCATCAAGTGCTTGGTAGTCTAGAAAACAGACTTCATAGATCAAGACTTTTCAATTAGGATGATGTTCTCCTGAACGCAATGTGGTTTGTATCTACAAGCACAAAAGCTAATATAGACATTGCAGTGGTAGGTTGTAAAATTAAGACAGTTCTAGAAGGTAATTATACTTATTTCTCCCTTTACAAAGTAATTAAGAATGTACAGATTGTACTTTTGAAGCTATTGTATGCCAGACTAGCTAGATTAGAAGAGGCTTCTGCCATTATAGAATTATTTATCTACTCATTTAAGGAAAATAAGGATTGATAAATAACTTTGTGTTATAACCAAGTATTCAATGAACAATTATGTACACTGAATTACAAAATATTCCATGAAACAGTGAAACCTAAAGACTGAGTTACTATGCAGCATAAAGTTATGCTTAGCTTTAATGTTAAACTGAGGTTGCCTAATGGTTACCCAAGTATCTGCATTACCCTGAATCAAGATGCCTGTTTAAACTCTTACCATAGGTATACTGAAGGGTTTTCAGGGAAAGGAATATCATTTATGCAGTTTTGGACCACTACTTATTACAAAGTATATCTTCTAACTGAGGCTTCCATATTTTGGAATAATATAAATAACTAATTATAACAGGAGGCTGGGATAAGAAATAAATCCAAGTAATTGTGTTACCTCCTCTTTTCAGTTTGCTTCTTAATTAAACAAACAGCTTTGCTTACCTTCTTACCTCTCCTTCAGCAGAAATTCTAGGATGATCCTTTGGAGGAAACCTGTGAAGGATGGAGTGATGTTTCAGTTGCCCTCACCTACTAGAGCTACTAGATAAGCTACCTTGTCAGATGCCATAAAGTCAATGAATCTTAAAATACCGATATGGACATTATTAGAATAATAGTTACTTCAGGCTATTTTAAAGAAAACCTTGTGGTGAGTCACAAATATGTTAATGCTTACATGGCCACTTCCATGAAAACAGAAGCCAAAGAACTCATAAAGAAAAAAAAAAGTTGGTTTTATCTTAACAATTATAATGCAACTACTGCAGAATTAGTTCTGCTCTTTCCATGTTTGTATGCATACACATTTTACATATCTTTATACACAAAGCAAACATTCCATTTCTTCTTCAAAGAGAATTTCAGTGCTGTATATGAAGGGAGTAGGAAGCAGAAAGGTGATGCAATAGGGTTTCTTTTAGAAAAGAGAATCTTGGATACTTTTTGGTTTTATAGGTATGTCATGCCTCAGTGTCTGTAAAATATCTAAGTCTCACATAAATATTCTCATGATTAAACTAGCTGCAGGACTGAAAAATCCTTCATTAGAGCAGTAGGTCTCAGAAATACATTTAGTGTTTAATTCTGAATTTAAAAGTTGCATGACTGCTTTTCCCAACTCACTGAGAAAACATCTGTGTCGTGGTTTAACCCAGCTGGCAACTAAGCACCACGCAGCCGCTCACTCACTCCCCCCCCTCCCTCAGTGGGATGGGGGAGAGAATCGGGAAAGGGAAAAAAGGTTAGAGCCGAGGGCTGAGATAAAGACAGTTTAATAAGAGAAAATAATAATAATAGTAATAATGAGAATGATAACAAAATATACAGAATATACAAAACGAATGATGCACAATGCAATTGCTCACCACCCGCCGACCGATGCCCAGCCCGTCCCGAGCAGCGATCAGTACCCGAGCGACCGACCGACCCACCAACCCCCCCGAGCATGACGTTCTATGGTATGGAATAGCTCTTTGGACAGTTTGGGTCCTAGCTGTGCTGTACTCCCAGCTTGTTATGCACCTGGCCGAGCAGGAGAAGCTCAAAAAGTCCTTGAGCAGTCTGAGCACTGCTTGGCAACAACTAAAAACATCAGCGTGTTATCAACATTCTTCTGGTACTAAATCCAAAGCACAGCACTATGCTAGCTTCTGTGAAGAAAATTAACTCTATCCCAGCCGAAACCAGGACAATCTGCATGCTTCAAGCATGTATTTCTATTCATATTTTGGGTCATTTCTGTAATGCTTTTGCCTTTCACTCAATCAGTTAGAAGTTCCACATATTTTTCCATGTTTCTCCAGGTCTCTGGAACCCTCCTTAAAAACTGGTTTCAGGTAGCCTAGTTTCAAGTTTTATTTAAAAGAGATGGCATATCAGAATGAGTGGTTCAACTGCTCCATCCTTGAGGTCTTGTAGAATTCTTAAGAGGGTGCCACCTCAGCCTACCAGTTTGTTCCTGTTGCCAATTTGCTGTTTCAGTTTCTTCTACCTGCGCTTTGGTTTGAGACGCGTCCTCTGATGGATTGCCTGTGGGGAGGAGTTCCAGCATGCCCAAGCTCCTCCACAGCTGGATGCCAAAACTTCACCTAATTTTCTTGTTATAGCCTTAACTTGTCTGAACTCCTCTTTTGGTCCCTAAAGGCTTTCTTGAAAGCATCTTGCTTCTGCTGCGCCTGTAAAACAGATGTATTAGAAGTTTTTATGCTTTCCAAAAGTGTCTCCAATACCTGCTTTTAGCATGCCTTATTTTTTTGTATTTAGATTTAATCTGTCATGGGTCATAATATTTTCTGCTTTCTTCATTTGGAAATAACATTAGCTTTTTGAGGGGTTCCTTTATAATTCTGCTGGCTCATTTTCATCCCTCTAAAGACCCCACTTTCCCAGTAATTATATCACTACGAATGGAAGACATTTTCCTTAACTAAATGTTATGAATGTTGTGAATGTTAATACACTATATTATACATTTAATATAAACATGTTCTATTTCCTTGAAGTCACATTTTGAAACACCTGAAATTAAATTATAACAAGTAATATTTCACTGTCAAAGAGGAGTCACAGAGCATTTACACTCCAGTAAGCATGCATAAAAAGAAATTTGAGCCACAAGTCTTTATATATCTAAAGATAAGTATTTTATCCAAGTGATGCAATGTTGTTAGTTAAGTTTTCAGCAAATAATTTTTTTCACAGCATGGGGAGCCAAATGAGTGTGGCCTAAAATACAACCAGGGTACAAATACTGTAAAAGCCCAGGCAGATTTATGTACACATTGACAGGCAGATGGATTTAAGGTAGATACCAGGACAAGTCTCCTAATTCAACGTGTTAGAAAAATCTCAGGTCTAGCACCCTGAGAGGTTGTAACCACACTGGGTGGGACTATTCAGACCGCTCCAGTAGCACAAGAGAGCTCAGAGCATACCTTGTGAAAACCCTTACAGCTACTATAAAAGCACTGTGTGGTGACCCAAATCTGCCAGCAGTGCACCTGGAGGGACTGCCTAGAAGAAGGATGAGCCTACAGCAGCGGGAACTGGTTGGCATCGATGAGACAGCTCCTTCAGTCCTGTGCTCACAGCAAGGGGTTGCCAAAGAGTGATGACACCCCAGCCATGCCTCTTCATATCCTGTCTTGCCTAAACTAGGCTCAGAGAAGAAATGAGAAAAAGCCAAGTTCTTTATCTTTAAACAAGCTGAGAATTCATGAACCAGATAGGTAGACAGAGACAGGCAGGCAATAAATTTTACCCTTTATGCATCATCTTCTTGTGCATCACTGAAGTCATGAAAAAAACTGCAGAGAACCCAGCTATTTATATTTACCTGGTCTTTTCCAGGATTTCAGATCTGAAGTGTGTTAGACATTACTTCAATGGCACAAAGTGGTGGCTGACCAAGGAAACACTCTCTCCTCTCTTACACTCAGTCTAAATCAGAGTTGCCACTGGTTTATTACACACATACACAAGTATTGGAAGCAGCTGTTTTTTCAAATTAATGCAGCCACTCTTTGCACTCTCATTTACTCTGCCAATATCTAGTCGTCAGTCAATGTCTAAATTTCTCTATTCCTTGGAATATTCCAGTTATATCCAACTATTAACCCAGTCCTAATTTATATTGTAATGACTAACAAGGCGTACATACATGTGGACATTTGTACGTTATGAAAAACAAGTTTCAGTTATGAGCATGATTAATGCTCCAGAAGTTATCAGAACATTTATGGAAAGGATTTGGTTTTGTACTACCCAACAGACCACAGAGGCACAGTCTGGATGCTATGGGTTTTGTTACGAAGAAACTTTTAAAAATATACAAAAAAATAATAAAAAAAAGGACATCACATTTGTTTTGTTAAAGAAGGGGAAAGGCAGGAATCTTTTTTTCCTTCAGACCAGAAAATTTTAAATAGAAAAGCAAAAAGCTTAACCTAAAGTAATAGCCATTAAAATGCAATTTGAAGTCAGATTACAATGACAGGTGAAAAGTAACTCTATTGGAAAAGTCATGGTTTTAAATTGCCTACAGCAGCTGCTACCACTTTGAAATACTTTTATTTTTCATTAAGTGAGGACTGGAGGAATTCTGCATGGATTTTAAAAATATCTAAGTTCAATACATCATCAAACCTTGTAAAAACCATTTAAGTTTTAAGTCTTCTGATTTAGCACGTTTGCTCTTCTGATTTAGTATTGTTTGTCCTTGTCTTAGGTATGCAAAAATATGTTGGTCTGAAACCAGCTAACTGTTTGTAGGAGGGCCTCAAGTTGCACCAGGGCAGGTTTAGGTTGGACATTAAGAAAAATTTTTTCACTGAAAGGATTGTTAATCATTGGAATGGGCTGCCCAGGGAGGTGGTAGAGTCCCCATCCCTGAAGGCATTTAAAAGATGGGTAGACGAGGTGCTTAGGGACATGGTTTAGTGGTGGGATGGCAGGGTTAGGTTGACAGTTGGACTTGATGATCTTAAAGGTCTTTTCCAACCTCAACGATTCTATGATTCTAGGGGTTATTATTCTAGGAAAGCTCTGGTGATAGAGCTGCTCCACTGAACATGGCCACTGCTTGCTGCACCTCTTGCCTCTCTGGCTGGTCACAGGTTGTCCCTCTTGCTGCATTGCTCTTCCTTCCTGAGGATACAGTCTCAAAAATGTAACCAGTAGGCACATCCAAACAGCTCTTGATTTCTTGATTTTAAAATATTTTCTTAGTCAAAGAACTGCTTCATCAGTTATTTCTGCAACTTCATTTGTTCAGCACCATCTACCTTCTGCTGCACGTGATGTGGGAGCTGCATAAACAATTCTGCTTCCTATTCAGTGTGCTCCATTCAACAGGAGTTTTGATCATTTGAAGTCATATAATGTAAGCACATTTGTTAGAGAAATATTTAAGAGAGTTTTCCTGTTGCTTTCACCCCTTAAACATGATTTTAATGTGTGTAATTTTATGAAAACGAAGAGGGAAAAATTAAGTCCATCATGTGGCTTCATGTTGACTCATATATTATATAAAAGCAGAGCCAGACTTTTTAGATGCCCAGCTGCTTCAAAAGGCCACATAGAGCTACTCAACTGATATTGGGATATTATGGGATAATTTCATAGTTGCTCATAGCTAAAGATTAAATTAAAACCCTAGAAGCTTAAAAGAAAAAATAAAAACCTGACATCGGTTATTACTGTAATGATGTCGTGGAAGGAGTGAGAGGAAGGCAAAAAAAATGTAGTTTATTGGTGTAAAACAGTGAGTTAACAAAGGTCAGTGGTAAATGCGACAATAGTTTATGAGATTAGATGGCAAGGTACACTTTGTTATTTACTGCACAGAGGACAGGGTCAGACAAGACTGTCAGGGAGACCCTCCCGTTGAGTCATGAGGTTCAGAAAAGATCCCCTTGCTTTCTAAACTCCCTCAGAGAGGAGTCTAGGTGAGGCTGGATCCAATCCTAGTCCCAGACTTGGTCAGCAGTTTATGTCTAAAGGATTATATATGTGCAATTAATCCTTTATGTCACTTAGCTAAGATTTCCGAGTTAGCATGCTGTTAGTCACTTACCGAGAATCTGTCGTGGTAAGGAATCTCTCAACCTCAAGGAGTAACCTTGAGAGGCGTCCCTGCTCAAGGGGAGATCCTGGCGTGCAGCCTGCTGCCGTGCAGGAGAGCTCAAAGGGCTCTTGGACTGCTCACTATTTATGGGGGTAAGATAATTGGCCCATAGTCATATTTGCATACTGACCACTTTTCTTAGATGGGCACATTCCACAATAGCCCTTGGCTATTGCATTGTTATCTGTCTCCCCCCACATCCAGTGGGTGCATCCTTCAGGACCAGACACAGACCAGACACATCTATCACCACCGCCACAGGTGGTTATCACTTGAAAGAGGTCAAAGGAGGGGGAGTCAGGGACAAGGGGGGGAGCACACCGCCACAAACGAATCTCACACTTTTTTAAGGGCTTCGTCTAATGACTTTTTAACATATGAGGACACCACAAAGGCAGTGATGAAGTTATTGCAAAGGCACTGCTATCGTGTGAGGGGCAGCTGCGGTATCTTTGGCACAGATGTAACAAGAGGATGTGTGTATGTCCCTTAGTGCCCTGGAGGCACAGTGCCTCAAACAGTCTCGATGCCTCTCTCTATCAGTGCCTGAGTACTTGAGCTTTTTATGTGCATTCTTCAAGACTGCTTGCTGAAGCAAAAATTCTTATTTCATGACATTTTGTGGGTAAGCAAATCTTTTCACTGATACGGAGCTCCAAAGATTTGGATAGTCAAAACGATGCTCCTCTCTAGTCTTTTTTCCCCCAAGCATGTTAAAACACAATATCAACATACTAAAAACTCAGAGTACCCCTCAGGTATGAATGTAGCTACCTTTTAAATTTTATTGTAAGCAGAAAGATAGGCATGTGGCCTATTTCTTCTAAAATGGCTTAATTTTATGGAAATCATCTACTCAAATCAAAAGATTTGTGGCTGGATCTTCAGAGCTGTCAGGAGGCAAAGTCACAGAAATGTTCATGCCCTGTCTCGTGTGACCGCTTAAACTGGCAGGTGTTTATACCCCTGTTTTTTTACTACATGCGTCTAAGCATTTCAAGTAACTGTTTAATTACTATTAAGAGTTTGGCCTTCAGACTTTACTCAGGTTGATAAACTAACTCCTCATTTAGATACATAAAAAGTATCCCTAAAGCAAGCTACCCCAAAAATGATACATCTTGGATGAAATATATTTTAAGTCTGGGCCCTTGGTTGTACATCTGGCCAGCAACAAAATGAGCTACAATCCAGGTGCAAGGAAATACAAATCTCAGTTCCTGAAGAGTTTGTAGAATTGTTCCCCTTTCCCCTTAATTTCACTACCCAAAAGTCTAACATGACAAAATTTAGAGTCACTGGTACCTTTGGCAAAGGCTTTTTATCACTGCATCTACAATGATACATATATATTCAGTTTATATAATTTGCACTTAGAAAAAGAATAATTAAGCTATAATGCTCATAACAGTATTGTTAACATGGAAACATACCTGAAGTTCAAAAACACTGGAAATTTATGGTATTAACATCAGGTATTACTTACACAGAAATGCCATTTCTGGAAATCAGTGGGTTCTTATTTGCACAGGATCTCTACATCTTTTAAATTGCAGGGGAAGAAACAACTGAAAGATTAGAGCCATGCAGCTTGCTCACAGATGCCCCTTCCTGTGAGAACCATACAGATCATGGACAAATGCAGCTACTGGCAAAACTCCCTTAAGTAACATGATAGAGGTGGGAGATGTCAGCGTAGATTTCCACAGACACGGTAATTATCACCAGCTAACAGTCTGTTCCTTGGAGATACTCATCAGTGTCTTTCCCTACTTAATGACTCTAAGTTATTTAAGGTAATCTCGATGTAACGCTATCTCTTGATAACTGATTTCTTAATTTATTCACAGGTAAATAATGATTTTAAACACATTGATAATTACTGATTTTTAATAACTGGACTTCATTGACAGAAATGTCCAAGTTTTGGATTTTACCCATAAGAGCATTTATTAATTTTTCCATATTCTTGTCTGTCAAAAACAGGAAGGGAGGAACTGTTGTTAATGCTTTAATTTTGGTATTGATATACTACATATTCCTTAACTACAGCAAACAGTGATATGAGATGTCAACAAAGCCCCCATTACCTTTGGCTAGGGCACCACCTTGTCCTGTTAATAATGTCTTCAACACATGCAGAAAATTGTATTTAAATGTAAATTTCTCTCATTTTTCAGTTTCAGATTGGGGAACAGTGTCACAGACCTTTTTATTTGTCGCTCTGCTGTTCAGGAAAGAAATATTTTGACACTGGTAAACTTGAAAAGTAAGTGAAACTGCAAATTTTTGTAATGAAGATGTTTAAGCTACATTTACACACTGGGAAAATGGTAGGAGAAGGCGAAAACCTAGAATACTTAGTAGGTGTGTCAGTAGTCTTAGTCTAAAATTAATGAAGTTTTAAATAAAAGTAATTATTTTTTGTTGCATCTACGTTTTAGAAATATTAAGTCCTGTGCCACTTTGGTTTCTCATGAATATACAACACATATGGAAATGCATGCAACTCTTTTGATACTTTGGACTATATCTACTTACGTTAATGTTAGTGAGAGTGAATAGAGAGGCAGAATGTAAAATAAAAATATTTTGTGATCTTCAGATCAACACCTCAGAGTGTTGTGGATAGACCCCATTATCCTCCCAGGTGTAAGCCATGAAAACAAACTGGTAGCCTACCAAAATAAAGTCTTTACCTTATCAGTCCCCACAAGCCTGCAAGACAAACTTGTGTTTTCAGACAGACCCCTCATGTTCTTCTGTTCACAATTTCTGCTACAAAACTGTGACCAAAATGCTCATGATTAGTAGAGCTCTTAATACTTGGAAAATATTTACGAGTACACATGGCAGTAGGAAATGCTAGTACCTTATCAAGACTGATTGCATTCCTGTTTCTTACTCCAGAAAAATAAGTAAGTCAGTCAAGAAAAGACTCTGATGCAGACGACTGAATTTGTTTGAGAAATAAAATATTAGTAGTTATATTTCACGTGCTAATGTAAAACTGTGGGGTGATTTGTCTCTATTTTCACCCAAAGAATCATTAAAAGCAACTGAGTTGCATCTGGAATAACATTATTCAGGAGAAAACGACTGTTTCTGCTACAGTGATCCTTTGTTTTAATGTGTGAAGAAGATGCTTCATCTTCTGATATCTTTTGGCTACTTTGCATAATCATTCAATGTCATCTTGCAACTGAGTGAAGACAGTGCTATTAGGCAGCAGAGGACAAGGCCGGAAGAGAGGGAAGCAAGGATTTGCTGTGGTTTTCTAAGCAGAACAGAAGCATCCTCTGCAGAAAAATGGAAAATGTAAAGCATTTAGACCAGTGAAGGAAAGTATCTTCTGTAGAAGGGAATCAAGTCATTTCCCATCATGTCACTGGCAATTAGTGTGGACCCAAACCCAAATGTATACAACCTCCTGTGAACTGTAAGTCACTAGTCGCAACCCTGACTAGTAACCCCGCCCTGGCATGAGCAGAGATGCCTGTCTTCCTCTGCCCACCTGAGGCTATCCTCCTTTGCTGCCTGTGACTGTCTTACAAACTTCTTCAGGTAAGTTTTTAACTGAGTCCAATTGAAGATTTTCCTGAATCAGGACCATGGGAAAAAATAGTAACATAATGACTAAATAGCAGAGAGAACTCATTAAGCAAAGATCCTGAGCAGGGACCTGTTGGAAAGACCATGGAGTCTGTCCAGAGAGCTGTATTGTGTGATGAAAGCTGAGTGAAGCTCATAATTTGCTGTTTCACCATTTCAGTCTTCAGACTAGAACAGACAGAGTGACTTCATTAGTTACTAAACTGCAATTTATCAGTTTTTAAAATCTGAACAACAAAACACCAGGGGAAATGCCAACTTGTGAGCTTCAAATTACTATAAAATAACATATTTTGAAGTCTTCCAAGCTATGTTTATGGTGTGGTTGTTTGGTTTTTTTTCCTATTTACTGCCCTCTGTCACAATGTATTTGCTTTTTCATTAGGGCACTATCCGACAAAAGACCAGATCTATGAGGTCTCTGCAATTCTCTGTCCTTCTTTGAACTCCTGAAATCCAAACTTGGAATGGCCATGCACACAGTGAAATTAATAATACTCATGGAAACTCATTTTTCAACCACTTCTAATTAAAGTCATGAGGAAAACTGCTTTACCATCTTTTCCCTCCTTAAGCTTCAATAAACATTTTTCTTCTTTAAAATTAATGTTGCCTCTTGGCTTCTGGAAGTGCTCTACAGAAAATAATTTTTACTCACTCTCTTTGGAGAATCCACAGTACACCTGGTTGAAAAAAAAGAAAAATAAAAGGAAAAACTGTAATAAAATATACACAAGAAATATTCAATAGTAGATTAATATTTATATTTCTGAGCAGACTGATAAACTCAAAGAAAAAGAAAAGTCAACATTTTATTTTTGCCTTATTTTATATTCCCATGGATAAGAAACTGTTCCCTGTTAACTTTTGTCATCAAGGTCTGTTTTATTTTTCTGTTATCCATATGAATGGAAATAAATATATCCTTGGATGATAACAACTGATATGAAAATAGATTGTTCCCAACAAAATGCAATTAAATATTTTTCAAAATAATTTCATAATAGGATTTGGCTCTTCCTACTAAAAAGCATCTTGCTGAAGAAGAACAGAAAAAGTTAACTTGTAAGGTTGGGAAATGGCAAACGTTCTTGCACGATGATCCTGCTGAAAGAACAGATTATACAACCAGTGCCAATGGTTATGTTCTTTCACTGTTATAACAAAACAAAACAAACAAACAAACAAAAAAAAACCCCAAGGATGTGGGCTATGTCAAAAGAAAATTTCAAAATATTTGGGACAAAAAGTTTGCCTGCAAGTTAGAAGAACAAGTGGACTCCCTCCACGTCTTGACTGCTTTTTGTACTTTTTCATAGAAGTAGGAAAGACTTTTGTTTCAGTTAAAATCAGTATGATATTTTTGGAACGGCCATTGGCTTGGCTGACTACTCTACAAATTTAAGAAGAAACCTTATTGCCCTCTCTGTAGAAGACAATGACTCATCTTTCCAGCTTCTCCTCAAGTCAGTTGTCAAGTTGTACAGGGCAATTCTTGATATTGTTCAGGTTCTGGAGAAACCAAGGAACTTTGTGAAAACTTCAGCATGTTTTAAAATGTGATGAAACTGAGGCAACTCTGAAGCACCTTTGCTGGAAGTGAGTTTTATAGCAGAGAACCTTTCAACCCTAGCAAGCTGGTTTACAATTTATATTTGAAAGAGAAGGAAGCAGCTTACAGAGAACTGAGTGGTCTCTACAGTCACAAAATATATATTTTTAAGATGTCAGTGATAACCTTGAAGTGCCAGAATGCAATTAGGAGCCAATCAGGAATGCAAGAACAGCAAAATATTTCCTAACTGACCTGTCCTACTTATGGCTGAGCAATAAATATCCTTGGGAGAAAGAATATATTTTATTGTTGATCGAACATGTAGTTTGTTACACATTATATTGTGCAATGGATTGTATTATTGATATAATTTCAGTATATCTATATCTATATATCCATATCAGTAAATATATCAGTGTGTATATATATAAAAAATAGATATGGCTGAACACAGGGAATTTTTAATCAGTGCAGTTCTACTGTCATGTTCTGTGTAAAAAAAAAAAATAAATAAATGAAAGCATACGTGACTACATTAAACAACATAACTGTCTTCAAACAATGTATTCTCCAGCTGTCAACACTTTAAGTTTTCGTACATAAATAACAGCATCTCTATAGAACTCAGCTATTCAGATATGCAGTGATGGGCTGTATTGTTCTGAGACGAAAACTGCACCTCTGAGCACAGAGCAAATTACTGATTTCACAGATTTTACTGTTTTTATGACAATTTACTGATAAGCTGATAGCTGTAGACTTATGTATGGTATTAAAAAAAAAACCAAAAAACATGCAATATCTAGAACCATGCTCATCCTTCTAACACATCTACATGCCTAAAGTCACCCTCTGGCTAGTATTTGAAGGTGGAAAAAAAGATAAAATACACCATTGATATGTGCACTGATTAAAAACATAGCACTGAGGAAACCATCAATTTCAGCTTTTGAATGCAGTATTTTCTTAAAATAGCTAGTAAGATCTCTGGCAAAATAACAAGCATAAAAGTTTTGCCTGTGGCTGGATATATCTTTCCAGGAGGAACATATCCTACACTTAATGAAACAAGAGGAAAACAAGAGGAAATAAAAGCTGAATATCAGAACCGCTATTACACAAGGTCACTCAGGCCACTAGCAGAAAAAATGAAATAAGTAAAGTTTTATGAAAGGTCTTTTTTCTATTTCTTTTCAAGTGGGGGGAAAAAAAAAGAAAATATTCAGCTATATTCCTTTTATACCTACCCATAGGATAATGCACTTAAAGAAAACCCCTCCCTGTAACTGCCAGTGAAATGCTGCATCTGAGCAATACCACCCATAACTTCAGGTGTTAGTTTAAGACAATGTGAATATCCCTTAAAAGTCACTGCACGTTTTGAAAAATGTCACTGCGTATCTGTGCCTCACTGAGCATTGTATCAGTCCTGTCCCAGAAGGTATGACTTTAGGGGCAACATAACTGGAAATATTCAGAATCTGCCACTTTTCCACAAAATCTCCAAAGGAAAGATAGCTCTACTTTTGTTTTGCCTAGAAGGGGGAAAAATTCCCATGTTTCAAGCAGTTACTTGGAACCACTGTATTTAGGGCAAAAATTACAAATATTCACTATTGGTAAATTTTCCTGTCTAAATAAGCCTCCTCTCATGTACGCTTGATCCATTCAATTTAGCACCAGCTGCTACAAAATGAAAGTAAAACCAGCCTTCTGCAACTTCTATAAATGTTTTAACCAGCAAAGTATTAAGCACCTGCTTATATAAACCTGCTATATAACCAAATACCAAATCAAATCACACAGAGCAATACTACAGCTAAATATTTCAAAAGAAATTAAATTTCATCTATTTTTGGCATGTTGGAAAAGGTGCCATAATTGTATATGTAAAAAAAGAAAAAAATCAAATTTGCATGCTTAATTCCCTTTCTAGAAGTACTTCTGTACTTACCCACTGACAGAAGAAAAATACTGTGCTTTATGTCACCTATCACAAGTAAGTCCTGAAGGTTCAATCAGCTCCTGCAGCCTGATTATATATGTCAGTGAGGGACAGACTGCGAACTCTTCTATTTCCTCTGCTGAGCAATAGGCTGTATCAAAACACCTCCAACACAATGAATTAGTTTGCTTAGTCTCTGAAGAAATCACAAGCTTGAAAAACATGTAATAAAGAAGACTTTAATAAAGATAGCCTTATTAAGCAAATTCTTGCAATGAATTGTTTTCTCCACTACAGAAAAAAAATAGGGGGTTCTGATTTTCATCTTAATGTTGGAAAGTAGATGAGATTATACTACTGGTTTTGTAGCACTGCAATATGTCAATTGACAGTGGTACTAGAAAGTACCATCCATTTAATCAGTATCAGATTGGCAAACACAAGGTTGAAGAGATTAGCCTACTGTTAATTGCCATTCTTAAAATTTCTCAATGAGCAACAGGAATGCTGCTCAAGTGCACTGCAATGCTATTTTCCCGTAAAGTGACAGAAGCCATTTGAGAATGAATAGTGAGGGAAAATAATGGCAGATTGGCGAGGAGGATTGTAAACACGCTCAAGTGACTTGCAGCTGGGCTGCAGAAAAACACATATATCATACTAATAATCATTCAATCTCGTGTGCTTGACAAGTAGTAGAACATCTGTGTTTAGATAACAGAGGCCTGCGATAGACTCATGTTTGAGATTCCTGCCGTGCTGTGGGAAAGATGAAAGCACAGTGGCAAACTACACCTGCATTAATCCCGATATACAGGCAAACCCAGCAGGTTTGGCGATCCTCTAGCAAGGACCGAGCTCCGCGGTGCCTGCATTCCCTCTTGTGTGCCTCTGCCCGGGTGCTGCTTCGGGGATCCCCTGGTTTGCAAGTGTCCTGGTTTCGGCTGGGATAGAGTTAATTTTCTTCATAGTAGCCAGCACTAGACATAGACAGCAAGGTAACAAAAATAAATTTACTCTTTACATTTCATGCGTGATTTTGTGGTTGTTCCTGCGTCCTGCCTGTGTTGGGTCACACAAACAGTGTCATTAAATACACCTCATTTTCACCTGCAATTTAAATAAAGTTTAAAAAAAAAAAAGAAATGGTCATCCCAAGAGATGACAGTTGGAGTGGAAACTGACTGTTCAGTGGCACCAACAGAGGATTAGTGGTTACATACAAGTAAGAAAGGCCAGCCAGAGAAAAGACATTAAATGCAAGTTCAAAATGTTTAATCTTAGAATGAGTTCCTGCACAAACTCTAAAAGGAATCTGAGAACACATTTGTTGCTAACTATATGCCTCTTGCACATCATTTTACTGCTTAGCAACAATTAGTGCAGATATTGTGATCTTCAGTTTTTGTCAAAAAAAAACCAAATCAAAAACCTGCAACTATTTAAGTAAGAAACTTTCATAATAAAGAGAAACAGTATCTGAAATCCAACATATGTCTATGTAGGCAGAATTTCCACCATGAAAAATATTAATTCTGAAGAATTTAACCTTGCAGTTTGCTGGCAAACAAGGTCACTACTCAACATATCCTAGAGTCCTTTTTCAATAGAGGTAATAGCTGGGCGCAGGCTATTTTCCTCCACCAGTTGATCACACACATACTTTGCTAATACAGAGATAACACAATAACGCAGTTTGTAAATTACTTTCAGAAACAGATAGCTTTGTAGCTTTTGTCAAAACAGGGCAGGGAAACTAAAGTTATGTGTATTTTTAGAAAGAAACTGTAAAAGGAGCAGATGTGGAACATTCAGTATATGCTGCTGACACTATTTAATTGCAGGAGAAAGTTTTGGAGTCTGGCCATTGGGGATGTCTTTGAATGAACTAATTCCATTAATCAGCTGTAAGAATTGGTGTATGAATTACTATGGAAACTTCATATGCTTCTTCACTATTTTAGTATTTTCAAAATTAAACTTTAAGAATACCTATCCTCTTCTGTTTTATACAGCAAATTAAAGGAATATTTTTTTTTTAAATATTTGGTTTGGCATGAAAATTTTAAGGCAACCATGACAACAGTGTCAGTAGCAATACTCAACTGGGTGACAATAAAGACAATATGTAAGGGGTGGAACATGAGCCTTTAAGGGAGCAGCATGTCCTGACCCAGTATAACTTTGATGAGCACTCTCTGACTTATGCCTGCCTTCATTTATGATAGAAGTCCTTATTCCCAGAGGGGCTCCATGTAATCAAGCTTTTAGCAAAGTGGGATGAGTCTGTGATATGCACAGCGGCTATTCAAATCTATTTAGATAAGAAAGAACACACTGCTGTAAGCCAGAGTTTTTTACAAAACAGTAATAGTTGTAGTATATGAGAAAATTCAGATTGGTAAGCAGTTTTATTAAAATATACTATGCTTCATCAGAAATACACTTAATAGTCATACTTCCAAGTCTCACAAGAGCAGACATTTAAAAGAGGTTCCTATTAATGTTTGCATAGATTTAAGCTGGAAAGGACATGACAAAGACCCTTTTGTGGCTTTTAGCATTTTTACTTTCGACAACTTTGAAATGCCAGGTTTCAGTATCAGCATAGGATAATGAAGCAAACCAACACAATTCTATTAAATTTCAAAGAAATTTCTAATTTTGTTTTAAATGAGCCATAGGACAAGTATGTCCAGCTTAATAATTTTCTTCAAACTCATTCAGCCATCTCTAAATGAGTGGCAACACATCAGGTAAGTCTGATTATTCATTAATGTGGAAATAGCTTGTATAGCACATGATTCTTCTATATTTAGGGAATGCTTGGGCAAAAACCATTTTTTGTCACCTAGCTAGTCCAAGCTCTGCGAATAGAGGAACAGTAGTTTTGTGCTACGAAGGTAATGAAACTAGATGGTCTGGTATAAAAGAAGGCCATATTCTGCAGGAGAGCAGAAAGAGCTAAGCCGCCTTTACCCCATGCTCTTATAGTCCTTGTTGTCAGTCGCGCACATGAATACCCATCCCTATTGACCACAATGTCTTTGGCTTTAGAACAAGAGGGGTCGTCTCCTCTGCACAGGCAAAACTGGGTAACGCACAGGCACTCGCACAGACCGACACCAGATTTGATTTTCAGCTGCCATGAAACAGTTTGAGCTCTCTGAGATCACTGCTAACTAGAAGGTCAGTTAAGGAACTAATGCATGACCAACTTCTGGCCTACAACAAAACCAAATAAAAATAAAGGCACACCTAAGAATTGTATTAGGGTTACTAGCCATTCTGCTCAACATGCTTGCCGAACACAAGAATAGCTTATATTCCTTAGAAATATTCCTGTATCAAAGGGAAACCAAAAGCTTTTGAACAGAAGAATGATATTTCTGGGGCAGGGAAAGATTATGGCCATGATTTTTATGCATATTTTCTCGTCAAGTTTTTTCAACTTATGTTTGATTGCAGGGTTATATGACTTTTGGTAAGTTCATAGCATGGGCAGAGACTAAAATAATTAATGCTGAGCCATCACTGTATTTCTACAGCCTATTGTATTTTATGAAAATAGAACAAGCTACTCACATTCAGAGACAAAATCACAGAATTTCATCTGCATTTTGTGTTCAGGGTACTGTACACAGGGCTGACATTTTGCTCACATTTTAAAGAATTTTCTGAAATTGTTTCCAGCATTTTTTATGCCATCCTGCAATTGAATGGAAGCCATTCCTATAGAGAAAGTCTCTGGAGCTTAGATTACAGTTCCTTCATACTATAAAAGGAAAAGAAAAAAAAAAAGGTTTAAAAGCCCAAACAACAATTACTGTAGTCAAAGGGGTTTCTCCAGATTTTATTTGACCATTCTTCAACTGTTTCTTTCAGCTAAAATGACATTAAAGTTAGACTAATTTGAAGACCTCCCCCTCTTCCTTCTTCTTCCTTCACCTGATATAAGTACTAAGGCCAGTAAGCAAGATGAGTCAGACCAGTTTCCTGCTTTCTTGGTGCAGGAGTGATTTTCTGTGGGAGTGTGCATTTATGCATGAGGAAGGGAAAAATGACCCCAGAACAGGAGGAGGAGGATAAAAGGGAGTAAGCTACATCAAAATGGCATCACAAAATATCAACTGTAAGAGAGAATCTGCAGACGAAAGTGAAATGTGGGTGATGTTATCCAGGCTTATTTATACATAACAAAGCCTATAAATATGCAGTTCAAATCTTGTATTTAGTTACAAAATGTAGAACTCCCATGTGAATCCAATTTAAAAAATGGTTAAGGGGCCAAATCCACAAAAGGAAGAAGACACACAGGTTTTACTTCTCTAGCAAACTCCAGCAAAGTACAATATTAAAAAAAAAAAAAAAAAAAAAAAGAAAAAAGAAAAGAAAATGTGACTACCAGCATTCATAGTTCTGCACTATTAGACACTGAAGATAGTCAGTACTCCACACCACAGAGCATGGGAAAAGTTCCTCCAGCAACTAGAGCTGTGACAGCTGGAACCAGAACCAATACTGGCACAGAAAGGTAACACAACACAGGCCAGTGCAAGGCTACATTTTGTTAATTAACCCTCCAAAGAGAGAATTTCTCTTTTGTACACTTCAGTAAAATACTCCTTTTTTTTTTTTTTTTTTGTGAAAAAAAGTAATTATCAGCTAAGACTGATAATTACTTTCGCACATCTAATTCAAAGCACAAGTCAAGACACTGACATTTCCAGTTGAACAAGCAGGTCTGAGCAGGCCAGGCAAGTTAGTACACTGGAAAAGGAGACCTGTTTTCTTCTAAGTCAACTAATTTTGCTGAAGGTAGGAGGGAGGGAAGGAAGGGTGGGGATTCAGGACAGGTGGCAGATGTAGGCAGTATCACAATAGGAATGCAGCTGGACACATGACACATTTTAAAAACAAGAAACACCAAATCACAGATAAACCCTTATTCAGTTAGAAAAAATTTACAGCTAATTTGGTGAGCACATCCAAGTGCTTCAAAGCGCTTGTGAATAGTTGTTCTTAGCTCTTCTCTTACTCAGAAGCTTTTTAATGTTTAAGAATGTTAAGTACATTTTTCTGGTAAGACCTACCATGATTTCTTTGTACCATGTATCCATGTTGCTTCATAATGTGGTATGTTTTACTTTTCATTTTTAGCATTGAATTCATATTTTGTTTATATAAGTCCCAAATTTCTTGTAAATTCTTTTCAACTCAATTGGATCCACAGTGAGATCACTCTGGGTTTGTTCTTTCTGTCATTTCTTATATTAGCTCTTTCAGCTTCACAGAATTTGAATATGAGCCATCAGTGTGCCCAGGTCAAGAAGGCCAACAGCATCCTGGCTTTTATTAGAAACAGTGTGAGCAGTAGGAACAGGGAAGTGACTGTCCCCATGTACTTGGCACTGGTGAGGCTTCACCTCAAATACTGTGCTCCGTTTTGGACCCCTCACTAAAAGGACAGTGAGATGTTGGAGTGTGTCCAGAGGAAAGCAACGGACCTGGTGAGGGGTCTGGAGCACAAGTCTGATGAGGAGTGGTTGAGGGAACTGAGGTTGTTTAGCCTGGAGAAGAGAAGGCTGAGGGGACACCCTATCACCCTCTACAAGTACCTGAAAGGAGGCTATAGCGAGGTGGGTGTCAGTCTCTTCTCCCAAGTAGCAAGCGATAGGACAAGAGGAAATGGCCTCAAGTTGTGCCATGGGAGGTTTAGCCTGGATATTAGGAAAAATGTCCTCACTGAGAGTTGTCAAGCATTGGACCAGGCTGCCCAGGGAAATGGTGGAGTTCCCATCCCTGGAAGTATTTAAAAGACAGGTAGATGTGGTGCTTAGGGACATGGTTTAGTGGTGGGATGGCAGTGTTAGGTTAACAGCTGATGATCTTAAAGGTCTTTTCCAACCAAAACGATTCTATGATTCTATGGTTCTATAATTTTACCTTCTCTTTGTACTGTATTTGAAATGGCAACTCCCATAAGTGCATTCTCATTTGTTTTGCTTTGTTTTTTCCTTTGCAAGAAATATCCAAAATGTACATTTGCATTGAAATAAAAAGATTTAAGTAATTATTGCCTATTTAACCAATGAAAGTACTTTCTTGTAGATGATTCATAAAGAGGTAAGAAATAAAGTCAACTCCTTAAAGTATGAAAAAAGGGCATGACATCTTGAGACAATGTCACCATGTTATGTTGTCCTCTGGATGAAAGGACAAAGTTTGGCTGGAATAAAGTAAGGTGAGGTGGAGATAGAAAGGAGATACCTTCTTTCTTCCAGATGTATGATCATGTTCCACTTCATCTTTAAGTTCTACTTGCCCTCGGGGCAAATAAGGGAATATTTCATTGTGTGCTCATTGAAGGCTTTTTCATTTATCAGAAGCAATGGTTAAACTCTGAGTGAGAACTACTATTCTGAAGAAGATGAGCAGAAGTTATCTCATGTTACAGTTACAGAGGGAATTATGAGAATACACCAGGAACAGGCCATTCAAAGTATGTATGTTTGATAACATCCCATGATATCTCCTGGAACTAAGCACTGATGTTTCTTGAGATTCTTGGTATTTTCTTATTGGTAGATAATGTAATTTGATGTATAAGATGTAAGACACTCCAAGGTGGAATAGGTTTATCTGAAATTCTGCCTGAACATATACAGGTTAGACATTAGGAAAAACTTCTTCACAGAAGGGGTTATCAGGCTCTGGAATGGGCTGCCCAGGGAGGTGGTAGAGTCCCCATCCCTGGAGGCATTTAAAAGATGGGTAGACGAGGTGCTTAGGGACATGGTTTAGTGGTGGGATGGCAGGGTTAGGTTGACAGTTGGACTTGATGATCTTAAAGGTCTTTTCCAACCTCAACGATTCTATGATTCTATACTGTTATATGATATGTGTTAGCATTTATGCACTCTTATTCACTTATTCACTCACATGACAGTTTGAGTCTTGATTGAGTAACTGCTGGAGTGAAGATTGATGCAACAAAATTCTTTGTATTTCCTTTCCTTCAACTAAAAATATTTGGCATTTCACAATCTGCTATTCATTTGAAGAAATTTAGAAGCAGGAAAGATAATATCAAATCTATGATATAGGTATACATATGCGCATGTATACAAAACTTAGATGAAATCTTGCTGATTGAATATGAATTTTTGGACATGGGAAAGTTTATGAACTGGATGAGTTCTGCAAAACTGCAACTCTAAACTGGAGAAGAACCAAGAATTGTTTTAGCTACAGGAAACATTTGACATTCATTATTTTTGGCATATCCCTCAGTTCTTGTCCTTTTCAAAGAGCTCAGAAGAATTTGTATTCATAATGATAGTCTGAATGACCCTACATGTAAAAATAAAATCATAGAACAAACAAGAAAGCAAATATCATGCTTTCTATGCACAAGACTTCTGCAATACAGGAAGGAAAAAGAAATGTCTACATGATGCAAGAAAAGTCTCTGTGATAAGGTGGGTCACAAAAAAAGCTTTTGTTTTCATTTTTTGGCAGTCATTGAGCAGTATATAGGCACACAGTCAGGTGCTGCAGTTATTTTTTTTAATCCAGTAATCATGAAAAAGTGCATGTCATTAGGGCTATCTCTTTAAAAAATTTGCTTTTTTTTATTTTAGGGGGGACTGGCTTTTAATAACAAAACAGGCAACATTTTTCTAATGCAGCTCCAAAAAAGGTAAAAAAGGTCTCCTAATGCAGTATATTTCTAGAGAGTTAGGTTTGTACTCACTTATCTCATAAAATATCTCTATTTTTGTGTCTTTTTCTGGGTACTAGATGTCCCAATTTATGAATTTCACATATTAGGAAGTGCATGAATTACAGCAATGTATTTTAAAATTCTGTTTTAAACACTGTTTCCAGCCCTCTAACTAGGTTAGAAAATGAATGAATTTATTCCCCTTTAGGGTCTGAAACTTAGTAGCAGACTTCAAATGCTAAATAAAGAAGGCTCAAAACCCCAGACTTCAGTGAGACAAAACTACTCACATAAGAATTGTTGTATATGTTGGAGCATCAGCTGAACTGAGGGTGATCCTTCCACCTTACTCAGTCATCTGAAAAAGAAAAAAAACCCACAAAAACATACATGTATCCTTTTCTTTTACTGTGTTTCTTCTCCATTTCAATTACTATCTCATTAAAGCAGGAGTTGCTTACCTCTCTGCATCAGCATAACTTTGGCTATGTAACAGACATTATCATGTCCTGATTAACTAATATTATATGCAGTTTCCAAACTGCTGTAGCAACATCTACTTTGATGAAAGTATTATTACTTACAGCAGCTACAAAACAGACTTGGATCACGACTCAGTGATTTCTTTTATAAGCAAAACGCTGCACAGCTAATATCTTTTCCACTGGTGGTGATGTGTAAATTATTCCTTCACAAGGAAAGCTGTATGCTAAACTAAGCAATGCATTCTTTAGAAAATACGCCATTCAAAGATGTGTTTTCTTCTGGATCAGCGGGAAAAGTTTGCAGCTCTGCATATCAAGAGCTTTATCTCAACACAGGCTTTGGGCAATCAAGGGCGGTTCCTGCTGAACCAGAGGAAATTTGTAAGGAACCATATCGGTTATGGATTTAAGCTCCCCACCCCCAACCCCCACCCAGTCACAAACAATGGGTAGAAATTGAGTGAAAATAGTCCTTTCAAATCACTGCCATTAAAAACAAACACCTCAGAGGCTCCTGCATGCAACTGGAAGAAACCAAAGGTACCGGCAATTTCTTAGGGAATTTGCTGGATGTGAATGCCACATTGACAGTTGAGGGGTTTTTTATTTTCCATCTCAACATTAAGACAACAGCAGTAACTTTCTTTGAGGACTTCCCAAAGGCAATTCAGAATTGAACACATCGATAGTAAAAGCTCAACTGGAACTTATATTTTGAAGAAGTATGCAGAAAAGGAAACTGTTTAAAATGCCTTTTTAAAAGTTGAATTACCATTATCAGGCCTCTCTTCTGTACAGAGACAGGAGAAAGGATTCTCCATTTAATCTGTGAAGCTATCAAAGCGTGTCTGGGTAGACAGAATCCCTTTACAGTGAGTTAAGGACTAGTGATCTTTTCAGCCTTGTTTCCCAGTTGCACTGCCCGCCTGACTGTCCCTCAGTACTCCATAATAAATTTTGAATCTGGTGACTACTTTTAAGCCAAATTAAAACCAAACTATTTCTACAGTTTTGTTAACAACTGGCAGAGTGGAGAATAGGGTTACAAATCTGTGCCCCTTCCCCAAATTAGGGAAAGGCTACTGCATTAGTTCACCTCTTGAGACATGACAAAACCAGCTCGGGAAAGAACAGATGTACAAAGCAGGGAGATGCACTTTATGATGTTCCAGCCCCAGTAAAGAGTCCAGTCGTGAGACAGAAGAGCTCAGGAAATTAAGTGTTATAAATTCCATCACTCACAGTGCTATTGATGAAGAGGAAGCCCTTGGACAGATCTTACCACTTAGCCCTATTGATAAATGTGATATATTATAAATACTAATTTGGACTAGACTTGAAAACTTAAGTGTTCCTGTGACTTATGGACTAGACTTGAAAACTTAAGTGTTCCTGTGACTTACTGTCCTTGGTGGCTTCCTGATTTAGACATGTAAGAAAACGGCTTCAACGGGCGTTACGTTTTTTCATTTATGCAAGAGAAACACACACATACTTATAACCGCAAAAGCATGGAGTACCTCACACTGCTACAGCTAAAAATATGTATATTATAAATAGACCACAGAGTACAACCATGAGGAAAATGAACATGGACGTACTTCCATCAGAAAGACCTTCTTCATGAAAGTGGATTGTTTCACGGGAAGGGCAAAGTGAATAATTACCCAGGCCAGACTCAGCCTGGGACCTCAGTACCATTCACCTCAATCAGTTCAAACAGCTTCATCTCACTTTTGTAGCCTATCTTTCTGCCCAGCCTACTACTCCCCACTCTGTCAAGTTTCGGGCTTTCATTCATTAAAAATGCCAGCCTGAATGTTCCCCGAGGACACTTCTGTGTTCTTACTGCAATTGCCGTGCAAGGACAAAACTACCCGTGGGCATCCACAGCATCTCTCTTTTCTTTTCTCTCAAAACTCACATGCGCCTTGTCACCTACAAGCATACCTAGTCAATCCCATAATCATAGCTGTCTTACTGTTAATTTACATTAATAATTGTCTTCCACCAGTGACAAAAGAATCCTTGGATTGAGCAATCCTTTAGCTCCCCATTAATAAAGCTTCTAGCACAATGGGGGCAGGGGAGATGCATGGGCCAGGATAAACAACAACAAAAAATTTAAAAAAACCAACCAAACAAAAAAACACCAATGCTCATCTTGTTTTCAACCCCAAACATCTGACAGATTGTACATATCCATACTCACATTAGTGCACTGTTATGTGCAAGTGAATAATTCCACTCAAAGCAAAACCATCATTTATTACCTCACAAAGAAATGTTTACATAGCGGAGAGCATTTTTGTATAGCATATTAGGTGGCCTCTTACCCATACTTTTCCAAGGTCCATTCTAATTTGCTTCTACCCTGCTCCTCCATGTATTAACCATCACCCACAGCCAAAATAATGCTACTTTTTATTTGACAACTCCATTTTTATTTAAAAATCACTGGTTTTATAGATCTAATCTTATCTGTGGATTATCTAAGTCTCTCAGCTGCTGAATATTTTACAGCAGCTACTCCAGAATAGGTCCATGACTGTAACACTGACCTTGCCCTTTGCAGCAACTGCTCAGTTCTGCCAGCTTCTCTGTATTCACTGTTCCCACTGAAATCAGTGAGCATTAATGAGCCCCTTAAAAGGTGTAAGCAAAACTGACAGGACAACCAGGCAGTAACACACATCCAGCTATTGCGCATGCTGACATGGTATCAAATTTTAGTAAGCAGTGAAGATTTCAAAAATAATCTTGATCCAAAATTCAGTAAACAATCTTTCCGCCCTACAAAATTACTGAAAGAGGAACTTATCAGATAGGGCCTCTCAGCTTCAGTTTGTAGCATGTGTTATTATAATTATGAATTATCTAGATATAGAAATATTATTGTAATGAACAATATATGTATAAATCCATTAAAAAGACAGATCCTAAATTCCTGGAATACTTAAAGCATAAATAGGTTATTCCTCTTCCTTCTCCCAAGAAAGCCACATATCTAGACGATTACAAAAACAAAATATGTATTTCTCTGAGAGTCTGTTTTGTCAATATTCAGCTGCTCATTGATGTTCACAGAGGATACTGATATGAAAAGTTTCCTACTAGATCTAATCCATCATTACTCAGAATATTTATATTTCCAGGGTTGTAGACAGCCCTAAACAAAGTAAACTTACTGGAAAGATGTCCTGAAGATTATGTATAATCTGAAGGTCAATGGCCTTATTCACCTGCAACAGCCAAGTGTGATTTAGATAGTAGAGTAACATAATCTTCTTTCTATGATTTCTGTTACCAGATATATTTTGGTATTTTATCAATTAAAATCTTGATTTAAACTGGATCTTCTAAACTAAAATATAAGTATACTTATAAAGATACTTTTATTCTAGTATTCCTTTTTTCAGATTAAAATATCTCTATATTCATGCTGTACTTAGCACCCAGTTATTACATTTTGAACATCTAGAGTATTGTACTGAATGGTCTCACATTCAGAAATGCCATACAATTTTGGACACAAATTCTAATTTTGGAGATGATAAAAAAGATTTGCTTATTGTAAGGTTATCAGAAAAACTTTCCTTTTAAAGAAAAAGTCCTTCAATTTATACTATAAATCATGTCATTTGATTACAAAGTGACCTTTATTGTTATCTGAGAATTCACGGATACTTAGGCAATCACCAGGCATTCTAGATGAAGAAAATAAGTCATGGGAGTCAAACACTTAGGCTCTACGAGATGGTGCAACCACTCACAAGGAGACTTCAAACCTTCATTACTGTCCTCTCTCCCAAGGGTATTCCCTCTGACTCCTGCAGACTTACAGCTCTGTGGTCTGCAAAAGCTCCAGAAAATGGGATTTCCATCTGGGGAGTTATCTGTAGCAAAGACAGTTTCTGCAAAAGAGAACATGGGGTGCTTTTTCCTACCCACCCCTCTCATCCGATAATATCCCCTGTTGCTGATAGTGTGCCACCACAGCAGGTAGGTGACAGTCTGAATGGCTCCACAGAGGGTGTCTAGTCCCAGTTTCTGACCAAGCTGCAACTATATGTTGACACGTGTCTCCTCCAGATCTGGGGAGGTCTTTTCATGGGTTTTCGTTTCCTGATGTGCCCAGTGCCAGGCAATTTCCTGTAGCTTTGAAAAGCAAGTGTTGGTCTCCCATTTTTCCAGAACTCCCCACTGATTGCAAGCATCTTGCACAAACCTCCTTGGCAGCTGGCTATCATAATCTCATGTTCAATTCACCCATCTTCAAAGTTCTCAGTAGTGCTGGGTATCTACAGACTACTCTTGAAACATTAACAAATGAATGTGTGAGACAAACTGCCTTTAAATAGCTTACTGGATTTGGGGTGTAGTTTATTTGGTTTTGCTGTTTAGGTTTTTTTTTATTTTCCAGGTAGCAAATTCTGATCAATAGAATAATAAAAAAAAAAAAAAAAGCAGATTTTATGCTACCCAGAATTAAAACTGTAATCACTTTCCATTATGAATTCCCAGTTTCATTTCCTGTACTTTAAAAAATTGGTTTGCCCCAGAACATGCTAACGTCTCAGAAGGAAGAACAGTTTCATTCCGTTCGCTCTGTTGGTTTGCTTTATAGGCATTATAAGGTTACCCCTGTTCTGCTTCTACTTCAAAGCCCCTTCATAGTTTGACACTGTCCTTTTGTAGCAATAAAGTTAAGTAATTACTTACTTACAAACCCATTGGAAATGTGTGGGAAATATGCCATTTAGAAGGAATTATTTCTTATTAATAAATGCTTTTAGTTCATTATTTTGCATTTGTTTGGCCCCAGCCCTGCTCACACTGCCATCATTAGGTATGCTTGTTCAGTGGGAGCAGCAGTGGTTATTACACACCTGCAGATATATTTTCTTCCACTGACTGGCACACTGGAGCAAAGCCAGTCCTGTGCTCACCACAGGGGTATTCCCAGTGCTTGGCACCCCCTTCATGGCTCTGCCTATTTCACCGAATTAGATCATTAGCCAGGTTGGGGACTGCGCTTTCTAAGTTTTCTCTCAGCCAGAGCAGTGTCCGTGGAAGAGCTTCCTCACCTGGGTATATCACAGAGACTAGCCACAGACAGAGTCTAACAAGGCAAGGTTTTAAAAGAGCCTAAATATCTGCCCCTGGAATTCCAGGGGTTCTGGAAATTTCATGTCCAATTAACGTCATTTCTCTTGCCAAACAATGAAAATCCTAAAAAAAAAAAAGGGATTATAGTTCTACTGCTGCCAAGAGCTCCCTTTAATAAGATGTATTCTGCTTCATCACCCCTTTTAAAATTCATCAGGTAACATGATGTTTGAGAGGCCCATATAAACACAGGAGTCTAATCCCATTACTTTAGAGAAGGCTGTCGTTGGCTGTGTTTGTACATAGAAACACAGGTGCTCAGACAGAGCTAACAATTTTTTACCTCTTCTGTTTAAGCTAAAAAGGTCTCATCATATCCATCTTTTAATTATTCTTGCCTCCTTTTATTCTTCTTAATCCATGCACAGTGCTCACAGGTACTTTACACATGCAAATAAACTGTCAATGTTTCATGACAAACACAGTTCTTGACGGCAGAGACAACAAAGCCCTCAAGAAATTGTCATTAAAGAAAAAAAGCTGTAATTCACCACCACTGAGACTAACACAGGTAAAGCAGACAAAGAAGGATAGAAAGTATTTTTTAAATGGCTCCACTATTATTTTCCATTAACCAAAGCATAAACAGCACAGATATGGAGGCAGAAGATCAGTTCAGAGCATACTCAGTCAGTAACACAAAATTCAAGTCCATATATGTATTTCTGGTTGCAATGGCAGCAATTTTTATACATAATTCTTTCTGCAATAATATCAAGGCTGCTACAAATGTTTTCTTCTCTTATTAGCTAGACACCATTGCTTACTTAATCTGGCAACACCTCCAAAAACTTTAGAATCCTTAATGTCATCTTTACATGCCCTAGCAAAAATGTCAGGATGCAAACACAACTCAAAAAAATAAAAAAAAATGAAAAAGCACAAACTGTTTCCTTTACCTGGTTTTTGGTTTTGCCTGAAATCTTTAATGCTGTTATAAACCAAAAAGATGTTACTTCATTCATAAAGTAAAAAAATATATTAAATTTGAAAGAGTTTTTAATGATTTATGACCTATCTTAAGCAGCTGAGGTCTGAAATGTTATTATTCCTTTTTTAAAAACAAACAAACAAAAAAACCCACCAAATTAGAACTGCCCTAACCATGGCCTGTACATACTGATCTTTCATCAGTATTATGGTTTAAGCCCAGGCGGCAACTGAGCACCCCACAGTCTCTCGCTCACTCCCCCCCGGTGGGATGAGGGAGAGAATCAGAAGCGTGAAAGTGAGAAAACTCGTGGGTAGAGATAAAGACAGTTTAACAGGTAAAGCAAAAGCGGCACATGCAAGCAAAGCAAAAGAAGGAATTCATTCACCACTTCTCATTGGCAGGCAGTTGCGCAGCCATCTCCATCACATGCAATGGTTACTTGGGAAGACAAACTCCGAATGTCCCCCACTTCCTTCTTCTTCCCCCAGTTTCTATACTGATCATGACATATGGTCTGGAATAGCCCTTTGGCCAGCTGGGGTCAGCTCTCCTGGCTGGGCCCCCTCCCAGCTTCTTGTGCACCTGGCAGAGCAGGGGAAGCTGAAAAAGTCCTTGGCGAGTCTAAGCACTACCCAGCAACAACTAAACCATCAGCGTGTTATCAACCTTCTTCTAGCACTAAATCCAAAGCACAGCACTATGCCAGCTACTAGGAAGAAAATTAACTCTATCCCAGCCAAAACCCGCACATTCTCCACCACTTATTCCATACCATTTACATCATGCTCAGGTACCACAACTATCCAATACATCCTCATTAACCACCACCCAGCTTCCCATCCTTTGATATAATACAGAGATATCTCTTATGGTGGTCACTCAGGACGGGAGAGGTGCTGTGTTGCGTGGAGTTACTGGGCACCAAAGCCAGCTCAGGTCAGGTCACTGCTGCACTTGCACTGCTTCTTGTAAGGCTTGTCCTCCAGTGGTTCCTGCTGTAGTAATTCCTATAACATGCAACTCAAATCATGGGTTACAACAATTTAAAGGTAGTTCCATTAAATCCCCACCCCTGGTTCCTTTGGAGCAGACCATGGGGTGTAAGATTGCAATTAACTCCTCCCCTTGCCCCTGCTCTGGCTTGGACTTATCCACAGCCTGCAGACCCTTAAGGCTGTACCTGCTCAAAGTGGAGCCTTATCTATGAGGCACTGTCTCCCCAGGCATACACCTGCTGTGGCATAGACTTATCCATAGCTGCAGTTTGGATTTCCGTGTGGTCTTCTCTATGGGCCACAATGCCTTCAGAGACGTACCTACTCCAGCATGGCCTTACCCAAAGCCACAGTCCCTTCAGGAGTGAACTTCCTCCAACGTGGCTTCATCCATGGCTCTTGAGCTTACACTGCTTTAAAACCAGGACAATCAGCAATCCATACATGGTCTACTTTTCTCAGTTTCCAAGACACAAGCCTCTCTGTCTCCACTTGACAAGCTGTTTTTACCTAATTCTCCAAAGGCAAAGCTGGTTTTAAGCACATACCCTACAGTTTCCAACTGCATTCACAAAAACCCTGGGTGGAGAAAGCAAGCTACCTTTCATACCCTGCTATGATGTTCACTCACCTCCTGCTCAGATTTTGGCTAACACACGGCTCATGCTAAAGGCCTGAGGTATGCTGGGAACAGCACTATTAGGTGAAAGCAAGGCAACATGTAGGCAGGACATGGTGGCCAGAAAGGGCTAGAGGTCCTTATGCAGCCTGCTGTTTGCTGTCTCCTGCAGCCAACATCCTTGCATATTTATTGCCTGGAAGCTTCTTCAGAATCCACTAACTCATCAAAATGGTATAGACCAAAATCCCACGCTGGAATGTAGAAATACATTAGTTTAATCAAAAAAAAGGGTCTTAAAATGGTTCCAACAGCAGCTGGGCTGTTGAGGCTTTTGTGCCTCTTGATGTGATATAGGGGATGCTTGCACCATGACAGAGGAGGAAGGATGTGAACTCTCAACTATTTCAGTAACTATTTTGCTCACAGGTGCACAAATTACAAATTACAAGTTGGGAGTTATGAATCAGAGAACTTGTGATTTAGAAACTTCATAAATTAATTGACTAGTGAATTCATGTGTTAGCTCTTGTTTGGTTTTTGTCTTTGTGCTGGTTTTGGCTGGAGTAAAGTTAATTTTCTTCACAGTAGTTAGTATGGAGCTATGTTTTGGATTTGTGCTGGAAAGTGTTGATAGTACAGGGATGTTTTTGTTACTGCTGGGCAGTGCTTACACAGAGTCAAGGCCTTTTCTGCCTCTCACCCCACCCCTCCAGCGAGCAGGCTGGGAGTGCACAAAAAGATGTGAGGGGATACAACCAGGACAGTTGACCCCAACTGACCAAAGGGATATCCCAGACCATATGACATCATGCTCAGTGATAAATCTAGGGGGAATGTTGGCTGGGGGGCTGCAGCTTGGGGACAGGCTGGGCATCAGTCAGTTGGTAAGCAATTGGGGTTTTTTGCCTAACTTGTCTTTCTTTGGGTTTATTTCTCTCTCTATGTTATTTCCCTTTTTATTACCATTTATTATTATTTTTATTTTATTTTATTTCTAATTATTAAACTGTTCTTATCTCAACCCACGAGTTTTCTCACTTTTACCCTTCCTGTTCTCTTCCCCCCACCCTGCTGAGGAGCGGGGGGAGCAGTGAGCAAGTGGCTGTGTGGTGCTCAGCTGCTGGCTGGAGTTAAACCATGACAATCTTTTCCTAAAAAGCCCTATAAAATAAAGTTTAATTTACAGACTACATTGTCCTGTAAATTTGAGAGACCAAAACAAAACATGACACCTGCCTTCACAAGAATTTGCTTGAAGGTTAACCCAAATTCAGATATGTTTCCCCAGTTACAGCTCATATTCTGGCTCTGGACTAAGACCGGACATGAGGAGGTGATCAACCTCTGGTCCCCAGCCAAGTGACTGACTACCAGCACAGAGGTAGTCAAAAGTTAAGGGACACAAAAGGTATCTGTACCTGTGACAGAAACACTCCCTGGGAGCATGTCCTCTCCGTCCGCTTCATCCCTGGAAAATCACAGAAACGAAGAGCATATTACAACCCCAGGCAAATGTACATCATTGGCAGGTGCTGATCTGCCTTCAAACACATGTGCCAGCACAGAAAACATTTCCCAAGCAACAACAGTTTTGCTTATTAAACTAAATGTGGATGTCATTTTGAGCAGCAGCCCCTCTGGCCAGTTAAAATATTGTTCAACACCAACGAATATGAAAGGTCTGATCCTATTTCAGGCATAAAAGATGTCAAGTTAATGATAATTTTGCTGGATCATCATAATTTAGGAACATTCCCCAAAGCACTGCTGTGTAGATTTTAAAATAGTCTGGGACCTGCCTACCTAAAGGATTTTCTCACTCTTCACCGCCGCAGTCAAAGCTGAAAATCCATTTAAAGTGACAGAGGAGCAGCTGGCAGGGTATTCCCCGTAAAACCAACTGATTAGAAGATCTATTAAATCATGAATGGTATGGATAAAGTTCAAAGGAAAAATATTAGTTACTGTTCTTGTAACACAGGAGTAGATGACACCAGACAAAATCTTTATGTATACAGTTTAAAAGGGGCAAAAACTCTGTTCACATGGCACAATTAAATTGTGGAATTCTTTGAACCAGGATGCTTTGAAGGAGATATAAGTCTAAAAATTTATTAAATTCCAAGATGTGGCTACAACCTCCATGTGAATTATTAGAATCTGGGCACTTCTGATGCTCTTCTCTTAAGTATCTGTTGCTGTCTGTCCACTGCCAGACACATGAAATTTGCTGCGCAACCTTGTAGTCTGATTCACTACAGAATTTCTTATGATCTTAGCACCCAGAAATTTCAGCAATCACCTTGCTGTTTTACTCTCCCGATTCCCTCCATCCCTCTCTCCCGTCAGCACAGATACACAGCACCTCCAGATTTCTGTTAGGTTTCAGGAGATACTTAGAAGATGCACTTCTCTCCCTGGCTCACTGCTATTTGATTAAGAGCCTACACAAGCCAGGATGCAGCACCAGAATATACACACTCCCTCTAAAGAAGGGCAAATATATCTAACAAGACCTGATAACGAGTTAAGAGAGAGAGTCTTGAATGATAATTCTTCTTTATAAAGCTTCTCAAAAACTTTACAAACTCCCTGTGTGCACTCATTCTTTCTTTAAGACACATAATGTAACAGTTTTCACAAGTAAAAACAAATCATGGGGCAATTCATTGGAAAATTTGACACTTTAGCAGGTAAACATTATGATTACCCTTGGCACCATATTTTTATTTTTATTTTCAATTCATTAAACCTGAAAGTTGTATTTTTCACTCTTTTGAATTAATTATTCTCATTTCAGCTGTAGGAAGCCTTTGCCTTGTATATTTAAATCTTTACGTTCTTTAAGAATGCCTTTAGCTACTGTTATGTTGCCATAACACAACTTAACTTCTATGACATTTTGAAAAAGAACCTCTGAAATCTAGGAAGAAATAAAACACACATTAATATGAATGCTAGATTGCAATAAAAATAGTCCTAGCAAAGTCCTTTGTTATGAAAATTGTTTTACTTCCTGTTTACTATATTCATTCACCATAATTTTGAAACAGCAGAAAGATGAAAACTCAATTAATCAAAACAAGACCCAAAAAATTAAAAAAAAATTAAAAGATTGCTGGAGTTTGTTATGAGTCATATCAGGCCACCCTAGGACCTTTAGGGAGTGATTTAACCAGAAATACACAACAAAAAACAAAACCAGAAATGCTCCTCCAAGCAGACGGAACTTGTTAAATTCATCCTAAAAAATTAACTGTGTTGTTCACATCTATGTTAGGTAGGCATTAATATTTCTTTCCCCTCCTGTTCTTGGCCTGGCACTCCAGTCATTCCAGGACTCCATCGAAAAATGAAAGATATTATCCAAAAAAAAAAAAAAAAAAGCCACCAAAAAATACCCAAACAAAATGAGAGACAGAAAACTAGAAGATATTTTTAGAATCTCAGACTGATTTCTTTAACAAGGAAAGTAAAGCCAAGACAGGCTGAGACTCTACATGAACAATAAATAAGTTTTCAGTAGATTTGGCACATTATCATACAGCATATAAAATACATTACTAATCTTAACAGAATCACAGAGTGGCTGAGGTTGGAAGGGACCTCTGGAGGTCATCTGGTCCAACCCCCCTGCTCAAGATGGGCCACCTAAATCCGGTTGCCCAGGACCATGTCCAATAACATGCCTCAGAAAAATTTCTACCCAACTTTGTCTTGTAGCTTGCAGCCAGCAAGCGGTGATGCTCTATTAAGAACTGGCTTTAAAACCTCAGCAAAAAGGCATTATCTTAGCAGGACAGGTTCCATGGGTCATATACACGCATGTAATTGTACAGAAAAGACAGTTTGATTTTACACTTTAGAAGATGGTCAAGAAATAACATGTAGAAAAGTATTAAATTCAAAGAATGTTACTTAATTTGCCCTTACCCTCCTTGTATTTAAGAAATATCAGGTTTGTATTTGTCTCAGCACTCCCAGCTATGCTTGCTCATGGCACAAGCAGTTTATAATTATATGATTACATATTTTGCCACAGGATCTTGTGTCATTCACTGCACTCTGTTGACAAAAACAAGGCAGGATTAAAGTTAAAAGCACAATCAAAAAGCTAATATGTCTTAGTTTTCAAGTACTTGGCTTTACAATCTATATAATCTTCCCTAAACATAGTTCTCATGGATGCAATAGACATGCATAATCTAAGGAGAACTACAAGTCAGGGTGCCTGACACTGAAAATTCTACTGATTTTGAACATATGGACTGTGATACTTCAGATAATTGCTAAAGCAGAAGCTCTCTCCCATTCTCTACCAGCTGTAGCTTTTTAGTCTTGAACAGAGCTTTGTAGGCTATGGTCCAGCAGGGTGTTGTTCAGTGCTTTTTGCTTGCTGTGTCATACTCCGCTAAGTTCCCTCTCCATTAGTACCAAGAGGATTTGCACCCATAAAATTGTCGTGCGTCCTAATCACATTCTGACTAGCTTGACCTTTTCACGTGTTCAGATCAGGTATGCTGAAGATGAAATGGCTTGACCACAGTACATATGCAACTAAGAACTACAGGTGAAGGGAAGATTAGGAAAAAAATATATGCATACAGGCACATAGACAAAGCCAAGAGTAAATCATATCACATGTGCCTTCAGAAAATAAAATTATAATAATTTCCTAAAATGAATACATAGAATTTAAAATACTGATGAGGATATAAAAAATGCTGCATGACCTTTGCAAAAGATTTGAAGTCTCAGTTTGGCTGTGCATTAACTTCTCCATATTGTGGCTTCCATTTAAAATGTCCTTAGGCTGAGGTGCCTAATGAGCAGACACAAAGGCCTGATGGATTTGTGAAAGCCAAGCCAGAACAGATGTGTGAATTTTAGGTTTGGGACCTGTCATTTTATTTTTTAGTACTTGCCTCTAAAATAGAAAAGTCTTCTCTTGATGAGTATTTTAAAACTTGACAGAGTATGTCTGGGTAGCTTGTTTTGCACAGACCAGCTGCAGGACAAGGGGGAACTTACTTGATGTATGAGTAATCAATTGTAATAATAGATGCTGTGACCCAATTAAACAGTTTGATTTGAAAAAAATTGTCAATAGGAGACATGAATTCCTGCATTACAATAGGGAATGCTAATAAATACGAATAAATACTAATAAATGACCGCTCTCAAAGGATAAAACTCTCTCACCAAAATATTTTCCACAAGTCTCCCAAATCTATCTAAGGTTCTTAGTTAGACAATATACCCATGAAAGGCCCTAGGCAGTAATTCCTTTGACTTCTTTATCATACAGCCACAGACCGTCTCTCAGTGAGGGTCATTCTTTGAGTCATGAGTTTGTAAGGGTTCAGCTCCTCGTGTGACTGCCAGGTATTAAACATTTTGCACAGAAGTGTTGACTCCTAATTTCTCAAAATTAAAGGATGCTAAAAACCCATCTTTTGAAGTCTATAACACCATCCACAAATACAAGTTAGCCTTTCAGGTTTTAGTAAAATACATTACTTGTCTGAATTTCATGTCTCAATGTTTTCAGTGTTTATCAATAGATAAAAGTTAGCCTGAAGTATTTGAAAAGACGTGCTGTGAGGTATCAGACATCCTTAGAGTCTGGAAAGCATTTTTCCTCGGGTTGTTTTTTTATTTGGTACTGTCTCTTCTTGCTACAGCTCAGAAGTTTTAAAAAGTTTGTCTTTGCGAAAGAATTGGTTGGTTCACTATTCTCCTTTGGACCAGGCACACCTCTGTCTTACCACCCTTCACTGTTCAGTTGTATGGATAGACAGATTGTTGTGGGGCAGAAACTCTCCCTCTCTTTTCTCTTGTAAATCCTGATCCTGTTAGTGACACTCTGTGTGGGAAGCAGCCCCTTGGTTCATTATGAATGCTGCAACCCTAATCAGAATCCTACATCCTCATAAATACCTTGGTACCATCAAAGCCATAGACCTCTCCAGGACAAATAGGTTGAACAAATTCTGATGTCACTTTCATTGCTTCCTATGATTTTATATGCTGGAGGGATGTGTAACATTCTGTCCAAAATCTTTTCATTTAGTCTTCATCACTATAAACAGACTACCCTCTGGGAAATCCTCTTTAAGTGATTCCACTGATTTGTGGAATTCATAAGGGGATTTAACTTAATAGCAGCCATTGTAGGAAGTGACATGTTAGACTGACTACTAAGAAACATGTGTGGACAGACTAAAAAAAACAACTAACTAAAACAGAATTATGTTTTTGTCTGCCCTTGCTTAGCAAACTTTTCTTGAATATAAAGAAGTTGAGGATGTTCATTCTCACCTTCATATGTACCTATTTTACCAAACACCGATTAACGTGTAAGTGCTCATAATTTGTGATTTTAGTATTTCCTTCATCTCCATGCTCTCTCTCTCTTTCACACACACACACTTAAATGGTAAATTCTAATAATTTGATGTTAAAAAACTCTGTGCCAGTAAGGTGCCTACGGTGAACACATTTTATACAAAAACCAGGTAAATATCAGGCAAGGCTAAATTACTGAGTCCCTGGAAACTGAGAATTAACAACCGCGTAGGGTTAGATGTCTGAAGTCCTTCCTAAAGCATGGCACACTAGATAATAGTCTTCTTACATGGTTTGTGATCTTATATTAAACAAATGTTATATAAATATTTTATGTATTATTATTTTATATTTTATGTATAATATGTATAAATATAATAACAAAATGAAATAATATATATAAACATGTAAATCTTACATGATGCAGATTTCAACCTTAAGCTGATGGTATTATATACATTATAAGATACATTTTAATAAGATACCTTTTAATACTATAAACTGGAAATAGATTTTTAGTAAAAATCCAGTTCTACAGTTCTATGGTTAAAACAACTCAAGTTCAACAATTGTTGCATTTATTCAGCCAAAACAAACTTACCTCACTAGAAATCTGAAATTTTAAAACTTGTGTTTCCAGCAAGTGGAATTGGAGGTGTCAATTTAATCTTTTTCTGTTATGCTTATCTAAGTGCTGTTATACTCTGTTGTAGCTGGTCTTTAAAGCTGGGAAAAAATCAAGGTCAGTATGAAATGCCTTTGCTAGATGGACTGTGTAAGGTTGCTCACCACACAAATAGATTTGAATTGACCTATTGATAAAATATCCCTCCGCTATTTAAATCATTCATTTACTAAAGATATCACAGAATACAATATTATATGTACCCAGTCAAAAGCATTTTTTTTTTCTGTGGATCGCAGTGAGTGATTCTGCATAGTCAGATGTGAAAATCAGAGCTTGTTGTAGAGCACGAGGAATACAGGTCATGACCACATGAACCATGATACGGCCAACGCAGTGCCATACTGCAGGAAAATGAGGACTGTGACTCCGATTACTTTCTGTTTCATTTATGTGTTTTCCTGTAAAAGCTGCTAAGTAATGGTGTTGTAAGACCTACACAGGATGATGGCAGCAGGTTTGCATTGCATTGCCAGTCAAAATAAAAGCCTTCTCATTTACCTTCACTACAGTAGATCAAGGCTGAGGTCATATACCCACTCATGGAACAAATCTGAAACAAAAAAAAATTGTTATTGCATTTACAAACACTTAGGCATCCCCGAGTAACGGGAGGATTAAAAACCAGCTGCTACACATGGCAATCCAACTAAGCTGCTGTTAAAACTTATTCTTGCTGAGGTGTTTTATTTTGTTTCTTATATAACTACTGTTCTAAGACACCCAGAGCACTGAATAAGTATATTTTTAATGACTGTTACAGCAATATAAACTTATATAAAATGTATTCAAGAAAAAAGCTCTCTCTGTAATTGAAGAATTCCATTAAAATATATTTGCTTCTCATAGCTTTAGATAAAAATGATCTTTATAAAGTTTCTACAATTATTTTTGAACTGCATTGTACATTTCTTGGAGGTTTTTTGATTTTAAGGTTGATTTAAATCATTCCAGTTTTACAACCATTACAGGTGACAAATACGTCATTTTCTGGAAATTTTAAACCAAGTGTCTGTGCTATTCTGTATCCTAATGGTTTGTATTTTGAAAGAATAATTTCCCCCTTAAATTAGGTGGTGATACATAAGCAGGGTACAAAATAATTAGCTTGTTTAATTAACAAGACACAAGTCCCCATCAGACTTTATGTTTTATAAGAAGCAAAGTAATTCAGATGTAAATGTGAATTTCAGTGACAAAGCATAGTCTTGCAGGGATGTCTTGCAGAGGTTTGTAGTATTTTTGGCTGACAATTGATGAACTGTTTAGTTAAGAAATTCAGGCAGGAAAATATTTAATAAAGGATGTATCAAATCAATATTCAATTTTTCTAAATCCCATCCAGGCTGGTGGGATCTATCAGAAAATAACAATTCCATGTTCTTAGCTTGCATTATAAACACAGAAAAAAAGAAGTCAGGAGCCTCATTTTCCAATTCCCATTTGCATGCCCAGTTTATCCAATGCTTCTAGAGAACCTCTCAAGATACCTGTGACATTAAAAATTTAGCAGATGCAGCGAGCAAACCGAGCAAAACTCATTGCTTCCAAACCTGAATGCAATCTGACCTGTGGTCAGTTTGGAGGTGCTGCAAAATCTGGCAAGCATTTAACAAGGATTTCCAAGAGGCAGTACAAGGCTGTTAGAGCCTGGACTATTTCATTCAGACTCTGCAAACATGTTAAACTCCCCAACTGTAGGCACTTTCTACAGAATCTACCTGTGGGATTATTTGAAAGATCACCAGGCAATTTTAGTGAGGCACGAGTATTTATCACTGGATATTTCTTTTCATAGTAGGATCCACTACAAAAACATCAGCTCCAGCCCTGCTGGGGAGGCATTTTCTACCTCCCTCAAAGCTGTGAGCTGCAGGGGCACACTATAGCTACTCACCGAAAGCACAGGAGAGTGGTGAGAAATACAGGATTTCTTACATGAATACCAGAATTTTTTTACCTTCCAGACTTTGGCAACATCCAGTCAGTCTGCTTGTAGTTCATACCTGGATTCGCCTAGTCTTTGGGTGAGGGGCTATGCTAAGGTGAAATTACATCAGCCCAAAGATTTTCATATGTTAAAGATCTTAACATTTAACTAGACACATCCAGAACACTGCTTTGATTGGCCTTTAGATATGCAAACCAGTACTACCAGACAGTATCAGAACAGCTCATGTCTAGTTATGTCCTTCAGCTTTTTTGCTTTGATCCTCATTTTGCCCTTATAATTTCTTTCTGAACTGTGGTCCCTGCCCCAGTCAAACCTGTTGTGTTCAGGCATTATCAGCTACTTTAGCAAATATTATTGGCTCTAATAAAGTCTTGTCACCTTTAATGTAAACACTCCACTACTTCTTAAATGCTTAGAAGGCACACAAGTCTTCTACTCCTTTAATGAAATGCTTTAAAAAAAAACAAACAACAAAACAAAACCTGACAGCCTGCAGCCTTTTTTATTCTAAATTTTTTAGTTTGCCCTTCTGCCTGCTGCGTTTTATTCAGCATGCTGAAGTCTGCCCTTTAAAAGTTCACTGCACGTCACTGCTGGAGGAGGCACGGACAGCTGTTACTAGGATACTAAACTTAATTGTGCAGCAGGCACTATCGGCTGAAGGCACGCATGTGTTCACCTCATCTAGGGGGGCCCATCCTTTGATATTCACGTGGGCTGAAGATATGACCATGCCACTGTATTTATGGTTTTCTGACTGACTACAGGATGTACCTCAGATTTTTTGGTCTAGTTGTTGCTGCCTTTTTACTGATTATCATTGTCCTTTACAATACAGAGTCCGCTGCAAAAGAAATGCATGTAGAAAGTGTTAGAAAAGCCCTCAAAATACAGAAGGAGAGGGTAAAAAAAATACATTCATGATTTAGAAAAAAAGACTTATCAAGAAGTTAGTGCCTGACAGAATCTCGTTTGTGGTGGTATGATGTTGGGGAGCACAACCGTAGCATTCCAACAAAATGTTGCCCAGCTCCTAGGACCATTTCTGTTTGCACTATATTGTCCCTGCAATGACCCAGTGGAGATAGGGGTCATGCTATGAAATATGTGGCATATAGATATAATATGGCAAAATCAGATTTTATTAGGACATAAAGCAACCCAAGCAGTATTCCCAGAAGACTTTGTGATTCTGAGACATGTCACAGTGTCTTTGCAACATGGGAGGGGAAACTTCTACTGCTCACTTCTCTGCCTGGAAAGCAGTCAAAACAGAGAGATTAGGTGGTTTACTTTTGAGAAAACCTATAACAGAGCTAAGAAATGAACCCCCAATTTCCAAATCATACTTTTATGCTTCATCACCAAATAATCCTTTCTTTCAATGCTACTCCAAAGTCTATTTACATGGAGAGACTGACATCTGCAATGTTAATCAGCCCCATACTCCCATTCCCCACCAAACACTGCAATGCCCAAGCCAGCCATGAAGACACTCTGTCAGCCTGTATATTTCAATTACTCCTAAGGATGGCAATAACTGCAAGCTATGTAACGAGATTACTGCGCTTCTTGCTATTTTATGTATCTGTGTGTCCAAAAGATAGACATGTTAATTCAATCTCACTACGTTCTCTCTGCCCATGAATATTTCAGCATAACTCACCACAAACAAATACTTCAGAAGTTAGATCAGTCACGCTGAAGTATCTTATGTCATTGTAGACACAACACTAAGCTTCATGAAAGGCACATTTAATATAAAAACCCTAATATCTGTGTATGATCTCCTACAATAAATATTTACACTTAAACTATTTCCAGTTTTTTAGTCAGCTATTTATTTCCTGCAATGTGTGATGCTTTGCTCTTTAGATGTTGGGGATACAGGCTATATTCTTTTATTTTTTGTTTTCTTTTAATTGGTTAACTGTAAGATGTGCTAGTACAGGAGGAAGGAACTTTGAACATGCATACACCTGTTTTGCAGATGTACTTCTTTTGAGAGATCTGATCCATACAACAGTAAGAAGTACATTTCGCTAAATAACTGTCCTTGAAGAGCTCACCTACTGAACACTGCAAAAGGCAAGGCGTAAATTAAAATGGACTTGGCAGTGCTAGGGTAATCATTGGACTTGATGATCTTAAAGGTCTTTTCCAACCTAAACAATTCTATGATTCTACGACGTCACTGGCTCACAGGCAGCTGGGCAAAACATCAGTATGGCTTCATGCATCTTCCCTACACAAAACTGTACAAATACATACTGCCTCTCAAGAAGACATAACAACATGGATATAAGGCAGGGGTTCCACAAGAATTGGTTTATGCCCTGCAGACTGGGAGTTACCAAAATGTTTGCAAGTGCCCATGCAGATATGCCAACTGAAGTTACTAATGCCAGAGCAGTTCACACAGTCAATAACAGAAGTCACATAAATAGGGTTGCATTAAAAAGAGGAAATGTCATCATTTTAGCATATCACCTTTGATCTGCAGGGCTCTAGGGAAACACAAATGGAGCAATTCTGCAGGCACAGACAAACTGGTCTTCAGTTAAACCTTTTATCAAGAGTGAGGAATAAAGTTGCTATTGCAGAATGACAGAGGATAGGGGTATGTATCAACATGGTGTCGTATGTCACATCTAAACTAGAAATGATCTATGAGAACCTGAAGTAAGAACCTCAACCTGTGTTGTGATAGGTTAAACAGCTAGAAGGACATGCTGGAAGTATAAGACTCGCAAAAGTAGTCCCCACGCTTAGGGTCTACTGGGCACTAAGAAGACAGCTTTGAATTTGCCCTTGCAATTTCCTACTTGAGAAGGCCAATGGGACGAAGGACCATGTCAGGAATGGTATCAAAGATTAATAGCAGGGTCTTAATGGCACCAAATGTGCTATTAAGCACAGTTGAAGTAAAGCAACTGTGAGCAGCTTCACATACAATAGTTCAAAGTTTCTAACCTGCAAAAGCTCTTACAGCCATTTCAGTCCTCTCCTAACCTGATTACCATCCATTATCCTATCTCATTAAAGCCTACAATTCATGCCCTAAATATAATCTGTTAAATATTTAGTGTAATTGGGGTCTGCATTCTCATCGCAATTAAACAGCAAGGGCAAAGCTGCCAAGTGGAGACTGCTTGTTATTTATTAATTCAGAGTTAGCAATTCTCTTTATATCCCAGTGATGGCAAGAAGATCAAGTATTATGTTTACTACACTTTTTGTGGGGGGTGGAAAGAAAGAGAGAGAGAGAGAGAGGGAGTAAGAACCTGCTGGTCAACAAGTGACAGGTATTTTATTAAAAGTAGTCACAGTAATGTTACTAATACAAAATAGATGTGTAGAAAAACATACCTCAATGACAGCACTCCATTTGGAAACTTCCAAGAGGCTTTAGGTGTAAGAATAAGATCTGGTATTGTGGGCACTGTCAAATTCTCAGCACAGCCTGTAACTCAAAACACGAATTCTTTGTGAATTAACAATGTCACCTTGTTCAGAATTTCCAAGAGAGGTGTGGGTGGACATTCAATCACTTGGAAAGCGAGAACAGTTGGTTGCATGAAGTGCAGCATTTGATCTATTTCTAAACTGTTAAAAATACTCTTTTTCCACATCCATTGCACAATTTTTAAATAGGCCTTTTCCTGAAAGGAACTATGTGATCGAAACAAGGATAGCTGTGATCAGAACAAGGATAGCACAAGATCTTCTAGAAATTCTGAAGTCTTAGCTATACATTTAGCCATAAAGTGAATAAATTAAATGTTGAAATGGCATTTTGAAAAAGAAAATACAGATTTATGCCACCTCTAAAGGTTCTCAGTTTTGGTGCACTGTTTGTAGGGGGGCTGATTCTCTTCCCTACTAGTTTTATATCAGTTCTTCTATTTTCTTGACTTCAGTCTATATTTTAGCAGATGATTAATCCTTCACAGATGTAATAAGAGCTTAATATGAGAAATCGTGTAAGACTTATTCAAACAAACTTGTTCTACTTGTAAACAAAGGATTGAAAACTAATTACAGTATACAGATTCTTAGTTCTAAAGGAATCTAATATCAGCCTAGGCAGATGTCTTTCACTTAATAATTTAAGAACCACTAGACAGATGAAAGACCCTTCCTTTTATAAAGAAAATATCAGTGGAAGCTTGTAATATTAAAACTAGTATTTTTTTTACACCACAGCTTTTACACAAAAACATTGAAAGAGGTCAATGTTTTTTCCAGTGTTCGCAGTCCTTGAATCAAAAAGTAACATCATTCTAAGGGATGTGTTCTAATCCAGCCACCAGTTAATGGGGGGGGGTGGGGGTGGGGGTGTGTTTGTCCTGGATTGCTGTTTTAATGCTCTATTTCATTCTTTGTTCGCAATCTGTAAGAAAAAAACTGAAATGGCCATATTCCAGTTTCTGCCTGCATGTTTATTCTAAATCCATAATCACTCTCAAATCTAAAATTTGATATTGCAGTTTCTCCCACACTTCTGTTTTTTAATAGAAGCAGTAGGCAAGACTTAGCTGATTGTCACTGTAAGACCCTGATGGCAGTACCAGGACCATACCTGGTAGCACTTGGTAACTCCAGTGAGAAAGGCTTGCCCAAGGGATGTTAAACTAACAGCAGCATCAGAGAAATTTAGGAAATTACTAGTTTCTGCTATAAACAATAGAAAGAAGCACATAAAATTAACAACTAATCAATAAAGAAATTAGCAAGTCAGCCAAGTGGCAAGATTACATTCTGATGAATCTGAAGGAAAACTCGGGTTTAATTCTTCAGAAACTGAACAGAAATAATAAAAGAGCTAGAAAAAGCTTGTTAATATTACTTAACTAAAAAACTAGTAAATACTGTCTTAGTTATGGGTGTTAGATCTGCTTCTCCATAGATGGCTTAAGTCTCAAAATCAGGTACAGAGTCAGACCTTGAAATCTCACTGATTGCAACAGATAATGCAGCCCAATTGACTCATGTCTGGAATAGGGTAAGCAATAGTGCTCCTGCAGCACCACCTTATACTGACTTTACACCTGGCCTATTTGCCTGTAGGCAGGCAGTAATCCAGTAAATGGCCTCTGCTAGGGTCAGAAGGTGTGCAAGGGAGTGAAGGGACAAGTTTATTCTTACTTTTGGCTATGCCTGAAGAAAGCTATTTAACTGACAAGCTAGTTAGGCATAATTCCTGAACACTACATTAATAGGTGGATTTATAAAAAGAAAATAAAAGAAAACAAAACAAAAACCCAACACTTTATGGGTTTCCTAACATTATGTGTGCTAAATCCCTTTCTCCTGCAAGACTTTTGTTTTCCTAAAGAGGTTTTTCAAGAATACAGCAAGACCAAACCAATTAATGGAACTGTTCTTTCACGGTGAGAGTAGCTGATGGCAAGTTAGAGGAGCTGTGTTAGAATCAGACCTGTCCCCCAGTAAAACCTTGCTCCCTGGGAAATGTAAGATGTAACAGAACCCATCTCCTAGCCCTGAGATCACAGTATGTTTACTTTTAAGGAAAAAAAGTGTGTGTCTAAACCCCATAAGTATTGACACATTTTTGCAGTGTGGAGTTTAAGTTTACTGAGGAACTTCAGGCAAAGAGATTTCATTTTGAGAACCTCTCATACATACGTAAAAAGCATTAGTTTGAGTCCCCAGACTAAAACCTAACCTCGTATCCTACCTCTGGAAGCAAGCAACAGCAGAGGTTTTAGGAAAACAGTATTAGAAACAGGAGTTGTATTGGGATCCTTGTCTTCTATATTTTCCCCCTTTACCCCCAAGTTATGGCAATTAGGTACTTTTTGAGCTATCTTCCCTGCTGACACTTCTATTTATTCACGCTCTTATAATTTTGACCTCTATAAACTGGTAAATTACTTACAAGAAGACAGTCATTTCTGCATTGTGTGAAAAAGTGCTGCTTTCCCTTCTGAAACTTCTGCTCTTTGCCAGCTCAAAGCTCCTGTGTTACAAGCAACAATAAATTAATAATTCCCTACCGATTTTCTTCACATGGTACAAAATTATATAAACCTGTATCATGCTTCCTCTGCATTTATCCCCTTTGAAGAATAAGTGTCTCACTCAGTCCAACTTACCTGATGTGAAATACTTTCTGTATTTCTGACTATCCTTCTTAAAATTTTCTGTTCTACTGCATATTTTTTTGAGAAAGGATGCCCAAAAATTCATTCACCATTCAAGTTATGAAAGCGTTATGAAAGCATTATGGATTCACAGCATCATACTGATATCTTCTGTTTTGCATTCTATTCTTTCCAGATAATTCCCGTGTGCTTTTTTGACTGCTGCTACACACCAAGTTGATGTCCTCAGACAGCTATCTGCAGTGGCTCCAAGATCTTGTTCCTGATTGTTTACCTCTTCCACCCAACCTCCTGAGCATTTGCCGACTTTAAATTTCAGCTAAATTTCTAATTCACTCTGTTGAGCTTTTCGAGACTGTTTTGCAACTGCATATACCCTGAGCAATTTGCTGTTGTCCGGAAATTATGTAAACTTGCCTGAAATTATGTAATTTATGATATCAAGATTACTGCATGATACAGACCCCAGCTCAGATCTTTGTGGCATTCCACTGGTAAAATTTCTCCATTGTGAAAACTGACTGTTCAATCTTTGTCTTCGTTTCTTACCAATTGGTAGCCAGCGAGAAATCCAACCCTGTTTTTTCTTGACAGTTTCAATGTCTTTAAAAATTGTTGGTAAATAGTCTTTTCCAAAGCTTTTTGGAAGGACGCATCAAATGGATCACCCTCAATCACATGCTTATATGCTTAGTAACTCCTTGCATTTCTTCTTTCAATATGATATAGTACAATAGCTCAGGTTTGGATAGTTAATTGCACCTTAAGCATGACGAAACGAGTCGTTGGTAGCCTGTACAGGCAGTTTTTTCAGTAGGTCAGGTTTACTTGTACTTAACATTTGGTACAAAAGGAAGCACTGCAGACATTAGATATTTTAATCTCACATTCCAACTTCTTTGGCACTTGTACCCAAATGTCACCTTTAAAGATGAATCAATCAGCCATAGGAGTTCCACTTCATTACTGGACCTTTTGAACTTAGTATTTACATATGCAAACTTAAACATTTATGTATTCCTGTCTTTTTTTTTACTTTTATGAAAAGAAGCCGTGGCTAAAAGTCTGATTGGCTCTCATAGCCCTCGCTCAAGCATGAAAGAAACCAACAGCCTCTTGTTCACTGCTCAGAAATAGCTGTAATATGGAGCCCTGTCTAGCCTTAGATTATCCTAAGCGGGGTTCATCTGAGGCCCTACCCACCAGTACCCTGCTTTTTAGGACAAGAATCGTGTCTGGCACATAATGTCTACAGAAAAGTAACAATAGAGAATTTTAAAATTAAACATTTCGGTATATTTCATACACAGACTATAGTTGCTCAATACATCTAGTTGAATTAAATTGTGTCAATCAAACAAAAGTTATTCCACACTGCAAATAACACAGCTTGTGACATGGTGAAGCATTTCAAAATATCATTATCACATACGGAACAGTGATATAAGGATGGAAAATGCATGATAAGAGCGAGAGAGGATACTAAGTATTGACTGCTTTTAAATTTATGAGTCCCTGAGCTGGTAAAAGCAAGCAACCCTTTGAATATCTGTGCCAACAAACCCTTCACATCTGCAGACCATATTGCAGTTGGGTACAGTGGAGATTTAAGGTCGTTGTTTAGGTGTGCCTGTTGATTTCCCACAGTTAATGTAAAGAAAAAGAACTATTTGCTCTTTCCTTTTCTTCCTTTTTGTTAGCGATGGTTCATCTCTTGCACTTTACATTTGAGTAGGTATGTGATACCGTGAGTTTATTTAATGAGAGTACATGCAAGATACAACAGTAGCTCCTGACAATGCATACTAACACATAAGCTGGTCAAGATTCAATTTAGTGTGAATAAAGTTTATGGTACAATGTGAAAAATGTTGATTGAATCTGTGGAGCTGTGAGTACCATCTGGTTGCCTTGTTTGTCTAACCTCACGTGTTTCTCACTGAAGCTGCATGACGATATTTTCATGACAGATCACTTCAAATGATGTGTGTGTGTTTACACTAAATAATACTGTCTGAAATTTGAAGTTTGGGCTTCCAATGCTGTATTTAGGTCTCCAAATGGAGAAGCATTACATTTGAAATAAGGACTGTGGCTTAGTGTAACAGGCTTTAGTGTGCTGTCTTTATTATCTGAAAACTCGGTAAGTAGAAAGTGTGAGACTTACAGCGTTTTATTTGGTGTAACAGTTCCCATTCTCCAGCACACCCTGAGCTGCCTCAGAAAGACTAAGTGGAGGGGGCCTTATTAAAAAAAAATGCCTTGGGCTTGATTAAGGGATTCTTCAGAAGCATAAAAGAACAAAATGAGGGTTTGTATTTATTTTAAGACCATTTATGAAGGTTTATGAAGTTTGAAAGCCAAATTAGGGTCTCACAGTAAAGTAAGAGGTTTGGACTGAAAACACAGTAAAAAATATGAGAGATAAACCAGTCCCTGAGACTTAGCAAAAAAAAATAAAAAGAAAAAAAGCACAGAAAAACCTGGTTTTTCTTAAAGGACTATACATGAATTGTGCCCTCTTAGCCATAGAACCTGGGACCAAAAAGCAGAAACCTGACCTCTGAAGCCTCAAGGGGTTTAAAAGGAGGTTTTTACTTAATTATTCAGTAAAAAATAAACAATGATATTACACTAATCTTTAAATAACACCTCACTATATGTGATATAAAGGTCCGAATTATTGGATTATTCTTATGCTCTGCAGTTACACCGGAACTGGAAGGGTGGTTCAGACCAAGGAATCCAAAAGTGCAGGCTGAAATCTCTTGTCTTACAATTCACAAAATGGCTTTTTAATTGTGAATGTAGGTTGCTTTGAATTTCCAATAATATATGTCAGCTGCATAAATTCTAGTCAGGCATGAACTAAGAAATTATTCTGATTCTGCCTTTCACAATGTGTATAGTGAAGATATAACATGTCACATCATGTTGCATCTCTGTTTGGCCCCGGGGCACCGTAGTGGGCTCAGGAGAGCTAGAGTCAATGTCTGGCTTAGACATAGCCTTATTGTGGAAGCTTGGTTAAATCTCTTAAGTCAATTTTCTGGGAATTAAGTAGCTAAGTGCTTTTCAAGATCTGATCCTTTCTGTAAAATAAGAAGAAGATAAATTCATATTCTCATAGAACCTGCAAAATTAAGAATCCGGCAACATTTATGAGGTGCCAGAAGATATTGACCACAAAAAAACCAAAACAAACAAAACCCACAAAGCCAAAAAACAAACAGGCAGAAATAAATGTTTTGTTAGAAAGAGCTGGGGATAATTGTCAGATTCAGATGCTATACACCAAGCCTAAATTTCCAACTCTCTTATTTGCCAGCTGAATGTACTTGGGAAGTAATTTCACTGAGCTCTGCCTCAGCTATCCCATCTGGAAAATATTACCACTGTCTTTTTTAAAACATTTTGAGATCTATTAAGGAAACAGTGTAATAACAGATTTAGTTGCTGTTCTCACTGAACCCAAACCTAAAGAGGACATATAAGCTGCTTGGCAGGAACAGCAGCAGAATATTTTTCCTGTGAGTTGCTAGTAAGTACAATGTGTAGGGGTTTTTGTCCTATTGAAGTATCGTGGATAAATCCACAAATCCCAATCATTAGCTTCAGTCAGATGCTACGAGTAAAAAGAGGTGCCTACATACAGCTCTCAGAAGGACAACTTTTGATTTTTGTCTCTTCTGATACAGTGGATTTCACAGAATGTCTTCCCAAAGTACAGCTTGATGAGGGACACCCCTTTCAGTCTTGCTATGACTTAGTTGCAAGGCTGGAAAACATATATAAAAAATAACCTATCCTTCTAAATGGAGAATACTCTAGCTTTCCTTCCTTCTAATTTATTATCTTCAACTCCCAACAAACGTATCTGAGCTGAAATCCTGGCTGCAGGGAAGCAAATGTCAGATCTTCTATTGATATTAATAGACCATCATGAGCAAATGACCAAAATATGCCAGCCAATCCCTCTCACCTGTTTCAGCATTCTTAAGGGCATGTTCCAGTTTTTATCTACCTAAGGTTCAAACTTACAATTGACTTAAATTTTTCTCTTTCGGTGCTCATGTTTTTGGAATGTCCCCAGAATAGTTGTTTGTTTGGTTTTTTTTAGTTTGGACATCTATTACCTATTCATAGACACTTTTTATTGACATTCTGTGAATAGCTTAATTAAAATGTTGTGCTGTTTCACACGTGCCAGAAACACTACAGGCTTAAAGTAAAAACATTTCTAAGTAGAGACTCGGTTCTCATTCACACGAGTATAAGTTAATCAAGTGAGATGCAGCCCTCATTCATTCAGTATACCATCAGACAGAGAAGACTCATGTCATTTTCTTCTGCAAATTATTTTCTTATTCCTCCCTATTTCTGCCATATCATTGTTGGTGTTTCTAAGACATAAATTGAAGTATGCCATTTTTTTCAACCTACAGATGTCTAGATGCAGATCGTTAACTCTACTCCCTGAATAGCAGACTGTCATACCAAAGAGGGAGTGACAATTTGAACTGACCATTGTTTTCCCAACTGAACCATATAAGTGTATAATTTTAAAATGCTAGCAAGAATCCAATGCTATCAAGAAGGAATCTCAATTAAAAGAATTACCAGGGGAAAAAAACTAGCAAAAAGCCACTGACCCTTCTCCTATGAATAGATTCACATAGCTAAGAATGCATGTAGTTGCTTTCAGAAAATTATACAGGCGGTGATCCAGACTGCAAGGAACAAATAGGAGAAGCAGGTTTTTTATCATTCATAAAGGACAGATTCCACCTTTGTTCACATGGGTAACAGGAAACAGAGCTTCAGTTTTGCACCCCTTTTCTTTTAAGCATAATTGAATATGCAATATGTGTCCACTGTTCCTAAGTATGGAGCTAGAAGACAGTACTGCCTCTGCATACAGAAAAGCTCCTGGGTGTACTAGCACTTCCTCTGGATCAAGTGCTGCATATCACTGCACTTGAACTCTCTTTGTCATGCTGAAATAACAGCCTGTCTCCATCAGGCAAGAATGATTTTTTATTATTATTTGTTTCAAATTAAGATTTATTTACTCCACCTGAGATCTAAAAGAAACAGGAGAAAATATTTGCCTTCCTTCTACCATTAACTCATCTGCAAATGAGTAATACGAATGGCCCTTCTGAAGATGTTCTTCATCCTTATAAACACACAACTCTTTCCTGTGCAGTATCGAGAGCCTTTGGAGCCACCCAGAGAAAACGACACTTAGACCAGCTAACTCAACTGATCTGTCTGGGAAACAATTGCTGTTACTTACTACACATCACCTTTTGCTTTGAATGGGGGTTCTTGGATTTACAGAAGCCCAGATCACAAGAGGTCTGTAATACCTGAAAAAAACCCCACTGCAAACGTGCGAACCAGCTTGCTGTCTTGTGCAGCAAACACCGCTGTTAAAGCAAATGCTAGAACTGAACACTCCAGCAGCTGAGAGACTCAGTAAATTTAAACCATCCTGACTCTGACCTGAGGGGCTTCCATAACTCACACCTGCATCCAGAAACTTGAACTGGTGTAGGAAGGCCTGTTTTAAAAAGAATAAGTTTTTTATCTATAAGGAATTATTAAGTTTTTTACTACACGGTCAAGGCACCATTTACCATGTTTAGTTTCAAGGTTTGTCTCTCTAACAAACTTACAGGTGATATAAATGTTTGAGATAAGTAGTTCAACAGGCAATAGGGAACTTAGTCTTTAAGGAGTGGGGCACTTTTGAATCCACCACATCCATCTGAATGAATGTCTGCAGGAGCTTTGTATCACACTGACTTCAGCGACTTCAGCCCACAACCTCTTAGAACTAGTTCTTTTTCAAAGCTGTACTCCCTACATGGTTTCTAGAGGCGGAAAAAGGAAAAAAAGAGTGACCGCAAATGTCAAATAGTGCATTGTGAGAAATGAAACTTAAATTTGTTCATCTTTTTTAAACATAAAAGGGGTTGTTGCTATCTCTCATTAATCCAAGATTAGAGGAATTGAAGCCTGATTATTTTATAAAATAACAAAAGCACCAAAAATAACAGAAATTATTTTACAGTTTATCAGCATGAGGAGAAATATTTTCCTTTTAATTAGCACTTCTGGAGAGATGAACAGAGCAAAGCATCCACAGGAACAAGGTTATCAAACAGTACATGAGAAGTAAAACATCCACCTCAGCTCAGGAGAGTATGAGGTGGCTGAACTTGGCAACAGAAGAATTCTGCAAGAAATAAATATTCTCATTTTGAGTTCAGTATGCTGGTATAACCAGGCCTGATGTTGTGATGGTGAGGTGTGTGTGGAGTATGGAAGAGAAGACCAGGAGAAGGATCAACTTTCGTCTCACTTTGCAGAGCACCAAACCCAGTCGTTTCCCAGATCTCTATTCTTGGCTCAGTTATTATTTCTACAGAAATAAATCTGGGTATTTTTAGAGTGCAAGAAAAAATAATTTTACTGAGGAAAAAAAAATGAAGCTAGATAATATCGTCTCCTTGACATTTCTGGATGAGCATACCTGCTGCCTCAAGCTGGCTACTCCTGCAGGCACCTGCACTCCACTGAGACTGCTCTGTTGGCCTCCTGAATAACACTATTTCCCAACATCTCCTAGCTTTGTTCTATCTGCTGCTCTTTCAAAAGTTGAAGTTAAATTCTTAGAAATCTAAATATTTCCACATAACATTGTCTGTAAAGAGTATAAGATACCTTTTTTATGAAAGAAACACAGACAAAACTCCACCTGGGTGCTTCTTGGGGATCCCAAGTTAGCATACTGGGAAGCTGACCTACAGATCCATGAAAAAACCATCACCTATTTCTTCCGTATTGATGGAGATACATGTCACACACCATGGGAACTCGCTGCTATGCCAAGTGATGAAAACAGTTTGAAAAACAGTGTCTAATCTGTGGATCTTGAAGCTTTCCCATCTACTGGAGCTTGGTGCCTTTGTCAGCTGTGTCGCAACCAGAGGCTTGTGAAGAAAGCAAAGGGTGAGCAGGTAATGGTATACAGAAAAGAAACACAAGGAAGAAACGCAGCAGATGGAACAGAGAGAAAAATTGGTGGAAAAACCTGAATAAGAATGGTATAAAAACCAGTGGATCACCATGAACGATGGGGACATTTTATCTCTGACTTTGGGAAAACAGTACAATCTCGCTTCTTGCTTCTCCTCCATCTAAAGAGAACAAATTCCTGTAGTCTCAAAACATCTGACATCAGGTATGCCTTCAGTGTAGACCAGAAGCACTCATATAACTCTTCTATTAAAATTAAATGTAATAAGAAAAATCTATCAAAATTTCAAATGCATTTAAAAAAACCCCCAAAACCCAACAACAAAACAAAACTGTCATGGACCAGCTGCAAAATAAGCATGGGAAGTATATCTAAAAGTATCAATGAAGAGCATTTACTGAGAAATTTTGAATGATGTCCTGACCTTCTCTTAGAAACTGCCAGTTTCCCAGGACCAGAATTTTTCACAGGAAAATTCTAACATTAATTAGCTTTTCGTTAAGTCTCTGGGTTCCAGTAAGGAATTTCTGCTTGACTATCAGGAGCAGAATAGTACCCAGAGAAGCTGTTCTCTAAAGCAAAGGTTACTGACTTCTCTTGGCTTGGTTTGGGTAGCTCACAGGCACACTCCTTCCTAGTCTCACCTGATGTGGAATCAAAAAGTTTCACTGCATGACACAACCCATCCTCAAGTAGAAACAGATATAGTTGCATGCCTAGAGACTAAAGACAGATAACAGCCTGTCAACAGGTAGATTCAATCCACATCTTAATAATTAATTACACATAAGAGTAGGCCTAGACTTAGCAATTCACTTGAAACTAATTTGATGAGCTCTAAGCAAACCAATGTGTCTTCACAGAGCAAAGGCAAAATCCAAACTTGAGTGCAAAAGCCATACAGCTGAGGTACAGTATCTTGCTTCCAGTTACAAAGCGGGCTCATGGAATATCCTACCTTGAGTGAGCATCCCCTGCATTTATTTTGTCATTGGACTCCTGAATTCTTCAAAAGGGAATAACAGAAAAATTGACTACTTTTTAAAAAATCTAATTACCAGAGAATTCTGACATGCCAAAAAGCTAGTGAGTCTGGCCACGGGTAATGTTTCTATTTCAGATTTACCTGGGAAACTTATAAATAATTCTAGGTAGGTAAATTATTTACAAACTTGTCTCATGCTACATGTAGTAAAACAACTGATAAGATCTCTACAGTAATTACTAACTCTATCAGAAAACACCTGACAATCTAAAGCCCAGCAAACTTTTACCCATTAGGGCTCTATTTTTATATAAAAAATTTGTGCAGTGTTAAAATTCAGACCCATTAAACCAGAGCATACATATGAAGCCAAGAGAAGACTACTGAGATTAAAATACAGTTTTTAAATGAGACTTTCTTGTTCAGTCATTTCAATATCTCTGAAGCTTAAACTGTATAGTATTATTGTAAGGTATATTTTACTCCAGTTAAGAAAACTGAAATCAAAGCCACTTAGCATAGCAAAAAGGGAATGAGAGTGGTTAAATAATGTCACTTCTCATTCCTTCCTGTAGTGAAGCGTGTTGTGATTTGTTTGTACATAATACTATATATCATACAGCTTCAGGTACAGCAAAAGCCCCCCTTTTACAGGACATAGGACACACATGTACATAATTATACAGCTGTACCTCTGTTTTTAGAAGTTCTATAATTCTATGCATGAAGTAGGCATTTTCTGATCCAAATAATGAAAAAGGCAAATCAATTTACATTGTAATTAGTGAAAACAAATATACAGCTTTAAGAACATAACTGTTTCTTCAGAGATTGCATTTCAAAAATATTTGCTTCCTTAAGTTGTTGTTATTTTACCTTCATTACAGCTCTGTGTCTCTGTTTCTGTCTTCTGGAAGAGAATGCTATATGCACATGGAAAGACCGGTAGGTGCTGGCTTTCACCCTCAGGAATATTTAGATATTCCAGACAAATTTTTCATCTCAGAATTGTCACAAGAAAGAAAAAATATCAGAAAATCCACCTTAGAATCCTGAATGAACAGACATGTGAAACTGCAGAAAAGCCGGGCTACTTAGCTCAGGCATGACATCATGCTAAACCATCAGATTCTAGAAAACAGTATTGGAAAAGAGCACCAAAGTAACTGAGCTTACTCTCCTTCCAAGGCTCATATACAATGGTGATAACTACAGAAAATCAGATGAATATTTGGTCACCTATTACAGTTCCGTGGCACAATTCACACTGCAACGTTTTTAATAGATGCATAAGAAGTCCAGTGCATTTAAAAAAAAAAAATTCAATCATCAACTCCATTTTTGATGTGATGTTCTAGAGCATCTTAAAACCACCTTGAAACAACATTTTTTAAAAAAGAGGTAATCTTTAAATTTTATTAGAAAAAGGATCTGCCTGAGTTTTAATTTGATGGCTAAGTCTGTTAGGACAAGTCTGGAAGGGGCTAATAAAGGATGTGAATGCACTATTCTTATAATTCATAATTTTTGTACTGAAATTCTATGCCTAAATACCTTCTATACAGGTCCATGTATTTCAGTTGGCTGTGGAACAGAGGTGAGAAAACAGAACAGAAGGGTATGAGCCTATCTATTTTTTGTGTTTGGACACTGCAGATTACTTTTCAGGAGGGGGTGAAGAGAAACCCAGTGAGTGGTCAGTACTTATCTAATTATCTGTCCAACTTTATAACAACAGGTACAGCTTGCAGCTCTTTGCCTTTGCCAAATTCAGTTAAGTAATAAAAATAATTCATTTAAGACAGCTACGACGATCTTGAGTATCTTGTAGTCTGGGCTTCCCCTACTGCCTCACTCTTGTTTCATGTTGACTCTTGAAAACTACTTCCTCAGGGAGGCACCTTCATGGGCTGTACCTTTGAGGAGATAACCAAGTTTTGTTACCGTTAACTAGCTACTTACATTTCTGAAAACACGCACATTTCTCTTGCAAACACTTTTCTGCTCTTCTGAATGTTAATCCTCTATGCCTTCTCTCAAAGAAAGTAACAAGAAGAATGCTGATTTTACAGATAGCTACCATGTAGCTGTGTTCAGCACAGATTTTTCTGTAGTTACCAGCTACTTCCATTCCTTTCTACAAAATAAAGAAATAACATATACGGTGCTCAGAGACTTCAAGGGTCACAAAGAAAGACAAGATTTTTCCTCAGAGAAGGAAAGAATACTCAGTGCTTGGAGAAGGAAAGATGTGCAATTTGAATTTCAATTGCTAACCTGTACTGTGTGCATTATAATTTTAGTTAACCAAAGAAATGAGAAGGCATATGAAGCCATAAGAATACAAGAAAACAGTCTGAGCAGAAGTGCCACTTTAAGTATTGAAGCCTAATTTCATACTGTAGAAGTTAAACTTTGCACAGCAACTTATCTGAAATTCAGCTGGTTTATAACAGTGGTAAACAGTAGATCAAGCTCATGTTGTTAAATTCAATGATTTGTTGTATTTTAAATAATAGGGATATGATATATTTTACAATCAATAAATGGTTAATTCAATAAATGTTCCAATATCTAAGTCAGCTAAACAATAACTATGAAGTATCACAGCAATCTGTTTGTCTTATAAAAGTTGGATTCTGCTGTGGATAAAAATACACAAAACTCTCCTTGGAGCAGGAACTGAAATGCAGAATAGTCTGCTTTGAATCAACAAAAGAAATAGCAAATTGAGAAAAATCTCCCAAAATCTGGAAGGAACTATCTATTGAGTGATCCCAAAAGCAGCAAAAAATCCATTGTTGACAGTGTCTGCTGGGAATAAAGCACTCTCAGCTCTGCGAAATGCCTGAGGACAACTTCTTCACTAGGAGACACAGGGGATGCCACAATCTCTCTGTGGTTCTGCTGCTGGAGGGCACACACTGGGGAAACAAGACTTTAAACAGCAGGGTAGTACAGCCCTTCGGTTTGGCCATTAATAGGTACAAAATCCTCAGAGAGGTAAATCCCTAGGATTTGTTCAGAAGACTTCTTGCAGCCCCCAAGGACCTTTCTGTCCAAAAAAAGAACATTTTTTATTACATTCTGAAGCAAAAGATTTGGGTCATTCCTGAGAGACTCATTTGTTTGGAGGAAGAAAGTGAACTATTTATGGCTTCTCAGGTAAGAAAAGGAAAAACTTCTTTCCTGAAGACTCTCTTCCTAGACTTAAGAAATACCTTAAACTACTAAGCCTTATACCAGTCTTTCGCATAACTCAGAAATGAAAGATAATCATAGTCTGAACAATATTATTAACAATATCATTATTATAATGTTTTTTTTTTGTATTAACCTTTCAGTTATTTTAGTATCATGAAAACCAGCTTTTACATAAAAGTTTTCTGGCTAGCAGCACCTTTAGTCTATGCTCCAGTGTCAGCGCAAGCTATTTATGTAGGTGACCTTCAGTGCAGTACTTGCTTATGCTTGCTGATGAGAAATAATAATTAAAGAAAACCTTTGAATATTCTAAAAGCAAATACCAAAATTTTTACTTTGTATTGCGAACACCTGGTAAATCAATCTGATTGCATTCGTACAGTACCTACAGATGATCAATTATATAATTTCATCAAAAGCTGCACTTTATGATCTACCATCAAGATTATTACAGAAACACTATAGTATTCCTTTACTATGGTTATTGTCACATCAGAAGAACCAAAAACTTTACAGAAATTTATATGGAATAGTAGTGGGTGTAGAAAAATAAACAATTTCTGACCACAAAATCCTTGATAATTATTTCTATGTATTTAGGGTTTCTTTTCCAAGTCACCATGTACCAACTTGAAAGAACTTACTTTCCAATAAGCTTCAATGTATAACATTTCCTGGGCTCATTTCTGTTTCCAAAACAGTGAAACCAGAAAGACCAGGTTTTTGCCATGTACTGTCTAACATATCTTTAATTAATCTCCTCTCTTTCCTGACAATGCACCATTCTGTTTGAAAATATATTTGCATTTTAATTTCTATTTTGCATTAAACATTTGTAAAGCTGGTATGCACAACAATATTTTCAAAAGTAGCTGAGGTGGTTCGGGGCCTCCAGCCTTTTGTTCATAACTATCTCATAGTTGGAAGTTTCTGATCTGACAAGAGACACAGTAGAACAAACCAGACACAAGCTCTTGATTCTCTTCAGGGTGAGGTTAGCCAGCCTACGGAAAGCTGTTCAAGCTAGCTGGTTGATGCTGCATGGACACAAGTGGGAATCTGCACATACGCTCTGTGGTTTAGTCATGCAGGACTTTTCTTCCAGCACTTTCAGCCCTTTCTCTAACAATAACCTGTCCAAAGTTTCACCCACTTTCAATCACAGAATTGAGAACTGAAGTTCAATATCCTACTTTCACATATAAAGAAGTAATTGAGTTTCTTGTGACCATTCATATGAGACTGACACAAAGCAAGGAACAAACACAATCTGAATGTTGAAGAAGCCCAGTTCCCACAACCATGGCTTCTTACTTCCAGAAGTCTTTTTCTTTCATAGCATTAAAGATCAAAAGTAAACTGAGGTTCTCATCTCACAATAATATTAATACAAAAATATACTGCACTGGGTCTGGCTCAGATGGAGTTCATTTTCTTCACTGTATCCTGTGTGGTACTGTGTTTTGTATTTGTGACTAAAACAGTGTTGATAACACACCAGCATTTTGGCTGTTGCTGAACAGTGCTTGTAGCCATTGCAGATACACAAAATCCTTTATTCTTTGACAGGAGCCTTTAGGTTCATTGCCCAAAATATTTTGGAACTTGCTGAGACAACTAGCACACTTTTAGAAAAAACAATATCTGTAGCATTCATTCTCCTTCAGACACATCCTGAAATAATTCAGATAGCATGTTGGTTACATTGCAGGTTCCTTCCTCAGATGGCAAAATGATATTGACCTTCTTTACATTAGAGCAGAAGCAAGGAAAAAGAGAACCTAAACAGATTATGTCTTAATTTTAGATTTCCCTTTCTCCAAAGTAGCAGAGATTAATCAACTTATTCTTTCTGCATTTCTATTCTCATGAATAATTATGAAATCTTTGAAATTGTGAATCACCCAAAACAACAGAAGGATGTATTAATTGCTCAAGTAGTTTTAAACTTTGAAAGTTAATCAAGTGATTGTGTGTCTTTCACAAATTTATGCGATGTCAAGTCTCTTTTCAAGTGTTTGAAACATCATAGCTTTACAGAGACAAAAGATGTACTTATCTCCTTTAAAATAACTTCAGTAAGAAAATTATTTGTGAGCAGGTCAGTATTATCTGACCTGATGAGTTCACAAATTTGACTAACAGGATAAATTGCATAGAAAGAGGGACTTCAGAAGTTTATAAATAGAATTTCAATTACCAGAAGAAAATGTTTCTTTTGAATTTAGCTAAGAACTGCTACCACTCTTCCTCCCACCTAACTCAATTAATCCTCTACTTTGCAGTGCATTATCATTGCCTTTCTTTTACTGAAGTTTTCAGAATCTTTGCTGGTATTACTGTCCAACCCATACAATTTATCAGACTGTGCATTTGGAAGGTTGGTTTTATGGGCTGTTTGGGTGATGAAACAGAATAGGAAATGCAACTTATATCAGCTGAAATAGAAGTACCCAAGTAGTCCCCTTGACAGCTATATTAAGAAAATTATCAAGAAAAAATTAGGGGGGTTAGAACATTTATCTCTATCACATTCAGTGACTTAACTATTGCAAGGTAGTCTGGATTAAATTAAGCATCAGACTTCCTTTCTATACCTAAGCATTCAGAAAAGATTAAACGGAATAAAAAATAAAGAGCAAGAACTGGTAACAAAATACATTATCATTTACATCACGTAACCAGAGTACAAGTGAAATAAGAAATACAGATGTAAATGATAACATAACAATGCTGGGAGACTCCGTTACAAGGCTAAAAAATTGTCACATGTAAACAAAAGATCACCTTGGTCTTCTTTTTTATTTTTCCTCCTAACTCTTAATAAAAAGACTCTGATATAAACCCTTGGGCCAAAATACATATAAACATGACAGCACATTCCTGAAACATGTAGAACTTAAAACAGCTGTGGGGCAAAGGGGTGTCTTTGAAGTATTCAAACCATTTTCTTACAGGAATTGATCCTACGCAAAATGTTTCTGTCTGAAATTTAGCTGAAAAATATTGAAATACCACAAACTTTTCTTGTTAGGTAACAGCTATGGTTCTAACAAATTTTTATACTTAAGATGCGACTCAGCATACCAAACATGAGATTGAGCCCATATTTTATGTGGTTACTTTTATATTTCAGTTAATCCCACTCAACTCAATTTCCTGTCACCAAAGCAGAATGTGTAGTGATCACTTAACTAATTTACCTACAGTTCAGCTTTTATGCAAAGGAAAAGGAGATAGAGAATGGAGGTAATGATAGTAATGATACCAGTGTTGTCAAGTGCAGGTTCAAAAAGTCACGTAATCAGACCTCAGGTGATATCTTCAGCCTTCTAGAATAACTCTATTCCTTTAAAAAAAATTATGGTCATCTAATTAATGATCATGGATCTCCTCAAATATAAGGACCAGCACTAAAATTTCCAAGGATGCCATCATTTTGTATGACAGTTCTGCACTCTCAGAGGAATCAGAGTAATTAAGCATTTTCCATTCAAATGCACCCAGGACTAATTAATTAAAAAACAACTATAATAGCTATGCACTTTATCAGTTAATCTGATTGGTTTATATCCAGCTATTGTCTTTTTTTCAGAGGAAATGTTAAACTACCTTGATTTATTTATGGGAAGAGGAGGAATTTTGATCACTGAATTTTAATTTCTTTATATATAAGCTTCCTACATCTTCACTCTCTGCTTTGATCTAAACATAGCAGTTCCATAGTTAGCAAGCAAAAACGTGAACACCAGTGAATACAGTAATTAAGCCATTTAATTTAATTAAAAGTTTAAATAATACCAAACCAACAAGGATAATGAAACATACTTTTAATAATTTTAAATACCTATTGAGATCTTAAATAAATACCAAACTGGGCCTGAGATGACTCTGTGAACCAGCAAGATGACTGCTATTCAGGAACAACAAATTTTAAAGTTTTTATTTTATAGTACTTCCAAGATACAACTTCTCCAAGACACAATAATTTACCATGCAAATCTTGGTGCATATTGATTCTTGCTTCAGTTAAAGCCCAAACTCTGTAAGTAGAAAGTGCATAGTTTTATATATGGTACAGGAGGATATTGATTACAAAAGTCTTTGATTCTAAAGTACTTCTATTTTTCATATGAATTTACTTCCAATTATCATCATACAACAGAAGCCAAATAAAAGAAAAATAAAATTACAGCAAAACACAGAAATAGCTAGATTGCCTCAACAGCTGTGAACTCCTCAAATTATTACATATACATCCTAGAGGTATCTCTTAGCAATGGAGTTGAATGAAAATATCACTAAAAAAGTACAACTGCTAATGTGTCCACCCACAAATTCCTATAAAAGACAATTAAAATATCAGTCAAAAAGGAGTAAGTACAAAGACACGAAGTAGCACTTTTAGCAAGAGCTTAACTGCCAGCTTATTTGAAGCGCTATGAAGCACAGAAATACCAAACGGTAACTTGGGAACATTGGTTTGAGGGTTTTTGTGTGTGATCCTCCAATAAGAAATACTAAGAACTTACTATTTGGATATAGTTTCTCATAAAATTAATATTAGCTACTGGTTTAGCAAAACGGTACCTGCATTCATTTTACAAAGAGAAAAACTAAACTAAACAAAATAAAGGAAGGAAAGTAGAAGAGACAGTATGAGCAACGACTGGCCCAAATTTTAGAACTTAAGGGACATTTGCATTAACTGGATAGGGCTCAGAATAAATGGACCCGCTCAGGAAATAAGTCTGGTTTTGTTAAAACCACAAAAGCTTTGGTTGACATAAAGCTAATCTAGTTGTTAGGAGCCATAAGGGAAGACAGGCACCTCCAGAGTAAAATCCATCTCATCTTGTCCAGGTGCTATCAGCTGTCCATTAAGTTCAGGTGTGAAACCATCTTTTCATTTTTAAAGTTACTTAAGACGAATATCATCTCATGGGGTAGCAGTTGAGGTTTTTGAAATATTGATTTAAAAAAAATCATGAAATCTTTCTTGCAAAATTCAACTTCTTGGCATGTGTAGCTAGACAGATAGAGAACCAACACAAAACAAATGCTAAAAAATCAGAAAACTGAGTAGTTATCCAGTGATGTATTTAAAGAATGGCTGATATTTCTTGAACTCTGCTCAACATAATCCTATATTGTATATCAAAGCAGGGATCTAAAGCACTGGCATTACTCGTGTGTGAATTGTGATAGGGAGTGAGGCTTAGTAAAAAAATATATACGTATACGTTATATTTAGAGAGAGAGAGAAGTAAGTTTCCATCCCTTTGTTGTGGTAACATGGGATTTGTTATGCAGTTCAGCAAGAAAAAAAAAATTATCTCTAGGGTTCGGAAAAAGAAATTAGAACAAGAATATTTTACCTTTTTTTTGTTTTTTGTCCTCCTTAACTAGAGACGAGTTGTTGACTCAAGTCCCAGAGGCTAGGAACAACTTTAAATATTACTTACATAATTAAAGAAGGTCTGGTGTGAAGACATTTGGAAAATATAAAGGCATGTATATAAGTGCACTTTTAAAATTGTTTTAACTACTGAGCAATAATAGAGTAAAAAGATAATGAGTAGACTTAGTGAGTGTTTGTTGATGTACAATTATTGTATCAAAAACACGATGTACATATACATGTTGCAGTTGGAGATGGAAATACAGTGTCCAGGGCACTTTATTTACAGCAATGTTGCTAATTTTTCCTTTGAAATTTGTCTAGTCATATCATTCACCCTATTAATCACTAACAGTATTTTCAAGTACTGTTGTGTTCACATTTTTTAAATTTGTTTGCTGTGATATTCATATTTAAATTAATGGAATGACAGAGATATTTTCCCAAAACATTGACTGGAAAGAAAATTTGGGGTGTTGTGAAAACAAATTTTCACATGTCAAATGATCAGCTTCAGTAACAAATTATTGTCGGTGATGATTTCAGCTAACATGACATTTCACTGAAATAAATTTTAAAAGCGCTTTGTTTTTTTAGCTTTGGGGGGAAAAAAAGAAGCACTATTTTGTATTGTGGACTGCAGCTGACAACTGTATGGATAGAGCAACAGGAATACACCTATTTCCACACAGGTACACAGTCATGCAAAGTCTTCCATATCACCTCCAGAATTTTATGTGTATGCTATGGCTGAAGAAATCCCAGACAGTCCCAGCCTCCCCTTTATTCCTGTTCTTAAGACTTAGCTCCAGTCAGGAACTTTTTGGGTTAGCATTTCCCTACACCCTCACATACATGGCCATAACATATCCTTCTTCCCTACACAAGCAAGCCCAGAGCACAGGAGCAATTTCTCTCATTTTACCGTGTTTTCTACCAACAAGTTTATTTCCTATGTCTCTTCCACAGATCTCACACCAGTGTAGCTTTTGTCTCCTCTAAACTGTAGTCAGGCAGTTTCCCGCTCTGCTCTCTCCGGGCCCCGGTTTTCTGTCCTATTTTGTGGTCCCACTGCATGTTCAGTCACTCATCAGGCCCATGTCCGATGTTTGTGAGACGCTCATGATGGTGAGGAACGAGCACAGACACCAAGGAATGACTGTTCAGAGATCTTGGTTACTAAAACCACTGCAGACCATGTACAAACGATGGTAATTTGAAAGCCAACTTTTGAAATGTTTGCACAGGACAGGATAAATGCCTACCCCGGCATAAAAAGCTCACTGTGTGATGAAATTCAGCCCATGCAGTTGAAGTCTGACAGATTTACAAGCTTGTAAATAGGGCCATGAAATGGGAAATTTATGATGTCCTTATTTACAAGGTAGGGCACGGGGAAAAGGGGGAAAGGAAAGGGACAGTGTCAGCCCTGCCTGTGGTATCCAGAGCTTTATCTTCAGTGTCTATTAACTGAGACCTCACAATGAAATATCATTGTCTAAAATACAATGACAGCCTGTGAAGCAGCAATGAGGTTTCAGGCTTCCCTACTGCTTTAAATTAGGCTCACTCTCACTCTCTTCTGAGCCCAGTGAAATCTTTGTAGTGTGTGTCTGCTTCAGAAGGGGAGGCCATAAGTTACTCCGGTTGCTCCAGTTTCAAATACCATCAGATGTTCTGCAGAGAGAGACAGTGGTTTGAGTCTCCTCGGGTGGAAAAAAACGAGCCCAGACTTCCCACATTTAGTGGGAGCATCCTAACAACAAGCTGGAGGATATGTGCCTCTAAAGAAAAGCATGCCTCCTGCTCCTGCGTGCTCTCTCTGGAAGAAAATAATATTCTCTGAGGGGAGAGACCATGCTCCAATGCACCAGACACCACACAACAGACACCCAACCCCCGTTATGTGGGACAACCATGTGAATTCTTTTACCCACTCTTCCATCCTCAGATTCCTCACCAGCTTTGTCCAGGTGGCTCCTATTTGGTGTGCCAATCATTCTGATAGCTAACAATATGGTTTTAAGTTTCATTCTTCTAACAAGAGGATGAAATATCAGATATTGCAAATGTCCTTCTTCAGTTTCACTGAGTACCATATTCACCAGTGAAATTAGGACTGAAACAGGTTTGCTTAGCTATCACCTGAAGATTGTATTCATCTAACCTAAATTACTCCTGCATGCCTGTGCCAAGACGCAGGCTCCAAGCATCAGACATGCTTATCCATTAAGTAATACTGGGCTCAAAGACTTAACAGGAGTGACGCAAACATGGCTTTCAGTACATTTGCTCAAAAAGAGCCTAGTATAATCATCATACTTTTCAGAGAAAAACAAAAAGGAAGCATTTTAAAGACCTGCTGTAAGTAATTTCTGTGAAATTTAACTCCTATTTATACAACAGATATTTTCTGTTGCTTGAAAACGGTTCCACCTTTACCCTGGCTAGATTACCTTTGCAAATTAAGAAGTATCTTTTCTCCTACCCAGTAGATAGGCTAAACTTCCTAGCCATTTATTTGACCTTATTTTCTTAGACCAGCCTTGAAGTTACATTTTCCTATTTTGCAGTATTAATATGTAGTGAATATCAAGTCATCCAACACTGCATTAGTGTATTCCAATATCATACCAATACACTCCCTTTGGATTAATTAAAAAAGAAATATGAACCTTCCATTCACAACCTTGGCTTTATAAATGAGAAGGCCAATAAAATTGTTGATCCATTAACTTTACAATTATTTCGTAAAGATAAATACAACTCTGGCAAGATGGGATTGTTTTCCTACAAAATCTATATTAAGATATCAGCCTGAAAGGAAACAATAAAACAACCACCAGGGACATTGCCAGACTGAATCCCACTAGTCAGTTGTGGTTAAGGAAGAAAATGATTAAGACTTAATTTAAAATCAAATGTGATTTGATGAGAAGCATGTGAACCACAGCACAGCTGTATCTGAATACTGAATGGTTTAATGAACACTGTAATTCAGGTCACTTTTCTTCTCTCCCATGGTTCACTGTGCTCACCTAGTTCACCAGCCCACATGATGCATCATAAAAGATGAGGTCCAAAGGAAACGAAGGGGTTTTTTCCTTAGGACAGACAACTGTAATGAAGACAAGTTTTTATGGATTCTCTAACATATGATTAAGTAATTTCACATTTTAAGAACTGAAAGATCTAAGATATAAACATCCATATACACAAGCTGGGTCTATTCATTAATCACCTGCACAGGCACAATGGAACCATATGGCCTTTTATGTAGTCAGAGACTACAAAACCAACAGTAGACACCAAGGTCCTGAGAAGCTTCTTCTGAATCAAGCATTTTCCAAGCAAAGCAGACCTCATGTTAGAAGAATGACATGGGCATCACTAAAAGTACCAAATGACTGAATTCCACATGCAATCTCCCATCACAGATGTTTAGAACAGGTTCAAAGAGGTGATAGATGTGATCTTTGTATAAATTGAGTATCACTAAAAGCACAGAAACTTCTTTAAGTTCCCTTGTTCAGTGACCAGATTTGAGAGCTCTCTAGTCACAATCTCTTTCCCCCATTAATGTTTCCACTGAAAAAATACTATACTAATTGAATATAATCAAAAAAGCAAATGCAAATAATCTAAATACAGATATTTTTGGAAAAGGGACAAAGCATAAAAGATCTCTTTGTTCCCTTTTCAACTTTAGACAACCATTTCATAGAAGTTTTGAAAGAAAGCAGAATTATTTTACTGTTGCAGTGTGTAGCACTACTTGTATGGTATATATACATGGGCCAAATAAAGAAAATAAAGAACAGTACACAGATAACTCCAAAACACAATATAAGATCCAGGATAATATGTTATAGTTTAGTTAATTTCTAATCCGCACCTAGACTTTTACTTACAGGACAAATGAGAATTCAGACACCCATTCTTCATTTTGTATTCAGCATCATGAAAATGACTCTTGACTTGCTGCACTCATATTAGAAATAAATTGTTAGTAAATTGAACAGCGTTCCAAAAGACAGTTGACTGTGTTGCTCTTATTATGTCTCCTTAACAATATTACACTGAGCAATAAAAGATTGAATCTTAATGCATATGTGTAATAGGATTGAAATGCAGTTCATATGCCAAGTCAGGTCTTGGTTTTCTCGATCTTATTATTGCTTACGAGTACGATCCTAGCCTCATGTTAATATAATCATCATATAAGGACTGTAGTTGCATTACACATAAATACTAAAAATTCTAAGGTTGCAAAGTCAAATATTAAAATCCTAGAAAAAGACAGAGATAGAACTACCTGTGTAATAAACTACATCATGGAATTATGCAACACTTTTTAAAAAAGGATCGGTATTCACTATGCTGCATTTAAATGAAACAGAAAAAAAAAAAGGTAAAAAAAAGTCTATACAAGGAAGTTAAGAGTTCCACTGACATTTCAAAGTTGTCATCTGGACATGCTGATGACTATGACTGAGTGAATTTGTATTAAAATGTAAAAGCAATGACTCCAATCAAGGGCAAACTTTCTAATTAAGTACAGTACATCAGGGAGAAGAAATTAAGAGTTACATTGTGCCCAGCTGTTATGAGGATTACATGAGGTTCAAAATGGCCTTCTGTCATTCATAAAATTGTCAGGAACAACCACTGCTTCCTGTGCCCAGGGGAATGCAGAAACTGCTTGGTTCAATTAATCAGTTGCCTGAAGAGCAGAGGCCCAGAAAGTATTACAACCTCTGATGGTGACACCAGAGCTCAGTAACCTGGGAAACTGAGGTACAAGGATGTAACACAGGAACAGACTGAAAAGAATAATGGTTTCTAAGCTTCAAATTATTTCCAGGGAGAACCTAGCTGTTCATGCAAAAGATTGGTATTTAAATTTATGGATCTGTGTCAGGAATTTATTAGCTAATAAGACAAGCTCTGTTGAGGGGAAGGGGATGGAGCCAAGGAAAAAAGGAAGGCAAGAGAAAGTTTATTTGGTGGAAGAGGATTAAGTAAAAAATGTAAAAGAAACTTGGAGAAAGTATGCAGAGGAGAAAAGGCTTTTCAGAGGGAAGACTCTAGAACCCAGTTTGGTATCACCTAGTTTGGACTATCAGTTCCTGAGGGACTCAGCTACAAAAGAGAGAAGATTGATGTTTTTATCTGCCAAACAGGTTCGATGAACTCTCATCTCTGTTGCCTCTTGGGAATCCACCACTTGTGAAGGGTGCCCACGAGCTCCTACAGCCCTACACAAGCCAGAAAATTCCCAGCAAGCTTTAAGGTTATAATTTCAGCACAGAGAGGCTCCGTGACTGTTTTGAATGTACATGTTTTAAAGACATTCAGAAGAATTTAGAGAACGACAGTTTGTGTAAGTCTTTTCACCAGGAGGAAGGAAGGACAGGACAGCTAAACCTAAGAAAGAAGAACAAGCAAAACAAAATTCAGATGTTGGGTTCATCTTCTTGTAATTTGTGACTAGATATGTCCATTATAGAAATTAAATAAACAAGTTACCGAGGATGTGGGACAAGGATTAAAGACAAAACTACATACATGTCCAGTTAAAACCATTAAAAAAAAATAAAATTTGCTAAAATATTTTATTCCTGAGATTTTAGTACTTTCTAGCTGAAAACTGTGTGAAGAGAAAGAAAGGAAGGAGAGAGGCAGGGAGCAGGAGAGAGAGATATTTGGAATTTGCACATTCAAAAGGAAAGACCTTAGCATCCTCCACGTCTTCAACATCAGGTTGCCCAGGAAACCTGTCTGTCAGCGTTGACTCGAGGATGAAGACTCATTTAGACAGAACAGCTAAAGTAGGTGCTGCCTTCGGTTTCTGGTCCTAGCCCTTTTCTGAAGGTTCCCACTCCTAGAGCGGAGATGGCTGAAAGAGCAAGGTGTCCGCTCCTGAACCGCCACAGCCTACAACCAAAAATTTTAACACAACCTGAAATCAGTCGTCCAATCAATTTCAGCTCAGCTATAGAAAATAAGTGGAAGATTAAGCAGAATTCAGGCCTCCCTGATAACAGATCACCATCCTTCACATTCCAACCATCTGCCTGTACTACCTCCTATAAATGAGCCCAATATACATTTTTTTTCCACTGTTTGAACACAAATATGAGTATACAGCACCCCAGTTTTCAAGAGCTTTTCTGAAAGCTCTTCCTGTTAATCCTGTCTTCCTCTTCAGCTTTTCGTCTAGCCCCGGACAGAAGCAGACACACATGAAATTCTCTCAGCCACAATTTCATTGCTGGACATAAGATGGAGCCTGCACTACAGTGAGTGATGAAATCCTTGCTGGAGCCTTTCTCAGAGTATATCTTGACCCAGTTTTCCTTCCCACAAACAGCAGGACATGGAAGATGACTGGTGTGTGATAGGCTTGGGATGCAATCAAATCACGCACTCAGGTCCTGGCTCCCACAGGTGAGGCATATCCATAAGCAGCCCGGTTGCTCTTTCAGAGAAACATAAAAATATAAAGCTACTTTAAAAGTTAAACAGAAGAATGCAAAACTTGACTCAAACTCTAGCGTGGGAGAATGATAATTTTTTATTCTTAGTACATCACCAGACCTTCCACTGGCTGTTGATTAAGGGTATAAAATAAGGCATATTGAATTTTGTTTTGTTTAATTGTTAATAACTATGGGGAAATACATGCTGGAAATATTCAATATTTTACACTTTTAAAAAATAAAATATATTTTAAATATAGCAAAGTTTATTTTAATTGAAATAAATGTTGAATTTTCTTATCTTAGTGAAGCTTTGCAAAGATAAGAAATTTCAATCTTTTTTCTTTAATGAGTTTTATTGGCCATGCTAGCAAACATTACTTAACCAAGAAATTGATTTTCTGCAGTGGAATTAGATCATAGTCAAACATACCCAGAGTATTTAATTTTCTGCCCCTGTTGATATTCAGCTATGGAGTTTTTGGAAATGCACACACTGTGTTTGTACACTGTGTAAGCAAGACAGATACAATAATTATTGGCCCTTTCCCAATTTGTTCTGAGTAACAAAAAGGCGAAGACCTTTTCTTTTTGTCTGTTTTTGTAGGTTAGACTTACAATATTCTTTATGGTCTTAGAAACTAGCTCTTCCCCACATTGTTCCAAATAAAGGTCCTGTACATGTGTGACCAGAACTATAAGTAGTAGTCTAATGTAGCTTTACTGCTATCCTATACACTGACACTGGTAATTGCCATTGCGGGCTAAAGTATTGCCATACAAGCATGAAAAATTGAAAGCCCAAGTATTTCACTTGTCCACCAGAAGTGATGTGGTATTTGAGTGTGACTAATAAGTAACAAGTTAATGAGTTGGGTGTCTAGTCCATAAAGTAACTAATAAAGGTCTCGGGAGGACCCCTGTGTACACAGGGATGAGAATGTGCAGATCAAGAAGTACCAGATCGTGTCTTAAAGGATTCATAACATGAACTGAAAACAGTGCTGTTAGTGACTGCAGCTTGCATATATATATTTAGTGTACAGATGAAGGACTGACCAAGAACACATTATTTTCAAAAAGTGATTTTCAGAGTGTTTGCCATACAACACAATACAAAATAAGGAATTGTTAAATGTATATAAAGGGGAGTGGTGGCTCAGTCTCATGCTGCTGGACACATCTGTGCGCTGTCTGATCATCACTATACTTATCACATTATGTTTGCCAAAATAAGGAATATTTATGACAAATATAGTTATGAGTTGATGTGGTGGTAAAGAAACAGGGCAAAGCATCAGTGGAGCATTGGAGCAGTGGAGCAGTTACTACTGGCTGGTAGGCAAGGAAAATGTGATAGCAGCTTAGGGCCCTGCAGCTCCAGTGCTAACAGACCTCTGGAGAAAAAAGTGGTCAGTACCTCTTCCTACTAGAAATATCTTAGCTCATATATCTAGGCTCATGTCTACCTTCATTGAGCTTCATTATAGTCATGACTGACTTACATTCAATCTGGGATTGTTTAATATAGTCAAAGCTCCTACTGACACTTTCAATCTTTAGTCCCAAAACTACATCAAAAGTTACTGCTATTAATTCCTAAATGCACGAGTTTGCATTATAAAATGCTTCTCTTTCTTGTTTTATTGACTTTGGGGCAGTGATTGTCTTTTTCACTTGGACTTCAAGGCAACAGAAATATGCCAAAAAAGCCAAAAAGCAAAAAAAAAGAAAATAACCCATCTGGCTAGAAACAAAGAAAGAAAGCAATCAGTAAAATTCTTCAAAAATGAAGTGGTTGGCTTATAAATGATCTTCTGAAGCCTTAGCTATTGTACAGCTGACTAACAAATCTGTCTCAAAATGGTTTTGTAAATACATGCTCACATATCCACGTATTGTGGGAGAAGTCTTAAAATACTCCAACTACAAATTAGACACAGTTTATGCACTTATAAATTCATAAAGGTTATCAACTTGCATTCAAGAGGCTGCCTCTGAAAATGAAGTTAAAAAACATTGTTCCAAGCCAGATTTGAATCATCTATTCAAAGGGAAATTTAATTTGTATTCCACTACGTCACTGTGTGAATCATTTGTGATAAGGAAGAAACTTCAGAAATTTATGGTTGATGCTAAATCTCTATGACCAGTTCTGCAAAGCACAAGAACTACATAACACAAGAGGCTGACTCTGTCTGAAATTCCTTCTGCTGTGCCTTTTTTCTCCTCCCAAACGCTGGCAACAGCAAGACTCTGGAGAGAGGCTTAATCCCTGTGGCCAAAAGGCTCACTTCCCATCACCTCCGTGCCTACACAGGCACATGCACGTGCACACAGACTTGGATAGAACAGATGAAAAAAAGTATCCTTCTCAAAGCTACAACCTAAAATTATTTGGAACACATTTTCCCAGTGAAAAAATTAAGAATAATGTGACAGAGAATGACTTTATTCATTTTGAGGTTTTATTATTATTTCAGTAATTTTTTTTTTAAGTTCAAAGAAAGAAATTAGCTGATATTGATAATAATATTGATTATGGTGTTCAGACAAAAATTCTCTAACTGACATGTGTTTTATTGAACCAGCAGAGCAATCTTTTCTTTTTTTCCTTTTTATGCAGGGGTTTTATATGATATGAATAGCTGAGAGGTCATAAGTATAAAAATACTCATAAGGAGAATTATTAATTCCGGTAAATTGGATAATATTCCATAGGATATGGCAAAGTAATTACTTTCTCAGGAACTCCCCACACACCTCAATATGTGCTAATAATATGCTCTGTAATATGTTTCTTTATGAAGTCTATGCTTTAATGGATAGATGCTTCAGATTTTCCTTTTCAAATGCAAGTACCATCTTGTATAAAATATTCCATTTTCCTTCCCATGTAGAAATATATTTTTCTTACTGCATGCACCTCAAGGATTTATAAATAATTAATAAGAAGAAACAACATTTACAAATAAGGGTGGAGTTCTCTCCTCTGCTCACCAACAAATTTGAGATTAGCCATTTCTCAGTAGAAGGAGTGGATTATTGGACAGTTGGTTGCCAAGGCTGAAAATGGTGAAGATCTGAGGTAGGTCACAGATGCACTGTAAACACTGCTGGCTTCTCTGTTGCTTACTCTCTGTTTACCTCTCCTCTTTTATTGCTTATTCATATTTTAAACTGTATCATCTTTCTAATTTTACCTATTTTCTCCTTGAGGCCTGGCCCTGCCCTTAACTATCTGTGAAGTGTCCTTAGATGTTTAACAAGCTGTATGTTCTGTGGTTCACATTTTACTGACAAAAAACACATTTCACAAACACAGAATTTCCTTGGTCCTACTGGTACATACCCTTATGGTGTGTTATAATTCTGAATTAAACTGCAGATAGACAAGAACCTCCATTTGGTGAGAAAAAATGTAATTTGTCCAGAGGTTTTTTTGAGTATTCTCTCTCTTCAGTGTTGGACACAGCTCTTATACAGATAGATGACACCTGACATCTCCATCTGTTTCACAGGGCCATAAAAATAACCCAGACTTGATTATAATGAGAGAGTCACTGGCTACAAGGAGAAAGAAAGAAACAAAAATGGCAGTTATAAAACTCATGCTAGTGTGAATACAATTTCTTCCTACCCCATCTCATCCATCTCCTTTCCTCCTCTCCAGTCAGCCTTACGTTACAAGGAATGCTAACAAGAACTGAAAAAAATGCAACAGCATTTTCTATTTTCAGCATTTTTGAGGATAGGTTAGATACACAGAAGCAATAAAATGGAAAATAAGTGAGAAAAATGTACTGATTTTGAAGGCTGATCATGCTCAAGGGCTTAATACAGACAAGGTGTTTCAAACCCAGAACAGCAATAAAAGGGAAGAAACTATTAAAAAAATCAGTGAAAGGGGCACTAGGGACCATGCATTCCAGAGAGGAAATGCTTATTGTGAAAGGTAAGAACTCACAAAATCCATGAACAATAAAATTGCTTTCCTACAGTCAAAAAAAATGTATTAGTTTTATTTTAATATAAACTTATATACATATTTATAATATTATTATATTATTTATATTATAGTCTAATATTCCATTTAGTTTAGAATATTTTCCACAGATCTTGGATACAAATGCAAACAGACCTGGTTTTCTCAGATTTTACATATAGAGGAACTGAGGCACAGAAAAATAAAACATCTGCCTTAGCTCACCTGTTGTTTCAGCAGAAAATCCAGGAATTGGAGTTTAAGAGATCTGAGCTCTAACGCAGACAACTGGAGAGACACTCCTCTAGGTACATAGAGTATACTATCACTAAAGGAGTTTGCATTTTGAATTTAAAATACAAGACTTCTGTTTTAGAGACCAAACCCGTCTCTAATGCTCTTGGATACGTTACTGAAAAAAAAAAAAAGGAAAATGAAATGGTATACAAAAATCTAGATATGGCAATATTCATAGGCTAAGCTATAGTTCAAGGAAAAATGTTAATTGGGCCCTAAAGTAAGCACATGTGCCCTCAAATGAGCAGAAATACCCACACATAAATATCAGAAGATAAACAGTAAGTGGAATTTTACAGAAAATACAAAAAGCAAAACTAAATTCTGGCCAAACAAAAATAAGGTCAACAGCACTACTGCTGGTATGAGGGCAGAATACGGCCTTTTGGTAAAAGCATCAGGCAATTAGCAAAAAAAAAAGTTAAATAATTGCAGGTGCTGACATTAAATGCATCATCTCAAAAATGTCTTAACATCCCTATCTAAGAAAATATCCTCAAATATGCTAAATCCAACATACCAAATAGACACAGCACTATACACAAAAGTGCAAAGTGGTCTGAACAGGGCAAAGAGACCTTTGATGCTTTAAGAAGTATAGGTAAAACTGAAATCCTAATATGTAGGCAAACTGCCAGCCAGGGATGACTGGGAATAACTCCTGAGACACAAAGAAAAGCAGCAGGAAAAGAGGTTGGGATTGAGCTAATTTAGATGGGAAGTGCTGGGTTTTAGCAAGAGAGTAATGCTCCAGTAAGCATTGCAATTTTGCCCAGTAAGGCAAAAAGAGTAACTAAAAAGAGAAATGTTTAATTTAAAACATGAAGTGGAAGTTTTTCATTGATTTTTTTTTCATCACATACTGTTTTGATAAAAACCAAAATTTCCCCCCCTCCCCCCATTTTTAAAATTTCTTCTCTCTCCCCAGTTTTTCCCTGGTCTCCATTCACACCAGACACAGTCAGGTAAGAAAGTAGAGGACAGGAAGGGAGAAAAGGAAAAGAGGAAAAAAAAAAAATCACAATTACAGACAATGGACAAAAAAAGTGACATTCTGACTTTTAAAATATATGCTTCATTTGTAATAAAACAGAGAAAATCAGCATTCATTTAAAAATGACAACGTGTGAAAGCTTTTCATGAAACTGTTTATTAATTTTTCAGTCCTTAACCTAAAACTTTAGTAAAAAAGCTGAATCTTCAGGCAAACAGAGTGAGTGGCCTGTTGGGTAAGAACAAAAGGATGCATCGGATATGAGCTGGTATTAGCCACATTTTGATACAGATCCAGATTACAGTTTCTTGAATAATTTAGAAAATACACTGAACAAAAAGCATCATAGGGTAAGTGCACAACTGAACAAAAAAAATTGTGCAGGACCGGTTCAACACAACTCTACTGTCAGAGTGGGTTAGGCTTTTCAAGGGGATTCTTAAGGTCTATCCTGCTTTGACTCTACTCAATATTTGTCTGAGAGATTTGAATGATGGAATAACAGAAGGCTTGCAAATATTTTGTCACAGATTTCGAGAATATAAGGAAAGAGACATGCCAGCAGCTAATCAAACCCCAGCAACAGTTGCAGAAGGTTCTAAAGACTGCAATGCATTATTTTAGCTAGACAAAGTCAATTCTCTGTTTCAAAACATTGTAACAGCACATTTAAAAGAGAAGTTGTCTGATGATTCCAACGTTGAAGAAATCTTGAACAATAAGAACCAAAACATCCTGAAAAGTGACTGCAAAACTTGCTGCCACAGATTTCAGCAGATCATGAGAAGTGCAACAGCAGCCTAGGAGGGTAACTACCCCCCATCTGCCCCATGCAGGGACTAGATCAAACCCAAAGCCATGGCTGTCACACACGCTGGCCTCAGCACAAAACTGCTGAAGAGTGAAAAAGTTTGGAATCTGCCCACAGGGCAGGTCTAGAGGCTGTTCTTACAAGAAGAGCAGGTCAGAAAGGGTTTTGATCCACTCAGCTTGTTAATTTCTTCAATAATAGGGAATGAAAGGGTGGTATTTAAGAGGACAGGCTTAAGTTGAAAACTGCATATTGACACACGGTCTGTGTTACACTGTGTGACATAACAGCTCCTAACTCATGAGCACACACGCGCACTCAGAAACATGCAGCAGACACAGGGCCTAACAACAGTGGCCCAGCAGCACCAGAAGCATGACTTCTGTGCTACTTAAAGAAGCAAAATACCTCTACTATTTCAGTAGCAAAATTTAAAAGGGCATTTGGGTCTGCACCATACAAATGGAGCACACATGGATTACAAGGGCAGAATTTGAGAGGTCATAATAGTAGATAGATGTGTTATTTACACTGCTTCTCTAATCCCAAACTGTTTTTAAATGAGAAAGGCCAGACTTGCTACAAATTCTGCACAGGGTTATTGAAATCAATGAAGATGCACTAGGCTGACTTCTGCTGATAAGTTTAAGACCCACCGGGTAAAGCCTCCAAAGGCTTTCCTCTTTGGAGTCCTTTCTTGAATTAGTCTAGAAGCCATAGGCAGCAAGAAGAATACTTTCTGGCAGAGAATCTTTAAGCATACATAAGGCATGCACAGGTTCAAATGCCTTTTTGCAGGGCTTTTCCTCGAGAACACCCAGTCAGGCCCTCAGCTAGCTCTGCAGGAGGGACCGTGATAATGAAAATAATAATGGAATCCATTCCTCTTGTACTATCATATATGGGACATTTTTGTCATTAAAAACTTAAATTCAAAGCCCATAGCAATTAATAATGAGCTAATTTACATTTATGTAGAGTCATCCTCAGTGTTGCACAAATAAAAATCTGTAGCTTGGGTCTAAAGCATAAGCTTGTGTGTGTGTGTCAGAATGGAAACATGGGTCTAGACCAAACAACAACAAAAAATGCATCTTATACAGAGGGAAAAGCAATGTGGCCACCCAGTCCAAATGGTTCTGCTGGGCCAGCAAACAAAAATCCAGAAAATCCAAAATGGCTAAAAAAACGGAAGGTGAAAGACCCTGAGCAGATAGTGCTAGCTGCTGAGATAAATTCTTCAGACATCCTGGCAACAACGGAGCAGAAAGAAGCCTTAAGTCTCATTCACTGACACTTGAGTTCATGTTGCTGGAATTGCAGATGGAAAATTTGGTAAGAGACATCTGTATCTTTGTGAAACCACGTTAGGCTTTGAGCAGAACAGCACACGTAGGGGGAAGAGCAGGCAAACCCCCTCTGTGACAGTTCAGAAAAACTCTGGAGTGAGGGCTCAATCTCAGTAAAAAAAGTTTGTCAACAATTCAAGCAGCACCATATCATTAATCTCTACAGAGACTGATTCAGCCTGACTGTAGAGTACTTTATACCCCATGAGAAGACAGTAAGCAATTTAATGTCCTTCAGAATACAGATCACAAACATCTACAGTGGCCAACACCTCTCAAGCAGTTAATCAGAGCGATTCAAATGAAATACTTTTTCCAAAATTTATGAATGAATCCTGCCGATGATGCTTTTTCCATCTCTCCACATTTCCCATACTCCGGTCATCTCTAGTCCTCAATTCCCACAACCATACACATATCTTAAGAACAAAATGACTGAGGCACACTAAATAATGAATGGGATGAAGAAGGTAAACAGACAAGAATTTACTGTTTCTTACAATGTGGGAACTGAAGGATAATCAGAAGAAAGCAGTGTTTCACCATACAGCAATAAATGAACCATAGACCTCATTGCCACAGGATGCTGTGAAGGCTAAAAGGATTAAAAAACCAAATCAAAACAAACAAAAAACCACCACCCAAACCCAATGCTTAAATTAATTGAAGAGAAATCCACTAAGACCTAAACACAGTTAGAATCATAGAATGTTTTGGGTTGGAAGGGACCCCTAGAGGTCATCTAGCCCAACCCCCCTGCAGTGAGCAGGGACACCACTAACTAGATCAGGTTGCTTAGAGCCCCATCCAACCTGGCCTTGAATGTTTCCAGGGATGGGGCCTCCACTCCCTCTCTGGGCAACCTGCTCCAGTGTTTTACCACCCTCATTGTAAAGAATTTCTTCCTTATATCCAGTCTAAACCTACCCTGTTTTAGTTTAAAACCATTCCCCCTTGTCCTGGCACAGCTGGCCCTACTAAAAAGATTTTCCCTATCTTTCCTATAGGCCCCCTTTAAGTACTGAAAAGCTGTAACAACCCCTCAATCAGGACCCCCCTAAATTGTCAGAGGATGGATCATGTTCTAGAGGAATTATCTGTATATCTACTCTTGTAGCCTTGTCCAAAGCATCTGTTATTACACACACAGACAGAGCAGAGACAAGCCACCTAGCTAAGCTGGTGGGTGGTTTCCCTTTGTACAGCAGTGCTAAAGGACTCCCATTTGCCAACACACTCTTGCCACCAGCTCTAGCAGTAGCAGCCAGATTTAAATCTTTAGGGGGGGGGGAAACCTCCTCAGCTGGGAGCCAGTGGTCTATATGGCACAACATGAAGATGCTAGCATTGTATTTAAAAACACTGCTGATCAATATTTTAAACCCCATTCTAAATAATCCTGCAGCCAATGCACAGCTCTGCTTAATACCATTTATAGCAAACATATGGTAGTTACGCATACCTAGACTACCTGGGTGCATTCACCAGTTTCTGAAAGGTCAGGATGTTTAGTAACTCATCATTTCAGCTAAGGAAGGGAGGCCTATAAACTAGTTTCATCCACCTAGTATCTTTGAAGACGCTCAAGATGCAGCAGTGTATTCTCCTCTCTCTGACTGGTAACAACAGACCAGCTTCGGCACCAAGCCGTCCTTCGTTATCACAGCCATGCACGTCTGCACAGAGGAGTTCAAGGCTAAAGGACAGCTTTGTGGCTGTCTTCAGTACCCGAAGAAACAGAATTGTACTTTCTCTGACTGGTTTTCAAATTGTCCCTAGAAATTAATCCTTTTTTAGAAACCAAACAACAAGAAGCAGCAACTTAAGCTGTAAAGATGAGGTGGGATCTTACTGAAAAGATCCCATAACTGTAAGTGACTGTGAGTGAGCAACGTTTGAAAGCCAGTACTGAAAAAGCTGTTTCTATTTTTATTTCTTATATGGTGGGGTAGATGCAGCACACAGGGAACACACACACACAGTGTAAACCACACAACTTTGCATTTCATAATTGCCAGTACAAGAGGTTACATAATACATTATGTATTTGGTCTCAGGGTACAGTAGACATTAAATTAATGCTTTTAAAGTTCCTCTTTTTTTTTTCTTAGGTCATGTAGTAAAGTAATTTCTGCACACACACACACATGCATGATCTAAATTATGCTCCTGCTTGTCTAAATTCAGAAGTGGATTGCTGATAATAAAATGTACATCAGATTAAATTATACCCAAACTATATTTTTCATTTAAAACAGATTCCAATGAAAAAGTTTGCTTTGATACAAAGCTGTGGATTGGCAAGTGCAGATGTCATCCTATCCTCAAACAACCTGGTACCAGAATAGTACTTCTAATGATAAAATACACTCCCTGCTGTCCAAATCAGCACAGAATCATGTCTTTCCTTTCATAGAACAAGATGCAGGGAAAGCTGTCCTCATTATGGTTGCCTACCTCCATCTAGTGACCAGAAAAGGTATATAAATTAACTCTCTAACAATCCAATCATTAATCGTTTGGCATTGGTGGATAAAACTTACAGATAACAAAACTCTGTTCCTATGAGTTTTCAAGTGAGGAAGGAAGTTTATCTTCTGACAAAGAGAACAGACTGTCTCCAGCATGCTCAAAGAAATGCTAAGGTATTTTTGCAATGCACGTAGGACATGCAACCCTTACATGGACCCGGACAGGCTGGAAGGGTGGGCTACCACGAATGGTATGAAGTTGAACAAAGAAAAGTGCAAGGTCCTGCACCTGGGACAAAATAACCAAGGAGCCCGGTATAGGCTCAGACCTGTGTGGATGGGGAGGAGCCTTGCTGAGGAGGCCCCGGTGGTTCTGGTGGACAACAATGTGAATGTGTCAGCAGTGCCTCACAGCAGCAATGAAGGCAAATCAGATCCTGGGCTGCATCCATGGGGGCATTACTAACAGGGATAGGGACATGATCATCCCACTCTACTCAGTACTTGACAGGCCACACCTGGAGCACTGTGCCCAGTTCTGGTCCCCACAAGTCAAAAAAGACACAGACAGACTTGAGAGAGTCTACAGAAGGCCCATGAAGATAATCAAAGGGGGGGGAGAACCTGCCCTATGAAGAAAGTCTGAAGGAGTTAGGTCTTTTCTCCCTGAAAAAGAGAAGGCTCAGGGGGATCTCATCACAATATTCCAGTACTTAAAGGGTGACTACAAAGAGGACGGAGCCATATGGAGAGGACAAGAGGCAATGGCTGAAATTTTTCACAGTGAGAACAGTTGATCATTGGAACAACCTCCACAGGGATATTCTGGAATCTTAATCACTGGAGGTTTTAAAGACAGCTGGACAGAGTGCTAGACAATCTCACCTAAGCTCCCTTTTCCTCTAAAGGTTGGACCAGATCCCTTTCCATGGAAACCAGTGACACTGCACCAAGAAAGCAGAGGCAGAATTCAGCCTTCTGCAGTTCTGCAACCAGCAAGAAAGGAGGTGTAGGAACTTGAGGGAAAAAAAAAAAAAAAAAAAAAAAGGAGGTAGGAGGAGATGGATTGGATTAATTATATGAGTTCTATTTAAAAGAAGAAAAACCACCACTCCTTTGGAGTCAGGAATAGTGTTCTAAAAACAATCATTTCAGTACCTAGAATGTTACAGGGAACTTCCTGGTTTGGGCAGACTGCACATGGTAGTCACAAGCTTCATCAAGGGTCAGCAATCAGCCTTGATGAAAATGAGGAAAAGTAGTACGCCTCCCTTGTTGGGGACATGGACAAGGAAAATATTCAGGGCAGCATCTACAATACAACTTTTACTCAAGATACAAGCGCAAACACTACTTAAGACACAGACTGTTTAAGATGGTGGGCTTTTATGCCCACTATTTCTCCTAGAGTGGGTTTTTTGGTTTTGTTTTGGGGTTGGGGTTTTTTTGAGGGGGAGAGGAGGTTTTTTGTTTGGTTGGGTTTTTTTACAACCAATAACACCAGCAGATTTTTGATCCACCGCATGACACACTCAGAACTCTATCTTATTACTTTTTTGTACAGTAAAATTTTATGTCCATGAAAGTCTTAATTTAGTTCTCTGTAGATATTATTTAGAGATTTCTGCATAAGTTATACTTTACCCACACCTTTCCTTTTTACAGCTGCCATCTGTAAGTATTTTTAAGTTTCTTTAACATCCACTCATCTGTTTAGCAGAGAAGCAGAAAGACCTTTAGGGCACAGAGAAGACTGAAAGAGGTGTTTGTTCTTTGGGGAGGAGTGGGGGTGGGGAATGAAAGTAGGGAAAGAAATACATCATCAACTCTTACTTTGCCCTCTTGGTCTGTATCCTTAAGCTAAAATCACCCCTTAAACATGCAGCCTGAGCACCTTTAGTGGGCATGCAGGCAGTCTGAGAGAGAGAAAATTTCCTTCATTTGCACAGCATGGATTGGCAGCAGACCCATTTCACTACTGCTACAGCATCCAAGAGGTTAGAGTAGCTCCTTGTGAAAGAAATCAAAGGGAAAAGATGTTCCCCTATAGAATATGCCCCAAAGCTTGTCTACCACACAGCATGCAAGGAAAGCCCCAGAAAAGTTGCAACACAGCAAGGCTGATAACTATGTTCTATATTTAGCCCTTTGGTCTTATGCTTTGCATAAGCTATGTTACCCCAAGAAAACCATGGGAAGCCCTGTGACTCAGATATAGCTGACTGATAAAGCTCCTTGTCATTATTCCTTGCTTTCAGAAGCACACTCTTTATTTGCCATATAGCAGAAATGGTTACACAGGGCAGGCTCAGATGAACAGAGCAAAAGCTATAGGCTTCACCCCTTCTTCATCCTTCCCTATGGCATTCACTGCTTTCAGAGCGGCACCGCTGCGATAAGGAGAAGTGAGTAATTGAAGCAAACTAAAAAAGTGCATTTAGAAATTACTTCCTTTTGTCCCCTTGCACAGTCATATAAATCTACATTCAGATCTGGCCCCTAGATAAAATCTGGGCCTGAAGATCTTGACTGATCCCCTCAGAAGAAGATTTGATTCATTACTGCATTAAGAATTTTTTTTTTTTTTAATCAATAAGGAATTTAAGAACATGCCTTCATCTCTGCCTTCTCTGCAGGAACTCAGATAAGTGCCCCTCTTCATTCATTTAAGAGACCAAAAGGTATGCTCCTTACAAATGTGTGTGACAGCTACCCTGGATAGCATGTAACACAAGGTTATTTATAGCAAGCTACTGGAATCAGCTACTTCTGCAAGATCTACTACCAAGATGAACTTCTGGCCTGCTCCAGATGCAGTGTAAGTCCTAACCCTCACTTAACCAATGTAAAACCAGGTCAAGGAAAGAGAGCAAATGTTCACAGTTATATTTTTCCTTTACCATGCAATGTTCTCTGTGAAGTCTCAAAATACAGTTAAATGAGTGGAAAGACAGACTACAAATACCAGAATCCCTCCTCTTCACAAGAGCCTCCTTAAGCATGTCCATTTGGAGGGATTCTGCTGATGGATCAAACCTGCCCACATTACAAAAAAGGACGTCAGCAAGCATCTACCCTCTGTCAATTACAGCAAGTGCTTTTCATTTTCCTTTAGAACCACCAGAAATTTCAGTCAAGGTGCATGCTTGTTTATTTATCACAGAAAAGTCCTTTACAATCAACATTCTCAAAATGATTTTATCGGTCACTTACAGCTCATTTATGCGACGTGAATAACTTAACCATTTAATCCCACATTAGGCTGATCCTTCTTCTGCACACCCTGAAATAAGGGAGTGGCTGAACTAATCTCCTGGGACCACTCTCCGCCTACACAGACTTCTCCAGTTAGCTCTGCAAAACTGTGGGCCACCGCTTACCTCCTCCAGGGAGGTGGGATGAATCCTCCCAGCCACATCCCTAAATCCTCACAGCCAAGATACAGCTTTGGGTACCATCCATAGCTAATTGTTTTTCTCCCTCTCCCATACCTCTTCACCCTCTTCACATGTACTTTTGGAGTCCTAATCATCCTTATGTCACCTTAGCGTGGCCGAACTCCGGCATTTCCACTTTTTTTTGAAGTATGAAACTTCAGACCCAGATGTCCATCTCTGGCATTTCACACTACAGATTTCTTGTTGAGGTATCTGAAGAGAAGAAGAATGAAGTTGCATATTAACACCATGTATCAAGGTTCTGAAAAAGAGGAACAGGCAGAGGAGAGACTGAGCAGATTGAATACCACATCTCCCGTGTGTCTGAAGTTCAGCTTTAAAAGTGCCTGTGTTACCTCCAATCTATTGCGGCCCAGGGCTAGCTCTAACATTCATCAGAAGAGGTGCAGCAGAGTGCCTTCAGCAGAATGCGTGCTGTAAATAAAAATACTGATCTTAACATAGAATCTTCTGGGCACAGGTTTGTTCGTTAAAAAAGGACACTAGTTAAAGTGCTGAAGTGCTGGGAAATATTGCTTTTTCACACAAAGTATGACAATTTGTCAAAGCTGCTGGGTTTGCAATCAATTTCAAATTATCATATGATTAAAGCTGATGAATTGTAACACTTAAACATTTACTAATTCTAATTGACATTAGTGAATTAATCACAGTTACGTTGCTCTACCCAGTCACAGGATGATGCCAGTAAGGATAATCCTTACTTGATTATTTTCTGTTACTGGAACAAGTTTGTGTTTCTGTCGTGTACAACTCTCATGGAGGGAGTCTTTAATAATAGGGTTTTAATTTTCCACCTTATTTTCACTACTTTTGCTTTAAAAAATATTCTGTATAATTCCTTTTTCCTCCTATTTCTGCCAATTTCTCTTTTGTGCTATTAAAAATAAAGAGAATTTTAAACAAAATAAGAATGACATATTTTCCTCCCACTCTTCTTACCAAGTGATTTTTAAATTAGATTTCCCTGTTATACAAAAATCACAGGCAAATTAGACAAAAATCTCTGGGGAAAAAATGTAAGATTTGAACTATTTTATTAGTTTAAAAATTTGGTTTATCTTACTCTAACCTATACTGCACATTATTTCTCAGATACCCCTTAAAAACTATGACATAGGTGTCCTTATTGAATTTTACATTATGCAACAGAATCATAAAAACTAGTCCGTTTGCACAGAAATCCTAAAAGTTAATGAAGATTTATGTTCCAAAATGGAAGTAAACATTCAGATGATTAACAGCCTTAACGACTGAAAAACGTATCCTTTAGTATTCTGAATTGCTTTTTACCTGTAAGTTTCCTTTGATGGAGAAAGAAAATCCTAAAAGCAATTCAGACTACATTTGCAGCCAAATTTCAGTTAGGAACGTCCACTTCTCAGAAGCTGGTTGTGCTCATGAAGACTTACAGACATCTCAAGAAGCATGAGGTCCAGGGGCACAGGATTCTTGAACACTCTACATTTTAGCCACAAACCACAAAGTTACATTAGAGATCTGCTGGAGAGAAAATCCACAGAGAGAGATAGAGATCCGGAGGCCCATCATTACCACAGCGACATCCTTAATCATCCAGGCCAACAAGTCACATTGAACTCTTTCTTACAAGGTGCTAAGATATTTAATCAAGCAGTCACAAATGTCTCTCATTAAACTTTCATGTCAAACTACTTAAAAATAATCAATCTCACTTACATTTTTCTACCAGCTGCACATACCATGACCACGTGCTACCCCCAGACAGGTTGCTACATTTCTCCTTGTTCTCTGCAGCTTGCCAGGGCCTTGCTTTTCAGCTGCTATTTATAACAGATCCTCAGCTGTAACTCCTCTCTTGTCTCCTTAAGCAAGCTGCAAGTTCTTCCATAGTTAATGAAAATCAATCAGACTGTTACCTCTTTCATGTGCATAGAAAGCAGTTCTTCAGCTTAATAAAAAAAAAAAAAAAAAAAAAAAGAGAGATTTAATGAGGAAAATGATCTGCCAGCTCTTAATACACATTTCCTAGAAAAATCAAATTCTCTGATTTAACCTCCTTCCCAAGTATAAAAGTTTCTGCTTTAAAGCCCAAATCCCTTACGAAAGAGTTTCTACTACAAAAACGGTGCCCAGTGAAAACAGTGTTCTTGCTCTCCATGTTCAACATCAGGCAGAAGGAGGCCTGTGGTAAACTGCTGAAGGTGATTATAGCATGTTTTGACATCAGTTCTCATTCTGAGTAATTCCATAAGATGAACATTGGGAGTATTCATATATTTTCTTATTCTTCCTTTGAGCTTTTGGACTTTAAGTATTCCTCTTCTCAAGGTTTGTTTGCCCTCCAGGGAATGACTCTTTCAGGATCCCACAGTCCAATCTAAAGCAGTAAACAAGGCAGCTAGAGAAAGTGGTTAAAAGAAAAATCCTGAAGTGAGCTAGCCATAAACACAAATCCAACATAGTAATGGCCAAAGACTGCCCCATTCCATGTGTCTGTCTCGTCCAAACCAAGGTAGCAAATTGACTGAGCATGGCAAGCTCCTTAAAAACAAAAGATACAATTGGGTTAACCAAATGAAAGTTTTTCCATATTTCCCCATGCTATTGACTTCTGCAGAATTTGCTGTACAGGTAGCATTACCTAAGAGGACTGAGCCTCTCTAGTTTTAACATCATTTTCTGCCCAGTGGTGTGTTTTAAGGAAGGGGAAAGATGCAAGGGGATGTGTGATTAAAATAAAAATACTTTTCTTCTCCTTAAAAACATTGCCATTTCTTTCTTTTGATGGCTCAGATTAAAGAAGGAAAAAAAACAAGTGTACCTGCCGTTACACTGTCTTTCTTATCACCACAGTCACTGCCATAATTGCACTTTCAATGCCCCTGTCTGCCTCCACCGCTGGCACTATTGCAAGAATAATTATAGCAGCATTGACTCTACTACCCTTTTTTCCAGCCTTGTCTGTGACATGCATTTAAATTGTTTTATTCTACCTGCTTCCAGGCAAGACCAGGCACTTCCCTATAGGGGAATAAGAGGCTCAAGCCACCTCTTGCTTTCTTCGTAGCATGGCCAGCCTGAGCAGGGAGTGAGGCAAGGCACAGGCATTACCTATGAGCCTGTCTTCTTCACTGCTTATGGATCGCCAGTTACTGCTGATTGCGTTGGAGAAACTGCTCTGCAGAGGAAGGAGGAACGAAGGGATTGATCTCAGGTTCACCATCAAGCATGTGACGAACTGCTGGGCAAAGCACAATGCTATCACCTTTCACTTAGGTTATGCAAATATCAAAGGTCTGCTTGGGCCTGTGTGGTGCAGAAATATGAATTTCAGTAGTCAATGTCACAGTGGGAAATTATGTCACTGGAAACATAGCCAGCTTCCTCTGGCTCCGCAGTACAGGTATGACTTTATCCGTGTGCCAGACAGCAGTAGCCTTGGGTATATGTCCTAAGAAAAGCTGGAAGTTGTATTTAACTCTGCAGCAAGAGATCCCTAAACCTCTGTTAGGAACCTTCATCAAACAAACAGCTATAAGTATAACTCACTCACCTTTAGAATATGTAAATGTAAGTTATATTTGCTCTTCCAAAGTTCACACCTCTTAGACTTCTACCTCTTCCAGTATGACTGAAAACATACAAGAAAGAGCAACCTGCCAAACAAGGTGACATTTGTCTACCTTGCCTTATTTGAGTTAACAGTAAGGGACCCATGAAATGGAACAACTTTGTTATTGGTATCCCATAAACAGGTGATCATAAATTTGTGCCATTTTACTGCCCAGAGGTACGAGTCAGTGAAATGTAAAAATTAATTAAATCGGCAGTTTGATGTGAAAATTCATGATAAGCCTACTAATTTGTTAATGTTTGATGCTTGCTTAGAACAAAAAAAGAAAGTACTTAAAAAAATTTGGAGTGTTTTGAAGACTAAAGCTTTTACACTTGATATCTGAAAGAGTAACATATAAATAATATCAACACATTTCAATATTTACATAGGTCAGTTTTCACTTCTGCCCACAAAGAACCAAAAAGAAAAAAACTCTATTTTTTCTATAGAAAATTTTATAATTCTGAGATTGAGAGAGTAATTTGACTCGTGAAGTGCAAAGATCACAGATTTTTTGTTTGGGTTTTCTTTTCTTTTGTTTTTACCAAAACAGGTTAAACACAGCAAAGAAAAGGCTTCTCCCCCCCCCCCCCCCCCCCCCCCCCAAAAAATGGAAATACAGAGCATTCCATGAAGGAGATATGCCTGTAAATTTTAATTTGTATACAAGTTTTAGGGAAGCCTCTTGCTAATTCACTTTTTTTTTTTTCTCCTGGAGAAGCAAGCAAAGAAGTAATTCATGTACATAAGCAATGGAGAAGATGGAAAGCTCAGGAAATTACACTCATCAATGTCAAAACAAGGGAAGAGTTCTGGTTCCCGAGTTCAGATTAATTCAAGGGTCAGTGACTTTTTCCAACTGTCTTTTGGTTACATTTCTCCTTAAAGTGTGCAGGAGAAGTGGAACTGTGTAAAGCAGCCTCCCCAGATATAAACCAGATGGTAGAGATGGAATATGAGCAAGCTGCCATCATGAGGGCTGTAAGTTTCCACAGTCCACTTGAAAGCTGGGGTGAACAAGGAAAGGCAACCTTTTGAGCACCTCCAGCAATTCTCAAACACCGCACTTCAGGGTTTTGCTAAAAGCCAGTGTAGAGTTTATAAAACTTAACTGAAAACACTTTAAATCCTCTGGATTAAAACTCTCAGTCCTTCTGACAGTGACAACTCTTAGCACTGTGTTTGAGCATCAAAGATGCAGAAAAAGCTCTTCATGCTTTCAAAGTTGTTTTCCTTCATTAAAAAGCACCACCATAATCCTTCATGATGCATTCAATGCTATGCCTCCACTTCTTTTTCCACATTCACTGTCACTGCAATACTAACACATTATTTCCATTACTCCCTCAGACATCTCAGAAATTTTTAGGAACACCTTTTGTTCACCTTTGTTCTCCTTTTTGTCTCCCCAGGAGGCCCATTCCTGCTCTTTTTAAGGAAATTAGCTATGCTTCAATCATGGACCAGTTGAAGATAATTGTCACATGCATATGATGATTGAATAAAGCATGCTATAGATGAACAACTGATACAAATCCTTTTTTTTTCTTGACCATTAGCATTTTTTCTTGTGTCTTATAACCTTTACAGTCATCTATTTTTTTGTCTCTCAAGCTACATGTTTCTAGAGAGTGTTTGTACCTTTCTATGTCATTCCAAGCATGTCTTCCAAGAGAAAATCTCTCTAACCACTGCAAGAGCAGTATATCTGTAAAGGTCACCATACACAGTCATCATCTGCTAAGAAACAATAATTGTATGTAGCATTACTTGGGAGACCATTTATTCTATTTCTCATAAGAACAGGTAGAGGTAAGGATATGCAAACAGTTCAGAAACACATGGCTATGTTTTCTGCTCTTTCACTCATGTTTTGCTCCGCTTCCTCAGATAGCAGCCCCTTTACAAACGTGCTCCAACAGGGACTGCATAGTTGTTTAGGCTGAGGGATGCATGAGTCATGGTGTATTCAGCCTTACTACAAGTTCATAGAATAATACTTGAAATACATGAACAATTATAGTAAAGAATGTAAACTACAGTGGGAAACGGCATCTTCTTCCAAACTTCTCTGGGTATTTTACTTCCTTTTCTACTTGCTTCTCTTTTTTTCCCAAATGTTACAAGTGCCTATTAAGAATTAGACATACCCCACTACTTTTAGCACTACCGAGAATTTTTAGATCATTTCATTACTCATCAATTTCTGGGACACGAACACTTTCCTGATCAATGTCAAATAATAAAGGTTGCCATAGTTCTGTCTCAGCTGACATGAAAATAATTAATGATTTCATTAATAAGATGGATTAAAGGTAGTGATAATCAGTGACAGCTTATTCTGTAGTGGCATCAGCATTGACGCATCTCTGGCATCTGAAACACTAGACAATTTTCTTGTTTTAAATGGAGTTAAAAGAGATTGGCAATATCCTGTTTCCTTGAGTATATTCCAGGGAGCTCCTTCTAACACTGTAAGTAGCATGTCAAACCTAATACTGTTTTCCTAATCAGATGTTATTAACACTAAGTGTTTCAGTGGCAGAGTACAGCAAGATGTCCGAAGGGCTATACTGTCTATTTTAGGTTCAATTTCATTTGCCATTTATGACAATAATATAAAAAATAGCTAGACGCTTTTTTTTTATCTTGACACTGATTACATCATTTGTATCTTCTAAGAATGAAATCATTCATTTTCACTTCTGAGGGATCCGCAACAGTGCTAGGTGTAGGGCTTTGGCATTTGACTGAGAGCCACACATACACTCAGAGTGCGGAAATGAAATTAATCTGGGGAAATTAGTTCAAATGGTGACTAGACATTTGGGGCCTCTAAGGTCAAGGGTAGCAAATGGACAGTTTGAGATCCTAGCTTTCAATGAGATAAACACACAGAGATCGGAATATTCATAAATTCTGAGTCTAATCCCTTGCAGTATCGGATCTGACCTTCTGCTTCAGCCGTCACAGCTGTGAGTCAGTGGATTGCCAGGGCACAAGCTAGGAGCTCTGCCTTACAACACGGTAACATTAAACAGACCTCCCTTGGCTTTTCGTCGTAAATGAATGCAAATTGGAGGTACAATATAGCTTTAAAAAAGAATCAGTTTAGTAATGGTAAGGACAGTTCCCTTATGTTAACTGAGTGTCAGGCTAAAAATAGAGCAAGTCCTCTTGCAGTCAAATTTTAGATTAATATTACCATCTTAAAGGCTTTGATAGCCACAAGGGCCCTTACAAATGCAAATGAAAGAATAGAAATATTACAGTGAGAAATACAATAATATAACCCAATCCCTAGCAATTTTACTAATTCAGGCTCACCTCATTAGTTACAGATAAGGACATACATTAGTATAGTGATGTCCACTGAACTCATAACATTTTAAATTGTCATGTGTTCCTTGTTAGAACATTATTTGGCAAGAAAAGTCTGGGTTCTGCTGAAATAGTACTCGCTGTTTAATAGTCAGTATATCAGAAATGATCCAATATATCTAGTAAGTAAATTGTGGCTAAAGTTACAGCAGACTTTGGTAGATACATGCTTATGAATTGCAAGTAAAGGCCAGCTCAAAGCATTTAAAAAATATATAAATCTTTTAATACCTTTTAAATTCTAGCAAATAACTCAAGACAAGTCCATTTAGTTTTCATATGTCTTTGATACTTATCACCATAACAGAGCTATCCAGTAAAGAAGGGAAGGGTAGCAGAGAGGCTGTGGGTAACCTACAACAGCCAAGAATGTTTTCCAATTTCTGATCAGAGCTGACACCTTTAGGAGGAGTCCCAGCTCTGCATCAGGACTGCATAGCCCAGTAAACGGGATTTTTGCCATTACCAGGAGAAAACACCAGGCTTTTCACTGGCCTGTGCAGTGGTCAGTGACTGCTGCCTGACCTGTTTTAGCCTGAGTGATGGGAAACTGTATGTGGCAAAGGCCAAAGAGCTCCAGGGAAGCAGTGTGTGACAAACAACAGCCCCTGGGATAACAGGTCTGGGGGAGGCTGGGGGACATCTTTCAAACTTCAGCTGGGAAGCAATGAGAAAGAAACAGCCTGTTTTAAGAAAATGTATAAAAATAACCCCAGGCAGACAATATAGCCAGGAGGAAGAACTTCCACCCCCCATGACCTTCATACTCCCAGAGAAGGCTCTGGGATACCGATCACTCTTTGTTTTGCTGAAAGAAAATCTAGGTATAATTCAGATGTGGCTGGTCTCCCTCCAAAGAGATCAGAAGAGACGAGGGTGAGATATTCAGAGCATCGGGGCTGAAGGATGCAGCACTGTGCACATCAAGAGGTAAGTCTAGAAACAGCCAGACTGACCAACTCCACGTAAAGCTTTACCTGCCCTAATTAGACAACAGCCGTTTGGAAAGCAATTCGCTGTGTATTAAATGGAAAGAGGTAGGCAGGTGAATCTGACTTTGTCTTCTATGTGGCTGCGTGAAAATCTTGTCCAAAGACACATAGCAAGGATGAACTGAACCCACCTCTTTCATGTCCTATATAACCATATATCATTTAATGAACTTACCATTCATGACACCACTATTCATCTTTCACTGATGCTGTAACTTCTGCTCAGAGCTGCTAGCTATCACCTTCAGAAAATTTCCCACTTTGTTTCCTTCCTTACAGCTGAATACCACTACAACAGTCAGTAAAACTCAGCTATGCGCAGCTGTTAAACCCTTGTCTCTGAATAGAATGGAGAATACTCAAACAAGCAGAAACCGGTAGTGATACAATCTTTAATTCTGAAACTGCTGAAACCTCTTTTCAGTTTTATCTTATTTGTGGAAAAATTCCCAGTCAAAATCTTGTACATGGGTTAGTTTTCTCACCATTTCTGCATACACATGGTACAACAGATTTGACAGGCTGGACCTATGATGTGATTTAACGGGGACTGTTCTCTCCTCATGTAGCTAAAATAAAATAGCTTTGCTCAAGGGTTGTGCTGGAAGTCCCTGAGGTCAGCCATACCCCAGTTCTAGATTTGTCTAAGGAACAGACACGTAACTGCCAAAAAGCAGCTAAATTCTCCTTGCCCTGAGGCTGCACTACTAAGACTGGCAGGGCTGAAGTTCTTCTTCCTTCGGACTGTGGGACTGCTAGGAAAGCTTTACTCTAACAGCTAGGCTGTAGCACTGAGCTGAGGCAAGACATGTTGAGAAAGCTATACAAATCTTGCCTTTTTCAAAAACAGATGATTGTTTAGAGGAGAAACTGGGGGTGTCATAAAGCTGTAGGATGCTCCTAGCAGGACAAACACATAACAGAAGGTCAGGTTTTTAGACCTTTAAGATGAGCTTCAGCGAAATAGCTGTTTGCACCATCCTATACCTTCACAACCTACAGCTTAAAAAGTTTTTTCTTTTACTCCCTATGCATGCACCATCTCATGAACCTAAAAGATGTTTTAGCAGGAATCACACTCATTTCAAAAAGTGACAGAAGACATGGCTTGAAGGATACCGAGGAAAGGTAAAAACCCAAAGTTTACATTGCTCTGACTTTGTTACCTCTGTCCCTTGTCAACCACTGTACAATATAGGAGGACATGAGAGTAACCTTGTAACGGATGATGTCCCTGGTGTTATGCAGCTGTATCATATCACTTGCTTACTTTGCCCAAAATGGGGTATTCAGGACTAAACACTTCACTGATGCTCTTTGATGTGAGAAAAAGGTTTCCGAGCAGTGGTTTAAACATTAACATATCTCTAAGAGCCAGGTGAGTTCACCTCATCTTGTGAAGTCCGTACAGGTCATGGATCCTGTCCCATGGGATAACTACTCATTAGTTTTTACGAGCCAGGATGGGCTATAAGGTCTTCCAATTTGGGCTAGGATTCGTTATGATCAAAACACCATTTTCTTACCTTTCTGGTAATGGCAATGGCAATTTCTTAAATAACAGAGGACTTTTAAGGACCACGGCTGAGCAACACAAGCTTCTGCAGTGTTCTGCGAAGCTCAGAAACTGATTTCTCCTTCTCAGGAGTGGATGTAAAAGCAGCTCTCCTTGAATTCACTGTGGCACTGGCATGTTCCCAGCTCCAGAATCTGCCTCCGCTAAGGTCACTATTTCCCCACTCAATGGATCTGCAATGAATTGTACACATTGAGAAAACACGGCTCACCTGCTGAAGTCAGAGGAGAGACCTGAGCAAAGGCTCCAAAGTTTGATTATCAACATTAATTTATAAAAAAAGGGGGCATACAGTGAGAATGTGTCTGTATACCACAGTTTGTCTTTTAATTCTCCAGCTACTATGGCCACAATCAGAGGAGGCCGTAGCAACCGCAAACCTAATACAGGGGGAGAAGCTGAGGAGTTTCTATGATATCTCAGAGCCAATATGCTTATATGTATGAAACAAAGATTCAACAAAAAATGTAAAGAATTGGGAATTTTAATACTGAAATAAGATTTGTATTAAAAGTCCTTTCCGCTGAGTACACATCACGACAAAGGGATTCTGGATGTGGCCAGGGCTTTATAGTCATACACACTCTTCTTCCAGTAAAGTAAAAACTGGATGTAGCTACATAGGTACTTTTCACAGCTACCCGAATAACTAGTTTCACGTATTGTCTCTACCACACGTATAACCCCACTCAGCATCAAGAATTAAAACAGAGAGTGAAAGAGAATTAAATGAGAACATTGTGTCAAAAGGGGACTGCAGTAAAAGTAAGTAATTTCCTTTAGAATTCACACCTTCTTGAAAGCGTAAGTTTACACAGATGGAAATTTGCTTGAGTTTAATAAAGAATAGCTCCACAACAGTGTTCTCATGAGGAACAAAAGAAAGCCAGTGTGGTTTACATGTATAGAAATTTAATCCCAAAAATACTGAGCAATAAAAATTTGCATAAGCAGTGGGCTAGCACAGTTATTTTACCATTGCTTAGGCTTTTGTATGCTATTTCAAGTCTTTTAATCTTCCTCATTTAGACAGCCTCACATGAACAGGACATGTGAGCTTGTGGCGTAAAGCATTAATGACACCAATGAGAACAGTTGTACAGAAGAGCATAGGACTCGCACTTAAGTTCTCTTTTCTTCGGCCGCAGTACATGATGTGACATCCCCATATTCTTAAGTTTATCCCTATTCTGATCAGCATTTAAGAATGCATTTAGCTTTAAGCATATGCTTGAGTAATATTGAATTTGCAAAATTTAATTTGCATGGTCCTAAACTGAGATGATTTCCTGACTCTAGCCCCAAGTCTTTAAAATAACAGCTCACAGTGATCTGTCCATGCTTGAATCATGCACTGTTCATAAATCACACCACAAAGCTCAAGTGCACAGTATTGCAGAAATACAAGTTAATATTCTGTAGGTAACAATTTATTTTGCCTTGCTGTGTTATCACCAGTACCTAAAACTGACTTCAGTTACCTAAGGCTTTGTAAAGCCAGCCTTCCATGGACTATCCCCCTCTGATGTGGTTCTATTCCACCATGCTGCTACTGTGGTTTAACTATTAGGCATCTGAAAACCATAGGTAAAACTGCTCAAAAAGTAGCTCGGCTATTTTGTTCCAATGATTTCTCTGTACTGTTTCTTTAGAAAGCAATTAGGAAATTTTACCTTTTGGTGATGCACTTTCATCATAGAAGAGGGGCAGAAGATGAACCAGGAAAATGATTGCATTAAAAATTTGTAATTCAAACTATGAAATCAACTTAGGAGAATTTTTTAAAAAGAGGGAAAAAAAAAAAGTTCTATTTTTCCTGAAATAGTTCCTGAAAGCCCAAAATTCATTTTTTGCTGATGCACAAAAAATGTCTTTCCTTCAGACCTGACTCCCTCCACTTATTTAAGTATTTGATTTAGATTCTTCAAAGTCATAAACTCATGTTCACTTATGTTGCTATGTTACCAGTGTAATATATACGGTTACTAAGGCAACACGTAATAGCACTGTATGTGTATGTAATATGTTAACGATGTCAACACTGAGAACAGCATTGGAATATAAACTATTAATTTATCTGAGAAAATTCTAGGTTTTTACTTCACCTTTTCAAATAATAGAATTTTTATGATCAAGTGTTTTGGTAATCCCTTCACAATGAATTATTCAATTCTACAAATTTCTCATTGCAAATTCCAGTGCCGCTTTGGGGGCTACCTAGTTGCATGTTTCAGTAACCTTCGCTCTCAGTGCTAGAAAATCAAGTGATCAGTTCACAGTGCAAAGCATTCATGGAAGCTAAGTTGTGATAGAGCTGAGTGTGCTGGGTTTGGCTGGGATTGAGTTAATTTTCTTCACAAGAGCTACTATGGGGCTGTGTTTTGGATTTGTGCTGAAAACAGCGTTGATAATTCATGGGTGTTTTAGTTACTGATGAGCAGCACTTACACAGAGCCAGGGCCTTTTCTGCCTCCCGCCCCACCAGCAAGGAGGCTGGGGGTGCACAAGAAGTTGGGAGGGGACACAGCTGGGACAGCTGACCCTGACTGGCCAAAGGGATGCCCCAGACCATATGACATCATGCTCAGCATATAGAAAGCTGGGGGAAGAAGAAGGAAGGGGGGACATTTGAAGTGATGGCGCTTGTCTTCCCAAGTCACAATTACATGTGATAGAGCCCTGCTTTCCTGGGGATGGCTGAGCACCTGCCTGCCCATGGTAAATGGTGATTTAATTCCTTGCTTTGCTTGCATGCTCCGCTTTTGCTTTCCCTATTAAAATGTCTTTATCTCAACCCACGAGTTTTCTCACTTTTACCCTTCTGATTCCTTTATCCCACCATGGGGGAGTGAGTGAGCGGCTGTGTGGTGCTGAGTTGCCGGTTGGGGTTAAACCATGACACTGAGCATTTTATGAGAATAAATGTTTACTTATAATGTCCCCTGAAGGTCCCTGTAATCCACATTTTGGAGAGAAGAAAAGGAATTGCTGAAAGCTGTTAATCTCACATCTTTCTGCGATTGAAGGATTCTGAACAAACCTCTGTGCTAAAAGAAATTTCAAACAAAAAAGTGAAGTTTGGTCATGATGCAAAATGGTCTCTTTCAAGTTTTTGATAGTAATAAGAAAACTTTTCTCACATCTAAACTCCAGATTGCATTATATAGCCCTAGGCTATGAGATTGCATCTCATACATGAGATTACCATCTCTGGTAACAAATCAATGGTACATTCAGTTGAAGGTGTGGATATAGAATATTATGTAGAACAGTAGTTTCATTATCCTGACTGACTTAATTGACTTTACAAATGTACCACTGCAATTTTAATTTACTGCACTTAGCCAACGATCCAGCCTTCAGACAATGAAAGCAGAGATAACATGAGCAGGATTAAGCCTGAGGAACAGAAGCATCACCCTACCACTAGATTTAATTTGATCCAACATCAAAGATACTCATGATACTCTGACAGATGTTTGATTTCAGAGTATAGGAGACAGAGCTAATCAGTCTAATAATCAGTCTCCATTGTGCCTCATTTTGTGCCCAGACTAAAAAAATCACTAAGTTCTGCTTATTAGCAGGAAATTCTGTTATGACACTAATTTAAAAAAACCCCAAACCACTGCAAATATGAAGCTGATCAAATTGTCTCTTGATTATGCAAAAATACTGACAAATAGTACCATCCATATGTATTTTGTTAATTTTTTCTCTAATAAATACACCTGAAATTCACTAAGTCATGGTCCCCGGGGAGATTCTGCAGATGCAGGACAAGCAGGGCTGAGAGAACAGGGTGAAAACTTCTTCCATCTCAAGGCAAACCCCCAAGGATAGGCTTGTGGCAGCCCATCCATTTAGCAGATTCTCACTAGAGGATGTTTTAAGGTAATGACTGGGGAACTGCTGGCAGATCTTCCAGGACTACAGAATGAAATGGGAGGGGAGAAAGAATATGATGACAGTATGGAAAATCAAATCTATAAATGTTCTAAACCAGACATTTATTCATTTGCAGGAGGGGCATACCTTCTATCCCTCAGAGAAAGTGTATGTATTTTATCAGGTCTCTTTCTTTGGTAATTTTTTGCAAAAAAAAGGAAAGGTATCTGACTTGGCCACAACTGTCTCCAAGAAATGACTCCAACTTGTCACTGCAGATTTCATTACATTCTGTACAATAAAGAGTATGCTACCACAACAGAATTATGGCAGAAATGTGCTTGGGAAACCAGCAAATTCCAGGGACCACTATGAATCCCCAGGATATCTGTGAATGATGAAGTGTGTATTCAGTTCTTAATTATTCTGAAAGATGTGTGAAAACTCATCTCACCTGTATCTATGAAGTTCAGGATTGCCTACACAAAATTTGCTGGGACTCCAAAACATTCCTTTTGCCAAAGGTATGAAACAAATCTGCGTCCATAAATTGGTTCTTGATCCATCTGCTCCAGGAACATGGTTTAAGACAGCTGCACATTCTGCTCATGGGTGATCCATGCCCTCTTACTTTGGAGACTTGTTTTCACACACCTGAGAAACATGCAGGTATCTAAAGGATGGCAAAAACAACAGACCAACAGAAAAAGGCCCTCATCAGCTCTGTCTGACATAAATTACTCCAAATTTTGAAGATCTCAGGCCCTGTGTCTGACAGAAGCCTAAGTGAGTAACGTTTCACTCATTAGCACTACATTCCTTAGGTATTTTAAATGCCACAGGTGGGCTTGGTGCTTTCCAGTGAATATATGAAAAATCAATAACCTTCCACAGAAATAAGAGAGCACTGGACTGTGTAATTTTATCCTCTAATCAATTCATGGATGTATATTTAAACAGATGGAAAGGAAACTGTTTACAATGGTGTAGCAAAGTGATTATTATAATCAACATAAGCAGCTGATATGACGTTTGCAAGAAGAATATCTTAGAGAGTTTGTTTACTGATTTAAATAAACTCAGCATTGCTTTAAATTAACCAGGTGGCAGTCTTTAAGCTGTGCTTCAGACATGGCATTATAGAGCTCACATCAAAAACAAGAATGTGTTTCAGGTCCAATTTCTTGCCTTTGGATCCCGTTTCAGTTCAGCAAGCAGAGAATGATTTCAGAATGAATTAGCAGTGCCTGCACTCATTCTTTAGTTAAAATAGGAAATTACCAAGAGGACAGTGTTACAAAAGCTTTATGCAGGTTGACAGTCACCACTGAATTTCTGAATCAAATTTCTACAATTTCCATTTAGTTTTGTTGATGTTCTACTTCATAGCCTCTGGTACTTATAAACCTGTCTTCTAAAAAGGTAAAAATACCATTGATTCTCTCTACAGCAGTTTAACTACAGGTAGTGAGCCCCAAAATGCTTTATCTGATGACAAAAGAGTATCACAAGCTGTTGATCAGTGAGTGAACACATATATGGCTATAATTAAGTTACCAACTCAACTAAGTTATGGGATTAACTAAGAGGAAATGAACTTGTGTCCTAAAACTTCCAGAGTTTAATTAATTTAAAAGTGAACCATGTAGAACCATTAGGTCTAGTTTTGCACTAATGTAGGTGCAACATGTTTTAAACTTCCCTTGCCCTCAGGCAGTTTTAGGAACTCCTCTTAAAATGATAGAAGTGCTTCCAGCTCTTCCAAGGTGGGATTTGTTTATTCTCCACCCCAAAGCATAGCACTTGAAAATATTTTGATTTCAAATTACCTAGATGCTGTGTTGATGTTTTTTTCCAAACGTCATCACAATTGCTGTGACAGTCTTCATGATACAGAGCACATCATCAGGAGCAATTAAATATGGGTAAAGTAGTCCAGTCCCTAAGTCACACTGATACTAGTATCTCTGTACTAGTATATTAAACAGCATCAAGACATTGGGCCACAATTATTCATATTATTTAATCATTAGCATACTCTTTGGCATAATTTTGGCCCATGGCAATGCTCACAGGCAATGCTTCGACACAGGTCAAAGGACAGCACATCCAGTCGTTCCCAACAGGCAATTTACTCTTGGTTATTCCGTTTTGAAGCAGAGAGGGAAAAGAGTTCCACTTACCCTCAGGGCTAAGGAACAGTCTCTCAGCAGTACTAGTTACAAAAATATACAGAGCTAGAGTTAAAAAGTCGATCTTCCCTACAGCACAAGTCCCAGGGGACAGGGATTGTCTCTCAGGAGACAATCAAGACAGCAAGTGAACTGCACAGCTGGCAACATGCTGTAGAGGCCTCCAATTTGTTCAAAAATGTGAGACACAAAACCAAATCCCTATCACATAATGACTGGACAGCCAACTCACAGCACCTATAGCATCCTGGAACAGTGGCCAGGGAATCCTGCTGCCTTGGAAGAGAAAAGGACCGACCTGGGCACAGATGGCCACCTAGCCTTGGGCAGGAACCTTGAATTTCCTCAAACCAGAGAGCAGCGTCCTCTCAGGAAAATGAGCAAATCCTAACAGATTATTTGAGTAAAGGTTTTTCTCTCCCATTAAGGCCTTTTTACCATGCCAAAAAGAACCCAAAAAAGTTATTTGAAAAAGAAAACATGAATCTGACCCAGCATTCTAGTTTTTAAGGCACTCAGCTGGAAGAAGGCAATCCTAAACTTCAGGTTCTGTTGCCTGGACAGCATAGATCAGTTACATTCAAGCTCTTGACTGATGCCAAGCACCAAAGCAGCCCCTGTCACAGGCACAGGTTTCTGTCACGCACCCCCCAGGGTTCCCGCACCTCCCCCTGCCCGGGTGACTCACAAGGACACAGTCACGCACAGGCTCCTTTCTTCTCCCCACCTCTTTCAACATGCACATTCAAAATATCGTTTCAGGAAACCGAGACATTTCTCTCAAGCAAAGGAGGAATTAAGGGCAAGGCTCGTGTCTCTCAGAGCACCACTCCACCAGCCTGCCTTGGTGCAGGTTACAAAGGAAAGACCACAAAGCCAACCCTCACAAGAGTGTTCTGGTTTGCACACACAGCCTAGCCTAGACTAGCCTAGCCTAGCCTAGCCTTGCCTTGCCTTGCCTTGCCTTGCCTTGCCTTGCCTTGCCTTCCCTTCCCTTCCCTTCCACGACAGCCTAAGCTCCCATAAGAGAGGCACAACTGAGTAAAAACAGCTAAGTTTTTTCATTTTGTAGCTCTTGGTGGTGTCTGGCTCTGCCTCAGGTTGCTCTGAGCAGCTCACCTGCTTCACTGGGCTGCCTGCCACCAGGAGACAGCACCCAAGGGGTACCAGTGGCAAAATCCAGACTCATTTCAAAGCCGTCCCTTTTCTGCCAGCCTTCACTCTCCTGCTCTACAGGGATTTGCAGTCTGATCACCTGATCGAGGCATTGCATGGTTTTTGTTTACTTTTGGGAACAGTGCAGCGCTATTGCCTTGTACCTCCCTCAGTGCATCTCTGCTTTTCATCCCTGCCTTGGGCAGTCTCCCAAAATTGTAGGAAATCACATTATTCCCACGAGGGAGTGGAGTGGGATGGGACAGTGGCTTCCCTGGGGCACAGAAATGGCAGGTGAGGCTTCTTGGGGGGTGAGATGGGGGCAAAGCCCCTTGGCACGGTCAGAGCCCAGACTGTGCCTTCAAACTCTTAAAACTCACTGCTGCCTGGGTGTCCCTCCTCCATTTCATGGTCTCGCATAGGAGCAGCATCAGCAGTAAGTGGTACCTGACCTTGGTGGCAGCACAAACCAGGGAGGGAGCAGCTGAAACACCTCCACGTTTTCACTGCTTGAATGGTCTGTTGAGGTAGAGACAAAAGCTCCCTGGAGGAGGAAAAAAATACTTCCATGCAAAACCATATTTTCAAGGTTGGTCATGAAGTTTCAGAATACTATTTTATGAGAACAAAATGAAAAAGAAAGATGTAGCAATATGCACAATTCACTCTGTGTCAACAAGGACAAAACTGTTATTGAAAACTATCACAGGGGGGTTAACAAGCTCTGCCAAATGCTACATACTTTTGTGTTGAATGCACCAATTTAAACTTTCAGGGTGAAATAGTGTTATGGAAGATGTGCCTGAAAAATTCCCCAAAGCAAGGAGCAAACAAAATACTCTGTGATCGGTTACTTGTCACATGGCTTGAATAGCTGCAACCACCTCGTCACCTCAAGGGTCACCCAAGCGGCAGCCAAGCACCACACAAGTCTGGGCGCTGGGCATTGCAGTCGTATGGGGTACCTGGGCCCAACCTTATTTTAGATCCACAGTGTAGGAAAAAAAATGCAATAAGCCACTTTCGGTGTGCTATAGATAAACTTAGATCAATCTGTCTGCACAAATGGCATAAAACAAGGATCTTAATCAAATTATGCACATATCCATGTTGATGCACAAAGTGTTGGTTTGGTTATTTTTTTCTTAGAGAGTTTTTAAGTAACCTAGCCATAATATTTAAGAGTAAAGGTTTTTTTTTTCTTAGTGAGTTTTTTTGTTGCTGTTCAAAATATAAGAATAATCAGAGATTAAGCAAGCATTCAGAGATGCTACAGAACCTTTCCCACCTCCTGAGCCAGAATTATGTAATTTTCTTTTCAAGATACTCCGATCAGATTTCTGAGTTCAGTTCATATGAAACAAGAACAGCAAACCAAATACCATTACTATCTTCTCTGCTGTAAGGGGTTTTAAGGTTGCATTAGAGGTTGTAAGAGACACAATGAAGAAGAGAAAGCAAATAGTCTGTGTTTTAAAATAAACCAAGAATGGTCACAGAGCAATAAATGGCACAAAAAGCAATATGTCAAAAGGGGGACAGAAAAAGAAATGCCAACAGAAGCACACTAACACTAAATGTCCCCTTAGCACAGAGAGAAAAAGCAAAGGCTGAACTTGACAAGGCTGAAAATAAATTTGACAGCCTTAGACAAGAAATGTAAGATGACCTTGGCTACACTGATTTGAGTAAGCAGTTGTAGACAGATGGCCAAAAAGAAAAAAAATCTGGGTACTTTCAAGTATAAAATATTTCTGGGACTGTAGAGACAGTGTTGCTGATTATGGACGAAGTTGGAAGAGTCAAGCTACATGTTGCAATGTAAAAAACACCAAACATTATCTTCAGAAAACAATCTAAAATGTCTTCTCATAGTCTAAACACAAAAATAGCTGTCACTGAGTAGAAGATATCCAACCATGGTAACTGAAATTCAGAGAAAACAAATAGAGCCATTGCAATTAAAGTCCTTGGCCACCCTTAGTACAATAATAAAGAGGATATATTTGAATGACAGTGGAAATTTTATCATGTATTATATCTGTTTCTGCAATTGAATTAATGTGGAAAAATCACACAGCAGCATTGGAAGTCATTATATATTAATTTTTGATTAAAAAATATTGATTCTGAATAAAACAGACTAATTGCTAGCAATTTACCGTGGAGGGAGGGGTGTGACACCTGGTGTCCTCAGCTATGAGGTGCATGAACTGTTCAGTCTAACCTTCCCATAAGATCTCCTTACGCCCAGCCTTGCAACACTTTCACTGGGCAGCTTCCTTAAACAGCAGTATCAGCCGTGTTTTCTTTTGAAACTGCAGGTATACTCAGGTGTTTCTTCTGCACCTGTCTCCCTGCTACAGCAGTAACAAACTCATCATCAAGTCTGTTTGGATTTTAAAGACCTTTGGTGACAAAGGCTTTCACGTTCCTCAGGTTGTCAGCAGACAGTTAGATCAGCTCCAAGATAGATGGGGCTATAAACGCTATTATCACATTGCCCGGAGGTGTGCACACTTCAAATAAATTTGAAATCATTACTTCTGTTTTTCTCCTGCCTACCAAGAACTGCAAAGGGCTGGAGAAATATTTGACTTAGAGCTTTCATTTATTAATTAGAAACCTGCAAAACTAGAGCATCATTTTTAACGTTTGGTTTGCTGAATTTTCCTCCATAGTAGTGAGCCCTCACATTTAGTCATTCATTACACTCTTTTCATTTGGAGTCTGTGGATGGTGTGCCATTTTAGTTAAGGTTTTTTTCCTCAAGAGTGCTGCTTGTTCTTTTGGAGAAAAGGACTGCAGAAGTTGCATGCCATTCAAGTATTTTAAACTTACTGAAAGCTCCACAGCATATCAGAAATAATTCTACTTTTTCTTTGATAAAAACACATGAGAAATTGGTCTGGGTCCCTATAAAAAAAAACACCCAAGTACTTTTCAGCACTAGACAATAACTGACTTTTTAGGTCAAGCTCACTTCAATTTACTTGTAAGGCAACTTTGCATCAAATGTATCATCAGTTTAAGCTCTTGGCCACTATATCAGAGTTCCCTTGCTTTATTTGTTCAGTTCTGAACAAAAACTACTTTCAATATGGTTTCCATTAAAAAATCAATTTCTGGTGGTCTAAATAAACTTTCAACTGTATTTTACATTATAATCCTAAAACTATACACTAATCATAGTTGAAATGATGATGGCCAACTATGGCTTTCGGACTGTGAGTGCTGAGATTGTGAGTGTTGTGAAAATCCTTACCCTGCAGATGCTTACCTCCTCCTTACGTCCACAGCCCTACCAGATTGTATGTTTCAGTTTCTATTTAAAAAGTACTCCAATCAAGCACATTAAAGCACCTGGTTAGGGATTATTAGAATGTAATAATGGTAAAATGGTAAATGACCCATACTTTCCCATAGCTGATTGGGCTACGGAAAAGGAACCACAGACATACACATGCATGCCTGCACCAGCAAACAGTGTGGGTAAGGGCTGGTGCTAGATTGAACATGAAAAGAAATTAGAAGCACACATAAAGACCAATCACAGAGCCTATTAAAAAAATAATTAAATTAACAGAGAAAATATTACATTTTGCTGCAGTTTTGACATCTAATTCTGGCGGCAAGATGTGTGGTGGTATGATATAACCATTCTGACTGAAAAGGCCCACAACAAGGTTTCTGCCTCTTTTTTATTTCCGGGAAGATGAGGAGGAAATGAAAATGGAGGATGGGATGGGAAGGGGAGGAGACAGCTACAATTTCAGCTCCATGTCAGGAGCATCAAAGCATAAAAGACATTCTGTATTGATGTGAACGTAGCATTTGCATTTTGAGAGGAAAAGTAGCAGCAATAGAAGTCAAAGCCAGAATGCCACACATCTGTAAGTCATATTGGATTTTGCTACTGTCAGTTATGAATATGTATGTTCAGAACTAAAAATAATAATATTTTGCTGTTCTGGCAAACTCTCAAGCTTCTTAGGGCAAAGGCTAGGGGGTGTCCCTATAATGCTTAACAGAAAATAGCTAGCCATGTTTCTTAGGTCCAAGAGCTCTCTCCAAAACCCTGTTTGCTATACATTTTACATATTGATAAACATATTTGTGTTATAAATGAAATATTCTTGTAATTATTTCAATGTTTCTTTTTATTTGTACCATCCAGGGCCAGAATTTCCAAGCAAACATACTTGTGCTTTGAATTCACAGATTAGAGTCTCGGTACTGCTCATTTTGAATCTCTGTTGCTGTTAATGTATTTGAAATGGCTTCTGCTCTAGAGAAAGGCTTTCCTACAGATCAAAAGCCTGGAGAAATTTGCAAGTGAGTGATTTCAGCTCTAACAATCTCCTATCCAGCTGTCATTCTCACTCTCCTGCATTTTTCTTAGCAACCCAGAATCAACATTAGCAATTTCTCAAAACATACAGCTGTTTCATAATGGCATCTGGACATAAAAGTTGAATTCTGTAACCAATGGCATGATAGTACAGCAAAACATCAACCTGTCCGTGGCTCACGTTTCTGATGGTTGGGCCCATTTCTGTATGTTGAGACCTATGAGCAGTTACCGTCTGTTACACATTTTCACTTAAGAGAAAAAAAATCTTTCCCTTGTATCCCATAAACTAGATTTTCGAAGCATAAAACTTAATGTGGCCACACTTTGTTTTAAGGTCTGCTGTCAGAGTGGGATATAGCAAATGTTTTTGTCTGGCAAGAAAATTAAACAAACAAACAAAAAAAAGACCTGTTAAAACCAATTATTGTTATCTAATACAAACCATTGCTCTTCAGGGCATGAGCCAACCAAGTCACTTTGAATAGGAATAAATGTTCACTATCGGGTATCTGTTTCCTTCAGCTAAAAATCCAGATCCTGTTCTTTGCTCAAGACAGCCTATCAAAGGGAGACATCCCATGTAAAATACCTGTCTCCTAAGCAAACATGACTGATGAGGTAGTCAAAATTCCTATGTTTGCTTTGTATTAACTTCTTTCTAGCTTAGTTGAGGCAACGAATTCTAAAGTGTAATTAACTTGTGTATTTATTTATTTTAAATTGTCACTGTTTTGCTGAAATGATCTTTTCTTATATTTTTTCGAATAAAAATGAGACTAGGGTCACCTGACTTATCTCCTTTTTATAATCCATACCTTTGCAACAATTCAGATCTAAATTAGAAAACCACAACTGTGTATGACTTTTTACCTGTTGTATTAATTAAACAAGTGAAAAATCATGTTTGACTGCCCATGTTAATTCTATTCTCTGTGGTATTGCCTGGAAGACTTAGTACACCTCATTTCCTTGTTCCCACTCAAGCACTTGTACCTAAATCAATCCTCTTTTGATCTGCTTTACAGAAGAAATTGAACACTCCATGTAGCTAATTATATATAAATCTCCTAGATAAAATAATACAAAGCATTGCATAAACATACACATAAAAGTAAATGAATACATATGTTTATCTATATATATCTATATGTAGGCATGCCTCAAAACATGTTGCATGAAGATACATAGATACTTAGGAAGCAATAAGGATTTGGTTATTCTTGAAAGTTAATTAATACATTATTTTTTAAGATCACAGTAAATAAGTAAATGGTGCATACTTTAAAACTACCTCCATTAGGAATATTCAGAATTTTGAGTAACAACTGCAGTGATACCCACATTGTACTGTATCTCCTCCAACAGCATTTCAAAGGCAAAAAAACTGTAAAAATGCATAAAAAGAAATGGGAAGTTGAGCTCTAATGGCCAAACTGACTGCCTAACAACATTTTTCAGATGGATGCACAATGAACTAAACTACCTTGTCTGCCAGCTTTGGGAAACATGTGGCAATTAAGACCTATGCTAATCATGTGCAAGAAAACTCACTGCTTCACACACACAGAGCTCTTACACATCTGCATATGATGTTCCTAATTTTCCATTGCAGAAACTGAGCTGTTGAAAAGATCCATTTTGTAGTACATATTTCCAACTCAAAATGGGGGATTTGTTTTAAGAACTTGAATGACTCCATTGGCACCATCAGAGGCATTGCAGTCTCCTGTTTGTCAGGGTTTTATTTACTTTGCAAATCTCTAAACGGGTCAGAATATGACATTTACTTGAAACATCTAAGTGACTCTTCAGTGAGTCATTCTGCAAATTACTTTTTCCTTCAGCCTCTCTAGGATAACCCAGGCCTATGTTCCAGCAGGGAAATACAAGGCAATTATGATGTTGATTTCCACTGCATTTCCACTCAGAGGTCTCAGTCGGTGATTACAGCTCTGTTTTACTGAGCATTCACCCAGCGTAATACACTAAAACGTAGTTCCCCTCATTTTTCTCATATAAAATTAGTCCTTTTTTTTTTTCATTACAAATTTATTTTGTATTCAGTTGTCTTTTTAGCATTCAATGCAAAAACAAAGGGAAAACAAACCACACAATGCTACCGAGGACTGAAGTGTCTCCATCCACTCAGGAAATACAGTGGATGCATCCTGTTGTCATTCTTTGCCTTGCAAGACAAAACCTCGCTCATTCATTCACCACAGTTAAAGGCTATTAATCTCTTTTTTGCTTTATCTTTATCTTACTGCATAAAAATATTCCTTTGAACATAGGATAATGTTTCCTCTTTGTGGTCAAAGCAATGCAATTATATATATTCAATGGCTAATTTCTTAGACTCACGCTCATCTCTAGTTCCCCAGAAAATAGGATAAACATCTCTTCCGTTAATGTCTGTTATCCATCTTTAAAAAACATTCTCATTGATTACATCCATTCAAGCACTGACCACAAATTATAGAAAGCTTTATCTTAAAAAAAACAACACCAAAAAAAGGTTTAAAGAAATAGTATTTTCTACTGGACTCTTTTACAAAATATCTTTCTATTTTCCAAATAACCATTTACAAAACGCCACCACCACCCGGTCTTTCTCTCTTCTCTTCACTCTTTTTATATTCGTCTCTTCCTCTTCCCAGTCCTTTCTCTTTTCCTTTGTCTTCTACTTTCTCCAAATAACTTCCGCTGATCAGATTCTGCCCTGATTTAAACTTTGGGTGGCCTTGTCACTTTTTAATCAGGATACAGAGCATCAGCATCACAATTCCACAAAACCCACAGGGAACAGCCTGCACTGCAAAGTGCATGGAATACAATAGAGCTGGTGGGGAAAGGGAGTGCGGTGCAAAAATAGCTCCTCTTTTTCTTCCTGCAGCCAGGGTTACTTTCTTAGATTCTACACTGAAGATCAGCAACAAATATCTCCTTATGCCCTTTGGTCTGGATGTAGCAAATATTTAGACACCTGCTTCACCTTAAGCACGCAGCTATTAAACAGAGTGCTTATTTAAATTGATACCTCACTGTCCTACTCTTGCATAAATATTCTTAATTACTTGAGATGACTTAAAAGTGCACATATCATTACTGGCTGAGATTCCATGTACTTATGTTTTTGGGAACTGCCATTTCATACCACAATTAATTTAATGGAAAATTACAAAATGAAACAACTTGCCATTTTATATTTCTGCCTATGAATTATTAAACTTAAATTACAGTTGCTTTAGGTTTTTTAATCATTCAAGTCAACACTTATAGTCTTAAGAGTTACACACATTTTGAATATTTCATCTATTGATGGTTCAAATTAACACTAAGCCAAAAATCTTCCCTGGTACTTTATGAATTTTAGAGCACTCATACCAGGAATGACCTAGAGGGCTAAATTTGTCATTGTTAAATCCTTCATGCATTGTGCCTACAACTGAGAAAACAGCGTGATGCTTCTTCACAGGGGAGGTTTCAGACAATTCTCATGTAGGAAAAGGAGGCAGTACCATAAAATTTTCCATTATTTTTCTCTCTGATGCAGGGACAGAAAATGTCCTACCTAGAAAGTGATGCATTCTGCCAGCTGTATTCAGAGCTGGATTATATACTGAATATGCTTTGATCTTCACAGAAAAATGTCACCTTTGCTTTCCTCCCCAAGATCCAGCAAGCACTCTGGCCACCTAGGGATCAAACCAAGAAGCTTCTTTTTTTCCAGAAAAGTCAACTAAAGCTGTTTTTAGACCATGCAAAGCTTAAAAATAGTCAGATAAAACAACAATTTCAAAACCTCAAGCTTAAGGTTCCTCTTGATCCTGGCTTTGTGTCAGCTTTATGTGCTAGGCCTGGCCCATCTTTGTTGCAAACCTTCCGTTTCCTTTGATCCTCGCCTCTCTCTACCCAGCTGGAATTGAGACCACCACTTGACCTGGTGTTAGAGAGAGTGAGCCGCAACAAAGAGACCTCTGTTTCCCCAGGGAACATCCTGAGCCAAAATCCTCGCTCCAGGAGAAGGTAGGATTTCACCTCTAGCATGACTATCTTCTCCCTTGTCACAGAAGAAATTCTATAAATGTTAATGTTTCAATATCTTCAAGTCAATGACCTCAACAGCTTAAGTACTTCCTAATACTTAAAACTGTAAACACACGTACTTCCTTTACTATCTTTTGCATAATATTATTTCCAGTCAGTGACCAGCAATCCAGACACATACAATATGCAATTTTGCGATGTTTAAAATACATTTTCCTCAAAGGTTAGAATTCTCTCTCTGTTACAAAGCAGACAGAGAAGTAGCAAGGAATAAAATACAGCAGAAAGCCACTGAATCCAGTGCCTTGGAGAGGAGGTGAGAAGGAGCGTTTAACGCAACAAGGAAAAGTTCAGAGATCTTTGAGCTGTGAGCTATGCTGTTCAAAAAGGTCTAAGCTACACTCCCTTTGAAACTCAGCTGTTTGCTCAGCCTTGAAAGCAACTAGACTGAAAAGTGTGACGTTAGTCCAGACAATTTTACATTTGCTAGGCTGAGTGGCTGAGAGTCTTAGAATCTGCTTTTCCTAAAATCTCCAGGCCATGGTTCCTCAAGACTGCTAACATAAAAGTTGTGGGATTCACTTCCTCCTTCTCTTGTGCTTTGTTGTGAGAAAAATGAAAGATGCAATTTCACACAGAATTGGGAACTCCATCTAAAATCCAAGAAAGGAGTCAACACAAGATTTTACATTCACCCTTCCCCCAAAAAAAGATCTCTACTGTAGAACTAGCATTTAAAGCCCTTCCCTGCTGAGCCTGAAAAATGGAGGAGTTCATTATCCAAACTACTGCAGTTGCTTGAGAAAATGTGTTACTTGCTCAGTCCCAGCACAAACAGGCCAAGCGGCAGCCACCTCGCATCCCTGATATAGCAGCTGAGACAGGCTGAGCCCAGCTGAATGAGACGGTAGCTCCTCTGGTCTTAACACTTCAGTTGCACCTGTGAAGTATGAAATAAATCTGAAGCTGTTTCACCAGACTGTGAACAGAAACAGCACTTCCAGGATTAATTTCCACAAAGCAAGTGAAAATTCTTATTACAAAATGAAATGCCTTCTTTCTGTTCAAATATTAACTAAAGACTTCACAAATTACTAAACTTGGCATAATACTGAATGCATGATTTCCAGGGATCTGAAATTGGTCATAAAACAGGTTTGAAGAAGATTACACAGTTTAAGGTGAATACATTTATTACCATTACATGCTTGTGAAAAATAACACTATGTTTCTTTCACTTCAGGAAAACATTGGAGAAAAAAAAAAAAAACAACCTCTTTGAGACTGTAAGAACAAGATTTCCTCAGTTTCATTAGAAGAAATTATAAACTTAAAATAGGAAATTAAACTAAGAAATTAAAATAGGAGCCTATAGAAATGCTTAAAACTTTATTAAAACTGAACTGAAAAGCAAACAGGAACACCATAAGCAGAAATTCCATAAGACAAAAAGAATTCTTCCCCTAAACTCCTCCCTTGCTTATATTCAATATCTCTCCAAGTTCCATTCACTAGAATAGGACACTTGCACACAAGCCAACTGAGGATAATGGCATAACCTAAGATGTGAGTCCAATGTTGTTATCTAGTCAAACTCAGAGATAAGAACATAAAAAGCATAGCAGGTCAGGCCACGGGCAAGAGCCTTAATCAGGTTTTCTAACTCCTGCCTGCAATGCCCTTATTTATATCATGTAGCATATGCTTGAGGTGACAGAGACAGGCCTACTCTGGTGATGTTTAATGATATGGGAGCCCTTCCAAGAAGGTCAGGTCTCTTTTCCTCCCTGTTCTGTTAAAGGTCAGCAGCTTCCCTCAGAGACTTAGCCTTTTGGATCCAACTGGCTTTCTTCCATATTTGGCTAAAAATGGACAGCATGAAAATGAAACATAATAGATTTAACAAAGAAACTTGCTAAATTTGCACTGAAGTTTGACCTGAATATTCCTTTAAGTTTGGTTCATCTGCCAAGAGATAAAACCAATTATTCATACAGCTTTACTCAAAGCAGTTCTGCTGTCACCATAATGTGTGATTAACTTTCCAAAAATAAAAAAAAATGAGCATTTTTTCCCTCAGTTCCAAAGACCTGACATAACCCCCACATTTCATGAGAAACATGCATGCCTTTGATTCCTGAGTGATTCCCAGGACAGTAAGCTACATCTCTTTTACAGAGTGACGAAGTACATCAAATAACAGAGTTTCAGCCCAGTGAAGCAACCAACCAACCTGTTACCAGAAGAACAATCTTCAGACAATAGTCAACCCACCCCTCACCTCTCGGATCTCAGTTCCCCACTTACACAATGCCAAACCCACCAAGACCCCACTGCTACCTTGGTTTTTTTCCATTTCTGTCTTGTTTTAATCTCATCATTATCCCTCGATGCCGCACACATCACAAGCTCTATCATGGAGATGGGACTGCACAGCCAGAGCAGGACCTCAAACCGGAGCCGCAGAACTGGACCTTCACAGATGTTTACCAGAACTTTAAAAAAGAAGTTTAGGAACAAAACTTTCTAACTAAATAACATGAACTAGAAGGAAAACTATATTTCATGCCCATCACATTTTCTTTCACTTCTTCTAATCCACCCCCTTCTCCCCCAGTCCTAAATTCCTCCTTTGTGTATATGTTTAACACAGTTTGGTTATAACCCGGACACTTGGTCCTACTTAGCTCTGTATTTGGTCTCTGTCAGAAGAGGGCTTAAGTACCTGAAAGTCTGCCCAGATTTTGCAGGTACATCTGTTCGTCCAACAATGTCTATCAAATTATCTTACAAATCTCACCTCTTTCACATTATCCTGTCAATGTGTACTACATGTAAACAAAAGAACAGGGGCAGGAGCCAAAAATTTTCTTCTGCCTCCCACTGGCCCGGGGAGAGAAATTTCTCATCTCTTCTCCTTCACACTCTTTGCTCCACAGGGACCAGCTGCAATGAGCAAAAGAGAGCATTTCTCCCGTGACATGTTCAGGATGTTTCTCACAGAAATAGGACACGTGATTTTGAACACCTTCTGACTAGGAGGATGCGGATCCCATTTCCCATTTTCCAGATGGGTGCTCTGATCATAAGATTGTTACCCATCACCACCACTACAAGAAGCAGCAGCAAGCCCAGTTGTGACCAGGGAATTTCTAATGGGAATTGGGCTCCACAGGCAGGCTCTCTAAGAGTGAATTTTTCACAGTTCTTTCATACAAGTTCCTCATGCACATGTAAGTCTTGTTGCATGTGCCTAGACTTGTTGTTAAACCTAAGCCTTGCTGAGGGGTCCTCAGCTTCAATCGGGGCAGAGGGGCTTGTGACGCACTCCATTTCTGTTTATCAAGGTGTAAGTAATGGAAAATTGGTTCCATCCATCCCTGGGTATGTGCATTTGGGCAGTATTCTTGTATGTGCAAAGTCTCACATTTTGAGCTTCTCAGTTTGTTTTCCTGTAAAGCATTTTACTGGGCTCTCAGGATTTTAATTAATCATCCACTGTCTTTGCAACTCATCAACCCCTTTCACAAACACTCCAGTGATCTTTTTTTTGTGCTATATAGTAGGAAAGTTTTGTCTCCCAGTGAACAATTGCAAAGGAATATATTTTTCCTATGTCTGTTATACTTTCAAGAAGCTGTTTACTGATCAAGCCAATCAAGGTGGATTGATTAAAGGATTTATATTACTAATACTTAAACAAAACACTCAGTTCCAGCCACAAAAATTAAATCCAAGTGAACCTGAGACTACAGAATCAGGGCCTGATTTTTCAGGATTGCTTATATAAATTATAATCTTAATTATAGCCAAAAAGTTGCCTATTAATAAGTGCACAGGATGCATTCCACTGCAACCATCATCTCTTGGCAGTTCTCATGTGCTGAATCACAGGTGTCTCAATATTTGGTGTTCCTCTGAGAGCTGGAGCCCTGATGTGAGAACTGCTTCCATAAAAACAATGCACAAGCACTGCCTAGCATTTAGTTACCGTATTAACATATTAACACGAAACTAAAAATGACTGCAAATTAACCAAATTCAAAATAAAGAAAACAGCAATATTTGATTTTAACACCAACCTCAGTATTTTGGTGTTATTTTTGCCTTGTGCTACGAAACGAAAGAATCTTTTGCCCTATTTTCAGCCTGCCCTAATCTGCCATTCTGTAGGATTATGAAAAAGAAAAACATTTTAAGTGGTAGCCTTGAAAATCATGCTTATCCAAGCTTAAATTTGCTACCACAGGTTCTAATAGTCAAGGGCTTCCTACATCCCCAAGAGTATATTCCGGAAATTTGGCACTTTCAAGCTAAAGCAGACTCTAGAAACATCAAAGAAATCAAGAAAGGCTGAAAAAAAGGCAGTTCTTCATATTTTTGATACCCATCATTGTCAATTAAGATTTGATTAAGAAAGGAACAAACAACTGTGGTATTTTAAATTTGTAACTGTCTGTTTCTTCCAGTATCAAAGAAAGAAACCCTGGAACCCAAGGCACAATCGACAGTAAAAAGGAAAGAAAGTCTGTATCTCCCAGTATGTATATGTAAATAGGTAGCTGGGTGACTACAACTACTCCTTTCCAAGTAAACGTGCTTAATTGTAATTCAGATATGATCCCACATTTGGAAAATAAAATGTGAATCCATTACTGGAAGGACAGCTTTTTGTACTGTGTAGCTGGGGAAGATTCATATAGACTAATTGCAGAATCTATAATTCCCAGGGATTTGTAAGGGAAACAGGTATCTAAGTAGTGAGAATTAAATTGTCACACTAAGAACTGTCGTCTGCGTTCCTCTCTTGAGTGATCAGAAAGACCTCAGAAAAAAGCAGACTGCTTAACTCATGGCGGGCAGGTGCAAGACCTCTGACTTAATTTACAAAGACAAACACTCACATGAGCAAACACAAAACCAAAAACCCATACCCATCCAGGACCTCGTTTTCAGTGCTTCTTATAGCTGCTGGTTGTCCACAGGTCTTATGCGACAGCCAACACACAAATAATCCATTGCTTGTTCTGAAAAACACTGCTCTTGGATTTTATGTACCTTTTGGTACATGTAGATTTATATAAAGATAACAAAGCAAACCAAATACATCCTTTGGAATCACTTTGATTTCCAGTCCTGGCATCCAACAGCTTTTGTATTACCATTCATCTCTCTTATTATTGTGTTGACACTTAGAAAAGGGAAGGTAACTCAGGGCTTCTGCTGCTGGGTCCTGTGTGCCTGCACCAATGCCACCAGGATGTCAGATATGCTGCGAGCCACAGGACTGTGCAGAGAAGGAGGGGAAACCAGGAGAGAGAGGTGCCAATCTTTTTTCCAATGTTCATGCAACTGCCTCTGCAATTCTTCTGGGAAGGAAGTTACTCAAAAGAATTTTGTTTTTTTAGCACTACAGTGGTGGCACTTTCTTAAAAAATAAAACTCTCTTTGGTGGACTGAGAAAAGATGGGGACTTTTTGATAAGAAACACAATTTTTGTTTAAAATTATGAAGTCACTTCCAAAGCTGAAGCATGTGGACAGAACTGGTTGGATTCTGGGGAGGATGGAGGAGGATAAATGAGGCAGAGATGGGGTAGGTGATGTTAAGAGTGTGGCCCTGATTAAAAAAAAGGGGGGTAGAGGGGAAAAAGTACTCTCACCGAGGAAACTAAATAGCTGTAAGGTGTAGCGTCCCCTTGAAGTTACAACTTGCATCATATGTCACATGGCTGTTGCTACATTTACTAAAGTATTTACAATAATTTGCTGTGAAAAGTAATAAGGATCCCCAAAATCTTCAACAAGCCTTTGAAACACTCTCAAAAAGTAAGCAGGCAGAAATAAGCCATCCAAAATTGGTAGGTATTTAAAAATCAGCCTCGTATTAATGTATAGTGTACTTAAGAAATATCCCTAGATTCAAATAGTTTAAAATTATGTTTCAGGTCTTTTCACTGAGGTGGTTATTTCCAAGGTATCTATCAAAGGAAAATAGTTTTAAACAAGACGTTACAGCAGTGCTAAAAACGCTATTCAAAATGTAGTTTTTAAGAATGTACTATGAGAACAACTGTGTGATGAGTTTTTCCAGACTAAGCAACAGTTCCAACAAAGTCTATAAAGTAATCATCTGGTAACTCACATAGCCTAGTAACCAAATAAATCTTTAGGATTTCTTTCTAATACTATCATAAATTTTACATTTCTGAATTTTATTATCTTTAAGCATGCTTAGTGAAATGAATTCACCAAAAAGCCCTCAAAAACATCCATGTTTCACAATCTTATGCTCTAAAACTAATTTCAGTGCTGCTAAATCTCATTAAATTATCACAAGTCTCAGTTATATTTTTGTTTGTTTCTCTTTAGTGCACAAACTTCTTTAGGCATAACAGTAGGTAAAATAAACATTATGTCAGAGCAGAGGGACCCACAAGCAATTCCAAGCTCCCACATTTGGGAAGCACAGCCCAGGTTCAGCCTGTGCCAGGGCGAGACCTGAGGACCAACCATTCCCCTCCCACCTACTCAAGACCTGGTCCTTGTCTTATTTAATGTTTCTTCATGGTTTTGAACATGAAGTAGTCTTGATACAGACCTCAGAAAAGTTTTTAACAGTCATTCTACCCACAAAGGAAAATCTCTGATGTTAGGTTTTCAGGGAAGATGGCTGTCCTAAGTCAGATATATAAAATATCTTAGGGAGCTGTGGAGCCTTTGAGCTAATACCCATTAGATAGAAGTTATACCATGTCTAGTGAAGTGTTTACTCAAGCACAAATTTTTAAAGCTTCCTTTAGAGTACTATTAATCTATCCTGGTGAAATAGAGCTAGTTCCTCTATAGTCAGGTATATGACCATTGACATAAATTTCTTAATTTCCAAAGGCAAGTTAGGCTATCAAGAACAGGAGATATAAAAAAAATGTGTATCTGAGGACATATGCTTTGTCACCCAGGAACAGATTTAATTCATGCCTTTCTGAATTCTTCAAAATGTTTCTTGCGCTTGAACGTACTATAACAGCTAACAAATGCTCATTCAGCTAAATGAACATCCAACGTCCTCAGCCAACACAGACGAGGTCAGATGAAAGACAGAAGCTCTGCTGAATAAGTAATGATGAAAGTTCCTGTGCGGAGAAAGACGACTGATAAAACCACTGAGGAATGGAGAGAGACACTTACCAAGCGCAGCTCCTGGGTACTCGTGTAGGCAGTGGGGAAGGTTCTGCTTTGTAGGCATGCCCGTACGGTGCAATTTAGCACCATGAATAAGCGCCCAAGCTCTGAATAAGCACCAAAACAAACCAAAAAGAGCAAGAACTCTATTGCATTAGGACTATGCTGAATCCAGGCTAATTAGCCTTCCTATTCAGCAGAGCTAGTTTGCTCTGGAAGAGCACCAAATTGCCCCTGGACCCCAGGCGGGGCCTTTGCAGCACACTGGAGAGCCCATGGCACCACCCGCGCATGCCAGCTGACACAGACCTGACTCAGGGATCATTTAGAGGAACACAGCCCACAAACCTCTCCTTGTGATACAGCAGAGATTTTACAAATCATTCTGCTGAGGCCACTGTGCAGCCCTGAAGGTACAGCATAGAGAAGATACAGGATGACATCCTGCAGAGAGAAGCTCTGGCCTCGCTAAAGGGAGAGGTGAACTACCTGCTGACTGGAAGAGGGCCAGAATTTCCCTTTCCTTGTAGTGAGGTCCAAGCTGTTCAACCCAGCATCAGCTACTTTTATAGTCATAAGACTTTACCTCTGAGTTCACTCTGGCTGGAATTTTTTTCTTAATATGTACGGATCATCTCAGCCATGTCTGAAATGCTCTGACCCTCGGGGTTGAGAGGCCATGACATCCATTTAATTTTTGCAACATCTCAAGGCTGTTTTTCAGACAGGAAAGAAAAGGAAAATTCTTCAGAAGAAACTGCAAGTAAAAAGTAGATGAGGAGAATGTAAATGTTGCCCTGGCCAAAATATAGCTGGGTCAGTTCAAGTTGGCTTCTGTATACTTCAAAAAAGTGCCAGAGTAACCACAAACGGCGGTGTTCTTTATTGTGCTTCCTTGAACTTTGACCATCCATCAGCAAAGTATAATTTGCACCACTACTATTTCATTTTCTCTCAGTATTATATATTTACATCTATTACCTTATAGTGCTGACAGACAGAATCGGGCATTTGTATTTCCTCTCTTTTTAAAGCATTGCTTTTTCTTGTGCTTATGGAATAGTTAAAAATCCAAAAGTCAGCAGTACTTCATTTTCTCCTCTTGCTTGCCTTATTGCCTGTTTGCATGCTTCAACTGCCAAAGTATATTTAGCTCTCCCAGTCTATCCCTGTTCTTTTTTCTCATCAGTAATTTTTTTGTGTAAGCTTTTTCATCAATCTTCCCTTGAGCCATAAATTTTAATCTTTTCTAGAGTTTAAAATTGCACTGGAAGAGCCAGTCTTTCTACGTGTCCTGCTTAGCACCAGCAGATAGTCCAGTTTCTTCTAACTACTTCCCTGATGTCAAAAAGGTCTGCCAACCTCCCATTTCATCTTTAACAAATAATTATTACAGCAGACACTTATTTAATCCTCTCACACAAAGATCTTTGCTATGCTGTTTACTTTCTCTGTAAACCCATACGGGGGGGGGGGGAAGCAACCTAGCCTTGCTAGTATAAAGAACACTTCTGATAACATAAAAAATGGTCTTTGAGGTGAGTGTGCTGGTTCCAGGAGACAAAGTGATGATAAATAAGAGTGTAGAAGATTGAAAGTTTATTTAACATGGTTATCTAGGCTTGTATTCTTACAACTGCATGCAATAGAGTAAAGGAGTTTATCAAAGACCACAATGGCTTGAGAATCCTATTTACCAAATAATAACTATGTAGTCAAAGCTGAGACCTGACAGACACACTGAGAATCTGTCTTTCCAGACATGTCACCCAGGTGTGGTTGGATTTTTTTTTTCCCTTTTGCCAGAAGTCAGCTGTCAATAGCATCACTGTCTACGCCTTCCATGCCTCAGGTGAAAGCTGTTCTCAAGCAGGCTGTGAGATAATCCATAAGCAAGAGGTTAACCCCCATCAGTGGGTTACTGCTTTGTGGTACAGCTTTCAGAAATGCTTGGCATTTATAACACCATGTTGTGATTGAAAATTCAAGGTTTCTTGTTACCCCTTAGAGGGCTCATACATATGCCAGATGTGCCCACTTGAGACTTACGGACACAATCAGAAAAATAAACATTCGAGTGATAATGGAAATTTGCCAAGGTGCATTTAAAACAAGATTTGGATGGCATTTTCAAAATGTCAAATATTTCCTACACTAGAAAGCACAGAGTCAGGTGCTCCTTTTTTTTTAAGGAGTGGAAGGGTCAAATCCATCCAATTGCTTCAGCCAAAAAACTAAAGTAAAATGGACAAAATTAAAAAAAGAAGATTCACATTTATGAATCAAAACATTCCCATTTCTTTTTACTTAAGAGTCTTAGGTTCTGAAAGCAATTCATTGAAAAATAATTGTCTCACTAGACAGGCATGAGTCATTTTGCCATGGGTATCCCTTGTGTTCAGACAATGCATTTAGGAAACATGAGTTATCTCTCTGCAATCTTGTCTGCCCTCAAGTATTGTAGATGGTCATCACAGTGTTGTAAGCGCACCCGTGAAACACCGCAATTGGGAGTCCCTCCATTAATAAAAGCATAGAAACAGCAGCTGAAAACATTGCTCTAATTTCTTAATGATAAAACAGTATTATTACTATTTACTTTGGATACTTCCCCCAGCCAGGCCAGAGCAAAGAAACATAGAGAGGCATCATAAGTGATAGTCTTGAAGCAAAGAAAGAATAAGTGACACATTCCAAATAATCAGCTCTCTCAAATCCCAGTTTTAATTGCAAGATTACCCTACCCATCTCTTTTCCAAGTGAACTTCTCCCAGGATAGTTTTATCTGTAGGTCTGGATAGTGTTGATACAGAAAGCTCACATCTGGAATGAAGAAGTAACATCAAGTCCTGGCATATCATCTGTGGCCTGTCTACCAAGGGAGCTCTCATGTTTGGAGTCTTTCAGCAGCGCACATTGACCTTTGAGGAACTAATGTCAATGGCTTCAATCCTTTACAGAAGTCAGCGTTATAGACAAAAGGGAATGCAACAAATTCAGGTCAGGTTTTGCTGAATTTAAGTTCTGGTGGAACATTTGGCCTACATTCTTAGTTCAGGAGATTTACCTTCATCTTGTCTGAAGGTTTACATAGAATTGTCAGCACCACATGTGTGACAGCTGTGAGTCAGATCTCTGAAAATAATGAAAAAAGCTTTAATATCAGGAGGATTTTTGTTCAGAAAAACTGCTTACAAATACTAATGGTAGCCTGTAAGCCCCTGGGATGGCCATAGGTCATGTTTTTCAGCTTTTTTCCCCTGCAACCACAAGAGACAGATATGTATTTTCTTTGTATAAAGGTGACCTTCCTACCCAGTCCTATGAGTCTAGAAGCTGCAGCTTTAAAAGGAATCTCAAATATAGAACACTCTGTAGAAAATTAAAAAATAATCAATACTAACTGAGTACAAAATCTTTATATGTTGATATCAACTGTATTTATGAGGACACTATGAGTAATTTTACCAATGTTTTTCATTAGGTAGCGCCTGGAGGCTAAATGAGATGAGTTTCCATTGCATTATGCGGAGTAATATAAGAGTTCAGAAGCAACAGAAAGCATTGCAAAAGGAGTGGTTTTCTTTATTTTCAATCAATGGCTGACAATACTCCAAACTGAAGTTCTGCTACTACCTTGGGATGATTTTCTATTTTTGCCTTGCATGCTCCACAACCCAAGGTAAATCTCCATTTACTTTATGTCACACTGAAAAATCTTCTGTGGGCAAAAGGGAATGCACCATACATGCACATTCAAAATATATTGTTAGTCCAGCTAATCCACATTGCGTAATTAACACAGAAAAGCTTCATTAATAATACAGGAACAATTGTTATAGAAAGAAAATAACCTTTTCTAATAAGTACTCCTTTTCTCTGGTGTGTGCTTACTCTTCCCATGTCCCCTTGGGTCCTAAGCTCAATGGTTTCAGGCTTCCTTGAAAGGATCCTGGCGGAGGGGGAAGGTGGGTTTTGGGGTGTTGTGTGTACAGCAACCATCAGCATCCTCAGTCCTTCACTGGGAGGAGTGTGTTCACGATGGGGATCCCAAAAATCCACTTGAAGCTTTTTATCACAGTCTGCTTCTTTCTCTTTTCAGATGAAGTTTGAAAGATGCCCATCCCCAGCCCTGTTATCCCAGGGGCTGTTGTTTGTCGCACACCACTTCCCTGGAGCTCTTTGGCCTTTGCCACATACAGTTTCCCATCACTTAGGCTAAAACAGGTCAGGCAGCAGTCACTGACCACTGCACAAGGGTTAAACCAAGCTACAGCCAGCGCAGGGCCAGGCACAGACAAGCACAGGGTCCCTGCACTGTCAGACCAGTGCAAAGCCTGGTGCTTTCTCCTGGTAATGGCAAAAATCCCATTTACTGGGCTGGCACACCTCACTCATGTCTTTATATTAGTCCTGTTTAGGCCTATTGTATCTTCTCATTTTTCCTGTTTCCTTTCACTTTATTATGATTGTAAATGGACTTGAGTTTTCTAAACAAACAAAACTGCAGGGAAGGAAAATGGGTCCATAATAAAGAATTCTGTTGTTTGCAGGAGAAAGAAAGGACTGAACCAGCTAAAGAATGGGTAAGAAAAACAACTAAACAAATAATCTTCTGATGATGTTTCAAGTTCAAAAAGCCACATGTAGTATAGAAAACAAAAAAAATCCCGTGATTGTGTATTGCTGTTGTTGATTACAGGCAGCAGCTGGAAGATTGTCCAGTCCACTTCCCCTGAGCAAGGCAGGGCCAGTTACACCCCGATGTAACCTAGCCCTAAATACTTCCTGTGATGGAAGTTCCACAATATCCTCAACTGTCCCCTACCCACTGCTTTGCTCTCTCTACCCCAGACAGTTTTTCTCAGCATTCTTCTTGCTATAACTTAAGGCCATTAGTTCTTCTTTAATCCACAAATATCTCTAAATCTTTGGTTTGTTTACCTCATCAGTTCACTGATGCACATATAGAACCTCTCTCTCCTCCTGCCTGACTGGTGTAAGCTTTACTAAGATCATTGACCACTTTGAGACAGTAGAGTTGTAGTAGAACAGCAAGATATTATTTACCCTCCTGCTTCTTGAGAACCTGTAGTACCTGGGAGATCATTCTGCATGGTCCCCTTCGGTTGCGTTCAGAGCAAATACTGGAGACTAACAGTTCAGATTTTCATCTCTGCCCAATCCTGAGCAATTTATCCATTTCAGGCAATCTTACTACAGATTTTTACAGACAAGAAAATCTGACGGAGAAATTCTTAACAGCTAGTCATGTTTTTGGTGGTAAGAAGCAGTCATATATTATTAAAGTACAGCCTAAATTTGCTTTAAGATTATAATGTGCAGTAGTGCATGAGGGCCAGGCTCACACACAGATCCCCAAGCTGAGATTTCCCCCAGCTCCCTGGTTCAGGGCCAGACAACTGCACTGTGCCCAAACTGGCCTCAAGCCAAGCCACCCAGAGAGAGCAGAGGTGCTCGGGGCCTTAGCAGTGGCTTTCAATGGGCTTGATGCACATTTATTAAAATGTGAAATACCATAGGATTCCATAAGCAGGGAGCTGTGGGCGACCAGCACTTGCTTAGCTTGATTTTGTCAGCCATCATCTCCTACTGCTTCTTAACGTCCCTGTGCCATGCAGGAAAATGGAGCTAAACACATCCACTATCTTTGAACCCTCAGAGTTCTACAAATGAAGATCCTAATTTAATTATTTACTATTATTTATCAGCTATAGGAATGAAAATACCATTTTGAGATTTACTAATCATACGGATGCTTATCAAAGCTATACAAGAACAAGTTCCTTTTCTCACCGTAGCTATTAAATGCAAGACAAATTAGAGCAAAAGTGCCACCTAGTGACAGAACCACTGAAATTTATTTTGGAATACCTGAAAACACTCCTTTTTTCCCCTGAAATTTTAGCCAAACATGCAGTGAATGTTAAAGAAATCAGAGGCTTACTGAGAGCTATACAAACCTTGCTGTAGATAAGCAGAATGCCATTACTGGAAAGAAATATACAACCTCTTTATTCCATTTCTTTTTCATGTTTATAGTTATTTCAGTGCTCCCACCAGCCCATACTGCCCATCTTAAAGTTTTGGACTCTTTGAAGTCCAAAGTTTTGGATTATGTGGACTCATCCAATATGAACTGTGTAAATTTTTTATTAACTGTTTATTAACTGTTCACTACATCTCTTCCAACAAAAGAGTTCAGGAAAGTAACTGCATTCAGTGATGGCCCATGAGTTTATGGATTCAGGACATCTGCCAAAACAGCCAAATCCCAGGAAACCCAGAAGAGAGAAGCAGCTCTAAAGCTGGCATACCTTTTTTTTCCCCTTCTACACCTTCCCATGTTGTCCATGGGATATCACTACTCCTCCCACAGTCACATTTGGGTCATCTGTTGAGTATCTCTTGTTCTCTACTTAATGTGTTGGGCAAAAGTTCAAAACTAAAATACTCATGCTTAAAGTTCTTAACTAGTGAACCATGCACAGGACAAGGGAATCACAGTGCAGAAACACCAAATCTTCAGGAGTGCCATACATGGTGTTACCATGCACCTTTCCATAAGCAGCACTCAGCCAACAGCAATGATTGAAAAAGTGATGGTGTATAAGGGACATGCGATGCAATAAAATTCAGGGAGGCCACATCACCTGTTAACACCGCAGAATAGTGATTTCTCCAGATCTCCTATAATAATTAAAATCAGACCATCCTTCACATCACCAAAGGTGACTTTTGGAGGCAAAAAAAATAATTAAGAGATAATCAGGAGACAAAATCTACCAGATGGTAAGATCAGCGGAGAAAGGTGTGGAAGTACAGACACAATTTGGGCCACTACACACATGCAGAGCAGCAAATCATAGCAGAGAGGTGTGCGGCAATAAGCTCAGGTCTGAGGGCTGCACAATCGTGTTAGGGCAGCACTGCACTTCAGCTGACTCTACAGTTTCCTAGCAGACAAAGAGCTAATTAGCCTGTTTCTGCACCATACCTCATTAATCTTCAGGTCCTGGAATATCGTTGCATGGACCTGAAAGGGATATCTAGGTGCTCCATCATTATTTCAGTTCCACATGCCAAGATGACTACTTACCATTCAGGCTGGTCTTTCTCCATCTTGCACCAATTCTTTTTCTGTTCTTTCCAACTCTTCTCTCAATTACTTCACTTCAAGCTTTAGTTCCTATCAGCTCCTTTTAATCTCTTAGAATCGTAGAGTCATTTAGGTTGGAAAAGACCTTTAAGATCATCAAGTCCAACCATTAACATAACACTGCCAAGTCTACCACTAAACCATGTCCCTAAACACCACATCTTCATGTGTTTTAAATACCTCCAGGGATGGGTATTCCACCATTTCCCTGGGCAGCCTGGTCAAAGCTTGACAACTCTTTTGGTGAGGACATTTTTCCTAATATCCAATCTAAACCTCCCCGGTGCAACTTGAGGCCATTTCCTTTTATCCTATTGCTTGTTACTTGGGAGAAGAGACCAATACCCACCTCGCTACAATCTCCTTTCAGGCAGTTCTAGAGAGCGATAAGGTGTCCCCTCAGCCTCCTCTTCTCCAGGCTAAACAACCCCAGTTCCCTCAGCCACTCCTCATAAGACTTGCACTCCAGAGCCCTCAGCAGCTTCATTGCCCTTCTCTGGATGCACTCCAGTGCCTCAATTACTTCCTTGTAGTGAGGGGCCCAAAACTGAACACAGTATTCGAGGTGCAGCCTCACCAGTGCTGAGTACAGGGGCATGATCACTTCCCTGGTCCTGCTGGCCACACTATTCCTGATACAAGCCAGGATGCTGTAGGCCTTCTTGGCCACCTGGGCACACTGCTGGCTCATATTCAGCCAGCTGTTGACCAACAACCCCAGGTCCTTTTCCTCCAGGCAGCTTTCCAGCCACTCTTCCCCAAGCCTGTAGCATTGCATGAGGTTGTTGTGACCCAAGTGCACTTGGCTTTGCTGAACCTTATACAACTGGCCTTGGCCCATTGATCCAGCCTGTCCAATGCCTCTGTAGAGCATCCCTACTCTCAAGCAGATGAACATTCCCCACCCAACTTGGTGTCATCTGCAAGCTTACTGAGGGTGTACTCAACCCCCTTGTCCAGATCATTGATAAAGATGTTAAACAGAACTGGCCCCAACACTGAGCCCTGAGGAACACCACTTGTGACTGGCCACCAGCTGGATTTAACCCCATTCACCACAACTCTGTGGGCTGTGCCATCCAGCTAGTGTTTTACCCAACAAAGCATAGACCCATCCAAGCCATGAGCAGCCAATTTCTCCAGGAGAATGCTGTAATAAACTGTCAAAGGCTTTACTAATGTCTAAGTAGACAACATCCACAACCTTTTCCTCACCCACTAAGTGGTCTACCTTGTCATAGAAGGAGGTCAGGTTGACCAAGCAGAACCTGCCTTTCATAAACCCATGTTGACTGGGCCTGATCACCTGGTTGTCCTGAACATGCCATGCGATGGCACTCAAGATGACCTGCTCCATAACCTTCCCCAGCACTGAGGTCAGGCAGATAGGCATGTAGTTCCCTGGATCCTCCTTCCTGTCATTCCTGTAGATGGGTATCATTTTCTAACCTCCAGTCAACTGGGACCTCTTTGGTTAGCCAGGACTGCTGATAAATGATGGAAAGTGGCTAGGTGAGCACTTCCACCAGCTACCTCAGTACCTTCTTCTCGCATGCCCTGTGCATATAGTCCTCTTCCTTCAGCGTTGTCATCCCCTCTTCCTGGTCTTCATAAACAAACCAGCTAACAAAGATTTAGGAACTCACTCATCATTGGCTAAAATCAGATTGTGATATGAAAAGAGTATCAAATGTATGACAGGTAACTACCAAAAATGAAAAAAACAAGAACAACAAAAACATAACCTCCCCCCTCCCCATTCTCCATTTCCATGGCAGGTAGCACAAGTAGTACTAGAATTAAACTGCAGGAAAGATGATTTAAGTCAATGACAAGGAAAAAACTTTGTAGTGGTAAAGATCGCTGAGCACTGGAATAGTTTGTACAAAATGATTGTAGAACCTTTGTTGTTAAACACTAGAGAAACTCTAGTCTTGAACAATACGGGGGTTCTTGACTGTGCATGAGGGCAGGATGGTGTCCTAGTTAATCCCTAAAGACCTAAAGACCTTCTCCAGATCTCTTTTCTAGGAACCTATGAAAATTAAGAAACATTAAGAAAATGCAAAACAACTGTTTTACATCTCCACTGCATAATTTTCATGAAAAAGATTTCTTGTAACATACAACACTCCACAGTAACTCTAATATATCTATATGTATCTATAATATGTTTACAACACAAAGGCCACAGGAAAAAACAATTAATTTATTGTTCCACGAAATGCTTGACTATAAATATGTAATATTTTATGTCTGCTATTATTGTTCAAAGAGGCAAATTAATGTAGCTCTCTGTTTGAAGTGGAAATACATTTTTAATATATTATAAGGCAGATATTTCCTAAACAAAATGAGCTGGCAATTGCTTTCCAAAGAATCCTCCATACATGCTGGAAATTAGGCAGAGAATAAGAATCCACATTTTAATTTAACTTAGTGAGTTCTCCTACTATGAAGACTGCCACCATGAATTATTCTCATTTCACCCAGTTCTTTATTTTTCAGCATCTGAGATGCATTTTTCATCACAGCAGAATAATAATCTTTTCATGGAACAAATAAAACTTATACTAAAAGCTTATACCAGATTGTTCCCTTCCCCTCTGCTAGGGAAGCAGAGGAAATGGGCATACTCGGTGATGTCTGTACGTCTTCACTGTAAGAATTTTTAATTCTCCCAGGCAGAAGAAATGAGAGGCTTTACCTCCTGTTGTTCTCAGCTCAGGTCACTTTAAGAAGACATACTTCAGCCTCAGACATTAGGCAAAGTATCAGCAGGGGTAGGAAACACTGCATTGCCAGCTTAATGGGGAGCTGGTTATGTTTGGTTTACAACTCTATTAAAAGGACTACAGAGAAGGCTATTACAAGTTAAAGAGTCTACTTGAGCAGCACTACAGTATGCCTTACTTTATGATGAACTAATTGCTCTCCAGACTGCCACGGCACATATCAAGTGTTTCATCTGTGCCTGAAAGAGACTTTAAATTTCTGGGATCAGGGACCTTATTTGTACAAAAACTCAGGACAGACTAATGCTGCCATTCAATACATCAACAGTGGTGCTTGCCCCCTGCAAGATTTCTGCCAATCTAAGTAAGATTATGAGCTTTATTGATTTTCGGCATAACTATAGATCTTAATACCACCAGAGACACTTGCCATTAACCAAAATAATAACTAAAGTGCTGATGTTTACGTTCTGTACCAACATAAACAGAGGCAGATTTAAGGTATAAGGCCAGGCTTTTCTTTAATGAGATTGAGATAGGTTCTGTGGTTGTTGGTTTTTAAAAATTCTTTTTCCCCAGGGAGGTAGAAGAAAAGGGAGAATACATAAAGGTCATAAACTACCTCTCTTTTAGTGCAGGTTACCTATTGATACCAGAAAGCCTGAGTAACATAACACCAAGGAACACCAATGTGTTTCTATCTATGAGTCTAAAGGTCTCAATAAATTACATACTACGCTGATGTATAAATCCACAGAAAGGTCAGACATTCCCTCATGTAGTTCTTAAATGAAGTCATAATGACTCCATATAGGTACCAGGAATTCCTGCATTCTCCACATAATATCTATTCCTGTTACTCACTTTTAGCTATCATGAATTTGTTATGGATGAACAGACAACTAAAGCAAAACTTCACTGAAGAGTATCTACTCTAGGTGAAAATATATTGGAATATGGTATTTTATCTGGCCAACATCTGCTCACGAAGGATGTACGCAGTCACTGAGATCCCTTATCCTTTCCTCTGGAACAGCTAAATTTCCTTTCCTTATTGCTGTCACCAGGTATACCTCCAAGAAACAAAACATGGAGCTCTGATGGTCTACAGAGCACTGCTGAGCTGCCATTCCTCTTCATTACTCCAATAGCCACAGCCTGGAAAGTTGTAGCAGAAAATTAAAAAAAGGAAAAAAGAAGAAGAGGGGAAAAAAAAAAGAAAAAAAAAGAGAATGTCGTGGTTTAACCCGGCTGGCAACTAAGCACCACGCAGCCGCTCGCTCACTCCCCCCCCTCCCTCAGTGGGATGGGGGAGAGAATTGGGAAAGGGAAAAAAGGTTAGAGCCGAGGGCTGAGATAAAGACAGTTTAATAAGAGAAAATAATAATAATAGTAATAATGAGAATGATAACAAAATATACAGAATATACAAAACGAATGATGCACAATGCAATTGCTCACCACCCGCCGACCGATGCCCAGCCCGTCCCGAGCAGCGATCAGTACCCGAGCGCCCGACCGACCCACCAACCCCCCCGAGCATGACGTTCTATGGTATGGAATAGCTCTTTGGACAGTTTAGGTCCTAGCTGTGCTGTACTCCCAGCTTGTTATGCACCTGGCCGAGCAGGAGAAGCTCAAAAAGTCCTTGAGCAGTCTGAGCACTGCTTGGCAACAACTAAAAACATCAGCGTGTTATCAACATTCTTCTAGTACTAAATCCAAAGCACAGCACTATGCTAGCTTCTGTGAAGAAAATTAACTCTATCCCAGCCGAAACCAGGACAAGAAGCACATGCATTTTGCGTGCGTTTGAAAAAGAAGCTGGTGACAGCGTTATTATGAGAAAGCATTAAAGGTTATCAGTTTGACATTGAGTATGCTATTTAACAAATACCCATCCGCCAATACTCAAGCTGTGTATTTCAGGTGGTCTCCTGATGATTCTTGTTTAGAGAGTTTCTGTCTCTGTTTTCATACTGAAGCAATTCCTTTGTTTCTTCAGCAGCTCTTTTCCAGCTGTCTTCATTCCTTACCCATGAGGACAGAACCACGTTTGAATGCCAGGAATCTTCCTTTTTTTTTTTTTTTTGCTGTGTTTTCTAATTTTTCCTACTGTTTCTCAGTCCCTTATTTAAGTCTCTAGGGTTTTGACAGCATGTCTGAGGCTTGCTGATATTTTAAACTAGTTGTGGATTAAACAGAGCATGAAAAGGACATCAGCTCCCAGCTTTATCTCCTATTCTCCTTCTGCAGTGTTGGCAAAAAGTCCCAGCATAGTGATATGCCTTCCCTCTCCCCCGGATCCAATCCTCTCATTGCATGCCAGACTTTGCCTGTTGGCTCTCTGAACATCTACAGCCTGCATGGGGATTCCCGAAGCAGGAGCCCTTCTGCACTGTGCACCACCCGGGGTGCAAGCCCCCATCCCCGTGAGCCCACTGCGGGGCAGAGGGAAGGCAGCGCCCTTCTTCCCTAAAATGTGCCTGCAGCAGCGCCATTCCCTCTCTCTTCCCATTACATTTGGACTGTTTTCATCCCTGCTTTGAATTTTGATTCTTTAAAAACAAGCAAAGAAAACCAACCCCACAGCCTTTGAATACAGCTTTGGAATTTCAGGTGTGTTGACTGCCATCAGCTTAACACTGCACACCCCAAGAAGCACTCGGACCCCAGGGGCTCTTTGGACACTTAAGCAGAGAGACAACTGTTTTGTAAGCTTGTAGTTGCAGAATTACATTTTTTCCTCCGTAGTATTTGTAAATAAAGCATCAAAAAATGAAACATAGAAGTTATTTTCTGCAGCTTGATTGTTTTCTTCCATAGATTTGACATATTTAATTTCTAATTTTCATGACCTCATTTACTTGTAAAGCCACTCCCGCTGCTTACCTCCACAACATACCCCATGTGGGTGTGTGGCAGTTATGAGTAGTGCTCTGGAACATATTTTCAGCAGTTAAGGCAGTGTAGATGATTAGGAAACAAGCTCATGAAGTTTGGCAAAGACAATGCTAAAGTACTGTGCCTTCCTTTCTGATTCAATGTGAAATGCTGCCTCTTATTATGGGAAAGTAATAATTTTTTGACTTCTGTTTCTCACACTAATGTTAATTTTGGCCATGAAACGTATTTGCTACCTGACACAAAATAAGGAGAAAAGGTAAAAGAAAAAAAGGAGAAAATGGAAAAGGAGAAAGGTGTTTCTCTAATCAAGGAGAGCTAGGGATCTGGAAAATGAAAATGTGTTGTGCTAAAGACCAATGACATATGATGTCTCTAAAGGGGATGATTCATTTATCAACTTTCTGGATATTCTGCTTCAAGGGTAACAGACTTACGTTATCATTCTTACCACAAAACTTTCCACAGAAATTAGAATAATGTAAGTGAAAGACAGCACTGTTACCATACCTGCAAAATTGTTACTCTTCAGCTTGCCAAGGCCTCTGGTTTTGTTTCCTCCATTAGTACTGCCACTGTTTTGGAAAATTCCCCAAGGAAACAAGGTTTATAGAACTGTACAGGCTTCTCCCTGCCTCAGCTTCCCGTCCCCAAGTCCCTTATTAAGTTTGTAACTGGTTCGCCCACTTCAACCAAACTGGGACAAGGGAGGGAAATCTCCATTGCTGTGTCCAAACGACCGAAGTCAGAAGCAGCTCTCAGGTCCATACATGCCTTGCAACCTCATCCACTCCCATTTTATGCTAGCAAGGACAGAAGAAATCAATGGTTCAGACATACTCTTTTTTTTCCTGCCAAATCAGTAACCACAGAGTTTATTTCTATTACTGCTTTTTATTTAGTAATGGCAAAGTTCATCCATTCCTGCTTTTCTACTTTTTTAATCAAGTCTTTTACATTCCAGGTGAACAAGAAGCACCATTTAAAAAAACACTAATACACATCATCACATTGCTTCTAGGGCTGTCATTCCATGACATCACTGTGAGCCAGTAGGTAGCTCTCATCCTAGGAAGTTTTTTCTAGAATCCAGTCTGAATACTCAGCAACTTTTGTGTAGACACCCGGCTGCCTGGGGCGAGCGCAGCCTTCGCCCCAGCTGGTGATGCCCACCAGATACCACACCTCCTCGTGCCTGCACGACAGCGGCCCTCCCGAATCTCCCTGCGTCACAGAAGAAAGACAGAGCACACAAGGAAGAGCTCTCATCAGTATTTCTCTCTCAAAGAAAAGCTTGATTAAAATCGGCATCATTCAGCGTTACCACCAGCATGTTTTCAATCACTTTCGCTTAAGGCTAATTGACGGAGTACTGAAGCAGGTTTTCTGTGTTTCTAGTAAATTGACTAGTAAATTTTCTACTAAATTGACTTCTAAATACTTTCCAGTCATTGCAATAATTTCCACTTCCCATGAAGGTTTAAAACTACTGACTTTTTTTTTTTTAAAATTACCTACATACACTGATTGAAAACCCAATGAAGACTGCATGTGCAAATGAGAAAAACAGTACATTTGCCAATGTTTTCTCTTATGACTTTGTTTTTAGTATGCAAACCTCATTTCTTTACATGGTTTTTCTTGTTTGAGCTATACTGTCCTCCTCGGGATAAAACACCTCTCTCTTCCTTTCCTATGCCCAACTGATCATTCTTTAGGTTCTTTAGTGCAGCAGTTATGAGTTGTTGAGAGAATAGCAAGTGTGTTATTTTTATAAAACAGCATCTCCATGTTCTGGGACACTGTAGCAAATAAAGAAAGATTAATTGGCATAGAGGAAAAATTACTTCCCAGTTCCAAGTAATTTTATTCCTAATTACTCAATACCAATCATAGTAACAGTAACATTTTAATATAAAAGTGTTAACAGTTAAATGCTTAAAGTGAAAATACTCTATTTGGTAGAGAATTTAATCTTACTAACCAGTCTATTTTCTTCTTGCATAAATTAACTCATAATATTTAAGTTAATGGAAGTGCATGAGTTTACACTCAAGCAAAGGATTTGGCTCACCGAACTCAGGCTGATGTGGCATTTTCAATTCTAGTAATGAACAGACCAGTCTGCTCAGGTTGTCTTTAGCCTTCCATTTTAATGGCATTGTTAGTGCCCTCCCTTCTGCTTTGTACACAGTGGGTGCTTTAAAATAAGCTTTCATGTACTGTATTTCATGTCAAGAAATAAAAACATTACATAGGAAATCTGCTTTTATTGGAGAAATGCTTTGAGATACTATACGTGCCCTCTTTGGCTTTCTGATACTCTGAAGGAATACTGGTTTATTCCCTAAATGGATGAGAGAGAGATGTATACACACAGAGTTTCTTATCCATGGAATCTATCCCTGAAGACTTCAACACCACATAAGAAACGTTTTGCATATACCTTGATTTTCAGTGGTTTTGACATGCAAAAACGACAAGTTAATCAACAGCTCTGCTGATAACCATGTTTTTCTGATGGCAATTAAGAATAATTACAGTATTCAATTATATATTTGAACAAATGGTTGGACTATATGACTATATACTACTGCTTTTCATTACCTTACAAGCATCCCTTCCACCTGTATCATAGCCAGCACAGATCACTTTGTCACCTATTCTGCGTTTCCGGTACCTTGCCTGGCATTCCTCTTTTGACATGAGGGGAACAGTAGCCTTCTGAAGAATATCTTCTACACGACCTATGTAACAGACAGTATGGACAGAGAAATGTTTGCTTCTAGCAAAATAAAAGTTAAAATTAAACTCTAGAAATCTCCATACAGTGATAGATATTACAAAGTTGGAGGCCACTGCTTTTAGGGTGTTGTTAGATGTTCATGACACTGATTTTCCTTTTTTTGTGTTAGTAAACAATGTGAATCATCTGCTAATTTGAATGTTTTTATAATGCCATTTTTTGTCTCATGAGTGGGCAAGCCTCAAAACCCCCTTGTGTTCTGCAATGAATCCTCATATGAGTAGGGTTTTCAAGACTTTGGCCCTTGAAATCTGTCCTCCTATTAAGAACATTGCTTTGTGTTATTAATAATTATTTCTTAGTAATGTGTTACAATAGGTTTGGAATCTCTCAGTTGCCAAATCTGTGCTGCTCCATGCCCTTACTAGTTTACAGGATGGAGAAATTTGCACATAGAGTAAATAAGAGTATTTGAGAGCAGCCTTTTCTTAGAAATTAACAGAAGAAATTAGCCTCTACAATATCTGCCTAAATTTGTTAGGTTTCACATTGAACTCTAACCTTCAAATAGGAAGGTGGAGAAAAGACACTGTTTAAATATATGTGTGTATATACGCACACATAAAAGTATTAATAAATACATGTAAAATCAGACTTTGATAATGAACAGCTATTTGGCCTACCTCCATATAAAATCAGAGGAGTTCAAATCCCGTCTACTATCAAAACACAAAAGTCATTGGCATTGTTTATAATCAGCCTTCAGAATCATAAAAGCAACATACTTCAATCTCCAATTGAACATGTGAAAAACATGTTATGTGCAGACGGTAATTCAAAACCTCACAGTTCAGTGATAAGTTCATTGGCTTTTTCCACATGGGAGCATGAAAAGGAGTGTGCATTCCAGATATCTACTGGGTTTTGCTAGTAGATTAAGCTAGAGTCCAAGGAAAAGTATCTGAGGGCTGTACAGGATATAGATAAGGTTGAATTCTTAGATATTTCAAATTATTGAATCAAACTATTTTTAAAAAATCTAATTTTTGTGTCAGAACACAGCATTATTTAATGATAATTTCATACATCTCTCATATATATTTTATGATGTCTTAATAGAAGTAGATTCTAATTACAGTGCTGGCCAGATAGCAATAATGATAGCCAAGAACATAGTAGAATTTTCTTTTTTAAAAGAAGGGGGGTTTCTTTTTTTTTTTTTTTAAAGAAAAGGGGGGGGAGAGTGAGTTTGGTTTTTTTTAACCATATGCATTTTACAAATACAATAACTCACTGTTTAAATATTTATTTGTACCTTTTTCTTTTCTATAACCCCATCCAATGACCCAACAGTCAGTATAAAGTATGTTAGCGTCTTCTTTTGATGGCAGGCAAATAGGTAGTTGGACGTCTAAAATACAATTAAAAATATTAGTTTGTCCAGCAGAGACAACTGCAACATTAAGGTTTTGTGGGCACCTACACAACCACTGATGATAGCATTGTCCCTTACACTATATATCTATCCAGTCACATAAGTAAAAGCCACCCATCTTCTTTTCAAAGCCAATAGAATGAGACTCTCCTCAAACCCCAGTAACCGCATACTAAAGGAAGCCAGCCCAGGTGTCATGCACTGCCGTACTGATGCCAGCCCTGTGTCAGCCTGCACATTTTCAGAATTCCTCTGACATACACTACATACCAGTAAAATTCATAGGCTTATCAAGTTTCATTAAAGCAATGTCATATCCAGTCTGTGCGTATTTATACTGAGGGTGAACAATAATCTCTTCCACTTTGAAGAAGGGCGTATCCTCATTTATTTCTGATTGTTTTAAAATACCAGCATAAACACGCCAAATGTTGGGATTCCCAAGACTGAGGGAAAAAGACAAACAGTCAGTCTGTGGCAAAAGATTTGCGCTGATTTAGAGTTTGTGTGCAGATGCCAACATCTCCCGTTACTCCTGTGTATACAGCAAACAGCACTGAGGTAAGTCTTTCCATTTTTTATTTTCACACTATCAAAACTAAAACAAGGTTTGTTTTTTCCATTCCCTCCACTTCTTCTTTCTGTTCCTCTCCCTATTCCTATTTTCATCCCCACATCAGTTTTCTTTCTCTTTTATGCTCAGGCTCTCATTGTCCTGATCCTTCTTCATCCTCCTTCCCCTTCTGCCTTCTTTTATTTTCTCTTTTTCTCTTTTTTTTTTTTTTAATTTTCAAGGGCCTATTTCAGGCCCTGAAGTAGTAAATTAGATTCTTTCCATTCATTCCAACAAAATGTCTTTTCTAGTAATGAAAATAGGGTTGAGAATATAAATTTAAGTAGACTCTATTCTGCTACTTATTTGTTAGGAAAATCACCCTAGCCATGTAAATATAGTTTAGAAAATGTAGGATCATAGACCTATATGAAAAGTTCCAGTTAATCTTTATGATTTTGACTTTACTTTGAGTAAGTTTAAGGGATATTTCATTGTGATATTCTACCAATAAGGCAGCCTAGAAGTTTTGGTACATGCAATGGAGAAGATGCAAAACTTGTCTTGAATAAACTTTCCAAAAATCTTGAAGATTTTATATATGAATTCATAAATATCAGTTAGGCTTAATAATTTCCAAATAACAAAGTCTATTTTTTTATTTTTATTTTGCAAGCTTATCTTCCCCCTTTGCCTTTTATGATACTGATAACTTCTACACTGGATAGCAGGTAGAGAATTAGGGGGTTTTATATAAGGTTTTTTTAGAGAGTTTAACCCCTCTTATAAAGTTTGCTACTGGAGGCAAAATATTGGCAATACTATTCTACATGAAAACAGTAATGGGTACTGTACTACACTGCGTGAGTAAAAATGCCTGATTTTGGACCATGTTGCTGGGTCAACCCCCTCTTCTTTGAAGCACTTCATCTGTTACCTATCCCTTTTCGCCCATCAGACTGCATTATAGCCTGAAACTTTTCACTCTGTAAATGACAGGATAGCCTGCTTTACAGGTGAGGACAATCTAACAAAGGAAATTTATCATCTGCATGAAATTAAATCAGCTCTTCACATCACAAGTAATTTCATGACCCAAATCTGATGGTAATTTGATGAACAATACAGACTATATGCATCAGTGCAAATTAACAATGTCTTAATTACTGGCTGCTTTAAATTTTGTTCTTACAGTTGAAATCTGCTTTCAAAATAGAGTATTAGTTGACTGATAGATAGAATTTGAAAAAAAACAACAAACCACCTGTTAAAGGAAAACAAGAAGAATTGGGATCTGGATGCTTCATGCAAGGCAGAGATAGGTATCTCAGGTACCAGAAGCAGCCTAATTGGACCACCACAGAGATTTACTTCGTGTCCTGGTCAAATAAGTTATCTTGCTGAGCATCCTGCTACTGAAGCTATCAGATTAGCACCATTTCTTAAGTGCCATGGAGAAGTTTCTGAGATAAGTCATTTGAAGTTTATGAAATGGAATAACCTAGCAATTTTACGGTATTACAGTAAAAAAATTTTGCATGAGAATGTCTAAGTTTCTGTAGGTATCTGGTGTCTGCTTTAGAATTTCATCTTCTAGATGCATTAAAATAATTTAGCATCAGTAGTAAAATACTGTGTTACAAAGGGACAAAGTATAGAGTTCCAGTTACATTAAGCATATGAATAGTCTACCTGAGACGTTCACCTTTTGGTTACATTAAACCAGTTTATTTTATTCTAGTCCTCACTCTTATTTTTTTGAAAGGTAGATCTCCACTCATCTCACACACTGGATGAAATTTTCAGTTTTATTTGTACATTTACATTTAGGCCTCACCTCATGACGCAGTGAGCAGCTGTAAGAATCCACAGGTTGCTGATGATGGAGCCCCCGCAGAGGTGTCTCTGACGAGACAACTTCACGTGCAAGCTGACTTGCCATGGCCATTCACCAGGGGAAGAGTCGGTCCCTCCAATAATCCTAATAGTTCTCGCAGAGTGCTGCATGCACACTATAGAAATAATTTAAAACTGTGCTTAGAGATAATTTGCATTGACCAATGAAAAACGAAGGTGAGACTACTGCTGATCCCTAAAGAGCGACCGATCTATTGCAAAGAAGGTGATACATGATACATTCTAATCCTTTTATGATTTATGATCATAAAGTTTATCAAATACAAGTTCGCAGCGCTACTGCTGGTGTTTACAATGTGCAGACCTGGCCGACTTCACTTTTTCAGAACACTCTAACTTCACAAGGCATCCCATTGGGACAGTGCCACCAATTCAATGCAACCAATTAAAAAAAAAAAGAACAAATGAAAAAGCGGGGGGGTTGGGGGGGTGGCATCCTGTACTGAAATAAGTTAAGCACTGTCTCTTTTACATGAAAGAGGTTTTACTTACCAGTACTGGTTTTTTTTTTACATAATCTTAGGGAGTATCCAGAGATCCTTCCTGGCCCATGTACTATTTCCACCGGAGATCCATTTGAGGACATCCTTAGGTGACACTCACACTTTCTGCCAGCAAATTAATGCAAAGATTCAGTTTGTACTTTTTTTATGCAGAACACATACATCACCCCCCTCACCAAGTCTGCAGATTGATTATTTCATCAATCTTTGAACATAAAAAAAAAATAAAAATGTATCTCACCTTTCCTTGTTGCATGAATCTTGGAGGGAAAAGTAGGTAAAAAATTGGCAGCGGATCATGTCTGTGCAAACCTGCTGACAGGCTCTGTGTCCTTTAGTATAAGTGACACTGAGTTCATCTCCCAAGAAGTTCATGTGCATGTAAGTGCGAGAATTGCAGGCTGTAAGAATGAGTGCATTCCAAGCATCAAAAAGTCTCTTAATTTCATTAATTCAAAATTAGTATTTTTATTGTAATTTATAGTTTACCAGGAAAGTATCTTCTGCAATTTAGGAGACTGAAGCCTGATACAGCATTTTCTCGTGATATAAGTGCCTCTGGTATCCCACTTGTTGATGTCTTCAGAAGGCAAAGATTTCTATAATGAAAAAATTTTTACAGTAACTAAATGTGTTCTTGCATCCTAAAATTGATTGTTAGGTACTGCTAAGGGAAGGTTTACTCTTAAAAGTGTTTTTTCTCCCAAGTCTCTATCTATAAAAGTATTTCATATGAAAATGCATTCACTAAGTTCACTAGTTCACACTAAATTGAGAGGGCTTTTGTAGTTTTGTGAAATGGCATATGACTGTACTACTAAAGGATGTACCATATTTATACATATGTAGAAGAGGTGACTTTAGATTCCATATGCCATCTGAGCCTTGCTTCTCCCTGAAATTCCTTCAAAACTTTATTCTATTTTGTGTGGAATGTAGATTTTTAACTATTCTCACTACTAAGTATGAAACAAGGAGGCTCAACAGAAACATTTTTAAATCTGTTAACTTCATCAAAAATCTTTTCAAGTAAATAACTTAATACTGCTCGGAAACCAGATGACTCTCTTGATAATTTCATAAAATTCAGCTTTAAGTCATTAAAGCAGTCTGGAGGCTCACTGACTCTTTGATGTGCATTACTTTTTTCAGATTAACACCAGATATGCAGCTGCAATACAAAACCCCTGATCACACTGGAGAACAGAAGAAATGCCCACAGGAAATTATAAACTTAAGAATACAAAACATAAAAAGCTGTGCTTTACTGAAAATAACCTTTTAACAAAAATTTCCATAAGCATAAGAAAACAATGGTTAAAAAAGACTGTGTGCTTTTTTATTAAAAACAAAACAAAACAAACAACAAACTATTTAGAGAATTACAGTTAGTTGTTATATTCACCTTTGGGATTCTATTTGCCATTCCCTGGTAAAGAATGTAAAGAACAGGCACTTTGGAAAATATGTACAAATAGTTTGGCAGACAGAGAGATCAGGAGTGAAAAAGCTTGTAATATTCATTCCTGAAAATTCTTGATCTTCAAAAATGTCCATTTGACAATCTGTATAAAACAAGAACAAAATATCAAAATTCCAAAGGTTTTATTATGTCATCAGGATATTAAGGTTTACAGAGTATTCATTCATACCCTTATTCACATTTTCCTTCCTTTGTGACCGATAAGCTGGAAAGATAACACCACATTTTAACCAAAACACATTTCTCAAGAAGAGTTTTGAGTGTGTAAACTCATGGAGAGGACTACTGAGCAGGGATAAGGTTCATATAGAGAAGAGAAAGTACATGTTAGACTACAGATTTGCTAATCTAATAGGGAAGGCTTTAAATTAGGAACAGTGGAGATCAGTGTACAAATCCACAGTTCAGAATAAATCACGGTAACCTAGGCAAAGCCCAAGATAATTAAGGTAATGGGTATATCTAAGAGGATCATGGGAAAACTAGAAGGAAAATAGTGGGATGATCCCCTTAACACTTTATTAAATGCTATTTGAAAAGTAGGCAGAATAAGCAGGAATAATGAACAGTCTGCCCTCTGACATGACCCAAATAACACAACAGAGGCTTGGCAGGGTAATTCACACAACCAGACCATGGATATAGAAGCTACATGAAGTACTAGCATGCTTAAAAAGAGAAGAATGAGTTGCCTTCTCCAAAGATATACTTGAAGTCCTAGTTAAAATCACAGTGCAACCATAAAAAGCGGAAGAAAAGAAAGCACCAGCATGGAGGATGTTTCTTGAAACTATCAAGCTGTAAAGACAGTAAAAGCAGTGAAATGATCCAAAGCACAGGACCTGGTGGCAGCAGAGAACTTCAGCTGTTGAGAAAGTACAGCAGCCAAGTCAACACTACCCAGTGAGTTATAGAAACATACTGGGAATGTCTTACTGCAGAAAGGGAAAAAACAGTAAAAGGGAGAGGTAAAGCTTAACGTGGCTCCTGTTAATTTGATGAGGTTTTCAAAATACATAAACATGAAAGGACAACAATACTGGACAGTAATTACACAATAAGAACAGCAAAAAATAAATCAGTAGACTTGAAAATAAGGATCAATTAACTCTGACAATTAGTAGGTAAGACCCCATGTTAAGGGGAAATACAGTTCACGAGAACGGGCAGTTTCTAAAGTAAATTATATTTAAAGCAGAAGTGTGGATCTGGCAGTTTAGGGAAGTTAACCCATAACCTCAATGGTCATGTTTGGTGATTGTTCAATATTCAATGACCTCAAGGAAGGTACTTTGCAAAGGGCAGAAATACAGACAAATCGCTATGGATGTGTAATATCATGTGTGCATGAGGACAAAATCAGAAAAGCAAAGGCACAAAATGAAAGGCCTAATAGGAAGGAACAAAGTCTTTCAAGAAACATATGCAGTACTATTCAATTAGCATTAAGGAAGGAGCTCAGGTTCTGCTCAGAGGAGAAGGAAAGCTAATGGCAAAGAACACAAGAAAGGCTAAAGAACTACATTCCCCCCACCCCTTCATGAAAACAGACGGCAGTTGGATGGTCAACAATGCGAGTATTACTGAGCAGAGGGAAGAGGGCAAGCTAGAAAAGGAAACAGAGAAATCCCATAATATTGATGGTTCCAGTGGTCTTATAATCTGATTGAAGCAATCTCAAAGTTTATTGGTACAATTTAGCTTTTGGTGTTCACAGAGGGTTGCTGTGATTTCAAAGGCTTTGAAAGGGGAAACACCTATTTTTAAAATGATGACACTGGAACGTATACAATGTAGGACTAGTCAGCCTAAATGTAGTTAGAAAAAAAAAAAACAGAACAAATATTCAAATAAACCATTCAGATATTTACAACACAACAAGGCAGAAGGTGTACTGAGATTTTATGACTGCTTTTGACAAATCTCTGTCTGGACAGGTATAGCAGATCTGTCTTGGATTAGGACAGATGACCTCCTTAGACAGCCTCTTGATCCAATGGTACTGTCTGGGCTTCTATGATCCCATGAATTATTTCTTCTCTGTCTCTCCTCTTGCCTTTCTTGCAAGACACAGAAAGCAAGGAAAGACAGGTAGGAACAAGTTTGACCCTCACATGCTTTCAGAAATTCTGATTTAATTTGTGATGGATCATTGTTACCATGTCATCACTGTCATAAGCCATAAATGTCTTTGATTAAGTCTCAAATGGCTTTTGATATTTTTTTAACTTAAAATCATATTGTTTGTGCATATGTTACAGTCCCTCAATTCTTCTCAAAGTCTGTGAGCAGGACCGTCCTGAGTACTGTGATTTTTCGCCTAACCACGGATACCTGTCTTTCTAGTATACCTTAATGCAAGAGTTTGGGGAAAAAAAAAATCTTCCCCCCATTCTCTCTCATCTACATAGTGAAGGAATAGCTAAATTGTTTTCTTCTCTGTACAAAACTTTTTCTTCCTTTTTTTTATTCTTCACACTTCTTTTTTAAGTATCTTCATTGTTAAGATATGAACAAAACTACTTTTTCAACAGTTTCCAAAGATTATTCCTACAATAGGACTAGAAAGAGTCTGAAAAAAACATTGATATAGAAAAAAACCATTCAGAGTCTCTACAAAATGTGACTTCTATGGGAAAAATAGATTATCTGTGAGCTAAAATAAGGCTATATGGAAGCAGAAGAACATCATCACCATTAAGAAGGGAAAATACCACACAGTAAGACAAGGTGGAGGTAGGTTTAAAAAAAGAAGAAAAAAAAAAAAAGAAAAGAAAAAAGTGAAGGGTATTGCAACTGAGAATAAGAATGTATAACACACACTGCTTGATCTTGCACTCTTGAGAGTTTTGCCTGAGTAATGATTGCAGGAACAAGCACAGACTCTGCTTTCATCACCCACAAAACACAGAATGCATCCCTTCATATTAGCCAGTTGTGTTAGAAAGCTGCGGGTCTTCATTAAAAATTTGTAAGTGCACAAACAGCATTTAGCAAGCTTTATATTCCTCCTGATCTTTGACTTTGATGGGATTTTATCTTTTGTTTTTGTATCCATGGTGCAAAGATAACATGCAATTTCATCAAGCTAATCTTATGAAAGAACTCTTTAGATCTTCAAAGCATGCAACTGGTTTTGTAAGACAAATGATAAAACAGAAAAATTAAAAAGACCTGAACCTCCTTTATGCCTGAGAGTACTAACTGTATTTTCAAGAATAAGTTTATATTAGAATTATTTTACATAATGAAACATTCCTACACATCAGAGATAGACTGCACCTCATCATCCATAACCCTTAAAACTAAACTGAATCAGAGATTTTAAATAGTTACCTATTTCAGAAAGTTGGCATGGCTTTAAAGAGAATCCAGACACAACCTCATCAATCACTTTTATGCTGGTTGGAGTTCCTACACTGGTATGTTTCAAGAAGCATTTTTTACTGAGTGACAAAGAATAAAGAAAGTGATAAGACAACAGGCCATCTTCCTTGGTCTCCACCATCCTCCTGGCCCCATAATTCCTACCATGGTGCACATTCTGGCTGCGGGCCAGAGCAATCTTCAATCTCCAGAACAATCTTCAAATGAGGAACAGAGCAAGCTGAACAATGTTTAACTTGTAAAATTGAGCAGATGAACAGCTCAGAAATAGACCTGACAAAAATGAAAGAATTTCTCTGGCTGCTCTGATGATGCTATTTTTAGAGCAATAAGCAGAGCAGGATTTAACAGAGCAATAATGCTGCACACCTACCAAAATAATTTGCATCTCAATAGCTCCAGTGGATTCTAGTTTTTTTCACTGCTGTGAGAATCAAGTTTGTCTTTCTCACTGATGGACAAATGAAAGCTAATTTATTACAGACATTTTCCTATCTGTAAGTTTGAATAAACATTGCAAGGGTGACAAGTCAAGGAAAAAACTATTTCCTTGAGTAAATTCTCGCACCTTAGACTGCTCTGAGATTTCTGTCCAAGGAAAGGGATCAAACCTGTATTTACCGAATGGTTTCATTGTGAAATGTTTCTGAGGCATATGTAAAAAAATGACAATGGTTGTCATTGGTACATCGGTTTTGACATTGTTGATAGCTGTCAGCCATAGTAACATTATAAATTTTCCCTTCCATATCCAGCCCTGTGTGGACATCTGGGCTGCAAGCTGTGAAAAAAAAAAATAAAAGAGACACCAAGTTCTGAAAACACGCTTCTGTTCTTTTCCCCACCCCACATCCTGAGCTGCCCAAGACAGCAGTTCGTATGACACAGTGCTCATAATCCAGATTCCACGTCACTTCATCTACATCGTATTTCACATATACTTCTAGCAACAAAATCAGAAGCATAGGTATAGTACAGTACCACATGGCAGAGGAAAAAACTGGCAGACTTTGATAATGCCTCTGCCTACACGAGAGGAGTTCTAACCATGAGGGCTGAGACCACAATGACATTAATCAAAGCAAGAACTCGGGATTAATACTAAAGCATACTTTCCCATTTCCAAATTCAGAGCAGTTTAAAAGGCAAATTCTGTCCTCATAAGCAACAGACATCTCCCATTTGAGTCAGAAGATTTAATTTACACTCCGCAGAGGAAGAGTTGGGACTGTGGGGTTTGAAATAGCTGTCCCCCATGCAGGATGCAGGCTTTGCCTCATGGTCAGTGAGGTCTCTTCACAGAACACAAGTCAGCCAACCATAGGTGGAGTTTTTTAACATATAGGGGTAGATTTTCATTTTAGTGATATGTCCAATTCTAGAGTAACTCCAGATACATCCATTAGCCTATATAGTGTAAAGAATAACATCCTACTGAAGTCTCTCTTGCTGGGGCAAAGCTACTCAGAAAATATAAATGTGAGAGGGTGTTGGCAGGAAAGGGCTTTTCAAAGTCCTGACTGCTCTGAAAGGCAAATGGCAAGCAAAAGCAAGCACAACTGATTTGCCAATAGCTGCAATGGAGAACTTGCATAAAGCAAGACCCATTTAGCCCTGGCATATTGAGGTGCTCTACCAATAAATCTAAAGGATTAGCCTGACATCCATAAGACCCTAATTTGGCCTTAAAGTCAGGAGGTGAGTAAGTAAATTCTTCCTTATTCTGTTTTTCTGCAGTACCACGCTATGCTTAAAGCTGATATCCTCTTAATGACATTGTTATGATGGTACAAGTTTAAAACACATTTAAAACAACACATCTAATAGGCTTTAAATATGCCTGCTGACAACTCATGGGTATGGCATGCTGAGACTCAGACATTGTGCATAGCACACATATACTAAAAGATGGAGCTGCTAATAAATTATTACACAGAATCATGAAGGTAGCAACACCACCTTGTGGCTATGCCCTTCTGCTTTTCTGGGCATCTGCTCTACACAGTTACAAAGCAGGGTCACACACATCATGCGAGCAGCTTGCTGGAGTGGAATTGTAGTAGTAAATTAATCTTTAGAAGTGGAGCTACCAGTTAAAGCATGTGCTCCCACCTGCCTCTAGCAAACACAACAGTGACTGCAGGAGCATAATTTCCCTGGTTCCCTCACCTGGGGAGCCTCAGTGGCGATAGTTGGGGCTGAGGGTGAAACCAGTGGAAGATTTTGTCAGCTGTATTTGAAAGAGATCTGGCAAAGAACATACAAATCACTGCTTGGCTGCTTCCCTGATTCTATTCCTGTTTTCAAAACGCTAATTTTCTAACATCTGCTACATGATACAGAGCACAAAATGCATACATGTGAATAACCATATCTTACCACTAATTTGGATGTTACACTGTTTTAAGGAATGTCCAGAGATAGCTCCTTCCATATCCACTTTTGGCAGCATTTCTGTATCGCTGTCTTTTAAGTAGCAGGAAAACCTGTGTTTTAAAATGCAGCAATTCACAGCTTTTGCAGTACAACAGAGACTCTCATAATTGTTTCTTAGGTGAAATGCAGGCTGTCCAATATCTCTCAACATGAAAATTTAGACTACAAGTGCAATCTGCAGAAAGATAGGGCAGAGCTGCACCTGCTTTTTTGGCACTGGCGGCAGATGAGATCACTTGGTGTATGTGGGAGCTCCAAGAGGTCTCATTAAAGCAAGAAGCAGAGCCCAGGGTTTGGAGGACAGAAACGCACTGGGCATAGAGAGGAAGGACAACCCCATCCTCTCAGGCTATGGAAGTTCTTAATTGTGAGAAAAATACGCTAAAGGGGGTGGGTTGGGGTGGGTACAGCAGAGGGGACCACTGGAGATGTGAAATTGCTCACGTTGTCCCTCAAGAAGAAATACACGGCACAGAGGAGGGAGTGCACAGTCAGTTCTGTGTCCTTGAAAGGCTTGGTATGCAAGTGTGAAAGATGGGGCATTGCCAAATTTAACCTTTCGAATTTAAGCAAATACTCTTCTAGATCACCAGTTTTAAAGACACACAACTTTGTTTTCCATGGCAACTCTGTAGCTTTCCCTTGTGTGCCTGCATTTTGTCAAAATGTTACCAAATTCCTAAAATCATCACAGGAGACCGCAAAAAGCCACACAAACAAGAACATTTTACCTTTTTGCAGGATCTTTAGTCCATGCCGCTGGCAAATAAGTGAAGAGCAGACAGGTGGGATGGTAAGTACAGACTACTTGGCAGTAATTGGCACTTGGCGTAAAAAACGTAGTGAGATCTCCTCCTTGGAAGGATGTATTTTCATAGATCTGAGTCACACATTCTGATACAGAATAACAAAATGCATAAATTATTAGAGACCGGAACGCACACGGTTCCCCAGGAGAGGGTGAAGCCACTGCTCCTCTTTGGCATTGACCTTGCTTTTAAGACGGTCCTTTGGCAGAAGAGGGTGAAGGGTGTGAGTAGCATGGTTCCCCTGAGAGTCTCATCTTTGGGCTCCAGCAGAAGTAAAACTCTCTGGGGCTTCTCCCCCTCTTCCCTGCCTCGTACCCAATGCTGGAGCAGGGCAGCCTGAGCCGAGGCAGAAGCCCATGCCGCAGGATGGGCCACAAGGCAGATCTGCACAGCAGAGAGGGAAGGGACCTTCTCATGGCAGATTTCAGGAGCAGCAGAAGCATCTCCTGAGTATGGAGCACCATTAAGAGGAAAACCAGGAGAAGGAAGTGCAGAGACCAAAAAGAGTTAGAAAGGTGTATGGGAAGACGGTCCTGTTTTGTTTAGGGATGCTCCAAGGCTGGAGTCACAGGCAGCGCTGCTGTGCATAGCTTTAATGGGTCCCAGCATTTTATAAACCTTCTGGTCCCTCACACTCCACCCTGAACCCCCTCTGACTTGCTTTACAATGAAGAAAATACTGTTTACAGGAGTAGGGTCTCGGGAACTGTCCAGAATAAAAATGAGCTCAACTACTGCCTCGCATCTGCAGGAATTCATCATCAATCCCATATTGAACTCTGTAATGAAACCCACTCACGGTGCAGAGCCATGCGATGAAAGTACTTAAGCAGCAACCTGCTCCCAAAAATGACAGCATTTGTAAGATCTCCGTGTTAAAACACACAAGAGGGCTGGCTTGGCAGAGGAGCCCACTCTCTTCTTGTATTTTGCCCTCCAAAGGGGTAACGAATCAGCAAATATGCCGATTTTTATTCCTGTAGCTACAAAAGTGTTTTTTCTTAGCTAAAAGGTAAAGAGAAAACACAGTATTTTTACAGAATGGGAGGAAACCCAAATGAAAACATTTTATCTAGCTGCTTGATCTGTTACTACAGAGCTATCGTACTGTATCAAAAGCTATTTCAAATGAAAACGAATAGAACTATCATATTGGATTTTACAGGTTTAAAATATTACAAGTCGATTTTATTGGTTAATATGATTATAAACTATACTTAGGTAATTTTATGTTTCCTGCACATGGGTAAAAATATATAATATACCCCAAAAAAAGGGAAAAAGTAAGGAATTATTAGACATATGTGCAAGATATGTTAATATCTTTTAAAGGTTAATTTCTGGTAAATACAAAATTTGTACTTTATAAACATGCACATTTTCTGGTATATATATTTTCAAGGTCTAAAAATTGGTATTTATGAGTCTCAGTAGAGTTTCATTGCCCAACTTTGTCATTAACAGAAAGCATTTTCTATTACTTAGAACACTCTTAGCAAATTCTAAAGTCAAAAGACAAGAATATTGCAATTATTTGTTGTATCAGATATTTGGGATCTTATTTACCTTCAAGTGTAAAGTAACACACAAAAAAATTGATTTATGCTGTAAAACTACGTACCACGTAAAACTATGCCAGTTCTGAATACTTTAATAAAAACATATTTCCTAGGCCTCAGAAATATTCCAGGATTCTAGTTTTGCTGAGATTTCAATCCATTTAAAACATTACCTTAAATAACACCTTAATTACCTTAAATAATTACCTTAAATAATACTATATTTATCAAACAGATTTTGCTAAAAAGGTGAGTTACCTAATTGTCCTCCGAGAAACCAGTTAATACATTACTGAACGTAAACCTGTGTTAGGTCTTAGTTATCTAATTTATCAGCACAGGTAACTTCAGGGAAACGCAACGCAATTTTTGTAGTTTGACTTTTGCTAACCAAGCAAGGTAAATCATTAACAAAGACTGACATTGAAAAATGTACACAATCACTAATTTTCCAGCACATAAGAGAATTCTAAAAAATAATTTGCGGTAAAACAATTGGTTCTGGAGCTATTCACACTTATTGCAATAGTCTGTCAAGGGTGATGGTACGTATGTGTTACGCAGATACTTTTTAAATCAGTAATTTCACAAAAAGGCAATGTGCAAGTGAGACTGAAGGTTGGTGGGGTTTGTTTATTTAAAAAAAAAATAAAATGAAAAAGGATGTCGGCTCTGAAGCGAGGCTGCTGGCCCCCAGCGAGGCTGCTGGGCTGAGTGGCTCCTGCAGCGTGGCCACCAGTCCTGCCTCCCTCCCACCCCGAGGGCAGCGCCCGGGTAAAGGGCTGAGGCTCCTCTGCAGCTGGGAAGAGGCAGCTGGCTTACCCCAGCACTGCCAGACTGAGTCTCCAGCAGCCAGCATGCATTACTGCAAACTTTAGAGCACTCCAATTTGTGCTGAGAGAAACCAGGTTGGAGCAAAGTCAGATGAGAAGGATGGAGTGCCACTCCTGGGCACCCCACCAACTGCAAAGGGCTCCCTTCCTAAGCTGCTAACCTTGCTGCTGGGTGTAGGACACTGAACATCACACCGATTTCATGGTTACAACCTGGATGCAGCCTCAATCCAATAGAGAAAGCTGCCCGTAGCGTGGTCCCATGCGCGTTGGGCAAGGGGACAGCACAATGTCGGTAAAGCCGCCTTAGAAAGCTCCATGTCAGGCAACAGGGTTACGAGTTACCCAAACTTAACTGAGCACAACCCAGCAGAATCAAGACAGCTCGCTCAGCACCAGGCTGCAGTCACTAATCATCTCCCCTCTACAAGAGTTGCATTACTCTGTGTGCCTATCTTAGGAATTATATATTCACTTACCACTGTAAACGGAAGCAAGTAAGAAAATGAAGTAAGAAGTCTGATAAATCCAAATCATCCTAAAAAACACAAAAGCATTCTTTAGGATATGTTTAATAAAGGGTATATAATTAGTTTTATAATATACTGCAAGGCATATCACTGATTTACACTTGTACTGTTACAACATTAAGTCAAAATGACATTGAGAATTACAAATTACAGCTGTGATATGCAGTTATGGCATATATAAAGTAGCATAAAAGAGCAGCAAAGGTTTGTCCTTTACTTATGGTTGCAACAAGCAATAATGCTTACAAGCACTTAGAGAATTTCTGCTTCATTTTACAGCAGAATATTTATTCTTGCTTAGATTGGGAGCAATATTCCATTAAACATCATCATTAATCCTGACCCTGTCCCAGTAGTTAAGTGGATACTATTATCAGCGTAGCAAACAGATGACTCACATTCACCACTTCTAGTATATGTTACATGAATTTTAAGCCTTTTTTTCTTTCACGTGCTACAACTAAAGCTGTGAAAGAATTAAATAAATTAACCACACAACCCAATCCATAAATAGATCAACATACGCTGTCTCGTTGCTATGAAAACCTTTCACTGAATACCAGTTGCAATAATGATTACTTACCTGAACATACAGTAGGTCTGGATGAATGGATAAGGTTTATGCTTTACTGAAGAAAAAAAAAACAAAACAAACCCACCAAAAACCCAACTCAACAGTTTGTGTTAAATATTACTGTGCTTGTAATGCAAACTTATCTTTAGTATTTACTTTGAATGGGTACTCTTTCTGTCAATATTGTTACTGACCTTGGGCCACATTTTCAGAGCATACATCATCCAGACCGCACTGAAATCGATGTCCAGATTTTACACCAGCTGAGCATCTGCCTCTTGATGACATTTTAAAATAAAAGGTGAATCCCTGGTTTGGAACAGCCAGAGCATCTGCTACTCACACGAGAACCTGTATAATTAGGGAATGATTCATCTCAAGAGTAAATCCGGAGCTGGGGTGGGGGGGAATCCACATGAAGTCAGTGAGCGGTGACTCAGACCCCAGTAAACGACACCGTTATGAAACTCCCATAACTGAGGACAAAGCCGTCACCTATGTTTTCTTACTATTACACCATTTTCTTGGCGCATGCCCTTGGCAAACAGAGACAGCTATATTCTTCAACTACGTATTCCGTGCTCTGTTTTCTTTAACATCAGTCCAAGTTCTTATTCCTCTTTTTCAATACTCTGCAGAAATTATCCTGCCTACATCTTCCAGGTAGTTTTACCCTGGCCCTTTCTACACACCTATTTTGTTGTCAGATGCAACTAAGAGCATCTTCAGTTTGCCAGAAGCCAGAAAAAAAAACCCCAACAAAAACCCCAAACCTATTTGCAGATATATGAAATGTAAATGCAACAACAAGAAGTCAAACTTAATTTATGGCTGATCTGAATCACTTGTTTTGATTTCTACAATTCTTTTTAATGTGTAACCAAAGCAAAATAAATTTCAAACCAAAAAAAAATTTCAAATATTAAAAAAAAAAAAAAAAAAAAAAAAGGTGTTTCGTTTCATAGTGAAATTGCCAGAGAGAACTGTTTCCTCCTCCCCACTCGCTTTCCTCTTCTCTTTTAGACTGAATATGCTGGAAAGAGAGATGCATATGCTCTACGCAAAAACCACCTAGATCAAAAGTTTCACCCAACCGTGACCCTTTTGAGCATCCTGATGATTGAAATGACTTCTCCATGACTTATCAGCCAGCAAGGTCTCCAAGTCCTCCTTACAGACGAAGAACTGTCTCAAGAAATTCTTCATACTCTCCTGTGTATCAATTCGCTTTGCCCTGACATGCTTGTAGGAGAGGACTGAAATGTTTTCAGTACAGCAGCTTTCATTTTTTATGTGCTCTCTTCTGTTTTAAGTGCATAACATTGACAAGGGAGAGTGCTAGAAGGCTTTACTGCAACACACGTTGATAGTTTATTCCTGTACCATGAAGTGGTTTGAGACTAAGGTGCCCGTACAGCTCTGACCTTCAGCTCGGAAGAGATTTTCCATTGGCCACGGGGTGTAGAGGTACCATGGGAATACAGCTCTGGGAAAATGCACTACACCATCTCCAGCCAACATGACTGAAGCCTTCCTGTGTAAACTCAGGTCTGTAACTTAGTCTCTTTTTTCTCATCTATGAAATGATGATAATTTTTTTACACCCCTGGAAAAATGATCACCTTTACTTCAAATTACAGAATTTTCATAAACGTACAAGTAATCACAAAACCTACCATGTATTTGAATATTTATAAACAAAACAAGCTGAACTTACAAGTTTTCTTGTTGCTCAACCTGCACTAGTATTCAATTAAAATAATTGGGGTTTGGGTTGGTGGGTTTGTTTTGGTTTTTTTTTTGGGGGGGGGGGGGAGGTGTTGTGCCCTTGGTGGCACAAAGGGATTAGAACTTCTCTCCAAGGACTTTCCATTTCTCACTTTTCATCTGGGCTTTCCAGCTCAGCTATTGAGCAGTGTTATTCCAGTTCATTACTGTCTTATTAAAAACAAAACCAAAACACACTCCTCCCTGCCCCTTCCCCCACCCTCCCCCCCCCCCCCAAAAAAAACCCCACCCAAAACAACAAAACAAACCTTCTCATCTCCACACTTCGCAAAAAACAGGGCAGATTCATCATAAATTTCACCAGGATCATGTGTCTCATCATACAATATGCAGTCATACCCATTCATCAGAAGCTTCTGTAAGATTTCATTTCTATAATCCATTCACTCTATTTTAGAAATTTGTCTCGGGAAAAGGAATCTTTTGGTGACAGCTGTTTGTTTCATAAGCAAACTAGTGGGGAAAAAAAATACTTTCTTAAAGCAGCAGTTCTCAAATTTAGATATCGCACTCCTCCCAAAAGCATACATAATTTTAACCGCATCTACCTGGACATCAGTTGGATTCAATGGTGAAACTGAGAAACAAGGCAGCAATACTTTTCAAAGAGAATCACCATGAGCACGCTCTCTTCGGAAAATAAACGCATTCTCTTCCAGTGGACTGCTACTCACATGACAGATGCTCCCCCATTTACACCGCTGCTCCGTCACTTACGTCAGGAGAGTTGTACTTCTGTACAGACAACACATACGAACTCTATGTTCCTGAATGAATTATTGTTTATTATATTACAGGACATATTTATTGTAGAACAAATTATAAACTATGCTGAGACAAATTCTCAGCTGGTATCAGTTTACTGAGCTTCACTGAAACCCAAAGAGATTAAACTAGAAGAGCTAGAAATTCCAAGTGCTTAGAATACCAAAACCATCTAACACTCCTTAGGTTCATAAAGGCTCCACATCTAAGGCTACTGTTGTCTGAATTCTCTCACTGTGTTCATTTAGCTATCAATAATGTTCTGGCAACTAAATCAGGATATTATTAATTAAGATTCAGTAATTCAGATGGCAGGGTTAAAAGAAGAGTTCAATAAAAATTTTGATAAAATGGAAACATTTTTCGACAAGTACAAAATTTAGATGAATCATCTAAAGCAAAATGGAGTGCTCGCTTGTTTTGACTCTGTTTACATTTTGACTCTGTGTTTAAAAAAAAAAAAAACCTGCTTCAGCCTAGGCTGTCAGCAAGTTCTTTAAGATGAAATCTCCCTGGCAGCGCAATCGCCTAGTAGCTTGATACTGCTTTCTGCCGATTACCACTGGGATTTATGCAAAAGCTCATTTACCCACAAAGGTGGTAGGAATTACTGAACTGTTTCACCTCAGGAAATGAATGACTGGACACTACTCTAGTCTGATTTAGCTCTAATTCTGCCCACCAAAACAAAATCCTGCATTTCTTATGACAATCCTATACAAAAAGCAGCTTCAACATGGGAGAGGATCTACTCTGTGTGATGAGACACCCGCCAGTCGTGACATGGAACAAGAAGAAGAGCATCTCAGAGGGAATGAGGGAAGGAAGGTACCAGTAAGACCGAAACAACACAAGCTCTCATTTTGATATGGCTTTGTGGACATCCTTCCATCTGAATGAGGATGCTGTAGTAATATCATGAACCTGGTTCTGAATGCTCCATTAGAAAAAAAACCCCTCAAATATTCTAAAGTATTCTCTTGTGTATCTTTAATTCTCCATGGCTATCATCATGTATGTGACAAAGGACAGAGTGAAACACCAAATGCTGCTAAAACAAGTTCTAACAATTAAATCTTAATCTTTCCTTCTTACAATGAACAATCTGGAGCCTTTTCGTCTGAGTCCAGATGACATTACTTGAGTGAAGAATCTGCTCTCACTAGGCCAAAGTCTTCTCATGTTTTACTTGATTCCACCCAAAATGGCTGCAAAAAGATGGCTAGAATAACTTATTCGCTGATTTGTGGAAAGTGCTGGATTGCATGTTGTATCGAAATAAAAGCAGGAGAGTAGTTCCATATCCTGCAACTACATGTCAACAATAGTCTTCCTAGAAATACAGCCCAGAAATAACTACACATCAGATGTCAAGTAAGAAATCAATGCAGACCAAATTCAGGATCGTAGAAAAAAAATAGAAGACAGTTGCAAATATTAAACAACTGGGTTTGTTTTGCAAGAGGGCTTCTTTTTTTTTTTTCCTTATAAATAATTTGATTTTTTCTTATATATGGAGAAACACAGAACTGCACCAGGCCTTGTTTCTTGCAGCTGAAACACCTGATCCTGGTTATTGTTAGACATTAGAGAAGACACAACGTTTCAATGTACTGAAGGGTTCCAGTGTCTTGTTCAAGCCCTGTAAACTGTCAGACAGTGGCTCCTGAGAAAGTTCTATGTGCCCCTGAACTATTAGCTTGGGGTCAGGTCTGGAGGTTTTGGCATACATTTTTTTGCTAACTGACTGCCTCTCTTCACTCAAAATAATTTGCATTTTCAATGAACTGTTTCCATCTTCACAAGCTACACTCCAGGTATGGATCAGCCCATTTGTTGGGTAGAAGATGGAGTTATACTTAGCAGAGAACTCCCATTTTCAGAAGAATCTCAGATTTTTTAAAATTTTTTTTTAGAAAGTGAGTTAATTCAGTTTTTAATCCATGCAAACTAGAAGATCATCTTCTAAACATGACCTGACTACAAACTGAGGTAGTACTATACTGGGAGGTTTGCCAGGGGGAGGCACCAACACTGCTTTTAGGAAGGAAAGCGGGGTAGGATTCTCCAAGGGCTCTTTGAGTCTTTTACCTGCTGGAAGAGGAGTATCAGTGAGATGACACATCAGATCATGAGTGGCAAGAGGATCGGTATGCAGCAGCGTACTAACATCTATACACGAGCGTTTGTCTTTTGCAGCATGAGGATTAAATTCAGGAAGGCAGGTGGATGTCTAGTAAGCACCACTAACCGACCTCCTGCATGTGTCTTCATGCAGTCTTCAGAGCCTAAAAAGCAGTTTGTGTCAAGGTGTCTGGAAGCCTCTAGTGCCTCTGAGGCAGCCCCGGAGGAGCCTTCAAGCGGCACCATGCAACAGGTCACACAGAGGGTTTGTTGTCAGTTTTCTTCGTAACAGCTGTAAACCATGATCCAGAAACACTCGCACACTCTTATTTCTGTCATCCCAGTAGAAAGTTGTGTCCCTTCTGTCACCATACAAAAGGGATCTCTATATGAGACAAGGCTATCAAGGCGGTCATATTCCAGAAACAGAGCCAGCACCACCCCATGACTAGCATCATTGAGATTACGCTATAGAAACCATTACTCAGAAGTAATACTTGGTTTTAGAGTTCAGCCACTACCTTCATACCATCAGCAGATACCTAGCCATCAGGACAAAAATCACCAACAGCTACTATGCACATGCAGTTTTTCTGACACAATTTCCTTTACTTATCTGACACAATATGTTCCATTACTTTATGAGGAAACCTGGCAAGGCTGCAATTCATTCCTAAATCCTACAGGGATTAAAAAAACAGATTTAAAAAAACAGGGGAAAAAAAACCAAAAACAAAAAACAAAAGGGTTGTTGCTGACCACAACCAACAACTAAACCCACATGACTCAGGTTAATAAGAGGACACACTCTACACAACACAAGGTATCTAACATCTACCCTGCAGGCAGAAAGTTCCTGTTCTTTCAGTACTGATTTCTTCAATATTTATTTCCTTAGCAGCCTCAAATTGCTTCAGAACCAGTTTTCACAACAAAAGACAAGAGGTCACTGCCTTTTCCAAACAGCTCTGAACACAAAGACTACGGGATTAGACCAGCGCTCATCTTGGCAAAGATGCTCTGTGCATCATTAAATAGGGATTTTCCACTTTGGTAACCCTGTGCCAGCATTTGAGCCCATGCACTTTCAATAATGAGTTTCTCATTACAGTTTTATCCAGTTTTTGTCTCAGTTATTTTTCTTGTTCCCATCAGAGATTATAAAGAAATTACAATTTACTTGAGATTCCATTATGTGAAAAGAGTATGGTACTGAAACAAAGCACAAGCAAAAATATTAGTCATTGTAGATAGACATCACAAAAATTACCTCCTTATGGAGAGAATTGTTATAGTTTGGTCAATTTTAAAAACTGTTTCCCCCACAGAAGAAAAGGAATTAATGTTAGTTCTCATTTGTCTTTAAAGTCCCCAATTAAAGAATATAGTTTAACAAAATACATACTGAATGTCCCGAGAAAACACATTCTGGATGCAAATCTTGTATACCTGCAAAGCTTACATTACCAAGTACCCAAAAGCATTAAGTAATTCCTTTTAGAAATAACTTAGAGTCTCTCTGGAAAATGTGTCATTTGTTTTATGTGTATTAATGTAAGAAGGTAGGCTTGAAAGTTATCTCAGTACAAAGAAAACAATTTTTACAATTAGCCCTGTAAACTTAAATTCTTGTTATTATCTAGCAATGAAACCAGTCTTTGAAAATGAAGGCTGAAGAATGTAACCATATTATCATTGTTACATGACTTTTGTTTTCTTAATGGCAAAAGAAAGGTAGCTATTACAATAAACTGTTTGTTAAGGTCTGTGATTTCATTTATGTAAACTACGCAGTTAAATCCTTTATTTTTATAAGATCCTCAGAAACTGGTAAAACATAGGTTTATCAGAATATAAAGAATTCAGCAGGTTCAAGGAAACCTCTAATTTACTTGGAAAACATAGGAATTATTTTCTCTCTATTCTGATGTTCTACAAAGCACAGCAGTATCCCAGGTATTAAACCACTGTTATTAAAAGGGCACAGGGAAACAGACAAAAGAAAAGAATCTGTAAAGGTCAACAAAAGCAATTAGGACAGAATACTCCTTTCTTACTCTGTAACACATTAACCATTAGAGGTGGACCAGTCCATATTAGCCATATCAGCTCTGTCCTCCAGGTTCTCATCCAATTCCCCTCTGCAGGTCGCCCACAGCCCCGGAACAACCTAAAGGCAACGGCGCACCTAAAACTCCCACCGCCAACCATGGTGGCAAGAGCAACCGCTGCATCAGCAGATAAAGAGGCACAGTTATCGGCGTGCACCCCTCTTTGTACAGTGCCAGGGGTCATGCTGGGGTAACATGCACCAGCCAAAAGAAGTGCCAAAGCACAGGGCAGAAGTAAAGGGCAGACCAGATAGAGGACTCAGCTTGGTCTAGCATCAGCTTTTTCTTCAGTGCTTACAAAAGTTATGGAGAGTCTGTTCTCCAGCTGCATGGCTTGTTGCAGATTTTGACCTGTCCTGGAGGTAGAAACAGTCAGAAATTTTCACAGGTGCTTCATTCCATCACTGTAATTTCTCTTTAACATCAATTAGCAAGAAGTTCTCTGTGTTGCCTTCAGGACCCTAGAAGGCAAGAGCAGACCAGCCTGTTGTTTCAGCTTTGACAAACACAGTAAAATCTGGTCAATTGATCAGCCCAGAGGAACTGATGATAAGAAATAATTATCCATCAGTAATTTACCCACACCCAGGCACGTAATTTTTACAGATACAATTTCATTCCATATTGAGGTGTAGTAGAAGTTTATTCTCAAAATTTGTAATAATACAGTGTTTCTGTCATTATGAAATCCTGTGTGTAATTTGCACACTACCTAATTCATGCTATGATTATACAGGTTTAACGCTTATGGTACACTTCGCTAAAAGGTAATTCAGAGCGCTCACTACTACTGTGAATGCTTACAAAGGAGGAGTGAAATTATCAGAGACTTTTGCTTTGTCTTCACAGATGCAGTCATCACCAAAACGGAAAAAAAATTGTTCCAAGTGGAAGAATTGTACCTTTCAGAACCAAAGAAACCTGAAAACTAGACAAAGATTTGAGACTATCGGTTACCTCGCAAATGCTATGGAATATAACCAGATCACTCCATCACAGGCATTACTGTTGTTACTACCATAAGTTAAGGGGTTTTTCACTGTTGCAATAGAATAGTTTCATCTGAGTGGATAAGGCACTAAGATTTGATGTTTAAAGACTTGCACTTCAAAGAAGAACATGAAGTTCACATGTACTAGAAAAGTAGAGCAATTTAGGGCTATTTCATCTTCTTTAATGAAACAATCGGTACCAACTTCAGTTTCAACAAATTGTTGAACTGCCATCAAAATATCTGATTTAAAAATGTATCTCAGCCTAAACACCTTGGAAGGTTTTTCCTTTCATTCTGATCCAGCATTTGGCCTCCTCTTCAGCTTAATCCAGATGCCATTATTTGGACGAAGAATCAGTTCTCCAGTTACACCAAGCTCTTCTGGCTTTTGGCATGAGTCTACCCAAAAGCGCCGCATGATGAGGGCTAGAAGAGCTTTCTCCTCCACTTGTGCAAAGCGTTGACCTTCAAGTTAGAGAGCAGCAAAAAAAAAAAAAAAAAAAAAAAAAAAAGAGACATTCTTTTTAATATTATATTATATATTATCAACAGTTGCTGCATTTGCATGCTCACAGTCATACCCCTAGGAACACTGGACGGCAAGGACTGTGCATCTGCTTTGAGAACAGAACTGGATTTAGGCCAAAAATTGAGGTCATGTGGATACTACTCAAACTAGCACTTTTCTCTGCGTGACAGCTCTGGCCTTCCTGGGACAATCCACAGCACATCCTCCTTCCCATAGTACCCAGAACTCAAACAGCAGCACTTTACATGGAACTAATACAAAACACAGCCTTGTCATGTCTCTTGGATGGACTAGGCAGGGGGAATGAATGCCAGACCAGAACAGAAGATGCAGCACAGGGACTGCAAGGAGAGACAAATCCCACTGTTCCATACATGCAGAGAGGAGCAAAGGCAATATAACTGCAACACAACAGCAGACAGATCTTCCTTCAATGAACATGAAGCATCACACAAACCAATGATTTAGTAGCACAGAGGGCAAAGTTCAATTTACACTTCAGAGAAAGGTGGAGGAGAAAAGGGGAGAACAGAGAAATATGAGGGAAACCAAACCAAGTGTCACAAATCCAGCAGTTCACTCAAACTAAACTGAAAGTGAGAACAGGACACAAAACCCAGTGGTCAAAACTTTTTCCATGCTCCCCTCTGTACAATGTGCACAGATGGATGTCTGTGCACATGTACGCAGTGATGTATTTCTGCCGTGCTATTCATGAACCACGTCTCCTGCACATGTTCCTGTACACCCAGGAACTAGCTAGACACGTAACATTAAATTAGATTCCTCTTTGGAACATGGGGAGACCTAGTCTGCTGTTCTTATGGGTTCCAAATGAGACAAATTAAAAACAATCAAACAAAAAAGCCCCCCCCCCCCAAAAAAAAACAAACAAACAAAAAAACACCCAAACAAAACCAAAAACCCAGAAAAAGTTGTGTTTCCTGTTCCTGTAAATGGGATGATAATTGCTGAGTGTTCCCCATCTGCACTTAAGATCAGTGCAGGGCACCGTCTTTTCATGTGTTCTACAAAATAAACAACAGTGCCCTTACTCTGAGCACAGATAATTGCCAAGCCTCTCAGTGGCACCTGAAAAGCTAACAAGTTCTAGGGTGACACTGAAAACACCAGAGCAACAGCGGTGTCAGAAAGAGGGAAAGAATACATCAGTTGCAGATTGCATGTCTGGGACACCCAGCTGAGATCGTGAGACAGACAGATGAGATGTTTCCAGAGGAAAACAAGTGCAGGACATTTGCCTTCTCTCGCTCTGTCTTGCCGACACTAAGGATCAGAAATTTGGAAGCAATCCTATCCAAACACAGGAGCCCATTAACATGCTGCCACACTGCGCAGGCAGGGAGGAGGAAACACCAGCATGATGGACGCTAGCCCCTGGGAAGAAAGGAAACCCTTGGGAAGAAACAAAATGTGGCAGTTCAAGCACCAGGCTTGCAAGGGTGACGGTGCCCAGAATTCAGGGGCAGGGATGGAGCAGAGAAGGGGGAAAAGGAGGGGGGGAACAGGACAAGACCAACAGGCACATCAAGACTTAAATTTCTGATACACTCGCTGCTGCCCCAGTTACCACAACAAAAGCAGCACTGCCATGTTACAAGGGCTTCCTCTTCAGCTACCTACCAATGCAGTTCCTGGGACCAGCGGAGAAGGGCACGTAAGCATATGGGTGCCTTCCCTTACAATTTTCGGGGAAGAATCGCTCAGGCTTGAACTCTTCCGGGTCAGGAAAGATCTCAGGGTCTCTATGCAGGGCATAAGTTATGACAAGAACATTTGTGCCTTTTGGTACTTGATATCCTCCTAAAAAGAAAAGGGAGAGGGAGAAGAAGGGTTGAAACAACAGCAAGTGAGTGACTTTCTATACACAACAGCACAGTAAAAATAAAACAATGCTATCCTTCACTTGGGAAACACCTTCACTGAGGAGATGCTACCAGGACAAGAAGTGGCAAATACAGGACACTACTTACTAATGCAGCAATCCTCTCTCAAGGTACGGGCAAACAACGGAACTGAAGGGAAGAGCCGAAGGGCTTCTTTCACAACACACTCAAGGTATCGAAGCTTCTTCAAATCATCCATTGTAACAGGACGCTCAGTGTTGCCTGTCCAAAAATAAACAGGAAGATGAGCAAGACCAAAACTCCCCATTTTTGGTTAAACGAACTCACCCCAGCTCCCTTCATAAACTCTCATCATGCACCAAGACCACATAGGAGAAGGTGCTACACATACATTGAACATGCATGCCTTGCCCCAAAGACATAAGGTTGGTTGTACTCTCCTACAGACCTTCCAGCACCTGTCCCAATCACCTCTAGCTATTGAAAGCTCCAGAAGGGCCGCAAGGCATGTTCCTACCTTCCCTTCTACATCTAGGCTTACAATATACCACACCCTCACTCATAAATGCAACCCCAATGAAGGGGGGAATGGAAACCTACCAAACACTTCGTCCAGTTCTCTGTGAACCTTCTTCTGGGCTTCAGGATTGCATCCAAGTAAGTACAGGGCCCAGTTCATAGCAGCTGCTGTTGTATCATGGCCCTAGAGGTCCAGATTTACAAAAACTTCAACACTATTCCTGTGCACAAGTAGGCTTCATAAACACTTAGGTGTGTAGGTAGTATGGAAAGTGAGACTTATTAGTCCCACAACCACGAGAAAAACACAAGTCAAGTGTGAAGAACTTTATCCAACACGATGATAATCAGGATATAAGATGACCCATGATTCTGTCAGGTGCCTGAAAACTGACCAAAAGGGGGGGGGGGGGGGGGGGGAAAACCAAAAAAAACTGACAAAAGACAAACAAACAAACAAGCAAAAAAAAAAGATGGGAACAGAAAAGGGAAATGTTGACCAACAAAGGATTTTGGTAGTAAAAAGGTGCACTTGTTGTGAAGTCGACGCTGCACCTCTTCAAAATCCAGCTATGGAGTAGTACAGGAATGGTAAGATGGGAAGAGTTTCTCTAGGTTACAACAGCAGTAATATGACTCTGAATTAAGCTCTTCAGAGACAGAATTCAGGTCCACCTAATGGAGATGTGTGAAAAACTTGGGAAAGTCTTGGTTAGACTCCTTCACTGGACAGGGAACCGGACATATGAAGACAGTACACCAAAGCAGAGCTGACAACATTACCAGGAGGCTACAGCCAACGTGGCAAGGGACAAAATGTGAGGAGAGCTGACAAAATGCAAGGCAAAACACTGAAATCATTAGAGCTCTCTTTAGCATTACTGAGGTTTGCAACAGGAGCTGAGCGCCCGTGGCCCACATCAGCCATTAAGCTCTTATTACTCACCTGTTTTCATGAGTAGAGCCTGATCACATAGGCAGGGCCTGTCATGTGTATTGCCCAACATTTTGCCAGGGCACACAGTTTTGGATCAAATGTTTCTATCCTTCAGTAGTTTCTATCCTATGGAGATTTCCTCTTAGTCTTCCAGGGCTAAAATAACTTCATACCAAAAGCAACCTCCTGAACTAAGAAAGGAAGAGTCACTACCTGCAAATGGTGAATCTCAGGTTCTGGGGGAAAAAACAAACAAACAAACAAAACAAACACAAAAGCCCTAAACAAAAAACAACCAATGGATTCTTTGGGTACCTCAAACATGAAGGTATCCACTTCATCACGAATGTCCCTATAGCTCAATTTATTCCCTTCATCATCTGTTGCACTCAGCAGCATGTCCAGGAAAGCTTTTCTCTTTTTGGAGCCACTTTCTTCTATTTGTTTGGTGTTTTCAAGTTCTGCAGCTTTTTCTGCAATCACCTGAGATTAGAACCATTACATTAGATATGATGCATGCAGCACATGTGTACAGTCTACATCACACAAGTTTGTCCCAACTTACTAGAACATCCATCTGTAGCAGCCTACACGAGCTAGTTAGCATAGCTGTCAGCATTAGCTCATGAACTTTAACTGACTTTTTCTATTAGTAGGTGAAAAAATGACCAACCCCTCTTGTCCCAAGCAATAGAATGAACGTTGAATAGCATTTGTGTGATGAAGAAAAATAGATAGCCAAACTATACAAACAAGATTTTCATCATCAACAAGTGTAAACACATCCAGAATGTCTGGAACAAGCCAATTGTGAATGCCAACAATAGTGACAACAAATCAAAAGACATCACCACAATTTGAACTGACTGATCACCAAGATGACCTTCTCTACCCTATCCAGTAACTAAGGATCACACCTCTAACCACCGGGGAACCCAGGAAATTGAAGAGAAGCCAGGACACCCCACAACACTGCATCAGGACTAATGCATAGCACAGCTGGAACCACTACACTAAAGCTTCCTAAATTTTCTTCAGTATGAGAGCAATGGTTGAACTTCCCTTTTTAGGTCAAAGCACAGCCCCAGTGACAAACAGAGATTTCTTGCCGCCACCACCATTGTCATCACAGCAAAACAGAACCCTTCAATAAACTGATATTGCTATCAACAACTACAAAATAATTAATAATAAAGGCTGTAGAGTATGCAATTCTGTTCAGAGGAAGCACTGAATGGGTGGAGGAAAAAACAGTTATATACACACAGAGTTTCCCTCGCTGAACATACACGTATAAAGACACATACTGAACCACCTTTTGCCTCACTGCTTTCTGTCAGCACCTACACTAGGTGATATTATTATTTACTGGTCCTTTGTCATCTTCTAAGATTTGGCTCCTTACATTCAATGCACCAGCCCAGCATGGGAAATGAGCATTACCGTAGGTCCCTTTAAGAGCCGCTTTCATGCCTCACTGCTGCAATTCCCAGTAAAAGGAAGCAAAACATGAACTACTTAAAAACAACAGAGTCAATGTGGCTCATTATAAGTAGTGGAAGTTCAGAGATTGTTACCTTTGTTGTGGGCATTGATACAATGACATGGCGGGGCACACACATCTATTTCAGGGAAAGCAGCCTCTCTGGTAAGATCCTAACAGTAGATTTGGGAGCACAGCCATTGGCAAGAATAGCACAGGAACTATTTGGTGAGAGAAAGGGGTGCACAGTCTAACACGGTGAGAGAACATTGCGTTTTATGCCAAGTCAGTGACGTATGCTTAATGGTTTAGGTGTCAAAGTGTCTTACTGCTGATGGGGGGGACCTGCATATGACTGCTCATCTCAGCAGTTCTGCTTCGAATAGGGGAAAATGAATACAGGCTTCTGTTTCTGAGGGCTGGACCAAGTGACATTACCAAGCACAGGCCTATGCCTACTGCAATAAACTTGTCAGTGAGCTGTTGCAGGTGATTCAGATGCAGAGCATCTGGGGCAGAACAAGAGTTCAATTCATTCCTGTTTGTTTTGGTTGTCCTGTTACTCCCTTGTAGTAGTATACTCCCTTGCTTAAATACGACAGAGTTCCTGACAGGGAAATCAGCTGTTGTCTTCTTTTCAGGAATTCCTCAGCACCCCAACAGAGAGATAGTTCTCCTGTTAATAGATGCATGTCAAGGGGGCTGAACCTCACCCCATTTGGAAGCTCTCTACTGAGCACTAGACTTTGCTCCAACAACTAAAATGTACCATTAAAGCATTTTTTTTAAAAAAAGAATCTATACTGTATCTGTAAAATTGTGAAGGATCTTGAGGTTCCTCTCATGCTCTCTTCCTTCCTTGAGCAGCATATATACAAGATCAGGCCAAAGCCAAGGGCTCTTCTGTCGCTGTTGGATTAGGTCGCTCATCCTAGGGGCACAACAATTACATCATGTAACATTTCTTGACAAAAAACCAAACTCAACAGCACACTTTCAAGAAGAAAGAAAAAAAAAGAAATTCTACATCCCCCACTGAAGCAGAACTTAACATGTTGTGTAGGTTTAAACCCAATCTTCTGAAGGGAAGGCTGTTCATATTGGTTTCCTGATTTTAAACCATCTCAAAATTTGTCACTTGTCCCAACATCACCATGATTTATATTTTTAAGTATTAATCTCTGAGAATGAGAGCATATTCTCATTTAGTGGGAACCTTCTTGAAACAGACATATTAAGTCATCCTGTCCAGTCCTACTCAACATCAGTAAAGCACTGACGAAGCTGAAAAGGCATATACAGCCTGAAAAGACTACTTATGCCAAGGTTCTAAAATATCTGCCCCATGACCTCAAACAGCCATCTGTAAGCTTTATGTTCCTACCTGACTGTCCAGATACCACATATGCCAGACAGCACATGAAAAGTATTTAAAATAAAAAATATGAGACTTTAAGTATGCTCAAATGTAACTGGAGTACATTTGGAAGGGCTGATTGTCATTGCTATTCAGGTCTTGCACATGCTTTTGGCTGCAGAAAGAGACTTTGAGGAGTAATTATTACATTTAGGCCAACTTCAGGCCCACTTGTGGTACAATTTGGGAAAGGCCAAGGAACTGATGACAATCAAACCCTCTAATTCCACCCCTTTTTTGTAACACACCTGACTCAACAAGCCCCATCAAAGGCTAGGGGCAAGATACCACAAGCAGCTACATCTCATCTAGGCTGACACACCAGCGTGATAGGAATACAGACCATACTTTTTCCTAATCCACTGGACAGTCACATACAGTTTGAATGGAGTAAATACTGCTGTGAACTGCAGAGCAGCAGCGCCTCAGCTTTAACATGCTCTCTAAAACAGCACCCTCCCAATTCTGCCAGTCATGCTGGTATGAAATGTTGCAGCTCCTTTTTTTTTTAACCTCCTTTACCAATGGATTAACTGAATGGCAGCTGACACCACTTCAAAGCCTCAGCCTCCCGTTGCATATACTCATACCAGAAAATGCATCAAAATCTGCAGGAGTTCTTCCTGCCTTCTTGGCATTATAGCTCCATCTGTGATGCCCTGGCCCTCCCTCCCTCCTAGCCCACAGCAGATGAACTCCTGACACCAGCAGCATCAACTCCAGCCCAACTACAAAGTAGCCAAGGAAAATGTCCATTTACCTGTAGACAGCACGAACATACTCAGAATCCTTATTCTGCTGAGCACCCACATTCTTGCCCATCGCTGTTTCTAGGAGGAAATCATCAACAGTTCACGAGTGCAAAGTGAAATGCAGAGTCCCCGTACACAATAAGTTACTACTGTTCCCAGCTTCTGACTGTCACCACACCATCCCTTCAGTGGGTGAATTCACACAACCCTTGCCAGGTGAGGAGCTCGCTTTACGTTTCCATGCCCAGGAACCCTGCTCCGCAACACAACCTCACTTCAGACTGTTGCCTCTGCCCTGCCTGTCCCACGAATGTGGGGGAGAAGGAATAGCCTTAACGTAGGTCACATGAGCCGAACCGCAGGAATGACAAAGTGAAGCCGTAAGCGTGAACAGCGCGTGATCGGTGCTGTGATTGGAAGCCCGCTGCGAGCACGCGTGATCAGCGCTGTGATTGGAGGACAGTCACGTAAGCGGTGCTTGCAGCACGGCTGATGGAAAAGTTTTAACGGAAGTTTTTCTTTGAGCACTGATTTAAAAGCATGCTCTTTTTGAATAAAGCTGATTCTGGTTGCACCTCCAACTGGGGTCCATGCCTTCATATGTTGCACATGAACTCACCTGCTCAGATGCACACAAGACACCCTAGGAGAAAGGATGGCCTTGGGAAGATGGAAATGCATTCACACAATATGCAGGGACGTTCCTCTTCAACTGTCTCCTCACACCACAGCTGTGCTCATGAGCCTCTGCGTCATTCACAGCCCCCCACAGTAACTGAGGAGGACTTACCACAGATGATATCAAGGGCACACAGAGTGACATCCAGAAAGACATCAAATGGTTCCTTGTCAACATGCTTCTCAAGTTTCTCCAACAAAATACTTCCTTGTTCATTCATAACCTCTAGAAAGTCAGTTAAGATTGCGAAGTGGAATGTGGGAGTTATCATCTTCCGCCGCGACCGCCACTTGCCTCCAGTGCTGCAAAATTAACCGGGAGAAGGAAGGGTTAAAAACTCCAAGTCAAAAATAAAACCCATGACAGGAAGCATACAGTAAAAACTGAAGCCTGGAACACCTTCACAGATGGACACGCTGCAGATGACTCTTCAAGCTGTCCACAGTACTCCCCAGATGGAGCAAAATGGAAGTATTTCTTGCTCCAGCTCTCTCTGATGCACAAGCCACCACTTCTGTAGCTGCTTTCAACAAAAGAAGATGCCAACAAGCCTTCAGGCAATACAGCCTCGTGGTTGCTCCGTGCACAGGCTCAGAAGAATCAAGCAGAAGCCATCTATAGGACAAACTAGCTATTCAGCATCAAGGCCTCAGCTCATCACATTGTTTCTGTGAATCAACGCTCGTGCTTGCCTTCATCTGCTGACTAGGAAATGAGGATTGCAGAGAACTAGGGTCCATGGACGTTACGCACATGACTGCCTCAAAGTCTGGCTACAAAGTACTTCCTTAGAAACAGGCAACCACCTCCCACATGTCAGCGAAAAAGCATAGAGCCACAGCGGATGACACCAGCTTCTTGGGGGCTCTTGTCCACTTTTTCTCAATCACATGCCCCAACGGCGCACAACTGGCAGCTCCGCTTACAGGGTAAACCACCACACCCCTTCTCCTGTTGACCTGCTATTGGGGCACTCCTCAGGCCAGCTTATCTGCTTGCTGTCTTACCACCACTGCCCTTAATCAGCAGAGACTGGAACATTCTCCTCCATTATGTTTTTGCAAGCACAAGGAAGTCAAAACACCTCTAAAAGTCTCCTGGAGACAAAACAATCAGTAAGGAAAAAGACTAACAGTGAGGATACACCATGCCTGACATCCATAGACCTCAACTCCCTGTACTTTGCTAGTGTTTAATGCTTTCTTAAGGCCATGAAGGAAACTCAGGATAAAAGGCATTCCTCATCCTCCCACGTAAACTTGTGCCTCCCACACCACGTGACTGCAGCTGGCTTTTACAACACCATGGTCCCATCACAAAGCATGAGGAGTTAAATCTGTGAGGCTTCCAAACAGGCAACAAAGCTCCACTGCTAACAAGAGGACTTTGACCTTCTTGCTAAAGCACAGGCACCAGGGCCACTCTGCGCTTATCTTGCTACGACTCTTGAATAGCTGCATCGTCCAGACCAAACCTTCCTTGACCTTCCCAAGACCGGAGGACACCAAACCCTTACATCACTGCTCCTCCCTCCCTCCACTCCTCACGCGCACTCTTACCCAGGCTCACCTCTTATAAGCCTCCACTTCACAAGGGAAATGAAGGACAGGGTGCAGATACTCTCCGATCCTACCCCAAAGCGTCACCAGCCTTGGGCCCATCCTACTGGCTTACAGCATCACCAGCTGAGATAAGCAACGCACACAGTCACAGTTCTGCCACAGTCCAATTGCTCAACACACATCACAACATTAAAAACATCCAGCGCGTAGCACTGCAGAGTAAAAGACACCACTTGCCATAGGATACAACTTCCCCAAACTCACATTCATTTCAAGCCTCTGGGCAAAAACATAACAATGACCAAATTTGCCAAGAAATAGATAATGCCAGAAGATTTTTATCAGACATTAGCTGCTAAAGAGCAACCAAGACCAGCAGAAGGAATAAGACTTCTACAGCTATCATATACATCTCTGTCCAGAAATACAAACAGCATTCCTGCCACCAAGCCCTCTTCCTATCATATACCCTGTGAATTCAAAGAGAGAGCAATGCCCCTGCATTTCACTATACCTCGTCAGAAGTCCGGTGCCCAGCCATGGCTGCAGGAATTTGTACAGGTACGATTTGTCTATATGTTTCGAACTGTTCAGAATAACCTGTCAGAAAAATCAAAGGGGAGGAAAAAGCATCGCTTATTAGATGGAGAGAGATTTCTTCAGCTGAGATTACTTCACACAACCTCAGTTACTCCACAAAAATGCCCTGAGCCTCAGTAAAATGCACACTATTTCAGTACAAGCTGGTACACAGGGGGAACATTGAGTTCACACCCTCAAGTCTTTCAGTAAGTATCCCAATCCTGAGTAAAAGTGAAATACTCAAAAACCACCACTCCCACCTCCCATTATCTTCCTGAAAAAGAAAAATCTGTGTTACGAAGTCACAGGCAGAGCTCAGAGAAAACCCAGTGCTTTCCAGCCCTAACCAAACCATCTCTTCAGTAAACACTACAGCAAAGAAACAACTCTATCTTCCCAGCTCAGGGACAATCATTGTCAGTAGGAAAATGACTACATTTCATGGCATCAGGACAGACTCACCACGTTCTAATGCAGAAGTCAGTCAAACAGACACAAACATTGCAACCTGCACTGCATAATGTTCTATCCCCATTTCAGTGGTCCCATCTTCCCTGCTATCTATTTGTCAGCTCTCATCTTGGGAGCAGAAGCTTTCACACATGTGAAAACAAAGCTAAAGGAGATGCTTCTTCGTATAAAACATACTGAGTCAGTGCTTTCATTTGCTGGCCATCTTCAGTATTTATTTTTTTCCAAGACTAGGCTTTTTATATTCTTCCACTTTCAGCCTTCCTTTAGCACTGGGTCAGAGGACAGTTTCAAGTAAGATCAGTCCAAGCCCTTTTTTGTTAAAATTGCATGGAGAGAATAGAAACTAACAGGTTGGGCACTGCTTTGCATGACAGTAGAATTGACAGGAGACAAGCACACTCACCTCCACACTGTCAGGGTGATACAAAACCATAATAGGCAATGGTCCTACCCAAAGTTTGAACAATGGACAACTCCTGAGCTCTTCAACGTGGAATTGCAGTTGTTTAAAAAAAGCTGGAATGAAAAAAGTAGATGAGAATTTTTTAAAAAGGGATTTTTTTTTCTGAAAAAGCAAGACTTCTGTAATGAACTCTTTTTCACCATATGCCCTGTAATTATGTTTTTGTTGTAGTTTTATCTCGCTACTGTGACCAAGCAGCGTGTTTTGCACCTATCTATTGGCTGTACTGCAAGAGCATTTCTTTATGGCTGCACTTCTGAAGGCATTCTATTCTAGAGAAACCCCTCCTAGCTGTAGGTAAGGCATTTTGATTTAAGCAGCATCAAAGCACTGCAGCATAGGCCTTCTGTATTGCAATGCTCTTTGTAACAATTAGAGCCAAATCAAACCTTACCAAGGCTATGCTTACATTTTCGCCTATCTCACACTGGCCAAAATGCTATGTCAAGATTCTTCTTTACTTTACAGCATTGAGCCTTTTCCCATCTGAGACCTCACTGACGGGTTCTACATTTGTGGTGCACACACAAGTGATGTCAGGCACAGTCATGGCAGAGCACTGCGCAGGAACCAGCATCGCTAGAAATGTCTAGTTTCCGATAGCTGGATTCCTGCAAAAAAATCTTTGGAGCCCTTACACTGTTACTGCTTGTCAGCGAATTACTTCTTTCTCCAACATGCTTAAATCCCGCCACTCCCTCACAGCCCTAACAATCAGCAATGGTTTGCAATTCTAGCAGGGGCTTTTGGCAGCTAGCTGCTCCAGGATTAAACTCCACTCTTGCCCTTTTAGAAACCTTACTGAAGGGTAAGTGACCGTTTATGGGGCCACTGTGGATTTGGCAATTCAGGTGTCTCCATCTCTAAGGGCACTCATAGGATCATTTATGCCATGGACCGCCTGAGAGATACCACTTTTGTTCAGCTGCCAGTTGGACTTCATGCCAGTGAGCTCAGCAGTCCAGCCAATTCTCCACCCACATTATTATCCACTTATCCAGTCTGCATCTTGTCACTTTAGCTACACAGAAAGCACAGGAGATGAATAAAGTTAAACACCATCTACTGGTCTTCCCCTGCTCACAGATCCAGCTATCTCATCACATAGGGCAATCAGGTTCATTCTGCAGTTCCAGAGGAGGTGGCCGCTATCAGGTTGTTCAAGGATTAAACATGCCTTTCCCTTTAAACCCGGCCCTACTAAAATTAAAGGCCCCAAACCCTTCAGAAACCAAAAAAAAAAAAAAAAGGAAAAAAACTAGTTTCCTAAGAGATACCCAAATATAGCATTCCCTAGTCTTAGGCGAAGTTCTAATGACACCTCATCCAAAAGGCTTAAGAGTGTCAGACTATTTTGCTATTTATTTTAATATGTTTCTCGCAGCATCACCATGATTAAAATATCACAATTTTCCAGCATTTGTCTACCGATATCAATAAATAAAATCACCATCAGATGAAAAGTATTTTTTCTTTCTGCTGTAAAACCCTGCCCTTTTTTCTAAAAACTATCTTTATTTTTAGTTGTCACATTTTTAATGAAAAAGATTGTAAAACATCACTCATTTTTACATAAATAAACAAGAACAAAGACAGATGGTCATGAACTTAACTAAAGCATGGAGGCTAGGTGACTCCTGCTGACAAAGGAGATTATAGACTCCATAGAATGTAGGAGTATCCATCAGATTGCTTTCTGGAGAAAGAAGCAATGTTCTTCTTTGTTTTGTTTTTTTAAGAAGATTTAAAAAGAAAGAGGAAAAAAAAAAAAAGAAAAAAGATTTGTCTCTCAGTCAGGCTCTTACACACGTCCTGACTATGATCCTGCTACTGTTTCCCCAAAGTCAACTTCAAGGAAAGCTCCTTGCCTTCACTTCCTCCAAAGAAAGATCTCCGATCTCTAGATACGGGGATGGATCCAGAGGAAAGAGGGGAGCGTGCACTCTTGTGAACAGAGGGACCGTGTCTCAGCATATGTCAGCACTGGACGATGTGCGCGCCCATGCTGTACTCATCCTTGGCTTCACCACGCTCCCATGACTCAGTCGCTCTCTTCTGGCAGCAGACCTGGCAGCACGGCCAGGAACACATCTACACAGAGCAGACTGGCATACACAGGCATCGCAAGCACGCCCAGAAGTCTGCTGGTCCACTGACAGCACAGCCAGAGCTGCTTTCACACCACAGACTCCACAGGAAGTACACTCCTGCGCAAAACCAAGTACCAAACAGAAAGGGAACGTGTAGCACATTAGTAGAAGGTACCACTGATCAATGCAAGAGCAGAAAGGCTTGCTTTTGAGGGATGTACTGCAAATACTCAGCAAGTTCCTTTGCATCTAACATGTAAATCCAAGGCACAGCTAATTCTGAAGATGACCCAGCAACTCAGTATGCTAAAGTCCTTTGCACATGTTCACCTGGGGGAAGATAACTGTTTAAAGAAGTATTTTTCCTTCACAAGCTAAAAGCTTTGTTTGGATTGCAGCTAACAGCCATGGGGACACAGTGCTCCACATTGTGAAACAGCCCTTCCTGCAAGAGCGCCCAGCATGCCTCCCTGTCACAAAACCCCATTCCACAGCGTTCATGCTCCACCCCACCAACAACTGCCAATGGGTGGGAGTCCAGCATCAGCATTGGGAACCCACAGTAGGCTAATCTTTGACTGACAGTAATGCCGTACTTACGCAGTTCCTCTCCTTTCCTCTCCACTGCCCCCTTCTCACACAGTTCCCCGCTGCAGGTTACCCACAGCCCCAGAGAGACCTAAAAGCGATGGCACAGCCTACAGCCCTCTGCAGCCAGCCACAGCTTGACCACCCAAGCACCTCACCAGTGCTGGCTCCTCCAGCAAAGCCCCATGCAGTGCAGGGACCTCACATCTGGGCTATGGAGAGAGCTGCCCTTACCTTGTCCCTCGCGCTCCAAGAGCAGAGTATTTCCCAGCACAGGATAGCAGGGACTGATACCCGGGATTGGCTTCATCACCCTCCATCGCCTCCAGTAATCCATCAGGGAGGGGAGGGAGCACACAGCCACAACTGCCAGCAGCACAGCAATGACCCCAGCCCCCATGTACAGAAGCTGAGGTCCCCCGACGGCTTCCTGCACAACCTCCATCACCACCTCCCAGCCTCCTGCTCCGAGTCTCGATCCCTGCCGGGGAACCGGCACTGCCTGCACCCAGCTCTGCCTGTACCCTCCACTGCTGTGCTGCAGGAAGGCGAGCGGGCCAGGAGAGCAGGAGGCGGAGCTGTCACATGGGCCCCAAGGCGCATCTTCCTGCCAGGAAAATAAACAAAGATATAAACCACACATGCATGGGCAGGCTGCCAGCAAGCACTTTGTGATGGCAGAGCAGCTACAGGGAACTGTACCACCTCCTCGGCCTCGCTTGGCTCCTCTGACTCAAGTGAAGAGTGAGGAAGTTCTTTGCAGGCCTGTGCAATACCTCAGAAGGAAAAGACAGAAACAGATGTCAAGAGAAAAATCACCTTTCTGCTGATTTAGGGAGGACGGGTTTCCTCAATACGTCCTTTCTCCGTCTGTTTTCATGTGCTCAGGGAACACCATTTTGCCATGCAGAACTGCTGCAGTGCTCTCCAACACAATGCCTGAAGGGTTTCAAGCGCTTCAGATGGGGAGCACCTTTCTTAAGTTGGGGTAAAGGCTCAAAGGGGTTAACACAAACCAGAGCCCATACAGACCTGTGATCAAGAGCACTGCAAAGGACACTGATGCTTCTCTTCTCAAACGGCCTTTGCTGATCTCACGGGTGAACACTCAGTCACAGGCTAAAGGGTGCCAGTAACATGACTGGCAGCACCGGCACCCATATCACAACTTGCAAAGCACTTGGATAGAAGTGGTGACATACCCACCATAAATCCTCCTGGCCTTCCTGCCTCAGGAGGAACCAGGGCCTCTTCTCACTGCTGCAGGGCTGCCGAGCGCCTGTTCCTCAAAGCCTCCAATGCTCAGAAACCTTGGGGCCAAACAGAAGTTTGGTAAAATAGCAGCATGGCTTACACCCAATCTGCAAAAATTCACCCCCTGAATAAGTCACAAAAACTTCTTATTGCCATGGTCATGTTTCTCCTGTCTGTTTTGTACCAAAATTGACTGCACTGACTGCGCCGGTATGTTTAGTAAACCAACAAACAGCATAAACAAAGCAGCAGAGGGGAGTAATTTTTGGCACTTTGTTCCTGCAGTCTCCTGCAAGCAAACACTTGATCATAAATGCTGAATGTTGCCTTTTCCTGCACAGCAAACAGCTGGAAATGAACTTTGCTACTCTTGCCATTATTTGTAATGGTTTGTGAGAGAAAGTAGCAGATGAATACCTTGTCTTGCTGACACATAAGGCAAGCTACATAGCCATCAGTCCCCTCTCTTGTCCCTGGAAGGAAGCAAGCATGCAGGATTAAGAGGCTCACCTTTTGTCTTTGTAACATGGAGATCAGGCGGGTAATTATATTCTCCTCTTTATATAAAACCTTGCAGTTTGTTTCCTTCATGGAGCTGATAATTAGATGAAGCACTTGTGATTCTGAGTCAAAAATCCGTATTTCTAACTGTTGATAACTCCTTCTGCAGGAAAAAACTGAAACACAGTGCAACAGCAGGGACGGGGTGAAAAGCCACAGGGAAAGCAGTAGGGAACACAGCAGAACAAACATTGCAAAAACCTGCCAGGAGCTGGCAATCGTGATGCTGCTACAAATGAAAGGCAGCAGTGACACTGGAAGGAGCCTCTGGTGAAAAGCACCAGGGGAGACTTGAGGCCAACCCCTAGGGTTTTGGAGTTGGGGATACAGAGGATCCAAGGCCCGCTATACTCCAACGAAAAAAACAGATATTGGCAGCATATGAAGGGGTTCAAGCTGCTTCAGGAGTGATTGGTACTGAAGCACAGCTCCTCCTGGCACCCTGACTGCTGGTGGCTGGACTGGATGCTCAAAGGGAGGGTCCCCTGTACACTTCACGCAACTGAAGCTATGTGGAGTAAGTGGATTGCACTGATCACAATGGCCTTGAACAGGAAATCCCAATTGTCCAGGAATCTTGGAAGTGATCATGGACTGGCCAGAAGGCAAATATTCAGGAATATCACCAGGGGATGAGGTGGCATGTGCTGAAGAGGCCCCACTGTCTAATAAAGTGCCAGAAAATGAGAAGCAATATGTCTGTTCACTGATGGGTCCTGTCATCTTGTGGGAAGGTATCAGAGGTGGAAGGCTGCTGCATGGAGTCCTACATGACAACTTGCAGAAACTGCTGAAGGAGACAGTGAATCAAGTCAGTTTGCAGAGGTGAAAGCCATCCAGCTGGCTTTAGATATTGCTGATCGAGAAAAATGGCCAGTGCTCTATCTCTATACTGACTCATGGATGGTGGCAATTGCCCTGTGGGGGTGGTTGCAGCAATGGGAGCAGAGCAACTGGCAGCTCAGAGGCAAACCCCTTTGCACGACCGCATTGTGGCAAGGTATTGCTGCCTGGGTAGAGAACCTGGCCATAAAAGTATGTCATGTAGATGCTCACGTACCAAGAGTTGGGCCGCTGAAGAACATCAAAACAACCAGCAGGTGGATCAGACTGCTAAGACTGAAGTTGCTCAGGTAGATCTGGACTGGCAACACAAGGGTGAATTATTTCTAGCTTGGTGGCCCATGACACTTCAGACCATCAAGGAAAAGATGCAACATATAGTCGGGCTCATGATCGAGGGGTGGGCTTGACCATGGACACTATTGCACAGGTTATCCATGAATGTGAAACATGCACTGCAATCAAGCAAGCCAAGCAGTTAAAGCCTCTCTGGTATGGAGGGTAATGACTGCAATATAAATGCAGGGAGGCCTGTCAGGCTGATTGTATCACACTCCCACAAAAACCCACCAAGGCAAGCGCCATGGGCTCACCATGGTTGAAGGAACCACCGGATGGCTGGAAACATACCCTGTGCCCCATGCCACTGCCTGGAACACTATCCTGTGCCTTGAAAAGCAAGTCCTGTGGCGACATGGCACCCCAGAAACAATTGAGTCAGACAACGGAACTCATTTCCTTAACCACCTCATAGACGCCTGGGCCAAAGAGCATGGCAATGAGTGGATATATCACATCCCCTATCATGCACCAGACTCTGGGGAAAATCAAACGATACAATGGACTGTTAAAGACTACGCTGAGAGCAATGGGTGCTGGGATATTCAATCATTGGGATACACATTTAGCAAAGGCCACCTGGTTAGTCAACACTAGGGGCCTGCCCAATCAAGCTGGATCTGCCTGATCAAAACTTTTATGCATTGTACAAGGGGATAAAGTCCCTGTAGCACACATAAAAAATATGCTGGAGAAGACAGTCTGGGTTATTCCTGCCTCAGGCAAAGGCAAACCCATTAATGGATTGAGCAGTCTGATGTGTACCTCAAAGACATTTGATTTGGGGTGAAAATAGCCAATGAACTGAATGGTATGGTCATCACTTTTATGGTTGCTATATGCTGCATCAACAGTATTACAGTAAGAATCACCCAGATTAACGAAGAATGAACTTTGACAAAATCAAGCAAAGTGCAGCTGTGATGGAACCAGAACTGGCTTCAGCATGCAACAATCCAACACCGCACACCATCTCTCCTGCCTGGAAAGACTCTTACGACTAATGGAGACCAAAGTCATGGACTAAGTGAACTCAACGGGCACTTTAGAGGTATGGTCCATAGACTAAGGGAATGCTATCTGTGTGCACATATCAAAAGGCAGGGAAGTGGTGGTGATCAATTGGAATGTATTGGAAAGGGTAGGACCTGAGCATGATGTAGATGGTATAGACTAAGGGGTGGGTACTGTCCTGGCTTCAGCTGGGATAGAGCTAATTTTCTTCCTAGTAGCTGGCACAGTGCTGTGTTTTGGATTTAGTATGAGAAGAATGTTGGTAACACCCTGATGGGTTAGTTGTTGCTAAGCAGTGCTTACACCAGTCAGGGACTTTTCAACTTCCCACGCTCTGCCAGGTGCACAAGAAGCTGGGAGGGAGCACAGCCAGGACAACTGACCCCAAATGGCCAAAGGGCTATTCCATACCACATGACGTCATGCTCAGTATATAAACTGGGGGGAGTTAGCTGAGGGGCAGCAATTGCTGCTCAGGAGATCTGCTGCAGGGCATTGGTCAGTGGGTGATTAACAGTTGCATTACTTGGTTTTTTCCTTCCAGTTTTGTTTCTCTCTCCCTCTCTCATTTTCCTTTCCATTATATATTTTTTAAAATTATTATTTTATTTCAATTATTAAACTCTTCTTATCTCACCCCACAAGTTTTCTTACTTTTGCTCTTCCGATTCTCTCCCCCATCCCACCAGGGGCGGGGAGGGTGAGTGAGTGGCTGCATGGTGCTTAGTTGCCAGCTGTTGTAAACCACAACAATAAGATATACCCAAGAAAGAAGAAATGAGAGGTCTGGTATCTCTGAGGCCTAGTTATGTCACCAAGATTTGCAATCATTATGAACCTTTACTATAAGTTTCAACGGAAGATGTTCTGTAGGAAAGGCACACATCAATCAATAGAGTTTTCCACCAGACTGCATTTAGCATTCCTTTTTCACCTGGAGAGCTATTTGCTCACTGCTGGGTTTCAGCCAACACTCTACTGGTTAGTGAATCTTTGCTTTTACAACACAGTGCAAATCTGCTTTTACTCAGCTTTACACCTAAGCAGAAGCCTACCTGCCTGTGCCGACAGAAGGCACGCATCCTGTCAGGCAGCTACATCAGCCCGCAAGCACAATGGTAACACAGGCTTGCCCTGGTCCCTAGAATGCACGTCTGGATTCTTTGATATGGAAATCAATAGAATCATCGTTAGCACCAAGAAAACCAAAAACCCAAAGCAAAGCAAGGCTAAAATGGATCTGATTTGACAGAAGGACAAAAGAGAAGTACACAATACATTCCAAAAAACTATGGTGTGCTCTTTACATTAATCTTTTGCTCCAGCGAAGACATACCTATGTTTTTGCCATCCCTTGCAAAGCATACAGCATCCACGGTAAGACTAACTGGCTGCTAACTTAGCAATCACTACAGTTCATCTGCAGTTAGGAAGGGGTTTTCTTAGGAAGAGCTTCCCTCTTTCTCAACTTACACAACTACAACACAATTAGACTTTATGTAGAAAGTTATTTGCGCTGAAAAAAAAAAAAGTCCGTTTGTAGTCCACAACAACCATTACCTGCACAAAGAAAAGATACCACAGCTTGTCTCCATTTGAAAAGACACCGTCAGTACTGAACATGTCAGAGACCTCCCCCATCCCCAAACCCCAGGCTTCAAAGCCCAAAGCTTGACAAAGACTTCAGCTTCAAATCCTTCTGTGGATTATCTTTCCTGACACGGGTAAAGGAGACTAACAGCATTTGGGAGACAGAGACCACAGGTATGTTTTTCAGAGACAGACTGTTTGCTGTGATGCTCACCTCCATAAAGCATACCTCGCTATGATTTCTGCAACCTGGTGTTCACTGTACAGCAACAGAACAGAACTCTGTTCTGTAGCCATCATTTGGGACTCCTTCACAATGTGGAGTTTTGCGTGAATGAATTATCCCCAACAAAGGTTTGCCTCCTCCCGAAGAACCCAAAATCTTCCATGCCAGGAAGATGCATGCCAGGATAATAACACGCCTTGCAGCAAAGCAGGTTGCAGCCTGGGCCACCACCCTTTCCCAAGAACACAGCCTACTGTTGTAAAGCAATTCCGATACTGTACCAGTGATGTCGTCATAACCTATAGACTTTAATACTAAGTAGCTACCAAAGCATCACACCTATGTTTATTCATCTACATGTCAAGGAAAAAGCATACTCCTGAGCTGGATGGCCACAACTTGCCCCAAGGTCACAGGTGGAGATTCTGACCACTGTTTTGAGGATTGGCTAGACCCTACAGGGCCTTCCTCCTTGCTGACCTCTAGGAAATTTAAAGAAAGCATTTAGCAGCATGCTACACATTACATGAAGCAAACCTGAGGTGATGGAGCACAAATAAAATGGTCAGTTTAAGGTCTGGAAGAACATGTGATGGTGGGTTGCAGAAACACGTAAGACTGCCCACCCACACTCTTGCAACATAGAAGATTTGGTGTCTGGCATTTGCTCTAGGAAATTCACCATCCACATTTGATGTGCATTCATATAGACAGTGATAGATGGACAGCCTGTTAGAAGCTGTGGTGGGTTAGCCTTGGCCAGCAGTCAGACATCCACCCATTCGCTCATTCACTCCACTTTCTCAACAGGACAGGGAAAGAAAACAGGATGAAAAAGCTCATGGGTCAAGATAAAGACTAGGAGATTGCTTACTAGTTACCATCATGGGTAAAACAGACTCAGCTGAGGGAAATTTAATTTCATTTATTGCCAATTAAAAACAGGGAGTTGGGAAGTGAGAAACAAAGACAAAAAAGTTCCTCTCTGCTGCTCCCTCCTCCTCTTCCTCACACTTTTCTCCTGCTCCAGCATGGGTCCCCTCCATAGGCTGCTGAGGAACCTCCACTCTGGTGCCTGGAGCACCAACTCCTCTTCCTTCACTGACCTTGGTGTTTGCACTGCTGTTGCACGCTTTTTTCCCCCTGCTCCTCTGTCTGCCCAACATTTTTTTTTACCCTTTCTTAAATACATTTTCACAGAGGTGCCACCAGCTTGCTGCTGGGGTCATCTGTGTCCTGCAGTGGGTTCATTACAGAGCCAGCAGGAACCATTTGTGTTCTCTTCTCTGGCCTTTTCCCACAGAGGCCACCACAGCATCACCCCCACTGCCAACACCTTGACACCTACACCCAACTGAAAAGCCTACCATGAAACCACTGCAAGACTGAAGGGGAAAAATGGGGTCAAATTTCCTCCATGTCGCCCCCTAGTGAGACCAGAGACATCAGCTACAAAGCGACAGATACATGCAAACTATCAATATTAAGTATCTATAAACACAGGTGCCTTCCCTTACGATTTTCAGAGAAGAATCGCTCAGGTGGGTCAAGGAAGATCTCAGGGTCTCTGTGCAGGGTGTGAGTTATGACAAGCATATTTGTGCCTTCTGGTACTTGATATCATCCTAAAGAGAAAAGGGAGAGGAAGGGTTAAACCAACAGCAACTAAATGACTTTCTATAAAATGCTTCCCAGTAAAAAAAAAAACAAACAAACAAACAAAAAACCCCTGCCCTTGACTTGGGAAACCTTTTCAGTACTCTCTCCTGCAGAGGTTCCAGCACCCATCCCAATCACCTCTAGCCATTTAAAGCTCCAGGATGGCCACAAGACACTTTTGTATCTCCACTTCTTCAGCTTTGATAAAGGAGGAATGGAAAACATACCAAACACCTCACCCAGTTCTCCGTGAGCCTTCTTCTGAGCTTCAGGATTACATCCAGGTAAGTACAGGGCCCATTTCAGAGCAGCTGCTGTTGTATGACGGCCCTAGAGGTCCAGATTTACAAAGACATTCACTTCAACAGCATTCCTGTGCACAAATAGGTTTTGTAAATATTTGGGTGTGCAGGTACTATGGAAAGTGAGCCTTATTAGTTCCATAACCACAAGAAATACAAAAGTCAAGAGTGAAGAACTCTATGCAACACATTATCAGGATGTAAGATGACCCATGATTCTGTCAGGTGCCCAAAAACTTACCAAAAAGGGAAAAGTGTTAAAATACTTCTGGTAGCCAGCAAACATCCATCTTCCCTCTCCTCTGCCACCTGAGAGTGGTCCATTGCTGCTGTGCTAGTAATTAGCAGGTCTTTCCTTTCCTTTTCAGCTGCAGAAGCAGATGCTTGTTGCTCTGCTCTACTCTCCATTTGAAATCCAGTGACTGAACTCCATTGCTTCACAGATGCCAGCAATCTTCTCTCTTTCACAAAATGCCAGATGATGAACCACTCTTCATTGTGTGGTTCCCACTTCTGCCATTACAGGACCAAACCAGCGCATATTCATCTTTCCATTTAGTCCACAATGTAAGATCTGGTTTGCCACGAAGTGCCACAAGATGGTAAGGGACACATTTTTCCATCATTCCTCTGCATTCCTGCCAATGTCTACATAGTACAGGAGGGAACACTCCACTACACACACCACTGAAGAAGACTTAAATGTGAATTTTGAATGTTATGTCATCTTTGACCTGAGATTTCTGAAGAAACTGCATCAAACTGACCTGCGACTGTATAAAATCCACCTGGAACTCCAAAGCAAAAGCATTCTGCTTTCTCAGATAACTATACCATAATATCACCAGTGAGTAAACTTAGCGTAGCCAAAAGAGAAAAATACTAAGCCAGGAAAGTAATTTAAAAGTGCTTTCATTTACTCAAAAGAATGCAGTGCTTGATGACCGTTTACAAAACCCAGAAATCTGATTAACAGTACAGATATAAAATATACATTACAAATGCTCTGCCTTGGATTACCAATCCTTGAACATTCCTAAAAATAAGTGAGGATAACTGGTATTAGTTCTCAAGTACAAGAAACTGTTTCTATTCTTAACTGCACAATTTGGGCAAATAATTAAGTTTTTCTCCTCCTCCCTTTCCCCTTCTTCAACCACATCTACTTCAACTGCTGGCCCTCAGATGGAAGGAGGAATCCCTGACTGCACATGCACACAGGGACCTGATCGGGGCTGTGATCTCTGGGCAGAACATAATTCCAATCTCCACTTTGGGTCTACACAAAGAGGTACGAAATAATCAGTTAAGTACATACTTTCATGTTAAAACTCTGAAGGCTTAGATATTTCAAAATATGATTAATTTATAAAATATTGCCTGCTATTGTACAAGAAATCTCAAGAAGCGGGAACGGTCTTACTGACTTGACAGCATGCAGATTCAATTGCTTAGCATCTATAAATACATTTGGCCTGGCAGGGAAAACACGGCTTCCTGTAAACAAAGTTTATCCCAGCAGTTCCCATAGTTACTGACAATCAGAACAGCATAAGCAGAAGCAGCGAATGAATTCCATCTCAAAAGAATTAAAGGAAGAAGAAAAAGTAGGGACAGACAGTATTTACAAGAGAGGAACTGCAAAAACCACAGACTGAAAAATGGAAAAATGTTAAAACAGCAGTTAAAAAGGAGATACCAAACTCCCGTTTAAAAGTATAGATTTTATGTATGACTGAGTTTTGGATAGACTAGAACATCTTTAACACTGAGGAAACATGACAAAGTGGGAGACTTCATGGTCTAAACATAACTTATTTGCTTCTATAGATAGAATAACAATTCGCTAAGGAAAGACAGAAAAAGGAGGAATGCCTGAGAAGAAAGTGCAGCAGCAGCAGCATCTTGACTCTGCAAACAGAACAGGAAGCTCAACCGTTTATTTCATTTTGCTCTATTCTGGCCAGACAACTTTAAAAGGCGGTGATAGAGGCATCCTGAGGATTGCAAGGCTCAGCAGAAACCAGCGTACTGCATGTGTTATTTGTTACACAAGATAATAGCTGGCAAATTTAGTGCTTCAGTCTTCCGTTCAGTGCAGGGAGCTTCTGTTTCTTCCTAAACTGGGTTAAGAAGCAATCTGAAATCTCTTCCTTGCGGTTGGAGGCTTTCTCTGAAAGGATCTGTAGTAACGCTGTGAGCCTAGAAAAATTGTTTGTTAATTGTGGCAGAATCTGAAAGACACTCCAAGATTATGTATAAGTTACTTCCATTAGCCTGCTCAGATCAATGTTTGCTAACCTCCCCTTTTTCTTACATCACCTTTTATAGAATTACACCAATTATATAGTTACTTAAACTTGATGAACTTCCAAACAAATATAGGTTATGTACAAGCACTCAAATACCTCAGGAATGAGCTAGTCAGCTTTACTGTAACAGAGCTAAGTAAGCCACGCAGGGCTGCTCTCTTTTCGGGTGTTACAAATGGAAGACATAATGGCAAATCAATATTGATTTTTTTTAAAATTTATTTAAGAGAGCTTTATACTTATGTTAAAAACACACATTTTCAATTTTATTTTTCCCCACATAGAAAGTTTACTAATTTGGTGTATTTATATGGGAGGTAAAATAAAATTTATGTCATGAAGCAGTTCACAAATATGAATTTCTGTTGCTACTTCAGCAGCTGCAAAACATCTAGCCTGTGCACCACATACTCTTGCCATAGTTGTAAATATGCTGAAATCTTAGGAGATGGGGAAGGGCGGGGGGGAAAATGAGGGGGAATCCTTTTCCTTCCACGTCACAACAATGAAAAGAACCTTTGCAGGGTTCCTGACAGTCAGAGTTAGGGCTATCTCAGACCAAGGAACTTCAAAAGCAGACTCAAAATATCCTGCCAAGCACACCTGTTCTTCTATGCCAAAACTGCTCTCCCTGAGCACTTTACTTCTTGACTGTGCTATGGGTTAATAGGTTTTGTTGGCCTTCTGCCTTTCAAGTGATGCTTACTTTGCCTACCTATTAAAAATCCTTGACCTGTCCCTCTGTGGTTAGCAAAATCCATGGGAGTCAGTGATCTCTTCTGAGGTGTGTCTGTCTGTAAAAAGGAAAGACCTACTATTAGCTAGTATGGTATGCTGATCTACTGAAATGTTTTGATTACAGTTTTTACAATCTAGTCCAGCAGAGTGAGCCTTACCAAGCTGCAAAGCTCCAAGCAGTACTAAACCTGCACAATTCTAGTGCACAGACACCCTCAAAGGAACTGTTTGATGCATTAGACTCGAAAAAAAAATCCTCCCTCATTCTCTAGCCCTGCTTTTGAAGGTCCCACGCCCTCCCAAAGCCTTTTAACATCCTCTTCTCTACAGATAGCAGGAATGCCTGTACACCAGAAATCAGGAGAGACACAGTAAGTAAGACTGTGAACAGAAGCTTCTTCACTTTCCCATGTCTCTATACTTACGTTGTAACATACCCTGAATGTATGAGTTGTGTTGGGCCTTGAAAATTGATCAATAATAACAGTTCTTTCTCTGAGTGGTTGTTGCTCTGTACCGCCAGGCACTGCACTTGACACTCTGCTATGAGCATATCGTCCTCGACGCTGAGAGAATTAGAGGAGCATTGAGAGAATGCAGCAATTGAATTGGTTAAAAAAATAATTTTTTTTCCGTTGCCATACAAAAAAAAAAAAAAAAACCACAAGAGAAGAAGAAAAATACGTTTTCACTAACCAAAAGCCCTGATTTAAGGTACCTTAAGGGTAGTCATGTTTTTCAAAGAGATTTGAGACTGTTCCCTAATATTAGTCTATAATCCCCAAAGCCTTATATTAATTAAAATAATAACAATAGACTTTACACGTGTCTCAATTCAAAATATTATTCAGAAGCAAAATAATATCAAAATGTCAATTTACTTTCATTGTGATGGTGATTTATTACTTCCCTAACCTTTAAAAATAGGCTAGCATCAATAAGATTTATCTTTTTTTTTTTCAGTTAGCATCCTTTTCTATTTCTGTAAGCATAATTTTCCACTTCTTATAACCTAACATTAATGAATAAAACACTGAAGAGAGCTATTTAAATCCAGATGCATGTAAGTGCTAGGTTACTATCTGCTTGGTTAGTTGTTTTAATCTTTTTTTTAAAAAAAAACCCACCAGATTTCTCTGTTTTCAGAGGCAAGTCTTACCACCATGATCTGTTTGTGACCTGAGGTTTTCAACTGTCTTCTCTTGCATTCTAATGGTACCCCACTATAACACACATTAGCATGTTAAGACCATGTATTAAATATGAACCAACACAAGCTGTAAAGTTGCTCATTTGAACAAGTGACACAGAGCAATTTACTTCCAAATAGCCTGACGTTCTTCACCAGTACAAAAATAAACACAACTTACAGAGCTCTGTTGCAGGCGAGGTACTGAAATATACTGTTCAACAGCCTCTGAGTTTATTGGTGGTAACTTGTTCCGGGTTGTAGGTGCACAAGCAGAAGATAAACGATCCGAGCTGGCACGCCTACAGAATTTTAAGGGTTCCTTTTTTAGGAAAAATCATATTGAAGACTGCTTCACTGAAGTAATATGAAATGATTGAGCAGTACATTTTTTTACAGAGCTCAGCTACAAAAGTAACAGCAACTAATACTGCAACAAAAAATAAAACAAAAGCCTCTCCTCAAATGGTTTTGCTTGCTTTCTTTTTCTCTCTGAATTCTAGAATCAGTAATAAATTTCAGGTTAGTTCTCAAGTATTTTGCAAAATCCTTCACTGGTGAAATTTCAGTAAAATTCTGAGGAAAGCAAAGAATAAAATGAGAAAACTCACAATTTAGTCCCCCTAAGGATTTCATCATTGTACATATTAGGAGCTTTTGAGGACAGTTGGTCAGAAGTGAGAGAAGGTAACCTACGATGGCTTGGTAGCTTCCTAGAAGATGTCAGCAGTACCCGAGATGATGAGAAAACACTGTTATCAGCAATTCTCCACAACCTGGTGTGCACTGAATTTGGAGCACTGGAGCCAATGCTATGCTGTCTGTCTTCTTGCTCATTCCTAGGGAAAAAGGAAGGAGAATGAGATAGGGAATGAGGATGAAGACAAAAAAAAAGCAAAAGGATTTCTTAACAGAGTTATCATTGCAACCTCTACAAATCATTGTCACATGAGAGATATGCCCAAAGGAGATGACTGCCTTTTTATTGCCTTTTTATAATTGTGAAACATCTTTTACATAGTAAGAATTGTGCCGCATTTTGAAAACGTCAATACCAACACCTACTGTATTTTTTCTACTGTGGCAACATGCCTCTGTTGGAGCGGTTTTGCTTGAATTGTCATCACACCATTCAAATCACTACAGAAGTTGCTGGAGAAACGGTGAACCTAGTAAAAGCAGCAAATATGCATTAACCTTTACTTTTTTTGAAGGAAGACCTCAAAAAGCCCATAGTTAGGAGATATTTTACTTGTTTCTTAGAAAAGTTTCTGTTAAGATGTTTCAGTAGAATTCTCAATAGTATATGGGGCAAATGCATTGGTTTGCTTATTTTAAATAGATTCTTACAAACAGAGCTTGGGTAATTTAGTTACTGAATTGCAACTCAATTTGTAAGGTAGGGTTCAGTTGAAGCCGGAGTTTGATTCTCTGAAGTTTCCATTTTCCCTCAGCACAGTCCAGCCCAGGGGCACAGATCCCTGAACACTCCTTATCTAAGCATTTTACTTCTTCTGGCTGCTGGGACCACTACAGAACCAAGGGTGAGAGCAGGGAGCACTGAGACTGCTGTGCTCTCTCTTCCATGTTTCTTATCTCACTATCTAGCAAGCATGGGAAAAGAGCAGACAAAATAGAATGGAATTGCTTGAACTGAACGGAGAGACAGACAGAGGGGGAAACAGAAGCAGTGGCTGGAAAAGTGTGCAAAACAGGAGCGAGGCAACAGAGAGAGGAGGCAGCAAGTGGGACAAAAAGAGCATTTTATCAATGCAAACCCAAGCTTCCACAAAGACACTTAAGGCCTAGTACCAGCACACTGGCGGACATACAGCAGAGTCCTGTTATACAAAAGGCAAAGGAAATGAAAAGGAATGGGAGATTCTGAAACTCACAGGGTTGAGAGTAAAGCACTTTAAGTTGCAACTTCCCATCCCTGCAGTCCAGGGAAAGAGTTTCATTTGTTTTCTTAATTCTACCAGGAGTAAATGACTGGACCACAATAAAAGCAGAATTATTTTCTATGGATGGAATACAGTCTAAGAAGTGGTTTTTTGAAAACCAACTTCAGCAGTATCTTAGTGGTAAACAAATTTAAAACCTTTATTTTAAATGAATATTAACTATACAACATTAAAAAAAAAAAAAAAAAAAAAAGAAAAAAAAAGGGGAAAAAAAAGTGCCTTTTTAGCTTCAACAAGGACTCTGTCCAAAGTCAGCAAAAAAAAGAACACCATTTGACAGAAAGTTGGTTTTACCTGCAAGGAAACAAGATGAGACCCAAAAGATACACTTCGTGCTTCAGAGCCTCTGGAAAGAGGAACGCTCCCAGCATCTGCTGTAATACGAATGACTGGCAAATGTGGCAGTTTTGCTGTAACAGCTTTCAGTTTTTCCACTTGTTTGTCACCCTCTGCACAAAAAAAAAAAAAAGTCCAGGAAATAACTTGCTTTTTGTACATTTACCAGACATCATTTGTTGAGATTCAAACACTATTATACTGCACGATAAATAAAGACTTTCATATAGTTTTAAGTTTACGTGATATTTAAACACATACCATAAATTATGTTTTTCTGAAAGCATTTTCCACTTGTTTATGCTTTCCTGACACTGACAAACAAGTTGGGCTATGTAAGTAGGGTTGGAGGGGCATGTTTGTTGAAGAAAATGCTGCTAAGACTCTTGGAATGTTATTAAAAATTTCCCAAAGATTTTTTTTTACAGGAAAAAAAAAAATAAATTATTAACAGAAAAATAAGTCTGTTGGTCCTATCCTTGCCTGAGGGCATCTACACACTGACTCATTTTGGATATATACCACCATCTTATTTCTATTCTGAACACAAATTCTTTTATATTCCTAGTCAACATACTCTGGTTAGCTATCTGTTTGTCAGAAGTTGATGCCCTTGACAAAAATAAAAGAGCACGCCTATCACTAAACTGCTAAGCTATCCTCTCTAAATGATAATATTGAGCTAAACAATCCACCTGTGGTGTGAAAAGCCCTTCTGTATTTCAGTAACACCTGAAATGTTAAATTCTGATGCTGCAAGTATTCTGAGAAATTCTTCCATTTCTTACTTGGCTGTAAATTTGTATTTGAAGTGAGCGTACCTTACATTTGAGGTGATTTCCAAAACTCACTCCCAGGCATTCTTTTGTTACTGTCCTTTTTAAAATACATTAAAAGAAGAACTGAAATTTCCCTCAGCCTCCAAAGACAACACACACACACACAACACAGAATTTCACTTCTAGTTAATTTTCTTAGTTTTTGCTTTTCCTCACTATAGTCTGTTAGAAGACAAAAACATAAAATAAAATAAAATTGCATGCACCACCACTTCTTCATCCTGTATTAAACTCAGGAACTCCTGCACTGTCAGCAAGTCTGTCTATCTCGCTTTAACAATCTGACTACCTAAGGGTTCTTTTTATTAACAAAGCTCAAACAATGAGGACTAGGAGACTTTGATTCCTCGGTTCCAGATACAGATCACGTCATCAGTGATCCCCTGCTAACAGCATCAATTTGCATCCCCACCCAGTGATTAATATTTTATTTTTTTTAAAACTTGCTCTCCTGCAATGAAGCTCTTTCAGTCTTCATTTTTCTTTTTTGGTTTTTGTTTTGGGGATTGTTTGATTGGGGGTTTTTTTTGTTTGGGGGATTTTTTGTTTGGTCGGTTGGTTTTGGTGGCTGGGGTTTTCTTTCCACACCTCTCATACAAAATTCCCTTAAAAATAGTAGGACTATTTATATTTATTTTTTTTTTTTTGGGGGGGGGGGGGGGAGGGGGCGCATGCGCATGGCAAGGCATTACATATCTTATAATGCTGTACTACCAACATGGCTGTCTTAAAATAACCAGATTTCCCAAGCTTCAAGGAGAGAGAAAAAAAAAATCTAAAAAAAAATCACTTTCCTGAGTTAGATTCAATAAATACCACATCTAAAAATACCAAATACCTGTGATACTAGTTTCCCAATTTTTTTTAATCAGTTCCTCCAATATTCCAATTACATTGTTCCAGATAAGATCAAATACTTCAGAAGCCACGGCATCTTTGATACAGGCATTGGGAGAAACAGGGGGAATGCCACGCTTACTCCTCTTCTCAGCAAGACGCATTTTCTGTTGTTCCCAACTCTCATCATCACTAATAAAGGAAGCAAATTCAAATTAACTCCCATTTTGATTTTTTTTTCCCCATTCTAATACACTGAATGAATAGAATCATTCATATGGAAGAAAAGCAAGCCAGATGTAGATCACAAAAAAATTCAAATTCAAACGCACAGAGTGCCTATGGGAACAGAAGCTATCGTATACATATAATGATTTCTTTTGCTTTTGCTTGCAGGTAAAAAATAGAAAAATCCAGTTAGGGCATTACAACAGAAAGCTCTGCAGCTCCAGAAGGAACAGCTTTATACATGGCACTTAGTCTTTTGAGACTAAATCCTATGCTTTTTACCAAAGCATAAAGGAATTACTGTCCATTGCATTTGGCACGAGGACTATCACGTAGAACATTTCTTTTATAGCACGTCCTGCGTGCCTGCACACATCTGCAACACTTCACCACTGATCAAACAACTTTAAAGGATTTCTGCAGCCTGACAAAAATAGCAGAACCCATAGCCTTATGCTCACCTCCCTCCATTCCACTACTGTGTGGACAGTTACTATTTTTTAACTCTCCTCCCTGCCTCCCCACCTAGGGAAGCACAGCGTGGCAATATTCCCTAACTTGGTCTTCTAATACACTTTCTAGGAAGAAAATTTTAAACTTTTTTTTTTTTTTTTTTTTTAACGCCATGGTATTTCCTTCTAAGGAAATGCAATTTTTTTTTGAGATTTCAAGGATGATCCCAACTTGATACTGGTTTCCACTATATCCCTTTCTCTTCTCAGACACTTCTTTTACTTCTTCCTCAAACTGGATTGCAAACTTAACTACAACTGAGACTTGGCTGAATGGTCCAGCTCACAAAATGACCAAGCTATTTTCATATCAGGCTTTGTAACTCCTAGTGTTTTAGTTATGGAGAGTAAGATACATCAGAATCAAATCCTGAGAAGGAAACAAGAAACAACATATCAAGTGAGGCACAAAGGAAAGCACCTTCAGTCAAGTCCCTCTCCCAAACTGTTTGCTTACTTAGCAAAACAAAGTGATACTTCACTCCTAAAAGGATTCTTAATCCTAAATCCTCTCCAAAACAGTAGGCACCCAGGCCCTCTCTTTCAAACACAGGACTGAAAGGGTCTTATCTGGGTCTTGGCCTGGTTTCTCTAGTTTTTCAGAACACGCATGTCTTTTTCCCGTAAATGCATCAAGCTTCAGCACAAAAAAGTTATGCTTTGGGCCCTACTAGTCCTACAAAACTTTGCCCCTTGTAGAGGCCTTTTAGAAAACAGCACGCTATGGTCTTTGTTCTACCCAGCAGCTGCTGCAACTTTCAACTGGGCCATGGGAAACCTCGGTTGCATTGTCAAGAAGACAGCTGCAGGACTCCTGTCACTCACAAGAGTGCTCTAAATGAAGGCTGTATCCTGCACCTCTCCTTGTAAAGCTGTGATACGCTGCACAGAAAGAATTTAAGATTCCTTAGGGCAGACAATGAGGACACTGTACAGTGTAATGACCCTAAACAACCTGGTCGTCAAGGCACTCACCTGGGAAGTAGGGATTACTTCATTCCGCTCCCTGTCTCAAAATCAAATATTCGTGCTATCAAATGTCCATGCACAAAACATCTCAAAACAACTAGCGGTTAAGACACATTCCTCTGACATGGGAGATGTGAGTTTTGAACCACTAGAAAGACAACATACCTAATCTTCCACATGCCCAGTGAGTGCTCTGACCACTGTGCTACTGAATACAGGGACAGAAGAAACTGTATTTTACAGAAGAGAAACAAAGATTATGAACCCTAACTGGGCTCATTGAAAATTTTTCATTATTCTCTTCAAAAACACATATATCTGTTATTTACAGTTCCTTGTTGTCAAAGGCAAGATATTCTTCTATTTTCCCATCCACATCATAGATTTCTTCTTCCAGGAATGAATACACGGATGAGTCAGGGGCAGAAATCCCAGTGGAACTTGAATCTAGTGCTTTATGTATTGGAGATGTTGTTGGGATCAGTTTAGAGCCTGAAATGCAGAGCCTGAAAAAATATCAACAAAATGAGAATTAAATATTCAAAGAAAGAAGAAAGTGCATATTTAATTATACTGAAATGTTTCAGTAATACAAAAGTAATGTTTGTACATATTTGTCAAGGGGGAGGACTGAAAACTGAAAAAAAAAATGAACATACTCTTTTATATTACTGGTACTTTCATGGAGGCCAGGTAAACACTTAGTATCCACAGAGGTATCACTTCTACTCTGAAAATGCTGAAAGCCTTCATCCTTTGGCAATAGGAGCTGCTTTCCTAGAACCCTGAATAAAAAGGGGAGAGTGAGAGACATCTTAGATGGAAATACATTTCATATGCAAATATCAAGAATACAAATACCTGTAAACCATAGGCAATCAGAATGGACACCTTATATTTGCTTTGAAAAAAGGAATTTATGGACGGGCCAGGGCCTTGTGTAATACATTAACATTGCCTAGTATTTAAGTCTTAAAATAGTCAAACTTGTTAGATTGTTCTAAAGGCTGATAAAGCAAACACACTTCCTTTCTTATCAAAACTCCATAAGAAATGTTTAAAAATGGATGCAGAAGACAAATAACATCTGCTATGACTTCTCTTATCCGACTCCAGTATCCATCAATGTGAGCAGAAGTCCTAATCCAAAACGCTTACATGGATAGTTAAGACTAGAAATAACGTTCAGAAAATGCACAAAATGCAACAGCATAATGCACAGCAGCAGAGAGAAAAGGTAAAAGCAACTCTACTTAAATGTACGTAAACTTACTCTATAAGATAATTTCTGAACACAGTATAGGTAAATAATCATCACCGCTTACTGAACTGTGTTTCACTAGAATTCACAAGGGATCTTGAAAGAATTCAGCAGTCGCAGCTGTCGTGCAAGCAGCAATGTTCAGACTCGCCTGAACACATTTTCTTGAGACTACCTTTCACAAAACAGCACTTTATGCCACATGAAGCTCTAAGCAATAGCCTTTTTTACTTTTTATTTTGTAAGCCAAGAACAAAAAGCTTTCTATTTAAGCAGATCTTTCTCTTACCGATGACAGTTCTCAAGTATATTTATTACCACAAGCTAGGTATTCATATGCCGACATAGCTGTTTTACAAATCAAAAAAAAAAAGGACAGCCAGCAAGCTCTTTGAAGCACAACTCTCAGAAATTAATCTGGCTAGTCCACACAAACTGACTTTTAAGGTTTAATAATGAAAATAACTTTTTTTTTCTTTTTAAAGCACAGGTTGTACCACATCCCTTAGTACCAAATGACACAGAGCTCCCAGATTTCTTAGGTTCGCTTTCAACCTCTTGGACTTCGCTGGTATTGTCAGCATTAGATTTGAATCAGAAAATCATTAAGTACAGGGACTTACTTAAAAAAAAAATCCACCTAGTGAAAATACTCTGAAAATACAGTGAAATTATTTAATATTTTGAATGAACTACACAGCACAAAAACCTGTTTCTGTATTATGCATGTTCTATTAATTTTTACAGTATCTAAAAAAGGCAAAGCATACCTTAGTGCTAGTGAAAATTGCCTCAGTTATATTTAACAATTCTTTCTTGTTCCTGACAAAGCATGACAAGCTTTGTTAGTTGATTTTAGTTTGTATTTACTAGTAACAAGCCTCTGCAAATTATCTAAAAGCACTGAAAGCATACCGCAGTTATTGACAACGTTCTTTTTAATGGTGTTAAACTATTGACTAGAAGATAGACGCATGCAGGTCTATGTTTAGAATAGCTTAGAGCCATGACATCTCACCAAGAATGACATCCCATCATTCATGAAGACACAACAGTACAATGCAGTGCAACACTGACTTGTCTCCTGTGTTATAAGCAGCAGTCATCAGGCTGCCTAGGCATTTTGCACATCTGTGCAAAACACTTCTTGTGAACCATGTATGCAGCCTCATATCTGTTCAACTACTTATTGTCGGGTTAATATCACACATTATTTTACATTGATTTACATAGCCTAGCGAAGACATCATGGCTGTGCAGTATATATGAAGCATGTGTACACCTTCGTATTTCATTTCTTTTTAGAAGAATCAGTTACAGAATTAACACCGAATTCCTTGGAATTTCACAGTATGTCTTCATTTACAGTAAAAATATATATATATATATATATTTCTTTACAAGATGTATTCTTTATTTAGAAAAAATTTTAATTATTAAGCAAAATAGAGAGCATTAGCTGCTAGCACACCACCAACCAGACTTACTGCATAACTATGGCACGGGTCAGTCCCAGAGAACCAGATATGAATGCAAAGGTGTTACTGGTGCCATATATCAAAAGCAATTCATATGAGAGTACCCCAAAAATTCAAATTAGAGTGATAACTGGTTAAACTCATACAGCAAGGTATTTCTTTACCTTAGATGAGGAAATTGTTCAACCCAGTCTGCACATTCTGCCTGCAGGCTCTCAGTTTGGGAGGTCACTTTTCCTTCAAACAGCATTTCATCAATCTCCCAGAATAACTGATGTACTCTCTGCGTGTTGGCTTTATCAAATTCCTACATATTATAAAAATAATAGTTGTTAGCAAATATGCATATATATTTATGTTAAAAAACCCACAATATTTAAAGAACAGGACAACTTGGACCAATTTGGCTGGGCACCTTGGAACAGCTCTTCAGACTACCTGCTTTGGAAACAAGATTTATATACTGCAGTGTAAAAAAAACCACCCAGGTAGCTGGCCTCAGCAAGGTGGTTTAGCAAAAAGGAACTAGCTGTCTAGGATTAGCCAACAGAAAACACCAGTTATAAGGTGTCTGGAGTCTGGCTCCCTCCCTGCTCCACCATGGAGCGAAGCACGCACATTGCACCTCCGCAACCCATGGCACCAAAGCTCCCTGCTCTTCTGAGCAGCAGTTTTCCCTTCTGAGGAAAAGAACTAAGAGGGCCAAGGGGGAGAACCTTCCTCCTGCATGACATAGTCTGGTGGTTATGAAACAACCCTCAGTGTGCGAAATGGCCTTCCATGCCTCTTGACTGAAGCTATAACTCAGCACAACCAGAAATGGGCGAGTGTGGGGGCATATGAAGGTAGCAGGGAAGAGCCTGACTTTCTCCAGTGATAGGGAAAGGAACACTTGGCTGAGGGCTCCTCAGCTGCGGCACTGTTCATAAAGATATTTGGCCACTTGTATCAGACACTCTAAAACACAGAAAAAAAATTATAATACTCGGGGCCTAAATCACGTTTGTTCACTTCCAGCTGAGTGCCCCAACCACTTCAGGCTACAGAAGGGATCCCACTGAAAAGCAATGGAAAAAACAACTCTCACCCAGGTTACTGTATGATCCAGGGTCAGGCTTTCTCCTGGAGGGCTGGAAGCGACAGATGGGGTCGGTACCCTAAAGGTTAGGATATTATGCAAAAGGTATGGCAGAACTACCTCTATCAGCCATGGATGGCTTTTTAAAATTAAAGTGGCAGTGACCGCAATGCTTTGGGATTTATTCAATGCTGCCAGCCTGTAGCAGGTACGCTTCTGAGGTCAGCCTCCCTAATGGGTTTAACCCCTCACTGCATCATCTGCGAAACAGAATCGAGCTTAGCTAAGAGTTAAATATTTACTCAGAGTGTGACATTTATTTACATGCATGCACATGAATGCGCTTTATGACTCAAAACATTGAGAACAGTTCAATTTAGACACTACCTGGATTAAGCAATATTTGAAAACCCATATTTTATCACTCTCTTGGACTCAGAAACCTAAGCCTACTCTCTGTGGTAAAATAGATTTGTTTTCCCCAAATGTCATCATTTCATATTTTTATTTTCTTTGTTACACATCAGCTGCACCGATACCAACTGGCAAACAGTACTATTTTTTAAATAGTCAATTAATATACTTAATTGTTAGGCTATAATGAAGGAAAGTGGTTAAATTCTCCTACAGGACATGTGCTGCATGTCCATTTTCTGCACAAATTAATCTGTTCTACGATACATAGATGAAGCGTACTGTAAAAGTTTCTGTGACGTACATCATCCCTCCAGGAGTAAACTGAACTTCTTTCAGTAGACAAACCAGTAGTATAGCTGTTTATTCCAGACCAAGAATTATTCAAGTCTGTGGGTGTCGTACAGCCACTAGATGAAAGTGATGAAAGTGTTTCACTGTGAAAAGACGACAAATTAAAATGAACACAATGGTTTTCTGTAAAAATATTTTAAAAATAACACAACTGATCACATAAATGGACAGTGGTACATGCTCCTGTCGGATGCAAGATTTTCAGGACATGCTATTAGGGTTGATGCGAGGAGTTGCAAATGTATGTTTTTAAGTAGAGTGCAATTAATACATGCTCCTATTTGTACCATTTACTGCCTTAAAGGCAATTGCTGCTACAGTATTATGCTTTTGTACATGCGTATATCATTGCAACTGCAAGGGCACTCTAGAATATATCCACACATACGTACACACACACACACCAAGCATTTCCACCTCTAACAATTATTTTGTTTTCTCCAGTGCAGCTAATGGGCACATCAAAACTATACATTAAAGATAACATAAGCCTTCTTTAATTCTATTAGAAGCTATCACAAGAAACGTATGCAAAACTCAGCATAATGTCTCTACAAATGTTTCAAATAGCATTGAGTTACATATTTGCAGGCAATGCCTTTTATGCTGTTAGACCTTGTGCACTTTAAACCTCAAGCTCTGGGATTCCAGCTCTCAGAAAGCTCTAGCTGGTCCCTGCCAGCTACCACCCACCCTGGGATGCAGTGAAAGGAAGTGCAGTCAGAAACACAGGCTGGGCAAATCCTAACCAGTGCCAACTGGAGTGAAACTTCTGGAAAGTTAACTGACCTGCAACGCTGGTGAGCATTATTATGCTGGTGAGCGTTTAACCATGAAGTCTGACTTCCCTTCAGGCTCCATTGGTGCCCTTCGCTATGCTCTAAAAATACACAAATCCCTAGCACAAACCAGGAGTAAAGTTCAAACCCTCTAAAGTATGGCTTAGGTCAATTTACATCCTGCATTATATGCTGCAATAGTTGTCGTCCATAAGAACAAATAGAAGCATGACTAGTGAATTAACACCGATCTTGAAATACCTACTTAAGCCAAGAGTCCATTAATGAAGTACTGTTTCAGAAGGGAATGCATACCAAGTATACTTGTCGATGGCTTCCTGCACGTTTCTTTCAAAAACTGCTGGAAGAGACACTCCACTTTTTCCGGAAAGACACTGATTTGTGGAACCTCTGGACAGTCCCTTCCTGTAAACACAGAAACACATAATTCCATAATATTAAATAAGGTGAACTCACACCTCCACAGAAGGGAAAAAAAAAAAGAAAATAAAAAAAAATATATGATAACTGTTGAATTTTTCAATCCTATCCACCAACACAAACAATTGCTTGAAATGAACTACCTTGTTTTTAAACAGTTGGACTTGATGATCTTAAAGGTTTTTTCCAACCTAAACGATTCTATGAATTTTTATTTACACAAGTATTTTTCAGAAAAGCCTATATTTAATTTGAGACTTATTTTACTCCACAGGCATTCTCCTTCAGTTTTGCACTTTAAAATTTGCACGAAGCACACACAAACACAGCAGTACCTCACTATTGCAGGAACAGAGTGAAGGCACAAACCAGTAATTGTCCACACAGGAGCTATTTAGCTTTCTGTTTGGTCACTAACATAGGGCCCATTTTCTCAGACATCTCTCTACATAAAAAGAAGTTGCAGCTATGGTGCCAAGCAAAGAGCGGCCTTTACTAAACCAATGAACTCTCAGCTTGGCTGTTTTAAGCAAACCCAGATTTTGGTACATCAGGAAACACAGGCATATTCTCAATACATTTCCAGGCCACAAAGCATCAGTTCCTCCAGTACCAAAGGCTCCTTAACGCTGTTTTAAAAACCAACCCACAAACTGTCTAGTATTATGCCTTTCCAGCATAAGAAACGCTAGAGCTTGTCCTTTTTTTTGGTTCTCCAAATACTTGAACACATGCTCAGACTTTAAAACCATCTCTTACAAACCACACATTAATATTAAGATACAGTAAGGCAAAGGAATGTCTGCACTTTTATTGCTAGCCTTAAAAAAAATACCTTTTAATGAAGGGACTTTTTTTTTTTTAAACAGAAACTGTTTATAATCATACATTTCTATAATCCCACTAATTTCTGTCATTAATATGCGAAACCCACCTCTTCAAATTATATACAGATGTGTGAAAGTGTTCCTCAGAAACGCTTTTACAGCAACAGATTACTTCATCTGTGGAAGTTCCTATTCTCATCCCATAAAATCCTCAGGTCATAACTGTGAATACCAGCATGATTGCATCAAAGTACATTTGTGAATGAGTAACTGTAAGGATACAGCTCACAGTTCAAGAATTTTCTTGATTTCTTTAGCCAAGAACTGTAGATTGGCCCTGCAACATTTAGGATTACTCTGCCTTCTTCCTATCCTTTCTGGTATCTTGCCTGTACACAGATTACAAAAATATGTATGTCAAAATCTAACACCCCATTCAAATGGACCACATCACACATCCAACTCCTATGCCGTGGCTAATAAGCCGCCAAAAACCTACCACAAGTTTAAACTTCTCACCAGGGAAGACCCTGAATTGCAAATTCTTGGAGGCTGGTACAACAGCAGTGGAAAGCACCTTTCTACGCTTGCTCTGAATTTCATCTCTCTTCCCTAGGTGTCTGCTTTTGGCCACTGTCAGAACCAAGAGGCCCTATGAAAAGTGGTCCAGTCCAGTCCCACAAAAACTTTGTTTTGTCAGAACACCAAGGTCTATCTCCCAGGCAATAACAGTGAGCTCACAGCCCATCTTCTACATGGAAAGCTAGTCGCTTCTGCTTGTGTACATCCCTCTCTACCATTTAATTTGCCCAGGCAGCCTTATACGGTCTTTCTCCATTTTTTTTTCATAGCTGACCCTTGCCTGCAGTATTTTTCCACAGGTTAATATCATCACCAAGCATTCTCACTTGGCGGTGATACTGGTGGTGGTCTCACTGAACTGCCCAGGACAGATCCCTGTGAAACACCAGGGGAGGAGGAAACCATCGACCACTACCCTCTGTTTTGTACTGTAGTTATTTGCCTGTGCAAGAACCCTTTCTTCTTGTATTCCAGCTCTTCATTTACTTGACAGGCTTTTGGCAACCCAAGCTAACTACGCTGATTGAATCCCCTGTATGTATAAGGCTTTCCGACTTCTCAAAAAGCCCCAAGTGGGTTTTGGGTTTTTTTGTGTGTGGCTTTGAAGGAAACCTGAACCTACAGACAAGAAAAAACAGAAATACCTCCAGTAAAATGTCACGGACTTACTCTGTGCAATAAAGCATATGCATTGCACTTAATGGCGTAACACATGAGGTGAGATGCAGCAAAAAAGTCTTTCTGCCACATCATTCCCCTGCATGCCATGGTACCACTCATCCCGACTCCTTGGGCCACGCGTTGTTAGAATGACAGCCAGGAGAGACTGCAGTAAAACAAGACGAAGGGAAAACCCCCTCCCAGCACAGCCGTAGCACTTCCCCAGCGCCGGCAAGCGAAGGCCAGGGACTGCAGCAGCCAGCTCCCGAGCTCCCGGCTCCTCTCCAGCCCTCAACCCAGCCGCTGCGGTGGCAGGCATTACATGATGACGGTACCAAACCATGACGCCGTCCGCCTACACCCGCCGTGCTTCAGCCGCCCCGGGAGGGTTAGGAAGCCGGACCCGGCACCCCCCTGCGGCAGACGCCCCCCCGGGGGGGGGCCCCCCCCCGCGCCCGCCCGCCCCCGGGGGGCGGGAGGAGGAGGAGGAGGAGGAGGAGGAGGAGGAGGAGGAGGAGGCGGCCCCGCCTCCCCCGCCCCGCCCGCGGCTCAGGAGCGGATCCCCGCAAAATTAAACCTCAGCCTGAACGGGAGAGGTGCGCATCGCACTCACCTCTCGTCCCCGAATACGCCGCTAAAAAATGTTCATTTAGGGCTCTTCCACCCAAAGAGGGTTTCCCTCGCCTTTATAGATAGTAAAGAAGTTATGCGGTGCTGGACAGCTGAGTAAGAATTTTCCTCGTTAATTAACTGAGTTCTCTTCCACGCTATCCCTGTGCAAATGATCCATCCCGGGGAGCAGGGGTGACAGGGCAGAGTACAGGCTGTCGGTGGCAGATTGACACTAGACCGTTCACCTCTAGCTCCAGTGTGTGAGTTCTGGTGTCTACACACTCTGCTGAAAGCCTCTCTCAGAGGGGGAAGTACATCGCTCGTAAGCAAGAAGAAAGGAAGTCTTCTTACCGGGAAAGAAGAAGAAAGGCAACATTAAAAATACTGAAAATTAAGACTGAAAAAGTATGGGGTATGAAACTTCTCACTACAGGAAAACAAACAGCAGCATTCATATGATACTTAAAGATTCATAACAAAAAAAAAAACCAACCCTGCACACTAGGAAAGTTGTATGGAAAGCAACTATCCATTTTCCCCCTGATATTTAAAGAATTTTTGCCAAATATAGTTTTAAAAAAAAGTTCCACATTCTTATGATCTGGTAAAGCATTAAGAAATATTTTACTCTCCATGTGTTATAACAACTCTCCTTGTCTTTAGCAATCGTTCTTCTCTAAGAGTAGGTTTGTCTGAAATCTCACACACAGAAAAAAAAGTAATTCTTTGTCAAGCTACACGTATCCAGCGAGCAGCTGAAGATCTAGAATAGCAAGTTACGCTCTGGTTAAGAAAATGCAATTTTAACTCTGTGTCACTGCACTTAGGTATGTTTATTGGAACGCAACTTCTACAAACAGAATGCTGCAGATCCCCAAGAACTGCAACCACACTTCCAAGAATATTTAGAACGCAAAGCAAATTATTTCTCTGAAACCTTCTGAAGATTTTCTATATCTTATTTCAAATAATGTATCCTGAAACCCTGTTTTGAGCTAAGAGAGCTGAATGCTGTAGTGCTATGCAGGCTCTAAAGGGATTTTGCCATCATCCAGCTTTCGGTCACCTCCGCCCTCAAGACCCACCCATACACATACAAACACAGTCTTTAAGAGTATTTTGCTAGAGGTTTTTTCTGCTTTCTAATCTGCTCAAACAAGTTAGAAGGCAGGCAAACCACTGCCTAACAAAGGGCCAAGCCCACACACCCCTACATGAAGTTCAAGAAGGCAAGTTTGCAGCAGAGATTTACACTACCAGTCCAGGGACAATGTGTATTTGCAGACTTCTGTCCTACACTTATGCAAGCAGCAGAGGATGGCAAGCAAAGATGCAGACACAAAGTTATCAATCACTTATTTTTTTAATCCTTGTGTTGAGCGTAACAATTATGGATGTTATAGAACTAATTATCCTACAAAATCACTACCATGAGGAAGACTGGCATCCACAGTAATGGTCTGTGCACCAGCCAATGGCTGTGGTCACCTCAGCTTCATCCCCCTTCAATATGCCTTACAACTCACACTTCAAAACATTTGGAAAAAAAAAAAAAAAAAAAAAAAAAAAAAGCATTTCCACAGTGGCAGAACTCCAGTTTTGTGTTACCTCCAGAAGCACAAAGCATTGAAAGCAGCACTGGCTGTTACTTCAGCTCAGCAAAGGGTGTCAGAAGAGGAACACGTTAGCACAAACACAGCAGTGGGGCAGCCTTTTCCAGCTGAAAAAGCGAGAAGCAGCACATCCACAGTGCAGACAACTGAAAGCAAAAAGAAGAAAGAAACCCTGTGATCTTTTCCCTAAATCCCCAAGGCCTGTGGGACAGCCATTTCCAATAACAGTTTATTAATAAACAGGCACAGAACAATGAAGGGTGTTTAAGCTGGTTCTACTGCATGCAATTTTTTTCCTTTAAAAACAACATTCCCAGCAAAGAGCCAATGCACAAAAATAATCCTATACTAGGCTGAATTAACCTCAATCAAACCGTTGGGCATGCTGTTTATTTCAGACTGTTCTAAGTCACTACATTTCCTTATAGGAGAGAAAATAATAGTCTCAACAAAACTCTGTCAAAACAAAGGAAAATATAAGGCTGCTCCTGAGTTTGAATGATGTGAAAAAAGGATCTTGGCTGAAATAGAACAAAGTAAGAACACAAAAGAGGAACAGAGAAGGCCTGAGTAAATGAAGCAGCTTGTGTCTTCAGTCAAATTTTAAGATCTTTGTTTTGTATTTGTTTATTGTAAAGGGGCATGGGGTGGGTAGAGCCTCGTAGGCAGTAAAAGTGTCTTAAATGTGGTCCATCTTACATTCATATATTCATGGCAAGACATGCAAGAAGCATTTGATTTTTCTCCCCTCTTTCCTGAAGCAATACACAAAATTTGTCTAGTTGCTTAGATCAAAAAGGGATAAATATAATAAGCCAGCTAAGCACAGAAGTTTCACAGTTGCCCTTAAAGGTCAAACTGCTCCAGAAGCGTTTATACCTTTAGCCTCAGAATGCTATACAGAGGTAAGAGAGCCCTTTGGTCTACATTAAGGAGAAAAGAAGGGGGCATCAGATACAGGGAAAAGTAGACTAAATAAGAAGAAAAAGTGAGCCTGTATGGACAAAAAGCTTAACGCAAAAAAAAAAAAAAATCAGATCTTCAGGTTTCCTTTCCCATTACACATGAAGGGCTTGATATGAAGGCATAACAGAAATTTAAAATAGAAGTTCCAGGCTTAGGAGAATACAAGGCAAGAGAAATTATTAATACGGAAGGAGAAATGTTTTGAGAGTAATTGAAAAAAACGAAGATGAGGATATGAAGGAAGAGACCAAACATGAGATGCACAAGCCATTACCTTGCATAGGGTTTTAAAGACAAAGAGCTGGAAGGTGGTATGTGAAGTCAGAGTTCTGAAGGGGGATAGGATGTATGATGGCATTAGTAGCAGATTATTTTCACAGCTAATTTGAAACATAATTAAAGAGGATGAAAATCAGAAATGCTAGCTAGAAAGGTATCCTCCAAAGTCAGGAAGAAAAGTTGAAATGAAAATAAACAACAGACTTCCAAAGCCTTCCCCTTTCTGCTCCAGAAGCCCCTCAGCATGGCATCCTTCAACTGTTGTGTGCAACTCACCTCATCTCTCCTCTCTAAAAAGAAGAGGATGTAAAACATGAGATGTTTTACAAAGGTTTACCTCACATTCTACAAATTTTGGCCTTGGAACACAGGTTTTAGCTTTGGGAGCTCCTTCCACCACCTCTATGTACTCAAATGCACAAAGTCTTATTTTGGTCTCTCCTAGCTGTAATAGTTACCTAAGTAATGCAAGAGCACAAGAGCATAAGAAATGTCCTACTGGATCAAAATGATATTCCATTTACTTCAATATTTTGTGTGACAGCAGCAGAAGCAGCTGCTTCCCCCAATAGTGTATCTTTCCCCTGAATTGTCTGACTAATCTACTGGTTTTCCATGCATGCCCTCTAAATTCTAGTATTGCAGCATCTCATAAGTAATGGGTTCCTGTCCTGGTTGCCCATCACACTACATCCACAATGCTGTAAGCGTCACGTCTGTAGCAACCACATCCTGAGCCTCATCCCCTCAAAACCGGCGACTTTGGACTTCATAATTGCTCTTCTGAAGTCAGGTAGTTATTCCCCCCAACAAACCCCAGCTGCCTTTCTTGCGATGTGAAACCAGAACTGCACGCAGCACACAAGAGGCAGTACGCTGCAGTGAATGGTGCTTTCTGCTCTGTGTCTGATGAGGAACAAGATTTTATTGCTTTTTCTGGATACTGCCTGACATGGAGGCAATCATTCACAGAACTGTCAAAGACACTGCCAAGATCTCACTCCCGAGTCGTAACTGCTAGTTTTGAGGTCAGCATTATGTAAGGCAGGTTTTGATTATTATTCCCCTAAATATATTATTTTTGTTTATCCACTCTTAGAGCTGATCTCCACCTTTTCCTACCTTCACTCAGTGTAAAGACTGAGACTAAGAGTTAGATTTTGTGTAACTTTTTTGGTTTTTGGAAGGCTTGTTTGTCATTGCAACTGCAAGACATAGTCACTGGTCACCCCTCATGCCCTACTACCAAGTTATGCAGAAAACATTAATAGGAAAAAAACCAATAGCAACTGCATTACTCTAAACCAAGCCCTTTCTTTCTCTCTTCCCACCAAGGCAATGATAATTTTATGGAAAATTAATTGGGAAGGAGTGTTTTATGATTATTATTATTATTACTACTACTTCCCCCACCCTAATTTGGAACTGGAGAGTGTTATAAAAGGAGGTGCCAAAAGGCATTCAACCAGAGGAGTTTAGAAAAGTCAATGCAACAGAGAAAAACACTAACGTTACTGTCTATCGTACACGCACAAGGCCTCTCCAACAGATGAGTAAAAGTCTATTTTGTATCCACAGCCTCTGATAAAAATATTTATTACACATTGCTCCATTGCCAACAATGTTTAATATCCTAATCTTTAATAAAGCTGCTGCCTTGTTGTCTAATAGAATTAATATTCTCAGTTCTCCCATCTTCTTTACATGTTCTTTTCTATTTTGGAAGCATGACTTGTAACAAATGTAAACATACTAAATACATCATACTCGCATAACATGACATGCTTTATCTTATAACCTGATATTACCCATTTCATTCATATTCTCACTTTCTGCTGGTAGATCCATCCCACGCTTAGTTTGTAAAACCAAGAGATAACTATTATTTATATGACATATTTATGGAAAACATTGATATGAGTGAGACTATTAAAAAAAATCAAAATATAAGCTCTCTTTAGCATAAATGTGTGCACCTGTGGGAAGAAATTGATTTTGAAATCACACCATCCATTCTTATACTGGTTTGGGACAATTACATGGGAGCCTATTTCTTACTTTTCTTTGAAGTGGTATAATGAACAGAAGTTGTTACTCCACAAATCCACCCAACTTAAATATTCCTCTGTAAAGGGTTATGTCAACACAGTGCCCACCTTTCAGGAGCAGCTTCGTGGAAGCAAATAGACCACTCCTGGTCACTATCTTGTTCACAGAGCAGAACATACAAACTTAATTACAAATGACACCCGAGTTATCGTCACTGCACAAAAGGGCCCTTCCACACGTCCCCCACTGCTTTCTGCATCAATGACGAACAATATTGCAGGCGTGCAATGCAGCGCTGGAGTTGAGCATTGGTACCACAGGAAGTACAAAGCTTACAGGAGATACACACACCCTCTTCCTTCTAGGTGAGGCAGTCACCTGTCCAACTTGGTTGCGGTCAACCATGGTATGCTCCCCCTGTATTGCTTGACAAGACAGATGTTTGTTTACTTATTTCTTAAACAGACTGGGAGGACATTTAAGAATATAAGAACACTTTCACCCTCTTGGAACAACTTCAATGACCACAAACTGCCAAGTATGACAGACGGTATGAACATCGTTGGCAGATCGTAGAGGAGGTGTATCTGAAGACTGTAGCAACAGTGCTCAGAACCGAGCCTACTTACGTGTGGTTAATAAACAACACCAAATTCTTTCTTCAGCAGTCTGGACCTTTTACAGAACTGATCCAGTGACTTTTACAACTGTCAAAAGCACTCGGTTTGGCTCAGCCTTTAATTACTTATTGCGGCAATACAAAGGAAATCAAGGTAGATGACAACAACGCCTGTGCCTGCTTACAATCCTGAATTCTTCACTTTTCTCAAAGACAATTGTGGCACATCTTGAAAAGTCATCTCTGGAATAGTTTAGCTGAGGTAACCCCAGTAGGTGCACAGTAAATGAAGCAGAAGCATGAGAAATTTAATAGATCTTCCATCTAGCCTTCGGCAGGAAATTATTTTAAGACAGCTATAATATCTGTTTTATCTGTTTGCTTAGAAATTTCATAGCTCAGTGAGGGGAAAAAAAAATCTGCCATGCAAAGAGGTATAGTAAACAACTACCTTCTAAGCTTCCAGAAACGCATCATCTTAATCATTATCATTACTGAACGTGCCAGAGGCTGTGTAGTAGACTTGACAGCTAGCAAAGACACACCTCAAAAATGATAGCACACGTCTTTGTTGATGAGTGTCACTCCAGACCCAGAAATTATTTTCATTTTTCTCTCTCATCTACTAATGAGCATCATCAAAAGCATTTCAATGCTTTCAGTCATCTTGCTCATTGTTCAAGGAAGTATTGACTTCATCTGAAGCTTGAAAATAAGAACCTTTATCAGAGTTTTTCTACTGTTAGCATTTTATCATACCACCTGATCGGGCCCTTCCTTTTTCAGAAATGGCATTTACTATCTGTGAATCTATATATGGGTTACTGGTGCTCTGATGATTAGACTACCCTGGGAACATTCATACAGTTGAACTTCAGTGAGTTTTCAGATGACAATCCTTTTGCTATGACCAAATTAACATAATTTGCTACAATGTAGCTAAAACACTGGAACGGGTTGCCCAGAGAGGTAGTGGGGGCCCTATCCCTGGAAACATTCAAGACCAGGTTGGACGGGGCTCTGAGCAACCTGATCAAGTTAGCAGTGTCCCTGCTCACTGCCAGGGGGGTTGGACTAGATGACCTCTAGGGGTCCCTTCCAACCCAAAACATTCTATGATTCTAAAAATCTTTTCCTAAAGAATCATAAAAGCTAGACTTGGCTTTAAAAGAAGATAGCTTTAGAATACACTGCCTTCAGCTCCAGAGAGGAGGTAATCTTGAAAGACTTTGCCAAAGGAGTATCATTGCTCATCAATGCAATGCAACTGATCAATATACATCCTCATTATCTCACGAACACTGCAATGACTAGGTAGGCAAATGGCCTCCAAGAAGGCTATGACTTGATCTTATATCTCAGTTTTGGGTAGCAATTGCATAATGGCTAGAGGGGAGAAAAAAAAACACAAAACACCCAACAAAAAAAAACCAAAAACATGGCCAGCAGAAGAGCCCACTGCAGCTCAGAACCACTACTCCTCTTTGCCTCCAGGTAACAACAGGTTGTCTCAGAACCTGAATCCCAGAGCACAGAGGTTCCTCGGTGCTTCCCTGCATCACCATCTGCAGCTTGTTAGTCCTCTGTGGCAGCCTTCTGCACACAGTGTTCACTAGCTACACTCAAAATCACCTCTTTTACCCAAGACCTGCTTCTCCTTAGGGTTAAGGTCTCTACTTGATATTGTATCTGGAAGGAAGAAAAATCAAAAATAAGCCAACATAGCTTTCTTTTAAACCACTGACAACACACACAGCAGTGCACATATGGTATCCTCCTGCATCATCAGGACTACTTCTAAAGAAGTGGAATAAGGGAAAAACAGACCATAATTTTTAATACACAAATAAGACTCTGCACTGGTGAAGCCCCACGTCAAGGACTGTGCAGTTTTGGGTGCCTCGATAGAAGAAGGACATCAAGCTATCAGTGTGTCCAGAGGAGGGCCACCAAAATGATGAAAGGCCTTGAGGGCAAGACTTAGGAGGAGTGGCTGAAGTCACTTGGTTTGTTCAGCTTGGAGAAGACCAAGGGGTGACCTCATCACAATCTACAACTTCCTTAAGGGGGGCAGTGGAGGGGGGGGTGCTGATCTCGTCTCTCTGGTGACCAGCTATAGGACACAAGGAAATGGTATGAAGCTGCATCACGGGAGGTTCAGATCAGACATTAGGAAAAGGTTCTTCACTGAGATGGTGGTCAGTCACAGGAAGAGGCTTCCCAGGGAAGTGGTCATGGCACCAAGCCTGTCGGGGTTCAAGAAGCACCTGGACGACGCTATTAGCCATATGGTTTAGTTTTAGGTAGTCCTGTGAGGAGCAGGGAGTTTGATTTGATCCTGATGGGTCCCTTCCAACTTGAGATATTCTACGATTCTAAGAATAATACCCTGTACATACAACCAGCATCTTCCTAGGTGGATGTTTGTACTACACAGACTTAAGTGCAATGCCTAATATTAGGCATTTTCATACTGAAACCTGAAATAGATTTAAGGCTTTTGCAACCATGATCTGTGTTGAGTTCTCTTCCTGTCTTTACAATACAGAGAAACAATAAACTGTTCTGATTTTAAAGCTAGACTTAGTTCTTTAAATGATACATTTATCCTTTTTATTCTTCTAAATTTTTCTTCTACAAATTTTGAATGTATTTCAAAAGATGGCATGAGCTTGCTGAGTATTTATATATTTTTTTTTATCTATTTCTAATCTTGGTTCAGTGTGAAAATGGAAACACAGCTATAATACTTGGTCCTAGGAAACATAAGCAATTTCTGAGGACAAGATATGCATATTAAGTACCTCTTCTATTTATAGAAGTCAAGCTGACTTTTTAATATAAATTATGAATTAACATTAAGAAAAATACTATCATCTTAATTAACTGCAATAATAAAGAATTCTAATTAGTGTCTTAGAGAAGGTGTTTCATTTCCTTGGATCTGATAGGAGGCATTTACTGCTGCAGGATCAAGTCTCTGTGAACAGACAGGGAGGGAATAGCACCCTAACAAAACACTTGGAAGTAGTCCACAAGACTTTCCCCTTATATTCTTGTTACTGATGTACATTTGGAAATTCAGTTAATATCTTTTTGTAACAGACTTCTTTCATCAGCGTAACATCAGAGAGATCAGAACAACTTTCATTTCAAGCAATGAAGTTGTTTAAGTCTCTGTTTTAAATACCTTACAACATTTTGCAGTGAGGGCAAGACTCTGAGTTTATAATGTTATAAAATATATATATATATATATATATATAGCCCCTGCATCTAGTCTGCTTTTCACATAATGAAAGTTATCCTTTCACTTGTGTTCACTTAAACTACCAGATAATGTTCAATAGACTACTTTCATCTGCTAGGTTGCCAGTAACAGTATCAAACTTCAGCAAATGCGCCAATGCTCTGCCAAAATATTACACTGCAGAAGCCTCTCCCTCCAATTCTGTAGCCATTAGTAACAAAAATAAGGATACAACTGAAATGCTGCCAGTACTGCGAAGGCATCTCTGCCAGTGCTTATCTCAAGTGCTAATCAATCTTGCAGTAAAGTTCCCAGAGTAGCATGTCCTTATCTCAGTGTTTTTCTTTCATGACAGGAGGCGTTAAAGAGCATATTTCACACATTTTAAAGCACAAGTGCTCACTATGTAAACATGCTGAAATACAAGTGTATCAACCAGAGCAGATGGATTACACACCCATGATGGGCAGCGTTCAGTTAGGTCATCTCCTGCCGCACATCCACCAGAAATCCCTCACACACCCCGCCACTTTCTGATTCTTAAGAGGAGCCATGGAGTCACCGTGCTAATCCTCTGCTCCTCGCTGGCTGCAGCCTGGGGGACACCACGTTGCTACATCACCCAGCAGCTAACCAGCTTTCACCTCACGTTAGCACCCATGACCTGAACAAACATGCACAGCAGCGTCTGTGTGTCCATACACAGGTCAACAGACAAAGGCATTTCTTTTTAACATAGGGGGGGAAAAAAAAAAAAAAAATATATATATATATATGTACACTTTGATTTCAGGTTATAGAAAGACAATAAAGAAACCAAAATTAAACTCAAGTGTGGAACAATGCATTAAAACCTCTGGCAACCATTAAGATAAGAAGATGGTTTTAGATAGTAGACAAGCAACCAATCTGTTCCAAAGAATCTATATGGCCAAAAAAGGATGTATTTTGAAGACTATTAGAAGTTCAGCACACTTAGTCAGGAGCGGGAAGCATAAAGATGTAAAAACTATCACTCATTCCAAAAGCCTTGTGAAAGGCAATGAGCAGGAGGAAGAGGGGGATAACATGAAAAAGAGATGAAAACAATGGAAAGAACATGAAAGCCACTAGAAATAGGTTGTAAAATAGAAAGCGCAAGACAAAAGGGTTGGGTTCTTTGTGCTATGTTTGAATTCTATATTACCCTTTGCAGCATAATAACCTGTAATAAACAGTCCACAGGAATTTACATTTTATTGAAGAAAATTAAAGCTCCCAGCATGCTCCTTGTAAGGAGTTGGAACAGTCACATCATTAAAAATATTAAAATAGTCAATCAGTATGACTTTGGGCAATCGGTCACATTAAATATTTTTAATGGAATGTGTCTTCCTTGGTTACAAACCAGACATCCTTTGTTGAACTCTAAACATGTATTCTCTAAAATTGTACACGTGGCTTGCTTGTACCCCATCTCAGCAGCTACGCACTATTTAATGTTTTACTTCTGCACTGCTTAGGCAGTTGGGACACATTTTAGCGAGTGACAAGTACAGGTTATCGAGGTAGAACTTGTTCAACCTCGACATACATAATCCCATATTTTTAATCTACTAAAATTGTGAAACACTTTTATATGTGCTTCTGGTTTATTTACCAGTGGACAATTATTTGCGAACCATTCAGCTGAATGCTGTGTTTCATTTTGCCTCACTGTGAAGACTTCTGTCTGCATGAAAACACTGTAACGATATTCTCAGAGATTGTTAAACTGTCATATTGCAAGATAGCTCATTGCACTGTTCGAAGCATATAGAATAAAAGTGTTCCAAACTCTCTGAATGGAGTATAAAGTGTGTATATATATATTTTTAGCAAAAATACTAGAAATCTTTACACATTAATCTTCACATAGTTCCAGAGCTTTTAAGAACTATGTAGAACATGCTTTTGTAAAAAATACAGGGGCAAGAAAAAAAAAATTTTTAGCAATTGCTTTCTGTATTGGTTACTTAAGACTTCTCCTTGAAGAAATTATCTGGTAAAAATAATCTGTGTGCCAACTTGTGTATATTACGCAGGTGTGTTTTCAAGTGAAGGGAGCCAAACCAGCATAGAAATCCCCACCCCTATTATCCATATAGCCTACATGTACACACATGCGCAAGTACACACCACATACACACCACTTCAAAAATTTTCCAACAAGATTCTGGCAACAGCTAGAAAAGACAGGTTCATTCAGTCCCAGGTTCAGTATTTTGTGAAGACAATGAATCTCCAATTCCTTTATAACTTGATCAAGCTGACTGGAGCAATTTCACCACTGGGAAGACCGTGAACTTCCAACAAAGTACTGCAGGATCCAAGAATCTTCTACCTTAGCAGAAATATTGGGGGAAGAAAAATATTGATCTGGTGCCACTACAGGCCAAAGAGAAACTAAAAAGTGTAACCCCACAAACAATTGCACACCAAACTCTACACTGACAAGCAATAAAACCCCCCAATTATAGACATCATAAAGTAGAATGCATTCCTAGCCCCCAGCTCACAAGATTTTAGAGGAATTCACAATCACAGTTAAGTGTAACAACATGGCCCAGGGCCCTTCCTCTTCTCCCTTCCATAGCTAATGCTAGTGATCCCACTCACCGAGCGCTGGATCAGAAATAAAATGCCTGGTTGTAAACATGCCACCTTAGTTCCCTATAAACAGCACAGACTAATATTAAAGGCACACAAGAGTGAGTGCTTAGCATCTGAAAGCAATAAAAGCACTTAGACGAAAATTGGGATTCTTTTGTTTTAGCTTTTTTTTTTTTTTGACATTTAATCTCTAGCTGATTAGCTACTTGCTAGAAACTTCATGAGACTTTACGAAAAACCTTATGTCACATATAATATTCTAAAATGTTAGGAGTTATTTTTAGTTCCATCCATCTATGACTTCCGTAGCTCCGCATAAAATTAAAATTTACCTCTAGGGTCTTTTACTCTTACTTGCAATGAAAAAACTAGATGATGGCAAACCACCACATTACTGCATTTACTCTTTTAGATCAGTACAACAATGGAAACGAGCAGCTACGTAATACCACAAGGCTCTATCTGGGTTAGTATGCATTACAATGAGAAACAGATCTATTGCTTTTAGTGGTTAAAACAGGAGACAGGGAATCTGAGTTCCCATCCTCTTCTGCAGTTCATCAAGTTACTTATACCTACATTTTCAAAGTGAATCATTTTGAAGGCCAAAGCTTGAGCTACTGAGAAATAAAACCCGGCAGTAGACAGCGACATTTTTCCATCGCAGAGAAAGCTACCCTTCTCACACCATGTTCAGAAACACGTTTTCCATGTGTTAGAACTATCCCAAAAATGGGGAGCAGCACCATTCATTTCTACTTAATATTACCAACTCCTAAACAATACAGCCTTGCCTAATTCACCTTTAGATCAGCTAAGGGCTGTTATCTCCTCTAGTTACTGCAACATGTTAGGAGAGCAATAATAATGTTTCCTAAAAAAGGCATCTATGTATCTTGGTGTCACCAGCACATCGCGGTAAGCATAGCTTAAAGCATTTTATTATCCTCCCAAGGAATTTCATGATCTTACATAGCAGACTATATTTTTTTCAAACAACAGTAATAAAAGTGGAATTTTTTTCTTCATTTGAAGAGATTTATTCATTACCACTCCTTCAATTTGATTAGAAGGATATGAAATCACTATGTAAATAAATAGTAAATGTAAAATCCTACAAGGTACTGCTATAGTTTAGCCCTGCATAGTATTAGGACCAGCTGTTGGTAGCTGCAGAGCTCAGAAAATTCAGAGTACCTAGGAAAGATAGGAAGAAATCAGTGCCAGATTTTCATTATTTTGCGCTCTCAGTGTATTCTGATTGCTATCAACTTGTCAGCACCTAAGAAAAAAACCAGTAAGATGTAAAATGTATCCTTTCATTTATTAACCAATTACTCCTAGTTAAATGGACATGAGCCAGCAATGTGCACTGACAGCCCAGAAGGCCAAGCATATCCTGGGCTGCATCCAAAGAAGCGTGGCCAGCAGGTTGAGGGAGGCGATTCTGCTGCTCTGTCATGCTCTCATGAGACCCCACCCGGAGTACTGCGTCCAGCTCTGGGGCCCCCAGCACAGGAAAGACATGGACCTGCTGGAGCAGGTCCAGAGGAGGGCCACGAAGATGATCCGAGGGCTGGAGCACCTCTCCTGTGAAGACAGGCTGAGAGAGCTGGGCTTGTTCAGCCTGGAGAAGAGAAGGCTCCAGGGAGACCTTATTGCAGCCTTCCAGTACTCAAAGGGGGCTTATAAGAAAGATGAGGACAGACTTTGTAGCAGGGCCTGTTGTGATAGGACAAGGAGTAATGGTTTTAAACTAAAAGAGGGTAGATTTAGACTAGATATAAGGAAGAAATTTTTTTTACAGTGAGGGTGCTGAAATACTGGAACGGGTTGCCCAGAGAGGAGGTAGATGCCCCATCCCTGAAAACATGTAAGGTCAGAGGCTCTGAGCAACCTGATCAAGTTGACTATGTCCCTGCTCATTGCATTATATGATTCTGTGAAATTGCTAGTAATGAAAGTACACTGGCCATAGTCAATGTCTTCCAAAACATTTTAAACAGCAATAAAACTTGTCACGGAGGAACTTCGTTTGGGTAAGCAAAAGCTTCTCACGTGTAACTATCAATAATCTAATATCGTATTCTATAACTCACAAATTCAAATCTGAACTCTAGGCAAGGAATCCTAAAGTTTTCAATATTTAATTAAGATGCTTCTTCTAAAAGCTTAAGTGGAACCATCTAATTAAAAAATGCTAATGTGGAGGTATAGACTTTCCTTGTCCTAGTGATGTATCTTATTCCTTCTTCTACATCTTTCTGGTTTGGTTTTGTTTTTTTGAAGACAGACAATACCTTATCAGAATAAGCTTGACTGGTATGAATAAAATATTTGAAATGCCACCATGCATACAAAAGTATAACAGTTAGGGGATAATTAGGGGATATCAGTTAGAAGTGTTTCAATAGCAAGCCAAAATAAGCATTTTGCTGCACACAACCAGTTTTAATGTGAAAGGGTTTACTCTTCATCTCAATACAACCAATTAGTTTGTCTTAAGAGTGAATTTCATCCTTATTTTTTTTTTTAATGATAAAAGTCATCAGCCCTTCAGCAGGAATACAGGCTCAAACAGGATTATGCTTGCCTTTATTTTTGGTCCTACAAAAAAACAACTGGTGGGAAATTATAGGCAAACAACACTGGTTTGCTTCTGCTGCTGTTTATATAAAGAGTCAAATACCTTCAAAAGAGAACTCTCTCAATACTCTTCAAACCAGATTAACCTTCCTCTTGCAGAAAGGCTACTATTCTACACAAAGGCAGAAAAAGTTAAGGCCTGAAAGAACTTACAATTTACTCCGAAACAAAACAAAACCCATTAGATGGGAGTAGGGTGAAACAAAAGTACATGAGGGAGGGTTTGTGTTCCTACTGGTATCACTTTCAGAGTGTTACACAGCTTAGTTATCTAGCAGTTATAATATTTCAATTCATTTACTATTTTCTAAAATAAATTTCTAAATATCCAGATAAAAGTATGTCTTTGCAAACACATATTGTCAGTGGTTATCCAGAAAAAAACCCCAATCTAAAGCACCTTTACATGAGGCTAACATTGGGACTGGCAGTTACCCTTCAGAAAGCAATCCTAGAGTCATGAGGGGCTCAATGTAACAGTGACAACCAAAGCCACCAACAAAACGCTGGTCCAAATCAAGAAGGATACCAAGACAGAAATGGAAAGCATCACTTTGCTGCTGTGTAGAACTTTATTGTGTCCACCAACAGAATACAGTGCACAGTTCTCATCCCTCCATCTGAAGAAAGACATTCTGGAGTAAGAGAAGGGCTACAAATATGATTAAGGGAATGGAAAGTCACCTTCAGAAGGAATGCTAAAAAGGCTGGGGCTTTTGGAAAAGGCTAACAGACGATGTGCTCAAGGTTTACAAAATCATAGAAGAGGTAGATAAATTAGAAGATGAACGAATGACTACTATGCCTTGCAAAACAAGAATGAGAGCCGCTCCTTGAAATCAGTAGATAAGTTTAAACAGGCATAAAAGAAAAACTTCCCACCCCCCAAAACAGAGCAGGCAAGTGACTTTCCAAGACATTGTTGCTACTAAAACTGCCAGAAGCGAACACTACCAGCACATTCAAAAACAGATCAGCCACTTTAACAGACATCAGGCCAGTAAACTAATTTCAAAAGGATTAAAGAGGTGCCTACCTTCTAATAGACCTACTCTAATGACCATGGATGCTGGGCAATAAGCACCATTTCTATGCCAGGGAAGAGCTAGAGACTTGATTCAGAAAGCCAGAGGACTAGCATTTAAGTATTATGGTATGTGAAAACCAAACTAGAAGTAGAGGTTACAAACCCATCTGGATATTTAACAGAGTAGTGAAGAGATTTCAGTTTTAACTCCTAAAGAGTTAAAACACTTCCCAAAATATATTTGTTCCTATTGACATCTAACACAATATTTGTGTTTTTCTGATTGTCGGTCATATCAAAGTCTAGCATGGTTTAATATTACAGAGGCAGCAGTTATAGATGTTCACATAATACACACAACAGCCTTTTTTTTTTTTGTAAGAGTACAAAATACTCCAGCACCACAGTAATACAACTGTTTCTGACTTTAGTAAGCTCTTCTGCTTGACATGTGCTAAGAAACCATTTATTGCTTTACTATTCCTTTGCTTCAGCACAGTATCACCAATGGAATCCTACAGCACACACACTGAACAGGTTTTTTTATCTTCAGCAAAACCTAACCAATTTCGAGGCTGAGCTTGAAGATTAAACGCAGACGCATCCAAATGAAGTTTCACACCCCTTATCGACCCTTCACATTTTAACAAGGCCGTGACTGAAACGCGCACTTCGCAGCAGACCCTGATACAATTCAAACACCCGGCCCCGGGGTACCTTTACGATCCCCACTCCAACTCAGCACCCCCGGTGGCTCCCTCTGGATTTCGGCTGCTCTCCCAGCTCGGCCTCTCCGAGCCCGGGGCGTTGCTCCCCTCGGGGACAGGGCAGGTTTCTCCCGCCCATGCGGGGCCGGGCTCCCGCCTCCGCTCCCGCGGCACGGAGCCGCCCGCCTGGCGAGCGGGACAGCCGAAAACAGCCCGGAGCAACACAACTGCTTTGCCCCTCCGAGTGGCTCTGCCCTGCCTCCCGCGTACCCCCGCGGAGGGAAACTCCAGCGTAGAGAGACGGCCGGCACCCCTCAGGGCACGCACAGGCGAAAAGGCCGGGGAGGGGGGAACCCCACAGCAGAGAGGGGCGCACCCACACCACCCCACCCCCCCCAGATTTCAGGGGGCGGCACTCACGCGTGGCGCCGCGGGCTGCGGGCCGCCTCCTCGCCGCCGCGCTCCGCCGCCTCCCCGCCTTGGCCCCCCCCCCCCGGTCTCCCGTCCGCCGCGGCGGCTGCCGAGCGCGGGGGGCGGCCGCCCGCTCCCCCCGGCGGCCCTGCCCTGCCCGGGACGCTGCCCCCGCCGCATGGGGGGCGCGGGGTGGGGGGCGGCGGGGCGCGGGGGCCGGGCGCGGCGGGGCCCCGGCGTAGCTTGGCGAGGAGGGCGCCCGGGTCCAGCGCCGCCAGCTTCATGGCGGCGGGGCGGGAGCCCCTGCCCGCCGCCTCCCGCCCGGCCCCGGGCGTTGCTAGGCTAAACAAACCCCGCCGGGGCGCGCACCGCCCCGCCGAGCTGCGGAAACCCTGCGCGCCCGGGAGTCGTAGCGAAGCGCGGGGCAGTAAGATGTTGCAGCCTGTGAGTTAGGGCAATAAAGCGCGGCATTCTCCCTCTAATTAACATCCCACCCGATAGGAAGGGGCAGAAACCAACGCCAGCTGCCAGGGGCTCCCCGTCGCACCCCTCCTTAGAGCCCTGCCCGCATCCCTGCGCAGGAGCGTTTAACAGAAACGGGGAGCGCGGACCGACCGGTCCCGCACGCCTGCCTACACCGCGCCAGGCAACCGCAGAAGGGAGCTGCCAGGCGCAACAGCCGCCCGCAAAGATGCTGCCGCCAGTCCCAGGCAGCTCGGAGAGCAGGAGAGGGTGTCAGGGTCGAAGACCTTCCTCTCTTTTGCTATGAATGCCAGGCAGCTGGAGGCACAGGAAGGGGGGCTGAGGCAAATACTGTGCTAGCTGTGCAACACAGGGGTGTCTGTCTGGGCAGAGAGAAAGGCGGTCAAGCCAGCAGCAGTTTGGGGACACTGTAATGGCTGGTGTTAGGGTCAGGGCAAACATGGTGTCAGCTCAGAACGTGGCAGGTGGCATAGCCCTTGGCAGCACCCAAAAGAACAGCATGGGCTGAAAGATAGCACAGTTCCTTTATACGTACAAAGCCAGGATCAAGTACATCAAGCGACTAGTGGCACTATCAACTTAAAGCTGGTGGCTGCTGGTAGATGACAACCAAGGATACGAAGTGGGGAATTTTATCCCTGCCTTGTCTTCCTGGCACATCAAGGAGTGCAATGAGCTGGCAGGGTGGGGCACACACCACACCAAGTACAGGACTGAGGTTTGAAGCTGGGATATTCTTGGCCTTTTTTTCTTACGGTGCGCAATAAGTATATTCTGACCAAGCCTTATGGGATAGGCCCACATAAACCTAGCAGCAGCACGATCTGCGTTTATTCCTCACGATGCTAAAAAGCCTTGACTGAGCCACAGTGAATGTAGCATAACTGAGCACACTGGTGTGTAGTGTATTTCTCTCAGCAGCAGCCCCAAAGCAACCCATGACCACCTGGAACAGAAACTGCTATGGACATCACTATCAGTAACTTATTCATTACGGCCTGCCACTCAAGAACCACAGAAACAGTCAGGTTCCACCCCAAATCTACAGATTTGAGCATTCTGCCTCTCGCAAGTCCTTTAGATATACAGATGATTCCTCTTTAGTCCTAGGTAGTATCTTCGACACAACAAGTTTGGAACTATTTTAAATTTATTTGGTATGCAACTCCTCAGCAAATCAGCATAATACAGTCTGCTGCTGCCCACTGCAAAGAAACTACCCAGCTCAGATACAGACTCTTAATCCTGAAAGCACTTACAGCTCTTTGCCATGGTAAGCCCGTTTGTTTACTCTGAATAATACTGTCAAACAAATGTACAGGAGCAGAGCAGAAAAACAGGTCACTTTCAGATGAACAGGGAAAATTTATATGAAAATTTTATATCAAGTGTAATTGATGATTACCATTGGCCCTGTGCTTAATTGCTTTTGTGCTTTTTTTTAACATTAGTCTAATTCTCATTGTGAGCCCTTATAATGTCTTTTTCTGTTGTAAATTATTTTAAACTGAATGTAGGTACTAAAACAACTCTTTAGAAGGCATCATCATATTGTTATAATTTAAAATTATTTTCACTCATCAGCAAGTACTTTTAGTTTGTGTTCTTGGCTGTTTTACAAAACTGAGCATCCACAACACATTTTCTCAAGGTTTTGAGACCGATTTTGAGAGCATTTATAGTAACAAGAAAAATCTTTGTAGAATTCAGACACACTATCATTTGTCAGGGTCTAAGGGCCAGAAAAGACCATTTGATCATCTAGTCTGACCTCTTGTATCACATTTTACCTTGGCATTTCTGTATGTGTTCTCTGCATTTTTATGTCATTTTTAATATCCATGTGAACTGCTAAGATTTTCTAAACAATTTATATTATTGTAAAATGAGAGATTATGCTACGATGTGTCATTACGGATTTAGGAAACATAGGAACCCTTTCACATGTTAGTCTTTAAATAAGAGAAAGAACAATTGACATGGTGCATACCTGGCACCCCATCCTTACAGACTGGCCTCCTCAACTTTCATGGCCTAAGCTTGAAGAAAGAATTTGTCACTTCACCTGAAAAGGTCAGAAAGATGAGATGAAAGCATCACAATGGGGATAATCCTATTACTGTAATTAGGGAATCACCATCTACCACTTCAACTGTAAACAAAGCCTTTTTTGTTTTCATTCAGGACTTCGTGAGCAAGCGAAGAGAGTCTACACCTCCTTCACTCTTCCACTGTATGCAAAATCTATTTCATTAATTATTTTTCTCATTTCCGTTTTTTTTTTCCATCGTGGGACAATTGTCATGGTTTAACCACAGCCAGCAACTAAGTACCACACAGCCGCTCGCTCAACGTCCCCTGCCCTGGTGGGACCAGGGAGAGAATCGGGGGGAAAAAAAAAAGTGCAAAAACTCATGGGTTAAGATAAGAACAATTTAATAATTGAAATAAAATAAAATATGGTAACAATAATTAAAAATTTGTAGTGAAAAGGAAAACAACAACAAACAAAAAGAACAAAGTCCAGGAAAAACAAGTGATGCAACTGCTCACCACCCACCAACCGATGCCCAGACTGCTCCCCCCCACCCCACCCCACCCCACCCCCGTTTATACATGGCATATGGTCTGGAATAGCCCTTTGGCCAGTTGGGGTCAGCTGTCCTGGCTGGGCCCCCTCACAGCTTCTTGTGCACCTGGCAGAGCAGGGGAAGCTGAAAAAGTCCTTGACTGGTGTAAGCACTGCTCAGCAACAACTAAACCAGCAGTGTGTTATCAACATTATTCTAGTACTAAATCCCAAACACAGCACTATGCCAGCTACTAGGAAGAAAATTAGCTCTATCCCAGCCAAAACCAAAACAGACATGCAAAGCTATTAAAAATCAATGTTTTTCATCTATGCATATAAAAAATCATAAGAAAAGCTGCTTAAAATGTTAAGCATTGAACTATCTGAAAGCTGTTTTCTAAAGCAGTAAAACAGCGTTCCTGGAGTAATGGTGGTATTGAAATTGAGGAAGGAAATGCTAGGGGACAAAAAGCAATTTAAAAATATTCCTGAGCTATTGAAGGATCACATACCGACTAAAAATTGACAATGTTTTATAAGGTCCTTGGAGCAGCAATTAAATATTAACAAAAACACACAAATGACTGTCTAGTGTCTAATTTACAATAAATTGTGCTCAAACACTCCATAAAATTGCAACCAGTCTCAAACATTATGAGCATCCTTTCAGAGCACACTTTGCTGGTTCTCAGCACTCTCCAGATCAAGCTGCGAGCCCATATGTTTGAACCTTAATGCTCTGGCATTTGCTAACTATCCCCTGTTTTGGTAAAGTATGTTAAGGAAAAAACAGACTAGATAGAAATTAAACTACAGAATTCTATCTGATTTCTTTACAATTTTCTTTTTAGCTATCAAAGACAAAAACTATATACAGACATAAAGAAAAAAGGAAACAAAAAATTCAAAATTAATCTACTTTTGAAGCTTTTCTCCCACTCTACCCACAACTGTAGTCACAGTAATATTTCTGGTATGGTGTAAAACTACTTCTTTTGGAGGGGTATTTTTGTTCTTATTGTTTCACCAGTAACAAAGATTTCAGTAATGAAATTACAGTAGCACCACCTCCCCTATAAAGTTCTCTTCTGGTTATACTACAGAAATATCTATGCATTTACTCATTTTATACAGGTGCACCAGCTGTTCCTTGGCCACATTTCACAGTGATTTCAAGTTCTGTTTAACAGCCTGCATATAGTTTTATGCTTATCCAAATAATTAAGGTGACATCTCTCAGTATAAATGTCCTGCCAGCTCTCTGAATTTCAGTAGGGAAGAGTAAATTATTTTTTTTTAATCATACCACATTGATTAAATCAGTTGACTCATTAATCTGAATCTGCTTTTTATAGTCACCAGTACTAGCCCCACCCAGAAAGCACGAGCAATCCTTCACTGCGTGTTCTGAACAGGCTACCCCCAGGGTCAAGTTTCTTTCTGTGGCTTTCTCTTAAAACAAAGGTTTTAAAACTCACTTTGAAAAACTCTGCTATGTTTCTTGGTTTCAATTACAGAAATAATTTTTCATGTTACTTACTGTGCTTCACATTTTAATTTCACTGCATCTTGTCCCTGCGTTATGAAAGCAAGCAGTAGTGTCCACTCTACCTTCTACACAGAATTTGCTATTTTACCATTATTGCATTCTTTCACGTATCCCTTTAAAGCAGAGAGTCTGTGTCTTACCTGCACTACATCAGATGGACGTTTTTCCTAGGACATCAATCATTCTCACTGCTTTTCAGAATTTCTACCACATTTTTGATATACAGACTGAAATGTCAATCATGATACATTTTAACATGTCATTTCAGTGCACGTGAATTAAAATATCAGCAAGAACATGAATATAGACAAGTACACTTAAGTTATAGTGACTCTTACGTATATTTCCAGCATGACAAACTTTTTTCAGGTTTTCTTGAAGGCTTGATAGTTTTCCAGTGATAGAAAATATGCAATAAAGTGACCCCATAATTCAAACCTGTACTTTCAAAATTCAGTGCGTTTTACTATTAGATTTAAGTGCCATCACTAGTTGCTGATGAAATGCACTGACTCGTTCTTTCTGGGCTGGCCAGTTCAAGATGCAGCGAGATTTGAACATTCCTCTTCTCAGGTGAAGTGCATGATACAACTTGTAATCTTGGATATCATGAAGGAAGATCAATATGATGGAGTCCCGACTTTGTTCAATAGCTTGCTGAAGAGCATGATACACCTTAAAACTAAAGCAAAATAAGACAAAAATACAAGTTTTCTTCCATGTGGAGGGAAAAAATGATGCACGGTTCTTTTAATAGCTCATACAATAGCACACTGCAAACTCAAGGACTGGACTCAAACAGGTGCCTTAATGTCTATTCTATGACATAAAATTGTCATTACTTATGTTAAATTAGTAACCCTCTAACTGAAGAAAAAATCATCCTCTAAAAATATAACTTAAGTCTACTGTCTTGATACAGCCTTGTTTGGCAAAGTTCCTTTCTTTTCCAGATGACTACATAGGAAAGGTGAAAAGACTTGTTTAAAGTCAAATAAAAATAATCTTTGGATGCTAGTGATTTCACGCAGTATTGCTCTTTTTCAAACATGCAATTTTAAGGAAAGCAATCTGCACAGGTGACAGCTTGACTTTCTAGGAAAAAAAAATCAACTGAGAGATTCAAATTTCCACTAGTGTACATGTGGAGCAATTAATATTAACTTAGGAATTATTCTGAAGTTACGATATATTAAGTAAAGATATCAAAGTAGAATTTGCATGGTGATTTTTATTAAAAGATATTTTTGATTAAATTACACAGCAAAAATGTTACCTTCTTAAAAAATCTGTTAAGAAATTTTATATCGTTACATACAAAATTTTATATCCTACTCACTTTTTGCACCAGGGATCCAGTAAGAGGTGTTCAGTCACGACAAAAATAATCTTCCTGCTCATTTTCATACAGTTAATTGTGGCTTCAAATTCAGAGATGCCCGCTTCAAAGTCCCGCTCTTCTAAACAAAACCTAATCTGAAAGTGGTTATTTTTTTCCAGAGAGATGAAATTCTTAGACACCCAATCCTTGTCCTGTCTTGCATGAATAACGTAGGCATCATAATCAAACTTCTCCTGTTGTCTGTCAAGTTCTTTAAAACCAAGTATTCGATTTACTGAAACATTCCAGTAGAAAGCTATTCTCCACCCTTCAAAATGGATGATAAGAACAATAAAAATTACTAGCATCACAACAGTGTTAGTGATGACAAACAGAAGTTTAAATGGAGCACTGTCTCTGCAGGCTGAGCTATCAAAATGCAACACCAGACTACCGTGATATTTAGGTGGGGTGTTGCACAGGTACTGGGACCTCAATCCAGGTATATATGCTTGGGTCACATTAAGCCAATCAGCAAACCACGCAATGCTTTCACAGGTGCAATCAAATGGATTGGAATCCATCTCTAGTATTCTCAAGCTCTTGAAAGCTGGGCCAAACACTTTTTCTTCAACCGAGGTTATCAGATTTTTCTGAAGGTTCAATGAATTCAGAGAGGCTTGGTCATCAAACAGAGTTGCTGGAAGCAAATTCAAATTATTTGATCCTAAATCCAAGTTTTTTAATTGAAACATACCCTTGAAAACCTGAACTGGAATCTCATCAAGCCCATTTGATTTTAAATTAAGAACACGCAAGTTGGGAAGATCTTTTAAAAAAAGAACAGGGCCACCTGGATTTGCATGTTTCCAAAGCCTGGCTAAATTATTGTGCTGCAAATCCAGAATGTCAAGTTTGTGAAGTCCATCAAACAAGTCATCTTTAACGTTTGCTATGTTGTTATTGCTGATGTCCAGGACAGTCAGATTTTGTAGAGGATGAAAAGGTGAAGGAGAAAGTGCCAGATTGCTGCAACCTACCTTCCTTAGCATCAGTTTTCTAAGGCTTGGGACAAAAATGAATGATGTACTTTGCAAAACCAAGTTTTTATTATAGGAAAGATAAATATCTTGTATGTTATTGAGGCCTTTAAATTCATGGCCTGTGAGCTCTTGACTAATTTCATTGAGACCAAGGTCGAGAATTTTCAGGTGTCCCAAGGAGGAAAATGCCTCACTGTCTATTGTAGAGATTCTTGTTTTTGTGAGGTTCAGAATCTGCAAACTGGAATTAGCAAGTGATGAAAATGTTTTATTAGTTATTCTTTGTAAGTTTATGTTGCAGTTACAGAGACTCAAGTATTTCAGGTTGCTCAGACCTGTGAACATATTAGCAGTAATTCCTGGAAAATTGTTATTATCCATTATAAGGTACTCCAGGTGGTATAACCAATGAAAGGAAAAATCTTCAATTTTCCCGGAAAGTGAATTTATCAGATTCAGATGTTTGAGGCTGGATAATCCATAAAATAAACGTGAAGATACATGAATGTTATTATACTTCAGGTTTAAGTATTGTAAACTTGAAAGCCACTGAAATGAGTCATCTTCTATCTCAGACAGAGAATTTTGGGAAAGGTTTAAAACTGTAAGATTTGTTCTTTGCAGTCCCTGGAAAGTTGACTTGCGAATGTATGAAAGCTTCACATGGCTCAGTGAGAGGTTCTGAATTGCTGTGTTTGATAAAAATTTTTTTTTCCAAACAGATTTCCAATTGCATGTAAACATCCTATGTGAAACTGAAAGGAAAAGAAAAAGAGAGTTTTGACCTAAACAAAGGGATTATATACGAAAGTAGCCCCACCAAGCCAAAATTTTGAAAGGTTTTCAAATAAGATTTTCAAGCAGAATGTAACTCTTACACTCAGAATTTGCCACGCCCAAGTTCAGATAAGCACTTCTTGGAGTTTATACTTCTTGAGATATTAGTTCTAAAATTTGTAACATGATTATCATAATTCTGAGTAATACTCTTTTAGAAGAAGATAAGAAGTTGCTTAGTGAGATGCAAGTTAATTCCAATTTTGTATCCAACTAGTAACACTCTTCCACTAGAAGCATTTTAAAAACTGAGATAATCCCTTTCTTCAGTTTTCTTTTATTGGTATCTGCTATGGATACCAATATTGCAAAACCAGATATAGTGTAAAAAATTTATTTAGGCCTTCAGACAGCCAAGAAAAAAAAAGTTTCTCTTTGGGAGCAGAAGCAGAAGCTACACTCATGAAATGTGACGAAACACACTTGCTTCCACAATATAAATCACAAGCCTCCATTGTAGTGCTGGCCCCTCATCTTGATTGAGGTTATCAGCTGAATGATCAAATACTCCATTTGTCAGAATGCTCCAAATGCATACGGCTGCTTTTCAGACAGCAGTACTGTAAAAACAGAGTAGGTTAAACTACCATAAAGTAGCACTGCCCAAGAAAGGAACAGCCCCATCTGCTTATCCACACGCTGTACCCCTGTGCCAGTATGGCCATACTGGCAGTCACATAGTGAACCGGACAGGGAACCAGCCCGACTACAAGCTAACCGAGCCAAAAAATCTGTAGTTTCTCCAGTGATCCGGTGCATGGCCTCATTAAAGCTTATATCAGAAAGAGGGAGGGATGAAGTGGCCAGGGGGAAGAGGACAGTGGGATTCCCTCTCAGCAATGGTACAAGCTTATGCCACTTTAAAATATTCTTGTAATTTCAACAAACATGTTCTTTACAGATCAATCAACTGGGAAAAAAACCAAGCAAATTCAGTATTCGCATGCTGAGGGTCAACCAGCTTAGAACTGCACCACTTACCATCACTCTGAAAAGAACCATATTGTAACACTGAGAAGTGGGTCAGAGAGAACAGTGAGGTAGGTGGCAGAGAAAACACCCCCTTGGTTTTTTTTTTTGAAAGAGTGAGTATACTTTTCTGCAATGATTATTTCTCTGGGGTACCCCACAGGCACAAATGAACGTCCTCTTTGATTAACTAGGTAGTGAGACGTAGATTGTATAACTAGCCTTGCATAACATCACACTTTTTCCCCACTTAGAAAGTACGTCAGCTGTTCATCTTCAGCACATACAAAAAAAATCCTGCACAGAAAATACCTGGTAAGGGTTCACAGAGCTACTTGATCTAGCTCTTGCTTGAGACCTCTAATCTACGTGGAACCAGCTCTTGCTGATTTCAGTGGGAGAAAAATTATGTATATCACTCCTGGAGGTCAGGAATAACACTGTATACAATAGAATGGTTTTATCTTTGACCTCAGAAGATCAAAAATGTAATGTAAAAGTTGTACAATCATAAAGGATAAATCAGGATCATTCCATTTTATACTTACACCTGTTAAATTTCTGGTGAAATGCTTCCTACCTCTTTCAGTGGATTTGATGACAAATCAAGACTATTCAACGAGGTGTTGCTAAGAAAACTGAAGTCTTCCTTTTTTAACTCAGTGATTTGGTTGCCATTCAACATGAGCTCACGAAGGTTCTTCAACTGTTGCTGCCATCCTAAATTTGCTGACTTCAAAAAATTATGAGATAGATCCAAAGTATTCAAGTTCTGAGGAAAAGATGCAAACAATGTAAGATTCTTTTAATAATACAAAAGCATTTTGAAATATTGCATTAGAGTCCAATTGATTACAAATTAGTGGCAATACAATTAAAATACACTCGTAATAAAGAAATGGCAGCTTTCAAGCTCCTGCAGGAAGAAGCCTTCTGTATCTTCCCCACCCATAACTTTCATTATCTTAATCTGCTAGAATATCTACTGCAAACCGAAGAATTACTTTATCTAAAATTTCTTAGCTCACTGAAAGCCCTCCTGCTGCAGATAAAGTGATAAAACCAAAAGTCTACTGCTGCCTGCAGTTACAACTACTGCAGTATTAAACCTTGCGTTCACCCTCTTCACTGTGGTCCACCCCAAGAATGGAAGCAAGGAAGGGGAGTGCAGTAGCAGCCTACAAAGATCAGTGCTGTACTCCTTGTAATACTCCAGCTCACACCTAGGTGCTCAGACTCCTGCACCTGCAGGGGAGGAGATGCTACCCTACAGGTGACTCCACAGAATGTGCCTTGAGGTGCCCCAAGCCTGACCTCCATCAGTAACAGAGCAGCAGCAAAGCAGGGAAGGCCAAAATTTCAGTTCTGTTCCCAGCACAGAAGCTGACTGTACTAATTTGTACTTAGTGGAGAGTCAGCAGTCCCATGATGCAACTAAGTAGACTTTATGTAACTGAACTGGAATACTGAGTTTAGCAGAAAAGTTCAGACTTGTTCAAAACAACATGCACACTCGTTAGAACATTGTACAACAATTAGTACCTACACATTGTCTGTATTTTCTTTTGTCCTTAGACCCTTCCTTTTCCATGATTCCCTACTTGGTGCAAAGACAATGAAATAGCTTTTTCCTGCCTCCTGTGCCATCCTCATAGATGCTATAGAGAAGAATATTTAACCACATGTAAACTACCAGGAAAAACAAAGAGTAAAAACCTTTTTACTCTACCTTTCTCAGTCCCCAAAGTCCCGGGAGACACTACATTCAGCCTAAGTGCAGGCCTTCATGGTCTGAGTAATTACACCTTGCCTTGAGAATTTAGGCTAGCTACCATTTTTAGACCCCAGGCAACTCAGATTTCACACCATCCACTTTGCCCTATATGTCACCTGCTACTGCTAATCTCTCAGCACAAAATCTGCATGGAAAGCTCCTCAATGGGATGCAGTAGGGAAAAGGGGGTGGAGAGCATTGACTCAAGAATGGCTGAGACTTCAGTGTGCTCGAACACAAGAAGCCGTTAGGCCTTTTCTTCAGAAAAACAATGAAGGAAGATTATAGGATGGGTATTTTCAGATGCAAATAGACAGCTGTACTGTACACACACTGGAAAATACAGTAAATTCCCCATTTATACTTTATTTACATGAAAAGGTGCATTTCTAAAGCTTACCTCCAGGGTTTTGAAAGGCTCATTTTTTACATCTATTCTGTTGTATCCTAGATTGAGCTCAGTCAGGTTGGTGCAAGACGCAAAGACTCTGTCAGGGAGCTTATACAATTCATTATGTTCTAACTTCAGAATCTGCAAGAGGGGCATATTTTGGCACAATTCTCGTTGCAGTTTAGAGATGCTGTTGTAGCCTGCATTCAAATAAACCAGCTGGCTGTACTTGGTCAGATTTGCAGGACCTAGCTGTCTTAGCTGGTTATGAGAAATATCCAAACCCGTTATATTGTCTGGGAGATCAGAAGGAATTTGAGTGAGCTTTAGGTGACTGCAGTCAGCCATTTCATTTCGGATCTGACATTGCTTTCCAACTGATACACACAGCAAGCAGACAGTCACCAGTCTGACAGATAAGCGTCTCCACCAAAGAACAGCACTTCCCATCGTTTTATCTGCAAAGGCAAAATGAACATGAGTACAAATTACAATCATTTTGACACAACTTGTATCTTAAACTGAAGGCTATGCAAGCCAGGCTCAAGAAAACACTCAGTATTTTTCACCAAAACGTAGCATTCATTTCTGCAGAAAAGGCATGCCTAAATCTCTCTAAATTAAAATTCTTCTTTAAAAACAATAATTTGCCTTACATAAAAATAATTATGTGCAAAAAGCTACCAACACTTTATCTATTACCAATACAGATTTCCAGCCAATTTCCCTTTTCTGATTAACTTTGCATTGCTTTAACATGCACAAAATACAATAAATATGACAAATTATACACAGGCCTCTCAGTGTTAATCACCAAGCTCTGAGCTTAACCACACTTCCAGTATTTATAGTTATAGGCAGTAAGAATGCCGAATATACCACTTCTTTATTTTACAGTTCTTGCTAGTTTTTTATTTACAAGCCAGCCAGACGAAATTCTAATCGTCTTTCCATCTCATAGCAAAAGAATAAATATCAGACTATAGCAAGGTGTATGAGCAGACAAAATAAATCAGTACCAAGCTAATCAGAGAAAGAAATGGAGAGGAGCCAAGGTGTAGAGAAAACACTGTCCATAGATTCAATACATTTATCCAAATGATTCCAGGAAAACTTACTGTCGTGATTTAAGCCTAGCTGGCAACTAAGCACCACGCAGCCACTCGCTTACACTCCCTGCCCTGGGTGGGATGGGGGAGAGAATCGGAAAAAAAAGTAAAATGGGTTGAGATGAAGACAGATGAATAAAACAATAACAACAGCAGCAGCATTAAAAAAATATACAAAACAAGTGATGCACAATGCAACTGCTCGCAACCCGCTGACCGATGTCCAGCCCGTCCCCGAGCAGTGATCACTGCTCTCTGGCCAGCTCCCCCCAGTTTCTATACTGAGCATGGCATCATATGGTCTGGAATAGCCCTTTGGCCAGTTGGGGTCAGCTGTCCTGGCTGGGCCCCCTCCCAGCTTCTTGTGCACCTGGCAGAGCAGGGGAAGCTGAAAAAGCCCTTGACTGGTGTAAAGCACTGCTCAGCAACAACTAAGCCAGCAGTGTGTTATCAACATCCTTCTCATACTAAATCCAAAATAGAGCATTATGCAAGCTACTAGGAAGAAAATTAACTCTATTCCAGCTGAAACCAGGACATTTCAGAATTCATATACCCCACCCTATATGTTTTGAGCATTTCCATTAGGATATCAACCTCTGTCCACTGGTGCTCTTCAACGGCTCTGCCTGTTTAGGCATTACATTTCTGATGAATTTCAGAATTTTTCATATTTTATTCAGTTTTTATTTAGTATCCACAAGATTTAAATTCACCTGGTGATCTTGTAATACAACTTTACTGGATAAGGAAGAAAATTAATTCCACAGAAATTCTAACTGGAATAGCGCTGTAAGAGGTCAGAAGGGTTTGACTACCCTGCTGAGACATAGAGCTTGTCTAATTAAATAGCATTTCTGCTAATCAAGAGTCCAGTGTATCTTCCATATCATTCTCTACTGAATTAATCTTTAGTAGAAGGAGAACAAATACTTTGGGAGTGCTTGCCAGAATATTTTTCCATGCTTCAGCAGAGAACAGTAAGCTTACGTTCCTGCGCTTCAGTTTTTTCTTTTCTAAAAAATATAAAGCTTATACTTTTACCCCTGAAGCTTTGAGTGCCTGTGCTGGCTTTGGCTGGGATAGAGTTAATTTTCTTCACAGTAGCTACTATGGGGCTGTGTTTTGGATTTGTGCTGAAAACAGCGTTGATAATTCATGGGTGTTTTAGTTACTGCTGAGCAGCACTTGCACAGAGCCAGGGCCTTTTCTGCCTCCCACCCCACCAGCAAGGAGGCTGGGGGTGCACAAGAAGTTGGGAGGGGACACAGCTGGGACAGCTGACCCTGACTGGCCAAAGGGATACCCCAGACCATATGACATCATGCTCAGCATATAGAAAGCTGGGGGAAGAAGAAGGAAGCGGGGGGACATTTGGAGTGATGGCGTTTGTCTTCCTAAGTAACCATTATGCATGATGGAGCCCTGCTTGCCTGGAGATGGCTGAACACCTGCCTGCCCATGGGAAGGAGTGAATGAATTCCTTGTTTTGCTTTGCTTGCACATGCGGGTTTTGCTTTCCCTATTAAACTGCCTTTATCTCAACCCTTGAGTTCTCTCACTTCTGCCCTTCTGATTCTCTCCCCCATCCCACTATGAGGGGAGTGCGCAAGCGACTGTGTGGGGCTGAGTTGCTGGCTGGCTCGGGGCCTGACCTCACAACCCTGGGGTTGAGAGTCCCATGCTCTATCAACTGAGCTAGATGGGCAGATCTTGCTATAATTCTTCCCCATAACATGGAACTCAAAGCCCAGGTTACAACAATTTAAAGGTATTTCCATTACAGTGTCTCCACATTCTCCACATACACATATCTGTATGGCCTTCTGCCGACAAGTTGGAACCTGCCTGCCAACCTCAAAAGACTAACTCCCAGGAACATGAGCTTTCTTAGTTCTGCAGCTCACATTTTCCTTTGCTTGGAACCTAGGTTTAATTAACATGATCTAGCTTTGAGCACATTAGATCATTGCTCAATAGCAAACAATGAAACAAATTAAACCAGCACATTTGTAGAGAAAAAGAAAAAGCCTTTGGAAGTGATGTTTTTTAAAGAGAAGAGTTTTCACTACCGTAACAAAACACTCTGAGGAACTGACACTACAATCTGCAGCCAAACAGGCGTCAGACCCCAGCAGAGTGTGGCTCCATAGGTGACCTGCTTTTTCAGAGGGCACGCATTAGGACTGCTCATGTGACAAAAAGCTGCATTACCGTGGCCAGACAGGAACCCTGTAAGTGCCTCTGTGGGAGCAACCTGGCCATCTACAGAGACACATCAGTAAAATCCAGTGGGAGTGGGGATACAAGCAAGGAAAAGAGTGACCTAAAGCATTGCAGAGACATACACAAAGGACTGCAAAAGGCGATTTAAAATAAACCTTAACAAAAAAACAATTCCCTGCTGGGCACTGCATGTGGGCCTGACCCATCTCCTGCAGCTCACACAGCCTGGCTCTCCACTTACCTGCCACCAGCAACCAGGCAAGGGGAGGAGACAGCAGATCACTGAACCTGATAGTCCTGCAGACAGTCTGACCTGCCACAGCTGCTGCTGAGCACAGCACCCGTATCCCTGTAGTTGGGGAGAATAAAGGACCACTTGGCCTGCCTCATTCCTTTGCATCCCAGCTGCCGGAAGAGCTAGGGAAATCAAAGGGGGAGCTTGACTGTAACAGAAGCGTTACCTCCAGCCTGCCTGCATCCTTCTGAGGGTTTTAGGGAGATCAGGAAGCTGCCAGGCTCCTCGGCAGTTGTTGCTAGCTCATCTTTAAGTTTGAAAAGCGCGAGAAACGTACTGCACAAACACAAACCGAGTTCTTTGGCTAACTTCCAGTGAGGCCTGAAGGGCTGCCTTTTTCTGCTTTTTTCATTGCAGGAAGTTTGGAGTCAGCTTTAGGTGTTCTAAGCTTTGGTTGGGGATCCAGTGAAGAAAGCGCACACCCGTTATCAGACTTAAGGGATGGTTCTACAGAATAATATTTAATAGACTAAGGAAAGAATGTCAGTTTTAATGTTATTAGCAGGAACTTTAAAAACCTGGAAAATTTAGCAGGGGAGCCTCCAGCATTTCCCATGGAGGGATGTTCCCATTTCACATATTTTTCTCTGTTTTAAACCACAAAAATACCTCCCGCCAGCTGGGGACAGCACACCTGGGCACAAGCCCCAAAGCACACTCATTAAGCAAACAGCAGTGGCAGCGACTTTGCTAACTTCCAGGCTAAGAGAAATCCAAGATCAAGGAAATTGCCCGAAATCCCGAGCAGTACTTCGGCTTTGCAGCTTTGCGACCAGCATTTATTACTAAGAAGCGAAGAAGGGCACCCACTTACCGCTGCGGGCTTTAGCTCCTTCGCTCTGGGGGTATCCAGGGGCCGCACAAGTTTCTCAGCGCCCGAAAACCATCAGGAAACGCGGTGCCCACGGCCAGAAGTAGCGAAACCGAAAGCGGGGCGGCCGGGCGCGCCGCGGTACGCCGGGGCCAGCGGCGGAGCCAGCTCAGCTCCCGGCGGCGGCGGGCGGCGGCTGCCCCCGCCAGCCGGCAGGGGGAGCGGGGCCCTCCCTGCCCCGAAACGGCCCGGGGGGGCGGAGGTGGCCCCTCGGCCCGGAGCCGGGCGGTTTGCTGGCAGAAAGCGATTTAAGGGGGCGGCTGGGTCACGGATGAGCAGCGTCGCGCACTCCTACTCGTAACTCAATTGCAATTCCTAGCTAATTCCACCAGCTCCAAAAATCCTTCAGGACATATCCCAAAAGCAGGTACGCTGACAGATGACCGACATTGGAATTTTACTCTCCATGTAGAAACAACGCACCAATAGGTTCCTACAGAGCCACATAAATTACCCCTTTTTAAAGGGGAGTTTACGTGAGACAGGAAGAGATTAAATTTTTGAGAGACAATATTTTCTACTGTATTAAAAATAAGAAATTGTTTTCAAAAGTGCAAGTAAAAGTTTGAGGTACAGCTTTTAGATGTGTGCCCTTTTCATACTGTTTGTGAATTCACATGCCCTGCTTTCCCAGGGACCAGACCATCACCTTCCTGGATGTGATGGAAGGCCCTACTGCTTCAGCTACATTGGCACCGCCGAATCCTCTGCAGGGCTCATCCAGCCACAGCACAGAGTTCAGCTGAAGTTTTCAGGTAGCAGTGCTGTGCCTCTTGAGTAGACAGTAGGTAACTGTAGACTCATCCAGAATTGTTCATTCAAAGCTCTAATTTGTCAAAGTGTTTGAAATTACAGCCTGCAGGAATGTGTTAACTACCAGCCCACCGGGAGCTCTGGGGAGGGTGCGGAGAGGAGACTCTGCTGGTTTCTACCCCATGGCCTGTCAAATCTGGGACCACTGACAGATGTGCTGTGAAGCCCAGGCAGGTAGGCTGGCTACCAAAGAGGTTACGGCCCACCCTTCCTATTCCCACTCTCTGAATTTTCAGCAACCGCCCAATATAAATTGATATTTATTCTTGGAGTTGGGACATTGAAACTGAGACCAGAACCAAGCTCCTTTGGAGTCTTTCAGGCTCTAAAGCCTGTTTCATTCCCATTTCACAGTGAAACCTTGATCCTCCCTTTCACCTTGCTACGGGAAGAGCAAATTTCCGTTCCAAGCTGCCCTGTGTGCTCCTGCACTGGATAAGGTCATTTGATCACAAGCACAGCCACCTGAAGTCACAGTAAGCTGCTCTGAAGAGGATTTTCCCTTTGTTCTGTAACTCTGCTGCTTTGGAACAGAGGAGATCTCACTGATGTTAAAGGAACATAATAATTAACAACCTTAGCAGATCATTATTCCATCAAAGCAATACTGTCAGGTATTTTGCCCTACACCATACTCATAATACAGATAAACTCTGCTCTTTGATTTCACCTCACAGTTTATGCCTGCCCAATCTTCTCTTCCCTATACACATAGGGGACTATTAGGAAGCTGGAGTTGTTTCAGGCACAATGGAGGAAAACCATCTGATGCTGATGAAGCTGCTAATTTTACCAGTAATGCCTTCCCAACACTATCACCTTGGAATAATGTCAGTGGCTCAGGGAGGCAACGGCACATGGGTGCTCAAAAACTCCACTCTCTTGTGGAGCACTTGCACTGGGGGTAGAAACATATATTTTATTACAGAAAATTTCAAAGCAACAAAGCTCTTGTAGATATTTTGCAGCATGATTTACAAGAACCAGCAAGATACTACTGTGCAAGGTAGACTCTAGGGTATATACAACTAGTGCATGTTCAACAAGTATGGTATTTCTGAGGCAGAGGACAAAGTGGACACATCCGTGCTTATTTCAGTGGTGTGAAATCGTATCAGGCTCTCAAGTTGCCACAACTCTACTGTACTTACGTTTTCAAGAGCTGGGAAGGACATGGCAAACTCATAATGGAAGGGAAAGTTGAGCACTCCACATGTCTAGAGAATAATTCAGGAGGAAACCAGCACAAAACCAGGCAATACGCCCACATGGTGGTCAGAGAAAGCAGCTCGAGTTGTTTGGTTCTGAATGGTGACAAAAGGCAGTCTGGCAAAATTTGGGAGACATAGCCATATCACATATATCTTTAACAGCAGAGTAACCAGTTGCTGCACAGACCTAGTTTAAGCTTATCCAGGCTATAAGCACAGAAGGGTTGGGACATAAGTGCAGTATCTCACAGAACACTCCCAGAGCAAACACGCCACCAAAACTTAGCCTAGAAAAAAGCAAAAAGAAATCTACCTATCTTAAACTGATCTTCAAATACATACTAGTGTATTAATTTAGCACATGGCCAATTGGACTTAGGTGGTTTTGTAAACTGCAGGTCAGATTGCAAGCATCAGGGGGACAACCTAAAAAGACAGAACACGTGCAGACACTTCCCATGATTATCAGTCACTCAATGGTGGAAGCGCCATACGTTGTGGTTGGATTTAGACATTCCATGCAGCAACGAATGTAAAGAGGTCTCTAAGTGAGCCAAGCTACCAGGAGAAAGCAAGCAGGAAAGAGCAGATCCTAAAGATCTGAGGCAAGTCTTGACAAGGTACATCCTGCAAAATCTAGGAAACCAGAAGGGAGGACAGTGCGGCAGACAGAGTAAGCTTGTATCTCCCTCCTGAGACAGAAGAATAGATGCTTTTCCTATGTTATGCTTTCATGAATTCAGCTAAGTTTAATTGTGCTGTTGAAGAATCTAACAGGTCACCTGCCTTTTGGGTGCAACAGTTCCTTTAAGGCTGCTCACTCATCACTGCTAATTTACAGGTTGTAAAAATTGAATTACAACATTAGCTTTTGGTGGACACAAAAGTGGAAAAGGACATCTGAGGACTGACATGCAGGTCAACGGGGTAAGGCAGGTTATCTTCATTAGCGTTCTCCCAGCCTTCTGGGTGCTTATCAAAGACAGGAGAAATTGTTTCCATGCATTTCTTTTTTTCTTTTCCTAGCTGAAAACATGGCCTGGGCAGGTAGCTGAGAACTCCAGCCAGTGTTTGGGATTTAAGCTATCTAGTAGCCGTCCATGAGCAGCGTCTCTGTCTAAACTGTGTATCGCCTGGAAACAACATGCAAAATGCCACTGGACATGCACAGAAACTCTACAGCATTTGCTCACCAGCTTTGACACTGCGGTGCACACTTTCCTGATGTGTTGCACTGACAGTAAAGATCAACTGCAACTGCAGAACGGGTCACATTATCTGAAAAATTCTGGCACAGTAAGAGCATTCACAAAAGCTAATTTCAGTACAATTAGGTCACTTAGCCTAGCCAGGAGGCAATTTAGAGAACCAAGAACTCAAGTCTAGGATGGATTCCTGTTCAAAGCCACTCTTCTCTCTATAACAGGGCAGTTACAAATCCAGCCTTTGCAACCCTTTTCTCTGTATCTTCCACTGCTCCAGCAAGAACAAGGATGCATTGCTACCAGTACATGTACTATGTTAATGCCTTTACTTTCCATCCAGAGAATTCTAATCCCAAAGAGAGAACCCTAGAGCTAGAGAAATGAGAAGTCAGTCACTTTTAAGTTAACCTTTTAGTCAGGGTTAGAGAATGTCAAAATGCTTCACTTCATTATTTCAACACTTTTTTAAAGAGGTATCACAACATTTCATGTTTGCACCACTGGATTTACATATATGTATATTACTATTAAATGTTTTAGCTTTTTACACACTGAAGTAGTAAAGAAGATGAAATTTAGGACTTGGGTATTCTTGTGTTATGGAAATTTTTTTTGGCAATTACTGCCTTTAAGAACTCTCCCCCAAAAGGTGACAGCCTTAAAATCCTGTTCTTATCCAACTTTCTCAATTAAGCATGCATATTAGAAACTACCGCAAATCAAAAATGTTTATTTCCCAGCATCTCCCTACAGTATTTAATTGTCTGGTTTCAGAATCCCTTCCTTTTTTGCTGTTCTTTTTCTGGCACATTTTTCTTTTTGTTTTCACAGTGTGTTTCCAACAGAAAATTTATATCCCAATGCAGATCTGCCCCCACACCAAGTGATTTCACTGTGAACACAGCAACATTAATGATAAAGTAGAAGTGCTAGGATTTCATTTACGCTCATGTTTGCAACACAGAGAGCAAACACTAGAACAAGTCTACCACTCTTAGAAATATTTTCCTGCTAAAGATTATGCCTCTGAAGGCAATGTAATCTCTAGCTCATCACAGCTGCATTTGATTGTTCCATTTACTAAAATCTCTATTCAGTTATATCCAGTATCTTTTTGCATTGCATCTTTTCCTCAGTAGTCACTGTGTCCTGAAAGCCCTAAACACTCAGGTTCCCTTGGAGCTCACAGAAGGCAAGATGCACAGAAGTGAATAAACATGCAACCACACCTGCACAGTCTACCCTTTTTTCTTCCCCACCCCCAAGAAATATTTGGCTGTGCTGACAACTAACTTCAAATCCAAAATTAGTTCTTCACAGTGGCCCCTGGTACACCTCTTGTCCACACCCATTCTCTATTGTCTCTCTCAATGGTCTCAATTTTTCATTCGGAATTGGAATCAACACAACAGCCATTTGAATCCAATTGATGGCTCTTTTAGGCCCATCATCAACAGTGTCATTATGTAGCCCACATTCTTTACAAGAGGAACAGTGAAAGTTAGGAAAACATTTACAGAGAAGAAAAATAAGAAAGGTCAATCATAACTGCTATTAAAACTATTGGGCTTTAATTATAATCTTGTTAGATTAAAATCTGAGGACTAAATCCCAACACCAGTGCATTAGATCATTACTAAATTATCTGCAGATCTTAAAAACACATCTGTTGCTATTCAAAGATTAAGATTGTGAAAGCTTTTATCTATAAATAAAGCGTGGAACAATATCTTTCAATTCCTTCTCCTAGCCAGAACAAAGGCACCAAAAAAAAAAAAAAAAAAAGAGAAGTATGTCTTACTGTAACTAGTTAAAAAAATACTAGGTTTTAACAGTTGATACACGTTTCCCATTTCATTTAATTTGTAAGGAAAGTTTTATGTAATTATTGGAAATATAACTATTTCAGACAGCAATTATATCTATGAAAAGCTGAAATCAAAGAAAACATTTTATAAACGAAATTTAAAGCACTGGACCTGATTGAATGTATTGAAATTAGAGACTATTACAATTCTTTTCTGTATTGCATAAAAAGCATTCCCTGGGGCCGGTTTCTTTTTGCCTACTGCTTAACACTTCGAGCATAAAAAAATGCATTTGGAAACATTTGTTTGCAAATACAAATAGGCATTTGCACACAGATTAGATGATCCCATGAATGGTAATAGGATCCCAATTTACCAGGAGTAAGGATTTATTGTTTACTGATAGTAACACAGGGAATATACTAGATGACTTGACCATGAAGGACACCACAGGGACTATTTAAATGTGTCTAATGAGTTAATATCCATTTGAAACTTTGCATTATGCAACTGATTGCTGATCATCATTAATTTAAAAAGATAGAGCTAGGAAGATTCTGCAAGAGATGATTTTACATTCTGCAGAGAATCCTGCCAAGCAACACGGCCAAATAAAAAGGAACATGATAGACCATGTCATTGAAACCTGCTTCCTGCTTTTGCAGACTGTTCAACAACAGTCTAGATCAGGAGGATGTGCAGAACATCTGCACATGCCACTGTCACAGACCACAAAACACTACGTGCACAAACTAATAAACCTGGGGTGCAAACTGAAACCCACACTATTCCGCAGGAAAAGTACAGGAGTGAGAACATTGCCAGGGATAATTTCCTGCAATAACAAAACTTGTGGGAGCATCTATAACATGTAGAGAGCAAAGAAGGGCAAAAAAGCCCATCATCTTGCCACATGGCTTAGCTCAGAGCACTTGAATGGTATACCCCAGCCTGATACCCAAGAGTGCTTAATGTAATGAAAGCAGTCCTGAAGACCAGGGGTGACAAATCTACAATGCTTCAAGAGAAAGGAAAAAGCCCTAATGTTCAGTTAAAACTACAACATTCCTCTCCAAAGTGAAATGAGAAGATCCCATAGTTGAGTATGCAAATGCTATACCCAGAAACTGAAGAAAGGAGGCCTCAGATTCCTCAGCTCGCAGTGATTGTTGAGCAGCTTGGTTTTTGCATTCATTCCAGTGAACATTAAAGCTTACTTGTAGAAACATTTGTAAGCAGAGAATTAAGTTTGGGCTTTTTTTGTTTAAAGATTCAGTTTCAAGTCACCTGAATACCCGTGCTGAAAACTAGTCTGTGTGCCAGTGTGTTGTGTGATCTTTACTCAAAGCAGCTAAAGGTTTGCATACTAAGTGTTTTCAACATTCACAGATGTATGATACAGTAAGAACCATTCAATCATCCCCTGATTTACTGCAAAATCAGTCTGTTTGCAAGTGTTTAAAGATACATTTAATTCAATTTGTAAAATGCTTCTACTCAGCTGTAGTACCGATTCCACACATATATCTCATTGAAAGTTAATTTGTACTACATGAAAATGTATTGGAAATGTCATGTGGAACAAGATATTGACTCCTGTGCAGTATAGCCTTCTGATGGTTTACAGATGTTACGCCACACTTACACACATCAGATCTCAAAACTGGATGAAATCTGAATTGCTGGGTTGCTTAAAAGATTAATGTTTTACTTTAAAAAATAAGAATTCTGAGCTAAAACCAAAGTTATTTTTCACTGAAGAATAACAGATTTTAGAAATATATGTAAATATCCAGTCAAATATGCATGCACATGTATTCATAGTTATTAACTTTATACTGATGATGTCTGTATATAGCAACAGGGCAATCCAATTGGAAAATTTATTCTCTTTATGTGAAGTACTGCCACTTTGCTACATAAAAGAAAAACCTAGAAAGAGTTCTGAGTTTGAATAAAAATTCAGTGGGTAAAAATTTGGCCTCAAAGGACATAATTTCCACCAACTCATTAGGAATTTCATTTTATTACAAGTTGATACTTGTATTACTGTTTCTTCTTGATATCACACAGACCTCAGGCTTTCTTAGCTGCAGCTGAATAAATATGACTGTAGCCTGGAACAGAGGTAACCCATTTTAGAGTTGGATTTTTTAAAAACATGTCAATCTCTAAGTTGCTGTAAAAAATTCAACATATGCAATCACACACAGTCCTCGGTCTAAACTCAAAACCCCTCTCCAAAAAAAAATTGGGACTAAAAGGTCAGGCTACAGGACAAAGTAACCATTTCTATATCAAAACTTTACCAGTAGGCCTTAGCTAGTTTCCCATTCCCTTCAGAACAGAAATCTTCCTGTGGGTTCTCGTTTTCATCTCAACATCTTTTAACATGACTGAGACTGGAGATGTTAATATTTTCTACATTTGTGTAACCATCCCTATATTGCTATTTCTCTAGAAAGGAAAATGTAAACTTTAGCCTATTGTTGCATCCATGTTATTCACATTATACTCAGTCTAAACTTATCTTTTAGAGGCAAGTTTATAGACTAATTGTTATTGGATCAATATAAAACAAGTAAAAACTAGCAGTCCGATATTTTCCTAGATATGAAGATAGCCTGAAATAACCCTCTTAATCCACAGATTTAGGTTATTGTATTTCTGTTAAGGCTTCAATTCTGTTTCTTGCTATTTGGTGATGAAAGAAGGGCCATGTATTTGGAAGTCACCTAAGGAGAAAGAGAAGATAAGAAGACAGACAGCAATAGGAAATTGTAAGAGCAGCATTAAAAAGTTCTGGGAAGAATGGTCATAATAGTGTTTGCATTGCAGCCTGTAGAAACAATATCACATTGGCAAAAGTGCAGGTTCACAAGCAATGTCTCCTGGGCTGTCTAGAAGCCTCTGAAGTAGCAGTTCTACATGTGTCTTGCACGCTAAAGGATTTGAGAAGACAGTGGGTTTCACTAGCCTGCGGCTCGTTGCTCTTACGTAAGACAACATAAGGGCTGAAGTTAAGGAAAGTAACTCCAGAACTGATGTTTAGCCAAAATACCAGACCTATGTTCTAGCTTTCTTGGGCCTGTCCCTTTGGAATACTGCCTTTTTCTTTACCTTCACTTTTGTGCAATTTCCCTGCAATGCTGGGCTCCCATGTTTGTACTGGTTCTGATCATGTACCTATGTAAAAAGGGGATCCTGAGACACTAAATGCATGCAAGATTATTGGCAGTCTCAATTTACAACATATGCTGAGCTTCTAAAGGTTTTATCTTAGGCAGTAGGAACATTTTATGTCTTTGCTCTAATAGTGGTCAATCCAATAAGCAAAACAAGTCATGAACTTCTTATTAATTGTCCAAAGCTCAAGTCCACAATTATAAATCTGCCATTGCATGCACCTGTCCAGCTAACAGCTCCAACTATTTGGACATCCAGGAATTTGGGTGAAAAACAAAACTCCAGTGTATCTGAGTAGCTTACTCAAGCATAAGGTATAATGCACATTGGGAAAGTAAAGCACAGGTGTTGCATTGCCTAAAGAAGTGACCTCACATTGATTTTCCCTTTTAATTACACCACACAGGTTAGATATTGTAAGATGTTCTTTGTGCCAGGTTGCTCCTGACCACACTGTGAAACCCTTTGTAAAATGAGGGTCACCTATCTACATAGACATGACCACAAGAGTCAAATTCATTTCTCTTCAATTGAAGTTCAGCACCTTTAATCTACCTGCCTAATATCTGTATCTGTAATGAAGACAGATAACCTATAATGAATACAGAATCAGCTGAAGTGTCTCAAAACAGTTAGTTGTATCCCCCAAGCTGTACAACTAAAATATCTACTTTGGAAGTGATCTCCCTTCCTATACTTTGTAAACGATCTCCCTTCCTATACTTTGTAAACAGCCAGTGGATACTATGCACCTCTTCTGATTTGAATTCCTTGTGTTAACAATTGAAAAAACCCTTCAATTAAAAGCACTGAAACAAAAACGAAGTTTTCATTTGGAGAAACTACTGGAGGCAACAAAGACAGCAGATTTGATTACACATGGTACTACATGGCCAAATACAGAAATAAAATACCAAATGGGTTTGTTGAAATTCCTTTAGCTTTTGAGACCTGTGACTATTATAGTCACTGCTTTATTATGGCTTATAGTCAAAATAAAAATAGCTTGATACATAAATAATGTATCCAGAGTGGTTTTAAAATATTTTTGCACTACATTACTTAGCAACTGACCCAATAACATAACTATGAGAAATATTATATTTTATGTACTTTAATTATAAGAAAGTTAGAGGAAATGCATTAAATCACCAATTTATTTTTTTCTACGTAAGACAGTAAAAGCATTTGAAAAGCCTAGAACTGTTATTGGTACTATTTTTTCCCCACCCACAATAAAGCAGTTTATAACAGAAAATGTCTCATTTTATTAGATTTTGAAAAGGCATCATCAAAGCATCAGGTTAGCAGTCACTTACTCATCAAGCCACCAAATTCGTCAGGGTTTTTGTACATGCAAAAAGCCACCACTAGATGTCAGCATGAACTTTCGCCACGATACAAACGAACCGGTTCAGTTTCTATTTCGACATCGCTACAAACCCGTCAGGGAGCTCACGAAGTCCAAAGGTCCTGAAGGGAAGCGTTTAACCCGAGGATTCATCCTGCAACTGGTTCAGTACCAGGACTATATGGCTGGCACAGCTCAATTTGTTTAGAATTACAAAGGAATTCCACATTCATATTCTTAATAACTGAACATTTAATACACATAAGATGAATCAGTTTATTCAGCTGCAGCTAAGAAAGCCAAGCCCACAGTTTCAAAGAATCTAGTGTGTGTACTGTGATCACTACTTACAAGCCTGCTGCTGCTACCGAATTTGCCACAATTTTATCTAAATAACATAAGGACTAACATATGGACCTAACTGCATTTTAACAGCTTTGTAACAGAGTAATTCCTGCAAAATTGTGTTGCATCATTATGACAGTGGCAAGATACCTGACAAACATGGCTTATTACTCCTAAGACAGAAAGCCTTAACCTTCCCCAAGACTGCCCCCACACTATTTTTCATATGCTTTTCTGGTGGCTGATTCATTACAATTATGCAAAACTAGAAAGCTGCAAACACTTGATTTTTTTGGCAACTGACAAAATATCTGAGAATTTCTCTCCTGATTCAGTTAAGTGTCTCTTCTATCTGCTTACTGCGATGAGGATAAGTGCCTTACTAAAATGCCTTTGACCTGTTTTTCTTTCTGAATTCTTGTGCTTATTTGTAGAAGCAGGCAGGTCTGAACATCAAATATGAAAGTCCCCAACATAAGACTCAATGTATTGGAATTTAGACTTTTACACTGCTCCTCAAAGCAATTTATGAAGCTGATTCACACATGGTAATGAGTTGCTTTGAATTTGCAGTATAGTTATTGAATCATTTTTTGGACTTAGATTTCAAGACAGATTTCTGTATTTAAGAGGACATGGATTGAAGGGAGCAGTGGTGAGTAATTTCGGGTTAATACTTTTGTCCCAGACCATGTCAGTAAGAGATTCATGTTATTAGTTTGATTGCAGTCAAGGGTAGAAGCAAAGTGTGTTGCAAACAGTCAGTATGCAAATCAGAAGGAATTCTATCCTTTGATGTTACCCTACATTATAAGCATGGGCAGGCTATTATACTACCCTTTTATCATTTTCCCTGCCCTATAGGTGGAACTAGTTTTTAATTTTTAAGAGAAAACTTGGGCATCTGCAGATGAAATATAGTGCATATTATCAGCTGCATTTGTGCATGTAATCAGGATTCAACAGCCTAGAATCTCCCTAGTTTTTCAGTTCTTCCTATGAGATGTCACCTGTATTAAAAAATCTCTTGACCATGAAATCTGCAGCCTTAACAGCTTCCCTAAGCAGATTATTTATTACTATTTTCTCTGCTCTCTTGTTCCATTGAAATGGCTGTTAGAGGCAGTTGGGTATTGCATGAAATAAGTTTTACATCCCTTAGCACAGATGGTAGCTGAATTTATATAGCACCTGACAACCTTAAATTCTGGGTATTACCATAGTGTCAGTGCTGGTTGAAAGATTCAAATTTGAAATTTAAAAAAAATCTGCAAAAGATCCAGATAGCAAGTTCTGTAGTCCTTGAGTCCAAGAACACTTCAAGGTATACAAAGCATTGTGCTGGTTTACCTCAGTTAGAACAGTTAGACATATCTAAGCAAATAGCAAAACTGTCTGAAGCAAATGGTGCTTCTTTGAGCATATACTGCATATATAAAATATACTGTTTAACCTCCAAATCATTCCTGCTACCAAGGCCATTACTGTAGTTACTCAGGAAACAGTAGGGGATAGACAACAAATCCTTCACATTACAAATAAAATCACTTCTATCAAGCAGCAAAACAATTCACAGTACAGTTCTGTTAACTTGTCTACCTTGTAGATCAAGTCAGAGGTGAATTGAAAAAAAAAAAAAAGAAATTAGAAGCAGGTGAACTGTTTACAAACTTAAAAATAATAAAGGGGTTCAAATCTTCTTTTAATTGTCTATTAAGTTATCTGGATTATTTTTGCTATAAATAGTTATCAGCAAAACCAGGTAAATTTCACAGAATTGAGGGACTTAAAAATGAGTGTTATGCCTTGAAATAATGTCTTCTCAATAGGTAATTTTTACTAGAAGTTAAACAAGTACAAAAAAAAAGAAGCCACAGCAGAACAGCACATTCCACCAGTATTGCCAGTTGCAACCATTGTGCATGGTATGGATTCCCTGAAAACCTGAACTTGGCTTTAAATTGACCTCACATCAGGAGTAAAACTTTGGGGTAAAAAAGCCGTATTACTTTTGCATGTTAGTTCGATTAGGTAGACAACTGGAAGCACCTATGTAAATGACAGCTAATGATCTTCCCTCCAAACAAGCTGAGATTGTTTTAAAAAAGAATGATTCTTGAAGCTATAGCCTTAAACAAAAAATAGTGTGACAAGCAAAAAAGCTGTGAATCAGGAACACCAAATACACCAAAAGTTATGTATGTTTTTCCTATGTTTTAAAAATTCTCCTATTTTTAGGTTCTCATGCCTCCTGTTATAGAGATGCCTGTTTGTACATTCTCAGAGCAACTATTCAAAAGCAATTTCTCTCCATCTGAAGCCACACTCCTCACAATATTGACAAGGTCAATGAGGTCCACAGGAAGTCATTTGCTGAGTAAGTGCTAGTCATGCAATTTACAGCTGCTTGGATGAGCAGTTTTAATTTACAGCACATTTTTTCAAGTTGCCAACCCATTTTAAGGAAAGACACCTGAATTATTCCCATGAATTTTGCTGTATCCTCTCCATACGTGAGAATGTTACCCAGATTTTTAATGCCAGATACAAATAGAATTGTGGTTTTATATATCCTGTGAACTAAAAAGGGAAGTAGTGCCCACTTTATATAATTAGAGCCACTCTTCATTCCTGCCACATGTAATATGAGATGAAGAAATAAGAGATATCAGAGTTCTGAAAGCATTTCGGGGACATAGTCAAAGGAGTGATTAATGCTGCTGCACAGAAAGGATCTTCTTAATCATTTGGATACAGAATAGATCACGGCTCTTTAAAAATACTTACAGTAGACATCAGAACACTGTTCTCTGCCAGTTACTCTGCCTTGTTTCATGGAAGTTTTACATCAACAACTTCAAAAGTTGAAAAGGGGAAAGAGGAAGGTCGAAGGATATCAAAAAAGTGATTTGTTCTCTTAACCAAATAAAACATTGTATGCACAAATACATTCCTGTACAGTGCCTGGAAACACATCACAGAAGGTTTCTCTAATAAAGTGATCATATTATTCATTAACATTTAAACACTATTCCAGCATACTGCTCTGTGGTATGTTCTCAGCCTGCTTTGCTGCAGTTAAGAAAAAGGTCTAAGGTTCATAGGGGAGGGCTTGTAAGCAGCTCACAAACAATGTGCTTGAAATTCCTTCCTTTTGTATGAGGAGTGCAAAACTACAGTTGAATAATTAAGCTATTGAACTAGGATTTATGCCGAAAAGACTAATTTGTAAGCTGTGCCCAAAGTGTCTGGGTTTGAAGTGATTTGCATATTTCTTCCTCTGGTATTCTAGGAATGCTATGGGAAACTTGCTACCCCAGGTCTCAGCAGTAGGTTTCTCATGCATACCTTTCCAAGCTTGTCTTTGAGTGCATGAAAGCAGTGAGTGTGACACGTATCAGCCTTATATTTGTGTAGCTTGTGAATACAGGTATTCATGAAACAGGAAGTTAACCTAAAATTTCTTACAATGTACAATGATATTCTGTTTATCTAGGTTACATTAAAAATTAATCCTAATGATTTATGCAAAAGCATAAGGGCTCTGATAAGCATAAGTAATGAAAGCCATCCAAATGTTTATTTGCCAAGATAAAAAGCAAACTTTGAATCTGTAAAATAGGAAACAGTGATGACACTGCACAGAATGCAGGGCAGCCTTGGGCATTCCCCTGCACATACTTGTTATTCAGTACTCTAGTACAAAGCCTTGTAGCTGGAACTGAGCAAAGATAGAATTTGACTGTGACACTAAGTATTCACATTATATTCCTTATTTCATTTCATAACATTCATTTATTTAGTCATGGGAAGTCATTAAGCTATCAACTTAAATAACTCATCCATATGGAATTACTTTTACATGCTAGTTTAAGGAATGCACATAAATTATGATAGAAGTGTTCATTTGGACCAAGACAAGTGATATTGAATGGGAAAGCTAATGCAATGCAGTGGCTATTCAGGTCCAGTAAGAGACAAGCAAACAAGCTAGGCACTGAAGACACTGTTGGATAAAACTTCTTTACTGCAACGTACACATCCAGGCTATCGTCTTCCAGGGTTTGTCATTTTATGGTTTTGGTGGGGTTTTTTTTGCTTTGGACATACTTTTTTACTTCTTGTGAGCAATTATGTTTGTATCCCTTACACAGACCAAAGCAGAATCCTTTGGAAGGAGAGTGGAAGACATGCACCTTAGCTAAGGGGCAACTGAGCATGCCTAAGGGAAAGAAAGTTCAGGACACTGCAGGGTATACAGCTGTATCAAAGAGGCCATGCAGGCATTCAGCACTGCCTCACTGCACTGGCCTGCCAAGCACCAGGAGCAGTGAACCTTTCTATTCCCCACAAGCGTGGTGGGGAATGCATGCAGTCATCTTTGGCAAGCCCCTGCAACATGCTGAAAAGAGACCCCTGCCATCACCTCTATTCACTATCAACCTTGTGCTGTAACAAACCCTTCTACAACCACAGATCAGGCAGGATGGAAGTACATATCCTTAACTTCAAAGCATAGCACCTGTGAGTTAGTCCACTTTGGAAAATCATCATAGTAAGCCTCATGCTGTAAATTAGTTATAGCCCGTTAGCTTGTTAATGTGCAAGTTTTTTCTTCTGCATTGAAGACACTGCTTCAACAATTAAATTTTCTTGGTACCATTGGTATTTTTGACTTTAGAAGGTCTAGAAAGATGCTTTCACAGAGGTTATGAGACCACATTTGCCTGCGGATGACAGAGCCATATAACAGAACCAACTTGTACCGTGTTCTACAGATTTTTGTTGGGCTGCGTTTTTCTTTTAAAATAAAAATTCAGTCTGCAGGTTTTGCCACAGGAATAGCTACTTAACCAAACTTCTCGTACTTTTTTCAATGGGTTACCCATTGAAAAATATTTAGGGCCCTAGATAAGAACAGCAATCTCATTTGTTAATAGCAATGTAGCCATATTAAGTCTTCTCAACATACTCAAAATTCCTGTGCAAGTCTGCCATGCAACAAATACATATGTTGTGTCAAATGTGACCTGCTGAACTAGCTGGCTTTTAAACTCTTTCATTTCAATACTACAGATGCTCTTGCAATGAGATGCAGCAAAGAATGGTTTCACTTACAACTATAAAGCAACTTCTAATTTCTTTGCTACTAGGCAAATGGAACTGTATTATGCAATGCCTGTACCAACCATTAGTAAAAGGGAAAAAAATAAACTCTATAGATCCATGTACACAATAACAATTTTCAGCAGGCCTAAGTACAAGTATGGCAAGTAAAGATAGGAGAATTGTGACACTCCAACTAATTCAGAGTGGAAGCATAGCCTAATCTCATGACCAACAGCTGCATAAAAAAACCCAGGCTATTCCAAAGGAAAAAGTCTAAATACAATATACATCATTCCACCAGCAGCTTGGAAAGAAAACACAATTACACAAAAGTTTGAGGAACTTTTTTATAAAGTTACATAACTTTATATGCTGTATCACACAGGAAACTAATCTCTCTGCAGTCAATCATAACAAGAAAGAGTCCTCAGGGCATACCCAACCAGTGCATTTCTAGATGATCAAAGCTTTGTCTGTTTGGAAGCAGACACCCTGCATGAGAAACCGATTTAAGGGGAGGGAAATTTAAAGGTGGTGTTTGGATAAATATAACCTTTGCAGAAGCCAAAAAGCCCATCATATGGGTTGGAAAGAAGTAGTCCAAGATCATTGCTTGAATGGATTTTGTCAGGATCAAGGCAAGAATTCAACAGTACATACCACCAATGCCATCCACTTACAGCACTGCACAAATAGGGTTTCAGGAAATACAATCTGGAAGAGGTACTTAGTACAAAACTACCAGCCCTCGCATGAAAACCACATCTTCTAGGAAGTAATAGGCAAATGCATGTCAAAATTAGGACAAAGTGACCATTTATAAGTCTGTATAAACTCATTTTATATATGTACTCACCCAGAAGCTTTGATTCAAGGTTACAGTATTTAGAGTTCTCAAGGCCACGATATATTTTTCTGATTTTCATAGTCTTGTCCAAATCCAAGCCATTTTGCCAATGAAGCCTAATGTAAATTCAAAGAAACACAGAGGTTTTCAGTAGAAGCACTTTTAAAGGCTAAATCTGACAAACCAACATGTTGCAAGGGAAGTGCAAAAATCCTGCACCCAAGGAGGAATGTACCTAAACACACAGGGGTCCATTTGGATGGGAAGTGGCATGACAGGGGACAAACTGGAGGCCCTAGTGTAAAACAAGTTGAATACATGCCAGAAATGCTCTTGGGCAGCAAAAATGCCAACATCTTGGGCTGCATTAGGCAGCAAGCTGACAGAGGCAGTTCTTTCTCTACACTCAGCACTACTGAGACCACCCCTGGACCACTGTGTACAATTCTGGGCTCCCTGGGTACAAGACAGATACAGACCTACCAGAGCAAGACCAGTGAAAGTGATTAAGGGATTGGAGCATTTTCCATGAGAGGCTGAAAGCACTACAGTTGTTCAGTCTGGAGAAGAGAACAATCAGGGAGGGTCTCTGTGTGTACAAGTAGCTGATGGGAGGGTGTAAAGAGTCTGCAGCAGACTCTTCTCAGTGGTACCCAGTGAAAGGATGAGGTGATGGGCACAAACTGAAATACTAGAAATTGTTTAAACAAAAAATTTTTACTCTAAGGTTGATGAAACACTGGAACAGGTTGCTCAGAGAGGTTGTCAGTCTCCATCCTCAGAGATGTTCAAAACCAGACTGGACATGGCCTGCTTTAAGTGACCCTGCTTTGTTTAGGGGGTTAACTAAATAGTCTCCAGAGGTCCTTTCCTCAATTCTCAGCTATTCTATGATTCTACAAAGAATCAATGAGGCTTCACATCATCCATTTCAAAGAGCTCAGGCCAACAGACCTTTAATGAGTTTTCATTTGGTCACATCTCTCTCTGATTAAAGGAAAGCACCAAATGTACCACTTAAAATGAAAACCAATTTCAGGCCTCCCTTTACATTATATAGCATTGTATATGACACTGGAAAATATTCACTGATAATATTGTTAGAAGATCCCTGAGCCTTAACTGCAGATCTTCACACAGTACTAATGGGAAGCTGAAACACCATATGTCATCAAGCATGCATTTAAGCAGAGTTAGTGTAGACTATGCAATCCTGCAGCAGATTAAAAGGAATTGGTGCAGAAGCAGGCTACCTCCACATATTCAAACTTCAGACTTTAAACACAGTTAGTTTTTTTCAAGTCAAGGGTGCCAGGCTCCTTTGGAGCAGATGTTCATTTTGCTGTAACCCATTTGTATTGTACTGTTCTGGTGGCCTACAGTGGAAAAATAAATACACCTACTGACAGACACTGGAAGGAAAGAATCAGAAATATGACCTAGAGTGTGGCGTTCTCTGCTTCACAGAGCTCTAAATGGACCAGGAGAGGGACTAAGTTACATAGTGCTGGAGTTTAATTAGCCAAAGATGTTGAGGTGCTGAAATGAGAGTTTCTGTTGTCTGTTCTGTTAGAAGTGGTGGGGCCAAGATTGCTTTATCATAGGACCATAGAATGTTTTGGGTTGGAAGGGACCCCTAGAGGTCATCTAGTCCAACCCCCCTGCAGGGAGCAGGGACACCGCTAACTAGATCAGGTTGCTCAGAGCCCCGTCCAACCTGGACTTGAATGTTTCCAGGGATGGGGCCTCCACTACCTCTCTGGGCAACCTGTTCCAGTGTTTCACTACATTGTAAAGAATTTCTTCATTATACCCAGTCTAAACCTACCCTGCTTCAGTTTAAAGCCATTACCCCTTGTCCTGTCACAGCTGGCCCTACTAAAAAGATTTTCCCCATCTTTCCTATAGGCCCCGTTTAGGTACTGAAAGGCCGTAATCAGGTCTCCCCGCAGCCTTCTCTTCTCCAGGCTGAACAACCCCAACTCTCTCAGCCTGTCCTCATAGGAGAGGTGCTCCAGCCCTCGGATCATTTTTGTAGCCCTCCTCTGGACCCACTCCAACAGTTCCATGTCCTTGTGCTGAGGGGTCCAGAGCTGGACGCAGTACTCCAGGTGAGGTCTCACCAGAGCAGAGGGGCAGAATCACCTCCTTCAACCTGCTGGCCACACTTCTCTTGATGCAGCCCAGGGTAAAGTTGGCCTTCTGGGCTGTCAGCGCACATTGCCAGCTCATGTCCAGCTTTTCGTCCATCAGTACCCCCAAGTCCTTCTCGGCAGGGCTGCTCTCGATCCTTTCTTCCCCCAGCCTGTACTGATACTGGGGGTTACCCCGCCCCAGGTGCAGGACCTTGCACTTGGCTTTGTTACACCTCATGAGGTTCACATGGGCCCACTTCAAGTTTGTCCAGGCCCCTCTGGATGGCATCCCATTCCTCAGGCGTGTCAACTGCACCACTCAGTTTGGTGTCATCTGCAAACTTGCTGAGGGTGCACTTGATCCCACTCTCTATCTCATTGATGAAGATATTAAACAGTACTGGTCCCAGTACAGACCCCTGAGGGGCACCACTCGTCACCAGTCTGCATCCAGACATCAAGCTGTCAACCACAACCCTCTGGATGTGACCATCCAACCAATTCCTTATCCACCAAACAGTCCACCCATCAAATCCATAGCTCTCCAATTTAGAGAGAAGGATGTTGTGGGGACCATGTCAAAGGCTTTGCAGAAGTCCAGGTAGAAGACATCCATTGGTTTTCCCTTGTCCACTGTTGTCACACAGTCATAGAAAGCCACTAGGCTTTGCCTAGAACAGCTTCTGTTCAGTGGACATCGCTATGAGTAAAAGTGCCTGAACTCATTAACATTCTTTGCCTTATACTATCCATCATGTTGAGGTCTTCAATCTCATCAATAAAGAAATTCAAAGTATTTGTTTAAGAACATACAAGTTAAAAATCACTAAAAGAAAATAACTGCTGTCATTTTACTGCTTTAAATACTTTTCTAATAGAAAAAGGTGAGGGGGCAAGAGTGTTTCCCCCACTGTCATTTTTCTCATCATTTTAGCTTTCAACTAAAATATGGGGAAAATTGTACTATATATCACAAAACCAATTAGTATATGTAAGTGAACATTATAGAATTAGAAGACACTGGGATTTTTATTACTTTTATGTAGGTAAAAATAGAAAATGAGAAAATTCTTTGGTTGCAAATATACTCAAATTATGAGCCATACCATTTTGAAATTCTTCTCCATACATTCATTATATATCCTGAGTGATGCACACATGGGAAGAGTAGGATATGATCATGTGACTGAAAAAAGTTCTCTATATTGACAAAGGCAAAAAAAAAATAAATCAATTAACTTTAAACACCTAATTTTTCAATATAAGCAACCATGCTTACTGTAAACTTTTCCTTACTTCCAAATGCTTTTTTTCCTTCTGAAGAAAGTGATAAAGTAACTCATTGACAGGCAACTATAATACGGTGCTGCCTTTCTCAACAACAATTTTTAACTCTGACGAGCCTACCACACAGGACTAAGCAGCCTACACGAGTATGAGAAATCTGGCATTTGTCTTTAGTCCTAGAGCTGGGACATCTCCTGTTCCATCTTTTGAGCTAGTATTAGCTACTGACTCTGTATGCTGGTCCTGGGAATAAAAAAACTACAGGAAACAGAGCCTTCCTTGGGGCCCTGGTGATCTAGAACTTCATGGATGCTCCAGCAAATGAAGACCCTCATTTCAAATGACTGGCAGTATTGACCAGGCTGGCAATACTTATGAAGCAGAGGAAAATTAAAACAATTTCATTTATTCAGCAACTAAAGCCTGTTACAAGCAATATGACAGCCACTCAAGAGAAGATATGGCAAGAATCCTTTACAATAAAACCTGAAAATAGCATGGTAACAGCTCCCTACCCAATATCTTACTGTATTATAAAGGCACAACACAGCCCTATTGAAATCAATGGACATTATGCCTATTTGCATCAGCAAAGGATCTAGCTGCAACCATTTAGTGATCAACAGCACTTCAAGTATATTCTAAAGAACCTGTTTGTTTTGCATTCTCCTGACTTTGAAAACTGTTCAGTTCATGTATAAAAACTTCCATTGTTCTGGAACATGGATCTACTTGGCGAGAGGTGACTCATTCTTTTGCTGGGGACAGCATTAAAAGTAAAGCAAACTCAACTTAAGTTAGAAAGGAAATAACAAATACATTGGCAGACAGGACTAAAAGGCTCACTGGTGTCACACTGTTAAGTCGCAGAAAATTACTCTATCATTCTGCTGCCTGAGTCTAAGATTCTTTCCTTTCTTCTTAATCTCACTTTCTGGCCATTATCCAGCTTACTTGATTCACCTCTCAACTTGTAGCCTCTGTCGATCTTTAGAAAAATAAGCCCTCTGGATTATTTTTTTTTTTTTTTTTTTTCCTTTCTTCTTGTTGCCAAGGATTCTGTTTAAAAAGCATGCTTGCTTGACTTTCAGGAATTTGAACCAATATAGAATAGCAATGAGTTACAGCACGTTTAAGAAATGCACACACTTCCAAGCACAGAAAGAACTGAAGACCAATAATGCAGCAATGGTATTACAGTGCACATATTGCACTATTTACTACTTCTTTGCAAGAAGGTTTATAAATAATTAGTTGCACTGGTTTAAAACCAACCAAGATCCTAATAAGCCTGACAAATGCTTCAGTATGTGTTATGAAGTACAATACTACAAGCCAGGTAGATATGAAAAGTATATCTGGAAAATTGACAAATTTTTTGCTTAGAAACAGTACTGTGGAAGATTTCAGTAGAAAGTTTTTCATGCTAATCCTCACAGTAATTGGAGATGCTGTCAAACAATAGTCCTCAAGGTCATGTCTACCTATTTAATCTTCCAAGACTTCTCACTAAGCACAAGCATAAATAAGACTTTCAGCCTTTTGGGGAAAGGGGGTTTAAATCAGGAGAAATTGAAAGAGAAGCAGCCTTCCTTCAATTTTTGCATCACCCAGGATAGCAACCTGTGCCTTCCACACAGGAGGATGATCCCATGCACCACACTTGGCTAGGGTTCCTTCCCATGTCTTCTCCTGGAACTATTCTTCCTTGTACAAAACACCCCACCCGCTCCATATTTTAAACACAGAGTTCCATGCCATGAGGAAAAAAGCTGTTGCAATGAACCATGTGAAGTTTGGTTTGCAATGCACTGTTTCTCCAGTCACTCCAATATGTGAACAATGTCACCCAGGCTAAATTCCACTATTGTCTCTGTGGCTTAGTGCTCCCTGCTGTCTGGCTTTCAGTCTCTAGATAGGTCCAATGGAACATGCTAAGCTCATGGATTTAGGTGAAAGGCAGTGGCAGCTTCCTTGGCCTTAAACTTCTCATCTTCACTAGTGTAACAGTCCTTTCCCTCACATCTATTTTTTGTAAGCCTGATTAAGAATAATGCTTCTAGTTAATGGCCCAATTCAGATGCTGATACTCAAATGGTTTTCTATTGGTTAGAAGCAGACTAAAAATACAGTTCAGAATAACTCTCCAGTCTAAACAGGAAATTTTTAATGTTCATTATTTCTCTGTCAGGTGTGTAAACTCCCCACACAAAGAGGACTATGTAGATCCATTCCCTTATTGTGAACACAGTTTTAATGTGACAAATTTCATAACAGCACCCACCTTCCTGTTAAGTTTGCCATCTATAGAGATCAGTCTTGTATACCTCAGTTTGCCTCCCATCATGACATAAACTATGAGGCAGGTACAGTAGACATAATACTTTTCAGAAGCAATGCACTTACTGCACAGATCACAACTCTCACCAATTTCCTTTTAGTCTTGGGTAGGGGGAGAAGACCAATACTCTCTCAAAATGAGAGTTGAAAATAAGCAGCTACCATCAGAATATTGATCAGGCCTGTGGCTCATTCCTTTGCCAGGCCAAGAAATTCTTGGATGGTCAAAAGCAGGGTGCAGGCCAGGTGAATTGCCTTGGCAGCCTGAGATACAGCCCACAGACTATTACATCACTATATTTATGCAAGCATAATGTTATTCAGGGAATGCAAGCAAACATCTGTGCATAGATAAAGCCTGGTAAAAGCTAACAAGATCTTTCACTTTTTGCTGTACTCTGAGCTTTCGTATTTTTCCATTACCCAAACTATTTAAATACTCAAGATTTCAGTACTAAAGCTTACGAACAGGCTTTTGATGTCTATTACTCTTAAGGCATTTCAATTTTTCCTTCTAAAATAGCATCTACCAAACTGAGTGTTGTTCAAAAAGGTCCAGAAATACTATCCTATCCAAAACATAAAAACGTAGTTACTGAATTGTCATATTTCACCTGCTACTTCTAGCTTTGAAAATTATTACACTTCATTCAGAGTGCTTGATGTCAGATCAAATCTTGCCCAAGAAGAGTTTCATGGAAACAGATTGCTCATTAAGATATACATCACAGGGCATCTCACCCTACCTGAACTTTACATACTTACTCCAAGGCTCAGGATATTCAACTGCATCCAGAAGCAAGTCTTAAGAAATGTTTTATTAGTGAAATGCATCTCAGTTCTCATTGGGTAGATGACTTGACTTTAAAAATAAGACTAAACACTTTGAAAAAGTCAAAACAGCTTGAAAAACACATTGTGAACAACACTTAACCTGGTTTTGTTCTGTGCCAACAATCATTCCAGAAAATATTTTGAGGATAATATGCCCAGCTGTGTATTAGATAATAATTTAAGATATTGTTCTCAAATGATATTGTGAGTCATGCCTAAGGACATACTTCATAGAACTGAAGGAGTCAAATACGGAAGCCTCACTAAATTTTCTAAAGAAAGCAAATGAAGCTGCTAAATTGGGTCAAGATGGACAAGAGGTAAAACTAATGTAACTCATCACAAAAAACCTAAAAGCATCCTGCTATTCTTTAGAGGGACATTTGTGAGCCACCATTCAAGATTAATCCATCATCAATAGAAAGGTTTTATCGAGAGAAGCACTTATAGCAGTCACCTTCATCTTTCATGGTGAGAAGGTCAATTGTCTTCAAATACATCACCACCAGTCACTCATGTTAGTCTAAAAATCCCTGAACATTGTTGCCAAGTACCACATTTTTAGATATACCTCAGCAAAAATACAGCACTCCAACTGTTAAGCAAACATTATGTCTATTTTAGAATTTACCCTGTCTTTCAAAGGCAATGTACAACTAAGGGAGTCCTGGTAAAGAAAAGGGACAGCAACATAAAGGGTAAATCAGTGTGTGCTTTACTCACCTTTTTCCCCTTGTGTACCTTTGGTGTCTCTCCTATTACTGCTCACTCTAGGTAGCAGTTACTAGCAAAGGCAAGAAATTTCAAATTCTAGGAAAATGGTCCACTGCTTTCTAAATGTGTAACTAAATACAGCCTAGAGATTTTAGCTGTAATTATAACACCACTGCATCCTTCCTCTCTGTTATGAAGCTTACGCAAAAATATTATTTAATTGCAATGTAAAGATCTTTAATCAAGCATGAACATTTGTAAGTATGAACACCAAATTTAGTCTCTCACTTGTTGACTTTATTGGCTCCTGAAACCCTGTGTGTATAAGGCACTCTACCCACTGAAAGGCCATGCTAGCAAACACTGTGTCACAGTGCAATACAGTCAGTCATTGCTCTTTAGGCAAGTCACTAATTGTGGTACAAAAAGGTAAAGCTGAAAGTAATACATGATGTATGTGAGGGCAATCATCCTTTTCAACCAAACACTGCTAAAAGATTTGGCAGGATAGAACACCTGAGACTTTTCAGTTAAAATAGGAGATACCCAAATACAGCTTTCTATGGAAGCTATATTACTGCATATGTAAAGTATCTCAAAGCTTACATTACCCAACTCAGAAACTATTCTTCTAATCTTATTTGGTATCAACAAAACCAAAACAGTTTTGGATAAAGACCAAACAGAGGCTACTTTCATACAAAACAAATGGTAGCACAAGAAAGATAAGAAAACATGCTGCTTTAAGGGAAGACACCTTTAAAATTTTTAAATTGCCTCAAAGAAATGTAAAAGGTGCCTCCTGCACCTTACACTTCATCCTAGCCACAGTAAAAAGGTAAAGCTCCTACATTTTTGTGCTGGGTCAGGGAAAAGGGGTATTTGCTGCAAGTCATTGATTGCTATTTAGGAACAGATTAAGGCAGCACTTGGGCATCTCCAGCACCATATATTTACCTCACTTCTGAACTGTTCACAGAGACAGGACTGCTGATGGCAGCAATATCTCCTTTTCATAAGCTCCTCTTTGTCTTTGCAATTGATTCATTCACAGACTGCTATCTTCCTAACAGGCAAGGGTAGACCCTCAACAGCTAGCTCACAGCTTTCTACCTGATTCAATGAAACCCTTAAGAGTATAATGAAGGCAACAGATAGTTCACTGTGCTCCTTATCAGATATGAAACTCTGGATGAGGAAAGGAATCTGTTCACATCAGAAAATTTCTCAGTTAAACAGTCATTACATATCTTCCTACTGATTGCTGTATTATGAACTGTATCTGCAGCCACTAAAGCTGCCTGAGTGGATGTGAGTGTAGGTGTTCTCACAGGCTTACTGTATGAGCAAAATTACCATAGCAATTACAGCTCCCAAAAGTTAAGGTATTCAAAGATAAACCTGGTTTTGGTGGAACAAAAATTTAGCAGTGTATGCCAACATCACAGCAGTCCAGAGTGTACAACACCAGGCAGAATCCAGCTTAGCACCTCACAGGACAGTTCTCTCTTCCAATAAACTGGGTCAGTACCTGCAATTTACAATTTAGATCTACAAACCCAGCAAAGCTAAGTAACAGCACAGCTGAAAGAAGTCTTCAAAATTGTACTGTTAAGATAAGAACATTGAACCTAATTTCTTAAAAATCAGTGATTGTAACAGTAGAGAGATCACATCCTTACCCTTTTATAATTACATCTAAAGAATTCTAAACAACCATAAAAAATAACTTCATGTAAAACAACATTACCTTTTAAGGTAACTTATAACAGCATACACAGTATCTTTCAAAAGCAATAAATCCATACAATTATGAATTGTAGCTTTTGGCATGAAGAAGCTTTGTTACAAAGTCCTCCAGTGCTATTATTTTAGTAGGTTTTCAGAAGGATGAACATATAACGAATATCTTAAGTAAAGAGGATTTAGGCATTAAAGTACCACACTTGTCAGAAGTCCCCTTCACTTCAACTTTTGCTCACCACCTCCTTCCTCTACAGCAAACAAAAATTTGGACATTAATCAGTCACCTTTGCCCTGACTGTGAATATCCCTAGTATAATAACAGTGTGCTCAGCACAGTGGGCAACATTTGGAATGAAAGTAGTTTCATACCAATCAAGTTAAATTATAACCCAGACTAACCGCAATCCAAATGCTAAAAAGACCGCTAGCATTAGACAAAGTCAGGGATTCCTAAACTGGGAATTACAGCCAGCCATAGCACACCAGTAGAGCCTTCCAGACACCACAAGGACTTGCAGCTTCAGAGAACCAGCTTGCAAAAGCCTAACTACTCAAGTTCATCCTCCTGGTTCCATCTGGATGTGGCATAAAGGCAACAGCAAACAGAAATCCCTGCTGAGTTGAAGAGACTGGAAACAGGTAGGTGCTGAGATGGGATGCGAGATGGCTGAGCAATGTGGAGTTTGTGCCTCTGCTAGGCAGTAATAAGGCAGAGAAGGATGGGAAAGATAAATGACAAATCAAAGTGTAATAGTCTTAAAAACAGGTATTCTAAAGCAAGGAGTCAGAAAAGAATAGTCAGAGTAGAAGCTAAAGGCTGAGGTGGGCTACAATAGTCTGCTGTGAACTTGTTTTAAAGAGGGCTCAAGTGGGTGGAAGGCTCCAGAGAAAGATGCCTCAGTCTAAGAGGCAGCTAAGAAAAGCACCACTGAAAAAGCCCATAGAGAGAAAGCTAACATGGGACTTTAACTGTTGCTAAGGTTGTTGCTTAATTTGCTTCTCCCTGCAAATAAACCTAAAATGTGGGAAAGGTAGGTGGGAAGTTTATCCCTTAGTAAGAAGGTCAAGCACAGAAGTTCAAGTCATCCCTCCTGCAGCTTATGCTGTCATTGCAGGCATCTGCCACTCACAGGCATCAAGTGACCCATCTACCACCCATTCCCACTTGCCAGAATGGCCTTTTTCCAAGATGAGCCCCTCAGATGACCGGAATCCTTGCACTCCTGCTGCCTACAAGACCCCCACAGCAAATGGAAGTTGCCCAAAGCCAGTGGTCACTCCAGGACAAGGCTTTCTGCTTATCCCACAGAATATGCCTTTTTGAATAGCTACAAGCCTGCCCAAATGGGCTTCACTTTGCTCATGATGCCATCACCACAGCAAGCTCTTATCCCCCATATCTCACCTCACGATCCCCTGTCACCCCTAGGCTCCTCCCACCACATCCCCAGCCCTTCCTTGAGGAGGCTATCCCCACCTGAGGGCCCCTTTTCATAGTATTACAAGCCTGTTCAAACAGAAAGCATTCAGGCTTATGAACACTGTTGCTACCACACCATGGCCACAGCAAGTGGAAGCTGTGCACTGGCATTCACACCTAGACAACAATCTTCCCCATACTTCCCTTCTCAGAAAAGGCTTCAAACACAATGGGACATGAAGCACTTCACTTGTGAATGCCACTGCCAGTGTATGTTCTGGATTCCCTCCTCTCCCTCAGGGATCTATTGTTCCTGGGGAAAGATTTGGCCCTTGACAAAGGGTCTCCAGTTGAGAGTATGAGCTCCCACAAACACCACTCCCTTTGATCCTTGGGGCCAGTGCTGACACACATTTCTGCTACTTATGTCATCTTCACAGAACATGGAAGTTACATACAGGTTTCTGCCCCACCTAGGGGTGGCTACCCCTCACCAAAGGGCCACTTTTCACAAGACTATAAGCCTGTTCAAACATGAGTCACTTAGCTCATGGGTAAAGGCTCCCCACATAACAGGTCCTGTCTTGGAAGACAAGCCCACCCAAATGTGAGGCACTCAGCTCACAAATATCATCACTGCACTCTCCTGCCACCCCCACCACCCCCACACCATATGGAAGCCGCACACATGCATGTGCAAGTCTTACAGAAAGCTGCCCTCCCCCTAACAACTCCCTTCTCAAGACTGCAAGCCTGCCTGAATACCTCAGCCCATGAAACAGTGCTGCCACAGCACATTTCACCATGCCACCCTCAAAGGCATCTGCTCCTTCTGGGCAAGTCTCCACCCCTCCTCCCCCAGCCCTTTTCCAGAGACTGCAAACCCACCCAAATGCCTCTCATACAAGGTACTTTGCTAGTAAACACCATCACCACTGCACATTCCTGCCAGTTCTGCTGCTCTCACAAACCACATAAAACTCACAGAGGCATCTGCCCCTACCTGGGAAGGCTAATCTTTTCTGCAGTGGACACTTTCACAATATAAGCCCATACAAACACTATTTAGTTCATAAACATCATTGCAGCCAAACTCCTGCCACTTCCACAGATGGCAGCAGCACACAGGCTTCTGCCCTCCACCCCAGCTAAGGCTCCAACCCCTGCAACAGGTCCCTTCTGCTGACATGAGGCCACTCAAACATGAGACATTCAGCTTGCAAATGCAATTTCATGCTCCTCTGACCCCTGTCACCCTCACAGCACATGGAAGCCACACAGGCATCTGTCATTCCTGGGCAACGCTTTCCCCACCTCCCAAGCAGTTGCTATCTTGGGAGACTAAGCCCATCCAAACACATCTCACACTTGAGGAACTTCAGTTGGAAACACCATCACACCCTCTCTAATCCACACCATACACCCCAAATGGAAGGCATATACCTGTGCCACCCCTCTGTGCAAAGCTTGCCCATCATCCTCTGGTGGGTACTCTCTCCACAGTCCCACAAGTCTGCTTCAAATAGGAGACACTCAGTCTCTGAACACTACTGTGGCCACACTCATGCTGGTTCTGCAGCAATTGGAAACCACTGAAGCATGTGTCATTCAGGCAAGGCTGCACTCCTGACTAGCAGTTCACTTCTCACAAGAGTGCAAGCCTGCCCAAGAACTAGTCCCTTACCTTATGAATACCAGCACACTCTTTCCACCTGTGACACCCACACAAGCATCTACCAATACTTAAGACAGATTCTCCCCCACCCCCACTGCACATCACTTTTCCCTAGGCTGTAAGCTCCCCTCAAAGACAAGGCATTTAAACTCAGAAAGGTCATTGCCACCACACACTCCTCCTGTTCATGTCATCTCCACAGCGTACAAAAGCTGCACACAGGCACTGTCCCTTGCTGGGGAAGCTACACCCCACCCAGGAGGGCTTCTTTTAAAAAGGCCATGAACCCTTTTGGACAAAAGAGATTTAGACACTCCTACCACCTCCACAGCAAACAAACTGCATGCTACACATCTGTTTCTGTCCAGCAAAACACTGCTCCCCCACAAGTTCCTTTTCACCAGACTAAATGCCCCACCAGACTTGAAGCATTTAATACCCTTGTATGACCCTGCACCTTCCACAGCACATGGAAGCTGTGCACCACTGCTCACAGAGATTTCCCACACCTTCCCTTCTACAACGACCCCTATTCACAGCATACAGGAGATGCCCACATGCATCTGACCTTCCATAGAGGGCCTCCCCTCATCCCACCACCCACCCGGTCCCTTCCCACAAGCTCAAGTGGAGGCTTTACAAGCAATCCTTCACCCTCCTGTCAGGACTATACAGTCACACAAATACAACCCTGCCACCTCCCCAGCAAATAGAGGCAGAGCTCTAAGCACCCACCAAGCCTGGGCATAGTTCCCATCCCCAAGAGGTTCCCTTTTTGCATTATTACAAGGCCTTCTGAAGGTACTTCATTTAGCCAGGCAAGACCCTCACACTCTCCCCCCCCCCCCCAAGTAGGATCAGGCACAGGTGCCCACCCCACCCACCAAGGATAGCTTCTCACAGAGCCACAAGCACACACCAACATCTCCCCAGACAAGGGCCTTTGCTCATACACAGCACCCCTCTTTCTGCCAGCACCACCCTTAAACTCACCTACCACTTCTATGAAAGCTCCTCATGCTTAACACACTTTCCAGAAGGCTCTGTGCCACCCAGACAGCTGCCATATACAAGACATTCAGGCTGCAGACAGCATCATACTGACGTGCGGAAAACAGACTCCACAATCTGCAAGACTGTAAAGTAGGTATGTTTATTCAGCACTGGGCAGCATGGGGGGTAGTCCCACCAAAGTCGTGTGCACCGCGACACGGCAGCTTGTCCTGTTTATATGTAGCAAAGTGTTACATATACATGAAGTTTCCCAATACGCCTATACATAGGCATAACCTGTCCCCGCTTCGTATTAAAATTAGTTTCAAGAGGTCATTTCCATAAGTCCCTCCCGACTGCGCATGCTCAGTGATTTGAGTCGGCAGTCTTCAGGAGTCGTTTACTTCATCCACTCCTCTTCTTCATCTTGTCCTTCTGGTGAACTCCAGCTTCTCCCCCCCTTATTCCACTGTGAGAAAAACACAGCCGGTACCAACCGGCTCCCCATCCTTGGCTATCCTCATATCGACAAAGTGCCAGACGCTTTGTCCTCCTACGAGTGCCTTCCAAGGCCTGTAACAAAGATGGGCCATCTCCTATTCAGCTCTCCTCTTCCACATTCCCTACAGTGTTAGTTTCTTATCTATAGTTTACTTCATATGATTAGTAAGTTAATCTAAAACACAATGCTAGCAATTTAAGATGGATCTACAGTTGGCTTCACAAAGGTCCTTTTGTTAACCCTTTAGCCTCCCTTCAATACACTGCTAGCTCCATGGCACACACTCCCCAACCAAGCCTCTCCCCTAACAGACTGCAACCCTCAGCCGTTGAAGACGGAGCCGTGCTCAGCCCCAAACAGCAGCCCTGCCACCTGCTCCTGCCCTATAACAAGTACTTCTCTGCAGGGCTTGATGCTCCCCCTGAGCTGCTGAGAGGCAGGCCGGCCGGCCATAGAACGCAGCCTCACAGCTAACAGCCTCACAGGCATGCAAACCACCGCCCGCCCCTTGAGAGCCGGCCTCCCCGCCCCCCTCCTGCCTCCGCGGCTCTCTTCTCGCGAGATTAGGCGCCGAGCTAAACGGTCGTTAGGAACCGCGTGCTACCTGTTGCTGCCTCGTGCTGCCGGTCGTTGTCGCTGCTCCCCGCGCCGCCATTATGGCAAAAGGTGCCCGCCTGCCCGTCTTCTGGTGGGCTTCCTCACGGCCACCCGAGCCTCAGGGAGCTTTCGCTGGTATGTGATGTGGTTTTAATTGTATAGGGCATTTCATGTTTAGTATAGCATGGCAGTCAAAGGTATGCCAGTCTGTGGTGGTTTTACGTAAAAATAGTCTGGTGGGGGTTTTTTTGTGTATGGAAAGGGAGACTGTTTCTGGTAAAAAAAAAAAAAAAGGTTATGGTTATTGGAGAGAGGTGCTTCTTACAGCCACCTTAATGTTATGGTGCTGTAACTGCAGTTTTGCTCTAATTTAAAATTGCAATTAAAAAAACAAACTGTTGACTTAAATGGACAGACATTTTTCATGTTTGATCCCCAATCTTAATGCTGAAATTGTTGAAGATCTTGAGGAGCTGCTTGAATGCAAAATAGCTATATAGGGCTCTTTTGTATTTTCTTTCTGTGTGTGGCAAAATAACCTTAGTTACAAAAAGCACAAGAAGTGATGCAACTGTTTATTTTCAGCTCTTCTTGGGGTGCTAATGATTAATTCTTAATGTGTCATGCCTCCCCCTTAAAAGCTTTTAATACAGGCCTGAGAACCTCAGGGTGGAATGAGTGGCTCCTTGATGACTGTTACTAAGCTGTTGTTTTACTAGGTATGGACAACAGTTATATGGAAGCAATCAGGATAGGCAGTAAAGGCTTGTTTTGGAGAGTACTTTATCTTACTTCATAGAAAGGTTCTGATGTTACTTTATAACTTGTTTCCTCTTGTCAACTTTTTGATTGTTTTATTTAGCAGTCATGTGCCAAGGCTAAAACATTGGTTTCTGTTACAAAGCATTAATTTTTTTAACCTCTTATCCTTTTCTTAAAAGTTTGAATCTAGTAGTGATATGAGGGGCTAAGATTATGAGAAACTTAAGTATGGAGAAAGATAGTGTACAGCTATTGTTTGAGATAAAGGGCCAAAGCAATTTCTATAATCTAATTGTATCGTTTACTTTCTGCAAAATGAGGGAAGTGAGCCTTTGGTATCTTTAAGGAAAGGTGAAACATCTTCACCTCTAGGGAAATTGAATTGCTCAGTGAGATCTTAGTGGGTGTTGCTGCAGTGTTAAAATAGAGCACCTGTTCTGGTCTACCATAAACCAGAGCATTTAACTTGGCAACGTTTGTCTTTGTGGAAAGGAGTTCGACTGTTTGTTGTAATATCTGCCCAATAGTGCACAAGTTCCAGAACACTAATAGCTATGAAAGCTTGCTTTCAAACCATAAAAACTCTCGACCTGGTGAATGAATGGTAGGTGTGATTAAAAATGTAACTTGCTGTTGCTAAAAGTGAATTCTGTGGTGTGAATGAGGCAAGCTTGTTTCTGCTCAGCTTCCTCCTATTTCCTGATTTTTCAAGTTATGCAGCTGTGTGGTTTTACCTTGGGTTTTTTACCACACCTTCCTAATTATGTTTCTGATGAGCTTGAATAGAGTTTTATTTTCCCTCTGAAGGAGAAAAGCCTTTAGAAATTAAAAGTTAAATGTATACCATATTAAGTTTTTTATTTGCTTGCCCTGGTAATTTGTCACCTACTTAACTTCCAAAAGCTTTACTGAAGTCAATCATTGAGAATTATTTCTGTGAGCTTTCATTTCAGTGCTCAGTTGAATTAGTGATACAAGCTTTGAGCTGAGTTGAGAACATAGTCAGGATCTCCTTTTCTTTTTTTTTTTTTAAAAAAAAGTGTGGCTTGTATGCTTACTACTGAGGGCAAGAACTGCTTCAGTATCTCTTCTAAGACTTTTTCCAAGCCTTTTACTGCTGTCATAATATTAGGTTAAAGACAGCAGAGTCAAGTAAAATATCACTAATTGGATACTTGCCAAAATAGAGTAAACCAAATAGTGCAGAAAAAAAATATTGCACAAAGCCTAGGCTTCATACTAGTAAGAATTTGTACAGAGAAAATCACTGTAATCTGTCAAGAAATAGTCAAAGTTGTAGTAAGAACTACAGTTGACTTGACCCTGGATAAAGCACATGTAAACAGTTTAATTTTGCCACTATGAACTAGCTGTATATTCTGTGGCAAATATGTTTTAAAAACTAGCTGATTATTGTTAGTAAAGTGCTCTTAGTGCCTGTGGCTATTGAGTAGATGAGAGAATGTTTTATGCATTTATGCTTATAATGAAAGTGAGGGGAAAACTAGCAAGCACTAATCTTTTACTGTGGCAAGTTAGTGAAAATGTGAGCTATGCTTGGCTCATAAATTAGGGCAGAAGTTGGCCATCTAGACTGATCTCAGCATAACTCCTCTGCCTAGTGATGCTGGGCAAGGCACAGGAGTTACTGTAGCCCATTTGTTAGGAGGCAGCTAAATTCTAGTGGAGAATGAGCTGGAGTTATTTGCCCAATAGCATTGGCACAAGGCTAGAGGGGAGTTTCCTTTTCATGGAAACTATATCAGCTTTGGCAGAGGTACAGAACTGGTCTTGAATTTCTGCAGGAAGTCTTACATCTTTAATATTTTCATTTTTGAGGAAACAGTGAACTGTTTCAGTGCAGATTTTGATGTAGTAGATGTGTAAAAACATAAAGCCAATCAAATATCAACTAGATGCCAAGCTAAACTATAGTTACAACCACATCTACTGTGAGAAATGTAAAAGTGACCTTTCAAAAACCAACTGACAAGTGAAAAGCCTCTGTAGTAGCACTTAGAGAAGGTATTTTTAGATGTTTCTAGGTGCATGTGGCTTAACTGAAGATTCTCTAACTCTTTGCTGGGAATACTGATTCAGTCATACTGCTGTAACAGTTAGCTGCCTGCTTTGCACTTCTTGGGGGTACAGTCTTGGAGTTACAGTTGTCTTGGCATAATCCACAGTGAGGATTTGAGACAGCAAGGATTAAAACTACAATGGTAAAATAATTCCAAATTAGATGTGATAGGATAAACAGTTACTATTATGTCTTGGAATCTGCCATACTATCTGCTGAAAGGGAAAGATGGAGAAAAAAGCAGACTTTGCAGTCCTGGTAGCCTCAGATAGTCCACTTCTGTTTAATAATGTAACTAAATATTACAAATAATTCTTTCTAATATACTGCTTTCATGAATCCCTTCTCTTGAACATCACTTGTCTCCTAGAATCTTCCCACTTAAGTCATTTCTGGGGAGAGAAGAGATGGAACAATGTTTGTGCTCTTAAGTCAGGAAATACAGTTCTGGGTAAAAGAAATGCTGAGCGTCTTTTGTAGTATCAAATGGTATTTTGACACAACTGGCTGCAAGCCTCAGCTGACTTACTACTAAGGTGTTCTTAACTGGCATGAAGTGCTACAAGTAGTCTTATCTGCTGTTCCTGTAGTTACTGGCTATGCAGTTACATTCCGTGTTAGCTCCAGGGCATTTTTATCTAGAGTGACCCCAAAGCTTCTTAGTAATAAGGGAAAACTGAAGTAGCAGAAGCACAGCTGGGAGGAGAGCTAGTGTCAGGTCTGGTGCTTGTGCCAGGTGAATTGAGAGGGAAAGATGCTTCTGAGGCAGGACATGGTTTTATTCTTGTGTAACTTTCTCTTCCAGACTTTTTTCTCCTTTTGCTCTCAGAGACAACAGCTTGCAAGTCCTTCCAAGGCTCTGTCAAATTTGAAATAGGGAGTGAAGATATTGGTGCTTTTTCAGTCCTAGATGTCTGCTTGCCTTGTGCCTTGTAGGACTCAGCTGTGACTAATAGTAAGTGGTGGGTTATCATGAACAACTGGAAGCTTGCACAATAATGTTATTCAAACCAGTGTGTTATTGCCAATATAAACTCAAATATATTTAATGCTATCATAATTCCATAGCAGCCTTCCAAACTGGCTGGTAGCCTCTGAAAGTCCTCTTTATTGTGACTTTGTAAAACCCTGGCACTAAATAAATGGATGTTGTGCTCTTAAGCTTTTTTAATGGAGGTTAAAATCTTTGTCACCTTTGCTTTCTACAGTGTAGCCTTACATAAGCCCATGTGTTGTACTTGAATGTGCTAATGAGAATCTCTGACTAGAGAAAATGGCAGCCCCCTGAGGATGTGAGCACTTCTTCAAATGTGCACTTTTTGTTCACTCATTGAAGTAGCTGCTGTTTTTTCTGACATTTTTCACTGTTTCATGTCGAATATTAACACAGACCTCTGCTCAAGGCTTTTCATTCCAGCAGTGTTGAAATCTGGCTGCTGGGTGTGTTGTGTATTTTGAGGTTGGGTCCTATGGATAATGTACAGGAACATTGTATTTAGTAGTAGGGTGCTAGTTCCAACAGCTATTTAATTTTTTGAATGGTAGGTGCTATGAAAATAAGTGAGAATTGTACAGAAGAGCTTACTGAAGAACTACACAAGTCTCTATTTAGTAGCCTAAGGGTATGGACAATCTTGTTTGTGGGACTGAGCTCATAAGAGAAGGCTACAGCAGAGAAAGGAAGCAACTAATTCTCTGCTACAAATGCAGAGCAGATAAATCTGTCTATGCTTTCTTGAAGCCCAGCTGCCTCTTTCCCTTCTAGCTCTGGTAGTGCTCCAGGTCTGCAAACAGGGCTAGTTCTGGGCAGAACTGAGTCTGCTGTAGGACTTGTGCTTCAGATAGCAGCAGTGTGTTGGTGCCACTAGCCTTTAGGCTGTTAACACACTAGTTGGCATTTTAGGTGCCTTGCAAGTAGCATGTAACACTTTGAAAGGAAAAAAAAAGTAGAGCCCACAAAAATACTGGAATGGGGAAAACTACCTCACTTTTACTCTGTTAAATATTTGTAACATTTAATTGATCAGTCCTTGTTTCAAGTCAGCAATCTGCTAACTTATGATACATCTTGCTTTAAGTTGAAGCGATTTTTTTTTTAACAGCTGAAGCTGCTACAATCATGAGACACTGTTGGTTTCTGTCTTATGAAGGACTTTCTAGTTTTATGGCTATTCTGAAAACATGAACTAAAGCTCACTGTAAAGTTGCTGTAAAGACTTCCTGGGTTGTTGCACCCCAGTTGTTAACTTAACCTATTTGGCAAAGGGAAATGGCCACTTTTTGGTTTTAATGTTGACAATTTAATAATCTAAGAAAATACAGTTGTGGCACCTGGTCTTCCTTGTTTCTGCTATGCATTTGTTGTGACTTGAGAGATGTTTTCTATGTGCTTCCAGAATATGTTATGGTTACAGGCTCCTCTTCACTTCATGCTGTACTCCAAGCTATTGCTCTAAAAAAAATAGCTTTCTATGGAACCTTTTAGATTCTTTTAGTAACAGAGCAGGTTTAAGGAAAGGTTTGGTTCTTGTTTAAGGGAACTTCATGAGGAAGACTGGCATAGCTTGTCAGAAGTCAGTTATTGGTCAGCTTAGGTTATTTGTGAACTGGTATAGATGTCATGCCTAGGGAATACCTGTGCCAAAACTTCTAGCATATGTTAAACTGCTTGAAAAACATCTTCAACTAGAATAGCGGAAAGTAGCAATGTACAGAGATGAATATAGGTGAACCTGCTTTAGCAGGAGGTTTGGACTAGATCTCCTGAGGTCCCTTCCAACCCTTGCCATTCTGTGATTCTGTAATATAAGCTTTAATATAGAAATAGCTAGTATGTTAGGGCTTTTATAGGTAAAGATCATCTTTTGTCTTGGATGTTTGATCTCTCTAATGAACCTGTGAGTTGATAATTTTTTCTTCTGATTCTATAGATGTTGATGTTATCTGACCTATGCATTTTAATTTCACTTAATGTACTTGCTTTGACATTAGGTGTGTTATCACTGGGGAAGATCCTACTTCGTATTCTGCACTGCAACTTTCTCTACTAAATAGAAAAGAAAGTGTATATGTAATCTACCAAACACAGATTTAGAATGCTAATTCTAATCCCCCTTCCCTCTGAGTGCTGATTGAATTTAGTCTTTGTGAATTGTACTGCTGTTAGGTTTCAGTTCAGTTACTTTTAATCCTGCTGGCTGGTTAGAATGTACTCAGCTATTGTCAGTGCCCTGCAGTTGGGTAAATTAGCCAAAGTTTTAAATAGGTGATGGTTGACCTAACACAGCTTTGTTATACATAAATGTACAATGAAAACTTCCAATTTTGTAGATTTCTTTCAATAGTTGAATGTAACTTGTAGTTGAGTAAAATACTTTGCTTAATCTTAAAAAGGCAAGGAAGTAAATAAATTGATCCCTGGTCACTTTGTGTTTTCCGGTACAGCAGATATAGTAAAGATGTTGAAGTTATTTGTTAATTGCACTCTAAAGATAGGTGTTGGGTCATTTACTTTAAAAAACAGAGATGATGGAGAATTTTGAAGAGCAACAGCCTCTGATGTTTACAAGCACAGAACTTTAGATATTACTGCTCCCACTGGATTAAATTGTCCATATACCTTTCACATTCATGTTGGGAATCCTTGAAAGTAATTTCCAAGGTGGTTGCAAAACAGGATTTATTTGTGTATAGAATCTAAATTCAGAAAAGTGATTCTGGGAGCCAGACCTCAGCTGTTACTTGATCTTCATTTAACCTTGGGAACTGGGATTTGTTAGTCTGGGGATTATGTAGTGAAGGGGGAAAGGGTTAGAAAAGGTTGTCATATGGCTTTTGAACATACTGAGAAAGCATTATAGCTTTGGCAAGGCGCAGTATGTTAGCACCAATTCATGCCAAAACTCAAACAGGATTAATAAATTTTCTCTGCCTGGAAGCTGTTTCTGGCACCTCTGCTGTGAAAGCATGTTTAACGCTACTACTTGGTTGAGTATTCTCTTCCATATGGAAAGGTGCACAAAGACACCTTTGCAAGATAGGTCAGTGCTAAGAATTTAGCTAATGCATGTGGGTTGAGGTTTTTTCCCTCTCATGTGAGGAGGCTCTTAACCATGTTTCCCACTTCATTTGTGATTCCATGCTTTACCAGGCTATAAGATTTTTTGACTGCTTGTTGAGAACTCTTTAGTGAGTTGAAAAATGTTTCACAGGCAGAAAAACAGGGTATATCAGTACAGGAGTGGAGGCTTGAGGCCTGGTTCCTACTTCGCTTACTGTGTACTTCAACTAATGGCTATCATAGATGTTTTTATCATAGCTACTGTGGCAAGAGCAAGACCCTAAAGGGTGTGCTAATGACTATTGTGTGTATGAAGATGAGATTATTAATTTAAATTTGGATTACACTTTGCACAGGTGCCCAATAGCAATATGTTGCAAGCTTTGAAGGGCTTAGGGTTTTTTTGGTCTCATTTAGAGGAACCTCTGAGAAGTCTACACCAGAATACTTAAGATTTTTAGTGACAGAATTCTTATTCTTTCTAAATAGGTACAATATGCTGATATATAGTGCTTATTGGTGAGCATTCACTATGTACTGCAACATCAGGATGAGAATGATCATGTTGATTGTTAAAAGATCTGTATGAATGCTTGTTAACATCAGGAAACACATTCTGGTTGTTTCAAACTGGGACTAGTAGATACACATTATGTGCATGCCATTAGTTACATTGTGTTGATAATTTTATACAGTCTTGTAAAATCTAAAATAGATGCAAGAATGCTATTCTTGTAGAAGTGATGCAATTCATAATACCCTTCTAAGATGGATTAGATAACCTTATTTAACTCTATCCTCTACAGGTCTTTAATAACCTTAACATATCTGTCATTCCCATCTGTTTTAATTTAAGGCTGATTATGCTAACATGCCTTAAAACGGGAAACCACCTGACCATTCAATATTGTTTTAAGCAGGTACAGCTTATAGTATTTTCAGAATATAAACACAAAGCTTGCTATTGTGAAGCTAATTCATTTTATTAGGCTTGTCCTTGCTTAGTCTACATGTAAGCTTGGAAAGCTATTAACCTTTTTTGAGAAGCTTTTCTTGTTTGGAATTTCCCCTCCCCCAAACCAGGTCTTGCTAACCTGCTACTGTTCTTGTAACTGTTGGTTTTCTGAATGTGTCCCCTGGGAAATAACTGAGCCCAGCTGAAGGGTAAGGTGGGAGCAGTGAGCTCAGCAGCCATCTAGTCAGACTTGCAAGGTTTGATGCTTCCCAACAAGTAAGAGATTTGATTATGCTTCTTCCTTGTGCGTGAATGCAACACACATGTTGTAAATGCTTGATGTGGTAGTAAAGGCTATCATGCAGATCGGAGAAGAAAGGGCAACACTGGAGGGGTACAAGCATATGCTGTGTTATATCCCTACACAGTATCTGGCAAGCAGACTGCAACATTTCTGTGCTGGAGTGTTCTCATTTCAAGGTATTGATATTTTATTACATCTGAATGCTTCATTCAAAACAGAAGTAGTACATAGATTGCCATAGCATTGATGCATAAGGTTAAACGATGTATTTCAAGGAAGCACTTCTGTTATGTAAACTATCAGTTTTTGAAATGGCTAGATTACATGTATTGCTAACTGTTCTCTACTGACTATTTTATTTCTTGATTTAAAATAAGGCTGGAAGAGCTGGCTAATGATAGAAGTTTCTTGTTTCTGTTGCTTCTATAACTTGGTTTTGTGTATTGCTGTGAGACAGGTGGCACTTAAATGTGTAAGCAGAATCAAAAAGAAACTGCTGCTGGTGGGAAAAGGCATATCTTATTGCTGATCTACATGAGTTTTTAAGGAATGATGAAAGGGGGACTGTAAACTGCAGACTAACAGCTGAATTGAATAATCCTAATTATGCAGTGGACTGCAGTAATGCAAATGGCAGTTCTATGGAAGTGGACTGCTTTAACTATGCACTATGGTGGGGCATGAGGATTGTCATAGCATTGTTGTTCAGAGTTACAATGAGCAAGCAGGTATTAGCATGTTGAATACTTTTATTCATTCCAGGACAATTTAAAAGAATTCAATGACCAGAAGCTAAAGATCCACAGAAGTTTGTGAGCAGGAGTGCTACAGGGTGTTTTTTCTCTTGGTCAATGTCATCTTTTGTCTTCTGTCTGTAGCATCCATCTACCAACGTGGAGAAGTGTAGTGCATTTGAATAAATACAGTACATGTAAACTGAGGCTGGCATTTCTTGTTCTGATAGGTTTGTTGTTGCAATACTGGAAAGCAATAACAATTGTATTTAATGTAAGTGTTCATAAATAAAATGTGATGTATGGTTAATTATGTTGAGTCAGTCCACATGTGCCACAGCATGGGTTTGTGGGTAGTGAACATAGGTGTAATACAGAAACTGACAGCATGTTCTGAAATGATGGGGACAAATCAAAGTTCTGATAGTTGCTAACTTGCTATAATTGCATCTTCTAAGCTCACCTAGGTTTGTATCCTATAGTTCCCTCAGTAAAGGCTCTGATTAGTGAATGACTTATAGAACAGCTGAGCAAAGATGAGGGCATGAAGTAATCTTTGTATAAACAGCAGAACCTGCACTACCAAGGCTATAGAATCAAGATGTAGAACAATCGAATAAGCCTACTATTAATCTAATTAAGCTATACTTCAGGCCAGCAAACTTCAGCTTAGTCAGGAAACTGGTAGGTAGGATACAATGGGAGGTAACTCTGAAACCCAAAGGCATTGGGAAGAGCTGACAAATTAAGGGCAGTATAAGTGTACGAACAGGCCATCCTGATACAAGGAAAACGACATATTGGGAGAATGATTTGGCTAAACAGGAACTTACAACAAATTCCAGTGCAAAAAGTATATTGGAGGAAGTAGGAAGGACATACTGCAAAAGAGGAATTTGGAAATACTGACTGCATAAGCATGATAAGAAAGTCATAGCTCAACTGGAATTGAGACTTGAACAACAAGAAAGGCTGCTGCTGCATTAGTAGGCTGAAGATAAGAAATTCAGCTGCTGCTCAGTGGTCATTGCAAGTACACGGATAACACCAAAGTACTTGATACTTAGGTTTCACCAACAAAGACTCCCAGGCCTCTCTCCTTAGTGAAGGGTTTCAAGGAGAAGAGCTACCAGCAGTAACTGGATGAGAGTTGAGTCAAGGATCTCTCCAGATAATTCAGCATGGAACTCTGCCTTGATGGGCTGTGTGTACATATGCTGAGACAACTGTCTGCTCTCCTTTTGAGGCTTCTCTCTTTAGTCTTTGAAACGTTATGGGGATCAGGAGAAGTTTCTGATAACTAGAGAAGGGTAAATCTTGTACCACTCTGGGATATGTGAGGGTTCAATCTGTTGTAGTACAGACTGGTCAACTTAATTTTGGTCCCTGGGAATATCATGGAACAAGTCCTCTTGGAGCACATTTCTGAGCACATGAAGGCAGGGATCAGTAAGAGTGAGTCAGCATGGATTTACCAAGAGTAAGTCTTGCCTGACTAACCTGATTGTCTCCTAGGATGAAATGGCCATATTAAGGATGGGATGGATGAAAGAAATTTACCTTCACTTTACCAGGGCTTTTTACGCTGTCTCACACAGTATGTACGCTCATATCCAAGTTAGGATGTTGTGATCAAGATGGGTGGACAACTAGAATAGGTTAAAAAAAAAAAAAAAAAAAAAAAAAAAAAACCCAAATGAACGTGTATGACTGGGCTCAGAAAGTAGTGGTTGATGTGTGATATTCTCTCTGGAGGCTGACAATAAGTGGTATCTCACTTCTGAAATTTAAAGGTGGAAAAAAAAATTGTAAATCACTTAAGTATTTCAGTGCAAGATAACTTTATTTTGGGTTTTCACATTAAAATAAATCTAATATTATAATTTAAAAAACAGTTGCTGAAGGTCCTGCAAATCACAACTATTTTCCAGTTTTTATTTGGGCTTAAATTGAACTTTCTATTTTTAAGGAATCATGTGTAAGCTACCAATTTTCTTGCTTATAACTTTTTATCTTTAATACATCTTTTAAATGGAACTAAGTGAATGTGTCTATGCATTTTTGGTCAATTATGTCAATTTCTCATTTGTCTTGTCCCTACTCTTTCCCTTTAGTATGGTCTTGCCTTTCCATCTTTAATAGTTAATGCTGAGCATGATGAACTAATTGTATCAGTAGTAGTAGCACATGACTGCATTTAAAAGGCACAAATATTCTGCCATTAATGTATATTTAGTTAAATGGAATAACAGCACAAAAAGGGCCTGCTTTTTCTATAGATCTACAGGAAGATGGGAGAACCATAGTACTCCAATCATGGAGTGAGAGGAAGGAAGTGTGGGAACATCTTTTTAAAACCTCATTAACAGACTCCATTAGAAAAGAAGGTTGAGGCAGCTGTTGCTATTTCATCTATAAAGTAAATACTTAAGAGCAACGATGTTTCTTTATAGTTCTAGTGAATATCCATACCAATTTAAGATTCCTCTATTAATGGTACACAAAAAATAATTTATAGAGAGTCTGTGGCTATGTTTCCATTAAGTAATGCAGCTAGACAATATGGATCTGTAGAATAAAATACATGATGCCACGGACCTGTTAGCCACAGTGTACTTAGAGTGGAAATACTTCACAGGATCATGCTAGAGCTTGCCTGAACTGAGTGTTGGTGAAGGGTGTGCAGTACTTCAGTGGCTCTGTGCCTGGTCCAGTGTGGTGTGCCATAGGATCAGTAGGATCAATGCCCCATGGATATGTTTAAATCTGTTTCCTTAGCAATTGTTGCCTTCTGTATTTCCCTACTTAAAAATTTATGAAACTTGGATTGCACTTAGACCTTTGATTTGCATTCAGTAGTACACTTGCATCTTTCTCTCCAAAAGTATTCCTTGTATTGTGGTAAATAAACAATTTGTGCTTCTTAATAATAAATCTAGTAACAAATAGTCTTTTCAGGAAAAAATAAACTAAGATGGCTTGTCTACCCAGAAGATGGTATAATTGTTGTTCTTGAGAGTTATTTATCAATATTGGTTAATAAAAAGATAAAATTCAGATTTCAAGGCATTTTACATGCTAGCTAATCATAGTTCTGGTAAGAAGCTAGGCTCTTTAGCTTTCTGTGTGTTTTCTTGCTTGTGTAGACCCTCAAATTTATTATTACTTATATCTCTATCTTTACACATATGAGCTGATGTATCCGAGATTAAGGTCAGTTTATAATGTCAATTATTTAAAATCAATAGATCAGAATACTAGCTATAAAGAAATACTGGCAAGTCTTTGTGTAATCAAATTAAAAATAGCTAATTGGTGACCTTGGTTTAGTTGTGGTAGCTATATTGTTTGAGAGGAGATACTAAAAGATGAGGTGTAGAAATAAGTGGACATAGTTACTACTTTATCTGGTAGTTCTTCATGTTTACTGGATTTTAGCTGTTTGAGTAGCCACCTATCAGATTTAGTGTTTCTATTAAATGCCTTGCTTGAACAACGTACAGTAGTTAAGTAATTTGTACTATTGCTAATTAGGAGAAAGGAATAATGTTGGGGGGGGGAAGATTAATCTTTAGATAGAGCACTGAAGGATCATTTGATATAATCACAAATGACTCAAGGCTATCACATAAATACATTACCTCAGTTAAGATGAAGCCAAATTGTAATAAAATTTTCATTTTAATTTCTTATGCTTGTTAGACTTAAAATCAGAAAGTGACTTTTACAGACATATACACATTTTGTGTATACTTACTTGGATGATGAACGCATTCTCTTTCTGTAGAAATGTGATTGCTTGAAAGTATGACTGGTATGGCATACACAATATGTCAAGCTGGTTTTGTATGAAGGTAGTGCTTACAGTTGTGCTATAAAAGCTCAAAAATTGGGCCGTGTGTTTCATGGCAACAGATGTGGGGAAGCAGAGATTTGTGGCTCTTGCCAAAAAGTCTGTGAAACACACAAAATACTTCACAGAAGTGTGTGAATAATAGTTATATAGATGCAGAGTTCTAGTGCTTCAAGGAGTCCTTTCATACAATCCTGTTTGCATTTGGCCCTAGTGACTCTGTAGTGGTGTAATGTTAAAACAGCATTTAGATATCAAGGAATTAATCCTCAAGATTAGCTTATGGAATAACTATTAGGAATAATGTACAAATATTAATATCACTATCCACTGTACAGATGCATCCTGAAGATATAGACATAATAATCTGGAATCTAGAAGAACAAATCTGCTTTAGTAGTCCATGCAAGTGCTGTGTCTTGCTTTAGATAAAACCATGAGGAAGCTTGCCAGTGTTGGTCAGAAAATGATCTGTGTCTAGGGATTCTCAAAATATTTCTCAATTGTTGGATCACTTTGCTCTATTGGTTAAGTAAAAGCATATTTGGGAGGAGCAGTGAATGAATGGTGTTCCTGATGAATGGTGTAGCAGTTCTTTCAGTTTTCCCACATGAAAGTTGATCAGTTTATCCTGAGCCATAAGCGATGTGGAGAATGATTCAAATGTGACATAAGGTGTTGCCAAAACTTGGTGAAAAAGAAAAGCTGCTGCTTATATTAGATTTCAAGGATTTGGGGGAGAGATATATATTCCTTCAATATACACCTCAATTCTCTGCAGCAAGAAAATTCTAACCAATCTCAACTAAAATGAGGAGATATAATTTTGAGTTAGCTTACTTTGTTAGCTCGGACTCTTGAAATAACCGAGATTAGTGTATTACTGAAATAGTTGCAATCCTTGCAGTATTGCTGAGAAAACTTAAAATAGGCTGAACCTGTACCACATAATTATAATACATTTTGTAGTTTGTTTGCTGTACACTGACTGTACTCACATCTTGTCAAATTAATGGTAAATGCTTTTCTACAATATCCTAATAATCACATTGTTTATTGTTTTTTACATTTGCCCAGAAGATACTGTTTATTTTGCATTTCCCCAGAAGATATTTTTTCCTTATGCTGTGTTCCAAAATATACAAATCCTGCTCTGGCAGGGGCCTATTATCAGTTGCTGTGAAGTACAGGCAAACTAAGTAGGAGTGACTTCTAATCTCAGCCACATTGTTGGTTATACCAACATCAAAGTGATTCAATATGGTGTTCTTGCATATGCTGAGTTCCACTACATATGTACATATATGGTTTATGTAGTGTGAATTGGCCATATGGAGGCTGTACACAGCCACTGAAGTTCCAAGTTCTTGCTCTCCCAAATGTCACCATGCCTTTTAGTATAGGGGGTTTTTGCACTATAGATCATGTTTTACGTATTTCAGGATTAACACTGGTATGTCTTCAGTGAAGAATTTGGACGAGACACTAAATCAGACCATAAAGGAAATAGAATATGCTATGTACATGTACACTGATTTATCTAGTATTTGGTAGTTTTGAAAAATTTTAAACAAATGCATGACTGTAATGCTCAGTTTTTCTGATGGAGTAAGGAATGTATGTTAACAAACTACCATAAACTGCCTGTTCAGGGATATTCTGTAAGATCAAGTTAGATGACAGTTTTGATTAGAATAATCCTGTAGAAGAATATAGAGCTCAGTTCCACCTCCACCGCAGAATTTTGGACCTAAAGCCATTTAGGATTAGAACTCACAAAGGGCTTCGTTACTTAAAACTAAACACCCTGGTATTTACTCTAATGCCATTACATTTAGTGCTCTGTGCTTAGTCTTGCTTCACAGTTTATAAGGGAGACTTTGGGGCCTTAGAAGTAGATCTAAAATTAGACAATGCATTGAGCTGCTGCCTGAAACTATTAGTTAAGCATTTCCTTGGATGATAAGAGGGTATCTTGACTCATGAACTAAGGCATGCTCCCCAAAAAAATGGCTTATAATTGTGAGAACTAAGGGAAGGGGGGATGGGGACCTTTTTTGAAGGCCTAGTAGAAATGTCTTTATCTAAAATAAATGTCCTTGGCATCCTGCCAATGGATTAGTGATGTAAACAAATTGTAAACATCATGTAAAACTGATTAGGATTTTTTGACCAGAAATATACAAATGGCTGAAGCTTAAAGGTATCAGTGACTAGGACCACTAATGTGTACATACTGAATTGTTATGCTTAGTATTTTAAACAGTTCTCAGAAGCTCAGTTTTGTTTTTTACAAAAAAGTATTATTTTTAGAACTTAAGCATTAATATAGCTGTTGCTCTCAGATTTTTGATCTCCCCTAAAATTTCACACTTGCTGTCTTAAATCAGGGTAGTTGTAACTCCTGTAATTTGCTATAGTTATTTCACGTTAAAAGACAGGACAGAAATAATATTTTGCAGGTTCTTATATGAGAAAAGGCATATTGGAAAGTAGAGGCTGAAAAGAATTTGCTGCTTTCAATGCATTGTGAATTGCTGGATTCAGATTACTTTAAGTAGCTCTGTAATATGTTGCAAAGGTGGAGTGCTAATGAATACAGAGATTCCAGAACAGAAGATACTGTGTGCTGAAGTAAACTGATATTCTCCAGCTTCTATTAAACTATTCCCTGAAAAGACCTGAGCTAACATCAGAAATGGTGGGAACTGGCTTGCATTCAGGGTTTTGTTGTGGTCTATTTGATATTTTGTGAAAAGGGAGGGATTGAGAGAAACTCTTTTATATGCAGTGTAATGGGTTACTGAGACGGTATGAAAACATGAATAAAGATTTATTGAATTGAGACGATTGAATCAAAATACACATGCTTTTGAGATTGATAGTGTTAAGCATCTTCTAATCTTATGTTAGCATTCAGATATATTCAGAGTACAGAAGACCTAGCTTCTTACAAGCTAACACAGGACTAGAAGCACAAAAACTGAATTTATGCTGTACTATTGCTAGACCAATTAATTTTATTGACACCATCAGATTGCATCCAGTCCCTGAATGTGTGACCTCTGAGAAAAAGTTTATTTTGCTTTGGGTATTTCTAATGATTTCTATTTTTCTGCACAGCCCTTTTCAATGTAGCATTCTTAAAAGAAACCATGAGATTACTTTAATAGAAGAATTCACTTGCAGTAATAGAACTGTTAGGATTGTTTCAAATAGAATCAACAATTGACATTTTATAGTCAAAACTGATGGTGAGGAAGGAAAAGGAAGCATTAGAAACCTGACACTTTATAAAGAGAAAAATCACCTTAAATTGAATACTAAGCTTATCTGATTTATAAAACTAGCAGTATTAAGCGGTCATGTTGAACATGAAATTAAAAGCTGTATGAAACACTTATGTATTTTGGTTTGCATAAACCATTTTTTCAAAGTTACCTTACAAATGTTGTCACCCTAGATAATGACCACAGGAATCACAGAATCGCAAGGGTTGGAAGGGACCTCGTGAGATCATCTAGTCCAACCCTCCTGCTAAAGCAGGTTCTCCTAGAGCATGTTACACAGGACATCATCCAGGCGGGCTTTGAATATCTCCAGAGAAGGAGACTCCACAACCCCCCTGGGCAGCCTGTTCCAGTGCTTCGTCACCCTCAGAGTAAAGAAGTTCCTCCTCATGTTCAACTGAAACCTCTTATGTTTCAGTTTGTATCCATTGCCCTTTGTCCTGTTGCTGGACACCACTGCAAAGAGACTGGTTCCATCCTCGTGATTTCTGCCCTTAAGATATTTGTATGTGTTAATGAGGTCCCCTCTCAGTCTTCTCTTCTTCAGGCTGAACAAGCCCAACTCCCTCAGCCTTTCCTCATAGGGGAGATGTTCGAGTCCCTTTATCATCCTAGTTGCTCTCTTTTGGACTCTTTCTAGGAGTTCCTCATCTTTCTTGAACTGGGGAGCCCAGAACTGGACACAGTACTCCAGGTGGGGTCTCACCAGGGCAGAGCAGAGGGGGAGGATAACCTCCCTTGATCTGCTGGCCACACTCCTCTTAATGCACCCCAGGATGCCATTGGCCTTCTTGGCAACAAGGGCACACTGCTGGCTCATGGTCAGCTTGTCGTCCACCAGGACTCCCAGGTCCCTCTCGGCAGAGCTGCTTTCCAGCAGGTCAGCCCCCAGCCTGTACTGATGCATGGGGTTCGACCTCCCCAGGTGCAGCACTCGGCACTTGCCCTTGTTGAACTTCGTCATGTTCCTCTCTGCCCAACTCTCCAGCCTGTCCAGGTCCCGCTGAATGGCAGCACAGCCCTCTGGCGTATCAGCCAGTCCTCCCAGTTTTGTGTCATCAGCAAACTTGCTGAGGGTACACTCTGTTCCTTCATCCAGGTCATTGATGAACAAGTTGAACAAGACTGGGCTGAGTACTGAGCCCTGGGGAACTCCGCTAGCTACTGACCTCCAACTGGACTCTGCCCTGCCGATCAGAACCCTCTGAGCCCTGCCATGCAGCCAGTTCCCAATCCCCCTCACTGTCCACTCATCCAACCCATACTTCTTGAGCTTCCCTATGAGGATGTTATGGGAGACAGTGTCAAAAGCCTTGCTGAAGTCAAGGTAGACAACATCCACCGCTTTCCCCTCATCTACCCAGCCGGTCATGCCATCACAGAAAGCTATCAGATTGGTCAGGCATGATTTCCCCTTGGTGAATCCGTGCTGGGTACCCCTGATCATCTTCTTTTCATCTACTTGCTTGGAGAGGACACCCAGAACGAGTTGTTCCATCACCTTTCCAGGGACAGAGGTGAGACTAACCGGGCTGTAGTTCCCTGGGTGGTCCTTCTTGCCCTTTTTGAAGACTGGAGTGACATTGGCTATCTTCCAGTCATCAGCCACCTCTCCTGTTCTCCATGACCTTTCATAGACGATGGAAAGTGGCTCAGCAATGTCGTCTGCTAGTTCCTTCAGCACTCGTGGGTGCATTCCATTGGGGCCCATGGACTTGTGGGTGTCCAGCTTCATTAAAAGATCCCTAACCTGATCCACATCGACAGAGGGAAAGTCATCCTTTCTCCAAGCTTGCTCGCTTACCTGCCAGGACTGGGGAGCCTGAGGGTCAGCCTTGGCAGTGAAGACTGAAGCAAAGAAGGCATTCAGTAGCTCCGCCTTCTCTGTATCTTCTCTCACCAGGGCACCCATTTCGTTCAGCAGCAGTCCCACATTACCCCTGGTCTTCTGTTTGCTGCTGATATACTTGAAGAAGCCCTTTTTGTTATCCTTGATGTCCTTTGCCAAACTGAGTTCCAGGTGAACCTTGGCCTTTCTAGTTGCTTCCCTACATGCTCTGGCAGCATTCCTGTATGCCTCCCAAGTGGCCTGACCCTCTTTCCACATTCCATGGAGCTTACTCTTTTCTTTGAGTTTCGCTAGAAGCTCCTTGTTCATCCATGCAGGCCTCTTGCCTAGTTTACTTGATTTCCTACTCACAGGGATGCACCGATCCTGGGCACGGAGGAAGAGCTGCTTAAACAGCAGCCAGCTCTCTTGGACTCCCCTACCTTCAAGAGCCATAGCCCATGGAACATTAAGGACATTAAATATCCCCCCAAAGAGGAAGAATGTGTTACCCAACTCAGCTGAAACAAGCTTGAAAGGAAATTTTATCATTTGCAACAGCTTTCTTTAGAATGGGGCCAAGAAGGCTTCTAGGCTTTGCTATATCTTTTGTAGAACATAGCTGTGACCACATTTGGTGTGCACACATAAACAATCCTTCTGTGGAGATGACATCCATGCAGGTGTGTATCCCTTCATGGTCATCCAGACACATTAATGGATGTGTCCCTGACAAAATAGGAGCAGGAAAACTGTAGTTCTTTTGTCGGATCTTTGAGATTACTTTTTAATGACTTGTGGTTCACTGTAGTGGGTTAACCTTGTCTGGCTGCCAGATGTCCACCAAGCTGCTCTCACTCCTTGTTCTCAGCAAAGTGGGGGAGAAAATAAGACTAAAAACTCAGGGGATGAGATAAGGACAGGGAGATCGCTTACCAATTAGTGTCGTGGGCAAAACAGACTTGATTTTGAGAAAGTTAATTTATTGCCCATTGAAAACAAAGTAAGATAGTGAAAAATAAAAACAAAACTAAAAACGTTTTCCCCCGACCCCCATCTTTGTAGGCTCAACTTCACTCCTGACTCTTGCCTCCTGGGGTAGGACGTGGGCTCTCCATGGGCTGAAGCTTCCTTCAGGGTGCATACACCTGCTGTGGTGTGGTGTCCTCCAGCCATGGGCTGCAGTGTGGATTTATGTTCTGGCATGGTCCTCCATGGGCTGCGGGGGGACAACCTGCTTGATCGTGGTCTTCCATGAGCTGCAGGGGCATCTCCGTTTGCAGTGCCTGGAGCTCCTCGTCCCCATCTTTGTTCACAGACCTTGGTGCCTGTGGGGTTGTTTCTACCACACTTTTTCATTCCTCTTGCAGCTGTGCAGCAATTTTTACCTTTTCTTAAATATGGTGTCACAGAGGTGCCACCAGTGTTGCTGACTGGTTCTACTTTGGCCAGTGGTGTGTCCATTTTTGAGCTGGCTGGAACAGACTCTAATGTGGGGGTGGCCTCTGGTGTCTGCTCGTAGAAGCCACCCCTATAGCCCCCTGGCTACCAAAACCTTGCTACATAAACCCAATACATTTGCATTTTTTTCCCCTTTGTCTCTTATGTAATACAGTACTCCACAAAGAAAATAATTTAAATGTTGGAAAATAGTTTTCTCACAATAGGTTTTCTGAAAGGGATCTTTAATGATGCTGGATTCTGATTGTACTGACTTTTTTCACATGTAACTTCTGTAGAAATACAGTTGTTACTGGAGCACACAGAATATTTCAAAAAGGTGTCCTATAGGTGAAAAGTTGTAGTACACTAATATCTCTTTAAGCACAGCCTCTGTGAGGAGGATTTGATAGGAACAGTATATCAGTTACATGTGTAAGTCTTAGAAGCTAATTCAAACAGTTAAATAGATTGACCTAGTGGCTAGGCTATTCATGGAGCTGGATGAGCCAAGGTATTTTTAGCCCATGGAAATAACTGCTTTTCAGGCTTCAGATTATAATATTAGATGGTATGTAATAGCTCTGTGGTTTGTAAAGATGTATAAATAGTGCCTAATCCTGGCCTGTTCAAATTTTACATAGAAAGCTTATTTATATACAATAACTTAAATATTTATTACAGACATCCGGACAGTTGAGCCAAGAGTTCTGTATGTTCCTCCATGATTAAATTAAGTCAGAAGCACTGCAGAAATATTCATATCAATATCACTTCAGTTTGAGTATCATATTCCTAAAATGTAGAAAATAGATATGTGTGAGTATCTTTTAATCTGCCTATTTAATGTGAAATTCTGCATTTGGTGTTGGGAACCCAAATGAGGACTTGCTTCAGATAGAGATCTGCCTGCAAAGCAGGAAAGATTTAAAGATTTGGTTCAGACTGAACAGTGTGCTGAAACGTATGCAGAGCACAGCACATACCATCTGAGCAACTAAACTCAATCTGTGATGCATGGACTGACAGGAACTGGTGATGCCACCATTATTATACAAGAGTAGTGTGAATCGGAGTGGATGAGAAGGTACTTCACATGTGAATGTGAGCCTATAATGGAGTCTGCAGCTGCTGCTCTTGCCACTATTCAAGTCTGCTGAACTTAGCTGCCTTCCTGGAGCTTAAATATGTACACTTGAGGAAGTCCTGCCTACATGATACACTTCTTAAAAATTGAGAACATCCAGAGACCTGTAGGTAGCCTGCCCAAATATGGTACTTGTCTTTGCTGTTGACTTTGCTACTGTTTGAAAGAACTTGGAATCAGTCTGCTTAAGTTTGGCATTTACTTCTTCAACAGAATACAGGGGAACTGCAGAAGATGGTAGGCATGCCCATCTGTTCTAGAAGCATTCTAAGCTTCAAGACAGTTTTAGTTTAATATGCTGGTAGGATGTGAAGTGTCCCTTCCTCAAATAGGAGCATCTGTCAGGGGATAGGTGAATATTTGGAAGTGCATAAAATCTACATACAAATACACTTTCTACTTTTCTGCTTTCATTCTTTATACTTCAGGGGCCTGGGACACATGTACGTTTGTAATTACATGCAGAAGACGAGTATAGCAGAATCAAATTTGGAATTCTGTAGCACTAATTAGGGGGAATGGGCTTCAAAGGAGGCTGGGATCAGTGTGTCATGAGACTTACTTCCCCTGGATGTTCCCTCCAGAAGGGCTACTTGATGATGATGACCCTTCAAATGTGCTAGTTGGAAAATGCTGCTGTTAGAGATAGTGACTTTCAGTTTCATTCCTAACTTAATTCAGGATTGTGTTGGTTTCTGCTACTGATGATAATGAAAATATAGCAGTTTCTGTGAAAACAAGTAGAGACAGTGGCAGCCACCTGTATGGGCTTTTGTTGTCTTAGTTAATTTTTATGCAGTAATTTCAATATAAGGTAAATTCCCAGTGGAAATTGGGCAACTTGTCATTTTAACACAAGTTGGCAGGCAGATGGCTGAAAGGCAGTTCCCCTGTTTCCTAATTAGTTGGAACCTACCCCTATTTCCTAGTGTGAACAAGTCCCAGAAGGTAAAAGCCTGGGAAACTTGTAACCACAGTAGACTAACATGGAAAATGGGGAAAGGGAGGGAAGGGGGTTTGTTTTCTTTTTTAACTTGCACTTTTTCAACAGATACACATTTTCCTGTTTATTTTATATAGCACTGAGCAAACAGGGATCCATAAGTAGTCATAAAAGAAAATATTATCATCAATAGTGCACTGCTTCGGGGATTAACTAGCTGATAGTTCTGAACTACCTATGACTCTTCAAATTTATGGTCGACCTCAATCAGTGTTTTCTGTTGGTTTTAATGTTTTCATTCTATCCTTGCTATCTCTGTGACTTTGGTTATCCTGGATGACTGTGATGTTTATGACCCAGCCTCACAGAGCGTGTCTTTTATGTCTGTCAGTTTTCTTTGACTTTATCTTAACATTGTCAGAAAGATTTTTCTGCTGTATTTTTGCACAACTCTTATAAAGCTATCTCAATTGGTTTTGTTATTGGTTACTTATCTGTAGCTTTTCCTGCCAGCATCAGTGTATGTTTAGGAGAAAAGTGTCCTGCCTTTTAATGTGACTTACCTTGCCTGAAATGTAGCTTCTCTGCCTGATTGTCCTAAGCTAGTTAAGACTCAATTTCCATTTGACTAAAGGATTTCAAATATTTCCAGTTCAAACTAAAGGGCTAAATTCATGTTGTCTTTAAAAAGGATATTCTGTTAATGCTTTATATGAGTGTAAAGCCAGGAGAGGAACAGGAATCAAAACTCTTCTTTCCCCTTCCCATGGACAGAGCAGTAACCTGTACTGGGACTTGCAAAACAGAATGGTAACAGGAAGTCCTAAATAATGATAATGTAGAAGCCCTAAAAAGCCAGCTCCCAGATTACCAGGTTCTCAGCTATGTATGGTTAGGAGTCTAAATGTTCATCTGGAGCTTCTTAACCAGCAGATGGAAAGAATGCAAACTTTCATGCTGGCTGCAGTGACTGGAAACCAGTGCTCCACAGCTGCTGGCAGGGGAATTGGGCAGGATCTCCCTCTGATTTGGGAAAGTTCATCAGAATCAAACTATTATTGTCAGATACTGATGCATCTACTTTTTTGAGTGAGAAAGTAACTATGCTGGAAAGCTTTCAGCCACTCCACCTTCATACAATCTGTTTATAGACAGGTATTTTAAGAGATTATTGGGTGCCACTGTGTTGTATTTACTGAATGATATTTGTATTTCTGTGAGTTTGCATGTTGCTTTATGTAGTAGTTCTCATTTTGAAAAGCTATCCCACTTAATTCTGAGTTGGGTAACTGTTACATAACTAGTAGTTGCTCATCTTCATGAATTAGTTCAATTCTAGCATAACAGCGGATGCAAAACAAGTATTCTTCTCATGTTCTGTACAGCTCCTGCAATGACTTAACTTTTTAGAAATTGTCCAGGACTTAGTTTTGTGTTGATAATCGTGTCAGCTTTTTACTGTAACTCAATTTGTTTGTTTCAAAAAAATCAGATTCTGACTTGCTACTATAGTTTTGACTACTTTTTCAAATGAGCTTAATTTCAGCACAGCAGGATGCATCTGAAATTAAAACTCAGTTGCATTTTGAGAAAACCCTTAATATTTTCACTGTGTTGCTCTAAGAAGTTAGGTCTGTCAATCATAAGGGTTTGATGGCTTTATATGTGAAATGAAGTCTCACAGTAGAAGGTATTACTGCCTGCATTATCCCATGAGTTCATATAATCAAATATCCATAAGTAGAAATGTAATGTATCTTTTAATTATAAATTATGAAACCTACCTAAGAGTTCAGAGTTCATAGCATGTAGAAGGCAGGTTTGACATTTGAAAGAGTCCAAGACCTAGCAATTGTGAGGGCAAATAGTTCACTTGACTATTTTTTGTTTGTTTCTTTATTTTTATTCTCCCCCCAGTCCTACCCCAAAGTGGTTGTTATAGTTACAGGTGTAGGTAGACTTCTGTGACACTTAACTAAAACTTTTGCATTGATGGAAAAGTTTGGGACTTTTTGTAAAACCTTTGAAAATACTTTTATTGAACTGTAGAATTTTTTTGTGTTATTGAGAACTTTAAATATTTACAGTTAGAAAAGTTTTGACACTGAGTTTTGTAGATCTGTTACTGCAGAATTGTAATCCAGCATAGAAAAAGTAGGAGCTTTCAGTAGTTGCTGTTTTAGGGCACAGTTACTTTAACCTAAAGTGTATGAAGTTTAAAGAACAATTTGGCAGCTTCAGTTAAATTGTTTGTTATATACATATGCACTGAACTTGAAAGCTGTTCTTATAACCAGTGGATCAAAGTATGTTCTTGGCTATGTTGACCCAGCTGTGTACTGTTAGAGCTTGTGTGCAAATTTGAAGGAAGAAAATAATCCTATTACACACAGCTTATAGAAACAGTTCAAGTCAAGCAAGATGACTAAACTGCCAATGCATGCTTCTTTATGGGGTAGATCACAGCTATCAGTGTGGGTAGCAGAAACAGGCCTTGGAAAAGGAAAACTGCTGCTGAGGGGCATAGATGCCCACTATGACTACCGTTGCTAATTGGCTGGATTTTTTCTGAGCAGTTAGCTGGTGATGAAGCATATGTAAGTGGGGTTTTTTTTATTTTCAGTATACTTGAGGAATATTTTTGCTTAATGAATGAAAAAAGCAGGTTTGATCTCTTAAGACCAGTGATTTGGATAATAAAAGTAGTTCCTAAATAAAAACATCTCAAGGAAGCAGTTGCTCCAGTCTAGGCCTGTTTACCAAGTGTTGCTGCAGGGATTTGGTACAAAGAGCTTCTTGGATTCTATAGAATGATGAGCAAGATTTAAATTCCTGTCAAGGATAGCTGGAGTTCTGTTTCTGGTGGACACGGTTATAACTAAAATAACGTTAATCTCATGAAGGAACTGTATGCTGGTGTCCAGCAGTCAAAATTCAAGCCGCCTCTGTTTTTCCTTTTGGTAAACTGCAGGTTTCTGTAGGTTGGTTTTAATCCAGTAATGCAACCAGCCAGTTACTTTCACTACATACTTTGAAATACAATTTCCCTCTGACTCAGGTTTATCACAGACATACTAATCCCATGAAGGGATTATTTGCTATAGAGGCTTTTCACTTCTGCTGTAGAAATAGGGAAGCCAGAAACTGCTTATCTTTTTCCTTTCATCATGATATCTTATCTTTCAGTATGACTTGTAATGACCTAAGTGGTTTTGTAATGTCATACACTGTACTGTTAGCTGTGTTATTCTTCAAGAGAAGGTAGGCAGCAATATCTGTTTAAACAGATATTTATGCTTACCAGTACGGGTAGGAAAGAACTTGAGAAATGGCTGGCAAATGGCACAGGAGGTAAAAAGCAAAAATAAGCCAGGAATTTAAAAAATACATTTACCTTAAAACATTTAAAAATCAGTGGTGTGGGGTATCAGCAACGAGAAATTCACTAAATAAGCACCTTGCTTTTGTTCCACAATCAGGCTTTTGTTTTTTATACTGCCTGTTAAGTTACATTTGGTGAAAAATCTGAGCCCCTTTCATTGACGCACATTTCAGTGATCACTTGCTTCCTTCTGCTTCTTTCCCACTTTATTGCATATGGTTCTTCAATTTGCATGTTGCCTGACTGTCCTGGATTATCAGAGCTTTTGCTAATGTCTGTCTAAGTGTCAAGAAACCTCAGTGTTGACGTGTTTTCTATAGGTGTATATTCCTTCTGCTTCCCCTATAAGAAAGCCTAAATGTAATCCTGCCCACAATCAGGCTTCACACAAGTGAAGCTAATATGGGTACAGTGCCCCACAAACAGTGGGGCTTTCTTCATGTAATCTACTTGTTTTACCATCTGTTTACCTGCTAGTGTTCCTTGAGACTCCTTGAAGAGCCAGCTGAAGTTGCATTGTGAAGAAGCTTGTCAAATATTCTTATTACTGGTATTTTACAGCCCTTCAGTCATCTGTAAGTAATCTTCCCTTTCCAAAACTTGAAAATCTCCTTGCCCTTCTCTGTGGGTGTGACCAGATGACCTCTAGAGGTACCTTCCAACCAGAATTCTACAGATTTTTCTTGCGGTTCTTTCATTGCTGCATGGAGGGATGCAAAAACTGCTGGTGAAAAAGTCCACTAATACCTCTGTTGCACGGAGAACTCAGCAGGGCGTGCAAATACCCAGACAGCCTGAACAGTACTTGCAGTTGGTTATGGCCAAGTGGGTAATTTGGGAATGCTCTGAGAGCTGCCTGGGGCTTAAAATAGATAGTGAAGTAAATGTTGAATTAAACTGGCAGACAAGGACCTATGTCCAGGGTGCAGAATGTTCAGGAATGTATCCTATGGCATAGTTCTATGGGGTTTTATATAAGATTCTCTTACAGTACATAGCTCAAATGCTGTAACGCCTCAAGCAAAACCTATGTGCTGAGCTTGCAGTGCTGCTGCGGACAAAAAAATTCACACGAGCCTTGTTTAATGGGTAGAAGAGTCTTCTGCTGTGCTTCAGTTAGTTGATTGTCCTAAAGCATTTATGCATGAGGTGGGAGGCTGTGCAATATTCAGGCACAAAAAAAAAATATCTTGCTTTTCTAAAGATGTAAAGAGTTTTTGCCCTCTGTCCACGTTGAGTTTTGTTTAGTTGCATGTGTGTTGGAGCCTGGTACTTGAAAGCTGGAAAGCATGTAGCATTTGCATCAAAGAGATGCCTTTTGCAGCCTGGGAAATCTGCCTATACTTAGTCAAGTTAGAAAACTTTGCGACAACTCCTGGCAGTAATTTCATTTAAGTCTTCAGATTTGAAGTGCTCTTTGGTTTAGTCCTTTCTATTTTTGCCTGTTGAGCAGTGTCTTTTTCAATGCTAATAAATTAATTTTCCATCTGTTACCTGTAAGGAAAAGTCTGTAAAGATATATATCTAGGCACCACTCACATTTGTATTTGTCCGTCAGCCTTTTTTCTTTTTTAACAAGAAAATATAGCAAACTTCTGAGCATTCTACTTTGCATACAGGACGTGATTAAAGGGGAGTGACTATTCATGTAAATGAAACTATTGAGGAAATACAAGTTGTCCCTGTCTCAAAACAAAGCTCTTGTATGGAGATTGCATTCAAGCAGGTAATCAAATTTTTTTAGATGTAAATATTTAGTCAAGTGTGTGATTATACAGATGTGGGCTGAACAGTTACACAGTTACTATTGTACTGCATGGCCCCTGTGTGGTTCTAGCTTTGTTTAAGGTTGTTGTTCTGCTTTTTTAATTGGAAAAGACACTTTTACCAAGCCCAGGTTCTTGCAAGAGAGATGGACGCGCAAGAAGCAATAAGGTGATTCTTGTCCCTGAAAACTTTGTTTGATGATACGGCAAGATGAGTTCACCAAGATGTTGCCATCATCATGTGTTGGACAGTGTTGTAGTGCAGGACCTGACACTTAATCTTGTTGAATCTCGTAACTGGCCTTGGCCCATGGATCCAGCCTGTTCAGATCCCTCTGCAGAGCCTTCCTACCCTCAAGCACATTGACACTCCTGCCCAACTTGGTGTCATCTGCAAACTTGCTGAGGGTGTACTTGGTGCCCTTATCCAGATAATTGATAAAGATATTAAACAGAACTGGCCCCAACACTGAGCCCTGGGGAACACCACTTGTGACTGTCTCCAACTGGATTTAACTCCATTCACCACCACCCTTTGGGCCAGACCATCCAGCCAGGTTTTTTTACCCAGCGAAGCATATGCTCCTCCAAGCTATGAGCAGCCCATTTCTCCAGGAGAATGCTGTGGGAAACTGTGTCGAAGGCTTTACTAAAATCTAGGTAGACAACATCCACAGCCTTTCTCTCATCCACTAAGCAGGTCGCTTGGTCACAGAAGGAGATCAGATTGGTGAAGAAGGACCTGCTTTCATAAACCTATGCTGACTGGGCCTGATCACCTGGTTGTCCTGTACATGCCATGTGGTGGTCCATAATCTTCCCTGGTACTGAGGTCAGGCTGACAGGCATGTAGTTCCCCAGATCCTCCCTCTGGCCCTTCTTGTAGACGGGTATCACACTTGCTAATCTGCAGTCAAGTGGGACCTCTCTGGTTAGCCAGGACTGCTGATAAATGATGGAAAGTGGCTTGGTGAGCTCTTCCACCAGCTCTCGTAGTACCCTTGGGTGGATCCCATCTGGCCCCATAGACTCATGTGCATCCAAGTGGTGTAGCAGGTTGCTAACCATTTCCTTTTGGATTATGGGGGCTTCATTCTGCTCTCTGTCCCTGTCTTCCAGCTTAGGGGGCTGGCTATCTGGCAAACAACTTGTCTTACTGTTAAAGACTGAGGCAAAGAAGGCATTAGGTACCTCAGCCTTTTCCTCACTGTTTGTCATTGTTGTCCCCCCCCGCATCCAATAAAGGATGGAGAGTCTCCTTAGCCCTCCTGTTGTTGTGAATGTATTTATAGAAACATCTTTTTATTGTCTTTTACAGCAGTAGCCAGATTAAGTTCTAGTTGGGCTTTGGTCCTTCTAATTTTCTCCCTGCATAACCTCACGACATCTTTGTAGTCCTGATATGCCTGCCCCTTCTTCCAAAGGTCATAAACTCCTTTTCTTCCTGAGATCCAGCTGAAGCTCTCTGTTCAGCCAGGCAGGTTGTCTTCTGCAAGCAGTTGGTTATATATGCTTGTATTTTTATTCTGTGTGCTTCTCCCTTGTGCTATGTGCTTTTTTACATGTTCCTGTGCCTTAATGTGTGGGATGAGTTAAACTGTTTTATGTAGCATACTTGATCAAAACAAAAATGTACCTAGTCTAGTATCCAGCTTCTTCGTGTGGCAGACCATCCTGGTTATACTTCCATTTGAGATCCATCCACAATCGCAAGATGTCCCCACCAACCTGCATTCACACCATGAACAGGAACAAGCTCAGAGTAGAATATGGGGCCTGTTGCCACCCCTCATAGTCATGTCTCTGGGCATAGCAGCACTGAGTAACTCAGATGCTTTCTGGAGGTATTGGGCTCCCCTTCTATCTTCAGGCCTCTAATCTTCAATACCTTACTGCCATGTGTGTTCTCTTTTCTAATTTGTATGTCCACTTTTATCTTCCTACCCCCTTAATCTTGACAGATGTAAGCTTGAGCAGAGGGCTTGCTTACTACAGAAATAAGACTTGGTGTGCTGTTGTAAATGCTTAAAAAAATAAATGGAGCAAGTACAAGTGCTCTTTCCTCTGTGTGCTCAAACTCTACTGTATTGCAGTATTGCACAATTTGCTTAATGATTAACTTTTTCAATTTTTTACCTGGTTTATTGACTATATAGGTGGGCTTACTGGCTGAAGATTTAACTAAAAGTGGATTGGGGAAAGTGGCTAGAAGATGAAATAGTGAAATACCTTTGTATTTTATTTTATTCTTCAAGCTGTGGATCTCTGGCTGATTAACACTGAGCTGACTCTAACCTGGTAAAAATTCTTTTAAAAGGATATTTCACACAAAGCAGTTTTGGATGTTGTTGCTGTCTTGATCCAAAATAGCTCATGCATCTTGACATTCAGAGCACACTACAAAATACCTTCACTGAGTTTTGTGATTAATGGTGAATGATGCTTCGAGGGATGGGACAGTACTGGCGAGGTTAATACTTATGATGAGGTATAATTGGTTAATATAACAAAGACTAGAGGAGAATATTAAGTGCATCGCTAACTGGAAAATGTACTGGAACGTAGAACTATTGATTGAAGTATTCATATATGAATTCTACAGAAATTATTACATTAAGCATGAGACTTGTTCTTTTTATCATGCCTTATGCTTGACTACCCTGAATTTCAATTAATTGCTTTCAAGCTAGTTGCATTAAAAGTTTTCACTTAATAACTTGTCCCAATTTTCTTCCTGAAGAACCAATTCTTTGTTTTACTAAACTTTGCAAAGTTACACTTTGTTCTTTATCATAAGTCAAACATTTCTGCTTCTGGCACTGTGTAGCTCTTTATTCCAGCCTGAACAGTGTGTATTCCACTCTATGCTTCTCTCCTCCCATTTATTTAAATAAATGGGAGAACTTTCTTTTCATCTGTGGTTTCTACACTACTATAATATTCCCTTTGGCTTTTTTAATTAACTTTAGAAGGCTAAATTTTTATCCACCAGCTCTTTGGCTATCACTTTAATCTGTTCTTATTTGTCCTAAAATCCCTGGGTAAGTAATATGAAAGCTCTACTATTTGTATTTGAGTAACATTTGCTCACTATTTTTTCCTGGTGTTGATCTGAGTTTCATAAATTTTACAGTTCACATCAACAGCTTTTTAAAAAATAGTATCAGTGGTCAGCATGGAAACTTGAGTTGCTGATGACTTCTGTGGTGGTGAAGGCTTTCTAAACTTTGTTTCATGTAAAATTTTATCTGTAGCTTCTGAAAAACAGAAGAACCTAAGTTACTGCCCAAGAAAACCCAGTAACACTAACAGTGCTTATACAGTTGGAGTAGTCTCCAACTATAGCATGACTGTGCCTTGCATCATATGTAGGTCTATAATTGAACAGAATTATGAGATTTCAAACAGCAGAATAGTAGAATGATTCATAACATCAAAATAATACTTGTTTCTGAAAAACTAAGGAGGTGAACTTTGATCTGTAATTATTTTAAGTGTGTGAACATGTGGGCTGAGATATTTTATCTAATCATACTTCAGGTGATTTTTTCCAAGGGCAGTCACAAACTCTTTCATATAGCTCTTAAACTAGAATGGACAGAGTCTAGAAAAGATACAGTATAAAGCGTAGTGGAAAAAGTCTTGCCTCAGATGTGTGGCACAGCCTTGTGTGGCTGTTAGTACCCAAGACTGGAGGTCATCTGCTGAACTGAGATTTACTGTTTCTTGACAAGGGCTGATATTTGTTAGTGGTTCAGCCTTTACAGAATCCTGGAAAATGGGGACTAGAGCACTGTTGCAAAATTGATTTGGATGTATTGTGCAAAGCAATAGCAAAATAGCAAATGTACTAGCAAACGTAACCAAAAGTCCGAGCAGAAGGCTCACACTAAATCCAGTTCTCATTGTTAAAAAGAGCTTTAAAAAAAAAGCGAAAAATAAGAGATAAAGGTAAAAACATGTAAAATGCTGATCTCTTTATCCTACTTTTACTTATAAAATAGCAGGTTTTGTAGCTTCTCCATGAGCACGATGGAGGACATAGGTTTTGTAACATAACATTCAACTTGCTTTTGACAGAGACTTAATTAAGCCAATATGGTGTATTAGACTGATTCTAAATAGTCTTGTCCTCTACTTTAAAGTAGACTTAAGTTTTGTGATGGGAAGACAGGCCTTGGCCTTGAGAGAGAAGTCTGCATATATGCAGTGTTTGACCAGTTTAGATTCCTGTAGTAATGATACTGACAGGAAAGTACAGTGAGGAAAAATCAACAGGATCTCTAGATGAGATGTAGATCAGGTTCTCTAGGATAAAGCTAACATCCCTCTTTTCAGACTATCCTTTTTATGGATACAGTTGGACACTGGAGAGAGCCTGTTTTTATTTAGGAAAATGTGACATTTGATATTAGAATTGGAATATGTATATAGTTGTATGAACTGGAGACGGTAGGAGAGTTCAGAAACTGTTTTGTGAGAGCAGCTTCAAATTCTAGGACAAAACTTTACTGAATTCAACTGTTAACAAAGTGGCATAGGGTTAGTTCTTGCCTGTAACTGTAATGGAATTGCTACATGCACCGAACTGGTCTGTAATCATATCTTGTGCTAGCTGCGAGTATACAATATCTGTAATGCTGTGCCCAGTTGTGCCAACGTTTTATGAAGGAATTTAAATGTGAAGATGAAACTAAATGTGGTTTAAAAGCAAAGCTTTCCCTCCAAGAGGGTTTTTAAGTACACTGCAATATTGGGGGGAAAAAAAAGGAAAGCTGTGTTTTGTTCAGAGCCTGTATATGTGTTTGTATATATATACAGAGAGCCTATATATGGGCTCTGAACCTATATACACGCCAAAATAATAAGAAAATAACTGATAGTGGTCTCCTCAAAAATGCAAATAGTATATTCTCTATTGTTAAGTCATGTTTAAATGCTTTATTAGCAGTTGCAGGCCAGTGCTTAACGCAGAAGCTGCTTGTGTGTGAAAATTTACAGTAAACTAAATAGACTAAATGATGATGGCTTTACTTAAATATACACAGATTATTTTCATAGCAACAATTCTTGTTTTGTATCACGTATAATGGGGTAATGCACAAATTCAGTGAGTTGAAGGTTAAATTCACCTTTTTAAATATTTAAGCTGCAAGCACCTCTGCTTTCTTTCTTCTACCATAAAATTGTAAGTGCAACAGTGAAGCTGTGGGGTGTCTTAATCCTTCCTTTGCAGTTACTAGAAATGTAACCTCATGTGTCAAACATAATTATAGCCTTAAAGCTTCATTTGCAAAAATATGCTTCCATTTACTTTTGTTTAAAATCCTTAACTGGAGGAAACAGTACTTGTATAAGCAGCTATGAGTTTAGTTATCTAATGAATATCAGATAAATACTTAATGGGTACAAACATGCATCTATTTTGGTGCTTATTCTGTCCTGTTTTATATGTACAATCTTATTGGATAATTGGGAGAGTTTATATAGAGGTACAATAATCCCTAAGGTATCTTCCATGTGGCCAGATCAGAAGATAAAACTATTTTATTATTGTGCTTTAGATCTTAAATGTTAAATTAAAAACTCTATGTACTGTTAATTGTTTAGTGAGACTTTCATAAATACCTTGATAGCCTCATGCTGCTTCTTTTAGCCTCTAGCAGTTCAGAATTGTGGTCCTGTGATATTAAAATCCACGACCTTAGAAATATCTTGACCACTTGTAATTGACAAGGTCAGCTAAATTTTGTCTACTGTAATTTTTTTTAGGATATTGAGGAAGGAGCCCATGATGTTTTTTTTTAATGGACATTTTCTGCTAGGTGTTTTTACATCAAACTTGATTTTGAGCGTTTTATTTGTTTTTCACACTATTTTGCAATGCAATAATTGATGTGTACTCAAAGACTTCTTTGACTTATCAATACTGTCACTTCAGAACTGCCACCAGTTATAGCCCTTTTCAAATTTTATTACAACTTTTCTAGTTTAGTGTCTGTTAGTCCAAGAATACTGAATACGTAAGACTACATCCTGAAAAAGCATGTAAATAAGGTGTTTTCTTGAAGTCAATTTGTCTAATCAAGCACTGCTTTTCCTACACTGCCACAAAGAATCACTTGCCAAACCCCTTGGTTGTAGACTTTATCCAGTATTTAAGCACAACTCTTAATTTCTGGGATTAATGGGATTTTTATTAATGCAAGTTCTGTCTGCTTTATACAGATCAATATGATTGTCTATATGAGGAGAAATAGCCTTTCTGGTTCAGTTATTTACTCAACAGAGCCAATAATAGAAGCATTTGCTGTGTCCTTGTTCTATCTAGGCCTTTGGAAAGGCAGCCTTTCCTTAGCTTGTAATGTAAATGAGGGGAGTCAACAGGGTGAGTAAAACATGACATATCTTTAAGGCCAATCAAACAGTAAGACTTGAAACAATTCTATTTCTAAGCATTTACAGAAGTCAATTCTACAGTGTGTGCTAGAACAGATGCTTATCAGCCAAAGAATTGGGTATTGTTTTCTTCAATGAGGGAGAGCTACCCAGTGGAGAATGCTGAGGTCAGGGCCATGCTTGCTTCCCTGCTGTTCTGAGCAGGGACATACTCAAGACTTGAAACTCTGATGTTTTCCTGATAGTGGACATTTAGCTAAATGTGGTTAAATAATAAGCTTTTCCTTCTTGTGTAGCAGCTTGGTAAAATATTAGGAAATGAAAGAACTGGATTCAGTCTCCCCTTGCTATAGGTTTTAATCCAGTGTTTGGTTTTACAGAATACTCTAATGATCAAGTTCTGTATTCCTTAAAATGGCCTTTCACGTTTCCATGAGCCAGCGAAGGAATTAGAGCAGGGGTACTTATCAGGGAGGGTTACAGTTTTAAAGGTTGTGCTCTTAAGTAACAAGGATTTACAAGACCTAATGTACTGTTTATCTCTGAACTGAAATTATATTCATATAATTCCCTTTACTGAGGAAATACCCATGTTTTCTGTAATTATACAGAGTATCCATTAGAAAGGTGATTTTTTAACCATGGTTGCCCAAATGCATTTGAACATCCCTTCCCATGCCTGCAGCTAAAACTTGGTCAGTACAACTTCATCTGTCTTCCTTGGTGACATTTAGCAACAACTTTCTAGTATAGTTGTCTAACTTCTGTCCTGTGCATTATCACAATTCAGAAACTACTTTTTATTAATCCAAGTGAAGATTCTAGTAAAGGATGAGCTAGAAATTGCTCTCTGAACATATGGCACAAATCCCACTTTCTTATTCTAAACTACTTGGAATGCCTTCCTCCTGAGCAAGGAATTGAGATGGGGCCCTATTGCTTGCATTGTGACTTGAAGTATCTTGCTATCTAATGTGAAATTACTTAATTTATCTTTTCATACAAACACAGAATCATTGAGGTTGGAAAAGACTTCCAAGATCAAGTTCAACAGTCAACCCAATACCACCATGCCTACTAAACAGTGTCCCAAAGTGCCATGTGTCTGCCCTTTTTGAACACCTCCAGGGATGGTGACTCCACCACCTGTCTGGGCGGCCTGTTCCAATGCCTGACCACTCTTTTGGTGAGTGTCTGAGCAACCTGTTAGATCATGAACTTTATTGACTAGCTGGACTTGCTTGGTTGACTGCTTCTTAAAGGAAATGAGGAATGGTTTACTGTCAACGGCATATAGTCACTCTGCTTTTTGTCATGCCTTGTCTGCCCTCTTGCTTGCCCTCACAAAATGGCAGTCCATTAAGGCTATTGCTGCTGTTGGCATACCAGTCATTCAGGGCTTTCCAGGGAAAGTCCCAGTCATTGGAACATTCCATGCAACTTGATTGGTACAATAAATGCCAAAGTAACTTCTGTTTGTTTTCTGTCAGTGCTCCAGTAACCCATCCTGAAGAATCACAAGATAGCAACACAGTTAAAGGACCTCTGGAGACTGCCTAGTTCAATCCACCCTGCTCAATGCAGGTTGACCTAAAGCAGGTTGCTTAGACCCGTGTCCGGACAGATTTTGAGCATCTCCAAGGTCGGAGGTTCCACAACCTTTCTGGGCAACCTCCTCCAGTGTTCAATCACAGTGAAGTTTTGTTATGTTTAAATAGAATTTCCAGTGTTTCAGTTTGTGCTTATCGCTTTATCATTCTTTCACTGGATACCACTGAGAAGGCAAGGGGAAGGGAGAATGAGGTGTCTTTCAAACTCTGTGGTTTGACTAGCCATATTCTCTGCAACCATATACTCAGACAGGTTAGCCTTGTTATTTTTCAAAACGATGCTTCTTACATTTATGCATTTTAATGGTCACTTACAAAAGCTATCCTTAATGTCTTAAATACTTCTAATGCAGTGCTGTCTGTCTTGTAGACTCAACTGATCATTTTATCCCAGTGATGCAGGCTTCATCTTTGATGAAACACCTGCTTAAGTCTGGTAACTGTTTTCAGTTTTTATGAAGAGCAATGCCTGTGCTGTAATGCAGAGGAATTCTTTCATCTACCATCATAGCAAAGACCACTAGTATGTTTTCTAGTGCGGAGTCTAGGTTGTAGATACTTTTGCATGTCATGAATCTCTTTTCTCATGGTAGGGTCCTGAACAGTAGAGCTCCTTACAGTTAGCAAGATTGCAGTGCTCATGTGTAGCTATCTATGGGCACAATATGTAAAGTAGGCTTTTACACAAGCTTTGGCTAAATCCTGTAGCCTGCAACTTGCAATCTGGAAGAGAGCACTTCAACCAAATAAACAAAGTAAATGATGAAAACTAATGTGTATTTCTAACCTTAAAATTTCCTACAGTAATGAGTACACTGAAACCAACAGATGGTATAGGTGACTAATTTACATCTGTGCTGTATGTGTTCCTTTTAGTATGTGGCTAACATCTAAGTGGCTTCAGCATATTAAGAACCGACAGTAGAACAAAAGTCTTCAAGTGGAATACAATATGCTATTAATAAGTCAGTTTTAAATTTAAAAAACTGCATTTAGTAAACTGATCTCCAATTGTGTGAGCAAGAATATTAGATATATTTGGTTATGGTAGCGCTGGTAGGCAGTTACAATGCATTATTTTCTACTGACTTTCAAGACAGAGACTGTAAATTTAATGTTGTACTTCCTCAGATTATACACTGTCTAAAAATAACAGCCAAAACCTAATAGAACAGAAACCTTGTATCACCACAGGAAACCCTAGAGATGGACCTAGCAGATAGTAAAATGGGTGTTATGGTGTACCGATGTATTTTATCCCTGGAACCTAACTTGCTGTTTTGGTGCAAGTGAATGTTGTATAGCATATAAGTAAAGAGAATTAAGATTTAATATGCATGAAGGCTGAAACAAATTGTGCAAATTGTGCTTCTGAAAAATGCAGTCCATTTCATCTTGTGTTATTCAAACTAACTTTGTTGGATTTCTCACATTATCACTGAGGCAATCACACATAGAAATACACCCAGGTTTTCAGACGTGGGTGGTGTTTTCAGGATCAGGAGTGGAGAAGTGGAGTTGCTGCCATGCCAGTGACTACCTGCTGTGAAACCTGGCATGCGTTTGCCTTCATTCTTGGAACTGCTTCTGTAAAAACTGTGCTTATGAGAATGGCAGGAATGATCTGCTCAGCCAGGAATGCTGATTTGCCCAGCATAGTGATATACTCCCTAGAAAAGCTGCCTTTGTGTTTAAGGGATGCAGATTAACACAGATAAGAATTTTTAGTAAGCCATCTAATACCAGTTGTCAGTTACTGACTTAAATATTTATCACATGAAAATGCGACACACTTTGCATAATCAAAATAAAATAGTGAAAAGTGAAAAGAAGCTGGTGTGCCAAAAGGTCAGACATGATTATGGAGCTTTTGGACCTACAGAGTTAAATTTCAGTCCTACAAAGTTGCTGGATATTTCTCTGTACATGCTGACTTCCCTCAATTCATGGTATAAAGGATATTTGTCTTAAAGTGAATATCCAAATAGCCTGATGCTATGCAAGGCAAAATAGGTGTGATCTGTATTCATATGAATCATCACTTGAGCACAAACAAAGACAGATTTTAGTGCACTTAATGTTTGTATTTCAATGCTCTGAAATGTGTATATTTAAAATATGGTTTGAATGGTATTGTATGGTAGTGATTATTGAAAGCCTTCAGGATTGTTTAATTTCCATGTGCATCTCATCATAGATTTTTAAAATACTGTGATTGGAGGGGAGCCACTCATTCTGAGTGTACAAGCTCTCGCAAAAATGAGGTGGCGATTCCTTATACAGCAGGTAAGTGATGAAAAAATACAAATCCAAATCACTCACTGATTTAAAGTGATTTAATCTGGTTTTGTGATGTTTCAGTCCCTGTCTTCATTCCTTTTTAATACATTTAGATTGAATTATTTCAGATAGTCTAATGTATTCATACACTACAGAGTAGAATGGCATCCTTCCTTTACAACAAAGACTTAATGTGTCATTGTTATACAGACTAAATACTCTCCCCATTTATGGTTGTTCTTGAGCTATAAGTGTTGTGAGGGAGTGAATTTTTTCTGCATCTTAAATCAATCCATGTATTTAACTGCAGGAATACCTAGGCCAACCCCACTACTTTAAATTGTACCTCTTGTTATATACCGTTGAGAAAAAGGACAGTGATTTTGCACAGATAGGAGCTGGGATGATATTTGACCTGTGGGATGTTTTCTGTGATCATGCAAATCTGACCACAACTGTAGCTTTCAATCTCATTACGGCAGAAGACCTAGTGTTTTAGAAAACAAATGTACTGAAAAAACGTGATGGAAGTGATCCAGAATAAAAATAGAACCTTACTATATTACTTTTACAGGTATTGTTCATAAATCCCACCTGTAGGACTTTACCATTACGAATGCTGGGTACCCAGTGAATGCTTTTCATTGTAGTAATAATCCAGATTTTTTAATGGAACTGTAACTGTTTCAAGTGTGTATGTAACAATATTTAATAAATTATCTGTTTGGAAAAAAGCAAACTTATTTCTAAGTATGTTTTAGGATTGCATCAGCTTTCAGTTATGCCACAGCTTTTTATAGCTTGACTAGTGCCAATGATCTCATTCTCTTAACCTGATAATAATAATAATGGCATCCCTTGATTAACTTGAATGGCAGCTCATAAATGATATGGTGGTTAAAATTAACAGCAGTGCAAGAAGTTGCCACCCTGTACTTTGTATTACCTTATACAACCAAATAACTAGAATAGGATGATATTCTGATTTAAAAAAAAATAAATCATTGGAGACTATCATAATAAGGCTGTGTGCAACTTCTGTAGAAAAAAATCTGCACTCTTCATTTTTCATAACACTTAAAAATAAGCGAGACAGATCTAACACAGACAACGTGACCAAAAATACCAGCAGTATTTTGACTTCTCTCCACAGACCATATATAGTGCAGGCAAGAGAAGTACTGCTGCTTTCAAGGATAGCAGAGCTCCCCTGAGAGGGAAGACTGGAGAAATTTATTTGTAAAGGGAAGTTTTAGAATAGGTACACTGAGATCTGGATAACTCCTTTAAAGCAGGTAAATGGCTTTAGTGATCTTAGTAGTCAGCCAAAGAGACAGTACTTCTCTTAGCTCAGTTTAAGTTGACATAGATGGGGAAAGGTTAGTGTGCTGTTACCAGTTTTTCAGGTTGACTGCTGCTCTGAAGTCTGTCCTGTCAGACATGTCATGCCCTGCCCCAACCAAAAGAAAGCAACAGGCAAGAGTTGTCAAATTGGTAAGATCAGATCTGGTTATACTTCTGTATTTGCTGCAAGCTTTGAGATGCTAAAAATGTAAGTATGAGAATGTAACTTTATGGGCAGTTTATTAGGATTGAACCAAATTCTTGTTAAAACAGACAAGGCACTATGAGAAGATATTGTTATGGCTAAACTTCTTTTTAAAGCACCTTTCTACACTTGAATTTACTTTTGACCATCAATTCCCTGTAGGAAGATGCCATTAAGGAGAGCAGAGACTCTTCAATAGTTTCTAATAACTGGGAGAAGGGATCTTAGTTGCATCATCAGCTAGTCAGCTGTAGTATGAGCATGCTTATAGTAGTATATAAATCAGCATGAAATTATGAAAGGCGGGTGTGATGGTATCCTTTTAACTGGAAGACTTACAGGTGAGTATAAAAGGTGACACCGATTTCTCTTGTTGAAGTGATGCTGAGAGGAATTTTGTGAGAGGTTAACAATAAACATTAACACAATTCTGAAGTATCTGAAACTTGAAGGTACTAATACTGGTGCAAGGCTTTTGCAGAAATTCAGAATAGGTCCTTTTGAGTTTAGCATATCAAACACTGACTTCTCGTCATACAGTTTTCTGTACACTGATCTAGCTACTTACCCAGTTAGGGCTCCTACCTACCACTTAACCAAATGTTAGTGCTAATTCTGGCATCTCCTGTAGGTGGGAGCCCTAGCAGTAGAGGAGGCTGAGTTGTTTTTCTGTTCTCTTCCAAAGTATGCTCTTAGCAAGCCAGTCTTTCAACAGACTATATATATAATTAAGCTGATGAGTCTCAGAAATGTACATATCACTTTGTCTATAGACCTTCAATGAATCCTAAATCATTGACAAAGTGTGAAACTGTAACTGTTCATCTTAAAAACTGGGAGTCTGCTCATTTGTTTGGAATGTACAGTCTGTGATTATGTAACTTGCTGAACAGGTGACATCACTGATGACCATAAAAAAACCCACTTCTGATTGATTTCTATTTGTAGTATTCCAAATATCAAAGATGAAACTATACATCTGTCTTAGTGGGTTTTGTGATAGTATTATCCACATAAACTGCCTTAGTGTTTTTTAATATTTCTGATTCCAGCAGCAAAAGTGCTATAAAGTTTTGACACTAAGTTCTGACTGCAGAAGAATTTCAAGTGGAAAAGGTAGGAGAATCCTTTGAAGAAGTAGCTATTCACTAGAGTCTGAGTGCTTGAGAGCAGTGTCATCTTTTAGCTCAGCTGATGTAATGAACATGTTCCTCAAGATGTGGCTAGTAATGAATGGACGCTTTTCTTAAACAGCTAGTGTTCTAAAAACATCAGTGTGGGGCAAACGACAGTAAATGATAAGAAAATGAATTATGCAGTAAAGCTAGCTCTTCAGAAGCTTGGAATTTTATTTGACAGACTGTGGCTTCCTTGAAAATTCCTTATGTTTATCACTAAATTTCATGCTGCTGTCATTTAACCTTCCAAACTCTAGAGCCTTCCATTTGTTCAAGGACCACAGTAACAGATTCAGAGTTTCTTAGAGGAGGGCATGCATTATCACTCAAACTTTATTCCCTTATTGCAGCATGTCTGTTGGAGTCTTTAAGCCAAAAAACTAGCTCTGAATATTTTTCCAGCTCTCACTGGAAGTGTTAGAAGGGTAGCTAGGTGCTGTGTTTCTGACTCAACAGTGTTCTCAAAGTGTATACATTACTGCTGTGTAAATCTTCAAGTTCTCCAAGCAGTTGCTTATAGGCAGGCTTGGCCACTTGGGGACCTGCTGGTGGAACCTAGGGCACAATCGTGTTGTTGGTAGAATATGAAAGAGTAGAGATGGAATGGCTATATTCACTCTCCATATATTTTGTGTAGGGTCTGCTAGCTGTTCCTATTCAGGAAATAAAAGAGTAAAGAACTCATGTTGGGGAAAAAGTGATTTCCTTGGCCTTCCTATAAGTGCATCTGAGACAAAAAGCTTGCTTTCTCCAACAGAATTTATCAACTTAATCTAGTTGTCTGGTGTGTGATCTTTCTTCTATCATTCACCTGTCCTATGTGATAGGATATGGCTAATCCACAAACAAACCATTTTCATGTGGCTTGATCTGTAGCAATTTACATGCTTCAGGGTAGTAGTGAAAGAGTCTTCATAACTGTAGTGCAATTTTCTAGAGGATCCTCTGGCAAAATGTTTGCAACTGCCTCAAAGATAGTCAACTCTCTTGTAAACTTAGGTCTTCAATTACTGCATAAGAGCTAAGTGCAAGTTCTCAACATTTTGAAAATTACCTTGCATCAGTATGAAATGCTAGACCAAGTCTTATTTGGAGCCTGGGAGCACACATATACCCACCTAGTATTCCCTCAAAAGGTGTTAACTGTCCAGAATCAGAGTAACTGCTCTGTTCCAGAGTAGTTATCAGTAATTCAATTGTAGCTGCTAATTATGATTAAAGGTTTTCATCATGAGCTATGAAAGTTGACACAGCTACTCTAGTTGAACAGAGGTTGCACTTACTCCTGGAACCACAAATCCTGATGCATAAGGTCTTGACCTTTCTTTTAATATATAAATCAGATATGACTGTCTGTAACTTCTGTCTCTTATCACTTCATTTCTGCTACCAGTTCTCAGTAATAAAGGTATATAAAATATAAAGCAAAATACATAAAAACTGCAGAAGAATCCTGAAAATCATGGCCTCTTATAAATCACTTAAATTTTTTCACATATCACTTTATAGTTAGACATACATGTTTACCTGCTTACTTACTAACTGTAGCCACATCTTTAAAAAATAAATGTCTGTGAAGTATTAAAAGGGCTTGCTGTTTAAAATTTATCTATGTGTTTACTGAATGTTGTCCTGATGTTTGTTGGTACTTTGAAATTTAATTTTATTACTATTCAGGAGATCAAATGACTAGAATTTAAGGGATTTAATGAAAATTTTTGGAAAACAAAAAAAAACCTGAAACAAAAAAAAGCCAGAACTAAGCATGTCTGATTATTTAACAAGGTACCCTTTAAACCTTTGTTGCTTTAAATTCTTATTTCAGTAGGAGGACTTACTTAAATTAAGGACCTGATGGCAGTGCACAGCTTTGGAATGTTTTTTTTTCCCTTCAAATTTCTAACTTCTGCCTAAATTCTAAATCTAAAAGAGGGAAAATTTCAGCATTATACAGTGAGTATCTGCCACCCCCAAGCTCATGGAAAATGCTTTTCTTGTAGGGAAAAAATTGTCTTACTATCACTTTAAGATTCTTCTCTATGCTGTGAATCATGCTTTTCATATTCTTTTTCTGTTAGTCAAAAAAAAAAAATTCTGTTAGTCAAAAAATTGTATTCACCTACATTTACTTTGGGATTCCATGGTTTACAGTCAGAACGAGAACCTCAAATGTACCTCAAGGTATACCTCAAGTACTTGTTAAAAATAGACTATTAGTAATTAGCTGTTAGTGAACTTCTAGTGCAGAAGCACTGAAAATAATTGGCTGTGTTTTTCACAGAAGTGGAATGTCTTTTTCATTGCATTCTACAAAAATATACTGAACGATGGATGAAAATGAAGTTGGGGTTTTTTGTGTTTTCTTAAGACTGACTCACTGCCACTTACTTTCTTGATACCACAGTTCTTAAAAGTAAATTGTCTGGCAAGAAACAATGTGTAAAAAGGCAACTGAGATTCGTCTTTATCCAAAGCCCGTGAGTCATTCTATAGGCAATAAAATTTTCATTCTCCTTTAATTTTATTTTGTATCTGTTTGCATCCCTCATTCTTCGTAGCACTTCGTGATTAAGTTTCACTTCTTCCAATTGTGTATGAGATTATTCTAGTTGGGAATACTAGATGTCGGTGGAAAGTTCAACTTCCACCACTATCTTTTTATTCTGACAAAGCTGTGGCCACACTGCACCAACACCACCACAAAATGTTTTTTAAAAGCAGAAGAGTGTTTTAGCTGTTATAGCTTGTCTCACGTGGTTGTAACTAATCTTTTTATTTGCAGATAAGTTCTGGATGAACTCAGAGAGAAATAAGATAAGCTTACAGGCCTTATGTGTCAGCTTTACTGTTCTGTAAAAGCACATAAATCACATGATCTAGCCTTGCTTGGACAAATTTGATAGAGCGGCGTTTAGTAAGTGGGAAGAGATTAATAAATCTGGGTAGGACATGTGTATCCTGAATGCTAGACTGCTTTCTTCAAGATTGGCTTTGGCTGTGGTCCCCAGCATTTAGGGTTTTCCTGGCATAACAGTAAAAGATCTGGAGCTATACAGCTGTGGTTCAGGTCCTAAAGCTGTAATAGGCTGATGTCCTCTTGACTTGGTAATTACTTGTGCCTTTGCAGTGGAAAGGTGGCAGTGTGATGGAGTTAGTGTCATGTGCTTTATTGCCACCACTAACAGAAGAGTCAGTATTTAGGTTTGCACTCTGGTGCCAAATTCAGGTGAGCAGTGACTGTACAGTGCCTTTCTCCTTCCCCTTCTGCAATGTTGAGAAGGGGTGAAGAACATAAGTGGTTCCTGTTTTCTGTGCATGGGAAAAGGACTTGTACAGATTAGAGGTGGAGAGAGATAATAGTGTATGTTTTCCTTCTACATCAAGGATACATCCTTGAATTTAGAGTCAGACTGGTAGTTTGAGGATTTGCACATTGGAATGGGAACTGGGAGTGCAGCCTACAGTTAACTGTATAAATGCAGACTATGTGCTCTTAACTGGGGAAGTAAATTCTGTTCCTGTGTGGACCGATATACTTCAAAATGCTATAGTTCTGCCTCCTGACACATTTTCAAAACTCTAAGCGCTTGTTTCATTTGGAACCTTGAACATTTCTTCAGTTTTGACCTTGGCTGATGGGGAAAAAAAACCTTGGTACTTGTAAAAGTGATAGTATATTCAGAGTTTCTCTATTTAAAAAAGTACACCACTGGGAAGAAGAGATGAGTCATCAAGGTTTCTGATAACTCAAATAATTAAAAGGGAGGAAAATATTTGGAATTCTCCTCCAGACTAAAACATTGTAAGACTTCTCCTGTCTGTTGCATACTTTAGTCATGTTGAGTATAACATCAGGTTTATTGACTGTACATCAGTCATCAGATTGGAAGCTAAAATGCAAAGAGCTGCCACTGGAAGCATTGGTGGTTTTAGAGTTAAGCAGCTGGGACTATTGATCAAGGTCTTGGCCAGGATGGAGAGGTTGGCTGACTAAAAAAGGTAATAGCGTCTCACTGTGTAGACTGACGGAGGGACCTGAGGTTGGCACTGGTAAAACGTCAGATCCCAGGGATTATCTGGGGAGGTGGACAGAAAAAATGGTGGAAGATGCAGGAAGCTGAGACTTCTCAATGTGGCAGCCATAGACCCATAAGATGATTTTGGGTGCGTTGCTTGATTGCACTTGCTTACCTGCCTCAAAAGTGTATTTGTTGTCTTTCAAGTGCTTCTCCATTGTGCTAAAGATACAAGGCACCCAAGATGAAAACATTGTTTCAGTTTCTTTCAGCTTCAGGTATTTTGAAGTTACTGAAAACCTCTCTCTAGAAATCTTGAACTGTATTAATGCTAGCTAGCTACAAAAACAGGCTGAATACATGTTAACATTGAGTTCCAGACACTGACAGGTAGTCTGAAAATTATATCTTAAGGTATATGTGTGTTCTAGATACATTCATACAGCATGTATTTTCACTAGTGAAACTCTTAAATAGTATTGGTAAATTGAGCTACAACTAATCTTAGCCTGGCTCTGGTGAATTGCATACTTAACAGCTGGCTTAACAATTTAAGAAATGTTACAGAAACTTTCTGCCTTCATCCTGATGGTCATCTCTTGCCATAAAATTTAAAGTCAAGCTCTTCTGTTTATTTTTGGCACTGAGACATCTCTTTCTCTCTGTTCCTGAATGAAAGATAAGCTATTCAGAAAGGATACCAAGATCATCATCTTGCTTGTCCTGTTTTGTGACCCCCCCTGTGAAGAGGAGGTGTAATAACCTCCTCCTTGTTCAGATACATTCAATAGAAACCAGATAACTCATTGCCAATTTCATGTTTTTGTGGGTAAAGTTCTAGGCCTATCACAGAACAGTAGTGCATGCTGTGCCACTGTCCTGTAGTAAGAGCCAGAAAGAATTGTTAACTTTTCTACCTTCTGAGCCCTTAACATGGCTACACTGGAATTCAAAGTAGTTGCTCTAATAAGCATGAGAGTGCTGTAGCTTCCAATAAGCAATAAAAATGTTCTAGCCAAAGGTGGTCGGTTATGAATTAAAAGGAGCATAAGTTTTTTTCAGTTTGCTTGTTGCAGTTACTGAGATTTGCACTTAAAAATGCTTGTGGATTGATTCACAAACATCTTTGAGTCTCTGCTGAGGAGCACTAAGAAAAGATGTAGTGTTTCCTTTCAGGAGTATAATTTTGCAAACTGCTGCTTACTAACTTCTGCAGAAATGGGAGCCAGATCTCAGTGGGCTTTGTGAAGCTTGAACAGCGCAATTATGCAGTGTACTTGGGCAAGAAAGGAAGGGAAGTTGACAACCATTATGCACGAGGACTACTGGCCTGTGTAATTATTTTTCTCCTTGTTTTGCTAGCCTGAAGTCTTACTAATCAAAACTGTCTTCGTTACCTGGAGGGTCCAAGTCTTTGATTTTTCCCTAGCAAGATGTGTTTTTAGAAATACGTCACTGACACATATGCAGAAACTAGAAATTTTCCCCAGAACTGCTGCTCTGGCATGAATTTTTTATAGTATTACTAAAGAATTTCAGAGAATGGAAATTCCCAGATGGCTGTTATAATTCCCTGGACACAGTCTTCACCATCAAGAAGAATGGTGGTTTTGGGATTCTCTTCTGTAGTCTCTCAGTATTGTTTGAGTACTGAATGTATGTGTAGGCAAAAGCTGGAGCTGATAGCGTTTAAACTGCCTGCTGCAGAACTGCCTAGCATAACTGCAAATTAACTGTTTATGCTCCAAAACAAAATTCAGTCTATACGTAGTCTTTCTGCAGTGCTTGAATAACTGGCTAGAAAACTGAAAAAAAAATGTTTTGCAATGATTATAATGGATATGTCCAAAATTACATAAAGGGAAATCCCACTTAATTTCTTGTACTCTTTCATTTAGGATTTTCTTATAAAAAGCTAACTTGTTAAATAGGGATATATGGGCATAGAGATTTCTTCCATTCTCATAGTTCCAAGATAGAAATTGAAGCCAATGTTGTTTGGAATTGAGTTGCCTTAACCGTGTAAATTCCACTTTCTGGAAAGCCACTAAGTGGATCTTAGGGGGTGGAATTTTCATTTCACTTAAAGGACAGCAAATTTCTCAAGGGACATACTAAGTAACAATTCTTTTTCTTGGAACATTGAGTATTCTAGTAAGAAATCAGTTATAAAACAAGTTGTATCAGATCTCACTTTGGGTCTTTCAGCAACAATAACAGTTATAATATGATATGACAGTTTTCATCTTTTAAAGGGTTGTTTCCTGAAACTCTGGCAAGCAAATTACCAAATTTTTGAGGTACTTTTAGTTTTTAAAACTACACAGTCTGTTCTGTGTTTTCCAGATATTATGATACACCTGTCTTCCTTACACTTACTATCTGCAGTTCTATTCAAACTGAGGTTTATTGTATAAAAAACCTTAAAACATATATTGTTTAGAAACTGAAGACTTTCTGACAGAGTTGGAAATTTTTGATGTAGGTGCTCTTTTTAGCTCTTCAAATACAGAGAAGATCATACTACCAGGTCACCTATTAGGTACTTAAACAGTGGTCTTTACTGAAGTTTCTTTAAGCATTGCAGATATTTAGTGTTACACTATGTAATGTCTTATAATTTACCTATTTTAAAAAGACATCTGCTGTGCTGTGTTGTTGAACATTGCCAAGTTTGATTGCTAGCCAAGGCCTGTTTGTCCTTTAGTCACTGACGGTTTCGTGATTGTGTTCCAGAGATGTGACAGATAATCAGCTGCCTCATGCAGTTGATAAAAGGTAACTCTGACCTTTCCTACAAATAATTAGTGTCAATTATACTCCCCACCTACATCCTTTCTCCACTGTGGGGAAAAAACCAACATCATGCTTTTCCTTATTTTATTCTGGTGACATAAGTAAAATTAGCAGCCCAGTGCCAGGATTTTCTGCATAAGTCGAGAGTACTGAATTTTATCAGCTGGGAAACTACTGCAGATTTTTTTTTATAGGTATTCTACCTCTTACATGAATGTTAGGGTACTGATTTCTAAAAGGAAAAGGTACTTTAAAGAAATTCCAGATGAGGAACAAATCAACTGAAGTGGTCTTGGGTAGATGTTGACTTTCCCTGTTGATTATTGGCACAACATTTGTAAATTACTATTGCACCAAACCAAGTATTTGAAAATAGTATACTGAACTTATTTCACTTCATAGACACCAACTGGGTAGCTCTGAAGATACCAAGAGGGTTGTTAACACCCTTCTGAAACTTAGCTTCAGACTGATCTTCCTGTGGCATTTCCTTTTCATGATAAGCAAGAAAGTCTGTGATCCTATTCTTGAAAAAGTGAATTGCAAAGGGTAGAAGTCTGGCACTTGTGATTCTAAATTCCTTTGGCCATGTCCCTTGCTATGTGTGAGGATAAAACTGGATGCATACAGCTGTACTAAGTGGCTAAAAACTTGAAACTGGATTTTGCCTCCCAAGTAACTTTTGTGTAGTTGAAAATTCTGAAGTTGTATTGTGCACCAGATGTAGTCTAATGTAGTACAGAAATAATGTTTTTCTACCTTTGGTGCAAAAGCTGCTTATTGAGGCTGGGCAGTGCTCAAATGAAACAACATTAGCTTATAATTTATCAGAAATGGCAATAAATGGGAGAATTGTGTACAGGGGTGGGGGGGGTGGGGGCGTTTCAACTGGATATTAAAACAGTTGGGGTCATATGCCTGTCACTTACTATTTATTGTGAAAGAGACGGATTAAGGCGTGAACCAAGCAGAATTATAGTTCCATCTTATCTGTACCAAGCATTTTTCCAATGCTAAATATTATTTCTAGAACAGATATTGTCTTCCTTTGTCTTCCCTAAGCTCAGTAAGTATAAATTCTCTCCCTTGCCTGTATTTTTTTTTTTTTATGGAAAGGTCAGTTACATGAACTCTCTCAGCTGCATGGACAAAGAAGGTACGAAAAGTAAGCATTGCAAACGGGTTGGATCGTCTGATTCAGCTTAGTGCAATGCATGCTGCTGCTTATCTTCTGTATCCTGTCTTTCCTTGGGGTCACACAAGTCATTTATTCTGACCAAGGAGACAGGTAACATTGGACACTGCCTTTGAAGTGGTGGTGAGCGCATGAGGCACAACTGCATCAGCTGGGAGTGTACTGTTATCTTGGGTTTAGCCTGCTAATGAGTTGGGAGACAGGCTGTGAAGTACCAGGGGTGTTTTACTGTACTGTCTTTACTCTCACTCTTATTTTGTTAGTGGGTAGTTTCATCGGATCTTGACTCCTTAACAAGTGATACTTCTTGCAATAAACCATGTAAGCTCATCAGTCCGAACCTCAGATCATCGGTTCGTAGCCTGTATCTGGTTTTAATCTGTAAGTAGTGCTGTCCTTTAAAATCCTCACCCTATGCTTTCCCCTGCTTTGAAGTATATTAGTTACTATGGAAACAACATCAGTATTATGAGCTTCTAAATCTTGAATACATTTGAGTTGTCTTGTTTTCTTTCCTCTTGTGTATGAATGCAGTTGCAGTTCTTTTCCTCCCACACTACATCTGCAGCTTGTTTCAGAAAGTGATGCTGAGCAAACTCTTCACCGCTATGTCCTTAAAGTTAAATGCTAGGAGATTGTAGTATTTGAACATAATATTGGAGATTCTGATACTGCATTTCATGTTTCTGCTGATCTGAATCTGATTCTGTCTGGAGAAATCAAAGATCTAAGTCTTTGTGCCAGAGAGGAATAAATACCAATATTAATTGAAAAGCAAAAACTTGGTCAATTGTTTTTTGTTGTATCACAGAATGGTTGAGGTTGGAAGGGACCTCTGGAGAGCTCAGGCAGGGCCACCTAGAGCCAATTGTCCGGGATAATGTCCAGAAGGCTTTTGAATATCGCCTGTCACAGAGATGCCACAACCTCTCGGTGGCAATGCTGTCACCCTCACATTAAAAAAGTATTTTCTGACAGACTCCCATGTTTCAGTTTGTGCCTGTTTCTCTGGTCTGTCACTGAGCACCACTGGAAGTAACCTGTCTCAGTCATCTTTACTTCTTCCCTTCAGGTATGGGTACACATCGATGAGGTTTCTCCCCTGTGCCCCCCCCTGCTGGCCCCTGAACTTTCTCTGGGCTAAACAGTCCCAGATCTCTCAGCTGTCCCTTGTAGGAGAGATGCTCCAGTCCCTTAGTCATCTTTGTGCCCCTTCACTGGACTCTCTGGTATGTCGGTGTCCCTCTTGTACAGGGAAGCCCAGAACTGGACACAGTACTGCAGCACTGCAGGTGTGGCCTCACCAGCACTGCACAGAGGGGAGGGATCACATTGCTGTTTAAATGTTTCAGCTTTCCGCTCTTTAGTGCTAAGTCTAGTTTGAGTTTCTATGATAAATAATCTCCTTAAATGTTAAGTGGGGTACTTGATGGAAAACGTGCAGCAGACTTTTTAAAATAATCCTGTTTCATAACTTCATACATACTGCTTTAACACTGTTCAAGACCAAAAATTAAGACAGAGTTGAAAATCACATAAGGAGAAAAAGGGAATGAATGCTAAGTTTAAGAAGCCCAATCATGGCTAAAGCTAGAAGGCAATTGGAATCTAGATGTCTTGTCACAAAAAGTTGATTTACTTCCTAGGATAAAAGGTTTATTTGGCAGGTAATTGCTGAAGTTCCTAATGTGTTATGTTACAGTCTAAAGAAAATAAGCTACCAAAAAAGTACAAACTGTTAACCTCTAAGCAGAGATAGATGCTGCTGTTATTTGTTTAAGCCGTCCTGGAATGCTTTGGCATTGTTTCACTTCCTAGCACAAAAGAAGAAATGACCTCTTCATGAAAAGAATGCTGTGGATAAGCTGGTTGGTACCTTATCAACATTGCTATTGTAGTTACGCCAACCAGACATGTTAGTGTGACTTGGACATACTCTGTTATGGTATTTATACTTTGTCAGAGGTGTTCTGAGATTGATTTGTGACCTCATCTGGCATAGAGAGGTGCTGGCAAGTTCTCAGAATTGATAAAATGTAAGCCTACTTTGCAAGGAGTTTATTTAAAACTTCCTGGCTTCGAAGAACTTTGGAAAACATGATGGTTTACTAGCTTTATCATACCTATTTGGTACTGATGCTCTTACTCAACTGTTCTTCCCAAATCTTGCTGCTTTTAACAAATGATGGTCTGAAGTATCACAGCTGATGGTGTTTCTTTCAGATGCTTTTGAGCTTAGGTTTTGAATAGTTACTTTTCCAGGAGGACTCTAGGAGAGCAAAATCCTGCATGCAAGGTGTACAAATTCTAATCTGTAAGGAAGGGCAAGCTTTTAAATGTACTCTGGTTAGCTCTGAGGAGTGTCAGAGGCAGATAGGAATAGCCCAACAAGCTTTCTACCACTTAATAAGCCAATCTAATCAGGCAAGAGCAACTTTGAGTTGAGAGCCACAAGTATGGCTGTGTGTCTAGGGAAGTGCTCACTATTTTTAGTCACCTGGTTATCATCTGGCTCTCAGCATCGTGTAATGTTGAAAGTATGGGGTGGGGGAGTTGGAAAGATCAGTTGGGGCTGATTTTGTTACTTAATTTCTTTGATTTTTTTCTATGCCATGTTGAACAAAATTAGTTTGGTCAGAGGCACATTAAGAAACAGACTTGTAGTTTGTTGGGTGGTAGTGCATAGGGTAGAAAAATACAAAAACATGCAGGTGGCTGAAAGAGATTGAGACTATAGGAAAAAAAGGAATACAGATACTGACAAATGTATCTTTAAAAAAACCACACCCAAATTATTAGCAATGGCTCACCTATCCCTATATATTTCAAGTTGCATGGAAATAGAGTGGTTTGAATTGATTCTTGTTGGTTTGGGCCTTTGTTCCAAGCAGGACTGACATAGGATTGATGTGCTATTTTCTGTTAAAACTTGACATTTAAGCACCTATTTTTGGGACAGCATCATATATATCATGTCTTCCTGAGCTTAAGTTCACAGAAATACTGTCCTAAAGATCTGAAAACAGAACACTCGTGCATACTATAGTTCACATGAATTCATGTCTGCTCAATATATCATAAAATTTGAGATGTTTTCTTGAGATAAATGATAACAAAATATAAAGGTGTTATAAAACATGATATGTTAATGAATCCGATTGGTAACCAAGCAAGCAGAAAAGGAAAATAAGCGTCTCTCTATTTCAGGCTCTTTTCATCTTTACTTAAAATGCAGCTAAAATTAATTTAAAACTTACTTAATAAATTTTAGTAAACTTTCATATTTAAGATTAGGCAGTGATACCTTCACTATTGCTTTTTTACTAAATTATATCAGAAACTAAATTACTAAATATGTGATGTGAAACAGTATGGAAATTGCTCCAGGAATTCAGTAGCATCTTTAACACTGCTGTAAAACATGAGGGATCTAGTCTTATTAGGTTAAGGCATTTTCATCTCTAATTACAAAAAGGCTTCAGGGTTTCCTTTTAAAAATTTTAAATATTTGCTTTTAAGAAAATCAGAGTTACTTTTCTCATCTTTTCTATCCCATTTTATGGCTGTATTACTTTCGATGAGTAACATGTCTCAAAAGGCAACTCTGAAAAAAGGAATATATACTTCCTGTGATAAAACTTTCCCAACTACACCTTTAAAAATGTTTCTAAAATGCTTCTGTGATTGTTCTTATTTAAATGTATGCATCATCTTTAAATACTTATATCAAGTCATTGTTCTATGCAATCTACATAGAGCTCTCTGTCAGCATCTTTGCCAAGTATCTGGTTGAATCTACAGTACAGAAAATTGATCAGAGTTGTTGGGGAGAACCTGAAAATGCAAAGCCGGTAGCTGGAGCTGTGTTCAGTAGCTGGAGTAGCTACAAACAAGTTTGACGCTGGATAAAATTAACTCTTTATGTTTGAATTCAAATTCACTCTTCTGCAGGTTATGTCTCAGGTATTTAGGGATAGTGATGTCTTGGGAATCAGATATCAGGGTTTTTTTCCCCAGGCTTGTGCTCATCTGGAACCTTGGGAAAATTATGTTAACTAGTCTATGCTTCAGCCTACTCACCTACAAATATTCACTCTGTTTACCTACTGCTTCCCATTTGAACAGATTGACCAACCAATATGAAAAAAATATTTTTAAACTTGAGACTTTATAGAGTTATTTTATTGATGCTTGCTTTCTTATTAGAGCAGTCCAATTTTCCTTCATAGTAGAGCCTTTTTCATTTAAATATACCATCAAGTGATTACAGAAATTGAATGAGGAACAGAAAGATCTTTAATTAGTAATGATATTCAGGATGGCTGAACAGTAGGTGTTATCCTATTTGTATAGTCAAATATATCTAGGAACAATTACAACACTGCAGGAATAAAATGCTGATTTTACTATAGTAATTGCTTTTTAACTAGGATCTGGTCTTCTGGCATCCATGGACAGGCAATGTCAATATCTTTTACTATTTGTTATAGTTCATGCTTTTAAAACAGTTTTATAATGCAAATTTATTTTTCATAGAACAATTTTAATGAAACATATGCAAATAAGTTCTTGAGCTGATTGAAGAAGTCATGAGATTGAAACGTTGCTTTAATGGAGGTAGACAGTTTATATTCTGTGGAGCTGGTTTGAGACAGCTGGAAACTGGTTTGAAGGCAAACAGCAGGAATGGCTAAGTAACAGTGTTGATACAGTATCTATCTGTAGATAAGGCTGAGAATAATGCTTGTTACTTCTGCCTCAAAACTGAAAATGGTTAGCAATGCTCTGGTGAAGCATGGGTGAATACTAGTTTTCTTTCAGCTCTGATGGTTTTTGATGTGAGCAACTGCCCTCCAGGTACTACAGTGAGATCAGGAAGCTCATTTGAATTAATGTGGGAGTAGGATTTGAGCAAAGATACCAAATGATGTGTTCTATTTTCAGCTCTGTTCTAACACAGCAGGCAAGCGGTTATCTTTAGGCACTTAAATACTCATTGTAGGGTCAGCATGACTCTATGCCTTGCACTTAAATTTTTATATAAGAGGAGTAGGATAGCAGCCACCATTTCAGCGGCCTGATTCTGGACCTTCCCTATAGACACGCAGACATGCCAATGTAACTGAGCCTTGGGGGCCTATCAGAGGTTATTCAGTCTCTGGCAGCTGCACCGTGGGTCCAGTTCCTATCCTTGATGTCATGGTTTCAGCAGGCTTTGCCAGGGGAAATTTTATGGCTGTGCAGAGCATGCAGCAGAAACTGTTTCTAGGACTTCTGTGGAGCTTTTAGGGAATCTCAGGTTAAGTTCTCACATTTTGTGCTTTAATTGTTTGCTGAATTGGAACCATAATCTGCACTTGGATTAAGCATTTTCTAATTTCTACCTAATTGCTTATGTCACTGAAGAGAAGGAAAGGTTGTATGTCCGTGTATATTGTTAGGTCCTATGTGCATACCTCAGGCAAAAGCTCCATCACTCTTAACTGGATGGAAGCGTGCCTGCATTGTAAGCATAGTTCTAGATCTCTAAGGATGGCATTACGAATTTGTAGTCTTCAAACAACCTACAACAAAAAAAAACCCCAAACTTCAAGAACATTTTAATGAAAATACTGCACTTCCACTGTGTGTTAAGATAGCTGTATATGTATAGATATATGGACAAACATCTTGAAACCTTTCCAACCTCTAACCTATTGTTTAAAAACTCTTGACCTCTACTTTTTCAAAAGCTGAGGTTTTAGCCTGTCTGTAGAGAGTATTATGACAGTATCCATAGCAGGTAAATGCAATAAAGTGATAGAAAACCTGCTTATATCTTCACTTACTGAAGAAGGTTGGGAGTTTTGGGTTGGGGTGGGTTTTTTTGGAGTCTGTGACTGTATCAATGCATTAAGAAGCAGGGGACTGGATGTGCTGTCTGTTTCATGTTGCTTATTAACAAAAATGTTAGTGAATCAATCATGGAGAAATGGTATTCTTGTAATGCAGACTGGGTTTGTTTTAATACTTACTTTGTGTGTAAATAATTACTTTAGTAGTTTAATATTTTCCAGCCAGAACCTGCAGAATCAGGTTGCCAAATCAGCAGACAACCTTTTTTTGATCAAAAAGTGCTGTTGGACAGCACAGAAAGTATGCATTTGAGTTGCAGAAGCTGGGGGTACTTTTGCCCGATGCTAGCACAGACTCTTAGCCCCAACTGCATGCAGGTTGAGAGATGTGGACATCCATCTAGCCTTTTAAAGAAGGCTAAGAGAAGAAGAAACAAGACTAAATTAGTGTTACTGTTGAAACACCTATTTAAATGTACTGGAATGTTTCAGCTCTGACACTCAAATCTAAACTGAATTTACCTACTCGCTTTCTGTTGAGAACCCCCCAGCCACTTTCCTCTTGTAATACTTTCAGAGAAACTAGTGCTTACACAAGGGAAGAAGGGTAAAGATGCTGAAGGAAGAAATGCATAAAATCCACCGCAGTGGACCTTAGTTCTCTGTCTGGGACACCACTGAGACACCGCTGCCCTTGGACCCTGAGTGCAGAAATTCCACTTGGAGTGGTGGAGCAGCAGAGCTTTGTAAGCTGTTATCACATGTGAAAAACCTGCTGTAGCCCTAGAAAAGTGTGACACTGAACAAGGAAATGCCATGATTTGTTATATGTACTAAGCCACACCCTGTTAATGACCACAAAGGGATGGAAAAATCTTCCTCAAACAAAAACTCAGATTTTTTTGTGTGTGTGTGTGTGTATGAAATGCAGCATGCTCAGATACATTTAATGTTTCTAAATGATTTGCAAAGAACTTTAGTTTGCAGAGTGCCGCATGTGCTTTCTGGCTTTTATTTCTGACTCCTCAGGCAGTTGAGATGATAATGACAGCTCTTGAGGAATGGGAATTTTCATAAGCAGTTTTAAATTGTTCACAAATGTCTCTTCTTCCTACTCCTAATTGAAATGAAAAAATTGTGTTATTCCAGGTAGGGTAAAACTGGTTTACATGGTGATTGCAATATACAGTCTTTGAAACTCCCCTAATAAACAATGGCCTTAAACACATTTCTTGACCTTAATGGGTTAATAAACACTGGGAGTAATTATTATAATGTCAGGGATTAGCTTTTTGTAAACGAGCGGGGGTTTGGGATTTATTGTGGGGAAAAACTACCTGACCGTTGTACAATGGTTATCCCCGTTCCCTAAATAAAGGTGACTTACTCTGAGTGCTTATACTGTTCCCTGTCAAATTATTTTTACGCTGAAACCTCGCGCGATGAAAGCGCATGCTGCTGCGCCTCTTCCTACGGTAATTTGCAGCCTCGTGGCCTGGGTCGGTTGCAGCGGGCACTCATCGCTGCCGCGGCCTTTTAGCCGTGCTGGAAGGCCGGGCTGCCCCGCAAGGGGAGAAGGCGGCGGCCGCCGCTGCCTCTTCCCGCGGGTGCGAACGGCGCCGGGGAGGGCGAGCGGCGCGGGGCGCGGCGGGCGCGGGGCGGGCGGCGGTTGGCTGTTGCCATGGCTGCGGCAAGCCGGGGAGCCCAATGAGGCGCCTGCGGCAGCGCCGGCCGCACCAGCCATTTTGCGTGTGGGAAACAATGTGACACATTATGCTGCGCGGTGCCGGGGAATAAACAAAAATCCCCGCGGAGGAAGCGGGAGAAACGGGCGTATTAGTGAGTAATTGCAGCGGCTCAGCCCGGTTACAAGCTGCCATTTTGACAAGCTGGTGACCGCCGTTCCCTGCTAGCTGATCGGAGGAGGTGGAATGCGGGGCGATAATGCTGCGTATCTGCTGTCAGGCGGCGGAGCGGCGTTTTGTCTCGTAAAGGCAGGGTTTCTCTGCAGCCTTATCTCGGCAGCTCGCTAGCTGCTCTGGGTGAAAGCCGGTGATCCAGGAGAAGGGTGTTGCCCTTCCTGCTGCTGCCTCCGGGAAACGGGCGCCCCTGACAAAGCAGGTGTGCGGTTCGGCTGGGCTCTGTGCTGCCGGCTGGGCGGAAGCCCCTTCTCGGCCTTACCTGCTGCTTATTAGCAGGTTGGCTCAGGAGCTCTTGCCTCTGGACTCTTCCACAAAAGGAAGCTGCTGTGCACCTCGGCTTGCGTGAGAGAGGTACGCCTTTGCACGGACTATCTCGCGTTTGTAAAATGAGACTGAGCAAAACTTCATGCGGGAAATAAGCTTCTCTAGGTGCCTTTGCGGTTAAAGGTTGACTTTGGTCAGTGGCTTGTTTAGAGTGGTCGCTGAATTAATTGATCCGATTGCTTTTTTGTTGAATATTTCAGCATGATGTTCCATATGGTTGCAGGTTCAGAAGGATGTTTCCAATAGCTGATAAAATTTTATGCTTGCATTCTCTAATAAAAGGAAAGGATTTTTTTGTTTTTCGTTGTGCTTTTTACTATCAGGATAGCATGGGTGAAATAAAATGTTACAGAACTTGCAAGCATATTTGAAAAGCCTTACATCATTGAGTTCATCGCTAGCAGAATCCATGCATTGTGTTCAGCCTCAATGTAACTAGATTTAAATTGTCCAACCGCTGCTGTGCAGTATGTAGGTCATAATAAAAAGCAGCTTTTTCACTAGCTTTCAATGGACTGCATGCCCCAGTGCTGTGGTTGATTGGTTTTGTGGTACTTGTACTGTTAAGAGCAGTGGTATTACAGCCAGCTCACACCTCCTTTTTAAAGATATCGCACATACCGTGCTAGACAGAGCACAACACACCCATTGTGTCCCTCCGTTTGGCGTTCAATAAAAGGAAGGAAACCAGCACTCCACATGGAGCACAAGCACATTAATAGCACAAGACTGTTAAACTTTTATTGAGCAATCTTAGTGTTCTAGATAGGCTAGAGAAGGTAGAGAAAATAAAAACATGAAGACAAATGTAAGGGAGTAATTGAAATAGGAGAGGTCTTCTAATTAGGACTATATGTTAATGCTGTAGATTTTCAGTGCAAAATGAATTTTGCTGAATAGATATTAATCAAAACACATCTGCTTTAGAGATAAAAACTGTAGTTAGACATAGGTTGATAAAACCCCAATCCCTCAGTGCAGATAATGCTTATATTAAAAGTAGCATTTTATTAACTACTAACTGATTCTCACTGAGTAGTCAATTTCTGAATTAGCTAATGCTGAAATGCATTAAATCATTCTGACAACTGAACCAAACATTCTGATTCACCTTGCATCTATAGAAAATGAAATTATTTTCATACCCTTATTTAATAATTATGTGGGTTTAAATCACACTGAGATGAGCCATTTGTTTGGACAGTTGAGTGGGTATGAAATCAAGAATTTGAGGTCTGGTATCCTTATAGTTAAATTAGTAACCAGTGCTCTGTAATTAGGAGCCAAATTCCAGTGTGTTATTTCTGTATACATATCCTACAAAGATATTTGGACAAGCATGTTCAACTATCCCCCAAATGAGACATTGTGTTTGGAAACAGCAATATATAAATGGATTGCTGTTTCGCATTTTCTCCATTAGAAAAGCTCCATCTTCCTTGGACCGTCCAGGATTTTGTTGTTCGGTGAATGCACACCCCAACTTCTTTTTCTATACCTCTGTGTAGGGGTCACAGTAAGTTGTTTAGAGACTGCTTTCATCTGTGTTCTATAAAGCGGAATGTGCATTTACAGTGCAGTGCATTAATATTTATGATTGGAGTCTGTAATTATGATGAAAATTATAAACAAGCAGAGCTGGTATTTCCTTTAAGGTATCTGTAAGCCTTATCAAAGAGATCGAGAGCTGTTGTTACAACAGTAAGAAATATGGATATAGCAGTATGCAAAGAAGGGAACAATCTTGCAGTTCAAGGTGGACGTAATCTCACTATGAAGAATTTATGGTGTAAGAAAACAAGTGAAGACTAGCTCTGACTAATCACTGAACAGTGTGTACCTATTAGGTGCTGATAGGTGCATCTTATTAGTCTCTATTATTTAAAGCAATATTCTGTACTCTCTCCATTCTGCTCCCTTTGTCTTTTTTCTCATATCAATTCCCAGCTTCCCTGCTTCCTTACTGTTTCTTTGGCAACATCTGATCCCCTCAGAGCTATTTGTAAATCAAATCAGTGACTGTCAGTAATGGCCATGGAGGTGCTGCAATAGAGTCTGGTGTAGAGGAAGAATTTAAATGAGTTGGAGGTAAGAAACAGCAACTAAATAAAGAGCATATCCAGTATGAACTAATTCCACATGATGTAAGGTATAAAGGCATAAAATTGGGTCACTGATATAGAAATCAAATGGGCATGGAGGGAGAGGGACATTTTTCAGCTCATGGTGAACCAAAGTGTACTTACAAACAGAAGGTTTACAAGAAGACCTCGACAATAATATGACACAAGACAAATTGAGTATTTTTGCTTTGGAAAGGGTGACATCAAGTTCCAGTTGAAGTCTAGAAGTTTTTCAGGTTTCAGTGGAGCCACAGTTTCTATCCAAGAGATGATTATGCACAATTTGAAAGTGTGTAGGTTATGCAAAGTCAGGCTCTCTGTTGGTCATCAGTGATATGTAAAGAACATCAGTTGTCATGCTTTAACATTGCAGTCACTTCAAACTTTTTTTTTAGATGGGTAACCTTTGACAGTGACTCTGGGCCCTTGTGTTGTGCTCATAAACAGGATACCAACAAAGCAAAAGCAGGCAGGTGAATCCTAGAACACAGTATCATAGTAGGAGGTACAAATAGCAATAGAACTGAGAGAACAGGATGACCAAAGAAGGTAGAATCAAGTGGTGCAATAGTTTTTTTGTACATTGTTTAAAATAATCAGCTTTGAGTAAATAGTGATAAGCATCAAATAACCATGCGGTCTGTGGAGCGCAATAACCTTATGAGAGCGCTAGTGTGGGAATGTGTTATCTACCCTCAGCCTATGGACTGCTCTCCATATAGTTACATATGTGACCAAACTGTGAGTAACAAGACAGATGGCATGTGCCCAGCAAACACACTCAGATATCAAATTAAGGTACATTGTATAATGTTACACTGGGGGACAGCTGGATGTCACTTCTGTAGCAGAAGCATCAGGTACTGAATATAATACACCATTGATGAGGTTGCCTCTGGAGAGGGAAAACTGCATCAGATGTGACCTTGGAACAGTATTTCTGCTCCAGTGAGGCTGTCCACACAAACATGGAAATAAAAGTTGACAATTCCTGCTTGTTTGTAAACTAGAGTTTTACAAATGTATACTTTGGTATTGTGTCTTGTTACTCCAATATTGATCCTTTTCCTGTGTCATTATTTCAGTATTGCATTATGTATGTTACTCATTGTCAGTTTGTATTTTCTTTCTTTGCTGTTAGATGTAGTGTTAGCTTCCTATTTGAGGGACGACTGTACCATACGTATTCTGTCTGTGTTCATTTTTCTTCAAATAGTGCGGCATCTTTTCATGAAAGTGTTTTACTAAAAGTTGTCCTTTCTGAAATTATGAAGCTTCTTAACATTACAGGGCTAAAACAAAAGCTAAAAAGACTTGGAAAGGCACTGATGTAATGGAAAGCTTCATGTATGGGAGGGAGAAGGGAGAGAAGTAAATACTTAAAAGAGCAGCATGTATCTTCGCGTAAAGGCACGCTGGATGACACATTCTAGATCTACTCCTGCTTTTGGGTTTTGTTGAAGCATGGAATGTGTTTTTCTGTTCAGATCTATTGTTCCATAACAGTGATACCTCATAGCTGATGCTTCTGTAAAGCAGGAAATTCCAAAGATTGAGCCTTTTTTTTCTGTAATTTCTAACTTCTTTCCCTAAATAGATTGATTTTTTTGATCTTTCTGTACTGAATAAAGATAGTGTTCCTATTTATCCACCCTTAAAAACCTCACCAACCACCATCAGGGGGTTGAGTAGCACAGATGTGGTTCTGTGTTCTTAAGTAACCTGAGTAACTTTTTAAGAGTTGATGCTTAAGATCCCAAGCCTCAAAGGATGGGGAAAAAAATTACAATGGCAGGAAAAGCTACCCTTCTCCTTCTCAATGTTTACTACGATCATACTAAACAGTAAACTTTTTCATTAGTCTTTTCAGAAGATAGCTGTTAGATAATGCTGAAGCATAGAATAATGAAAGCTTTACTTATTTTGGGGGCACTTACCTTGCATTTTATGTACGAGTATTAAAGCAGTGTACAACTGAACTGTTTGATGGGTAACTATCTATCTCTCCCTAGTTTAGCAGCAGTTACCTATTAGCTAAATTTGTCCACAAGCATAGTGGTTTTACTCTTTGGCTTCTTCAGGAACCAAAAAAAAGGCCAAGGGATGCATGAGGAAACCCAAAGGAAATGGAATCAGTAACTGCAGTTCTCATAGCTGAAAATCAAATTCATCAAGGCTTATAAAAACAGTAAAATGCATTGATTTCTAAAGGCTGCATTTGTTTACAGCATCAACAGTTATGCTAATAGGAAATCGGTAGTTGTGACTGAAGGTCAAAAAAGGGTGGAAGGGTCTCTCTGGTTTTTTCAAACAGTTTAAAAACAATGGCTGAGGCTCCTTACTGATATTTTTTTTTTTTTTTTTTTTTTTTTTGAGCAGTGTGAGTAGGTGACATCCCAGTTCAACTGCAGCAAGACTGAAGGGTAGTTGTAATGCTCCCTAAGAGGCTTAGGGTTGGATAGTGTTGCCCATCATGAGAAGGTGTAGGGACTGTGTCAAGAGCAGTACAGCCGTATTCTTTTCAGCACATTGCCGTGTTGTCTGAGAACCCATTAACTGTAGCCTTGAATGTAAAGCTTCATCACCGTAGTGCACCTTGAGTGTTATCATGCTTAATAAAGCCGTGTATTTCTCAGTGAGATAGGCACAAGTGTGCGAAGCCACAGAAAGCACAGCGTGCAAAAAGGCATAGGTATTATTTAAACAACATGTCAATAGTAAGTGATGAAGGTGCAAGATGCAATGAGTTATCTTGTGTCAACAAGTTGTAAATATTTGTACCTGAGGTAAGAATTTGAAACACAAATTAGCTAATTATAGAAATCTGATGGGTGTTCTTGATGAAATATAGTGACCTGTCTCTAGATTTAGCAATAAGGAATACTAACAAAAGAATAGAAATAGGGATTTCTGAAACGTAAATTGTAGAAGAGATATTAGTACTAGAGTTTATCATATATAGAAAAGTCAGAATGAAAGCAGAGTGGTCAGATTTATATTTTTACTATGATTAATGAGATTAGGTGCAGCAGCAGAGTAGGCTATTGCACAAAACCCGTAAAAGTACAAATTTCAATTTGTAAAAGTTAGGATTAAGACTGCCTTTGGTCTTTTGATTGGAATAAAATCTAAATATAAACAAAACATCTCATGGTTGTTCACAGCTAATCTTGTAAACTGTTTTGAGTCTGACTACAACAAGGATATCCAGTAGGACTGACTTCCTAAAAGCTAAATCTTTTCCAAAATTTAGTTTTAGTGAAAGGGAGGGAGGAGTCTGTCCATAATTCAGATATCTGGATTAATTTTGATGTCTGAAAAATGCATGAACTAGAAGTTACACGTGTTACTACAGAGATCTCTGTGCATATGAACTGTATTTTCATTATTTGAAGTGACCACAAGGGAAAAGTGGTGATTTAGGGCAATAGAACAAAGTGTGGGGTATACAGTTAAATTGGATGCTTGAATGTTGTCTGTCTTTGAATGTTCATTTTCTCTTAATATTAAAAAATTAGACACGATTATAAACCAAAAAATATTTCTGTTTTTGTAAACATAAACATAATCTGAAATCAAGATGTTGGCACAGAGTTTTCAAGTGCAAAATGACATTTGTAAGGTACTAAATGCCTCTTTCTCCCCGAATTTCATGTTCATTTGAGAACCTCAAATTCTCTATTCTGTTACACAGATACTGAGAGCTTTTGTAGTTCCTTGAAAAATAAGGATGAATAAATAATTGGTATGAGGTGATTACTGATTGGTGAGAATTACAAAGAATTGTATTTTTGGAAAGTTATTTAATAAATCTCTAGCACAGGATGTTTTGCACCCTCCAGTGAAGCAGCCACTATGGGCTATCATAAGGGATGGGTTAATGGATTAAATGGCCCCAGCTTTGTCTTATATTTCAGATGCTGTTTTCAAACATCATGAGACATCTTTGGAAGTTTTGAATTTCAAAAATACTGTAGCTTTTGAGGCAATTCTAAACTGTAGTGATTGGCCTAGATGAAGTATATAATTAATAATTCCTTTTTGAACATAGAGGTCACACTACTGACTTCTGTGTTTTGTGCTTTACACTTCTTAAAATTTTAAGCAGCTATTGTCTGTTTAGGCATCAACCCTGGTTTTTTTTCCTACTAATAGGAAGGATTTTAGAGACAAGCGAGCAGTAGCAACCCAAAGGGATGCCAGTGGAAAACAGTATGTATCATTTAAGTCATATATTGATCATGTGCATCGCACTGTTCCTTCTAGCCACTTAGGCATTTTACATATTTTAATAAGCAAATTCTGACAGAAGCCAGCAGTTGCTAGCACAATTTTTATTTAGTTTCATTTCTAATTAATTTCTAATGAGCAGGGAACTCTTAAGCAGTGACATTCTCCCAGATAATCAAATTCGTGGTAATTGCACTGTTTTTCTTTTGGAGAAATCTGTGTTAAGAATATCAAGGAAATAATAATTTCAGTGTGACTGATGCAATCAAATGGTTCGCTTTGAGTAAGTAAAATATAAAAGAGGCTAATCAAATGAAGTGCTACTGTATGAGAGCTAAGTGAGACGCTGACAGGTTTGACAGTAGAATAAAGATCAAACCAAAGACTTTGTTTTGACGTACATACAGATGATCAGGCAAATTCAAGTCTTTCCACAGACCTCTTCTATAAGGGTCACTTTACAGATACAAATCACGTAATCTGAGCCTTGCAGATTATCATTCTACTTTTAAACAAGTACAAGAGAGAGGTTTTTAATTCCTTATTTGCATAGCTGTAGATTTACACGTTCACATGCTTTTGCCAGTGGCATTTGATTCACAGATGACTGATTTATGGTCTTGAGCAAAGGCCAGATTCAGGACACGCTTTATTGTCAGGACTGCAAACTCCACAAAAAATTGTTGGAAAGTCTGCATCTGTTCTAGTTAACACATAGTATAGCAAAGCATTAGGAGGATGCCTTCCAGCTTGAGGCAATAGTTTTCTTATGAGCAAGGCAAAAATAATTGCAGAGATGTTATGCTAAATTAATCCAGGTGTAAATTTGTTTACATTTTGTGATATTTAGTGGTGTAATTATCTTAAACATAATTCTGTAAAATCAGTCACTGCTTAGTTAAAAACTACAAATGAAAATAAACATGTCAGTATGAACAAGAGCAAAAAGTACAACAGCAAACAGGTGTTACGCTATTTCTATGTAGATGCACTCCACTTTCAGTTCTGGCATTCACTCTGCATCATTAGCCATCAGAAGAGAAAGAGCAGAAGAATTATTTCCTAATGAATGAATAAAAAGACTGTCATCTGAGTTGCTATTTGAAAGGAAACTCTTGTGTCTAATTAATTGTTTCTATCAGTATTAGATCATCACCATGTGAAGAAAGGATTGCAAAGTGCTTGATTGCAAAGGTAAACTGAAGAGCAGGTGGCTTTGACCACTGCTTGACCGTGATACCAGTGGTTTCCTGATTTCCTGTAGCAAAAATGAAAATTTAAAAGGAGTTTGAGGAACAAGCAAATAGTAGCTTTGTAGATAAACTTGGGAAATGTTCTTATGATAAAAGGCTACTCCTTGCGAATGGATGAAATGTATGTGGGAAATCTGAGCAGATATTGTCCAAAGTTGTGGTGAGAGGTTTGGGAGGTGCAAGAGGAGACAGGAAGAGAATTACGAAAGTGCTTGAAAGGGAAGAGGAAAAATATACAGTTGCTACAGTGAGAAGACAAGGAGCCAGCTGCATGTGCCTGCTGTTCTGGGGCAGGGACAGGTACCATGGGTTCAAAGTGAAAAACTAGACTGTTCTCATAGGTGTGAATTTTGCATAGATAAGAAACCATTACCTAAAGCCACAGGCCCAGATACTGTAGTTAAATTGTGTGATGACAGAGGCCTAAACGATAGCATTCCTGATGAGGACCAAAACAAAAAACCAAAACAAAACAAAAAAATCAAGCTTCAAAAATGCTATGGTGAAATCAGTCCTCTCAGAAAAAGCTACAACATACTGCTTAGGAGAGCAAAGGGGAAGCAGGTGTGCGATAAAATGAGCCAGGTCCTTGAGGAATTCACATGCGTGAGTGTCTTTTGTGGGTTTTTTTTTTTTAAAAAGTCATTAGATTTGCATTCTACTCAAATTTCGAACCTATACACAGCGTGCCGGCGTATCCCACAGCTTTTTTTTGTTACTGTTTTTTAGTCTTCATATGTTCACTTAGGAATTCTAATCCCAATTTGCAGATTTGAAAACAAATTGACCCCCTTCTCTGGTTTTATTCTTCCTGTTGCATTTTATTCGTGGGTGACCCAAATGGTCAAGTTTTGGCTGTTCATAAGCACTTCAGGTGAAGCATTAGAAGTTTGGTCTGTGTTTTTCAAACACATAGTTATGTGAATATCCATTATGGAACTGGGATTCTCTCTAGCAGTCCTCCACCAGCAATGACATCATGCGATTCTGAGGATAGGGGTCGAGCAGTAGGTAGATTGGAGGCAAGTGTAACACTTCATAAAAGAAGTTGCCATGGTGCTCAGTTGAGCTGGCCATTGTAAAAGAGGAAGCTCGATTTTCTGAATCTGAAGTCAGTACCCCAAACCATCTGTGAGACTGCTGTTTACACTCTAAGCTATCTGCTCCTTCTGCTATGCCCGTATATTCGCTAACAATTCTCTGTTCTAATTCCTGTCCGTTGCGTTTGTACCAAATTAGTATAGCTGGGGCAAATTTTGTTAGAATGCTAGTGGGATATCTTGTGTGTTTTGCTTTATATACACCTATGTATTAGGACTGCAAATTCTTTATCAAAGGTGTCAGTTTCTTAGTGTGTGTACTTGGTTTTCAAATCATCAGCTGAGCTGGAAGTTTGAAGGTGGCTTCAGTTCAAAGGTGGCTTAAAATAATATTTATATTGCAAGCTTTCTTGTGTGTAGTCCTCTCAGAAATCTCTGTAACTGTACTGTCATCTTCAGTATTATATACATTTTAGACTTTTATGGACTTTATCTTTCAGTATGTTTAGGAACAGCTTCTCTTTATGTTCACTTGAAAGTGTGTTTTTCCGAGCTAATTGCAGATAATGCTGTGAAAGTTTCACATTCAATTGTAAAAACATTCTAATAATTTGTGTAGATTAAATCTTCTTGGAAGGAGCTGCTCCTTTTGTTATTGAACTTATTTTCTCTAGGGTTGACATGTGGATAGTTTTTACTGAGGACTTTGTTGAAGAGCTAAAAGGATTTTTAGCTCTTCAATGCCCAAAAGCAAATAATTTTGTTAATGAACTTTTGTAGGGATAAGTTTGGAGCTATACTCTGAGGCTTCTACCCCCTTTTGGTGGGTACAGTATACAACTGTAAAATTTGTACCCTTAGATTTGCAAAACTCTGAAATCTAATTTCTTGTTTTTCATAAATCTAAATTAGTATCTCCTGCTGCAAGTGCTGAAATTAAGATTCAAGTTCAGGCTTGTAAGAATCTAGTCTGAATAAGACTCTTAAAAGCAAGGTCATGACTTCAAGGTAGTTGTTCTTCCGTGACTTACCTCAAACCTGGGTGTATATAGCAGTGTTTCCAAAGACACATTCTAAACAAGGGTGGAGATAAGTTTAGCAAAATGAAGCTTACAAATGAAATTTTTATAGACTATGGCATTTTCAGAAGCTCTTGTTGGTCTGTATTCTCCCCTTAAAGGCAATGATAGGAGTCCTCCCTGAATTAATCAAAAAATAGTTACAGGTATTTTTGTGTGCTTTTAAAATGCACTAAAAAGGCCTTAGTATCCAGCTTTTTACTACTCTATTCTAGTTTTAGGTTCAGCCCAAAATGCCTAGTAAATGCCTTTTGGAGAATCCTGGAAAGATTTAAATAAAAGATGAAAAAGTGTGTTGCACTTGTGTTTATTTCTGTCACTTGAAATAAAGATTTTTTTTTTTTTTTTTTTTTTTAATTCACATGGACATCTAAGTCTTATCATTAGTAAGATCTGTGCTGAAAAGGTTGGCACCATCTGAATGAATCTGCTATTTACAGTATATTTATTACTGGAAATGCCTTCATATGTGTATATAAGCACATTTTATCATACTTTTTTGATGTCCTGGTAGATACATAATTAGTTCTGCCTCCTAAAACTTGATGAACATCAGAAGTTACTTTCCAATTATGCTGTGCATTTCAGGCTGGGATCCTACAAATGGTAACCAGACTTGAAAATTGAGGTCAGTGTGGTTTTGGTGTTTTACCATGTTTAACTTTCTGTGCTGTCTGTATCAGACACACCTGAAAGTTTGAAATGTCCCCATCCTAAATCGAGGTAGGGGGTCACCTTAGTTTCATGAAGAGGATGAATTAGGAAATAGTGTGTTGTCATTACAAAGGCAGCAACCTTTCAATATTTTATCATAAAAAGATTTTGTATGTTGACTTATTTAGGTATAGATCACATAACGGTTGTTAGCACAGAATTGTGTTTTGTTTATATTTCAATGCTATTCCCTAACTCACGTGTTTCTATTTCATGACACCAGTCTGTCGTAAGCTGATTTTGTTATAAATAACCAAAGGCTGTACAGATACTACATAAAACTATTAGTGATTTCCCCCGCTCAGTTGTACTCTGGTTTCAAACTCTAGTCTTCAGATAGCTGTCAGTCATATGTAATTTCTTTTCACCCTGCTGATCAGAATGCAAAGGCTAAAATATTAACATTAAATGCTTTTCTAATGTTTTCCTTATCAGCAATTTGTTCAATTACTGTAGGAATCAAATGTGCATGAGCTTAAATGGCAAGTCAGTGGGTTCGTAGCAGAAGGCAAGGCAATGCAAGGACCTTAATGTGTTTGGAACTCTGCATCTGTAATAATTACACTTCTATTAAGTTATGTCTAATATGTCTACTTCCTGTGTAAATTCAGTAGAGAAAATTTACCTTCCAACTTCTCAATTCTGTTTTTCCATATATGTAAAGCTTTCAAGCCATTTTAGAAGCAGAGGATACCAGAAGTCACTGACTTCAGCCTTGAGTTCTCTTAAGTGCGAACGTTCATTAGTCCATTGTTGCTTGTAGTGATCTTTGTCTAATTTCTGTTTTGAACAGGACTGAGCTGATGAAAAATTTAAAAACCTTGAGGCAAAAAAGGGTCTTTTGAGCTTTTATTAATAGGTGGATGACTTTGAAAAACAGAGGATGTTAAAGTTTGAGGAAGTAAACAATTTCTAGGAAGGGAAATCCGCCTTTCCATGTGTTTAATTTTCAAAGAGAGGAAATTACATAGTAAGTGTAAAACTTCAGGGATACAAAATAGAATATCTACTTCAAATTACATTACCTTTGACTTCCAGTTCTCACGTATCTTAAGCTCTGCCTGAATGTTACTGTGATGTTTTCATTTCTGCTCTTCAAGCCGCCTTCTGTATAACTTCAACTGCCACGGATTTAGGTTTATGGTATGGATACAGGTGCTGCTTTCTTTATGCAGTGTGCAAAATACGTGTTGTCATATTGTTCCAAGTGTCAGTTTGTTGCTGTGTGAGAATACTTTTGAGGACTTTTCTGTCTACCTTCCTAGTCGGCGCTGGCCTTTGTTATAGGAGTTGGGATCTCTTAAAAGGCCTGATCTTCATAAGAAGCATGCCCTGCATCTCTTGAAAAGTATGTGTAGCCCTTCATCATGTGTCATACTGGGTACCAAAAATGGAGATAGCAAGGAAGTGTTATTTTAGAATTGTGTCTGTAGACTGTCTTACTTGTGGAAGAATTTTTCTATGCAGGGAGAAAACCTCTGGTGGAAAACATGGGTGCAGTTTTGGATTCTTTATTAATTAATGATGTTCATTGATCAGCAACGAAAAGTGTACTGATAGAGGAGAATTAGGAAGTTGCTAAAATTTCTTTAAGTAACATCACCCACAATGACTTCTGTCTTGTCATCACTGTACTTGCCACTTAAACAAGGATCTAGTTCTGTTAGCTGAAAGATTAGTTCTGGCCTGCAAATAAGTCAACATCGAGCGATGAACTGGCAATACAGCTGTAACATCCTGTGTTGCCTTAAACACAGCAAATATTAACTTGTCTTTCCCCGGCTAGGAAAAGCATGAATATAGCTCAAACAAGGGTTTCAAACTAATGGCCTGTTCTGCAATCAATGGTACTATAGAGAACACAAATAGCAAACAAAAACTGTAAAAGAGTTCTTATTTTCGCTTAGCTGAAGCAATACTTGATAAATGACTGCATACTAATGTACTTCTGTTACCAAGAAGGCAAAACAAATGAAAGCTCGGCACTGATTTTCCTGAACCATTCTCCCACTGGGCTAGGGCTAATTTGGGTATAGAGTGTCCACTGGGGGATGTTGGCATTGTGCTGTAACTTCACCTTTGGAAGCCGAAGCTGTAGAACTTTCAAGAAGCTAAGTCTTCCTTTTCCTCCAAGCTGCTAGTGAGAGGAACTGTCAAATTTCCAGGGAAATTATGATCTTCAGGAATAAAGAGATTTCAACAAGAAAGGATCAGTTTTCTGCTTTAGGGACTTCCTGTTAATCATGATACATCACCCTGCAGAAGAAGAGATTGCCGGGGTGATTTGCCATCACCAAAAAAAGAAACATTGTTTAGCAGCTTTCTGCTGCTGTATCATTCCCTTTCTTTAACATACTTGTGTAACTTATCTGTCCTCAAAGTTACAACAGTCTGTATTTGGATTGTCTGGAAAGCATCAGTTTCAATAGTACTGCAATTGGAGCGTCAAGATTTTCAAATATAAAAAAATCAGGTCCTAGTTCTCCAGGGGATGAAACTTTCTTGTACAATTCTGAGCTGCATGTGTGAAGTTAACAAAATACTGTAGCTTTGGCCTTTCAAGACAGTATGAACATGCTGCTAGGTAATAACATCCAGCTGTATATATCCAGTGATGATATTGCTCTCACCAATTGTAGGTGAACTTACAAGTTGAGTCCTTATGTTTATCAACCATGTGTGAATGGGAAAGAAAACGTGAAGTAGCTACTGTCTGCATCTCTCTAGAAATTGCCAACAATTCACTACATGTTAAAGCCGGTTTTGGGGGTCGTGCTCAATTTCATAAAGCCTTGAGAGCCTTGATGTTTCTAGCTAAGATGTACATTCATATTGATCACACTCTGCCCTGGGTTTTCCATTCTGGCTCTTGCAGCCCTAGAGGTTTTTGAACGTCTCTGCAGGAATTGTAGTTTGTGCTGTGTATAATTTATCTATTGTCTTTATTGTGTAGACTTATCTTCATAAATTAAGTCTGTGCCTGCCGGTAGCAGGGAGCCACAAGCTTGACAGGCCAGTTCTAGCTTATTAGAAGTGGAAGGGTGAGAAATAAGCCTTACTGTGCCCACTGAGTTGATTATAGGTCCATGGCACCTTTAAAGAAAGCAGTGATTCAGCTCTACTCTTGAGTAAGGCAATTTCTAAATTTGTAAGAGGTTTTGAGCTGAGTCTCAACCTAATGTAGTATTTTCTTTAAGTCATATTTCTTCCTTTAGTGTTATTTATTGGCTAAGCCTCACTGATATCTGTGGGTACCCTGAAAACCCTCAAACTTGCTATGCTCTTTTGTGTGCACTGCAATATAAAGAATGTGTAGGCTGGCAGACAGGTCTGGTCCTGCTTTGACTTGTTGTGTATGTTAGGAATTTGAGCTTGATTATGTATATCTAAATCACCTGAACTTCTAAATATCAGGCTTAAATTACAAAAAAGAGCACTTTGGTTAGAGCTAGGAAACAAAAAAATAATGCTGAGGATAACTTAAGTACTGGTGTGTCTAAAGAAGTTGGGTTATCTTTTTTGCTGGATGCTTTCTGAAACAGGCTAATCAGATGCCTGTCAGGAATGATACACTTACTGTCAATTCTGCTATTATGAAGGAGATGAACAAGATGACCTGGAGATCCCTTCTCTTTCATGATAGGAGAGATTGTAGGAGAACTGACTCAAATTCAGTCTGGTGCTTCTGATATTGCCCAAAGTCAGAATGGTTTGTGACTTCCTACAAGCTGATATGACTTGGTGTGTAGCCAAATCTCTTTTCTCACCCTTCATGAATAACCAGCCTGTCACTGCTGTCCCATCAAAAATCCCTTCAGGATCAGTCTATCAAAACAACTCATGTGAAGGCATAAGAATGTGTGGTTTGGGGTAAAAGCATGTTCATAAGGAGAGTTCAAGTTGACGTCAAGTTCTGCTGGAATGTGGTCCAGATAGAATCATAGAATAATAGAATGGTTGTGGTTGGAAGAGACCTTTAAAGCTCATCTAGTCCAACCCCCCTGCAATGAGCAGGGACATCTTCAACTCGATCAGGTTGCTCAGAGCCCCATCCAACTTGACCTTGAATGTTTCCAGGCATGGGACATCTATCACCTCTCTGGGCAACCTGTTCCAGTATTTCAGCACCCTCACTGTAAAAAAATTTCTTCCTTATGTCTAGTCTGAACCTACCCTCCTTTAGTTTAAAACCAAAACCCCTTGTCCTATCACAACAGGCCCTGCTACAATGTCTGTCCTATTCTTTTTAAAAAGCCCCCTTTGAATACTGGAAGTCTGCAATAAAGTCTCCCTGGAGCCTTCTCTTCTCCAGGCTGAACAAGCCCAGCTCTCTCAGCCTGTCTTCACAGGAGAGGTGCTCCAGCCCTTGGATCATTTTTGTGGCCTCCTCTGGACCTGCTCCAACAGGTCCATGTCTTCCCTGTGCTGAGGACTCCAGCTGGATGCTGCGTCCCTCTAGGTGGGGCCTCACCAGAGTGGAGCAGAGGGGCAGGATCACCTCCCTCAACCTGCTGACCACGCTTCTTTTGATGCAGCCTAGGATATGGTTGGCTTTCTGGGCTGCAAGCACACGTTGCCAGCTCGTGTCCAGCTTTTCATCCACTAGTACCCCCAAGTCCTTGGGCAAAAGTACATTTTAGGTCTTGGAGCTGCTGTGTTTGCCCAGTAGCCTTGGTGCCCTTGGTCGTGGCACACTTGGTCAGCTCTCTGGGCACCTCCTGGTGTGTGGCAGACTCTACCTCTCAGGAACTGATGGTCAGGCATTCCTTGCGATGTGCCAGACAACGTGCTTTTCAGTGGTCTGTTCAGTAATGTCATTGACAGAGGCATTCATGATGCCCATGGCCTTGGTTAGGATACTGGTCTCACAATGGATCTGCTTCAGCACCTTGTACTGATGGATGCAGTAGCTCTCCTTTCTGTTCTTCTTATGTTGCTCATAGCCCTTCTTTCAGGTTTTGGTGGCAGCATTCTTGGAGTTCTTTTTGGGAGCAGGAGCTGGCTTAGTAGGCTCAGGCATTTGGGCAGCACCTTTTCTCACCAATAAGCGACATGGAGAAGGGCAAAGGTGAAGGCAGTGTAGCTGCAAATGGCTTGAGTCCACTGGTGGCACGTACCTAAGCTCATGAAATAACTACCTTCTTTGCAGGCTGAAGGACTGGTAACTGTCCTGATTGTGTGAAACTGTGAGTAGCAAACTGAGAGTTTGCTGAAGCAATTGTATTTCAATGAGCTTTGGCTGACTTCACCTGTTTTTACGGTGTTAATATCCTATGTTGCAATTAGAGGTAGGAAACCCAAATGCAAGTGTTGGGTCTTGCTGAAAACCAGATACTGCCTTTGAGATCAGTCTCTTGGGGTGGGCGAGGGGGAAAGATGACAGAAAAATACAGGACTGACAGTATTAGCTTGTATTCTAAAATGCTGAAGCATTATCTACCCGTAGCTGGAAGCCTTCAAAGCTTTGCAGAGTTGCTTATGTTTGTAGGTTGTGTTTTCAGTTAAGTGGATTATAGTAGCAAAATAGATAAACTGACTAAAGGAATGTTTAAGGAAAAGATGGTTCTCTACACTGCTTTTACCTGTTGTTTGACTTCTAGTGAGAGGTTTTATACTCAGTTGAGGTGACAAGAATCATCCCCTTCACCCTGGGGTTCAGTGCCTGAAAGTTTCAGTTGCAGTAGGTCTGCGGTCCCCTACTCTATGCTATGAGTAGCAGAAAATGTTAAAATTACTTGATTGGTAAAGCTAAGGACTGTTTTTCATATAGATACCTTACTTTTTCTTTACCAAATTGGCAGCTTAGCAAATTAGCTGAACACCGTTGTGTTAATTATTGAGAAGCTTAAATTTCTTTGTGGACTTAGTCATGGTAATTGGAATAGAAAGAAACTCAATACAGAGTGTGGAGGTGTAAAGCTGGCCTGGCCATAATCCGGTGGTTTAAGAAAGAGCCAAATGGTGTTAGGCCTTGTGTGCTCTGCAACTTAAACCTTTGTGAAGTGAAAGGAGGGAACTGGGACTTGTGTTTCTTCTGTGAATTTCTTTTGCTTTGCATGGACTGGCTAGGTTGAGACTAAGAGGGGCAGCTGGGCACAGGAGCAGACATGGCCTCAGAGCCCAGTGATGGCAATTCTCCCTTGAGAAGTGGGCACAGTCTGAGCCATGGCCAACTGTTGGAAGGTGTTAATATTTCAGAGTAACTGGAAGAGAGCAGTCACTCAAATTTTCCTTTCTTCTAAGTAAATTCTCTTTATTAAGCTAAAGAGAGAGTCAGGCTCTTGTTCTGTGAGCCATGTGAAGTCTGTAATTACTCTATGAAAGATGGGAAAATGTCCTCAAAAGACCAGACAGTAGCTTGATGCTTAGTACTCTGTGTCAGCAAAGTGGGAGATGTGACTCTAAATCCTTCTGGAAATTTAATCCAGCTTTTCAGTATCAGTGGCAGATGTTTTAACAACCATCAGTACGATGGTTTTTAAAAAAAAAAATGTGATGGGGTAACACCATCTTTCGTGGTTTTTATGAAGAGAGAAAATAATCTGAGAACAACTTATGGATGTTTGTGCCTTAGACGCAAGGTTGATGAAACACAAGTTTATACATAACAGCTGTCACCAAAGTGGCTTCATCAAGGTCAGACACCACTTGCTTGGTCCAGCAGCAGAATTTTAGGTAACTGGGAATTTTACTGTTAGAACATATGTAGATGCCTAGGAATTTGGGTATATGTAAAATGAGTATTTTAAAGATTGTCACTTTGGATTGGGGCTCAAAAATCCTTTTGAGCAGCTAGTTCAACAAACCCAGTCGTTGGAGTTAGTAAGTCACAATGAGCATTGCAGGTTTAGAGTCTTAGCTTGTTTACATGTCTGAGGTTTAGGCCTTTAGGGAAACCCTGCTCCCTAAAAAAAAGAAACCAACCTCGAACCCAATCTTACACAGTAGTTGAACACATTCTAGCAGAAAATGAATCTGAAAGGCAAATAACCTTGTACAAAGTTCTTGAAACAACGGACTAGCAGTGTGTATCAAGACCAAGATAAACAATAAGCTTCTGTTCACCATTTCCTGAAAAGGCCTTTTCATATTTTATTTTCCCATACATTTTTAACTGTTTACTCTTGGAACAGAGGGAGTTAGTTTTACTAGCAAAATAGTGCTCTTAGCCCACGTATCATTCTCTTGGTCCAGTGTCATAGTGATAGCTGCAGTGACCATAGTCACTCTTCACATCATTAGGAGAGCAGTTATATGGTTTCCTGCCACTTACATGAAATTGGTTTAAGTATTGGAATTGGTCACAATAAATAACCAAGAGGGCCTAAATATTTAGGTAATATGCTTTTAATAGTTGGGTTTTTTTAAATGCATATGATTTCACTTCAAGCTTAAGAATCTCTTTATGTTTTAATGTATTTATTTGGTGCTTAGTTAAAGATATTGTAATTTTTAAAGGATTTGGTACTCTATAATGCTGTTATTAAACATACTAAAAATTACAACCATTTCAGTGACTGACAAAACATTATTTTTGAGTCCTTAGATATCAAACTAAATCTGCAGCAATGAAATTCAGTCTAGTTTTGCCAAAGGTGACTGGCAGAAAATCTGGTACTAGCCATCTTTCCAGCTTCTATTTAGAAAACAGATTAATTTTCCAGAGATACGTTGTCTTGATAAGTGTCTTACATTGTTTTGGTTTTAGGATATTGGGTCTCGAAGCATAAAGAAGGTCACAGATTTGTAGATGCTGACTCTATATCAAAGCCTTTTACATCTTCAGAAACATCTAACCATAAAGACAGTCAGTGACACTTTGTAGCTTTTGTAAAAGTCCTCAGATATATCAAGATTCCTGAAAAGCAAGTTTTAAGTTGTATAGTAAACTCAACTTACTGTGATGGCAGAACTGCTTATTTGCAAAAAATGTCTTTCACAAAAATCTGGCTAGGGGTTTTAGTCTTATATAATTTTTTGCTAACACCAGACAAAATTTTATTATAATCGGGGAGGGAGGCAGACTTAACAAATTCCAAAGTCAAAAATGAGAACTGAATATAGCTAAAAGACAGATGGTGTCTTTTAAAGAGAACACAGATCTGCTGTTCTAGAGAACAACAGCAGAGGCAACTCTTCATCAAACATCTGCCATTCTGCACAAACATCAGTTGGTGTTAATGAAGTGAGAGCATGATTTTTGTACTTGATGTCTTGATTCATGTCTTTCATATGTGTGAATTATCAGTAAAACATTCCTGTAACAAATGCAGGAGGCTTCTTGGATACTCTGCTGGATCAGAGATTGCCTGATAACTCTTGGCTGGCTCTTAAGTGTTTTCTGAGGAACGCAAGCCAAAAAAACCCCCACAATTCTAAGCTTCCTCTTTTTGCTCTTCCTTCCTAGTTTCCATGTTTTTCTAATGAGTTATGTAGGGATGAAACATTCTTATACCAAACCTGGAGAGAAAAGTTTATTATTACTTAATGATATTAGTGAGGTGGGCTATCCACCATTAATGGTTTGAACGAAATGATGGAAAAATCACCTTAGGCAGGGTAGAGCACTGTGCTTTTTTAATGTGGAGAGCTATTTTGGGATATACTGAGATACTGGGGAACACAATTGCTTATGTGGGAAACAAATATGCTAACAGAGCAATAAAAAAATAAATAAATCAATAATTCCACTGTATGGACTTCAACAAACTTCATTCTCCTTTGAAAGTTTTGTTGAAGAGTTCTCTAACCAGAGCTTCAGTATAGGAATTCTGAAGCCACAAAGCAGTGATAAATGCTGTGTGTGACTTCTGTACTATTCATGCAGGTTGCAATTCATTATGCCTGAGGGATGTAGATAACTTCTCACTTCTTGAAATGTCTTGACCAAAGATTTTATTGCCACATGTGCTGGGACAGATACATATGCAAGAGCAAGACTGCTTTGCAGCCACTCTGGGAGAATTTTTGAAGCATTCTAACATGATCATCATGGGTAGTTCATTGAGGTAACTTACTTTCTTTAGGGTTAGGAAAAAGCATCAAATGTAACTGTCACAGTAACATGGCTGCCTACATATTCTTTCTTGCAGTGTTGAATCCTATGTTCTGAAAGCTTGAGTTTGAGTCAGTTGATGATCCATCTTTTTCAATGTGTAGCTCTAATGAAACTGTAGTAGAGACTGAAATTTGGGATTTGTTGTTTATGTGGGTTTTTTAAAGTTGAAGGTTTTTCAGGAGTTCTTTTTCATGTGATGGTCTAGGAAATTTCCAAAGTACCTTTTTATACATATACATGAAGTTTTCTTTAGTTGAATATTTGTAGTCATTGTTATATGCGCTGTCATTCTAATGACAGTTAAGCTACCGCCAATACATGAGGCTGAGGCATGCATGGTGACACAGGACATTAAGATGTATTTAGAAGTAACCTGGCTAGAATGCCAAGTGCATTTAATGATGGGGGAGGGCAAGAACTGTTCATACAGAAGAAAGCTGTCTGCAGTGCTTTCCTACCTAAAAATTTCCTACCTGTTAATCCTCTGTCAAGTCTTGATTATTGTACTTAACAGAAGCTTATTGTGACTTTTGGTCAGCGCATAGATTTGTCCTAGTGAGAATTTAAGAAGCTTTTATGGTTAATGAGACCCTAGAAATTTTGGAGTAGGAGAAAGGAGCTGACATAATTTGTTTTTTATTCTTTTCTAAAGAAGTTCATATATAAAAATGCAGCTCTCATTAGTGGGAAATTTATACCAGGTTTCCTATGCTAACACCTAATTATTGATCCTAATATATTAAGTAGGAGGAAAAAATATAAACTGACCATCAATAAACAACTTTTTACTAGTTTTGTGGTGATTGTAAATATTTTGTGTCAGATACAAGTGAAATAGAGCAGAAATATTCTAACTGAGGCATTACCTGTTTCTATCAAAGAAATGACCCTCAAACCAATTCTCAAGAAACAGACTGGTCAGGTATGTGTTCTGATCAAGTTGTGACCATTGTCACCTTTTCATTCCTGAGCATGTTCATACCGAGCGTAGGTGAAGGTGATTACAACTAGTCTGATCATGCCAAACCTAAAATACTGACATCTAGTTGAACTTCAGAAATTAAACTGATGTCACTGGAGATTAATCTTTTCCCATCTATTTTCAACCTTTGACTTTATAGGCATATGATGCATTTGTCTGAAGACAGGTTCAGTTAACACATGTGTCTGTGTGTTTTTAATTTATTTTACATTATGTAGGAACAAGCACAAATAATGGTTTATATGATCTATGTAACTAGGTCTTCCATCCTGTCCAGGAGACTGGCCACACTTTTCTAGCAGTGGAAGCTACTGGGACCTGAGACGTTGAAAAAAGGTTCATTCTTACTTGTAAGCTCCTTCAGGATCATATGTGTCCAAAACATTTGCAAGACGAGCTAAGTCCAGGACAAAGCACGTGGTTAATAGCTTCCCTCCTGTCCTTCTGTAGACTTTTCTGTAATCTGGGAAATACTCATTTTGAAGATTGAAATGGTCAGTTCTACGAATGGTCAGTTCTCTTGAGACCTGCAAATGCACAGCACATACATTGTGTTTGCATTCTCTAATGTTAAATGCATTTAATGTTATCTGCTGTAGTTCAGTTTAAATGCAAGAAATGTGGTTATTTGGAAAAAAAAATAAAATGAAAAAAATCTTAACCATTCTCCTTGTTTCTTCCTGGGGCAGGTAACATGCAATTCATTTAGACACATTATCATATTACTAGAAGGTATTCCACTACTACTAAAAGATCTGTATAGAAACATGTATAAAATAATACAAAGAAAAAAGTCACTACACCTGGTTGTACACTGTTCATCTACATACCTGGAAATGTACATGTGGAGACTTCTCAAAAGGAGGATTCTTTTTCAGCCATTACATGTGAAGCTTCAGTGACTCAACTGTGCTTGAAAGGTGTGGTCTAGAAAAGTTGAGATTTCCTTTGTGTGAATCTGTGCGGTGGAGCAGATGCGCAGCTCTCTTTCTGTCAGCATGTTGAACAATTTTCCTTATCTCTCATTTGTCAAGATTGTTTCTTCTGGTTTATCAGGACTCTGTCCTGTAGCATCTGGCCGTGGAACTCTTGGAGACTTGCATTGAGTACCTACATTAGCAGTGTGAACTGTACACTTCTTGGTCATGTTTGAATTGATTAATACCAACCATTGATTAAATCGCACTGCAGTGTGCCGCTAAAGAAATTAACATAGTTGATTTTAGTGTTGCTGATAGCCACAAAGTGGGAGATATGATTATAAATATAGTTAAATATGAACGGAGCTTTTTAACTTCTGTGAACTGGTTCTGTGGTAAAATAATAGTCCTAAGCTAGCCATTTGGAATGAAGCAGCAATAATGATTAATTTAATGGATTGGTATTTAGAGGTTGTGGGGTTGTGGGTTTTGTTGTAGCTGCTTTTAACTGAAGTAACACTAATAATAGTTGGGATCAAATGGCAGGCATGCTTTTGAGCTAATCCAGAAAGAATTTGCGCTATATTTTCACGCTCAGCAGCTTTTTCATTATTGTTATAAGTGTATTATAGCTAACGGTTTTTATATGAATCTTCAAGAACAAATATGCTTTTTGTGGTTTTTTTTAACAATAAGTATTGCTTTACTATTTTCATAGTTTACTAAATAGCCTGCATGTCTGGCATCCTGTTTCGTGTGTCGGTATAACTTTCAAATAATTACTGTTCATAAATAAATCAGAAATTAAGGTGACCCATGGCATTCTGAAATGTTTTCAAATGAGTGTGCTTAAGTAAACTTGATTGGAAATTTAATAGATATTGAAACATTTTGTGATTTATTTTGTTTGCCAAAGCAGCCTGGTTTAGGTTTTGAGTAGAGAGTAACTTCAAGTGTCATAGCTTTTCCTTGAACAAAAGTAATAAGTTTCTCAGTGGCAGTGCCTAACAGTGTGGATGTGTATGAGAAGTTGTTCTGGTGAAGCAAAGTAAGTTGTGTCTGTCAGAATTGCTGAGATATACAGAGGGATGGATATCTTGGAAGCTTCTTCCTGTACCAAAAGAAGCTGCAAAAAGTTAAAGAACAGTGGTGGTTTTCCACTGAGTTAGTTTACCTGTGTTGTCTGAAACATCAAAGTACTTAGCTTCCATGTACCCATCAAGATATTTTGGGGTCTTTTCCTATAGTCATTAATTTGTATTGATACTTTACATTTCTCAGTATTTTTACATTATGGGAGGGTAAGCTGGCTGATTGGGGATTTGGCAGAAGGGGGCGAGGAGATCTTTATCATGTCACTGAATGGCCCTGGTAGAAAAAAAAATGGAGTGCCAGCAACTTTGGGTCACTAAGCTTCCAAAATAGCACTGGTGCTGAAACTGGAAATTTAAGATGCAAACTAGAAACAAACTACTGGCTTCAATCTTGGTAAACTGATTTGTCTTGTCCTCGGATGTGTATACCAGCCAGATATAATGCACTTAAATTCAAATGGAAGTACTTCCATCTTAGATGAGCCCTTGTGTAAAGAAGGCAAAGCATCTTCAGAGATGACCAAACTCAAAACGTGGTTTTCACATTAAAAAAAAAAAAAAAAAATCATGGTGGTTCAGTTCGTGGGCTGTAGGTAATAGTCTTCAAGGTGCCAGATTTCCTTTTAACAGTATTTTCTTTCATCATCCACAGAGGTTGTTCCCTGCTCTTTCTGTTTCTTTAAATAAAAATTGGGACAATGAATAAAGTTTTTTGCTATGGATTTCCCGATTTTATTTTTTTTTTTTAAGCTTGGGTTGGGAGGCTGGTTATTCTGTATTGCATTTTCATTTTGATTGTAGGCAAGCCCATTGCTGCTGAAAATAGCTCAAATGTTTTTAGAATGAAAACATCAGCCAGCAGCTCAGATTCTTTCTCTTTTTCTTTTGCAGATTCCTGCATGTGAGTTAATTTCTTGACAGAAACCTTCATAAAGGGCTAAATAAACAAGATCTGCATATACAGAAATTTCTTACTTCCTCTGCATCTGAGGCACAGCTAAACTCATCTGTCTGGTAAGTCATATTTTTCTTAAGGATTTTTCTTTCTTCCTGCCCTTATGACTTGCATTCTTGAGTTTCTAATTAGTGCAGAGAAAATCAGATTCTGTTGCTAGCAGTTCTGCTGGATACCATGTATGAAGTACAAAGACTAATCTGCAAAGGCATTATTGTGCTGCTTTTACAAACTTCAGAATAGTACCTATGATTACATAGGGTGCTTTGTTATAAGTAGGGGGTTAATTTTTTATGTAGTAGCGTGCTCTGTTTGCTGTAATGAAATCATTAAATGTTTTAAAGCAAAACTGGTGATTGTTCTGTCTTGAAAGAATTTACCTGTTTGAATGTTCTGAATTTAATGAATTAACTTTAGAATTTGCATTGCAAAGTATATTCTGTGTCAAGTCAGTGTTTAAAAATGAACTTTCCCAGCAGTTCTTTTATATCTCGTTGCTTGCTGCTTTCATCTTGAGTAGATAAAATAGGTTCATGTTATTGACGCAATGGTGTATTTCTCTTGGTGATGTGCCTATTTCATAGGACAGTAAGCATGCTTGTCAGTAGTCTTTAATTTGATAATATAATTCTGTAACAGTGCTATTAAAGATATTTGTGGCTTCCAGTGTTTTCTTGGGTTTTGATTGTACTGCTTGAAACAATTTTTTTTTCTTTGATTATGAGGTGTTAACTGAGTACAACCCAAACAAAAGAAAGTTTTGTTCTCTACCTTCTATTTTTATTCTGTATTGCAATTAAAATGAAGAAAAACTTGGAACAGCAAAAGATTTTTGCTCAGTGCGCTGTCTTTTCTAAGCAATTGGCTCTCATTAAATGGCAGCCTATATACACCTAGTCGCTCTGATTACATATGCTGTGGTGCTTTGGCTTACCACAATTACTGTATACTTATGTAATGTATGCTCTGGTTCTGCACAGTTCATTTCGCAGGCTTTGCTATAGCCCTAAGGTTTGTTTATTTCAAAAATATATTGAAAACCCAGGTCATATTTAAAAGTAGTTGTACACTTAATGTAAAGCAGCAGTTATGCCTTGTATTTTCATAGAAAAAAAATAGATCTGTGTTTGTACATCAAAGCTGTTTGGGGGCTTTCCAATTTGTTTAAGTTTCAGTAAGAGGCTTTCCAGCTTATTTTTAGATAAAAAGAGAAAATCTGAAGTCTCTGTATACATTTCATATAGCATATCTTTTTGTTAAGATTACAGAATTCTGTATTAAAAAAACAGGAATTTTCTTTTAACAGTTTTGCAGAAAAAGTAAACCCAAGTCTGGTTCAGTTGTAATGTTTGCGGTAATGTTTTATTCTGATATTTGAGAATCATGGATCTAATTCCGCTTGTTCTTCCTTACAGTAGCAGATATTGATAGTGGAATGCAGGTATCCACTTGAAACTATGTGAACTTCAGTACTAGGCATATTTTTTTTCAAATGAGGTGGATTGTATTCTTTTCCCCCCTCTCATTTTTGATTGAATTATATTCCTCTCTTTTTCAGATCTTTCCTATTCCTGTCTTTCTGTCACATATAAAGCTGCTTCCCTGGTCCTGCAGATCAGTCACCCTGTCCTTGTGCTTCCTAAGTTCTTTTGACTACACTCTAGAGAATACTTGTCTTACATTGATAATTTTCATATAAAATAAATTTTTCACCTGAGACTTACTTCAGAAGAAGCTGGAGCTTCTGAAGGAACTTAAGACACTTCATAAGCTATACTGCAGTTACTCTTAGAGCAATGTAGAAATTTGTGATCCCTTAACATGTCCAAAAGACATAGCTGGCGGAGAAATTACACAAAATTAGGCTGCATAATAGAGAAATGTTTACCAAATATTTTAAATTAAAAGCAGTGCTTCAACTGTGTAAAGTAAGGGCCAAGGATGGTCTATTATTGTCATTTTAAAATTCATATAACTTTGAAATTACTCTGTAAGGCGAAGTTTTTGCTTGGCACTTAATTTTCATCTGAGTAACAGACCTGACTTACAGGAACTTGTGTCTGGCATGCTAACACAACCCAAATTTTAGTTGAGTGAACTTGGCACTAACTTCAACTAAAAGGGGGAAATCTCAGGAGAGCAGTGGAATTTCTTTCCTTGAGAAGTATACCTCTGCATTCATGGGGAAGAAACAGTAACATTTTGTGCAGGTTTCTGCTTTTGACAGTGTGTCTTTGTTCACTTCCCAAAGGTGGTGTCAAACACATTGAAAAAAAAAAAACTTTTTTTATTTGGATTTTTCATTTTACTTAATGATATGGTCCCAGGGAACCCATTAAGTCTGGAATGGCTTAACACCGTTGCTTGCAATTCTTTGTGTGTGAAGAATAAAGACTCACTTGGAACAATTTAGGTTGCATGAACGTGCTCCCTCCTTATTGTCTTTGTGAGCTCAAATAGAGGGGTAGAAGGCAACTGTATCTATAAGCATTTTATGATGGAGATATTTGATCAGTGTCTCAGAAAATGTTTCCTTCTTGACAGTGTGTTTTCCAAACAATATATGATATTACTGAGCTGTTACTTTGAGAAACAGTGGATCATGATAGCTTGGATTTCTTGTCGAAAGCTTCACGCTGATAAAGATACTAAATTAAATGTGGTGTTCAGTCACAATGTGTCAGTGTTGCTTCCACTGTGTGGTCAGTTCAGTTCACTTGTTGATGGCAACAGGGTTTTATGGTATCTGTTCTGTATGGGATTCTGTACAGGATTCTGATCCATGAGCAGAATTCCAAAGTGACAGGATTATGTCAGCAGATCATAGTAATATGTTGAAACTGCATGGGTTTAATGTGTGACAGTGCTGAAAAAGGTGTTTTGAAAACTGGGGAGCAAGACCTAGTGATAGAGGAAACTAATCTGAGCAAAAGGCCATCATGCAGGCGCCTCTTCCTTGCATTTAGCCTCAGACTGGTGATATACCAAATTGGAGGTGTTGAGGGCATGTGTATTCTTATCTGAGACCTATGAGTTGTGTCTGCACTGGACTTACCTGGCCATGTGCTATTCTTGGATAACAATAGGTAGCTCTGGAAAGTTTGTGATGTGATTCTGTAGGTAACTAGCTGCTTTAGAGGGTGCAATTTTTATAGCATCCTGGTTAGCTCCTGTCTGCAGTAATGAAAGATGGCAATGCCTCTTTATTGGCTTCAGGGCTTAGGCTGTGCTTGACCTTTCGATAGATCAAAATGAACTAGGAGCTGGCAGGATTCCCTGATTCTCACAGCAGTCTCTGCTCATCATCATTAACCTGTGGTTTGGGGGAAGAGGGTAAAATTAATCACTTTATTAGTAATCATGTATAGCAGTGAGCATCTTCTGTCAGGATTACTGATTATAATGTCCAACCTTTTAGTTGCTTAACTTTTCTAAAAAAATCCCTGTCTTTTGAGATAAATGTTTTTCAGATTCTGCAACCTCAAAAGTATTCATTTTCCATCTTAAAAAAAATAAAGAAATAAAAGCTGGCAGTCGAAAGCAGATATTTTTTGCATATGAAACATACAGGGGTAGTTTAATTTTAATTTCTGCCTCGAGCTTTAAGTTTCATTTGACTCTAACTTGTGTTTGAGTTTGAAAAACACTGATTTGGTAATAAAGTCCCATGCTATGTAGTAGAGAATTTTCCTCTTTAGCCACTTGTGCTCTTGTATTGTAAAGAGAAAAGCACGCTTATGCACTGTCTCTTCCTAAGTAAGCACTTAACCATACATCTAATAAGTATGCTCTAATCTGTTTTCAAGGTGGCTCACATAAGGAATTAATATGTTTCATTAGTGGCTTATGTCCCTAAATGCTTAATGCTGTTTAGAAGGCTGTGTCATATTTACTCTTGGAGCAACTTGAGCACTTAGGCTGCTTCCACACTTGAGAATGCTAATGACTTGTTCCACAAAAAGGTTTTTTTGTTCTCTATAAAAAAATCATTTGTATAAACGCACTTAGAAAGGAACTAACCTGGTGCAAAGGAGACTCTTAGCATGCATGTCTTCCCTAGTCTGTGCAAAATCAGCTGGTGACAAACATAGTAGCAACTCCATCCTTTTGAAGCTAAAATTGTGAGTGACAAGTTCCTGTGTGCAAGAGGCCTCTCAGCTTTGGGAGTGCCCCATGAGGCACCTATATAGGATTTGCTCACCTCTGTGATTCATCTCAATAAATCTAAGTGAACTAAGAAGTGAGGTGCAGCTGGATGCAGCAGAACTGTATGCATGACCCTGAATTTCTATCAGGTCTCTGGATCTTCTGGAAAGCAGCAGATTTCTTCTCCAAAGTCAAAGGACGTAGAAGTGAGAACAACAGAGATAATAGTATATATCTAACAAGATACTATTATCTTATTTACTTCCTGTGAGGGAAGGAAGCAGAGGAGGCAAGAAAGGGAAGATAAGCTATGTTGCTCGTGTGAAGGGACAGTTGATTTGGAGAGCCAATTCCTCAGTCTTGATAACGCTTAGTCTTTCAGTACAGCTGAGTTCATATCAGTAGAAGGAACTTTTCAATAGTTTTCACTGCCTTCAACATAGAGAGTTAGCTAGTTGATCTTTCCACAGTGATTGTTAGACAAATAAAGGCAGTTGGAGCTTGCTGCCAGAGGTCCATTGGATCTCCAAATGGTGTAAAATCACCTTTTTGTGTTTCTACTTCCTGTCTGAATCCTGCACCAAAGCCTTCCAGTGCTGAAAAGGGAAGCTGATGGCTGGTTACGGCTCAGGCCCAAAGTAACAGTTTAAAAGTGAGAATAAAACTTATGTAAGACTTCATTAAAAATAAGGATATGAAATGTGTGTGTTAAACAAAAAGCTTAGATGCTATGCTTAAAGTCTGGGGACATTCTGATGTACTGAAAGACACTGCTTTTGCCTGAGACAGAAACAGTGATTAAAAATGACCTTAGACTTCCAGAGGCAGAATTGAGCTAATATTGAAAGCTTTTGAGAAACCTTCTTTGAAGTATGTCTCAATTGTTCCTAGAAGCCTACCTGCAATGTAAGAACTGAATGTTTAAAGCTACAATGCTTCATCCTGGTATGTTGTGGAGTAGCTAACAGTAATACACTCACTAAGCATTTTAAAGTAATGGCTTTGCGTGAAATGAAAGATGCTTTATTAAAGTTGAGCAGATGTACAATTTACTGTTTGAACTGGAACTCAATTTTGTCTTAAGGGTGATGCTTCTGAAAAGCACCGGCATCAACTGCCCATTAAAAAAAAAATAAAATGCTTGGAGTTCAAAGGCTCAAAAAATGTAACTAAGCAAACATGTCTGAATTCCTAAAGAGTGTATAGATATACTGCAAATGGGCTGTACTGAATTACTTTGAACTCCAGAACTTGTTATCCTGTGAAGTTTGTATGTGCTAATGGCAAAGGTTGCTATATGCTGCCCTCCCCACCCCCATCTGGATTTCCCTCCTTTATGTAAATAGGATAAACATAAATCCACTGACTTGGAAATAATTGGGTGGCTTCTTGCTTTGTAGCAGCTGACTGCATGGTGGTTTTCTAGCAAAACACTTAAGTGACAGGTGGCAGGTCAGCATGGTCTTGATCTGTCTTCCTGTGATCTTGGAAGTCCATCCAAATGACTTAAAATGCTTAGATTTCTGTAGTGAGATGTGCCAAGTGTTTGCGTGTAAAACCAAATGATTGGTCAAGAAACATTTGTGACTGTCTAGACATGTATTAAAATATATGTAGTAGTCATAAGGAATGGGTAGAACAGCTGAAATTAACTAAGAGCTGACTTCTAATCAGAATTTGAGCAAAACCTGTCAACTTATTTCAGATTGAAAATACTGTTATTATGTGACATTGGTAAGGAGCATGCTTTTGTTGAATTTTCAAATCTTTGTATTCCTTGGGTTCAGGTAGAGTGAAAAGCAGTAGTGTCAAAGCTCTACATTCTGAAGTCTGTTCCACTCTTAGCAATAGTATATGCTTGACCAAAACGTTTATTTAGAGTTGGAGAACTGTTTCCTGTGGAAATCTGAGCTCCTTTGAGTAAGTCCTTTACAAGCCAGCAAACAAACAGTGCAAGTTTGAAAGACCTCTGAGTCAGCTAGTTGAACTACTTATTACAAAATACTTATTCATTGAATTAGTAACTTGTCTGTCAATTACCTGGCAAACCAGAGTGACCTGGACAAAGGTTGTTCTTTTCCTTAAGGCTGTAAAAGATTCATGTACGTGTCTGGGCCTGTTGAACTGTCACAAATAGCTGCTACTATGCACTTGCAGAATACTCGAGTATTCAGCATTACAAATCCTGTCTACCTATCTGATCACAAACTACATGACCCAATGTTTAGTCTGATCTTTGAGGATGAACAAATACTGAACAAAGTCAATAGGACATGGACAAAATGTTTCTTGGGAGAGAATCACGCTAGGTGATAGGTACTATTAAGTGTTTTAAGTTATTTTAAATGTTATTCCCTTGTTTTATATGAACTCAAAATACTATCTTTAGGCTTTTGCATAAATTGTCACATTTAGATTGAGAAAAAAGTTTAGACTGATTAAGAAATTCTAAATTGGTTTTTATTTTAAGGTTTCAGGATTTTATTTCTGCAAAGATGCAATTTCCTTGATCACATGCTCCTCACCAAATAGAAATGAGGCAGGTTTTAAAATAAGTATTTTTTTCTGCAAAGCGAACGTCTTTCTCAACTGTTACACAGCTGTAATAATCTTGGAATGAACCACTTAATGCATTTAAAAACCTGGATCCTCTGATTCTGGCACGTAGGTACTGAATGATACTTTGTGTTTTGTTGAACTGATGGAGTTCTTGCACTCAGTTTTTCTTCATTTCCTCCCCCTTTCAGTTTTGCACTTCGTGCTCTCATGCATCCATTTGAGTTACATGAAAGTTGTTCTATCCAAGTGCATAACCACTTGGTAGTGATAGGCTGTGTTCTACAGCTAACAGAAGAGGAAATCTCAACAGAATTAAAAATGCAACATCCTGCACCTCATCTACTCCTTGATTTTTTTCTGGCAATAACCTTCCTGTCTGTAAACCCTTCCGTTTTCTTTTCCCTTTGTAACTACTGTATCTTAAGCAGATACGTTTGATATGTAGTTCTTTCTCTGCTGTTATCACTCTGTAATTTCACAATTGTTGCGAATAACTTTCATGTTCCATTACATGTTACATGCTGTAACACTTAACACTTGTAAACTCATCTCTGAAAATTCACAGCAGTAACTCAGGTGAGGAAGAAAAATGATTGCACGGATTAACTTTTCATTAAATTGTGTAATGAGCAATCATGATAATATCTCCTAAATGTACTTCTAAGTGAATGGAAATGCATTGATTCTGGCATAGTTACTCAAATGATACAGGAATTTTCATATCTCTTACATAAAACTGATAGAAATTATTGCTGGAAATTTGTAGTAATACACAACTAAGGAAAAGTCCATCCTATCTGTCACTGCTGTAAAGGTGATGAATGCATGCTCTTGTTTGGACAGTACCAAGTGTAATGAAGCAGTGACGGTAGCCCTGGCACTGAGAGCTACTAGTGCTAATGATCAATACCAAGATTACTAGCATAACCATGCAAATCGCTGTCTGTCCTGCTTTGGGCAAGTGGACAAATAAAGCAAACAAGTTTAGACCATGGTAGCTGGCTTGGCCGTACAGATACAGCTGTGCTGCTAACATGACCCTGTGATATGTCAAACCTTACTTTCTCAGTCAGTTCTTTGACAGCCTCTTCCATTTTGTGCTGTTACTGGCCTTTCACACCAATACTGATAAAAGTCACTATGTGATTGTGTTCTGTATAACATTTGCATGTACTGTATAGTAGAATTGTTCTATTCTCCATAGAAGCAAGGAATGACAAATAATATTACTTTGAATTAGAGACTAAGGGAATTATTAACCATAGATTGCTGCATTTTAATTAGTAAATGTTTTGACTGTGAACAATGTGTGGGGAAGCGATTAGGCCAAAAAAATAGATAATAGCATAGATACAGGCCTATATTGCTAGTTTCAGTCTAATTCAGGCAAGTAATAATGACATACAGTTTAGGATAGCATAGCAACTTGGTCTGTGCAAAGTCAATTAAATGCTTTAGTCCATTTGACACAGGCACTTCTCTGCTGGCAGAGCAGTATCTCCTGAGATGAGACCTCATGGTGTTCCAGTCTGGCTGTGGCCTCTTCTCTGTCTGGAATAAGCAAGGAATTTAAACTACTCTCTGTCCCTGCAGGGTCAACTGAAGGTATATTTAAAAAGTGAAGCTAGGACAGCTTTGTTTTTATTATTCATTCCAAACATTTTATGTGGAATAAGTACAGCACTTAAGTTTTTTCTGGGCAATGTATGAGGCATAATTACATTTCAAAATCCAAGTGCATATTTACAAGACACATGTTGGACTAACTGTGATTGAGTAAAGCTTCACACTGTGTTTGCATACAATTGGAAGAGGTGTAGGGTGCAGTCAGCATATGGAAAATTAGGCTGATATGTCATACCTCAAAATCTGCAATATAAAGGCCTCTATATGAACCACATGTCTCTGGATTTTTGTAAATAGGCTTATTTCTGACCATAATGACCTGCATGAGAATTATCTGATTTTTAAATTAGGGCATAGGTTTAGCTACAGATATGGATTTACGGAAAGAGAGAAGGACAAGATGTAACCACCACAACAAAAATAACCCTATTTCTTTGTAAGAATGGTCTTATCTTGGTGCTTAATTCAGGCTGCTCATCAAATACCTTTTTATAATAATTGTGCCTTGACAGCTGCAGTAGATAAAACTGACAAATACTGGGATTTTTTTGTTTTTCTTGCTTTCTAATGGAGTCCAGCATTTGATGACCTTTGCTGAAAATAACTTGACTAGCTGGAGCCATAACAAGACAGAACTATTTGAGGGCATGTGGTGAAGGCTCAGCTGTTTGGATGGTGTTTATCATTCCATGGGTATGATAGCTAGACAAATAGAGGAAATAGAAAATCAGTCATGAGGGTGAAATACAAAAATAAAAATATCTTCCCTAACTCATTATTTTTTCTAACTACTGATGAACTTGAGGAATATTTCCACTATTAAAATATTGTTACTGAAATGCACGCTGCATTTTCTCATTTATATTGCAGGTGCATATTGCAATATCCACACTTTGTTCTTTGCCTTCATGTTGAAGGTCATGAGAGGTCAAACTAGGTCTCTAGATTTTCCAGTCTAGAGGCAAGTCAGTGGCCTAACTTTAGCTCTGACTTTGTAATTTTCTCTCAGTATTATCATTATTGGTCAATGTTCAGTGACAGTTTCAGTCCTTGGGTTACATTACCTGCCAAGAAAGCCTACCATAGATATTTGCTTGTTAACAATCGGCTTTTTGCAATTCTACTGCCAGTGAGAACGTTTGGCGTTCTTTTTATCATTTAAAGGGTTTCCTTCACTTTTCATTTTTCCTGTTGCTGCCTGCTAAGATTCCAGTGAAAAACATTTTTGTAATGAAGAAAAATGCACTGTTCTAATAAATAATTTTACCAGAGATGTTACTGCTAGCAGCTTTATTTAAATGTGGTAGAGTACAACAGGACCAGGTGAGTAAGGAGCTGGATTCCAAGTCTTTCATTCAGCATTGGTATACTTAACTAGGAATTCATTTCTACCAGTGTTGGATTATCACTGGACAGGTGGTAGGAAGGACAATAAACTTAACCTGTTGTAGGTCAAGTTGTCTAAACATGCATTATCTCTAATGCGTGAACTGGCTAGTGAAGAGAGCTGACAACGATGCTGCTTATTAGCACATACTTTTTTAGAAGCTGTGTCTTTGCTCTTTTTGTTCATCTGATACCTGGATTTTTTTCTGTTTGTGGAGGAAAATGCACAAGTGCAAAATCTGCTTTTTGCTTAAACATGCTAAAATTACACATACTTGTTATCAAAAAAAAAAAAAAAAGGAGGATTCAGACCTCCTTGAAATATATATATTTATAATAAGAGGGTTCGGTAAGTACTGTTAAATCTTTATTAAAAATTGACTCAATCTTGAGAAAAACTGTCCTGTACTTCAGTGCAATTTGACAGATTTGATTGATACCAATGAGTTGATCCATTGTTGATCAAGATTGTAAGAAACTTTAGCTGCTCTTGTGGCAGAGAATGTTTCTGTTTGAGTTTTTGGGCTAAATGATCTTTAATTTTGGCACAGTCAGTTGTTTCTGTAATGGAAATGTGCCCTAGAAAATACTAAACTACGCTGTTATGGTACCATCAAATATTCTGCTCATTAATTGCCAAGATGCAATTTTATTGCCTGAAAGGGTGGAGAACTTCATTAGATTCATTAAGACCGTTGGTACAGTCAGCTGTGCTGATGTTCTGCCTGCCAGCTTGCAAGCTTCAGAGTGGCTTTCCGGAGCTGTGCCTTGGAGAATACTGGGACGCTACAAGCCGCTCTGCGGAGGTGAGGAAAGGGCAGCTCCCTCCACAGCTGCGGTGTAGCAGCCACTGGTGCGCCTCAGGATGCAAGTGTATCCTCAAAGGGAACTGCGTAGCAATACCCAATAGCGAGTCCTACAAAGCCTACAAAGTAGGTGTAAAGGTTAATGTTTGTTCTGTGTGGGGAAAGCCTAGTTGAAGGAAAGGAAGGAAGGAGGAAATTGTCTCAAACTTTTTAATGGTGCAAATATTTTGGTGATTGTCAAATGGCAGTTTACTTATATATGCAAACACAAGCCTCTGCACATGTCAAAGGGATTCTCACAGTATTGATGCAGTGTGTTTTTTTATTCCAACCCTGCGGCACAGAGGGCCAGCTTTAATCTTGACCGAATTTACTTTTCTTAAAGTAAGGGGGTTTTAACCTTATGGTGGACATGGTGTCTCATCTCTGCAGGAATTTCCTTGGATGAATAGGGACACAGTTGCAAAGTAGACCTTGTCAGTTAAAGCTTTCAGTTGCTTGATTCTTGCAGATGCAGTATTCCAAGTTTCTGCCATGTTTGTGTATTGTGCTGTGGGTACCCTGATACTCAGTCTAGAAAAACTGACTCTGTATTAGTCAATATCTATTTTTCAACAGTATTCCCTTTCACATTGACAGATACTTAATACTGGGAATTAAAATAGTCTTTGTGGGGAATTTGTTCTGTTTTGACCTGGTAGCATGATTGAGCTCATTCCTTGCTGCTAGCTCTGCAACTAATTTCCAGTTACCTTTTAAATGGAACCTTATTTAGTAACTTGTTAGGCTTCTTGTTACCATATTTTAGAGATTGGGAGTAGCTTTAATGCAGCAATGATGCATCTTCAGTCAATATCAATGATGAAAATGGATTTTAAAACTGTTACTATTTTGGGCTTCATACTGCCCTTTTCATACAGAGCATAGCATTTGTAATAAGTGGACAGAACATTGTTCTTTGGAAGTGTCAGGTGGATTTTTCTTCAGAGTATGGCTGAGTAATGTAGTTTGTCCCTATTCCTAATGTCAGAATTTATTTAAATACCTTCATTCATCTTTGTGCCCTTTCCCCAATCTCCGTCTTTTGCTGTTACAGACCAGTAGTAATATTATTGAAGTCAGTGTCTGTCTAGAGCAGCATAGAGGTTGTATAGCTAAGAGCAGAATTCATCACCTACCTTTATTACTGTTTGTTTGAAGTTGCAAGCTACAGAGGATTATATTAGGAAAAAATATTAGAATATTCTGGCGGGAGATGTTATCATTTGGAATATTAAGGAAAACTGTCTTTCAAAATTATTCAGCGCTGTATCACTGTGTGGAGTAACTTATGGGGCTAATCAGTTGTCCTTCTTAGGCTTCCTTAGCTTGCCAGCTTTTTGGAATAATTAAGTCCTTCTGACCTAGACAGAAGTACTAGGTTGACAGCTGATACCAAGGTCTCAGACAAGCTCGTCTGACTAGTTGCTTGTTTTCAGTGGTGTAATTAAGCACATTAGGCTAGAGATATAGTGAACTCCTAGTCTTTGAAAATGACCAGCTTGCATTTGAAGTCCATATGAACTGCAGGCTAACTGTTCCCACATTTCTCACAAATAATTTTTAATTCAGTGTAACACTTATATAATGGAGAATGTATATGCAAAACCAAGTGATCAGTAGGTCTGTCCCAGGGGAAGTGGAAGTGACAGGGAAAGGAGATGCACCTTTGCTATGGTGAAGGCAGGCTCCTAGATTGAGTTGAACCATAGACAGGGATGAAACTTGGGGAAACTAGCTGTCCTCACCAAAAGTTAGCCTGAGTTACTTCCCTTCATGCCACTGCGTGGCCCACACAAATATTTTTTCCCCTTTACCTCAGAAAGAACAGATGACTTGAAGATTCAAAGAAATCACTATTAAGTGGTATAAGCTACCATGACTGTCATGCAGAAAATACCACTTTTGCCTGGGCCCAAGCAACCATGTGAAGTTAAAATATACAATATGAAACCTCCTTGCACCTATGCAAAATAGTTTTCTTGTGTATTTTACTATCTGGACCTCTTTACTACTTGGACATCTTCAATCTGAGAGGCTTTTTCTATGCTGTGGAGCAAGGTACTGCATGAGGTGCTTTTTGGCTGGCACATGGACCTGCAGCCACAGTGTTGGGACCTGTCTTGTCCCTCCATTTATACATGCCTGATGACCTGGGGACCGGGGCATTGCATGGAGAATATGCCCTGTGCTGTAAAGACACAGTAACTTGGAGGCCAGGCTCTTCACTTTTCTTGAGATATGGAATCCCTCTCACCTGAAGTCATGAATGACTTCTAATTAGTCCTAGAGTGTTTGGGTTGTTTGTTGGTTTTGGTTTTTTTTACAAAAAAGGCTGTTACAAGGTTATATTTTTTCTCTCCTGCCAAAGCTGTATCTGAATCTTCCCCTTTCTTCCAAATTTTTCTCTCATGTTTCAAAAGTAATCATTCTTAATGTTGTTAAAGTTTTGTCAAAAAAAGCTGGTTTTGAACAGTGTAACTGCTTGTGCAGTGCCTTGAATGTAGCTCACTTCAGTGAGAAGTTTATAACCTAATTTCATAAAAAGTTATTTTACGCCAATTAAGAAGGTGATGAACTCTAGAATTGGGATTGGAATGACTGGGAAGGCAGGCACCTCTTCAGTAGTTCTGCCAAAGTTAGTCCATTACTTAATTATATCTTTTTTTCTTCCACTGGGAGAATTTTTTTCCCAAAGGACTGTATTTAAGGAAATATACAGTAAGTTGGTTTTATATAGGGTGTGTGTATTCCTTTGTTCTCTTCATGTGGGATCTAGCTGGGTGCTGATGACCTCTGCTGCTTGACCTACACACAAATAAAATTGCTAGCGCAACTCCTTTCTCTGTTTCAGCACAGGCAGCACAAGAGCCGTGCACAGATAAAAGCAGTCACGAGACAGAGGATTACAGAAAGTCAATAAAAGTCACACTGGAGTAAGTAGAGAAGTCCCCCAAATAAACCATATCTTCCATGTTGTTGAAGTGCCCCGTTTTTTTCTGCTGTAATTGTAAATTAAGAGTGATCAGAGTGATTGTGTTTAATACGAAGTACCTTCTTCAAGCTGCTCAGGTGGACTCTGAGTGAACTAATACAATGGAAGAAAACCTGGTCTAGATGGTCATTTTATATCACTGCACATTACAAATTAGTAGATGTGGTAAGCAATGGTATATTCATCCCATCAGGATCTCAGGTGCATCTAGCAAGAGGGAATAGGCTGAGTTCTTTGTGAAATCAGGCTGTTAGTAGTTGTTGGGTAGGGTTTGTGGGTATCTTAGTGAAATCTAGCTTTAGTTTTCAATTTTGGGGAACAAACTAAAAAAAATTGCAACTCTATAGTGTGGAGAACTACCTTGTGAATATCCATGGGGAGATCTGTTTTCTTACATGTTCCAGCGCACACTTACACTTGTCCAAGAGGTGCTCTCAGCCATTCTATTAAAAAGTGTCTTATAAAATTAGAGATTTATTTCTTGTTAGATTCCGTGTCTTAAAGGATAAAAATTAATTACATGCCTCCCTTCCTCATCTTAATTTTATAAGTACTCATAATTACTGTCATTACTTTTTTATTTTAATACCTTATTTCATGTGTCAAGTGCAGCAGCTCTACTGATGTTATAATAGCTTCTACCTCACGGATTCCTTTTTATCAGAGAAATTAGAGAATGGGTTTTTTTCAGATTGTTACAGTTTCTTAGCAAAACACCTTCCCATATGAATTTCAGCAGTTATGCTTGTGTTCTAAGCTCTTGTTCATACCAGAATTCTAGCTCTGAAAGCTGTACCGCATCTTGGATATGTAGTCCTCCTACAGTTGAGCTGCACATGCACGAAATAACCATGTACCCTGTGCACAAGGAGGCAAATGCATCTGGATTCTCCTATACAGTGCAAGCTAATTTAGTGTTTAACCATGTCCAGCATTCTCATCAGAAGATTGCTAGCAAAACCAGCAATGCAGTGGATTACTGTTAAAAGCAACAGTCTATCAGGGAAAATGAAGTAGGGAGGTAGATGCTGTCATTGTGAAATATTTTTTTACTGTCTGTTAGAAAAGTACAGGTGTTCAGGGAGAACTAAGGCTGGACTTTAAATTCTCACACAGGAAATCTTCTGTCAGTACTTAAGTGATGTAGGAACTTGAAACCTATTGTACTAACCCTTCAAAGAATGTAAACTCTTCAAGAATGAGATTATAAAGATAATATGCATACAGGCTTGGGGCAGATGCACAGTAGGAATTTCAAAAGCATTAAAGCCTGTAACTCAAGCCATTGCAATGAGCAGAGATGCTTCTGGAAAAGGGACTGAGAATCCTGTGAAGTAATGTTTTTAAAACTGTACACCTGAAATTTGGTATTCAAGCAAGACTCAGGTTGGACCCACTGAACTTCAGGCCCTTTACTAATGTGCCAGAATTGGGATTCCATATGTAGTCAACAGCAGTGCAGTCAGAAGAACATTTGATCTGGAATGGGCTTAATCGCTCATTGGAAGTACCTGTGTGGCTTGCTCAAGTAAATAGGAGTTCCTAAGGAAATGATTCAATTTTAAATAAGTACAATGAATCCAACCCTTAGTTGGTGTTGCTGTCTCTTGTCATTTCATGCACAGGTGTCTATTTGTGTTCCATGAAGCCTCATTTCTGTATCTCCTGGTATTACCAGAGAATTTCAGCTTTGTTTAGGTTTGAAATATCTAGCCAAAGCTTGAAAAGGCATTCTAGTTGTCCCCTAATCGGAAGTTAGGTACAGAAGATACAGTATTTAATTTCAATTTCTTTTTAAATTTTTATTTAGGCCTCTGCCTAAATAGCTGATATTGGCAATACTGCTGAAATGTGCTGTTTCTGGAATAGCTAGATGCATGTATTAAAATAAATTGGAACTCCTGCAGGTGTCTGATGAAACAATTTAGAATGTTTAGTTTCAACTAGTTTTAAGCACCCATTCTTGCCAGTATTACTTTACATGAGTGATTTAGGTTCTAATTTTCATCTATGGGCTCAGCTTGAGGGAGGAATGTTTGCCTCTGATTTTCTTCCTTGGCTGGCTGGCGGAAAATGTGTGATATAACCCTCTTGGAAGGGTACAGGATTGAGTCCCCAAAATAAAAGTACTCTTAGGCAGCACCAGAAGACAGAGAAGCATACGATGCTTCTCCCTTGGCATGACGCTTCTATGGAGTGTCTCAGGGGAAACTCTTTATCTAGGCAAGCATGCAAATCCCTTCTGTGCTGGGGCCACCAATTAGTGCCAATTAAGATGGCAATTCTTTTTTTGATAGCTAGGAAACAAGCTGTGTAGAAATCCATTCCACAATTTGAAAAGTTGTGAATACTTTTAAGTGGGGAAGGTATCAGTAATCATTCAAAATGAAAGGTTCTGAACCTGAGTGGGAGGTGTAAAATAACAGCAAAGGACCAGCTGTGAAATTAGCTTAATACATGACAGAATACTTTACTTGTTGCAATATATTTGACTTGAGGGTGCCAGAGCCGTTCCTGGGAAGTGTTCAAAGCAGTATGTTGACATTTCTTTTGATGGAAGAGAGAGCTTTAGGCCTTGGAATTCCTTTCCTCACTGCCACTTCCACCAAGCAGTGCTGGCCTCCCTGTGTGCCTGGCTTGGTTGAATGAACTTTCTAGTCCTAATGGTAACCTCCCTACTCCTAAGGGAAACGGGTGAATTTTCACAAAGCTGGAACAAAGCTTTGAATTTAAAAATACGTTATGGAATGATCTGGTTTTAAAGAAAATTCAAAAATCTTCTTTATGCAATGGTAGAAGTCTTTAAAAAGAAAACCTCCCTAATTTCCTGATTAAACAGAACACTCAAAATTACAAGTGAATGCTAAAATAAACATGCAAACTCCAAAATTTCTTACTTAATTGAAGAAATAACCTGGCAAAACAGCTTAAAGTAACAATCTATCTCTTCAGTTGTAAGTGTGTAGTCAAGTTAAAATATGTAGAGAAATTATTTTATGTACGAATACTTATAATTCATTTCAAGGGGCCTAAGGGTGCTGAGTGGCTTTTGGTTACCAGTTACAGTTTTTTGGTGACAGGGATGTATCTAATGCAGTCTTCTGGAAAGCAACATGGTTTGCATAACTAATTTTCCCTTTTTAGAATCTCTTGGTAGAGAAAACAGATGTTTTCCATGTTTACTTATCTTTAAACAGAATTCACACCAGATTCTCAGAATTTTGCTTTTAAATCAAGTCTTGAGGTAAAAAAAGTCTCTTGTTGATGTGCAGCAGCATCTCAGAAGCAGAGAAAATCATTAGGTTTAATTAGGATCAAATATTAAGCACTGGTAGATAAATTGAGCATATTCAGTAATGGAGAAATTGTTTGTGGGTAATGTGCTGTTGTGGTAACATATGAGGCGTGCATGATTGAATAAATCTGCACAGCTATTTTTTTCCTTGTGGATTGTTTTTCTTTTAGAGTAGAAGTTTTATTTACATATCATTTTTCATTCTCAGATACCTGAATCAAAATTTTGAAGACTATCCTGTTAAATTGATAGATTAAGGTGCCTAAGGATATTGTATTTCCTCATACATTCTTAAGTATCATTTTTCACCTGTAGTAAATGCAAGTATGGGGAAATTGGTGAGATGATGAGAAATGGATTTACCCATGAAGACCTTGTGTGCTGCATCTTTAGTGTCCGAGTATAGTAGTCTGTAATAATGAAAAAAACAAAAAGCACCTAAGAACCCAGATAAGAAAACTGAATATAAATTATAGCCTAGGCTTTTTGTATTATAGCCTACTGGCTAAATTCTGTCCCTTATTCTTCTTATTCTTATACTAGAAATCGGTCACGATTGAGATATTACTTCAAGATGTGGCCTTGAATGTTTACAACACTGTTGTTCACTTCTTGAGGGCTGGAACTATCACTCAAGTTCAGAATTGTCTCATTGTCAAGCTACATTGCTTTATTGCATCTTTAGTAGAGACAAATAGATAAAATCAAGTGTAAAGGAATGAGATGGTATGGGTAAGCTGAATGGAGGAGTTGCTTCAGCCAGCAGTGCCTGGACTTACTCATCAGCTGTGTAACATTCTCTAGATGGATGCCAAAGCTTTACCTATGTTACAAGATTTCAGAAGGAACAATAGCATTTTTTTGTGTTGAGTCTTAGTTCTAGAATAGTATCCCTAGATTCATAACAGTGAGCAGTGATCATAGGGCAATCTGACTTCTTTTCTAAAAAGAAATTTCAAAATTAGGGCTGCCCTTTTCCAAAAAACAAGAAGCACTGCTCAAAGGGAGTTAGTTTCTGTGCTTAGTCTCCAAACCCCAAAGAAATTATCTTTGCAAACTAATGAAGACAAAATTAAGCATTGTAGCCTGTGGCACCCCCTTCAAAGCTTTAAATGTAAATGAAAGGGTTGGAATTAGGTCAACTACTTTCTGGCTATATTTTTTTAATGGTGCTTAGTATATTACTGAAGCTATAGAAAGCTAAAATTGTTGAGGATCAGAGGAAGGAGAAAGTCATTTGCAGGTGACCTGATGGCTATGAGTGCAGCATGTTGATGGCATTTCAGTTTCAATCTCTTAGTAATCATTAAAAAGGTAATGGGGTAGTTTCATCTCTGCTAGTAAAGTGATGAGTTGGAAAACTAAAGGTTCCACATATAAAAGACATAAAAGACACTGAAGTGCTAGCTGTTAAGATCTTGTCTGGGTCATGGCTATGTTTGTCAACAACCCACACTGGTTAGTGCTTGTGATCCCAACAGCAGCCCTGTTCAGCATTTAAGTAACAAGTGAGAAGAGACTGCACTTTTTCAAGTTTAATAAGGGTACTGTAACGTAAGCGCTATCTTTGGATGGAACGCATACAAACCCGTAGATGTTTTCTCACTGGGTAAATGCTTTGTGTGGTCTTTTTGTGACAGCAGCCTAGGTATTTACATTCAGATCCCCCAAGTACATGCAACCTGGTAACTAATTTAACACAAGGGCAGGCATAATATTAGCACAAGGTGATTGTAAGCAAGCCAGAATAAAAGTGCTTGGCAGTGTTAAGTCTGAGGATTCTTTAACTAAATGTTCCTAGATGCTCAAGAAACCCCAACCCAAGTTTTTGTGGAGTACTTTTCATCCTGTTGAGTCTGATTCCTGAGTGCTTTCCAGTTAATTGTATTAACTTTCTCCTAGTGCACTAGGTTAGTGACATTAAGACTTCCTCAGAACGAAACCAGGTCAAATAAGGTAATTGCTAAAAAAAAAGTGTGTGTGGGAAATTTTTTTTGGCTGTTGACAGAAAGATACTTCCAAAAAGTGGTTTGTCACAGAATGGGAATGTTTTTATTAAGTTTATTAAATATTATTTATACAAATATTATTCTACTTGGCAAACTCTACCTGACATACAGCAGATACCTGCTTTGTAACTTAGTAGTGATGCCACTCAAAACAGGGTTTAGGAGTTTGTCTAGGGAGACAAACTAAGAAAATGCAGAAGGTGCATGAGTGCTGGTAGTAGGGGTAGAGATTCGTGTATGGAAATCTTCATTATATCTGGGGGTAGTATTTGGGTAATAGAAAATAGCAGTTACTCAGAAGTATGCCACCTCTTCCAAGCCTAGGAAAATATTTCGTGGTTCCAGGTGTCATAGTCAAGATTTATGGCCAAAAGGTACAGAAACGGGAATTTATTCATAGAATCATAGAATGGTTTGGATTGGAAAGTCATCTAGATGACCTTGGAAGGTCATCTTGTCCAACCCCCCTGCAATAAGCAGGGACATCTTCAACTAGATCACGTTGCTCAGAGCCCCATCCAAACTGACCTTGAACGTCTCCAGGCATGGGGCATCTACCACCTCTCTGGGCAATCTGTTCCAGTGTTTCACCACCCTCACTGTAAAAAAATTTCTTCCTTATGTCTAATCTGAATCTACCCTCCTTTAGTTAAAACCATTTCTCCCATCCTATTGCAGCAGGCCCTGCTACAATGTCTGTCCCCATCTTTTTTAAAAGCCCCCTTTAAGTACTGGAAGTCTGCAATAAGGTCTCCCTGGAGCCTTCTCTTCTCCAGGCTGAACAAGCCCAACTCTTTCAGCCTGTCCTCACAGGAGAGGTGCTTCGGCCCTCAGATCACTTTTGTGGCCTTCTCTGGACCCACTCCAACAGGTCCATGTGTTCCCCATGCTGAGGGCTCCAGAGTTAGACACAGTACCTCAGGTGGGGTCTCACCAGAGTTGAGTAGAGGGGGAGAATCACCTCCCTCGACCTGCTGGCCATGCTTCCTTTTATGCAGCCCATATTGTTAGTCTGTCAGTGTTTTAAGTTCAGTCAAAACAGGTTGGTGCAAAGCCTGTTGCTTTTTACTAGTAACGGCAAGAATTTTCTTTACTGGGCTACTCTGGACCTGGCATGACAGGCAGAGAAATGTGAAGTTCCCTGTGGCTTGTCTACCATCTTCAGTTTTGGGATGAAGGGCCTATTAGGAGATGCCTTAAATCTGAGAATTTCTTGTGTGCAGCTGGAAGCTCCTCCTCCTGGAGTTGTTGGTTGCCTGATGCTATATATAACCAGATTGCCTTCCCTTTCATGTTTACCAAAGTGAATCTCATAAGAGACTTTCTTTGTCAAGCGTGTTCGTTATTGATTTCCTAATTCCTTCTTATCAGCATTTGGTTATGAGGCCTTCGGTTTTCTCAGTGCTTTTGGAAACAGTTCATTCCTAATTAACCTTTCAATTGAAACGTTCTCTTTATAGCAAACTTCAGATTGCTGTGATCAGCAAGATCACTGTTCAGGACAGTAGTTCTGAGGGAAGCTTAGTTACAGACCTTACACGCTTACTTCTAAAGCTGACTTACAGGTTGCCATACTATTTTGACATTTAAAGAGATTTTAAGTTAAAGACTTAACAATTTTTGTAAAGGAGAAAAAGAAATACAAAATACTGTCCAAAAAGAACAACCAAGTAGAATTATGTACAGGTAAATAACACTGAGATTGTTGTTATGATGAAAGTGTCCTTTTAGTAGATAATACTAGTAAGTTTTCTTACACTGCTTAAAAAAAGAATTACATACTGGAACCGCACAGTCTGTCAAATAAATACTATATGCTTATCTAAATTAAGAGGAAATTGCCTTCTCCACATCTGTGAACATACTTTTCTCTCTTCTGTGTGGGAAGAGTCTGTGTTGAAGTTTCTGACATTGCAACCTTAAGATCAGAAAAATGTGAGAACTAAGACCTCTGACGAACTGAAAGCAGACTTGTCAATTTTTTCTGTAGGAATGTGATTTCCTTTAGAAATAGAGACTTAATATCATCACTGCCCAACAGCTGCTGCTTAAAAACTCCACACTGAGGACAGCAGCTGAACCACTCAAACTCTGTAGACTAAATTGGAATAAGCATGTCTGATGAGCATCTGAGAATGATAGCTGGAAGGCAAAACTCATGACAGCTGGACCGGTGAATATAAAGAGACTCATGCTTAGTGCTCTGCAAAGACCAGCACTCAAGGTCCTGGTGAGTACGTAGGGAGCATAGAAGCATACAGAATATTTGTCAAGACACAGGATGCATTTTCAAACATGGCCTATAATTATATGCACCATTTCACGTATGTGATACTAATTGCATACATAATTTCTGGCATGCTGGTCCTTGTGTTTACCCAAGTACAGAAATTACATGTGACTTTTCTTCGTGCATATGCAAATTTTATCACTTATTTTCACACACAATCATCTGAAAAACAGTGAGAGCACATTGTTGGATGCACCAGGGTGTACTCATCTATGGGTATGTATTTTGGTTATGAAATAAATTATTGGACAAAATACTTAGCATGGTCAAACCATAATTTTTAAATTATTTTGCTCAGTTCTGGTGTATTCCAGAAAGAGTATCTCAGATACTGCATTGATTTAAAGCAGATTCTTCAATTAGGTATTGGTAATATTCTGTACAACTCAATGTGGCTAATGAAGCACTGCATGCTACCTTCAGGGCTATAGCTATGACTTGGCATAAAAATATGACCTTGACATGCTTTAAGCTGCACAGTGAACTGGTCAATAGGAATTGACTATGGTTTGTAATCCTATATAGTCACAGAGACATTATGTTCCCAAACACAAAGAGAAATAAAAGCTGAAGACTAAAGTGACTTACCACTCTTAAAATGTCCAAGTAAACTGTACATTGCCGTTTGCTACTGTACAAAATACCCTTTGTTGGCAAGTTAAGTACAAATTGGTATGATCAGACAATCCTTTTGAGTGATTAATGGAATAGGTGCAATCATATGGTAGGTGTTCCAGTAAGACGTTATTCTGTCAAGGTACAGCTCAGCTGAAATGCCTTTTACCTTTGTGGGATAACTTCCTGGTCATCTCAAAGGAGGTTGCTCCAAATTTGGGGGAAAAGAGCAACTGTAATGTCAAAAATTGAAGCCTATATCTGTCATAGTTTTGTTCATAACTTAAACAATGGGAACAACTCCGGCGTAGTGCATTAACTTTTCATTTCTGTTTTTCATGTGAAATTCTGACTCATTGTGAAACTTTAAAATTGTTATATTTCGTGAAAAATCTGAGCCCCTTTCATGGACGCACATTTCAGGGATCACTTGCTTCCTTCTCCTTGTTTACCACTTTTCATTGTAGTTCAGCTGCTTTATTGCATATGGTTCTTCAATTTGCATGTTGCCTGACTGTCCTGGATTATCAGAGCTTTTGCTAATGTCTATCTAAGTGTCAAGAAACCTCAGCGTTGACGTGTTTTCTATAGGTGTATATTCCTTCTGCTTCCCCTATAAGAAAGCCTAAATGTAATCCTGCCCACAATCAGGCTTCACACAAGTGAAGCTAATATGGGTACAGTGCCCCACAAACAGTGGGGCTTTCTTCATGTAATCTACTTGTTTTACCATCTGTTTACCTGCTAGTGTTCCTTGAGACTCCTTGAAGAGCCAGCTGAAGTTGCATTGTGAAGAAGCTTGTCAAATATTCTTATTACTGGTATTTTACAGCCCTTCAGTCATCTGTAAGTAATCTTCCCTTTCCAAAACTTGAAAATCTCCTTGCCCTTCTCTGTGGGTGTGACCAGATGACCTCTAGAGGTACCTTCCAACCAGAATTCTACAGATTTTTCTTGCGGTTCTTTCATTGCTGCATGGAGGGATGCAAAAACTGCTGGTGAAAAAGTCCACTAATACCTCTGTTGCACGGAGAACTCAGCAGGGCGTGCAAATACCCAGACAGCCTGAACAGTACTTGCAGTTGGTTATGGCCAAGTGGGTAATTTGGGAATGCTCTGAGAGCTGCCTGGGGCTTAAAATAGATAGTGAAGTAAATGTTGAATTAAACTGGCAGACAAGGACCTATGTCCAGGGTGCAGAATGTTCAGGAATGTATCCTATGGCATAGTTCTATGGGGTTTTATATAAGATTCTCTTACAGTACATAGCTCAAATGCTGTAACGCCTCAAGCAAAACCTATGTGCTGAGCTTGCAGTGCTGCTGCAGACAAAAAAATTCACACGAGCCTTGTTTAATGGGTAGAAGAGTCTTCTGCTGTGCTTCAGTTAGTTTTCCAAAGCATTTGGGAATATTCAGGCACAAAAAAAAAATATCTTGCTTTTCTAAAGATGTAAAGAGTTTTTGCCCTCTGTCCACGTTGAGTTTTGTTTAGTTGCATGTGTGTTGGAGCCTGGTACTTGAAAGCTGGAAAGCATGTAGCATTTGCATCAAAGAGATGCCTTTTGCAGCCTGGGAAATCTGCCTATACTTAGTCAAGTTAGAAAACTTTGCGACAACTCCTGGCAGTAATTTCATTTAAGTCTTCAGATTTGAAGTGCTCTTTGGTTTAGTCCTTTCTATTTTTGCCTGTTGAGCAGTGTCTTTTTCAATGCTAATAAATTAATTTTCCATCTGTTACCTGTAAGGAAAAGTCTGTAAAGATATATATCTAGGCACCACTCACATTTGTATTTGTCCGTCAGCCTTTTTTCTTTTTTAACAAGAAAATATAGCAAACTTCTGAGCATTCTACTTTGCATACAGGACGTGATTAAAGGGGAGTGACTATTCATGTAAATGAAACTATTGAGGAAATACAAGTTGTCCCTGTCTCAAAACAAAGCTCTTGTATGGAGATTGCATTCAAGCAGGTAATCAAATTTTTTTAGATGTAAATATTTAGTCAAGTGTGTGACTATACAGATGTGGGCTGAACAGTTACACAGTTACTATTGTACTGCATGGCCCCTGTGTGGTTCTAGCTTTGTTTAAGGTTGTTGTTCTGCTTTTTTAATTGGAAAAGACACTTTTACCAAGCCCAGGTTCTTGCAAGAGAGATGGACGCACAAGAAGCAATAAGGTGATTCTTGTCCCTGAAAACTTTGTTTGATGATACGGCAAGATGAGTTCACCAAGACGCTGCCATCATCATGTGTTAGACAGTGTTGTAGAAGCTCTCAGTTTAAGTGTTTGGTCCATTCTCTCATCCCCAGATGGGGATTACATAGGTATATTCTTTTTGAGAACAGTGTCATAATGATAAAGGATGTGTGTTTGGGGACTATTCCAAAAGTCACCCTGTAAAAACAGTACTTGTGTTTGGAAGTTCATGAAATGCAGTGAGATGGAAATGAAAATGACTTCTGTAAAACTTGTAGCAGCTGAATTTCCCTGAAATGTGTTCTCAAAGCTTATTATTCCAAAAAGTGGGTGGCCTTAGGTAATTAACTTTGTACTTTATGCTAAGTACACTCTTTTTTCTAAGTAGCCTTTGTCTTGGTGATATACTAAAAGCCTAGTAATATTAGGAAATTCTGACAATGGATATTTAAGAGTATAAATGTGTTTTCTTTTGCACCATAAAGCTATGGTCATCTAAACTGCAGTATGACTAGACATAAGGAAGAAATTCTTTACAATGAGGGTGGTGAAACACTGGCAGGGGTTGCCCAGAGAGGTAGTGGAGGCCCCATCCCTGGAAACATTCAAGGCCAGGTTGGACGGGGCTCTGAGCAACCTGATCTAGTTAGCGGTGTCCCTGCTCACTGCAGGGGGGTTGGACTAGCTGACCTCTAGGGGTCCCTTCCAACCAAAAACATTCTATGATTCTATGAAATTCTACGAGTCAAACTCATGCCAGTTCAGCGCTCTGACCATGCTGCAAGTGCCTTAAAGTGCAATATGAGCAGTGTTATAAAGAGATGTATTTTTGCAGTTAGAATTATAGAATCATTAAGGTTGGAAAAGACCTTTAAGATCATCAGGTCCAGCTGTTAACCTAGCATTGCCAAGTCCACCACTAAACCATGTCCCTAAGCACCACATCTACATGTCTTTTAAATACCTCCAGAGATGGGGACTCAACCACATCTCTGGGCAGCCCATTTCAGTGCTTGACCACTCTTTCAGTAAATTTTTCCTAATATCAATTGAAAACTCCCCTGGCACAAATTGAGACCATTTCCTCTTGTCCTATTGCTTGTTACTTGGGAAAAGAGACCACCCACCTCACTCCAACCTCCTTTCAGGTAGATATAGAGAGCGATAAGGTCTCCCCTCAGCCTCCTCTTCTCCAGGCTAAACAACCCCAGTTCCCTCAGCCGCTCCTCGTAATACTTGTGCTCCAGACTCCTCACCAGCTTCATTGCCCTTCTCTGGACACACTCCAGCACCTCACTGTCCTTCTTGTAGTGAGGGGCCCAAAACTGAACACAGTATTTGAGGTGTGGCCTCCGTAGTGCCAAGTACAGGGGGACAATCACTTCCCTGGTCCTGCTGGGCGCACTATTCCTGGTACAAGCCAGGATGCTGTTGGCCTTCTTAGCCACCTGGGCACGCTGCTGGCTCATATTCAGCTGGCTGTCAACCAGCACCCCCAGGTCCTTCTCTGCTGGGCAGCTCTCCAGCCACTCTTCCCCAAGCCTGTAACGCTGCATGGGGTTGTCGTGACCCAAGTGCAGGACCCAGCACTTGGCCTTGTTGAATCTCAGTACAGTTAACTACACTGAATATTGCATATAGTTGTTAAACACAAACTAGTTTAATTTATACTTTTTAAGGAGTCCAAATTCAAAACCCTAAAGTGAAATCTTGCTGTTATGAACCATGGAATCATTAATTTTGGTGTTTCTGCTGTATGCAGGGAGATGCATCATTTTCCCTGGTTTCAAAAAGTCATGCAGTGCAAGAAGATGGGTGAGCTGTGGATATTTTTTGTTTTAAAAACACTTGTCCAAACTCATAGCTTTGCCTTTGATTCTACAATCTTAGTAAATAATTTGGCTAGACATTTAACATCTGCATCTTTAGCCTTAAGGAAAAATGTAAGTAAAGAGAAAAAGGAGCTCTACAATTTAGCTGTGATGCATTTGCATGCTTTTTCCTCTTAGGCCTCTCTGACTGTTTAGGGTACAGAGATGCTCTTCCCTGTATGACATAAGCCAACCTGCTTCCAAAATGTTACAGAGCCATGGTCCAAGTCACTGCTGCCATTACTACACTGTAGAAATCCAGCCTCTGCTGTATTCTATAGTGAACCTAGATGGGACAGTGAGCTTGACATTTTTCAAATTCCTTAAGGGCCTATAGAAGAAAAGTATATGTGCAATGAGGATTCAGATATCTGAGCCAGAAGTGTGGAATTGTGCTAGTTCTAGAACAGAAAACATGTAAACATGGCACCATACCTGACCTAGTAAGATATGCTTGGGTAAAATGTTGGAGCTATGCTACTCTTAAGATTAAATTCTCTTTTGTGCTGGGAGTTTGGAGTGATGCTATCTTTAGGTTTCTATGCTATGGCAATTGCATGTTACAAACATGCACTTAGAAAGTTGGATACACTAAATTCAGCAGTACAATTATTGTATGTCTGGGTTCTTCAGGTGACTTGGAATCCCAGTCTAAAGATTGTATCCCAGTTCTTTTGTTCCTGTACTTACGTGCTTGACCTCCCTGGGAATTCTGCAAGAAATCAGATAGCAGGTGTTGGCATTCACACATATGTCTCTTGTTAAAGAGAATTTACTTGTGTGTGCTCTGTCTCATGAACAGACAGCACTGTATCTCTGTTACTATTAGTAAAATTTTAGTCAAATATTTGTCTGTTTACTCTTGTTGGCTATTGTGTTCTGAATTTGATTTTATTCAGCAAGAGTTTTCCAGTGGTCTGTGCATTTGTTCCCTTTGTTTTCGCTCACAAGCATATCTGATATTCATGACATTGATAGCAGTACCAAAAGAAGATATGTAAAAGATCAAGCCACAGCCCCTACATACTTTTAAAAGCTGAAGAAATTTTTAAAAGCACAAGAAATTGTCCAAGTCTTAACTTTATAGATAAGTGTTAGTTTTCCTTCTTAAAAATTAAGTCTTTTTTAATCTCTTTTTTTGAGCAGCTAGTGAAATACTTGTATGTGATTGAAAAATACGAAATATACAGAATGAGCTGTGTTTATGTGCTTTGTTCCCACAAATACTGTATGCTGCACGTGATGCCATCGTCTTGTTCTCTCAAGGGCTTGAGTTTTCCATCATCTATATTTTATAAGTGTTGTTACTTAACCCATTGCAGAGGGTCAAGGAGGGGGGAGGGAGGGTGTCTGTTTTTGCAGGCATCAGAATGCTTGCTCATCTCATTAAATGTATACTGATAACATTTTTAAAATTTGGAATAGCAGTCAACATACAGTTAAGTGTCTAGAGAGTGTGGCATTTAAATGCATAATGAGCAATTCCTCTATGTAAGATAGGAAGGACAAATTAAGAGGCTGGATAAAAGTGAATGTATCAACAAAATCTGGCATTTGGAATTTATCAAAGGCAGAGAATATTAAATCTTAGCAAGCCATCCCTATTCAGCCCTGAGGTTTTGTCATCTTGTCATTGATGTTGCAAGTTTCTTGGTATCGCAGATATTTTGTGTGTGAAATAAGGTGGGGGGGAGGGTCTGAAGAAAATTATTTTTTTGTCAGCTCTTCAGATGAGCCAGACACCCTCATCTACATCTGCTGTCTTCTTTTCCTATTACCATAAATATAAGCTTTAATATACTTCATAAAGACTGAAGTGAGGCAGAACCATGCAAACCAGTAGCAAAGGGTTTTGTGTTTGAAAGCCTTTGGGCAAAGATACACTAATAAAAGAGTCTGCACAGTATTTGGTATAATTTTCCTTTATTTTCTTGTGTATGTTAAATGCTTCATTTCTAAAACTACTAGTAGTAGTTTGTCAGCAGAGAATAGCTACAAACACGTAAATAGCCCACAATATGCATGATGTCTTGTCTTCAGAAACCATTTATTAGGCTGTGCCATGTACCAAATGCTTAACAACATTAAAATAAATTACTAACTCTTTCATGGGTAACATTTTTATTACTCTGAGAAGATGACTGTCGCACCTTTCTGAATTCAGAGGTGCACTAGTGGTTTTTTTAGGTTTTAATTGCTTCTATTCTGCAATAGATGCAAACAGTTTTTCAATATTAACGTAATTTAATCTTTACCATAAGGCATGAACAATAATGCAGTATCAAGTGGTAACTGCCAGCTTCTTAAATTATTATTCTTTTTATTCAACTTGACAGCTAATTTGCAAGCTCCCTCCCCCCACCTCATGTGATGCTACAACTTTCAATATTCTGATGGCTGAATCCTCAGACTCCAGCTGGAAATGCAAATTTAGTATGGTATCAACAGGATTCTTTTGCATAAGCAACCGTATGCAGTATATTAGGGATCAAAGATATAAATGAGTTCTCATTTAATACAAACAGGAAAAAAGAGAAAAGAAGCAAAAGAAAAACAATCTTGTGGCTTCCAATAGGAATTTCTGTAAGTATGACCAGTCAGGTATGTAGGGAAATCTGACTTTATAGGTTCCCACCTAATAGGGCAGCCCTTTTGTAACCACATACCAGATGAGAAGGCTTTGGATGCTTTTACTATATAAAGATATGTTCATGTCCAGGAGTTTGACTGACGTTTTTGTAAACTGAAATATTGTTTATTCTTAGAAAAGAAACAACATCTTGTAGCTAGATATGGAAAAAATATTTGGAGTGGACATTTTTGGAATGAATTAAAGAAAAGAAATAGGATGTATAAAATGTTTGACAAAGCAGAAAGTATAAAAATATCCCTGAACTTGCTCCATTGCAAAACTGCAAAGTTAAAGCTTCTTTTCCAGTTCCTACAGTAGCCAAAAAATTGTTTAGGCTGCTTCTAAGATAAACTGTGCTCAGTTAACTGTGTGCAAGAAGAAAATGTCTGCTTTCTAATATGCGAAATCAATGCTGGAAATCTGTTTAAGAGAAGGTTTTTTTTTCCTTAGGCCTAAATCTAGCAGATTTCTACAGTGCATGCTCACTTTTAGCTTGCGAATAATCCCATTCTTATGCAGAAAAGCATGTGGTTATATCTCACAGAAGACCACAGATTTTATGAGCATATATTAAGCACTTTGAATCAGACCCCTAATATTTTCAATGAGAAAGCTAAGAGTGGAAACCTGCTACTTGTATTAGCCAGTATTATAACTTCAGACATTTGAATCAGGAAACTGAATTCTTCCACAGTATGCACAACATCTGTGTCTACTAAATTCACCATAGCAATGTCTGTAAAAGGGAATACATCAACACAGTTGTTAATAGGAAAAAAAAATTATTTGAAGGCAGTAGTTTTTCTTTGCCTTGATTTTCTTAATTTCTCAGTTTCTTGCACATTGTCTCATGTTAGTAAGCTGTTATATGGAACAATTATTCTTACTTCACTCTAAGCTTTTTTAATTGGGCTAAAATTGGTAAGTAGGCAGTTCTTAGGCTGCTGATTCTATTTACCACTTTGGGAGCAAAGCTCACCCTTGGCCGCCTTTTTCTGTGTGCAAATTCCACATATTGTGCCTGAACAATTGGCAGCCATAGCGGGACCGCAAGATGCCTAACGGAGGGTGCGCAAAGCCCGAGACAGTGCTCAGTTGCTGCTGCTTCAGAACAGATGCAGCCTCAGTACTGTGGTGGTACGGTAATGTGGCATCATAATGCAACATAGCAGCATGACATAGTATTAGTACAAAGCCTTGAAGCTACAGTATCTTCATTTGAGAACCTGTGGAAATCAAAGTTTATTTTGGGACCTTTGCATCCTTCAGATAAGGCTTGTAAGATGTGTAACAGCCTCATCTGTCTTAAGACAGCAAAGGAAACTTGCTTCAGGCTTTTCTGTTATCCAGCTCTCAAGTACCCTCTTTGCCTACCTATCCTATTAGGGAGGGTGGAGTTTCAGCAAAGATGACTGTAGTCAGAGCACTAAGATCAGCTGACGCTGCCATGCCTTTGAAGGGAGATAATCTGCCTAGGTACTGTGCTGCCTGAGCCATGCATGCTGTAGACAAGGCAGGAGCAGTGTCTTGCTGCCTTTCCTTTCAGCTCACCTCTCTTTGGCCGACATGTCAGAAAGCATTGCTTGGCTGATGCTTGTTTATGGAAAATGTCTGGTGAAGTGATTGTATGCCAAGTAACAAAAAAGTCTGGAAACTGCTACAATAGTTATAAATTATTCCATTATTTGAGACAGTCAGGTGATGCTGTAGAGTTTCTGTAGCACGTGGAATTTAATATCTTTTCTGTGATTCAGTATTTACTCTGGGAAGGAAAGCAAATTATAAAATCATAAGCATACATATTTTAGCATGACTACTAATCTTGCTTCTGGTGCCTTGTGGCCTTCCTCTGCATTAACTTAATTTCCTCTTTCATGAGAAAGTAAAAATTCAAAACGTGCTCCCCTGCTTTTTCTTCTGTGTACTTCTAAAATCACGTGGGACCGGACTTTCTGATATACCTTTCTTAAGTATGATCTGAATATTTCCTCTTAGTACATGCAGGATGAAAAGATTTTAATGAAAGGGTTTAATGAATCCTATGAAACAATTGTTTACATACAAAAAGCGATTTGCACATATGCGGGCTGGGGATGTTTCTGAATAGGACCCACAGTCCTCTAATTAGACACACATGGTATTAGTAGGCATTTGTAGTACTTGCAGGACTAGTCCAAGGACAAGGGATCCCTGCTGAAAATTTTCCATTAAAAAGATAATTGCATAGCACAAGGCCTTTCGAAAAAGCCTGTCTAAAATTTTTCTTGTTTTTAATTAGGTGCTGAGATCTAGATCTAAAAAGACTGAAAATAGAAAAAAGGTTTTCTTTCCTGGGTAGTAGAACTAATCGTGGTGGCAGTGACCATGGAACTGTGAAAAGTTCAAAACAGAGGTGCTTTGCTTGTAGTTTTTTGACATGTTTTATGATCTGATGATCCTGGTAGAATTGAATGTTTGATATATACACACAAATTATTTCTTATTTTGCATTGCAATATGGCAGACCTACATCTGATTAGTTAATAATTACAGTACCTAGGTGTATGTTACCTGTACTAGGAGGTTCCAAACATTATTTTTTCTTAAGATGAGATTTCTGGGAATCTTAATCCTCCACCAGCACCCTACTGGGCTCAGCTGCGTAAAAACATGACAAAGGGTGCGAACACCGTCCACTCTGGTATGCCCCTCAAAGGGAGCTGACCAGAAAACATCTCTGGTTTGTGTGTTAGGTGGGAAAAGCATGTTCTGTTTACTACCAAAAAAAAAAAAAAGCACAGACAAAACATCAGTTACTGTGAAAGAGGCTGTTAAATGAATTAAAATGTTGTCATCACTGTGACTGGTAACATCACACAGTTACTAAAGCTGGATAAATAGTCAAAGCGGAGTTTGCACATTTTCAGTCAGAATTGGAGAACAACCAAAGGAGTGATCACTGAGGGGTGCTTTTACCATGAAATTTAGAAAGGGCCTAAAAAAAGTATAGTGAATTTCAGGAAAGTCAGAGGGACTCGGCGTAGGGGTTACAGGCTGCTCATGAGAGTTTTGTCTACACTGAGATAATCTATTCTCTGTCAGCATAACGAAGGAAGAGATGTAAAAACTTCGCTGTAGCCTAGTTATGGAGGGAATGAAAGATAGTGTGCACAGGTGAAAATGTCCTGTTATGAGCCTTACATTATTGTGAGATGGAAATGGCAACACACGATAATACCAGAAAGAAGAGAGAAGTGGTATATTTGAGGTTTCACAAAGGTTTATTCTGAAATGCTATAAATGCACAGGGACTACTATTTCAAGATACATAACTAGCTAAAGAGGCAGATAGCCATACAATGGGATGTTCCAAAGGTGCCTACCCCTGTAGCTGCCATTCATGTCAATATTCACGAGCTTTTGAAAATTGTAGGAAGGTACTTGAGTAACTCTTAAGTCATAAAAAGCAAATTAATACAGGTATGAATCATTTTTACATCTTGGAATGTAGTTCCTTGCAGTAGTTGGCTCTTCCAACAATTTTTAGATAGCTGGTATAGATGTAAAAATAGAGATGTCAGGAATATTTGAGATGGCCTTTGGATGTTAATTTTCTCTCTCTTAGGAAAGAGATAACCTTAGTCACAAGAGAAGAATGCAAATGTAAAGGCTGAACATATAGCAGCAAAGAGGTCCCATGAAAAAAACCCAAATTAGGTCAGACATCGATGAGCAAACTGATCCCAGCTGGTGGGTAGAGCAATTATGAGTTAAAGCATTTGACACTTTTACTGAGAAAAAGGGAAAATAGTTAAACTACCTGTTTCTGTCTTTGCTTCTTTCAAATGTATGTGATAACCTGTGATGTGTTTAGTCTTCCCTTAATCTTAATTGAAGCATTGTTTTAACAGGTTGAAAAAATGTGATCCTCCCCATTACAAATAGGCTTAATAGGTTTTTTTAAAAGCTGGACAAAATCAGCTTCATACTTAATAAATGCTTTAGATGTGTTTACTGAAATGAAGAAAACAGCTTCAGACCAGTGTTTTAGTCATGTTTTGCCTTGACTCAAGTCTTACATCTGTTTTCAGCTACCAATTTCTGGGTGGTATGGAGTTTTTCTTGGGGGGGGAAGGGGATTGCTACTTACATTAATACATTGAGAAAACAGTCACTGTCAAAAATCAACCAAGCTCCTTTCATCACAAATGCCCGGTGAAAGTGTATAGTGAAAAACCAGCTAGGACAGTTGTTATATCCCCGGCCATTTCCCTTTCTGTGTTTCTGCTTGCCCTGTGAGCTGTTTACAAGATGCAGTAGCTTTGGCAGGTAATAAATTACCTATAGCTGTTGAACATGAGTCTCAAAAGCTGTTTGCCAGTGTGTAAGCATTGCCAATGTATTTGTGTATCTTTACAGGGGAGAATAGGAATCTTTTTGAATTTATAACTGGATACATGTGTATGGCCTTTCTGTCAGAAAGGCTGGAATACTAAAACTCCTGTAATGTTCAGACTGCCCAGGTAGGGTTGTATATGGTGGCAGAGGCCAGTAATCATTTAACAAAAAGGTCTGTAATTTTGATATTTTTTTTCCTTCATGATTTTTCATAGACATCTTTGTAGGAACTTTTGTTGGCTAATGCAAAAACAGCTCTAAAAAAAAAAATCACCATGTTAACCTACAGTAGATTTAAGTTCTTGCCAAAAATGAGCTTGTGCATATTAAGATTTCATCAAGACACTGTAAGTAGATCCCAGAACACTTTCTTGTAGGTGAAACTTGGAAGTTATATTCTGAAGCTGAGCTTGAGAAAATGCAATTCTCCCTTATCTCTGCAAGGTTTGCTGTGCTTATGATACACAATGCGGTTCTTCAGGATGCACTCTAGAGAATGGCTAAACTCATTCTTCTTCTCAAGCTCATTTATTTCAGACTGCCATTTTCTTGGTGAGATGGTCAAGGTCATTTTATGCCACATCCTCCTCTCCAGCAGTTTTTTGGGGTTTTGTTTTTTTTTTTTTTAATACAAAGCAAAAGAGCCATCCTTGTTTTTAACACTGCAGTGTTTCCCTCTATGCATGGTGTAATGCTGTTCAAACCTGAAGCTCTGGAACTTCTGGAGTCAGACAGGCTGTCACCTGTATTTCCAAAGCACAAAGATAAAATGCCTGGAAGAGTTAAATGGGGCCCAACCTGTATCTTTTACTACTATGTCTCCCCAAATGATCTCCCCAAATCCCATGAGTTTAAAAGTCTTCTCAGAAGATGTCAGTTAAGTTCGCTTAATGGCTGGTGAAATCAAATCTTTTTTCAAAAGGTTTTTGTCTGTGAAGAGAGCTGAAGTATAACTGAAACGGACCTATACACTTAAAGCAGGGATACTTGCTGATATTTTTATAATTATGCATCTAAAATTGAGGTAACAACAACAGTAAAAATATTTTAACTGTTGTACTTTAATGGGTTTCCTTCTGTGTATTTAATAAGATTAAATTTTTTTTGGACTCCATGTCTTAAAATAAGTAAGTAGTGAAACACTCAACTTTAGTAGCATATTTCACTAGAACCATGAAGAGAATCACATCAATCATAGAATAAATTAGGTCACGTGGTACTTCTGGACTTCATGTTGTCTGATCTGGATAAAGCATGGCTGATCTTGAAGTTAGATCAGGTTGCATGAGACGTCGTGTGGCTCAGCTTTGACTGTCCCTAAGGATGGAGACTACGTGACTGGGCCCATTCTGGTGCTTGACTACTCTTATGAAGCTCACTTTTCCAAGCACAAGATTCATAATCCCCTGTGTTGCAACACGTCTGTTGCACCTTGTCTTTTCACTGTCCTTTTCAGGAAGAAATCTGGCTCTTGTGTTCTCTTTGGCTCTTCTTTAAGTGAAGACAGCAGTTAGATCCCCTGGGCTTTCTCTTTTTCAGGCTGAACATCCACAGCTCCTTCAGACTTTCTGTATGTGTTCTGTGCTCCTTGCCCTGAACCTATTAGTCCAGGCTCTGCTGGACTCACTCCGGCTTTCCAGTATCCATCTAGTATTGGGGTGGTCAAAATCGGATGGAATACTGCAGGTGTGGCCTCACAATATGATATGGACATGATATGAGGGAAACGACCACTTCCCTTGACCTGCTGGTGAATGCTTTTGCTAGTGTAGCCCACGTGGAGGTAGCCCATATTGCTCTGAAGGCATACAGCCAACTTGCTTGATGTCCACCATGGTTCCCAGATCCTATTCTGCAGAGCTGCTCCCTAGGCTGTATGTGCTGCATGGAGTTATTCCATCCGTGGTGCAGGACTTTGTGTTTGTTGAATTTCATGAGGTTCCTATCAGCCTATTCCTCCAGCATTTAGGGGTCCCTCCATTGTAATGGCCCCTTCCCAAGTCTGGTCACCTCCATGAACTTGAATTTGTTTGGTGCTATTGCCAAGGTGCCTAATGACCTATAAAAAAACCAGCTGCACTTAGTTTCAAAGAATGTTTATTTTTTAATAAAGAGTCAAAATTATAAGACTGGTCACCTGTCCTTTTTGTGCCAAAAGTACATAAAAATCCAGAAAGTTCAGTACAAAATTTCTGGCAAGTGTTTTTTCTTGCTCCCTTGCAGAATATTTTGTTTCATATATTTAACAGAATGACACTTTGCCAGAGTTCATATTGATTCTTTGTTCTGATGTTGAGAAATGGGTCCAGGTACCCTGAGGTGCAGTCCAGTACCTAAACCCATATGGCTAATTTACTCTAAGATCCTTTATGGATGACTTGTTTAAAAGAAGCCTTAGCAGTCTAAATTAATGCAGTGAAAGGTTCATTAGCATGTGCTCCACATTGTCCCTTGTGGCTTCTGTGAGTTAGTTCATGTCTCAAAATTACCACTTTTTTCCCTGGGAAGAATTTTCCAGGCTCCTCTCAAATACCTTTTAAAAAGTCTCATCAAAACCAATGCAGAGCAAGTGAGTCTTATAAAACCACAGCCTGCCTTCTCTGGTTTTAACCACTTCTCGTGTCTGTCTGCCTGGAAACGGCTCCAAGTCTGCAGAGATGAATCAAACACGCAGTAGAGTAGCGCTACTCAGCTAGCGGGACTCTGTGACAGCTCCAACCTCTGAGCAACTCACGAACTCCGCATCCAGTGGAAGTTTGAAACAATGAGTGCCTGTCCAGCTACACCCACATTTGTTTCCTGCTATCGTGCTTCAAGGAAATCTGCTCTGTGTGGGACAGCGGCTTGCAAAATGTTCTACAGTAGCCAAACAGTAGTGGCTGAAAACAGCGCGACTTATCGGTGTTAATGCCCATCCTCTTCGTGCATGACTCATACATGCAAAACTGTGTGAAATGAAACAGTTGCTAAACATAGTTAGCCGAGAGGCGTTGGAGTGTGGCAGTTTGCTGTAATTTAGGTTTATATTCATCTAGGCTGGCATTCTTGGAGAAAGAAGCAAGTGGTTTGATAACCTTCTTGCCACTGTGGGGGTGAATTACAAACTTAAAGTCCTGTGGTGCGTAACGTTTTATAAGAAAAATTTCCAAAGAATTGTTTTGGCAAAGGTAGGACTGCTTTTCTGTGACTCTAAATCTCAAGTTTCTTAGTCTTCTAGCTTGGTAGATGATGTGAGGCTTTTTGACATAGCAACTTCCTTAAATAGCTTATCAGCTCATATATAGTACAAAAATTCTCACAGTTACGAGATTGAGGTCGGGGGGACGGAGGGGCTCAGCTTAGCTCTTCATCCTTCCATGTCTTGGAACAAGGCTTGGGAAAAAAAAATGCTTTTAACTTGCATATATAGTGATGCTTATGTAACAGGTAACAAGATCAGTCTTGGTTACTTCAGTAGAATAATGTTTTTACCTGTAAAGTCCTCAAGACCTGGTTCATATTTTTAGATATGCTGATGGTTAGCTCTTAAAGAGAATGAATTTGTATATATAAAAGTTCAGGTAAAGGTCTTAAAATAAGCTCCTATGGTTTCGTTTTCAGAGCACAGCAATGCAGGAGCCTTGCTCATCTGTTTCAAGTACCTACTTTTACAACTGTGCTCACTGCATTCAGTTAAAAACTGCATTGTTTGCTCTTTCAGAATATAAATCCTTAGTTGTGGAACTATATATTTCATGGGGAAAAAGGAGTGATAGGTTTTGTTGTTTTGAGATAGCACAAGCAAAAATGTTTGACTCTGAATCAGGCTGTGTTCATGTTGTAAAGTTGGAAAGCCATTAGGTATACTTGGTGGTATGGAAATAGTACTTCTGTAATGGGAAAAGATTAAACCAGCCTAAGAAATTTGCATGGATTTGATAATCATTGATATGTACAACAGATTTTGTTCTTGTAAACTATACTAAAAACTTAGTTGATGCATGGGGGACAAAAAGGTGACAATTGCTTTCTGCTAGTGGTTGATAGTTGCAACATCTTTGACAGAGGTCACTTGAACTTCATAATAAGGTGATACTTTGGAGACTTATGTATGAAACTGAATACAGAACTTGTATTAAATCACTGAGCGTGCTCTGTGTATGAGAATTTAAGACAAATGCTGGTCCCTTGTTATAAGTGTATGTATCACAAAGTAAAATTGTGAAGGATCTGCAATGACAAAATCCAAAAATTATTTTGGAGCCAGTGAACAGCTTGTGTTTGCTTCATGGTACTTCTACAAACAAGTCCTCATACAGCAGCGTTCAAAATACTGCACATACATCATCTATCTGCTTTCTATATGCAGAAAGGTAGAGCTCTTATATGGTAATAGTTGTTCTGTCACCTTGCATTTGCTATATGGTAATACAACAATATATATTGTTCTCCATTAATGTTGACAGGCCACTACAAATTGAGATTTAGCCAAGAACATTAAGTGTAACTATGTGGTTCAGCGGATACTCGTAGGTGACTTATTAATGCGTAGGAGTAGTTTGTATTTCCATAGTCACTTAAGGCTTAAATTAAAAAATGAGAAAGCCTGTATTACGTTCAGTGTCATAAGTGGTGAAAGAAATTCTGTGGCATGTAACGGGTATTTACACAGGGCTTTTTTGTCAGAAACATTTTTTAATAAATGTGCGATGACTAAGGGGTTGGATCGTAAACTACAGTAAACGGGCACCACTGACCTCAGTTGAACTGCACTGGTTTATAACAGCTGAGGAAACAGCAGGAAGTATTTGCATTCTTCACTGTTTCTAAGACTAGAAGATAGAGTAAAGAGCTGCAACTAGTGGACAAACAGAGAAATTTATAGGAGTCTTAAAGAAAATGGTTCATTTTAGTTTGCGGTAGGACTCTTTCTTACTGCTAATATTATCTAAGTAAGCATTTATTAACTCTGATAACTGACTTTTTAATGTCAGTTAATTTAAGCATTGATTGGGTACCATTTAAATGAGGCTGATATGCTACTCTTGTGCAGAACTTTTGAGGCCATCAAGTTTAAGCCCAGTTTCCTTTTTTAGAAGAAAAGTAGAGGACTTGGTGCTGCATGCTTTACACGACATGCAAGGTTTCTCCTCGGAGGAATCTAACATGCAGCATTTAGTTCTGTAAGCTCATGGAAATGAAGAGGTTTTATGCATGCATGGGCAGCTTTTGTCCAAGCACAGGTGTTTAAAGGAGGGTTTCCCGATATTCACTATAAATGGGGTACATAATGGCTGTCTTCTACAGCCACTTAATTGTGATGGACGATATCACTGAGGTACACATTTGTGTCTTTCTTGTTCATTAACTAGCTCCTAGCTTCATCTGGTATCGGTACTTCTAAAATCTACTGAACTGAAGCAAATTGTCCAGACTCCAACGAAGCTGGATGGAAGGCTGAATTGCATTTGCCAACCAGTACTGAGGGCATGAGGGTCAATAGGATAGTCAATATAAAATATGGGTGCCAATGGCAAAAGGCAACTGATACTTGTTATTGAAACCTACAGTTCTGGAATGTTCTTGAATGTGACTTTTGAGAATTGCAGACTTTCTTGCTGGGAGAATTAATGACAAATCCAAACATCTTGAACTGGTGCTAAATAAATACTAGCAATAGGAAGGGGAAGGGTTTGTTTACATAAAGACTTTTCACTAAAACAATTTATATAAAACTTGATTTTGTGCCCTTTTTTAAAATTGATTGACTGGCTGGTTCACTTTCTGAAAGCTCAGGATGTACAGTAAGTTCACTGACCTGATCACTAGAGAGCATTTTATGAAGCAGTCATTCTTGAGAATGCCTGTTTCCCATGATCATAGGTTCTAGGTAGTCTTGGCTGTTGTTGCCTTCATTTATTTATTACAAAGGAGAGAACCCGAAGTTTCTCAGATTCTCTGCTGCATCTTTTCAAGGGCAATATGTGTATTCAATATGCATGATCCTTTTGCTGAAGCTACGTGAATCAATTCTTTAGTCTATTAAGGGGATCTGTCCTGCAGCTGTGTTTCACCTAGGGTCAAGAAAAGTTTAAAATGAAAAGACAAAGGAGGCCACTGAGAAAGACTTGAGAACTGAATATGACTTCCACAGTCACACCTTCCCCCACCCTCAATAAAAGTGTAAAACTGGATTCATCATCTGCTATCACTGCAGTGCAACAGCTTGCTTCCATCCTAAAATGCTGAAGGGTGAAATGGAAATGCAAAATTTTCTATACTTTTTCATAGCAAGGAAGGTGTAGGACTTCAAACAAGCATCAATGTATGCAAAAAAAGAATGCTGGTGCTTTGGATCAATTCCATCTAATTGCATACCATGCTTGTGACTTTGTCCAGGAGTGTGTTTTAGGTATGTGTAAGACAGGGTTGAAGTGACCCTTTCACCAGTATTTTCTGTGAACTTTTAATTACCAGTAGCTTAGAAACTTCTCATAGCAGGTTTTGCATCTAGGCAGTTCTTTTTAATAGCTACTGAGGGTTTAATTTTCAAATGTGTACTTATAGTTTATGTAAATTCAGAACAAGTCATTGTCCTCTGCTCGGTTTTTACCCACTTTTCATATTTTTATGGATCTGTGGTCCAGTTTAGTACACAAAATATTTTTGTATAACACAGAAGCTTGACAATATATGTTTGGTTGTACAGTATATTTTACCACCATAATAAGTTTTTAAACAATTGCAAAAGATGGAAGTGTTATTCTCTTTATCTGATGCATATTCCGATGTCTTTAATACGGTGGAATAAATGTTTTAAAATACCGAGGCTTCATATCGCACTAAGAATTCTATGAAACAGTGTTGTTTGCTTTTACAATCTGACTAATGGATCATATTTGATGGCAGTTGTCAAAGCAAACTAAGAATGCATGTATTCCCCTATTTTTTTCCTCTTCAGAGTGACAGTGTTGATTTCCAAAATGCTCACTGTTTTGTGGTATTAGCGTTGGCTTATCATGTGATACAAATTTCTAGGAAGAAGGCTTTATCTTTTGTACTGTCTTTCATTGCAGTGATTGTGTCGAGACAGCCAGTTTTGCATTATTCTGTACAGTAGTGAGTGCATGTGTCTCTTTAGTAAGAAATAATAAAATAACTACACTGAAAAACAGCGTGATAGACACAAATTAGTAAGAAAATGCGTAGAAAGCAGATGTCCCTTCCCCGAGCAACTAATGAGTTTAATTAGATCACTGTGCTGTATCAAAAAAATACCAAATTCAAAACAATATACCACAGGTGGAAGCAGTGTACCAGGTCTTTAAAAATTAAGTATAAATGGAAAAAAAAATAATTTGAAGCAGCTGGTTTCAAGGAGGTAGAAATTATTATAAGTTAAGAGGTTCAGAGCAGAAGTGAGTAGGAGAAACACGGAACTTTTCTTCTTAAATCTGATGTTTGCCTTGTGGTTTCTTCAAGATAGCTAATGCTACACATTAAAACATGCTTGAAGGCAAGGTACTGTTGCTCTATCAGTATTTAAATTGAGGTGAATCACAGGGAAAAGATACAGAGCTGAGTGGAGCTGCATGGGAAATAGTAACCTTGATTTACAGGAGTTGTTTTGAAATTTCAGGAAGCCTTCCTAACTTCCTAAGCAAATCAAAACCTGAACATCAGTGTCAAATTTCTGTGAATGGAAAGACCTGATTAAGATAACTTATTCAAACACTTAGTTTGTGTTGCTTTTCTGAGACAATTTACTGTAAACTAACTCATTTGTACATAAAAACTTAGACTAGCTTAAAAATCAAAACATGTCATTTTGACAAAAAAGAATTCAAACCAGGACCTTTCAATGATTTTGGAACTTACGCTCAAAACCATTTTCCAGAGTTGCTACTGTTTTTTGCAATAATTTTTCTATGAAACATAATTTTTCTACAATACATTGGTTTTGGATGGTAATTCTGACCTCTTCACAAGATACACAGTGTTCATTAGCAATAACCTTACAAACAGGAAGCATTTGTTCTTTAGAAATAGAGGTGATGCTTAACAAAAGGATTTTGAGTAAGAGAGGGAGGCTTCCAAGGGGTAGGGCAGAATGGGTGAAATTATAGCAAAAATACCAGAAAGTAGGCAGATGTTCACAGCCATAGGTTTGAGATGAAAGCACTTTATTTAGGAGCTGCTGAACTTGTGCCATTGATGTTATTTTGAGCAAGTGGAGGGGAGAAAAATTATATGAGATCAGTCTTCAGAAATGAGGATAAGGTTTCAGGAAAGCAAGACAGAGTGGGGTTAGAGACATTGGTGGAAACAGAGTACAAAAGGGATTATAGCACTCAAGGAAGGAAAGTAGACAATTTCAGAATTTTCAGATCACTTATTCTCTATTAGTCTCTCAAGAAGTAGATCAGTTAATTTTTAATTATTTGAAAAAGACGTCGGAATATCAATCTGTCTTGGTCAAAAATTTCCCTTTGAAAGCAAACTGATTCCTACATCCTATGCTTTGCTAACGCATGGACTTTCAGAATCAGATTGTTTTTTGATTGGAAGTGCTCTGATTCCATTTTACTTAAACATCTTAGTTAAACATCTTTACTTAAACATCTTACTACCTCAAGTGTTTCAGATCTTTAGATTAAGTATTTATATCACCTGAGACTAATTGTAAGGTGACAACTTTGTGGAGATACTAAAACAGCTTTTTACATTAAAAAAAAAATCCTTTTTTTAAGGCTTCTGGATTCTTGTGTGCTGTGTTTAGTAAGCAGCACCAGCAACTGCTGTAAGGAATGAAAAAGCAATTGTGTTTTCAGTTCATTAACTTTATTAATTTGACAGCTTTTCACAGATAGCCATTTCATTACTTCAGAAAACTTCAAGACTAGTTAGCGTAATTTCTTTACTGGAGGAAAAAGATGTATATTTTTAAAAATAAGTATGGCATGGTTTTAAATCCTCTTCACTTTCGTTCAGAAAGTTCAGGTGAAATATCAATAACTTTAAGTCATTCTAAATTCCTTAAATCTGATTTAATGTTGGTCCTTTAAATGTTGAGTGACTGGTTTGGTCTTTTAAGAAAGGAGATGCTTACTTCTCTGTCCATCTGCCATACAGATCTGTCTTACTGTTTCATGTGAATATTTATACATTTTTAAATGCAAATAAAGTTCAAAAATGTATTTTGGGACTCGAATGATTGCGAAATAACAAAGTTTGAAATAGTGTTGCTATAAGCCAGACTATTAAATTAAAAAGCAGAAGTAGAACTTGTTGATGAGGTCAACAGTTACCATATTTCCATGCCTACAGCCCTGTGATTTTTAGAAGTTTTTTAAAAATTTACTAGTCTCCTATATAGGACTACCATTTGCAAGATAGTTGAGAATTTACCAATTACTTCTGCAGATCCTCTTGGCGTTACTCTTCTGTCTGCAGAAATACCTGGAAATGGTAACTCTAAAGATGCTGTGCTCAGTTGTGAAGATCACTGGGCTGCTGCTTCACCCTGAGAGCCTTTGTAATTTATGAGTGCTGAGAAGCACCCCAGAAAGCTGCTGTGCAAGCCAAGAACTGCCAGAGCACTCTGACACTTCATTCCAACAAAAATCTCATGGTTTTTCATATGGCTAAGCTGAAAGGAGGAGGTGACAGGCTGCTGTGACAGTATTGAAGCAAACACTGTTCTCATTACTGAATTTCTGATTTTCATACAGTTGGGGGTGAAAGCAACAGAAGGGTAACAATCTTACCCATCTTTCTTAGTCTCTCTAGTTTGTTGGTAGTGAAATTTGTTCACAGTTAAATTTCCATTTTTTCAAGCTGTTTGAAATAGCTCTTCAGAGGAAGAATTACTGTAACTTGTTATGCTGCTTAACAACCAGTGAATTAATTAAAATCATGGAATGTCACTCACCTTAACGATACTTTCTCTTTCTGAATATTCCTAAACAAAATCAGTGTACCATCACATTAGCTTGTGTGCATTCATGTGAAATACATGTGTTAAAGTTGAAGCCTGTCTCCTTGTCACGTGAGTGCGGGTTGGCATACAGATGAAATCAGTTGTGCTCTATGTAGTAGTGGAATTTAATGAGCAAGTAACAGTGGCTTTGAAAATTATACACTGCGTTGCACTGTATGGTAGGTGACTGTAGTTACAAAACTATATGTAAGTGTGTGGGAACTGAGAACATCTGCTAAAGGAATGGCACTTACTGTTGCCAGTTTAAAAAAAAGAAGCCTAATGCTGTAAAAATGGCATTAAAATATTACATACACTAAGTTAAGCTGAGGATATGATTTTAATAATTATATTAAGTAAACTGAGGGGTAGTTCATGAAGGAAAATACTCTGCGATGCTCCATTATGTTATCTGTCCTCTTTTTGTTACTCACACTGTATTTGATGAGGTTGAATAGCTGGTATTACAGCAAGGCATGTAACTGATCTACACATTTTCATGAAACAGATACCATCTCATGTGCTAGCACTCCATGAATTAGTTGAATGATGCTTACAATGCAGAACAATGAGCCCTGAATAGCACTTGTGGCAGCATTAGAACTGTGGCAGCTGCAGGTACATTTAAACTAATCTGATAACCTCAAATTAACATTTCATATGGGACCAGTACTAAACCCACTCAGTCAATTATGGATTCTTGTTGGCGTCAGCACTCCTGGAGATGTACCTGTGGCAAAATTTCACTAGCTGGTTTAGAAAGCAAAACAGGCAACATATCATGATACTAATGAAACAAACCTTGTCTTAAAACTTAAAAATATTCAAGCATTTTGTTTAGAACTGCAGTATTAAACTCTGTAAACTGTCTGGCATGGACTGATAGTACCTATTTTTGATGAAGTCATTCATCATTTCCTGTTCTAAGAGTCTGTTTCAAGTTTCTTGTCAAAGCTAGAGGCCATGATTCTACAATGGAAACGTTTTGTGTGCATTAAAAATTCTGGTAGTTTAGCAAGATTAGGACTCAGTAGGTGGAATACAGTTGTAAACTTTAACACAGCTTTGTTAGGAATACAACTCCCATTACAAAAAAAAATTGTGTGCCTCTGAGAAATCTGTTTGCAGATGCTCAGCAAAGATTTGGCCAAAGCAGAATATCTGAAGATCCATTCCTATTGCACATGAACAGAAAATTAGAATTGAGTACTTGAATGCTTCTGAGTGCCAGGGGTAATATAGGGAATGAGTGGGACTATTTGTGTAATTGCTACTGCAATGAATGCTAGAGCAAGCTGAAAATAAGGTGACAGTGTTTGCTTTTCTTTCAGACTGAATATAGACCAATCTCTGAAGAGGAAAAGGCTGCCTGGCTTGAAAACTGAGGGAATAAGAGCAGTAGACTGTGACAAATTGCTTCTGACAGGGGAAGGGGGAGTTTGGTTTGGAGGGCAGTGGCAGGAAAAGTGGGATTTAAGTGAGTTAGACAAAGGTAAGACTGGTTAGGAAGCAATCTGGGGCTGAGAGCTGAAAGCTTACTGCAGCTGCCTAACTTCATTAGCTGAAAAAGGCAGGTTTGCCCAGTGACTCTAGAAAAGTGATTCAGGTATCCCTGTGGTGCCACTTGATGAGATTCCAGTATTTCCTTTTGAAAGGAAAGAAAATCTAGAAGGCAATAAGAAAATTATATTAGCATTATGAAGGCTGCAGATAGGAAATGACAGAGTTAAAGCTACCTTTGCTGCTTCAATTTGTTCCCTCTGTGTGGATGCAGTTGTTTCAATAGGTTTGGTATCTTGCTTGGTTTTGCTTATCTGTGGCCACATCCAGAGCACAAGCTGGATCCCCTCATTGGATGCGGGAGGAGGTTTGGGTAAGGAATGGAGTCAGCTGTAGATTCTTCAGGATCCTTCTTCCATTTGCTGACACAGTTTGCGTGGTAGTAGGGAATAAAGGAGGAGATAGAATACTCATCCTGGTTTGTGCCCCTGACGCTTTGTTCCTGTGATAGTGGGTGTTGTGCGTTATTGTGGAAGAGCACAGAAAGCTCCCACCCATCCCTGGCCAGCAGGTAGCTTGTATTGCACTGTGTAGCCATGCTCAACAGTGCTGTACAGATGCCCAGTAGCCTCTCAGGTGATTCCTAACTTTGTTCCGTGTTGGCTGCGTGCCTAGCAAAAACGTCTGACCTGTGAAAGTGCTAAGCACACAGTTGTGATGAAGGGAGCGTTTGATTAGTGCTATTAATGTTCAAAGTATTCTGACCAGTTGGACCCGGAGTATCTTCAATTCAGTTACCCAGAGTTACTGCAATCTTCATCTTCAGTCTATCTGTCGCTTCAGTAAGGATACAGTGGCTTTCTGACCCACAGTTAATTTGCTTGACATGCATAGCTGTTACAATGATCAATGTTTAAGGTAAACCTTGGGGAAAAACTAACAGTTATAAATGAGGTTCAAGGCTGCATGTTGGATAATTGTCAAACATGGCATAGCTCCTTACAGGAAGAACATCATTCTTTCTGTACACAGGCAAATTACTTGTATGTTTGTTTTTTAAAGCAATCAAAAGTTTTATGTTACACTATTAAAATTCTTTAATTATTGTTTATTAAAAATTATGTTTATGTATAGATTGCAGGTGAAAGATTCAGGCATGTTAATATATATGCACATGTACAGGCACTTCCTGCATGTGTTTTCCCTAAGCACGTTTTCTCACTAGGAAATACTGAGGGTTATGCTGTGTTCAAAAAAAGACTTTGAAGTGTTCCTTAGAGACAGGTCTTTTAATTTTGCAGAATGTGTGTGGTCAGTGCAATTATGTCCTCTTTGAGCTGAATGAGAATTCCATTTAAATGTTCTCAAGGTTATTATGAATATATTATATGGCTCATAGAATTATTTATTATTCAACCTATTGTTATTATACAGACAGAACCGAGAAGAGTCAATCTTGTGTTGATAAAGGATGGTCTTGCCTCTGACCTTCACTGTCTGGAATGCTGAACCAAAGCATTGAGTGATTTCTTTCTCATTTAAGACCAGTAAGAGTAACAAGAGTGAGAGTTGCATGGTAATGCTTTATCCTGACACTAGAAAATCATATATAGGAGTAATAAGTTCAGATAGGTGCATATAAAAGCATGAACTGAGCGAGGGGTAATGAAATAGCATGATTAGTGATTAACATATTTAACCAAATGATTTAGTATTTTACCCCATCAATAAGAACATACTATCTGTAATTCCTGGAGAAAACTGAGAGGGGGGAAATCAATCCTTTGATTACTGAAGTTAAATCTGGTAATTGTAAATTTGGTTCTTACACAAATGAATGCTACTTGTAGGCAGAAAATACAAGCTTTATAAATTCTAATATATAGCAGTTATATGGTTATACAAATAACAATTTCTGTAGTAGAAACCATATACTATATAGGTAATGGTTAGATGAACTCTTATCTAAAGAATTGTAATAGTAATAATCTTGGGCAATATTAGTTTAAAAATTGTTTATAGCAAAGTTTTCTTTCAATTATGTTGGCACAGCTTTGTGGTTGTAGAATTTTGCAGTGATTGTAACAAGAAGACTTGTTAATGTCTTCTCTTAGCAGCTGCTATTTATCCCATGATCAAAAGGGTGAGCAGGTACAGTTAGTGAAACTTCTGACACTTCCTTTGTATTTGATCAACACTTTTAAAAAAAATCTGTCTATAATTTACTGTTTTTCTTTTTTTCTTGACCACCATTGCAAATATATGGAACTCATGTTCTCTGGTTAAACAGTCTCTCTTGGTTTAGCTGATCTTTTGACATCTAACTTAGCATTGTTTGCTATAGCATTTTTTACTGTGCTTTATTATATATGCTGTCACAGTACTTAAGGACCTCTAATGAAGGACCAGCATCCCATTACTCTGTAAGGCATACAGAGATAGATCTAAATTAGTCTCCTTTCCCAATAATTTATGATCTAAAATGAAAAAAATAACAGTTGAAGGCAACAATAAGGAGTCAATGTTTATTAGTATTAGTACAAATCAACCTCCAGCCATTGGGGAAGTGCTACATCTTAGCAGAGACTGGGATCCCATCATGGTATGTCTTTGGAAACAGCTGAGCGGAGATATTCCCTCTCCAAAAGTGGCAAAGGAAGGTAAGAGAAAGCTAACCTCACAAAGGTGAAATGATCTGTCAAAAATCAATGGCAGAGCCAGGTGTAGAAACTACATGTTTAAACCATATAGCCCTGTTATATGGGGTAATCTGCTGTACCATACGGCACCTGGCCTAAAAAAGCCTCAGAGCATGCGAGACTGCTTGAAAAAAATAGTTCAGTTCTGTCCTTGAAATGTCACTGACAAGTTAAAATGACAGGAAAATGGTTAGAATTCATAAAAATAAGGAAGTTCAATTCCAATTCTTTTAGGTATATGAGTAGATTTGTTTGGCCTGTGAAGCTATGAGAATGGCTGTAAGTTTAATAGGTACAATAGTGCACCCATTTCATGAAACCCCCTCCCCAAAGAGATTTTAACTTGCAGCAAATGGCAACATAAATAGCCTCTGTTTTCCCGATCTTTTTACTTTGTGGATCATTGGACAGTTCTGAGAAGCTGGGACCTTTTCCCATGAGTGGTTTTCAGCAACAGGATTTGATAGCCATCAGTCAAGGGCCTGATAGTGTCTCTCCCGCTGAATAGGCAGATTCCATTTCCCTTTCAAAGCCTGATTTTTTTTTTCAAGGTCCTCAGGTTTTCCAGGTTATCTCGATGACTGCTGCTTCATGATCAGAACCAAGAATGCTACAGCAGTCTACTTTTGGAATTAAAATTGCCAGATAACTGACTATCAGTAATAGAAATCTGTCCAATAAATTTTAATAAAATACATTGGCAATTTAATATAATTTCAAGATGCAATTGCATGAAAGGCATATGGAAAAGAACTATTATATTTTTTCCTTCATGTTCTTAAGTGTGTTCTGAGTTGCTTTGTAGTTTGTCTTTAAGTCATTGTCAGCCCCTCAGTTATCAGGCAGTATCATTCAGGTTTCTTGGATGCTTGCCTTGTTTTCTTTCTATTTTTTTCTGTCAAATACTGTAGGTTTTTTTCCCAATTTAAAAATTATTTGGTTTTCTTCCCACATTTCTGTGAAGACTGAGCCTTTTTGTATGCCTTCTCTTCTAATTGTTCCTATATCACTCTGCTTAACCTATATGAGTTTTAATGTTACACTGTTTCTGACTTGCTCTAGGATCAGTAAAGGATGAGCTTAGTAGTAGAAAACTTAAATGTGCTGGTGGACAATTAAGAATTGGGAGGGAGGGAGAAAGATAAGCATCCAATCTTTAAAAACTAACCAAACCTTTAGAACTTTTGAAATTCAGTTAGTAGGTATAGGTAGCTAGTATTAACAGTTCTTAATTAGATTATATTATAATTGTTAGTAGTTCCTTCTTTGGCTATTTATACTAGGAAGAATTGTAGCTTTTTCTGTTTTATATAGCACTGAAGCATGTTGGACTTCATTAGGTATGAAACCAATTGACAGTACAGTGTGGGTACTAGTGTTGTAAACAGCAGAAGTTGTGTTATTTTGACGTGTATTATTATGTGGAGAAGGGCAGGGTGAAGCTATTTGAAATTAAAAATTATGATTGTGCCCCTCGGGAAAGGGCAAAATACAATATCAGCAAAACATGCAAATGCAAGCTTGCAAAGCTGATTATTCTGTTTTGCGTGTGTTGTACATAAGGAGTTTTCCTTTGGTTTGGAGCATGTAGTGCTGCTGCTAAACATCTTCTTTCCTGTACACAGTTAAGTCTCTAATGAGACTATAGTCATGCAAAGCAATGCTAAGGTTCTTCAGAAATGGTAAGATGTGCTGTTAGAGACAAACAGCATGGTGTAAGGCAGGTTTTATAGTAGGGAGGGAAGATAGAAGTTCATAGCATTTGACTTGTTTTTAAACCTCTAAATGCTGAGTCATTTAGGTACCGAGGTATCCTGCTCTTAACATTAACAGAAGCTGAAAGAACTTACTCTTCCAAAAGGTAGCCGTGACTCTTGATGAGTCTTCACTGGTTTGTATTTAAATAGTGCCATTTAGCACTACTACTTGATCTCTCAGTCACTGAAATCTGGTATGAAGATTAAAAGGCTACAGGTAGTTCCTTGAGCAGAAGAAAGGAAGAAACCTTATGTCTGTTCAGATCAATGGTGAATAAATCTGCTTTAGCTTTTGCTTCTCAGCTATGCTGCTTAATCTGAATTAAAACCTTCTGATCATTCCTAATTTTATTGCTCTTTGGTTCATGTCAGCGTGGATTCACAGAATAAACCTGGATACCCACCAACAAAGCTAACCTGGAAGGTAGGCTCAAGAAAAGTGCCTGACATATTTCCTCTGCTGCAAGGCACCTGGTCTGCAGGGCCAGAGTATTGCTGATCTGAAGTCAAGCCCCTCTGTGCATGTCAGGCTTCAACACCTACTCTTTTGCTGTAGAAAATCACTCCTACTCACTAATGTTAACACACCCTTTGAAATTGAATCCCACAAAGGCTGTTCTGTGAGTTCAAACTGTATTAGTCATCAGAGAATCCATGCAGAGCTTGACATGAATGCTTTCATAGTGGGAAAAGCTTGGGTTCAAGTCTGCACCCTTTTAGACAGCAGAAATCTTTTGGTTATTTTTGTTGATTACCTGATATCTAACAAGGCAAATTAAATTGGGGGCAGGGGGAAGTTTTGTGGCTGGGATCATAAGGTATGTGCATTTATCCACACACAGCTCCTAACCCTTCCTGTATGAATTCACTTGCATCTAGTAACACTAGGGTATATTGCCCATTTAGCTTTGATAAGGTCTGTATTCTCCATGGGAATTCCTCATGGAACTTGTAAGCCTTCAATGTTAGAGACTTCTGCATCTCTGTCACTGCCAAAATTGGTAGAAAGTTTTAAGTACTTTGTAGGGATACTGAAAGTTTCCCTGTGTGATACCATCAAATTTTTATTTTAGAAAATAGTAAGGATTAAAATATTCCACTTAATTTTTCTTAGTTAATCTTCTAAGTTATAGGTATTCTTTTTGTCTTTGTGAGTGTGTTACAAACAGTTCAAAAACAAATCCCGCTGCTTCAGCATACTTACTGAGAATATCTTAAGGAGTCTTATGTCACCCCACACGTTGGTCTGACTGTTAGCTAGATGTAAGTACTTAACTGTAGTTCAGGGAAGTGTATTTTTATCTTTAAGACAAAACCAATGGAAGGAAACAGAAAAGGATTTTTCTTTCATGAATGAACACTATTCCCACTGATTCTATTGGGAGAGGTATTGACTCCTGGAAAAAATCACTATTGGAAGAAATTCTATTTAGTTGGAAATTTTTGCATGTTTAGTCTCAAATTGGTACATATTACATACCTAGTAGAAAGGAGCAGGAATGCATTGTTTGTTATACTGTATAAATATGGAAAACTTGATAATACTTGAAGTATTCAAGTGGCTTGTAATTTGCAAAGTCCTGGAAATGAGTCATGAAACTAAAACTTGCTTATGTTCCTAATGTCTTTGTGTAGTTACTGAAGGCTAATGAACCCAAATTTAACCCTGAAATGTATTTTAAACAGGAACATAGTTCTAATGATACTTGTGGTTCATGTCTTGAGAAAGATGGAGAAATAGTTGGATAATGCCTGTTCCATTTGGATCTTCTGGGAAATAAAAATGTGAGGTAAAATTTTAAGAATGTCTAAAAGATTGGCAGTAGGGTGAATTCTGAGTATCAATGCTAAATATTGTATTTACTAAAAGACAGATACTTCATCATGGTAAAATGATTTGCACTTTCTAATCAGGCTTCTTTTCTGTCATTAGGTTCTACATTTCCAGAGAAAGCTGGTGTATTGCTTGTGCTACATAGTTCCCTGTTCCACTAGGGTGAAAACTGGGCAGGTTGTTTACACCAGGGTACTAAGCTAGGCAGCACAGCAAACACCATCTTCTGGGGTTCCAGATGCTGAAATCTCTTCCCAAGTAGAACTGCCTTGCTACCCATCCCAAAGTGAAGTAATATGTAGATGAATGCCACAGGCATCTCCTGTATGGGCTCTGGCTACCTGGCAAGGGCTCATTTGTGCACCTGTAACATCTGGGTTTACCCAACAAGGATGGAGTTTACCCAGAAAGATGGAGAAGATGTGTAATGAGTTTTAGGCACTCTGTCTTGAAGGTGAAAGTTTTTTTAATTATGTCTGCGGACACTAATCTACAGCATATCTGCTTCAGTGACATGTTCTCATACAGTAACCTGAAATGATTTCCAGCCTATAGAATGAGTTAATTTGAACACAGTTCCTGTAAAACAGCAGCAAAGGAGGAAGCCAGAAGCGGAGAACAAAGAAAACCCCACCACTTAAAGGCTAGAATTTTTCAATTTTTTTATTATTAAATACTATTAAAACCAGTAGTAGGTGCCTAGAGAAAAAGGGTAGGAAATGTGAATTGCAATCAGCAGTTAATGGAACTTTCTTTATATTTAAGCAATAAAAATAATGAAAAAAAAAATCACAAGCACCACAAGCGTGACTGGAATTATTAACAAAATTTCCTCTAGTGGTAGAGCTTGAAGGCGATGCAGAACATTAAAGTAGCAGTTTGTCCTCCTCCTTGCTTTTGCAGCTGTAAAAATAACCAGTAAAATGTGCAGAATGTTGTCAGCTTGAACAACTTTCTTGGTATCCTCTTATACTTGCAGTTACATTTTAGGAAAATGATCTGATATTGAAGTGTCTGAGGTATTTTGAGATAACAGCAAGTACCTATTTAGAACTAAGCGCAGAAATTTGACTTAAGTTTGTTTTTCAGTGCATAGCTAGTCAAAAGAATACATATCTAGTAAAAATCATGCTACAGCAGGAGAAATATTAAGCTTCAATTTTTTTCTCTTGAGAGAAAGACTTTTAAGTTTATACTGGTTTAAATAACAAGTGTTTGAACTTCTGATGGTGAATATTATCAATAACAAAGCTTGCTGTAGGGAACCTTCAGTTTAAAAACATATAGCCTTTGCTTTTCTCTCGTCAGACGTTTAGTTAGTTTTCTCAGTTTCATAAGGAGATAATACCAGTTTCTCTTAACCTTGCATTTATAGCGTTCTCGGAAAAATGGCATCAGGAAAAGAGTCCAAGGCCTGGAAGGAAGTTACTGTGATCAGATTTATTCCTCTGCCTTCAGACAGCCATGTTTTTCACATGCGCTTGTCAAGGTCAAGTTTGACTACAGCACTCCTGATAAGAGCTCCAGATCTTAATGACTGTCATGAATAGAAACTGCCTTATGATTTTCAATTTATATTTAAGATAAATGAAATGGTTAATAGTAGTACTTCTGCCAACATTGTTCCTTTACTTCCTCCAGTTTATGTCCAATCCCTTCATGTGTTTACAGAGAATGATCAGTCATAGACCTCTGCGATGGATTCTCCTGTACCTGATGCTCTTTGAACTCTTGTTTATGGGAACTAGAACTGCTTGTGATTTTTCAAGACAAGATCTTACCAGTGCCTCGAATAACAATGTTAATACTGTATTTGCGAGGGAAAGTAGGCTTATGTCTGATATGTCGTAAGTTAGATATCTGCCTAAGTTAGTAATACTGTAGGCAGTTGGAATATCTTCAAGTTTTTATTCCTAATTCAACTTGGCAAACACAGCAAAAATCATAAATCCAACTTCCATGTCTTTTTTGGTGCCTTTCCACACTGCTCAGAAATCACCTGTTTTCTACTAGAATATCACTTACAGCCAAAATTCCTTGACAACTGTAGCAAGGTAACTACCTATCCCTTTCTTACCTCTGGAAGAATCTCTGCAAACACAGATCTCCTCAGCTTCTCCCAGTCAGTTAAACCAACTCACATTCTTTGCAGCCCAGACATGTCTCCTAGTATGTTGTGCCTCCCCAGATGATCCAGTAAACAGAGCTTTTGTAGGTACAAATTTCCCTGATCATGCACTTACTGCTGCTGACTATGATGTGACCTGTACAGATTTCCCTGATCATGCACTTACTGCTGCTATGATGTGACCTATCTACTGTGTTCCAGTAGTTGTTCATGGCCATGTACAAATTATTCAGACATCCCAATTGTTTAATGACCCGATCAATGCATTTGCAGATGATGTGCGTAAGGAACACATGTACGATGACACTTGACTTAACATGAGGATGTCTTCACAATCCTGTAAGCAAAATTTAAAAGTTAAAATTACAGAAACTATGATGGCAGTTGCCTGCCTGTGTTTTGTTCTTTGATCCTCTATCTGAAAACACTTTAATTAGAACTGGAGTATTCAGCTCCTTACAGGGTGAAGCAATGTGATCTGGGGCAAACAGTGGTTATGCTTATGTTTAACGTTAAGCATAGAAATAGGTCTGTGGGGCCTACATAAGCATCTGCTCAGCATATGCCTTGCTGGGTTGGATTTTAGTACAGGCTCCCTGCCATTTTGTTGTCTTGTTGCATGTTAATGAAATTGAAACATGGTGGAATCTTCAATACCTGCTCAATTTTTTATTATAAGCACCATCTACCTATGGTCCATCATTTTTTTTCATACAAACAATACATTTGCATGTACACCTTCCTTCTGCTTAGGGGCTCAGCAGGAGAGACCTCTGCTCCCAAGGAAGCTTCAGGACAGTAGTTTCTTTGTGTGAATTGCTGTTGCCACAATCTAAACATTTTGCAGTCTGTCAAGCTCTCATTGCATTCTCATTGCTATGGTTGTCCTCCTACAGCTAAACATCTGAAATAATTCCATTTAAAAACTGAGAAATAAAATAATCAGCTTCACTGTTTTCCAGAACTAATGCTTCATATTTTTTTTCCGCTTCTTTACTGAATGTGCGAGTTGGCATATACAGTATATTGGCCTGTTGCAGAGATGAGAGAGCAATGGTCTGCAGAGTCTTAATGATTTGGGTTAAAAGAATTTACTACCACGTGCAAATGAGGATATAGAATCCTGCCTGGTAATAAATATGTATTTGTAGATCACCTGCCATGTTTAAACTGACTGAATAAACAATCCTTGGAGTAAAATCACTGACTGATTTGGCTCCTTAATTTTGCAGATATTTTCTAAAGCAGATTACTGTCTCTAGCTCAAACTGTGAAACTGGCAAACAATATTAATGCAAGCCTGACACTCCTTCTCACGCAATCTGGAAAGCACCGGTCCTCTCCAGATATCTGGGCACTGCTGTCTACCTCAGACAATGAAAATCTATCACTTCCCAGCCAGATCACACACGCATCTATCTGCTGTTGATCCATCTGCACTCTGTATTGCAAGGCAATTACTGCTCTCACCAAAGGTCCTTGGGGTAGAATTCATTACAAAGGATGGTAACTATAAAGAACACATAGTAGAATTAGCTTTAAAATGAATATAAATACTGTATCAGAAAATTACATTTTAAACCTGCTTTTTATAATACCGTTTGTGAAATGGCAAGGAGTAAACAGATAACTTAGGATCTGTTAAAAAAAAATCCATTAAGATTGTCTGGTTGATCTCTGTCATCTTATAAAAGTTGCCTTGAGTACCTTGGGGAAAAATATTTAGTTGGTTCAAGTCAATCAAACTCACAATTTACCCTACAGTACTCAGCACCAAGACTGCCTGTAATATCACTGCAGGGGCTGCTGTTGGTAGGGAAAGGGGGTTGTAATAATAAATATTTTCTCTTTGAGCCTCTTTCATACTCTGACTATATTAAGTGGAATAGGTCAAAAATATTTTCAGACACAATCTATGTAGAAACTACCAGCTTGTTTTGAAACAGCAGTAGGGTCTGTATGCTCTGATTCAAAACATACCAGACAAGGTAACCTACCACCTTGTTCTTCAAGAGCCTTTCTAAACCTGTGTACGTAAGCAGGCAACTAGGATTCTGGAGTTTGCCCCCTGGTTAGTGCTACACAGCTCGCAAGCCTGGGTTTTCAAAGGGGTCTAGACTCCACTGCTACAGAACAGGAGGCATAAAAACCCTGAAAGTTATGCATGAGCTTGGATGCCTTTGATCTGATGCTTCTATGTGGCATTTAGGAATTTGCAATATAAGTTATTAATAAAGCTGTAACGATAATTTTTGGAGTTTCTGTATGGGATTCAAAAACAACAGAACAAAAAAACCAAAAAAACACAAACCAAAAAAAAACAAAACACCCAAACCAAATCTCCTTTCCTTTACCTCCCAGTTCTTTGCAGAATTTTACATGAAAAGGATATTCTAACTTCTGGTGGTCTCTGTTTTTAGGTAGCTGTGGATTATGGTTATTAACAATTATTAATTGAATTCTTTGAATGAGGTCCAAGCAGGTAATTGCATGTTACTACTCAGTCTTTGATTTACAAAGCACTTGCTCACATTTATTTAGTTGATGTTTGGTTGGATGTCAAGAGTTCCTACCTTAAGGCTGTAGGTGCTCTTAACATCTGATCAATAATGGAATTAAACCTCTAACAGTAAAGACATGCATCTTGTATTCATGAATAAACTGAGGGCGGGGAAGCCTTTCTTGACTTCTCACTAGCCCTTTTTATAGCTCCATATAAATGTGGAACAGAAGGGGTGACAGAATGGCTCCCTGCAGCACCCCACACTTCGGAACTTATCAGGAACAGAAGCAGCGATCACAACTAGCTGTCGGGGTCTCTTGGGGAACATAGAGCAGGTGTCAATGAGATTCCCACAAGTCTCTCCAGTAGCCTCTCTCAATGCAAAGTGTTGCTGAGCTGAGGTAACCTTTGTAGTGTTACCAAGAAATATAGGAAGTTACCAAGAAATAACACAGCAATATATATTACTTATTTAGTGAAACTTTAACAATGGTAACTGCAGCTGTATTCAACCTGAGAGACCCGTTTTTGTGCATTAGCAGGGTCATTCATTTCTGACTGCGCTACCTGTGCCAGATGAAGGTAACTATAGAAGAAGGCTATGAAGATTAATCCTGGATTTCCCTTTGCAAAAGTTAGGCATGCTACTGTTGTTAAACTTAGTGTTCTTTTACCTCAGCATCTAAGGTCAGGTGTGAGCTTAGTAGAAAACCTGCCTGATCTAGGTGACTGAACAGCAGACTCTGATTTTGCAAACTCATGCATTCCAGTAGCAATTTGTCTGCACAATAATTATGGGCATTCCTTCTGTCGCAGCGTCAGCTAAGAGCTGAGTATCTTAGCTGATCATTGGGCATCCTTTTTGGCAGGGAAGAGTGTCCGATGCTTCCAGTGGCACTTCATTGTGCCTCTGTCAGGGGTCTATATCAGAGCTACTTACAAACCCATTCACAAAGAACAGTTTTCAGGAGGCAATGAAGTAGGAACAGAAGTACAAAGCAAAATAAGCCCTTTGCTTCCCCCTACACACACACTTTATTGGAGTAAGGATTTTAAAGACTGCCTGAAAGAACGCTGAGTAAAATGCTTTCAGGCAATGGCTGTTAAGTTCATTGCATTTGCTGGGATCCGACTGCCAGTATCATTAAGTGTTTGAATGTGACTTCACTACTTCACCTTCTTACAAGCAGAGAGTTCCAAGTAATTTTAGCATTAAATGCAAGGTCTAGTATTTGCATGAGTGTGATTTATATTGCCTTATTTACACGCATACTTTTCAGGTATGCAAGACTAATTTGTTCTTCAGCCAAATTAAATTAATGTGGAAATGTTAGTGATTCGTATGCAAACCCTTGCTGAGTGTCAGCAATGCAGCCTAAGCTGTTCAGATAGAAAAACTCTTAGGAGGACAAAGCTGTAGTGCTAAAATTGAGAGTTGTCTGTTAAAACTTGAGTAAGAGTTAAGCACGCTTTCTGTAAATATACCAAAGCCACCTGCTAGAAATCATTTTGGCTCTGCAATGTTCCAAGAGTTCTGTACTTGTTGGGTCTGAAAATAAATATCATGTTGCATTTCATAGCTTGCGTGCGGTACCATCAGTGATTCAGTTCCAAGCTAAAAGAAGGCTTGAAAATGGTGTCTCCTCTAGCAGCCTGAAAACACTGGAGGAATTTGAGGCTTTAAGGATATTCTGTAGCTGTTATAGAAATCCAAATTTCACTTTTTAAAAGATCTTTTAAAAATTCTTAAAGGTAGTTTGCTGATAGCTGCAGCATAAAAATAATGTAACAAAAGAATGTATCAAAACTCTACTTACTGCCACATATCCATTTAGATAGCTCTTAAGTTTAACTTGCATCTTTTTTGTCACAAAACTGACTCAATAATAGGAGCAGAGTTCAGATAGTTCCTGAAAAACAGTAAGTTCTTCAAGCAGTGGAGAATCTGGCCTCATAATGAATACAAGAGAATGTACCAATACACATTACCTCAGAGGTACAGTTAATTCAGGGTTCCTGTTGAGTTGAGCTGGAATTCTGTTTCGATGTTTTGTTTACTTTTATTAATTAGTATCTTGAGTCTCTCATATTATAAAAAGGGTCCATTGTGCATACCTTCAAACTTACTCCAACATAGTCAGGCAGTTTATATTTTTAATTGATTTTTTGAAGCTATATTACATTAAAAACTGTTTTTCCCTTTGTTTTATTCTGAACTTGATGTGGGAAGAGTGCAGATGGACAATGACTTTTTTTAGCCCTCAGTATTTTGGCCTCCAGTGTGTCTGCCCACTCAGTAAAGTAAATTATAGTGGGCAGCATATATGTAACGATACAGCTGAGACTGGCCAGTATGCAGAATGCCATTGGAAACATTTTCTGCATTCATCTTTTTATGTCTAAAAGAGCCTGAATAGAAGAGGTATTAAAGCTCCTGATCGTAAGGTAAAGCTGTGACGTAAATTGGCGGTAGATAGAAAATATTGCCCAGTTTGTCCTGTGACATACTATCAGTAGGTTAAAACTTCCTGTTAATGTAGGATGTCATGCTTTTTCTACAGTTCTAGTTTGGTTTTGGGGGGGGTTAGTATTTGTTTGTTTGTAAGTACTGTGTATAGTTGGGCTATCTAAATGAAGAGATTCAGCCTTTGTGTGCATTTTACATTATTTTGGTGCAAATTATTACCTTTAAAAAGCATGTTGATGTATAGTGACTTGATTCCCTACCAGTTGACTCCATTAGGAGTTTTGAAATGGATTCCTGCCGATGCCAAGACATGCCCTGATTCTGTACATAACAATACAGTACACAACATTTAAGAGTGCCAGTGTTGACTGTAAAGACACATCACTCACTGGAGGAAAACAGCCACATCTCCCGCTTATAAACCATTGAAAAAGACCTGGTAACTTTGGCTGCTTAAAAAATATTCAGATAGACCTACTCTTTATATCTTTCAGTTTGCACAAAGGATTGAATAAAGCTTATAAGCAGCCTTTAAAAATATTTCCCCGTTCCTGTATGGGAGTAATTTTTAGTTTATAGTTTCAAGACGAAAAGTCAATCACTAGTTTTTTATCCTAGAACAAATGTTTACAACAGAGATACTAAACACTTGAAAACAGAGTTGCTTATAATGGAAGCGACATCTCATCTTTAACTTTGGAAGGACAAGCAGTACCAATTTAATTAAAGCTGTGTTAAAATAGGACTGTCATTTGTATCACAGTGATTCTCCACCCCTCCGAGAAGTCCTGCTGCCATTTTGTACCATACATTCTTGTCTTGTGCAAATTAATAGATCGTTTTATTTTCCACAGGAAATCTGAAGACTTTTATAGCAAATCCTCCAGTGTCAGAATGAACACAGGTATGCTGCTTCTGTGAGATTTTTCTTTACTTTTACGTGTTCGTTTAGTAAGCAGAGAAGGTCCTAAATTTATTTAAATTTTCATGAACAAATTGTACTTCAGTTGGTGCTGAACTCAAATTAAGCAAGATATTTTAATAATACGTCTGCTTATGTGCATTTGTATTCCATATATAAAATTTGGGGAAATTTTTTTTTTAAGTTATAAATAAGTAGTATGTGCAAATCAGTTTGAAAAATGATTTTAAGATACACCTGCTTAGGGACATGGTTTAGTGGTGGGAAGGCAGTGTTAGGTTCACGGTTGGACTTGATGATCTTAAAGGTCTTTTCCAACCTAAACAATTCTATGATTCTATGTTTTTCCTAAGAAAATGCACATGCTTTAAAAATGCTTTATTTTCATTCTCTACTGTCATTAAATTAAGGGGCATATAAATACTACCCTGTATTATTAGCTACGCTTGCATAATCAGATGAGGATAACTATCTGTATTTGCAGGGATTTGTATTTTCTCTCAAGTTGCTGTGATGTATTGACCAAACGAAGTACTCTATAGGAAGTTATCTTCATGGTCTGTGACAACACACTAATATTTGGTCCTGAATCATTGTAGTCAGTAGTGCTGCTGGTTATGCTGGAAGTGGGAATAGTCCTCTTGAAATCAGACTGGTCAAATCCTGGCCTCACACACGTCAAGTGTAAATTTTCAGTTGCAGTCAACTCTTTATACTCCATAGGGGATCTGTCTGATTTGAGGACTAACTGTAGGACAAGGATAGACACATCCATCCTTTCCAAACCAGTTGGTCTTATCATTGACCATGGCACTGCACCCTGACAACTGACATGACAACTTGAAATAACCTAAATGTATTATGTGGGACCTGAGGACCCTGAAGCCAGTTTAGGTGTTTCAGCAGCACCCTCTTAAGTCGAAGTGATTAGCTTTTCCGTGGTGTAGGCTGCCTTTATCTAGACCGCTGTATATTAATCAGGATTCCTGGCTTCCCATTGTCTCAGACAATGACTGGAACTCAGTAGGACCAGGTTCTTGGACAGATTTTTTAAATACGAAGTTAAAGTATATTGCCTCACTTGAAACCACTAACATTTGTAAATATAATAAGCAGGAGAAATGAAATTTCTCAGTTGAGTTTGTGGGGTTTTTCCCTAAGTTTTTGGTTGTTAATTATTTTACAGATGCTAGCCAGGGTGGTGTGGTTTTCCTTTATGGAAACACTATTTGAAATTTGTCCTATCCTCTTGCATTTTTAGTGAAGACATCTTTCCGAAACATGTCAGTCTGTATAATGAAGGTAGTACTGAAAATACTGCTTGCTTCATAGAACTGTAATTTCAGAAGTAACTCAGCTAATCATCATACATTTGACTGTGATTACATTGTGCATTGCAATCATAGGAGTTAAAATCATATGATAGATGTCATTTTATAGCTTCTACTTTGAAAAATGTGGATAGTGTCAGAGCGGTAAATTGCCAGTTTGTGCTACTGTAGTTCTGAAGTATGACTTTGTTCTGTTTTACTAAGATTCTTCACGTAAGCTAGAAATCTCAAAGAGAAATAGGTGTAAGATATAAGTAATCTGTGTGGCTGAATGACTTCTATTGGGAGTCTTCTGATCATACAGGAGCCTTGAAAAATGTCTTAAAAGACCTTGAACACACTGAAATACTTTCCAGTTACCTAAGGGTATCAGGATTGTTAGCTGAACTTCAATCTACTCTGCACTTACACAGAGAAAACATTTTTCATCTTGTGTATGCTTGATATTAATGTGCATGTTGCCAGCTGTGCTAAAAGGAGGTATTGACAAAAAATGTGGTATTGATGTAGACTGTTTCCTGACTGTAAAAAAAAAAAATTAAAAAAAATCCAGTGAGTAGGCTGTAAAGTGAACATCTTGCACCTATCTGTTGATATGATAAAGCATCGCTTTACTAAGGAAGAGAGTGACTGAGGTGGAAGGTGTTCTGCACGGTGTTCTGGTCTGGTTGCTTCTCCCCCCCCACCCCCATGTTGTCTTTGAACATAATATAAATGCTGCAGGTTTGGTTTGTTTGGAGGGTTTTTTTTATATTTCACTACTTTATAACAGGAATTTGTGCATGACATAGTTGGATACTATCAGATAGTATTGATTTGCCACTAGTTTTTTTTAAAAATATGCATTTCATTAATTACTCCTGCAGGTAAATGAGCGTTCTAGTTTGATGCTGGTAACTGCTGAAGTGGCAAAGCTAGTGTATGTGCAGCTTTAAGCAATAGATTTACTTTTTCTTTTTAGAGTGGGCTCCTCTAATCCAGCATTCCCTGTGGCTGCAGACTTGGCAGTCTGTCTCAGCAAACCCTGCAGAAGATATTTCTGTCTACAGAGAAAATGTTTTGAAGAGTTTTGGTTTTCAATACTCTACCATATATGGGAGGGATTTTTTAGCATTTTATGTTAATTCTGTACTACATGTAAGGAAGGAATATTCAACAGCATAAGGCAATGAAACATGTTTGTAAAAGCAAAGAAATAGATGCGAAATCTAGGGGAGTTTTTCAGAAGGACCAAAGGTACTTTGGCTTATAGTTCCTTTTGCTATTCAAATGCTGTCATAATTTAAAAATAGTAGCCTAATAGAATGTGTGCCTTTTTAAACCCAGACTAAGCAGTCATAAACAGAATAACATTTTAAACTATATATAGGGGGTTTCGTCAACAAGCCTTCAAGTACTTTACAGATTTTATGAGCATCATTAATTTGGTGAGGTGTTTTGAGAAATAAGCCACAGAAAACCTGAGCTACCCATGAAGCTCACATCAGATTAAAACATAGGATAAATGTGCTTATTGTTCATTCTGCATATGTGCATGCATAGCTGGTGTTGGGGGAGAGGTAATTGCATTGAGGAATAATGAATGGATACAAGTTAATATGCTAAAACAGATGCTTAGTGTCCATCCGCAAATATTTTGGCTGAGTTTCACACAGATAATTCTTGGTAAATGCATCTAATTTTAAAAATATTAAACAAGTTAGCTGTTTGCAGTAAATGAAGCACATAAAGAGCAGCCAAGAGTGAAAAAGTAATGCAGTTCTGGAAGACTGCAAATACTTTGTGTTTGTTAAAATTGTTAATGGAAGTCATCACATGCACTAATCTCTTACCTTTTGTCTGGGAAACAAGAATAGAAATTCATGGGTCCCTGCAGAGTCCCTGAATAGATTGTGAAGCCACTTTAGATCACTAAAGCAAATTAGGTGGGCTTGAGTGTTTCAGGCGTTCTACAGAAAAAATATATTTTTTTAGTCATTATTTGTTGCAATTCAGCAGTGTCAAAAAACCAAGTAATAGTAGGTTCACCTGTGTGGTCAGTCTTAGGTTATGTGATAAAAGCTCGTCTGCACACCCACAAAAGAGCTTGGAGAACAGCAGCAGGAGGGGAAGCCCAAATAATAGTGTGCCCTGCCAGGCTACTCCCAGGCCCATCACAGGAGCCATCAAAGGCTCATCTCCACTAGCCTAGAGGAGCACAAGGGCAAGCAGGAGCCCAAATTAAGGACTCCCAAGGAATGAAGAGGGGCACAAGGGCCTCCCTTGTCCAGGCCCCTCCCAGGACTGTCCCAGGAGAGCCTCAGCCCTGGGGTCCAGGCATGGATTGAATGGCAGACGCAATGTCTGGGCCCAGTTACTGGAATGATCCACGTTGTGCATGCATGCATATATGTTCTTGCTAGCGGACCTTTGCCCTGTTCAGCTGGAGAGGGGAGGGGGATGAGGCCTTTGTGCCATCTGTGTTAGCGTGAGTGCTCTGAGTGTTTGTGAACTGTGTGGCCAGCCGTGTATGTCTGTGGTGTACACGTGTGCTATTTCACATGTGTCTGCCAGAAACACGTCTCCAGAGTCACTCCTGGTTGGACCTGAGGACGTGGAGAGGCAGCAGCTTCATCTGTCTTGGACTGTTGGATCCAGTGTTATCTGTTTGCCTCAAAAGGTCAGAATGCAAATAGTTAGTAAGAATCCCTGGTCTAAAGACTTCTAAACTTGAATTCACTGTGCAGACAAAAGGGAAAATTATACTGTTCACAAGTACAGTGGATAGAATGATGATCAGCAAACATTATGTGTTTGGGTGCCATTTTTTGTTTCTTTGAGCTGTAAGAGCTTATTAAAAATTTCCTGCCCCCTGGCTGCTCTCTCTCACTTCTTCACAAGAGGCCACCATCCTTTCATTTTTCCCACCTTGATTTGTGACTTTACAGACTTTCTGAAACAGTCTTTTAAAAAACAAAAAAAACCACCCCATGTTCCTAAATTAAAGTGGTGGTGTTTTGAATTGGCTCCGTTCTGCTTTGGAGCAGGACCTGACCAACAGACTATTTGTCAGAGATACAGCTCACTTAGGGTGATGCTATCCATAGTGGGAGCAGTTGGGACTTTGTGGATTTAGGAAGAAAGGGTTAAAGTACTTACTTGTGGAGAGAAACAGAATTAAGGGATGGAGAGAGAAAGAAGTGAGGAAAGGTGAGGAATGGAGAAAGGCTAAAGAGAAAAATTGTAGGAGGGGGGAGTTGGCAAAGGCAGAGGAGCTGAATGGTGAGCTAACAAGAGGAAGAGAACATCCAGAGCCCCACTGCGGCATTAGGATGTGTACGCAAATGCACACATCCTCCTAGCTGGGGGGCAAGCCACTGCCTTGCCTGTGTCTTTTCCAGTCAGTGGGTAGCTCGCTCTTTTTCTCTCTTTAAAGGTTAAGTCTGCAACATTGACCCTAGCATTCAGGAGATCGTCCCTATATGGCCCTTGCTCTGCAAAATACTGTCAGAAACATGTCTCGCTAGATAATCCTTACCTCCCCTTTCTCCTTCATTTTCTGCAGTATCTGCTAAGGATGCTTATTTGTCTTTTCCTGATTTGATGGGAGTATGTAGGGCTTCCAAAAGAATATTGAGGCACAAACCATGCTAGGTCCTGATTTGAGCTGGACTTACATTTTAGGCAGCTGTTTTGATTGTGAATTATTGCCTGCAGACGTTAGCTGATTCAGGTCTCCTTTGCTTAAATGTTAAAACAATACCCAGGAAGACAGAACTCTCATTCCTGAAGACTTTGTCTTGTCAAAAGCATGGAGAATTGTGCATATGTGTATACATATTTGCACACATTTAATTTTTTTTATAAATGCATACATTTTGTATAGATCATTTCACATATCCTTATTTGTTCCTTGAATAACAGCTATGCAATATTAATTGTGTATAGTTTGCTAGTGAAATGAGCAGATGAACATTAATTCAGCCTCCCTTACTGCTTTTGAATTCTCTGTTCTCTAGTCTTTGAGCTTTTTGGTGTTATTTGGGCTTCAGGAATCTGGGTGAATATAGTTAGTATCTGCTGGAAATTTCATGGAGCTATGAAAAAGGAATACAGGCTGGAATAAGTCTCTTGAAGTTCAACTGGGTAAGGCAGTGCAGATAAGGGAAGCAGTTTGAAAACTGCGTCTTTTGAGGATTCAGATATGATGCCCTTGACTTAATTGGAGCCTAGCCTGAACAAAGATGGGAAGATGGAGTCCATCATGCATAACTATGTGCTTGCCCCCACACATTTGTATTTTATTAGAAATTTTGCACAACTCAATGTGGTATATTTGTGCGATTATGTCTTAATTGAGTACTAATTGACTCTCATTATTTTGTACAGATACTAAGAATGTTATTGCAGGTACAGACTTGCATATGGGCTTCTACATATGGGGTAAATGTTGTATGCATATATGTATATAGTCAGTTATAGCATCTGTTTTAAGCTATCTTGTATGAAGCCATGTCAAACACTTTGCTAGATACGGCGTCCACTAAGTATAAAACTCTGACTCAGTTTAGTTACATCAACAATTAATTTGAAGCAGAATTTCTTGAAGTTACACTGATGAAGTATTTGCAGTTAGTTTTCCCGTCAACTTCCTTTCCTCCCACTTCAGTTTCACTATCCTGAAACTCAGGAAGGTAGCTCTTGAAAAACTACAAATAAAGCATCGCCTTGTTTGAATAAAAGATGTGGCAATATAACAAAATTGTTTGCCTGGTAGCTTGTATTAATCAAATAAAGTATGCTGTCAAAGTCTGCCAATATTCGGATAAGAACATAACCTCAATGTCAACACATCATCAAATCTCCTTGGAATTACTTCTGGTGTATGTCGGGGGGAGGGAATACGAGAATGGAAAATATGATTTTAATTACCATTGCCATTCTATATTTATGTAAGCAAACTAAAACAAATGTGCAGATTAGATAGCCAACGTCTTTGTTTCACATGGACAACACCAATAATTAATTGCGAGTAATGTATTGCTTTCGACTATTGCTGACTGAAATCATTTGGCCTCTTGCCTTGAGACTTGGAATTGACAATGAGTCTTTGGAACCACTTACACCTGGGGCAGTGGCTCTGATGTTTGCCAACATTAACAACTACTTAATGCATGTCCTGCAAGACCTGTGGCCAGAGGGCTCTGCTGTTTCGGGGGAGTATTGGAAGGAGCAAAGAAATATCAGGAGCTCAGTTCTCTTGCAGACATGGGTTAAAGATGTCTCTGTGGCTCAAATTACCGCTATCATAGGAAATACTTTCTACTAATAGGTTGCAGGTCTTCCTTAAGCATAGTTTTATAAAACTCCCTGTCATAGGACACAGATATAAAAACTGTTAGGGCCTCCATCGTAGTTGTGATTCTTCTTGACTTCAGTGGGGCCCTGTATGAAATTTCAGTAATATCAAATATGAAAATGAATTATTATATTGAAGAGCAGAAAAATATTCTAGTTAAATACAATCAGAATGAGTATTTATTAACTTGCTTTTACAACTATGGTAGGGTTGCTAAAAAGCTAAGTTGTGGGAAAGCTACCTTCTAATAATAACCAAGTATTTATAAAACAGAATGACAGCTCCATGTGAGAGAGGAACAGAGAGTAAGGAAAGGAAGGAGTCGTGCAAGATCCAGAAGAAAGGTTTTTTCCATTCCTGGTTATTCAGAGTGCTTTTAGATTTCTCGTATTTCCCTCGGGATATTATTGGGTTCCAGACACACTTTTTTTTATTTTCCATTAGATGAAAAAGAAGAGGGGGAAGGGAGAACAAGGATGTTACACCAAAACAACAACAAAAAAAATGCCATCCTTAGTAATTTTGTTTCTTGAGCTTAAAGGATCCAAAAGGCTGAACAAAAGCACTTTGTCAGCTGATCAAATATAAGCTTAGTTTATGAATGGTGTCTTTCTAATGCATACAATGAAATGATTTTACAGTGCAGACTGTTGATTAATATCACTCTGGAATGCTTAATCCTTCATCTTGATTACTTGTTTGTTTATACTAATTAGCTATAATTAAGCAGTCTTTCAGGTAACAGAGTGTATATATTTCCCTAGTGGATTAAGTATTAAATATTTGCTTTCTTTACTTATTTTCTGTGAGGTTTATTGTTGTTTAAAGCTTGTGAAATTTTATGTATTCTGCTAATCTGTGAAACTTGCAAATTTACACATTCTGCAGCAGTTCCCTAACTGCATGCTTATTTTCATGTATGTTTGGCATATCTGACACTGTGATATGTTGCATGTGCTTGCTCCCTTTGTCTGGGGCTGCTGTCTGTATTGTTTTGTGCTTCCAGATAGCGGTGGGTGTGCTCGCAAACGTGCTGCAATGTCTGTCACATTAACAGCTGTGAAGAGAGTTCAGAGTTCTCCAAACCTATTGGCCTCAGGTATAACCGCTAACCAGTGAGATACTGCTCCTGAATGGCTTTTCTATAGTGTTATGCATTCCTCCTTACTCTGCCAGGAGAAGGGTAACCGTATTTTCTATTCTACTGACAGGTCTGTTACTTCTACAGTGTTCTTTAAAGAGTAGTCTTAATTACTCTCTGCCTATGCTTAGTAGCTTTAATGAAAAAAATTAGGAAAACTCAGGAAAATCAGTTATTTATAAATTAATTTTGCCTTTGATATGTATTTTGGGTCTCATGTCCCCCTTTTTTTTTTCAAGATTACATAGCATGAAAAGTAGGGTTTGTTTATTACAAACTTTTTTTATTGCAACTTGCTTTAAAAACTCTTCTCAAAGGAGAAGTCTGAATGTTGTTGTTAAATGATTGTCAGAAGCCAGATTAACTTTAAAAAAATCATTTATTATGCATGTTTTCCTAAAAATCTTTAAAACGATAAAAACATGCATAATATTCCATAGACAGGCAGAACTGCTTCTTGGCAATACTCACGTCTGGTTTTGCAAAATTAAATCTTAATGGGTATCAGCTGCCCAGGTTCACTGGTCAATTAAGTAGTTATAGGTATAAATCAGTAAAGAATCTTGAGTGGTGTAGATTAATTTACACCAATCTGAACATGCAGTGTTCACACCAAAGAAGTATAATAAAGGAAGCTGAAAAATAATGAGCCAAAAAATAATTGCAAGATTAAGTCTTTGTTTTGTAGATCTTTTAAAATGTAAGACTAATCCCCAGGAATAAGAACTGTTAGAATTTATAAAGGAAATTAAAAATTTGGTTGCTACTTTTTGTAAGGATAGTGGAAGGGTTATTGGGATTACTGCATGTATGTAAATTTAAAAAAACATTGGGTTCTTATTTCTTAGCAATGCTTCTAACAAATTTTTATCCTTTAAGCATGCAATACAAGCCTCTCAATGTCTTGCTTTGTTGCATTTTAAATTAGTGATAAGGAGTGCTCTTAGTGCTATAATTATTGTACATTAAAAATATTTTAAATTTGTTCAGAGATTGTAATTTTAGTTTCTTTAGGAGGAAAAAACAGTAATATATCTACAAGTAATCCAGAAAACCACCAGAATTTCAAATCTATTCTGTGCTGGCAGTATCTATGTATCAGTTTCTATGTTTTGCTTTGAAGTGATGAAGAAAGCATCACACATTCTGCTGTGAAGGGGGAGAGAAAATCCTGACAGAATCTGTAGGCATCTTTCTTTGTTTTGAATTAAACCTTTCCAGCACATCTTAAAGGAATTCTATTTCTTTTGATATCTAGATTTTAGGTGGTAGTATATCACAGTATTTACTGGGAAAAAAACCACAGCAAATGTTTCTTTATTATTGGCTATCTGAAATAGCAGTGATTAAATAACAGTAATGCTCAGCACACTATAATCTTCTGTAGAAGTTGTGCAATAAACATTGCACAGTTACCTGTGGTCTAATATTCTGAGGTGTGCTTAGGCAGCTGAACAAAAAGACTCCTAGATATTTTTTAAGTGGTGCCATTACTTTTTTATTTTTAACACAAATTAATATTGGATGTTTCTTTTTCAGGGTCTGATTCTCAGTCTCCAGATTCAGGTAAATAAAACACTGTGTTATTTATGCATCAGTGTAATACTATCTAAGTGGATGAATTATAACAATCTTCCATTTATTTGATTTCATTATTCCATAGATCCACATTCTGTGGGGAAAGCACCAGTGAAATTGTAGTAATAATTGCAAGTGGTTAAGACCTCAAATTCAGGTCTCAGTTGAAAGCAGTATTTCCTACAACACACTGTGTGTTTTCAGAAAATGAATTGTGTGGGAGAGTATAGACTGCTAATTTGCCACCTCTAGCTTCAGTGGCACTTGCTATTTCATTTTTAGTCCCTTACTCAGGATTGCAAATTCTGCCCACCCCACTTAGCAGCCTGCTCACATAATGTGTTACTTTTCTCAGCCTCTTACAGTATTTCATCTTCAAATCTGTAACTTGTTGAGGCAGGATAGTATCTCCCTCTATGTTTGGACAATGCCTTGAGAGATTTTCAGTGCTGGGGATAGAGACAAAGCACGGTTGTTGGGTTGGAAAATTGAGGTGTCATTTAGATTTTGAAATAAGATGCATTATTGGAACAGCTAATCGGGTATTGTAGTGAAATTTGGTAAACTGCCATGACCGACTAACTTTACATAAGCTGGGATGTTTTTCAAAATCCAATGCAGCTGTGAAGTTCAAGAACCTAATCTGTGAAAGTACTTCAACCTGCTTTATACAGTGGCTGAAGCACCAGCATCTCAAAAGGTCTCCCAAGGTTAAAATCCAGTCTGTATGAATGTTGTGGAGAGATATGAAACTGCTACCAGCAGTATTGTCAATGCTTGAGTTTTCTAAATTTTAAAGAGAAATATTTTGTAAAGTGGTAGCTTTAGCCCTGTTTTTGTAACTTCCATGATGGTAACAGCAGCAGTGTCAGTTGAGTAGTAGCTAAACTTTTCCAATTTGTTTAATAGCTGGGTTGCTATGGTCATACCAATATAGAGATCTGCTAATCACATAAGAAAATTGATTTGATTCTTTTTTCCTCACAAAAGCTTGGAGATCTTACAACGATGGAAGTAGAGAGACACTGAATGGAGATGCTAGCAGTTCATCTCTTACAGCAAAAGGTTTTAGGAGCGTGCGGCCAAATCTACAGGATAAAAAATCACCAACTCAGGTAAAACTGAACACCAGGTTTCATGCTTTGGCATTTGTGTGTGGGTTATTCTTGGGAGATTGCATATATAGGTGGGATACCTCTATGGAACATTGTCTTGATGTCTTCCAGATAGTGCGAATCACCTGTTCATATGGGTTGTTACAAACTGTTTTACTGCATAGATAAAATATATTCCACACAGGATGCATGCCTCCAGGTTAATTACCAGAAATTGCTTTCAATGAACAAGACAGCCAGCTAAATAAAAGTAGGTCATACACAAATAAAAGCTTTCTAGGGGTGTTCCCACACTTCAAAGAGTATTTATTAATATTTTACACTCTGAGAAATGCTTCAGTCATCAAAATAATATCTGAGGATAACAGCTTATTAATTAAGGTGGACAATATTTCTGCCTGATTTGCAGAAGAGTATAATTAGAGCGCACTAAAAAAAAAACCCACCACTTAACTTGGAAGCATATTTATCTGTCTAAAAAAGAACAACATACCACCATCAATACTGTCTCTGTTACTCTTTTAATTCAGAGGTTTAAGAGGCTCTGTGTGTTTTATGTATGTGTGTTACCTGTGAATAGTAGCTTGCTATCAAAGATCATGGAGTACCTTTTGGAAATTTCTGAACAATTTCACAGTAATAATATTTATTCAGTGTAATAATTGGTTTTTTTAAAAGAAAATGGACTATTGTGGGCTCTCTTCTGATCCCAGCTTACTCTAAGCAAGTGGAAGATATGGCTGTCTAAACAGAAGCTGTACAGCCCTGCACAGGAGAAGATGGTGGGAACCTGACCAATTCAATTGTCCATTGAATTGAGCAATGTTGGGATGAAGCCCTTAAAGTTGTTAGTTCCTTTATTTAAAGATAAAAGTCAATCTGAGTTGTATCTCCTGCTAACATTTACTTTCTTTCTGTTTCTTCTTCAATGTTATTTTGCTGTGTGTGGATGCTTTTGGCAAATAAGGCACCTCTGCCACCCCCTAGAAAAGAAAGTTTTCGGAAAGCAAGAGTAACTAATCGCAAGAGCGAAATTAATCTCCAGGCAGTAACAACCTGTTCAGCTAAATACCTTCCCACAGATACTGCCTATTACACTAACGAGAAGTCTGTCCAGAAGACAATGTCTTCTCAAATATCTAACACAAGTGTGTCATATGCACAAAAAATCATTAAACCACTGACCTCAATCTCCAGTGCAGGCACAAGCACAGTAGCTGGTATTAGTACTACTCTCCATCAAGGCCAAAAGCAACAGTCTCAAAAACGTAGGGTATCTACCCTGAAATTAACCCAGACACGTGACCCAGCGAGTAGCATTCATTGTAATACACAGCAAGAGCTCAAGCCTGTTGAAGTGCCAGTATTTCCACAAAGGCCTGTCTCACCTGCCTGTAACCCTGTGCCTGAGATACACACGGCATCTCTTTCCATTCAGATAGCTCCCATCCCTGACAATAAAGCAGAGCCTGAAATCCAAGAACATCCACCTAGTATTTCTCCAGACACTTCAAAGATGTCTTCAAAGGATTTGGGACAAAAGTCTACCGTTCTTCCTTCTTCACAGGCTGCAGAATGCCATGTGGTATATTTAATTTTTCCATCTTTTATTTTAGATCATTCATGAATCACTTAATAACCTTCTGTTTAGTTATACTTACATTATCAAATCTATACCTTGTGTTTTCTGGGTAAAACTACCTGTCATGTGGATCAAATCAGAACTGAACAAGACCAAGTTTTTGGAAGGGTATTGCAAAAAAAATTATTAACCCAGTTGAGCTGGAAGGTAGACTGCTTTTTTTCCTCTGTGAGCACTTTATGGATTTCAAATGCACAATAGGAAACAATGAATTGTAGGTGATGCATCTACTTAAGTGCCTCTTCCTAGAGGGGCTTGCATTAAAGCGTTATGCTGCCATAGGTGCTGGAAGGATGAAATAGGAAAGAGTTGGGGCAGTTTCTACAAATGCAGCTCTGCCAGTTTGCTAGGGCCATCAAAAAACGTATTTTCTCAGTCAGTGCTTTCTGCAAGGCTAGTCACTGCTGTCTCCTATGTGTCCTGCACAGTAGCGCTTTTTAAAGAAAATGGGTTGATAAAATGTCTTGTCAACCACTTCTACATCAAGCATCACAAGGCATTGAACTTTTAATTCCCTCTGTTTCCCCTGTGCCTACTGAGATGAAAATTCTTTGTTAGTTGTACTGATCTCATCTAGGAGAAATGGGAATATGAAGCACACACTATAGGACCAGAGGAGTCTGAGCAGGGTTTATCACCATTCAAAAAGTTACTGAGTCAAATAAAATAAGACTGGGAGCAATAAAGCAGCAGCAAATACCTACTAGGCAAAAAGAGGGCTCTGAATCAATTTTGTTGTTTCTATTCTGCTTTACCTAGGCACATTAAGATTTTTCTATTTTAAAAGCTAATTATTCTAGTGTGTCTACAATATACCAGCTTATCTGAGTTTGAAAGCCCTTCAGTTGGAGGTAGGGATTGCTATAGGTCTAGGCATGTCTGCCTCAAAGCTTTGTCTGAGCAAGGATCCCATCGTGGCATATTTGTGTTCATTTAGTTCTGCGGAAATCAGTGGGGCCACTCTGAAGTGGATACAGCACAATCTTGCAAACTTGAAGTCCATTGACAGCCTTATGGTCAATAGTAGTAACACATCTGCGCTCTCAGACTGGCGTTCTTTCAGAGCATCACATTAAGCAGGTCTTTACTCTGGAAACCACAAGTAGATGAATTAGCTACAGGATTGTTTTACAAGCTGTAATATGTCGATTCCCCCCCTCAACTCCCAAGTAAAAAAGTTGATCAGAACAAAGCTCTGTGAAATTATATGGCAACAATTTGCAATGCTTCTTTTGAATTCACTCCATTAACAATAGGGAGCACAGAAGAATTAATCACATTTGACCTTCTCAAGATTAGAGCCAAAACTATCATCTTAAACCCTTCTGTTAGGCTACATAAAATTTAGAACATTTTGAGAAAAACAAGTTGCTTTACCCTTAAAAAGAACCAGTTTGCTACTTAGTGGTTTTTGTCAAGTAGAACGATTCAGTTCAAGCAAGAACCACAGTAAATAAATCAGGTCAGAAATGGTAATGAAGGCTGAGGAAGGAGCTGCTTCTGGTAGGCAGGGTAGGTATGAAGATTATAGGCTTGCAAGCCTTTTATATAAGGCGTCAAGGGATACGGTAGACAGTAGAACAGGAGTAAATGTGGCCAATACAACTTACTGTCTGTTTACTTTTAATTTAAAAAGTTATTCAGCCTGTTAGCAATATGATGCATTATATATGCTCAGATAAACCAAAATGTCTCTCAGATAGAAAGTAAGTTTATGACAGCTAATAAGAATTAGGAGAAATACCTTTTAATGATCCAGAATAATACTCAAACTCTAATCAGAGTAACTAAAAATAATTTATCGTCTAGCTACTTTTTTTTTTTAATTTTAAAAGTCAAAACACATTTTGCAATTTCTTTTAATTTTATAATCTGTTTTAGTTTCACTGTGAGCTGATAAAAAGTCAGAATCGTAGCTGTAACTTGTTTGGTTATTCTACATTTATTTTTCTGCCTTCTTGGTTTCAGTGTGTGGGAAGAATGATCAGAAATTTGGCAACTGGCTTTCTTTGAATAAAAATTTCAGTTGGTCACAGGGATCATAGAAGAATGTAGCTAGCTTTTCAAACTGCATCCATTTATTGACCTTTTGCCTGCAAAACTCAGCTGACATTCTCCCTGATGTTCAGCTTTGAAATAAATTCTAAACATTAATATGAAGAGGTGTATCTGGCATCACAATTGAGTCATGGAGCCAGTGGTTTTTGCTAGCTCTGTGTTAAAATACATACCTAAAACTAGAGTACAAACCAGCATGTGAGGTGGTGTAAAATTCTGCATCAGGTGAGCAGATGCCATGGGCTACTGTTAGAAATAAAGGCTACAGCCATATGTCTAAAAAGACTTTTTTTCTGACTCAGATCTCTGATTGAAATCTTGGAACTGTTCTAACTAATTGTGATTCCCTTCAGTGCTGTGTTTCATGGTATTTGCAAAGTACACAATTTCTCTCAGACAAATTAACTATGTATAGTTAAAAGTATACTATGCTTGTTTCATTTTTAAAATTGTTTTACGTTTGCAAGCTCTACAGGACTTTGTACACCAGTTAAAATACTTCTGTATATGCAGATCATAGGTTGTTATGTTAAGCTATATCCTCTAGGGATGCTCTCAGACTGTAGATTAGGCCCACCAGCACTGTTCAAAGCTGCCACAGAAACTCTCAAAAACCAAATACATTTAGAAAGGTGCTGTAAAAACAAATAACTCTCCCTCTGCATCTAGGTTTATGTATGTGGAGGAGAAAAAAGTAAGATTGCCTAATCATCACTTCTTAAGAAATGGTGAATGAGAAATACGGTGTCTGTGTGGGTGGGTATTTATTTGTGTATGGAACACGTACAACTATATTATGTCACAAAGCATGGAAAAATACAGCTGAGAGCGAGCTTGTATGGTCCAAGTTCATGCAATTTTGCAGTATTTTTTAACGTATCTTGTTATGTTTGTGCTCCTATTTGCACTTCATTTCAGAGGTTATCTGGTGAAACTTGAGGAGCAAGCAGAAGTGTGGTATGACTCACCAAGTGACATTTTGTAAATGCTCCTACTCAGAGAAAAGTTAAACCCCTTAAAAGTATGAAAAGAGAAACATTCGGTTACTCAGTATTAGGTTTTTTGCATTATTACAGTCCTGAGAGATGCTGCTGCTCTATACCATACTGCAGATATGGGAGAAATAATCTAATCTATTTCAACAGAGAAATTAGTATTTGTTAGTGTGAGACCGATGGAGGTAAATTCTGTTGTCCAAATTTCTTGCAAGAAGAAGTTCTAAACTGATGAAGTCTTCTGAGCTGCATCTTCTGAAATAAACACCTGGTATTTTTATGTTAATTTTGTTTCTGGGTTCATAAGTGTCCTTTTGTTCTAGATACTGCTCTGTAAAAATGAGGATGCAAAACATTTGTCCTGTTTGTTTGAATTTCACAGATGAGTGAACACTCGATTTAGTCCTAGAGGAATAAAAACTACTATACTAGATGTTTATGAAGGTGTTTCTTTTGCCAGCCTTGTAGCTGTAGACAAGTGAATCAAAGAAAGTAAGCCTGCAATTAAAAACATTGTTTCTGGATCAGTTTATCTCATACATTACTGTTTGTTAGGTATTGACAGTACATTGAGTGATGTAGAAGGGAGAGAAGACAGGTTTCAGTGTTTTGGGGACAAATGGCAAGCAAAGAAAATTAAGAACATTTTAAGTTCCGTTTCACTAGTATGGTTTTGCACAAGGGCTGAACTCCAGCTCCTTATACTGAGTTTAGGATAAGGGCTAGATATTGAAAATGGGCATAGGAATATAGCTTACAGCTTGGAGATTTTGACATCAGCTTTTAATAATTAAAAATTGAGGTATTTTTACCCATTTGTGCAAGCGTATGGGTGTAATTTGATTGTTGACTACTAAACTCTGCTATGTATTAACAAAATTAGTTTATTCACTTATCTCTGAGTCTCCTTATCTGTGTCTTGACTGTTGAAGCAAGGCCAGCACTTTGGTGTCATTAGTAATCTCACACCATTCCCCACAGATCTTGCATTAAAATGATAGATGACTGGTTTTGAAACCTGCACTAGGGTCACGTGTGAATTGGGTAACAACTGTATTCTTCAGACCTTAGATTTTACTATTTGATGGAAGGTGAACATTGCTAAGGACCAGCAGAAAACTGTACTTGAGACCTTCAATTCATTTCAAGACTGTGATGACATTTATCTCTCTCTCTCAAGCATTGCTCCACAACCCAAGAGAATTATGTAGTCTAACTAGTTTTTCATCATTCTAATTTATTAAGTACTTGTTTGGCATTTAATCCGCCTGACTTCTGCTAGCGTTTCTTGCGCTATAACAATAACAAACCTAATCTGAAGCACACTGAATGGAACTGGTATTAAGTTTTCTGGAATGCTTTCAGCCTTGTCCTTCTCATATTTTTCACAGTGATGAAAAATATGGATTAGCAGTAGCCAAATGTATCTGTTTAGAGTTTACCAGCACTCCATGTTTTTTAAATGGTGTAATCAGTTTTCAAAAACAATGCTGTTTTAAATCACCATTTCAGCCACTCTTTTGCAGAGTGATGGTTGTACCTATGACAGAATTCTAGAACCAATTTTACTCTACAAAGCTGAGAAACTTCATGTTGGGAATCAGTACCTAGAATTGCTGCATTCTTTCTACACATGTTGTAAGAATGATGACTTTATATTCTTTTCAAGAATTTGGCTTGATGAAATCAGCTCTTATTTGCCAAACACAATGAATTCAATTCTTTAAGAACTCAGTTTCATTAGCTCTCTGGATGCACCCTGAATATCTGTTCTTGTGTTGTCCATCCCTTCTTTTCTCAAGCATTCAGGCAATCTTCTCAGTTCAAAGCCAGAAGGCTTAATAGGTTTCTCAAGTCTCCAAAATTTCCTGTTATTTTAACAATTCAAAGATCAATTTACATATTTTGGCTCAGTCATATGTAGCTTTTCTTCTGGGGATGCTGAGAGGATATCTGATCTCAAGAAGCTCAGATATTGGCTCTGCCGCATAATTGCATTATGATCTCCTGTTTCATGTCTTTTGCTGGAGATCTTGAATTACGACATGGATGATGAAATTCATCTTGAGTGATGGTTCTGTCTTCCCTGTATATATCTGTGAGGTGAAATTACTGTTTCTTATATGTGTACATAAAAGCACACATCTTAAACCCCTGATACACTATGCTGTATAACTGTCTGTTTCACATCTGCATATGATTGCTTTTCATGACATTATTTCGGTAATATTCCATTGTTCTTTTGAAGTTTCCACTGTCAAATTAGTTCTCTCTAAAAATCATACCTACTTTTACAGTCATACACTCAATTATTGATTTTCTGATTAAGAAGTAATCTGTTCAGACTTACTCCACGGAAAGATTTTTTTTTTTTTCAGATGTAGATTTGAAACATTGCTGTGAATAAGATTTAAATTTTAAGCTGTTTGACTAAGTTTCTTCACTGTTTTAACTGCAGATTTTAACAAGAACAACTGGGTATTTCTGTGTACCCCAGAGGTCCAGTAACGCCAAAGAGCTCTTTTGAACCATCTTCCACAAGTGAAGGGTATCTGTTCACATGCTTAAGATTCTTTTCTGAAATGCTTATTCACAGGGATGGTCCCATTGACCTCAGGAAGGTTATTTGTGTAAATTCTAGTTGATCTCAGCAAGAATTATGGAACTGGACCCCCAGTGACCTCTCGCAAGTAGTACAATCTGGGTTGTGTTCCAAGTCTTCCATAAGGGCTTTAGAAGATATTTTCAGATTTTGGATTAAAATGCCAAAATGGCATTTTAATCTGATGGTTTGAAACATTTTTTGAATGATTAGAGTTAAAGATATCTGCCTATTCTGAGCATAGGAAATAACCATAGTATTATTTGGAACAATGTGATAACTGTGAGTAAATGTTGCTTTTTAAAGTAGTAATTACTGGATGTGATATTTTACTCTATTTTACATAAATTTAAAATCCCAAACACTCTTTCCCTGCAGCTATTCCAGAGTTCCTCAGCTCTATCAAAAGTGAAACCATTAGTGCTGAAGTAGGCAGAATTTTGACATACTTCAGGAACTGATTGAAAACTTGCAGCTAATAGGCAGTAAAGAAGGATTTGTGCAGCTGTTTAACAAAGATTGGATGCCAACATGCTTTTCGTATATTTTTAATTCAAAAAGAAGTTGCAGATGGAAAAAGCCAGTTTCAGGGCTAGTTTAAACCCAGTGTGCTGTGACTGATTTGAAATAACAGAACAGAAAGCGCATGCATTGTGTGGCAGTTTTCAGAAACACTCTCATGAGGACATTCCCTTATATTTTTAAGTAACTATGCTGAAGCCAAACAACTAGCATGTTTTGTTTCAGTACAAAGTCATCCCTGTCCTGTTCTTGTGCTCCCAGTCTTTGTTGTTCCTCAGATTTATACCAGTTACCCTAACAATCCTTGTGTCCTCTAATGTTGAAAAGGCTCCTATGCGTACACCTTATCCACTAGGCTGACTGGGTGCTTCCAGGGTGCTTGGAAATTCTAAAATCATCCAACTGTTTTTATTAGAGAGGCAGTGGAGAAGGTGTGTTCAGTCACAAGAGGCAAAAAGTTCCACGACCAGTTGCATGCAGATCATATGAACATTCAATATTAGTGTCTCCACTTAGCTTGTAGTCCTGCCCATCTGTATATTACAGTTAATTTCAAAATTATATCTGTCCTTTGACAAAGAGAGCAACATTTACAGAGATCAGACTTGCAGATCCTTTTTTCCTTTTACAAAGAAAATAAACATGATGTTCTTTAACCTCATATTTATGTAAAGTATAAAATAGCGTGAACCTTCTCAACGCACAACTGAGTTCATTAATATATGCAGTACATCATGAATATTCATCCCCCGCACACTATGGTTTCTGGCTTTGCTTCCACTAGTATTTGATGCATTCATTTCTTTCATGTTTTCCTACTTTAATATAGAGTGTGGTTGATTTATTTCCTAATCCATGTGAATGTGAACTTCCTCGGGCTGCTGAAAAACTTAAGCTTTTGTAATTCTCCTACACACAGCAAGAGGCAAAGGGAAAAGTTTTTTATTCATTTGGTAATCTGTTTCTTTTCTTATTTTTTTTTCCTCAAATCTCAGCTTGGAAACAAGAAAGTAACTGCCCCTGTGATGGAGGTAAATGCTTCACAGACACACAGACAAACAGCAACAGAAGCTTCTCCACTGCCTCTTCCTCCTCCTGTGGTACCAGTTAACAGAGCCTCTTTCTCACCAGACAGTGGCACCCATCTAGTACCATATTCTTTGCCAACGCTTGATGATTTTTTGCCTTCACGCTTTTATAAAACCCCAGCCCTTTCACAATTTTCATATAAATGCCCATACCTAGCTTCTGAAAGTATTATCCACAGGAACGAAACGGCCTCTGTAAGCACAGATTCTGCCATGAGTGTGTGCTCCTCCCGCACAGTGAGTGAGTCCTCCACAGCCATTCTAGATGAGCTGCAGACTTGTAGCTATGATACTACTGACTGCTCTGAAACACCTTCCCCAACCTTGAGCCAGATGTCTGCTGTGTCAGATGGCACCACCTTAACCAACACTGCTGCCACTTCTCATGTAATTATGCTTCCTTTTTTCCTCCTCCATTTTGTTCAAACAGGTTGTCAAAGGGGAAAAGAATTAAAACTTGTCTGTTACCCCGTTACACAGACAAGTATTCCTTTAGTAGTTTTCTGTGTTCGCAGTCTGACAGTATGTTTTGCATAGCAGATTTGGTAATAGGAAAATGATACTAAGTTGTTGCACAGTCGTATGGTCAGCTAAGGTGTAGCAAACACTTTGCTTAAAATAAATGAAAAAAAATGAATAAATATCTGTTCCAAATGCATTAAAAGCAAGTGGTCTGTAGAGCTCGAAGAGATCTGTTTAAAATACTGTTAGCAACGTACAGGTTTGTGGAGTTTGTAGCCTCTGGGCTACCACCTTCTACTGAGGTAAAGATTTCAACTTGCAAATTCATAGTAAATGTTGGCAATGTGTAACACACTTTTTTCCTCAGCCATGACCACTGACTGCACAAAACTGTTTTTCTCTCCTCTAACTAACCTTTTCCTCTCCTAAGTACAGTTTCTTACAGGAGTGAACTTCATAAATAATCTTGAAATACCCAAGTGTCCTGTTACTTACCTCTTGGCTAAGTCAAAGAAAAAAACAGTATGCAATTAGACATTTTATGTGTACGTTCACTCTTCTGTACTTTAGTACACTCATATATGGGTAGAAAGAAGGTATGGAATTTGGGTCAAATCCAGATCACTTCTAGTTTCTTTTGAGATTATCTGCATGATTAAAATTAGTCAGAACAAAGCCTTCATTTAGATTGAGCAATTTGTGGCTGAATTACAAAACAGAGAGATGTTCTGAGACCAGAGTTTTTACTGGGTCACAGCAGTGTTCAAACTTTGTACAAATACTTAATCATGCTATCATTTTCAAGTCTGAAAAGAACAAACAGTGTATATATTTTTAAAGTTCTGTGTATATTTTATAAAAAGTATTTTGAGCCTAAATTTGCTGTCACCTGGGAAGTCAACAATCTGTTGTCAGTGCTCTGGATGCTGTTAAAATAATATTAATAACAGGCATGTAAAAGCTGTTATTCCTAACTCTTGTAACACAGCTCTGAAACCTTTTGTTTTGTTTTGTTTTAAAGATTCAATACTGTGAATCTGCATACACCCAGTAGATGTAACCAAAGATGCCATAATCAGTATAGACTGGTACATGTAAATAAGACACAATCACTACATGACCATTTACTAGCTATGGGAAGTATGGAACATTTGTATTTTCTTCTACTTCTAAAATAATCACCCAACTGTATTTGTTTTCTTTGAGCACCATTTTTGTAAGCTAAAGTGAACAGTCCTTCCTTCTTTCCTTGTTTGGGTAGTCTCCCTGTAGAGGTCAGGTCTGACCACCACTTTCTTTCTTAGGCATGGCAGGGAATGAGCATAGCAGTTGTTCACCATTGACGGACAAAGAGAAAGGATGAGTCTCCCACCAAAGGACAAAAATCCCCAAACAGTCCTAAGAGCCCCACAGAAATTAAACTGCTGGCAAGGCCCACCTCTGCAGTATAGAAAAGTCTTTGTCTCCCATCCTCTTTAAAGGAGGGCCAGATGACTATTAAATTTATCTGTGAAATGAGGAAATGACAGGGAAGCTGGTGACACGCACACGTGTACCGCTAGTGGCTGTACTCCTGTAATGATCTTCATTCTCAGAGGAGACTCCTGTTGGTTTTATAGATGAAAACCTCTGAGAGAACGATAAAAGTAATACAGGACTGTGCCATCCAGCACTGTGCCCGCATAAGACGGAACCACACTTTCAAAGACATGATGTCCGCATTGGGGATGTTTGTTTGTTCTTGAGGTTCTTAATGAGAGCTTAGGCAAAAAGGGTTTACAGTGGATCTTCTGAGAAGAAGAAACAGCATCAAGAAGAGCTGAATCAACAAAACTGGAAAAAAATCTAGGCAAAAGGCAGAGCTAAACAGAAAACTGGTTAATTGGCCATACTTTTAGTCACAGATTACAGCTTCTTTGAAAACCTGAAGTATGAGAATTATAATTCATATTTGGGTTTATGCTTAGAATTTGATTTAAAATCAGAGAACAGCTGGGTTTAGAAACTACTTTTTCTGATTCTATTCCAATTATAAACATTTCCCTTACAAAGTAATTTTCATGGGTTCTTTTTGTTTATGTAGTTTAGAATTGTGGAATCAAATGGAAACTTGGAAAAATAGAAGTACACATTAGATTTTGCATTTTCTCAGGTTCCGGGACTATCTCGAGTTTCAAGAATTGATCCCTGAGTATTTCAGCCTAATTCAATGCCTTGAGGCCAGGGATGTGCTGTGCTGCAGCATTTTTGCACAAGACTGCTCAGACATCTGTAATGGGACCTCTTGCCCTTTGCTGCCTGCCTCAGCAGAAAGTTAGAAAGCGGCTCCAGTCCCAAATTGATGCTTTTCTCTGCTTTGATTCAGAAGTCCAGAATTCTGCTCTTTCTGATGTTTAGGCAAATTAAAGGAAGTTTAGACCTGGTACCTAGGAGGAATCTTTACAAGAATTTGATTACGTAGCAGCAGAAGTAGGTGGCTCTGCTAGCAGTGGAGCACAGGTGAAGTATACTGGAGAAAAAAAATAAACAGGACCCTAGGGAAATGAGCAGCATGAAAGAGATGAGGATTATCTTCCCGGTAAGTTAGGAAATATGTGCATTCTGGTGAAATAGTTATTTTCTGTATCATCTTATTTTCCCACAAAGGCAATTACCTAGAAAAGTAAAAGGTTTAATCCACAAATAGGCATCTTAAAGATTTCACTTCCTTGTAAAATCTGGGAACAAACTCTGTCGCCTGGAACTAAAGCATCACATGCTCAGATTGAAATGTCAGTAGCTCCCAAATGATGTCGGGGCGGGAAAAGGCCCTTGGAAGTTGAAGCTTTGCAAACCTGTCATTTAGAGCTAACCCTCTTACTAGTGCAGGGTGCATCAGATAAATAAATGCAATAGCCACCTTCACAGAAACTTTCCTCAAAGAGAAAGTCATCAGGAACTAAGAAATTATAGCTGAGCTGATATCTTCTCTGAAACCTTTTGAAGCAAACCCAAAGATGTCATATATGGATATGCCACAAAGATATTTATGACTGGTGTCCATCAGCTACTTGTGTGGGTGTTTTCATAATATTGTGTACTACTTAGTGTTTGTCTAACCTAGCTATTTGGTAAAGCCCATCACAGGAATATCTTACTTTTTTTATTACAGAAATTCATAGGAATAGCTTTCCAGTCTACAAAGAACTCCCACTAGTTCTGCTCCTCTCTTCAGAGAAACAAAAGCCGTAGTAAATGAGTAAGAAGGTATAAGGTTCTGGACATAGTTGCACCCTGCCTTCCCTAGCAACAAGCTTTCCCAAAACCATGATATGCCAGAAAGAGAATAGGTGAACCCCTGAAGTAGGGTAGAGATGGCTGGCCTCATCTAGGAACCTCATCCGAAAACATGGCTTCATACCTCTTGAAATGCTATCTTTGAGCTCGTGTAGTTTTTGTATTCCTACAGCTCCACGTTCTTTTGGAGGGGAGGATGGTGTGAGAAAAGCAAACTTAGTTTACGTTTTGGTTCTTAACTTTATTAAGAGAGGAAACATTTAAACACAAAAGTTTTAATGGAGACATCACCACCATCCAAACTTCTCAGCTGAGTTCTGAAAACAGGTATCCTTAAAAAGAGAAACCCCTGAATGCATCTAGGAGTTCACATGATGTCTGCATAGGAGACAGAATTTGTTTTGCTCTCTTAGCTTTTGGAGGCCAAGACATTAAAAATTTAAAATCGAATCAGTAATCTCCAAAATAAAAATGTATACAGAGGTCATGAACCATTTCATTTTGTTCAGATTTAAAGGGTTCTGCGTCAAGAGAAGTTACAGAGAGCTTCCCTCCCTTTGCTCCTGTAATATTCACTGCCCTCTCATTTCATTCAATGCTTTCTCAGTATCGCCGTTTTGATCCTTGCAGTAGTCCCCATGAAGGTGCTACAGCCCAGATGTGGGGTTCCAAACTTGGGGGCAGGGAAGCAGATTGTTGCAGAAGTATGTCTTGTGATTAAAGCCTAAATGGTTCGTGATGCTGCTATACTACCAGTTTACTTAGCTTTCCCATTTTAGTTATTTGATTTTGTTGTGTTGTTTTGTGGTTGTGGTTATTTTTATTGATGCTATTTATTTTTATTGTGATAGAATACATATCAGCATCCCATAGTTACTCCAGCTGGCTTCCATTTTTTAAAGAAGATTTGGCTCAGTCTCCTTAGCTAGTCTTAATGAGCCTTTTCCCTTCGGTCTGCAAAGAAGTTCCTAATAATATCAATAAGGCTTGAGCATGTGCATTAAAGGAATAAGTCTCTTGGAGTGAGTGATCTGTGGCATGCAGCCTTTGTCACACAGTGAGAGGAACTTTTACTGCCATCTTCATTTTATGTTGCTGGCAGACCTCTGCAGACCTTGTTTGTGCCATCTTCATTGACTTGACCATGGTCTTTCTGTCACCTTCCCGTGACTTCAGCATGCTTCATAGGCAGCACATACAAGGAGAGAAGGGGGGAGGTACAAGGTATAGAAGGAACACAGTCTGCTCCCTTTGCAATGAGTTTTGTATTTCAGTGAATGCAGATGCCATTATGGCTAGGTACCTGACAACTGGGAATTGTTGTGTGGATGACAGTCTTGCATCACTCTTTGTTTGGGATGGCAGTCGGAGGGCTTTGTGTGTAATTTAATGGGATATTGTTTTGTTTCTCTCAGGCTCAGATCACAGTGAATGGGAACTCTGGCACTGCTGCCAGCCCAGTGAGTCACTTTCAAAGGCCTTTTTCCCCTTCTTCAGTTTACCCTCCACCAGCCTCGCTCAATTCCAACGTTGTTATCATGCAGCATGGCAGGATGATGGGTAAGCCTCACACAGAATGTTTGCTTTATACATTAAATGACATACTCCAATTCGTGTGGCAAAGGTTGCAAACAATTGCAGAGTGCTTCACACCCATAATGAAGGTATTGTCTATTCATGTACCTTGGGAAGTAAACGCAAAAAAAATAATAGCATTTATTGTTAGATATGGTAGTGATCCTGAACTGCAGTTACTATTAAATTTTATTACTTACGAGTGTGGAAGTGGTCTCTTGCTACCTTCCTACTAGCTTTACCAAGGAAAGACCATATATCAAAATAACTCAATCTGTGCAGCCCTTTCAGGTTTTGCCTTCTTTAAGAAACTAAGGGCCAAATTTGTACAATGGTTCTCCCCACAGCTTTCATAATCTTCAATAGAAATACTCCAAACAAAGGGTGGGGCTCTAGGCTTTTAAACACCCAAAGCCGTGTCAATCTATAATTTGTTTATGGGTTTTTTTTGTAGGGCATTGTTAATTTTTATTTTAAAAATACTCGATCAGCCTTAGATGGGAAGTTTGCCAGTAAAATCAAGTTTTGCCAGAACAATCATTTATTTGCTGCTTTTTCTACCAGTGTTTTGCACATTCAGATAAAACTATACATGCAAAATGATTTGAATGTGATCCTGGAGTTTACTTTTTTGAGAAATATCACCCAATTTCCCTGCATGCACAACAGTCTGAGACTTACAGCTTAGACAAATGCTGTTATCCCTATCATAGTAATAAGTGCAAAAACAATATACATGGGTTTCTCCACATCCCAGAACTCTAGATTCTTTGATTGCTTCCAGTTCGCTGATCTAAAGGCTTATCAACTCTGGTTTGGATATACCTGAAATAAATGTTTTCCCACGATTTTTACTCTTGTATGATGCTGAAGTTCTGTGTTCCACAGTAACAGCCTGATTTCATTTTCATTGCTCATGTAAAAATCCCACTGATGGCCTCTGTTCGAGGCTTACAAAGAATGAAGGATCAAATCCAAAATGTTTTCTAAATTTAACGTTGTGCATTTTGGGAAAAAGGCCCAAATATTCAGACATTTGCCATGCAGAGTTGCCCCACGCCATATATGTGTAGCACTGGATTATTAACAGGATTTCAAACTTGAGTAAACAGCCGAAACAGCCATGACAAATACAGCTCTCTGCAGTAGGCGTGAGCAGAAATATTCAAATTAAAATTAGAGCTTTCAGTCACCAGAGGTCCTTTTGCTGATTTATATTACAATTCAAGTATCTTGCTTCGGAAGAATCAATGGATGTTAATGTCACACAAAAGGTAATTGTAATCTTCACCAGTAGTATTAGAATGTTTATTTTTCCTCCCTACATTCATTTATCCTGCTGTGAAAATGTCTCACAAGCACTGTACCTGTTCTTACAAAAAAGGATGCTTTGTCATAGCAGGCAGCTAATTTACTGAAACATGCTGCCTGAAGAAGCAGGACTTTTTTTCCTGCGTGCAAGAGAGAAGTACATCATCTGCAGCAGTACAAATTTTCACATGACTTATCCCAGCAGTGAGGTGGGTTTTGTTAAATAAATTATAAAGGAAGACTGGGGGCAGAGGGGTAGAAATATTGCAAGTCACCACAAAACAGCCTGCACAGTTCACTTAAAGAATTGTAAGTGGATCATCAGATTGCTCTATCGATGCCAAGTTACTGAGGTCCGTTTTTATGGATTATATATAGAGGCACTTAAACATACCAACATAACTTAAAGGGGCAAAAATTATATGTCAGAATCTGTTTTTTAAAAGTATTTGAGCATCAAAACTTAATGTTTCTATACACATATCACATATGCCTTTGTGGAGGGCTGTTTGGAATCTGCTGCGCTTACAACACAGCAATCTTCTATATTTTGCTAGATTTGGGGCGGGGGAGTTTTGAAATTATATTGCTAGTTTCAGAGAATGGATAGGAAAGGTGCAAGAGTTTGATTTATGGGAGAAAGGCTGCTGTCACTATTTCTCAATAGATTTTGCTGGGTTTGTGGGTTTTTTCCTTTTTTTTTTTTTTGTGAGCAAGATGCTGCGAAAAAGTACCTCTAATCTAGGAAGATCTGAGTCAAAGAGCCCATGTAGTCATTAAATAAGTTTATAATTCTGTTAATGTAACATTAAGCAGGGCAAAGCCCTAGCTAAGAGGACTTTTTTTTTGTGTTGTGTATGTATGTGGTTAAAACTGTCGTTGATCTTTGTACAGAATACTGAAATGGGGAAGAGTGTTACAACTGCCAAGTATGACTATTGTATCTTTATACAATATTCTGTCATGTTATCTTTACAGAGTCCACAGAGACATACTCACAGCATGTTCAGACTGTTGGCAGCAGCACAACCACCAGTACAATACCAATCTGTAGATCCTCAGAAGAAGAAAAAAAAATTACAGTCATTAAAGCTCCACATTATGCAGGGATTGGCCCGGTAGATGAATCTGGAATCCCTACAGCAATTAGAACGGTAGGAAATTCTGGGGAATCTGTGTATGAACTCATACAATGAATTGATTGTTGGTAATGGGTTTTTCACATTCTTCTAGTCTTATATAATGTGGAATACAGTGTGCGTAATCAGCGAGCTCATGAATATAATATTGTGTGTTGACGGAAAAGAAGAATGCTGATGGGAGCATAATTGGGCAACCTCATGTTTCTAGCTTTAATTAGAAGTAGCCAAAACTCTTTCTTACTTTTCTGGTAGTTCTTGCCTTTTGGAGATACACAGTAATTGCATTTGTCTTGCCATTTCTAAAATGAGTTTTATATATACTACATATATGCATGCATGCAAGTATATATATATATATGTGCATGCGTGTGTGTAAAAATCTTACCCTTCTGCATTTTGGGAGACATTGGTTCCCCTGTCATCAGGGTAGTGTAGAAATGAATAGTTTTGTTCTAATAATAATCTAAGTGACTAGTATTTTTGTGGAAGTGCAATATATAATCATTGTGCCCTTGAGCGACACGTAAACAAACAGCGTGGAAACCCTTTCATTGTGAGTAGCCCAGTTTTGATCATCTGCCGCTAGTCGCTGCTTGAGTGGTCCCAGGACGTCTAACTGAGGAGTTTTGTTTTCACTATGCTGAAGCATTCTTTCCACTCTGCTGTCAGGGCAGCCTCTTCTGGCTGGTCTGGAGAGCACAGTGGCAGCCACACTAGGTCTGTAAAGGAAGCGCTTGCTGGCCTTCCCAGCCGGAGGAGAGGTGCGGTGCTAGTCGGAGAAAGATTAAGAAGAGTGGGAGCCAGGATGAAAGCAGCAGAGCCCTTGCAGGTGAAGTCTTTGTGAGGTGCAAGGATGTAGCAGATGCTGGATGTATCTTCTCTGCCAATACTGGCATATGGGGCTGTTTTGTAATTGCCAAGAACTGCTTCAATGGATTGAACAATTAGGGACAAAATCAGGAACTGGTGGAGAAAAGCAGTAGGAAAAATTCAGAATAAGTGGTAAGATGGGGACGATTTTGATAAGAATGGGGGGAAACTGGCATTTCTTGCTTTATTTTTGACATAAAAAGTAGTAAGATCAGAATCTTTTAAAAATTAACAATCTCTTTGCATCAGTGCTCTAGCTTCCTACCCCTTTTTTAAGTAAATATGTCCCTATGCTTTATATAGGATAAGGTAGTGATTTTTGTTCAGTTTTTTAGTAGCAGATTGATCTAATAGGATGCATATCAATTATGTAAGGTTATAACAGAAATCCCTCTCAAGTGTGCTTCACAGAGTTGGCAATCTGCCAGCCTGTATTTAACTTTCTGATTGTATGGTCTGAGTCTCTCAGATTTTCTCCTGAAAACATAATGTAATTTGAATTAGGACATTTTTTCAGCTGGATTTGCTCTGCTTTTTGTTATGTTTCAATTTCAAAATATCTTATAGCTTGTAAACTTAGTATTGCAGAAATTATTCTCACAGTGAGAGATGAGTTAAAAGATTATGCTAGCATCTGTGTGTGTGTGTCTCTCATGTGTCACTTTGTGTCCTTAACTCTGCTTCCTTAGGACTTAGTTGGAAGTGAGATTGTTTTCAAGATACTGATTTGAGATTGTGTTTTAAATGTGCACAAGTATATTTGAGCCCCGTGTACCCTAGCAATGTAAGAACAAAGGTGATGTAGTGGTCAGCAAAAGACTCAAACGTGCTGCCCCTTGACACCTCTTACAAATGCAGTACTATGCAGAAACATGCAAAAGTGCTATAACTGCATTTCTCATGAACAGTAGAAGGTAGGATATATCACTCGCTCTTTCCCCAAGGTCAGTGAGTAATCCAAATAGGAATCTTCTCCCAGAAAGTTCAGCCTCACTCCATCTGAAGAGAGAAAGAAGTTTTCAAATTAGTTGAGTTTATCATTGCATGCAGAGTTTAAAAGTTTCTTATTCTTCCATCTTTACGAAAAATGGCAACAGTCTATCAAAAAAGCAGTAAATGCAGATGCACAGGTAACACACACTGTGTTCCAAAACACTATGCTACTCAAAGGTAAGTAAATAGGTACTTGGGAGTATCTATATTCCAGATTTGGAGTGCTTTTCAGGAGCAGAGAGATTTTTTCAGTCTGTGGTTATCTCCTCCAAGTCTGTCTTTACTCTCAGAACATGGTTTGCGACAGCTGTTCAGCCAAGGAAAGCAGAGCCATGTTCTCTTTCTGTTCCTGCAAACCCTCTCTGTCCAAAGCTGCTGAGAGTGGAGAAGGATTGCTAGAAAGCTTTCCCTTCTCTCAGAACCTTCATCCCATGTTAGCATGTTCCCTCCAATGCCACTTTAGGTCCTGCCAGCTCTTGGAAGCACAAGTCTGAAGCCTGAAATTTCAGATCGTTGTTAAGTTCTGCCACTGTGCCAAGCCCTGCCCCAAAGATGGTGAAATTCCAAGACATGAAAAATGAAGCCTTTGGAGAAGAGAGAGTAGAATGCTGTTCACTCAGAAAAGCATTCAGTCAAATGGCACCACCAAAGCTTAGCACTGACAGGGTCCTAGTAAAGGAGGAAACAGATTCATGGAAAGCAGTATGACCGTACTGTTTTAGACTATCCAAAATGATCGCTTCATGTCTAACGATTAAAATTAATCTATAGACTGAAAAGGCCTCTATTTACTAAGAATGAAAAAAAAAATCAAGTCCTACCAGATTCCTTTTCCATACTTAGTGATGTACAAATTCAGCTAGAAAAAAAACAACCCACAGGTCCACTAAAAGTCATAAATGCCTCCTTTGATTGCATACTTTCTGATGGATTATTAGAATACTGCAATGATTATGGACTTTCCTAACTACCAACTGCAGGTACTTCTAATGTCCACTTCACTCTATCTGGCTGATTGTTCATCACATATGATGATATCATGTTCCAATGTTTAACTGCAACAACTATAATGTTTGCAAAGCAGGATGGCATCTGAATGGTTTGGTGCATTGTGAATACTGCTAATTCCTCAAACAAGTGTTGGTATGTGGGATTACTGAATATAAATCAAGAAAATGTATTTTTAAATTAATTTGTTCTATTCCTTAACTAGTCCTGTCTGGCTTATAATGTAAAGCCAAATTATTGGCTGAGGCTTTAAACCCCAGGGTGGGGGTCAGGAGGGAGATGATGAGAGAAAAACATTCAAATATACAGGAAGATGTTGGGAGACCTTCTTTGGTCACATGGGAGCTTCTCCATACCTCATCTCTATGTGGAAGCATCCTGTGGATTTGTGGAGGACCTGACTGATAAGGAGTATCCGTCAAAGAGATATCTATGCACCTTTGTCCCTTGACAAACAGTAGGGTTACAGCAGTAATATTTATGCAGTTTCCAGTCTATTCACCTGTCACTGATTCGAGCTCTGTTGGAAGACTCTTCTTGGCCTAATACAATCAGAAAGGCAGTTGTGGTATCATGGGACCGTTGCAGGTTTGTACTGCTGTGGGAAATGAGTAGTACCATGGAGGTTATACCCATCAGCATGAATTCTCTCAGACCTTCTGGACTTCCTTGTAAACTTTTGAACATCTACAATCTTGGAGCACCAAACAGCATATTTATTTCAAATCCAGTGAAATTATTCTTACCAGAGTTCAGGTAGCATTCCCTTTAGGGAAGCAATGTTAAAGTGGTCAAATCTGCTTCTGAATGTCTTCTCTTGGGCAGAAGTCAGGAGCATTGGTAGGTAGGGGAAGGGACCTGATCTTGATACAAAATTCTTGCCTTCATTTCTATCTTGCAAGCAGGTCTTTAGGGCAAAAATGTGATTCACTAAAGAGGTGGTGTGGAGCCAGGTGAACACACTCAGATCTGTCAGTTATTTTGTAGAGAGGAATTTGTGCATTTTCACTCTTCCTGGTAAAGAGGAGCGGGCAGAATGGTTGCAGATTTGGTACTAGCTAATGCAAGACAATGCCTATCAAGAGGAGTCTTTTGAGTTACTCCTGTGCACCATGAGGTTTGAAGATAATTTTGTACATCCGCATTAAAAAGCTTTTGCTTTGCTGACTACTGGGGAACAAGTAAAATTTTAGGACCTAAGAATACTGAAAACATGTTTGCCTCTGTGGTGTCTCCTCTTCTGAAATAATATCATCCTATCTCAAAGAAAATTGCAGAAAAGAGAAAACGCAGAAGGGTAGGAGATAAAAATAGTTTGAAGCATGAGCAAATGTTGATATGAGGAAAATTTGGGAACTTTGGGATTGCTGAGTTTACAAAAGTAAGGATAAGTATAATTTAATGAGTGGTTATTGAAAGGTATATTGTATTTACTTTTCTCAAAATAGAAAAATAAGTTAAAATTCAGTTGCCTGGAAAGGGAATTTAAAACTGATAAAAGGAAATACTGTTTGTTTACAATCTAAACATTAACTCTCAAACATAGTGTTGTCTAATTCTTTTCTTGGTAGTATTCCAAAGTTTTTCTGCATTATTTAACAATTACTTTTTGAAGATAATTTAAGTTGGAAATTGCCAGGATTTCAAAAGAATGTCGTCTTCCAAGCTTGGAATTGCTGAGATGTTTGTGTTTTCATGTAAAGTATCTAGCATTCATCACTATCAAATATAGGGCACTAAGAAGATAAACTCTTGATCTGACACTAATTCCTATGTTCCTAACTATTGTACCCTTCAAGATCAGAGTCCAAACTGACTCAGTCTTCAGTATCTTCCAGAACTTGTTACAGGAATTCGTAGATGAAATGCATAAGTACACCATTTGAAATAGATGGTATAAAATTGATTATCATAAATAGGGGACAAAACATAATAGTCTTTGTGTCCACAATGACATTACATGGCTGATCAGATCTGTACATGCAGGTACTTTTATTTTTTTGTTAATTGTTAAAAACTGTATTTTATTTAGACAGTTGACAGGCCGAAGGATTGGTACAAGACAATGTTCAAGCAAATCCATATGGTTCATAAACCTGGTAAGTATGCTTTTGTCTTGGCTGGGTGGTTCTCAGTGGTATTTAAAAATGCACTTTTCTGCATTTTGATTGTCTCCTATGTGAAAACACAAGTGTTTGCCAAGTGTCAGATAATGAATCAAATCAAACGGGCAAATTTAATGATAGATTTTACTGCAGAGCGTGCCGTTTTCCTCTGCTAAAGGCTGAACATTTCTAATGGGTTTGTTTTATTACTAAAACTAAACAAACATTGAAGTGATTAGGATAGGTATACCACCAGTATGATTCCATGTCACTGGGGAGCTCAGTAAAATGATCCTCATCTCCAGTTTGAGGTACGAGAAATTGGCCACTGTACATCTCCTACCATACCAGCTTTCTTTGGGGAGAGCTCATGTGTTAGAACAGCATGGGCTAGTAAACGGGCTGTCTTGAGCCTGTCTGAATTCTGTCTGAATTGCATTTTTTTCATAGAATGTCTTACTTGGTTTTGATTAAATGGAGCTTTGGTGATATTACTAGCTTTAATGTCCTTTATCATGATTGTCACCAAGGATGTCAAGAAACAGCAATTATGCTCATTACACCTTCATAAGGAAGGAGACTATTCATCTGAGGTAGAGCTTGCGTTCAGTATGGGCACACAGAATGTTAGTGGGAGAATAAAAAATGTAAGCAGGAAAATTTTGGCTTACAAGATCTATTTTGAACGCTAGTCAAACAGTAGACATTTGAGGTTGCTTTTTGTGATAGCAACGACAACTTAATAGTCTCTAGTAGAGGAGAGCTGACAAAAAGAAGAAATTGAGCTTGAGGAAGGGAGAAGAAACAAAAAGCTATAATTCGCAATTTGGTGCTAACCAGTAAATACACAAAGTGGGTGACGTGACCAGAAGATAGCGTTTTACCAATAAGATGGTAAAAATAGCCTACAGTAAGCATAATGGGAAGAGAGAGTCTTCAGAAAACACCTATGAGATGAGGAAAAGAAATACAGAGCTTGATTGCCTACCGATCTGCTGTTTGTATTTGCAAAACGAAAGCTGCATTGCTGTGATAAACTGGCATGTATTGCAATACTGTAACATGTTTATTTCTTTTTGTAGATGACGACACAGACATGTATAATACTGCATATGCATACAGTACTGGTAGGAATTATTCCCTCACTTCAGAATGAGTCTTTTGTTAATGTCAGCAAGTAACAGGGGTAGTTAACTATTCATGCTTGCTTTTATAATGCTGATATAAACACTTTTTATCATCGTCTTTGATCTCAGTTGGTGTTTTTTCATGCCTTTTTTCCCAAATGAAACAAAGTTTAATTTTTGTTTCATTCTTACAACAGAAATGAATTGCAGCTGTGGGCCTCTTACTGCAGATGGGATACACTGTAATACTGCATTTGTTTTCACTAGTGGTTGTGAGTAATGCAGCCTTATCAAAATGAAAAGGGAGCTACTGTGTGAAAGTACAAATGCTAATTACTGACATGGGAAGATAAAAAGGTTGCACTGAAAACACCTTTTAAAATATGCAGTAAGAGTGCCTAATAAAGATTATTCTGTTTTATGATCTTGTTCATTTTTGCTGTAGGCACCGGTGTTGATGTTATTTAGCTGCAAGAAGGACATATTCATCTCAGATATAGAAGTGTTGTGTCTTTCAGAAGATTAGAACCATGTAGTAAAATTATTTCTAAAAAAAAATGAAAGTGTGAATAGACTATATGTGCAAAAAAACCATAGTGCCTTGTGCAAAAATGCCATTCAGAATTCTTCCATTTCAGTGTTTGGTGCATTTGACATGTTCTCATGCTGCCTTTTTCTGTACTGTTGAGAGCATTTGTTGTGGGTCAGTTGTTTTGAGATCTGTTTGGACTCTTGTGATCCTCTTCAAGATACGCTATTGCCTAGTTGTCCCAGACTAACAGTAATTATTAAAACAGTGGGGGAAAAAAAAGTGCATTTCCTGCCTCACCTCTTCCTTCTGAACATAGAACAACTGTTTCATTTGAAAATGAAGGATGAGCCTGGGGATTAATTACAGGCTGTCATTAACAGCTTTGATGGATATATACAGCCGTTAACTTCCCCCCCCCCCCCCCCAAATTAATCAATTTATTTTAACTATACTGCATTTCGTCTGTGTGTTTGTAGTTTTATATATCAACTTTCTCATGCTGTGACTATTTCTTGTTTGTTTTATATTAGGTAGCTACAGTCCATCCTTCTCTGCTCAGGCACACCCAGCTGCAAAGACGCAGACATACAGACCATTGTCTAAAAGTGCTTCTGACAGTAGCTCCGATGCCTTTAAGGTCTCATCCCCTTTACAACCTCCACATGTGCCACCTCCAGTACCACCACATCGTCTGAGGGAAAGATCTATACCAGAAAAGTAAGTTAGTGTATTTTCAAAAAGTGTTCTTGGTATGCATAGTGATCTAATTACAAGATATGACAAAGGATAAAATAGCAGCTATAGAATACTACGACTTCAAGGGCTTTATTCAAGGGACAGTCAGGTGATGAGGGGTAATCAGTTCCTCAGTAGTGTGTGCATCATGCATGATGCTGCCATTTCTTCAATGTGCTAAAGAAGTGCTTATTCTTACAGGTGATACCACCACGAGCATTTAAGATTTTCATTCTCATTAGTGGGATTGTCCTGCTTGTTGTGTTTCAGAACAATCCGTGCTCTAGCAGCTGTCTTGAATAGTTAGTCTCTGAGTATAGTATCCAGTGGCAAAGAGAAAGGATCTAAAAAATGCTGTAAATTGAAACTCAAGGAAGAGCAAAACTGTAAGAGTATAGCAGCCAACCCACATTTCCCCAGAGCTCAGAAGTGCTTTATATCGCCACTTTATCAATCTCCATCTCCATTTTAGTAGACCGAGAAGGTGTTTACCGATTAAAAGGGCATTTCAGATTTCTCCTGGTTTTCCAGCTTCAAACATGCTGCACAAACAGGTCCCAGTGGCTAGAATCCAGTCTAGAAAAGGTTAATACTTAATAGGTCGGGAAAGATATGCTTATCCTTCTGATAAAACCACGCAAAGTGCCCTGCTCACAAATTCTATAGATCCTTCAGTGTATCTGCAGCTACTAGCTCAAGCAAAAAGCTTTTTCATTAGCATTTACATTCACTAATATTACATGTTATATAATATTTGTTATTATACATTTATGTGTGTATGTATGTATTTTATATGTGAAAAGGGTCATTTTTTATTGCATTTGTGGCTACAAGCCCCCCCTCTTGGTTACATTCAAGCAACAAAAAATAATTTGCCCATTTTTGTCAGCTTGGACATTGTAATCATTTTTATATGTAGAAATTGGATTATATTAAACAGTTTCAAATACTTTACAGTTTGAATAAAATGTTATGAGAAAAGACTATACTAAGTGATTAAAGCTAAGGCTATGACTGTGGCTTTTTTGAAAAATTTGTAGGTAATGGCAATCCAAAAAGTAATCCAGCAGATACACATATTGCAGAGGGAAATGAGATTGCTCGATGGTTACTGATTTTGGCTACTCCTGTTGCTAAGGGCAGGTTGTCAAGAGGAAATGGTAGGGGTTGGAGTTGGGCTACCTCCCAAAGGCCCTGAGGTTTGCATTTTGTTAGCAAGTCATACAGAAGGGTAGATTTTTGTTAGCAAGGCACCAAAATGTGGATCTGCTTAGCTTTGATCTCTGAAGTTATATGAGTCATCATCCTGTGCTAGGTCAAATGCCTTGGTTGCAGAAACTGAGGCCTGTTGCAGTTCCTTTTGTCAAGCTTGAAAATAACTGCTTCAACGCTGAATTTGGATGTTTAGCCTCTCCTTTTAATCTCCTGAATGGTAAGACAGGCAGTGGAAATCTATGTTCTCCAGGCCAGGGGATGCCAAACACGTTAGTTATGCTTTGCCTGCTGCTGACAGTTACAGCACATCAATCTTTTTCTGCCATTGGGGTATTCTTTTTTTAATTGCCTATAAAGCCTGAGTATTTAAAATTTCACATAAGAGGCTTAGGTCCACATGTATCACAGTTTCATAGCTGGGAGGCAAGATATGGTTTGCATTAACAGTTGGGCTCAAAAATACAGTCCATAAGGGATTACAGGCTGAATGCTGTAAATCAAGTGAACAGAGTATGAATCAGAATGTCAGTAGTATCCTTTTTTCTTCAGTGACTTGCAGTATAATGCAACTTGATCAGAACACTTCCATTTTCCTGTTCATTCTCAAAAAATACAACCTTTTCTGCTCCGAAACTTAATTTTTTCCTTAGTGAAAATAACCAACAGAGCCATGTAGAACTACTTCCCTTGAAATGTAGGGCGTTTTATAGATAGAGGTGTCTGTGTCCCAGAAATTGCACTCACAAATGTCCTGTAAACAAAAGCTACCCCATAGATTTATTTTTTTTTAAAGGCATGTGACGTGTGCCTTATTATGTCAGGTCACATCAAACCAAGTTACATCAGAAAGGCTGATAGAACTGATGGAATTTAATCAGCTTGTGCTCTTTCTTATTGTAAATACAGACAATAGCTGATAGGATTTCCCCTTTCCCTCCTTTGAGTTACTAGTGGGTTATTTTACACAGAGCTAAACAAAAAGATGTGCGAGCTACAGTTTTCCACATGCAGTGTAGGCAGTGACTACAGAAACTGCCATGAAAAGGTAGCTCTCACTGTGATAGCAACTAGCTATCCCCCCCAAATGTATAGGTAGCTATTAATATAACAGGGTAAATGACTGAAAAATATGGTAGTGGGGGTTACTTTTTATTCTTTGCATAGCACTATTAAATTGGAAGCAAATTTATAACTATAGAGAAAAAGGATAAATTTCTATCCCAAACTCTTGTTCTTGTTTATCTATTCAAATTTCCAAGGAAATAGTATGGTGCTTTACAAGGATATTCAGGAGCAGTTCTACGACAGATCAGGATAAAGAGCATCTATTAGATTTTCACTGTCTTTCAAAATAATTCCTCATTTCTTGTCACAGAAAATTTTGTAACTTTTTCAGTATGGACTTACTGTCATATTGTGTGATGACAAAAATATCTGCCACTTGTCTATATCAGTATAGCGCATAAAACAAGTATAGTAATTTCGCAGTTTGAGAAGGCGTGTCATGGTGTTTTGACACAGTATGTCGGGGAAGTTTCTAAACTGGTACCAGTTATAACAAAAGTATCAGCAAACACATAGGCTGGACATCTCTAGTGTTTTTCCTGCTGTACTGAGTACACCTGCTGTAAACAGGTACAGTGCTAGGCCAGACGTTTCACAACTCTGAAATCTGGAAGGAGAAACCATGCTGAAATTCATTTGGGTTTGCATGTTTCTCTTGCACAGAGCTGTAAAGCAGATGGCAATGACAATAAATTAACTCAGTTGCTCATATTTGCTATTTAGAAATGACTGGGATCCCCCTGACAGAAAGGTAGATACCCGCAAGTTCCGTTCCGAACCAAGAAGCATTTTTGAATATGAGCCAGGAAAGTCATCAATCCTTGAACATGAAAGACCGGTAAGACACATAAGTGGGATGGGTAATACAGTAAAGAGCCTTGATGAGAGGTCATCTTTTTATTATTTACCACTGATTATAACTACCCAGATGAATGTTGAAGGTCCTCTTTCAAATATAATTTTGCAGCAGTTTGTCTTTGCTCTTTCCTGTTGGTTGTGTTGAAAATGTGAGTTTGGCTTATTTGCTAAACTTAGATCTTCTGGTATTTCCAAGATATCAAACCGTCACTGTGGAAACCTAATGGATGATGAGCAGAACTGTGAATTAATGGAAATAGCTTTTTCTAATTGGCAGGTATCTCCAGCACAAATTGTCAGCAGTATTAACTGCACATATCATATCTGATTAATTAATGCATAAAAATAAATTATTTGCCTTTTCAGGATGTACCTAATGGTACACTTAAGGAGATTTTGGTCAAATACTGGTCAAGGTTGCCTAGGGAGGCTGTAGAATCTCCCATTTCTGGAGGTGTTCAAGACTCACCTGGACACAGCCCTGAGCATCCTGATCTGATTAGATTTGCTTTTAGCTGGAGGTTGGACTGGATGACCTCTGGAGGTCCTTTCCAGCCTCAGTTACTCTGTGATTACTGCGTGTACATTAACATGTAATCAGAAGTCTTTATTCCTGCTTTCTGATTGTGATCGTGGAACTTTCACAAGCACGTCTCATAAAGCTATGCTTAATGCATGCAAAATGACCATTAACAGGAGTTTTCATTTGCTGTAAGACACATTCACCCAGCCTCTGCAATTTACCTTTGTGCTATTGCAATACTTCCTTATTTTAGGAAAAGTGTTATGTATCAATAGCAATATTTTCTTTTCTTGGTTTTTTACTTTGAGGTTGGAATGGTTGAGGGAGTCCAGTTTTAAAGAAGGGTTTATGTAATCAATACTGGATTATTATTTGCTTCTGTGTTATTACATGCTTGTTCACAGAATTTATTTTACTAATTTGAAATAAATTAAGCAAATAATTGAATTCCAGAATACATAGTATGTGTGAAACACCTGTACTAAGCACCTGTTCCTTGTGGTTTTGTGGTCTTTACAGGAATGTAATTTTCATTAGTTAGGAAATACTAAGCTGCGTTTCTGTGAAATTAAGTTATTGCAAAACTGATGCATTTTTCAAAGAGGAAATTGGCATTTCTATATGAACTGCTAATTAGTCAATATAATTAAATGGGATTTGGTACTTATTGTGAAGCTGGACTTAAATAATTTTATTTAAAAGGTGATGGCATTTGTTCTGAGCACTTTTATGATTGCTATGGATGCGTTATACACACTGAGGTCATTTACCAGCCTTCCCAATGCCAAAGAATAACAACAGATTCAAATTAAAAATAAGAAAAAATCACAGTATTGTTTCAAAATGGTCTCGCTTTTCTAATAAATTACATTTTCTGCTAATGTAATGTGAAAAAAAAACCCTCTCAGGAACTGCAGTGCTGATGAGTATGATCATAGATACAGTTTTTCAATTTTAGCGAACTAATGAAATGACAAAAAAGTGAGCTTTGCTGACTGTTCCTGAACCCTTTTTTTTAACTTGCTTATGTATTTTATTTTTTGTTCTTGATCAAGAGGTTGGATTTTGAGCTTTCTGTGTTCTTAAAATATTTTCATGCAGAAATACCTTAGTCACATCATACTTACTGAGCAGCATCAGCCAACAGCAAGATCATCTTCATCACCTGAAGCTTATGCTAGAAGTTTAGACTTACCGATATAAATACAAGGAAACATCTCTTTGTAGAACAAATTTTAAAAGCTGAGGAAAATCTGTTCATGGGCAGAATGGAGAGATCTTTTGTTTATGTACGATTCAGAGCTGTAAAAGATTGGAAAGCAGGAATTAATGTAGAATACAGGAGATGAAGGCTGTGCTGACACTAGTGTAACGTTATTAACTGATATAAAAATAGTTGAAGTGACCTATCACAGTTTTATCAGTTTGGAATTTCTGCTGTTAATAAAGATGATGTTTAGCTTTATGTATTTAGACACTTCCTTTGGACCATGATACAAAAAGAAAAAGATTTGGTTTCACTAAAGCATTTGCTTTCCTTGTTTTCATTGACTGGGACATGGAAAGCAAAACTCACCACTTGTTAGAGGATGATCAGCAGAGTAGGTTGAAAATTTTTATGTGTGTCTAGGAAAAGCTGACATCTGAAAACAAAGCATTAATTCCAAATTCAGATGAAAACTCCAAATTCTCAACTGTGTCAGTATTGTATGAGTTAAGTCTTTCATCTTGATAATCTGAAAAGATTTGATTTTTAATGCCTGAAAAATTGTTCTGATGATACTGAAAGAAAAAATTAATCAAAATATGGAATAAAAAAATAAATATAGTTCATTAATATTGTAAAAGATGGACATTTACAGCATCTAAACTGGAAATTCTTACTTAATTAGTTTTGTCAAAACCAAAAAAGTCAAAGGGAGTTTCTCCAGCACTTCAAATCTTAACATTTTTTTTTCTGAAATTAAATAATTTCCATGCCTACAGGATTGCAGTTTTGATGGCAAAATGATCTGAAAAAAAAAAAAAAGAAAAAAATATTTACAGCTACTTTATATGATAATAATCAGGGCAGATGAGGTTTGAAAGATCAGTATTCCCTTTATTGAGATAGGTACTGCATTATAACCAGTTGTGATTAATGTGGAGATTAGAAACGTGGGAAGAATATAGTAAAATGAGACTCAGTGTAAAACTAAGTTAGTGGAAAATTATTCAGCAGATCCTCATTCAGTAAGTCAAAAGAACGTGGGAAATAATAACCATTAGCCCTTTTGACTATTACCTGTGAATGTCTACCTGTGTATATCAAATATACAGGCAAAGCAGCGTGCTATAGATGTAATTTTTTTAAATGACGTCAGTGTTCTATACTTGAGTATGTTGATGCAGTGCTGTGTTGACCATCTGATGCAGACAGCAAAAAGAGTGAAGTTACTTACTGGTCCTCTGTAGTGTATCTTCAACAAGTGATGAAAATGTTACTAAATGACTAGGTGAAAGATAGAGTGTAGGAACGTGACTTGGTTTGAAGGGAATTTACTTTATTGCTTTTACCTTCTGTTCAAGCAGTTTGGGAGATGTGAGACTAAGCCAAGTTCAGTTTTTTAAGTCAAAATGAATTGTTGATTTTAAGTCTCTTAGAAGAGAAGATAATAAAAAAAGGTCCATCAGCAAAATTGTATCTGAAAGCCAAGCAAAATCAATTGCCTGTGTATTGATCTTGGTAGCACAGGGAATGCAGAGTCCTCCCTTGAACTGCCAGGCCCCAGTGAATTTGCAGACTTTAGTGCTCAGTTTCTTTTTGTTTGCTGCCCTCTGTGGTTCAAGCTGTAAATAAAGGCAGGACTTCTGTGCATGGGGTTAGCTCTACACTTTATGCTCTCGTTTTATTTGCACACTACTACGTGAGGAGAACTCAAAAACTTAGAAACTACGTAAAATACGCCGTTTCTAGCTTTTTCTTTACAAGCAGAAATGTGGAGGTTTTTAAGCTTTCAGCGGATTGCAAGGGTATTTGAAGATAAAAGGGGAGCCAGCTCCCATTCCCTTTGTTATTCCCTTGGCTAGCTGGGTGGAAGCCCAGCTTGTCTGACGGTGTGTTCTGGCTCCCTGCAAGAAGGGACACCGGTCCCTCAATGTGTAGGTGTGGGGCTGCTGCTGTCCAGGGGACAGTGAGGCTCATGAGGTTGACTCTGGCTACCCAAGCAACTCGTGTCAGTAAGCCTGGATTTGTAGTGCCAACAGGTCCACAATTTCCGCACCATATGCATTGCAAGAGGCTTATTTATTTATTTTATGTAGATGCACCCGGTTGTTGATATTGACATTTCTGTTAAAGGAAAAAAATTCTGTTCATGAAAATACGCGATTAATATTTCAACATACTGTAACTTAGTTTGGAGAAATGATGAAAAAGCAATTGTTTAGAACTGTCTTCTCAGATTATCCAGATCTAAATTGTGGAATTTTTTTTTTAAGGTAAGCAAAAAACTCTGAATACGCCAACCATTGTCTTTAGTGGGAATCCAGTTGATACATAATGAAATTATCTCCTGCATCGTGAATCTCTCATTTTTTGCCCTCGTGCTTTCATCTCTCTGTAGAAGAGAATCGTGTTTTTAGTTAAAACAACTATAGTCTCTATTAAGGTCACAAATCTTTCCTGGTCAGTTCATGAAACTATTTTCCGTGGTGTTTTTCTGCTAAAGACTTGGGTATGTATAGTTGAGTTGAAGCAGTTGTCATTAGTAATGCTGAATTATGGCTGTGGATGGTGGAAATGTTAGGGCAAAACTCCCAAGCAGCGTCACTTACTAATGGAGCGCAGCAAGTTGTTCATCGCTGGCATTTGCTTCCCACTCTGTTCACAGGAATAATACTTCCCTTACTTGAAAGGGACATTGTGAAGACAAATCTATAAAACAACAGTTGGTGTCCAGATATCGCATGAACAGCTCATAGGTATGTGAGCACCAAGGTAGTTCAAAAGGGCTGTTGACCTTTCAATAGAGCAAAATTGGGAGTCTGTTCCAGTAACATCAAAGGCAGCAAGAGAAGTGCTGTAAGATGTTTAATTACCTGAAATGGTCAAGACCACAGTGTTATCTCTTGCAGAAAACAGAAATAGCTGTATGTCATTGCTCTGGTGTATTGGTGACAGCTTGACTCAGGAGGAAAAAGTGTTAAATACTTTATCACTGGTATCGTTCTTTATGCAGGACCCTGTCTTCTTCTTTGAGGATTGCTTTCTAGGTCACACCGTAATTAGTGTCTAAGTTCTGATAATTACAGTTGCGGAGGACCAAATTTTAAAATCAGAAATACCTTTCACAAGAGACTTTCTCTGTTTCAGAGATCTTTCAGCCAACTGTTCACTGTAATTCTGTGCTGCATGACAGCTTACATCAGATACTACAAAGGAACTGGAGCTATTTAGAAAATAATTAATGCAGCCACGTTTACAGTTGATTAGATATCCCATTGGGAGCTCTACTGTTTTGCACTGTCATGTTTTCATGCTACTTGAATAAATCTGTCAGTTATTTTAAAAATTAATTGCTACTTTATCCTTTTGCTGTGAGAATTTTCAGATGAAAACAATGTATTTCACTGTGCAACAAAATGCTTCATTACGCCAACAAGGCTGTGGGAGATAAAGCATTACAAAGTTCTGCGAAAACAAATATTAGGGAATGCATAATTTTTCTTCCCTGGGTTTTGACCATAGGATTTAAAATATACCAGTTCCATTTCATATGCTGAAGTGGCTTTTTAATGTAGTCATGCCTGCATGATGCCTACTGATAATGTCTGCTCAGCACTTGCTTCAAGGCAGCAAGATCCAGAATTAACGCGCTTTGTGAGAAGACAAGGAATGACCAAAAGCAATACTGATAAAATTATGTCTCTATTGCTGATCAGATGGGCAATTTCTTCCCTATGCTGAAGATGAAAATAATTTAAACCATCTTCTTAACAAGGAATCTTTAGTGGGATTAAATATACTTAAGTAATTCAGTGATGTTTACAGAAGTGGTCAAAGAGCCCTCTTAGCTTTAAAAGAGTAATTTTTAAATGTTTAACATCTTCCAGCCTTAAAAACCAAAAAAAAAAAAAAAAGTAGTATTAAAGCTACCTAATGACAGTCTTGAACGAGAGTATTCTCTATCTTAAATACCATCTTCATTCTTTGATTTTATTCCGTTCCATTCCCCATATTCGTTCTGTGTTTGTGTGTGTGTGTTGTTAAAGTGATGTGGCATTTCTAGCCCTTTTCTCAGCGTGTGCCTTTTCCTTCCCTTTTCCTTCACAACTGCTCCAGACTGATTGCATAAACCCAGATGACATAGATTTAGAAAACGAACCCTGGTATAAGTTCTTTTCAGAACTGGAGTTTGGACGCCCGGTAAGTGAGGAAAGAATATTAATATTTAAACTTTAGGAAAAATATTTTAAAATGAGGAATTTACAAATTACCAAATTCAGCAAACATATGCCAGTAGAGTTAATACGATTTTCTCTTGAGAAATGTCAATAAAGTAATATCATGCATAAAACTATTATTTTTCAAGTGGACCCTTAACTTGCCAGAGTATTGGTTTTAGTAGCTTTGATACAGGCTACATATTAGACAAATAGTAGTGTGTAAATTTTAAAGAGCTAGACAAATTGCATGTTAAACCGGGATGTTTGCTCATCTGCCTAAATCTTTTGCATTTGGCTGGATTATTTTTGAACAGTCTTTCAGGACAGAAAAATGTGTCAGTTAGCAGGATGCTAAGTTGCAAATAATATATTTAATTTGAAGGAATGTGTCTAAATGCATGCAACCATATACAAATTGCTTATGGCAGTAGATACTCAGATTTTTTCCTTTTTTTCCTCTCTTACATGCATACATGCAGTACACACATTTTGTACCTGAACAGAGATATACAGGTTTGCTCTGTTTTCAGGCTGGGCACCTGCTTGAACAAACAGGCTTCAGTTCTATTCCAGTTTTCACAAATAGTCAGGTGCAAAAAAAAAGGACTCAGAGAAACAGATGCTACCTTAGTCCTCTGCAAGCATTTACATTTAAAATTATAAACCTGAAAAGCTCCATTTGATTGAAACACCTAAACGTCAGAGATACCTCAGTTTTTCACCTTTGGTTGCCCAGGAACTTGCAGTTCTTCTGCAAATACCACAGGCTTAATCGGGTGTAAGCTCCAAAGGCTGTTCATATTTTTTTATACAAGGATAAAACAGTAATGTTGTTCTTGAAGCAAGATTGAGAGCTAGGTTTTACTTCCTCCCTGCACGGTGCCTTAATGCTGAGGCTGAAGATGCACCTGCTCTTGCTTCTGCATACACCCTCTCTGGCTCCGCAGAGCTCAAATTCTTTCCTCTACACTCTTAACATCTTTAGGAAAAAGAAAACTCAGAAGAATGTCTAACACAGTGGTTGGAGTACTTTCCAGACAGGTGGAAGGTGTGAGTTCAGATCCCCTCAGAAAAAGGAGGGAAGTAGACCCATGCATTCCCTCAGTCAGGTTAAGTATTCTCATAGCTCCTCAGGATCTGGGGCAGCTTGAGGAAAAAAACCAAAAGCACCTGCCCACAGGCCGGAAATCCCAAATAGGCATGGCCTTTGAGATTGAGAGTGTCAGGATTTAAAACACTGCCATTCGTATCTTGCCCTGTTAGCTAGCAATCCGCTGGAGCCCCCCTCGGTGTTCTAATTACTGACATGCCTCGTACACTGGGGCCTGGAGGGCACGCTGGGAACCAGGTACCATAGTCCCTTTTTGTAGCTAGCTGTAAGCCAAAATCAGCTACTTCGGGAAAGCAGGAGAGAAAGCAAACCACATACCTTCTTTTAAAACTTTAATTTTGTAATCATAACATTTCAGAAAATTACCCATTGAATACCACCTGAAAACAAATTAAAAAAAAAAAAACATTAAATATATCTAGGTTGAATATGTTGTCCAGTGGTCTATAATGTATCACATTTTCACTGATTACTTTTTATCTCCTTTTATCTTGCCATTCAAGCTGTTTTGTCATTCCTCCCTCTAGGTGGGCAGAAACAGTCCAGATACATTCTTCTGATGAACAATATGTCAACCATATTTACCAATAATAATAACCTGAGAATAGTAAGATTTGTACCTTTATCCTGTAAGATAAAGTATACTGAGGCTTCCCCAGCAGAACATAATTGTGGTGCTTTACACTCTTGTGTCTCATCAGTATTAAAAACTGCTGGTGTTGATTCAACCATTCCAGTTGTAAATTTTGCCACCTAAAGTTACTAAAGTTTTATTAAGATGCTTATAATTTTAAAAATACTGTAACACGTTCTTCCTTCCATTCTACCCATACGTGTCACTCTTTGTATCTGATGTTGTCAACACCTAGTTTCTAACTGTGTCACCTTCTCCACATGTTCCATTCCTTGCTGCCACTGATTCTACTCCATTTCATCTCTACACTTCTGCTTTTATGATGCAGCCACCTAAAAAGCTTTTGGACTATGTTCAAGACAGTTCTTCTGGTGTTTCCAATGAGGTAAATGAATGATTCTTGTTCAGTTGATTCTCTTGGGAAGAAGGGTTGGAGTGCTTGCCACTTATGTCTTAAGTCTGTTAAAATTTAGTGGTTTCCTTCTGATAGCTGCGAGACGTTTCTAATTCACAATCATTTTATCTTTATCTTCGTATCTTTCCAGATCACTAGTGCATTTGGATGTTGATCTTATTATCCTAGGAACTGTGAGTCCTTATCCCAAAACTTCTCAGAGATTAACACTCAGAGTTACACAACAGCCTATACGTCTCTTAACTCTCTTGACAAATTCCCACTTCTTCAGAGCTGGGCGAGTGCATTGCTTTCAGACAAAATTAATACACCAGCACAGTAGTATTTTTTAATTAAAATACCTGACCACAAATTCTACATGTCAAGTGAAAGCCTTTGTGGCTAAACTATAATTTCTCCAGTTAAGTATTTATGACTAAGGTTGCTAGTCAGGAAATACAGCAATTAATAATCCTATTGTAAATTTATAACTGCAGGATTGACGGTCACTGTCATTACTCCAAATAAAATGCATCAGGATCAGGTGGTGGGCTGTCACTGCCCTGCTCTGAGTGGGAGAGATTCAGGTTTTCATTCCTTCTCCCCTCCCTCCCCATTTTTAGAGCATTAGGGTGAAAGTCATCGAATCCTGTAATGACAACTTTACTTCATATGGTGCCTTTACCTCATTCATATTCGTGATTCGCTCTCATCTTCTATAGCCTCTCCAAAACTTAAATGCAATTCGTGGCCTTGAATTGTTAATTGTTTACAAGTTACTCTGAGTTGGTTTTAAGCTCTATGCATCTGGAAGAACCTCATGGTTGTGAAATTTGGGCCTGGTAAGCTTCTAGGCCTTCACTCATACTTGAGAGTACTCTTTATATGTCAGGGAAGACAATTTAAAAGCCCTAGCACGATTATTTGCAATGCTATCATGTTCAGGTCTGGGTAAAATGGCTATTAAGTTATACTGGGTTTCTCTTTGTTTAATTTACAAAGATTTTGTAATCTTTTATTTTGAAACTTTTGAAATCTTTTAATATGATAAATCACGTTCACAAACTACAGCAAATTAAATATTTTTCCAGGGGGGGACACAGAATATTACAAATAACTTGTTAAAGTATTACACCCATCATGCAAACAAGCCTGTATGCTCTTTACAGCTTTTGTCTACTTTTCCTAATTTCATTTTCAGGACCATTAAAGCCTTGATGCATGGTAACAGCTAAATCATTGGCTTAATTGTAAATATAGATCTGGGGTTTTTTGGTAGAACTGAATCAAAATGTTCAACAAAGTCTGTATTAGGTAGCTTGGGGTGATTGTCTCCAATACTTAATTATTTTTATCAGGCAGCCTTTATCCGTATAGGACAGTGTTGAATATTCTGGAAGATGCCTAACTAGCTTTGGAGATGGGGGGGTGGGGGAGATGTGTTCTGTTGGGCTGACAGGAAGTGTCTCGGAGGGATCATGGGTGAGTAAATGCCCCCGAGCTGATAGGACAGCCACAAACACCAGTACCCCCTCTTGGCAGTAAAAAATGACCATACCCACTGTTTGCTTTCACCTTCCCCTATATGCCGTATCCGTGCAGCCCTACCTGTGGGTAGGAGGTATGAACTCCACACAGCCTATATATAATAATGGATGCCTGTGGTAAAAGTCAGTGTTGTAGAATGTGCAACAGGCAGTATCTTTCATACAGAAAAAACATCAAAGGAAGGGCAAGAGGGCAAGTAACATTCAAGGTGATAAGAGTATCTTAAAGGACGGAAGGCAAAAGCCATACAGTAACGCAGCAGTCAGTTTTGGCATGACACGCACTTCTTGCTGTCTTAGGCTGATCAGTAACACACTATTTATGGCCTGGGGAATGCTGTGGGTAAAGTTCTCTGTGGTTTGGTTTCAGTTGTGCGATTTCCCTATTGCCTTCCATAAGAGGCAATGGGGATCTGCACCGCCCTTGGAATTTACATCATGGTCTGTATAGCCCTGGAGCAGTTACAAGTGCTGGAAAGTAATCACTGCCCCATGGCTGTTTGGCCAGTATTGTGTGACAGATCATCTCCATCCAGTCTCTAATGGACAGGGTTGGCACCTGTGCAAGAAACCGCACAACGACAATTACTCTGCAATGTTTGTATTGCCTCATGCAACAGTTATAACAGACATCACCTGTGAGTGCTGGTTTCCCTCCTCTGCTGGTACCAGACCGTGGTGGTGACTGGTCAGCAAAGACGAGGTTGATAGTTGTGGCCAGCTTTGAAATAAGATTCTGGCGTTTTCCAGAACAGGTTCAACGTGTGTTTTGTGGGTAGCGTAGGGAAGCACACAGACACTCTGTTGTATAGAAATGTGAGGAGAACCGTGGTTACGCTAGGTGCTGGTGTGAGCAACTCTGCTGCTGGCTTCTATGGTTTTATTGCAGACAGACCTCATAATATTATTTATTTATCATAAAATCATTGCAGCTGGATAGTGATGGGAGAACTGTCATAAAGTAGTTTTCAGCTTTCAGAGGATGTAAAGGAAAACTTGAAAATATGAACTGTATGAACAGTAAAGACTCAGGAATAAATACCTTCCTCAGAATATATTTTAAAAAACAAATACCATGATATTTTGTTCAGACAAAATAGGTCAACAGTAATGCACTCATCATGAGCCCCATACACATTCCAAATATTCTGAAATAAAATAGGGATCATTCCCTTCGTGCTAATAGCAGGTTTATGGTCTGTCTGAGAATATCTGATGAACATCAGTACACCTCCATAACAGAACTGCCTCCAAACCATGTGCTTCTGTTCAATCTGCCTGTGGAAAGGAGGTTTGATTCTTTACTCCTTCCCTAGAGGAGACGGTATGGTTTTGTTTCACAGTACCCCTTCTCTTTAATGTTTAAGTCCATTGACTTTATGAGGTAGGTTACAGTACTTAAAATACTTTGATCAACAATTACCTGTTTCTGTTCTTCACATTCCAGTCCACAGATCAGTTTTTATTTTCAAGTGTCATGCATTGTTTGTTTATCACCTAAGAACAATGCAATGATAGATCATTTAAAAAAAAAAAAAAACTAAACCTTGAAATCTGTGTTTTGCTAGGAAAATGAAACTCCTAAGAAGTAACTTCAAATTTGTTTGCAGGAAAAAAGGTTGGTTTTAGCAAATTTAGCAAATAAAAATCAGATGCTGTGATGCAACTTGATTGCATTCCACAGTCTTGTGTGCTCTCCCATCATGGGAAAAAGTGTATGTGGAGCACCACTGCCCAGGAAGGTGCCTGGGAAAGGGATTCATCATTGTATGAGTGAGGCAAACCTTGACTGATGGAAACACCTAACAGTGGGAGAAGCTGGGCATGTGATGAGGAACGTTGGTAGCCTTCTTCCACCAGGCCATTGCTACAGCAGACCTGCCCCACTGAGCGTGCCATCCTCCTGCTATCACTGATGCACGCTTCCCTGTTCCTTGAGAACATGGGCTACGTACCACTACCTCACCTCACTTTCCTCTTGGAAACAGCTTAATTCCCAGATTGTGTGAAGACCTCTCATACACAGGCTGCAAATTGCAGATCAGTGTTGCCTGAGGACATGTTCATTTAACACAACAGTAATTCCTCGCAGGTGGACATATTGCCATTGACAATTTTTTTAATGCCACTTTCTATTTCCTACTGTAGCGCACACGCTGTGGGTTGCATGCCTGTCATTCCCTACTGTAAATGAGATGCAGATGAATAGAGGAGATCGTGTCTCCTCTGATGTGTCTGGAGGTTGTACTGGATGAGCTGAAAATGACTGCATGACAAATAGCCCTTTTTTTTAGCATAGCACTAAAGTAATTTTTGGAGCTTTTATTTCTAGCTCCCTTCTTTCATCCCTAGCATAAATCACTGGGGCAGAGTTGTACGTTGCCAGAACTTCAGCATCAGTTTCGACAACCTGAAAATCCATGATACAGTGCAGCAGTGGAAGGGTAAGGATGAGAAAAAGAGGAAATCTATTCTTTTGGTTTCCCATTTTATTACAAAACAAAGTATTTGTCATACAGAACAGTGTAGCGCATTACAGTAGAATCACATTTGTTGCTTGGAAGCAGTTTCAGAGGGTTTGGGCTAGTTGAGCTCTGACAGGAACAATTTAACAGTATCCATCAGGTATGAATTTCAGCAGCAGCAGAGAAATTGCCTCAGCTTTGACTTCAATGTGGTGACAGAATATTAAAAAGAGACTTTAAAAATCTCGCAAAGACACATCACTTCTAGTGCATGTGACTCTTAGTTCGAGGTATTACCCGAGTCTTGCATTGCTTCCATTCTGAAGAGACGCGAAGACTGGCAAGTTTAAACACACAAATTATTAAACCAATGAAGTGGTACAATTGTCATGGTTTCATGATTTAGTCCTGTAGTCTATTTCATTTCAGAATAAATTGGAAGAAGACAGAGAAGTAGTTATAACCAAAACCTTGGGTTTCCCTTTTTTCCTAGACAAGTGCTTACTTTGAGATTTCCCCCATGGTGAAATGCACGTGAGAGTTTGTGGGTTGTAAACATGCCATGTTGAACTGTCTAAGATCACCAAGAAGCCTTGAAATAGGCCAGAAACTAAATTCCTTCAAATACAGGCCAGTTCTTATGCTTTCTCTTGGTGAAACATCAGAGCTGCCATCACTCTGTTTGCCAATGTTACAACCCAATGTTGTTTTCAAACTTTGTTGCCTTCAAAATTTCTGTTGAAATCAGGAGGAAGGAGGGCTGTGCCCAAACACTGCTAAGAGGATACAGCTCATGTTCATAATGCTTAATCTAAAAGAAAGCCATGTTTGAGCTAGTTCTGCCACAGTATTTTACAAGTTAAGCCAAGTATGACTTGAGAGGGAACCTGGTTCTGCCATTTTTGGTGGTCAGCTTTCTGTTACTGGGTTTTGCAGTGAGCATATTCTTTATAGGTCACTTATCCCAGCTTTGTAATCTCACCTGAGGCAGGGTTCTACCTTTGTGTTTATACAGCAAGAGATTCTGATCCAAACTGGAGCTTATGAATGTAACAGCATTTAACAGTGAGAATAATAGCAGTAACACAGAAGAAGTACTTGAATACTTGTCCACAAAGCAAAAAAAATTCTCTTTAGAAAAAATAAACGTTTTGAAACCCTATCCGGAGATCACCTTAAATACATTATAGAGGACTTACTTTCTCTGCAAAGTAACATATTTAAGCTGTTTACATCTCAGTTGTCATTCTTGCCAAAGGCCTGAAAGTTTTTTTACCTGATTTTTAATGTGATTTAAATTAAACTACAGTTTAAAATTACTGAGAAAATTTGAATGATCTTAGCTCAAGTTTTAGATAACACTTGATCCATATTGTATCATGTTTGGGTGGTTCTCTCTGCTTCACATTATAATAAATTTCAGTATAATCCAGAAATCGAAACTTCAGTTAGTGTCCTGATGGCATCACTTCGTATGTGATGCAGGTCTTAATAACAAAGCCTACTAACAAATAGCTCTGCCGAACAATCGTGTTGGCCTTATAGTGCCCCACCAATGTCATTTGAAGTATGCAGTCTCATGAAATCTGTTCCTAAATATTCTTGGACTACAGGTGCCTTCTAGAAGTATGCCTAAGGGTCAGTTTACAAATCTGAAGTGATAGGGTGAAGTCCTGTTATGAACTTGCAGTTCAAATCACAGGGAAAAAAAGAACACCTAGCAAAAAAAGCACTTACAGAGGCCACGAGTGCTATTGCTTCTGCAGTCCTTCTGTGCAGAGAAAAGTCTATAAAGATATTTCCATGCAGAGAAAAAGTCTAGAAGGCTTCTATTGAGAGAAAAATAGTTCCCGCAGCTTACAAAGCTGTATGATAGTTCTATTTCCAGGCCATCGGGTCAGCTCTGAAATGACATGCCAGGAACTTAAAACAAGTTTAACTTTTGAACCATGCTGCTTTGTACCCATGAAGAAATACCCCAGGGACTGTGCAGTTCATTCTAGATTCATAGCTTGTTACCAGAATTGTAGCATTACCTAATTCTGACCGCAGACTTGAAATGTAAGAAATGATTGGTTTATAACTAGTGGTCATTTAAGGTTGACTCTGTATTAATAATAAAATTATGGAGCAGTACTCCATTCCATTTTTCAGGGTTCATACATTAGCTACTAGCGTAACTCCGTAAGCAATGACTAATGTTCTGTGATAAGAACTGTTCTTACCAGGAATATAAGGTGGCCAGCAACTGGCCACAAACATCATAGGATTTACAAAAGTTTCTGGCTATAATTGATTGTGGGATTTCGGTGAGTAACTGGGGGGGAGGAGAAGCTCTGCAGACCTCACTTACGCATAAAGGAATTATTTTCAGATTTTTGTGTTTTCATAGTAGAAGTTCGTTTCAGCTGTTGTGTATTTTTGAAAAGGGTATAGAGAAGCATGACAGGATCATTATTTAGTAGTGCTTTAAAAGAAAAAAACATTACTGAAGTAGGACATGAAACGAAATCCAGTGATGCTTTTAAAAAACTGCGTAACTATTCTCATGAAATATTGCAGTATCTGTGTTGGAGTGCCCATCATAGGTTTTACTGGATTTGTCACAGAGTAACAATCATAATCAAACATGATAAGCAGAAATTGTCGCCCATTTTTCAAATACAGACCTTTAACAGATCCATATATTTGTTTTCACAGACTTCCTTATATCATCACTATTCAACAGACAAAGGCCTGGACAGGCCCTCTAGGTAAGAAATAAGATATGTGATTTCAGTATACGCAGATTATACAGCCTGAGGGTTTTCTTTGTGGCCTGAAGCCAGCAGATGTTACAAGAGTCAGATTTTAAGATTCACCTTGTGAGCTCCTGACAAAATAGAGAGATGCACGGAGAGAACAATCATCTTTTGATACTGAAATGTAAATCTTACTTTTGTTTTACAGGGACTTACTGTTTACATCCAAAATAAGCCATGCTGTATTCTGCGTCTTTCCACTAACATCCCTGAGCTTCTGTCTCAGCTGCAGCAATCTATCATTTAACCTTACTGTCTGCAGCACTTCCAGGGCTGTTTCCCTGCGTTTGCTGCTTCATCTGTTCTCAGTCTCTGTATTTTTCCTGTCTTTTCGCTGAACTTCTAGTACCCAAAAATAGTCTAAAAAAAAAACCTTGATGCATTTATTTGAAAGCCTTCACGATAAAAATGACATAGCAATTTTGTATAAAACTTTAAAAAAATCAAGTGAAGAAGAAATTCAGCTTTTCATTGTGAAATATGCCGTAAGATGTCCAAGACCAGTGCTTCTCCCCTTTACGTGTTTTTGATGTATTTGTTCTGGCATTGTTTAATCTATAAACCAATAATATAATTATGAGCTTACTTTTAAAATGCTTGGATTCTGATCTCAGGATTAGCCTGCTGCTAATACTGCTTATTTCTGTAGTTCTGCAAGTACTGCGAGCGACCACAGGAAAAGAAGGAAGTCAGAACCTGCTGTAAGTCATCAGAGGGTGCACAGCGATCAGAACGCAAACAGGCCTAGCCTGGGCCGTACCGACACACAAGGCCCATATACCACCCTTAGAAAGCCTTTAACTAGCTCGTCTCCTTCTTCTCCATCAAGAGCGAAAGGTAAGAGGAGAGCATGTTTGTTAGCAGAAGAACACCGGTGATATGTTGTACAATGCATTGGCAGTAAAGGCAGCTGCCTGCTGTTGCTCGGTGCGCTTTACTGGGAGGTTTACTACACGAAGCAAGAGCTTTGGGCCTGTCATGAAAGGCTTACTTGTTTATTCGTATGAATGTAATTTTAAGCTGGAAAGCTGGATTTGTAACAAGGGTTTTCCAGTGTCAACTGCTTATTCTAACAAAAGAAAAAAGGCTGTGATTTGTACTGCAATTATATAAACCCATAAAGTTTTAACTCCACAACTTTCTTATTAAATTACTGTGATTTTAAAACTGTTTTCAGTATATACAGAAAGTAAATCAAGACAAATAGTATATGAGATTAAAGATGTGTTTCCAGAATAGTAGACTTTTCAAATCTATAACTGATGTCTGAGACATTGTCAGTTATCAGGATCTAATTTAATCAATCAAATATCCATAGTCTGATTTTTGATTTTGTAAATCCTTGAAGTATTTAGTGCAGCATATACAATCTAACTGGCTTCCTTTTCCAAGTAACTCGCCGTTCGATTACTGTTCTCCATGTCTCTCCAGAAAAGAGATAATGGAATCAGTTGTTGGTTTGGGTTTGGGGTTTTGGGTGGGGCTTTTTAGCAAGGGAAAAGGTTTCCAGTAAAACATATGATGGAAGTAATATACAAAGTAATATAGTATACAGTAAGTCTCCTTCTGTTTAAGTGATTATTATTCATTTAATTGCTGTGGTTTGTAGCTATGCTTTCTAATCAGTCTATAGCTGTATTAGGGACTGTATAAACCTTTGTAAAAGTCAATTCCCACTGAAAAGAACATAATTTCCAGGCTGCAACAGAATGCATCAGGCAAAGAACAGCACTGAGGAGTACTGAGAGTGAAGTGATGGAAAAGCAAATGTATTTTAAACCCAGTGTTATAGCAGTAATTTAAAAAGTGGGTAAACTCATCCATTTGGTGTACCAGGCCAGGCAGTGGAAATTTGGTAAACGCCACTTACCTGCGTTTACCTTTGACTACACCACTGATAACAAGCGCTTAGCATGACTTAAAACTAAAACACTTCCTGCCTTTGAAAATCCTTCCCTTAAGAACATCTACCACAGCTAATTAACTTCTGGAAGGTGACCTAGCTGTGTGACTCTTTTCTCTCCCAGCCTTATAAAACCTACTAGAATGGTACTTTTTCTTGGAATTAACCGCTTCGTTAAAGAAGCAGCACATTTTAAGCTGTGTATTTGGCGTGGATTTTGAACTCAGGTGTTTCAGTTTCTGATTCAGATTCACGCTGTTCTTCTAGAAAGCACATTGAGCTGTCTGAAGCATGTGTCCTGCACTGAATGTTGCCACTTTTGAAAGTTCAGTGCAAGTATGAGGGGACCACAGTTTCAAATTTGTCTCATAATGACTTCTAGATCTAGCATGCACATAATGATATCTCTTAAAACTTGCTTGAAAACTCAGGCTTTGTTATGTTACTGATACATCTTCCTTTAAACCGTACAGCAGCTCCTCAGTCACCTTGTCCTGCCCTCTATATGCAGAGAAAACACCGCTCCCTTCAGTGCTATCACACAGGGAAAGAGCGGGCTACCTATGCTGCCTATGAACAACTGGGAGAAATTTCCCATTTGATCTTATATAAAGATTTATCTTTGTCTTAATTATCTTAGAATATGCAGTTGCTGTGAACTCTCTCACCACTATCCAGCTCAAAAATTCTGAACAGCTTCTTTCAGAATGCACAGGTGGAAAAGTCAATATTTGACTGAGGTCTAGATTTGTTGTTTGGCTTCATCTTTAAATCCTTTGCAGCTTTTATTGTGTGTTGACCTGCTTCAAAGTCAATATTAATGCTTGTTTTCTTACATTGCTTTGGTGGGAGGGTTGCAGAGGGGGTAACATCTGCATAATTCATAAGGAATTCTTTTTGATGTTCAAGTTATCATAAGTACATTTTTACAGCTGGAAAATAACTTAATTATTAGCTCTGCTGTCCCAGGCTGTAGCAACCTATGTACTGACCTGAGCTGATAGATGTGTTATTTGCCGTCTCTTTTCTAGTCTTTCTAATGCTTACTGATGTTAATTCCAACTTTCTGAGTCTTTTAATTTCTGGCAATGTCTCTTTTTTACCATGCTGCTCTATGGATGATAAAGGTGGGGATATTAGCAAAGTATATCCATCCCTTTTAAGTTATTCAGTGCACAACCACAACACCTCAAATGAATTAGATTATTGTAGCACTTACAGACAACATTTAGCTGTTCCAAATGATTCAAGAAGGGCAATCAGCTACAAGAATGGCTGGCAAATGACTCGTCAAAATGCAGAAGTCTGGAGCAGCACAGAAGAAACTGCTTCTCCAAAGAGAAAATCTCGTAGCTGTGACGATCTGTTAACAGATGATCGTGATAGCTTTCCTGATGCACAGGCCAAGTCTGAAAGCATGGGCTCTCTATTATGTGAGGAGGACTCCAAAGAAGTTTGCACAATGAACTGGGCCTCCCCGTATGTTCCTGAGGGCCGTGGTACTGGTAGGTCGAGAGTTCGTCACAGATCTGCACATGATGCTCCAGGTTTCCTAAAAATGTACAAAAAGATGCACCGCATCAATCGCAAGGACTTGATGAATTCTGAGGTTATTTGTTCTGTCAAGTCCAGAATACTGCAGTATGAAAAAGAACAGCACAAAGGTATTCTTCAAGGCTGGAGAGAGTCTTCTACTGAAGAGGTGCCCAGAGACATGGTGCCAACCAGAATATCTGAATTTGAAAAATTAATTCAGAAGTCAAAATCAATGCCCAATCTAGGTGATGAAATGTTGTCAACCATTACACTAGAGCCTCCTAAAAACGGTTTATGTCCAAAGAGGCGATTTTCTATCGAATCCTTGCTGGAAGAAGAAAATCAAGGCAGACATCCCTCTCAGGTACAACGGAGCTACAAGTCTAAAACCCTGGTGCCAATTCATATTGAAGTGACCAGTGATGAGCCACAACGATCGCACATGGATTTTTCAGACAGTGATCAAGATGGAATGGTTTCTGACCTCAGTGACTTTATCCAGATAGAGGGTTCATCCTTTTGTAGCGAAAGTGACTTTGACCACTTTTCCTTCACATCATCTGAAAGCTTTTATGGATCGGGCCATCACCACCACCACCACCACCACCACCACCGGCATCTCATCAGCTCCTGCAAAGGGCGATGCCCAGCATCCTACACCCGCTTTACCACCATGCTAAAACATGAAAGGGCTAAACAAGAAACCACTGAAGATCCAAGGAGACAGGAAGCAGAATCTGGCCTCTCTAAGATAGCATTCCTAGTCAGTCCAGTGCCTTTCCGGAGGAAAAAAAGTGCAGCTCCTAAAAAACAAACTGAAAAGAAGAAATGCAAGTCGTCTGTATTTGAAGCACTAGATTCTGCACTTAAAGACATCTGTGACCAAATTAAAGCTGAAAAAAGAAGGGGAAGCTTGCCTGACAACAGTATATTACACAGACTTATTACTGAGCTGCTTCCAGACATTCCAGAAAGGAATTCATCTCTTAAAGCTCTGAAAAAGAGTCCCACGCACCAGCCTTTTCATCCACTGCCTCAAGATGGTGCTATCCATTGCCCACTGTACCAGAACGATTGTGGAAGATTACCTCTTAGTGCCTCTTTTCCAGACATGGACGCAACTAACAACAATGATAGTGCACTGTGTTTCCAAGGTGGATTAACTTTTTTCCTCTGTCCTTGTGATTTACTTGTCTAACTTTACTCCCTGTATTTCCCACCCTTTCTCATTCCATTTTTGTTTGTGTCGTCTGCAAGAAGCTTTCATCCCACAAACTTCTTAATGAAGGATGTCATTTTTACACAGGTGATGAGGATAGATAAATTTGCTGTCTATTGACAAAATGCAGTAATCTGAACAACCGGAGCAATGGTGTTTTTCAACCAATAGATTATTAGTGTTATAAATTACAGTGGTGGTGTTAGATTAAGCAATGTGGGTTTTTTTCCCCAAGAAAAAGACCTTACAGAAGGTGAATGCATTCATCATAAGATGCTGGTCAAACTGAAAACAATATGCAGATAGCCCTGCCTTTATTATTGTAAAAAATATGCATCAAAAATGTCTTGTATTGTATAGTTTTGTTACACGTAAGTGACAAAAATGCTGTTAATTCTGCCAGTATCATAGAAAGTTGATTCTATTTTCTTTGGAAAATGCACCGGTTCCGCTGCTCTGTATTACTTTTTGTGAATAGACCCTAGGGTCATTTTAGGGAGTTAACCATTTCCACTGTTCAAACAATACAATTTCCAATTTCTGTGGCAGCAAGACTAGTTCTTATCATAGAATTTTAATACATCTCTGAAGTTTTGAGAAATATCCTGTCCTCTTAGAGGGGAAATTCTCAATAACCAAAACTTGAATGAAACTGTCAGGGTGAGTATAACTGTTTAAGAAGTCTGTCTTGACAGTAATCTGGTTTTAAGGTAACCACCCGGAGTTGTTCGTTGCTCTGCTTCTCTTTCTCAAAAAAATTGCTTGAGCTTAAAATGTTTTTAAAGTTTAACCTTGCAATATTAAAAGCAGCAAAGTAGATTCATAGCAGGAGTGCGCAAAGGTGCATCCCAGATGATTTACATTAATGTCTTTGGCAAGTCTGTCATCTGCTTCTCTTTTTAAATGGTAACATTTCTGTGTTAAAGAATTATGCTTTTAGACATACAGTCTTCTGTGACAGAGCGTCTTTGAGAATTTAATGACATTACAAAGCTGTTCTTGAAATCACAAATGGACGTGAGAGAGTGTCTTTAATACATCAGTCATGCAATATTTTATTAGACCCATCTTATCTTTAATCTCACATCTTTTTCTGTAACTTCTGCAAATACCACACTAGTAAATATGTATTTCAAGAGAAATCAGAACTGAAGCTGTTACCCTCTCCTCTTAACTAGTTAAAATAGACGTATTGAGAACGGAGAATTTTATAAAAACGAGCTATAAAGTGCAGTTCAGAATTGAATAAGTCATACTTGAGGCCTGATTGTGATTAACCTGGCAGGCAGTACTACACGCTGAGACTGAAGTTGTTGGAAATTGCACTGGTCACATATCACAGTTGCTAAATGAGAATCCTCCAGTCCTTGAAAGTAAGGAAATCCACAGTGCAGAGTAAATGTAGGTTCCAAAAAGCTTCTGCAGCTGTGGAGGAGCCTGGCATGGGGAAAGTAGTACACTCTGCCAACATAAATGTCCCTGAAGTAGCGTGGAGAGTGAGTACAGCAGAATATTCCATTGACTTCCATCAGCACCCGTTGTGGCTGAGCTCTACTTCTAATGAAGTTTCATGTTTTCTTGGATCTGTGTGGGTCTCTTACAGCCACCACCCACACAGAGACCCCAAGGGCATAGCAAAAACCGCTGAAAACTACCAATAAATAATACCATTCTCTCCTTTTCTTCCTCCGCTGTATTTATCAATAGCCTCATGTTTTTGTGGCTTAGCCAACAGCCCACTGGAGACCATTTACATCTTTCTTCTGTAAGACACCAGCATAACAGATGAGATACTTTCAGTTCTTTTTTCCCCAGGTGTACTTCTTTAGAAAGGTATGGGCTTGGTAAGAACAGATTGTGTGAATGAAGTCAGACAGACACACATCAGTCATGTGTCTTCACTAGCAGGTATCACTGTGTCATGGTTTAACCCAGCTGGCAACTGAGCACCACGCAGCCACTTGCTTGCTCTCCCCACAGTGGGATGGGGGAGAGAATTGGAAAGGTAAAGATGAGAAAGCTCGTGGGTTGAGATAAAGACAGTTTAATAGGGAGAGCAAAAGCCGCGTGCACAAGCAAAGCAAAGCAAGGAATTCATTCACTGCTTCCTGTGGGCAGGCAGGTGCTCAGCCATCTCCAGGCAAGCAGGGCTCCATCACACGTAACAGTTACTTGAGAAGACAAACGCCATCACTCCAAATGTCCCCCCTTCCTTCTCCTTCCCCCAGCTTTATATATGCTGAGCATGATGTCATTTGGTATGGAATAGCCCTCTGGTGAGTTTGGGTCAGCTGTCCTGGCTGTGCCCCCTCCCAGCTTCTTGTGCACCTGGCAGAACTGAAAAGTCCTTGGCCAGTCTAAGCACTACTCAGCAACAACTAAAAACATCAGTGTGTTATCAACGTTATTCTAGTACTAAATCCAAAACACAGCACTATGCCATCTACTAGGAAGAAAATGAACTCTGTCCCAGCCAAAACCAGGACACACTGTGACAGCAGGAGACTAAAATAGTAAATCTCGGAAGTCAAGAGTAAATTTCATCCTCTGGTCTGAAATAATTCCCTTATATTTTCATTTCATATTGGCAACTTGCAGAGCTATGAAGAGTCTAAGATTCTGATTTCATATTTATTGTTAAACATGAAAGATGTATTCACCATCATGTAATAAACATTGGTAAACTGTGCTTTAGAGAAAATCTGCCACATAGATTGGTGAGTAATGATTTGTACTCCATCTCTTCAAACAGTTGTTTTTATGAAATAACATCCTCTTAAATTCCCTTGTGCTGCCTAACACATGCCCTGGTAAAGCAGAAATGCATCTTAGATCACTTGGGAGGAAACCATTTTTTTCCGCTATTTTCTCATTGAAGCATGCTTTAATCATGTTTTGTGCATGTAATTATGTGTTGATATTGTTGGCATTCTGAAACAGTTTCTTGCAGCCTGACGAAGTCTCGGTACTGCTGTCTCATCTTCCATTTGGTCCAGTAGGGGTGGAGCCCTTCGATCAGCAAGGCATAGTTTTGCTCTCTCAGTGCTCTATAATATATTCTTCTGCTGTGGATCAGAGGATAGCCTTTGCCTTTGCTTGAGAGTCAGTATCTTTTTTTTTTTTCTTTAAAGGTGTGCTATGGCCACCATATCATGTGCTTTTCTTTCTATTAAAGGTAAAAATAATACATTTCAATGTCTCTTAACCCCCATAAATGAAACCAAGCAGCATCACAGATTTGAATGGGTTTGTTTTGTGTACTATAGTTTCACAGAATTTCTGTTTTCAGTAGACCAGGAGTCTCCTGGAAGCTATTCTTCTGCTTTTACTGATGTGGGACGATGTACTCCAAGGGAGAGAAGAGGAACTACAGACAAAGAGGTAGTCAGACAACAATAAACAATGCAGCACTATCCATATGGAAAATTGGTAACATATCTGAGGCAAGACTTGTGTTGGGTTTGAGACACTGTAATGATACAGACCAAAGGAACAGTTACTACCATGTCGTCAGATGGGCCAGCATCCTCCTTTTTAATTAAGGACATAGGTACTTCAAGAAATTAAAAGAATGCCAAGCACCGTAAGATAAGGTGTATCTTCTATTTATGTTTAAATAGTTATGGACATAAGTTTACTAGTCATTGGCAGGCTGAGCAGAGTGGGTGTTTGGGGCAGAGGAGAATAGCAGATGTGACTGGGGAAAGGCTCTTTTGAGAACCAGAGCGTTGCACAAAGAAACTGCCTCAGTAGTTTCAAAACTGATTCACCATTTTTGTTTAGAAAAAGCAGAAAAACTGCTGTTAGTGTGTTAAACAAAACCATTTATCCTAAGAGTGATCTCTAATTTCTGTAACAGTCGGTGACTGTAATTATACACTGATTGGTCATGTTAATGCTTTGCCAGAGGAAATAGAAGCGGGCATGCAACCTTTAAAGTAACACAAAGTATCACTGAAAAGTATACTCAAAAAAAATGGAGTATATCATTCAGTATCTTCAGAATAGTTCTAGATCTAGAACTAGAAATGCTCTCCAGAAAGGCTTCAGGGATTTTATTCAATCATAAAGCAAGTTAATTTATATTAACCAACATCTACAGGCTATAGGTTGTTAACATTTTCCACCAATTTTTATTAAAATATTGCACAAAATAATGGCAGCATAAGAGAGAACTGTATTTTAATTGCTAATATTTATGGTTTTGCTCTGGGCCATCTATGTGGTTAAATGGTGGTACAAGTTAGAACTGGTTACAAGATCTGAATTCAGATCCACTTAACACCCCACTGGCATGGTTATATTGCTGCAATTCAATTAAGAGTCTGATTTCACAAAAAGACTGCTTATTAAAAAATAAAGGTTTAAAAAGTTCCAGAAGCCATATTGTGTGTTCCTTTTAAAGAGTTTTGTGACATTGAAAGTCATCTTTCAATTTGAAAATACATAAAATACTTATACTACAAGCCATTCTTTAAGCTTGCTGTAATTTAAAAAGATGAAAGAAGAAAGGCTTCTCTATTTCCAGTATGTTTTGTACATTTCAAAGTATTTTGTATTTAATCAACTCCACTGTTCTTTTAATATTATCCCCCTTCTTCCATTATTTGCTTTAGTAGTTACAGCACCAGCTGTACCAAAATCAGGAAGAGTGAAAAGGGCTTAGCTACAGTTGATGATACAAATATCCGCTCCCATCTAAAAGGCTATTTTTAACAACAGCAGGTAACAGACAAATGCTTATTTGAAGGATACCTGTAATGGAAGATTGTATTAATATTACATAAAATTACATAAAATTACATAAAATGCAAGTTGACAGGATCCCTCTCGTAACTTTGGGGACTTTTTTATTACCGCAAAGATAATGCTGTAGGTGTGCTAAATTTTCTAGCCTGTAGATGACAAGAAGGGAGAGAATCCAGTTGAGAACATTTGGCCCGGAAGAAAAGTGCAAAACTTAAGTGTCACTTTGTATTCCTCTTACAAAAAGATGTGCACCCTTACATCATTACAAATACTCTCTCTCAGAAATAGCATAATCAGCTCATTCCAGTCACTAGCATGTCCCAGAGGGAGATTTTTAAAAATGTAGCAATCTCATCTGTGCAAGTACTTGCAGGGAAATACTAAATCACTTTACCAAATATCCTTACATAATACTGCTAATCACTTCTTGCACCTTCCTCTGAAGTATCTCGTGCTGGGTACCCATCAGAGGCAGACACTAGAGGAGAGAGGCTCTTGTGTTGGTTCACAGTTTGTGTTTTCAGCACAGCTCTGAAAATGGTGAAAGTGTCAGCCACACGGGTGAGGAGAGGTAGGGTTGATTTACAGTTTTATTTTTGAAACAATATTGAGCTTACAGGTACTTGGTGATAGAACTTGATGAATATATGAAAGGAACAATATGATGTGATTGCCTGTGATAGCAAGAGCTGCACAGATGACTTATCACTTCCAGTCCTGTGTTTCTCAGACTTTCTTAAAACTATGAATGTGATTATAGAAATTTAAAATATTCCCAAGCTTTTCCAGCTGTCAGAGCAATATATATAATGTGATGCAGTATTTGCAGTTGAAATTAGCCTAAAGATAACAAGTTTAACAGAAGAGGCATCTAAAGTATTAAAGAATGTTAAGCATGTGAATTTCTGTTGGACCTAGTGATCTAGTTGCCTACAAGTCACATTGGCATTTAGTTAACTTTTTTTTGGCCTTTGTAGTTCTCTTAAAGATAAAATTACAAAGCAGTCTGCACTAAAATTTAGCTGCTATTTCTATTTTTAAAATACTACATCCAAACACCTGACTGCCTTAAAAAAGGAAGCTGTGTATTTAATTGCCTATTACTGCAAGAACTGCTGTAAGGCACATGTCCTTTTCTTTTGGGATCTTGGTCACCTTTTTAAAAGCTGAAACATGTTTACCACATAGTAACACTACCTGACTGTATTAATCACTTTGCCTACTTTTCAGAAACTGCCAGCTAGAGCTGTATATGACTTTAAAGCTCAGACTTCTAAGTAAGTACTACACTTTTGTTCATTTAAGAATTCACAATTTAAGAAAACTCCTTCTGGCACTTACGGCAGCTAACTGCCAGTTTCAATGGCAAGTGCTGTGGAAGCAGAGGACACTGCTTGCTGTCACAGTAGCCTCTGCATTAGCAAACTGTGTGAGAAGTTATTTTGTAATAAAAATGTCCTAAATTATCATATTCTCCAAACCACAGTGGTCCACAAGAAAAACAAAATCAGGAAACGCTGTTCTAGGATATGAGAGAGTCAAAGCAGAGTGCCTGTATTTCATTCCTGCTGTTGTTCTGATGATCCAGGGCATTTAAGTGGTCTTTAGATATGGCCAAACATTGCCACTAGAATTACATTAGAAACGTAGAAATGCGTCTGGTAGAAAACTCACAACCTGCATTATCAGAACAGCAGATAAGCTCTAGAAACACCAATGGATGATACAGCAAAGAATGCCCAGGCCAGGATCTGAAAATGGTCTTAATGATGTGGATCGTTCCCTTTTTTGGTATCCAACATTAAGCACATCACAGGCCCTGAGTATTGGAAACAGTGAGAACTCAATCCTGTGTTCTTTGTGCCTGAACAGCTGTCTCGAAAGAATAATGCGTAGAGCAGAAGCACACCAAGCTGCGCTGCTGCAAAATGGTAGTAATAGGCCACAGAGACGTGGGATATATTCTCGTTTTCTCTACTGATCTCATAAAGAATACCAAGTGCCCCTCGGATGCCTGTCATAAAAGCAGCATCTAAACAGGCGATCCGAAAGACACCATACTAGTATGCAGGCCCTGTACTAAGTGCTCTGGTAATAACTAGCAATGCTTCTTGAAATCACAGTGTAAAACAGGCCTATATAACTTACAGATAGTACCTAGGATTCATAAATTTGAGTCATTTAATTTTATATGGTATAATCAACTCATAAATGTACCACAGCTGTGACAGTTTTTCTTCAGATGTTTAGTTGCCACCCTCTGTTTCAGTTCCAAACCGTAAAGATCTCAGAAGCTATGCAGGTAGAGGAGTTAAATGTAAAACTGTAAACATCTGATCTAAATAAATTTTTTACAGAGAGCTGTCCTTTAAGAAAGGAGATATGGTCTATATCCTCAGGAAAATTGATCAAAACTGGTATGAGGGTGAGCACCATGGAAGAGTTGGAATATTCCCAATTTCTTATGTCGAGGTTTGTTCTCTGTTTTAATTCCATGAATTAGTTTGGGTAATAGGTCCACAAACTGCATGGGAATGATGAAAATTTGTGTGGTTTTCTTCTCCTTAGAAACTTTCTCCCCCAGAAAAAGCACAGCCTGCCAGGCCACCTCCCCCTGCACAGATTGGAGAGATCGGAGAAGCTGTTGCCAAATACAATTTCAGTGCTGACACGAACGTGGAGTTGTCGCTGAGAAAGGTACACTTTAAAACTACCATTATCAAACTACTATTATAGTGTCTACTGCTACTCAAAATGAATATATAGGTAAATACTGTGCTTTGGTGCACTCTGCACTCAATATTTGCTATGCCCAAAGCAATGTAATGGTAGGAAACTACTGACATCATAGCTTTTTGGCTTGCAGTCTTGCACAGCTACCTGCAAATGGTTTAAATATGTTGCGCATGTAAACTGGATTGTGGTAGATTAGCATGTGCAAACATCTGCTAACCGCCCACCTACATTTCTAGTTTTCACTAGTTTTTTCAGTTGTCTGTTCCCATTTTTTAATAATTGTTTGTTGCTGTCACAATTGTCATGCTAAGGCTTTTCATATAGAAGAAATGGAAAAATACAGAAAGCAGAAAAATATAGGAAAAAAAAGGCTCCCAGGCACTTCTGTGAAAGTACCACCAGTTCTTGCAGCTATTTCATGTAATAAGAGTCTGCTTTTGATAACGTTCTCTTCTCTTTCTGTGCACATCCTGGGGGTTATACTTTATTGCACATGAGCAAAATAAATGTTTAGTTTCTGAGGTTTCTCAGAACAGACACTGGGATATTACTGCTGTAGAGAAACTTGATTATTGCAGATATTATATACTTAGTTGTAAGTCATGTATACTTTTTATCCAGTGGAAAGTTCTGCCTCTTACTTTTTTTTAAGAATTCGAGTTCATGGAATTTATTCAGTGGTTTGTTTTTCTATTGAAATAAGAGTAAGGATACAGTTTTTTGACGCTGACCTAGAGCCTAATCCAGCATCACCGAAAATAATGGGTGTTTTTCCACTCCTTTGAGATTGGTAAACATCAGAAGTCCAAAAAAAAAAAATCAGGAATAGGAACTTGGAGGACAAGGGGTTGGGAGTAGTTCAATGATTTCTTCTCTTTTAAAATTCTCTTCTGTGCTTATTGTGGTGGTCATAATCTTGACAGCCCAGTTTTGGTTTGTTTTTAAAAGTTAACTTGCACTAGCTTTTTTTTTGTTCCATCCCACTAAAGATGATTTTAGGCTACTCCACAAACCAGCTACAGAAACAAAATTACAGGAGCCCAAGAGAACTCAAAACTAGTAGGGAAGGATTTGTTACAAAAAGACACGAGGTAAAAAGCACATCATGTAAAACAAAGGAGGAGGTAGCTCATGAACTTTCACTGCAGAGAGACATTTGGATAGAAAGTTGACATTTTTGATTTCAATTGCTAAGCACCTAAAACCAGTAGGTGAGCCACTGCCGATCTTTTTTACACAGGAAATGCACTTCTTTCTCTCACCTTTCCCATGAACTCATTTTTTAACTTTCTACCTCCACTTAATCCAGTTTTACTGATAACAAAGCACTTGCATGGCTTTTTTTTTTATTTTTACTATGCTTTTATCACTTTTAAGGAAAAATGGCTACAGTAGTCACTATTGTATATGACAGGGTGTTAGCTAGTAGTTGGGCCAACAATTAAAACAGGTTATGATCCAAAGAAAAGTTTAAATGTTAATCCCCCAACCAAGAGGAGGAGACTACATGAGATTCCCCTCTGACAAAAGAGTAGCATCTGCACTCGTGACTCACCCCCCATTTCGCTGGAATGGTAGTTGTGTCCATGGTTACTGTAAATGGGAGGAGAAATGTGAAAATGGAGACGATTCTCAAGACTGATGGGGAAACAGCACCACAGGGAAAATAATCCTATGTGTTAAAATAATATCTGCTATTCAAAAAATTAACTTACAACGTATCTGCTGATAACTCATTTTCATCATGCATTTCAGGGAGACAGAGTAATTCTTCTCAAGCGAGTTGATCAAAACTGGTATGAAGGTAAAATACCAGGAACCAACAGACAAGGCATCTTCCCTGTTTCCTATGTAGAAGTCATCAAAAAGAATGCATCAAAAAGTGTTGATGACTACCCTGATCCTCCAATACCCCAAAGCTTTTCTAGTGACAGAATACACCATTTAAGTTCAACTAAGGTAAGGATTTTTTTGTTTTTTGCTGTCACCCCTAGAGTGGGTTTAGAAGAACTCATAATTTTTTTGTTGGCATAAGATAATGCATAATTCATGCATTAAGTACACTGCATTTTCTTTCCTGCATTGGTAGAATTGCGTTACTAACTTGTTATTAAAGTGTTTTAATAGCCAGGCGTGTCTTGCATTCTGCCAGGACTTTTGTTCTTTTCATTATTAGCTATTACAGTATTGAGAGTAGGGCCAGGCAAATTTGGGGCAGAAAAATCAAGCCGACAGAACAAAATTTATTTGGGAATCTTCGAATTTGAGCGTTAAGGATATGTCTAGCAGACTTGTCATAGTGCAGTGTGAAGACATTCCCATAACACAGCTGTCCTCAAAGCCTGCCGTCCATCCTGTAAGCGTGCCAAGGGCAAGAGAGGGTGGTTTGTGTGAGGATGCAGCTTTCTAGAGCAGTTCTGTGCCTTTCAAAGTAAAGGCGAGCAGCTAATGATTCTGCCCTATAGCCTTCCTCCTTTTGCCATTCACACTCTAGAAGGAGGCTGTTGGTATGACAGAGGTTCTTCGGAGTGGTGTGACAACAGTGACAGTATTGTTCTGTGTAGCAGTGAAGCAAATGTCATCACATTGTCAATGAGCTTGGATCCAGACCTTTATAGTTGTAATTTTTCACATCAAATGTCTGTCATAAGTTCTAAATTCTTTTTCTTCCTAGTCTATATAAGCACCACCAATCATACTATATGATGTTACAAAAAGATTCCTGCATTCCAATTTATCATTCGCTCATAAGATTTTACAGTCACCTGTGTGGGGAACTTAACCTCTTCAGCAGTGACAGAAACTAAGGTTTCTGCATGCAAACTGTGATTAGCATTGATGTATTATCAATGATTTTGAATGCTCAGGATGGTAACTTTTCTAAATTCTCGTCTTTACCTCTGTTGTTTATCTCTTCAGCATGGACAGTGGGTTTTTTGCGTAATTATAAACTTCTTATCCTGCTATTAATCTCTATTTGTTTCAGTTGATTTTGCTCCCCTTTCTACTTTCATATACTTGCACACTGAAGCTCATTTAGATGCTTCAACTTTGCAGCTTTGGGGACAGCTACCAAAACATGTCATTTATAGACAACAGTGGCCTCTGAAAATACTGCTTATGACTAACCAATATTAGCTGGTTGTAGACAGTTGCTAGAACAGGTCTTGTCTGGTTTTCCAGAAGGTGCTCAACAGAGAACTAGCTCCTCTCTCTTCCGTTCCAACAAAACTCTTGAATTGAAGTAGCATCAAACTCTAGCTGCAGGCTGAGGTATTCATAAGCTCAGGCCCCTTATTATTACAGGAATCCAGAGGTTCCTGAAGGCAAGTCCAAGAGTATGAGGCAACTTAGGTGCTTCATATTACGGAGCTGTGTCCCTGTATTTGGAGATGCCTTTGTCCCCATTTTCTATGGAGCAGGCTTGTCCCTAAGGCATTCTGCAGCTAAAGCTGGTGTTTGTGTAACCCCTATAACCCTTGCTGGGCGTAGGTGATGCTTCAGAGCATTTACATTCAGATTACAAAACTATTATTAAGTTAGTTATTATTAAATTAGTTCTGCAGGGGAGGAAAGGGGAAGAAGCCTTCTTTGTAACATGGGAAACTTTTGCAGTCATCTGGTTTTAGCATAAGTTTAAAAAAAAAAAAAGCGCCTCTACTGATGCTCTGAAACAGACATCTCGTTTCTTAATTCCACTGTATTCAGAAGTGGCAATGCCAAGTAAGAAGACATCTTGTTCCTGACTGCCTAGGAGGACTTTGGCAGTCCTGAACATATTCTGTATTTTACCACAGTTACTGATACCACTTTTCCTATTCCTTTGGGGTTTTTTAGCATGTATCACTCCCTGTTGCTAGAGCAATCGAGCTACACTTCTCTGGCCTAATGGCAATAAAAATAAATACACAATACAAGCCAGGAGCACGCTTTGCTCTCCTTTACTTGTCCTAGACCATCTATATCTTTAGTTCTGGTGCAGCCTGAGCCCCAGGAAACTAAAAATGACAATGTCTCCTTGGCAGTATTACTGACCTTAAAACCACAGGTTAGAGGCCCTTGTTCAAGAGGAAGGATGACGGAAAGAGATGGGTTGTTGCTTGTAACAGCCTAGCTCTGTTTTAGTAGGTTGTATCAGTCTATAGACTGTTTACTTTGGTACAGAAGAGACTATAACAAAGGTTTGTCTAACTATAAAATAAAGCTGTTTGCCTCAAGAAAACTTAAGCAGATGGTAAGTAAATTAACCTTCCTATTCTGTGGCATTTTTTAATAATACTTAAAGTGTAAAGTAGTCCAGAAAATTTTTTTAATTCTAATTTTGAGGATTAATAGTAACAAAAATGCATTTTCAGTATTTACTGAAGCAATGGATATCTACTGATGCTGTGTACGTATGACTCGCCAGTCTCTCATTCTTAGAAAAGGACGTTTCTTTTACCAGAAGGATACTCCAATCAATATTATGTAATGGTACTCAAAACACACTGCTGTGTACTGTGCTGCTGCTATTCTAAAAGCATTATTGGCCACCTACGTTCAATTAGAATTGAATGTACCTTTCACGAATGTTGATGTCATTTGGAACTAGTAGGGTTACTTCTGAAGAAAAATGCATTCGGTAGCTGCTCATGCCTTAATAAAAGTATGCCATGTATTAAAGATGTTTCTTAAGCATTAACTCAGAAGTACTAAGAAAAAGTAGAAGTGTTAACATTAGCATAATTAGAAATCACCTCCGTTGTTATAGTTGAAAAGAAATACTTAATGACACCTGAAGTGTGCTTCTGAAAATACTGTTCTCAAGATAACAGTAGTGATTTGGGGGAAATGACATTAATAATAATTGTATGTTTTAATCACCTGTGACACTCACTAACAGAGTGCCATAAGTAACATAACTTTAGCAGACCAAATGCAGGTCGCCTTCATGAATGTAATGATTCAGATCTGTCTTAATGTTTGACATTTAAGCCCCAAGCCAGCACCTGATCCAGTTTCATTTTTCAAATGTCTTTCCTGCTGTTCTGATTCATTAGTAATGATTTCAGACACCCGTGCTCACTGAAATGATACCCTGTAATGCAGATGATGGCACAGACATTTTTCTTTTCCACTCTATGTATCCTAGTTCTCTATCATGCTTATTTATTTATTTAAATTCCTATGTTTTTCTCATTTTTGAAGTTGCCTTCCCAAGCACTGTCCCCACTTTCCAGACACCCTTCTTCCTCTTGGTCACACATTGATCAAAAGATTCTCCAGGCTGTCACCAGTGACTGGCTTTCAAGGACTGTTGGTTTTTCACCTTCAAGTGTGTGCATCTCACCTCCTCCACCATTTCCAGACAGTTTTCTCTGTGACTTAGGAGAACTCAGTTCTTTGGCATTAACAACATCCCAATCTGTAGCAATCTCCCCAGGTAATAGCATTCACCAAGTTAAGGATGATCACTTTATTCCAAATACAGAAGTCTCTCTCAGCTCTCCTACAGCTCTTCCTCTGCCCTTGCTTGTATCTACCTCTGTCTCATCTTCAGCCAGCTCATCTCATGACCTAGCATATAAGCATACCGGCAACAATACCAAACCAGGAAATGATAAAGACTTGGGAGGTGTACTTGACTCTTCAGTTTTCGAAGTACATAGAGACTTGTCAGACACTACAAGAGAAGGTGAACGTGTTGGCGCTATCTGTAACATCCCTTTGCCACTTGAAGGTGGCTCTGTCTCCAGAGCGCCAGCTGCAACGGCTGAAAACAAAGAGGAAATCTGTACTGGAGCTCTGTCAGTTAATATAGGGGATCGGTCAAAGCCTGAAGAATCAGATTTCTACAGTGGAGCACAAGACACACCAGAAGAACTGACAAGACTCTATATAGAGGAGGATCTGGGACATGACAATTCAGGATTCCCAATAGCAAGTGGAGGAGCCTCCACGATAAGTTATGAAGGACACATGTCACCAAATATTGATAAGGTATTTTAACTTCAGAAAAACCTGGCTTCTCTGTTCAGATAGCTTACTCAGTGTAATTATTCCCTGCCTTTTCTTGTATTTGCATGTTTGTATTGTGCACAGGCACAGTTTTATACTGTTGTCAGTGTTAGGGAATTGTCCCTTCTCAGAAGCAGGCACATACACCAGTGTAAGTTCTGCAATGTATCAGTTCTGCGAGTCCTTTCCCTTCTGTCCTTGTTAGCTGCCATCAAGCTTCTGATGTGAAGAGCCAGTGAACCAGTTTCCTCACTGGCACACTACACGCCACCCCTTTTGAGCCAGAGGCCCCAGCAAGCAAATGCCATTGGCAGTCTTCAGAGGGAGGGACATGCCCCCTGCAGAGACTCAGTGGGTTGTACTTCCCATGTGTCACTTCACCAGCTGATATATTTATAGTAGAGTCAGTTACGAGAATGTGACTGATAACAACAGATCAGGTTATGTTTGGCAGTTAACCAAACGCTTCCCCCTAAAGCCCTCCCCAGTTCCTTTTTGGGTCAGTACAACACTGAACTATCCCAAATGTCTGCTCATCGTTAAGTGCCACAATATTGCTACACAGTTTATGAGGTTTCTAGGCAAAGTTTTAGAACAGATCTTTTCTGTCCGGCACTTATTTCAACAGACTGTCCGGGCAGTTGCTTTGGCTAGTACATGCAAACATGTAAATCAGATATTTAGGACCATATGCTTTAGGCCAAATGTAAAACTAGTTAATTAGAAAGGTTTTGCAGGCTGCCTCTGCCCTTTCTTGACCTGAAAAACACAGGAGAAAACTGCAAGAATAGTGAGGTGAAGTCCACTGCCATGAATAGCAACTTGTATTGATTTCTGAGGGAAGAATTTTCTTCCAGAATAGTAGACTGACTAAGAATAAAATTAGCATCGCATTTCTGACTGTTCAGGTTAGTTACATGACTCCTTACTGAGCATTTGATGTCCTTCGCAGCTGGTTTTAGAGCACAATTACTTCTCATTTTTCTTAAAACACTTAAGCCAGCTCTACTTTCTACGGGAACATCAGGAAACTCTGACCGTCCTTTCCACCTTTCTTCTAATCTTCCATTTCACTCTGCCAAGGCACCGACTTCTCACTCTGTTCCTACAACATCCCTGTCTACTGCTTCCCTCTCACCTCCTCTCCTTTCTAAGCCCCTACATCAGCAGGAGAGAGACTCACCAAAGTTAAAGGTAACTGCACCTCTTGTGCATGGATTGTTGCAAATCTTCGCGTATATTAAATAACTGCAAGGCTAACACCAAGTTTGATCTTTTTGGATGTATTGTTTCCTATACTAATATTAAATAACATAACACGTGGAGTATTAAGATAGGCCTTCTTCAAATGAAACACAAGGTAAAACTATAACCATTATGACACAAGGAAATAACTTAAGAAGATGCCAGTGACAGGAAAGCAAAAGCCTTCAACTCAATTTCAAGTCCATACTAGGACATCAGTAACTTACTTAATTGAAAGAAAGAGACTCCTATTCAAGTACACAGAAACTAACTTTAAAAGTGTTTTCAGTTTCAGTCCAAAGACTGGGAGAACAGTCACAAATTTCACAATAAAGATCCACTGCAGAGAGTCATGTTCTAAATACCAGTTCTGTTAGTCAAGGACTGGACAAAGTTCATTCCCTCATCAAGACTACGCTTTGTGTCAGCATTGCAGCTCTGTGGCAGAAAAATGAAATCAGGAAAGCCTGTTGCTCTAGATAGACAAAGTCTAGTTCTAGCTCTTAATCATTGTTTTCAAACCATTTCAAATCTGGATTATTTTTTAAGTCTAGGGAAAGATTCCTTCATAAACTTTATCAGTAGAGACTTAACTATCTGAAATTATTAGATACACTCCTCGTGACAGTGGATTTTTTTGCACAATGTTTTCAAATGGAGATAAAGATTTATTTCCTCCCAAAGGTAAGGAAACTCTTTTCAGCAGTCAACACTGACTACGTTGCCAGGATAGAGTTGCATTAAAATAAGCGTAGCCAGGCTTTGGCTGTCATCATTTTTTGCTACTTGGTCTACAGGCTGGACCTGAGAAGGAGGGACAGTTCCTATCCTCTGTTTGTGCATGTCATCCATGATTAAAGTCTCTTCTCAACCGCTACAGCAGAAAGACCATAAGACATTTCCAGGGCTTAAATACCACAAGTGAAGGGAGGTTCTTCTGTGACAATTTTTGTTAATGTAAAAATACAAACATACATATTTATATATGTATGTTTGGAATGTGCCTCGAGTCTAAAGCATGACCTGGGGTTTGGGCAGTAGAATACAAGGAGCTATGAGTGGGAAGTGTCACTTTGCTCCATGTTGGTGGGAGGGATGTGTCCTCCAAAGGAAGAGCTCTGAAGACACTTCCCAAGGAGAAATGCTGATGTTTTCCTGCCTCCTTGGCCTCCCTTGGTATCCTTTTTTTTGTTATTCATCCTCTCAGCTCCTAAGAGGGGGCAGTTCTTCTGTCTTACCACATTCTACTGGCAAACAGACAAGTACCAATGAAAAGGTTTCCGATGTCAGGACTCCCCTCCTGTCACATTTTCCCCCTGACTCACCCCTCCTCTGAGAATTCACATTTGCTGCACACACACCCTTAGGAGCTGAATTCTGACAAATATTTAGCTGATTTGTACTGATGTTAACAAAACGAGGATTTTTTTTCCTTGAAGTGCTTTCCATCAAGTATTTGCTTGCTTTCTAAATGCAAATTTAAGGTCCATGTTCTGTTTAACAGCAGGGAATTACAACATTTGTCATTGGCATTTCTAAGACAGTATTTACGCTCCATGCTGTTGAGCTTTTCTGTATTATTAACTGAGCTACTTCAGTGGGTACACTTGCAATAACTGTTCTTACTCCAACTGCATACACTGTGCGTAATTAATCTTTTAACTGTAATGTATAAAGGCATGTGCCAGAGCAGCAAACCCTTGGGGAAAAAGATACCGTGGCAGCAATGAAAATACCATGTACTAATAGTACCCTTATTTGCACCTGTAACACACTTGATTTTTGTTATCAAGAAAAGCTTGTTTAGTTTGCATGTATGAATGAAGCAACAAAAATCCCATGATGCTTCATTCTTAAGCTCTCACTTGACACAGTTTTTGTGGTTTTTCTAGGCTAATTTAAAGAGAGAGATATTTGTTATGGGTAAACCTCCTCGTAGCCCAGTGATGACTAAGAGATCCTGCAGCTCACCTGTCAGAGGTCACAGCTATTCACACAGGGTATGGTACTGGATGCCCCGTGTGCAGTAACAGCGTTTCCATAGAAAAGGAGCTCAGCGTCCAGTCTTTCAGTATTTTGCTTTTCCCCAAGTGTCTCAACACTACCAGTACACCGTGTTTTCTTCCTGTTGTGCTTCTGTGCTATGTCTGAGTAAAGCCAACAGGTCTGTGTGTGCCAAAACGTATTTTGTGAATCCATTAGTGTATTGTACCTCTCCAGTACTTCATAGTATTTCCAGTGCTACAAGATGTAGGAGATCAAAGTCCTTTGTTTTCTTCTAAATTACTCCTCTTGTTTCCAAGTATTTCTAGTCTATTAAAATTACAGCTTCTAAGAGTCAAAAAATTATACTTAATTGCACGTATACAGCTTTTTGTATACAGGTTGAATTCTTGGGTTTGAATCCATGTCCTTCTTTTCAAAGTGTTTTGTTCCTACTATGTTATGTTCACTTAACACTCTGCTCTTCACCCAACACTGTTATTCCACAGTGTCGCACTCTTTAGCCTTCCCCCTCGTAGCTGTAATATAATAGTACCATAACTGTAACAATTTTACTTAGCCAGAAAGTCAGATTTTTTAGAGTTTGCACATGTCTGGCTCAGAAAGGTGTTCTAATTATGGGGGGAAAAAAAACCCAAACCATATGAGAGTAAGAATCTCTGGGTTATGATTTACTTTCAGTTTAGGACTAAATTATTCTCTGCATTGGTTTCTTAACATTTAGCTCTTAAAACTGATAACAAGATGAACTGTTTTCCATGCTGTTGCTGTTGATTTTAGGTTATTGTCTGTCTGGTGGTTCCCTTTTAAAAAATTGAATTTTAAGTTAAGATATGCAGGTTTGTGTAACTTTCGAAGTCTTGGCTTTTTGGCAGGCCTCTGTTTACTACCAGGTATGAGGGGACAGTTGCTTTCTTCATCATTGAAGAGAGACAGTTCAGTCATAGGAAGGCCAGGATTCTTGTAGTAGCAGACCAACACCATCCCAAAGAAAGTCCCATTGGGAATAAGATCCATAAAAAAGGGATTAAGCCCTATTTTAATTTTGCGTGTTACTCCAAATGAATGGGATGTAATCAATATATTAAGAGGACTGCATCAATCAATGTTTAGTGCATTTATGACTTCAATTCCAAAACTACAGGAGCACAAATTGTACATCTAATTTGCATGTTCAGGACTAAACAGAACTATTATATGCAAGTGCACATCAATCGTGTGAAAATCAGGTGTACAACAGGGACCATTGACTTGACGCCATGGTTTTCAATGTTTTGGAGATGAGGTCCTACAGTTTTTCCCAGGAAACAGGATAGCGTAGCGAACTGAGTTGTAGCTGGAAACTATAAATCCTCAGCACCCAGAGCTACCCACAGGGTGATGCATTTCATGATCTCTCTCGAGCACAATTAGCCAGACCTTGCAACAGTCCCTGTTCTAGCCAGTGCCACTCTATGTGAGGATGAGAGCTTAGGGAAAGAAAACAGAGAGAAAGCTTCCTGATGTCAGCTGGGGTACTACTGAGGAATGCATTCGGAGAGAGCGAGCACTCAAAGGTCCCCCTGTTCAGACATATCACAGATTAATTCAACCTAGTTTTCCCAGATTCTAATTCTGTCAAAGTTTTCTCTGTAGCAGTAATACAGAGTTCAAAATCTTCACTCACCTTGATTTTCTATCATCTATTTCTGTAGTAGTTAGCCAGCAATAAAACGTTTTAAAGTGTTGAAATGTATGCAGAAAAAGAAGATAATTTCAACCTACCTAATTTCTTCCTGGCTTGGTATATGTTCAAAGCATTAAATCGTTTGTAGTATTGTTTAGGACACTGACTTTTATTGTTCGCAAGAAAATTCTTTAACCTCGGCTGAGTTCTCTTGCATCTCTGACTGTCTTTGGCATTCAGCTCACTTACAGACCTGATGAAAGATGAGCAGAGAATAAGGTCAGGTTCCAATCCAAATACCAAGCAGTCTGCCCAACGGAATATTCTTTTCTTGCTTGACAAGCCACAGTTGAAGGGGATTTACTGAGAACTGAAATGTCTAATATGTAATCTTCACTGTCAGATTCTTCGGTAAAAATTATCCATCTTTCTTGTACACTGGCAGAGGAGAGTTAAATGAGGGAGAGAAGACCGTGAAAGAGTATAAACCACTTTTTGGACATTTTTTTGAAAACATTTTTCCCACCTAGCTTTCAGTAATATGGATAAAGGTTCTGTAATCTACCTGCCTGCATCTTTAGTCACCTTTTGAAAATTATGCTCTACAGACTGTAAAGATGAAGTGGAGAATGTTCACAAATATTTTCTGCATCTACGCATACAAACATCATGAAAAGAAATGAAATTTAACTACCTCAGTGTCATCTGGAGGTGTTGGGGAGGGGGGCGGAGGGGGGAACCATAGTGCGTTTTAACATTCAGTTGATATCGTCAGGCCGTGGGTTGTTTACCACGGCCTTCTCTCATGGAAGACGGCGTCATCTTCAGGAGTAAACTGAAGCAAGATGAACCGAAATAGTCAAACCTGGGAAAGAGACAACCATGGAGCAATAAGACAAATCCCATGGCTTCAAGATCAGATTGCAGTTTAGTCAATTCATTAAAGAAAATGCTATGAGCTGTGTTCAATATCCATGCTCCCAAGGCAGATACGGTTCCCAAACTTGCATCAGACTGCCAGTCTCCACTGCACAACCACAGGGCATCCTCAGTCAGCAGAGAACATGATCACTGCTCACACCCAAGAGCTCTCCCAAGCAGCTGCTCCTGCGCTCTTTCTGGCCGCAGCCAGATTCTAATCGGTGTAAGTCAGTGCCTTTCTAAGCAGGATACAGTTTCTGCAGGAGGCTAGTGTTTTTCCTTGCCATTGCCTCCAGATTTATTGGATATTACTGGCAGGTAGTCCTCCATTAAGAAGGAAAGTAGTTCCTTTCATAAAGCTTTGCACTGGAAATACAAACTACTTCTTCCTCTGAAGTAAAAGTGTTAATTGTTATTTTCACACAATTACATGCATTCTTTCAAAAATTCTTTCTGCTCTTTGCTTCCCAACAGCCTGCATGGCTTTGTGTCCCCCTTGAGATGAAACAGAATTATTTAAAGCATAGCATGTTACGCCTGCCAAGTTGGTGTATCTGTGTGTGTGTAATGTAAATTGGTATGTTGTTTGTCAGTGAATATTCTAAGTTCTGACATGACATATAGGAGATTTTATTTCTGCTTATCTAAAAATATACTTCACCCAAGGAATGTACAATGTTCATCAGTTGCATCTGATTTTTCTAATGCTATTTCTGTTTCACAGTGAAGAGGCAGCAGGGTTCTATTCCAGCTTTCTACTATAAATAGAATGGACTGTTGATAAAGTTTACAGTTTTGTTTTAGTTTTCATTCTGTCCTCCAAAAATCAGATCTTTAAACCTGTCAAGATTCTGTTGCTTGCCCTGTCTCTTAAAAGTTGTTGTGAGCTGGGGGGGGGGGAGGGGGGTGTTTTACACAAGGTAGAATATGAACTCTCAAGCAACTACATATCGTGCCCCTATCCAACTATTTGGATCTTAGACTATAAATCTTTATTATATTTCAAATCATTTCATTTCAGCCACAGCGCCCTGTGCTTGCTCATGAAAACATACACAGTGGGGGGGAACCGTAAGTATACTTCTTGTCTACTAAACCAAAAACCTAACATTTAAGCAAGAGCCAGCACATCGTCAAGTACTTTGTTAAGTTGCCAAGTACAATTATGAAGAGGCTTCAGAAGTTTACAGATAACTGTATGATGTAGGAAAATATCCAAGGTCCCAGAGGGCAAAGCCTTAGTTGTTTCATTTACATCAGACTCAGACAGACATGCCAACTTACAGTTCTCCATCGTTTATACTTAAAAGGGATAATAATTTTGTAAAAGTGAAGTTTGACTTTTTTTATTCTCTCCTCTTTTACATCTCGGCAGAACGCCAGTTAGCAATTTAACATTGATTCAACTCATCTGCTTTACTGACTTGACACAAATTATTCAGAAACAGTTCTGGATGTGAAAAGAGAAAAAAAATAACTCGATAAAGTTCATCACAGGAACACAGGCTCACACTTTTTGGTGTAATTTACATGTGCAATTTAAAAATTCTATACAAGAAAGCCTTTCTGAAAACTGACGAACCACTTAGATCTCAAGTCTTATTTTCACAAACAATGTAAGCACTTGGGATAAGACACGTCAGGCTATTTCAGTGCTGACAGTAAAATGGAAGCTCGGTGCAAGAGTGTTTCGATTTGCTTGTTTGTTTTCCCCAGTCTTGCACTCAGGTCCTGCTTCAATGATCACTGAAACCAGTAGCCATTCTTCCTCTAGCAGCAGAGCGCATTGGAGTATGCCCAGTCAGATGAATCCTCCTAAATGTAACTAAGGCTTAGCATCTAAAAATAATTTAAAGCTTACCTGTTAGTCACTGGAAGAAATGGTAAGAGAGAAGAGAGGGGCAAAAAAGTTACCAAATAACTGCACCACTATAGTGAAAATTGGACATTCTGGGTTTAATCTCACTACAACCATTTTTCTCAAGCTCCTGTTGGTTTTGTTGAGCATACTGAAGCACCTAACTCTGTTTTGTAAACAATAATTATCTAATTAATTTTGTTCAATATAGGTTAAGTAGTTCATGACTAAAGTTACTTATTCCTAAAATTAAGAAAAAGAAATACATTTAAATTGCCAACCAACCATTCTTTGTCTTGAATATGCATTCTGTTAGTGTTGTAAATGGGAGTAGTTTTCATCTTTAAGAAATTCCTAGATTAGCAATGAGAGAATTAAATGACTACAAAGGATTTATTAAAATGGATTATCTAGAAATTACTAAGATTAGATTTCTAAAGTACAAAGAGTGCTAACTGGGAAGTTCTTGTTAGTGTGTTTGAGTAAGTAATTGGCTTGAGTCCTATTCATGACACATTACATCTGCAACTCCTGTACCTTTGGAACCTGCATTTAATCAGTTTTGGAATATCATCATAGCTCTGCTTTCCTGGAATAACGATAAGCATGACAGAAAATGTTATTGCCATTTAATTTTTTGTACAGATTGTTCTGACTCCTGCTACATGAATTACCAGAGGTAATTGCTTAGATAACTAGTCCCGTTCCATTTTTTTAGTACAATTAAAATATAAAATTAGACTTTTCAGATTCGGGGAGATAACCAGCAGTCATGAGAAATTAAGATAATTTTATTGGAACACTATCTTTTTTTCTCCAAGCCAGCAATCTGAAAAATAAATGTGGTTTATTCAAAAAGACCATCATTACACTCAGCCCAACACCAGTCTGTATATAGGATTTTCAAATGGGACTTTCAGGAGCAGGAATTTTTTATGAAATAAACATCTCATTTAAGCCATGGAAACTTTGCCTGAATGATATAGAGCTAATTCAGTACCCACACATCAAAGGGGGAGATATTTGGGGGTTTTGTGGGGAAGCATAATGGCATTAAGGTTCTAAAGTCAGTGAACTGTTGTTAAGAGGGAAAAATAGACATGATTGGTTTGTTTCAATATTTTGAAGTTAAAACTATTTCCTTTGTACAGTTTCTGCAATTGTACCCTGCTCCTTTACACGCAGTCAGTCATAGCTGGGGCACAGATGGTTAGAAAAAAAGGCAGGTTCTGACTGCAGGACTCCGGGGGCTTTTGCAGCAATCTTCCCGGGGGCTGTCAGCCCAAGCACCTTCAGTTGCCCCTATTAGGAGTTTACTGCCATTCTTCCAATTCCGTGAAACTCAATTAAAAGCTGACAAGGAGTGAAAGATGACAAATTCAGTAATCTCATACCTCTTTCCATTTATCCACCTCAGATCCTTCAACCTGCAGCCCCTGGCTGGGGTGGAGGTACAAGTCAGTGGCTGAATACTGTTTGAATTTCCATCCTTATGTACCCCTGATCCAATTCAAGCCTCTTCCTCACTGTCAGAGACTTTTTTTAATATGTATAGCAGGGGCAGTTTTAACCAGAGAAGGGGTTACAGCTGTATGTTTCCAAATAGCAATTATTCTCCACCTTCCCCAGAGACATGGGCACCACTTTTACGTGCAGAGCTCCGACAGTGCCAAGTCTCACCTCAGCAGCCGCTGCTGAGGAGCCCGGGGATGTCCCCGCTCACAGTGGCAGTGGGTGCGAGCCACTTTCCAGGCACCCTTCTCCACCCACTACAGGAGGAGGCCAGGTACTGTGATGATGCCATGTGGCACCCTGCTCTGCTGATTAAATTAACTGGTTGAGGAGCCATCAGGCTTGCCTTGAATCTTTAGTGTCTGATGAGTTATTTTTCCGATAAAGCTTTATTTATTTACTATAATACATACCTAGCCCCGAAGTCCACCAGGCAAAATAAACCCTTTTCCCCTGTATTTGCAAGAGGTGTTACTCATTAGTTAATGTTTAAGCCAGGTCCTTTACTTCAGCAAAGGTGCAAAGAATTCTTACTTCTTTTTAAAATTCATCATTTGTCCTATTTAAGGTTTCAGGCTCTATATAACTATACTCCTAGGAACGAAGATGAATTGGAGCTCAGAGAGGGAGATGTCATTGATGTGATGGAAAAATGTGATGATGGATGGTTTGTGGGTATGTCTTAGTTTGGTTGCTTTTATTTTATCTTTTTTTCTTTCTTCCTCTGACTTTTGCTGCCCTCTTTGCTTGGTGTGTTTTAAACAAACTAATTTTTGGTATTCAGTGTAATAAACCTGAACCTGGCTTTATCAGGAGAAATGCCAAACAAAATCCGCTGAAATTAGTGAGCAATTTTTCACTTGTGTCGTTTGGAGTTGATGGACACAAATTGACTCCAGTCTGTGGTACAGCACTGTTGTCATTTTCACATGACACAAAACGGACTATGTATTACTGCTCTCTTTATAAAGACCAGGTAACGTAAAGCTTACTTGCATGAATACAGCTACAGCATTGACTGCTCGTGAGAACTGAGTATTACCAAACAGAGATTTCATAACTAGGCCTAGGTAAGGTGGTTTAATCATTCCATAAACCCTCATGTACACAGTGGCTAATTTAATCATCTAACTAGTCCTCAGCATTTCAAAAATTCAAATTATTTAAATAGACTTGATGTTGTTGAAATGAAATTATTTCTGTGTACCAAGTCAAAATTTTAGCACAGATTTTAATCAGGCCTAGCAATCTTATCAAATATGTGCCTCTCTTTGCTTTCTCCTTCCTGCAGTTATAATTTGTTAAAACTCACAAATGAAATTCAAAATAACTTTTTGACATTATGTTACAAACAACTGTAAATATTTCTGTTTGTGCAATATTAAACATAAAAATTGAAGGCCATGCTCACATAGTGACTTCCTGTTGTTATTCCCATCTTTCATCTATTGCTTCTAATTTCAGGAACCTCGAGAAGAACCAAATTCTTTGGTACTTTCCCTGGAAACTATGTCAAGAGGCTGTGAAATTTTTTTCCTACTTATTTATGCTGCATCTCTGCAACACATCTGCATAAAGCTGCTAGAAAACATGCTACGCTGGCCTTCCGTTTTCTTGCTTGCAGTCTCAAGTAGAGGCCATCTAGTTCATCCTCATCCCATCCCACTCGCCAAACCGTTCCAGCAGTATTACAGCAACGACCACGGTATGAATAACTAAGCTTTTCTGAAACAAAAGGAAGCGTTTCAACATTTAAATACTCCCTGCTTTAAAGTCTTTTCATTTGAAACCTGATAGGAAGAGCCCGATGACAGGTACAGAGCTGAATGGCCATGGGGGGGTGGGGAGGGGGAGAAGCTCTTCTCGGTTTGGACATTGGTGGTACCATCACCAAGGCTGATGGGATTTTTTCAGCATGCGTGTAATGCAGGGGGAAGTTGCTGTTTACTATTTTTAAAAAAATTCTTGAAGTTTCCACATTCTTACTAGCTTGACGGCATTTGTTGCTTTCACTTTGCGGTATCACAGGTTTGCCTACTGTACTGGTTTACAATGTATGACAAATTATAATATAGATTTTTTTTGCCTGCACTTGTATGTTGTAACATATACACAGTGATTGTAAAATCTCAAGCAAGCGTAGTGAAAAATGGAAGAACTCCAAGTGTTCTGAACAGGTGCAATGGTATTGGCTAAACCTTTTTTTCCGGTTTTCCCCCCTAATAAAGCTGTAGGGTTTTCTGTTAAAACGTAAGAAGTGCAAGAGGCATAAAACCTCAGGAAAAAGGATTTAATGAAGAGACAGACGATGATATAAGCATAGACAATAATAACTTGCTACTGATGTCTGGCATTAACTGGTTGTAATCAAAATGTTGTAATAGCAAGCAATGTGAAATTTGAGAGGTTAGTGTTTTACGTATCACAGGAATTTTAAGAAGCAGGAAGTAAACAGTGTTAGTGCAAAGGGTTGTTGGGTTGGGGTTTTTTTCTAACATAGCCACCTGAAAAATATTCACAAGTATCATGTACTGATTTATTTCACTATATAAATATATATATGTGTGTTAACAAAACCTGAGTTACACATTCTTTTTAGGAATTTAGTACAGAAAAAACGTCACAAGTATTACAACTGATACATTTTAGAGGTGGTTTGGGGTTTTTTCCGGAATGAAACAAGTATTTGAAAACATACCTTTTCCATAAGCAAAGGTAAGCGTAAATAGCAAATGAAATTAAGGCACAGGATGATAATGACTATGGCTTTATAAAAAGTAAAAATTCAGATTTGGTTTCTTCAGCACCTTATAGATGGCAAAAGCTTCTACTGCATTTCTCATGGGTAAAGGATTGAAATTATCAAAATGTATGTAGTCTCTGTAGCATTTTGTACATATGTTTGCTTTTTTGTACAGAGCCATTAGGTTGTTGATTTAAAAAAAAAAAAAATTAAGTTCCTTATTTGATCTTTACCCTATTACATACAGAACATTTCAATGCATTTTTCTTTTCTTGCTCTATTTACCATAAGCACCTCTGGATAGTGCAATTCTGTAAGATAGCATTTTATGCAAAATTTTATTAATTAAAATATGGTTTACCAGCCAAATCTAAATGTACATATGTCTTTATTACTGAGAAATGTCATTAAGACAAAGGTAAAGAAACATCTTTGTGCAGCATACCTTTATTATTGCAGATTTCATGGCAAAAGCTTTATATTCAAAGGCTTTCGATTTTAAACTAGATCTGCATGCAGCTTTGCTGTGAGATTAATACCTATCTTTGATGCCATTTATGATTGAAGACTTAAATATCTGTTGCCTGTGATATTTAAAAAGTACTGTTTCTACTCTGTATCTGATTTTAGAAAAATACAGGTTTTTCATACCTGGCTTTCAGGTACCTGACTTTGAATTCCTACAAGCAAAAGGTCTCTGTGGTTTTTTTCTTGAATAGACTTCTAATAAATTTTGCTTGGAGTACACAACTGTTTCCCCCATCATTTCTCAAAATACACATAACATACTACTTAAGTGTTGCAACACGCTTAACACTTTGAGCTTATATGCAAATAAGTTTTGCCTTGTATAGAGGGGTTTTTTCCACCACCAAGCATACACCAGTTACATGTGTGGTCTACAAGCATTGCCCACACAGCTCTCAGGTAGTCCCCTGCACTGTCGTCCATCCCTAAAACACCTGAATGCAAAAGCAAGGTTACAGACTTCCTGCATGGACTGTGCTAATTTGAGATGATTTGTCTGTCACCAGAGCCACCCTTCACTCCAGAAGCACAAGGGTAAAATACACAACCGTAAGCCCTTTGTAGCTGGCAAAAGCTCCCACGCCCTAATCCTTGAACAAAAGCACAAGAAGAGCTCCTCTGTAAAGCGACAGCATAGAAGCAAGATTTAAGGAGAATACAGATATTTGGGGAGCATCTTGGGATTCTGCCTGCAAAACTGAATCATTCCATACTAATGTCTCAGTCTGGCAAGGAACAACTGTTCAAATAAAACCAACACCTGCAACAAGAAGCAAAGCAAGCAAGCAGCAGCCTTTTTTTTTTTCCCTCCTTCCCCACTGGCTGCTAACACAGTTACTGCTAGTGCCTCTGCCTAGCTCTTTGGTCCTTCTTCTCTAAGCCCTGCTGGCCGCTGTTGCCGGGCTGCCTCCTGCCAAAGGCTGCATGTGCTGTACTCCTACTGCTGAGGGACGCAGTGCTACAGCAACCCGCCTTCAGACAGGAATAACCTATTTCTTCAAGTCTGAGTCATGCTCACTTTGGTCTTTGCTATAGCTGGGCTGGAAAATGCAAAACCACCACCACCACCTCTAAGTAAATACACAAGTATGTAGCATAAAAAGTTAACTTTGTCTACAGGAAGGTTAGGACCAGGGACTGCTGTGAAAACTCCACCAGATAACTCTGTTCTCAGTATAAACATTGTCAGTGCTAGGAGCGCTTTCGATTTGGACAAGGCCTAATTTAGTCAGTACTGTTCTTCTGAGGTAAACCTGCCCTCCCAGTGCTAAGATGCCAGATTAAACCCACCGCACGCATCAATTCTTACAGCCCTATAACAAATACTGTGATATACAATCAAAGGTCATCTGCTTTGCTTTGTCCTTTCCGTTTGCCGAGTGACCCAGTGTGGGATCTGGGACATCACTGAGGCACCGCTTTGTGCCATACGCCTGTAAGAACCGTGAGAAGTAGAAAGTATGGTGCTTTAGTAGTCTTTTCTCTATAAAAGCTAGCCTAATAACTGGTTGGTGTAGTTCACTAATATAAAAATTCTGGATGGTTAAGGGGTGAAATAGCATCCTCTTTGCTAATCATTGACAGTTTTTTTCTGGTTGGGTTTTTTTTTTCCTTTGCAAGTCATTGACACTTCAGGAAAACCTGTAGTGTTGTTTTAGTCAAAAAGTGGAGAAATATTAAAGTTATAATCGGGTAAACCAAATATATTCAAATCAGCTAAGTCTGCTGAAGTCCCACCTACACTATTTAAGGAACAGACTGGAGGATTTTTTACCTTCCTTGTATAATGCTTGTACACTGCCCTATAAATTCATGAAGGAAACCCCACAGGGCTGGGCAGCACTCTGTCCTTAAGGCCAGAGGACAAGAGACCTGGGGAGTTAGAGGCCAGGCAGTTTAATATCTAGGAAGAGACCAGAACAAATTAATTAAAGGCCTCAGATAGTCACAGATTTTGCTAGAAAGTGGTATCTCAAACCAATTTCCCTTTACCTTGTCAGGATATGGAGCATGCATCTTGATTTCTATTAGGATTTTCTTTTAATGCTATGACACGGCAGCTGTGTTAGCAGACTAAGAAAAGTCTGTGTCAGTCCACATGAAATCAAGTTTGTTGCAGCGTTGTGCTACATTACAGGTAAATAGGTAACATAACCAGCGTGTCCCTAAAAAAAAAAAAAAAACCACAATAGATGCCACTGCCTACCCTGCAGCGAGCCGCTCATCTGCTGTTCAAGCAAAGGCCTCTTAAAAGAAGAAACCCCCCAGCCACCAACAAGCCAGGGAGACCAATGCACGAGCAGCCCAGGGCAATGCTCTACACTCCGAACTAAGCAAAGGGTCACCCCGGCGGGGTTAACATTCTGTCACCCGCACCAAAGCAAAGCACGTCGTCATTCTGCAACGCCTGGTATTTACTAGGTGCCTTTTCACTGCTGATGCATAGAACCCGGACAGGAACACGAGGTGCTTCCTCTGCGTTTGAAAAAGCAGTCCACGAGTCACAGGGAAGCTGGAAACGTGAAGTCAGGTCCTCTAGAAGGACCTTAGGTCATCGCCAAGTATATTCCCTTACAGCACTGACAGTGACGTGGTGACACCCTGCCTTTGCTCCAGTTAACAGCAAATGCCGCTGAAGTAAACAGATCCCACAGTACTGGTAATACAGTTTCTGCGTTAGCTTGAAAAGAAAATTGCACGAGAGAAGCACTGAAGCAACTGAGCATCCAGTTCGGGCTGGGTTTACTATACCGAAAAGTATGAGCGCAGGCAGAGACCAGAAACTTGTTGCTTTAACTACTCCCACTACACAGCACAGCAGATAGTTCCCTTCTCTAGAACCTAACTGGCAAGTTAATTTAAAGCCAAATTATATGTAGCTCCAAAGTTGCCAAAGCATATTGAAAGTGCCCATAATTCAATTTTTAAGCATGGTTATATAGGAGAACCCCTTGTTACATCCAGCTAGTATCAGCCAGACAGAGATCAGAATCCACCCATTTTACAGGGCAGGGAACTTGCCAGACCAACATGTAGAAATGGGTACTTTGTCCACACTCTGTAAGCAGGGAAGATGAATTTCATAAGGCTTTCTTCTGCAACTCCACAGGTTATCAAATCAACATCATGCTGTTTATTTGACTAGACGCAAAAAAAAAATGCCATTTTACTTTTATCCCTCCCCAATGGCCAGATGATAGTTAACTTCCTAAGTCCCAGCTAAACAGTGCCCAATAGAATCTATTATTCTCATCAATATAGCGAAGTCACCTTCCTTTGAAAATTAAAAATATTTTTATATATATATATGCAGAATATGACAAAAATCCACTGAAAGGGAAACGAGTGAATGAATTCCTGCCTGCACTAGCCTGAGTCAGATACTATTTACACCAAAGAAAGTGGCATGGGTGACGCACAGGCTCTTGTTCATGTCTTCTGTGTCACCTCTGAAACACAGAAGTTTCTGGGTTAATACACAGTGATGAAACCAGGGAAGAGCCTGAACAATCCTGCAGGTACAATTTTTAGTGTAATCCTACTGGTTGGTTACGCTGTGCACCGGAGTTGTTGAGCAGCTCTGCACCCAAAACTGTTCCCAGCTCCTGTTTCATTGGCATCCACGCGAATCCCATCGATAAAGCATTACAGAATTACGCCTTCTTGCATTTAACCTCTGTTTCTTCAAGAGTCATAGGGAAGGAGCAGAGTTCTGTGTTAAGAGACTATTTAATATTACCAGAAAGTATTCTTACTAAAATAGCTCTACTGCCTATAATAACTATCCCATAGCAATTTTTTGAGCAGCCTTTGTATAGTGACATCACATCTAATTACAGATTGGGTGCGCAGAGGGTTCTGCTTCAGCAGAATGGCATTACATCACAAGTGACACGGGGGGTAGGGGAGGGAGTGTTGACTGACAACCAGAAATGCGTTGCTAGGTTTATCCTCAGCACAGATACTCACATCTCAACAATTTATGTTTCTTGCTGCCAACACAAATAACAAACTTGGAAGCCATTATTTCATCACCCCCATAGCAAAGTAATCCTCCTACATTTTCCATCCATCAGAGAAATCAGTAAACCACTTTAAAAAATACCCCAAGAATAATGTAATTAATTATTTCTGCCAGTGAAGAATTACCCAGAGAGTTACACACAGCGAGTCCCAATACTTCACTCCATAAAGGAGGGGATGCACTTCTTTGCCACAAGCCACTGTTTCCCTTTGCAAGAGAGGGTCCTGTATTCGTGTGGGTCTGCTCCGGGTGCCTGGCTCTAGCACCAACTGATCTGAACAGTAGTTTGCTATTTAAATACCTTAAAGGATCTGGTCCTTTAAGATCTTTTTGGCCATTGTCCATTAAAATAAAATGGAAGCATTTTATTTCAAGACTTTCTACAAGTGCTGCTTAAGAACCAAGGAAATGGACTGTCGTATTAAAACAATAATCAAACCTTCAGTCATTTGCATCATTTTTTTCTCAACACAGAGTTAAGTGTACAACTGAAACCAGCACTGCCGACGGGGAACACGGAAGAGACGGAACATGTCGTTCTAAGTGGGTCATCGCCCTGCTTCTGTCACTGTGATTTGCTAGATAAACCCCGAGCACGCAACGACCCAACTCATGCTTTCCCCAGGTTAACGTTCCAAACCGTAATGTGAAACACGTACAAATACTGGCTGGCTCAAGACCCGCTAAAAGCTTTTCTTATACTACCGCTGATTCATCTGTTATAGATAGGGGTTTTTTTCACATGTAACTGGAAATACTTGAACAGGTGAGAATCAGCCCCTCCCTCCTTAAACCATACAAGAGAACAAATGCATGTGCCCAGTATGCCTTAGGTAGCAGAGGTTAATGCCACCGAAGAGCTCTACGAACTATTTATAGATTCACTTCATCTGCTCCTGCAGCCAGCTCCGAGGTACAAGGCACAAAGCAGCTCTACAGTCTGAAGCAGAAAGCATGGGAGCCATATGCCAGCAAAACCACAGCAAAACATCTAGGACACACAACCCCCCCCTCCGCTAGCCACCAATCATACCTATGTTCTGAAGTGAGCGGACTGCTACCTACCGCTTAAGTTAAAAGGAGCTCTGAAGAAGAGCAGTCAGAGAAAGAAATTGGCCCAAACCTACGTCAGCATCAGATAATAATTTCTGACCATCAGTTTTCATTATGAAACTGCTGGGTTTAAGCTATTACAGAAAACCGACTTTTCAGTAGCACTGATAAATGATAGCATCCTGAAACTACTGCTTACTATCCAAGCCCTCTTCAATTTTTGCAACACACTCTTCCTTTGTTTATCTGTTTCATTGCATGGTTATTGACAGCATAGGCTTTGAGACAGGAATCAGCCTTCTGCAGCTTATTTGTACAGCACTCATCCTAAGAGGAAAGAGGACCTCAGTCCTTCAAGGGCTTAACCATCTCTTTAATGGGGGGGGGGGGAATAACTAGATTAAAATCAATTGTGTCACTTATAGACATATATTCACAGATGCATCCTGTACATTAGATATAGAAACAGCAGATGTTTCAGAAATACAGGTTTAATTAAGTCTTTCAACCCCACCCCCCAAAAAAAAAAACCACCAAAAAACAACCAACCAAAAAACTACCAGAGAGGCAGGGTGATTACTGGTGGAGAAAGTGCAATCCATTTGGGACATCAGAGGCAGACAAGACCAGGGAGAACTGTTTCAGACCCTGGAAACAGGATACTTAGCCTATTTCATGGAGCTAGCCTTGCCAACCTTTTTCCCTCACCACACAACCCCTGTGCTTCCACGAATGCTATCGCTATGTCCCCAGGAAAGCCTCAGAAAGGCAACTGTTCAAGTCAGACCAGGCTAGGAAAGAGAAAAGAGCGAGATCAACGGAGGAAGATACAAACTGCTATGGCAAGCTTGCCAGAAGTCAGGCTGTTTCTGAAATTCTCCAGGCTCTATTGGCCTCTCACTGCCCGCCCTGAAGGGCGGCCTGTCCTACTTCTCCCTCCTGTTCCACCACTCCTCTTTCTGTCAGCCCCAGGGCCAAGAGGACTGTTGAAGGAAAGGCAGCCCGCCACAGAAGCGTGAAACATTTTCCAGCTGAGAAATACTGCAATTCCATTTTACCCCACTCACGGTCTTGCACTGTGGCTTTTGCCTTATGTTATCCAGATGTTTACCAAAAGCATTACCTGCGGCACCTTGGTCATCATTACTGAAAATCCAGACCTTCCAGACACGGAAGAGGTCTCCTGCATCAGGCCATAAAATGTGCCCTGATTAACAGCTCCCACAGCACATGGCCGGTGCTGGTTAGAAGGTCCTGACTTTAAGAACAGCCTGACGTTCCCTCACCTGAGGAGTCTTTGGCAAATTACTACTTTTAAGCTCTGGGAAGCGCAAAACAGAAGTTGCTAAAATGCAATGGACAGGCAAGAGCAAAACTCAACCTTCAGGGAGACATTTTTTGCCTTTCAAGTTTTTTGGTGGTGGGTTGGGGTTTTTTTGAGGGGAATGGTAGGGGTGGTGGTAAGGATTGTAAGCAAGACAGTTTCCAGACCTTTGTTTCCAGAGAGATTTTTGTTAGGAGAAGTTTACTCACATTTCAAAGCACGAGCTGTATATGCCGCGATTTACCTGTCTTCCCATTGCAGAGAGAGAATTAGCCTTTGAAAAGCTGTTGGAGGGATTACACTCAAATTCTGGCCTGGATTTCTACAGCACTAGAAATCTTCAAGAGCAAAAGTTCCCAGCTATGGTATAAATTATATTAACTCCCCACATGCTGGCATATGGCAATAGTGGATGTATCAATGCCAGTTTTAAGACTGTTTGTGTATATGCATATCTGGCAGTGGTCAAATGTCACATTGGCCATTTCAGATCCAGTAACTGCATGTCAATAAAACTGAGAAGTTGGTTCTCGTTAAGTTTCTTAAGCCGGTTTTGACCCTGCTGTGGTCGTATCCTTTCTCACAATACAGCCAGCTTTTGCAAATGTTTCCTCAAACCAGTGCGCTTAGTCCTACATTCACTGAAGAAAAGCAAGCAAAAACTCCAGTCAGGGCAAGGTGCAAAATGCATAATTATTTACTTTCATTCAGTATTTTCTTTTGCTGTTAAGAAACTAATTCATGGGCGCGGACAAGCTGACAGTGTCCCTTTAACAAGCAGAAATAAATAAAAATTGTAACGAGGAAAGGACTTAAAGTATAAGCTAAATTTAAGTGTTACGCCTGAGTAGCTACAGCGTGCGTCAGGACCCTAGGATCCAGCTTTGTGGCTAGCTACGTTCTGAAGCTGCTGATCTCTGGCTCAGGGCCCACCTTACACTTAAAACAGAATACCATATTTGTCTTTCAGCTGTTGCTGTTTGTCACAACCCAATAAACATGGCTAGCTTTTCCATAGCAACTGCTGTTAAAATGCTAAACCCAAGCCACAAGTTAAAGAAAGAGATATCGGATACAGTACTTTATAGAACGTAAGACAACAATTGTATGTTAAAAGAAATTCTGATGCCTGTTTCTTAGAGAAAAATACTCAGAAGGTTTGGTACTTAGGCTACAAATAACCGTGGCCTTACATGTGATCTCATCATTTGTTTGTATATGAAGCCTCATCTCTTGGGAGACCACAAAACAGATCAAGGTATTGATCTGAAAGTTTGACACATGCCTCGGAGGAACCCTGCACTGCTCTATACTTAGAAAAATCCACGTATTCTTTCAGGCTTAAAGTAGAATAAACTGGTGTGGGTTTTTTCTTCCTTCGAAACTTCCCAGATAGAGGTTTTGGGTCAGTAGACTAATACAAAAGAATTGTAAATACCTCTTACTAAAGGTATCTTTCTCTCATACACACAAATGCACACAAACACACAGAGAGCAGTCAATGGAAAAAACCTGTCAAATTCAGTGGTACAGAATAAGCCACCATGGACCATACTCCAAGTCCTTATGGTCTCCTATTGCCTACATGGCTCCAAAAACCTGCAGCAACCCCACAGGAAACACCAGGGGCACACTCTCAATGGCACTCATGCTGCTGGAGTACAGTTGCATATAAGCACTTTGCTCTGCTCTGCTAGATCTGAAGAGCCCTATCAAACAGCACTATTTTACAGCTGACAATAAAGACATGGACTAAAAAGAACTGCTTAGAATGAAAACTGAGAGAAACTTCAGAACAAGCCCTGGACAGGATGGGCAGCTTCACTTCCTACCTTACTTCTGTCTTCCATGAAGGTACTTTGTAGATAGTAGCATCCTCAGACATTTATTATCTGGTATCTACAATGGAAGGCATTCTCAATAAGTTCAAAGTAGAATAATAATTTCAAAATTATAGACAGGAAAAGAAAAAAAAATGCTTTAAAGATCATCTAGAGGAAGGCTAAAGCTTAGACCAGGAATAAAGGACAAATCATACAAACACAAGCATTTTCTTCTTTACCAAGAAATCACTGTTCTTTTCTTGACACTTCAATTCAGATCTTTTTTCCAGATCTAAACTTTCACTGACAAAAATAAACTAGAAGGAGGGAGAAAACATACACACACATGTTTCCATGGGGAGAGACATACTTGCCACTACACAGAGGATCTTGAGCTGACAGTTTTATCACCCCAAGAAGGACAAGCTTTCTCTTACCATCCAGTAATGACTAGAAGAAATGTTAATCTCTTCAAACAGTTTTTCCTAAAGCAGCACTGCTACTACCCTCTTCTTTAGTCACACAAATTATACTATGGACCTGTTCTTCAAGTCTTGAACTTTGCAAAATCCACTGAATTTTTTGTCACATCAAGTGCTACTGAATAAAATCAGCTCTTTCTCCAGTAGCAGCAATAGGCAGTCTCCACAAAAACATTCCTTTTCCTGTAATTTACCTTTTATCTTGATTAGTTAAGGAGTAGGAGAAGGCTAATTCTGCAGGCTTTTAGTCATTCCACATTAAAGACTGCACAATTACAGTGTATATTCCTGTAAAATAGCATTTCAGAAACATACCACAGCATTCTCTACCAGTTTTAGTCTCTGGATACAGTAATTCACGTCCCATGGCTAGACTTGGATAGCAATGACAAAAATGCAAGTCCAAAAAGAAAGAATAAAATGTCCAAGCAAGATGTACACAGCAGAAGCTGACTGGGTCACATGTGAAACAGAGTCAGCCAACAGTTTCTAAGGATCTAAAATTACTGTTATTTTCTGAATTACAAGTTAACATAGCCCCTCAGAAGAGCTGACGTTACCTCCATCGCTTCCACTGCCCATTTCCCTGATCCTCATTACCTTACTTCCTCCAGACAGACTGTCAGATAGCCTCTTCTCTCCTGTGCATTGCCGATATTTGACTTGTATCATGTAACCCACACAAGAAAAGATGTATGGTTAGCTACCACTGGCATACTAAGAGCACTCGTACATGTATTTTGGCCCACACAGACACCCCTCTCATTTTCAGCCCACGCACCCAGGAAAAGCATAATGGTAGTTGATGCTCTACAGTCTCTGCCCTCGCAGGATGTCTGGGGTGGAGAAACTACCCCAACTACCGCAAAGTGTCTCAGACAAACAGTAATGAAACCACCAAAAAGCAATCCCGTCCACTTCTACCAGGGCCCACAGGCAAGGCAGCAACATCTGCACGTTAGTGGTATGTGGGGCAATAAGCTGTCAGAACACACACTCATGCCTGTTTATAGCTGCTACCAGAGAAAAGCTCATTTGTAAGAATCACCACCAGCCACTGAGAATAATCTAGTGGTAGCATCCACATTTTACCCCTATGGTTTGGAAAGAACAGTAGATAAGACTCTTGATCCAACTTGATCTCTTCACCATGCCTTTAATAAATATGGTAAGCTTTCCTCCAGAAAAGACAAGGACGTTTAAGTTTCCACGTAGCAAAAAAAGATTAAATGGTAGCTAAATGCATACAATCACTGATTAAATCAAGAAATAGGACTAATTATATCAGAAATACAAAATGAGACTTTCTTTTATTAGAGGCAATGCTGGGTGTCTGAGGAGTTATGTTACAGATACATGCCAGTACACACCTAATGAACTGTTTCCTGAATGCTGCTCTATAATAGGTATCAAGAAATAGATTTCATAAATCTAAGAATTTCTATACATTATTTGTTCGGGTAATGTTGAATGGCAAGCACATTGGAAAGTTAACAGCTACCTTGTATTGTTTTAAAAAATTATATAAATGTCAGCATTTTGATTTATGAAACTTACTGAACTTACCTGCTGGCACACAGCCGTGCTAACTTAATTCCAACTTTACTCATTTGGAATGAGCTTATTCAGTCTCCAGTGCCAAAACTGGCTTTAATTTTAAACCAAATAAGGCATCAGCTTGTCAGATTTGGAGGTGACATTTGACTGTAACTATTAAAGAGAGCATAACACTGATGAGTGAATGAGCTGAAAAGTAAAAACAACTCCTTCCTTACAGTCAGCTTTAAGATTCTCCATCAGAACTTCTACAGGCTGTCAGAACAGAAGGGCAAACCCTTTTCCATAAGCAACGGGAAAACACATCCTCTCAGAAAACATTCAACTCTCATAAAAATAATTAAGCATGAAATTGGAGAAGTGCTTTGCAACCTACTTTTTGGCTAGGAACCATAATTAAAATATGAGCTGGCGTTACATCAGGCTCACAAAGAAACCAGCAAAGGATAACAAATTCCTTCCGTAGTCACAAGATCTAACCCTGTAAAATAGACAAAGGCACAGTAAAAATATTATGACAGAAGCAACACTTCAGGTAACCAATGCACCATCAGAATCTCAGCAACACCGATGGGAAGTCAATACATGCACATGCCAGTTTGCGAAAAGCTAAAGGGATCAGTTTTCAAAATGAAGGTGAAGAGTACTTCAATGCCTTAATGTGACTTAAGCATCTCATTCCATTCAAAATGCTCTTCAGATTTTTTTGAAACACAAGTCATCATTTTATATATGCCCCCAACTGCTCCTTTACATTTTTTGAAAATTAAAAGGAAAACAAGAGGTGGAAAAAAAAACCTGCACAAATTTCAGATAAGATGAAAACTCAAAAGAAAACAAGGACATCTGTAATTAGTTTTTTAAAATAGAAGATTCCAGTTTCTACTTTCAACTTGCTTAGAAATTCATGAAACAGTTCTGAAACATACCATTCCAGTAAAAAAAATTACTTTTCACTTATTTGCTTGTAGATTTACATTAAGTGGTTAATACAGGCTTTAAAAAGGCTCTAAGACAGTCCCCACTTGCTAAGTAGGGAGCTTCTTGGAGAAATAAGTATCAGTTGCATTTTACTACTCAGAACCTAAACAGCAGGGAAAAGTAACAGAGCTTTGTGGAAAAGGGTAACTGAAAGTTTAAAATGAGAGCACAGTTGAGACAAATCACTGTTGCAAAACAACCACAAAGCTGGGGCGGGTGGCAAGGAGCTGTAGGAATGTCCTTCTTCACCTCACATGTACTTCCAGCCTAGAAATTTCTAACGCCTGGGAGAGGGGTACAGTACCAGAGCCCCACTCCTCCTCTTTACCAGGTGCATGAGAAGAATACCAGAGCTGCTTGTCATACCAGCTAGAAAAAGGAAAGAGGATTTTTGCCAGGAAAATCTAAGGGTACTGCTAATTTATCAGACATCCACTAACCAAAAGCTGATATGAAAAGTTCACCGGCATCCAAGTTATTAACCGTTCCTGCTCCCTGACTGTGCAATTAGGTAAATCTTCAAATGGTACATAAACAGTCATATCTTACTGCTTTGGGAAATTGCTTTAAAATAAGTAGTATTTATTATAAGATTTCCCATATACCCATGTGTTTTGAAATACAAACCAGGCTGTGCAGTAGGGAATACTCTGGCCTTTCACCTCTGGAGAGCCAGTTTAAGTACATGCTGTTCCACATGTGCAAGTGATTTTCAAGCTCCATTTGGTATCCTAAGCTGTTACTGTCTAAACTTCACGAACAGTGGCCTAGTCCAGTACAGTTTATCATGACAGAGTCTAAGCTCTGAAATGGAACAGGAGATCTATGGCTTAAAATGCACACTCTGAAGAGGTTTTTTTGTTTCTGCCTCTACCAGGGTGTATTCTAGTTCTGCAGCCTGCACCAGAGCACTCCATGAGTTTACAGAAGGATGAATTGGTGTTAAACATTTGCTACTTATAACTTATTTTTCAACTCTCGGTCTGCCAAATTGTCAGGAAAACATTTCCTTCCATCAAGGCAGGGACGCACTGGGAGAGAAAATAGAAAACCGACATCCAAAAACACCCTGACGCGAGTTAGGAAGCGTGCTTTTTGGTAACGCCAGGGGAAAACGATGCCGTGCCAGGCACAGGGGTTTGATGTGAGGTGGCAGGGTATGCAATGATAAATTTGTACACCACACTACTACTCTGATACCGAATCTGCACGCCCACACCCCAAATCTCAAAAACTTGAGTGATATGAAGAAAGTAGAAAGATAAAGTTTGACACAAAAATCAAACAAAATACCAAACTAGAAAGCAAGAGCCTGATTCAAATATTATGGTTAGTCACAGTACAAACCAGAAGGCTATGTTATGATTTTGAGAAGGCTACTTTATACATAAATTCATAGCACAGCCATTAAATCAGAGGATGTATATCTGCAGGTAAATTGTAACACCAATGATCCTCTAGTATAACAAAACAAGAAAAGCTGTTAAAAGTAACATTTTTCTTATATGGAAGCTTCAATGGAACAAGAAAAAACCCCACATATTTACAAAAATCCTTTTTCATAGCTATAATTATTAACGCCCAAATTCTGAGCAGAGCGCACTATACCTAGATAGGTAGTTTGAAATCTGTACTGTCATCTTAGAAGACTCATCTTACCCAGTTTCATTACAATTAATCTTTAATTTCAATATTTGCTTATTTAGAAGCTGCTCAATATGTCTAGCAAAGCCTGCCCCAGGATAATATTCTTGCATGTAAGTTGCCTTAAAACCAGACTGAGGAAAAGAAAACAGGCTTTACTTCACCGACGGGAATATACCTTCATTAAGTGGATAATATGCTCTAGCCTCAATCCAGCTCAGCAGGTCATCTTGGTCTGGTACAAAAAACCAGAAGGGCTTTAGGGAGATAAAACAAAAAATGTACACATACTCTGTAAATTGTAAAGTACTTTATTTTAAAGGCAGTCACTGGAAAAAACCTAGGAAACAGCCTTATGTCACAAGCATTAATTCAGTATTGCCTTTAAAAATCATAAATTTTTTTAGAGTTATAGGGAAAAAAAGTGTAAATAGACTTAAAGCTCAACCTGTGATACATCAATAAAACAGGATCTAGCAATTGGTGTCTGGAACAACAGCACCTTGGAGAGCAAGTCACCCTTCCAGTAAACCAGCAGAAAAAAAATCTTTGATCCAGAGCCCAGTCTCATATAAGCATATGACTTCCCCTGCAATTAAGAGCAATCGCCTGCCTAGAAAAAGGTTAAGCCTGTCCTCCCCTACCTGTATCTAACAAGAATAGAAGGGACACACGAGCAGATCTTAGTATAATAGAGACCTGAACAAACTTTACAGACACTTAAGCAATCCCAAATTATTTTCACCGACCAACAGCTGTCCCTAAATGATCACCTCATTGCTACTTCACAAGCAGTTAAAACACTTAGCAGGATTTGAAATAAACAGGATTTCCAAAGTAAATAAATAAGTGTAAGCCTACATATTAAGATATAAGCCAATAACTTACCAGCAGGAATTTTGAAGAAATCTCCGAAGTGAGCAAGTTATTCTACAAGTATCTGATTTTTGACAATGGAAACTCAAGAGTCTGATCATGGGCTTGACCCGATACGGAAATTCCTACTTCTGAATCTTTTTCTACTGGAGTATACTGAAGGATTCACTATTTGAGATTACATTTTCATTGAGTACTGGCAAATTGCACATGATGGAACTCTTTAAATGAAGACATCTAATACGCTATGTGTTCCCAGCTACAAATCAAAAGACACCACAGGATTCACTAGGAAAAGGGAGGAGGGGGGGAAAGGGTACCAAACACACAATTGTTTTCGCTCAAAACAGGTAACAGGGAGGAATAGAAAAGGTAAGAAACTGAAGTACTACTTAGTGATAAATTATGGCCTTGAACGTGCAATGTAATCCGTCAGGATGAACCACATAGAGTGTCAATATATTGAAGTCATATATTGAATCAACCCCAAAACATGTCAGAACATACCAGAGTATATACACTGCTCACAATGAATAAGGGGTTTTTTTCCCCCTCAGCTTCAAAACATACAAAATATTTAAGCTACCAAGACAGATATATCCCTGAACTATATATCCGCCTTGCCTTATCTCTTTAAATGTGCCTATCTTCCTTCACATCCCTAATGTAAACTCAGGACAACTGTCACACTGCAAGCTCTTTGTGATACAGGTATGTTTTCTGATAGCTTTCTTTGAAACAGCTACTGCCATTTATTTTATTCCAATGAGGATGTCACATATACTCTAATGATAGAGAAGGTTTTTCAAACATTCTGGATAAGAACACAAACACAAAACCCCATGATGAACGCTACTATGATGAATGCTACTATCTACTAGCAAGCCACGAATAAAGGACAAACACCAGAAAAAAAATTCTGAGGCTAACCTTCATAGTACTAACAAACAAACAAAAAAACCCCACACCACTAAAAAACCACCACAACTCCCAACAAAACCCAGTATATCTTCTGAGAAGGACTTCAATCACACAGACATTAACAGCAGACACAGATAAGGCCATTCAACGAGTCAGAGGTGGAAGCCAACTGAAATCTACAGATAAACAAATTACCCATATCAGAAATTATATGAATGGCATGAACCTGCATTTTATTCTTCCATCTCACTTACTGCTCTTTCTTGTTTACCAAAGACTCTTCTAAGCAGGCTACAAATAGTAACAAAGGAAAGCATATGGAATGAATAAAAATGGCTTATTACACCAAAAATATATATCCTCTTTTCTTCTTTCCAAGCCCGCTGGTTTTGTTACTCATTTGTGGGAAAAAAAGAAAAGAGGAAAAAAATAAAAATTTAAAAAAAAAAAAATCCTGCCTGATGAGAGCTGTAGATATTATCCTAGACTAGATGTAACTTTGGGCAAAGAAATGCTTGAAGAACATTACCCATGCACATACTCACTTTGCTAATATCACATATAAAGAAAAATCTGTAACAACGTGATAAGAAAGTCAGTGAACGCTTACACCATCATTGAAAAATTCTCCCTCTCTTTTTGAAGAAAATATAAGGGATACAGAAGTCAGAATAAAGCTGATTCAAGCTGATGCAAGAAAACCAAAAGGAATGCAAAGTGTTTATTCGGTAACACCAACAACCAACAGAAAGTGTCTGCTACTAACTTAAAAAGAGCTGAGAGTTGTACAAGAAGAGACATCATCACCTAACAGTCCAGATTTTTCAAGCCATTAAGTCAGTGCATGCCATGGTCTCAAGTGACTGCAGCCAAAAAACTCAGCTCAAGGGCTGGGAGGACTTTGTAGTGCAATAAACTATTACATTACAAATAAGACAAGATGTAAAACAAGAGCTCGAGAGGGAAATCTCCTTATCAATGTTTCTGTTTACATGAATCAGAGTCGTGTACAAAGTCAGCGCAGTGCATTGCATATATGAAACAAGCACCAGTAATGCAATCAGCATGATATCAAATGAGCAACAGGGTTGCTTTAAGAAACCAGAAGGACACAGCATCCTGAAGCTTACTGATTGTCGGGCTGAGGGGGACACTGAAGCAGCAGATAAAGATGATGTATTTGTTGTAAACTTTCCAGCATTCAGGCTTAATTTGTCCGAGTTTGATACTCCCCTCTGTGGGTGGAGAAGCCGAGGGACTGGCTGACGTCACCCAAAGAGCATGGATAAAGTGCAGTGCCCACAGCTGTGGCATGAGGAAAACTTCCTAAGAGGTATATGAGGTCGGCTGCCCTGTCTGGCAGGTGCTCTGCTGACAGCACCCTTCCTCTTACAGCTCGGCTCCTCACACAGACCTGAGGAAAAAGAACAGTAACCAAGAAAAACCTGCCCAGAATGCCACAAAACGTTATTCTCCAAGGACCGGCACCCTGGGGATTCAGGCTCTCAGGAGGAATAGATTTTAACCAACCCTTAATCATAACCAGGGTATGTACTCTTTCCATTTCCCTTCTGTTTATTACATTTATTAGTGATTGCAGATTTTTGCACTTTACTTTTCGGGAGTGCAGGGAGGCAGATGAAGCTGTGAGTAAATTAGCAAGTAGCTGCTAGTTCTGAGGAGAGCCAGCTGAATGCTAACAGTTTTTACAAGTTGCGTGTGACATGTTTCTGGGGTTGCTTTATTGGTCTAAGAAACTTTAGCTGCCTTTCTACTTATGCCTCAAAAACTGAATTTAAGTGCCTTGGCAGCAGAAAAACTCTGGCATGATTTCCCCAGGCATTCAGATGCGAAAATTAGTTTTGAGCCTACTAAGGCCAGACCCCACTTTTATCATTTTCACGACTAGCCTCTGTGATCACTGGGGGAGAAGACTACTTGGCAGCAGCTCCTCACGTCTGGAGGTTTGTGCTTTGCTAACTCTGTGCCAACTTTACAAGATTAATCTGACTCTCATTTAATTAAATCAAGTTCTGATTATTGCCAGCAAAGGCAGCAGCACCTGTTTTTACATATGTAAAGGTTTTCACTTTCATGAATGTTAAATCAGTGAATTATTACAAAGTTATCCAGTCCTGAATATGAAGGAGAGAGTTCTTTGGTGTTTTCTGCCATATTTAGAAACAGACAATTTACCTTGCACGTCTAATAAAGGGCAAGAATCCAAGCCTTCATTTTTTCATGGATTTTGAGCTATTAATTGCAATTTATTTAAGAAACCAGTTATTCGATGAATAGAGCATATAAACCACTGTCAGCTACCCTGCATCTACAGATATAGATCTACTTGAAAGACAGGTTACATATTTTGATAATTGGTATGTTTTGAAAATTTTGTTCACTGCACATCAGACTAGAATTAGTTCTCCTCATATTTTTGCTGCTTCTCAGTTCAGACACACCGAGTGAGTGCTCCGTGAGCCTCCAAATCAGCAATGCTTTTTTTTTTTTTTAAAAAAAGCCCTGCACTATGACTCAATATATACACTATGCCTGGTATTAAATAAACGTCAAGAGCCTTGAAGGACGGATACCACCGGTGATGCTTTGCAATAAATATGCTTCTAAACAAGATACTGTAGAAAGTTTAGGGACCAACCTTTCACATATTATACTAATAAAAATTAATTTCATTTAAACACTTATTTCATATTTATATAAGCATAAAAGATTTTACTTATTTTAAACAGAAGTAAACCAGACTGCTATTATTTGACTGTATGTAGCTTCATAACAAATACTCCAAGGACATAGTAAAACCTTTGGAGAAACAGTAGACAAAAACATTGAATAAAAAAGAAAAAAATCTTTGGACGTTTTGGGGCCTTCATTACCTTTTATGGGCCTCCAAATGAAAAATAGTTTCCATTATCTCTAATGAAAAATATTTTAGCAGTGCCTGGTTTGTATTTTCTTTGTGTTTAGATTAAGTGCAATGAAGTTTAAAACTGCAATAACAAACGATGTTACTATAAATGTAACTTTCTAAAGAATAAATTATTTTGCGTTTGACTCATACCTACCAAATGCCTTACAAGACACAAGCCATTGGTTTCTAGCATATTACAGAAATGCTCAAAATCACATTTCAACTATGAAATAAAATATATGTAGGGAAAAATGACATGTTTAAATTTGCTTCGCTCAAGATCAAGAATATTAATGGTAAATTTGTTTAAAATTAATATTTTTGTTGCCACAGCATACATTTAGAAGAGTCCCTAAATAAGTATTCATGCAGTACCCCTTAAGAAGTAGTGAATATTTTGCAAGATTCATGTGACTTGCTTTTGCAGGCCAAGGTGTTCCTTTCATAAAAGGTATCACCAGCAGCCTGGGCACATTTGGCTTAACTGTCCTGACAAGAAAAAAAAATATTAGCCACTAAAGAGAAATTATTTTTAAACACATTTTGAATACAATAATTGGACAGGTGGCAAGTTTGATTGGATATAGTCCTTGTTCAACAAGAGAAAGCTTATACCAGGACTTGTCAAGGGAGACAGACAACATAAGAGATCATCATCCACCTGTCTAGAGAACAGATGTCATCTCAAAAGCCCATCTGTGATTTCCCAAGCAAGGCAACTCTCTTGACTGTTTCAAGCAAGTGCAAAAACCACAGATCGCGATCACTGGGAGGCTGGGAAGAACAGGAGGGGACTAAAAATAGACATATTCAGATTCTATTAGGTTCAGAAACAGTGAATTAACTAGACATAATGAAAACATTTCTTGAAATCCTTAGACTTCTACATAGATGCACAGAAATTACATCAATAAAACTGATCAAAACCTAGTCTTAATGAAACTGAATAATTTGAGTTTATTCTGACCACAAGATAACATTTTGGGTTAAGCGTTTAGAAGAATGTAATCCTAGAATTTAAGTCATATTGAATAAAGCATTACAGAAACAATTAAACCTTGTAGATGTTGGAGGGAATGGCAAAATATTATCATCTCTAGATTTAAGTTCTATGCACGTTTACAGATCACAATGCAAATATTTATATTAACTCAATTTTGTATTTAGCAACTCTGTCTGCAGACATTCATAATTCTTGTCAGAAAACACAGAGCCTGAAATATTTATGAAGGAGTACCATGATGAGCTTCACAAGACAGATGCAGAGATGTTTTCTTCAAAGTTTCATAAGAGACATTGCCCCTTCATGTGGTTAGTTAGTTACCTGGTCTCTGACACCATCTGCATGCTCAACACATATCCTTGCATTTATCCAAATCTGAGATACCTAGGATACAGGAGCAACAGGCATGCCATACAGACACGTCCTGAAGAGCAAGGCAAAAATTTTCTCAAAGCACCAGTAGAATCTACCTCATGCAGCAGGGATGAGCAAGCAACAAACATTACAATCATAACATGATTCTAAGCATTCACAATACACATTTAATGCACTGCTAGGAAGTTCCTTAAGAAACAGTATCCCATTACTGAGGTACCCACAATATCAATATTACACCTATATATCTCATGGTGGGACCTTGCAATGTACAACCTGTTCCCTTTCTATAAAATGCAGTCTGCAGTACTTTTGTCTGCCCCCCTTCCCCACAAGCAACAGTCAAGACTTCCCCCCGAAATATCGAGGAGAGAGAGGAGCTGGCACTCAGCTGTATTCCTCCTACCCCACCCTAGTGGCAGATCTCCATGTCTTTCCATCAAACCCAGGAAGAGCAGATGAGGGAAAGGATTATACGAGGGAATGTAGTTCTGCACCCCAGAAGGCCTGGGCAAGTAGAGCTCAGCACCCCCATCAAGGCGTTCAGGCCAACAGACACATCCCAGAAGCCTGGCAATAATCAATTCAGCTCAGGAAGAGGAAAAACAGATTCCTGCCCCCTTCCCTCCTTGCTCCCACCAAACAATGGTATCCGCATCCAACCATATAGTGGTATCACTGCAGCTGGTGAAAATATGTTAAGAAAATCCAAAGGATTGTGCATTATTACCAGCAACACAGAGTGGGCTAGGTCCTGCTAGCAGCACAGCTGCTAGACAGATATGCTACTTTATAAGGCAGGATCATTATCTCAGTACATTGTTGAGGTATGCCACAGATACAGCAGATGATTTGTTGTGCCATGTAAAAAGCATAATCTACCAAGTAACGTATATGAGGATTATTCAAGCAAGCTTACTCTTGAGAGGGAACCACGCATGGCTGGCTTTGCCCATTTTGGGTATTAGAGCATCAGCAGTCACACTCGAACACTAGGACTTCTGCTGCAGATTGTCATTCCATGCACACCCACAACATGCCAAGCAAAGTTAGGAGCCATTCCAGGTTAAAGGGAGAAGCATTATCATACCTCTACCCCTGTCTTATTACAATAATGTAAGTGGTCTCAGTGTAGTTCATTTACACTTACAGCTGTTGAAGTCTGAGAAACAGAACATTTTGGAGACTCTGGGCTTAGAATTTATGAGCAACTTCCCAGATTCATGCTCAGATTATTCAGGCACCTTAACACTTTGTTAAGCACACAACACATGAGTCCATTCTTTCGGAGGGTGAAGGGCTAAAAGCCTTCAGCTGGCCACAAGTACCCATTTGGAAAGTTTGCCTGCCTTGATAATAGCACATGCATTGCAGTTTGTTAAAGTGAAATAAAAAATAAGTTTAGATGCTGGAATGAAGAAAAAAGCCCATAAAACAAACTCTAAGTTCTTTGAGCATTCAGATCCACCTAACAGAGATGGACAGCTGGAAAGAGGAGAGAATTACTCTATTTGGCTGATTTTTTCCATTGTTTCAATACTAATACAGTGCTACACATATCAGAAAGAATATTTCTACTTGACTTTTATGCTGACAGTTAGCACTGTCACCTTCAGAGGCAGCAAATCTGCCAGGTTTACCATGGCTGGGGTTCAGAACATACTGAAGGTATAAGGGCAGCTTACTCTCTTCCTCTACTTGAAAACATCAGAATTTAAGGATGTCTCCATACAACATTTTTCAGTCCTCCATAACGCTTCATTATTTTTAATAACTGAGGTAGCACTTGCTTTGGCCATAGCAGAACCCATGGTGAGATAAATTCTCTCCAATAGCTTTTTTACTTCATACATGGCACAGATCAGAGAACTGCTCTTGTAAGACTATATTCATATTTTTGTCCTTCACACTGGGATTTATTTACTTAAAAATAAGCAGCTAGTGTTACTTCAGATGAATCAACCTGCCCTCTTTGTATTGCTGTTCTAGAAGAGCTGAATTCCAGAAATTTCTGTGCTACATCCATCAGTTTCATGTTGCTGTCTGGGTTATCAAAGGTCACCTAAAATGGCAATACACACCTAAGGGACCTAAAATCCCAGTCAGTGGCCAAAGACCTGTTTAAATGGTGTGGTGGTATGAGAAGTCACACAATTACAAATAGAGGCCTGCAATTCTAGAACAAGCTTTAGTAGCATCTAAGGTCATGGCCTCTCTACAGAAGTTATTTTAAAACAGAATTATGTTGCATTTCAATTATTTTAACCATGATATAGATTATCAACAAGACAAAAAAAAAAAAAAGCAAGCATAGAAAGATAAGCTTAGGGCTATTTCTATGAATGCCACTAACACTGGTACATTTCCGTGAGGTATGAATTGCACCACACAGATCACTTTGAAGGATCAGGACCACCATTAGTCAAATGCAATGGGACCTAAGCAAAGCACTTTGAGGAGTTCAGGGTCTGGATTAGACATGAATAAAGAAAAAATGTCATTTCAGTATTATTAGTATATTTATGGTTACTTAGCGATACATGAGAGGCCAGGCTAACAGAAAACACACCAACTGCTGTATTTGTCCTTAAATGTGATAAGACTGCAAGTGGCTTTCTGCTTTATCCAGTCATTAGCACATCATGCACATAAACATTAAGTAGCGCAATTTCTTAACAGTTCTATTTTGCTGCTGCTGCCTGGAGTTGTAAGGGAAAAACTTAACTATTTCAAGCAAATTACACAATGGCAGTTGAGACAGAAGATTCAAAGACGAGTTACAGTAACTACAGAAATCATAGTGCAGACTATTTAACGCAGAAGTGTGAAGATAATATCCGTCGCATTTGAAGTTATGATGAATAAAGCATTTATATGGTGATCTGACAATAGAACTACAGAGGGTCCGGCAGAATTAAGAACTCACTTTTTTTAGAAGCAATCATATAGTTGTTTACAGGCCCACTCCCTCTCTCCCTCCCTAGCCCAACAGGAAATAGGGAAGCATGGTGAAGCTTATTTTCTCTATCAATTTTCAGGTATGCATGGTGCTTAAACAGTTAAATTTTGGTTTTTTCAGATTACACCTGGAAGTAAGGCTTCAGCTGCCAACCTGTGTCCTGGTGATGTTATTGTAGCTATTGATGGGCTAGGCACAGAGAACATGACACATAATGATGCCCAGGAGAGAATTAAAGCAGCCACACATCAGCTTTGTTTGAAAATAGAGAGGTATGTATACATGTCTGCTTATTTTCTGGAAGAAAATACTACCCAACCGATTGTACAGTACAACTATTATATAGTGTAACTATTTTAAATAGTCTTAAGAATGTCACAAAACCTTTAAAATTACAAGCACCCAGACACACCTCACCAACTCCAGGTCAGGCAAGACTCCCCAGAACATGTCTTCACGGGCACAAGAAGAATAGTTTCCCTCAGGCTACTCACCACATTTACTGGGCTGTGAACCATACCACCTACTACCTCTGCTAACTCCACAAGTCCTATGTTTGCTGTCAGTAAACGAACAGTCCTTCATATTTTGGGGAAATAATAAAACCCTCAGCTAGCTATCACTTGTTCAGCTGCCTCTCTGCTCTAACACTCCCTCAGCCACAAGTGCTTATCATTGCCTCCTGCTCCCGATCACAGACAAGCTGCTGGTAAATCCTTCCAGTTAAGGAAAGCAACATCACGTCAGACCTTCATAAGGGGTGACAAAGGAGGGAGTTTAAAGCCCACCTCTTTGGTCACAATGTATTAAACCAAACACAGGATTCTCAAAGCAATGTTCAAAACAAAACAAAACAAACTAGAAAACTCTCTCTTACCTAAACTGCAGGAGTCCAGAAACTTTTTGTGTTTGTTTCTCTCAAGTAAAGCCAGCAAGAGAAACAAGTTGCATCTTCGTATCTCCTGAGTTTGCTCAGCTTAATCAGAATCACCTAGCACGCTCTTTCAGCTGTCTCCAAGAATCAGACATCTCTGATCGACCTGAAGCCCTCGAGGAGGCACAGCACTTTATTACAGCTGACCACAATATTCCTTTCCAAATACAGCAGGTTGGTTTTTTTGGAAGGAGCATTGTCTAATTACTAGAGCACATACCACAGTTAAAAAATTCCTGCAGTTAATTCTGGGTTCTGTTACAGATTGATATATGCCATTTAGCAACTCTCTTTAGGAAGTACATTTCAAAACATAAGTGTAATTGTGCCTATGAAATAATATGTGCATGTTTTTTAAATGCTAGATATTTGTATTTATATAACAAACAGCACTAGATTAATATTTAACATTAATATTACACTATTTTAAAATTAGCTGCCAAATTTCACTTTGTCAGTGAAAACAGAATTGTAAATGGTATTTGCATGTTTGCTATCTCTGCTTCAGTGACTGAAAGAATCATCTGTGCAACTTCTATTTACAATTGCACATACACTTTGCATACCTAGCTTGCACTCCTACATTGAAAAGCAGGCTTTGCATGGATATAGTAGTCATAAAAAAAAAAAAATTATATTCTTCCGGTTTACGATTATTACTAAGATATTCACTTATTTGTGCAAAATATTCTGAGGACCCAACATTCCTTCTACCAACTATTAAAAAAAACAAAACCGTAAAATGCGTGGTCAGCTCAGTTCAGAAAGGCACTAATTTCCCTTTGCCTTTCATGACTACTAACAAATTGTTTCCCATTGTTCATAGTATACATAATTTTTTTAAGAGTAAATACACTTTTCATATATTGTTTACATACAGTACCCATTTTATATAACTGCTGAAGTATATCTATGTCAAAACATAAAAAAAGCATAGAACAAACTGCAAATTTTCAAGCTGCATTATATTTTACAGGGACATATACAACTCTACAGGAATTAGAGTTATCTAAATTCTGCCTTCCTTCCTTTCTTTCTTTCTAGGTCAGGAACTAAATTATGGTCCCCACAAGTTTCAGAAGATGGCAAACCACATCCCTTCAAGATAAATTTGGAAGCTGAACCACAGGTATGAATTCTTAAAAGTTACCTAACCATCTCTATTCGCCTTTTTACACTCTAAATGATCTCCCTTGTGGTCATTAAAACTCTCTGAATAGCACTTCATCTGCCAGTTTAAGCTAATACAAACCATCATGATTATGATATGTATGAACATAATTTTGTCTGATTGGATGTTTTTGATTTTTCAGCTATAACTGAAACAAAACATTAACAGGTTACAACACATGCTCATTGTTCTTTAAAACTGTATGTATCACCATAGTTTTATCATGGAAAGAAAATATCTCCTTTTATTCTGATACGGTTTAAGTTGCTTTAACTCTTAAGAGATTCTTCATCATATGAGGAAGTTCTTCAGTCAGGAATAAATGTCAAGTACCAAAGCAATATACTCAGCACATCACAAAAGTCATTGTGATGTTAACAGTCAGTTATAGAGATCCATTAATACTGGGTCTTTTTACTTCTATACATTTTTATACTACACCACAGAACTGAAAGTTACAAATTTGTACAAAACCCCTGTACTGATCAATACGCAAACCACCCACTACTTCTAGCGAGCAAAGATTTGATCCTTGTGTATGAGCGAAGCAAATCCAATCAATTAAAATTCTCCTCTCTCTTCAAACTTGCACTCAGTCCCTTGTGCAAAGCTATGAGCCAAAGTCTCTGTACTGTTAACAGTTAATTAGCTAGCAGCTGTCTACAACTAGTGCTTTATTCCTTTGTCATTCCTCTTTAACCTATATGAACCTTTGCTGTTCTCTCAAGAGAGAGGAGGGGAGAGCATTCTGCTGATCCTGGCCTTCCAGGATCAAAGCAAGTATGTCAAAGTATTTATTCTGTGCTACCGTAGAAAAATGTAAGTGCAGATTCCATTTCAGTAAATCCTATGCAATAAATATTTCCACCAATTCTGTCTTCACAGAGACACTCCAAAACATGAATATGGCATTTCAGTGTTCCCATTCTCTCTCTTCTTTCCAATCTAAGAACTTGCATTAGGTGATACAGCAAACCTCATCATAAGTAACAGAGCCTCTTCAGTAGTAGGAGACAGTATAGTGAAGAAACAAAACTATTTAAATGCGTATTTTTGTGGAATAGCTAGAAAGTATGTAAGATAATAGCAATGGAGAAAAATTCACTAAAAAAGCTGTAGAGAAAACCATGTAGGCATGTATGACAGGAGAGCAATCCATTTGCATGAAAGCTGCGTTCCTAAAAAGGATAGTTAATTAAAAATAAATCACAAGATTTCACTGAGTGCTATTTGGCAGAATATTGAAAAGCAGTCTCCACTGGGCAATCAGAAAAACTGTTTCTCCTAGATTAAATAGGCAACCTCTTCATTTTAGTATGTCTCCCTCTTTCCTTCCTAGGAAAATCGGGAGTACTGAGTATATTTAATAAATAATAGGCACCAGAAAGTAGCAAAGCCTGTAAACAGATATGTTAAACCATTCCAGGGATGATTTAAATTTTAGATTAAATTCCTCCATCAAGAGATTCATCATACTGATCTCCCTGTGGAAAAAAACACAGCCTTTTTTCCTACAATTGCTGAAATTTTAAATTAAATTTTACTTTAGTCACAACACACAAGACCCAGCAGCATGTATACCAATAGTGAAAACAGTACAACATCAAAGTTTCTTTAACCTCAGATAACAAATTATTGCACAACTATAACTTGTGCTGTTTATGTCATATTAGAATTTGCTGAAGTCCAACAATAAAGGCATGGAAGCTCAGACGAATGCAGAAAAATCCAAAAGCCGTATAGTATTCCATCAACTATAAAACACTTTTATCCAAAAGTATTGTACACATTGACTGGTGTGCAGAAATGGAAAAACCATTGAGTTCTATAAGAAGCATTTCCACTTAAATAATAATTTAAATTATGCAAAGGTCACAGATGTTATAACTGTAGTCAGATTTTTTTCACTCTTGCCAAATAGGCATTTTAAAGTTCACCAACAAGTTTCACAAAGGGAAGTCAATAATTTAAAATACATTATAAGCCAACTAAATAATAATAGATGCAGACTCACACAGTCTGCTTAGTACGTATCTAATTTCTATGTGCAAGATAGTTATAAATTAAATTAAAACTTATTTTAAGTTGTTCAGCAATTTAGCCAAATGTTTGGCCAAAGAATGCTTACTTTAGCTTAAATGAATGAAAATTATTCTGCAGATGCTTGGAGAGGGTTATGTGAAAACTGATAAACAACTAAATACTGTGCCCACCTGCAGCTATGGAACAGGAACCTTTACACCATAGCAAACTTTTGCATTAGGCTGAGCATCCCCAAAGAGTCATTTGGAGATTGCTACAGGCAATTGTCATAGCACAACAAAAGCTCTCGCTATTCTCATCTCTGGGGAGAGGAAACTGAGGCAACAATTCTAGTAAGTAACTTACAGCAATAAGTGGCCGACCAAGAGCCACTCTTGAAAGCTACACATTCCCACATAAGAACCAGCCACCTAATTTCATTAGTCTGGAGCAACCTATAGCATGACGGATAAACCATAGGAAATAACAGACTACTTGAAGTATTACTAATTCAATCACATCATGTTCTGTATAAAAGCAATTTAGAACATAAGCTTCTGAAAGAATATAATCAGGAAGAGAAAAATACAATCTAAATTGCAAACTGTATCTTATAAAATTATTTTTAAAATCCTTTCTGCTGTATTGTCAATGTAAAACAACATTATGACCTGTAAATTTTTCCTCAGTTACAATCCCTTCAGCTTCATCTAAAATGAATTTTTTTCCATTACCACAATTTCTTGAATTGTTTTTATTTGGGCTTCTCTTTTTTGCTTCTATCTTTGCCTTTGAACATTTTGTTCAGTGCAACTAGGCTTTTGGCCATGAAAGACATTATACATTCCTGGGAGATATAAATATACTATACACATAGATAAGTATAAAAATCTAAAAAAAATAACCCCAAACCCCACTGTTCTAAAAAGTAAGTTTGTAGTCTATTACCACAGATAATCAAGTTTTGAAACAATATAATTGTGCTAGTCTAGTTTTGAGGACCTACCCCCTCTTCCATAACAGCATTCAGAGATAAAGATTTTAGCCACGAGATAACTCCAAAATGTAAACATCTGTGTACTGTCACAGCAATTATCCCCAAGGAATGCCATCATTTGGTCCGTGTTGGATAGATTTTGACAGACTTTGGGGGCTACCTTCGTTCTATTCCTGATACTTGTATCAATGCAAAATGCAGTTAGCCCTGCAAAAAGAACATCAGTCAGCTAGAAAAAAAAATTAAGAAATTAAATACTGCAATTCTCGAATATTCCTGATTAGGATTTTCAACAACCTCAGTTCTCATTTAGCTTTTGAACTAAAGGAGGACTTTTCATAGATTCAATGAGATCCAATAAACACAAGAGCTGGACTATTTTCGCTGCTGTGTGTTCTGTCACTGACATTCCATATGAATACATGAGTTAAAAAGGAAGTGGAATTTAAGTCTAACTAACTGCAAATACTTGTTTTGCAACTGTTATATTGTACACATGCTATTATGGTGTCACATGTCTTCTGTGCTGTTAATTTGTCAACAAGAAATAAAAAAGGGGATGAAATTACAATGTTCATGGTTGGTTTTGTTCGTTTTGTATCATACATGGATTTGAATCAATTTTAAATACTTTGACATTAATATTTTATATTAAGTAGACATGATCCTAAATACTACTAGATTATTTCCATTTACTAATACATTTTGTTAATTGCAACCCAGTTCTATCAGACAGAAACGAGGAATTGCAAGTAAAGTCTTTGTGCTCATTTATCTGATTGCCGCTTTTAGTAGCCTCTTACAGTGCAATGCTGCTAAACACTTTCATTTAATAAAACTGCTTTTTACTATTTGCATTTTCTGGTTGCACATTCTATATAACCATGACTTTTCTTTAGGTCTGTTCCTAAATATATTTCTGAAATTGTTGTTTTAAATGAAAACAAAAGGGCCAATTCACATTCAGGTTTTCATAATTTTTATAAGTAATTCACAAAGCTTTGAACAGAGACTTGATATTGTCTGAGAAAGGAAATAATGCTCTGAGGAATTAATAAATATCTACAGATGTCAAAAATGTGTCCATGCTTATCTAATCTATTCTTATTATCTTGATTTATTCTGTCGATTTGAGTATTCAAATATCTATTTTCCTTTTTGGTAACAGGTTGTCTTTATTCTAACTGAAAATTTTTCTAGCATTCCTAAAGGCTAAGGTAATTTTTAAAAGGCATTTCTGCATCAAAACCCTCTTTGTTTAGAATTTTATTTAGCAGAACAAGGAGACTAGTTCGTACAGCTTGCAAGACATAAGTGAAAGACTACAACTGCACCTGAAAAATTTTAAAGCTGAAGATGTTGGGCGTGTCACCATTAATACTATGTGATGGCAAATACCAGACAGTGTAAACTGTACACAGTGATTAAGCCAAAAGCTCTGGTACCTAAGATACAAGTTTCAACAATTTGAAATAAATCTCATTCAGCAGTATCAGAACTTAGACTGTCTACAGGTCATATGACACAGTGGGATAGCAACATAAATACAGAAATGGTCTATAGTATTGTAGATGTATTCCTAGTACACCTATTACACTCAAACCCAAAGCCAAATCAGAGAACTGGTAGTGATTGCTATGAAAGTTGAAGTATTAATGACCTGTGCTATCTTAACATTGCAAGTTCCAGTCTCTAAAGAAGAGACCAGTTCAGATTGTGGAAACCTATTTGTTAGGAACAAGGCTTTTTATTCCATACAGATGGAAGTTCAAGTGCCCTTGCAGTGCTGTCTCCAAAGAGCACTGCAGGACATAGGAAAAGAGGATGGACTACAGCAGCAAACGTTCTTTGTCCACTATCAGAAAAGGAAAAAAAGCCCTCAGCAGATGACAGCACTATTTTTTCCAAAGTCTGTATTTCTGTGGATTAGGGGTGGACCTGAGCTGACAGGGACTCAAAGAAGACTGTACTAAGTATGCATAATACAAATAAGTGAATTTTCACACAGTCAGCAGTCTTTATCATTCCTGGCCAACCACTACAGAATAACATTGTAAGTTATCTGAAAGATTATCAGAGATTTTGGTTCCAGACCTTATCCCTGTGAATTCCACAACTGGAGGAAATTATCTGGGCCACCAATAAACAAAATCGTATTCCAGAAATAAACATAGGCAGAATTATTTGCAATTATACAGCATCACAATTTTTGACACACAGGTATGCTTCAAAGTAGGGAATAAGTTCAGAAGAATGTCCTCAACCTGATGCATATTCAAGACTATTTCTGCTAAAAGAAGTGTTAAAAAAAATCTGTGTTTTCTAGGCAAGATGTTTACAATAAAATCTTTATACTTTTGTGACTCCCTCCATCAGTATGTGACAAAAGAGCAGAAGCCAGAGATTAGCACTAAAGCAAAGCAATTAAGCTAACTATACGTCAAATGTCTCTAAAAGAAGAACGTAAACAGTGCAAAATCTAGAGAACTATAAAACAGGTTATTGTAATATTTATCCCTCACATTTCTTAAAGTTGCACACTATTTACAAATGTGGAACGCCTTCTGTTTGCCCTGAGGCAGGAAAACAAGAGTCTCTGAATGTGTATGGCTTAAGTAGCATATAGAAAATTCATGGAAAAATATAGTTATGCTTGCACCAGTTAAAAAATAACAGTTGCAAAAGTAAAAAATGCAGAGATTAACAATACTGATGTTGTCAGATTTACTCATTACTAGCTTTGGTGTGCATTGTAGCTTTGTGTATTTTGTCTGCCTATCATGTACAGGAATTCAAGCCTATTGGTACAGCTCACAACAGAAGGGCCCAGCCTTTTGTTGCAGCAGCAAATATTGATGACAAAAGACAGGTAGTGAGCTCCTCCTATAATTCACCAATTGGGCTGTATTCATCTGGCAATATTCAAGACGCGCTTCATGGACAACTGAGGGGTCTCATTCCTAGCTCATCGCAAAAGTGAGTACTGGTATTTACTTATAATACATGGCCATTTGTGGTATATCACTGTATGGTCTGTTGTCCATTAAAAAGTCCAGCTCTTGCTGTTTTTTTCTGATAATCAGGAGTTTATTGATTATCCAAAAAAAATGGTGATAAATGAAGTTATTTTTTCCAACACATAAAACTATCCATTCAGTTCTGTAGTAGCAATGCTCCAGGCAGCTAAAATTTGCCATCTATGTTGGGCTGCAACACTACCTACCGTCCTTCTCTCTTGTAACTGCACCTTACTCTGAATGTTTCTGAACACTGAAGTGATTGTATTTTGAGTACCAGGAACGTACAAACACGGTTACTTCATTGTTACAATTTTAAAAGATTGTTAGCTAACTTTTAACTAGAAATAAGCATTTGTAGGCCAAAGAAAGTTATTTTAACCCTCTTTTCTTTACAGGATATGAACTACTTTGAACACAAGCACAATATTCGGCCCAAACCTTTCATAGTCTCAGGCCGAAGCAGGTTATAAACTCTGAGTGCTGTGCTGGATTTGGATGCATGGTGTTATTTTTTAATAGATACTCACCATTCACATTAATAAAGCATACTGATGCATTAGAAATTTACTTATAGTGGTACATAGCCTAACACTGAAATTAAAAAAAAAAAAAAAAAATTGTATGGTTTACTTGCAGAGGTCAGACTTGAAATTCAAGTTTCTGTTTCCGAAAGAAAGCAGGTCCATGTTCCCATCTCAGTTACACTGATGCGAGTCTGAAGTAACAGTATTCATGAACCTGATCCAGTTTACAGTGTAGAACCAGATATTGTATACTTACAGATCTATGGCACTCTGAAATTCCTCTGTCCAAATGCAAATGTGTGTAACTTGTTAACTTGCTAAATAAAAGATAGCTAATTATATAAGATATCATCTAGGCCATTCAGTGGTTTTAAGTTTGCTTTTCAGGAGATCTCTACTCAGGAGGCAACTAATGCAGAGCTAAAATAGGCGAACTATCTGATGCCACAAACTCGTAAAGCTCTAAAATGCAGAAAAGCTTATATATTTACATCCACCATTTTAGTGTAATATTCCTCTATCATAACTGAGGATGAAATGCCTCACTATTATTTACATTATTAAATACAGAGAGGAAAAAACAATGCAAACTCTGTGGCTAAAAATGCAAGGAAGCTCAAAAGTGCAGGAGTTGTGCAATACATCGTGATGCTACCCTTTATCCTCTCTAGCAGTAGCAGTTTTTACCAGTGGATTTAGTGTTCTACGTTTCATTCTGAAAGTTTAAAATGCCTGCATTTCAATTACACTAATTTAAATCTGAAAAACTAGGCCAGAAATACAGGATGATAATTGATTCCTGTGTACAAAGGACAATCTTATATGGATTATCGGTTTTGTGAGATGTGTTAAATTTTTCAACCACCTGAGCGATAAAGAGCAGACTGTAGAAAATGGATTAAGTCCCATCCTTCTGTGAACAAGAACTATCAACACAGAACACCGCCACAGTGGAGAAATACAGGATAAATGACAAAACAGTCCTTAGCAAACATGCATGACCTCTAACTGTAACAGCACTTGCACAGTGTACCTAAACTGACTTTTGGACAGCTAGGTACCATTTACAGGTACCTAATCAGATTTATGGAGATTCCAATGAGTGTATCAAGAGCCTAATCTCCTAATTCAGAAACCTCAATTACGCCATATTTTCTGTGAAAATATTGAAGTAAATGGCCATTTTCCCAGCATGTCGGATGGGGAAAAAACCTTCAAAAATTAACCTGACAGCAACACAAGTTTCAGAACTTTAGTTGGGCAAGGTCTGCCAGGTGTTCTAGCACTGGAGAAGTCTGTGTTTACAAACTGCAGAATCTTTGACAGAGGGTTTTACATCTATGAAACCTTGGTTGTCACACTGCCTGCTACATTTTCATCAGTTTGGCTCAATGGATAGATATCCTCTGCTAAACACAGCAAAACCCAAACCACCACCTCGACTGTACTTATCCCTTTAGGATAGAGAGCTGAGGCTAAACAGGACTTTGAGCTGATTCTGGCCTGGGGGTTTGAGCTAACGGATTTGACATTAGCCATGACTTTGGACTTTACTCTGGCAAAACTAACTGGAAATTGTATTTAATACATTATTTATATTTTACTTATAATTCATTCTGGTTTAACATTACTTTGGCTGCTCATAGCAAGAGTTGTGCTTTTTCTAGCCTTTTCCTGCTACTTTCCATTTACTAACACTACCGGCACTGACAAAACTTACTCTACTGCAGGATCTAAAGGTAGTCTTGATTCTTCTAAAAGACAAGACTGCAAATCTATAAGTTAGCCCCATATGAATTTTTTAGCCGGCTCATGCTAGGCGATGATGCAGAACTGTACTTTTGCTTTAAGGCTTGCCTACCATTTCTGGAATTATCTTTCTTTTGATATGTTTTTGATGGTAGAGTATATATTTTCCTTTACATTTTTAAGAAAGTGGTCCTCCACAAATTCCCCTCTGAATCAAAAGGAGAATTTGGGGTCGTCCTCTCCACCCAAGAATAGCTACTGGGCAAAGTACTGTACTATCAAACTGGGAAATAGAGTATTCTCCCAGGTTTACACAGAACCATTCCACTTGGAAAGAACTAACCACGACCCTGATATGCAGGTTGGAAGAAAGAGATTAAGCTTTTATCATCTGACAGCTCTGAATATCACATAAATGGTAACCAATAACTGTGGGAAGCCTTGGTTATGGCAAAGAAATATCCCATAACAAAGAGCCTCTGAGGTCCTACGGGGAAAAGACTGAAGTGTTCAAAACAGTGACACTGAAAAAGACTTTGGGCTTAATGTTCACATTATTTTACTAATCCTTTTCCAGAAATGTCAAATTGGTGTGCAGTAACTTTACTTCAGTAACACGAAGCAACATTAATATTCCTAAGAAACTGTACATCTTTTTTAATATATATATTATATGTAAAATTTACTTCAAAAGCAGTAAAATTAATTCTCTGAATGCATATTCATTGTTCTTGTGAAGGACCACTTTACATTTTACTGGAAACACTATAATTTAGAAATGCAAAAGTATGCCCCTTTAGTATCTTTTTTTAAATTTAAATGTCTTATCATAGAATTTAAGGAAATCTAGGAAATGTCACATTTGTTGTTTTACACTAATTTATATTAGTCTCTTCAACTGTGGACTGATTTGGCTGTGAGGTACAGGACTGGAATGATGTGTCTGGGATTCCAGTGCTGCAGGTGTTTATTCTGTCACAGCCACAGAGAACTCACATAACCTCGGCATACTACCCTTTTGTAGGTGTTAAGAACCACCTCGAACAAAGAATTTTAGGGAGGTTTAATTAATCCTCAATAAAATCTAGCATTAAAAATGTAAAGTAACATTATGTTCTAAATTATTCAATCCATCAAAGAATTTTTACTATCTTTAAAGAAAATGCATGCCAGAATTTTAAGGTTTTCTTTATAATTGGCATTGATTCTTTTTACAGGAAAATACTTTCCAATGAACACACATACTTTTGCTTTTCTCTACTTTCTATACTTTTGCTTTTCTCTATCTGTTCTATTTACGCTTTTCAGCCCTGTTAACATCACTGTATTCCTGTACTTTTGTCTTTATTCTCTATAATCCGATATGCATTGCGCACTCTTCTGTAATCTGGGTATTAACACAGTGGATGCAGCACTCCTTCGGGGATTGACTGTGGCAGTGGACGCAGTACCCCCTCTTCAATTAGCACGGTTAGCTCTATCTGCCCGACCGAGCTGAAAGCAGTGTCTAAGATGGCCCCTAACATTCCCTTGGAAATGGAGCTTCCCGGTGTCAAGATTGTACACGCTCAGTTTAACACACCTATGCAGTTGTACTCAGATGAAAATATCATGGAAACACTGCAAGGCCAAGTTTCTACAGCTCTGGGGGAAACACCCATAATAAGGTAATTAGAGCAGTATCTTTAATAATTATGAATATATGAATTTAGAAAATACAAAAAATCATGAGCTTTAATAATAATATCACACTATTTCTACAGAAAATGGGTAAAAGGGTTAGAGAGAACCTAAGTCATGTAAAGCCATTCAATATTTTCATTAAAATATTAGTAATTTACGATTTTTAACCCAAAGTATTAAAGGAGTCTTTCTGAATTTATAAATAAATATTTCATAGGAAATAATCATCTATTTGTAGCTAATAAATAAAAACTGATTATACTACTTGGACTATTAGCTGACTGACCACACCAAATCAAAATTCCAATTCCCACCAAAATTCAAAACTATTATCTTAATTATTTAATAACTTAATAATTAATAAAATATTAACTATGTTTTATTTCAACTGTTGAAATTCAGGTTATGAAGCTTAGGAAATCTTGTGGATACTTGTAGTGTTCTAGATACTTAACTTCCATTCAGGACAACTCATTCAGTATGAGTAGCTCTTGTCCGAAAAGAAATGGAATTGACTTTGTAGGCCTAATAATCCATCCCTGACTTATGAATTTTATCCATTGCAATGACTAAAAGTCAGGTAGGAACCTTATGTATCTGTATAATAATGATGATTATACAATAAAAAGTTTTAAAGCACTATTCTTTTATTCAAGGGACAATTCATCATTCATGTTGCTTCATCTTTACTTTTGCGTAATAGTAACTTATTTTTCTGTTTTACAACTGTACTTAAGTTAATAATTCATAGTATGTATGGTGTAAACTAAAGCTAATTACTAATATTTTAAATAAGCAATAATCACTGGCACCAATGAGCCTTCTTCAGCACCTTGCAAAATTGGGCTGTTACTAACCATAAAAATCATACTTATATAGAAGTATTTAAGCTCACTCTGTCTGATGAAATGAAAACTGCAGTTCATGAAGTCTTTGCAGAGTGTTGTTACTCTACCGCATTAATATTTATCCTCAATCACAACAATTAAAGAAAAAATCGCTTTTTCTTTATTCTGAAATCATGGATTAAGCCCAGAGTAACCAGATTTCACAAATGCCAGTGGCATTCCCAGTTTGAGAACTGACTCTCTACACAGGTTTGAAATGTCATTTTTGTTTGTGGGTTTGGTTTTCACTATGTAGGCATTTAGAAATGTTCTCTCACACCTTTCTGTCTGTTGTTTTGCCTTCCATATGTAATTGTATTATCACTTGTTTTATGCTTAGAAATATTTTAGTAAAGAGGAGAGAATCAATGTTTTAATTAGCCACTAGTGAGAACTGCAAAAACTAAGCTCCTTCTTTTCACTAAAAGCTTGTGATGAGAGAAGAAAGTGGGATTTTCTTCACCAGCTTAAAGACAGCTCAGAGAAATCTGTTGATTGGTGAAGATGCAAACAATTAACATAAGCAACAGGGGTCATTGCCTAATTGCCACTGCTCTTACTGTGCTATTTGACAGCTTAGATGCTACCCTGGGAAGCAAACCAAACAACATAAAGCAAATTCCAGTCTAATTCCTTGTGGAATTAGTTGCTTATTTCCAGTGGAAAGTTACCTAAGGTTTAACAGACAGCAGGAGGCCAGTTGTAACAGGAAATTTAAATATGACATTTATGCATATATCAGTGAGATAGCAGACTTCATCGAAGCAAATTTGGACCTTTCCAATTAGTCCCAGTAGTAGTTTGAAATTCACAGATGCCACACATTCAGCCTAATTCATAGAATCATCTAGGTTGGAAAAGACCTTTAAGATCATCACGTCCAACCGTCAACCTAGCACTGCCATCCCACCACTAAACCATGTCCCTAAGCACCTCATCTACTCGTCTTTTAAATACCTCCAGGGATGGGGACTCAACCACCTCCCTGGGCAGCCCATTCCAGAGCCTGACAACCCTTTCGGTGAAGAAGTTTTTCCTAATGTCTAGCCTAAACCTGCCCTGGTGCAACTTCAGACCATTTCCCCTCATCCTATCGCCCATTACCAGGGAGAAGAGGCCGACCCCCACCTCACTACAGCCTCCTGTCAGGCATTTGTAGAGTGTGATAAGGTCTCCCCTCAGCCTCTTCTCCAGGCTGAACAACCCCTGTTCCCTCAGCCGCTCCTCATAAGACTTGTGCTCAAGTGCATATATAGATATATGCATTCCTGCCAGTGCATATAGTCATCTACTCTTCCTCTCAGCTACTTAGGATGTTAGTTATCGTGACCAATTTAAAACATTCAGGACAGTTTAAAACACCATGAAATACTCTTGGTAAAATCATTGGCTCACGGGTCATTAGAAATTCAACCATCAACAGTTGTTTGGACAATAATTTACTTTATATTTTTATCATAAAACTGGCATTACAAAAAGTAAGCCATGTCCCATTCTAATTAAATTAAGAAATAGAATCTCCATTCATCAGTGATCACCTTACAATGCTTCCTACTACGCAATACCTACTTCACTCCTTTTTGTCATCTCCATAAGTTAAATAAGTAACAATTATCTTGGCCAAATAATCACTATATTAACTAATGATCGAGCCAACTTAGAAAAGAACACCTTCATGTCATGATAACCTCCCAAAAGATTTGTTTGCTTAGATATGAGCTGTGATTTTAACAACATTCTTGAGGCCAGCTGCTGTGAAAACAGAACTTCTAGATACCGTACCAAAGAGCACCTGGTAATACAGCAGTAGATTACAGGAACGCAACTGCTTTGAGGTTAAAACACAGGTATCAGCCTATTTCCAAATGCTGTTAGAGCCAGAAGAGTAATTATGGAAATACTTTCATGAGTTTGTAGATTTATTTTCAAAACAATTGCATAGATTTTTTTCCCCAGCACTTTTTAGACCAAGAGGAGGCTTTATAAAGCAATGCAATCTGGAAGAAAGAATCTTTCAGTAGTTGTAGAAACACATTGTCTTTATGTTTGTTTCCTGAATCATATTCTATGCCTGGTAGACCTACTACTTTAAAGTTATATTTAACTGCTTTATCTGCTCTTCCTCCCTGTGATACAGTGAACCATCTCCCAACTCAGTGCCTCAGTCTGATGTGTACAAGATGCTGCATACCAACCAGGAGGAGCCCAGTCAACCTCGCCAGTCTGGCTCCTTTAAGGTGCTCCAGAATTTAGTCTCCGAGGAAGGTGGTTAATAACGACATATTCTACCTGTTCAAAGCATTCTTAAATGTTAGTGGGAAGGGGGAATTGGAGAAGAAAACATGAGCAATCAGAGCTATAAGAATTTCTGAAAGCCCACATCATTCTGAATCTTACAGATAGCACACCAGCCTCCTAACATTCCCCCCCCCTTGCTTTTACAGCAAGCAATCTCCTGTGTGAATAAAATGGGGGTGTGAATCACATTCTTCAGAATCTCTTCTCAAATTTTAAGATCATTAATGTACAAAGTTGACTTTAACTGAATGATTAGAAGTTTTATGTGAGAGAACTTTTGAGACAAGCTGCATATATTCATGACACCAAGAAAGAAAACACTCTCTTCCACATCCAGAAAAAGAGAAATTTAAACAAACTCCTAAAATAAGTTTCACCCATACCCTCTTCATTCTAAATAAAAACTGAAGAGGACAATATGATTTACAGTCATACTTCCTTCAAATGAAGAAGTTTTGAAAATAACGTTACAAAAGGCTGTGAGATTGTTATATTTATAGTAAGTGTAAAGAATAAAATACAACCAACATTAACCTAAATGGTAAATATTTAAAACTTTTGTATCTCAATATTCACCAGAAGAATAAATACATCTAATTGTCTATGTAAAAGATTGTGGGATTTTGCTTAGCATTTTCTTGTATCTTGCTATAATTTTGAATTCATGTCATGTTACTAACCTTTCCAAATTTGTTGTGTGGTTAGTTATATAAATAAGAAGCTTTCTAACAATAGGTCTTGACTATGTTATGTTGCTATGTTAAAACCGAATCCTCCTCCCTCTCCTGCTATACCCAAGACCTGCCATCACAGAATTAGATTATGTCTATGAGACAGAGAGAATTATATATATAATCACTTTTGTACTTGCTTTTTGGCTACAGCTACACAGTAATTTTCCCCATTTTCTAGAGAATCTGGCCCAGTAAACTGGTATAGAGAAATGTCATTGTTTGTTGATAGAAGCAAAAGCCTGCAAATACATCCAGAAGTGTGTTTTACAGGAAAAGTAACTGCATCAGATGCTTTTATATTAGCCTGTACATAACAGGGTTGTTTTGGTCCTCAGATGGACGCCCCATGGGTACAAGAAGTGTGAAAGCACCTGTAACAAAGATACCTACTGCCATGCCTGGTGTCCAGAAAGTGCCACTGTGTGACAAATGTGGGAACGGGATTGTGTAAGTTCTTTCTTTTTAGTTTTAGAAATCTCTAGCTCAAGCACATGTCCTGAAACAGTACCACAGACTACAGGAATGCTTTCCAAGTGATGTTCTTGGTCTCCATCTGCAGTAGTAGAAAAATGTTTCTAGAGAACAGAGATAGAAAAATATATTGTTCTAAATCCCAAATTTGTACTTTCCACACTTTTGATACAGATTATTTCAGTTTTGACAATGTGCCATCAAGGCTTTAATTAAGGTTTCTCAGGACCTTTTGCAAGTCAATCATTAACACAAACACATAATGAAACCAGCAGTTACCTGTGCTGCATTGTCTCGGGCTGTGAATTCTCAAAAGTTTCTTGGTAGTGTAAAGCATCCTTCTTCCAGCCCAGTGGGAGTATCCAGAAAGCTCTGTGGGCCTATCAGCCTATCAGCTTGTATCTGAATGACACCACGAACTTCAGCAAAAAACACAGATAATGATAAGCTCAGAGAACACAGTCACTGAGGAAAAGAAATGTGGGGTTTAAAATCATTTTGTCACCATTTTGATAGGTTAGACTGTATTTGCTATGTTGTAACTGAACTAATGTGTTTCTTTAGACTCTAGTTTTTTCAATGAACTATTGAACTATGTGATCAACTCTATAGCATTTTATGTCGCTTACTCAAACTAAGCTTCCAACCTTAAATTATATAGCAGTTGGCAAAACTACCAGACAAACAACCTAAAAGCCTTAAGATAAATACCTATAACTTATTTTGTGTCATACTGTGGTTTCTTCTTGCTTTACATTCATAGGAATTAATTGGGGGGTTTGGTTTTTTTTCTTTGCTTCCCTATAGAGGAACGGTGGTGAAGGCACGTGATAAATACCGGCACCCAGAATGTTTTGTGTGCTCTGACTGCAATCTCAACTTGAAACAAAAAGGCTACTTCTTTGTGGAGGGGCAGCTATATTGTGAAGCTCATGCACGAGCTCGCATGAGGCCACCAGAGGGATATGAAGCAGTTACTGTTTACCCAAAATGCTAGTCTTACGTTAACACACAAATACATGCATGCACACAAAAAGCCATTAACAGCTTAGAACTGCAGTACAGGTGTCAGGACTTCTGCCTGATTCTAAAGTAGCAGCTTTTAAACCTTTTCTTGTGGGATTCCGAGGGAGGTGGAAGTCCCCATTAGCCAGCAGTAGCTTATTATACCAGTAAAATTCTGCTAAAATATTATCTTTGAAGTTGCCAATATAACTCAATGAGGTATAAACTGAAACAGCTGTATTGGAATAAAAAACGTGAAACAGCTGAGATATTACATGATTACTACAGCATCTATGCAAGTCCTGCAATCAAAACATTACTTTTAACATAAATTAAGTACCTGTGCAAACACCAAAGCCATGGAAATGTTACAGGCTGGGCCCTAACAAATAGAGAAACTTGACAGATTATTAGAAAAGCAGCTGGTTTACATAGATAGTACAAAACAAGCAGTTGTTAGTGTCTGCTTTCACCATCTATTATTCAACTACCACTAATGTATGCCAAAAATAAGATTTTGCTTACTTTGTTTTGAATTTGGGGTTATATTGACTTAATTTTCTGATGCAGCAACTGTGATAAGGAATAAATATCAAGTGATACAATAAAATGGCTAGTATAATAAAGACTGTTTAGTAAGAAGCAAAACAGAAGTTCTATGTGGTTTTAATGATTTGCAATGAAATCAGCTTTCACATCACTTGGCAGAAAATTGTTCTGAGGCATGGACAAACACACATTGTTTTGGGGGGGGGGGGCGGAAACCAACATCACACTCTACTAGGAACTCACTGCAAATTGAGAATGAAAGTAAATTTTAAAAACTTTCTGCAGAAAATAGCACTGGTTTTTTTGCATCTCCACCTTTCAATTTCCATAATAGAAACAATGGGGAAATATCATCATCATATCTTTACTGCTGGTAAATTAAAACTTGGACAACTTTAAAAATAAATGTTAATTCAAATATGTAAAGGAAAGATCTTTTTATAAAAAGACTGGTGAAGTGCTAAGGAAAAAAAAGGCTGATAATACAGTTTTTAAATCAATTTCAGAAACTTTTTAGGGGCTACATTGCTTTCAGATAGGTGCCAGCTACAAATATACACCTTAGCATTTTCAAAAAATAACACAATTCATAAATTATTTATTGGAGTATTTTAAGCCTGCTTTAAAGTAGAAAACTCTACAAAATTTTTTATCAAGTCTAAAAGACTAGCAGAAATTAACTCAGTGGCAAATAATCTTATATATTTTCCCATTCTACAATATAAAAAGCTTAAAATGTAAGAAGAATATGGAATCAAAATAATATGCTTTAAATTTACTTTAAAAATTCAGATGAGTCACAAAGCTTGAAACACAATATACACACATTCAAAGACTTTTCAAAATGTCTTAAAGTATTATTTCAGAATTTAAATGTTTTAAAAATGCATGTGTAACTTACGTCTGCATATCAAAAGCAGACACAAAAACCGTGTTGTACCCTTTTAAAGGTTAATTCCTGAATTATTTTGGGGCACAAAACATAATTCAGCTCCTCATGTGTCACCGAGTTTATGTGTAGCATTTCTATTTTTCCACTGGTAAAGCCCATAAAATAAATCTGAAAATCCTTTTGAAAGTGAGAGTGCACATAATGTCTATTTTTACAAACCAAAAATGTCATTGGTGTTTTAAAGTATTTTCTTCATGTTCATTTCTTTGTGGAGTAACTGAAGGTAAAAATAAATCTACTACATATGATAAAGATTCTGTATTTCTTTTCGATTGGTATGAAAAATGAGAAAGCGAGAGTGTCAAGTGACTCGACAATAATAGAAGTTTGGCATTTTCAGCCTGACAGAGGAGCATGCTTCGGATTTATCAAACCGCTGGCCAGAATGAAACACAATTTTTGTATTAGGCATTTGAGTATATGATCTGGGCAAAATTAGCTTTCTAAAACTGAATGAGATCATGTGCTTTCAAAATTGAAGGCCCCAAACTGTTCTTTCTCTAATGGGTCAAACATACCAATTGTAAATATGTTGAAACTCTCAGAAATGTAGATACAAGAACTGTTAGGTTAAAAGGAAGTCATAGAACATGACCTGATGCCAAAACCCCGGGGAAAGTTCAGTGGTATTGCATCATCACGTGGTGCTATTTTAAGAGGTTTGAGGTTGGACATCATTTTGATAGAATTAGAAGGTAAGCCTATCTGATTGCAAGAACTGACCTATGTGAAAACCTTTACGTATATAACAATATAACATAAAGGAAACAAAGATTTTTCAGTTAATGCAAATTCTAAAATCCTTGACCCTGACAGAGGAGAAAAATAGGAAATCTCATCCTACGGTCACTTTGGTCTGGGGGAATTGAAAACAGAAATTTAAATGTAAAAGAAAGATATAGCAATTTTCTCTGTCGTGTGCTCAAGGCCGAATTCCTTACCTCAGTAGGGTGTCAGTGGTTCCTGGCACAAATCCTTTACAAAGCATCCAGCTAAAAAACTACCCACTTTGTCTTCTGGCTTAAGAATGGCATAGCCAGTAAATCGTGATCGCTTAATGCTACTATGCTTCTCAGCTGTGTCCAGACATATATATATATATTACATATATATATATTTTACAAGCTGAAGAGAGCCATGGCATTTATTTTTAGATGGAGAGAAAGATAGTAAGTGTGACTTCATATACTTGTTATCTCGACTCTTCAGATGTTGATCAACAGGTGTGAAAAGCTTTCCTCAGCTATGCTACTGCTGCATAAACAGTGGGGCTGTTCTGGGAGATGTTAAAAACTTATATGAAACTGTAATTCTCCAAATGAGTAAGCCAAGAATTGCACCTGAAAACACACAGATTCATTTATATGGTACTTTTGTATCAATTGTTACAAGACTTCTAAGTCTTTTGGTCTTTTAAGTAATGCTGAACTGTTGCCAACAATTTGAAACCTAAAAAGTTCTCTAAAGGAGTTAAAAGAAACTGTGTTGCTTCCACCAACTCAGTAACTTTTTTCAGTTTTTGAACCACTTTTCATCACTTAAGAAATTAGACTAACACTTTTGTTCAGATCCGAAGCATGCTTCTGAAAGCAAACCCCCCCATCACTCCCGCTTCCTGCATTTTGGTTCACATCACACAACAGCTTCAGAGTGCACAAAGTGGTTTCCTTTACAATGAAATTCAACTACAAGATGATCTCTGGGAGCACTGCTAATGCGCACCAACCGCTAATGGGAATTCAGTCCATAGAATCGAACTAGAGCTAAGCAGCCCCTGCCTGAAACACACAGTAGGTAGATGCCAGGTCCTCAATACCAAATGACCTACTCCTACTGCACCACGCTGCCTGCTAACGCAGAGCTTGAAAAATTTCTTGCAACTTTCATAGAGAAAAAGTTTCTTAACAGAAATTAAATTACTGACTGATTAAAACTAGAGATATATCCAGCCTCAGAACATGAACCTGGCTTCAGATGTTCCAAAGCTCAGAGGTGTTTGATCAAAAATTTTGGTTCAAATGTCTATAAACCGTATAAAAGGGAACTACTGTGCAGATGGGTATAGATCTGGCTTGCATGTAAAACACATACATTTGATGTAAACTCTATTTTAGGGCGGCTTTTTCACAAGGACAAGATTAGTATTTACCTAGTGGGTTCACACATTTATAAATAATATGGTGGGAAATAGAACATGTTTGTTGGCATAGATCCAGCAAATTTTATCTTTAAAGGCAACCATACTCTGCAGATTTGCCCTTTTATGTCTTTTTTTTTCCTGCTCTCATCCAACCAAGCTATTCAGATAGCTTCTTTTCAAATTGATAACAAGAAACTTCCACAGATTATTCCCTTTTTCTTAATACATGAAGTTTTAAAATAAAGTGCATACAAGTCTTCAGTGTATGCTCACTACCACCAACTAAAATCTTTGTCTTCACAGCATGTGCTTGACAAGTAATATTATCTACACAATGGCCAAGTTCACAAAGGATTTTGTTTCTATATATGGTAAAGCACACATTTGTTTTAGCATACTGAGTGTTTTTAGTTACACTCAGTCTACCTAATCCTCCCTCTCCCCACACCAGGGCATGATCCAAAGACCAGTAAAGCTTTTAGGAGATTCTTGAAAGATTGTATATTATTATATTACTCTGAAAAAAATGCTCTCTTTGGCACATGCTAGGACAGTTGTCCAAAATAAAACCTTAAAGAAACACTGTTTCATACAGTTCATGTGCAGACAAAACTACAGTTGTGTTGGAGTGACAAATCCAGAAACACAGAAACTGCAGAGTAAAGATTAGTATTTATTACTCAGAAAACTAAATATTCAGTAAATACCAAGAGGATTCTGAGCAAAAGGAAAAATCTCCTGCAAGCTTTTCACAGTCTTTCTTTTCCAGACACTGCTCAAAACCAGATTTTTATATATGTCTCATTTGTTGTATAATGATTTTTTTAAAGTATCTTCTCAATTTAAGAGGTTTCTAATTATCCTGCTAAACCAGCAGCCTATAAAAAGTTAAATATTAATTAGACCAGACATACTAAAGAGTTGTGACTGGAACAATATGTTCAATGGGAAGAAAAAAAAAAAAGTAATACATGCAGCCAAATTGTCTTTGCACATTCAGGCCAAAACCAAGTTTCCATATTACTACAGAGAGCAATGTTGTTTATGATTTTATTCAAAACCTGTTGTTTATGATTTTATTCAAAACCTGTAGGGTGTCACTAGCAAAGCCTTACACTCCTGCCACAAGGCACAGAAATATTCAGTCTGTTTGCACACAGAAAGCAATCTAAGTTTCCCAGCACCAGCTTTGCAGTCAGTGTAATTACAAGGTGCTTGCAGGTTGTGCAGATACACAAAGCACAGACAGAGGTAGTATTCTTAGAGCAAGAGTAAATCCCAGAGAGAATCTATGATTGCACAAATTACTTTCCATCTACTTACAGGTAAAATATCCTTTTCACGTATTGACTCTTCAGTTTCTGTATAGAACTCACTGAACCTATTAACTATAAATGAATGCTATCTATCTAGTAATCGTATTTCTGCCTGAAATTTCTCTAATTGGCAGTGTCACAAATAGCTCTCACCAATGCTATACTTAATGGAGATTGAACTTGTAATATTTTTACTTGTACAGCTTGCACATTTGAGAAAGTTGGGAGTGGCTTAAAACTGTCAAATATGAGACACTTAACGAAGACACTTTTGGCTTTCTAATATATTCCAAGAATTGCATCCCTTTCTGCTGTTTTACTCTTGCAAATTCCTTCAGTTTCATTTTACTTTCACTGCAAGAATACCTCTACCTTCCAAACCACAGTCACTTTTACAGAGGGCTCCTGTTCACTGCTCTAGATCTCTTGCACCTCTTTGAGCAAGCCAATTCAAAACTATACGCAAGTAGGATGTATGAGGTTAAAAGCATAATTGTTTCAAAGTAAGATTCTTCCACTGTCTACCTTATTTTATTATTTATAAGAAAAGCATATATTACAAGAACACTCAGAAGTAGAGATGGCCTATATCAGTATCAGTCACTATATAAAAAATAAATAATTGGTAGCCCACAGTTTAAAATACAGACTAAGCAGAGAAGGCAGATACAGTATGGAAGGAAAAAGACACAATATGAAGGATAAATAGTGTAATAATTTATAAACATTTTGTTATTTTGCTTTTTTTCACATAAGGTTGGTAGACTGAGTTTGAAATAAAGAAGCTGTAAGAGGTACAAAGCGACAGAAAAAGGCACAAAGAAAGAACACACAGAGTAAAACGTGTAAAAAACTAGTCATACACCAAGACACCAGCAAGATCTTTTATCAGCTGATCCAGTTGCTGGCTGGCTCATAACAATTTCTCTCTTCCCTAAAGTCAAATAAATTGGAAAAATGAGAGACCTGTCCGCACTGTGTTAACAGGACTAGTTCTTTACACTTCTGTTCCAGTATAAATTAATTTATGACTACATAACCTCAAGGATTTCAGGAAATTATTTGATCCTAATACAGGATTACAATTCTAAAAATTCTGTTTCTTCTCTGACTCATAATTCATCCATCCTTTTCCATTCTATGACTTGTTATGCGATTCTTCTCTATGAATACATACGCCACACAGCTCTGTTAATTGCCTTTCCTCCATACTTCCTATTTACTGCTTATTAACATCTGCCCTTCCTGAATAAAGAGCTACTCTCACGTTTGACAAAGTATGAAAGCATAGCATTTCAAAAATCATGCACTGAGATACAGTGCTGTCTTTCCTTACAGGTCCACAAAAATGCGAATGAGGTTAAGTCCCTTTATTAAGTGTGGAGTTCTAATGACCCTGTGACATAAAGGCTGTTCTTTGAAAGTCACACCTAAACACAGATGTAGCTTTTGATGTCTGTTAGCAAAAATTGTATCAGCTATTGCCCTGCTCTAGGCAGAAGTAAGGATTGAGTAAAATATGCTTTGCAGCGGTAGCATCTGGGCAAATAATGAGCTGTCAAATCAATCATGGTTCTCCTGCGGCTTGTAAGGAAAAAGGCAAAACCTTTGAGGCATTCAGACTACAGTGTTGCACTGGATCTCATTGCTGTTTGCCAAAAGGCTTTTCACGGCAATTAAATTTCCTGAAAACAACCCCTCCTCCTGAATGCTGAAAAGGCTCAAACTCATGTTCTCGCCACGATACAAAAGATAATATAGTAATCTGAAAGTAGGATAATCTCTTTTTTCTCTAAATTCCAAGGTCAGACAAAAACATCAAGTGTCTAACATTATATCTTAAGTACCAATAACAGAGGATACATGGTAAAAATGAGTTAGTGGAGTAGAACAATATAATAGTTACACTCATACAGATTCTTACACATAGAAGTGGGCAAGTTTGCGACAGTGATGATAAAAGAATCCTCTTGAATTTATAGCTTCAGTGCCTCTGCCCTTGATACTTCAGACCTCCCTGAAAGATGTCAGTTTACATAAACTGACAGTAGCTCTGACTTACACATTGGCTCTCAAGTTAGAGAACCAAACTGACATCTCCAAATATTTAACATATTCTGTCTCTGTGATCACCCTGTCAGATCCCAGTGCCTCACATACTTGTATACTTACCGCTATCATGTTTTAATAAACCTGTCTAGTTGCACCTGTTCAAATGTTTGTGGAACACGTCCACTCATTGGCTCACAATAATCAAGAGGTGACAGCTGTCCCTGTAGCAGATTCTAACATTTCTATCATATTTATGGATACAGACAAATTTAATTAGCTGTTCATATTTAGCCAACTTTTCCCTAAGAAGATTCATGGGGCTACAAAGACGTGAGCCATGCAGTCTCAAGACATGTTGGCACCTGATACTGCAAGTTATGAGAACAATGGACTGTTTCCAGACATGTCTCTCTCCTTTTTTTCTTTTTTATCAATGTCAAATACCAGTTAAGGAAAATACTAGTACCTAGTAATCCTTGACACTTCTTGTACCCTCATATTAAAACAGTAATGCCTGCCATTTTTATAAAGGTTTGCATTAGATGATGTTGAAGTGTTCTGTAAAATAAACCAGTATTCTGGCAATCTTTTGAAGGGTGTGGAATGTATTCAGCATCAGTTTTTAAAAAGATATTAGTTCTGATTTTATCCAAATTATTAGCCTCTAATCATACCTGTTTATTGGAATCATCAAAAAAAAAAAATAAAAATAAGGAAAAGCAGAATTCTCAGATCTTCAAGAAGAAACAATTTACTTTCATCTTCAGATAATGTCTCTTCTGTCTTAAAATGACTACCTGCAAGAGATAAGAGAACAACTTAACTCATATCATAAGATGAAACACTGCTTCACATCACCAGCTATTAGCAAGCTCTTCCAAAAGTTTCTTCTTCCTGCTTAGCTCAGCAACTCAAGACAAGAGCCAAGCAAGCACAGGGTTTTTCCCAGGCAAAACATTCACTCAAAATACATCACTTTACCTTCCCCCAAAGAAGAATATTTCAATCCAATACAGATACGCATTTTTCTAAGTATCAGAGTTTTAGATGTTCACAGCTAAATGGCTATAGTTGGAAGAGGCAAGAATTTGACATGTAAAGGATGCTTACTTTCAGCTCCTTTGAGATGACACCTAAAGACTTCTCCCATCCCTTCTCTCTGCTTGCTCTTGTCTAGTAAACCCACCAAGGGAGTAACTTCGTGACAACTGACTACTTTGTACATATATTTATCTAAAAAAAGACATTTTAAAATTGATCTTCCTCATTTATTGGAACTTGCTCTACAGTTTATGTACTCTTCATGAGGCCTGGAATAGGTACTCTGTCAAAAAATAGTTATTTACTTTCTCTTTTCAAGACCAGGTTTTACCTCCACATCCAATTCACCTATCCACAAAGCAGAAATTATTTTCCTGTGATGTGACTAAGTAATTATATGCTATCATCCCATAAATATTTTTTTTTCTCTGTTTTCACCAAACCCTTTAATGTGACATTATGTTTCACATTCACCTGTTGTAGCACTTCCCAGCTTACAAGGGATCCCATCAGCAGCCCTCAGCTCTTAAGGCAAACAGTGGGGAATGAGGTGAATAGGCCACCCTAGGTGTTACACAAGCATAGGGGCATCCACACGGTCTCATTCAGAAACTAATGCCAAAACCATCTTCTGGGGCACAAAGGGAATCTCCACCACTTGTACACGGAGAGTGAGACTGCGCAACAAGGGTTCTGCTGAAAGATTTCTCCCCTTAGTGGCCACAGAAGTCCTGGTCCGGCAAGCCCTCTGAAGAGCCTCCATGTCCCATGTCATGGGAGAACATGGGCAGCTGGGACATCTTGAAAGTTACTCTTGAAACACCCTTCATCACACAAGGTGCTGTACATCGGGGTTTTTATAGGTTTGTACTGTCCCTCTTTGCTGGCTTTGTTAAGATGTTTTTTGCTCTTCTACATACCAACCAGTGACTGCATTTGTTTATTTACTTCCATTAAGCGCGTGCCTAGCTCTTCCCTACAGTGTAACTGCTTGCATCATATCATCTCCTCCTTGTAATTTTCACTTTGCTTTGCCACTGCATATTTCAGCAGATCTTCTTTTCTCTTTTCTTTCCCAAGATTGCAATCTGATAAATTACTGATAAACTTAGTTTATGAAGCCTAACAAATTCCAAAATATCGTCTTTAAAGTGAACTTTAGGCTTCTTCTACCAGACTTTTCCCCCATTTTTTACTCTCTGATCACCATTACAATTTGAGGCTGAATTATGGATTCTATCAGCTCTTTCAAGCTAGCTCAACAGCCGAAAATTATTAAAAATGCTTCATAAATGTCTTCATATTTTAAATCTGTCATGTAAAATTGATACTTTTTGGAAGTTGTTGTTTGGTGGTTTTTTTTCCAGATGCTCTGAATTTTTAGCTGCTGCTCTATTTTATCTACTCCTGTCCCTGGTTTTTAGTTTCTTTTCCCTCCACAACTCTTGTGAAGGTTTTTGGGTGGGTTTTAATAAGAAGCCTGTTGCGTTGGAGCTGCGATTTAGATGAGTCTTTATCTTAAAAACAGGTAACTAAAATCTTATGGAAAAGAACTCATGAGAGAAGGAAGGACAGCTACATATATCTTCACTGACTACTAACACAGAACTAAAACTGGCTACATCAATTCTTCATTTGCAGCCAATTACCTAATGTCTGCTGTTGTTTTCTGTGATTTTGTGCAGTGTTTAAATCCCTGGCACTTATTTCTGCACTGGAAAAATTTCCTGTATATTGCACAAGAAATCAAAAAAGAACGTTCTGTTATTTTTCACTCTTTTTCTTGTTGGAGAAATACAGAGGATTTCTCACGGGTCAATTTCTGGACATGCGTTTATATTAAATGAAGTGCACAGTACAGTTCATTTCTAAACAAAACAAGGTACTAGTCTTGTTTCAGATAAACATGTACATCAGAATTTTACAACTATCATAGTGTTTTCAGGCTAAGACTTCCATACATTTTCAGATCAAGTCTTCCATACCCATTCTCCGTTTGCCTCTGATTTGGGCCTAGACGCTTCTGTTTTATTTTCTGTTTTCAAACAGCTGATCTTGTTTAACTGCAAACAAGAGCTGACAACTCCAGAAGGCTTTTGTTGTTGTCCTTACTGTTCTTACTGGCCTTTCAGGAATCCAGGAAGATCACAATGCAGATGCACTAAGGACAGGCTTTATAGCACACACCCCCTCTGATGGTGCAAAGAGGCAGCAGAATACCATGAAGAAACTTCCAAGTAAATGTTCTTTTTTAGGGTAGATGTATAATTTAATTATTTAGAACCTTTCTTTGGTCTTTAAACTGGTAGTATACCACAGGATTTACTCTCTCACTGACTGAAATTCACACACAGACTCCTGGTAATACTAACTTGATGTGTCGTGTATGCCAATTCCTACACGTCAGTGGCAGAACTCACTGGTCTTAATAGTTCTATCTTCACGGACAAAGAAGATGCAATATTTTCAGAAGTTTCCACAATTTGGATGGCTTATACCAGAATCATGAAAGAGCCGAGCCTGAAAATTATTTTTACATTTATCGAAAAGGTGAATTTTTATTGCATCACTAGTTCATTCTTCTTCCTCTTGTACTGCTTGGCAGCAAAGCCTACTGCTATCTTCCAGATCTTTCACAGTACAACATGGTCTTTCACAACTTACAAATATTTTGTAAGTTATCTTTGACAAAACAGCCCAATGTAAAAACAGTTGTACTTGATTTGCTAGCATAGCTTAAAGACAAGCTGAAATGCATGATTCAAACCCTCAAAACATTAACTGTTAAAAAGCCATTCCCAAAACTTTAAAGGCAAATTTTTTCATCAGTGACTCCCAGTAAAACGTTCTGATGCTAGTTTGCGGCAGAGTACTGAAGAAAAAACTCTAGAGACAGCGTTGTCACTAATGTTAGAATTGGTTCAAAAAACCCCTCAAAAATTATAGGCAGGGGAGAAATTACAGTGAACAGATTTTATGTTCTATTAATTATGGATTGCAAACAGAAGGGGAAACCCAAGTTTTGGCTTATGAGACCACAAAAATGAAAAAAAAAATATTTCTGGATAGGAAAGTAAGTAGCTAAATATAAGATTTATGTTTGTTGGTGTTGTGTAATACTGCTGGACTAATTCCAGCCGCTAAACTCTTCAGCTGTCCTCAACAGGTGTAAAACGGTTTCACTAACTTTGTACTCCTGCAAAGCCACGTTAGAACTATTTGGAGAGCCTGAAAACCTTGAATATTACAGCTATGCCATTCTTAAGGACTGAGAGTCATGATCCCAACTTAACTCTTTTATCTACGTAATTGCAAACTATCCTTCCAAAATGATGTTCCAATGTACCATTATCAACGTCTTTGCTAGTCTGTAGAATTATAATCTTCCAATGCTGTAAGCACATGTGTAAACTTTTAGCATAAGCACTGAATGACAAGTCCCATGACTGAATATTAAAAAACTCAAATTTCTTCAACATCTCCCACCACTAAACTATAACCTATTATATTATACGTTTCATCCACTTTCTCTCTCCCTATTAAAAAAAAAAAACCTACAGACAAATTGAACATGAAATAGAAAGGTTGAGGTTGAATTCGTTCTTTCCTCAACAAATCCCAGCAGATCTTTAGCTTTTATGCAATACCAGGTTTAAAAAAAATAGCTAATGTTCACCAATTAACTGTTATACAAACTTTAACTTAAAAACTCGATACAGATCAAAATTAAATTAAAAAGCACTTTACCTTTGATAGTACAGCTTTCCAAAATAACATCAATGACGTCCATTAGCTGTTGCTTTTGCAACCAAAGGTTTCCCAGGTACTTCAGCCTAACAGGTGCTTTACCAGAAGCCATCAGGCCTAAGGACCTGTGCCTAATACTGCAGACTTGATTCACCTGAGGCCCCTCGTTACCCGAGGAGCCTTTCGGCGAGGCTACTCAGGCAAATACAAGTTATGGTGAACGTCTGCTTTTGTACTTCAAGCACAGAAAACACTACAGTGAATACTGCTCATACATGCTTTAGGAGTTCCAAATATTTTGTTAGGGAATTTTTTTTTTTTTCTGGCAGGATGAAACTACACTCATGCAATCTATTTATATTTAAACAACGCATGGCAGAATATTACTTTTTAAATGTAAATGACAAAAAACGCGTACCACAGATGCAACCGCGCTTCAGTGCAAGCCTGCCCAGCGTGACTACGCATGGAGGCTTGTGCAATAAAAAGTAAATAATCAGACAAACAAAACCCCAACAAAAAAAAATAAAGGAAGCAGGGGGGAGGCACTTGGCGCAGGGCCGCCCTCCCCTCAGGGCTGACAGGGCCGATCCCGAGCAGGCAGCTGGGGCCGGGCCGCAGGCCAAGGGGCCACCGCCGCCACGGGCCCTCACTGTCCGGCCCTCCTCCGCCACCCTGCGGGGCCTGCCGGCTCTCCGGGCCGCCGGGGGAGCTCACGGCCCGGCTGGGAACGCGGCGGCGGGCGGCTGAGGGGGAGAAGGGCGTTAAGCAGCGCCGCCGCGCGGGGGTGGCCGGACGCGAGGCCGTTGGGGCGCGCGGGGCGGCGTCACGGCAAGCTGTGATGTCACTGCCCGAGAGGGGGGCAGCGGGGGGCGGGGGCTGTCCCGCCTTCGCCGGCGGCCAGCCCCCACACCTGCCCGGCGTGGCGGTGACAGCAGCCCCTCGAGGTGCGTGTTTTGCCATGGCTGCTTCAGCTCTTTCAAAGAGAATACTGGCTGTTGGCGGGAGCCTGCGCTGCTTCCTCGGAGACCTTCCAGAGGCTAATTCTCCTGCAGATGATCCTCTCCTGTGCTGGGAACTGCAGCGGGGCCCAGACAACCCAGGGCGGGAGAAAGAAGCGGTTGTGTCCTTCCTCAGGCTGAACAGCAAGCCTGAATTCTCTCAGTTTTCCCTTGTTAGATCTGAAATCACTCTTCAAGCTCTGCTAGTTGATAAAGTGTCATTTTTATTTGCAGGTAATCACACAGCAGGAGCAGAAGACCCAACTGACCCGCAAGCAACATTGGAAGTAAGCGGATTTGATTCTGACAGCAGACAGGAACAGGACAACTGGGCATGAAGAGTCTTAGCTAGTAGAGTTTCCATATGGTGCATCTGTTTAAGAATATGGACGTGCCTAGCGCCAAAACACAGCCAACAACCTGGCCGGCGCCAGAGCAGCAAGAGCAGCCCAGGCTGCCTCCTGATTATGGGTGCCTCATTTCAGGAGCTGCTCGGGTGAAGTGTTAATCCTCAGTGTTCACGGTCTTCTCTAATTTACAGCTAGTCTCTTTCACATCGCTCACCAAATGCAGAGCAGTTAATATGAGTATAAATACAGTGATTGTTTGATTGCTTCAGTATACTTCTAACTGTATGCAGGGCTAGGACCATAGGAGCTGTCACTCTTTACTGATGTTTTTCAGTAAGAGATCAGACTTGCTGAAGTATTCTGAAAGTGACAGCATTACTTGCAAACTACAATCTCTACTTGAATAATGACTAGCAAAGTATGTTTGGGTTTTGGTTTTAATATCAGTATAGTTGCATAACTCAGGTATATGATGTACGGTACTTCTCTGCCTGCTTCTTTTTTTCCTCTTTTATGTTTTGGAGAATTTTCTTCCAAAGCAGAACACATGGCAAGCTAGACAAATTTTGCTATATGAACACGCTCAGTCCTTAACCTGAGATTTTCACGAAGCTTCCGAATTCCTGTGACCTAAGAATGATTCATTAAGAGAAAAATCCTTTGATCTATGTAAAGAATTTGCACTGTTTATTTTAAAGCACTTCCAAGTCATTAAAGTTTAGCCAATACTACTTCTGTTAATGCAGAATACTAGGGTTTCCCTTTACTAATCCCAGAGACAGTCCAACTTTCGTATGTTGTCCAACCAGTACACCACAATCTAAACCAGAAAGATTATTTTTTGAACTGGCGTATGAATTCTAATAGAAGCACATTTGGTCTCACTGCAGAGACTAAAATCCAAAGTAATGCCAGATGTGACAGTGCTTTCTGTAATGTGAGCAACTGTCTGTGAAGAACTGTGCTGAAATCCTTCCAGTACTGCAAATAACTTTCTAAATGGCTACTGAATGGTGAAATAAGCATTTGGTGAACTCCTGTTGACTCAGGGTGGGTGAAAACACTCTTGGGAATGGAAATGAAACATAATTTCAACTGAGAAAATATCCTAACTCATCTCAATATTTAAAACAACAACAACAAAAAAACCCCTACCAATCAATTTTCTGATATTTTATACATTTTAGGTTCTTCAGCAACAGCTGGAATCATTTCAGACATTTCAGCAAGACACTGGAGAGTATTAACATGGTAAATGTAGAACACAAATGCTCTTAAAATACAAAAGCCTCCTGCTGCATTTTTAGATACTGCCATAGGTGTTTCAAGTAAGATCTATCCTTAGACTATTGTGTACATTAAGTATACATTTAATCATCTATCCATGTTAAAATAGCTGATAAGATAATCTCACTTCTAGGTTCTTGCTCCCTCTTAGTCACAGTATTATTTGGGGGCTTATAAAAACTATTTAAAAACCTCAGAAAAACAGTAAAAACAAAACTGAGGCAGGAAAAAAAGGGAAGGACTAGATCCCTCTCTCATTTATATCACTGTAAACTCAAGGAAGCTCTTGTTAAAGAAGTTAATTCCACATTACGTCACTGTCAGCAGAACCTGTTCTATTGTTGCAAACCACCATCTTTCAGAAATGCTAAGCCACCTTTTCAGGAGCAGTTTTCTGCCATCGTTTTATCTAGTTCTGTTATATAAAAGCTAAATACCTGATGCTGGAAGGACATTTGGCTTTACACTTTGTTGGTTATAAATGATTCCATATTCCTACATGCCACTTCCATCTGGTCTGTCTTTGCTAAGAGAGAACTTCTTGAGTAATAGGATATTTTTGGAAAACGAAATATTTTTACATTTAAGTTTTCTGTAAACAATCTTTTCCAGGTACAGTCTAAAATCTGTGAGATACTAAATAAAAATATATTCAAAGTGAAAACTCCACTATGTAGGTCAGACAAGATTCTGATGACTTGCACACAAAGTGATGCATCTCTGGTATGTTTAAAAATTTTTACCTACAGACAAGTTGTTCTTTAGCTGGACCTTGGTTTTTGAGAGTGACATGGTTTTGGAAAATAACCCAAGGGGTATTCTGGATTTAAAACAAACAAACAAACAAACAAACAAAAAAACCCAACAGTATCTTCTTCCTGAGATTTTCTGGGTAGCAGAACTGTAGCCATAGTTACATATACTATTCCATAGTATAGGGAGACAGGGCAGAGAGTCAAGGAGAGAAGAGAGAAATGAGGACCAGGAATAAATTTTCTCCCTCTCCTATGAAATGCTACATAAACCCTACTTTTTCTGTCTATATTCAGCGTGAACTCCAGTTTGCCCTGATTTCATAGGGAGTGGCATGACAAAAACAAAGACATACTTAAGTCATCTCTACTCTCCTGAAATATAATGGACTTAAGACATTTACTTGGTATTTTGTGCCTGCTCCAAAGCCCAGTGCTCAATGAAATGGGGCATATGATAATTGTTTACATGCTTTTAATGGGTAAATGGCATTGGCAAGGGTAAACCATACAAATCTTGATTGATAAGTGGCTTTGGTAACAATGTCGTTGTCTTATGTCAGTACTGCAATGTTTCACAATTTTTACAGCATGACATTTGTTTTTGATTTTCTGCGGTAGCTTATGGAAAATCCTGAATCGTTGCCTTCAAAGAGAACAGTTCGTCATGATCAAGAACCCTGTTCAGATGAGCATGTGGAAGCAAATTCCAGTGCTGGAAGTGTCATCAGTGATGCATAATTTCCACACAGGATTTCACTTAAAACTACAGCAACTGAAAAGGTTGAAAATTCAGAAAAACTGTTTGGTAACAACAGGATGCTTGCAATAAAAAAATGAATGTAAATGTCAACATTTGCTATCTGGCACTGATTTGGAGACAAAAAGGTTGAATGCTGCCCATGAGAAAGTAATTCTGAGTGAATCTAAACATCGTATACCTTTCCCCAAATTTGGGAAAGAATTTCATAAAACAGACAACACTAAATATCCTATCAAGTTGCTGAAACAAGAATTTCAGAAGTCAGTCTCTAATGATTTGAATTTTTTAGCAGATAATACAGAAAAATCCAGCTTTTTATCCAGAGAAAAATCAAATAACTTAAAAGAAAGTGCAGATATTGTGACCTCTTTAGATGAATCACATATTGGTTTAGTTCCAGTTAAAGAAAATGGCCTACATTTTGATCAAAAATTTTACAAAGACTCTGAATGTGCCAATGTATGGGGTGGTTCTCCTACAACAGTATACAGTGAAAAAGCAGAATCTCAAAGCGAAAATGTACATGAAGAATTTAGAATCAATTACAATAAAGGTGACAGACTCCAGGTTCATTCTTTTTCCGAGATGGTGAAAGATAAGCTACTAATGCTTGATAACAAAGAGCAACTAAAAAAAGAAAAAGAACAACAGACTACTTCAGATCAAACATTACTGAGGCCAGGAAATCAGAAGTTCAGCGAAATCAAAATAGACTCTGAATATGAAGGCAAAACTGAAGCATTGCAAAAGTCCCTGAAAAATTCTGAGCATTTGCAAAAAACAGTACATGATCTTCCAAATGAAAATTTAGTCCTCAACAACAAAGTGGAACCTCTTACTGTTACCATACAGTCTTCAGGAAAAAAAAAAAATACCAAAATGTAATAAGCAAATTAAGAATTTAGCTGAAGAAAAGGAAAGTGTGCAAATCCAGCTGGTTAAATCACAGGAAGATAACAAGGAATGCATTAAGGAAGCAAAGAGCTTCTTAAGAAAATGTGAAGAACTCCAAAACCAGAAAAACATCCTTGAGGAAGAGAGGAATCAACTCCATAATGGAAACCAACATTCAGTACAGACACACCATGATTTTCAAGTTAGGAACCAGAAAGTAGAAGAAAAGATGGCTGCTATTACCTGTGAAAGAGAAAGGCTCAGTGCAATCCTAAAGTTCTTGCAAAAGGAATGCTTCATGTTACAAGAAACAAATAAAAAACTTAAAATAGAAATATCCCAGCTTACAACAGAAAATAGTTCCCTAGAGCAAGAGTTTGAAAGAAATCAGCGTGAAATGCAACAAATAAAATAGTAACTGTGCCTGGGAATATTTCGGAAAATGTGCTGGTTTTGGCTGGGATAGAGTTAATTTTCTTCACGGTAGCTACTATGGGGCTGTGTTTTGTATTTGTGTTGGAAACAGTGTTGATAACACAGGGATGTTTTCATTACTGCTGGGCAGTGCTTACACAGAGTCAAGGCCTTTTCTGCTTCTCACCCCACCCCACCAATGAGGAGGCTAGGGGGGGGCACAAGAAGCTGGGAGGGGACATAGCTGGGGCAGCTGACCCCAATTGACCAGAGGGCTATTCCATACCATAGGATATCATGCTCAGCATATAAAGCTGGGGGAAGAAGAAGGGGGGATGTTTGGAGTGATGGCATTTGTCCTCCCAAGTAACTGTTATGTATGATGGAGCCCTGCTTGCCTGGAGATGGCTGAACACCTGCCAGCGAATGGGAGGTAGTGAATTAATTCCTTGTTTTGCTTTGCTTGCGTGTGCAGCTTTTGCTTTCCCTATTAAACTGTCTCAATCCATGAGTTTTCTCACTCTTACCCTTCCAATTCTCTCCCCTATCCCACTGGGGGGGAGTGAGTGAGCAGCTGTGTGGTGCTTAGTTGCCAACTGGGGCTAAACCACAACACTTATACAGAAAAGAAGCTCATGATTGAACTCAGAAATGCAAAAGCAGATATTGATCTTTTCAAGTCTAACTTGACCAGTGCAAATGGAGAATGCAACAGCAGTAACAAACGTCACAGAGGAAAATGACTTACTTAGGAAAGAATTGCAGGAGTATCGATAGACAAGACACTTCCAAATATGAAAGTGACATTAGAAAATTGACTAAAGAACACTTACTATTAGAAAATCTCCTGTGGACTACTGAAAATGAAAGAGATGCATTACACATGTTTTCTGGTGGGTACTTATCAGGTGAAGTTACTGGCTTCCATGATGACCACATGAGGATAGTCCACATACACTAACATCTTCTCAAACAAGCTGGATTTACTTTTTTCTTTTTTAATTAAGCTCCATACATTTTAATCAGCTTTCAGTATTTCCATCTTGTTAGTGAATGAAAAGATTAATGAAACACAGAAGAAAATAGAAGAGAAAGAATTGCAAAAAGAGACGGGCATACTCAGAGCAGTCTTCATCAGCTGTTACGACATCAGAACAGCAGTTAGGAGGAAGTACAGTTCAGTCTACCTAGGAATGCTGTATCTGCAGACTTCACAACTGAACAATATGGCAAATGCTCCTGATACTCTGTACAAAGATGACACGAAGGTACCTAAGGTCAGTACCATTATCTAATCAAAGGTATAAACAAAGAATTCTGTTATAGGTCTTTGGATAGAGAAAACATCAAAATTCTTCTATAAATTAGTATTTTAAAATATTTTTGGGTCCTGTTGATCTTAAGGTAAGGGTTTTTATGCTTTAACACATGCTGGAAGACCTGACTAACAATTCTTGGGTTTATTTTTATTTTCATTGACTCTAGGAAATGTGAGCTCCAGTCTGGAATTTCTTTTAAAAAACTATTATCCTGTGAACAGCAGTAAGGATACCATTTTATGGAATATTCTACAGTGGTATGATAAATCTTTAATAAAAATGAATAAAGAAATTTTGTATTCATGTAATAATTTGAATAAATAAATGCTGAGTATTTTTTTATTTTTATAATAAATTAGCTTTGATTTACATGAATAAATTTCTTGGACCACATATAAAAACCTGACAAAAATTATTTAAAATTAGGATCACAGTTCCATCTTAGAAGAAGCTAGTCTGAAGGATGGATCAGATTTGTTAGGAACCTTCCATGTATGCAAAGTGAAATTAAGCTGCTCTTGGAGAATATGGCAGCACTTACAGTTGCTGGGAAATTGAGGAAGAGTGGTAAATAGATGCTGGTAAATAGAGATAACTCCTCCCTTCCTAATGGCCTGCTTGTGGTCTGGTATTAATGCTCGATAATTGGTCATTTTGAGGAGGTCATCAAAACTAAAAAGTTACATATTTTTAAGACAGTTCTTACACAAAATTGTAGTTGAAATAAAGTACAAGTTGTAATTCTACTAAAGGGAAACAATGACCTTAGTTTCACTGCAGGCTACATATGACTACCTTGGTTAATACATACACTGATACTCACTTTAAAATACATGCATTTTCTTCCACTGCAATATATAGTCAATTTGCAATCCAAATTACTCCTTAGAAAGTATGTTTTCAAAAAGTATATTTCAAAAGTCCCGTTAAGCAATAAGATGAAAATTTATATAAAAATACAACATTGGACTTAATGATATTGAATTATTTATTATAGCTTTATATTTAGAAGCAAAAGATTGCGTTCTTAATAATTAAACAGGCTGCACTGCCCTATATACTTGAATTCCTCTTTTCACATTTTTATTTGCTTTGCTAATATTTTACAGAGTCTGAAAAGTGTACCCTTCATTTCACCGTTTGTACCTAATAAGATGTCAGCTGTGCAGTCTTGTAGTTCTTTACATTTAATGATCTGAAATGTAAATGAAGAGAAACTTAATAGATTTTTGTAGAATATCACTGTACACAGGAGTTTTTGTAAAAATGAAAAACTGTGGTACACTCAGTCCTGTAATTAGATTTAATTACTTGAATCCTCGTGTAGTCAAATTTATTTCAATAGAGCTCTGCATGAGAGCAAGAATCTACGCTAGCAAATCCAATTATAGGACCATGGTCCAAATACCAGAAGATAAGCTTTCCAATGGAAAGTACATAAAGAACTGTAATTCAGCAGGGAAGCAGATGATTTGAAAAATGTCTTACCACATTTCTTAAAATCTGTGAGCTTCATACCTACACTAAATTGTACTTTCATAAATCAGTGTTGGTAGTTACCACCAAAAAGTTACTTTAAATTCTTTCTTACTTTCCATTGGTAATAAAAAGCAATATGGAGTAATATGTAGCTTCTGGTTCTGCCCGGTCAGTGTAAATAAAAACTTCAAACTGTCCCTGCAACTTAAAAAGCGATCATGCAAATGCTAATACATGGTGGAATAAAGTAAATAGAATATGGGTGAATGGATGAATAAGGGAGGTGTTTCTTAGAATTCACATATGATGAGTAAAAGACAAATCACAAACATGAAGCAGATTTCTCTAAGACAGTTTTTCAAATTTGAATCATGTATTTCTAAAATATTTCATGTTACTCATGGAGTATGCAAAATAATATGCTTAACTGTTCTACATGCAATCTTAGAAGTCTGCATTTGAAAGTGATTTCTCTAAATGACTCTAAAGAATAGTCTTGATTTTGTTTGAATTACAACAGAGCCAAAGCCAGAAAATAAATTATTTTAAATATAAGGATTATAGATTAGTAAGATAAAAAAGTAAAGAATTACATGCTTATCTACCTATATACAGACACTGTGTACTATAAACCTAACACTGCACAGTGACAGATCTGTAGTTAGGAATCCAATTTGAGTGCCATTGTTTCAAAAGCTTCACAGGCTTAGATTACCTAATATTATGTTTGCCAGCAGAGGGAGCCAATTTTATTCCATAAACATAAGGGAAAATAAAACCATTTTGGTTTTAACAGGAACATTCCTGGTTTTTTAGTTCAAGCAGAAAAAATAAAAAAAAAAATAATTTTCAGTGACATCTGTATAGCATGATTTTGAAGGTCTCTATGATAAATATAGCCTTGTAAAGTAATTCAAATTTACAGAAGAGAGTAGGAATAAATTTTGAAAGCCAAGTTACTTACACATTTCTTATCCTTTTGTTACTAATGTCTTCCTTCATTTATTCAATTATTTTAGACAGTAATAAACAACTGTGCTAATGACTTTTGGTAGACCCTGTACAGGAAACATGAACTCAACTCAAAGGAGCTTACCTTGAGACATTTAAAGTTATTATGCTTGTAACAGGTCTGCTTTTTGGTCCAGGAGGAGGATGAAAAATCTGTCGTTCTTTATTAGTTGTGACAGCCCTAGATTTTGTAATTACGTAAGGGTCAGCAGAATGGCTTGGGTAAGGATCAAATGTGCCTCCTTTCATGCCTCCTGACTGACAAAAAGAGAACTTTTTGAAGTGCTAATCTACAATATAGTTGAGTCAATGAAAATATTTTTCATGCAAAAGCAAGTAAGAATACTGAATAGCAGACTGCATCATATTATATAAAAAACAAAACCCAAATATGCCTTAAATTTGTAATGAAAACTTTAAGGAAAATTTTAGTCATTATTTTCATGAATTCTTAGTTTTAAATGTTCTTTCATAAGTCTGGATTTTGAGGAAAAGACCTTAAAAATGTGACAGCAAACGTAAAAGCATAACTCACTAAAATGATCTGTTTTGGCAAAAAAAAGGGAATTCCTATGTCACTATTAGTTTACGAATTATTTATTTATTCACTAATTATTATTTATTAGTTTACACCTCCATGTCCACTAGTAGTGTAGGGATTGTTACATACAGCCGGGCCTGGGCATTATTATCAATAAGCTTTCTGACATACAGGATTGAATACAGCATTGGCTTTTCCTGAAACATTATGTCCGTGTAGTCTGGTACTACAAGAGTGGCAAATTTTAGTTAAAAAACATGCGGAGACCTGATTGATTCTTTGGTACAGCTAAACCCTACAGTCTGCTGAGGCCGCATTCCTGAAAAGCGCAGGAGTAAGCGATTCAATCAACAATAAAGCAATTTTTCCTGGAAGAATTTATATAGCAGATGGATTGTGAGGCATATATAGTGTGAAAGATGGGGAGCCTGGAGCAGGATCACCAGCACTGTCAGACAGATGAGGTGCTGACTTTCTAGCAGCTAACTTTTACGAACAGATTTCTGTTCTGAAAGACCTCAGCTGCCTCATCTATGAGGCCAAACACCCATCACAATTATTCGCGTTTAAGCATTTTTGCTGTCTCTGTCTGAATAGTTATATTTTCCTTGCTACCATCACCTTCCTCAGATTAATTAATGTCAGTCAAATAAGCCAAGGGTGAAGGACGTAATAATAGGAAAGCAGTGGTTAGCAGAGCACAGTATTAAATGACTGACAATGGAACTCCAAAATGAAGAGCTGAAAAGTGACAGATTGAGGAGTGTTACTGTATTAGGTATCTGGAGTCATTTGAGACAGATTTATGCACCTTAAACCCATTTCAAAGTGAAAATAAGGTTTGTTGATGGACAAGCAACAGGTAATTCCTGAGTTTATTCTGCAGCCTTTCCCTGAGCAGAGGGATTTACTTGAGTTTTTCTGCTCCTTCCAGCTATCCATTCCCATGACACTTCTAGAATATTGGTCTATATAGGCTAAGAGTAATTAGCAGGTTCAGAAATTATATGAGTGACTGACAGAGTCCAAAATAGGAGAGCATTTCATTTAGCTACAGTAATCTAGTCTTACTGTCATTTATTGCATAACCTTCTGCTTTGCATCTTTTTGTGGTGTATGCAGCCAATTAACTGTATGTTAACAGCACTATGGAGACTTCAAAGATAAACACTTTTTAGGTTACTTGAAACTGGTTAGCAGTTGGTTTTGGGTCAGACAAGATTTCATTGCTTTGAAAATTGAAAACAAAGCAAGTGGAATAACATCTTTTGCAAGAAAAATAAGAAATGAATAGCAAAACCAAACATTTATTTCTATCCTATGTATTGTAAGCAAAGCTTTTAACAGGAAATATCTGAATATTTACCTTTTGTCTCCAGTAGCTATAAAACAAACTAACCTTTTTAGCAGGAGAACTTGGTTTGAAAGGTGGTGCAATTGGCTTCTCTGGAAGTGTTTTTTTCACAGGTGGCAAAGGTTTGTCATTAAAATAGGGATTCATGTCAAAATACTCCTGGGGATATAGATTTAACTTGAAAGGCCCTCCTTTAACCAACCGTTTGTGTTCCTCTTGCGCTTTCTGTAAAACAAATACTTTGAAAGAAGGAATCTTGAGGATTTTTACTGTATGCTATTATAAGAGAAAAATGCAAAGCATTTAAATTTAGTCTTGGAGAATGTTCACTCTAACTTTCTTTGCTCTTGTTTGATGATCGAGGTATATATATATTCATGGTGGGTATATTCATGAATGTAGATTCACTGACCAGGAAGCACAACAATCACTATGAAAGTATGGTAGGAAAATGTCAGGAAAAGCACTGTGCATTTATCTTGGACATACATGCATACATACACGCTTGAAAATTCTGCCTGCACTCATCCCAGCTGCTCAACTTTGTAAACCCTGGCCACTACATCTCCCAGATTCTGAGCACCTTACCAAGGTGAGCTTCTCTAGGAATTGGTTCTTTGTACCGTGGGGAGATGTTGCCTAGTCTTTCCAGATTCCATTTTAAAATAAAATAGGTTAAAGCATTATGGACAATTAAAAGACAAGCATAAAATGTACCATCAGTAATACAGTCGGTATCACCTGGTAATTCATGCTAATGTCTCAATCAAATTCCTTTTTTTCTATCCAGTGGAAACAATCCCACCTCCCTCTTTTCTCTGTTGTTCTCATTTTCTGCACTGGATGCTTTAGTTTTGACTCTGAATTTGTCTCAGCTGCAGGTCACTGAATTGTTTCTTCTAGTCTTGTTCTTACCCTAGAGCAAAAAATGTCCTCCTGCTGCCATTTTTCACTATATATGATGAAAATATACAGGATAACTAAAATCAGTGCAAGCAAATTTACGAGTTTTCTCAGATTTATGAACTTATATCAAAAAAAGGAAAAGGGGTTTTTTTATATAGCTTCCAGGATAATGAGGTCCCACTCTTCTGACAAAATAGAAGTATTATTGTTCTTGCTATTTGCATTGTTTGGTTATTATTGCATTGTAGCTTAAGGCCTCCAAATAAAAAAATTAAGGTCAAATCCTGAACGGTAGAACTTGTGTGGGATACTTCCAAATGTTGCAAAGAAAAAATAATAAATGAACAATACCTAAATCTTTTTTATACAGGATGGTCATTAATTTGTTTTCCTTTCTCCACTTTGTAAATAACCATTAGTGATTTCAAACTAAAGGAAACACCACAGGGAACAAAAAGTTCAAGTAAACTGTAATAAATAATCATAACACTAGCACATAATAAAGACAAATATTTTTACCTTTGCATTTATTCTTTCCAAGTCATACCCATCAGGTTCATGCGGATATTGTTCACCTATAGTAAGGTTTGCATAACTGTAAAAACAAAATTAATTACTTAGATGTTCAAAACTCAAGAAACAATAAAATACTCTGCAAGAAACAATATTGTGAAGTTACCCATATCCAGTTCCTTTCTTTCCTGGATTAGTATAAAAATTCTTTCCAGGAGGAATGTATCTTTCTTTGGCTTTCAGTTGTGGACTGAAATATGCATACGGGCCTCCTATGGTTCCATAATAGCTGCCAAGTCCACATCTAAAAACAGGAAATTAACACATTATTTAATGTTCTGCAAATATTTCAGGCTGTCCATATCTAGTGTGCTGAAATGGCAGCAGGTAGAAAACCCAAACAATATATACATCTCAAGAGTTAAATATAAAACCAGATCAGATCCACTGTCCATGGATCTACTACTGCAGCAATTGTGTGTTATGGACAAAAAAGAAACAAGATGGCGGCAGACACGAAGTGTTAAGGTATCTTAATGATATAAATATGCTTAATAGAGGTTGTTTTAATTTTGTGCCAGCAAGGTGAAGTAACGCTGGTAGAGACAGATTCACAGAGACCCAGAGGAACAGGTTAAACAGACTGGATGCTTGATTTCAAGAGGACAGGCTTTCCCACAAGTTTACAGAGAACATTAAGTTTGTGTTGGTATGAAAACGGAGTGACAGGCAACGTGGGGTTCCTGTCTGAAAGGTTTTTCTTCTGGGAGGTGTTAGGACTAGTTAACTTTCTGTCTTGTCACAGAAGTAAAAGGAAGCACAGCTCATTTAGGCGAAATACCTCTGCCTACAAAGCTGCAGGAATTCACAAAGACTGTTTTTTAAAAACCAGCTTGAAAATCAGTATTTGCTGACAAGTGTATGACATGCTCTCAAAGTACATGATACAGCCGCTAAAGGAGAAAAGGACCAAGACAAACTAATGAAATAGCTGAACGGCAATTCGGTCCACTAAGCTGCAGCTACAGTTGTCCAAAAAAACCCCCAAACAACCAACCCTTTGTCCCCACTCCCCAAAATGGAACAAAAAAATAACCAAACAGGGGCTCCTGTATGAGATCTATCAACTACTCCAGATAGCCAAGGTAATCTGCTTTGCCTGCACTGTTGGCAGTTATTGTAGGGAGACAGTAAAGTGTCTCAGTGAGTTCCTACTTAAAAGGGCCATTAATAAATACTGACAGGATTAGGATGCCAAGATAACATTTGTCATCTTTGCACAGAACGCTAACCTGATTGTTCATTACCCTCCCTTTATTTAGGGACTTCATAAACCCATATATAGAAAAAAATGGGCAAACTGACAGTGCAGAGACAACTTTTATCTGGGTGTTTCCTAGCTCTTAGGTGCTTTATTTCATATTTTTTAAATGTCAGTTCTGTGGGTAGGCTTTATATATGCCAGCAACAAAATAACAGAGGATAAATGAAGAAAAGAAAGACACGGGCTTCAGTCACTTCTTCAGAACATGACATCTTTGCACACTTTCTATTTGCAGCCAACAACAAATGTGACTCCAATTTAAAGGAAAGATTCCCTAGAGCTGCTTATCATTCAGGCGGCCAAGAACAACATCTCAATGAACAGCAACAGAGCTCTGCACTAGTTCCTCAGTTACGATCAGAGTCAGTTTGGGATATAAGAATTGTATAATCTCTCTCCATAATTGCTTCAGGATTCCATGAAAAGATGTCGTGGTTTAACCCGGCTGGCAACTAAGCACCACGCAGCCACTCGCTCACTCCCCCCGCCCCTCCCTCAGTGGGATGGGGGAGAGAATCGGGAAGGGGAAAAAGGTTAGAGCCGAGGGCTGAGATAAAGACAGTTTAATAAGAGAAAATAATAATAATAATAGTAATAATGAGAATGATAACAAAATATACAGAATATACAAAACGAATGATGCACAATGCAATTGCTCACCACCCGCCGACCGATGCCCAGCCCGTCCCGAGCAGCGATCAGTACCCGAGCGCCCGACCGACCCACCAACCCCCCCGAGCATGACGTTCTATGGTATGGAATAGCTCTTTGGACAGTTTGGGTCCTAGCTGTGCTGTACTCCCAGCTTGTTATGCACCTGGCCAAGCAGGAGAAGCTCAAAAAGTCCTTGAGCAGTCTGAGCACTGCTTGGCAACAACTAAAAACATCAGCGTGTTATCAACATTCTTCTAGTACTAAATCCAAAGCACAGCACTATGCTAGCTTCTGTGAAGAAAATTAACTCTATCCCAGCCGAAACCAGGACAAAAGACAATCTAACCACTTTCCCAGCCTCTGCTTTGTACTACTCTGCCAGGACAGATTTAGGGGATCATAAAGACAATAAAGAACCTGTCCTAAAGTCCATGCCTAGAAGAATTCAAAAGTCTTACAAAAAGAATAAGAGCAGGAGCTGCTGCACCCACAGCCAACAAGTGCATTTGTGAAGGCAGTACTTGGAAGAGAGCACATTAAATGCAGGTCTTCATTGTAAGCAAGACTCCCACTGTTGGACTCAGAACCCAGAAAGTAAGTGAAACAGGACTGTCATTGACTGTCATGGATTTGAAATCAGTGCCTAGGCGTTTCTAACAGTTAAACCCTTACAAATAATTTGGTTGCTATAAAGTCAAGTTGTAGCTGAAAAAAAGTTTTGAACACGGGGCTCACACATTGTCTGTCCTATCAGAAATAGCACAACAGATAGCCTACACACCATGTCTTACATTCCTATTAAAAGCTAAAGTGTTCCTGTAACATGCAACAGAACATAGCTAATCCTTGCATCCTAAAATATATATACATAAAATAAACTTTCCAAAAGCAAAGCTGCAGAAAGATGTGACTAAATATAACCATGAGACTGTAAGAACTAGGCCCTGCACACAGACTAAATCCTCCTGTCTCATTGCAGCAACAAGAACAAACCAAGACTGTATAGTTATAAGTGAGTAACCAGGCTCTATCCGTTTTTTACATGTTTTTACATGTGAATAGTAATAGTTATGTGACACCAATAGCAGTGTGTCATTCTGTCATGCAATTAATGTGCAAATAGCAAAGATGCATTTATTTTAGTATTCTGCATATATTCCTCAGCTCTCTAACATCTTCTGATCTTCCTGTAGGATAACTGGTATTTTTTCTAGCAAAAAGATAATGGATATGGATTCACTGAGAGGAAAACATAGCACCTGGATAATGGCCCCTTTTCCTACTGCTTATGCAATATATATGCCATCTCTATTTTGGGAGGCTCAAAAATGGGAGGGAGAAGATACTGTATCTGACAAGTTCCAACAGATTTCCTCCTAAATTAAAATGAAATATTCATTTGTTAATTATCCACACCCTTTTTGCATAGCCACCTTCATTTTCATCAAAAATAAAAAGCTAAAGGGTAAGAAAACTGTTTACAGCAAAACCCAGTAGTTAAGAGCAAGCATCAGGACCTGATTTCTACCTGTGTTCAGCATTCCCTTTGTTGCTGCTCAAAATTCTTCGCTCAGTACTGACTAACACTGCATTGTATAAAACAACAATATTGTACTCCCATTAGAGGTTTGATAAGAAATAATCTGTGAAAATCATCTTTAGCGTACAGAAAAGAAAAAGGTCAATTTAAAACATTTTCACAACACTTACGGCAATTTGTCTCCATTACTGGGAAGGAAAGCTTTGCCCAAATTTTTCTTTGATTCTGCCAATCTATAGCGTCTCCTTAGCTGAACAGGGTTTGAGTAGGCTTCACCATCGAAAATCCTCACAAACTGAGGCTCAAAATAACCTGCCTGCAGAGCTGACAATGTTTTGGTCCCCCCAGGTAACATCTGTCTGTTCTTGCTTGCAGCTTCGTTAAAAGGGCCTTTAAAAAAGTAAGCACTGTAAATAGCTGTTCAATGTTAGTGCTTCTCTTAGCCTACATTAAAAAACTAAGGCCTGGATCTGGGTGGCTCAAAGAATGTACTACAGAGCATTTAATTTGTAAATCGTGCATGTAAATGGTTGTACCTGAAAGACAATGCTATGAGAAGGCATTCACAGCACCTAGTTTTAGTTTTCTAACCCCTGCAACTTGCTTTACAGGCAACAGAAAGAGATTGGTTACCCCAGACTAGATTATTCAGAGCTAGAGCCAATACCTAGTTATATACTACGAGGAATACTTTAGGGGAGTAGCACTCTCTCCCTGATTACAGAGCACGTAGAGTAGCTTAAGTGCCTCCAGTTCGGTTTTGAATCCCCAGCAGCTCAGTGTGGCACAAGTGTATCAGCCAGGGTTCTGGTGGACATGTTCACTGACACAACACCACAACAGAAATGTCTGTATTGAGAAGCCAGGATTATTTTGCATCATCGCTTCAAAGCAGCTACTGAGGGTTAACCTCTGTAACCTCACTAATTACAAAAATTACCTTTCTCAATGAGTATTTCCATTAAACAACAAGAAAAAGAAAATATGCTTTTAAAAGAGAGGATGGGGAATCTCACACACATGAGTCAGATCAGAACAGAAAAAAAAGTGCAACAGCAGTTTAAAAATAATGACAACGTAATTGTCAGTAATGGAACACCTGCTGGAAGAGCACACAAAAACCACTATTGTTTTTCACAAAAGCAGGAAAATACTGGTAACTTGCAGATAATTAATATTAAAAAGACATGTATAGGCTAGAATATTTTATCAGCCTATTATGCATACGTATTTTTCAGTTTTACTGGATTTTTCCTTTCTTTGATACATTCATTACAACATACCAAGCCTTTGTCTTAATAATACAGACCCAAGCAAAGAATGCATGAAGAAGCAGTTCCCTCTAACAAAAAACAAAACAAAACAAAACAAAACAAAATTAGGAAATAGTGATTCTGAAAGTAGATGGATACTAGAGGTGGTCCCTATAATTCAATAGTGATTAAAGTGAAATGTACTTACGCATATAATGTGATACATATTTATCTCCAATGGTGACATAACCCATTTCACTGAAGAGGCCAATCCTCTCCATATCACTTTTCCCTTCCGCAGGCATGGCTGGATCTGTGTGACAATGCACTGCACTAAGAGGGTTGAAGTATCTCTGTTTATTTGTTCTACTGCAAAATTCTATAAGCAGTCCACACCTGTAAACAAAAAGTTTATTTAAGTAATGACAGTAAAATGCAAGAATTTTTGGTTAAGAATATTAGCAATACATGTAATCTAAAGAAAGTAATCTACAACATGATTGACAGATTTGGTGCTTATAGGACAAATGCACTATGTGGGATTTAGACACCATTATATCTCCTCTGTTTAAACAAATTCAAAACATGAGCAGAGAGAGAAAATCAAATGCATTTGTACTACAAGTGATGCAACTCTTACTGAATGTACATAGTTTGGGTCAAAATTTGTAACGGGTATCTTCAGAGTAGTAAGATGAGAGGTTTTGGTGGCATTAACAGCTAGTAATGAAACATGCTGAGCAGCCTCCTCCTTCATCTTGTGGGTTATCTCTAGCAATCATTTTCAATCACTTTCTAACAATGGTAGAGAAGATCAGTGTATGGACAAATCTGGGGTAAAACATGAAAGTGGAATTTTGGAAGCCCTCTTAACTAATCCAAGAGCTGGTCATGGCAAATAGGTCCCATTTCTTCTTGGTTTTAATGCAAATGATTTACAGTAAATGCTAGTTTATCCTCATCATCACACTGACAGAACTACGGAAAATGCCTAGTCAACACGTGTAAGGAACTCAAGGGCTTGAACAGAGAGCAGGCTTAGCACTAGGATTATCAGGGATCTGATTCCCAGAGTGAAAACTAGCAGAGATGGGCATCAGAGTCAGCTAGAGGAAGAACTGCCTTGAAGAGGAAGATAACAAGATATGGTAAATTCACCAGGAATGGAAATTAAGGTAGAAGAAATTGGTTAATATGTTAGGAAAGCTATTTTTTGAAAGTCATGAAATGTAAGAATTATCAGAAAAATCAAGGCTATGCAAACAAATAGGTGAAGTATCTGTGTCCACTCAGCTCAGAAGAGAGCAGGGCAGTTGAGACATTAGGGCACGGTACAGATTAAAGATGATGTAGACCAAGTCCCGTGCTGGTATTAACTATGGGGGCAAAGGCAAGATGGAAGATAGGAATGAAAATAACTCAGGCAGCAGAAAACTCTGAGAGATTAATCTCACGTGTTAGTTCCATCTGGCATGCGGGTGCAGAGCAGAAAAGCAGCAGCAACAGCAGCACAGCAGTGGAAATCTATATAGCAATATAATTTTATATATATTATGAAAATAATATGCTGGAACACTGTCTACGATAGAAGGGCTGGCCACATTTTGCTTACGCTGAGCACACAGGATGGACAGCATGCAGAAGTTTTAAGAAGTTTGAAGCAATTTTTTTTTTTTTTTTTTAACAGATGGAGGTTCACGCAATGTAAAGCGCACCATCGCTTCCTCGGGTACAGTCAGTACTGTCCTTTGGTTACTGGTAGATCTGGATGTAGGGCAAGGAACCAGAGGGCCGGCGACAGCGAGTAGCGCTGAAAGACGGCAGCAGGCAGACCCTTGGAAACGAACTGAAGGGTTCGCTGTTACGAAGCCAGTTGGCATCATCGACAGGGAGGGTGGGAATAATTTTTCGAAAACAAACAGGCCAGGAATTAAATTCTACAGCGTGAAGCAAAGATCGTTGATCAAGGGATTAATGGGAGGGATTTTTTGGCAGTTCGGCGCGACTGAGATGTCAGGAGGTGGACGAGCCTGGCGCTGAAGGAGCAGCATCGCGAGGCAGCGGGGGGGCAGGCAGGCACGGTTCTGGAGCGTCTCCCGATGAATTTGTAGGAAAGGTGAGGAAAAAACAGTGTTTCGCCAGGGAGCGGAGATAGCACGTACACTGGGTTAAGTACAGCCCGGCTGGTTGCCCAAGCTAAAGACAGCGCAGTGCCCCGGCCCACCGCTGAGTGCGGCGGCACCGCGGGCCACGGACGGCCGGTGGACCAAGAGGGAACCGAGCGGCACCGCCGCACCTACTTGCCGGAGCCGGCACCTCACTCGCCTGAGCCCGCCGCCGACCCCGGGGCCCCCGCTCCCGGGAGGCGGGAAAGTCCAATCCCCCCGCCCCCCCTCCCGGCTCCCTGCAGTGGTACGGCCCAAGGCGATCGCGGCTGCGCAGCGCCGCGCTGCGGGGGTACGGGCGGGGGGAGGAGGGGCGCCAGCCGTCACGTGGCTCCAGGCGGGAGAGCGCGCGGCGCGAGGGGGAGCGGCCGGGCGGGGCCGCCGCTGCGGCGCTGAGGGACGTGGTGAGCCCGCCCCTCCCCCGGGGACCGGCGGGTGGGGGGCCCGGCCTCAGCGGGGAGGGGAAGGGGGGGAGGGCGAGCTGTCGCTCGGGCGGGCCGTCGCTCGGGCGGGCCGGTGGCGGGGCCGGGGGCTTGCCTGAGAGGTCCCCCGGGCCGTCACACCCGAAACGGCCGCGGGGGAGCGGTCTGCGGCGCTGTCCGGTCCTGTGGCGAGCGGGGCGGGCTGGGGGCCGCTGCCCGCTGCCGGGCGGGTACCCCGGGGCCTTTGGGCCTCCAGCCCCCAGGGGCCCCTCGGGGGAGGTGTCGGGGCCCCTCGGGGGAGGTGTCGAGGCCCCTCGGGGGACGAGGCCGTTTCTGCAGGGCCCGGGGCGGTGGCACCTCCCGCGCTGCCCCTTCGTCCGTCCCTGGTAGCAGCAGCCTGACCCGGGGGGACCCGGAGGGGTGTCCCGGCCCGCGTGGGTTCTGTCAGCGGTCGGTCGGAAGACCTCACCACCCGTGATGAGCCGCTGTCAAAAGGCCCAGTCCTCTCTTCGCTCCTTTCGCAGAGCCCTGCCTTTCCTGCGTGAACGTCATTCTTGCCTTGTAACGATTCAAATAAAAAAACAGCTTTCACATCAGCGCCAGGCAAACTTCTTTTTGCATGCTGGCTCTTGCGCATCCCACGCTCCAAGGCCTTTTAACGTAGATAACTCTTGTTACCTAAAGTAGTTCAGGATTATGCTTCAGGAACCAAAACATTAGGCATTGCAATCTTGCCTTTTTGGGGGCTTTGGAGTAAACTGTGGCACTCCAGAAGCATGGAAACCCAAAAGCCACTTGTCCAAAGCTAAAAGCGTAGATGCTTACATTTCCATCAGGCACACGTATCTTTTTATATATTTCTGCTTCGAATGCTTTTAATGGAAAGAATATTAGTCCTATGTTTTGATTCTTTTATTTCATGGTGACAGCATTGCACCTGGAAGTTTCCCATACTTTGTCAGCAAACGGTTATGCGATACGACTTTCCAAAGGGTCTTAGTGTAGTTATTCTTTCAGGTGTTTGGTGGGGTTTTTTTAGAGCAGTTAAGGCCGTGAAGCATTTCTTTTTTTGACTGTTAGATTGAGCAACACCCATGCTCTTCTGGGCTTTCACCTGATGTTCCTCTCTGTCCTGGCACAACTGTTTTTGTAGCAATATGTTGAACTTGGCTGGGAGTTGATCTGGCTGAAAAAGCCTTCTCTCAATAAAAGGGTGGTTTACCATCTGGAGGAATTCTCTGAAGAAGTTTGTGTTAAAATGTCTACAACGAGCAGTTGTGGGGACACAGAGCAGGGACTTGGGAGGGGGAAAGAAACAGCTGGGTGGTTTCTGTGCCGGCATAAGCAGCTCTTCTGTCAAACCTGAAGCTCACTTGCAGCACTTGGTTTACTTGAACTGGACAGGACTCATAACAGAAACACAACATTTGGATTGAAACAACAAGAAACAATGACATTTTGCCCAAGATATTTCTAAATGGTAAAATTATAGAATTCGGTCTTCCCTGTTTTGGTAGGAAATGTATTTTAAGGACTGTTTGTAGCAGCACTCATGTAATTGAGGTACTGACTCTGGCAACTGTGTGCTGCTGCGCTGCTCAGTTCCCAGTTTATTCACTGGCCTTTCATACCCTGCTGCAGCTGCAGTAGTTACCGGTGTGCTCGCACACTGTGGCATAATAACAGTCAATTGTAACTTGAGAGAAAGCATGTTGAAATAACTATTTGTTTTCATTGCCTCTTTTCTCCTTAGGTAATTCTAGAAGCTATGGACATACTCTTTAGAATAAGAGGAGGCTTGGATCTTGCATTTCAGCTAGCAACTACTGATGGTGTGTCTGTAAGACTATAATAGATTGCTTAATAAAATGTTATTTATATAAATGTTAATTAACTAGCTGTGATGTTTATTTTCTTGACATTTCATCTGATGTTAAGTGCTTCTTCCCTAACCTGTAAATATGAAGTACAAAAAAATGTTATTATCTCCATTAATTTGCTGACAGTCTTTTTCAATTGTATGTGTTTTGTTTTGATTTGAAGTAAAGTTTAAGTTGCCATTTTTAGGTAATTATATTCACATATTTTTCCTACTTAAGGATATAGTATTGGGATCACTTTTCAGTTTCAATCCAAAGTTGACCCTGAAATTCCAAGCAAACAGAGAATAGTGATGAAAATCAACTCATTATAACAGGATTATATTAATAATACAGTTTTGAGATTCTGGTCCAGTCTCTCTAGAGAAATGGAGAAGATGAACAAACTAACTAGTTACTCTACTGAATTTGGGTGGGATTGGCTACTGCAGTTCCGTGTGGAACTGGGACTAGACCATACGGTGTGAAGAGGCTCTTCTAGTCCCACATTCTTACAGTATCGTGACATTCACTTCAGAAAGTCTGCTCGAAGCTACAAGTGGCAGTTGAGCTATCATAGGGCAGAGTGCGGAAGGAGGGTGTCTCTAGCTCAGCTGTAGCTCGTTCTGTGTTTTAAAAGGATGTGTCTGCTGGAAACTGAATTCAGTGCTAGTGAACCTTGAGAAGTAACTTTGGCTCATTTCAGTTCATGAGGTGGAACAGAAAGTGTCAAATAGGTTGGCATTGCACATAGCAGCTTTTTGTGAATTGCATCCTCAGAGAAAGGCTATTTATCTGGCTTTTTTTACAGTGTATTTCATTTTAACCACCGCGAAGCAGAGTGAAACTGAGATTGTCCAAGCGCAGCATAATAGTCTACAGAGAAATACTTAGAACTGCTGTAGTCAGTGAGATTTTTCTTTTGGAGGAGATTTAGCTAATTATGTTGGGGTTTGTTTAATTTTTCTAATACTGTAGCTTTTATAGACTTCTAATGCAGAAATCAACTAATAGTGGCCAAATTGAAGTTAAGAAATACAGTTCAGCATAGTCTTTGATAGCTTATAAGGCTTTGTATAGCTTGTTGCATTTTAAGTAATGGCTGTTCATCTCCTCAGTGAGGAAAACAGTGCTGGTAATGTGCAAAAGTTGCTCTGTCATATCCAGTATCTGTTCAGGTTGTAAGGAGCAGATGAAACTTAAAAAGTCAAGTCAAGCTCTGAAAGACAGACATCTATACCAGTAATAAAGATTCAGGCTGACCAGTGTGTGGCTTACGGTTACAGGTGTACATTGGCCAAAATTTGGTCTGCAGCTAGCGTATAGGCCCTGCTTTCCCAAAAAATCAGTATGGTTTTGGTTTGTATTTCTGGATAATGCTATGACGTCAAAAACATGTGACTCAGATTGAATCTTTCCAGTATTTACTCGAAAGACTAAATACAACCATATGTAGAAGTTTGTGTGTAGAAGTTGGTTTGCAACCATAGGCTTGGTTAAGAGTTACCAATGTGAGAATTGACTACAATGTAGGTTATTCTTCTGTAATTCATTCAGGTCTTCATATTTCACTTTTGTTCAGGCAGGTATGAGTATGAATGTTTGAGACAGACCTGCTAAGTGAAATCTTACCTCATTTTTTGTTTACATAGCCGTTTTCCTGATCATAACAGCACTTCTGTTTTTATTCCAAGTCAAAGCACACCAATTTTTTTTTTTAAAACTTATGCCCAGCAGCTATAACAAAAGTGAGGGAATTTTCCAGGCTAATTGTATCCTCATTGTGTTTCAGAGGCATCAACAAAAAAGGCATTAGGATATGTTTTCAGTGATCTTGCAAACAAACTGTCCTCAGATGTTCTTGTATTAAGAATTTGCCACAGTTCAGTCTATGTGTGGCCTAACAATGGTACGAACACTGTTCCAGAGCTGACTGATGATTCTGCTTGTAAGGAGATAAGACGATTTATACAGTGAGTATATTTAAAAATAATTATATTTTTTTAATAGATTAATTTCATATTCTAGAAATTTCTTTTTCTGTTAATACTTCAGGTTTGATCAAGATGATGAGACCAAACGAAAGCTTGGCAAAAAAAAGGATAAAAAGTTACAAGATACGGTATGTGTCTCACCATGCTAACAAATTATGTCAGACAACCTGTCATTTAAAAATGTTTAGATCTGCCTTCCATAGGCTTTGCTGTACACAAATAGACATTGGCATGACTTAAAAGAATCCTTCTAAAACCATTGAGACTGGGCATGAATGCAGACATCCATCTACAGTAGATCAGCACGTAGTTAACATTGCTAGCTTTTTTTTAAACACAATTATTTGATTACTGAGTCTGATAACAAATATATACAATCTTACTCTTGCCTTCTTGGTGCATGTGTTGTTGGAGATGTACTATTGGTGTCTTTATTCTCTGCAGCAGCAGATAGTCAATATAGACCTCATGTTGGAAATGACGTCTTCGTTAGTTGCTTTGGCTCCAGTCATTGAAAGGGAAAATAAGGAGCACCACTACATTAATATGACATTACCCGTTGATGTTGTTGTATCTGTTTCTCCAGAAGAAACATGGGGAAAGTAAGTGCTATCCCAAACTTGTAATTCTTCAGCTTCACTTCTGCTTTTTCTTGAAATAATGAAGTAAAGCTATCATACTGTATCATTAATCAGTTTAATGAAGTAGCACTTAGTATTTTTTTAATGGAATTTAACTGCGTAAATAATAAAAGCTCCTGTAGACAGCTGTTAGCTTTAATAATCTTGAGACACAATCCTTTTTCTGTCTACAGAAAATTCAGTCTATCAGCGTCTGATAGATTTGATAACTTGTAAACCTTGCTTAGTAAGGAATAGAGAGTGTCAGGAAAATGTTCTAAAAATTCTTGTAAGTGTGTGAGTGTGCATAAAAGTGAGAGTTGGGAGTGTATTTGATGAATCTGTGTAATCTCAGTACTACGTTAGGGGCTGCAGCTGGGTAGGTGAAGGTGGAAAACATTAGAGTCTTGCTCTGTATTTTTTTCCTTGCATTTTTTCCATAGGATTTGAGTCTGAAGGATGCCAAATGGGGTGGATGAAATGCAAAAAAAACCCCATATAGTCATATATGTAACTTTTATTTTGGCCAATGCTCATAATGGTTGCGTTTCTGGTAGCAGAGCAAGGTACCTGCACTTTGGAGGGTTGAATCACTTAGGGAGTAGTTTCTGTACGTAGATGTGCTTTGAGTAAAGCATAGTGCGGTTCTGTCTTTCGCTGTGGGAGTGGAAGCATGGAAGTAGTAAGTTCATCAGAGCAGGTACAAATATGCATCTAAGAATTGTATAACTGTCAGAGCTGTGAGAGAAAATGATCACCATCACTTCTTAAATATTCTCCCTTTTACTTTGCAGGGTACAAAATCTCCTAGTAAAAGCAATTCACAGGCAATTAGCTGACATGGAAAGATGTATCATGAAATATATGAAAGGAACATCAATTGTTGTACCAGAACAATTTCATTTCATGTTACCAGGAAAAAATAATCTTGTAACAATCTCGTATCCTACAGGTATTTCAGATGATCAATTGGAAAGTTACAGAAAGGTAAAGCCAACAAATACTAACAGAACCTGATTTTTTAAATTTTTTTTATTATTGTAACTGAAGCAGTGGTAAAGCTTTTAATTTAGCCAACATAGAATAAATGCTAACAGATACTGCTGTTTCTTTATTTTTATTATAACTGAAGCAGTATACTGAATGTGGAAGCTTGTTTTATTGGAAGTTATTTTATAAAATGTATCAGATCTCATTTTCATAAGGAAACAATAGAAACTTTAAAACTACATAGGATTTGTTTTAGGTAGGTTTTATCTAAATTATACTTCTGGTACTGTATTCTTTGATTTTCTCCACTTCCATGGTAGAATATCAGATTACTTGTGGTGTGTTATTACTTTCAGGCTTTAACAGGTGTTCTGAAAGGGTTAGGGTTGGGGTTTTTTTGTTTATTTTGGTTTCTTTCTTGGGGTTATGTGTTGTTGGGTTTTTTGTTTGTTTGTTTGGGGGAGCTGCTTTTTGTGGCTCACAGCTGACCAGCCTTAGCTAGCTTTTGTTTGTTTGTTTTTTGCCTTCTGCGTTGGTGTGTCTAGAAAAAAGGAAAAATGTTCTGATGTGGCAGTGCTTTCAGATTGAGGTGTGTACCTGGGAGATCCCAGTTCAGGTCACACAGTTTGCACGTACTGAGAGTGAGGAAAAGATCTTCTGCTGCCTTAGAGGTGTAGAAGCCATGGGGATTTTTCTTTTTCTTAGTCTGTGTGAAGCATTACTTGGGTATATGAAACCTCATCTGTTCCTTGCATTTGCAGAGGCCTCGGGCATCGGTGGCACAGAAGTCTTTCCTGCTCGCTGTCTCCTGTTCACTTTTATCTATTGATTGCTAAGCATTACTGCAGCTAATGTAGTTGGGTCCAGTGTTGGACCGTCTGCGTAAAATTATTATTTTATTATTATTACCTGTGTTACACACATTATCCTAGATGATCTCATCATTCCTTTCACTCTTAAACCCTGTCAGATAAGACAATGTATCTCTTTAAATGTGGCTGCTGTTTGTAAACAGTGCTTAAGAGATTTAGAGAGATTTATTTATGTAGTATTTGTATGTCTTCAATACTAGTTAAGATTATAATTCAGAGTGTGTATATCTACATTACTACACTACTACATAGGTAAAACGAATACTTTTCTGTTACGGTGTATTTTACCGTACTTGCGTAAGACACTTGTCACGCATGATGCCCTCAGCAGCAGGTGGTGTGTAACAGGATCTGCGTAAAGTAGTGGGTGGGCCCTTTAGGATAGAAGGTAACCCTCCATGAGCTTCCCATGAGAGGTGAGATCTAGCAGTAAACATACCCGCTGAATAGTAATACACTAAAATGTGCTTAATTAAATTTACTGAACTCTGCTCTTACAATTGCTCGTGTCTCTCTTGTTACTTACGAAGTGGTGTTTCTCTTAATCCAAAATTTGAATTGTCCTCTTTATTCTAATTTGCACATAGGAATTACATGGGTTATTCAACCTGCCTTGCGACAGACCATATTTCAAGAGAGCAAATGCTTATCATTTTCCAGATGAACCGTACAAAGATGGATATCTCAGAAATCCACATTTACATCTTAATTCACCTGGTACAGAGTCCGGTATGGTAAGTTTAAATGGAAACATTTGTTAGAAAGTATTTTATATTTTTCTGGAGATTTGTTGTTGAAAGAAGTCATTTAGACAGTCAATATTGAGAGAGAGTGAAAGGACAGACTGGGCCTTTTAAGCAAACGGGCTTCTCTGCACAACATGGCATTCCTTTAGCTACATTTGTCCCAAAGAAATTGCGTTTTCTTGGAAAAGAATGTACACATTTTTAGCATGTATTTTAAAGGTTTCTCAGAACCAGGGCAAGAAACTAAAACTATGAACAGAGATGTTCAGGAGACAAAAACAGGAGGAGTAATTGTGTGCGAGTAACAAACCTTCAATTCTTCCAAAGATTTGCGATCCCCAGCTGAAAGCTTTTATGGTGCAAGTGACAGAGGCATATGACTTCTCTGAAGATTGATGCAAGTGTGATCAGATTCATTTGTATTATCTCTTTCTGTGCAGGTTTATTTAGTACATGGTGTATATAGTTATCACCACTACATGCAGGATCGGTTCGATGACAGTGGCTGGGGCTGTGCCTATCGGTCTTTGCAGACAATCTGTTCCTGGTTCAAGCACCAAGGTTACATCGATACACCTATACCAACACACAAGGAAATTCAACAGGTACAGAACATTTAAGCAGATTAATTCTTTTATGCGTATTTGTCTAGAAAAGTTTGCATAGATTATTTTTCAAATATCTTAAGTCATATGTTTTGTTTGTGTGATATCTTTAATTTATCTCTTAATAATTCAGAGCTACTATAGCTCAGTTTATTTTTAACAAGTTTTATTATAGGAGATCTGTCTCCAAATGTTTATCAGCAGCGGGTGACATTATCTGTACAAATAAGACTCATTAAAATAGTCTTCTAAATATTTCCTTGGATTAATTTTCTGTTAGAAGCTCAGATTATGACGTTTTCACTGGTTTTGTCAAAGGAAAGAAAACAAAGAACCCAGTGAGTCATATTGAAACGGCTTTTAAAACTGCCTTTTGTATTCAGTGACAGCTGGATTACTCCCCAGATGCTATGCTTTGATTTACTGCTTTCTTTTGCTTCTTTGCTGGTGACAGTAGTGGGCTTTTCCTGTTTTTTGAACTCTGCTTCATTTCTTTTTCTACTGTGGATTCAAATGCATACCTGAATATGTTTGTCTCTGCTAACAGCACTGAAGGAAAACTGTAGGCTTGGGTAGCTAATATTGTATGCCTGGCAAGAAATAGCGCAATTACCTTCCGTCTTCTAAAAATAGTTCTTTGCGTTGTATTTATTTACTGAATATTTTTAGCAAAGTGTGATTCAGTCCATAAAACAACTTTCATCATACCTACCAGGGATGTGAAGCACCAAAGTTAAAACTCCATTTCCTGAACATTTCTCAGTCCACGCGTAAACCTAAAAGCAATTGAAGTCCATGCACCCCTGTAGTGGTTTTAGACATCTAGAAGAGGGCGGTAGCCTTCAGGAGGCTTTGTGGGCTTTGTATCCTGAGCGGAAAAGGCCCCTCTCAAGTGCTGCATGTAACATACAAGCCTCAGAATGGAGAAGAGTTTAAAATAAACCACAACCTTTGGTGTATTTCAGTGGCCTCTTCCTCAGAGCACTATTTTCTGGATCCTTTTCTGAGGTGCTTTGAATGGGAATCCAGGTGCTTCAGTCCATGAAGTGGGCTCTGCAGTAAAAATGATGCGCTCCAGTATCAGGCAGCTCAGTGCTCACCACCCCAGTGTGAAGTCTGCCTGTGGACCTGGGGTTATATTCTGTGCTTTTGGGCACTGCCTGTGTTAGCGTCCCAGTGACATTTCCAAAACAAAACCACAAGGAATGAATTCAGTATCTGTTCGACTGCTTTTGACCAGCTCGGTTCAAAACATGTTCCCACATATATATATAAAACATGTTCCCATATATATATATATATGTGGGAACATGTTTTTTATATATGTGGGAACATGTTTTTTATATATATATATATATATATATATATATATATATATATATAAAAACTAACTTTGTTCACCAGAAGTGGTAGAGTTGCCTACTATATGTTGTTGATGTTTGTTTTTCTTCTTCATCGTAATGTTGCAAAGGCACTGGTTGATGCTGGAGACAAACCTGCAGCATTTGTTGGGTCACGGCAGTGGATCGGTTCAATCGAGGTACAGCTTGTTTTGAATCAGCTTTTTGGAATAACATCAAAAATATTATTTGTCAGGTAAGAATCAGTATCTCTTTAATAGCTCGGTAATTATTAAAAGGACTGAATGCCTTTAAATGCAAATTACCATTACAATACATGGGATAATAGGGATTATAAAAGAGATAAATCTTTTAGGAGTTCCTTGTTCATAAAGCCTGTATCCCCGCCTTTGGTTGTGCTGAGGTAAGTGCTGACAAATGACGATACTGCTAAACTTCTTGTGGGCTTGGGGTTCCAGTTTTCAGTTGCTGTAAATTGCTGAACAAAACACAAACTGATGTGGAATTCAGCCTATTCCTGCGCACCACAAACATAATTTTTGAAGCAGGCGCACAGCCTGGCAGTCATCATGAACTGAATGCACACTGATAGTAAATTACTGCTTCATCCACAGAGCTAACCCATCAGTTCAGGTTTGAGGCAAATTGCTGAGCAGCCTGGAAGTAGCGTTCTCTTTTCTGGATTTGTGTGACAGATAAGACAATGGGTTTGTTTCCATTCTGACAGTCCAGCGCTTTCATACATGATAAAGACCCCTACAGATATGTTTGGGAGAAAAATAATAATGTTCAGGATTTATCAGAAGTAAAATTACTGGATTTTTACCATTTAGGCAGCACTAAGCAGACTATCAAATCCCTGAACATTTAGTGATAAATGCAATAATGAAATAAAGAATATCTACTAATTTAACATGTATGAAAATGCTAGTCAAAAAAAATATTACTCATGAGTTATGTTTATTTAGACTAAATTCTACTGTGGATGTTCTAAAAGAGCATGTGACCATGGTGGTGGTGATTCTTAACGGTAGGAAGATAGTACGGTTCTTCAATAGTTTGTAAAGCTTTATACAGCCAATTTTAATCATATTTGTTCCAGAGCTTATATTTGCAGATGGTCCACCTATTACTTATAGCAGCTGTGACGGGCCTTGCCAGTATGAAGGTTTTTATTCCTGCGCCTAAGAATATCGAACAGATTCCTTTGTGAACTGGGTAGAATCGCTCATTGTGCTGCTACAAGGGAGCACCAGTGTTTTCCAGGATTATGAAAAGCCAACATCACTGCCAGGCTGAGAAGAAGAAGTGTCGTGCATCTTTTTCAGCTGGTCACTGGCAGTGGATAGCATTTTTGTCTTGGGCTTATTTCCAGCTAGCACCTCTAACTCTTCATGAAAACAGGACTTCACAGCCGCACCAGCAGCGCTAGCACTGAATCCATTGTTGTAAATGCATCGTTTCCCAGAGTTTCAGTCTTGTATTCTGTCTGCATCTAGTCCATCTCTCCAGCAACTTGAGAAGCAGGCACACAGGCTTTCTGTGGGGTTTTAAAAGGTTAACCACTATATGAAGAAACGTAAAGATAGTAAAAATATCTGTATTAATTTCCATGCCTAGCTTCTGTCACCACTTTTGGGAGTACCGTCAGTTTTCGAAGGGGAATATGAGCCTCTGTCAGACATACGTCTTCGGCTCTGAATCCTGGAGTACGTGCACGTACTGTGTGCGCGTGCCTTTCTTGTCCGCGTAGGCTTCTCTTGTTCATGGCTGGTCCTCACAGTTGAAAAGGAAAGCAGGGAGATGGTGGCAAGGCTAAGTTCAGTGTTGCTTTGAGCAGTTTACTGATGTTATTTGAGATTCAGGGTTTTTCTAAAGCCAGCTTGGGTTTGAGTACTGCGATTGCTCGTGCACTGGCAGTGGAAACCTCTCTTAAGAGATGTCATTACAAACACCTTGTTATGTTTGTGATGAAGTTCTGTTACTTCAGGGTCCCCCTTGCTGACAGATACAGCCAGTCTGGTTTTCAGCCAGCTGGGGGGAGCCACTGGGACTGTCCCTGCTGTGGGAGATAAGCCGCTGGCACCTTACAGAACCTGGGTGATTCCAGGGGCAACTGGGCTCACAGCGCATCCATTGCTCCAGCTGGAATCTGTAAGCTGTATTAAACAGTTTTTCCCGGTTGTCCCGGGATGTTTACATGGAAAAACTCTGAGCCGCTTTTTAATCCGTTACCTAGGCAGTTAACGAGTATAATGGATAATTAGATAATTAAGCCTCGTGAGGATGACAAATCTATTGCTGTTTTTCTTACCTAGCCAGGGTTCTGAACTAGCGTTGCAGGGAAGAGAGCTTGCTAATCATTTCAAGACGGAAGGAACTCCAGTTATGATTGGTAAGTGCTCGAGTGTCGAAGGATGCCAATGGAAGTGCATGGCCTCCCTGTGCTGAATTTCATTTCGGTTAGAACTTGTTCAGTTTACTGTACAAGAATTAATCAAAACTCTAGATTAATTAAAAATTGCGCTTTTCCCAAGGGAGCCTGGAAAACAATACAGTTTAGTCTGACTGGTATCTTTTCACTCAGTATTTCTCCCAAGCTCAGTATTAAACTTGGCAACAAAAGCCAATCCTAATGGTGTTCTTAAAAACTGCTGTTAAAGTCGGAATTTGAGAGCTGACTTGTGCTCTCTAGCGGAGCAGAGGTTCACAGAGTGCCCCAAAACTTCCCATCACAGACGAGTAGTGTTTTATCTGCCTTTGAAGAGAAAGGTATTATCCAAATTCTTTTTAAGACCAGTTTTAATAATCTGAAATGTTGGTAACATAAGAAATGCCACTTGTAACAATGCCGTAACTTTGAGCTATTTCCAAGACAGCTGTGGTTTAGAAAATGTTTAGAAAAAAGTATTTTAGAAAAATTTAGAAAAGAATACTGAAAGTATCATTTCAGCTTTAATAAAATGTTAATTTTGGCAAATTTTGCAATCCATATTTGGCACTCCATAAAGATAGAGTTACTCTCAAACTAGAGGTGCCAGAAGTCCAGATTTTAGTATGAAATACTCTTGGCCTTTCAGCAGCCTTTTTGTCTGAATTTCAAGAATTTAGAATCCTCTACTGAAAAATCTTTTAGCCTGTAACTTATCCTTCCCTGTAATGCTCTCTTGTGGATTGATTTAGTGTTTGGTGTCGTTCGGGGGACAGAGGTTGGCTTTCGGGGGTGAGTTTGGGTTTGTGGGGGTTTTTTTTGCTTGTGTTCTCTTGGGATTTTTGCAATTCCTATCTGTTGTATGGAGTCATTACTGTAGTACCCCAAGGACGTAAACTCCTCATGCTATCTGAAAGAAACGCGCCGCCATCGACCTGTGGCTAGTGCATTAAAATGTCCCCTTTCCCTCTTTGCAGGCTGGAGAAGGGGCAGTCAGATATCGCTTCTCTGCCCCCAATCTCCGTTGATGGAACTTAATAGAAAACAGCAGATAACCCTTATGCAGAAATTCTGATTTCTGTTCTAATTTTAGTCCTTTTACAACTGGCAAGTTTTCCAGATTCCTTTTCTACAATTAAATTTCTTTAAAGAAAAAGTGAGCGAAACAGATGGTTGAAATGTTCTTGACTTCATCTGGTGGAAGTGCTGCGGATCTAACCCGCCTTGCTGACTTGGAAGAAATTTGGAAAGTAAATTCTCTAGTTGTAGTAAGTAAAGTGAGAGAAGTGACCTTCCCTGGTTGGTGTAAAGATATGATGTTTCATAATGTGAAGAATCTTAGGCAGGACATCTGCAGAATCATTTTGCTAACCAAGCTGATCTGTCAATAGGAAGTGTTGATGTACTTTTATTTTAGGCTTGCACATTTAGTCAATCTCAGTGAAAAGTTTTTAGTGATTTGCATTGCTCCTATTTTAGGTGGAGGTGTTTTGGCTCACACGATACTAGGAGTGGCTTGGAATGAGATTACAGGGCACATAAAATATTTGATTCTTGACCCGCATTACACTGGAGGAGAAGACCTGCCTGTGATTTTGGACAAGGTGAGGCTTGATGCGTATGCATATATATACACACAGACACACATATGTATGTATACACATATATCGGCATTAAACAAACAATGTACAGCCAAATACAAACTGGCCATTCTATGGCTTCTCCGTTCCTTACGGAGGAAGTGCTGTTCCCAGTTAACCTGCATATATGCTACTTGCTGTTAGTTTCTGAAACTCAGTGTCTTTGGAGAAGATCCAGTGGGTCAGCAACTGCATAAAGTCATCAGAGTACAAAGAAATGTTCTTTACTTGCTCTGAATGAAACCATCTCCCCTCTTACCCAGCAGTATATACAATAAATGCGCTTGGTATGTTGAATGGAACAGAAAAATCTGTTCAGCCTGTAAAATGCTGTTGCTGAAGCAGAGGAGATAACCATTTATTTAAGGTTTTAAAAATTAAAAAAATCCAACACTAGGCATTCTCAGATCAGGCCTTGAACTAAGTTTAAAGGGGAGGTACCAAGCTGCTTTGAAAATCTGGGAAAACTGTTAAAGCACTAAAGGGTATGTTATGTTATTTCTGTATTTAAAGCTACTAAAAGGGACGATGTAGCACGTTACAAATAGTGTCAGAAACTTAGAACTGTGAAAGTGGCTAAATCATCCTATAGGTGTTAAGTAGTCCATTTCTTTTCTGTTCTTCATATTAAGTTGTGAATAGCAACTTCTATTTCATATCTTTCTTTAATACCCTTGGGTTGGGTCCAACTAGAAAAGCTGTTGAAGAAACATGTTGCTGGCCCCCTGATGATCAAGCCTGAAATCAGTACAGAAAGAAACAATTTCCAAAGAACATGCAGAACCTGAGGCTGTCACAGCTCCAAGCTGTTCAGGAGGGGTCCAGCGGGATGAAATACATGCAGAAGCTCCTCTCTCCTCATTGAAAGCGGCAGGGCAGGGGAGGAACTGAGGTGGGCTGCAAGTTTGTAGCTCTTTTCTTTGAGAACACCTCATACAATTACGTGGTACTCTGCAAACTTGAGAGCTTTGTTCGACTGGTTTTTCTGCTAAATCATCACCAACAGCACACCTTCTGGTGTTAAAGGCTCTGTTTGGCTTTGAAATGGCAGCTGTTACCAAAGAAGGCAAGGAATTCCTCAAGACAAGAAATGGAAACTGTGACAATGGTAGCGTTTCAGAATACTGTTAGTCTCTCTGTAGCAGCGGAAGGTGGTGGGAAGTGGGGGGGGAAGAAGATGCTACTTTTTAGGAACTGAGCTGGGGTGGGGAGGGAGGACAGGGAACAGAGAGACTCTGTAAAGTGTCTTCCATTAACGTGTTTCCAGGCACGTAGAGAACTTTCCGAAAGTTGTGTGTCATTGCAGTCTATACATGTTTCAAAAGAATTCATAGAGCTTAGATTAAAATTAGTGAAACAAAACAGATCCAGTAGTAGTAGATAAGAAAACCAGAATGCATAGTAGATTTAAACACTGTCTTGCTTTTTCTTGGACAGGGCTGGTGTGGATGGAAGGGCCCAGAGTTTTGGAGCAAGGACGCCTATTATAATTTGTGCCTACCTCAACGACCAAATACTATTTAAATTCTGCTCTTACGCTGGAACATGCTGAGCCAGAATATGAGCTGAGCTAGATAGAACTGTCCTGCTATTTATCAGAATAATGCTTTACATCAATCAAAACCCAGTTGAAATAGACGTGTTGCTTGAGTAATTTAAATTAAGAATTTTTTTTTTAAATGAAATATCTAAAGATAGTAATTTATCTGCTGTGAACTGTATTTCTTACAAATACTTTTATTAAGTAAACAGTACTCTTTTCTTTTGGCTAGGACAACTTTATAGAGCAATTTTTATTATGCTAAAACCTTTACAGATTAAATGCTCAATCCTTTTATTTTATGGAACTCTTTCTTGCCAAAAAGGCAAACTGTCCTCTACATTTCAGGTTGCATATAGAGGCAGCTGTCTTGTGCACTGTGAACCCGTTCAAAGGCATCATTTGCTGTTGGGTAGTGTCGATAACAGCATTTTAGAAGAGGAGTGGGAGAAAAATGGCTATATGTACTGAATTTTATTAACTTTGTTCTCATATTTACACAGAAAAAGATGTGAGAAAATTAATTGTTGTATGCTCATTTATTCATAGCTGTACGAATACAACTATTCCAGAAAAAAGATAGTAGTCTTCTGTAAGAAGTAAAAATAAATGAGCTTTCCTCCTTCTCAGAAGGAGACAATGTACCAGTGTACACATCTGGCTGCTCCGTGCATAGTCCAGTCTTTCTTCAGACTTTGATTTTTGGGTTCAGCTAGGAGACAAGACCTGTCATATGAACAAACAATAATCGGTATCTCATGCCGTCAAAACATTAGGATACACCTCTGCTGTTAGTAAAGATGCTGTCTTTGTGAGCTACTCCCTCACTAGAAGTACCTACCATTTCTTTTTTTTATTTCCCCTATGTTAAAGTAGCCTTTTCAGTGGCATTCCCCATACGCTACCCATTTTTTTACAAGACCATAACCTTAAATACCTATGGAAGTTGATCTGTACTAGCAGGCTTCTAAATCCAACTGCTGTATACTTAACACCAAATACATTTACTTAAATGCCAAAAGCATAAAAGAAAAAATACTCTGGATTGTAGCAAGCCAATGGTATTACACACCATCTGATCTTCTCCTCTTCCTGCTTATGGATCTGCCGGTTTCACTCGCTTGTTTCTGTGGAGCCAGATCCTCTCTCAGGGAGCCGGGTTTGTCGCTGAGCGAGCAGCCAGGCTGGCCTCTTAGTTTCATTGTCTGAGTGTGCTGTGCTATTGTGAGGAACTTGGCACATTCCAGAAAGCCGTAAGCCAGTGCGAGGTCTGCTGCTGTTTGTCCACTGTTGTTGCACAGGCTGAAACACAGAATTAACAATAACCATTCGATTAAATTGGAATACATACTGGGAGCAAGCACTGGTCAAGAATAAGTCAGTGGTAACTTCAGACAATTACCAAGAATCAATACCGAGAAGGCTTGTCAGGGGTAGCGCAGGGATCTGCTGACACAGATGGCTGGTATTAAATGCAACAAGGGATAATTATTTTAAAATAAATTTGTCACCTGACTGTGATGGGCTTAGCCTATCAGAAAGGCAAGAGGATGAGCACAGCTCTAGTTGGAATGGAAAACTAATGAGGAGAACGTCCGATTGGGAATGTTCTCTTAGCAGCCACTGTGGAGGTCTTTAACATGGAACTAAACAACAGCATTCGCTCTATGCTGCTTTGGTGTTTATGGCAGTTTTTTCATTCTGCTCTTATGACTACAGTCGTGCCGTGTTTAGTCTTGACATGCACATTCCCATCAGGAGAGAGTACTGTGTTGTCAGTTGACAGTTACTGAACTGACAAAATGTAGCTCAACTTACTCAATTTTGGCATCGCCAGCAACAAGGAGAGCAAGACATTCCAAACTCCCAGCTTTTGCTGCTTTATGAATTGGGGCTTCTCCAAGGCAATCCTAAAAACACAATTTACATATAGCAGTCATTTGAAGGAAGGGGAACGATGCTACTTTGTCCTCCAGCATATGGAGTGTGACTCTCCATATCAGTTCGTTGCAAGTTGAGAGAGAGGAAGGGAATATAGCTAGTAAAGGGTACTCGGTAACGGCCATTAAATGGTTAGTGTATTCATCACAGCAAAGTAGAAACACTGTGCCATGCAATACTCATTGCTTAGCCTTTACCTTCTAAAAGATTATTTAGACGGCGTACACTCTGTACACTACCTACCAGCATCTTTCAGCACTGGCCAGGGATCCCTGTGACCAACAACTTGCTGCTACCAGCTCAGAGGTATAAGCCAATTAAACTTTGCAGCTAGAGGAAAAATCCTGATGTTGACTGGAAGTAGAGACAGACTTTCAGAGGAAAGAAAAATACTCATTTATGTAAGAGAATTAAGGGGTTTCTTTATGTTGCATGCAGCACTGTCAGCGTGAAAATGGCATTATACGTAGCAGATGAAATAGCTAATAGGATTTCTGGTTCATGCTAGAATGAAATTACTCTAAAACAGGCTACCCCAGATACCTCATGCAATACAACTGCACATATAAAACTTCTCTTAGAAAACATGTAAGTAATATAAATTGGATTTACTGACGTGCCAGATTAAAGTGGGAGAAACAAAACTTCTGTATTCTTACCTGTTGGTTCAAATTTGCTCCTGTCTGCAGTTGCCAAAGTAGGAAAAAAGCTTCACCACCACAAGCAGCCAAGTGAGCTGGAGACTGACCAAAGGCATCTGCAGGTGCGTTCACACCGGTTCCTGCCTCCAACAGACTGCTGAAGCTGCCGGACTAAAATAAACAAGATACCAGGGGCAGGGAGCGGGGCAGGGGGGAAAGCACAACGTTATTGTCAGTCTAAGCCACAGCAAGGCTGAAGAACGCTGCATGGTAGCAGAAAACACCACCCTCGCAAATCATCAGACCCATTATGTTCCTTGAGACTGCCCTTTTACAAAAAAGCAACCCAAGCGTGGCTTTTTTGGGCTCTTCATCTCTTAACCAGAAACACCGTCCGACACGGGCAGTGCCCCAGCGTCTCGAGCAGCGACTCCGGGCACACTGCACTTCGTGCGGTTGCGCAGCTGGGCTGCCGGTGGGATGAGCAGCAGACCGACCCCCCGCAAACCTCACCCCCGAGCTGCAGGCCGGCACCGGCATCGCCTCCCCGCTGCGGGGCCCGCCTGGCTCTCAGGGCCGCGGGGGGCCGGCCCCCGGGCAGCGAGGGGGAACGCCGGCGGCAGCGGCACGTCCACGCGAGGAGCACAAGGGCGGAACCGCCGCCTGCCTGGCCCCGCCGGCCTCCCCGCGGCAGCCATGGCGCGCGGGCGGCCCGGCACGTCCCTCAGGCGCTGGGCGGGAAAGGCCTCCATCCCGCCGGGGGCAGCGCGGGCAGGCTGCGGGAGGTGGGTCCGGGAGCCGCGCCTGGCGCCGCCGCCAAGGGACACCTGGTTTCGGCCGGCACCCGAGGCCGCCCGGGCTGCGTGTCCCTCACCTGGGTCTGCTCGGCTTGCAGCTGCCAAGCGCAGCTTCCAGCGCGGCTCTAACGTGCCCTAACGCTGGTGTGGAAAGACTGCGACGAGGCTGACTCGGACCTAGGAGAGAAAAAAATAGGAAAGAGGGTTAACTTTCAGAATTTTTCCCAAAAAAAAGCTTAAGCCAGCACAAAGAACTGTCTTCCCGCTGGAGCTCTGCCACTAGGTTGAAGGAGCTGACCAGGCCACCCGCGAAAGCCGCGGCTCCCGCCCAGGGCATGCCTCACGGCAGGTTCATCGCCGGTCTGAGCGGGGCCGGAGGCGGCGGTGATCATGGAGATCAGGACAGCCACCTGGTACATCTCTGTCCCAAACACGTTTGCAAAAAACTGGATTGCCGTTTTTCACTTCCTTGAGCACTGAATATCCCCGAGAGGGTCAGACGTACCATATGGGCCAAGGTCACAGCCAAAATTCTCACCTAGAGGCCGGTCTGTGCTGGAAACCAGAACCAGCCACAGCCACGCCCAAAGGCAATTACCATCAAAAAGAATTGCTTGAAATCTATTTTGAACACGGTGACGGTGATGTTGCGTGGCGAAACCTGCTTTCCCCCCCCAGAGCTTTAGTACTCAGTGTCCGTCCCTGCTGGGGAAGGGGCGAACACCCACGCACAGAGAAACCAGAGACCCCAGCACTGACTGCCTCGAGTCTTCAGAAACAACTGCGTAACTCCGTTTTGCACGGACGCTGTCTTTGCTCAGATTATCTTTGAAAGCAACTGCCTGCCCTTTCCATGCTATGAAATCCAATTTGACGGAGGATTCAATCACCACTAGTCACGCCTCACAGCTAAAAGCCTGAAGAGAAGCAAAGAACATCTTAACCCCGCATCCAAGGTACACAATTTCCTCACCGCTGTAGTATTTCCTTCTGTGTCAGATGCCTACATGTTTGTCACGGTAGTTACTCATAATCACTACCATCATTTTAAAAAAAAAAGAAAAAAAAAAAAGAAAGGAAATCAAAAGTCACGTGTTTAAAATTACATGGCTTTGACAAAGAGCGTTAAGGGAAAAGAAGCCAAACAGTGTTCCTTTAGGGTATATATAGTTCTGAAATAAACACGCAGACATTATGACAATTACCTCCTGCTTCTCCTTTGGGAAAGCAAATATAACTTATTTAAGTGGTGGAATATGAACATATACAGTATCATTTTTAACAGTGCAGAAATCCAGGTAAATAGACAGTCTATCAATTCAGCAGAATTATTTCAGTAGGTGATAGTTTTCACCTCTCCTTTCATACGGAATGAAATACACCCGTGTTATTGCTGAATGTTTTGGTTTTCCTGAACAGCTAGCCAAGCAAATTAGTTAATAAACAAATAAAATCCCTACACTTCTACCTATGCATTGTTAGGGATGAAATACCTCTGCACAGATGCCAGAAATCCAGTGTGGTTGTTTATGCAGCTATAAAGACTCTTCTGAAAACAGACATATCCAGAAGTAGCTTAAGACTAAATAGTCTCGAATCACCCAAGGGTTTTGGGTTTTTTTGAAGACCTTCCCTCCCCTACATTACCCCAGTAATTCATAGGTTTCAAGCTGCACCCGAGGAATCCCATCTTCCCAGCCTAACCACTTACACAAACCCCACCAGCTGCAACTCGCTTCACATCCTTGCTATTAATTAGTTCTTGAGCTTCCCATCACATTTTGCTCACCTCATTAGCGCCTGCAAAACTCTTCTGCCTCTGAATAACTGACACTTGTCTCGGTTATAAGCACAGACCCAACAATTTTGATCTATTTTGTACGACCCAAGTGCCACTTAAGTACAAGGCTTCCTGGCTGCAGCTGTTCTGGAACGTAACTCGCTAAAAATTCCTCTGCGCTTTTGTATCTCAGTCCACGCATCTTGCATAGGTATCAAGAAAATTAAATTGGAAAAACCTGTTCTAATAGATGTGTGTAAGCAACTGGATAAGCCAAGGCGTGCTGTTGAATCTCACACCCTTCAGCACTAAAAGCAGCAATGCAGCCCAGCATTAATTGCCTTTGCTGAAGGGTATCCTTGCTTTCACAGACTCTTCTTCACTCTGCCTGTTAAGTAATTCATTGATGCTTTAAAAAAAAAGTTTATTTTCCTGTAGGCTTCTTGGGCTGCATCATCTACACAAAGTGGATCAGGATGGGTTTTTAGGAGTTTTTTGGCAATGGGGACTTTTTTGGCTGGGGCTGTTGGAAAACATCATGTGGAGCCCACAGGTTTAACCACACAAATCCACAAGCATTACTCCTGTGATCTGACTGTTGCCTCTGTCCCTGCTGCTATAGAAACAGATTGCGCTGCCAAAAATGGAAGGATGATCATCATCTGGAAAAAAAAAAAAAAAAAAAGAAAAAAAACCTGGGAATGCAGCTAAAGATTATTTTAAAACCTCAGAGCATTTTGGTATTATATCCCTTTTATAGGAGAGGCTTCCAGAAGCTATCAACAGAAGTGGAAACATCACCTTACGTTTCAGGAGGAACCAGCTACAAACAGCATTTTCCCCCAATTATCCTTCTAAGTTTTGCAGTATCCACACGGGGAAAACAAAACTCCGTTACAACAAACAGCTTCTGACCCCTGGAAGTAGCGAGGTCCCACTTGCTAGACTGAAGTCCTTTTCACTGAATTGCCTTCAGAGTTTCAATTTCTGCCCCCGATGGCTTTCTGCAGCGCGTTTCGGGCTCCTGCGCCTCATTTCCAGCAGGAGGGGCAGGTAGCAGGAGAGGTCCGGGGCCGCCCAAAGCGCAGCCTGCCCTATTCCGTCGCGGCCTCTCACGGTGCTTGGCGCTGGCCCGCAGCCTTCCCTCGGCAGAGCCCCGGCCGCCGTGGCGCTGGCTCTCTCCTCCCCTTCGGAACACGGACCAGACCCGACCAGGCCCCGCAGGGAAGACAGCGGTACCTCCCCCGCCGTCCTCCCTGGGCCCTGCCGAAGGCCGCGGGACCCCCGGGCGCAGCTATGGAGCGGGGCTCGGCGCCGCACCGCCCGCCGCGGGCCCGGCCCGTGCCCGGCGGGGCGGGCCCGGGCTCCCGCCGCCTGGCCCGCTGGGCCCTCGCCCCCCTCCCGGCAGGCCGCTCGCCGCCGGGGCGGAATGAAGCTGCGCAGCGAGCGCCTGCCCCGAGCCTGCGGCGCCCGGCCCGCCCCCGGGGCCCAGGCAGGGAGCCGGCCTGCGGAGCCGCCCCCCGCACCTCAGCCGCCCCGGCGGGGCCGCGCCGGCCGGGCCGGAGCCGGGCCTGGGAGGCCGCCCAGCCGCCCCGCGCCCCAGCGTACACCCAAAGGTATTTCGGGATGCGAAGGCCCCGCTCCCGTGCGGGTTCGCTTTTAAGCCCTTCCGAGGGGAACTCGGCGCTCGCAAGGGTCAGGGGGTCTTTGCTGAGCTTCCCCTTTTTATACAACAGCCCTCTCTCACATCCGAGCCTTTTAAAACGCGTAGCAAAAAGGGGACACCACCAGCTTCAGACCTTTAGTGTGCTGACCAACCCCATCCCAGGGGTCTTGGGGAAAAAAACCAACTGTATTATCTTGTTTTTAAGCAGAGAACTGCAGCCGTGCTGCCTTACGTGCAAAAGCAGAGGAGCTGCTGGTGAAGAGAACGGCAGGTGGAGATCCTCTGGCGCGTTTTCTGAGGGGACAGCTGTACTACGAAGAGGTGGTGGTTTCCTTCTTTTAAGTAAATACTATAAAGCTGACAATTTTCAATACCGTTTCAGTGGGGAGAAAAAAAAAAACCACCTTAAAAAACCAAGAAGAGATGCCTATGCCTGTTTTTTCCTCATGAAAATCACAGGTGTTCCTCCTAAAAACGTTTTTACTACACTTTCCTCAAGCATCTAGTGGTGTCTTCCATTTCCCCCCCAGGTCTCCTCAGGAGCAGGTAAGCAAGCGGCAGGCTGTCCCTACAGCTCACTTCCAAGCCGAGATGTTTTTGACTGGCCAAACGCCACACACTGTGTTTTCAGTTACGTGGCACCGGTCCCTGATGCAAGACACAGCTTTCGATCCGTGTTCCCTACCTAGCCACCAGTTTTGATGAGACATGTCGAAGCACATTACCTTTGAGATTTCTGTCCCTGTCCACTTCAGCTAAAATGGTAAATGCTCAGGGAACAGCGTTAAGACTGGCTGGCAGGTGAACTGAAACCTCAGTTTCCTGTGAAAATTAGAGTAACTCAAGCTCAGGAAGATGGAAAAGAACGTCGTACAGGAACTGATTCATGCCTTTTCAAATGTGACGTGCAAGGATGCTGTAGTGTTTATAGTGCAGCTAGTGCCACGGTAGCACTAAATCACTCTCAGGGTTTGCAGCAAGAACAGAATTAACTCACTCAGGGTTTCTACTTTCTGAGCACTGTCCTCCTTAATATTTTTGTTAATCACCTGAAGTTAGCATGATCAAGACTGACCCCATGGAGCAGAAGACCTGTTTCTTGATGAGCTGGCTTGCATGTCCATGCTACGTATTGCTGCCTATCCCTAAATTTGTTCTTTCAGCAGGTTTCTAATTTCCAGATTTTTGGACATATGCCTAAAAAACCATGTTCTCATAGTACTGCTGTTTCAGATGTTAGGAAAAAATCACTGAGTCATAAGTCTCCTTCTTGTAGCACTAAATTCTCAGGAAAGGTGAGAGTACCGGTGCCTCCCATGCTTTTTCTTCCTAATACTCACGACAGCTGCTTGTAAAAAGGCACTTGTATTTTCCACACCCACCCCCCACCCCAAGTTCTTTAGAAACACAAAGCTCCCACAGTCAGAATGGCTAAGCTCCCAAGGCAAGGAGTAGTTCAGACAATTAATAGTTTGGACAGGATTAACAAGGAGCGTTTTGTCACTGCTGAGCTCTAAGCTTTTACAGCCCGGTATTGTTTTATCAAAACACCCAGAAAATCTGAAGAAGTATAGAGAAGAACATTCCCATTTCAACATTGTTTTTATTTAGTATGCTGATATGCATGCATAGAAATACTTGACTAAGGACACCTGGCTCAGTTAACTGGTGCATTACAGTTGTTCAACCGTGTATTTTTAAATACAGTTTCTTCTTTGACTTAATGCAGAAGAAAATGCTAAGATTCTTTCTTAGAAGTGAAAGTCTCTCTGCTGTTGTAGGCGATGCCTTCCTAAGAAATGTGGGGCAGACAGGTGGGTCTGTAAAGTCCTCAGACATCCGAGTTCAGTCTTTGTGAAACCAACCTTTAGTTGAGATGTAAAAGCAGACTCTTAAACCCTCGAGGTGTAAGAATAGCTCACCTAAGGAAAGGGATGTCAGATAGGTAGGACAGGGCATCTGAATTAGACTCCTATCTCCTTAAATTGAACAGATGGCATTTTGGGGGAGGGGAAGAAAGGTTGTCAGAACATCTTTTGGTTTCAGAGACGATGTCTGTATACCACCAATATTTAGGGTTGGATTTTTTTTTAATATATAGCTAAAAAAACCCCAACCCAACTTGTTTGAAAGCCTTCAGTGCTTCTACCCTGTCCAACTTTCTTGTGGTTGTTCACTTACGTCTATTTCTGTTTTCTGCCACTTCTATGGTTGCAATTGTTTGTTCCTTGTTCATGAGGGAAACACTCATGGTTGCAAAACTGCAAGAGAATATGTACTGGAGAGTCAAGCTGCCACACGTACTCTTTGTTCTGTGCATGTCATTGTTTATTCTGTCTTTCCCAGGGGTTGTATGAAGAAGCATTAATACAATTTGAAGAAATCAAGGCTACGGATTTTCAAGCAATGTATCAGCTTGGTGTAATGCATTATGATGGACTGGGCACTAAAGAAGATCCTGTGAGTAACCTAGCTGTACACTTTTTACTTTTAATATTAGCTGATAACTACTAACAGCTTCTTCATAAGCTTGACTATTTAGTTTAAAATAAACAAGTCTTTGATTTAGAATTAGTTTAGTAAGATGTTTACAAACCATCATTAGAGGGCTGAAGAAGTTCTCAAAAATAGCCATAATAAAATATGTTTGTCTCAAAAATACTTACAATAATCCTAACAGTGTAAATCTCATTTCCAAAATACTTACGAGGTCCTGGGATGATACATCGTATAGCTGCTCATATGCAGTGTTCTCCCTTTGCTTATTTTAACATTATCGTTTTTCATCCATTATGAATCTAAGGTGTTTTTAATGGAGGAACTTCAGAGTGTGCTATTGTACCACTTTGCCTTCCGTTTGGGTTGTTTTATGATTTCAGATACATCATGCAATATGAAAAAGATTGCAGAAGTCTAAAATTGAAAATGCAGCAAGTTTAGGATGTGACATTCATTTATGTAAGCACAAGAATCTTTTTGAGAAAACGTTTATCAATGAAGAAGAGTAATATAATATCAGATGAACATTTATAAGGAAATGTTCTACATCAAAAATATGCTGGTGTCAAAAATCTAGGGGCTGTCTAGTAACCAAAGACCAGTTCTGCTTTGGTATGACACTCTTCTCCAGACTGTCCTACCAGCATATCTCAGCCCTTCTTCAAAGTGGAAAAATTACCTGTCTTGCAGAAGTTAGTGGATTCTCAGGTTCCTTATGTCACTCTCTTCCCAGTCTGAATGTAATAATTGAAATACCTCAATTTTAGGAAAAGGGAGTGGAATACATGAAGAAAATACTTGACTCCGATTCCCCGCAAGCAAGGCACTTGAAGTTTGCAGCTGCATACAATCTTGGCAGAGCATATTATGAAGGATGTGGTGTTAAGCAGTCAACTAAAGAGGCTGAAAGGTAATGGCAGTCAGTTGTTTTCCTAACGAGTGTAAGACGCTAAGATGCTGTGTCACTTGAACTTTCTTTGTCCCCATTTTCTTAGGTTGTGGCTTATTGCTGCAGACCATGGGAACCCAAAAGCAAGCGTGAAGGCCCAGAGTACTTTAGGAATGCTTTATTCTGTGTCAGATCTAAAAGATCTGAAGAAGGTAAAGCCCACTTGTACCTTACGAGTTTCATGAGTCCCAATTAATTCTTCATTTCACAGAAAGAGTACGGTGATATATTTGACTCTGAAAACAGTGGTTTAATTACTGCTAGGCATTATCATCCATTTAAGCCTGTATGAACAGATGGCCAGAATTCCTCATTTTGACTCACTGCTAGCCAAGCCTGATTTTGTTTTATTGGGAGTATCAGGAAGAAGGATATAATGGATTAAAGTTTTGTCAGCCTTGGTACCCTTCAGAAATCAAGCAGGTGTCACTGATTGACAGCTCTGACAGTGAATGAAATAGGTTTAAAAGCCTTACAAGGATTCTGCTTGCTTTTATGTATAAGCACTTTTATAGGCTGGTTAATGTAAAAGCTTTTATGGAAACAGTATGCAAGAAAAGCAGCTAAAGTGAACATATACTCCGACTTTGTGCCCCTTGTTTAGGCCTTTTTCTGGCATTCAGAAGCCTGTGGCAATGGAAATCTGGAATCACAGGGTGCACTTGGTGTTATGTATCTCTATGGACAAGGGATACGTCAAAACACTAAGGCTGCTTTGGAGTGTTTGCGAGAAGCAGCAGAACGTGGAAACATCTATGCTCAAGGCCATCTTGTGGAATATTACTACCATAGAAAATTTTACTCAACAGCTGCTGCAGTAGCCAAAAGGTGAAGTTAATTTCACTTTATTTTTTATTATAGTTCTTCATATAAGACCACGGAACTCAGATGAAAATGACTAAGTTCATGCTCTTGTCTCAGACTCGAGATGTTTGAGATAATGAATTGCAAGACCTAATCTTTAAAGAGGGAACAGCAAACCACTGACAGAATTAATACTATAAGCTTCTCAATTATTCAGTACAGTTGAACTTTTTTTTCTGATCCTGTGAAGCGAAACAGCTAGAATCCCAAGTAGAAGCCCATGCTCAACCCTACCTTCCTGTCTCCTCCGTCCACAATCTGCTCTAGGCTCCTGCCTTCACCATTCCCTTTTAAATCCCTACAAGTATTCTCCCGCCCTCCACATCCCCCATCTTAATGTCATTTCTACCCACTGTCTTCCACCCCATCATTCCCCCTGCTCAGTGGCTCAATGTGCTTCGGTCCAGCTCCTGCGTCCCTTACAGGGAACGCAAGGATTGGCACTGGGTGGGATCCTGCGGAACACGCTCCGAGCAGCACGGCTGGGGACCTAGAAGCAGCTGCTGCGCACAAGTTAGCGCCCTTTAGCTTTTCATTTGCTGCTTAGGGGGATGCATACCCCGTAGGCGTTTTTAAGCCAGACCACAAAATAGGTCTGCACACAAGTGGTTTCTGGCAATTATCTGTAATAATTGATAGAGGTAGCAGCCTGAGACACAGCTAGGCAGCACTCACCGGCCTTTTCACAGGCAGTCACTGTGGGACTCGCTGCTCTACCTACGTACTCTGGAGTGGTTTGCATACTGCAGAAATAGCGACTTCGACTATAGACTGCAATATTTAAAATAGCCAGTCTGTATCAAGTTTCTGTGTCTTGAACTAGTCATGGAGGAGAAAAGCAATGTTGGTGCCAGTTCCATAGCTGATAAACAGCACATTTCGGTGACAAACCTCCAGAGCTGGACGGTGTATGTTAAAAGGTAATCTGTCAAATAGATTATTAATTTGCTGGAAATGAGATGCAGATAGACTAACTTATACAAGCTGCACACGACAACATTTGTGCCTTCTGCAGTATGTTTATGAGGCTGCTGCTGCCCAGCAATAAACATGTTGCAACTTACCACCTTACAGAAGCTGCACTCTGTGTATGGCCACCATATAGCAGCAGCTCTGGTGATTCAGGTGTTCAGCAATTAATGCTGTTTGCCGTGTTCATTGCCAAAAAGGCTTGTTTTCTCTCTGAGCTGCTGCTTTTCTTTCTCTTATGCTGTGAGTAGACTGATAGCTATGCCAGTCCAGTCTAGCTCCTCTTGCTTGGAGCACACCCCGTCCAGTCAATGCTGCACGGTAGATTATTCAGACAAGTAAACAGTGCACTCCATCAGCTGCAACTGTGATTGCAGCAAATAGCAACGAAATCGCATACTACAGCCAGAAATGACACTTTCTGAACCAAAAGATACTGCCCACCCTCCTTGAAACAGTTCCACTTAATTGGGATTGCAGCTGGTCTTGAGACAAAAATCTCATAGCAGTTCAACCAGTTTTATCAAGCATCAATACCTTTTCTGCTAAAATTCCCTTGTCCTACGTTCATACCAACTACGCAGTTTGTTACATTATGTATACAAACATTTATTACACAGTATAGCTTTGCCTAATATTTGGAGTCTTAGGTTAGTTACCGATACTTTACTTCAGGTAACAATTTTGTTATCCCATACATTTCTACTTACCCATTGCTATGGTGTGTTCTTGAAGTCAGCTGTGCTGAACTAGACTTTTTGCCTGACTTGACTGGGTGTTGTTATTTGCATCACCATCCTGTTGTGTATCTTTTGGAAAGGAAGGCAAAAATGCTGTATCAGGAAAGATAAGAGGTAATAGGTTACTGTTATTAGCAAGAACATTCAAATATAATAAGTCTTTGGGTTTTTTTTCTGTTGTGTTACTCTATTTGTTAACGGGACCAAATTAGGTGGGAGAACATTGCTCTCAACACATTCAAGTGATTTAGCAGGCACTGGCTTGCTGAGTGTTACTTCAGAACAATCTTTCATACAGAAGCAGCTATAAACTGAAATGATTTGCACCTTTCTTTTTTCTGTCAAGTCCGTGACTATTTGACGCAACAAAAAACTAAAATGATATGTGAAGAAGCATAGAATTGCTGTTTGGTATCTGGAAGGGATATGGGGCTTGGGGGTTTCTGTTTTAAGACAACAGTTAGGAAAAAATCAATCCCACTTAGAAAATGTTGTACCTAATATTATAGTAGCAGTACTAGATAATTATAGCCTGATGATTAAACCAATGTACACTTTGTCCCTCTGATTCTTAAAATGGTTCCTAGTAAAAACAACATGCTGAAAATAAGGTGACAGCAAGCACATGCTGAAGAAGAAAGAAAATAACTGAGCCAAAACAGTCATAAGTGGTCGTCATAAGTGGGCCTTATATCCTGAGGCTCTCAAGTACATCCAAGATCTTCAGATGACTAAGATTTGCTAATATCCTAGTAAGAACATGGAATTTTAGAATCAGAGAATCACAGAATGGTCTGGCTTGGCCCTTTAAAGATCATCTAGTTCCAATCCCCCTGCTGTGGGCAGGGACAACTTCCACTAGATGAGGTTGCTCAATTATATAAAATAAGAGCTTTGCCTTTCTTCCACATATGCATTAATTTCCCCAAAATAGTTTAATAGGAACAATTAGCGTAAAATACAGAATCACAGAATGGCAAGGGATGGAAGGGACCTCGGGAGATCATCTAGTCCAACCCCCCTGCTAAAGCAGATTCACCCAGAGCAGGCTGCACAGGACTTTGTCCAGGCGGGCTTTGAATGTCTCCAGAGAAGGAGACTCCACAACCCCCCTGGGCAGCCTCTTCCAGTGCTCCATCACCCTCAAAGTAAAGAAGTTTTTCCTCATATTCAACTGGAACCTCTTATGTTTCAATTTGTACCCATTGCCCCTTGTCCTGTCACTGGGCACCACTGAGAAGAGTCAAGCTCCGTCCTCGTGACATCCACCCTTGCCTTTTATAACTAGTATAACTATACTGAAAGTGACTGCCAAAGTTATGTATTTATTTGCTGTTCAATAACAGGATATTCAAATAAGACCAACTTCAAATCAAATACTGAATAGAAGAAACTTCACCAGGCTGTTGAATACATGTAAATTTCAGCTTATTTTGGACAATGATGTAAATAGAAAGGAGGCATTGTCAAGTCATATATGGTCAACTTCAATTATTGCTTGAAATAGCATTATCTAACCTAATGCTGTGAATTCCACAACAGGATTACTGAAAATGATGACATCGATATGCTAGGAAAGATAACCGACTGTCTTCCCACGTACGTAGCCAAGGGGGTGGCTATGGCTGCTTTCTACTTGGCGAGATGCCTCCAGCTTGGCCTGGGTGTACAGCAAGACCAAGCCGCTGCTAAAAAATACTATACTAAGGTACGTTGGGAAAGTCTTACAGACTAATTTATCTCTCATTAAATTGAGTGATACTGTGGATTTCAGTCTTTAATCTTGCTGTTTGGTTAAAGACTTCAACGTTATGTTAAAAAAAAAAATCTGTGCAAGAAAATGAAGCATGGTAAAAGTATATTGAAAACTACTAAAAATAAGTCTTGAAAGGATACTGTCTGCCCACTTGCTTAAGAAAACAATGCATTCTGCCAAAACAAACAAAAAAAAAATCTGTAACAATCACTACAGCAAAGAGCTTGGTAACCTGCAAGATATCCGAGATAAACAATTTGAATAACTTTATCCAACTGATTTTCTGTCATTCTCTCAAACAGAAAAATCATAATTTTTCCTCTACTTTAGATTCTCTATACAACCTTCATTAACGATACTTAAATCGGTCATAACTGGTCACCATGCTTATTTTTATGTTTACATCTTTAGCAATAGCTGAGGATCTACTGTTACTGATACGCAGGGGAAAAAATAGGTCACATTTTTTGAAAGTTCTGAAGTTGGAAGTAAGATTTATTGCTTGAGGAAAAAGATCAATGATGGCTTCTAGAAGATGAATCTGCTGAATAGTGCCAGTGATGCCTAAAGGTACAGTCAAGACAAGATGATTATGCCGATCGAAAGGAGTATAGCAAGATTGGAGCTGTGCTTCAGAGAGACTCTGATTTCTATGCATGCAGAGACCATTTTTTTCTGCAAGTAGAATACTCTGATGTCCAGCTTGGTGCAATCCAAATAAATAGAGTTATGTAAATGCTAAATTATCAAATAACAATTTTTGTGGCTCCTTATTCAGGGAAGCCACTGATACAAGAGGCCTAGCAGAGCAATTCAGTCCTCTGAATACATACATCTTAAATATTTTGTTCTCCTGCTTTGAAAAGTGTAGAGAGATGATGATGATGATAAGATCAGGAAAGGAATGTAAGCTGAGGTGTTACGAACACTGTAGCCAGTAGTCCTAGGTAAGTCTTCAGGCATGGAAGAGGCCCATCAGGATTAAACTGCTGCATGGCTCTCTGTGAGTAGAGCCCTTCCCACTGTCTTCCATCAGGTCTAGTGTAACCACCACAACTGACAGAAAATTACAGCTTTCATTCATTCACTAGCTATACATCTGAGACTGATCTAGGAATGTCACTAACTTTTTAGTATGAGAAGAGATGATTTCTATTTACTGGTGCCATGCATCTCTACATCAACAAAGAGAAGGAAAAGAAAATAAACAAGAAAGCTACCTGAAGCAGAAACTTGAGAACAACTAGAAGACAAGAGTTGTGGGTGTGTGTATTTTCTTTTGTAGCTGGAAAAGAATTCTCCTGTTAATTGTACAATTATACCCACTTACAATTAAGATCCCATTTGCTTTTTTTAATTAACTGCTCAGCTGCAGTTTTGGCCTACCATTCTTAGACCCAGTCAGTTTTGAAAGAGGCAAGAAAGAGAAGATGGGCCTTCCAGAGGGTGCTGAAGTAGGTGATGGAAATGAATGAAACTGGTCTGTAAGCAGATTTGTGTTTCTGACTATGGTGCCAGCACATGCCATACCAACAAACAGAATAAAAAAAATGGAACCAAGCCTAACACTACAGTCAAGTATGCTCCTTTTAAATACTGGATTTTTCTTATGTGGCATCAGAAACAGGGATTTAAAGCTGAATATATTACCTCTTTAATATTTTAACACGTTGATTATCTCAGATAATGCCAACAAAACTTAAAGACCTTAATAATGTTATATTGACAATATACAACTTTATTTTAGCTATAAACTAGAACTCCCTTCTCTTTGTTTTCAAAGGCATGCCTTCTGGATCCTGCTGTTGCTTCTGACCTTGAACTGGCAGCTAATCTTGGGAGAATTTAGTGTTTCCTTTAACTGTGACTGGTATATAAATGTAAATGGTTGTTTCCTTTGCTGCATTTTTAGTATTTAAACACTAAGGTTTAATATTCTGAAAAGCTTAAACCCAAACTTGTCTAGTTTTCACATACAACCCATTCACAGGTCACGACCATTTAAAAATCTTACCTTTGTTAGTGGTGTGTGTACTTTCTTTCATATGCTTTTCTAATGCATCTAGATCTCCTTACGTGTCTTAGCACATTTTACTCCCAGACCACAGAGATTCAAAGTTGGAAATTGGCCTGTATGACACTAAGCTTTACAGTTCAAACTGTGTCAACTGCTAGAACTAGAAAATACAACTTACAGAACCGTGGGAAAGAACCCATTAGTATGAAAACATTCAGTATACACGTCCTCCGCACGAGACCCGTTCTCCTTGATCCTTATTGCATTTACACTACCTCTGTTTGTATTAGAAATAGTTGAAAACCTTTTGGCTAGGAGCATGTATGCCTGAACAATGTTACGCCGACTCTTTTTGATAAAAGATACTTTGATTAACCACTAGTAAATCTTACTGATCGCTATGGTAAGCTTGAGCATTTCTAAATACCTATTTACTTGTAAAATTTTCTATGTGCAGAATTTGGCTCGCTTCTCAGGACTGTGCCATGACTTGAAAACTTTTTTGAAACTGTTAGAACAGAAGGCCAAATGTTACTAAAAACTCTGATTTAAAATATTGCATACAGCTTTTATGTACCTTACAATATAGCCAGTCTTAACTGCAAGTAGTTTTTCTACAAGCACAACTATATTGAATTTAAAAGAAAGTAATGAGTGTCACCTAGGGATTTTTGATGATGTTTAATTATTTAGATGTGCATTAAGACCATATTTACATATTTTTACATAAATTAAAAAAAACCACTGAAGACATCGTTTTCTTTCCTTGTATAAAATAAGGGAAAGATTTGAAGGTTGTTTGAAATTGGGGTATTTGAATAAAACAGCCCTGAGTAGTATCAGGGAAGTTATTAGAATGGTTTAATTAATTGTCTACTTAATCATTCATAGAAGCAATTCATAAGCACTAATCTCTGAACTAACATTTAACACAGTCATTTTGTTAGCACATACCAGTTTACAATACATATTTTCAACACAGACTTCAAAGTAACGTAAATATTCCTTACCAAACTAGTGCTGTCAAACTCACTAGTTGTCAGTACAGCCTCATTATCAAGTACTGCAATCCAGCTGTGTTATTTATTGCTTACAAATGCTTCAAACTACGGGAAATCTTTGGTAAAAACAAAATTGATAAAATTTACACAACAGCTTTACATGTAGTATTGCACAACAAGGCTTTTTCAATACACAAGAAAAAAGGAATGCTCAAATCCTCAGTGAGGAGATTAGAACTGTACAACATTCATTAGTTTACCACTATAAGCAAAATTTCTTTTCATAAATGTTTAAAATATTTTCTGGTTTCTTTCAGCTTATATGAACATTTATTTTCCAATCTATATTTGAAACAGAAGGGTAGTCAAATAGAACCATTTAAATAAAAATTGGCAACTATACAGCATTGTTTTGTCTACCCTACTACAGCATCAGATCTTTTCAAGTCTGTTTACTTCACAAAAAACTCAAGAGGAAAGAAAAACTCTAAAAAGAATCATAGTCCTCAGCCCTCTATGGAAAAGAGGAAATAAGTTTCATGTCTATTACTGGACATAGACATTTCTCTAGTGGTCCAATTGTGCAGATTCAAACCTAAGTGGCATTAAGCTGCTCTAAATGAGCTCTTAGCTCAGGACACAGTTCAGTTAGCAGCAGTTCCAGCAAAACCTGAAAAACAGAAAAGAGTCAAGATGAGCACAGGTGCCAAATGAGAATTTCTTTTTCCTTTCTGACAGAGCATCACAGGTAACAGAAGCATGTAGGGTCATTCTGCTCATCATTCATGCAACTACTTTTCTTTCATCCTAAAGTTAGCATGCACTCTACAGGTAATATGGGAAATGTCTTAAGGCTGAAAGAAAGCAGGTACCATGGGCAGCTGCTTTCAGATGGGGGTTCCCCACCCTGTATAAACTGGTGCTGTTCCGTCAAAGCCGCAGTAGCTCTGTCAGCAAGCACCAGGGCAGGCACCTCCCAAGCAGGCTGCGTCCACTCCTGTGCTGAGGGCTGCGTCAGGCAAGTGGCTGCCAAAGGAAAGGAGGCAGAAGAGGCTGCCCGAGGGCAAAGGGATCGTACTTGGATGCAGCTGCGTGCTCCGACCGGTCCCAACCCACAGCACAGGAGTGGGACTTCTGGAGGGCTGTCATGTCCTAACTGTGAGCCAGCCCTGGAGCTCTCCGGTTTTCAAGATATATTTAGTTTTCGCAGCTATGTGAAGAAATTAGTTTGCACCTTATGGAGTCAGGCAAGTTGGATGTGGTAGGCGATCTCTTAAGACGACAGCAACACTGTTTTTAAACTTAAACAGCTTTTTTTGTTATTCAAAATTAGTCAAATGATGGAACCAAGTACATTTTTTTCTGACTTATTTTAATAACAAAAAACTTACTTGCACGCGGAACAACAGTCCAACATAAATCTCTGCCAAAACACACCCCCCAGGCTTTAATACTGAGTGAGCAGAGCTCAGCAATTAACAGGATTATAAAGTTAAAAGGCTACTTTTCTGGTTACTCACATAGAGGAGATGCTTGTTAGCCTTTCTTTCTTGCAAGGCATTGAACACTTTCACTACACCGTGACGGGCATTTTGTTGTCCAACAAGACTCTGCAGAGTATCTGCAACAAACGTTACTTCAGCTTACATTGTTTCACCCACACTAGGCAAATCCTCCAGCTGGCACTGCTACCCATCAAGGCGGGGGGGGGGGGAACAAAAGCACCGCGCTTCACCGCCCTTGGTTACACGACACATAACCCCCACTCACCACCCTTTTAAAAACACACAGGTAACTTGAGTCGCGGGTTGAAGAGACACCCTTACTCTCAAGTTACCCAAGTTAAATAATAGTGTATGCATCTCCGTGACAACGTATTAAGTGTTTTAACATGATAAATAGTACGCCTTTGAGGTAGTTCACCTCGCAGAGTCAAGTCTAATCTCACACATTATTAAACCAGTCACTTAAATACACCTTCAGCCACAAGGACAGAATCCCTACAACAGCTAAAACAGATTTAGCGCTTTAATTACCTCTCAATCTTCACAGAAAATACTTCCCACAAGTAAGCAGATAAGAGAATTCTAAGTCAATTATTTACATTTTGGATTAAATTAGAGAATAAATAGTGATCCAACACTTTAGCATTAATTTAAGGTGCATGCAGCTATGTCCTGACATATCCCTCCAAACTCAGAAACAAACAAAACCACAAACCAACTATGGAAGGCTGTTCTGGGTAAGCAGGTGAGTATGTAACAGAGGGAAAGTAAATGGAGGGTTGTTTACACATCAAATGGCGAATATTTTGCATGCATACCTGCTGCTGGTTTTGCAGTAAAAGTTTATTAAACAACCAAATGCAGGGGTGTATATGAGGTATCTCAGTGAAGCCATAAAATAGCTCATTAAAGTACATTCTGTTGAGATGGAGGGAAGATAAAAAGCATTCATGCTATGATTAAGTGCATTTCCAAGGGCTAAAGGGAATGAATTTTGGTGCTTCCCAGTTAGGTGCCTTTGGGTTTATGTGATCTTGGAAGAGTCAGAATTAGAAAACTGGACTCCCTGTCCTGTGAATGGGATGGAGCACCTCGGAATGGCACCCCAGAAATGGGCACACTGAAGAGGAAGCTGCCTGGGTTTGGGAGATAAGGGCAGGCAAAGGAAAGCACTGGGAACCTGACTCCATCCAGGATGCTTCTGTCCAGGCTGCGGGTCTCTCTATCATTCAGTGCCATGAAACCCCTTACCAGAAACAGACAGCAACACACAACACTGACAGCGTGGGTAGAGCTCCCTCTTCCATTTTGAAACATTAAAGGAAGTAGTAATTGGGGCAGTGCCACGCTCCCCATTTGTCAAGTAGTTCCAGGTAGCAGAATCGCCTGGTATTTGCTGAGAGAACCGGCAGAGTCCTGACTTCACTTAGGTTCCCTGATGAATATTATATACAGACAGAAGTACAGCAATACTGGATTTTGCATCCACCAATAACACCTGAATCCATGCCCTTAAACCAGACAGACAGGACAGGCAAAGAATAAGGCCAAAATTATCCTTATTTATGCCAATAACCATAATTTACAACTCCACAGGAAAAATGTAAAATGCGGCAGAACAGTATTTGATTAACCAGTTTCCTTACTAGTTATTAAATCCGTGATTAAGCAGAATGAAAGTGATCTCACCTGGAATGTTTTCAAGTAGTTTTTGCTGTGCTCTCTGTTTTGTCTCTTGCTTTTGTTCGGTGGTCTTGGCTCTCGGAGGTGGTGCTAACTTTCCATTTGGCCAAAAAGCATCTCGAAACACACCAATGTAGTAAACAAGCATTGGTTCACTGAACATCCAGTGTACAGTGTCACGGATTTGCCTGTGAAGAAGTGTAGAAGGGAACACATCAGAGCTGGTCTTCCATGTTTTATGCAGGTTTATTCTTTTTACTCCTGAACGTAGTGGAAGTGATGCTCGTTTTCATGTAATTATTCCAATTTATCTGAGCCGATTTCACCAGCATTACAGCAAATCATATTCAGCTCTGGGTGCTCTAGGATGTAGGTCACTCCAGATACACGACTGAGACATGGAGAAGGCTACATTGCAATGTAATCCACAAACATACATTATAAATTACAAGTTCTACACTGAAATGTGTATGTATTTCAAGGATGGGCGGTACAAAGGCTCCACTGGGTAAAGACAGAAAAATCAGCTAACTGTAGCAAATCCAAACTAATTGCATGCACAGATGTGCCTGGTGAGATAAAAAGATGAAATTTTGATAAAAGCACAGTAAGTTCCCTCACAGATACCAACAGCACATTAGAGACGGGATTACAAATGGAGATAGCAGCCACCTCCTGTGGCTGCAGACGCTCACTGTAGCCTTCAGCACAAAGAGCGTGAGGCAGGCGGCAGGCTCCAGGCAGTACTGCCCCACTGTGCCACAGTACAGCCAAAACCCTTAAAATAAATGTAAAAATTCAACCAACTTGTAAAAACCTATATAGCCACTTTGCATGCGTGCTGTGCACACACACGCTTGCTCTGTGTCGCCTCTCGGGTGCCTTTCATGTTAGTTACCAGCAGCGTGTGAACAAGTGAACCTATCAATTTAAAACTCAGCGAATGGATGCTGTCAGAGACCATCAGTTCGCTGGGGGTCAACTGCGTGACTTTCCATCACTCCTTGTCCAATTTACTGCTACCTAGCATGCGTGAGAGGTTTCAAAAGCCATGCTGGCATGTGCAGATTTAGTCACCGACTGGACAAAGAACAGCCTGTTCTGCTGATAGATTTCTGGGCTCTGACACTTACCTGAGTAACAGTCCCACTGCCACACCAGAGCAAATAATGCATTTAAACTGATTCTCAGTGGCCCTTTGCCTATGTGAATATGCTACAGAAATCACAGATTCACAGACTTTCATAAGAAAAATGTCATCATGCATAAGAGCGTCAGTACTGATTGGAGAGTCATCGGAAAAGTGTTTGTATCAATTATCTGCTCTATTAAATCAAGTTTTACTATAAGCCTTTGTATGTGACAAGAAAAGGAATACTTTTCCAAAACTTTTCTGACCAATGATACAGGTTTCCATGTGAAAGGTGTGTGCAGACACACACGCTTACTTCATAGGCTCATCCAGGCCTCACTTGGCAGACATGTCTTCAAATTATACAGAAAAATACCTTTATGAAAACACATCACTAGCACACATGTCCAGGTTTCATGTTATAAATTCACAGTTCTCATCATGTATAAACACTATTTCGGTCACTTTAGAGAAATATGTATTTGATTTGAAAGAAATTACTTAAAACGGAAACCTAGTTTCAGATCTGGCAAAAATCTTCATGGGACTGTAAAATGAAGCGCAGACTAATAAAAGCCATTCAGAGCCAGGCCATTCAGAAAAACAGGATAGCAAGTCTTTCTGAGATATACAAGTGTGTGTATGTACTTTATATATTTTTTTATATATATAAAATGAAATCCCGGGAAATATTCCAAAAGCAAAGCCTTGTATAGGGGAAAAAATAAGGAAAAAGATAATTATGTATCTATGTCTTCTCTAATCAACATATTTGGAAATTGAGCTGTGGAAAACAAATGCAGATTATCATATATAACAAAATGTCCAGATTATTTTTTTAACAATTCTGCTCTAAGGCTTTTTTTTTTCCATAGAACAACAATGCAGGTTCAGTTAAATAACAGTTACTTACTTGTTGATAGTTCTTCCAAAAGTGACTTGTACTAGTGCAATTAATGTTTTTCTGACCCACTTGAACACTAGAACAATGAAAAATGACAGAAAATAAAGATCAAGAGGTTAATAACATTCGGGAAACCATGATCACGTCCAAAGCCTTCCTCCCTCCCCTCCCCGCCTCCCCTGCCCAGAAAAACCCCAACCCACCCCTACAGTAAGCATATCTGTTATAAACCTTTATAAGATTTCACTAATTGTACATGGATCTCATTTTTCTTGATTGCCTTCCCTGTACTGTTTGCTATATGGTTTTTAAGTCCTGCAGATTACAAACATATCTCTAATACGCGTTTGTAGTTTATACTATAAACTTTTATGCTTAAGAATATTTCAAGCATGAGCCATACAACTACCCCAAACCCTTTTTCTACTAGGAAAAAACCCTCAAAATTCATACCTTTTTCGTACCTACTCATATAATGTTGTACACACAGCAGCATCATTAAAATTCTGAAAACATTTTCATTCCAATAAACCAAGCCATTAGCTTTTCATTACAAAGGAAACAAACGTGAGTGCTTCCTAGTAATTACTGGTTAATCTTTCTTTCATGACATTCACCATCAGCACAAGAAAGTCTATATTTGGAAGACACATCTGCCATTTTTGGAAGGTGCTGCGTTTTGTAATAGTTACCCTATAAATAATTTTATAGAGCATCAAGTGTGGCTGCACATTTGAGTAGAAACAGAAGTAGTTTTCTTTGTTACCATCATTCAGTTACATAAAGGAGGAAAAGAAAATCCGATACTGAAAGGTGCCATAATTCTAGCACCTTTTCCACTACACAAATTGTAGAACTAAAATGCATACATAATATACTTAAAATGGACATGAAAATGATGTTGCTTTGTCAGTGACATGCTCTGTAATACAGCCATCCTTCCTTCCTCATAATTTGGATATTCTAACATGCAGCCTATTTACAAAAAACATGCTCTTGTACTTTTCTGGGTTATTTCCAGGGTTTTTTTTAAATGAAAAACTTAAGAATATTGAATGCAAATGCTCTCCCCTACCAGTTACCTTTTTACTGTGGTGTTATATTGGAATTTTACTTTTGAACAGAAGCACCAAAGTTATGAACTACTGAAGAACAGCTCTGTTCCAAACAAACTGGCTATATAGATTGCAAGAACATTTCCACTTATTGAAACAGCAGAAAAATCCAAATTACAAAGTGCCGCAGATTTCTTGGCCAAAGATTCCACTAGCAAATAAGCAGGTTTACAGCTTACTTCCTCGCAGCTCAAAAATCTCTCCAATCAGCATAAAACATGGTTCAGCAAGAGAGTCCCTTTTCCCATCCACCTCCTCTCCGTAGTCTGACAGGTCACTATCCTCTTCTGTCTCTTCCTAGAAGAGAGATACAACATGGGTATGCACTGCAGTTCCCCATCCTTCTTCCAGAATGGATTTAGTCAGTGCCGTGCTGTGGGGAAGGAGCACAGCCAGCCCTCTCAAGAAAGGGCATTACAGCCACCATCTCTGCTGCTGGCAGGATCTGGCAAACAGGAACCTCACCAGGGATTCTGAGAAGGGATTGCACTTCCAACCGGTCAAGAGTGATGAAGGCACTCTGCACTGCTGGAGCCACCACCACTGCTACATCTTCTGCCTGCAGCCTTGCCCCAGTAAGCACCTCAATGTTGGGTGGATCTGCCCAGATTTGCAGGGTCTGCTGCCTACATTGCCCTGACAATACTAGCTGGGTATGGGAAAAAACAGGTGATGTGGGAAGTAGGTGAGAGCTGTAAGGAGGAGATGGTGCTCAGAGGTGTTTGTGATTGCAAAGCCTCCTCTGAGACAATACCCATGAAGGGCATCCAGGATGGGGAGCTAGCCAGCTGGAGCTGTTTGCAACACAAGCAGGTAGGAAGAAAGGGGGAGAATCTGGTTATCTCACAGGCAGAAGCAGGTAGCTGGCTCTCCCAGAGAGCAGACAGTGCCTTGCACAGCTGAAGCCACTCAATGGGATCAGGCACCAGCAAGCTGTCCTTGCAGTAAGCCAGGAACCAAATCTGGAAGAGGAACTGGCCACTGCAAAGACAAGCTCCATTACAGAGTACCAGTCCCAGGCAGAAACACAATATGGTGATAATTAGTGACCTGAGCCTGAGGATACCCAAGCTCAGGGTACTGAAGGGAGTAGAGTTACTCAGAGTAGACTCACAGGAGAAGAATGAATTGAACCACCTCAGTTTTGGCAGTACCATTTATTCAAGAATGAAGAGCAGACATCAGGTTGTTTCTCAGTGTCATGAAGATCTGCTTCAGCATCAGGACTACACCACCTACTTGTGGCAGCCAGCACACCCCCTTTGCTTTCCTGCACCTTCCCGTGCCCACCTACGCTTAAGCAAAGCCGCGGTGAGACAGACCTGACCCCCACTGAGGCTGGTGCAATGCCCCAGTCTCTGGTTCAGGAATGGTCAGAATGGCGTGCAGACAAATATTTCTTTCTTCAGCCCTGGCTTTCAAATAAATCAGTCATCTCTTCCTTTACCTCCCTTTCTTCATTATCATTCCATCATCTAATATCACCCCCGCCCCCTTCATCATCTAGTCTGGAAAACCTGCTTCATGGCTCTATTTCTCTTGCATTACTTTGATGTCTGTCTTGGCCTTATTCTTATGGTCACAATCTCTTTCAGTCACCCCTTGCCTGTCATTCAAACCCTGCTGTACAGAGAGTATGCTACAGCGTCTCAGCTGTATATCAGTTTGTCTTACTCCTTTCCTCACTCCCACCAAACCCCATCTAAAGCCCATCATTGACTTTGGGTACATTTCCAGCCCCTGAATCTTCTCCAGGCATGGCACTGCATAGTAGTCTATACATAAATAGCTCCACAGTGTTGCATATTCCAACACTTACATATCCTGTACCCTTCACTTCCTGTGTCACATTTGGTATTTTCTCTAGCACTGCTTGAGGTGCTGCTTCTCTCCTCATAACCAGAAAAACAAAAGAAAAACCCCCACAGCACTGAAGTGCACTGTAAATGTTCATGTAGACTCTCCTGTTTACTGACTTCCACAGCTTGATGAGTCCCCAGCTTTTAAAGCTTTCTGCTAATGATAGGCTAAGCTGTGACCAAAGGCAGGGAACAAAAAGCCACACCATACTGACAAGAAGAACTACACAAGGAAGCCACAAACCATTACCCATCTTACTGCACAAGCACACAAATTCACTGACAATGAACAGTTTTCTCTCCAGGGACAGAGTCTAGAGCAAACTCCAGTCCTGCAGACTATCTTCCTCTGGTCAACAGGCTTCTCGGCCCTTCGTTATTTTAATTATTCAAGAAATTATGTTTTATTTGATTTTTCATAGTAGACAACGTTCCATATTTTCATTAAGCAGCTGGGCAACAGAACAAAAAACAAGCTTACTGAATTTGTTGTTGAGCCCACAGGGTGCAGTTTGATAGAGACAGATGTAAAGCAGCAATAACTCACTGTATAAACGCAGGAAATGAAACAATTGATATTGGTAAGACTACAGAAAAAGATCTCAGGGCCATACCGCTGTGGAAAAGGCAAGTGTAATACCATGATGTTTAAGCACGAACATTATTTATATGGCATACATACACATATAGATATACATTTTATTTTCATACAAGGCAATAGGAAAACCTAGTAGGAGCATTGTGTTTCAAATTTTAGTCAGCACATTTCCAGGAAAAATACGGCTAAGTCCAGAGCAAAACCGTAAGAACTGAATAAAATATAACCTAGCAAAAGCTAAGAGAAATGGGGGCTGCTCAGCCTAAGAAATAAAAGAATAAAAGACAAAAGGAAAGCAGTAACTCCCAATAACTGAAATGATTCTAACCCAAACTGTACTGTGTTTGCTGCAGACAGGACAAGAGCTAGCTGACTAAAAGGAGGGAGATTTAGTAAGAAAGATTAGACAGTAAGAAAAGGTTTCTAACTATGAAGATAGCTGAGAACCTGGGATACGCTGTCTTGCTTGGCTAGAGAACATCAGTCATCAGAGGTTTAAAAACATGTTAGACAAACATGTGCCAAGAATTTTGCCAGTACAGTTGAATCTGCTTGGAGCAGGAGGGTAAACCCAATGACCTCTGCAAGGTCCCTGCTCTGTTGTTCAGTGAATCCCCTATCATTTAGAAAAATGCAATGAGAAGTATAAATTCTTACACCACAGTGCATTTTATATCAGTTAACACTTCATAAACCTAAAACCCCTTCCTCTAGATGATATCAACTGCATTCTTTCCTCGAATTTGGTTTTGGTCTTGAGAGCTAAGAAATATGTTCTAAAGCTAGCCCTGTCCCAGGAGCTGTATGCGAGACCTGAAATTGCTGCGATATCTAATCCTGAAAACAGCACACAAGAGGTAATATTGTTACTCTAACACATATTCGAAAAATGTGAGAGGAGATGTAAAAGGGAGCGCTGTACAAGAGCATTCTCTTCTACAAAATCCAAAATATGAACTAAACCAGGAATTCTTAGTTACAAAGAGAACACAACTGTAACAGCTTTGCAATGTGTGGTTTAACACTTAAATTTGTTAATGACCTTGTACCAGATGATTTGACCCTAGTTGAACTGCTTTAGTAAATTATCTAAAATGCTATCACTGGGCAAAACTGAGCTGATCTAAAGCTCACACTGAAAGACAAGGGTGTCCAAGAAAAACCAGAGCTGATCCCAGACTGCCTCACAATTCCCTTCATAGAACCATAGAATGTTTTGGGTTGGAAGGGACCCCTAGAGGTCATCTAGCCCAACCCCCCTGCAGTGAGCAGGGACACCGCTAACTAGATCAGGTTGCTCAGAGCCCCATCCAACCTGGCCTTGAATGTTCCCAGGGATGGGGCCTCCACTACCTCTCTGGGCAACCTGTTCCAGTGTTTCACCACCCTCGTTGTAAAGAATTTCCTCCTTATATCCAGTCTAAACCTACCCTGGTTTAGTTTAAAACCATTCCCCCTTGTCCTGTCACAGCTGGCCCTACTAAAAAGATTTTCCCCATCTTTCCTATAGGCCCCCTTTAGGTACTGAAAGGCCGCAATCAGGTCTCCCCGCAGCCTTCTCTTCTCCAGGCTGAACAACCCCAACTCTCTCAGCCTGTCCTCACAGGAGAGGTGCTCCAGCCCTCGGATCATTTTAGTAGCCCTCCTCTGGACCTGCTCCAACAGTTTCATGTCCTTCCACTTAATTTTATCATGATTTTTAAACTAGGACAAATGTTTGCCATACTGATTTAGAGGATATAACAGTTTCCTATATGCCCTCCATCTGTATTCTGTTGTCTCATCTTATATTTAAGCTTAGGGAAGGAGGGGAGAGGAGAGGGAAGGTGTATGTGAAGCAGGATGGTCTTTGTCTGCATTTGCACAGTGTCTGGCATAATACAGTCTAGCCCAAATTAAGCTCCTAGTCCCACAAGTAACAAGAAAGAAATAGTATTAAATTTAAACTGAGTAAGAAGTTATGTTCCGACTCCTCTGTTGCCACATTCTCTGGGCATTTTTTGCTCTACTTCCTTCAGTTTTTCAATACCAGTTGCTCCATTTCTGCTTCATTTCTTTGTTCTCTCCTCTCTCATGCACTCTCATCATAAGCTCCCTTTCCTTCCCCTTTTTCCTATCTCCTCCTACACACTCACATAATACAATATATGTGCAGTCTGGCTTTTTTTATTGAGGATGTTTTTCAATCAAATAGTGAAATACAAATAGCTTTGTGCTTCTATGCTTTTATGCTATCTTCTACCTAGCAGTCATTTTAGCAAACACATTTTTATTTTTAGAAATGCAATACTTCTATTGAAGTGTAAAATTAGTTTCTCAAACTTTCTTTACATCTGTTACTGTGAAATGAGACACATGCATTCAGCATCTAGGTGCAAATACAGTGCAATTTCGAAAAAATGAAAATATATAGGCTCTTCTTATTCCTAAGAGATGCGAGACCACCTTTTGGCCTATTAACAGGCTAGAACTGTACAAGTTCCCCAAATTCTATATATCCTGCAGAAGGCCCATCCACTGCAGACAGTCCTACAGCATGTAAGAACAGAGTTTTTTCATGTAACGTATAACTAAAAGGGGGAATAGAAACAGCTCCTTGGAGGCTGCGTATCTGCAACGTGAACCACACAGAGCAGAGAGCCATGGAACAATGGTCAATTTTAGTCACTATCTATTCTGCATTTTGAAAGACAATGCTTTTTTATGGCTTAGTATCAAATTCTCCAACTGCTTTGCCCACATGGGCTCCTGCCTGTATCCATAAATTCCCTCAGTGAGCCTGTACCATTTGCCAAAATTCTTTGTCAAAACTAGCTTTGCTTCAGAAGTTGTCCAAGAATTTTTAAGGACACACAGTTGTTCTCTGCCAAGAGAAGCTTCCCAAGAGAGAATTATTTTTACCTGTCAAAACCCCTCCGAAATACACGTCAAGAGCACAAAAAGTGGGAAATTCTGCTATAAAAAAAAATAAACAGTCCCTCATGGACTGTAATTTGTTTATTTGTTATAGATTACACATTTGCCTATATATTTATCAAAGGGCAGGAAACTTACTGTATTAATAAACACCTTTTACATTCACAGACAGCTCTTATTTCTGACTCTTTGTTCACTTAACAGTAAATTAAAAATGACCTTTGGAAATGCCTTCCAATATTACCTGCCATTCAAATTCATTATATTAATGGCTCTCCCTGCTTACTTTGGATAAGTAATTAAATTTGGGAAGATTACTTTTCTACCACTTACCTCCTGATGAGAAAACAAATCACCAGGAAGTCGTTCTAGAAATGAAGAGAGTGAAAAAGATGACTTCTTTCCTTGCACATCAATAACTTTGAGGTGCTCTGGGGAAGGGCTCAAGAAGGCGTAAAGTGCTTCACTCTGGCAGAGTCTTTCATCAGAGAGCAATTTCTGTGTAAGAAAAATAATGACAGAAACAACACATCAATTAAATATTTCTTGTTAAGGAACAGGATGTGTCATACCATCCAATAAAACTGATTAAGACATGGCTCAGAGGTAGAGCGAGAAAAATAAAATCCATGTCTCGCAAAGACACTTCAAAGATACTTCAAGAAGCTAGTTCTAAAGTATTAGAACTAGTAAGGTTAAAGTTTTTAATCTTAAAACTTTCTTTTTAAATAAAAGAAGTTCTAATTTGTAAGGAATTTGTTACGAAGTGGTGTAGTTAAAAGTGGCAATTACAGGATTCATTATTTATTATTTCTTAATCAATCAAAGTTTGTATCAATTTAGCACTAGAGGAACAGTTTCTATCAGCCAAACTCATCAACTTCAGGCCTTTTAGAAAACTTTGACATTTACAGCATCAAACCTTGTATCTGACCTATTTGTTCTAGGCTCTCTCTTTAATCAATAGAGACAACATCCACTCCAGAGGTATGATTCAATTCTCCTGTTTAGACATCTATTGTTTTTGTCTTTGTTTTCTTACCTGCAGAAAGTTATTAAGCTGGTTCTTGGATTTCTCCATGAATTTCTGGTCTATGGATTTGAAGGGCAGCTTGCTGAGAGAAGGCAGCTGAACTTTCTTTAATGATGGAAAACACTGTGTAGGAGAAAGGAGAGCTCGCTTAACATACACGTGCAGAAACACACAGGTGGTTCAGAATGGAAACTAAAAGCCTCCTTTGTACTCTCATCTCCCTTCCACATGCCTCTCAGCACCTTGAAAAGCACCTTCCCTTACCCACTATGGGCTGACACATCTAAACCCTTTCCCTTCACACCACCTTTATTATCTATCCCTTATCAGACAGAAAGGTTAAAGCACTGTAAAAGAAAATACTCTCTGTCCCCACAAAAGCTGTCTTTTCTAATACCACCCTGGAAGCCAGAGACAAAATATGGTTTTTAAAAAGCAGGCTCTTGCATGACAGTGCAGAGCAAGTACCATTTTGATGTTGGTTTAGTCCAGTAAAACATTCATTATTAAGAAAAAAAAAAGATTATAAACCACTTTTATAAGCATCTGGCAGGGGCCAGAGATATGCAGATAGAAAACTAGCTCTAAAAGGCTAAAAGCCGAAAGACTGGCATAAAAACTGGCCATTTAGAATTTTTATTTGATTTTCCCCTCTCCAAGCACTATTCTGACAAATTTTAGCAATCTGCATCTTCTCCCACCCCAACAGAGATTCGTACCTCACTGAGTTTCCGGTGTAGATTCTGAAACTCACTGAGCTTCCTGGGAACAGTCCAGTTCTTAGTTTCAGCTCCACCAACTTCTTGTAAACTCACCATGACAGAGTAAGAGGGCACTTGTTCTCCATTCTCTTCTAAAACCTTGTGGGGAAGAAACCAACAGATAAGGTACACTACTTTGAGAGCAAACAGTGGAACATTCGGGCTACCAGACTGCAAATTCAGTCATCATCACTGTCCCACGCTTCTCTTGCAGTTTGAAGGTTACACGTGGAGCCATACCCTGAATGGACTAAACTTTACACAGAATGCTATGTCAGTCCTGAGTCAGTCTTCCAGGTGGCCACTACTGCGCTTTACATACAGCATTGCAACGCTGTCCATCAGCAATCAAATCTCCATGACACATCTTTTTCAAACAACTGCGTGTATTATTTCAGTTTTTAAGGTACCTACCACGTAGCTTTCTGATTACTTACCAATACTCCATCTCTCCCACCTGCATTTTCCTGACTGTTCTCCTGTTACCCCCAACCCTTCCCTCCCAGTGCTCGTGCTGAGGCTCACCCATGTGCCAGGCACAGCAGCTCTGCAGCTGAGCCCTGCGGCAGCTGGTGCCGTCTCAGTGATTTCTCTGCCCACTTGAGCTATTCTGCATGCACAGAACACGTGGTATCCATGCAATGTTTATTTCCAAGGGGCTCGCAACTTTACAAATGTACTAATGAACCAAGCTGTACAGCAGCCAGAGGAAGGAGGAGCAATTAACCGCATTGTGCAAATGGGAAAACTATAGCAAGGAAGTTAAACGATTTTTCTTGAGACAATGGCAGCAGGGTGATCATATTATTTCTTAATGTGATGAGCTACCCAGAATTTCACCCTTAAGTCCTAATGGTAACAGATTTTTACTTACCTATTTTAAGGAGACAGCTAAATAGATTATGAAAGGCATATAAGGGAAATGCATAAAATACACAGCTTTTTTTGGCCAAGCTGAACTCTCAAATGCTTGTTTTAATATACATGCAAATAGCAGAAAGGTAATTATAAAATACCACTCTCACAATCTTTTTGAGGAAAGTGATACTTCTTAAGGTTTTGGGGCCTTTTTTTAAAGAATATTTAATTAATCCAATTAGGGTAAGAATAAACTTTAAAATTCATATCATTCTGACACATTTTCTGAGAAGCCTGTAAAGGTCTGAGAACACTTAAAGCTAGTGACAAAAAATTTGATGAGAGACTACATCACTACTGTAAAAGATACAGCTAAAATGTATCTTCATATTTTACGGCTGTTCAGGGCTGTACATGGAGAACATTCCCTCTACAACGCGTTCCTCCTAAACCTGCACATGGACCACTGGGAAACCTGATCCAAGGCTTAGGTTTCACATCTCTCTGTAAAAAAAAAGCTGCAGCAGCACCCGGACAGAATACAAAGCACCAGCTTGAATGCCTGAAAATGTGCCTGGTTCCCAGCACAGCTACTTAGGGAACTGCCTTTCTCCTGCCAGACTACTGCAGAAAGAGATGCTTGAATCGCCTCCTAAACATAGGTTAGAGGGACCTGGCACAGAGGGACTGGGATCTCCTAGGACAGTCCCTGCCTTGTCTACCCCTGGGCTAGATTGGATTTGTGTTTGTAGGTGACTCACAAACACCTCCTGGCAGCTGCTTTTGAAAACTGGGAGATCGGTGCTGAAAATGCTGATCTGAGTGATGCGTATCACTCTCCATTGCGCACTCGTCCCCAGGGCAGGGATTTGCATGTGCGTAGGGTCGTCTGAACTGTCATTGTCAGGAGAGAGTCACCCCTCTGGAAGCACATTCTCAAAACCTTATGTTTACCCTTATTGATGTGCCTTTTACAGACAGCCTTATTCCTCCGAGTCTCCCTTTTGCCAAGCTAAGCAAATGAAAGTGCTTTCACAAACACTTCTCATGGGAGGAGTTCCTCTTTCAATCCATTCAATGCCATCCTTCTCAAACGCAACAGCCCAGCACCTGCAGGGTGACTCTAACACTTCCTCATCTCAAATGGCAACTCCTCCCCTGATGTATTCGAGGCTTTTCACACCTGCAGCCCACTCAAGACAAACTGCACATCTGACAAGCCACCAGCATACCCACTGCTTCCAGCCAAAAGGCACTCCAATGGGTTGGAGCCAAAGCCCAGAGTTCCTGCTGAATGCCAAACCTTGCACGCCATGCTGTAAGGTTTCACCGCGCTTCTATTACTCCCATCCTAAAAATCACCCAGTTCTTCCTGAGAACCATCCTAACCCTCTTCCACCTCTAATTCTTCACAAGCATAAACTTAACAATTGTGCTCTGGTTTGGTTTTCCAAGCCCAAAGTTCCTGTGATAGTCTCAGCCCTGATCATTTCACAGCACTGGCAAGGGCTCTCAGAATTAGCCCCTAGGATGGCATTTCCACAAGTCTCCTCCTCAGCCCTTCCCCTCAGCTTACACATGAGTCCTTCAGGTTATTCGATGCTACTTATGTGGCAAGAACAGGATCAGCCCTCAAGTACCCAAAGCGGCTTCAGGCTATTGGTTTTTTGGGTTTTTTTCCGCATTGGCAGTAACTCCATAGCCTCAAGACAATGTAAAGATGAATTATTTCAGAATTTACTGTCTACTAGCATGCCATAGATATCTAGTCCACAAAGGGTAAAGATTTCTACCTTCGCCCTATAAGGTACAAAGTCCCAAAGTGCATAGAGAGAGATGAATGAGGATTCTGACACACTTACACCCATTAATAAAACCTACAAGGTGCAGGCCAGAGGTGAGCACCTCTTACTGGGGTGCGTGGTGTGGTAATTGTAAGAAACGTTCAATGAAAAACCACCAGAACAAATATTCTTAAATGCTTTCCAGGAGAAGCTATAGCTATTAGCTGCAGTAGGTAAAATGTAAACTTAATGTTAGCAAAAACTGTAATAATAGTTCAGTAAAGAAACAAGCTGCCTGTTAGAAGCACTAAGGACTGGTCCAGACATCCATCAGGAATGATTAAACATTAACAAAAATTAGCCCAGTCATTAAGGCAGCGAAGAACTGTATGACTCACCACAAACTTCCCTCAGTCAGAGCAGCTCTCTGAAACAGCCAGCCCAAGCTGTGCAGCAGTGAAATAGGGGTTAACGAGACTGCTGTTAAAAAAAAAAGTCCCTTGGGAGTCCCTTTTAAACATAGAAAGACCATGCAGAAGGTGTATCAGGCACACTGCTGTTTTCCTCAGTTCACAGGAAGCTAATTTTCTTAATAAACATCCTAAATTCCCAGATACTTAAGTGAGTAAGACAAGCTATTTTTTCACCTTATTCAAATCTACAAACTCCACTCCTTATGAAAGTAATAGATTTTTTAAAAGATGTTAGGCTCTGATACAGTCTTATTTCCTCAGAGAGAGGAGGCAGAACATATGCTACAATACAAAATCATACAAGGCCAAACCCATTAAAGCAAGTAGAGCAGGTTAGGTTATGTAGCTGTAAGTTTTATACCTGCTGGTATGGGGAAGAATATACCTGTCATGGGGAAGTAACTCTCAGAATTAGACGAGTTGTTATCATGGGTCCCCTCATTCTGCATGTTCCCACTGTCTTTTTTCAACCTCTACCAACCATCAAAACACCAAGTCTCCAAAGACCATTTTATCAGAAATATCAGTTACCAAAAGACACCTGTAGACTATACCATTTACATTGATTTTTTTTTTATGAATTTCACACACACACAGCGCTACTACATTTATGTGAATCAAATACAAAGACTGAAAGATTCAAGCTAAGAGAGTACAAACAACAGTTTCGAGACAGTTTTTTCTCAAGTCTTAAGTAATTCTAGGTTTTTATGTATTATCTATTAACTGGTTTTGTTATTCAGTTTAAAATGTCGATGACAGGCTATTACGCTTTCAGCTCAAATTCTACAGCAAAATTTACTTTCACTAAGCTTTTCTAAAAAAAATAAATAAGTTTTTCTCTCTCTAAAATCAGAGCTACATGCTAGGATTAGCAACAGCATATTTTGCAGATAGGAAGACAATGTCACCTACTCATGCCCCCTGAAATCATCAACTGCAGCAAAACGTTCCCAAGCAATTAATTAACATGGGTAACTACAACATTTACAACATTAATGTTTTCTCCAGCCTACCCTTTGAAGCACAGAGCTGAAAACAGCACAATTAATGAAAGCCTACATTTAATTATCTAATCCAGTACTACTTATAGTTAAGGCAGCAAGTAATTAGAAGCCTCTCCCAACCGCCCTGTTAATTAGCTGAACCATTTAATCTGGTAATAAGGGAGGCACTTGGCAGTTCTGTATGGTGCCCCTTACCAGAAAGCTGCCGCTCTGCAGTTTTGCTGCACATGGTATTGCTGTTTTTTAAAACCCAGGTTCAAAAGCTACAGAGAACTCTTAAAGACAACTTGAGAGCTTCACTGTTCTCAACTGTGTCGCCTGTAAAACAAAACCAAACCCAGACATTTATACATTGAGAATTTTGTTTTTAAAATGGCACCTTAAGTTTTTAACCTATTGGAGTTATTTCTTCTTTTACAGACAGTAATTTGCAAGAGGTCAAGACACAACCAAATAAACTCAACAGCACTTAATTTTTTTCTTCCAAGAAAAATTACCTCATGGAAACTACTTATACTTATTTAAGGAACATTTTCTTAATAGCACAGGAAGGCAAGCCAGTAGAGATCCAATTAATCCTTAATTCTCTGAAGTGATACTGTCAAGAAAATTGCTTATGTACTGTGTGAGCCTACAGTTACTACACAGCATGCATTTATTGGGTTCCTTTCATGGCAAGTGTTAATAGAAAGCCATGAGAGAAAAATTTAACTGCTCCTTCAACTTACTCACAGATTTAAAGCACTTTCTTGCTGGATATCCTAGTCCCTTGAAACAGTACTGCCATTACATATAATAATACAAAACACAAAAAGCGTAAGTACTGCATCTTTGAGACACAGCAGAGACACAACTGCACCCAAGTGTGATAGCATGGTAACATAACAAGAGAGTTCTCATGAAAAACAACTCCCCTAAGATAGCAAATTACCCAATGCCAAAACCCGTTCACATACATGCAGGTATTTTTATAATTCCATTACAACAGAGTCTGAGGGCTAGAAATTTTGTATATGCATTGTAGTAGTCACTGGGGAAACAGAGGAGGAGTTCAGAAGATGTTAGGGTTTCCTCCCCCTCCCAAGTAAATATGAAGTACACACAGCGTACACAAAGGTATAATGAAGGTACATACAGGGTTTTATTCTTCTCTTCATGCAAGTTTGAACTGACCCAGAAGATAAAAAGCCGTAAAACCCCCGTACCTCGCCTGAGACAATGAAGGCTTTCCACATCCCAAGATTCTCACACCACCAGTCCGTTCTTGCAATGTGCAGCTGAAGGTCATTGTGCTCTCTCTCCATCAGAGTAATCTCATCCTTCAGCTTAGAAACAATCTGCAGAGGAAGGTTTATTGACTACAATAAACTTGTGCAACACGCCTAGTTGTGTCTTTAGGGACATTATTCAGAAAGGAGAAAAGGTACAAAAGCACAGTGAAAAAGAACAATTCACATGGGAAAAAAAAGTCATGAGAGAATCTATGATGCCTCTTACATGTTTGTAGAATACACAGTAATCTTAAAGGTCAGCCCTGATACTAAAATAAAAAATATCAGAAGGACATGCTATTATCACACTATCAGCATAAAAGGTGCTTTAGATAGGATTATATATTACACACATATATTACACATTTTCTTTTATACAAACTTGAAATTGCAATTACTGATATATGAATTACTGAAGACATCCTCTTCACCATTTTCAGATATACATGATGTGACTGAATAACCTGAGAATAGGTTTAATTTCTAGGAACGTAGCTATGTTAACGATCACTCAGGAACTTACCACTTAATTCATTTCAGTTTTGGAAAGGGAAGGATTTATTATTGCAGAAAGCACACATTTATAAAGATGTTACCATCAAGACATAGCTCACCATCATAATCTCATAAAGGAGAAATAGCATATCTCATCACATCAGCAAAAATATAAGTAACCATACACACTACCAGGAGACAGTATGAAAAGAAAAGGTGGAAATATACGTAAGATGTTACATTAGAAACACAACAAAAGCAGATGACACTTTTTTTCTAAATATGATATACCACAGTCAAATTTGAGTCTTGGTTGTACAACTTGCACCACAAGTGGTACGTTCTACAGAGCTGCAGTAATTCTTTTTCAGAATTTTTGCCTCACATAACATGTGAGATATTATCTACACAACAGCTGTATAACAACCTTCTAGCAAACACCTAACCCTATAGAATCATAGAATGTTTGGGGTTGGAAGGCACCCCTAGAGGTCACCTAGTCCAACCCCCCGCAGTGAGCAGGGACACCGCTAACTAGATCAGGTTGCTCAGAGCCCCATCCAACCTGGTCTTGAACCTTCAGAATAATTTTCTATTTTATTTAGTATCAACATCCAGATTGCTCTGCAGTCACCTTACACCTGCCATGTCCAGAGGAGAAAAAAAACGTGATGAGGTGCTCTCACATTGTCAACCCTAACTGTCCATTTAAAAGCTCCACAGGTAAATGCTACTGCAGTAATGCAGGCATAAAAAAAACCCCTACAAATGGACATATGTGTGCTCTTGCCACTCTGAACAGTAACGGTTGGATGACAGGTAAGAGGTATCTTCTGCCAGCTGAGGCCACAGACACAGCAGAGCAGCTGTGAGCAGGGACACCCCAAAACAGCTGGGGACACATTTCCAGTTGACTGCAATAACCTCTGACAGAAGGAGGATGTGGAAGGGACGGAGGGAATGAAGCTAGCCAGGGTGGCCTCAAATGCTACTGTCCGTGTCTTTCTGTTAGAGGTAGCTATCCCCAGAGCTGGGGCAGCAGAGAATGAGCGGGGTGTCAACCTCTATTCAGACCAGCATCTTAGCACTCATCTCAAGTGAAGGAACAAATGTACGAAGAATCCAGGCCCAGCAATGACTAATGCCCAGGTACATTTTGCCATCCCTAGCAGGAGACCATTTTAGGGAAACGTCTTGGCTACTTGTTTATCTCGCACACTGCCTACCATTTGCAACCAACCTCAGTATACCTGAAAAACTTGGCCCAGCTGCATCTGAACAACAGTCCTGTAATATCATCCTCAGATAGGAAGACAAATGAGTTGGCCTAAGCCAAATGCAAATCACTTGCTTCTCCCTGAATATGTTCTTAGCGTGCTTAACTGTAGCACTTTGCAAAGAGAAAAAGAGATTTATTTTTTTTAACCCAAGCCCAGAAAGCCGAAGTTCCACGTCCCTCAATTTTCAGTCTGATGAAAGTGTGCCCTGAAGATTTCTCCTAATCCCTTAGAAAGGATATCAGTCACTTTTATAGGTTTGGGGTTCTTTTTCCGCTTTATTTGAGCAAGGCAGTCACAAATTTAGATTATGAAATTGTGCTGTGCTATTTCAAAGCCAGCAGAGGGAGCAGAAGTTAACTAGCACATCCCTCCGCTGCAGTGCTGCAGATGCGGCAGGGGCACAAAACCAGCTGCCACAAAGAATTATACAGATGTAACAGGGTAAGGATGTAAGGAAGAAACACTATTTGCCACTGACAAAGCAGCAAGGCCACTGGGACAGAGGTCGTTATTCTATGACAAATAAAGCAACATAAATCATATTTGCAATTTCAGTTGCAATAGCTATAAAAAAAATGTAAAAAAAATAAACAATTAAAACTAAGCTCTGTAACAGCCTGATTGAAATAGCAATCTGACCTGTCCAAAAAGAGCCTGAGACAACTGGATATTACACAAACACATGCGTAATAAAAAAAAAAAAAATAAAAAAAAAAAAAAGACTGAAGACACTAAAGGTACTTACCTTTTTGTCGGGTTTTGGTGAATTACATATGGAATTTAGAGCCTGTTTCTTATACTCAAGCTTGTCATTTAGCTGGCGAAGTTTATTTACAGCATAGCTGGCCTGTTCATTAATTCCTGTGCTGCATTCTTCAGCAGCTTCTTCACAACCTTGGCTCTAGGAATAGAGGATGGGAGTAATTGCATCGTTAATACAAAAAAGGAGACAGTTATTGTTTGCTCCATAAGCATTTTATGTATAAGAATATTTATTCTTGATATAGACAAAAATGTAGGTATAACAGATTCTAACAGATATCCCAACCATCAGATCCAACATGAAACGTCAGTTTAAAAAAAAAAAAAAATAATCAAAAAACCAGACAAAACCTCGTTACCATTTATACTACAGCTCTTTGGCAACTCTTGCCATCTGTGTAAAACGACCTTCAGGCTAAGGCTTTGGTGTAAATAAAAGGAAAAATCAAAGTTTATTTTAAAAGCAACAACAGCTTAGTAGTCATGATCAGTATTCTGAGCCAGGTTGAAAAGCAAATACTTAGCTCTGAGCTGAAAGATAACAAGGCAAGGGGGAGACAGGACACGACAACAAAACCAAAAAAACTGTAGTTCTGACAAATAGCCCTGCCTCCCACAAATCTTCACAAAACAGGTTTATCAGCCTGCAGAACAATATAAACCAAGTCCTTTACTGCTGTTTTTAGAAGTGTTAATAAAAATGTGTTAAAAGCACATATGCATCACCTTGAACTCATAAATCGTTTTCTTATATTCATTCAGACAAACCAATAGCTTTTTCCATCTTGTATATTACAGGCATGCAAAAAAAATAGAAAACTTCACACCTTTCAGTGACATTCTCTTTAACATCATCTGGCATTTGCCTCAGCCTCCCCTTTCTTACTGTACTTCCCAAATAGGCATGAAGATCTTGAGATCCAGCAAACACAGCACTGTGCTGTTACCACTGCCGTGTTCAAAGATCTTTGAGGTCTGCTGACTGAATATATCTTAATTTATCTGTGGGAAGCATGAATCTAAACTCATGAACAAGAGTTCTGTGTTATTTAATGATATTCCCACTAAGTAAGCTGTATCTTTATATAATTAAGAAAAAGCTAACAGAAGGAAGTCTCATACTCTACTATTTCTGTGAGTTTTCAAGGAGACAATCCCACTGTAAATTCTGCAGCATTTTACATGTTAGTAAAAAAAAGTCTGAAAAGGGATACAGTATCAATAACAATTAATCTCCTCAGTGTGATCCTCATAAATGAGGGTAACATAATGCAGAAGTCATGAGTTCTCGGCTAAGAAATCCATGCCCTTTTCCAGCTCTGCATTTGCCTGCTATGTGGCTGAGTAACATTAGCTCTATGTCCCATCCTTTCTTGTGCCTATTCTGCATGGACTGTAAACCCCTCAGGTCAGAGACTGCCTCCAAGCATGTGTACAGGGCTCAGCTCCTGGAAGCTTGTTGTCATCTCCTGGCACTACAATAATATAAACAATAATGATTAACAACACTGGCTATTATTCAAAACTCTATTGAACAGAACCATAAAGTAAAAACTTGTACTTGTTGGGAAACACAAAGGTCAAAAAGAATCAAAAATGCTGTTTTCAACACTGAAGAATTAAAAAGACTTTTCATATTAAGTTTGGTTCTAGTAATCAAAGGATTGCAATTAATTACAAATCAGTAAGGCACTGCTCCCAGAGGTAGGCTACATGATTTCTCATCATTAACATTTCAGACACACTGACCGCAAAAAACACTGCTGAATCACTAGGTTTATCACAAAAACGCTAGAATTGCAAGGTAACAAGCTACCTGTATTCAAATTATCAAATTTATCAAATAAATAAACAATGCACTCAAAGCTGAGATCGTAAAGGACTGTGCTATTTTCCCCTGAATGCTAAACTGATAATGACTTCCATTTCTGTGAGTGCTGCAGGACACAGACTTTGGGCTTATTTTAGCGATCTGACACGCGCAGCACTGGTGCAACCACCAGACCCTCTTTCTTCAAAGTGCTGAATGCAGGCACTGCTTGCTTCTGTATTTTCAGGTCTACTCATGACCTTTTAAAGGAGGTTTGTTCAAGGAGTGAAAAGCGATGACAGATTGGAAGGAAGAAGAGCGAGCTTGTTCCACATGCAGCAGAACCAGCAGAGGCTCGCCTTGACCCAATTCCTACCTTCTGATTTGATTTTCTCATGTTTAATCAGGGCTCACCCTTTTGCCCTGCCCTCCCCTCCATGAGGACACTAGATGGCTTTTCACCTATCCAGCTGTGACAGTGAAATTTATATAAAATTAACATAGGTAACTCCCACAGTGCTTCAGGAAGTGAGGACATAAACTTCCAAAACCCAAGCTAAACCAAAAACTATTAGTATTTGCTAACAATATGGATCCCTTCAGAAACATCAGATTTCTTAGCTGTGGTTTCCTACACATGGGGAGGAAAAAAAATTCAAACCAGTAGTGCATTTTCACCAACATTTGAAAGCCCACTGGAAGCTTCAGAAAGAAGAATTTCTTGTAATTTATTTTCACCTCAAAGACCCTGAAGCACGGCACAGAGCAATTAGGATTGCTCTATTCAAGAGCTGGTCTAACTGTATATGCAACTTCATACTTAATGTGTTGTTAAAAATTAAAAAAAAACAAACAAAAAATTTTAACCACATAAGCAAACTTGGCAATATATTAGCCTTTAAGGTTTCACAAAAGATTCAGCCTTCAAATCTGGCACACATATACATCTGCAAGGACTCAGAGGAAGGACAGATGATGCTGATGTCAAAAATCAATTTTTTTAGCAGCTATAGTAAATGTTATCTGACAGAGGACAGCTAGCACTGAAGTGTTGTGCCAGTTTTCTTAGAGAAATGGTTATCTCTGTAAAGACACTGAATAAAATATATAAAGAGATTAAAAAGCATGTTTAATACTTAGAAAGTTCTGGACAAAACCAGTAACAGCCTTTTCTCAAAGTCCCAGTGACTGCAAACACAAGGACAGAAAGTCTTTGAAGTACCTACTACCCTCAACCCATAGCTGAGTTCACAGTGAGAAGTAGAAGATGTGTCCTCAATCTTTTATCAAGGAGAAGAATACAAGGAGAAACAAACAATGAAAAATTCAGCACGCTGTAAAAGTTCATATTGGAAGTAATTTACTTATAACAGCTCATCTCTGCATATTTGCTGATATGCGGACTATGGAGACTATAATAGCTCACCTACAGAAATGAAAGTCGTATTTTAGCAGTAAATACAAAAGCCTTAGGTTCTGGAAAAAAATGTTTCTAAATGGCAGAATGCAGATCAGCACCTCTGGATTCTGCTTCTTATTTGTCTATTTAGATCCAGTTTTAGACAAACTATTACATTTCATTGTGTTCTAAGCAAGTTTACATGTAAAATACATTCATACTGATCTGAAGCCAGAATGCTCACTAGCCTGAGAGATGCTCTTGTCAAAACATTCTTAGATAAATGTAACACAAGTTCCCCCGACATGACCAATTTAGAGAACCCACTGGAAAAACCTGTCCCAAAGAGAGCTGCCGTTGGGTTACTGCTTATGACATTCTGGATGCTCTATTTTAGTATTTCCAGTTCTAGTGCAATTTTAATCAGTTTTATCTTCCAACATAGCCGATCAATTTATTCAATAAATGAATTAAAAAGCACTAAGATTATATTTTTCACTGCTTTTTCTCCTCTTTTGTGCAACTTTTAATACCTATTTAGTACCTAGGAAATGCATGGGGGACAGGGACAGACAATGTCTAGACAGAAACCTACTGATGTTTCAGTGAGATTTCCTTCATTGAAAACCAGAGCACCTGAGCTTGTACGAGGCATTATCTGACACTAAGGAGCATAATGAAAGATACAGAATATTTCAGGCTTCCGAGCCTTTTATATCTACTTTAACTAATTTGAAGTTTAAGTAGTCAGTCATTTTGTACCTTTTTTTTCAAAGAGCTGGTTTCATCAGGTTTTCATCAAGTTTACCTGATGAAACTGTAAGTGCAATGATATTTATGAACACATCAGAAAAAAAAGTAGTCCAAAGCTCAAGGACAGAAGATGCTACTATATGCTTTACTCAGGATCATCTTCAGATCACCTTAAATAACAGTGAAAGAAATTGCCCATGTGACTCACCGCTTCATCTTTGTCCTCAGGAGTTAGCTGAGCAGAACTTCTTTCTTCTTCCTTCTTGACTGATCTCTCGTATAAATCACTGACAATGAACGAGGGGTAGTATCTGTCCTTTAGAGTTTCATAAACATCTGCCTGAATTCTGTAGAATACTTCAATGCCTTTATTTCCCACAAGACTTTGCTGTATTTCTTTATAAAGGGATTTTTCCACAGGTATTTCTCTGTTTTCCACAAAAAAATTCTGATAAATCTCACTCACCAGTTGAGGTATTTCAGCCTAGGAAGCAAGGAGGGAGAGGGAGGGAGAAGAGAAAAACAAAAAATGTTAAAAATATCAGGATGACTCAGGATTCAGGTGAATAATTTGAAGGATGATCAAGCTAATTTCACACCCAGATGTATGAGAACACATCTGTGAATCTCCTACCGAGATCAAGCACTCTGCCTGCACAACTATGCTGAGCAGTTCATTTCACAAGATAAATATCAGTATTTGTTAAGTGCAGAACAGCTGTGCTCTCAAATTACCATAGGTTCCGCTGCTCTTAAAAGTATGTTCCAACAGCTGGTATTAAAAGGGGAAAAAAAGTGCTAGAGCAACACTGTGGTCATCATTTTAAGTTCAGATTGTAGAGTTCATCTGTATCAGCTCTCCTGTCTTCTGCTGGATAGGATCAACTCACTTCATACGTGACTAATTAATTTTTGATGGGGAAAATAAAAAAGCACACCTGAAGAGACATTTACTGGTACACAAGGCCAGGCATCTCCACTGAGCACAGAACAGCACACAGGACTGAACTTTGCAGTAATGAACAGGAAAGAGAGGAAGTAATGCAGCACAGCCCATTATCATCTCTCTAAATTATTATCTCTGTAAACTGATCCGAATTAAAAAGGTTGTGCCCACTCCCTTAGTATGGCACAATGTGCTTGCCTGCCTTATGTGACAATGTCACAGCCACATGGCTGCATGATGCTACTTTTTTGTAATGAAAGCTGCCTCAAGTAGTGGCAGACAACCCTTAGGTTACACAGAGCAACAGAACACAGGAGGTTAGAATGTCTTAAAAAAAAATGGGAAGTCTTGAATAAAGGCACTATACTTATTGTTTTGAAAGCAAGGAGAGAAATCACAGCTGAAAGGTCATAAAATGACTTATAGCACCTTTTCCAATCACAAGCAGTTTGCAAATCAAAACTGATTTATAGAACTCTCTTCACAGTGCCTGACAAACCCTTTCCATAAACACCTTCTAGCCCGAGTTGGTTGTTAGCCATTTCTTCAGGTTCTGTTAATGGCCCACTACTCACTCTCCACAATTTGCTGCTTTCGTTACCAGGTGTTATTTGTGGTTTTTTGTTATTTGTGTGGACTAGGATCTTTTTACATAGGAGAGTTATAAAAATTACAGTGAATAAAAAGGTAAATGATACTTAATAATGAAATTCATACTTCATGCTAGCGTGAATCCTGGAGGTTTAAAACAGTTTCCCCCAAAAATCCACCCCACTGCTCACAAACAACAAATTTGTCCTCTACATTCTTGCTCTGCACCATTGCTCCAGGATAATTCTTGCAACTTCAAGTGATATTTCCTATCCCTGTTTCAGGGTTCTCATTCATCCTTTATTTTAGCACAAGTTACAATATAGCATTGTTTCTTCCCTCTAGCAGTAATGCAGCATTCATGGAGAAACTTAGCTGCTTATACAGCAACAGAACAGGGAGAGGAAGGGGTCTTTTAAAACAAAATCTCTCTTTCAAAGGGATTTAAAAAACATATATACAGAAGTTTTCATGAGCTTGGATTGAATGGGCTACCTGTAATTGGTAAGATGAGAAGTTTATGTACAGACTATCAAACTGTAATATACTTTTAAGTTTCCCATGAGCTGATACAACTAAACCCAATATATTACTGCAAGTTTTTTTGCATATCAAATATCCCTTTTATAGGTCATGTTGCTACACAAAACAACAGTAAACCACCAATCACAACAGTCCACAATGTTTAATTCCAATTATCCCCAAACATTGGTGTGAAGAAGTTAAAAAAGCTAAATTGCTTAGCACCCATCCTATGCTATTGCTATTTTAAAAACATCAATACAAAGACACTTCCTAACATCAACATCACAACAAGCAGAGATTCCAGTTAATCTACAAGCCACATGGACTTGCAATTTGTTCCACCTTGTTAGCGTTCTTCAGGTACTCCACAGACTCCCAAAGACCGATCAAAGCCACCTTGTCCATCCTTTCCATGTAGATTCGGAAGTGCTCTCGGTATGAAGGGTTGGCCAAAATCTCTTCAAACTGAAGAATCTGAAGAAAGGAAAACCAAGAGTAAAAGCTGGGAAAATACGCAACTCTAGCTTCTCTCCATCCCTTATGGGGAAAATCTTTTCACTTGCTGTGGCCCCAGACCACCATGCATCCCACAAACATGTGAACTAGATTCAACTGCACAGACCTTCTACAGTAATAGTTTTGCTTCACTTGTTAAAAAAAAAAAGTTGCAAGTATTTAGAAGATAAATGCATCTATCCTAGAAAATGTTTCCATGTGTTTTATGTCCAGGGGGGAGGTAAGACTACATTTCAGAGGACTAAGATGGCATTTCAAGTCATTTATGAAATGCTATTGCCAAAAATTTAACTTCCAATGCCCGTGCAAGGCAGAGGAGCCAAGCTGAAAGCTAACTGATCTGTTCTTTGCTTGATTCAAACAAAGAGTAACACCAGCAGTTTCCACGCCACAGGCCAGAGAGCTTTGAGTTGTATCTCAATTATTCCCAGGGACACAGAAAAGATGGAGCGTAGTTCTTCACCCTGGCAGCTAGTGCATTTGGTGGCCAGTTCCCATTAACTGTTATTGAAAAGCATCTATCAGAAATGCAGCCAGGGAAGAGAATGGGCTGTGGTATAATGTTCAGGACTCCTCTTGAGATGAGAGAGGAGGGTGTACATCACGCAGAAAAGGAAATGACTTCTCACACCCAAGTAGATGTTGCAACTATTGGATTAAAAAAAACATTACCGCTTCCTCATCCTCTGCTATTTTTGTGAATCCAGGCCTTTATTTTGAGACAAACACCTGAAAACAAAACACCTCCAAATGAACAGATGTTCCCACGTTGAACAAAATGAACAAACTTGGCTTTCTTTGAAAAACAGGACTAATTTTCAAAACACAGTATCAAAACTAAACACCCCTTCCTCTCCAACTTTTCAGCCTAGCAGCTAAACCAGTTTTCATGTATCTCATTTAGTGCCATTACTTAGATCACCAGGAATCCAAATATAGCAGAGTGGTCTTGGTCTCTTTTGTACCTCACAGACACCAACCAATCCACGCCTCTTTCTTCAAAAATAAAAGCAGGTCCTTAAGCACTGGGGCTAATGAATCTTAGTTTCCTATGACTTTACATTTTATAGCAAAGATAACTTGGTACAGAGCAAGACATTATTCCCAAGATTGGAATTTCTCTAATATAGGTTTTCTAATATCTAATAATATAACAATTAAGGTCATGTATCAGCATCTCTCTCTCTGGGAAGGCCACCTATTTTCCTAAACCTAGTACCTGTGAGACTCTACCACCAAGTTACATTTAGGAAAAACAGTTTGCTGAACTCAAGGTGTATGGGAGGAAAACACATACATGTGCATGTACACGGTTACTAACTAGGCACAAGCCACTTCCCTAATAAACCAAGCTAAAGAAGGTTCTTTAAAAACTATAGCCACCTATGTTTTGTCTGAAACAGCTCCCCCAAATTTTGGGCAGTGTTTGAGTAAATTGTGTTTGCCTCAGCTGAAATGCTCATTTTCATCTTCAAAGTTCCTCAGTGACAGTCACGTGCCATTCCTCTCTTCATCCTTTACCATACCGATACCGTCTGGACATGGCTTACTCTTAGCTTAAGAGTTATTGAGGTATATGAACATAAACTTCTGCCTTTCAGAGCTCACTCTATCCTCACTGAACAGCACAGAGGCGCTTGCTGAAGCTAGGCTTATTACAGAAATGGTGATCGGACTGTCAAAGAGAAGAACACAGAGATGACAATTCAAAGGCCAGTCTGTGTTTTAGCCTCATTGCTGTGCATCATCATATTTTCAATCATTTTATCAAGGACAATGACTTAAAATTCAAGCAGAAAAGTGTTGTCCAGCCTCTTAAACAGAGATCTTGGCCATCTCCAGGACTGTCAGCTCTGTAAATGATAGCAGAGGTAATAAATTACTCAGAATGAGGCGCATGTGCCCATCACTTCTTGAGCAAGAGGTCCCCTTAGTCTCTGTGCCTCTGTTATCCAAGGTATCCCCACCCAGGCTGCCAGCAAGGAGGGTAATTCACAAACATCCCCTTTCAAAAGTAATTGTGGGGGACTGCTGCTGCTGCAGGGAGCAAGGCAAGTGCAAGCGTCGCTCTCACCTAACAAAGGGCCCATTGCACAGGCGCCCCGTGGTAATTAAAGTGGTGGTGCCTAACAATGCTATTACACAGACCTCCCAATAGACCTCCCACCTTGCAAAATGAAATACTTTAACAAAATAAATTAACAGACAGAAAAGCTTATTTAAACTTCTCTTGCAGAAATGAGACCTTACAAACTTTTTTTTAGGCTTTTTTTTGTTACAAACACTGTACTATAAACATTATTAAGACTTCAATGACAATGATGATGGACAAAAGAGGTTTTTAGGTTTGAGGTGAGAAGTTACCATAAAATGCATGCAATCCAATCCAGGAAGTATTCTGAGGAGGGTCCTTCCTTCTCTGATTTAAAGAATGAGATTCTGCAGTAATTTGTAATCCTCAGCAAAAGATCATTTTCCGACTCAGTATCACCATGGATTAGAGTACAAAGCTCTAAGCGATGTTGGCACATACGCACACATTAGGGCATGTGTACACTCTCAAATCTAATATCCAGATATTAGCAGATATAATCTTAGAATTATTGGCCTCAACAGCAACCCTTCAAGTCCTTTTTAACTCGAGAGCAGCTTCTGGGTTTGGAATAAACAGTAGCTTTACTGATGCCATATCCATTCCCTACTCGAACAGGAAAGTAACTAATACACCACAGCTGGTCACAGGCTCTGCCAAGTAATAGGAAGGGATTAGATTCTCCTCCCCCCACCCCCACCCCCCGCCCAAGCAGAGTGCTTTAACCAGCATCCCTAGCACATGCGTGCAGAATAGCCTTGTTCCTGGCCCTACAAAGCAGAGACCTGGGCCTACCAAGTCCCTAAAGACAGTCGCAACCTCTCTCTGAAGAGGAACATAAAACAAATACTCAATTTGGACAGGCCTGTATAGGCACCAGACATAGCATAGATGCACTGTACCATATTTCTTTGCAATGCACCAGGTTCCCATTGGCTACAACCATGTTGGCCTATAATGAATAACCATAATATAGCTAGTAACAGCACCGCAGATCATGGCTGGGGTGAGCAGAATTTGGGTCAGTGGTGGAGGTTTTCTGCTGGGATGATGGCACACAGACTGCAGGACTTTTGTTTCCATTTATTTGTTTTTTTCTTTTTTGTAGAAGACAGGAGTAAGGTATGTAAAAAATAGTAGTGGAAAAATATGTCTCTTTCCAAGCTGCGTTTTAAAAAACATTAGCTAATGTTTTGTCTGTACACTGGCTAAAATTAAAACATACTACTTTTTAAAAAGAGGCAAGTCATCAGAAGGATATCTTTGTCATATACAGCAGTAGCTGAACCATGAACCAAATGCAATTATTAGTTATCTATCAGAAAGTATATACGACATAAGGTACCTGGCAATTTTACTGCACATACACTAATGGAAAAATCCCTGCCTTGAGACTCACATGTTCATGAACACACTTCCGTCATAAGACAGCCTATCTTCAGGCAACACGGGAACAACAATTGAAGCTCACGTTCTTTATAACCTCAAATTCTATACCATGAGATATCCTGACATAACATGATCTCACAGCCTGAAGCTCGGAAATCACAGTGAAAGTCTGATCAGTCACCAGTTAAATTGGCATCTATCCACGGATGCAGTGGAAGCAAGGTCTTCTGCAGGAGTTTTAACTTAAGTCATCAGCAGGATTATGAACATGAACTGCCTGCATCTCAAAAGACACTCAGGTGGTTTCCTTGCTGTTTCACAGCTCATCAAGGATCAGATCCCCAAAGCTGCTGTTCACAAAACAGCTCCACTAAGGAGATGCTATGACTCCACAAGTCAAATCTCACAGATGGGGTTATGTAGCTGTTGTGCTGAACGTAAGAGATCAAACAAATGGTTTGCCAAATAAACACAGACAACAAGAACTCAATTACTGCAGTACTGTGCAAGTACAGTTTCTAAGAAAAAGGTCTAAAACTGCACTGACCATAAGGAGATTAGAAGAGATGCTTTATATATTACACTAATTCAAACTGCATTTTCTCTGAAAGCAAATTTAACACCCAGGGAAGAGTATAAATCAGTACCAGAGCTAACGACAGAATTCAGATTCAGAGAGTAGCTGGGGTTTGTTTGTTTGCTTATAAAGATTTGATTATAATTCACACATTCAGGATTTCCCCAGAGAACCCAGATTCAGGATAATGAGGTGAGTGAAACATGTGCAAAGTCTATACAGTCCCATGACTTTTATGTATTTATCAAACAGAAAACTGACACTGTTTTATAATTAGCTTCTGCTGTGAAAGGAAAAAAGTATTTCAAAGGACATAATTTTTGTTTCTTTCATCTGTAAGAGGAGAACATTGACAGCTCCAAATAATCCATCTCCACATTTAAGCCCATAATCAGAACATGCATTAAAGACCTTTATCAGCAATGCTATTACTCCTCTACTACTGCAGGAAAGAGAAAGCTTTCAGAAGGATGCAGAAGTGAAGGTTTAGGTAACTAGTCATTTTGTTCTTTGCTCAACTAGTACCAAAAATTCCCCAGAGTTAATAACATATTCAAGCTTCTGTACTCCACTTACATAAAATAATAATTCAAACCACCATTTCTGACCTATTTGATGCAAGTAAGAAAGGAAGGCAAGCTTCCAGTTTCTTCTGCACAAGCTAGTTATTCTGCAAGGTTAAGTGCTAGCTCAACAGAAAAGCTGGCACAGCCAGACTCTAAAGAGAAGTTACGGGCCACCAGAAGCAACATACCAGTACTAGCTTATCTGCTAAATCTCGAACAACGCCTTTTCCTTTTGCTTAGAAAAAGGCCTGAGTGTTCAGTGAATACTGCCCACATAGGAGGGGCCGGCATCCAAAATAGCACTGGCTGCCTTGAAATAAGGACCCAGACTTGCAGCTACAACAGTGCAGGAAGACGACCTTCCTCAGCCTAGCCCTGGGCATTTTTCTATGCTCATAAGAGAACAGCTCGGCCTCTGTCTCTCATACAGCCTCCCTCAGCATCTTTCTTTCCTGGCAAGAGAGAGTTGGGGACAACAGAAGAGGGAAACAGTTTTCCTATTTTCTACACTGACATGGGCACGGAGGGGTTCTCGGGCTTCTTCACAGAAACACATCAAAAGCTTAGAAGCCGAGCAGGCCTGGATCCCATTGTTTCTGCCATCACTACAACAAATGCCTGTGCAAGGAGTCTTTATTCCTATTAATAGTGCTATTAACTCAATACAGAGCTGCTCATGGGTATATTTGCTAGATATAACCCTGAGTCAGCAGCTCCCACCAAAAATCCATACGGTCATAAAACATGTAACATTAACAACAGGAATTCCTTTGATTTTAATTACATTACATTTTATTATATTTCTGCCCAATCCTTGCCCCTATCCAGTGCAGTTTCAGCACCTGACCCCATTCCTGAACAATCTTATGTCACCATGTATCCATCCTGGAAAGTCCATAACATCTCGGCAGGCACCAAAAGTAGCATCAGTGGCTCATGCGGTGCTGCCACATGCTCCCTCTTCCCTTTTCTCCTTGGCATCTCTTGCTACACCCTACTTCAGGAATCAGGACTGCCTTGTCACAATCTACAACGCACCATCTGAAATCATGCTTTAAGGACAAGTGGGGATATGGAGCTACTCTCTTTCAGACCTTACTCAAGAAAGACAAAACACAAATAGTAAGTATCTATTTCTCCATCATGCAACTTTTTCTTATGTGCCACTAAGTTACAATTATTGTAGGACATAATGAAAATTAAAGATCCCTTCATGAAGAGGTAACTTCTCTTCTACCTACATGAAAAAGATAAAATCTTCTCATTTGAATACATCAATTGCTGTGCTTTGCCCAAAGGGAACAGAGCAGATTAAACAAGAAAGTCACTAAACTTACTGAAGTTTAGCAAGGGTAAGTTGCCATGATTTTACTTTTGTAGATGCAATGGTAGTTTCTTCAATTCCAGACTACAATGATGTTGAAAACCAGCATTCAGCCAACAGCTTTACCGGAGTTTTTCTGCAATGACTGCCCTTAATTTTGTCAATTGCCTTTCACAAGTAAGTGTTTGCTTGTGAATAACTCAGTATTTGCAAAAGCCACAGATATTTCCTACAGTAAATATATCAAGGGACAAAGAAACAGTGCAGATATGTTGGCAATCTTTTATTTGAAAGCAAGTCACTACCTTCAGAAAGGCCGCTACCACGTCCTTATTAACTCCCTGCATGCAATGTGTCTGAAAAATCACACGTGCTTACGAGCCACTCAATCCTTCATGAAGTTTCACATTTAGCAACATTCCAAGCTAAGTGATCAGTATGTCTTTTCGGGTACTTCGGTTATCTTTTCCCAGGATAAATAAACTATGCAGTAATTAATTTATATTTGACTCCTGGGGGAAGAAAGGTATTAATGACAGCAGAGCTAATATGATCCAGTGCTAATGCATTTAGAATGACCTTCAAGCAATGTATGTGCTATTCAATTTATACCTTCTGACTCTGAGGGCCATCGCCTTCATCAGAAAAGCCATCTTCCTGCTGATCATAAGCAGGCCCTCCCAGCAGCCTTATTCTCTTCTCACATTGCTTCTTTGCCACCGTCAGCTGATTGATATACCTCTTCACATTGCGAGCCCTCAGTAGGTCAGCTTTCATTGCCGCAGTTTCTTTTCCTTTTGAATCTAAGAATAAAGCAAATCAGAGGCAGTCTTTTACAACATAAAAACACCATCGCATCATTGCTTCTTTGACCTGCCCAATCAAAGCGTTTGACATTTGGGAATCAACTATGCACATGAGCACAGATACCAGAAAATCTGTGTTTGAAACACAAAGACAGTTTTTAAAAATTCTCCAATGACACGTCAAGGGCTGATATAAAACAGTTCAGAAAAGGTTCCTTATTCAAACGTCCAGCGAAATCTGACCCCTCCAGCTCTCTTCCCATAGCTTGTTGCAAGACACAGGCCCAAGACTTGTACTGCAGGACATACATTTATCAGATGGCATCAGGAAGTTACCCACGGCCATGGCATATGAAAACACATGAAGCTGATGGCTTATGTACCTTACTAAATGTAATACTGACTGCCTAGAGTCACGAGGGAGGGCACTCAATCCCCTTCAGCCCAGCATTACACATTCCCATGCATTTCATTTGCAAATCCAAGTTTCTTGAGCCTGATGTGAACTGCACATCAAACAGTACCTCCTCCCAAGAATAACGTTGACCGAAGCTCACTCAAAATGGTCAGATGACTAAGAAAAAAAAAAATCTTGTAATGCCACATGAAGACTGCACAGTACTGTTAAATAGTGAAGTGACATGAAGATGACAGTCAGCTGAGTAAGGTTTGGTAATAAAAGGTATAACATTTGTGTGGTCTACATTCCAGCCTCTTCAGCCAATTACCAGGGCCTAAATAAAGCAGTGGCAGATAAAGCTCATTAAAAAACCCTATTGCATTGAAATAAATTCTGGTTTTTATCTGCAGGATGGAACTGATGCACATGTATACACTGGTTTTATTTTCCTCTTGTTCAATGACAATAATCCCCCTTTTGCAGGCTGCAACTAGAGCTCTGTAGCAAAGAACCTGGCTTTTACTTGGCTCTGGATTAATTAATTGCTATGGGATAAATAATAGAGATCTATTCTACTATGTTTTCAAAATATCAAATGCTAGTAAAATGATGTAGATTAAAACAGCATTCCATTTTCAAAACTGTTGCTAGAAAGAAACAATCGGACAGCTAGGTTTTTGAATGAATACACAAAAAAAGGAAATCCCTTAAGAATGATTTTAAGTAGTTATTTTAAGCACATTTCTAATACATTAAGGTACCTTCTCCTTTTAGGACTGTTTTCATCCTTTTATTTCCCCCCTCAAAGCCACATGTAACTACTGCATGTGACAGTAAGCTTTGTCACCTATATACTGAAGGGCAACTCAAGGTAGATGGAGCTCCCTGTATTTCCACATGGAATGTGAGTACAGATATTCTCCCAATATCTTTTTCAATATCCTTAATCTTACTTTATTCGCTGCATGTATTTATGTATGTTGGTAGGGAACCTTCCTTATTCAAAGACTGTAAGTGGTTTAATGGATAAGTATCATTTGCATCTGAGCTGCCACGTAATAGTGAACGACAGAGATGATACTCACTGAAGCAAATGATAAAATGAGTTTACCATGAAAAAAAAAAAAAGCCATCTGTTTTCCTGGCATGTTATCTCCACAGGGAAGTCAACAGAGCATTTAATTTAGTGTTTCAGTTCTCTGACCAGAGGTACCAGTATTAATGAGAGAAAAAGAAAGGAGAACAACAAAAGGCAGGAAAAGACCTTAAGGACAAAATAGCTCTCCCCCTCAATTTAAAACTTTTACAGCTAATACAAATACATGAACAGTAGTTTAAAGTGAAGATTAAAACCCAACATTTCCCCTCCTGCAGTTGATTCTAAGATCATTTTTTAAAGTTCTCAATTCTCGCAGTAGTTTAAGTACTTTGGGCTCAAAATGCATACCTGAAACCCCACACTTTGAAAGCCAGAGCTACACAATGATAATTCAGCCTTCTTAAAACAGAAGTACCCTTCTTAGTGAAAACAAGGCATTCTTGGAGGGTTTTCAAAGTAAGCATGCCTACTTTTCCTGAACTCTTACCATCCTGTAGTTGCAGCAGGCCTCCAGGAGAGGCTAATGAGCCCTACATCCCACCTGCTTCCAGTGATTAATTACTTTTTTAACAAAGATCCTTCAAAAACATTTCCCTCACTCAGCTCTTCATATCCATAAGGAGCCACTCCATATAAGAAACATTTAGGGCAGAGTGATGAAGATCATGCTGCCAGCCTGTTCCTGCTCCATGGATAAACAGGACCAGTCACTGTGAAATTCCGGCAGCAATGTCCCTTCACAAATAAACAAGAGGCTGATGAAGCAGCAGCCCAGCATGGAGTGTGGCTAACACGCTGCAGTGCAGGAGAGAGACGGTGTGGAAGCATGGACAGGCACTGAGCATGATTTCCCTTTTCCAGAGTACAAAAGATAAGCTAGCAGAAATCAGGAGGAGCATTTTCATTTCAACTGGGGAAGGTGAGGAGTAACATTGTTTTTTCTCCTAACCTCCTTTTGAGATTTTTGGGAATTCTTGGATTTCCAGATCTAAACTGCTCCGCTTTTTTCATATTAAGCCCTATCAAAAAGATATTTTAAGCTACAAAGAGAACTTCTCTTTTTAATCTACTCTTGCCTGATCCCACTACCACCAAAATACTGAAATATAATTAAGAGCTTTTTTTGCCATTTCTGAATATCAGCAAAGAAGAAATTCACTACATTCAGGTATCACTGCATAAACCAAATAAAACCAGAAAGTTACAAAAGAAATGGCTTGCATTTACTCATACCTTTCAGCAAGCTCCAGTAAATGGAAGAGGAATAGATATATGCTACCAAGCCACTGTTTCATCACTGTGCAAGGAAAGAAAATGCATTTTTGGAGATTTTTTTTTTTTTTTTTGTTACTAGTAATAACTTTACAGTTTGGGGATTTATAAAAAAAATAATTAAAAGCAACCAAACAAAATCACCCCTCAGCAGCAAGACAGGAAAGATGCTTCTTTGGCGCTTCCTCCCCAGGTGAGTTGCATACATATCTACCAGCAACTGCTGAGCAGGGCCTCCATCCCCAAAGGAGCAAAGGGTCCTTTAGTAACTTCCTCCAAAATAATTCTCCTTATCAGGGCTAATTTTGACAAGACATGCGTTGCCATGGAGAAACTTGAAAACCCCAGAGGGATACTGTGCACCCCTCCCAAGGGCATCCAAATGCAATTAGTAGCAAAAGCAAAATTTCAAACTCTGCTTATCGATCCACAGCTATGGATAATTCAATTTTCACTGAACAATATTAAAATGCAAATGATCCAAATGAGCTCAAACTTACCAAGCAATCAAAGCTAAGCTACCTGTGCAAATCTTTTTTACTCCGTGCATTTTTGCACATCTACAGTGATTTCTGACAAAGCTTCCACATTTTCTCCTGAATCACTTGTAATTACTTTGATTTGAACTAGGCCAGCAGCAGATTCTAGAACCCACCAAAAATATTTCTAGGAATGGATTCCTCGGACCTGATTTTCCTTCCTCTTCTTTTTTTGGTAGTTTTGCTACTTGGCCAGGTTTATATGCACTAAATACATTGACCTGCAGTACATATTCACACCGTCCATTTTTCAGTCAGAATGCAACGATAGTCATGCCAACAAATGCCACACAAACTTTATTACCATAAACCACAGCAAAGGGTACAACAAAAAATAATGTAAATGAAAACACGTAAAGCCTGCTTAAAGCGCAAACTAAACTGTGTTGCAGTACTTCATGAACTGTCCCCTCTCTTGATAGTAGCAGCACAAAACAAAGATTTCTCGTTTTAACTGCAAAGTTATATATGGCAAAAACATCATTAAAACTGAAAGTACAAGTTCTTGTTCCCTTACAGCTTCAAGAACTACTGATACTGGACACCTGGCAGCATGCACAACAGCATCAACTCATCTGACTAGTCTCCAAAGGAGCTACGCACATGCACAACACCATATGCATTTCTGCAAGACTTTTTGCAAGAGCCAAGTTAAGGACATGCAGCGCCTACTTAATGCTGTGATGAAGTGTTTAAGTAGCAAACACAGATTTAACATTCTCATATAAACAGTAACCATAACCTTCTGTATATAATTTCCTAATCATTACAGACCTCTTTGAGCTCTCAGAAACTTCAAATTATGTGTTTTCAAAGCCTACGCAGGCCTGGAAAAGTATTTGTTCAATTCTGCAAGAGCAGGCCAGACTTTGAGAAGAACAGTACACACAGTTCTTCTACTGCCCCACAGTACAAGCAAAGGGAAAACCAGCTCTAACGTGGTCGGACAAGAGAATGAGTAAAAGAAGTGCTAAATCCCAAATACTTCAGGCAACAGAAGGTACTTAAAGGGAGATGACAGAGAATTTAGGCACTGATCATTAGCAATACATAGTGCAACACAGCCCCCCACATCACAGCCACTGCTGAGCAAAACAAAAAACAAAGTGGCAGTAAGACAAACTTGAGCATGGGAGTAAGTATGTACCATACAATAAAATAACATCCACCACATATAGCCTCTGTAGGTCCCTGTGTTCTCTTTGGTCACTTCTATCTGACTCTTCAGCCTCTCTCCTCCCTCTTTCACTGGTGGACATCTCTCCAAACCAACTGTGGACAAGATGTACTACCATCGCTAGCACACACAAAGGATCTCAGAAGGAGAAAGAACAACTTCCTCTACAAAATTATTTGAAAATCAAAAATCAAAACAAACAAGTCTACCATGATCAGAGTCACTGTAACCTTCACCTTCATCCACAAGGATTCCCTCCAAGCTTACTGCTCGAGCACGATGTGCAAGCACATTAAACCCTTCAAGACTTGCCAAAAAGCTATGCAAAAATAATTGTGTGTGCCTGTTTATCCCTGTGCTGATGATGGGGGAGGAAAATATAGTTTTGTCATAATTAAGTTAGATGGCATCTGTAATACGCTGGAATGCAGAAGTATCCATTTTACTTCACTCTAAATTATCATCTTGACAAAACCCACACATCACAACCCACGCACCCAAGTCAGCTTAGAGCCCCAGTTTCTAAAAGAAAAGTCCCTTTTTAAAGCCGAACATTCAAGCCTCTTTCGGAACCACAGTACCTAAGAAGCCTGCCCACAGACAGTCCTGTTTCTGTACCAGTTGTCAGTTCTGCTTATAAAAGCAAGTATCTAGAAGCATAGTGGGAACGCTCAGCAGGAGAAATCTGCTGCTGCAACACAGATCATCTCTCCATACAGAAATGGCTGCTTATTCAATCCATCTTGCAATCCCTGCTTGAAAAGGAGTAAGTTTCTCAACCCAGATGCCCTGGGTTTGATTACAATGTGGCGTCTGAAAAACGGCCCCACATCCAGTCATCTGAGGGCAGTTTCCCAGTGCTGTGAAGTCACGTGTAAGGTGGAGGGCGCAGAAAATTAGGAGGCAAATCAAACAAACCCCTTTGTGTTTGTGGGTGTGTTGGGGGGAAAAATAAAAACACAAACCCAAACCCAAACAAAACACTATTGTTGAGAGATTTGCTCTGTTTTGCCCTAAGACAACACACATGCCTTCATGGGCTTTTGTTTTAAACAGCAGCTAGTATAAAGGGATCCTTGCTAAAATTCTTGTAGGATCCTGTAATATAGTATCAGTAAGAGGAAAACCAAAAATGTGTCTGTTAAAATTACATTACAGCAGGTATCAAATTATTATATCAACTTACTTTTGTTGCTATTTCATGGTTGTTTATTGAAGCCTTTTCTTTACAAAAATTAAGATCTACTCTTGCTTCTAGAAACTCAGGTCCTCTCGCACTCATGCTACAATGCCTGATCTGTGTACTTGTCTTCTTATAAACTGCTTTACTAGACCAAAATGCAGTAAACGTTTTCAGATAAGCATTTCTAGTCCTTCAACATCTTTAACACATAGCTTTGGTAAAACCCTAAAATTTAGCTCGAATTTGGTTCAGTACTTCCAAGGAATCCTTACCAAAAAGCAAGATGAGTAGAGTTTTACAGTTAAAGATGTAGAAGGATGTGATTCTTTCAGCCAGATCACATGTGCAGAGAAGAGCACAGTCCAAAAATATCAATGGGAAGAAAAAACAAAGATGAGCCAAAAAAAAAAAAAACCCAACCCCAAAACCAAGCCTCATCCAACAGTCACTACTGGAGTGACCCTGGCCATTTTGCAAGAGGATACATAGGAGGCCACAGTTCAGAGAAGTAACGCAGATACGTGTACACATCAGATTCAGCGATTTTGTGCAAGTGCAAATGAGGGAAGTAGCATAGTGTCAGCGTGCAAGGCAACAGCTTCTATTTACAGTGGCCTGCACCGCTCCAAAAATAAAACACTGACACCTCTGAAAACATTAATGTTACATTAGGTTTCATATTCAGCTTTAGCAATGACCAAAAGCAATTCTCCCAGCCACAGAAGTTATATCATCCACCCACAACAGGCACCATACTGTGAACCTCTCAAATTATTCTATGTCTCAACCTTTTAAGATATTTGACTCTCTCAGGCAGTCAAATGCAAAACTTACTGCTTAACATGAATCAGATGCTTTTGTACATTTGCTTTTGCTCTCCTATGCTCACATGCCAGAAAATTCAAGTGATAGAAAACTGAAGAGAAAAAAGACCCTATAACATGCCACTTTTTTGCCACAGAGGGTTTAATAAAATGATGTTTAGAAGTACTTTAAAATACTTTCTCCTTTTATTAGAGGGCGCTAACAGCTAAATATTTTGCCAATAGGTGGCACCAACACTAGTTAAATCAGGTGTAAAGAACCCTGTCCTTGCTCAGGGACAAGCCTTCCCCTCCAACCCCCCTAGTGTTGACATTAAACGTATACTTTGGTATCACCAGATAAAATAATAAAAGAAGTCAGGCAACTGCGGCTCATATGAGAAGTCATCAGTCTGAAACCTGGTCCTCAGGCTGCTCATCCTTTAATAACAGACAGCTAATCTTTTTATAAACTAAATATTTTTGGTCAGTTTTAGAGACTTAATTATGTCTCCTCAACCAACAGCAAAGGTACACAATCATGCTCAGGCATATTTATTGCTAGTCATGTACTTGCACAACACTTTGCTTAGGTAGCAGCTAAGCGCTTAGTGCTGCAGAGTATTGGCCACTCCTGCTGCACTAAGTGCTCTGCACGTTTGTTGCTGTACCTTTTGCTATTGAAAACGCTGCCTCAAGAAGCTCCCATGCCTCAGACTGATGGAGGCCAAGGCTACATCCACTTATGTATTATTCTACACTTGCTCTACTCTTACGGTCTGAGAGCAGATACCAGGCTCAATGAACTGCTGGCCAGCCGAAGTCCAGCTGCTCTAACTGAACACCAAGGCACTAAAGAAGCAGTTACATTTTCAGGACCCAACTTTGCCAAGGGAAAAAGGAAATAGCTACCAGTAAGACTATCTCTTGCCAGGCTGGAATAAAAGCTAAGAGACGCCCATAACACAAAAGGCAAGAGCTCATTTACTAGCAGGAAAGGGGAGACTGTCATATTCATCAAATACCCATGCTCACATACATTATTACAGGTATGAATCAAGTATTGGGGGAACTTGATTAAAAAGAGAAAGACAGAATGGGATTGTGCAAACAAACACACTTCCTTTTGCATAAAGCTTACATTTAGTCATTCAGCATGAAATCCAGCTGTTGCAGGGATAGCAGTATGCTGTGGCACCCAGAAAGGGAAATATCAAAAGGTGACATAAGTAATGTGGTGGTCTGTTCTACAAGAGTTCAACCTTTGTATCAGCAGCAAGCTGTGCTGGATTTTTTGTTGGCTTTGTTTTAAGGAAGGTAGCACAGCTTTTCTCCTTAAACTTTTCTTCTTAAAATTCAAGAACATGTTAGATTCATTACCACATTAGGAAAAATGTCTCCACCTACTTCAGGAAAATAAAATGTGTAGCGCCAGTGGCTAATACCGTCAGCAGTGGTAATCAAGTCTTAAATGACATACAAGGTTGCCGTAGAACTAAACTAATAATAAAAGTCAATACCTTAACACAAAACTTCAGTGCACCAGCTAGTGGAATTTCTCTTGGATCTTTTTTAATACAGGTAAAAGTCAAGAGCCCATAAAAATGCAGAACCAACTTCACCATGGAATAAGTGGAACCAGATCTACTTTGACAGAATAAATAGCAATAATCTTTTTATATCTCTTCTGCAGTACCAGGCACTTGTAGCTTCAGAAAAACATCTTCTGTTCAGGGTTTAGAACAGTGTATAGTTAACTAGATAAACCCAAGTGAGACAGAGGAGCATGAGACAGTAATTAATTCTAGGAACCTAACTGTATAAAAATATTCCCCAAATCAATTCTTGTCACAACCAAGACCAATGGCAGCACAAATGGAAATACAGGCATAATAAGATTGATTTTTTGTAATTTACTCTGAGTTAACTTCCCCGTTCTCCTTTTATTACTTTACGAAAGACTTTCCATTAACTTCCATCTGAGAAATATTAATATCTCTTTCTGTAATGTACACTCGAGCAAAACCAATGCCTACTTTTTCTTTTGCCTTGGTTTGACACAAGTAATTTATCCTGTAAGAATGCACATCTAGCTCTATTCTAAAATGTAAACAAAAGGCATATCAGTGTTGACAATCTTATACTTGCGGAGACTTGAGCATCGACCCCAAACTCTTCAGATTGACCAAATATTCTAACCCCCCCCAGCATGCTTATTTTCTTGTTTCTGCATTTTCCATTATATTTTTAAAGCTTTCCTTTGTGATATAAGGAGCTAGAAAAGGACTTTTTTTTTGTTAACCTGACAGATAGAGATGACATGAGAACCTAAAAGTAAGATCTTCTAGATCTGTTTGTTTACAGACAAATTAATTTGTATTGTCCATTGCTTTTTATTATGCTTTGGTATACCTTAAGTGTATCTGTCCAAGCAAATTTGGTCTGTAATTTTGCCATCAATATCATCTCCTGAAGATACCCCACAGTTTTGGTACAGTTTGAAAACCACAAAAAGCAGTATATAATAAATGTAAGTACAAATCTAAGATGCATGTGCATTTTAAAAAGCAGACATTGCCAAAACACTGCAGAAGGATTTAAGAGCACTCTGTATTGCAACACAAAAATGTAATACAGTGAAGAGTCAAAATAAAGTCTGACTGACAATTACGCTGTATCATTCCTTCTTCTGTGTTTTGAAAGGAGAACAGACTGAGACTTTAAAGAATGGATTGTATGAAAAAAGAAAGAGGAAATAAGATTCTCAGCATACAAATATGTAATGCCAAAAATCTTAGTTGCAGCAAGTTCCAAAAATAAATGCATCATAGATATGACCTTTCTCATGATCCATCAGCTTAGATGAAGAAGAGATGGAGGGATAAATACACCATGGGAGCTTCTGGAAGAATCAGACAAATGAAGCATTGAACTGAAATACTAAAAGCATAGCATTCCTAAAATCTGTCTAAAAAACCCACACACACTGATTGCATATGTATGTCGGGAGTTCAAACAGCTTTTCAAAATGAAAACAACAGATGTGACTTAACAAAATGGAATCTTACCTTTCTGCCTCTTCACTTGGGGAATATTGCTGATCGTGGTCGCCTGAACTATTTCCACTACAATCTGATACCTAGTTTTAAAAACAGTAGGGAATAAGGGTGAAGAGGGAGGAGAGAAGACAAAAAATCATGGTATTAATCTTTAACAATGTGTTCTTCATACAGCACGCTTAAGAATTAATAAAAACCAAACCACTTCCACCTCCTCCTCACCTGGAAACAGAGTAATTTCTCAGTGTATCTGCAACCTAAGGAGCCATGTGCATGTGGAGTACGTTAGGGAAAAAAAGTTTATCTTGGAACAAGAGGAAAATATCCAACCCCCTTCTGTCAACTGCTGGCACTGCACAGCCAGTTAATAATACTCAGTGAACACAGTATAAAGTCATGCCCTTCACATTAAAAGTAAATATAAGTTATCTGTAGGAAGCTAGGATGGGAGTTTAGTTCAAAAGCAAAGAGCTGTCTGTAAGGTTCTTCTAGCTAATGCACTCAATACAAATGGAGCATAACTTAGGAGAAGGATAAAAAAAAGTATTGCACTAAAATAAGTAAAGCATTCTGGTAATAATTAAAACCTGTTTATCACCTAAAACTATACTACACATGATGGAAGACAGCTAATGCAGTTAGTAAATTGAATTTTAAGGAAAACTAATCTTGTAACTAACAGACACTATGCACTCAGCAAGAAAATGACTGCCAGTTAAATCTTTCATAAACGTCACATAACAAACTCTCAAACTCCTCTCAGTGCATTTACTTTGGCAGCTATTAATACTGGTAGTAAAGCAAGTAATCTAGTGAATTTAACTCATTCCTGTAGGAGTTCCCTATCAATTTAACTCCTAGATGAAGGCTGAAGCCTCCTGGAAAGTCTGCTATTTCCGTGACTACTTATTCTCTGTTTAAGAAAGAGCCTATAATGCTTAAAATATATTCCACTTCTTCCATGTATACTTCTCTCACCAACATTATTCAATTCCCCCCATTCCCATTCCTCTTGCCTTCTATAAGTCTTTTATGATTCTGATTGTCTCTGCTTCTTTGTATAGACACACAGACTTACACCTACAGCCTATGCGCACTTACAACTACATTTCCAGGGTTTATTTCCTTTTTTTTTTTTTTTTTTTCCTTTCCTGTGGCAATCTTTGTTCTACCCAACCCCTTCAAATATCAAGTTGAAACCTGAGAACCTGTTTGCAAAGCTTTAATTTTTCTAACCCTATTTCCTTCTGCCATTACTGTATCCTGGTTGTTTCCATCCACCACCACAGCTCTTGCCCAGTCCTTCATAAGAACAGTCTCATAAGTGAGGGTGGCATTTTGGTGCATAGAAGTCCCACAGTTCATTCCCTGGTCAGACACAGACTTCCTAAATGATTCTGGGCAGCTAACTCAGACCTTTGGTGCCTTGGTTATGACACCTGTAAATGGGTTATAAACAACAACTCACTCAGGTGGTGTAATGTAACTGTGACCTATGAATTTATCAAATTGTACAGACAAACAACTAAATACGGGACATGGAAGGTACTTTCACCTTGCAACTTTCTTCCTTCCAAATTTATTCCCATTCGTTCACATTCTTGGTTTTACATGTTTTCATTATCAATACTGTAATAGAGGATCTCTTTTTTTTCTGTTCCTCATTATATTGCTTTAAGTAAGGGAGACGCTCTGAGTTACATCCTCAAAGATACTATTTAGTCTGCTCCTCCTCAGCACTGGGCTCTGGCTGTTAACTGCTCCACGACAGTGCTGTACACCACTGCATCACAGAAACACCGCTCTGGCTACACTGCCAGACCATGACTTTTTCTCCCTGAAAAGTCTGTTCCAAATATTCAGCTGCTACATATTCTGTGGTGCTGGTGAGTAAACATCTAAGGAAGTTTTAAATGTGATGTGTTAATTTTATTTTCAAGAACTGAACTGTACTTGATGAAGTGGACCAATCATGGGGTCAGGTCCACATCACTTCTACCTTCCCACTCTTACCTCTTCCCTGTTCTTTGTTATATTCATCCCTTTCCCTCATTTCTTAAGTAAAAAATGACAGAGCCAGCGATAATGGTCTGTCTTACGACAAATTGTGTAGCGACTTTTTGCTGCTATACTAATAAATAACAGAATAAACACAATACTGATCTTGAAAGCAGTGAAAATTATCCACCAGTTTATTTCCTTATCACTGTTTTTTTAACTCATCATGTCTTTTATCTCTAGTCTTCTTCTGACAGAGCAAGTAAATTTATTTCACATCTGATATGGAAGAATTCATCTTTTCTTCCTTATTTGTAGCAGACTTCCAATTTATCCATGCCGACTCAAGTCTGAGGGGAAATGAAGGTGCAATTTCACCGTATAGCTTTTTCTTCTTGAAAGAAATAGGGACAACATATTTTGTGGAAACTTGATGAAAACTCTGCCTCCCTTCACGACAAGCAACAGTGAAGGTAAATGTTATAAAGACTGACTTTGAAGGATGTTCATAGATAACCATACAGTGGTCCCTTCTCTGGAAGCTTTGTTGGTTTGGGGGTTTTTTTCCCCCAAAAAATAAATCCAAATTTTCAGAAAGCAAAGGTATGAAGGAAGAAAAAAAAAAAAAAAAAAAAAAGACAAAATAGCTCATGAGAAATCAACAAATGGCTTCTTATGAAAGTAAATATCAGCTCCCCAAACGTCCCTTGTAAAAATGAAAGGGATGTTTCCACAAAGCAATAGAAAGAAGTTCTGCCAAGAGATAAAGTGACCTATTGTTAGAGACCCACTACAGATATTAACAAATCATTAATTCAAAAGTATCTCCAAAATTAGTAAGACATTTCTGCATCATTTTTATAAGTTCTAAAAATAAAATCCATAAATAGCAATGCAGAAAAATCAATACAATATTTCTTCTTAACGTAACGCTTCTAAGCAAGGAGAGAAAAAAAATATTTAGAAAACCCTAGTACCATTACTAGTCTTTCGGGGAAAGCTATTTGCAAGGCAGAGAGCTGGTACACTTGCTTACAAGGAGATCCAACACACACAACCTCCCACTCTTTTCTGATTTCCCAGCCAAGAGCAAACCCACAGGTTTCCACTGATCCAGCTGGGGATTTTTCCCTATTTACCACATAACAAATACCTGGTTCTAATCACAAGAAAGCCTAGCAAAACTCTTTTCATGAAATCAGCCTGGAAGGATGCCTTATGGGACTTCTCTCCTGTAATGTCATGTGCATATGTCAAGGAGCACCTAGGAGTCTGAGTGTTCTTGACTACGATCAGTCAGGGCACCGTTTATCAGTGTCTCATGGCCTCTTTCACTGAGCATGGTATTTTATGTTAGCTTTAGTAAATAGATAGTAATTAATCTGCAAAGATAAAGCATGGCAGGGATGTTTAAAAAAAAAACAAAAACACCACAAGTTTCCCAGCAACTGTAGTGCCTTGGGATAAATTTCCCTCAAAGCTAAGCCTACACAGAAAATTGTTGCTACTTATATCTGTTCTTTATCAAGATGTTACGTGGCAACATTGGGAGTAACAGGAGGTGGGTTACAGTTCATGAATGCCATGCACTGGCTTAGGACAGGCACTGAAAAAATTATTTCCACATAAAACCAAGAAAAGGAATTTTTGATAAACAGAATATTATTACCCAGAATAGCATCTAACTGGGATCCTGTTTAAGTACAACCTGCCAGTAATTTGTTTGTTGTAGGAAGAGAACTGGAAGCGTTCTCCCCACTCTTGTCACTCCAACAGACTCTAACTGTGTTTCTCAGTGATAACTGCACAATGGCTTATTTGTTTCTTCCTCTTTAATTCCTTCTTTATAGATCTTTCTTGTGGTTCACTGTTGTGAATTACAACCTGAAATACTATTTAATTAGTTTGTTTATCTAAAATACCAGCCTTTTTTTTGTCCATATTGGGACCACTGTTTGGTTTCCTTGACGTAAATCTGTAAACTTTCACTGGTAGTAACTTTGAGATGACTACAGGTTGGCCCATCTCTCTCTAGGTGCTCCCATAGTGCTGGAGACCAAACAGGACAGGAATCCCACCTCCCACAGGGGAACACTCTTTCACCACCTTCCCAGATACTGGCTCTATACAAAGAGAGGAAGGAAGAATGTTGCCTCCAAAATCAAATACTACTTCTCTTCAGAGATATGCTTTCTCATACATTTTCCATTCAAATACTGATCAGGTCAGACTGATCAACATTACGTAGGGTGTAGAGACACACATTTCAGGATGATGGTAGCTGGGCTCCACAGGCTAGAAAGGAAAAGCCTAAGTGCAGCCAATATTTCATAAAGCAAATTTGCTATCTGATATTAAAGAACACAATTTAAAGTGACCTATCAGCTAAAAAGAGAGCACATTGAGCATTAATGTGCCTGAACAACAACAACAGAAGAGTTGGGTCTCTTTTGTAACAAGCAGATGCATTAGTGTGATTATGCTAATAAATATGATGTCAATTAGATTTTAGATAGAGTCTAATAGAGACTAATTTCTGCTCTCAGGAAAGGCACACTGGTCGAGAGTAAAGAGCAAATTTTACAGCAGATGAACAGTAAGTAGCCAAGCAACAAAATCATTTCACCATCACCTAAATGCATTTTCCTATCTCAGAAATGCAAGTGGTTTCAGAATCAAAGATAAGAACAAGAGAAAGTATGAAGTTATTTATACAGCCCATACTCCATCTCAGTAAACCATCACTTGGCCTAATCAAGCCAAATCTAATAGAAGGTCTGGGTCACAACAGATGACACAGAGCGCATCAAATGGGATTGATGTGCTTGTGTCCTTCAGAAGTCACTGCAGCCATTCAAGAAGAAAGCAAGCTCATCTGCAGCAGCAATTGAAGGGAGCCAGGGAAGAGGAAAAAATAGCAGTTCTGGCTGGTGGTAAACAGATTAGGACAAACGACAAACACTCTGGAAATGGCTTCAATAGTCCTCCAGAGCTTTGGTGTGCTCAACAAAACCAACGCAAGGACATCTATGGAGCTCCTACAACAGTAGTATCCCTGCTCCCTCCTTCCCAGTCACTTGTTCCTTACCTTTCTCTCACATGAGAAATAAGAGGAGAAACAGCTCAGCTATAAAGGTAAGGCAAACATAAACATCTCTACTTGAGCAAGCAGGCTTGAGATACAAGCGGTATCTTATTTTATGATGAAAGACTAAAGGAAAAAGAGAGGAGATTTGGGGGGAGGGAATTAGAATGAAAGTGAGCAGGTGCTATTTGCATTAGAAAACAGGAACATCAAACAAATTCACAATATGCAGGAGTTCGGTGTTTTCTTTTGGTCTTTAAGGAATTCTTCAGAGTTCCTTGACATGTTTAAATTGGGTTTAAAAGGATGCAATTGGGAAACAGTCTGGGAAACTGTAACTCCCTGTAACAGTATGGGAAAACCTCTGATTCGGTGGTAAAATGTGCTGGAACTCAAACCCCTCTTTCCACGTCACACAATGACAGCAAGCTGCCCTGAACGCCCAGTGTCCATAGGGTTGCTACAGTTCACAGTCACCAGACCACCATGGTCAGCCATACTTCATAAAGATAATGAGGAGATAACCACACACTAGAAGAAATTCAACATACTGTTTCATCTAACTCCACAGAGGCAAGCTGTGAAGAAGGGTCCTATATGACTTTTAAAAATACAGTCATCTCCAGTATATTTCTAAGTGGAATTTTTTTTAACATCTTCTGCCACCAAACTAAAAAGCTGACTATACTAGAGATTTAATGAACGTTGTGGCTTATCATACTTACTGTCTCTGCTTCAGCAAAAGAAAAAGAAATCTAAAATTTAATTTAAAAAGAAAAAAATCACATTCAAATCTCAGTAATGGGCTGGCAAAAGAAGCACATGTATATTTGAATGAGCTACAGTGAAACATTAAATACCTCAGTTGTTTCAGGAACTCAACATCAGAGCTGCTGTTAATGAGCTTGATGAACTCCTCATAAGAAGGCGCATATGTGTAGTCTTTCTTCTGATGCTCATTCATCTGTTCTCTGTACTCCAGCTGGCTGAGTAGCATTCGGTTAATATAATCTGGATCACTCAGCAGTTCCACCACTGGTTTCAGTACTGGAGAGGAAAAATATTTTAAAACAAAATCCTTATGCTGAAGAATAAGTGCTGTCCTTCAAAAGAAAATTGCAGATAAAAGGCAAAAATAAATATGCAAGTTGATAAAAATCCAAACCCAGTCTTCTGGTCTACATAGTACATTTGAGATTTAATGTACCTTCTTGATAAAACTGGTTGTTTACTCTATTACACAAATTTATGTACATTGACAAAGTTGAGCTCTGTTTGGAGAATTCCAAGTGGTTTTGTTCTTTCTGCTCTGTACCTTGAAGGCATTACAGCCACTATAAATGAAAATTAAAAGTAAACTGAATTGGATAAAGTACTTGAGACTTTGTAATTTCTGAATTTGACTTCAGTGACACAAAAAATTACTAGTGTATTTATAATCAGATTAAAGTGTAGCTGATAAAATAAAAAGCAAAATATAAAACCCTCAATTAAAAACCCACACTGGATAAATTGAAGTCTAAAAAAAAATTAATTAAATCTGGTACACGATCCAGTTATAATCACATCTTTAAGTCTATGGATTCTATGTATCTGAATAAAAAAAAGCCAGAATTATTAATATAAACACTAAAAATAATGCCAGGGAAGACTGCAAAATTGTTCCTCTATGAAAAAAAATGCAGAAGAATGGAATAGACAAATTGGGTTTTATCCTGAAAGGTGCTAAACAGCCTGGCATCAAGTCAGGAGAGTCAAGTAAGTATATGCTTGATTTTGAGAATATGAAGTGTCTTACTGATTATCACAGAAACTAAATTTCAGAATTTAAAAGTAGAGCATCAAGACTTTTACATAATAAAGTCTGTAATTACTAACATTGTACAGGTGCAAATGGTTAATTATTTCTGATCTTTGATCTACCTTTTGTTGCAAGTATTTCTGCAAGGACTATGCGCAAGCTGACAGACTGGACATCCTTTGAGGGTAGGAGACAATACACCAGAATTTGAGAACATTTTTGCAGGAATCTTACTTCTTCATCAGAGCTCCTCAAGCATGGGTGCAGCAAAAAAGGTCTCAGTGGATCTTCCTGCCTGCGGGGGGGGGGGTGGAGAAAGGAAAAAAAGAGAGAGAACTTACATACCACTTCTATCGTGATTAGTCACTAACTGATAAATATCCCAAATCCATTATCAGGTAAGTAACTTCAGTAAAGAAACACTTTAAACCATGTATATTTTTCAAATCCTGCTATTTTTTCTTAATGATGTTAAGATAAATTTCCAAATTCCTTTGTCCTGTCAATGTTTTCACCTGCCAAAATAGAAATACAATACTGCATCAAATAGAGAAAGCCCAGCAAGTGGGAGGAAAAAAGTTTCTCTGAATAAAAAAATCCCAATTGTTCCATCATGAACTTACAGTGAAATCTTGCCCAGTTTTTCAGAACCATTGACAAGACAAACTCAAGCAGCAAATACATTCTTGCAGAGCAAACTAATTATAGACTTGAACCTTTAAGCAGAGGATTTGGGATCCTATCTAGTTTGAGAAACGGGTCTACCTGTTAGATGCTGAAGTTACCGTCTTTCTTTTATTACTGGCAAATAAATCTCCCAGTAAATAACTGGCCTGTTTGACCTGACTTTTCCTAGAAGCGCAGTTTTCAACTTGCCACCTGCAGGCTACATCAAATTGGTCTGTGCAAGATACCTATATAGTTACAGACTTGGCATTATCAGCCAACTACACTGTAAGTGGAAAACCAATTTAGAAAAAAAGATTAGAAAAAGATTAAAAAAAAAAAATCACCCACAGATCTAGGAAGAGGGTGGAATTGTGATGGCAGAGAAGGGTGAATTGATTCCCAAAGCACAAAGACTTGGCCAGACAAGTCCCCTCAGTAGTTCAGCAAGTGAGAATTGATCATACTGTTACCATTATCGGTGGAGTATATAAAGTATGAAACTGGAAAGCATGAAACCATAGGGGCTCAGTATGTGTGTGCAACCCCACCTTTAGGGCAACACCCCTGTAAGCAGCATGCTCACCCCAGAGAGGGTGAGAGGCCCTGGACTTTAGGCTCTGCTCAGTCTGAACCTGCATCTTCCAAGTCCCATCTGAGTTGTCTCTTGGCCAGATCACAGATTTGATGAGTCACCTCTTGGCCAAATCAAGTAACAATAATTGCTTGGATCTGAGCATCTCAGGCATGCAGGGATCACAGAATCATTCAGAGAAGAAAGAAGAGAAGTTGCCTCAAGCTGAGTCCTCTGATCAGCAAGCTGAAGGCGAATATGCTTGTGTTATATACTAACAAATCACCACAGATTAAAAAAAAAAACAATTAGGGAACTAAGTCACAGTTTTCCTCCATCATCCTAAATGCTTCAGAGGCAGGGTCCATCTTGCCTGCCTTTGGTGGAGTCAGATCCTTGCCTTTGGCTAATTCTTCAAGAAGGAGGAGAATACTCTCAGCCAGAATTGCTCTCAGGGCTTTTCCTGCCAGGGAAGGCATTCACCGTCATCCACTCCCTAACTAAGGGTTATGCAAGCTGGATACTAATGGAATGGAGGAAATCCAGCATTGCTTGCTGGTTTCTTTGCACTTGGTGAAAGAATTAGGCTCCTAACTTAAAGAAAGTACATCAGGCCTGGAGTTAGGACAGGTATAGTGTGCCATACTATCTAGTAATACATTATACTAATATACTCCTTTTCCTGCTACTAAAGAGGCAAATAGGTCCTCCCTGCTCCTGGCAATCATGGTAGCTGCATTTTGGCAAGATGGCAAGGCAGTCTTTCAGAGCTACCAGCGAAGGGGTGGTTGTGCCTCTGCTGCAGCACAAAGCACGGGTGGGCGCTGTGCACTACTGAACATGCACAGCAACATGCTGCTGGATGAGCAAGCCCACAATAGCAGTCTGTGTTGTTTGCAGACTCCCCACAAGCAGCTCTTCTGATCACAGCTCTGAATGAAACAGGGAGCGAACCTCCCCCGCCTTGATTTTGCACCCAGTACTAACCAGTTCATCTCCTTGAAGGTGCCAATGGTTTTCTGGACTTCTCAGACCATGTTTGACTGGACATGCCAAGGGAACCCCTTAGCGCAGGTCACAGCAGCACCTTTTCTTTATACAAAAATGGCTGTACAAGCAGAGACTAGGTGCCCTAGCAGTTCTTTCATGGCCACGTGCCTGATGTTCTCCAATCACAGATTTAGTTTAACAGCAAGGTGACCACCATGCCAGTGGTTACAGCAAGACAGTCACAGTGTCACCTGAGAGGTGCCATGGTAATTTCCAAAGGCAGGCAGGACTGGTCTTCAGTAGAAGGCTCTAAGGTGTTACAAAGGCTCAGATCTGTGGCGTCTCATACCAGTGCCTCCTCCCATAGTCTATAACGTCTGCTTCCTTCCCAGAGCTGGAGGCTGCTGTCCTGGTTAGAGTCAACTGACTGTCACTCACAGAGCTGCTCCAAGCCTATTGCCTCTGTACGTGAAAAAGTGACCAAGAACTATATAGAGTCAAACCAAAAGTTTCAGTTAGACACCACTATATGGCCACTAGTGACAGGCAGCATTGTGTAACAACTGATTTTTGCTACGTAATTACCAGGAGTGAGCAAATATGTTGGAATAGTAACAATACTCTAATAAAATATCTAATTCTGTTCTAATAATGGAAGTAATTTGCCTCAAGGCAACCAAAATTAGGTTTTTAATTAATTTTCAGAACAACAGGAATGTGAAGATGACATTTGGTTTTGATTTGGCTGAAGCCTCTAATTCAATCCCAAATCAAATGTTTTGCTTTCAAGTGTGGATCATGGAGGGGATTTCAATTGTTACAAGTAAGATAAACTTCAAGTCCTTTGGAACAGCCTGGATGTAAATACTCTGTTCTTCTGAGGGACACTGGTTTATGAAGATGATGTGTAGTCTTCATTATCAACCAGCGCAGGTGGTGCAGCTGACTGAGCTCAGAAAGCTGTCTATTTTGTTCTGGTAGGATCTTTTCTCTCTGGCAGCTGAATACCTAGCTATTTTCCTCAGTGCATTTCCATTCCCCTTGCATACCCCAGACATATCCTACAGCCTTCTCTAGACTGCACCAAACGTTCCCCATCACATGCTCTCCCTAAAGGCATTCATTATTCATCCAAAACCAGACATGTCCCAGGCAGACTACTGGCAGACAGAAAGTCTGGGTTGCTTATGTACAGCCACCTCTTATTGGGGAAGTCTTCCTTTTCGGGACAGATTGGTCCACCCAAAATCAGCCACTTCGAGACACAGCCAGAAATATACGCAAAATGTTGGCAAACAGGATGACTCAATGAACATCAGTTGGCTAGTGGCAAACTAACCTCTCTTAACCACTGATTCCTGTGTATTAACAACAATGATACAGAGTTAGAACTAAAAGAGTTGCATACTCTCCAGTTGACAGGCCATATAAGAGGAGTTTCAATTTTTTCTGGAATTATCTCCATTACTTACAGCAACACAAGTCTCTAGAAGAAGAGTTCTTTCAATTGTTTTCCCAGCTAAACTGTACCTAAAATGTGATCTAAAAAGGAAAAGGAAAGGCACAGAACCCCACCAGATTTTTATGAAGAGAATAGAGAAACCAAGTCCTCAGGAAATTCAGCTCTAAACAAGCCTTGCATATCAGTGCCAAACAGTTGCATCAACAAATCCTGCCATTTTCATTGCTGTTTGAGCAAGAGAAGTAAAAGGGAGACTGAAAGCATGAGAGGAAGCTTGGGGGGAGGCTTAACAGCTACAAAATAAATCAATATACTAGTGGTAAAACAGACAAGACATCCAGGGTTATATCCTCCTTTGCATTTATACATGAAGCATTACACTTCTATTTGCCTCAATATACCATTGATCAGCTTGCAGGGAAAAAATACTGTGTGTCAATGAAACGTCTGCCCAGAAAACATCTCTTGTAACGTGGGCTTCCCCTTTGCTGATACCCAGGCAAAAAAGGAGCAGTGAGCAATCACCGAAGTATTAACAACACAGCTCAGCTACCAAACCATGTCCATTTACTACCCTGGAGCAGGAGTTAAGATCTCCTGATCAGGCATATTCTTAAGGCTTGATATAAAACCTACATCTTCCACTCTGTGGGTATGTGATCAAGAGTAAAGAAAAGCACTGTTCATTTTGCCAAGACCAACAGGAAAAGCAGAAACTTAACTGCAACCTGCACGCACGTACACAAAGCAGACTGCTGCTACATCTCTCCAGTGTCAATAAAGATATTAGGCACTATTAAGTAACCCAGATAGGCATTATTTCTCTTCCTATCCAATTTTGAAAATGTGTTATTAGGACCATCAGGCTGGATTTTCAAACAAAAGGTCACTTGGTAACCACAGGAAACTTAACTAAAATTGTGTGCAGATATTTTTAGAGAGAGCTTTGAAAACCTAGCCAATTATCCATAAATTCTGAGCACAACTGTGTGCAGTGAACTAATATAAATGTGGCACTCCAGCAAACAGTTCCAGAACAGGCATGATACAAGCTTTGTAAACCAGGCTCATTTCATCTGCCTTAGGCAATAGAAAAATAATGGCAAGTGGCAACTTAATTTATTTGTGTCTTCTTGAACAATCAAGACTGAAGTAATAGTGACATATATTGGTGTATCAAGATGCAGGTGACTTCAGTCATTTAAAACAGTAGACAGAACTCATGCTTTACACAGCATGCTTACACCTCTTCACTCCCCCGTGAGCTACAAAGCCAGCTTTAACCTTGCGTAAGTTTCTTTTCCGTAATTTTCATTTTACGAAATCTTTGAGTCTGCTCTGAATTTTTAACACTACCCAATGCTATTTCATAGCATCAGAAAGCAAAGGGATTTCCTTCAGCTGCCCTGCAAACCAGCAGAAGATCAGGCAGCAGTCTGTGAATATAGATCCACAGATAGGGCCTGCCAAGAGAATTCCTTTGTACTGGGTCTGTTCCAAGCAGTACTTTTGTTTGGGACCAAACTGACACCTACTGTAACTACCCCCTGCTCTGAAACTGCTTTGTGCAACTACTGAACATGAGTCCCACCGAACCTCATCAATACTAAGATTTTACCCCTGCTGCAAACCTGCGAGTTCATCCAGCACTTTATAAAGGAAGGCAGAAGAGCAGATTTGCTTTGGTATTCCTGTAGACAAGCAGTTAAAACATTACCAACATTACAGAAATATCATTTCCTTCCCTTGCTACAACTAAGCAACTCTGAGACAACATCAACACCTCTTTAACAACAATTCTTCATTTCTCAGAAATGCAGGACCCATGGCAGTTCTATAATACTGGACTATCATCTGTGACTGGGCTTCCAGGATCTACTCTAGATACCCACTGTTTTAATTAGGACCATCTGGTAACTCCCTGTACTGTAAAGACTCATTAGTCAGGTGTATTAAAAGACTCTTGGTATTTGTGGTTGGGTATGTTCTCCTGACATGAAGCATTGTCTTTATTTTTATATAGTCTCAGTGCTCATGGCAGCGTGGAAGAGCCTGAAAATGAATCCTAAAAGGGCTGAAAAAAAATTAGAAGCCAACCCCAAAGTTATAATTTACAATGCCGATGCCACTTGGAACTTTACGGGTTTGGGGTTAGCAGTACCACTGGTTCAAGGGCAAGAGACCCCAAAATAAGTATATGGATTAGGAGACATGCACGACCAGGAACTTAATGATGACAAACATGATAAATGTGTCTCCTCTGAAAACAGGAAGCAAGCAAATAAATAAATGATGTTCAAAACAAATAAAAAACCCCAAAAGAGTCCATAAAAACATTAACAGCTCTACAGGAAATTATGTAAGGGTCCTTTCTCTTTAAATAAATAAATAAACCACAAAATGTTCCTTCAGCCTTGCTATTTCTTTAATTAGTCTTTCAAGAGAGAGTCTTGCAGAGTTACATTTAAGTCTCAATCAGTGCAACTGTGAGCTGAAGTGCACATGCAACTCACTCTAAATTACTTTAATCAGTACATTCAACACTCACGACGCGCTTTCATTAAACTGATTCTGAGAACTACCAGAACCACATGCAGCCTGCATCTCTTCACCTGTATCACCCTCAGATCTCTAAGCTTCTTGACAGTGCAGCAGAATGAAAACTGCTTGATCTATTTGAACTTTCTAAGAAATAAGAGAAACAAATTTAGACCTTTACAAGCCAGCATCATAAATACACCTGAAAAAAGTACCTGCTAAAAAAACCTCAAAACCTACCCCTCTGAAAACAAACCATACCAAACCCAAAAAGCACAACAAAAAATAAGGACAAAAGCAATACCAAAGGTTCCACAGCTGCCAATTTTATCAAGATACATCAGCCAGTTTTATAAGTCACTTCACCCAATATTTACTGTGAAGATAAGCATATCACTTATACATGTCACAGTTCCATCTTTCAGGAAAAAGCATTTGACATACCGTGTTGATAACAGACCCAAAGAATCTATGAATGGCTTACAAACTGTGGCATGACCATATTGGTACCAGGAGGTCCTAATGCTTACTGTGGTGTCTTGGTCATACTCAATCATTAACAGAAAACCCAAACTTTACACACTGAAGCTTGAAGGCAATGACAAGCTTTAGACCTGGTGCTACCCATGAGTTAATTTTGATAACATGCTCAGACTTCGGCTTTTTGCAACTATTTTATTCTCAGCACTTTCATACAGCTGCTCCCATTGCAACAAACCTCTACAATTTCATACTAATCCTCTTGATACTGCTTTCCAGAGGCTAACTGTGACAAGCAGTTCTTGGCATTCCTGGTTTGTGAGTGGCAAACGGAATTACAAAAGAAAAACAAGAACTGTAGGAGGTGTTCAGTAGCTATCCTGACAACTTGGATGCATCTATAGGATGAACCAAGTTAAATCTCAAGTGTTTAAATTCCCTTTGCATCAATCTGCTCTTGAGTTTGTGGTGGCAGCAACCTTTTATTTTTATTGAGTATCTCACCACACTACATGTTGTAATCACAAAAAATACAACACTTATGTATCCTATACATGCAAAGGTATTCACATGGGCCAAGAAAATTAAGAACGGAGTTGCCTTCTCTCTTTACCCTGTCAGTAATACATACGAAACAAAACATGTACAGTACGAACTTAAATCCCCAAATTGCTTGTCATACTGGTCACTCAAACAGCCATTTCCCCACAACACTTCCCCCCCATCACACTTTCCAAGAGTTTTGAGCCCTTAAACATGGGTTGCAAATCAGCACTGGGAGTAGCCTGCAGTCCCCAAGCATCCTAAGTCATGACTTACACTGCAAATCTGGACACACACACACAAACACTTCTGAGCATCCCATCAGATGTCACATAGCAGTCAACTTGCCAGAAGCAGCCTGCAACACTACATATCCATATTACAGAAACCAATTCTTCCCCTACTTTTGGGATCAAGGTGCCCCAGCTGCAGGTTAAAGACAAATAGAGAACACTCCCAACCAAAAGATGGGGGGGAAACAACCAACCAACCAAACCAGTGTCACTGTGACCTCTTCTCACTGAGATTTGTTCAAAAAGCACTGCTGCTCGGGGGGCTTGAGAACAAGCAAGGAATAATGATCTTCAAAATCCATTTGCCTATTTATTTCACATAGGCAAATCTCATTTTGCCTACACTGCAGTTTAGAGACCACTAGCACAGGGCGTTCTTTATTAAATGTTAATAGTTCTGTAGTAATATCCGATGTGGTTATTCTTAGCCCACAATAAGCATAAGGGAACTTCCTCCTCTTTTCATGTGGACAGCTACACAGAAAGACACTTAATGTTTGTTTTCACTTTGCTAAGTCTTTCCAATATTGACTGTGCATTTCATCCAGAGGAATAGCTGCCTCTTCCTTTCAACAAACATAACATATTACCAGAGTAAGACTGCATTCCCGGGATCAGGTAATTCTAGCCCCCGGAAAGTATATTGCCACCACACACCCACATGAACATTTCCAGCATTATACACCACCTTACCTCAGCTCACAGACCATCCTTGATCACATAAAAATGCATTGCCAGTATTCAGCTGGCTTATATTCTGCTTAAAGTAGCCAAGGAAAGACACTTGAACAAGATATAAAGGAATGAAGGGATAAAAGCTGCTATAAAACAAGAATGGCCAAATACTACCCTCTCTAGCCTGCAGGATGCACTTGGCTAATCCTGTTGCAAATGCACTCCTGAATCTGCACAACATAGGAGAAAAGAGCAGTGGCTTCTACTAATAAATCCAAGGTTGATTTTTCTTCTGTATGTCAAACTTATGAACTAACACTGGACACAGGGAAGTATCATATTCCATTTTTACACTGAGCTAATATTAGGAATGCAATGGTTTCCTACCTAAAATACTCTGAATTGTCATAAATGTTGTAACTGTGACAGGATCCTTCAGAGTCCCAACTGGACCTCAAGGTACGCCCCAGTGACATACCTAAGATGAAAAGGTTGGGAGTTGTTTTGCCTACAGCTTGCATGGCTGTATGTCACCCCAGACAGTTCTGCCCATGGCTAGAGGAGTGTCTCTGCCCTTATTTCACTCTGTGGAAGTGGCTGGCAGGTGCAGGAAAGACAGCCACCATTAAAGAAAGCCAGGGAACAGAACGAACGAAAGGGGAAACAGACCTAATGCTACCAGGCTTCTCCCTCCCGATTCCCTGCCTCCCACTGGCCAGCGTGGAAGCAGCCTGTCCTCTTCTCATGCTCTCCCTCATTCAGGGAAGCATCTTTCCTCATCTGTTGGCCTCTGCTGGCCACACTTACCTTAAGCTATTTATTACTAAGTGGAGCCTGGCCATGACTTAAGATAAGCCGGGGGGAAGCAGGAGCAAAGGGAAGGGATTTCTGTGGCTGACGTGCACCCAAGTGACAAAACACCTGAACTTCACACTGAAGAAACAGACATCTCTGGCCTCCTGGGCACAGACAGTTTCTATCCATTAGTTTAGTGGATTTATTTGCTGTCATACAGGAAAACTGAGACCAAGTGGCTTAGGTGGCACCCCCTCCAGGGATGGCATAAAAGGTATTTAAAACTTCATAAGCCACCAGAAAAAAGACAAAATGCCCTTTGCTGTCACACTGCAGTATAAACTCAGCACTGGAAATGAGATGCAGTGCTCCAACAGGCATCACAACAGGAAAGATACCTTGCTCTAATTACAGTCTCTGTTCCACTACATTTATCATCCAAAACTAACTGGATTCATTATTAGCGACACAGGGGGAAATGTGTGAATGCCAATTTAAATTTACTACCGTCTTTAAAACATTGACAGAAAGCAAAGGTAGATTGAGAAGATCTGTGTTCCCTACCTTAGGAAGAAGAATTTTCTGTGTTTTAGCTTTGGCAATACAGGAATAAATTGAAGGCTTTCCAAGAAACTCTATCTTCCAAGCTAGAAGCAACATACTTTGTAGTTCACAGTCTACAGCTTAAAATGTCAGCAAGTTCTAGCACAGTAAACTCCACAGCAGTAGGCAATTTAGTACAAAACTCAAATTGTTCTTAAAACCACAAACTACTTTAAAAAGAAAACAGTCTCAGTCTTCGGCTCTGCTTCCAGGTTTATTATATGCATGCTCAGATCACCCAGCAGTACGAATTCAACTTGTAGTGTATGTCACATGTAGCACAATGTCACACTTCTGCTGACTTTGCCACAGCACATGCATAGAATTTAAGTCCTCTCTCTATCTGTCCAGAAAACATGAGCCCTGAGCAATTTCCACATAGCTTCCTGGACTTTTTGAGGAAGTTTGGATGAGCAGCATGAGGATATGAGTGCATCACATTTTGCATCGTGCAGCATCATGCTGCTGACCAGCTGTTAGGCACCTTAAAACCAGACCTTCCTCCTTGTGAATTCACAGCCTTGTGAAAAACAGTTAATGGGACCCATTTCAACCTATACAAAATCTGCAGTTACAGCTGTGGGGTTTGCTGGGGGTTTTTTTAACCCGCTATCACATTAATTCTTGATAGGATTTTTTTTTTATTACCATGTTAATGCAGCCTGATTTATCCAGCATTGAGTAAGGTGCATTTACCATTCCAAAGTGAAAAAGTTAATTGGAAAATACCCAAGATAATTTGTTTTAGCTCTACTTAGTGGAAGTAACGATCCAACAAAGACCTAGAGGAAGTGGTCATAATTCTCAGTAAATAAGGAACCTCATCAAGAATCAGCATTAATAATAATTAATAATTCTGCAATTGTAGGTTCGATGTCCCCAGCTTCAAACAGGAAAACATTTACAATTCGAAAAAAAAAAAAATACCATCCTCATCCTTTAACTGTTCAAATAAAACTCCTCCCAAAAGCAAGTGCTTTACTGCGATAAAAGGCAAGTGCAAGCATAATGCTTAAAAATCAGAGAGCGCACTTAGGAGCTTTAGCTGACCAAGAGATTTCTACCACATTCCAGAGCTGAAGGAAAGTAGTATCTGGAATCCAATGCAAGATTTACTGCAATGTTCATACACCTTAATTTCTTCTTTTCTTGAATGTAACAACTTCTTAGTCTCTTTTTTTATTTCCAACACATTAGCTTGCATAAAGATGGCATCTACCACAAATACATTAACCCTATCTTCTGCTCCAGAACAGAAAGACATGTGAATGGCAACACGCAGACTAGTCAGACATAAAACAGTTGATCTTTTTTCTCTGAAGGGGCGTTAAAAATATGAGGATCTAACTGCAGGCAAAACAACTTCATAGTACAAAACGTATAGTCTAAATCTGAATGACCAAAGCATATTTCAGTTAGGATAACTGAAATGCAGGTAAGTGCAGACATAAGCCCAAATTTAATGCACAATTACACAAATTGTGCATTCAGATGTGGGAACTGCGTAGGCTAAGAGTTCCCATTTGCAATTACAATTTGGGTGCAACTCTAGCATTTAGTGGACAGGTGACCTTTTCAAGTGGACAAAGAGAACCTTGCCAAAAAGAAAATAGATGGAATTAGCAAGATAACCTAAACAGAGAAAGAAAATCCAGCCAACAATTTTTACAGTAGAAAGACCTTGTTACTGCAGGACAGGCCACTTAGCAAAACCATGAGGCTTTGCTTCCCAGGGCTAGAAGGAATGGGAAACTGAATGGAATTAACTCCGGTGGTATTTTGGGAAAGGTGCAAATAACTATCTTCTTGTCTGTTGACTGCTCTGATAGCACTTCTCCTTTCCCTCGCAGGTTCACACTACTTGCAGGAACTGCTCACACAGCCCACCTCCTACAGTGAGCAAAGGATTCAAGGATGAAACTGAAACAGCAGTGAATCTGAACTCTGAGAAAAGGAAGACAAGCATTTCCTTCCACAGGTCTTATGGGTGCCCCGAAGCCCACTTGATCTCCAAAACTGGTAACAAGCCCAAACTGTTTTCTTCATCAGTTGCCCACAAAAGCATTACACTCTTCATTGCTTTGATATAGCACATCTGAAGCAAAGAGATAAGCAGAAAATTCCAATGAAATGCAGAGTTTTGTTTTTACCTGGCATTGGCTCCTTTAAGGTCACAGAAGTGCGAAAGTAAAGCTTTCACTACATCATTGCAGACAACTTTAACTACATCAATGTGACTCAGCCTCTGTCGCAGCTGCTTGGCAATCTCCCAGAAGTCTTCAGATAGCAGCTGGTACAGCTGCCCTTCATCTCTGCTGAGTTGCCCATACCAGGACAGGATGTAATCTCTATAGCTGTAGTCAAACACTGAAAAGAGAAACAAAACAATAAATAGCAAAAACTGCAAAAAGGGAAGGCACACCAAGATAGGAAAGACTTAATCCTCCACCCCTTCTCCCCAAAAATTAGATGGATAATAGGTCTCTTATCTTTTTCTTTGGGTTTTAAATTCTTGACAAAGAAAGAAAGGTTGGCAAAGTTACAGAAATCTACACCTAACAGGTTACTGGAGGTCATTTTGCAAAGCAAAGCCTGTAAGTGGATTTGCTCAGACAGTCAGGTTACTTGCAACACACAAACCTCAAACTAATACCTGTCTCTCAACAGTGGATTTGGTTATACGAACTATCATATAATCTAGTCTAGGCTGTTGCAGACTGAAACCAGCCTGCTTTACAAAGGAATTCAACACTCCAAAGTCACAGTTAGGTGGCAAGATTTTTGGATTTCAAAAGACATTTACGATACCAAACGACACTGCACAAAGTAAATTATAGGATCGGAAGAGTTAGAGAAAAGAGAACAAACAGATTAGCAAGACAGCATGAACTTCAAAAATGACGAGGTATTCCAAACCACATCTACAAGCAATAACCAAGATTACTGTAATTGCAAGTCCCATGGCAACACCATCATCTACCATTCTGACTTTTCTTTTTGACAACATTTTTCTGCCAGTTCTACTGATGCTTCACTATAGCAGATGTCCCTGGAGGCCTAGGAGGGAGCAGGAGGTGTTCAGGGAGCATGCATGAGCCACACTTAACGGTTACAACAAGATGGGGAAAAAGCTGGGGTGGAAGAAGTCATCAGTTCACATCTACTAGAGGGATAACTGAACAAGAAGGGGGAAAATAAGTCATGTGCCTGATAATCTGAGCAGCTTCTTTACCAGACACCCTGATTTCAGACTTTTTACATCAAAAGTACATCTGTCAGTGTAAGCCCATAGTGCAAAGTAATCACGTGACTACACTATTTCTTAATTTCCACTTTGATGAAGTTGCTTGTTTGGCAGCTTAGTGAACTATAAAAAGCTCCCTGGCACTGTGACAGTGAACTAATAGCATAGTAACAGCAGAACAACTTACGTTGAATACTTCTGCCTACCTGAAATACTAGCAGACCTCATCCTACATCACCTTGTTAAAAACATTTCAAAAGAAAAGGCTAAAATTGATAAAAGCTTCTAGTCAAATGCTTTATAAATCAGCTTTCTTCGGTTTCTAAAGAAAGAAACTAAGTCACTTCACTGAGTATGCTGAAATATAAAGTTAAAAGCCTTTTAACAAGTCACTTCAAGGCTTTTAAATTAATTATTCAGAAAACATTTCAATCAATAAATAAAGAGAAGTTTTGAAGTTTTGAGTCTTTTCTCTGATCCAGAGAGGAAAAAAATACGCAGAGACATACTGCAGGAAGGGAACTTCCAACGTTGAAACATATCCAATCTCATTACTTTTCTAAAATAGAAGAAATCATATTTCATTGAAAACTGCTACCCACAAATACTACAAAGTGATAAAAACAGTTATAAAAGGTAGTGGTCTTCTGATAAGCAAGCTGAAGAATAATCCCTTGATACACTGAAGAGCAATTGGGAGCAGCATTTTAAAAACGGAAGTTTATTATTTACCTCGAGTCTCCCATGACAATACACATTTTAAGCATATTTTTCCACAGCTGTCCCCATGTCCTACTATAACCCCCTTTTTTTATAGAATCATAAAGGTTGGAAAAGACCTCCAAGATCATCAAGTCCAACTGTCAACCCAACACCACCATGCCTACTAAACCATGTCCCAAAGTGCCACATTTACATGTTTTTTGAACACCAGGGATGGTGACCCCACCACCACTGTGGGCAGCCCGTTCCAATACCTGACCACCCTTTCAGTGAAGAAATTTTTCCTAATATCCAATCCAAACCTCCCCTGATGCAACTTGAGGCCATTTCCTCTCCTATTGCTTGTTACTTGGCAGAAGAGACCAACACCCACCTCACTACAACCTCCTTTCAGGCAGCTGTAGAGGGCGATAAGGTCTCCCCCCTCAGCCTCCTCTTCTTCAGGCTAAACAGCCCCAGTTCCCTCAGCCACTCCTCATCAGACTCGTGCTCCAGACCCCTCACCAGCTTCACTGCCCTTCTCTGGACATGCTCCAGCACCTCAATTTCCTTCTTGAACAGAGGGGCTCAAAACTGAACACAGTGTTTGAGGTGCGGCCTCACCAGTGCCGTATAGGGGCACAATCACTTGATCCTGCTGGCACGATCATCCATGGTCCTGCTGGCCAGATCATCCATGGTCCTGCTGGCCACACTATTCCTGATACAAGCCAGGACACCATTGGCTGCCTTGGCCACCTGGGCATGCTGCTGGCTCATGTTTAGCCGGCTGTCAACCAGCACCCCCAGGTCCTTTTCCGCCAGGCAGCTTTCCAGCCACTCTTCCCCAAGCCTGTAGAGTTGCATGAGGTTGTTACAACTCAAGTGCAGGACCCAGAACTTGGCCATGTTAAACCTCATACAATTGGCCTCAGCCCATTCAATCCAGCCTGTCCAGAACTCTCTGCAGAGCCTTCCTAACCGTGAGCAGATCAACACTCCTACCCAATTTGGTGTCATCTGCAAACTTACTGAAGGCACACTCAATCCCCTCATCCAGATCATTGATAAAGATATTAAACAAGACTGGCCCCAGAACTGAGCCCTGGGGAACACCGCTTGTGACCGGCCACCAACTGGATTTAACTCCGTTCACCACAACTCTCTGGGCTTGGCCATCCAGCTTATAGCTTGGTTACTCTCTTCTGTTGCAATACCTGAAACGCTGTGGAAAGCTGATCACAGCATGGATTCTTCCTTTTCATCTACTCTGTAAGAGACCCGTAATTTCTCAAGAGCATTCAAAACACACTGTATTGTGGTGTTTGTTATCATCACCACTGGCAGATAACGACTTACTACAGACACCCTCTCTACTCTAAAATGAACACAAGAGTGCAAAGTAGCGTATTTCTTCAGCACCTTTTGCCTAAGAAGCCAAGTTGTGGTGCAGAGTCGTGCCTCCTACAGCTATCTATTGGACAGAACTCTACAGAACAAACGTGCAAGAATAAAATTTGTATCTCAATCCCTTAGACTATATTATCTTTCAGCACACTTACCTATTCCCACCAAGCCTTAATTTACAACTGTATTTTAGGCAACTCCTCTTCAAAATCAGCTTTGTTCCTCATTCACTCCATAATCACCATCACATTCAACATTAAGTCTCTCTGCTCAGGTAAAGCACAACATTCAAATATATAACAATGTTAATTAGTGAAGTATTATGAGAGCACAACTCCTATAACTTTACTAGTTGAAATACTTGAAGCAAAATCTATTACAGTGGGAAGACTGCTCAGACATAGCAAGGCGGTGGTACAGTTCTTCATTTAGGTGTATAAACATGAAAGAACCATGAAATCTAGTGGCAATATCAAACTAAGGAAAAAAGATTACCAATTATCATCAAAAATTAAGCCATGCAAGTATGAAGTACTTCACTTGTGTTTCTCTCTGCCATTTACATACTTTCAAGACTTTAAATGGATTCCCCCACTTTAAACCATATTTTCCTGCACCTACCCTTCATAACTCTCTTCCTTTACATCCTTTCTACGGTTTGTCACCTCTGAGCCTTGTTGCCCTTCCTGCATCAAAACAGTTTAACCATGCTGGTCTCTATAAAATCTGGGATACTTTAGAGCCCAGAATAAATACCTAAATGAGCAATGAGACAGCTTTTAGGACTTTGTTTAGATAGAAAAAACTTAAAAAGGACACCAGCCATAGACACTAACAGCAGTCTGTGCTGGGGTAAGACACTGGCTCATCCATGTGTGTCATCCTGGCCATGATGTGCTGTTGCTGCTTTAGTATCATGCCTGCTGATGCAGCTGGTGCCTCTTTCAGCACTCTAAAGAAATACAGAAAACAAGTGTAAGAATTTTATAGAGCGCAGCTTGCTTCCTTCAGAGGAGAAATCTGGTCGTGCATCTACTCTTTGTTTTTACACGTTCTCTAGAACATTGAAAAGACCTGGTCAGAAGACCAGGAAGGAATACAAAGAACAGCAGATCACACTTTCACGACAACCACTAACTCAGCCGCTACAAACATGAAACAAATTTATTCTGATGGAATCAGATACAGCAGAGCAATGAGTCTGGTGCAAAACTGTAGAAAATTCTACTGGGTTTTCTAAATTTGTTCAGAAGATCCAAGTCCCCAGCTGTTATAATCTGATTAGAAGTCATTCCCATGTGAATGTGAAGTTGAGCCTCTTCAACTATTCTTTTTAAAGACTGTAAACTAAAGAAGTATTGGGAGTAGAGAGCCAGAAGCTTGTGTGGAGGTTAGTGAGGACACCCCCCAGACCCCTCCTTCATTCCTAACCCCACGCAGGTCTACAGTAACTGCTATCCCTTCTTCTTCCATATTCATTCATTCATTCAGAGGTTCAGTGGTACCACAAGAGCCAGTGGGTCTTGTGGCTTCAAATCTGCAATCTGCAGAGCTTCACATCAGACAGTTTTTATGCTTCTAAGATTCATTACCCAACTTTATGAAAAATAACATTGAAATCTGAATAACAAGGACTAAATGCCTACCCATTTTCTCAAAGCAACATTAAAAACCAGACCTAAAATATCCTCCCTATGCAAATGCATACACAGACTGCCAAGTTTCAAACAAGAAGTAAGTATCCTTTCCTGAAAGCACTGGAGAGACCAGCCAAGTTACGGTCAAATCCAAAACTCTCCTGTGACTATATGAACAACAGAAGAGAAGGCATAGCTACAACCCTGGCTTGAGTTATTCTACAACAGCAAGCATCACAATCTGTAAAATAGAAATGCAACACTGATATCAATGATTCTGCATCAGGAAACCACCAAACAGCCAAGAAGCGTTATTATAATGCTGTGCTACTACCACACTAGATTTAACATGCATGTTATGGTTATCATAGGCTATACTTGAAAAAACACTTTCAGTAAAAATGTAATTAAAAAGATGACAGACTATATCACAGTTAAATATGTGGCAAAGAACTGTTCTATAGAAGTAAATGTTAGATCCTTAGTTATTTGTTACAGCTACCACTTTTTCCCCCCTGCCAAAAGTCAATTCAATAAAAAAAGTGCCTTATCTTCATCCTCAAAAATCAAACTAAAGTATTAAAGCCCCTATATTTAACTCCCAAAAAATTACTCATAAATAAGATGAATATGCAACTATCATTTCCAAGACATTTAAAGAGATAACAGCCACTATTCACTTATTATATTTTAGATTTTATTAAGTTTTAGCTATACAACACAAATTAAGATGATGAGGTTTTATATTTTAACATTATTTTTTTTTATTGAAGGTCCTTGTTCCCACTAAATCTTTATTTAGACCATGGTGTTAAGGGCTGGCAAAATGCTGTGTAAATGCCCAGACTTCAGTGACTGGGAACCTGCCCCAGGCACTAGCAGTAGTGATTTACAGATTTCCGTTTTCTTGTTGAAGTTTGTGCCTGGAAAAACACTGGCATTTCTTGGTCTACTTGTATTTTACAACATTATTCAAACTCTACAAAATTTACATGTTTCTTTAATATACTAGCTGTTATCATTATGCATAGATGGATAGTCCCTGTGAGAAAGGGTTCATACCCTGACAGTCTCCTATTCCACATTGTTTGGTTTATTTTTGGGGGTGGGTTTTTTTGACATTTGCTTCCTTAATAATTGTTATGAGTATGCAGAAAAAAACAAAAATTTCCAAATATATAAATGATAGGAAAAAGAAATCTGTTAAAAAGATCTAGAAAATGCATTAAAAAAAAAAGAGACAAATTTCTGCTCAAATAGTTTTGCCCATGTATTCTTTGGCAAGAGTTCTTAGCTCCAAGTGGCAGAGAGAATATGAATTCAAATTAAGTCTTGCTCATATTCTGGACCCAAACAACTCATTTTTCAAGAGCGGTGAAAAAAAATACAGCTTTTCAAATAAGAGTGGCAGAAGCTACTGCAATTTTTTTTTTTCTTAAATGTCAATGTGTGGATCTTAAGTTGGGAAATGAGATAGATTGGGAAAAACCTCCTTCTGTAAAGGGAAGTTCTGCCTTACATCCGTAACAGAGTTCTTCTAAAGGGTCAACAAGAACATAGACAGGAAAGATCTGATCCACAAGTACAATCTAATTAAATTCCCAAAATATTTCCAACAAGGTCACTTCAACACAGCGTTGAAGGAAGATAAGCCACTATGAAAGAAGAGATGGCTCTCTGGCATGAAAGAATTTAAGAGCTAAGAAACACAGGATACAAATATATAGTCAATTTTCACAGCAGAAAAATTTCACCAGTGGAGTTCTGCCAGGATTTGTGCTATGGCCTGTGCTGTTTTACTTACTCATAAATGACCCAGTAAAGCAGGTAAGTAATATGGAGACAAATTTTCCTAGCTCTACTAAAGCAGTAGAGACAAAGACTGACTGTGAAAAGAAACAAAGAGACCACAGGACATGGGGCAATAAAAATGGAAGATGAAATTCAGTTCCTGGGAGACTGGCTACACACACAGCAGATAAATCTACTAACAGCTACAGCCCTCAGCCCAAACAGTACGCTGTGCAACAGCAGCACAAGTCTGACTGAGCACAGCCTCTCTTAAGAGACATACTCTTAAACTACCATATGATATGGGCTGAAAACATGAAGTTACCAGAGAAGCAACAGGAAGCGTCAAAAGGCTAAAAACATTTGTAAAAGTGGGTCTTCTTATCTTTGCCTAATATAAATGAAGGGCAAACAAGAATCAAATTAATCTACCAAGACAAAGCACAAAAAAAGCCGAAAACACAATTTGGTGGTAGTCACTCAAGTACTACTGGCTGAAAAAGGGACTCAGGGGCTTACAGCTAAAACACCTTCTCTTTCTGCCATAATCAACAAGGAAAAAAACTTTTTATGACGTTACACTCGCTCTGATTTTGAGCACTTAGATTTCATAAAACACTACAGAATGGCAGGGCTAATTCACAGCCTTTCCTCACCTTGTATCTACAGCTTATGCAAGCATGCTATAGTTAAGAATGAAGCAGCATTCTGAGGCACCATCCTTTTATACTACTCTGTTCTCAATGGGAGATAGGAAAGAAGTGTAGAACTGAGCTGTAAACCAATGTAAACAGAAGTTCCTTCTTGGTGACAAACACTGTAGAAAGAAAATTCCCAACAACTCTGTTACGCTGGCTTTGGCAAGACGAGAAGCTCTCCAAGACACGGGCAACTATTATCAGCCAATGACCATCACGGGAAAACTATTTAAGTACCATAATGTTTTTAAGTTTATTGAAATAAGACTGGTGGTTGAAATGGAAACGTCCATGACTCCTTCAATTAAAACTAAGGATGATCAATGATATCTGCCCTTCCAACTACATTAACAGAATATAATGAGAACATCCAGAAAAGTGCACTAAAGCATGTGACAGCTTGTCAAGCAAGACGCACCACAGAACCTCAGGGAACGGTAACGGAGAGCCACTCTAAAGCCAGAGAGGAGTCCACACAGACTGGCTGTAACACCAGCAAAAGCACGGCATGACTGAGTAACAGTCAACAGGCAGTTCTTGAGGGGTGCAAGATAGCAACTAACAGTAAAGCCTAGGCAAACTCAATTACACAAATGATGACAAACAGGTGAAGAAGTCAGAATTAACCAAAGCACTGTCTCTTCAGAACGAACATTAGCATTTCTGAAATTAGGTGATGCTGGCTCCTCTGAAAATGTCATCCTTGCATCTCTAAGGTAATGTAATCAGAAATGAAATCTGATTAAAAAAATCACTGCAAAACCCCATCAACTGTGATAAACTGACAACACCTACTCAAAACCTCAGGTGGTGGTAGTCTGAACTAGTCCCCAAGATTAAGACCTCAGGAGAACTGAAAGTCTCCTAACTAAATGAATGAGATTTTTTTTAAAGCATTTTGTTGAACAGCAAGCAGTTGGCAAAAATTCCTGGGATTCGCAAATACGTTAATCCTCATCAGTGTAAGACTGATTAGCATTAGAGTATGGCACTAATGAAACAGAAATACAGGCAGTATTTTTTTTTAATCTTTGGTAATAAAGTTTTATTTAACCATAAATTTGTAAAACTTGTAAAAAAAGCATTCATAATATCAAGACATTGATAATAACTACGAATTTCACAGGGCAAGGAATGTGTCCTGTTTATTTTCAGACTGGTCATGTTTAATAAAAAAGTAAAATGTTTCTTTTTGGAATTAATTCAGTATCTCAAACTTAAGTTGAGTCGGACACCTTCCAAAACCAAAAAGCTTGCTTAAGTCTACATGTGGTAGAGTGAAAAGTACAGTCTCATCCTTGCCAAACTGCGTAACGGAGGAGAAGTTGGCTTCATTACTCACTTAGGCCTGGAAGAAAAACAACCAAATATGACAAGTTTGCTCTCCAAAATTCGGAGTGAGAATGGAGGGTAAAAGCTACTCTGAAAAAAAATAGCAGAAAGGCAAGTAAGCTGTCACCACAGAAGGTCCTCAACTCTGAAAAATGAATCACTTAAATATTGTTAACTTTCTTTCAGCCTTACTGAGTAAATCTAGACTCCTGCATCCAACTGCATGGTATCTGTGGGATAAATACCTTAGATGAAGACAGCTCCCATATTTTTTACAGACGCATGAGTTACTCCTATGTGCAAATAACAGGAGGGAAGTATAACACAACTATCTTTACTCCAGTATTCCACAATACCTGTTGTTTGTTTCTAAATAACACCACTACCTCTGACACTGTGCCAATTATGTGAAGGCTACATTTCAAACTCTGATGCAGGTTATCCAAAATGTAAAGTATGCATGTGAGAATACAGCAAATAACTTGTTAGTGCTTGTTTCATACATGCAATGTTTAGACTCCGCTATCCTTCTCACATCCTCAGGAATCTTATAATAATCTGACAGACTCCAGATGAAAATACTGTCTAAAACCAAATTATGATATAATAGTTCAGCTTCACAGAAACATGACATAGTAGGTAAAGTGTTCTGATTTTGTATTTTAGCTACATATCCTGCTAACAGTTATTCATAAAAATAACTAAAAACATTACACATCCCAAGAAGTTTTCATAAGACAACCAACCTATTTAAAGCGAGTTTAATTTTAAAATATACTCTCCAGATGTGAAAAAAGATAAGGAAAAAAACAGTGCTGCAAAGAAATCTTGAAGGAAGAACATTCAGTTAGAGAAAATATTTACAAAAGACTGAAATAGCATCAAATTTTATAAATATATTTTAAAAGCTACAATACACAACTCTGTACATGTCTTCTTTTTACAGAAGCCAGTTTTTCCCCCCCCAAAATCACCTTTTCGTTCCAACCTAGCATAATCTTTTAAGTAACAAATCAAAAAAGTGTTGCTTCAAACTCTGACACTATCCCAAGTTCCCCAATATTTTGTATTATGAGTCAGTTGAAAAAATGTGTGCAGAAGTCATAGTTATTCTTTATTTTAAAGAACTGTAAATAAGGTATTTAAATCCATATGATCATAGTTCACATTTTACAACCTAAAGCCCAGTGACTGTACTGATGATACACAGATTTCATAGATTCTATTAACCAGATATACAAATGTTGATTTCAGATTCAGTTTTCATGGCAAGAATTGCACTATGTGGGAAGACTGTTTGCAAGAGTCTAGAGGATTTATCAATCAGGAAAACCCAATCAAGAACCTCTGAAATGTTACCCTTTTTTTTCCAAGTACAAGTATTAAAGACTCTATTTTAATATATTTCTGTAAAAAAAACACCACTAAAACGACACAGTGTCAGTTAAATTGCAAAAACAATGACACATTACTTACTACAATGGATCTCTTGGGAAGACCAAGACCTTGCACTTTTATTTTATATCAAGGAGTAAACCAGGGTCATATTCTGGAATATTGTGCAGTCATGGTTTGCTAAGAGAACAAGAGATATTCAGAGTCTAACGCTGCTTTGTCCAAGTTAAGACTCACCTTCTTTCAGTGCTTTATCCATGTTGTGAGAAATGACCACTCTCCTTGATTGGACTGAATCATGGGAGCTTCCAGACCAATTACTCTGAAATTCAAAGAAAACAGTCACCATAAGAGGCAGGAAAAAAACCAAAAATGACAGAAGAAATAAAACTGGAATTCAAGGTGACAGTACTATATAATTTGGTTTTTATAAAAGTATCATCACCCCATATGATTAAAACAGATTAAGTGTCAATTGTCTATGAGGTTATTATACATTGTTCATTAACCACACATTAATACCCATTGTGGTGTACTGTACACTGTACAATTTGCCAAATTACCTTAAAGTTGGGGGTTTTGGTAGAAGGGAGCTATATCCATCTGCAATTCAATACACTGAGAACAGGACATGCATTTAATAAAACAACTGGAACTCTTCAGTATTTTCACAGCTTTTAAAATCTCAAAGACAGGTCAATAGCAAATATAACGTCTTTACAGCCTACTGTCACGATGGACTTCTTTTAGCCTCATAAACCGCTTTTAAAATAAAAGCAAAGCCCTTAGATCTCCTACAGTAATTTTGGTTTGTGTTCTTTTGGGCTTCTTCCTTCAAAGACACTTCTGGCCACTGCATTTTAAGTTGCTGTACTATACAAATATTTGTCTATTTTGAAGTATTAACACTTGTAATGTCCAAACAGGTGGGCAGACAGGGGAACATTTTTCAGGGTGTAGACAAAAAGCAGTGATTCATGCTGTCCTTATATAGAATGAAGTGTAATTCAAATCAGAAATGGAAATTGTGCCCACTGCCACTCAGCTTACTTCGCTCCCCTTGATGGGAGCTCAGACTCTCCTTGGCAAGGAGACAGCGCTTCAGAAACGTCCCGGTTAACCCTCCAACATTCACCAAATAGAGAATAAGAAAGCAGTATAAACTTTAAGCGGCATTTAAGTAAAAATGCTCTTTAATGTTTTTGCAGGTGGTATGCCATTATTTCAGCCAATTTGCAGGCCAATACTCAGTGTATTTTGGTGTAACGTTTTCCTTCTGCTGCAGGTACATGCACATAATGTCTAGTATAAAGCATGTCTAGTGGTACACAGATGAAGGGGTCTAAACACTACCCCAAAAGCAAAATAAAGCTGTTCAGACTCTCTCACAACTAACACACACCATTTCTATGGATATTTTCCAGGCCTTGAGGGCCCTCCTTCCACCCACAGTTAATTTGTTCCAGCTTCTGGATGAGTGCAGCAATGCTCCCTAGACTTCTTCCAGTTGCTGCTCTGTGACCACGACTGTGGTCTTCCAGCCATTTTCTCCCCGCCCTTGACATCACTATCAATGGCAAGAGCAGCAAGATTTTAGTATGTTTACCTCCATTTGCACCACCTCTTACTATCAAAACTATAGTTAAGGAGGGGTAAGAAGAGAGTATTACCTGATTAGTGAACCCCTACAGATTTGCATGGCCTCCTTTTACCTGAACATGATGCCAGTAAAATAAACGGCTGCAATATTTGTAAGGCTCCAATACCTCACCTCTGGCTGCTAATTGTCATCTTGCTTCCGCCATGCAAAGCTGTGTTAAAGCTAGTCACACAATTACTTCAAGATTTTTCTGCTTTATTTGCAGCAGGAAATTGGATGATTCATAACCACTCCAATTTAGAAAGAGAAGAGACAGACTCACAGAGACATTAAATATCCCAAATACATTTGTGGATGAGGAAGGGATTCAGAAAGCCCTATTAAGCAAAGTCACTCAGGTCCTTCTGTGAAGAAAGAGCTCCTAAACATGAGGCCACAATCCTGACTGAAGCTCTGTGTTCAACATACCCCATCTTTCTTAACACTCAGCTAGCTTGGGTATCCTATAGGACTAATCCTTCTGCTAACCCGAGTCATACCTGCATAGAGGTCTGTAACCTCACGCCCCTAACTTAGACATCAACGTTTGCACCTAGTTTGCAGGAAGTGTTTTTTATGGCCTAAAGCATCATCAAGGCTCTCATGGAGTGCTAGCCAAACTACTCCTTTCAAAACTAGTTTAAACACAACCCAAGATAAGAAAATTATAAATGCTGAACTCTTACTTTTGCCTCCCTACCTGCCTCAGTTCAGGACTTCTTTACAACATAGGGAACAAAAAAAAAAACAAAAACAAAAACAAAAAACAAACACACACCAAAAAAACCCCAAACAAACACAACCCACACCTTTAGAGGGGTTCCACGGTTGTAAGTAGCTGGCTCCACATCACCACACTACGATCCAGTCTACACAATTCCACAAAGCAGGAAACTGATCCTTTTATGTATCAGCCTCGACCACTCATGATGTTAAGAACAAGGCAGACTATTATTGCCTCAGTGAAACGCTGCCTCTTAAGCACCAAGATACAAACTCACATTTCAGCTTGCAAGAATATGTTTCACTGAGAACATCCTCTACAGATGGTATGTTTGACTTCTAAAAGGCACCAGCTTTTCATAAAAAAAAAAAGTAACATTGATGTTTAGCATGGAGAAGTTCAAGTAAGACAAGCAATTGAAAGAATTTAAAAGGTAAGAAGTGAATACCACCATTAGCAATGGTGATTTTGCTGCTGCACGAATGTAATTACTGAAAGGCAAAGGAAGATGCATGGTATATTGGATCTTTTGCACGCTCATACAGGTATTGCATACAACACCATGAACAGCCTGAGAGAAGCACAGAGCAAGAAACGAACCTTGCTTAAAAACAAGGTTTCAACTTTGCTTAAAAACAATTTTTCAAGAACAGATGAGAATCTAACATCTGCATAAATAAAAATCTTTAAATGCATTGGAGTGATGTTGGTTGCATTAGTTCAGGCTAAGAAAAAGTAGTTCAGAGGGGAGACCTTATTGCTGCCTCCAACTACCAAACAAGAAGGTACAGAGAAGAGGGAGCCAGACTCTTCTTGCAGATACACAGAACAAGAGTCAATGTTGCAACACAAGAAATTCCTACCACTTATAAGGCAAAACTATTTTAATTATGAGGCTGGCCAAATACTAGAATGGGCGTGCTGAGAGGCTATGGAGTCTCCATCCTTGGAGATACTTAAAACTCAACAGGAGAAAGCCCTGAGCAACCTTACCTTGTTGGACCCACTCTGAGCAGAAGGGTAGACAAGATGCCCTCCAGACATTCCTTCCAACCTGAACTATTCTGTGATTCTTGATGATCCTTCAGAGAACTGTGAATTTAATTTACTGACTGATAATGGATCAGAGCCTTCTCTGAAACAGCTGATCAAACTCCTTTTTCCTTTCAGTTTTATGAACTTGCATTTAGGAGAATCAAGTTTAAGTCTTGTTCACCTAGATTTGCTTTTAAAAAATTCTGTTTCTGTGAGAACAATAATGATGAATTAACAAAAAAACCCTAAAAACCTAACAGGCGTTCCTGAGTTGCCTGACATACGGCAGAAACACCTTAAAACCAACAGTAACAACCTGGTAACACAGGTTTACCAGCACTTGCGATAACAGAAGGATTTCAGAAAATTCACACTCCTAACTCAGCTCTAACAGCTGGGAGAATGAAAAATCCAGCAGATTTCATGAGAAGATTTTCTTCCTACCCCAGCCTCAAGTCAGATGGAGGATGTATGCAAAGAACAGGTTCAGCTAGAAAGCCTAGACTTGAATGTTTTCACATTTTTCTTCATGTCGCTCATCTAAAGGAAAACGGTGATACATTTCATGAAACAGTTGGCATAACCCTGACTGAGCCAAAGATGTTCATAAATTGATTTAACACAGTCAAGTTCTAGCTTAGATGTTCTTTATACCAATTAGAAGCTGGTATGTTTCCCATTAGTCCTGACTTGCACTACCTTAGCCCCTCAAAAATCAGGCTCTACTCTGTATAGTTTATTGTTGAAGAATGGCAGAAGCCAGACTGAAACTTAAATAATGCTTGACAAAATGACTTGAAGAGCTAAGGGTGGAGCACATTTGGAAAGCACATGCAAAGAATGAGGCTGCTAACAAACAGGGAGGCCTGTTTCCTGGAACAGTTCAAGATTTCCCCAATTTTAACTTTGTTTACAGGCTAAAAAAAAAAAAAAAAAGGATGTGTGTATTTCCTGGAGACTTCTGAATAATACTCACTGTTCAATACTTTTGAGAATGACTTAAGACACAGACAACAGTCTGAAAGGCCCAGGAAAAAAAAAAAAACAAGGCTGGCATTGAGCCCGAAATTTTATCTTAGGTTCAGTCTCCTACAGATGCAAAAATTAAGCTCATGTCATTTATTGGTTTAAACAATTTAAGTAATTCAAAGTTAGTTTTGATGAAAACAATAAATGTTAAATAATAAAGAAGATGTTTCAACAACTATACTGAATAAACAGCAAAGCATGGAGTACCTTCCACTATCAAAAAAATCCATCCGCAACACTCAGTCATCAAATGCAATTCTTAAAACATAACAGCAGAAAGCCAGGCACCTACTACAGGCACGCCACACGCAGACTTACTCTGCCATGGACTTAAAGCCAGAAGCAGAGAAAAATTAACAATTATTTCTAGAACATTAACTCAATTACAACAAAACTACAACAGAGCTCAAGACAGGACAAGGGGTAATGGTTTTAAACTAAAACAGGGTAGGTTTAGACTAGATATAAGGAAGAAATTCGTTACAAGGAGGGTGGTAAAATACTGGAGCAGGTTGCCCAGAGAGGCAGTGGAGGCCCCATCCCTGGGAACATTCAAGGCCAGGTTGGACGGGGCTCCGAGCAACCTGATCTAGTTAGCGGTGTCCCTGCTCACTGCAGGGGGGTTGGACTAGATGCCCTCTAGGGGTCCCTTCCAACCCAAAAACATTCTATGATTCTATGACAGATCCCACAATATAAATGGGCACCGTACATGAGTCAGTTTAACCACTGATCTAAAAGGCAAAGACTACATCCAATTCAGCATACAAGAACTACTCAGCTACTCGTAGCTACTTGCTCCACCCACTGCTGTCCAATTAACTTTCTTCTTTTCTGTGTCAAACATACATTAACATCAGACTGGACTTTGATGATAGAGAGTCACAGCTTCAAATAATACTTTGCTGAACTCACCACAAATTCAGCTTTAACTAATCTGGATTGTTGTTTTCTTATAGTAATAAGTATTACTTCAACTTACCATGCAAAAATAAATCTTCTATTCACAGGAGTTAATATTTTAATTCACACCTATAGTTCTATTTTAGATTACAAAGCAAGTATATGTGTATGTCACATTAAGCATTAATCTACATTTATTAAGGGATACCATAACTACCCATTTAAAAATCAACATACTTAAAGCACATTAATCCTATTATGTTAAGCACCATTATCTCAATAACGATTTTATAATATCAATGTATCTTATTTCCACTAACAGAGCTGCTTCTGGAACACATAAACTGTGTTTATTATATGGGGATCTTCTATTTTAAATGTACAGTGTTCAAAACTGACAAAACTGTAGGGGTATAAAAACTCTATAATCAGGGCAGAACTTCCTTCACTTGAGATTTCATATAATACTGAACAGATGAGAATATAAAAATGAAACTTTTCTCAGGTAATACCTTCATTCCATCACTACAGCTAAGAAATAATGGTAAGTTAGCATTTAAATTTCTGCTCAGCAGGAAATACAGGATTATTCTCTGCTGGGATCTTTAGTATCACCATCAAAATAAAGGCCTATATAAATTCTCAGGGTACATGCACAGCCCCATTCTACTGAACATCTCCACGTTCTCCTCTGGTGTTAAAAACAGACAAGAACCACCTATGGCCTATGCTTCAAGACCAAGAGAGCCATGTGCTACAAAAACTGAGCTGTTGGCAAGCCAGAAAAACCTGCAGACTCATGCCACAGCTGCAGAGTTTCAGCTTGACAATCAAGAAACTCCTGTGTTGTCCACTGCGCTATACCCTCCCTCCCACATGACTTTTCACTGTACAAAGATAGGGTGTACTGTCTTTTTAACAGAGCATCACGAAACATGCAGAATGAATTGTCACCATTGATTTTATTAACATTAACTTGTTCTCTTCACTGTGCACACTTTAAAAATATGGTACAGACTGGTCATATAAACTTCCCATGGACATAACACAAAATTGTTCCCCTTATAACTACACAATTTATTTATTTATTTTTTTTTTTTTACACATCTTTTGAACTTAACAAGGTGGCAGCTTGGGAAAGGATACAGTATTCTCCGTAACTGCCTCTTCCTTGGGTAAATTTTGCTGCTCTTCTTTGCAGAGCACAAGGAACCAAGACCTAGCAATAAGAAGGAATCTGGTAAGATTTTAGTTTCAGAATGCTTCTGATACACAGGTAGAGAATTTTCAATCCCAAAGCATATCTTGAATGCAAGATGCTTTCAGTCTTAACCTTATTGCAGAGGTTTTGGTTCTTCCACCTTTAGGAGTCCCCTGCCAGAGACGTGGACAGGAAGATCCCAATGAGCCCAACACCCATCTTTCTTACTGACTTAGCATAGCTCGGCTATCAGGAGAAATGAAATAGCTCCCTAGTTATATTGTCAGTCATAAAACACTCCTCAAGAGAGAAGTAGTCCTTACAGAGGTAAAAGCAGCCTGATTCACAGCAAAATATGAGATGTCAATCTAACACAATGTTGAGAAAATTATACGTCAAGCACAATACAATGCAGAGCAGAAAATGACACAGGACACAATGGAAGGAAACAGAAAGGGTTGCATGACAAGACAAGAAATCTCTAAATATACATGATGGATAAAAGGCTGAGTGGAAGCTAAGTCTGCTCACCGCTAAGGAGTTATAGGACAAATATGTGAGAGACAGAGTCTGAAAATCATTTCATTTCCTGAGATCAGTCTCCTGTGAGAATAAAGTTACCACTTCAAAGTTATGCCTGCAGGTAATCAATGCATACAGTCCTAACAAAACTTCAATTCTGAAAAAGCTTATACAACCCTAAGGATAACAGATATTCCACAAATCCCTAAAAATAAACTGTAGCAGAAATGTTCAAACTGCAGGCCCTAAAGTGAAAGAGGCCCCCACTGAACTGTAACTGATTCATGCAGCGTTCTCTTAAAATTTTAAAATATTCCTGAAATTGGTAGGCAATGCTATGATACCTTTTCATTATTTTAATTTCAGGACCTGCCTAGTAGTAAACTCACCTGCATCATCAAAAGCTGATTGTTAACCTGCCTGTATATGAGAAAACACTACAAACAAAAGTATCAGACTCTCTGTTCTGTTAAAAACCAACCAAACTTAAACATATCCTCTCCTTTCAATCCATAAACAACCAATAAATTAGAGGAATGGCAACAGATCAGAGTATTTGGTTGCAAACCCAAGAGGATCTAAAACAAGTACGACAGAAGAGCAGCAAGCAGAGACTGTAATGATTAGCAGAAGTAACAGCAAAATCCTGCCGTATCAGAGCTCTCAATATTCCCTAATGGACCAAAGAATGAGACAGACCATAGAACATGTTTGGCTTGAGGTTGATATAAACATCATAAATACTTTTGAAGACTTAGTAAGGTGTAAAGATCAAAACTGAAAGGAGTTAGGAAGTTTCTCCTCTCCCTCGCAGCTGCTTCAAAATGCTCATTACCTCAAGAACTGCTTTGCATCATGCTTGAAATCGATAGCCACAGATGGCAAACCTTCCACTTCCTACAGCTGCTGGGGCTCCTACGAGCTTACCTTTGCAAGCTTCATCTAAAGGCAAAAGTCCAACCGTGAAGGAAAAAACTGTGCATCCTTTCTCTCTGCTTCCCTTATGTTCCTCAAAAAGCACAGAGCACTCAACTTGGATACCATGGCAGATACTCAACCTCGGTTAAGTTGCCATCCTGTCTGAATCACTCAGACCATTTCCAATAATCTCACTACTCATCCTCCTAAGGCTTAAATAAAAACCAGTACTAGCTTGCAGGATCCAGAGATTTCAACAATTACCTGATCCAATGAGAAAAGATTTACCCATGCCCTCCCATTAATGCCAGATTCACAAAGTCCACGTTCAAGGATGGAACAAGCTTTTAGGAACATAAAACACGGTCAGATGTCTCCCTCAGGGCCAGAAAGTAAGAGCAAATTATTTCTGAAGATTGAGAGCTACTAAACAGAAGCAAACAAGAGTGACCAAATATGTCAGCTGAGTTTTAAAGAAATACTCAAAATCAATGGCAACTGTTGATCATAGGAAACTAAACCCAGGACATTAGAATCCGTACCCTTTTTGCTGGAAAAACACACATTTTCCCTTCTTGGTAGTGCTGCAAGATAGACTAGGTAGATCATTCTCTATACAGAGCATCATTCATTTAATCTGAATTTAAAATGCAGGACTTTAATAAACTAATCCTTGGGGTTTGCATTATTTAAATTAAGTTGATAACCCAACTCTCTATTATTTAGTTTTTGCTTTGAACCAGAGTCAAAACACTATGCTGAAAACTGTCCTGCCAGGGTTTTTTTGGCAGAGGAACAATTCACACTGGAAACGTGGGAAAATGTGTTTTCCTTCCCCTTCCCACTAACTTCATTAGCATGGGTCTTCATATGAGTCAAAGCCATCTCCCCTAGAACCACACAAGTTAGCAGCTATGTAGGGAACAAGCTTGAATTTAAAAAGGTGACACATGTTCCAACAAGTCTCTTCAAGGGCTATCTTTGGTGTGAGCAAGTCCACTGATACTTGAAAAGTGAAAATCCCCTCCGAGACAAACATTTTTAAAAAAGTACAACTGGGTCACCATGCCTTTTTGCTGTCTTGCATTTTGCTGTCCTCCACCACTACAAACAATTTAATCCTATAACAGTTCCTGAGAATTGCTGAAAAATACCCGGCAATAACACAATGTACAATTTCAAGGTGTCATTCAATTCCCACTAACTCAATATCAACACAAACTATTCACCAATATTATTAATGCCTCCAAGTACTTAAATTAGTAAGTAAAACAATATTATGAGTTGCCTGTACACCTCTCTTCCTTCTCTTTCCAATGAAAATATAAAATAATACTGGAAAAAATGCAAAGCTTTATGTGGAAGCCAGAAGACTGCCCAGATAAACCTTGTGATCAGAGCCCTCACACAGGAAGACTACGTTGAAAGCACACCTCATCATGGCGATACAAATTGCACACCTTGCTTTGCAGTTCTCAGCAGATTTCAAATTCTCTTGCCAAGATACGTGACTTTAGCAGAAAGTCTTCACCTTTCAAGTCCCAAAGGGGTTACACAAAACATATTTAGAACAAAGCACGGCTTCATATTTGGAAAAATGGCTTCTCTAGTAGCAACTTCAAGCAAAGTGAAAAAAGGCTTATACCTTGGCTCTTCTGAAGTCCAAACCTGCAACACAACAGTTCCTCACCCAAGTTACTCACTTTCATGAGCAGATCCATGAAAATCAACAGCACTAAACTCATAGTGTAAGTGCTTGCAGAATTGAGAACTATAAAACCCTCCCTTTTTTCAGCACAGCGTAAAGAACTTGATCCAAGTCCCTTTGAAGTTGATCAAGAGTACTCCCACGCACTTTGCAGGAGCTGAGCCTGACTCCCACTAGAGTAAATATTTATTACTGAATACCTAGTGCTTCCTCATTTGTTAACCCTAATGTGAAAATCACTCAAAGAACAAAAAATGAACCTATCTGCCTTGAGTTCATGTACGTATGACACATGCAGAGTAAGATACCAGCCATAAGACTTTTTCCTAAAAAAAAAAATTTATTTTTTTTTAAATTATTAGAGCAACAGAGAGTTCTTCCCTATTCTTGAGGAAAGGACACAACAAGGCTAAGAAATTCTAGCTTTATGGTCATCCTACTACTGGCTCCCAGAAAAGACAACAGGATCAAAAGGCTCCATGAAAAATGGGAGAGTAACAACTGAATGATAATAAAGCAGTAGAAATATGAAAGGATGTATAATAAAAGATTACCTACAAAATTTTCAAAGATAAATGTATGGAGGAAACTGTAATAAACATTTTAGTGAATGGCCTACATTTCTCTATTCTGCCTATACAAGACACTATTATTTTCTTCATCTACATGTTGCTGAAGCACCAGTTAGGAAATCTGCTAAACATATACAAAATTGTGTTCAGAAGTAGTATGTAAAGGAGCCTTGCAGCCCTGAAGCCATTTTGTATCAAAAAGAAATCAGCAAAACTGTAAATTGAAGGCATGAGAAACCCAAATGAAATGCCTGGAATTACAACTTCTAAATAGAAAGGGTAGAATACCTCACTCCTTTTTTGACAGTCCCTTTCATACAGCCAGGTTAAATTTTGAGAACAGTGCAAAGAGGGAGGAAAGAAAAAAATTAACTGAATCAAAGAGAGGGTAAAGAAACAATCCAGGAAAAGGACTGCAGAGCTACTGCTGCTTCAGCAGTGACTTTTAAATACCAAATTTCAACTCCCTTCTGAAACAATGAACACGTACCATAGAGCTAAACTAAACCCAAACACCACATACTAAACCACACAAAGCAAGAGCAGGTGTGCACTCCCTACATACACGAATCCAGTGGATGGACACAATAGGAGAACATCTTGAAGAGAAACAGGCAGTAACATATCACAGGAAGAAAGTGCCTATGGTATAGTAACTGAAGTGACTGAATTCGCCTCTGGACAGTTCTAGTTCCACTTCTGTTCAGTGGGCTTATGTATAATGCTTTTCACAAAGGGGAAGAGAAGAAGAGTAATAAATATTTTTTTTTCTTCAATTCTTGGCTTCCCAAATTAAATCAGTTTTCATTGTTTGGCTGTTTCACAAATCTGAAAGTTGCTCCTCATTGCAACAGCAGGGAGATGTCAGTTATGAAGTTTATATAAAGATTTTTTTGTACTATACATAGAATACATTCTCCTAAAAGTAAATTAACACATATCCAGATGTTCAGATAAGTATACCAGCACATAAATATCACTGGAGGGATGGCATTATCACTGAAATATTTAATCTTGCAAGTCTGAAGACAACAGCAATTTATTACTGATGCAATTTGCTTTTCTTTCTTTTTTTTTTCCATTTGGTGTAAGGTAGGTGAACGGTGAAATACAAAAGTCCTTTACTACTTAGATGCTTATGCACTTAATACACATTTGTTCCCCAGCACTCCTATGACAAAAGCCAACTGAACAATCCCTAGCTGTACCCACTTAATACATTACATACAGAACAGCTACCTTCTGCTTATCACTTGTTGACTTTGTGCATTACACCTTCTCACTTCCCCATTTCCCACTTCTAATGCTCGTACACACTATTTATTCTTCACTCCCTTCAAAAAGCTGAGTATGATGTTGAGTCTTCAAAGCAAACAGAAAAAAGTCTACTGAGAAGACAAAATGAGTATCACGCACGCCCACTGCCACAAATAGATCCCAATGCACCTTTGTGAGTTGTATTACCCACTGAAGCCACCAACCCCCCCACCAAACGATCCTTTCTACTGACAATAATGTCCCACCAGTTTCCATTAAATGCAGGCGTGGAAAAACATATTGCTCACAAACACAGGCTCTTTCCCTCCTTAGGTCAAAGAATGAAGGAATAAACCACTACTATGGGTCCTTAGCTGATTTGATTGGCAAGATGGAAGGACAACCAACTATACCAGCGAGTGATTTCTAATGGGTTCTCTGCCCTGCCAGCACCCTCCGCTTTCTGCAAATTCAGCCACATTGACTGCAGCCCCAGAAACACAGAAGTGCCAGCATTATTTACTTGCTGCTAACAAGAAGCGTACATGTACTAAACATAAGGAACTGGGTCACCAGAACAGCTAGGCCGTACACCAAGGTGGCACAAATTATGCTCCTTTTTCTCTGCAGAGCGCTCTCAGGTATCCTGCATGACACTATCAAAGCGAAATAGCACTTAGGCGGTACCGCCTACTGCTGCAGCACTTCACATAGGAACGCAGCCCACTAAGGTTAACAACTCGCAATGAGGGGCCAAGGGCACCCGACCGGAGTCACTGGCTGTTGATGTCAAATGCCACATCCCTGTGAGCCCCGGACAGACTGGGAGTGCAGGCAAATCCTCATCTCCAGCAGTAGTTTTTCAAGCCTGCCTAGAACCAGCTCTGGAGCATTGGTTGAGTTGATGGGGGCAGGGGCATGGATGGGAGGGAAGTTATTTTGACCAGCACCTACAGTCAGTCTCCAAATACCTTGTGCTACCAGTCCCGTGCAGAAGAAACCAAAAAGTACTAAGCAGTGAGCTACAAAGAGCTCACAAACATGAATTCCGATATTTTAGAATAGGTACAGAAAATGAGTTTATCTTTTGCATAGAGGTCTGCAGCGGTTTGAGGACACGTTGGCACTTCCTCGAGGCATTATGATAACACTATCTGAAGCTGCTCAACTTCAGAGCATGCATTCAAGCAACGCTATGCTGGCTCTTTGAGCACACCTCTCTCTTTTACTAATGGCATTTCAACTGAAGGAGCAGAAAAGGATTTGAGGCACAGCCAACAACAAATTGCCGTACGAGCGCTCCGAAGGTCTCTCTCAGAGCAAAGTCTTGGTTTTTCCTGTGCGCCTGCTGCCCTCCAGCACAACTTTTCCCATGTAAAGCCCCGGCGAACAGCAGAGGGGGCAGGCTCCTGCGGCCGCGGGAAGATAACGGGACGGCGGGTGCGGGTGGCCCGGCGCGCCGCGGCGGAGCGAGGGCCGCGCCACTCCCCCCCCCCCCCGGGGGAAGGGGGGGTGCCCGGGGCACGCGGCGCGCCCGCGTAGGGGCGAGGCGGGGGCCGGCCCGCCGCCCCCCGCCTCGGCCCGCTCCTGCCCCAGGTGGACGACGGACACGGCCAGCAGCCCCAGCCCCGCCGCCAGCACGAAGCGGGACGAGCCGGGATCCTCGTCCTCCTCGTCTTCCGCCGCCTCCCCTCGCCGCCGCCGCCGACCCGCGGCGGGGGGGCCTGCCCCCTGCGGCACCGGGGAACGCTGCTCCTGGGCCGCTGGGAGCAAGAGCATCTCCCGCCGCGGCAGCCCCCTGCGAAGGTCGCCGCTCCCGGGGCCCCAAGGTCTCCGCCGCCGCCGCCGCCTCCCCGCCCGCCCCGCACGGGGGGGCGGCCCGGCCGCTCCGGGGCCGCGGGGGGGCAGCGCGCCCGCCGGTGGGCGGCGGGGCCGAACGCCGAGGCGGCAGCCGGGGAGGCCCCGCCGCGCCGCGCGGTGTCCAGCGGGGGAGGGGCAGGAGGCGGGGGCGGCGCCTGCCGGCGGGCGGGCCGGGGACACGTGCGCCCGCCGCGCCGCACCGCCCCGCGCTGGGGCCTGCCCCCGGGGGCTCCGCCGGGGCCGGCCGCGGAGGCGACCTTGCGCAGAGGGCGGGAGGCGGCCGCGCTGGGACGGAACGAGGCGGGGAAGGTGTGGAGCCGGGTCCCGCGGAAAGCTCGCGGGCGCCCCTGGCCGCGGGCAGCCTGGCAGAGCCGGAGGCTGCAGCCCCCAGGCCGCCGCTCGGCCCAGCGGGGTCTGGGTGGCCTGGCTGCAGCACCGAGGCCCTGGCCGGAGCTGAGGGCGAAGCCTTGGCCGGCGGCCTCTCTGAGGTCCATCCAGACTCCCTCCTGAGCGAGCAGCGTATGCACCCCTCTGCCTCCGCTCCCTTTGATCAGCCAAATAAGACCATAAATAACTGGATTTCAGAAATAAAAAGTTGGCAGAACAGCGATTGAAACAATACAACAGTGATTTTGCGAAACTCGGCCCCGCTGCCCCAAACCCCTGCCAGACTCCCATCACCACCCTCCCTCCACTGGTCCAATGTTTTATAACTGCTTGTGGCAGGTTGTGTGAACAAACGCCCAGCATGGCACTATCTTGCCACGTTCCAGCCGCGCTCAGGGCCACCTTGCTGCCTGTTCACCTTGCCACAGGTGTGGTGCAATTACAGCTCCTTGAGCTTGCAGGTTGACAGCAGCTACCAACCACAGCCAAAGTGGGAGGCCTCGATCTCGCCATAGCAGCACTAAAGGGCAGTGCTCTCCTTCAGGAGGCCAGACGCCGCAGAAGTGGATTTACAAGCATTTACTCATGGGCTTCATTTTAAGAGCGGATATCCCATTAAGAAAGTTAAGCACTGTAGAAGTGTTTACAGGTATTGAGACTTCTGGGAAGCACTTTTCAGATTGCCACTACTCTGGCAGCCTTAATGCACAAAAGACCCGTGAATGTTATCTTTTAAACAGCCGCTCTTGGTGCTCAGGTAGGAGGCCTTTCGATTTATTCATGTTCTGTAAAACTTCTGTAAAAAATTTACTCTGTGAAATGAATGATACTAACCCGATGAAGAAAAAGTATGAATACCAAGGCCCCGATCTCGTGAATCTTTACATTTCCCTATAACTTCCAAGAGCACAACTAGCACCGTTTTAAAACCAGACACCAAGCTTCCCCCTGCTGCCGCAACACTGAGCGAGCCAAGGCACCGAGCATGACTGGTACCAGTGTCCAAAGGGTTCAGGGACAGCCCTGACACTGCACGGTAACGGCAGGTCAGGTGTCAGCTCACTGCGCCAAACTGCAGTGGAGACGCCCACGGTGCAGGTTTCTAAGTTACAACAAATATTTTACTCCACCATGGTATTTTCTAAACGAGCCCTAACCTAAGCCACAGGGCCTGATGGTATGGCCTGACTCGTATACAAAATTGCCTCCACATATACATGCCTTTATCTGTTAGAGGTTTGCCTAGCAACGTTACTTCCTCTCAAAATCCCAAAGTAGTTCTGGAGCGGTTTTAGCTCCCATTTTAGTCACTGACCCAAAGAAACACTTGCTCCTTAATCTGATCCAAAGTCCTTACGGTAAGTTAAACATAATTCTGTTACAGAGTTTATTCTATTTAGTGGATATTAAATTGAACAAAGACCTTTTAAATGCTCACTCAGACCATTCACAGAGTGTCCAAAATTGATTAAGTAATGTCTCTAATGTGATTGAAGGTGAAAATCGGTGTATCATAATAGTGAAAATACTACTGCAATGACAGTCCATTCCCATGGGAACTACCATGTGTCAAAACGTCACGATGCTTCACCAAAGGGCTTGGGGAGCAAAGTTCTTTCAATAAGTCTGACCCTTAAGTCCAATAGAGAGATCCTTGCGGAGTCGGAAAGCTTTTGGATAAGGCCCAACATGCCAGAAGGTTTCCTACAAAGTTACTTTATTTTCACCAGGTAGAAAACAAAAAGCAAAGATCCATCTCCCAGCGCACACTTTGTTCAGCAAATACAGGGCTTTGGACTGAGTTCAGGGTCTATTCTGGGATCTTAATAAAGTTCCACACAAGAAACCAGAGTGTGTAGAGGCCTTCTACTGCAAATGCGTTCAGGAAACTGCCTGAGCCTCTGTCGAAACTACTGAAGGGAACTGACTTTTTAAATTAACCTGAAGCACAGCACGTAATGTTGTTAGTCCTATGTAAACAGAGATTATTTTCTTATTAGAGTATTAATTCTCAGAAGTGGAGAGGAAGATGAAAAAATAAACCCACCTGCAATAACGGTTTAGTCCTGCAGTGCTTACGCACAAGAACAGTTCGTGTCTGAATGAATAATCCCACCAATTTTAGCTAGGATTTACACATCATACCCTGAATTAGATCTGTCTAAATCAACTCAAGTGTGTATCTGTAGAGCTAGAGGGAGATTTGATTGTTTTTTCTTTTAGTTTTTAATAAGATTCTATGACTTTTCGACCTGAGGTACAATTCCTAATATTCTAGACAACGTCCTAGCTCCACTGAAGTCAACGGCAATTTTCAAGTTTACCGCAGTGTTGTTTGAACTTCCCCTTTTTTACTTTAAAAATTACCTTTCTGTATGAGACAAAAGGACTTCAGAGGTCAATTTTCTGAACTGGGGGTTATTTTATTCTCTTTCTGTAACTATTTACTCAGTCATGGAACTAGTTGATGAGGTAAGAGATTCAAACTCCTATCTACCTTATTCAAGCATTACAGCAAATGTCTTTCCTACAAAGCTAAGACTATTTTAGTCTTGTTTTAAAACAGAAATTATGTCTGATTTGGGGGAAGTGTCAGCATCTGCACTTTTTTCCTTTGAGCTAGGAGTGTAATTTATCTGTTTGTTAACATACCCTAGACAAACCCCACTGGTCTGAACACACTTGTACACCTGTCTTTAGTGACAGTCTTGCAGCTTTCACCTTCACAGTACTGCAAACTTGAAACCTTGATAAATTTGCACCTTTAAAATGTTTAGACGAGCTTAAAATGAATACTTTCCTAAAGGCTTTTTCACATTTACTTTCTGTTTTGTGAGCCTTTCTGGCTCAGATCACATTGCTATAAAGGTTAGCAATTTACCATTTCTCAATTAAATAGAAATTTACATTATAGGCAAAAAAAGGTGTGTAAAGCGCATACTTAGTTTATATTTTTAGCATGCTCACAACTATGAATGAATTACATGCTTTTTTATAGCTGCTGTGGTGCTACACTGTAGTCACATGTTAAGACACTATAGAAATTCCTGAAAGCCTCTCGGGCACAAAACCCAGAAGTGCTCATGAACTTTTAAACTTGGTTGTATGGAAGAGTGATAACTAACACTGTTAGAAACAATCACAGGAAAGAGAGAAAACAAATTTACTGGGTAGTGGATGCTGTTGATTTCATGAACCCTAGCTAACAGAGCAAGAGAAAAGGAGATTGTCTGTTATACTTCTCAGTATCTTATATCTTGACACCTTTCAAGAAACCTGAGAAAATGGTTGTAATTATTTCTCAAAGGCTTGCAGAAAGAAGGGGCTTAAAATTGTCAAACTTTTTTGCTTTTTAAAACTTTCCCTGCAGTGGTAGATGCTTCGGACTTGATCAAAAGCATAAAATGAGGACAGATTTCAGTGCAAACCTTATAAACAATCTGTCTCTATAAAAGCAGACATAGTTTCTCTGTTAAAACTTTACCTCAATGTTTACATATTACAACTGCAAATCTTCTACTTAGTTTTTTTCTCCTTACAAGAATGTTATTCGTAAAGACATTACAATACAGACTTTACACGATCATATACTGTCTTTCACCATTCCTCCTTTACTGAAAATGAGTTTAACTGCTGTCAGAAGATAACTATTAATTTTGTTGCCCACATTTCTACAAAATATGTAAGCTACACTAATATTAACTGATGTTATTTTTTGCTATGCCTTTTTGGTATTGTATTTTGCCTATTTGCAGATAGGAACCTGACATGCAGGGGGAAAAAAGGACAAAAGCACCCATGTAGTGTCCAATGTGTGGTAGGTAAGACAAAATTTTTTGAGTGCTCAGCATTTTGTAGCACTTGATGTTTTCTGAATACAGCTTCTACCGATTTTAGCAGCAGTTGTGATTATTCAGCATTTCAACAGTGAGTTGAGTAAGGTTCCAGAAAAATAAGAATGAAACACGACCAAGTATGAAAAGTTAGTCTACATAATTTGCAGACTGCGTAGCACAAGTAGGACTAGACTCTGGTTAACGTAGAGACATTCAGTTGTCTTAATCAAGAGATTTCATTTCTTTTCTTGTAGTGTTCTGACATATTCACTAGATGTATTTAAAAAAATGTGTGTGTATATATACACAGGCACATATATACATATGTGCCTGTGTGTGTGTGTTCATGTGCCAAGTGAAATAGGGCTGTATACACAACAGTTGTCTTGGCTGCACAGCCCCTATTCAACTCAAAATTTGGTATGCTCAGAAAAAAAACGTGATTGTGTCATTAAATCTTTTTCATGATGAACAATGGGGCCAAAGTAAAGTTTAATTTTTAGTTTTGAATGCATGGATCAGTAATCTAGAAGTCTTTCTTTTCCCATAATTCTTTCCTACTTTGTTAAAAAGTAACATTACTATCGTTAAAAAAATCTGAAGGTCTGATATTGCGACTGACCCCTTCTAAAGAGCTGAAACCTTTCCCATTGAGATTCAAGGATGCTGAGATGAGGTCCACTCAGGGAAGGGTCCTGATCCAAGCCCAAAGATTTAGGTCAGATGTCTGTTAGAAGTTGATCTGAAATCAGTTTCCCCCCTCTATTTCCTCAGGATATGTCGCTCGGTGCCACAGCCTTGCCACTATAATGTGGGGACCCATCTCCTCGACTTGGGGTCCTGTTGCCTTAACATGGGGCACTATCACCTCAAGGTGGGTCACTGCCACCTCATCCTGGGGCACCATCCCCTCAACCTGGGTCGCCATCCCTTCCAAGTGGGCTGCCAGCACCTCAGCCAGGGGCACTATTACCTCAGCATGGGGCCTCACTGCCTCAGCCCAGAGCCCCATCACCTCAACTTGGGGCACTATCACCTCAGCATGCAGCCCTATCACCGCAACCTGGAGCCCCACCATGTCAGCCTGAGGCACCATCACCTCAACTTAGGGACCGTCACCTCAACTTGGGGCACTATCACCTCAGCGTAGGACGCCATCGCCTCAGCGAGCGTCCCAGCTCCCTCCCACCTTCCTGCGACGCCGAGAGAGACGGGAGAGAAGCGGAGAGGCGGTGCCTGAGGGGGGCGGGAAGCGAGACCTCCTGGTGGGAGGTCCCGGTCCGCGTCTCCCTTCCCGCCCCCTTCAGGCGCCGCCTTTCCCCGCCCGACGGCGCGAGGGGGCCGGCCCGGGCTGCGTAGGAGCTTGGCATCCAGACGGCGGCCGCAACGCTGCGCGGTTCCCCCTTCCCCTCCTCTCTCTTTCTCTCGTGCCTGTGAGTATCCGCCCCGGCTGCCTGCGCGGTTACCACAACAAAGCCGGGGGAGGCGATGGCTGCTGCTTCCCGCGGGCTGCCAGCTCGGCCTGGCGGCAGCGGGGCCCCCACTGCTCCGTCTCGGGGCTCGCCGGTGCTTCCTCCCCGCGGAAGGCGCCCGGAGCGCGGGCGTGTGGCGGTTGAGGGCGGCGGGAGGGGGGCGACAGGCGTTTTCCTCCCTCGCCTGTGGTAATTTTTGCCAGGTCAAACAAGGTGAGAGACGTATTTTGTTTATATATATATGTATATATAAACATTTTAAAAATAATTATGCCATTTTATTTTTGTTATTTTTTAATTTGCTGTCTTTCTACTTGGGTCCCTGCCTAAGCGACGCGTATGTAGGTGTCTCCTGAGCGTGTCGCGTGTGTTATATTTGGAGGGCTTCAGCTGGTGTTGAGCTGCCAGAGTTTAGTCACGCTGCCGTGAGACGTATTTTATGCCCCCCTGCCCTCTCCTTGCTCCTCGGGGGGTTTAGAAAAGAGGTGGGCGATTTTCTTCTGAGGCACCGGCCCTCGGCGTTGTAGTCGTCCGCTTTGGGAGCGAGTTACCATGTCGTGCGTACCATCCTTAAAGTTACTGGACTAGGAGGGATGTGTTGAAGCGATGCATCGAATAGAGTTTAGGGAAGTGTTTTGGTTGGGTGGGAATTAAGTCAAGTGAAATGATCGTTGTAAACAGCTTGCCTCGAGCGTGTTAAATCATAGCGATAGTCACATCTCTGTGGCTTCCTTGGGACGACAGCGCTGTAACTCCGCCTGCCCCACACAGGGCTGTGTTCTGCGCTAACGGTTCCCAAGGTGGGGCTGTAGTTTGGAAAAATAACCACCCACCGAATCTCTTGGCCCCTGTGGATTTGTGTGGAAATCACAAAAGAGGTAACTACTGCAAATCCCAGGCCTTTCTTGGCTGTCATTTGTGCAGCCCCTGCAGCAGAGTGGAGTACTGAATTCATTCCAAAGCATCTCAGTGAGATGATACGACAAACAGCAACATATGTCATGCTCATGAAGCTCCGTTTTTTTCTGGAGATTTCACAGCATGTTAGGGAAAGTGACATTTTAAAAGATAGTTTAGCACAGCTTCTGGCACAACCGAATTTAAGGTCACGTAACTTCTATGCCTTGCTCAAGTTTTGCCCTTGTGGTTCTGTTAAACACAATTCTTCAGAAACTGGTTTTATTACAGTATGCATATGTTTATACTTGTCCATTCTTAGGTAAAATATATAAAAAGCATCTAGTGTCGCATTTGGACACTTTTGTATTTAAAAATTGTGTGGCTAAAATTTCTATGCAACATTATAGAAACAGAAGGAAAACTATGTGGGATGGAATGAATATTACACAAATAGCAGTGCTAAATTTCTTGTGTATCCCTCCTTTTGTCTGTTATGAGGTGCTCAATATAGAGCATCAAGTGCACTGTGCACAGTTTTGCTTCTGTGAAAAAGTAGTTAATCTCTTTTTCTTGGATAGAAACAATCACTGAAGTTGTCAACGGAGAGAGAACAAAGTTCCACAAAAAGTTAAATTCTTCAGAGGAGCTATTTGAAGACTAAAATTAAGTAATGATTCTATGATTCTAAGCACTGCTAGAAAATTAGTCACTGGATGTTAGCTTAAGAATGGGTTTGTAAAATAATTGGCATTTTAAAATATAGTTTCCAAAAATTTGGACTTGGTTTTTGGAATGCTTCAAGCTCTCCCACCACTTTTTCCTGTTTGTTTTTGGGGTTGGGGTTTTTCTGGTTTGGTTTTGTTGTGGGATTTTTTTTGGTAGTAGTAGTGCAGGCATTGTTCCTTTGTGTTTTCTCAGCCTAGATAATCCTTGTAATGGTATGGAATGGAGACCGGAGAAAAGGAGAGAACAAGTAATTTAGGAACGTTGTTTTCCTTTTCTTGGCACTTAAAGCCTTTGTGACCTACTGGGATTTTTGTTTTGGCTTTGTGCTTGCCCATGTTTAAAAGGGCATTCAGAGGGTCCTGTGTTTCTGCAGGGGCTCAGAGGGCCATCAGGACTGCAGAGCATGTTGAGGCTTGGAAAGTGCAATTGGCCAGTCCCTTAAGAGACGTGACCCAGCAGCACATAACAGGTGCTTCTTTAAGCACCTGTATTAAAAATCTGCGGGATAGGTTGGCATATGGTCTTCTGTGGTATAGGTGATAGGAGCATCTACAAGCTTTTTAAAGTCTGCCCAGTTAGGAGTCAGGTGATGTAATAATATACCTGGAGCTTAAAGGTAAGAGCCTGAAAGTGAGCTGGCTCCTAGGTGAGCCTAGGTATCTCCTATCTCTTCGTAGGAGATAGCCAGACTGTTGTTGTGATGGATGTGTCTTATTCTCCTTCCATCAGAGCTGCTTTTTAAAGTTTTTTTCGTTCTTTGTTTCCTGGTCTTATGCTCAACCAAGACTGGTGATAGCAATGGTCTAAAATATAACCTATGTTCTTTGGCTAAGGTTTTTCCCATCCAACAATTTCAACTGGTGTTTAAGTCACAATTCAATGATGGGTATTTGTCATTCTTGGAAGTGTTTCATTGCAATAACATAATAAACACTGGAACTCCAGGAAATCCATATTATGTTGAATTGAAGAGAGCCCTATGTTTCAGCATTTTATCTGCTTTTGCATACTGATACTTCTCATCTGAAGAAATTAACAAGTCATAAAAATCTAATGCAGGAGGTCTTTACCTCATTTGCTCCCTAAACACATTCTGAGGAAACATAAATATACTTGGACTATTCCTAAGTGGTATTTATTTAAGCTGTTCTTGGTATACTGATTTAGCGACTGAATTTCAGTACTTACCCCTGCTCATCTGTACCAGACAGAGCTTGTTCCTCTTACATAGAAATACATTCACTGAAAATTAAGAGAATTGCATCTTGTTTTCATTGGCTGTGGAGAATTTTATCGCTATCTCTGTAAAACTGTATGTGTAATTTTCCAAACTGTGCTAATAGGTGGCATCTTGTAGTCAGAAAATTCACATTCATTTGATCTGTGTGGAAGCACATCTATGCAAAGTGTTGAGGGAAATGCTGATGACAGGCCTATTTGTGCAGCCAGGTCACTAACACAATACTGACATCCGTAACATTAGAAGCATGAACAAACTTGTAGTTCAGTGAGCGTTTCTGTTATTGGAGACAGTTCCTGTGTTGTGCCACTTGGAAGGGATGGCCTGGTATTCTGGAGTATGCTGTGATTTATCTGCTGCTGAACTCTGTCAATAGTTTGTGAAATGGTATAGTTGCTTCCTTTGTGGTCCTGCCATCTGGAGGCACAGAGACAAATCCAGAATATGCCAAAGTTGTGGCATGTGCACAGTATAGGTGGTCAGCTCTTGGATGAAAGTTTCAATGCTCTTGAACTCTATTACCACTTTATTTTTGAGGTTTGTCTTCCCAATAATAGCAGATGGGCATCTGTAGATTCTAAGCGTTTCTGGGCCATACCTCTACTGCATGCAATGAGTGAGGCAGGAGCACAGACTGAATGTAACTGGTCTGTTACAAGGTGAGAGTAGGGGGAAAGTTACTATACAAATACTGGTGAAAGAATTCTTCTGACTTTATGCCTCCATGTAGTTTCAAATGGGGAATGATCAGTGGTGGTTTGAGAGGTTGAAGATGTACACGGAGACCTTCGCTGAGGTCTGGGCCACCCTTGGGCTGTACTTTGAGACAGTTGATCATCACAGAAGCATTGCTTACATGAAACAGGGGAAGTGATGTATCCGTTGTCATTTGGAAGATGGCAATACCTGACTCCCAACAGCCTGCAGCAGCTGCTTGGGTTAGTTTCAGCAGATCCCAGGGATCTAATGTTTGAGTGGTGTGCTTGGAGCTTAAGGAAAGCACACACAGGTACCCCTCAACTGGTGCACCAGGATGATGGCACACATAATTCCAGCCTTTACGTGGCAAATATACTGAAATTTTGCTTTAATGGGAAGGATTGTTTTCCTTTTTCTTGCATGCCATCATGGACTGCAGTGCCAGATTGACTACCTTCAGTTGTGGATAGCCTCGTTGGATGCATGTTCCCCTAATATTTAAATCTTTATATCAGGCAGAAATACTTTCAATAGATACGTGCTACTACAGCAGGAGCAAGAAAACTCAGCTTCCTTTTACCTTGCTCTTCACCCTCAATACCTGGCAGTAGAGTCTGTTCTTTTCTGGGCTTTTGGTATTTGTATACAAATAACTTTGCTGCCGGGAACTGTTGGACATCTGTGTTATCGAAAGGCTGTGGCTATGGGTCACTTTTGGGAAGGGTAAATGCCAGTGACCAGTTTCCCCCTAGCATCTTGCTGCCTTTTGGTGCCTGAGGTAGCTGGAGGTGGGACTCTTTCAGGTAGTGAGAAACAGTGCATGGCAGTAGGCCCATGAGACTTTGATGGGGATGGCATCATTTATGCTTGTAGAGACGGAGGGCCTTGTGAAGGAAATCCTTCCAGAAGCTGCTGATACTTTTTTCAAACAACATATGATTTGTTGCCTTTATTTTTTATTTTGCTTCAGTTCCCTCTGGGTTTGGAAGGTTTGATGGTCATTTTCTTGGGATTCTCAGTAGTAAGTGAGTAGCTGTGGCCTGTTTAAACAGGCCTGATGGGCATCATCACTCCCATCATTTAACCTCGGTAGTCTCTGACCCAACCTTTCTGCTCATGAAGTCACAAGGTGACCTTTGCTGAAGAACAAACATTTAATGTATGTGTATGAGTGAAGTCCTGGAGCTACAGATCCACCCCTCTCAGCATAATGTATTGCAGCAGTACGGGAATGGTTTGGTTTTGGCTGAAGAGGAGCTACTGTCTTTCCCCTGCCCCCTCTCTCTCTTTTTTTTTTTTCTTCTTTTTTTTCCCCTTTCTTGTACATTAACTTGAAAGCCTTTGCCCTGCAGTCATTTACAGTTCTCTGGTGGTCATGTGCTTTCATTTGCTCAAGCAGATGATGGTAATTGACTCTGTTCCAGGACTTTCTAGTGCCCATTTGCTGAATGGAATCCTTCCTTGAAATAGCCAGGAGACTCAGGGCTTTCTGCTGGAATCCTTTTAAAAGTAATCCAAAGTACTTTGGAGTATCTCCAGTGGGCCTACCTCTGTTCAGAGAGAGAACTGCTGTTCTGAGGGCTGACCTGTCATAGGTTTGGGACTTAGTAAACTATATCTTACAGCATACAGGGAAAAATCTTTTTTCTTTATGTCCAGCAGAGACAATTAGAGCAAAAACCCAAAAATAGGGCAAAAAACCAAAAAAACCCACCAAGCAAAAAAACCAACCAACCAAAAAACCCAAACAACCCAGAGGAAAAAGAGCAGCAATGGCTGGGTATATTGACCCCATAGATTTGAAGTAGCAGCTCTTCCCTCCTTCCTCTTCTCTAGCTAGGAGAGGGAAAAAGTGAAAGGCATTAGAGAGTCAGCTGAGAATCAGCTGGACAAGTGGTTTCAGGTGCACTAGAAACAATGGTAGTTCTGATCTGAGCTTGAATTACATCCTGTCAGACCTGGTCTGTAAGGGACAAATGGTGGTTCCATGGCCTGTTCAGATTATTCAGTTCAGGCACAAGTCTACTACTGCCTCATGAGCCAACAACAAGAAATTTGTCATGAATCAGCAGTAAATACTTACCTGTAGGTTGTAATGTGAGCAAAGGGATTCACCCCCACATAGTTATGTCTAGGTGGTTGATCAGCAGCAACATGGTTGCTTGTAACTGGACAGAGATGGATTTTCCTTGAAAAGGAAAGGATAGAAACTAATAGTTGCAAGATGTGACATGGGAAATTTTGATTACAGGAAAAAAAAAAACAAAAAACATAATGAGGGTTGTTAAGCACTGGAGCAAGGTGCCCACATAGGATATGAAGTGTTCATCCTTGGAGTTTTTGAAAACTTGATTGGACAAGGCTCTGAGCAAAACTAGATCCAACTTTAAAGTTGATCCTGCTTTGAGCACTGGACTGGACTGGATAATGTCCAGAGGATTCTTTCCACCTGAATTTTTCTATGATTCTAATTCCAGCTCATGTCTGCTTTGTGGTGTTCTGCAGAGTAACTTGCCCGTGCCTCAACCAGCCCTTCCACCTCAGGGTGTAGGAACAGGTCCAGTGCAGGATGTGTAACTGTGTGGAGGAGCAAGCTGGGATAGATTTGTAGTGTTGGAGTTTATTCTGAGCTGGGGTTCAGGCCTTGTGTTTTGTAGATTGGTTATGAACCAATCATGGTTTGGATTGGGGAAATTGGTATCCAAGTTTGGAGAGCATCAGGTGTGCAGAACAGATGTAGCAGGTACTGTGCTTTTGTGCTATTGTGTGGGCAATTGGAAAACTAGAGTATCTCCTAAAGAGGCTGGTTGTTTCATTCATTGGGGGTTTCCCTCAAGGGAAGTAGCTTCCTGAAAGTGTATTTCCTCCTCTTCCTGTTTTGTTGTTTCTTAGTAGCAAAAATTAAAGTTTTAATTAAAGAGGAGGTGGGTAGGGCTGGGTATGTGTGGTTTGTCAAGTGGCTGGGAGCAGCTGCACTAGTTCATCTTTACCACTGTTGATTGTATCTGAGAACAAACAAAGTTTTGAGTTAGTCTGTTTTACAGGTTTTAAGATTTATGTTTCCCGGTGTTTCCCCTCTTTTAAACTAAACAAACCCTCAGAGAGTGAACTTTTCTAATTGTCTTAATTGTTACTGCTCTCTTCTAGACATTTTCAAATTTGTCTTTTTTTTAAGCCTCAGCTGAAAATGAGGAAGGGAGGGAGAAAGAGGGGGGCAGAGTTTGAACTTGTGTGGTTTTACATGGTAACTTGTTTAATGATTGTTACTTTTGAAAATGTTAGTCAGATGGTATGCTTAGCATTTTTCCCCTCTCCCACATTCACCATACAAAGAGGTGACTTGGCAGTCAGCAGATTTGAAGGGGGCAGGATCCCTGACAGAGGGGCAATAATGAATAGAGTCAGAGGATTTTGGAATGTCCTGAAGAACAGCTACCATTGACAGTAGAAATCTTCTAATTAGAACACTTTAACCTTCTAGCCCCTTAGCTCTCAAATGCTTGTTTCTGCTCTCTGAGAGCAGGAGGGTGGGTTCCTGTTCTGAAGAGGTAGAAACTTCCAGCTGAAAAGGAGAGGTGCCATATATGGGCTGGGAGAAAGTTGCCTGCTTGGTTACTTCTTTCTGTGTCAATTATACTTAAAAAGCAAAATTGATAACCCTAAACTAGAAGGTGCCTTATCAGAGCTGAGTACAACATTATTATTGCTTCTGATACTTTACATACATGTTTATTAATAACATCCTAAAAGGATATCTGTTCCTTTTTGTTGCAGGAAACATATTGTTGACTCATCTTGAGTGTACTATAGCTGTGCTGTATTATGGCCTTTGTGGTGATGCACAGTATGCACACAGTAATGTCAGAAATTTCTGATTCAGCCCACAGCATTCTTAAGAGGATGTTTTCCATTTTTATTAAATACCAGAATCTTCAGATGTCCCGAAAGCACTTAGGGCCTTCAGAGGATCTATAGCATACAAATTCAGTGTGGTGGTCTGTGTGCTAGGATTTTGTATTTTACTAGATATATACATATTAAAAAAAGGGCTTTCCTCTCTGAACCATCCTCTTCCTTGATGATGAAGGTAGAATGCAGAACTCTGTACTTCTCACAGGAATAAATATACACTCTGCCCTGTATATAAAGGGGTGTGAGTGTGTTTGCATGCACAGCCAATTTATTAATTTAGGGATGGTTTATCAGTAAAATTGCTTTTTCTGTGTTACTACTTCTTGGCAAATTCCAGCTCCCTTAAAGACATTCTAGATGCATGAGGGGAATAGGAACCAAAAATACCATCTCTTCATCTATTTCCTCTTGTTTGTTTTTAATGGAAGCTACAGAATTAATTAATGTTTCATTTGTGAATGATTAAGAGTGTCAGTGAGAGAAATTGACCAACGCAGCATGCCTGTTTTCCATTAAGATGAAGGCTAAAGTCATTAGGGGATTGTGCCAGAAAAGTGGAAGGAGCATTTGGCAGTGAAACGACTGGTGTTACGACTGCTGTTCCTTAGGGAGAGTCAGACTGCTAAACTGCATTTCTCCTGGTAACAGTGGTTGCTGTCCATGAATTGGTTATGGCTTGGTCTTCATGGAAAACAGCCCACTGGCAGGTAAGCTATTCCAAAGTCATGCAGAGTGGGAAGATGTGTGCCCCTTGGCTGGTGCTAATAGTGGAAAAGAGGGTACAGGCTCCTTGCTATCTTTTGTCACCTTTTGCCACCTCTACTCTTCTCTTCTGCCTCTTTCTTGAGTTAAATCCCATCCTCACTTAAGAGATTGTGTTCAGAAAAAAGACATCTGAGAAGTCACGGCATGACCGCATATTATATTATGGCCAATGAGATACTGTTAGTTTAGTCTCCTTTGCAGGAATAGCGTAACATAAACTAAAAATACATGGATGCGTGTATTACAATCAACAAAATTTTATATTTCAAAGCTGTACTTGTTGGTCTGCATCCACCTGCAAACCTGCTTTTTGCCTTATCTTATGCTCTTATACATACAACAGTGCTAGCAGTATATCAAATCTGTGTGTTTGAGAAAATTAAATATGCCACGTGCATACTTTTAACAATCAGTCATAATCAGTCTGAAGCTACAAACTGGTGAGATGCTAGTGCCTTAAGTAGTAAAACCCTTGCATCATGGAGAAGAAAGGTTTTTGGTTTAATTTTAACACTGTACTTCCTGTATTTTCCATTCCACTTTTGTCATAGAATTGGCTTTGCCCAAGTTGTACTTGCTAAATAAATAATTCATTATTATAGTCTACAGGTAATGCCAAAAAACTCTGCTTGGTTCCCTTCTGGTTTAGGTTATATGAGGTAGAAAATTAAATGTAAATAATGTGTTACACTCTGCTGATTATTTTTTTTCCTATTGTGCATGTTTTGATATATTAAAATGCATTATCCTTTTAGGAAGCTGCTCTAGGAAAACTTCCAGGAATTCACATGAGATTTGGGCATTGCAGACTAGGCAAGCTGCCCAAAGCCAGGGATCACAAGAAGTGACATGAATATAAAAGAAATTCCAAATTCTATACAGCATTTCAAATTAAAAGTTCCCAGCTGTTTTATTCCTTTGTTCTGTTGTTTTTGGAGGATTTAAGTGCTTTAACAAGTTTCTCTCCATGGCACCAAAGTTGAGCTCTGCTTCTATTGTTTAATAGTGTTTTCAGCTTTATACAACACCTAACCTTATTAGTCTCTTTTCAGTACTTTGACTTTATGAATCTTAAAACCATGGGAGATTCCACACCTTCTGCTTTTAAGGTTTATGTTGTGCTTTTTGTATTTGGGGTGCATATTTCAAATTCTCCTAAAGCTGAGTATTATCTGAGAAGTGGGAAGATAACTGAGTGACATAGATCTTTAAAAATTCCGTATTTTGAAATAAGCTAGAAGTTTTCTTGGGAATAGTCTTGCAGTTTCAAAGCAGGCTTAGGAATTCCTTTTTCACCTTTGTTTGCCATGGCAACAAACTATATGTGGTTTAAGGAAGACCATCGATCTTGTAAAATACTCTGGTTCTCCTGGCTTGTATGCTTGCTTCCATGGTCTTTGTTTTTTGTTTCCTTGGCTCTAAAGAATGTTACGTATTTGTTGATTGCAGCTTACAAAATGTATATAAAATCTGTTGTGAATAGTAGGAGAAAAGTACTGCTGGCTAGATGGGAACAGTAGTCTTTGATACTGGCTAGTTTTGTTGGGTTGTGGGGTGTTTGGTTTTTTTTGGTTTTTTTCTTTTTTTTTATTTTAACCCTGTGTATATCCTACTGAGTGGAAACTTTCGTATCCTCCCTGCCACAAGCATAGGATGAACACCATATATTTCTGCAAAAAGTATGACACCATAGGAGCAGACTTGTAGAGCATAACAGTTAGTGCTGAGGACCTGATATCCACCCTGTATGTATTCAGGCTTTTTACTTTTGGCTAGCTGTAACCTGGTCCCATGGACTGAATGGTGACTGCTGGTTTAAGTGTCCCAGTTTCTTGCCTGGAGCATGCTTTAAAGGTTAGTTTTCTCACTACCGTGTGAGTTACAGAGGACTGTCAAGAAGAGCAGGCTTCTGATCCAAACTAAAACATTAACACTGACACACCCTACATCTATTACAATTTAAGCTATAGACCCATGGATCTTTTGACGTAAATTGAAATTGCTCCTATTTTAAATACTGAAAATCTACAGTTTGAATGACAGTGCCAGCTGAGATGATGACCACCACATACAAACAAGGTTTTTAATATAAAATCCAAACTAATGATAGCTCATTAGTGGCTCTAGCTTAAAGGAACAAAATAAGACTCTTCAATTGCTTGTTTGTCATAGTTAAGACTCTTTAGCTACAAACAATGTTTAACTGATTTCCTTAGGAGTAAAAGTTTTGAAATCATGGTGGGTTTTGTTGGCTAAAAGTAAAGCTTTTCGGTCTAACATGTAAACTGTGTACAACAAGGTGGCACTAAATTTCATTATAGTACTCACTATGGGGTTGTCCCTAGCAATGTAACATAATTAATTGCAGAATTATAAATTACTAGAGCTGAAAGAGTAAAAACCAAAACTATTGCACTAGAAGTGTACTTGCATCTGGTTTTGTGCTAACCTTTGGAAACCTTTTCTGATGGTTGCAGGCGGTGCTTCATATTTCAGTATGGACCGGTTTGAAGATGTATCAGATGGTGAAGTGGATCATGCTTTCTTTGATAGTGATTTTGAGGAAGAGAAAAAGAAAGCTGAAGAAAATGGTGAATGTCTAGAGAGAGGAAGTACAAAGGCAGCTCTTGCAGACCCTGATTTGGTTTCTAATTTAAAGGATGCAAAGTGTTGTGAGGAGGAAAGTGAAGAAAAGCAGAAAGATTTGTGGAAGGATCAGTCCCTAGAAAATAGCACAGATCATCTTGGAGATGCTCCATCTTTGTCACTTTCTCCAGTTGTAGGGAATGCAGGTACATCTGGAGCAAGTAGGGGAACACGGGAGAATGTTCCTGCTGGAATCCCCAAAATAGTTAAAGAAGGTGAAGAAAATTATTATACAGATGAAGAAGATAGTAGTGATGATGGCAAGAAACAGAAAGTTAGACCAAAGTCAGCTAAGCAGTCAAACAACGTAAAAAAGTCTAGCAAAAAATACAATAATATCAGCTCCTCCTCCTCCTCCTCCTCTTCCTCCTCATCCTCATCCTCAAGCTCAGATACAGATTGTTCCGATACAGATTCTGATAGCTGTTTATCAGATTCATCTCATTCTTCCTCAAAGAGGAATGCTTGTAGGAACACCCTTCTGTCTCCAAAACAAAAATTCAGGTCGGCAGTGAAATTAGCAGAAGGAAAACCAAAGCTTGGTGACTACTTGGAGGAGTCTGAAGACACAGTGACTGACGTAACGCCTCTGTCAACTCCAGACATCAGTCCTATCCAGTCTTTTGAACTTGCAGCATCAAATGATAAGAAACTAAAAATAAAAAGACAGGAAAATGTGAACCAAGAATTATATGGTAATTTTGAAGAATATAAGTACAACACAAAATTTGTAAAACCTATGGGACTGGGAAATCCCATCTTATATGTGTATTTTTTTCATTAGATTCCGAGTTTGATCGCAGATACAGTCAAAAAGTCCTGCATGATGCCATGGACCTGAATCAGCTTTTGAAAGGTGACTTTTAAATTTTCTTTTTATAAAGTATGACATCTTGTACATTGTTGAGAACAAGTGACTGCCAATAGAAGAGAATGAGGTTTTAATGTTCCACATGTATTTTTAAAACTGGTTTGTGATTAAGCTGTGTTGATCTAATTCTATGAATTCTGATATATGTAAGTAGTACTGATTCTACTGTGGAAAGAAGTGTGTGTATGAGCGTGTGTTGGTATGCTTATACCTAGAAGTAAGATATGCAGACGGGGTGAATCTAAATAAGATTTGATATGTTAACAAATTGAATAATAAAACTGCACATTTTTTTAGAAATCAAGGTTTACTGGACTATACCACAATTTACTATCTAAATTAAAACACCAACCTTTCTGATAAAATGATGGGTTATCGACCTTCAAAATTGAAAGGCCGTCCAAAACTACATTGCATATTCATATATTTACACTTCTGGCACCTTTTTGATAATGAAATGGAATTATTTGAAATTCTTTTTTTGAACTGAGTGTCTGCCTTCTGAAATACCATAAAGTTGAGTAAAGGTATTTTAAAGCAAAGAATAACAGATAATATTTACTAAAACTTGAGTGGTTGCTTCTTGTCAATAGATTTATTAAATCTTAATAATGAAGTCAGAGAGAGAGAGAACTTGGTATCTCTTTTACTGCATTCATTGCAAAACTTCATTGTATGGGGTGAGAACGCACTGGATGATCTCATGTGCATAGTTCAAGGTCTACCCAGTGCTTTTGCACTGGTTTTCATGGCCCAGAGTTTTCAGTAGTAAAATCTGTAAAATAAGAGGCTTGGCTCCAGAAATCTGCTGATCTCAGGTGAGGAAAACTTCTTACAGTTTACATCTGGTACATTTCAACCCAAGTTTGCTGTATTGTGGTAGATGACTAAACCTGCATGTGTCATCTTTCTTCACTTCATACCTTGCTAGACTGAGCCTATAGTGAGTAAGGATTCAAAGTAAGGATTCAAAATATACTGTATGCATCATTTAACTTTCCTATGAGTAGAATTAATTTCTTGTTTTACTTGTGTGGAAATTCTTCTGATGGTAAGAAAAGCAGAGCTATCCATCAAGAAAGGTAGAGCTGAGTCTCATCTCTGACAGACCTTGTGCTCCAGCAACTCTTTTGTACTAGAAGCAGCTCCAACCACTTGTCAAAGCATGTTGTTAGAAGCGTTGTTGCTAGGCGATTGAAATTATGGTGTCCTACATCTTTATTTGTTCTCTGATAACAAGAAGCTATTTAATGACTGGTCATTATGGAAGGATTCATCTCATCCCTAAAACAAATGGGTACTATAGCTCAAAGTAAGTATTCTCAGGGATGAATCTCGGGGAGGGGGGGGGACGGGACATTTTTTTTCCCAAAAATGAAAACCAATTCTAAATAACAATAATGAAGATTGAATAATGCGAACTAGAATTCATATAGTCTGGCAGCTAATGCTCCTGATTAACATGCATATTACTCCCAAGTGCCTCTCTAAATTGGCAAGCACAACATAGCTTAATTACTTTGGGTATTTTGAAGTTGAAATGGGGCAGGATTATTAATGGTGGAAAGTAACTACTCAGGGAAAACAAGAGCTAATCTTATTCCGAGTTATCTGACCTTCCAGGTTTTAATGTACTCATTTAAAAAAAAAGTGCAAATCATTTCCCCCTCAGTCTGCAAGAAATGTTCATGAGAACTGCATAGGCATGAACATTGCTTCAAGTGAGATCAGTATAAGCCCAGACCTGTGTGCACGAAAGAGTATTTAAATGATCATCAGGATGTCTCAAATTTGGTTTTAAAGTATCATATTCTTCCAGTAATCTATACTGATAAAGCACATCATTTAAAATTTTTGTCGAATATGTTTGTAATAGAGCTGGGCCTAAGTGTTTACAGCAATTATGCAAGTTTAATTTCCCAAGGTCCCCAGAAACTTGCAGAATTTCAGTGTGATCTGTTCCTGTGTTGTTTCTGGGGGATGTGCAGTAATTAATTTTGTACAATTCTACGCACTGGTAATGTGAACATTTGGGAAGACTAGAATGTCTTGTATTAAAAAAGAATCATAAGAACAAAAAAAGGGAAGAAATCTGTTAAAAGTGCATGGTGTTCGAAGAACAAGCTTTGGACTAGAATAAGAGTCTGGTTATTAAGCAGTGAGATAGTTTGTGTTTCTTAAAATAGAATTAATTTGAAGCATTTAGACAAAATGTTGCAATTAAAAAGGAGATTAAATAGTTTTTCCTCTGTATTATATGCCATCGATAAGTATTTGTGCTCATATTGCAAACTCTTCATTTTTATAAGCGTTTTTAAAAAATCATATTTAGAAAAAAAAAAAATTATCTTGCCTTTACATCTATGAAAGCTATGCTTGTTCTTGATAGAAGCCAAATTTTAAGTTATGGTATTCTGAATAATTCAAAATCTCACAAGTAACATAATTTTAATTGGAAATCTCATAGTCTCCATGCTGTATATTGTGATTTGAATGCATTTTAGGTGGTTATTGCTGTGCAGCTGTATCACTGATTTTAGAAATACTACTTTGTGACCAGAACTCTCAAAAGAGATTGACAGATATGTGATAACACTTCATTACTCCATCTGAAAGTTGTCATTTTATGTATGCTGTTACTGAAGTGAGCATTACCAGGTATTACAACTTGATGTGCATTCTCCATTCACCCTATGGAAGATAACTAGTTTTAGTTGAAAAGGCAGAGAGCTACTTGGTAACAGTAGCTGGGGGCAGAGTGAAGGTTATGCTTGAGAACTGGAGAGAAACAGGTTTTCTATGTTGCTAAAGACAAATAAAGCATAGGAATGTAGTCCTTACTGGCATTTATTAGACAGGAGTTTAGCCCTGTTTCAAAGGGAAGGAAGTAGTACAATAAAATATGCAGTTGCCAGAACCTGCAGGTTTTGTGGCTGTATTGGCATGGCTTCACATGCACACTGATGAAGGAGGGGCATGTGAGTGGTAGAGCACTCTTGAGAGGAGATGCAGCATGAAGGAAGACAGATAAACACGTGCAGTGAAGAAATTGTGGAGCCCAGGTATCCGTAAGCTACCATGTTAAGGTGCACAGTCACACTGCTTCAGTTGTAAGGAGCCTGCAGTTTGCAGTGGGAAGAGTATCGCTAGAAACCGCAGGCCATAGTGAAAGCAGAGGTAGTGCGGGGTGGATGAATAAACTTGAAGATTTTTGGATCGATCTCTGTTGTTTCCAAATCAGTCCTGTGGCAGTGTCCAATGCTTGGTTCAGAGTGGCTTGGAGTTCAGGTGGAGGGAGCACCCCCCTGCAGCACCATCCCTGAGGAGCAGAGCCTGCCCCACTCATCATGCTGAAGCCCTGTGGCTGCGGAGCCTGGAGCACTAAAACCAGCCTAGGTTATGTTACGGTCTAGGTCTGCCTGGACCATGTTACTCAAGTTCCTGGACTTGGTGATTACTTATTAATTATCCCTGCACTGTGCATAAAAATTCTTGGGTTTATCTGTTTTGGTAACTGTGAACTGCTGAGGGGTTTAGTTGTTCTTGGTCATGGTTTTTACTTTTGTTCATGAAAAACCCTTGATGTTTGGGTGGCATGCTTATTTAAAATGTTTATAAATGCTAAATATGACACTTGAATCCTTTCATTTTTACCGACATAAAGTCAATGTTTAGGAGGCTTATATCATTTCATTACAATGCTAAGACTGATGTCATGTAGCTGTTGTCATTATGGGGTATGACTATAAGAACTATTGTAGCACTGTGGAGTTAGACAGCCACACTACTTAGGAATTTAAATCTTACCAGTGTGGCCAAGAACGTAGGTACTCGTAGCTTCAGTTACTCAAGGTTAGCAGGGTTTATATTTTACAGACCTCTCTCTACCCTTCTTTTTTTTTACCACCTGCATGGAAAGAAATATAGGTGTTTATAATTTTTCAGGTCAAAATACAGTTCTTCAGTTGTTTCATGATGTTATATAGATATTTTTTAATGTAATTCTCTTGTGAGTCAATGCTGTTTCTACTTTGCTATAAACTGTAAAGATCTTTCATAAAATTAAAATAATAACTAAGAGCAATAGTCAAAACCCATAATAATAAATGTCAGAGTTGTCTCCTTCTCTGCTGTACTCTTGAGTAATCTGAACACAAAGAGGGAACTAAATACACCAGTGCAAAGAAATAGATGGCCAAAAATTAATTTTGGGAGTGCTTTCCTAAAGCTCTATGTTAGGAAGATGGGAATAAAAAATTGGAAGTTTTTCTGATGCTGTTTTGCTTGATCCTATATCTTGATCCAATGTCCCCTGTAATTTTAAGGAATTGATGTTATGCAGATAAAGAGATGGATTAAGCATATGTGTGTGAATTAAGCACTCATCCATTTCCATCTTATTACGCTACAGACTTGGTCTCTGTCTTTAGACAAGTCTCTTGATTTCTGTAGTTCAGAATACAGAGTTGTATGCTAAAAATGCTGTGTATCTCTTTATCTGAATTTACGTTGGGTATCAGTACAGTAGCAATGGGATTGCACAAGGTATATGGAGTGCTAAAGAATTTAGCACCTCGTGTTTTCTTCATAAAATGGGGTTGATACCTGCTTATTTTACAGAAGTGTCTGTGAGAATTAGTCTGTAAATCCATGGTATTAGCTATTATTAACTTGAGGAGGTGGTGTGACGGGGTAAGTAGGACAATGGGCCACAGGCTGAAGACCTGAATTCTGTCCTTGAAGCTCTCACTGACCTATATGATCTCTGATAAATCTTCTTGCCTCTTCTGTGCCTTAGATTTTTCTATTCTAAAATAGTCAGAGCTCACTTGGTGAAAAGCACTGTGATAAAAATATAATTATTATGAAAGTAAAAGCTCTGTGTATCTGAATAAAAGCTATTGTAGAAAACTAAACAGCAGCTTCAGCTGAACATGCAGCAATTGCTTTAACTTTTCTTTTTTGCTATAATTTGTCACTCAGGAAATAGAACAACTTTTTTATAACTGAAATTTCTCCTCTTCAGGATATATTACCTGTGTGCTCATTCATGCTCAACTAGTGTATTTGTAGAATAATTATTAAACAATATCTAAATTTAAAGTAGACTCTTAAATACATACATAAACACCCAAACTCTGCAGTTGAACTAAACGTGTGGCTTTTTCACCAAGTTTTGTTTAGTTTGTTTGTTCATAGTTTGAACTAATGGTGTATGTATGTGTATATACGTGCATCATTTTTGCAGGTCTGGTAAGTCGTGTTTAGGTAGAAAAGCAATGAACAGCTTGTTCCTATACTTAGAGTTTGAAAACAGATTGAAAAACTTTAAGATTGTAAAGAGATCCAGACTTTCCCAACATCCATAAGAAAATGCATCATTTTAGGGGGAAAAAAAAAATCTGCACCTGTAAGGTATCTGTTGTCTTTCTCGTGACATCAAGAAATAACTAGCAGCCCTATTTAAGCATAAATTTTTCAAGAGGAAAATTTATACTTGAAAGCACATTCTCCTTTTCTTAAAAACAGGTCAAATCATGAATCCTCCAAAGTCCTTTAAAAAGGAGTTCTGTGACATGAAATAATGTATATTCTAGGAGATACCTGTTTAGAGTCACTACAGGACAATAGTTTTAGACTGAAACTATTAGACATTGATGAAGAACTGTGATTTTTAATCCGCTTGTATTTTTCAGATGTGTTACAGATGTGGTAGTGGAGCAGTATAAAATAAAACACCAGGCAAACTCAAAAGTGTAATTAAGCACCAAGGCAATTTAACTTATTTTCCTGTAGTCGATTGCAACAGATACACTGAAACACGCATGATTTTAATTTTAGCCTTAATGACATTAGGACAGCTGTATCATCCTGTCCTAATGCATTTGACTTGCTAATTGTCATTTGTATTTTGTATAAGGTTTGGCCTTTCTCACTCTGCAAGGTCACTTCAATGCTTACAAATTGGAAGCAATAAACAGCTTGTTTATTGCATAAAAGAAAGTCAGGTGCCTCTCCATGGAAACCAGCTTTCATAGAAATCCTGTGAATACCAGAGAATTTTCTTTTCCTGCTTACCAGTAAATGAGAAGTAGAACTGCACACTGTGTTAAGTCCTTATGCAAATGCTGCTGCTTGTTTATCCCCTTCCCCCAAATTATTGATTTATGGTCTGGCTGATAATGAAGTGGTAAGTAGGGATTTAATTAAATTACTTCTTACCCACTGATAGAGTATGAAGCTACAGGTAAATCATATTTAATTGTTACAAGACTTACAAACTCTTTAGAATGTTAAATCATAATCTTAAACTATAGTGTTGCCTCATTTTGTCATTGGCCGCTGCAAAATTAGTCAGATAAACCATTCAAACACTTACGCATTGTGATTAGTGTGCATGCATTGGTGAATAAATAATTGAAATAATTTTGAAAGTCAAATATTTGAGTTATATAACACTAACTGTACCTGAAGTATTTAATAGCATTTAGAATAAATGCATTTACCTCTTACATGGGATCTCAATTGGTTTTGGACATACATACCTGCTGTGGAATACATAATTTTCTGTCATAGTGTGCAGAGAACAGGAATATGATGCTGTATAAGCGGTGTTTTGCAGTGTACCAGTTGGACAGATTTTCAGCCAGGTAATTTTGGAAGCAGTGGAAACTATTACTGCTGATTTGAAGTTCTGAGATCAGAAGCCTCATCCTGGACCACGGAAATAGTGTCACCCCTGTTTCAGGAAGACCTGCAGAACCTTTTGCTCACTGCTTTGTTAGATTGCTACTGCAGTTTATTCGAGCGTTGTCTAAGGAGCAGTGATTTCATGGATGCCTCTCGGCCCTGTGCTTGTTTTGTTAGGAAAAATCACTTACCCTGTAGTATTAGTGATCCTCTTTCAGTAAATGACGCAATGTGCATTCTGTTGCTTGCTTTTTTTTCTACTAACTTTAAACTCTCTTGTCGCATGGTTCCTAAGGAGATCAGTGTTCCGTTTGCTGTGATTTAGGAAGGGTTATCTATGGAAAGGCTTCAGGCAGTTACAGTTTGTTCTGAAGCGGTTTTTGCAGCTTAAATTCTCCCTTAACATAGATCTTAACTAAGTAAAACACAGCTCTAATTTATTAATTTATCAGCTTGAAGAACAAGAAACCAACTACTTTTTAATGTGTTATCTGATCCAATGCCTTGGTGTATCATAGCACTTACTGCCAAGAGCTACTTGCAAAATTTCAAATGCGGTTCATACAGAAGGCTGACTATAACAAGATGAGTTGAGGAACTGAAGAAACTAGTGAGGAACTAAAGAGTTTTAGATTGATCTTTTCAACCTATTCCCTTGAAGAAAATTGCTGCTGCACATGTTGTATTGAGTCTGAATTTTTTGTACGGAATTAATGAGTCTTCTGTAATTCAACAATGTAACAAGAGATCAGTTACTGAGTTTTGGCAGTCTTCTGCTCGGGCTTCACTGAATTAACTTCAGGGCAAAACCTTCATGGTGATCTTAATTCGTTCACTTTATTATGTTTCTTTAGAGTTGTGATAAATTGATATTATCACTGTTAGCAAGCCCTTAACCTCAAAAGTTGTTAGAAAGCTGTTGGCAGTAGTAAGGTCAGTTTCTATACTAAGTATAAATAGTAAATAATAATGAGGCTAAGAGTGAACATAATTCTGAAGAAAGTGGGCTGGAGTCTCTTTTCTGCCTGCGGCAAGTGGGAAAGGCTATCTTCATGGTGAGGTGATAAAAGGTGTGGATGAGGCACTGTGGAAGGAAAATACATTGAAAGGAAAAAGGCTTATGAGAGGCTAAGGAAAGGGGAAAGAAAGAAGAGATGAATGAAAAAGAAACATCTGTGTCTTGGGGGGATGTGACTGAAGAAGCTGGAAGGTGAGAGTGAAGTTAGTAAAGTTTCGTCATGCTTTATTCATATATAGGAACTTAGTATCCAGTAGATCAATGCATGGAAACGTAGATAGATAACATATTCACACTAACTGCCCAAGAGATTCTGGTAAAATACCGCTGGTGTTTAATGTTCCAGAAGTTGCATACATACCACTGCCCCTTAGGAGATCAGGGTGACCAAGTAACGCAGTGCTTGTCGAGCCCTGCGTGTAGCAGTCGCTGCAGGGCTTCTGGAATCATTATTTCTAAAAGCATTTACTGACCAGTATCGAGGGGAAAGGGAAAGGCTTGTTCCATGTCTTTGCTCTGTTTTTATTTGTTTTTCATCACAACTGACAGGGATTTTCCAGAAAAATGAGCAGGTCAAAAGATAAATAATTACCTTAATGCTTATTTATCTCTAAGTATTTTTAATCTGTGTTTATTGGTTATAGTTCACAGCTGCATCATAAGACTATACACACATACCAATATCTCAAGAGTGGATGTTACGAGGACGGAGGCAGACTCTCCTCAGTGGTGCCCAGTGACAGGACAAGGGGCAATGGGCACAAACTGAAACATAAGAGGTTCCAGTTGAATGTGAGGAAGAACTTCTTTACTTTGAGGGTGACGGAGCACTGGAGCAGGCTGCCCGGGGGGGTTGTGGAGTCTCCTTCTCTGGAGATATTCAGAGCCCACTTAGATGAAGTCCTGTGCAACCTGCTGTGGGTGAACCTGCTTTAGCAGGAGGGTTGGACTAGATGATCTCCCGAGGTCCCTTCCAACCCTTGCCATTTTGTGATTGTGTGATACACTCTCCACCAAAGTATAGCCAGCTACCTTATAGAGAATTAAAACTATCATGTACCAGTGAAGACATGAAACCGGTATTTCTAATTAAAAATGCCCTCATTCAGAATGCCATTGCTGTAAATGGAATTTGACTAGTTCACACCTTTCACAGAGAGAAAGGAGCTGTTTGGAATTTGCACTGACATTTATTGAGAAGTTTAAATGTCTCTTGTCAGAGATTGCATCACCAATAGCATTGGTGCCACAAAGCTAGGTCGAGACTTCAGTTGAACAACTGTTCTTTATCACAACCTAATTTCCACTCTTGCATATGATTTGCAGTCTTGTTTAACCTGTGAGATGCTGTGGATGTAAGGCAAAAGGTGAAATTATCTTTCATAGCTTTGTAATAATACAATTATCAATTATATAACATGATATATATAAATATAATCTTCACATGGTTGCTCAAATTACTTTCTTCTGTGTTCTGCAGTGCTGGTTTTGCATGTTCCCATAAGGACATATTTAATAATTTTTTACTGAGAAGTACAATGCAGCTTGATGTTATCATGTGAATTGTGTGGCTCTAGTTATTTTCTGTGCATTCTTTTTGTCCCTTATAGGTGTATCCAGATGAGTTTCATCCCAGGTTTGTCTCCTGAAATGGTGTTGATGGCTGCACTAGTTTTCCCTTGAGAATAACTTAGTAAATTGTAAAGATGCTTTTCAAGACGCTTATACTTTATTAACCTGTTGGTTGACCCGCTTGGTCTGCACTAGTTTGCATTGTGTTTTGGTTTTGAGGTGATTTGTATCTTCTCTTTACAAATTAAAACAATATTTGCTAATGTGGGCAACCTCACAGTTAGAGCTGCCAACAGGCAGATCTTGCCTGTGTTGGCTGGCGTGCTGATGGTGCAAGCTTACTAATTTCCAGAGCGATTTTGAAATTCATAAACTGTTTGATTTTGAGTTCTGGATACTGTTTCTAAATTTCTCAAAGACAGCAGCAATACTTGCTTGCATCAATTCTAGAATAAACTCAGTTGAGACACTGCAAGAAAGATTTCATTTTGTTTTGAAGAACGTGCTCGTCATTCTTTGAGGTTTTTAAGCTATTAAAGGTTGCCTCAGACATCTCCTGCCAAAAAAATTGCTGATGAGGAAATGTTTGCTGATGAAATATTACTGCATGCCTGTTTTTTGTTTGTTTGGTTTTTCTTTCTGCTTTTCTCAAGGCTTCTGCTTTGGCTGCTTCTTTTACTTGTGTGGGGTTTTTAGGGGTAAGAGTGTGGGGTATCTTCTGGAGGCACTGTGATATTGGAGGAATGTGGGGAATGGCTTGAGTAAGGTGTCCTCGTCTGTGTCTCGGCTCCAAAAATCTGTTTGATCTAACCTGGTACCACCATTCCTGCACTATAGATAATGCAATGATTTGATGGGGTAATACCACGACAGCAAAGCTCTTAAAACAGTTGCCAGAAGATCTACTGCAGAGCTTTAGAAAGCAAAGGCTTAGAAATAGGTCAATAGCAAAGATCCAGGTGGAACTATAATAAACATAGCTGGCTCTGGCTGAGAATGAAGTTTTCCAGTTATTATCTTAATCTTGCAAATGTGCAAGTCTGCCTTGCTGTGTATTTTTAAGTGTGTTCTTTTTGTCTTCAAACCGCATATCCTGGTTTATTTTGTTTGGTTTTTTACTGTTTTAAATTGCCAGGCTCCAATAATTTTTCTTCTGTTATATATGCTCACTTATTTCTCTCTATCCTTTAAATTAATTTTCATCTTTCCCTTTACAATTCCTGTACCAACATGATGTAGGATTGCTTCAGGAGCAAAGAATCAACAAAATAACTTCAGGAAATGCATTTTGTGTCTGAGTTGTGCTTCCCCAGTGTCAGTTTTCTGTTTGAAACATAATTTCTGTTCTGCCTCTCAGCTGAGACAGATAGTTTAGTTATCTTTGGAGCAAAGTTTACATTTCTTTCCATGTGAAAACATCTAAATACTAATTTATAGTTTAATTCTTGGTTCTGTAATTTATTTCTAGTCCTAACTTCCTGAAGCTGTGTTTTCTATTGCTTGGAAAACTTCTCTTATGCTTATTGTGGTGCCACAAATGATAACCACTGTGATGATGATTATGTTCAGTATTGCTTTAGTGCTGTATAATGGTAGCCCCATTAGCATATATATATAGTTGCTGATTGCAGGTACCACAGTAACTACAGTCAAAATATTTGAGGATGGAAGTCTGAGCATTTTGTGTCAATGTAGAAGTTGGGCAAGCATACTGGTAAAGGTAGAGATCGGGAGGGATCAGGAATACTGACCATGCATAAGAAATGACTGTGCAGATAAGGCTGATTTATATTCCGATTTCTAAGTAACAGATACATTCTACACAAATGCTTACAGAGTGTCTGTGTGCATATTGCTGATTCTCTTGTGTTGCTCAGTTGTTCGCCGCATCTGTTCAATTCCTCTGGATTACCGGAGGAGGGGGATTCCTAGTGAGAAGGAAGCAGATGGGTTTTAACTAAGGCCAAAATTAGATGTGGGGGTTTTTTTGTTGTGAAACCTGTGTAAAATCAATGTACTGAGGACAACTGAGCATCTCTGAAAAATTCTGAAATGCCTACATCTGGAATTCACATAGAGGGAGATGAAATGTACCTTGTTTTTTCAGCTCTGTAAATAAATCATAATAACAGAATGCAAGAATGCTATTTGGTTTGATTTTTTTAATCTGAGTATTTAAATTTTTGCCATTTGAAAGCTTTCCTACAGTTGGAGAAAAAAGAACAAAAACTAACCATCGATCAGCCATCTAAAGGAACAAGGAAAAATTATTCTTTCACAAATGAAGAAGTAAGACAGATAGATCGAGAAAACCAAAGGTTGCTAAAAGAACTGTCCAGACAGTCTGCAAAGCCAAGAAGAAGTACCACGTTGAAGAAATCAGCTGTACCGCCTCCTAAATTGTACCACAGTGCCCTCAACAGGCAAAAGGAGCAGCAACGAATTGAAAGAGAGAACCTGGTAAGTTTTGAGAACGAATTTGGATCAGTAAATTGAGAAGGACTGTGTGTTGTCAGATGAACTACTGCTAAATGCTTTCAAAACTGATGAGGCAGTGCTTGGAGCTTTACTGCAGTAAGTCTGCAATTAATTTCCTTTACTATGCTGTTTGGATAATTGTTCATATGTTGGCGGTTTTTTGGTGAGCGGATGATGCTTTTTTCAGATGAAAATAGATTTTACTTAATATGAGTTTGCTCTACGTTGGTATCACTCAACTTAGGAGGAATAACTATTATTGTTAACATGCTCATAACTTTGGATAGCAGTCTAACTATTCATCCTGCTTCATGCATCATGATTACTAGTGTCTCAAGAACAGGGTGCAAAAAATAAAGCATCAATGACAGCCTCAAACCCATTATATCTGAAATACAGAGGATACAATGTGAATGTTGATTTTGTTTCTTGCCTTGTTTTGTAGTTGTCTGTCTTTCAGTATTTGTAGTGCCCTACTTGTCACAGTATTTGAATGTAATGGCAATCACAATAACTTACATTAGTGGAAAACAGGAATTCAGACTAATTTATAAGGATATTGTCAGAGTTGTCAACAAAAATAATACTGATTTGAATAAGATATTTTTAGTGATTGAATTGTAAACCAATAATGGTATTTTCAATCTCCTAGTTTGAAAAACATAAAATATAGTTTAAATATTTGGAAAATTTATAGTGGAAGTAACTTATTCACTTTTTTCATCTGTGTAAGTGTAGGTTGCATTTCCTTTTGTATAGGTAGACAGATATAGATTCAACATGGTCTGATTTTGACCTATTGTCATGGCTTAACCTCAGCCAGGAGCTAAGCACCACACAGCCACTTGCTCACTACCCCAGCAGCAGGCTGGGGGGAAGAGATGTGGAAGGGTAAAAGTGAGAAAACGTGTGCGTTGAGATAAGAACAGTTTAATAATTGAAATAAAATATAATAATAAAATTATAATGAAAAGGAAATTAACAGAGAGAAATAAAACCCAAAAAAGGCAAGCAATGCAAATGAAAACAATTGCTCACCACCAACTGACCAATGCCCAGCCAGTCCCGGAGCAGCAGCCCTCTGGCCAATCTTCCCCCAACTTTGTATGCTGAGCATGACATCATATGGTGTGGGATACCCCTTCAGTCAGTTGGGGTCAGCTGTCCCAGCTGTGTCCCCTCCCAGCTTCTTGTGAACCCCCAGCCTGCTCACTGGTGGGGTAAGGTGAGAGGCAGAAAAGGCCTTGACTCTGTGTAAGTGCTGCTCAGCAGTAACTAAACCATCCCTGTGTTATCAACACTGTTTCCAGCACAATCCAAAACACAGCCCCATACCAGCTACTGGGAAGAAAATTAACTCTATCTCAGCCAAAACCAGCACACCTGTTAAGGAAAATCTGCACTAGACTACAGTTGACCAAAAGAACCTTATATATACTTCATACACTGAAAGAATTTGGCATAAATACTTGTTATAAATGTGAGATACTTCTCATTGTCTGCAGAAGAAATGTTTTTAGGCTTTGGCGGTTTTATGTTGGTAGGAGGGCTTCATGCGTTGTGGGGTTGGGTTTTGTTTATTTAGAATGTTGAAGCAGGGCTTGCTCTTCTACGTGGACATTGATAATAAATAGAGTGTATTCTTAGGCTGTGGGGAGGAAGTGCTGTGTCACAGTCACTTTACGATCTAATGGTAATATGCTGTACTCCATAACTCCATATGCCCACTGATGAGCTTCTTTTGCTTTATGTAGCTAAAAGTATGTGCTTTATGAACTTGTTATTTTCTTCTGGTCAGCAGCTTTCTTCACCTTTGTAGATTGAAGAGCTGGAATTCCTGGAACTTCATTATCAATCTTTCTTCTGTTATTTGACAGGAATTATTTTTCTTATACAAGGCCTGAGGTACTGCATTCAGGATATGCTGCTTGATACACCTCTGTGAAATGTTTGTTGGAGAAGAATGCAGGGTTTTGAAATCTACAACAGTAGTCTGTGCAGGGCATCAAAGAGTTTTGATGCAGAGATTTGGGGGGGGGGGGGAGGGGTTCCCCTGTTGAATTACAGCTTTTATAATTTCTTGTCCTGAGGTTAACACTTTGTCTAGGGAAAACTTTCACTTGTTCTGCTAGAACATTCTTGGAGTAATGCCTATATTTACTGTTACCAGAAAGGCAGCTTGATTTCTAGTGCAGGCATTTGACAGCAGAGGTGATGCAGAGAAAGTAATTAAAATACTAGGAAATTAGAGAGGAATCTAAGTGGTTTGGTGCTCTCTGCCTCTGTGAAAGGGTGCAAGGAGGTACAGGGAATATGCGTTGCTCCCACAGACTGTGCTAGAAAGAGCTATGATGGAATAAAAAGGTGCATTGCTCTGAAGAACAGTAGCGAGAGTGATTAGCAGTTTATGGAAGAAGTGCAATTAGCAAAATAGATTGCTGTTAAAATTAATGACAGAATTTTGTACTTGCTGCTTTTGACTGTGTACTTTTGTAAGTGAAACCTGGTTTTGATTGCTTATCTGAGCTAGCAAGACCAGAGGGCATCTCTTGCCGATAGAGGATGCTGCTGACTCAGAAAACATTCTACTCTTGTGTTTGAAGATACTCTCAACCACATCTCCTCTCCAGTGGAAAGGGACGCAAGTGTGACTGTCGTGTTACTTTTTTCCTATGTCTGTGTTATATGTGTGTCCATCTATATTTACATATTAATCATTATTTCTGCCAATATAAATAACTTACTCAACTTCATAGACTGGACACTACATACCATTTAAACTTTTAATGGTTTATTATGTGATGCAAAAATCTATACTGGTATATACAGGTAAGTATTTGGGGACCTTGAAATACAGATTTGCAGCCACCACACCATTCTTCAGTTGCTTCATCTAAACTTATAAATAATTCATATCTCCATAGTGGCTTTTGTTGGGGTTTTTTTATAATTTTTATTAATTCTGACAAGGATTTAGGTGTTAGATGACCTTAGTGAGCTAATCTGCTGTGTTCAGCCAAGTTCTTAGGGAACCAGGTGACCTTTTGAGTTCACACTGGAAGATCTCAGCAGGTCTGGGACAGCAATTCTTAAGCATTAGATCAAGGGGGATGAGCGTGTTCTTTTCTGTGGATATCTGGTCTTCCCACGCATCCCTGTGCGTTCTTCCTACCCCACATTGTTATGACTCGCTGCACATAACACTCCACATTGTTCATTCCCTTACCTCATACTCCCCCAAAATGTATCCGAACGGATCCTACTCTGATCCCACTTCCAGTATAGTCACGCTGCTGCACAAAAAAAAAAAAAAAAAAAAAAAAAAAAAAAAATCACTTAATGTGTTTCTGTGCCAGGGCTGCCTTATCTTTTCACCTACTTGGTTCCCAAAGTTGTCTGTGCTGCAGATGTCATTAATGCTTCTCCCTACTTCTTGCTCTAGTCATTGTGGCCTCTACCAGCACAAAGATCTTTCAGCCAAACTGTTTCCCTTTTCTTGTAGTCTGGGCTGCCTTTGTCTTGTTGGAAAACCTGAACATCCTTTAGAAATGCAAGTAGTGTACTGCTATAAATATATATTCATTTGTCTCCACTTGATTTGATGGTGCTGGTGGGCTGTGGTAATTGGGTGGGGAGAAAAGAGTAAGGGAGGGATAGTGCCTCTGGCCATCCCCCTAACTGGCTATCACCACATACAAAGAAGATGGCTTATCTTGAGCCACAGCCTTCAATTCTGTGCCGCACTGCACCTGCCCTTGCCATCCATGTCATGCTGCAACGAGGGAGGTAACTTCTAGGCATGGAAAGAAACAGGAGAGGGAGGGCACTGGTCCATCAGGGTTGTGCCTGGGCACTCTGTATTTTCCCTCCTTGATGTATACCACACTGCTTTTTCTCTGCCTTCCTTTTGTACCATCCCCAAGGACCACCCCTGAGTCTGAAAGCATCAGGCCTCGGATGGTGTATACTTACATGGTTGTACTTAGAATACCAAGGTTATTTGGCCTTGCTGGTCTCAGTCTGGAGAAGAAAGCTGTAGGGAATGCAGTTGTGAAAGAGAAGGTAGTCTTCTGGGTCTTCTTAGGAACTTAGAAATACTTACGTTGGGTTGGTGGCTCCATAGAAGCTCAAGCACACAAGGTTTTATAAAGTATTTTCACTTACTGGCTTCAAAGCCATTTTATGCCAAGACTAAAGACAAAATTATGGTAGTTCCTGAGATTACAAAGTGCAACGGAAGGAGATGCTTCTATGGGCCCTCTCATCAGGGGAAGCTGTCAGGATGTGGGATTGGCATGCAGATGTGCCTGGCTAAAATGTACTGCAGTATGGTGCAAATACAGTGCAATTACGTGATCAGTATTTAGGCTGTTTGTGGTCAGATTTTTTGCAATCTGCTGATTCCTGAACCAGACTCAAAATTCCTGAACACTGCTTTGGTAATGATAATACAGGCTGATGATTTGGCAGGTTCAAGCAAAGTTTTGGTTATTTTGCACACTGCTCAATTTTGTGGGATTTTTTTTTTGTATGCTTAGCCTACTTTGTGGTGATGCCAGCCACACGTAAACTTGATAGCTGTTCAGTTAAAAAGACTTTTCTGTAGATTGAATAACTTTGAGTATTTTGACATTCAGAGTTTGTCAGGTTAGAGCTAATTAATGTGACTGGCAATTGAAAATGACAAATACTTGTATTGATAAGAACAGAAGCATGTCCTTGAATGCACTGTTATCTACTTCCCCCTCCCCCACCTGGACTCTGTAAAGGGACAGTGTGGTCACTAACATCAGTGACATTAGAGGAGGCATAGTATAAATAAATTTGAACAGCTGTCAAGGCACACTAGTCAGCTGGTTAGGATTCAAAGGAGGTGAAACTGAAGCTTTCATGCATTTAGAAAGCAAAGTAAAACAAGAAAAAGTAAAATTTTTTTACTTTCTCTCTGAACTCAGTTTAGGAGTGTTGTATTTTCAGTGGGTTTTTTTCTTCCTTTTTCAACATAGCTTCAGAAAAGTATGTACTGATTATTTTTTTTTCCTTTTTCTGTCAGAGAGCATTAGAATTAGCTTTAGTGCTCTCCTGATATGCCCAAAGTTGAATTAGCAGCATTTATCTTGGCCCATTGTATAGCAGTGTTGGGTTCCTTTGTTCTCTAGTTACTGGCTATCTGACATTTCTTTCTGTCACTGGCAATATGTATTTTAGTGTCTTTATAGATACTAATCTATGTCCAGATGCCTAGATTTAGAAAGGATTATCCTATTCCTAGAAGGTAATCATGCAGGAACACCTTCTGTGATTTTTTTCTTGTTTATATTATTATTCTACTTTTATTGTAAACTCAGTATTATAATACAGTGAAAGAAAATGTGGGAAATAGAAGCCTTGGGAGGCTTTTTCCAAGCTGGGAGGTCATCAATGATATGATATTATATATGTATTGAGCTTGAATCAAGAGCTCTGAGGAGCTACAATGCAATTTAGAGCAACTAATGACGTTCCTGCCATTAGTGTCTGTTACTTTTTTATTATTATTATTCCTTAAATCTGATTGGGAACATGTATTTGGTTCTGAATACCTGGATTATGTTATGTGATCTAATTCTTTAGTCATTAAGATCAATGATGAAATTTCTATTTACTTTAGTGGTGCAGGATTAAGGCTTCAGAGATTCAGCACTTAAAAAGAACAAGGGAAGTGGCAGTGTTCTTCAGTCTGTTTCTCAAAAGGAGAACATAATGAAAGAATTAGTAGATTTATATGTATAACTGAAAAAGAACATTTGTTCAAGGTACTTGTGCCATTGTACAAGGTAGTTCCTTGGTTAAGGACCTCAAAATTGTAGGGTTGGTAATAAAAATATAAGAATCAGATTAGTTCCGGGTTACAGATTTAGTAGGTCAGGACTCCCATTGCAATGAGTTGACAAGTTCACTTCTGTGTGCAGTAGGCTGTTCTCCAAACTGCAGAATTCATGACCGCAAATAGCGTGTAAGTTAACATGCCCTTGGTACAATTTGCAGCAGAGGGCAAGGGAACCACAGGAGCTATTCTCTCATTCTGTAGAAGAGCTTTTCTTAGAACACTTTTGCACCACAGAATCTATATCTGCTCTTTCTGTAGTTCTGGGCTGTATCAAGTCCAGTGCTCACCTGTTCAGAAAGTAATGTTTTCATGCTAAGAGAGGTTTCTGTTTGTTCATTTGGGTTTTAGGGTATTTTTTTTTTTTTTGCTGTAGTAATGGGAACTTCATACTTGTCAAAATACAGGCATAAAAGCAAAAGCAGAGAATTGTATTTAAACTAGAATAAAGTGGACATGTGTAAATACTGTATGTTCAGAATTGAGCTTGAAATTACTGGAGTGTTAAGGTATGCAAATTCTATGAGGCTGTTACAGTTGGAGTGCAAACTTGAAACATGCTTGACTCTCATAGGGGAGTCACTTGTACAATTCACCTGATCCGTTTGCGATTGAACTGAACATATTGAGAGCTTCTGGTTTTAATTTTGAAGGTAAATAAGTGATCTCTGCAAGTCTAAATGTATGTAGTTGTGTTAGAAGATGCAGATGAAGTTGTGAGTAAAATGTTGGATGTAATAAGTCGACCATTTAATGTTCCGCAACTGGCTTTATTGAAGAGCTATTTCTAGCTCAAGTCCTTCCTTTGACTTTTGCTTACTTAGGTATTTCCACTTGATGATGAACTGACTGGCACTTGATGCAAGCACTTGTGACATATTATGTCTGAGCCAAAAATCACTTGTCCTTTCTCCCTTGTGCACTCTGTGCAGGTTTCCAGTGCCCATGCATGAACTACCAAGACTTTGTAGATTCCTATTACAACTAGACAATGACAACTGACATCCTGTGAATACTATATGATTTTCTAAGTCACTTTCTGTAAATCTTTTTATTCTTCTTCTAAAAATAAATAAATAAATTAGTACCTGATTGGTAGTGGGGAAGAATGATCATTTCATACAAAGGGCACTTTAATGGCTATACAGACAGATTCTTGACTTCTAGCATGTACGTATGCATCTAGACAATAGACCCTTATTAACAAAGGTATTTTTAGTACTTTGGAGACTTGTGTAATCGCTGTTTGCTTTGTCTCTCATTGATAGGATGCATGTCATAACCTCGACCAGCAATGGTTTTGTCATTGCCAATGTTTGTAGGCCATCAAATGAATTGAAATTAGTTAGCAGAGGGAATGTATAGATTTATGCAAGGCATGCCTGGGGCAAAATATATTAAAAAAGTGAAGTTGTTAACTGGAAGTTGTATGTAGCTGGGGTACTTCCAAATTTATCCTGCCATCAGGTTCTTTTTTTAGATTATAGAAATGTCTTAATCCTGTTTCAAGTAGAAGTAGTTATGCAGAATGGGAAACTGTCTGTATCTTACAAATACTATGTAAGTAGCTGTTCTAATTTAATGCTTGCTGCATGTTCGCCAGGGTTAATTCAACAAGAGGAAATGATGCCTATAACAGTAATTTCAACTAGAATGTCTTAAAATTGCATTATGGATAAAACAAACAGTGTCCGGTGGATGTTTGTGCTTTCCTTTTGACATAACTTTCACAGAATTGAGGTCAGTAATTCTCTCCAGGGATCTTGTAGGGCAATAATAAAATGGTCTAAGTATGTTTGCAAATCAAAGGTATAAAACAACTTCTTATCCTTCCAGAAATTTATGAGAGAGGAATATAGCCAAAGGTCGGATTAGAAGAGCACAGCCCATCTTCCCACCACCTTTATTATTGCCAAACAGATATTTTTTTCAAGTTATCATAAAGCAGAGAACTATGGAGTACTAAAGATGTACACAACATAGAATTGATGAGATGTGAGGGATACTTACTATTTGTGTCGTCTTCTAACACACAATTCTAAAGAATTGAATATGAGCAGAATAGCCTATGCTGGTCACCAGTGGAGGAGATAGTGTTGTGCAGTGCAAAAATTTTGGGAGTTTGTTGCAGTTCAAAAAAAAAAATCAATTTGTTTGTTTTGAGGCTTCTTGTTCATCCTTTCTCTTTCTTGGTGATATTTTTTCTTCAATATTAAGGCTTTCCTGAAAAGACTGGAAGCAGTGAAACCAACAGCTGGTATGAGGCGTTCTGAACAATTGATGGACTATCAGCGCCAGATGAGTTACCTAAATTCTTCACCATCTGTAAGAAGAGGAAAATCTGCTTTCAGCCAGCTTAGTCCTTCCAGTAAGTACATTGAAGTTGCAGATTCTTGAATTTCTTTCCATGTGTTTATCTTTTTATAATTCAGAATTATGAAGCACTTACTGCTAAGAATAGCAAATAAGTTCCTTTCTCTGTCATCCTTAGGTTGATCACTTACCACACAGAAATCATTAAAGTGATTTTTTTAATCATACCAAAAGTATGACCACCCTATGAATTGTTTATGTACCATCCTAAATTTCTAATAAATTACCTTGTCAACCGTTTTTTCCAAGAAGGTCAAAAAGTCAGTATTGTAAAGAAGTAAAGAAGTATTTTTCATTTTGCCTGTACGCTTTATTGAAAAGAGAAGAGAAGGAAAAAAAAAAAACCCCAACACAAAAACCCCGAAGAAGTTTTAAATTCTCATTCAGAGATGTAAATCTACTGCTAATAGCCTTGTTTCTCTTAGAAATTGTGTGTAATACTTGGAAGTAGATTGTGTCCCCATAGTACCATACAAGTCAGGTTAAAGAGCCACAGCACTGTGGCATAAGCTTGAATTCTTTGTCCTCACCATTTACGAATAACTCGTAATGTTTTGGGTTTGTATTCAACTTACTGTTTGTTTTTTTTCCTGGAAACTATAATATTTCAATACTAATATCATGAAGTTTTCTGTTGTACCAAGCATAGGTGTTCTCACTCTTCTTTTTTTTTTTTGTGTGTGTGTGCATGTGTGTTAACAGGAGGCACTTCAAGAGCATCCGCTGTACCAAGTACAATGAGCCAGAACGAAAAACCTGTGGCTGATACAGCCAGTGGGGCATTACAGAGACCTAAACCCACTAATGTTCGTGCTGCTTGGTTATAAATGCATTCTTTGCCTTGCATTCTGAAATGATCTTCAGACGTCTATTTTTAGTGAATTTGTAAATTCTATGTGCAAAAATATTTTCTGCATTGTTCAGTGATTAAAATGCATTGCATATGATACAATTGCTTATAAAGTGGTTTTAAGTGAACACTTTCACTTCAGTCAGTGTTTTCCATGACAGGAAGAACTTATGAAAGAGGAGGTATTTAAACAGACAATTTAAATAGAAACTACTAATTATTATTTTATTCTCAAATCATAAGTGGAATTTGTATCCATAACATGGAAGGACAGAATTGCTGCACTATAGGTGCAAGATGTAAAGAAAATCTTTAATAATATTTAAAAATACTGCATTAAACTCAAAAGCGTATGCTTAATTCCTAGGTTGTCCTTGCTTTTCATCCTGGCTTTAGGTATGCCTTCTGAACTTTGTGGGTCATGTTCATATGACTGAAAGAATCTTCTTTTTACAGCAGTGTGAAGGGATGAAAAGCAGATTGTGTATTCCTGCATGTTTAGCTAGAATACTGAGGCTACAGAAGATGTTGTTCTGCCATTCTTGCACTCCAGGTGTTGAACGTTTGTTTTGTACTCAAGGCTGTGTCTCTTCCAGATTTAAAAGAATTTTTGAAGTTGTATTGGGACCTTTGTGTAGGAAAGAAGCATCTGATGCTATCTGAGCAAGAGTAAAGACTGAAGCGAACCATTTCAGATTCACTCTAAACAAGAGTAATTTTTAGTTATTTCTCAAGCTAGAGAATACTAAGCAAGGGAAGTATTTCATGGCCCTGCTTTTGGCAGATCCTTGCCCTTCTCAGTGGGGAGATAGAAACTTGAGCTGCAGGAAACTTGAACATCTGATTTTGAGAGCAGCTACTAACCAGGATTTAAAAAGAAAAAAAGACAGTAGAAAACAGAAAATCTTGTTCTGCTTCTTAACCTGTTTTTTAATGTCACATTCATACAAAATATTTGTGGTGGTGTCAGATAAGCTTCTGTAACAACATGCATTTACAAGGGGAGCAAAATTTAATGGAATTGGTAATTGCAAATAGTAGGTGGTATGCTTTATTTCTATACATAAAGGCAAACTTTGAGTGAGCTTATTTTCCAGGACTGTAGTCTTACAAAGAGCATAAATTGTGATGCCACTATCCATGGATATTGCAGGAACCCTGCTTGCTTCCCCAGCTTCTTCCCAGGAGAGATACAGGAAATCTCTCTGTATTATACATAAAGAAAAAAAGCTGTATTCAGTAATGCTACGTCTTAGCCCAATGAAAAGGAAAGTTTATTATTCTTTGCTTGTGCTTGCATGAGGGCTTAGGCTTTCAGGTATTCTGCATTGTAATAAACTTTTTACTTGGTCCTGTGTGATAGTTTGGCAGAGCTTCTGCACCTGGTAACCTGCGGATCAAATTTAGCTGTTTGACAATATTTGAACTTCTAACTTTAAGCAGCATTGTGGCAAACAGATTTTTATTGCAACAATTATTCATTGGTAGGGACTGAAAGGAAGTTTTTGCATAGTGCTGCTGTATTTATTTGTACTATTGTGCTAATTAAAATTATTCACTATTTAAAGATTTTTGTCCTTGAATGTGAGTATCAGGGTCATGGTTTAAATACTTTTGAATGTTCATATGATAATTTTTTTCTGTGAAGGAATTCACAAAATGGATTACTTCTAATCACTTCATCTTATTTTATTTAACTTTGATATGAAAGACTGTCAATTTTGTATGTCATTTTTGTAAATCATAAGAAATAAAATATTGAACATGAATTTTTTATGATTGCAGTGGCTGCTTTCAGAATTTTATAATTGGTATTGAAGTGCAAAGGAGCTCATTGAAGAATGGTTTCGTATTACGTGTAGTAGAGGAAAGTGCAAAGAATCAGTTTATTCATTGATACGCTTTACCTGTAAGTGACTTCCGTGTGTGGTTTTTTTTTTAAATAAGCCATATTGACAGGTCTTCATTAAGTTAGATAATCTCATCAAGATTTTTGTAGCAAAAAATCCTGTTTCTAATAGACTTGTTCTCTGTCTTTTTTTTGGTAAGCTGCCTCTTTGTTCTTTTCTACTTCCCTTTTCTTTTTTTTTTTCTTCCCTCCAGAAGACCTCTTGGAAAGAAAAGTACAAGCTGCTTTGCTTCTTCCTTAAAGTAAACTGCCACACTGGTTTGACATGTGGTTTCAGGTGGGAGCCAGTCTCCCTGCTAAAGTGACAGGATTGCCAGTTTGGGTGACAGCAGTGGCATATTGATCTCGCTACTATGAGAAATGGACTGTGATGCCTCTGTTGTGGCTTTGCTCTGTAAGTGTCCCTGCCTCATTGTGGGCTTTGATTTTCCAGGATAGGCTTCTGCTGTGTAGTCTTTCTACAATGCCGAAGGTCTTAAAGAAAGCCCTAGTTCAGATCATTGACTATATGAGAAGGATAGGGAGTGATGGTGCATCCCTGCCTGGATAGGTGACATGTGAAGGGCATTTTCCCAAGAAGACCACTGAATCCTTTTTAGAACTCAGTTTTAATCCCAGGGAACCCAAGAGATTCAAGCTAATTTAGAAGACTCGCACAAGACCATTCCTCATATGAAATGTACAGGATTTTCCCTGTGCAAGAGCCTGTCTTCGCTCGATTGCTTGCAGTCTTTACTGAAGATCCTGAGGCAACTCTGCTGTCATCCTGCCACTCAGATGTGGGTTTGTCTGATTGTCCTAAATCAAGTGGCTGGCTGGATTTATGTGTCTTCCATGATGCATGTAGACTTTACATTGGACTGTATTTTCCTGATTGTCATCTAATGAGTTTAGGATAAACCCCTGTAAAAAAGCCTGAGACAATTCCTTCTAGCAGGTCACCAATAACATTTTTATCCCAGTGCTTTTCCTTGTTCGTCATGGTCAGTAGACAAAAACAACTTCCTGCCTTCCTGACCTGGGCAGCTCATTGAGTCACCTGGCAGATGAGAGCTCGTGGCTTTCCCTGGAGCACAGTCTGCACATCAGTGTGACGGAGATGAGAACAGTACTGGACTTAGATCAAGCCTTCTAGCTGCGCAGTCATAACCATCGTAGGCAGGCGATGATGAATACACAGTGATGTATCAACAAACCAAATGGTGAGGGAGAAGAAAAGGCTCCTTCAGTACCAAAGTGGTATGTCTTATGAACCCAGTACACTGAGTACATCTTTTGTGGTGATCACCTGCTCAAAGTCTTGAGCAAAATAGTGGATTAACCATGGCATTGTCACCTGATGAATGAGGAAATACAGAAACATAGAGCTGTGTGTGCAGCCATCTTCCAGGACTGAAATAATGTCGAGGTCATCCTGTTTCAGATATCGGCAGGGATTGCTAGTGCTTGTGATACAGATATGGTTTGTCTTCAGGATGCATGGTTCTAACACCTTGTCTAAGAAAGCATCTATATGTGTCCAGGTAACTCTCCTCCTGGCCAAGATGAGACAGGATTTGGCAAAATTGATCCTTGTGGCTGTCACTTACGGTTCCAGGGCTGCCTGCGTTATTCACTAGAGTCCTAAAATGCTGTTCTCGTGATTTTTGTCCTGGGCTCTGACTGTGTACAAAAATCATAGTTCTCTCCACTGTATTATATGTGGTCAGAGCTTGGAACAAAAATGATGGGTCTGAGTTCTTTCCACACAGTGGCTCTTAGGACTAGAACGTGCTGTTGAGAAGTTTTCTGGTTTAAAGTGAGAGGGGCTTCACCAGGGGAATGGAGGCGGCTGAGGTTTGCCACCTGGGCTGTGATGCTTCTTTCGCTTGACATCCTAGGTTGGCTAGTGGGACTCTCCATTTCCAGCTGAGATCCAATAACCCGAACTGTGGCATCCCTGCAGATGGAGTGTTCTGGTTTTTGAATAACCTAGCAAGGCTTTTTCCTTCTGCTATCCTTCTCACCATGTGTTAAACTCTTCCCTGTGACTTTTAAAGAACTGATGGCTGCTTCTTCTGTGACAAGTGTAGGGCAGAGAGTTGAGGTTATCACCTTCAGAAAGGTGGGAAAGATTCAGTCTGCTGTCAAAGATTCTCCCCCTCCTGCTCTCTGCATAGGCTACACTCCTTAGAGACAGGTGTGTCTTTCAGACCCACCTGAAGTTCCTAACTTCATCTCATCTGAAAGATCAGGGTACCTCAGTTACCTCCCCAGAAAGTGTCCTGTCAGAGCTGGCCAGTACACTACATGCTGCATGGTAGGTGGGCTTTGTCCTTCTGTATTAGTAGGATATATTGCCAGGCTATTCGGGGCAGGTTTCCCAGTTGTTCAAGTGTGAGATATAAGGCAATAATGGTTTTGATGCAGGCTTTTGCCTGCATGGTTTGGCTGTGACTATTGCAAAGGTGTAAAGGGACTGGGGCAGAGGCACTGTCTGACAACTGAGGTTTGAGTTCAAACAGCAGCTGGAGACTATCTGCAAGGTCCGCTTTCCAGCTTTGCAGAGCTGATGGCTGGATGCTTGGTTACACTTCCAGTAAGTGTTACGCTGAGTGCCACAGACTCAGTGTAGAGCTGTTTTCAGGTCAATGGTTATTTCATCGACAGTTTCAAACTCTTACCCCAAGCATCCTTCTGGAAAGCACTGCCTGGACTGTGCCACAGGGTGCGCAGGGGTGTAACCACTCAACCAGAAATAAGGAGCCATTTACCTATAAGCGTTTTCCATATGTATTATTTCATGTATTCTCTCTTCTTCCCCAGGGGATTTTTCCTGCACTGATACTCCTCACTCTCTTTAATAGCCTTTACTCCTCCTTTATCTTTTGCCCTTTTTTTTTCTGGAATATAGTAACTCCTTTCATTTACACTCATCTGAAGTTTCTTTTGCTTCCTCCTAATTCTCTTACTGCTCATGCACACATACACTCCCCCCTCAGGGTTTGGCACCTCTGTGTATTACAATCTGTCATTGTTTCTGGTATCTTTGTATCAAACTTAGATCTTCTCTAAAACATCCAAACACCATGTCTGCAACCTTGTCAGTGAGGTAAATGCAAAATGCATAGTTGCAGTGTGTTAGCAGGCTTTTCATACAGAACCGTTAGGAACATGTGGAGGAAGGAGAAAAGGAAGAGAAAGGGCAGAAGCAGGCAGGTAAAGCTTTTAACTAAGACTCCTACAATAAGCACTTTGAAAAAGAGTAGAAAGATTTTCTTTACAAACTTTGGGTCCAACAGGTTGCAACCTTGGTTATTTACTCCTGGCAAGAAAAAGGACCAGGTATCTAGAAAAGCAAGTGTCTAAGATAGTGACGATGAAAGAAGGGAGATGAAACAATTGGGCCAGGTTGAAAGAAACACTATCTTTGTGAAACAAAAAATAATTAAATTTAGGTAATTTAAAAATAGTCTATAATTTTTGGACCAGTTTTTTTCCCAAATGCTTCAGTTCCTCAGGTGGATAGAAGTTGCTTCCAGATACTGTTTTAGTAGCTTGTACCTGCCTTCAGGGAGAACAGAGCTGCTGGTCTGAATCTGTAGCAGACACCCATAGCCTGTCATGCTAAGTGACAGAGAGCCAAGACAGACACCTGTGCATGACAAAAAATTAATTTCAAATACAGGAAACAGATAACTGGAAGCCAAAGCACAGAACTTGGAACCGATCAAAATGTGCATGTCTTAGCTCTCTCCATCTACTGCTACTCACAAAACTGGTTAATCCAGAGTTCTCATCTTCATACTCAATTATGAAAATCATAGACCAAGTGTGCTTGCAGTAACTGGGTAGTTCTGCGATAGTCACATACATTATTAACTAAGATACATTCTATTTGTGGATGCTATTGGGGAGACTTGTTCCATTTACGCTCCAGAGTAATCTATTTTTGCAGAACAAGGAGTAATACTCTTTGCATCAGCTTGCTTTTCCACACTTTCACACAAGCAATGCAGTGAGGCCAGGTGTCAGGGAAAGGCAGCTTACAGCAGTGACAGCACCTGCAAGAACATCCCACCTCAGGCAGCAATAACCCCTTCCCTAAAGCAATGCTGTTCACTCATCAATTCTACTAGCCCAGGCATCATCTACTCCACAGTTTATATTCAACATGGAAATGGCCAGCTGTGTAACTAGCCAGCCTTTCACCTTCAAGTACAGCTTGTACAATTCCAACATTTATGTTTCCACAATTTTTTACTCTAGAAATGACAGGCATTCCAGAATTTTTATCAAAAATCCAGAAGGGCACCTTACTTCTACATATCAAGTAAAAGATGCAGCTGAAGTAAAAGCTTATTGAATATTACTTGCTTAGTGGTACCCCTTTTCGTAGGTGGATACATAACAGACTTTTTTTTTGTATGTAGTCTAAATGAACACTTGAAACAGGCAAAACTCACTTTCCCTCCTTTGCCTAACCAGAGCACTTATACTTCAGTGGGTTCACAACCATGCAGCATCTAAAGTTTAAAAACTCTGTATTGAGCATGTTCTGATCTCACAGGTAATTCATAGCTCAAGTTGCCAGTAATGGTGTACTTGGAAGCATAGTTATTTTAGTAACTCAGAAGTAGTCCATGCTAGAATACTTTTTCAAGTAAAATAAACAGCAATGACTCCACTATCAAATGAAGACATACTTCAAAGTTAAGGGTAATATAAATGAATTATCAAAGTAGTTAAGACTATACAGTAGTGTATCTGTAAGACAACTGGCTGCAGTACCCTCAAGCTGAAGCCACTTGGTTTTGCTATTGTAGAATTGTCAATAACCATTCCACCTACATAAAACTCTTAGAAAACTTTCAAGAGGCTGTCAGTACCAAACCATCATTGAGAGTGTGCTGATTAGCACATCACCTTAAAGGACATGTACTTGTAATGTGTTCAGTATACTGAAAACAACAGGAAAAACTTCAGTAATATATTTATTTCATGACTTCAGTTTTAGTTCAATTGAACATCAGAGCAGACAACTTTTTTGCTTTGTGAAGATACAGGGAATTTTTGAAATGCTGTATTTCCATATTCTACAAAGTATGTTTGAAAAATCAGATTACGGTTTCAACCGTATGATTGTATAATTTGTCATTAACTAGGCTGCAGTTAGGAACTCAGCCTGGTGCTTTAGTATAGCTTATATTTTCAGACACACTTTTCACTTAATAGCATATATTAAAAAAATACAGCTTTAGAAGAAAACATGATTTTAATTCATGTTGTAAGTGTTATCACACTGTTGGGTAGCTAGAGACATCACTTAATACAACGGGTATTTCTGAAGATCTCATGCTATTAAGAGTTCACAGTATTAGATTTTAAACTCACTATAGACCACCTGTCTCCAGACAAAATATATTACATAAAATTTGAAGTATAATATATACACATGTTCCAATACAAATGTTGGAGGAATTTTCATACAAAATGTAACTGTAATGTAGTGGACAATTTTTAAATTAATGCATCCTCATCTCAACCAGATATGTTACTCAAATTGTACTGTTTCCCTAGGAAATATTTTGTTGTCCAATACATCACAATAGCATATTTTTTAAAAAAGTTGATTGAGAACAATTGAACTACATTACTTTAAGTTTTAGACATATTTCTTGATTTCATCATAAAGTACTAATACAAAAGCTCCGCCCATGCCTCTCAACACATTCGACCAGGCACCTTTGAAGAACGCTTTGGATCCTTCATCTTTAGCTATCTTCTTCCAGCAATCAATTGTGCCCTTGTACATAATATCAGCTGTGGAAACAGACAAAGGTCAGAAGGGTTGAAGTTATACAGCAAGTCTGTTTCAACTTTTATATATTTAAAACAACAAGGAACTAGCAAACTATAGCCAAGAATTGGAAATTAAATAATCAATTAATGAAAAGTAATTTTAATTCTCCACATGGAAATCAAAACAAATCAACTCTCAGCCTCTTAAGTGAACATGACAAGCAACCAGCAATGTGTTCCCATAGCTTTTTTTTTTACAGAGTCTAATAAGGAGGTCATTAATTTTTTATAAGACAAAAAAATACCTAGCATCTCCCACTATATCTCAATGAAGAGATACTTTCTGCTGCCAGAACACCATAGGAGCACTTATTCTTACCTCCCTTTCGGCCAGACTGCATCATCATCCTACGTCGCACAGTATCAAAAGGGTAAGAAACCAGCCCTGCTACTGCAGTGACAGTCTGGGCAATCATCCAGCTCACTACGATATGCACATTCTTTGGATCAGGCAACATACCTGCCATCAAGAACAAACAAGGAGAGTCAGTATGGAGGCAAAGGGTTGTGGGAAAGGTGGCAGTGGAAGGAACAATCACCCACCAGCCCCAGTAGTCACTCAATCAACCCAACTCCATCACACCTGCAACTTCTCCCTTCATCCGTATTTTACTATTAACAGGTACTATGAGTAAGAGAAGTTTATAGGGCTGTTGGGTTTTGGGACCTAAGCCCTCTTTATGCTCCCTGACCAAAAGGTCTCTCCTGCAGACCCCTCTCATGCTTGTGCCATGAGCTGCAATGAGGAACAAGCTACCACACAAGCCCATCTATGCAAGCCTTAAGACAGAGAAAGAAACTGGAAAGTGTCTGAAAACACACTGCAAACCCAAGGCTTCTGCTCAGAGCAGCAAGTTGAGAGAGGCAGGAACGCATTTCAGAAGCACCTGTGCATATGCTAGCACTACCACCCTGAACTGGTGCTGAGCCAAGCCCTGCTTGTCCTTGTACTGCCAAGTGCCCTAGAGTGCCTTTACTGAATGGATCTTCCCTTGCAGTTGCTTCTCCACACACTTCTTACCCTTGGCCGTGTCATAAACGCCAAAATAGGCTGCTCTGTAGATGATGATGCCCTGGACAGACACACTGAATCCTTGGTACAGGCCCCTCAAGCCATCAGACTTGAAGATCTTCATGATGCAGTCACCCAGCCCAGTGAACTCCCTCTCGCTGGCTCCTTTGCCCACATCAGCCGCCAGCCGGGTCCTGGCGAAATCCAGCGGGTAGACGAAGCAGAGGGAGGTGGCTCCCGCCGCACCCCCGGACGCCAGGTTCCCTGCGAAGTAGCGCCAGAACTGCTTGCGCCTGTCCACTCCCCCCAGGAAGATCTGCTTGTACTTGTCCTTGAAGGCAAAGTTGAGGGCCTGGGTGGGGAAGTACCGGATGACATTGGCCAGGTTGCCTCTCCAGAAGGAGATGATGCCTTGCTCCTTGGGGATGCGGACTATGCAATCGATGATACCCTTGTACTGCTTCTCTGCCGTGATCTGTTTGCTGGCATGCTGGACCTGTACGGAAGAGAAGGAGGAGGGGTGGGAGGGTAGAGAGAGGGGCACTGCAGAGTTGACCCCGCACGGCGGCCCGCTGAAGGGCAGGGACAGGGCCCGCCCCGCCGCCTGGCCCGGCTCCCGCTCCCCCGAGGCGGTGCTGAAGGGCCCGGGCAGCTCCCGCGTAACCGGAGCCGGCCGGGCTCCTGCCCATATTTAGTCACGCCGGTCGGCGCCCGCCGCGCCGGCACCCACCTGTGGCGCAGCCCCGCCGGGCTCCCGCCGCCAGCGGGGCCGCCGCCGCCCCCCGGCCCCCGGCGCCTCCTCACCTGCAGCAGCAACTTCACTCTCTCGATGGGGGCGACGGCCGTCTTGGAGATGGCAGCAGCGACCCCGCCGGCCAAAAAGTCCTTGAGGAAGCTGAGCGCTTGGTCACCCATGCTGGGAGCCGGTCCGACACCCCCTGCCCGGAGAGAGCCAACGAGCCGCGCACCTCCCCACCCGGCCGCCCCCGCGCACCGCCGGCCAAATGGCCCGTGGCCCCGCGCCGCCCCTCTTATACCCCGCGCCCTCTCGCGATAGGAGGAGGCGTCCCCCTCGGGCGCGGACATTGGCTGAGACCCTCCCGAGCCCGCCCCCTCGGGGGGCGCGGGGCAGCGCCGCCATCTTCCCGGCGGAGGGAGCGCGAGGGCCACTGGGCTCGGGACGTTTAAAGGGCAAATTAAAGTTATCTGGTGGCTGCCGGGGAACGCGATGTCAGAGCATGTGCCTGCTGTATTAATAGCTCCCGGGAGGCACCGGAGGGGACTCAGGAAGCTGGCAGGCGTACCTCGGGCGATGTTAACTGTTTCGTGCGGGCTGGAGGCTGGCGCGGGGGCTGAAAGCTTGCCCAGAGGGGTCTGGGTGCGGCCGCCAGTCAGCTTGGTGACTGAAGTCACCTGGAAGAAGCAAGAGCGCATTAAGCCTTGACCTTGCCTGCATGGAGTCATGCCATGGAGGGTAAGGGGGGATATGGATGTTGGGCAGGCACCCCGGTGTGGCTGTCGTGCCCTACAGCAAAGGTCACTGGGGGGGCATGGTCAACCTGGGACGTGGTGCAGCGGTGCAATGTTCATGAGCATCGGTAACCAGAAATGGGCTAGGCCTCTCTGAGTCAAGGGCAAAGAGAGCTGCTTCATGTTTGATGAGCTGTGTGAACTTGCAGGCATTGAGGTCTTTAAATACCCCATCGTGCTCTGGGCCCTGGCTTTCCCAAAGAGGAGACAACGTGCCTTCCTGCACCGTACCCTCATTTCAACCCTGCAAGGTCAGACCCTCAGAAGAGTCACAGCCAGTCCCCTCTGAAGGAGGGCGGGAGGGGAAGGGACTCTGGGATGCAGATGCCCAGGCACGCTTAAATTGCTTGACTCGCACCAGATATGAAAGAAGAGTAAAGGCTGTAGTGAAACCCTGTCTTCGTTCAGTGTCTGATTCCTAGGGAAACATTCCAAGTCCCAAATGAAGATTACATGTTTCCCTCGCTAGCTTCCCTGTTTCTCATCTGTTCCTTCTGGCTGACCCCCATAAGAAAGCAGGAGCTTATGATTCGTTGTTGGGTGACTTTGTTGTGTGGAATAGTTAGGTGAAAGACAGTGCAGCAAGTTGTAGAGGCATACCTAGGAGTTTGCCTTAAAAGGCATTAAGATGTGTCCCGAGGACAATGTGTAGGGTAATGGGGTCTGCTTTGATTGGGTAATATGGTATCAATAATGGCAATAGGATTCACCTTAATGTAGGTGCTAAAAGATTGGCCATTCCACGAAGAGGTGTTCTCTTCGGGACAGCAAATCTCTTCTCACTGACGTGCTTGTTAGCACAAGTCAATGAGACTGTACATTTGATCCCCATCTCTCTTGACCTCTGCCGCTCTTACATCTGTTGAGGTAGAGGTCTCTACTCATGAACCTCAGCTCTGGGAAGTGGATGGCAGCTTTAACTTCTAGGAGCACCCTTTGTACCTTGGCTATCCTGAGCAGATGGAGCTTTTCCCCAGCTTCTAAGAAAAAGGACAAGAGCCCCTCCCTGAAGAGACCTTTTCCCCAAGCAAGACTGAAAGCAGGTGCAAGCAGGAAACGTAGGGGATCCCTAGAATTAGACTGTGAGTTGAGGGGAGCATTGTTTAACATATGTAGCTGCCTGGTACCCTTGACCTTTCCTTTTTCTTCCTCATACTTCACTCACCAGGTCTGGTGTCTCCTCTTTTCACAGGAAAGTAAATATCCCTTTGACATCTCAGGGGTTCTACTGCTGGTTTCATACAAACCCATGTGGGATGGTGGTGTGGTGCTCATGGTTGCTGCCCGACTGTCCAGACTGATAAGGTCTCCTCAGCATGTACACTCAGGTGTCAGCCAGTGCCCCACTGGTGTGTGACTTGTGTACGGTGAGTGAGAGGTGGGAGAGTGGCAGTGGGATGTTACTGGGGAGGACTGAGGGGCCTGGAGTGAGACTGGGGTCGGGGTGGTGGCAGGAGGGCTAGCCTGAAAGGGTCTTTTGCTTCCCTCTCCCTCACCCATCTTTGTTTTATCTCATTTAAATTTTTTTTTTAAATTACATTTTTTAGCTCATTTAAATAGCCTTTTTAAAAAAAATTACATTTTAGTGAAGTCTTTATCAGAAGAATTTCAGTTAGTTTCTGAAATTATTGTTGTGCATCATCATCCCACTCCACAGAGCCTCTTTGGTTTAATAGATATTTCTGTAGCACTAATACTATTTACCAATGACTGCCAGCATTTAAAGAAAGCAGTGCATAGAAAGTGAATAGCCACTTTTTCTGCTTCCACTCTCCCTTACCTGAGCCCAGATGTCTATTTCCAGGAGATACTCAGCTTCCTTAACAAAATCAGGGCTGGATCCGGACATGTGTCTGCTACCCTGAGGTTTATTCTTCATTTGTTTGATTTTTGCTCCAAATGCCTGTTTTAGATCTTTCCTATGTATGACAGTGAGGCTTTTTATGCTACTTACTGTAGGAGTTCAAATATATCCTGTAAGGAACTAACTGCTAACTCCACCAGTACCACCAAATTTGAGGATAAACATTTCCACTAGCTGGAAATGCCATTAAAAAAAAAGTTAAAGGAACTTCAGCTTTTCATACAGTTAGTTGATGTTTGGTGTTCTGTATTCAGAATAGTTACTGTTACTTTTGTGGAGAAATGGTTAAAACAATTTTGAAAACACAGGCTTTCCTTTCTGAATTATTTAAAGCTAGCTGTTAAGCCTCATCTTCCTTAGATGTTTGCAGCTTGGGAAGTATTAGTTGGCTTTCTAGGCTGGTTTTGGGTGCTCTGTACTGCTGACATAGCATAAAGACACTGGAATTTGTTCCTAAAAATTCTGTGCTAAAAATAATAACCTAGATCTACATTTTCAAAAGAGATTAGTGACTGACTGCATTGTGCTTTGATGAGTGAATAGCCAGCTTGAAACACTACAGGAGATCAACTTTTACGAAGTATTATGTACCCTTGTTTATTTGCATTTGTAAGACACTGGGAACTCTAGTTTTGAGGCTAGGCCAGACACAAAATAAAAAAAGCTTTTTCTCAAAAGTCAGCAGTCTGTGTCTGACAGCAGACACAAGGGCGAGCACAGGAAACCAGTCAGATCATCCTGACCCCCAGCATAGACAGTGATGCCAAGAAGAAATTTATTTGTTTGGTTTCTTTTCGGGAAGGATTTGTAAGGTTGTAGTAAATTCTCCTTGCATAAGATTGGTTTATGTTTGTGGTCAGTTCCTCATAAGTAAGAGGAAAAGCATGGAAGGAGGCAAAAGAGTGACAGTTTGAAAATGTAAGCAGTTGTGGTGGTTTTGGCTAGGACAGAGTTGATTTTCTTCATAGAAGCTAGTATGAGGCTATATTTTGGATTTGTGCTGAAAACAATGATTATAACACAGGGATGTTTTCGTTACTGCTGGGCAGCGCTTGCACAGAGTCAAGGCCTTTTCTGCCTCGCACCCCACCCCACCAGTGAGTAGGCTGGGGGTGCACAAGAAGCTGGGAGGGGACACAACCAGGACAGCTGACTCCAGATGACCAAAGGGATATGCTATACCATATGACATCATGCTCAGCATATAAAGCTGGGGGAAGAAGAAGGAAGTGTGTGTGTGTGGACATGCGGAGTGATGGCATTTGTCTTCCCAAGTAACCGTTATGCATGATGGAGCCCTGCTTGCCTGGAGATGGCTGAACACCTGCCTGCCCATGGGAAGTAGTGAATGAATTCCTTGTTTTGCTTGGCTTGCATGCACGGCTTTTGCTTTTCCTATTAAACTGTCTTTATCTCAACCCATGAGTTTTTTGCAGACAACACCAAACTGGGTGGGAGTGTTGATCTGCTGGAGGGGAGGAGGGCTCTGCAAAGGGACCTGGACAGGCTGGATCAATGGGCCGAGGCCAACTGTATGAGGTTCAACAAGGCCAAGTGCCAGGTCCTGCACTTTGGTCACACCAACCCCATGCAGCGCTACAGGCTTGGGGAAGAGTGGCTGGAAAGCTGCCTGGTGGAAAAAGACCTGGGGTTACTGGTTGACAGCCGGCTGAATATGAGCCAGCAGTGTGCCCAGGTGGCCAAGACGGCCAATGGCATCCTGGCTTGTATCAGGAATAGTGTGGCCAGCAGGAGTAGGGAAGTGATCGTGCCCCTGTACTCGGTGCTGGTGAGGCCGCACCTCGAATCCTGTGTTCAGTTTTGGGCCCCTCACTACAGGAAAGATGTTGCCTTGCTGGAACAGGTCCAGAGGAGAGCAACCAAGCTGGTGAGGGGTCTGGAACACAAGTCATACGAGGAGCGGCTGAGGGAACTGGGGTTGTTTAGTCTGGAGAAGAGGAGGCTGAGGGGAGACCTGATCACCCTCTACAACTGCCTGAAAGGAGGCTGTAGCGAGGTGGGGGTCGGCCTCTTCTCCCTGGTAACAGATGATAGGACGAGGGGGAATGGCTTGAAGCTGCGCCAGGGCAGGTTTAGGCTAGACATTAGGAAAAACTTCTTCACCGAGAGGGTTGTCAGGCTCTGGAATGGGCTGCCCAGGGAGGTGGTGGAGTCCTCATCCCTGGAGGTATTTAAAAGAAGGATAGATGAGGTGCTTAGGGACATGGTTTAGTGGTGGGATGGCAGTGCTAGGTTAACGGTTGGACTTGATGATCTTAAAGGTCTTTTCCAACCAAGGTGATTCTATGATTCTATGATTCTCACTTCTGCCCTTCTGATTCTCTCCCCCATCCTGGGGAGGAGTGAGCCAGCAGCTGTGTGGTGCTGAGTTGCTGGCTGGGGTTAAACCACAACAGCAATAAATAATGACTAATTTCATGGTATGATTGATCTGGCTGTAGACATGAGCCAACATTTTCACACTAGGCCATGCAGGGCTATAAGAATAAACAATGGTTGCTCATACTTGATGTGATGGAGAAGTATTAGACAGTGGAAAGGCACAAAGAGGTGATTCTATGATTCTATGAAAGATAGCAATAATACGGTAAAGATGGTGGGTTAAGTTGATGCACCATGGCCTAGATGTGTAATAGGGTTGTAAGACAGCATTTTTCAGAGCAGAAAAAAATAAACGTTATAACTAAAGTGATGAGAGCTTGGATCAAAGCATTATCTCTGTGAATGGATAGAAAGAAACACATTTCAGCCTTTATATGTAGGAATGGATGAGCAGGATTTGCAACTGATATGTGAGACTCTAGGAAGAGATTGAAGTCAGGGATGGATACCCAATGACAGACTTAGAGAGTGATCCATAGTGGTGAGGCAAGCAAGCAGCAGGAAGGATGGAGAACTGGGGAAAGACTAAAATCTCTTGGTTTTATCCATACTGAGGAGATGCTTCATGGGCTGCTCAGGTTTTTAGCTAGAGTTTAGAACAGATAGTGCTGATACAGAAAAGTTGGATCTGAATTACCACAGTAGGAATAATAGCTATATTTGTGCCTGTGGAGGAGGTAAGAGTGAGAACTGTATAGGAAAAAGAGGCATGAAACAATAGCAGATGTCCTAGGACACAGGGGAAGCAGCAGATGCAGCTATTTAGCTTAAAATAGCAATTTCACAAGTAGGAGGGAGAGTAAGAGAGCCCAAAGAGGCTAAATGGGGATGAGAGTTGAGGAGAAATAGCAGGGTTGGTAGTGACAAAGGTGATCAAGAAGAATGAAGGAGCGTGGATTCTGAGTTTTGTCTTAGGCAGATATCAGTGAAGATAAATTTAGCTGGATATTGGTCTTACCTGGCTTAGAGAGGAGCCTACATTGAGCTCAAGAGGAGGAAAACTGGACAGTAATTGTAAGCAGCCCATCGAGGAGAGAAATGTTAGTGCTGGAAATAGTAGTGGGAGTCCACATGGGATATGTTTGTTTATTAGAGCATGTCTGTAATGTGAGGACAAGGAGTTGGAGTGGGGTCAAAATTTCAGAAGAAAACCGAGGCAGTGAATGAATGTAGATATGAAAAAGATAGTAGTTTGCTTTTGGTTTTGAGATCAGTGCCCAGAGATTATTAAAATTGTACTTTTCTTTTCTACCTGTTCCAGTTCATTCCAAGATACGGTTCTCATGGTATTGACCAGATTTCTTGGAAGGTATGACAGCTGCAAACAGTATCAACAATATCTGGGCAGTTATGTGATTAGAGAAAAGCTTAAGTTACGGGATAAAGCCCTTTACATTTTCCATAACACACGATAAAAGTTCTTCTTGTTGCTGGTGGGTAATATTTCCCAGCAGTAGCGTTCCAATTGTGTTTTACATCCTGATGAGGAAAATGAGTTCTTCACCAAGTTCTCCTGCTTACCTCATGGGGTTTTTATGTTTCTTTGTTTCCAAACTGGAGAAACATTGGCTTGTGTGAACGCAGAATTCAGAGGCACCTGCCTAAGTTACATGACCTAGAAAATAGGCCTGATTTGGTTTCAAAGCTTAGTAAAACAAATCTATTAAAAAGCAAAAGTATTAAACCAGATTTTTCTGGCTTAAAGTTTGCAACATACCCTTCTTCAGAAAATCTTTTGGATCGAAAGGTCATCTAGCTCTCTCTCTGTAGTGCAATGTTCTCATAATTCCTGCAATTCCCTGGGTGATGGCTCTCATGATCAGCTTTCCATCACTCTAGTGACTATTGCATATTCATCAATTGCCTGCCTCTTCTTAGAATTGTAGCAACCTGTTCTTTCTTCTTATGTTCATGTAAACCAGGAAATACCCTTTTGAATCAGTGACACAACATTGGTGTAAATCAATGTATATGAGGAAATCTCATAGCTTTTTTTAGGTTTTGTTATTTTACTGTTTTGCTCAAGCTTACTCTTCTAAACATTATTTTAATATCAATCTTAATGGAATAATGAAAATAGTCTTTGCTCTATTCAGTTCATTTTTTATCATCCTTTGGGTTGCAAGAATTTTTGAGTGTCAGAAAATTATTTAAGTTGATCTTTTTATGTTTGTAATCTTTGCTTCTGGGTTTTATTGGCTAAGTTGCTTCTGTATGTAGTTTTACTGTTCTGGATATTTTATCTTTTAAAAATCCATTGTCTTAGGCTGATGGATTTTAATTAAGTGAAATAACGTGATTTATTTGGTTTCTGACTACTATTTCTGACAATGCATCTGATTATAGTATAATAAATTTCTTTTTCATAAAAGTGTCAATATTGTTAGCTCCTACTCAGGTTGTTATCTCTTCCTGTCTTCAGTTATTTTGTAGAATTTCCCATTCTGTGATTGTACTTCAGGCTAGTCTTTCTTCTATGAACTAGTTAATAATTTTCTTGTTGACAGTAATTTTCTTTCATAAATTGTAGGACAAACTAAAATGATTTCTGACAGCAATATATGTTTAACTGATTCACAGCTTTGTGCTCTGTCAGATAACCTGCATTTCCATAGCAAAACAAGATAATAATATTTTTATATTACAGAACCAATCACAGGCATTAAATGTAGATGTCATTGTTACACATACTTGAAACAGCTATTACCACAACAATTTGAATATAAGTTCAAGCTTATTTTCAAGTAAGTGAGAAATGAACAAATTACATTGCTCAGTGGCTGAATCATCAGCTTCTTCCCACCCTGTGTGCTGGTTAAATAGTTCACAAATACATTGTTATTATAATTCAAATAGCATTGATTATAATGCCAGACATGTTTTTATAATAAATTGAAGTATTAATTTTTCTATACGTTGCAAGAAAATGGCAAATTAAGGCCAGCTCACACCACACATTATTAAAAGTGTAGCTATATTGATCAAGACCGTGGGAAAAAAATCACACCTCTAGCTTACAGGGCTACACATGCACCTCTCCAACCATTATGGAGATGCAGTTTGTATTGGCAAAGGAGTTCTCTTTTATGATATTTCATTTTAAGTGCTTTGATTATGCTAGCAAAAATCTTATTTTTTCCCCAGAGAAGCTGCCTGTCTGCTGAGGGCCTTTGTTAATAGAGAGATTAGCCTCATCAGATATGCCTGAGCATGTAACAGTTTTCCGTATTTGTTCATATACTTGCCCTATCCCTGCATACGGGTACCCCCACGTTGAAGCAACAGGTAGTTGTTAAGAACAGATGTGTGTAATGTCTGCAGCCTAATTTCAGGTCATGTTGGAGATGAGGGAGTGGGACCATTGCTCCAGAAAATATGGTATTCTGATTTAACTGACAGGCTGAGGTTTGTGAAATGGGACAGTGAAAGAAAGGGCCTAGATTCCTTTTAAATTATAGGCACACTAGTAGCAACTTCCATTTTTTTCCCAGCTGGGATCCTTTGTTATGCCAGTGAGTTTTCCTGATGAACCATTTTTTTCTAAAACTACCTGGAGCAGAGCTAATCAGGACTTTGCCAAGAGCGGCATTTTTTTTTTCCATCAGAAGTTATCCAAATCATTAAAGCATTAGCACGGAAATATAATTATTTCACAAAAAAATCCTCAAGTGCAGTGTATATGCATGAAGGAAAGAAAGGTCTGCAGAACAGTCAAACCTCAGCAACTGGGAGGCCAGTGTTGAAGATGATAACCATACCTCTGAAGGGAGAGAATAGTGGTTGAGACCATCTGTAGATGTCAGAGTTTATTCCTTCTGCCTTGTGAACAAAATCCAGAGGGGGAAAAAATGGGAAAAAAAGCAGTAGAAAATGAAACTAGACAAAACAGAGAGAGGGCTAAAGGGGTGGAGGCTGGGAAGAAATTACTTGAGGATGGGGATGGCAAAGGAACACCCAGCGATGTCTGGGACAGCACTGAAGAAGACAAAGGGTGTGCATGTCCTAATGGGGACCTTTCTTTGATTATTCCCAGCATTATTTGTCTTGAGACCAGTGTGACAGATTTCTTCTTTTCTCTCCACTCTGGCCTCTCCCTTAAATTATGTTAGGCTAGGGATCTTAAAAAGTTTTAATAACTGGAACATCCTCTGTCTGCTTTGCTTGTTGGTTGGGCATAGTTTCTGATGGATCCATTCTGATTTGTTAGTCTGTGATATTTAGCCTCATAGTCTCATATTTAGTTTGATTAGTCTAATATTTAGCAGGTGTGGTCTTCATTCTATATGTGGGTGGAATTGCTGAGCCTTTTCATTTGCAGTGATCTGGTCTTTTTCACTAACTTTTCCTAAATTCATCAAAATTTTATGTAATAATCGAGAACGTCTGTTATTTTAGAATGTTAGTCCTGTATAGATGACTGTCGGTAAGTCATTTTCTTGCCCTTAGTTTCCATATCACTGAGCAGAATGCGGGGAGGAACAGATGTTTCCACTTCTGCACTGTAACAGGCTGAAACTGCGAGAAAAAACCATTGTCAAGTTGAAGAATTACATGCAGTAGTTTGTGACCCTGCTATTTCTTCCATGACTCGGTCCAGTCAGCTGCAGACCTGTGGACAGTCACGATGACTGTGTGGCCAGCTGATGGACAGCTTAAAGAAACAGCAAAGCAAAGGTACACATAGCTTCTGCTTCTCTCCATGGGTCTGACAGAAAGTGCTACTTCAATATAGGATATAGCATCTGCCAAAGGCTTGTGTGTCCAACTCAAAGCTTCATGTTTAAACTAGGCAAGAGGTATCTTTGAAGAAGACATCTGAGATCAATTTAGTGGTGTGAAATGTGTTGTGTCCCTTGATGGGGTATTTTACTGCTTCACAACTCAATCTGGAAAAGATCCAGTTAAAGTCCCAGTTCCAAAAATTCCTTTGGATTTGAATTTGCCCAGCTGAGCTGATACAGAGGATATGAGAGGGAAGAAACAATAGGGATGGAATCAGAAGTCAGGAAATAATTAGATTGTGTGGTATGTTACCTCAGCTTGACAAAAACCCAATCTGTATTTCATTCATTCCTAGAGAATGACTGCCTGTTTCTGATTTGTTGGGAAAAGAGACCTCTTATTACTTTCTTAGAAGTCATAAGAAAGAAAGGAAGATGCTGTATTAATATCATCCTTAAATGTTGGTATATTGCTTGAAATTAATACATATAGCATGTATAGTTGTGTTATACATAGGTATGGATGAATATATGCTGTAAAAGTGTCTTACAGGTCAACATTGTAGAAAGAATTGTCCTTTTGCTCCATTTAATTTCTTCTCACTTGTAGTAGGATGCAGTAATGGAAGAAACTGAGCTATTTTCTGTCTTCCATACAGCTATAATGGGGAAGAAAAGAGAGGAGATATTCTGAGTATATGTAGTGGGGAAAATGGAGATCATGGGAACAATCATCCAGACATGAAGCAGTGCTCAAATAGTCAGACTGGGATAAATTATCCGGAGCTTCTAAGTTACTTCCAGGATCACAGTGACAGAGGGATCACCCAGAAGCTGTATGAATTTGCTGCTTGTGTATTATTTGCCTTTTCTTTCAGATGTTACAGTGTTATAGGCTGGTACCCATTTTCTGTACCTAGAACTAGACCAGTGACTCAGGGCAGAAGTAACAGTTCAATTGCAATAGGTAGGTCTTCACGTAATTGCAGATAGTCTCTGTGGCTTCCACAAATTTTCCATCAATGATATGCTTCATTTTTGTGAGGCATTTTTGAGGTTGCAGGCTTTCTTGTTCACCGGTAATAATCCACAGGCAGGAAGAGCTAAAAGAATGAAAAGTTGTGAGACAGCAGTGTCCCTGGTATCCAGCAGCTTCTTATTGCCCACTTTTGTCTCCTGTTCTGCCCCCTCACCTCTACAAAACAAGATTAAAAAAAAAAACCCTTAAGCAGAGCACTCTTCTCTTCTTCCTTCCCCTTTTTCCTCCACTTCTAAACCACCCTCGCTTCCAGAGAAGAAGAGATCCCGTTGACACAGCTTTTGGGAAAGCTACCCTAAGGCTGTGCTCTTTCTCCTACTGGGCACCGCTCAGTCGGGGAGGTTGTTGAGCTCAGCTTTGAGCAGGGTTGAGTAGGGATGGGGGTGGGAGGAGGTTGGTGATAGCAGGGGATGAGAAGCATGCATTTACATAGGCTCCTTGTCCCTGCCACCTCTCCACTCTCCAGCAAGCGTGGGTTTATTTTAGCATTGGCCTTCTGAAGCAGGATTAATTTTCCCTTGAATAGGTCACCCTGGGACAGAGCCAGGATCCGCCTTCCATAGCTGGGGTGACTTGGGAAGCCGGAGATACCTACTAAGTAGACAGGGCTTCTAACTGCTGGGCCTATGCCCAGTGCAAGAGAAGTATCCTGGAATAACCTTTCTGATAAACAGTAGAAAAATCTGTACGGGGTCTTTTTTCCGAGGCTGGTGTCAGGCTGAACCAGGCTATAGTACTGCCCTCTGCTGTTGGAACTCTGGAAAAACATAAAAGTCAGTGTTAAAATCCAGCAAAATGTTAACAAAATATTACTTGGAAAGCAGCAGTATGTCAATACATGAACTATTTCATCCTCTCGTCTCATATAGTGCTTGAATATATAGCCAGTTGAAATGTGCCCTCATATCTTCACTAGAAGTTCAGTTTGTAGCAACAGAATATAGCTTATTTATATAGTTTATTGTTTTTTAGCACTGGTGATGTCCTCATGGCTGGGCAAAGCGTCTTGTGACCCAGAAATCATACTTTCTGGTATGCTTGTTTGTGTTTCAGTGTGCAGGGGAGAGCAGAGGAAGAAATTTCCATCAGTAAGTCAGATTTTTGTAACTTTATTATTTTTCTTATTATTATATAGAATTTTAAAATTCCTTACTTACAAACACTTGAGATAAAGTTGTGTAGAAAGCCACAGCCATCCAAAATTACTCTTTTTTGAGTACAGGATACATAGAGGTGTCTAGGACTTTTTTTCCAAAGCTAATCTGTGAGCCAGTGTGGAAGCAAAATGGAAGTAATCTGATATTTCCATCAGAACTAGAGAGAAGTGCCATCGAGGGACATTTCCTAGCCCTAATGCAGTACATCCCTGCTAGACTTGGAGCATCCCTAGCCCTGAGCCCTTACAGCTGCGAGGGAGATCTGGAGGTGTGTAAGTGCTGTGTTTAGGGCTCTGTTCTGGAACGTAACAGCTGCATCTGGGCTGATTTCGTGGCCCTACTGAAGTAAATGGGCTTGTGGTATATGATTCTGGAAAACCACTGCTTCACTTCACAAAACGTGTTATAATGTTAAGCCTCGTTTCTCATCTTAATATTCGTATCTTTGAATGTGATATTCATGTTTCACTTTTTGATACTGATTTTAAAATCTTTGCCTTCAATTTCTTTGCCTCCCACATACTGCCCCAACTGTGTGGGGTTTTGATTTAGCTATCAAGATGCCTTAGAGATCGCAAGTGATGGCTCCCTTTCAAAGAAAAGGAATTTCTCACTTTCTGACTAGTACCAAAAAAAAAAAAATCTAAAAAATCTAAAAAAGGCAGAACTGATCAATTACCCCATGACTTGACTAATGTTGTACAGTGATAAATAAAAGCAACTGTAGTCATTAATCCTTTCAGCAACTCAAGAAATTGTTGTGCAGTGTGCAGAGGTTTGTGGTGACTTATTTATGCAGGCAGTTCATGGATGATAACATAAATCGAACCTTCTATCAAAATACGCTAAATTAATAATTTTTAGAAGTGTGGTTTCACTTTCGGAAGTGGCTGTTACAGTGGAGCTGCAAGGCTGTTTGTTGGCTCCTCCTGCCTTCAGGAGTGAGTATTTTTATTTCTGGTAGAGAAACTCTTTTCTAACATTCAGGCCTGCAACCTCAAGCTGAGCTTTAAAGGTGAGGACTTCTGTGCTTGTGTTGTAAACAATAAGGAGGCCATAAATCTGGGCTCATTTGGGGGAATGCAAAGAACCAGTAAGAGTGCCTATTTAATCTTGCATTCCACTTGGTTTGCTCTTCAGTTTTGGGGTCATTTGGCTTCATTTCCCAGGCCCCCGATAGCAGAAGAGAGAGACTATACCATTGCCTGGCTGGAATGCTGATTTGCACTAGCAATATTCACACCTCAGCCATGGTGACAGGAGAACCTGGCTGACCAGAAGTGATCATACTGCTCTCTACATAGCCCAGGTTTTTGGTTGGCTAGTGTTTGATTCCACCACATCAGCATTTGCAGCAGAAAACAATTCTAATGGAAGATAAAAAACAGATCAGTTTTACTTGGAGTCTTAGAACTTGAGGATATGGGTTGAAATAAGTGGGGACAGGTAAAATCTGATTGTGTCTTTTCTTTCATAGATTTCACAGAGAAATGGGAGATGGAAGAATCAGTCCAGCATCTAGTGTGACTGCAATTAAAGCCAAGTTGGCAAACTTGGTTCAGTCTGATTTCATTTCACTCTTGGCCACGTTCTAGTAAGCATCCGTCTAATCGCATTTATTTTGTTTAATTTGTGAGCCCTTTGTGAGTGTAAATTGCTCAAGTCTGTCAAATTCAAAACACAGAAAAATCACGTGTGGTAGAAGAGAGCGATCTTTTTCCAAAGATAATAGTCTTTGGACAGGATCCCACAATCTGATGCTACCACAAGGGCACCTTCCGAGATGTGTCAAAAAATCATGCACTAGAAATGTCTGTATCTCCATTATAATTAGCTAGTTGACATGTAGATAAGGACTCTGTGAATATCTGCATTGGGGCAGGTGAATTGCACACCAATTTCCTGCCTGCACTGATCCTGCGGTATGAAAGTTGCTGAGAATTCGTGGGCCCCAGTGTGTGGAAAGTGGCAGCATCACCAAGTTTGTTTCAGGAAAGGGACATCTGCACACACTTGCCAAGACAATCCAAACGTGTTTGGATACTAGGGTGGATTTCTTTCTGGTTTTCCTTTTTTCCTTTTTTTTTTTTTTTTTGGTTACTGTGAGTTGCTGTGCAGAGCCTCATCCATCAGTGTGCTCTCAACCCCGTACAGAGACAGACAAACCACCACAAGCAGCGATCACTGGGCAAATCCTCAGTCCTTATCACCTTTGCATTCCTCCTGCAATATGAAGCTGACGCATAAATGGTTTAAGGAGCCAGGTGGAAATATACCTTGTGGAAGAGAATCCCTGGTAGCTTAGAAACCTTGGCTTCTGGCTAACTGTCAGCTGGTGGGTGTCTGGCATACTCCATTCACTGCTTACTGCTGCCCCTCGGTCACCAGAAACACTGGCTGCTGGACCGCAGAATGATGCCTGCTCTCATCTTTGCAGAACGCTGCGTCTGCTGCCCTGCAATTGGGGTTTGGCAGTGTTAGCAAAAACTGAGTGTGGATCTCATGCTATGTATTTTTTGCTAATGCTTCCTAAATGGAGCCTGGGGTGTTTCTCAGTGCAGTAGCCTTTATTGTGGAGGAGTTCTTGTCACAGAGGGCCACCAGAAATAAACATTTTATTTGAAACATGCTAGTGACGTGTCCTGAATGATTCACTACTGTGCTCGGTTGGTTGGTTGAGATCTCTGATACGTTGTTTATATAAGGCAGTATTTTTGTAAACTGTTAAGTCTCATGTCATTCCTGTACAGCGTGGGCTGGAGCCGTATACTGGGAGGGGGAAGGGAGACAATTTTCCATTTCCCATATAGGGCAGGCAACATATTCGAACCCTTTTTCCAAGTGATGGAATCTCTGGTTAAAATAGGTCAATCCTTTCATTAACTTAGGGCTCATTTGTTTTCAATGTGTGTGAGATTGTGTTTTCTTAGTATTGTTTTTTTCAAATTTTTCTCAGGAAAACTGACAAATTTAAGAGAAAGATGATTAGTCAGCAGGAGCTTCAGGCAGCAATTGAGTGCAGGTAAGAATGATTTTCTTTATCCAGAACCATCTAGCTGTGGGGAGCTAGAATTTTAACTTCCTAGGAGTGTTTCCTTTAAGCACCGTTTTTCACAGTGCCTGCAGCTAAGTGCGTTCAGGGCACCCATGCTGTGTTTCTGTATAAGGGAAACTATGTGAAGTAACCAGGTTATTTATGCACAGGGAAATAATGGAATTTCTTGTTGATTTTTCATTTTCAAGCCACAGGTGGACAATCCTCTGCCACCTCCTCATCCTCGGTGTGCCCAACATATTGATGTTCTGAAGACTAAAAATCTGACAAGCTTTTAATTATTCTTAGAAGGATTATTCTTGCATGTCCCAGTCAGTCATGCTAGAGATTCTTGTCCTTTTTCTAGGGCAGTGTGGTACCTGTATGGTACCAAATGATTGTATTGGTTGGTATCAAATGATTGTACAGGTCACTAAATATCCCATGTCTTTAAGGGGAATATTGCATGATTACCTGGTCTTTTTTGCACTTCATTCTGAATAGTTACAGAGAGCAGTTCACCCCTACTGCCGAGTAAGCAAGGCAGAGGCATCTCTGAAGCTTCAAGAATTGTCTCCCTGGGTACACATTTCCTGCCATCCGCCTCTTAACAGGGAGATCTCAACACTGTTCAGGAATGAGTTTGACAGCTCCTGGTAATGCTTTGACTGCAGGCTGTCTGAATGCGTGGAGGCATCAGCTTCATGGTGGTTATTAGTCACCAACTTCTGTATTGCTTCAGCGCAAATTTTCTTCCTCTTCAGCACTTCCCTGTAGGTCAGATTTATTTCAGTTACAGAGTCTTTATTGCTGTCAGTGTTTTCACAGCAACAGATACCTTTACATAAGGGCCCTCCTAATCCTTTCAGATGGAAGCCCAGCTGCACCCAGCTTCTGTTTTTTCTGGCCATGGTATACCTGTGGATGGCTTGCACTGAGTGTCCAGGATTCTTTAGCCATTTCACCCATTTCACTAGTGGGCATTTCTGGGTGTTGTCCTGGATAGAGGGGAAAGTAACAGGTGATGGTTGGAGGAGATCCCGCTTCCTGCTCTCACAGATAGAATCCAAGTCTCTCCAAGACTGAGGGGATGTGAAGCTGTCCTCTCAAACAGCTTAGAAATGGGTGTTCTCAAAGAGCTTTATTCTGTATTTGCCTCTGGGAATAGATTCCTTTTTTTGCATTGCTTATTCCAGGCTGGGAACAGCAGGCTCTGCTGCACCTCCTACAGTCTCCTTTCCCCAAGGAAATAACAGCCGTCTTGGTTGTCACCAGTTAGCTACTATAATTCTTCACTGGTGCTTTCCACCTCACTTTCCCTTTAAGTATATTTAAAGACCTCCTTGTCTTGAGGTGCCATTTCAGTAAATTGTTGCATTATCAACGGAGCAAAAGACTTAAGTTGAACCATCAGCTCTGAAACATCTGTCTGTGGTATCTGCTATGAAAAGCCGTTTGGATGGATGTGATGGGTTGGTCTTGGCCAGCAGCTAAGTACCCACACAGCCGCTTGCTCACTCTTCCCCAGGCGGGACAAGGGAGAGAACAGGAAGAGCAAAGGTGAGAAAACTCTTGAGTTGAGATAAAGATGCTTAATAATTGAAGGGTGTTGTGGTTTAACCCGGCTGGCAACTAAGCACCACGCAGCTGCTCGCTCACTCCCCCCTCCCTCAGTGGGATGGGGGAGAGAATCAGGAAGGAAAAAAAAAAGGTTAGAGCCATGGGCTGAGACAAAGTTTAATAAGAGAAAATAATAATAATAGTAATAATGAGAATGGTAAGAGACTATACAGAATATACAAAATGAATGATGCACAATGCAATTGCTCACCACCCGCTGACTGATGCCCAGCCCGTCCTGAGCAGCGATCACTCCTTGAGCCACGATCACTCCCCAAGCTGTGATCACTCTCGCTGCAACCAACTGACTAACCCCCCCCGAGCATGACGTTATATGGTATGGAATAGCTCTTTGGTCAGTTTGGGTTAGCCATCCTAGCTGTGCTCCCTCCCAGCTTGTTATGCACCTGGGCGAGCAGGAGAAGCTCAAAAAGTCCTTGAGTAGTCTGAGCACTACTTGGCAACAACTAAAAACATCAGTGTGTTATCAACATTCTTCTAGTACTAAATCCAAAGCACAGCACTATGCTAGCTACTATGAAGAAAATTAACTCGATCCCAGACGAAACCAGGACAAAGGGAAAAATACAAAGTGATGCAAAGGCAATCACTCACCACCTCCCACAAGCAGACTGATGCCCAGCCAGTCTCTGAGAAACGGGTACAATGGCTACCTTGGAAGACAATCCCCCCCACCCCCCCCACATTTTTATTGCTGAGCATAATATTATATAGTATGGAGTATCCCTTGGGCCAGCTGGGGTCAGCTGTCCTGGCTCTGTCCCCTGCCATCTTCTTGTGCCCACCCTCCCCAACCTGCTCACTGGACAGGGGGGGCAGCATGAGAAAAAGAGAAAGCCTTGACACTGTGCAAGCACTGTTCAGCAATAGCCAAAAGACTGGTGTGTTATCAGCAGTATTTTAGTCACAAATCCACAACATGGCAGCATATGGGCTGCGATGAAGTTAACTCAATTCCAGCCAGACACAGTACAACAGAGCTGCTTAACACTAACACATTGTAGATCAGAAATTGAGGGTACAGTTTCACAGTTGGCGTAAGGATCCTGATGACTCAATGGCAGGTCTCAGCTACTTCTCCCTTCCCATCACATGTTCCCCATCTCCTCTCACATAAGTGCTAGCAATCATGCAGCCTTGCAAAAACTGAGTTTTCAGCACGTCCTCAATAGTGAGTTGAAGCTGTTACGTAGGTGGGGGGCTGGGAATGTCTGGCTGGGGCTAGGGAAAATGACAGAAGTGACCTTTCTGGAATAGACACGTGTCAGTTCGTGGCATAGCTGGGTGATTGTTATACTGTGGTTGTACTTCATCATTCTTATCTACCCCTAATTAATCTCCCCCACCTCCATTTATGACTACTAAATGACTACTGTCACCCTGTGGTCTGTAGCTCCTACTTCAGCTCTAGAGCAATTAGCTAGAGAAAACTGCATATGGAAAAAAGTATTCAATGGTTTGGTTCTCTGAAGCTATGATGCATGAATCTCTCATTAACAGTTAACTTGAAAAAGGAACTTAATATCTAATGTATGTTACAGAAGTAGATATAAAAGTTGCTCATATATTATGTATTTCAGTGCAATATGGATAGAGGAGATTAATTTTTTACTTTGTGTGTTTTTTCTTAGTGGCTCTCTACATAGGCCTTTAGATGTGATATACAGTGTACAATGTTTTGCATCTTTTTTTTTTGTAGTTAAATCTGAAACATGTACAACAGTGTGGGAAGGTTTCCATATGAAGTGCCTCTTCTGAAAAACAAAGTGGTGGTTTTGGAATGTCCTTGCCACTAGATGGCAGGGTGCCCTTTGGCTAAAGGAAGCTCTAAATAGGCTGTGTCCAACACTCATTTGCTCTCAGCCTGCCAAATTTCTCATTGAGCTTATCAAGAGTTTTGCTGGAGTGAGGAGCGGGTGGAGTGCTGGAGAGACAACTGTAATTATGTTATGACCCTTTGACAGCACTGGAATGCAGTTTTAAATTTTCTCCAGTATAATAGATATCTCAATTGAAGTCCACAGAGCTTGACATAATAAGATAATAAAGAAAAGCTGTGTTTTAACCACAATTAAGCCACAAGTCAGCATTGGTGAATTTGTTGGAGAAACCTCTGCCTCTTGTACACGTGCTGCGTTTGCTGTGCCAAGTTCTGAAGTACTCAATTAGTCCTTGAAGTGAATTGCAAAGAGGAGACTGGCCCAAGTCGTGACCTTGGAATCTGGCTTTAAATAGTTTGGACTGGCAGTTTGCTGCGGGTGGAAGATTCAGTTAGCATTTAGAAGAGTTAAGAGCTTTAATTTTCACTCTCTCACACCAATTTCATCTTAGTGTAATCATAATAAATTCAACTGAATGAAACTTGTGCAATGTGCTAAGAAACAGGATGTTCTGTTTAGGCTGGAATTGTTATAGTCATAAGAATATTAAGATGAAGAAGTTGTGGGATTTACTAATCCCAAATATATAGGTGCATTTGGGCAAAATGGGTGTAACACCCCTCTGTTCTCACACACAGCATTACACATTGGCAAATGGAAATGATGACACTAAGATCAAGTCCCCATCACTGAGCCTGTGAGCTAATGAGAGTCAAAGGTAAAAGATGTACCAAACCGGATGCTTTGCCATGGTTTTTGTAGCATTACACTCCTCTGTGAACACATCTAGAAAACTTGTAGGGAAGTTCTCAAAATTTTGAACTTTTATCTTTCTCATTGACTCATTTAAAAAGTATGATGACAAGTTAACATTCACTTTATCAGGGCATATGATACTCTTAACACAATTGCTCAAAACTAAACTTTCACAAAAATGTCAGCGTTTTCAAGTTTATATGTTGTGGTGTTTGAAATGGATTCATTTTCTCTTTTTCTGGAATCGGTTTTTATACTTTATTCCAAAAATTTAAAAATTCACTTTAAAATATTTAGAATGAGCTTGTTTATAAAAGAAACGTGGTTGACAAAATGGAAAATGTAAGTTCAGTAAAACAAATATTTTGTGAAAAGCTGTTTCAGAGAGGGCACTGTTCAACACGTTAACTCGTGCAAAAGGTATTTTCAAATGGTGTGTGATGTGACGTGCAAGTTTTTTATCACATTTTCAGAAGCTACTTATTTGTAATATTTGCCACTGGCTAAGCTTTTGCTACACATGGCACCGCTTAAGCCTGTTGGATCATGACTTGGATCCTTTGGCTTTAACGAAATATAAGAATTTTTGCCAAGTTTTGGGCTCAGTTTGGGGAAGTTATACATCTGCTTTCAGAGGAAAAAGGTATCAGCTTTCCTAGTCTGTTACCCAAGGACTTAGCTCTCTTGAGGCTGCCTTCATTGCGCGTAAACTATTCATACACTGCTCCATTTGCACTTGGCCTGCTTGCCTGTCTTACTCATCTGCGTGCAAGGGCAGATTTTAGAGCAGGTTGGTCTAACTGGCGGACTTCCAGTCACATCTGGACTGGAGTTGAACATGTATTTTTCCAGGGTAGTCAGACATGAGGTATCTCTCGTGCTGCAGCAGGGGATGCTGTATTTTTAGCATCCTTGTGGGCATGAGGGAGCAGCTGCAGTGTGGGGATGCCAGCTGTGAGGAGAGCAGGCAGCCCTGGGTGGTGCTGGCAAAGCTGAAGCAGGTACACCGCTTCTTGCTGAGAGGTGCTCAGTGGAATTGCCCAGCCAGCCTCAGTGAAAATGAATGGAGTAGCAACTGCTTTAGTCCATATAACGTAAGATTTCTGGTTTGCTGTAGCAAAAATACCTCCAAGTTAGTTGTCACATTTTTTAAGTTCTTTTTCAGAGAAAACATCCTGTGTGGATGAAAAGCTCTTCTCCTTTTTTATATTACTAATTTTTGGGGTTTTTTTTTTTTGGTAATAAAGACTGTCTTTGCTGCTTGCACTATCTGTATGGCTTCCTTTTGCTGTGTCTGCATGCAGCTTCAGAAATCTGCTGTAGCATCTCCAGCTGTTCAGGGTTGGGCAACAGCACCTCTCGAACCCTCCAGGTATTAAACCTTGCAGTTCTTTAATCAGAAAGCTGCTTCTGAAAGAAGTCCTTTTCAGCAAGAAATAATCCTTTATTCTGTTTGATAGCCCGTTTCCCAGCCTGGATTTTTCACCCATGGTTTATGGGTTTGGCAGTATTCCTAGGATCAGCCAAAGCAGTTGACACCCTCCATTGCATGTAATGTCGACAGTCCAGATGAACAGCTGGGGTTTACATCATCCTCCTTCATAGATCTCACATAGGTGATGGGAGGCTGCTGGGAAACTCTTGGATAACAGATGTTCTCAGGCCCCAGTGGCATGAAAGCTAGACCCGAGCACAGTGTAAAGCAGCCCTGAGAGTGAATGTGGGGGACACGGCAATGGTCCTGCATGATGTCCCCCCATGATGATCCTCTCTGAGCTTAGCACCCAGAGGAAGAGAACTCTGGTAATTTTCAATCATGTGTTCTGGCAGAGTCCCTGTGAGGCCTCTCGAGATGGTTTTTGACTTGTTACCTGCTGTTGGTGCAGTGGTAAGGAGATGGATCTAAAGCCTTTTACTTCCCATAATTAATGTACAGTTGTCATTTGGTAAACTGACTGACCTCTTGGGGAACAGAACACCAGTAGCTGAGAAATGCTTGCAGCAGCAGATCCTTACAATGCTGTTGTAGGTGTCTCTTTTACCACGGAAAGGTATTTAATAGTGAAGCACAATTATTTTTTTCCATTTTCATTTTCTCCCAATTCCTGTTGTTTCTCCTACTTATTCAGCAGCAAGGGAGACTGCTGCTGCGGCACATTTACTACAGACAGGTGGTGACAGCTTGCAGAGTTTTAACCACTGCTTTGCTTAGACCTCCTCTGAGCATGAATTTTACAGTACTACAAAAAACATATGGTAGCATTGAAATAGCTTTGCCTGAGGGGAAGTTGCACAGAACTGGGATCTGGGAGATTCCTTTGGTAAGTGTAGAATCGTATTGGACTAAAGAGGTGATTTGAGAGGCATCACATGAGAGTTCATGAGACCTGGTTTTATTTCCTAGCGTTGTATGACTGTGGTCAATGCATCCCTTCTCCCTTCTATAGCAGGCAGAGGGCAGTACCTGTAAAATCCACCAGTGTGCAAAGGGCACAGGTACTAGGGGATGACAAAAAGTCATATAACTATCTAGACATGCTGAACAATCTGCTTTATACATCTGAGAGGAATAATCCAAGATACAGAAGGGAAGGACACCCAGCGAACTGGTCAGTTCAACAAAATACAGTACACATACCACATGCTGCATTGTTAGCTCTTAATAACAAACATATTTTTGACACAGTATGGACTTCCTTGCGCTTTCTTACAATGTATAAGGGGAATAATAACAGGGAAGTATTTGCTCTTTGCTTCTAATTTTTTTTACATTCACCATGTCAGAGCCTTTTCCTCAAGGTGTCACTGGTGGGGTGGGTAGAAGAGTTGCGGTGATTGTGAGACCATAGGGATCTTGGCTTGCAGGTGATCCAGAGCCTAAAACATGGTAGCCTATGCAACCCCGCTCCCCAAACTCTGTCCCCTCCCCACCCTGGCACTGGTGTGTTAGACCTCTTTTTTTATAGGGAAAGAAAAGGGAGCCAGGCACTCCTGGTGCTACCTTTCCTTTTCAAACTGCTCCCATGGAATGTATTTTTTTTGCTTTGATTGTATTTAAACAGTAAAAATTACAAGAGACTTTTGGGCCAAATTTTAGAAGGCATTTACTTGCCCCGCTCCCACTGGGAGGAGATCAGGCTCTGAAGAGCCTTTGATGTGATCCAGTATCCTTGGCAGTTTGTTGCCTACCAGCAGGGTCTGAATGGTAGGATAAAAATAAGAGCTGGAAGAACTTGAGGCTGTAGGAGCACCATGTTGCCCAGAGCACTAGGTTAAGCCCTGCTTTGCTGCTGAAGTACGCAGCGTTCTGGCAGATGCTTTACTGGAGAAGTTGCGATGAAATGGGAAAATGGTTGTGAAGGATCTGGCTTTTGAATTAAGCATGCTCTGAAACAGTGTTCCAGTATGTAAATCTAAATGCCAAGAACGGAGCAACCTGGTTACTGTGACATGTCAGCGAATAACTGTGAAAGCGTTAAAAAATGGTTTCATTGGAAAAACATCCTGCAAGAAGGATATTATGGCAATAGCACAAACTAAATGATGATTTGGAATTGAATAGCAGTACCTGGATTATTGGAAGCATTACAAACCAGAGGAACAGCAGCATATAAGGAAAGAATGAGTAGGAGACAATCTGGTTTTTTTTTTCCTTTCCCTGTCTCTAAATCTTGCAGGTCAGTTTTCCCAGGCAGTGTTTCACACAGAGATTGCAGTGGTTCAGTTTTCTAAGCCTAATTTTTACATGTTAGGTCTCTTCTTCAGGAAAGCTGCCTGCCAGATGTGGGCTGGTGAGATACATCTGGTGTCTTCCTTGAGAGTGATGAGATGATTGAAGGGCCAGATAGGCACCAACACCACAGATGAGGACACGCAGGTACTTTTAGTGTTGGTGCCATGAGAGGTGGAAAAAGGAAGGTTTTCTGGAGGGAACTGTAACCTGTGCTTTATGCCAATGAAACATCACTTTAGATTCCTTGAAGTCCCTTGTTAAATTATCTTTTCATAGATATTTAAGTACTTGCCCGACTTGTTGTCATGGATTCCTTAAAAAATGCAAGAAAGAGAGATTGCTTCTGATTCCTTTGTGACTGACTCATTAACATTGCTTTCCCAGGCAAAATACCTGGTGATCTCTTATAAAATGCAGAAGTGCTGAGGAGGGGCCATGTTTTTATGAGCAAGTGCAGCATGTAGTGAATTCATGCTCTGCCTGCCAACAGAAACCGTGATTTCCACACCGATGTTTGCACACAGGAACCGTATGGCTGTGCACCTCACAACTGCCTGCTGTTTCTCAACAATTGCAAGTATGTCTGCCTTGCCCTTGTTCCGCAGACAGATCTGAGGTCACACTGCTGGAATAATCCCCTTAGCTTATCTTCCTGGCTCTATCATGCCCTGTTGGAAAATTCCTCCCACTTACTTCTCCTTACAATCAGATCACTATAAACATCTCATTCTTCCTTCAAATGTCCATCGGAGTTTTTGGCTCGCTTATCCCTCTGCCTGGTCTGCTGTCTTGTTTGCCTTGCCCTCTCTGCTCCTGTAGCATGCTAGTCTTGACACCCTTATTAAGTTCTTCCTCTCTGCTTTCTGTGCTTCTTCCTGTTTGCTTTCTTGCAGAGGATGGTTTTTTGAATCTTCTCTCTTCCACTAATGACCTCTTAAAAACCCACTGTTACCTTGGTACCCAGGAGTGGTGTCTTTATAGATGATTAAAAGACACTTCAGTAACTGACTGGAACAGTTGCTGAATTTCCCAAGGTACCTTATCTTTCTCTCTGTCACTTTGATTTAAGATCTGAGAGGTGAGAACTGCCTTTATTTGGCAATATTGCAGATATTAAACATACGATAAAATGGAAATAACAATTTCCCGGTTTGCATGTTCAAATGTAGGTATTGGTACGATAAACCACATGTGACTTTTTGCAGGTGCTCCCTTTGCCAGGGTTCTGGGCTTCTTGCCAAAGCACTTTCTCTCAACCTCACTGTTAACCAGTCCCTTGTGTTTAGCATCAGCTTCTGTCTAAATAGGCTTAGCCCTCCAGTTAATAGATATCTTTTTCTCAAGCCCTGCCCATTGCACCTGCCTTTGAAAATGTGCCCTGGAGAACCCAGTGATTCATCTGTTGTGTGCTGTTGCTGTTTGATTAAATCATTGCTTAGTTTCAGGTGGCTGAATTTGGGTGCTGGAGCACTTGATCCTCCTGTTTACTGCTTTTGTATATTGTGGAAGTGTTTGTAAAGCTTGAGGGGAGGTTCAGAATGAAAGGTATAATACCGGTGTTTGGGATAACAAACGGTATAGGCCATACACTCTCTTCATTCAGTGCTTTTTCTGTTTCCACACCAGTGAGCACGATGGATGTAATGTAGTCACAGCATGTTTCCCGAAATCCTGAGATCAGTAATGTAAAATAGGTCTTTGGAATTTTAATAATGGAGAAAATGTCTGTATGCAAAGTTGGTGCAGCCTTGTTCCTCCCTTCCCCCAGTTTTACTCCTTTAGACCAGTCTATGTATTTTCTGACCTTGCAGATAGGAAGTAAGGTGGGGATAGGGAACCCTCCAGAACCTTGTGCTGATTCCCCTCCTGTTCCAGTGGGATTCACCACCCTACAAAGTAAATGTATGCAGGCATATGCTTAGACTAGACCATCAGGATCAGCTCCCATCTCCCTGGATGCATTCAGGAAGCTTGGGGACCTCCAACACTGAAATTACTTTTGACATCTCCTGAGAGGGACTGTGGCACCCAGAGATCACTGAGTTCTTTCCAGACTGCTGTTTTTCCCCAGCCACGTTCAGGGACAAGTTGTGTGTCACTGGCAATGCTTCAGTCAAAACAGTTCGAAGGTTGTTTTGCACTACCAGAGGTGAACAGCGAAGTGTTGAAGAGAGCATGATTCTGACCCACCTTCCTTGTAGAAATGACATTATTTATTTAGCTCATTAAATGATGGTGGTATTTTTCTCATAAAATATATTCGTACACTGTCAAGTATATGTCTGAGGTTTCAGAGACCAGGTATCACAGATCACAGTTATAGGCTAATGCTGGGAATGGGAAATTATACAGAGGAAAGAGATAGTTATTTCCATGTGTGTATAAATAAGTCCATCTTGGCAGGTGACAGTTCAGTAACTTTCTTCAGTATTAAAATTAGGCAGCCCTTTTTTTTCGGTAGTCTCTTCATGTAGCTTGATATGGAGAGCAGTCTGAGATAATCTTCTGAAAGAGGTGTGATCAGAAGCTCGCATTGGGATTGCTGCAGTGGCATGGTTCGCTCCACATTAAAGAGCTGCCTATCTAGCTTAGGCTACCCACCAATAACGAGTTATCAGCCTCCCTAAGTGAAATTAAATGAGCAGTTATTCAAAGCTATACCAAACCTATAGAATGAGAAACAGTAACAGGTCTTGATCAGACTGGGTTCAGTACTAAGAAAATCCTTACTCATTTGCCTGTCAAGGGCTTTGGGGTTTTTTTTATTCCATTTGGTTACTAGAAGTGAAGATTTTTCTCCCTCATTTTACATCAAAAATCTTAATGATCAACAACAAAAAATCATAGTTTCATACAAACACCTGCATTGGCCCAATCAGAGCCCCCATCTTCTGCTAACAAGAGGGAAAAATAATATAAGCCCAAGCCCTCAGAGAAGTCTGCCTAATTAGTGATTGAAAGATTATGTGTTTGCAGCTAAAGGTGCTGGAGTGATCTGTGCGTGAATTTCAGTCTCCTTCTAGGCTTTACAAAAATTCTTGTACTGAGGTAAATGAAGTTGCCAGAGAAGTAAGGCCTCCCTTCAGTAATTATTTAGTCCTACTGTAAGAGAGAACAAAATAGATTATAAACATTAAGACATAACTTCCAATCCTGACCCTATTTTCCTCTCCTTACTCCTGTTTTTTAGGTTACAACAATTCTTTGTCTTTAAGTCCAGAACAATGTTCAAAAAGCTTCATTTTGCTTTTTGAACAGTTTGTGGCTTTGTTGCTCTCCTGCCTATTTGAAGACAGTGATGATGAATATGGAAAGCCATTTTCTTTACCCCACATACATAATGCTTGCTATACGAAACCATAAATGTTGCACTAAGTGCTGTTCCTTGGATCTCATGTGTTACTTTACATGGAACCTGTTTAGCTTTCTTTGTAGCCATGGTTACACACAGTGAAGTAATATGATGACTAAACAGTCTATCTGTTTTAGTTGCAGAGCTAGAAGCTGGCCAGTTTTGGTTCTCCCCACTGCTTATGCCTTATATACAGCCTAAACTCGTTTCTGGGATGGCATCCCTTGATACAGGTGGTGGAGAGCAGAATTAGGAGATAAGCAACAGTCAGGAGATTTTGTTTAACTGGTCATGTGTGCAAATAGATTTTCATCCATTGATCACATATGCAAATAGCTAGTCTTCAAATGACCCATGCAATGGTGTTTAACCCCAGAACAGTTACGGATTCCTGAAAAGTTGTTCTTACTGACACTCCTCAGCCAAGTTAGGTTTTATATTCTTCATAGGTTAAAAATGCTGCAGGTTTACATTGTTTCTGTGTGGTTTTATGTGTATTGACAGAACTCAAGCTTCTCTAAGTGCACGTGTCTAAGTGCAAAGTGAATGTAGATAAGTGAAGTTGAAAGCCAGTAAAATAAGATACTATCAGCTGAGGGCAAATGCAAAAGCAGCTGTATCTGCCCTCCTCAGCAGACCTCCTCAGAAATAAAGCAGGATATAGGATTCTACAGAACAAGCCATTCTCCATGCTCCAAACCTCTGAAATCCCCCAAATAAGTTAAGGACCAATAGCACTCTAACAGAAGGGTTTCTTGAGTTATGTAAAATGGGAAAGCATGATGATGAGACCAAAGCAACAAATAAATACTATGGTTTTTATACCCTTTCATTGCCTTGCCAAAAAGAATATATATCCCCCCCAAAGGTCAGCTGAGTTTTATCAGCTTTGCAAAATGATGAATGAACGCCTTGTTCTTTATTATTGCTGAAGTCATTCCTGTTTATGCCAGTATTTCAAGGATTATGTTTTGATTGTTCTGAAGAGGTGAAAACACTTTCTTGCTGGTGAATAAACACTGCCACTTTTAAATATTTGTATGCAAAATGTCTTTAAAGCCATTATGAAATGCTTTCCAAAAGCACTGAGAAGCTGTTTCCCGAGAAGACAGTTTTTCTCTACATTTTCTTTCATGCTAAACAGTCCAAATGAAAAGCCTTTCAGAGTTAACTAGTTTAAGCAATACCAGTGTTTTAGTGTAATGAATAACTTTTTATAGAGGACAATTGCACACAGTTCAATATGCTAGTATTTCTATTTCTGTGCCCCACCAATGCCGGGATTCTAGGGTAGAATTTCTTTCTTTGAGAAAGCTGAAGCGATCAAAACCCTGATTAACCTCTGATATTCACGTGGTGCTCTTGATCTTGAGGACCGAAGCAGTAACAAAGAGTTAATGGCAGCCATATGCTCAGGGTATTGTGGGTACTGTTGACCCAAATGTGAACTCCGCAAGCGAGTGCTGCTAACTGCTGTTTGTTTCAGGTTTGGCGTGGAGATTACTGATGAAGAGTTTGAGCTGCTACTTGACAGAATCCCCCTTGATGAAGATGGAAATGTCAGATACCCCCAGTTCATGGCCAGGTTTGATTCCTGGTATGCAGCGTATGCATTTTATTTCTCATTTGTGAGTGGAATGATTTTTAATCTAAAAGTCTGGCATAACGTTTCCAGGCTGGTTCTCATTTCTTAAATGTGCTCCTTTATGATGTACTTCTTTCATGGAGTATGGTGATTACACTTAAAATTAGCTGATGTTATGGGTACATACTGTTTAAAATTTAGCTGCTCTTTACATGCTAATTACCTGTTTGAGCGGAAAGACTTCAAAGATATGTAACATACATTCATGTTTTCTGTAGGCTGGGAAATATGACAGACTTCTAAATAAAAGCTAATTATTTCCAAAAACCAGTAATAAATGTACTTAGTATCTCTCTGGGAACTTGAAGCATTTACAGGCCCTATATGTAGTCTGATGTACTTCTGAGATGTTAATAGAAGCTCTACTCAGCCTCCAAGGCCTAGCTGTGAATTAGAGTTTGATTAAAATAAAGAAGCATTGGGCTAGATAGAGACATTTTATTATTATTTTCCAAAAATTAGGACTCCGTTCCCCAAACTGTCATGCCAGTAGCAGGGCAGAAGCCAGGGATGTTGCTGAGGTGAGTGAAAGTCTCTTATGGAATCTGGGACAGCAGAAAGCCATTCCACCCATGAAATCTGGAGAAGTAAATTCCAGCACTTTCACGCACATTTGCATGTACACATGAAAGTTAGACTGCTCAAACAGGAATGCAAATATTTTTGAGTTATTTAGAAAGTAAGGGTATATCTAATTCGCATACAGACATGAAGGGTAGGTAGAAGTCTGAGTTCACTATACTGAAACCATGTGGGGTTACCTTCCTGCACTTCAGGTAAAAAACCAACTAAGTATTGCAAACCTGATGCAATTGCTTCTTGCTTCCTATTCCTTTAATTGCGCTTCCACTTTTTTTTTTCCCCCTCAGTCCTCAGTTCCTGCTTCAGGAAGTTTTGGGGCTGAATTTGGCTGTCCACATGTTTGCACACAGGGCTGTCAGCTATGACACAGGATTCACGTAATGCATATGACCTTCTGGAATGGTATCCCCTAGGCAATCTCCAAGGGTATCTCAAATGACTCTTGAATGCATTTGGGTGGGCTCCTGTTTCTCACATACTTTTACTGCCAAGGCCTCCTCTCCAGTACTTTCTTGTATAGCCCTCTGACTGGGTTGCAGCTATCCTGGGTTTGGTTGTGCATGAATTTCTCTGAAGTGTCTCAGCTCCAAGAGTATTCCCTGGTTGTCCTGTGGTAAGGCTGTAAAGAGGAGACAGAGGATAAAGACCATCTAGCAAAGCTGACCATTTGAGAAACCAAAAGCATCAAAAATAAAATACACAGAGATGCACAACACTGGGCCCTACCTCCTTCCTCTTGCTGTGTGCTCAGCTGCAGTAACCCTCTGTGCTTCCTGCCTTTCTTACACACACATTGCTTCAGCTCCCATGTCCAGGTAAACTGTGAAATTAAGAGAAGCTGATGTCCCTAAAAGAGGCAAGAAGCTTCTTCTCAGCAGTGTCTTGTCTTTGTGCATCTGTTCATGGATTAAGATGGATCTAGAGACCGCATTTATTTCTGTTTCTAATAATTATTTTCTTGTGTTTGCTTATAGTTAAAGTGACACATTTTTACCACAAAGGAGCTGCATTTAGCCCAGGGTGTACCACTGGCTGTCACCTTGTCTTGAAGTGTGTCCCTAAGAGTATGCACAGCTACTCATAGCCCTTTGGGAGAGTTATCACCGAGCCCTTCTTTCAGTAGTAAAAAACTGTGCTGTGTAGTATTCTTGAGGATGGCAGCAAGATAGCAGTTAACATGCAGGCTTGCATCTGACATTCTTACGGACTGGGAGCAAAACTGAACACCATGATTTGTAGGGACATATGGGAAGTCTAATTTGTACTAACCTAGCTCTGCTACCTCCAGGCCCTTTGCAATCCAAGGTGAGCTGGGAACACACTGGGAAACGAAAGCCAACCTCTAAGGCTGACATCTACCAGCGAACTGCAGACAACATCCAGGACTCTGCTGCTGACTTTCAAAAGTCATTTCAAGCACTTGGTCCAGCTACATTAAGCGGTAAAGGAAGGAATCTACAATAATTGTCAAGTTAAAGGTGCTTGCTATAAATGGGGGCGCACTGGTAAGGGAGCCTGGATGCATAGCAGGCAAATGCCACAGGAAGTGCCAAAAAAGCTTACGGGGTTATGAAGGCTCTTTTCCCCAGGTCAGCTAGGTACCTACAGACCTGCTCGGCCTCATACTTCCCACAAATAATAATGGGACACTAGAAGCTGATCTGCCATCTGTAGCCAGTGAGATACAGTGAGAGGTTCAACAAGGCCAAGTGCCGGGTCCTGCACTTTGGTCACACCAACCCCATGCAGCGCTACAGGCTTGGGGAAGAGTGGCTGGAAAGCTGCCTGGTGGAAAAAGACCTGGGGGCACTGTTTGACAGCCGGCTGAATATGAGCCAGCAGTGTGCCCAGGTGGCCAAGACGGCCAATGGCATCCTGGCTTGTATCAGGAATAGTGTGGCCAGCAGGAGTAGGGAAGTGATCGTGCCCCTGTACTCGGTGCTGGTGAGGCCGCACCTCGAATCCTGTGTTCAGTTTTGGGCCCCTCACTACAGGAAAGATGTTGCATTGCTGGAACAGGTCCAGAGGAGAGCCACAAAACTGGTGAGGGGTCTAGAGCACAAGTCTTATGAGGAGCGGCTGAGGGAACTGGGGTTGTTTAGTCTGGAGAAGAGGAGGCTGAGGGGAGACCTTATCGCCCTCTACAACTGCCTGAAAGGAGGCTGTAGTGAGGTGGGGGTTGGCCTCTTCTCCCTGGTAACAGATGATAGGACGAGGGGGAATGGCTTGAAGCTGCGCCAGGGCAGGTTTAGGCTAGACATTAGGAAAAACTTCTTCACCGAGAGGGTTGTCAGACTCTGGAATGGGCTGCCCAGGGAGGTGGTCGAGTCCCCATCCCTGGAGGTATTTAAAAGAAGGGTAGATGAGGTGCTTAGGGACAGGGTTTAGTGGTGGCATGGCAGGGTTAGGTTAAAGGTTGGACTTGATGAAAGGTCTTCTCCAACCAAAGCAATTCTATGATTCTATACTAAGAGATCTCCTCAGAACCTCTGGAATCTGAACGGTCAACTGCACGAGTTGAGTTTTATATGGGCCAAGTCTTGCATGACTCCTGTACTTGTTTTGCTGTCAGATGCCACCAAGAATGGGCTTAGGTTAGATACATGGGCACCAGCAACATCTGGGCTTCTTTGCCAGGGACCCCTCAGACGTACCAACATTGTCAGACTCAAAGGTAGACCATATATATGAAGAAGAGGATGAATATTATAAGAAGTGGTCTGTCTTAATTGCAGGAGAAAGAGCTGTTGGATTAGAAACTCAGAATAAGAGAGGAGGAGATTTTAGGGACTAATGTTACAGTCTGGCTTTTGTTCACAGCAGAGAAAATAGAACCTGATCATTCACTGCTGAAACGCTTTCTCTGCAGTCTCTTTTTAACTGATCAGTCCAATTTCCAAGTCAACCTTCAGAATTCACTAAATCTAGCAGTTTCAAAGATTATTATCATGCCTACACCTGTTGTTTAGAAATAATTAGTGTTTACACAGAAAGCATTATGCCTTCTGTGGCACAATTCTTTATTTGAATGTGGTCCAAACAAATAATTATGTGTGCTCGCTGAGACTATTGTTGCTCAAGGTGAGTGGGAGAGAGTGCATAGGCCCCGTAGTATAGCTTAGGTAATAGCTCTTTATTTGCCTTATGGTGAGAACCACAGGCCAGATGCTTCTCTCAGATTAGTTCTGTGTTAATATGGAGTAACTTCATTTACTCCAGTGCAAAACTGGGGTGTAACTGAGAACACAATGTAGGACTGAGATAATTTTCACTTTCATCACTCGCCTCCCCAATGTCTTTCCTCCTATAAAACCAAATGTCGCTTGCAGGCATTGTCCCAGATACTCTGCTGTATGTGGTAGGTTGGCCCCAGCCAGCAGCCAAACTCCCACCCAGCTGCTCGCTCACTCAGTGGGATGCAGGGAGAAATTAGGAGGAATAGGAAAAAGAAAGGTTGTTGGGCTAAAGACAGGGAGATCACTTACCAATTTCCATTGTGGGCAAAGCAGACTTGACTTTGGGAAAATTAATTTATTGCCAATTTATAGATACCTATATTTAATTGCTAGTTTAGGAAGAAAAAAGACAAACATTAAGACACATAGGGAAAAGACCTTTCTCCCCCTGTTTTCCCAGGATCAACTTCACTTCTTCACTCCAGATCCCCTTGTTACCACCACCAGTTACAGTCAGTCCCTTCAGCAAGGAAGCCCATGGAGCAGTGGGGAGTGGGGAGGGTGTTACAGTCAGGGTGTAGTGGTTTCTCTCTGCTGTTCCTTCCATCTTGCTCTTTTCCTCTGCTCTGTCATGGGCTTTCCATGGGCTGCTGTCCCTTCCAGGGTGGAGGGGGGTCCTGTTCTGGAAGGCAGGAGGGATGCAATGTGTCTGCAGTATCTGAGTTGATTTATATCTCCTGTAGCTCTGAGATGGTGCAAATGCTGCCTTCCTACCTTATGCAGCTTCTGCTTAATGGGCTTGGAGGACCTGACCAGAGACAGCCGCCACACAGCACTGCAGAGAGCTATCCTTGTGAGCATGCCCGCCTACACATGGAGGGAGGGCTCTTTCTCAGTGGACCTTCGGCAACTAGTTTGCCATGGGAGAAATTGAGAAACCACCATTAGGGTAAGTTAATGCCACATCTAAATCACACAGTTTGCACAAGTTTCACATGCCTTGGAGCCACAGTTCCAGCTTCTCCGTGTCAAGGATGAGTCTGGAATATGTTGTGGTTCCTTTCTGGTCTTCTCACTGACAGCACAGTGGGGGGAGGGAGGGAGATGCATTGCTAGAACTATGTCCCTCGAATGGATTTACCATGTAGTCGCAGTACACAGCCAGGCTGGGAGTCTGGAGCTGCTCCTGGGTGTCTCAGTTTAGGCATAGTTTCAGAGTGCTTCTTGCTTCCATGGACTTTTCGTGCTAGTTTTCTCTTAGGAAAGGAAAAAACTTGCTGCTTCATTTTTTTCATACTTGTTCAACTTTAAATAACTTCTGTGAAACAGGAAGTTAAAAGCAGCATATAGGAAAATTTAAGATATCTCATTAAAATGTCAATGAAGATGTTTCATTTACTGAAATAACATTTTAATTGGGAATTGAGTTTACTATAAATTAAATGTATTGTTTGTCTTCAAATAAGGTGTTCCTTTGGTTGGAAAGGAGCATTCTAAACTGTCTAAGTCTGGCTGAAAAATGGCTCTGCATTGGCTTGTGGTGGTTTCCCCTTTCACAGAGTCTTCTATCTCCCTCATCCCTCCCTCCTTATCCAGCCAGGTTGGCCTAAGACAAACCGTAAAGGTACAGGGTGAACCCACTGTTCAGTGTGTTCGTTCCCAGTCTCCTAGGTATTAACAAGAGAAGAACTTAAAGAATTGCACTGACTGGAAGCAGAAGATAGTTTGTGAGCCTGTGGGAATATAATTGGTCAGCATAATGTGGAAGCTTTTGTCTGCGATCATAGATAAACCGTACAGAGATTTAGTGTAGCAAGAGCAGTAAAATCTAACTTATTTTTCTGTAATGGCATTTCATACTAGCAAGGATGTTAAGTGGATTAATAAAGACAAAAGTTACTAAGAATCTGCTGCACGTAAATTAGACATAAGTGAGACAAGGCTTCTAAGGAAACGTAGTATTTTGAATGTTACCTCTGAAACATTAGAAAAGGCTTACATGCTCAAAGTGGCATTTACTGCTCATAGACTTCAAGAGGAGGAAGCTACTCCAGAAAGCAAATACATCAGTAGGTTGGCTTCTACTGCCCCATTGGGAAATCACTGACTAGCAGGCTGTTTACATTGCACAAGATAGAAAGGAGATATTATGGCAGAATCTGGTTGCCTGCTTCTGACCTCTTTGCCCTCACAGTGTATTCATAGAGGAAAGGTTTAGACCATTTCAGTTGTCTTGATTTGTGTTTTATAATGGTACTTTTGGTTCCTTGCCTCTTACCATGGTGCTTTGTTGTCACTGTGGCACAGCTGGAACTGACTCCTTCCATTTTTTAAAGGAAGATTATGCTGTGTTCATTCCTCGTGCAGTACATGCAGGAATAAATTATATGTGCCAATTATGTAGGATAGGGTTTAAGAAGTGCTAAACATATACCCTGATGTCAGTGAAAACTGTGGTTAAACCCCCTCCCAAACTTTTATCTTTTCAGACTGAGCAACTACATAAGAAATGCTTTTGAAAATCCTAAGTACTTTGCCTTGGCAAATCTATTTATTGCTATTCTATAAGAAGAGGAAATTAAAGTGCTAAAATATTGTGTGAGCTATTCTCCCGGCTGATAGCTTCATTAGGGAACGCTGACATCAAGTCACTTGGGTAAAAAGCAGAGAGCCATATCATTCTGCAGAACAGTTGTTTTGCCTTGCAGATGAGCTTTTTAAAGGTTGTATGGTTTTGATGATGCTGACTGAGAAGTTACCATGTCACCTGTAGACCCCAGTGAGCTAGGCATGGTTCAAACCTACAAAGGTGTAACAGCCTTTGCTGTAGAGCATATACATGTTAGCTACACCCTTGTAGTTTGCTGAATCATTTATAGAGTTAGACTGGTAGCTACAACCTGTGCTGGATTTCAGAGACAGTTTGTGACAACAGGCAGGCATGATTAAGACAAAGGATGAATGTCAGCTTTCAGTGCTGCATCTGAGAAGCACTCAGGCGAGAGGCCAGCTACAGGTTAAAACTTAGTCCCATCCTTCCAAAACTGCATGTGCCCTTGAATCTCCCACCCTCTAAAAATAACCTTCTTTTCCCCGTAGTCTCCCCAAATCCAGACCACATGTAGGTGAGTGTTTTGGTCTTCTGATTGCCAGTCATCCCCTCACACACAGATTTCTCATTCCTGGCAAGCTGCTGGACACAGCCCCCAGCTGCAATACCCAGTGGGTTGCTTTTCCCTCCTGCACTCTCTGCTGGGCCTATAGGTCAGCCAGCTTCAATACAGCTTCGTTTTGTTTCTTAGTTTTCTAG